>OX459036.1:5233840-10033840 GCA_949775005.1 Orthosia gothica | reverse complement strand
CTATATGGGTCTTAAAGCCCGTCTATAAAGCTTTAGAAATATACTATTTTTATAGTTACATTTACACCTTCCAGGCGCGTAACTGCCTGGAAGTGTCAGACGGAAGAAAATGTACGGATTTCTAACATTAAAAGTTAGTTTGTACTCAAGCTGTCTGAGGGATCTCCACCCACCAAGCATCTCCCGGTAGCCATCCCGACAGGCTACCTTGTAGTAGTACTTTGGTGGGCGTAGCAAGTTCAGTACTAAGAATATGCGCGGTTGTTGACTACGCCGACAAAAGAATTTTGATCTAAATGGGTACTAAGTTTTGTATCCTGAAATTTATTTACAAGAACATAATACATTCTAAAATAAATACAAAAACACAGTTTCTTGCTTTTTCTGCTAAAACAATATTTGCTATTTTAAAATATAACTTCTTAAATTTGAAAAGTCGAATTGTTTACAGCAGTTAACTTAGGATAAATTGTAGCTCAAGATTTGACTAAAAAGGGAGCCACCCTTTTTCACATTTATGTTTTTGATGGGATATCATTACTTTTTGTACAGCAATTATTAGAAGGTATTCATAATAAAATTAGTACGAAATGGTTTTTGTTTACGGGGTACAATTGTCTTTTTTGTGTTATTTTCTGTATTTTCTTGAACCTTTGAAATGTTCGAATGATTTTCCCATTCAGTATCTGGATTTTTTATGCGTTTTCTGTTTATACTTCATTTGGCCAAGTCGGGGTGGTATTACGTGCGCAGGTGGTTGTACTCTACAAAAGAGCTCTCATGTGCCGTAATTTGACTTGGATCTAAATTAATAAGATTTTCTCCAGTTAAGGTTTTAACTCTGGAGAGTCCAACGTAAGCCTGCACTTTACTTAATATAGAGGAGCCTATGTCGAAAAGAGCGCTGTCAAGGCTAAGGCCATGTGATTTGTCGATAGTAATAGCATATGCTAAGCAAATAGGGAATTGATCCCTGTGAACATATACATTACTTAATATCTGAAACATGGTCTGGACACGTTCTACTTCGTAAATTAAATTATGCTTAAATTATAGTGTAATTTTACGTGCGTCAATGCTGTTGTCGATATCCCAATGTCCCTTCTCTATTTTTCCAGTGGATCCGTTTACCAGTCCCTTGACATCTATGTTTCTTCGCAACATTACACTTGCACCTATTTTTATCGTGATGTCATTTTCTAAGTCAGCAGTTAGCAACGAATCTTCCTCGTTCTTTTTGAGTACTTCATTTACTCGTTTTTTAAATACCGCAGTCAATATGTTTCGTCTACGGAATTTTATATAATTTCTGTGTGCTGCATACTAGCCATCATTGCAGTATTAATAATAATAATAGAATCCATGGCAATACAACTATCGGATTCCACACACCTAAGTTCCCTTTCTTCAATCGAAACTTACAAGTATTTGGGTATGTTGGAAGCACTAGGCATCAATGCTATATACTGACATGAAACAGTCGCTTTGGCCGTCTGAAAAAAGTATTAAATAGTCTTTTATCAGGCGGCAACAAGGTGCGCGCTTTCAACGGCTGGGTCATGCCGATCTTGATGTACTCTTTCGGAATACTCAAATGGACTCAGGCAGAACTTGACGCCCTGGATAGGAGAGTTCGCACATTGCTTACCGCAAATCGTATGCATTACCCACGGTCATCGGTTATGAGGACAAGGGCCTTTCCCCGCCCTCCTTGGCTAACGAAAACTGGCGCAAACCTAATAATAGTATTAGTACTAGGCTCCTAGTATTAGTTACTAATGACCATGGTATGGCAGAGCAAGGAGCTTCACGGACGGTTCTACCGGGTCCTACATGGGCCCGATGTAGATCTTTTAGCGTTCGTGACCTGGCTACGATTCGGTGACCATTTCGGGGAAACCGAATGCGTTATCTATGCGATTATGGACGAAGTTATGATGACTAATAACTACCGGCAATACATTGTGAAGGACGGCACGGTTGACATCTGTCGGTCATGTCACCGGCCGGGGGACTCCATCCGTCACATTACCGCCGGTTGTTTTAGACCAGCTAACGGAGACTATTTTCATAGACACAACCTTGTAGCCAAGATTATCCATCAGCAACTTGCCCTTAAATACAATCTTGCGGAATCGGAAGTGCCTTACTATAAGTATGAGCCTGACCCAGTTCTCTAAAATGGCAATGTCATGTTGTATTAGGATCGTTCTATCATCACTGACAGGACTATTGTTCCCAATAAGTCTGACATAGTGGTGATAGACCGACAAGAGCGTCGAGAGTGAAATGATTGTTGATATAGCGGTTCCCGAATGACCAGGACCTCGTGAAGGTTGAGAGCCAAGAGCCTCGACGAATATCTGAGAAGGTTCTCGTTGGGCAGCTAGATCAAGAGCTTGATCCAGAAAGCGGTACTCCTGAACACTGCGCATATCGTTAGGAGGTTTCCTCTCTCAGGAGCCCTGACCACCGGTAGCTTGGACCATGTTTCCGATACCGGTGGGCTTCTATTTATCAAATGTTTTTTTCTTGTTTGTATGTGTTTTATAAAAAAAAACGGACATAATAATAAATAAACATACTGTATCATCGAACAGCAGTATAAAATAAGATATGATTTTTATAAGCCAGGTTAATTTGAGGAGTCGATTAGATAAAGCGCAACTGTCTTGACTTAATACTACACCCATTCGTAAACGATTCAACATTTCGCCGAAAGGTTGGTCGTTTTTTTGCCTCATATTTACAGTTAATTCTCATAACAAAATCGTAATAAATACGAAAGTCAACTATACTCGTAGTTATAAGTACTAAAACTGAAATGTTTGGATATAAAACAAATCAAGGGTGGTATTCCACTCGTTATATATTCACGTGAAGACCTTTAAATCTATATAAACACCGGCTATCATCAATTTTGTTTACTGATTCTTACATTATAGGCACTATAAGTAAGTGTCCCCAATAGAATCAATTAATTGAAAATCAATAATACAATTATAAAAAATTACTAGTTTCTGATTTATTCCTTTGTATTCACCCAACTACCTATCTGGATGCCAAACTAGAACTTTCTAGGTAATCTGGAACATGGTTAGAGTTTTGATATGACCTATTTATCAAAACTCTAACTGATCATAAAATCACTGACTGATCACATCAATATCTAAATAACCGTTTGAGCTATATTTATGAAATCTTGGTGTATAGTAGTTCATCTTAGGGATTTTAATAAATAAACCAAATTTCATGTGTTTATGTTAAATAGATTTTGAGTTATTAAGATGCCAAAAGTGGCTCCAAATGGTTCGTGTAATATTACACACAGCGGCTGCGTCGCCAGTTTCTTTTCTGCTTGTACTTGGCTTGACACGCTTCCGCGTGTCTAGATAACCTGAACTTCTTAGCCATTGTTCTACCAGATATTAATGCGATACTGCAAGGTGACATGAACCTGATAAAAGTAAGTTAATTTAAAGAACGATAGTGTGACAGTGCAAGGGCAGAGGCCACAATTTAATTCAATAATGTCCCACTCATGTGTTGTAGAGGAATATCAAAATAAATTCTGTAACTGTAAATGACGGTCTATTTTGAAAATTCCTACAAAATTAATAAAAATACTAAACAGCAGTTACTGCTTTGGTAATTTTCTTCGGACCTAAGTTTAGGACAAATAAAAAAATAGACCTAAAAAGCATTTGAATGTAATTTTTTTATTCACTAGTATATAAAAGAGGTACAAAATTAACTATAACTTAACAACCGCTTTGCCGATATTTTCACCTTTCAACATTCCGATTAAAGCGTCGTAGAGCTTGTCAAACCCTTCAGTGATGTGTTCTCGCGGCGTCAGCTGTCCACTGTGAATCCATTGAAGAAGTTGATCAAACGCCTCGGGAAAGCGGTCTCGATCTTCCCAAATTACGTATCCTCTAATACTTAATCGTTTAAACAATATGGTCGGCTGCAAGATGCTCACTTTTGGAGCGGGTTCTTCGTGGTATGAACTAATGCTCCCAATGACGGCCACACGTCCGTACATATTCATTTGGTTTATAATCACACTGCTCAGCTCCCCTCCAACGTTGTCGAAGTAACAGTCTACACCTTCAGGAGCAGCTTCCTTCAATGCAGCCGAGATGTTAGCAGTCTTGTAGTTAATCGCCTTGTCGAAACCGATGGACTCCAGCCACTTCAATTTATCTTCAGAACCAGCAAAGCCGATGACCTTACAGCCCTTGATCTTCGCAATCTGTCCAACGATAGAGCCTACTGCCCCAGCAGCACCCGTCACTACCACCGTTTCGCCAGCTTTCGGTTTGCAGTGATCTAGGAATCCAAAGTAAGCAGTAGCGCCTGGCATTCCGACGGCACCAACTGCCAACGAATTTGATAATCCATTCATGTTTGGCACCTTGTAAATATGCCCAGCCATCTCATCGGGTACCTTAGCATCGAGGATGCAGTAGTCACACCAGCCCTTATGAGAGACGACTCTTGTTCCGACCGGGTAGTTGGGGTCCTTCGATTCTTGCACTACAGCTACCTGGAGGCCAAACTGGTCGTACCGCTCAGGTGAACTATATATCCACAAGTATGGGTCCACACTCACCCACTCAGCTTTGACGAGAATCTCTCCATTCTTGAGCGGCGGTAATTCGTACTCCACAATTTCAAAATCTTCACGTTTGGGCGAACCCTTGAATTCGTTGATGACCACGTATTTCCGTGCTTTAACCATGGTGTGCTCTCTTCAAATGACAAGCGACTGAATGTGGGCGATAACAAATTGTCTTCTAAATATAGTAATCATTATCATGAAGCACCTAAATGACTTGCATCAAAGGCTCATACTTAAGATAAGTGACATTTCGCTTTTGGCATCGTTGTTTGTCGATAACGTTTTCGTCATGTCATAAGTGACGCAACACAGTACTATTTTTATTCTGCGATTTTTTTTTATCCGCGTTTCATAGATCATTCAAGCTGCCTTTGATAAATTAATAATATTATTGGACTAACAAGATACAGACTGTGCCCAGTTTTAGAAATGTTATCTAAAATGCTTGAATATTTATGTTTTCATAGCTTCTTCGGGTTCAGTACCACCTTTCGTTTTTAAGTGGCAGAATCTGAAAGCAATTGTGCCAGAAAGCGATTTATACCATTAAAGATTACGTTGAGGACAAAAAGGCTTCGGATTGAGCTGCTCCAATTAATTTTGATTTTTTATATTTTACACCGTGAATTTTGTATTTGCTTTTTTTTTTGGTTTCATAAAATGACAAGAATATTTACTTTTTAAAGTATTATATTACAATTTATTTGAATTATTGTGATTATTGTGAATGTGAAGGTGGATCATTCTTTTTTTGTTTTAAATTTATCTTAGTTAGTTTTTAATCATGGTCTGGCAGTTTGAGTAGTTTATGCGGCCTTTCGGCCGGACATTCGGGTAATGTCCTTTCTTTGGTATTGTTCGTCGAATCATTGAGCTCCTTAAATTCTGAGTTGAGCTGCTCGGCTATTGACAAATGCGTGCTTGGACAGGTTCACTGAATCTGGCTGGTTCTTTCCTCAAAATACCATTTCAGACATCAGTCTACATGGTCTTCACATGATCTAACTAAGATTTTGTCAGGACATTAAAAGAGACTGTGACCTCTGAGTTTGTTTCGGTCTTTCTTCTCAGAGTAGTCTGATAGTAAAACGCCGACTTCATCTAGTTTAAAAAAACATGATCGACATGTAAAAGTGTTTGAATTGTACAAACCAACTTACAGAAATAAAATCATTTTTCATTTAATTTTGTCGACCAAGAAACAAATTTCGTTAATAGTCACAAGACCGACATATTTTTTTTATGAATAGTAAACAATATTTTAATTATTAGAAAAAACATTGTAAAAAAATGCGGTTTCGAAAAAGAAAAGAAGAAGTGAAATGAGAATTTTCCAACAGTTACTAAATTAGAACAACGAGCTATTTCGGGAGCCCTTGATGAGGTGCTTTAATAACTTTTTTGTGCTATATTCTGAGCCATCCTGTACATTATAAAAAAAAACAGGCTAAGTGCGAGTCGGACTCGCGCACGAAGGGTTCCGTACCATTATCGTAAAAACCGGCCAAGTGCGAGTCGTACTCGCGCACGAAGGGTTCCGTGCTTGGTAAATTGCGGTTTAGGATTTATGACGTATTAAAAAAAACTACTAACTAGATCTCGTTCAAACCAATTTTCGGTGGTAGTTTATATGGTAATGTACATAATATTTTTTTTTGTTTTATTATTCTCTTATTTTAGAAGTTACAGGGGGGGGGGGGGGACACATTTTACCACTTTGGAAGTGTCTCTCGCGCAAACTATTCAGTTTAGAAAAAAATGATATTAGAAACCTCAATATAATTTTTAAAGACCTATCCATAGATACCCCACACGTATGGGTTTGATGAAAAAAATATTTTTAGTTTCAGTTTCAAGTATGGGGACGTATGAAGTATGGATTTTTGTGTGAAAATCTTAATGCGGTTCACAGAATACATCTACTTACCAAGTTTCAAAAGCATAGTTCTTATAGTTTCGGACAAAAGTGGCTGTGACATACGGACGGACAGACAGACAGACAGACATGACGAATCTATAAGGGTTCCGTTTTTTGCCATTTGGCTACGGAACCCTAAAAATGGTAAAAAATCGCGTTTTTTGTATGGGAGCCGCACTCAAATATTGATTTTATTCTGTTTTCAGTAATTTTTGTTATAGCGGCAACAGAAATACATCATCTTTGAAAATTTCAACTGTCTTGGTATCACGGTTCATGAAATACACCCTGGAGGCAGACAGACGGACAGTAAAATCTTAGTAACAGGGTCCCGTTTTCACCCTTTGGGTACGGAACCCTAAAAATCATAATAAAACGATAATCGACAATGCCGTCTTCATCGCCTTATTGTCAGTAATCAACATAATCGGAACAGTTGACAGCATCGGTTAGCGCATTTGCCACGCTGCTGGATTGAACGCACAACTATTTTGTTGTCTACCGCACAAATCTATGCGCATTGCAATGGAAAAGACAAGCTATATAGTGGTTAGATGTTCGATAGATAACGGTAAAAGGTCTCAAAATAATTAACAATATGTCATACCTAAATAATTTACCGCTTGCCGTTCTAGGTTTTTCGAGCTAGAGGAAATTCCATTTCAACGTTTTATTAGTCCAGACGAGTAAGTTTGATGGTAGATATTACAGTAAACAACCATTTGACAGCAGGACTACCACGAACACAACCACAAAATTCGTTACATAAAATGGCGAATATCGCACGTACCTACTACTGTCACTACTTCATAACAAAATGTTGCCATAATGAGCAACAACTGAAATATTGTTGTCTCTTTTGTCAAATACGATTACTACATTAGAAAGAATGAAACAAAACGATGTTTCACATTCTGTATCGTATTTCACTCATATTTGTATAAGCTAATGTATGTATAGAACATCGCGGCGCCTCCATGTTTTTCCTAGCTCAATGGCTGACAGTGACTTATGACAATTGTGTCTGACGTAAACAGAGAGTTTGTCAGTACTAGAGATAACGTATTTACGATGAAAAAGAAACTGTCAATTCTTTCGTTCTGGCTTATGGAAAAACTCTATGAAAAAAAAGAGACAAACATAGACAAACACTACCATCTTGAACGTCAAAGAGATAACTTTTTAGTCACTGTTGTAACCCATCGGTTACCAGCTGTAATTAAAGTTTTTCGCTGTTTTCACGCTTTTGTTTCGTTTATATCAGGAAGAATTTTGTTTTTTAATTATCTGCATGAACTATGTCGTGTGTGGCTATCGGTTGCAAGAGTAGAATGAGTGTATTAAAGGAACATAATCAAAGGATATCTTTTCACAGGTGAGTTATCGACTAGCATACTAAAATTATTGTGCAGGGTATACGTTTCATAGGCTGTCCGGAATAAAGGAATTTTAGTGTAAATGTAGAAAAATAAAATAAAACATGTAGAAAAAAATAGCCACAGTCAGGGACGATTCTTACAGACATTTGACCAAATTTGTAGATCGCTCCAAAACTAAACTCGATAATATCGATATAACAGTGGCACAGATCTAGTACTGATATATGTCTATAGATAAGTATCTATAGCATCCTCGGTCACACTGGCACATAAGATGGCATAGACAAAAGTATATCTATCTCTTTTTGCTTATGACGTAATCTGTTAAACATGTTCTCTCTAGGTTACTATACAAACTCTCTGGACGTAAAATTGTAAACATTATTTAAAAATAATGTGAAGGTGAAAAACAAAACTTAATAAAAATAATATTACCCGGCCCCTTAGTAAATATCACAAAGATGAAATCACTTTTCACAGCAGCTGTACGTTTCAATCTTGTCGTCTTCATCGTTCGGAACAAAGCGCTCTGATTCGGCTCACAAGGAATTGGAGCAAATGGTAATGGTATGGTTAACAACACATAAAATATAAATCAAATAATATCAAAAAAGGCAAAAGGCAATGCAGTAGTGGAATTACAATAACTAATAACAAGATAATCTACAATGCATTCCTGTAATGATAAGATTGACATGGAGTTTTTTTTTGAAATTCGTTTATATAATAAATGCTTTGAGAAATGAGCCACTTTTTTAAAACTATACAGAAATTTCTGTAAGGAAGATCGGTTATAAAGGAGGGTATAGAATTATAAATAAGAGGGGCCATGTAAACATAACGCCTATATAATTCGGTTCTGGTTACAGGTAATTCTAATATATACTCTGTAACTTTTCGTATATTATTGTTATTTTTGGTATTAAAAAGTGAATAATTAGTTTTTACAAATTTAGCGATTTCATACATATACAAACAAGGAACGGTGTGGAGATTGTATGCTATATATAATGGTCTGCAGGAATCAGATCAGTCCATATTAAAAATGGTGCGGATGCATTTTTCTGTGCCAACAGAACTCTACAAAGTTCAGAGGAGTTTCCCCAGACACTGATGCCGTAACAGATGACGGAGCAAACATAAGCATGATATACCATTAGCGCAGTTAGTTTGGATGCCTCATCTTTAACTTTTTTTAGAGCAAAAACAAACCTATTAATCTTCATGCAAATTTCATTGATATTGCTCCCTCCAGTTGAAATGTTCATCCAGTGTTATACCCAGAAATTTTGTTGTATATATCTGTTCTACTATTTGGTCCCTATGTTTTATTTTAAGGTGGATATTTTTACTCTTCTGTGTTCTAAAATTTAATATTTTATTTTATCAACATTCACTTTTAAAGCATTTATATCTAACCATGTAACAATTTTATTCAAACTGGTATTTATATTAGTCTCATGTGCTTCATGATGTTTACCATCTAGGGTGACTGTTGTGTCATCTGAAAATAAAACACACTCTTGTTCTATTTTTTGAGGAAGATTTTTGATGTATACAAGGAATAATAGTGGGCCCAAAATGCTTCCCTGTGGAAGTCCAAAGTAATTTTGCCGAGGCTGAGAGTTAAAGTTGATGTGACTGTTCACTTTGGTATCAAATTTTGTAATTTGTGCTATTCTTCATAGTGATGATTTGGCCAGCTACCCACTTGGAAAACTCAGTCTGTATAGGTACAGGTGGGGAGAGAAGCTAGGGTACGTTTTGGTGGGAATCGCTGTTGGTGAGAACAGCATTACCTATAAAGTGCCAAAAATACCTTCTGCTATACTCGTGGTGGAGTACCGTAACAAGCAGAGCCCTAGCCAGTCCGAGTCATCCACGTTCCCGTCGTTCTCCCTGGGACCTGCTGCAACCGCGCCGCCGCGCGACCACCAACTCGAGTTGCAGCTGAGCTAACGGATGCAGGGCGAAGGGCGAATATTCTGCGCCTTAAAACAGAATCGACTCACTAGGGAGGATACCCGAAAAAAATACCGAGCAAATCAGTAGGCTCTAAAGCGGCAGCCCCGCTAGCGGATTAAGGCACAGTAGGCTAATCACTCGCTTGCTCGACAATAATAGATTAAAAAAACACTAGTAGGACTCTCCCTTTCTAATACAGCTAAGAATAGCCTCCTGGACAGGAAGCCGATCTCAGACCGAATCATCTACGCCCGTTTTTACTCGAGAGCCCGGAAGATCTCCATCGTACAATGCTACGCCCCAACTAATGCATGACCAGAGGATACCAAAGACGATTTCTACAACGTCCTCAACGCCACCATGAGGAGCATCAAGAAACAGGATATCGTCCTAGTCATGGGTGACCTGAATGCAAAGGTTGGGAGCGTTAACACAAACCGCGAGCAGCACATGGGTACGCAGGGGCTTGGAGTTTGTAATGAGAACGGAGACCGATTTGTCGAGTTTTGCCAGAACCACGACATAACCATTGGAGGAACATTATTTATACATGGCGATCACCACAAGTACACGTGGAACTCACCCGATGGAGTCACCAAGAACCAGATTGACCACCTTGCCATTAGTGCCAAATGGCGTTCCTCATTGCTCGATGTCCGAAACCGCAGGGGCGCCGATATTGATAGCGACCACCATCTGGTAATTGCTGAAATCCGGCTTAAGGTTGCAGTGTCCCGTGTGGCTGGAGGGCCCGGCAAGATAGGAAGAAGGTTCGACGTGAGCAAACTGCGTGACCCGGGCATCCGTAAAACGTTCCAACTCGAGCTACGTAATCGTTTTTCGGGACTTGATACCGGTTCGGACTCATTGGACGAGAAGTGGAAATGCATCAAACTGGCCTATACAGAAACCAGCTCCGTCGTTCTAGGACACAAACCGACTCATTCTCGCGAAGACTGGATGTCACAGCACACCTGGAGCCTGATCAAAGACAGAAGAAACCTTCGTCTGAGATTGCTTGATACCCGTAATGACGCCATGCGAGCCGACCTTAACCTGCAATACCGTCAGAAACGCAGAGAAATCTATCGCAGCACCTGCAAAGATAGGAGGCAGTGGGCTGATGGTATTGCTGATCGTGCTCAACAAGCTGCAAACACCGGTAACCTGAAGGAATTGTATAAAGCTACCAAAACCTTGGCAGGTAACATCAAATATAAGAAGAAGCCGCTCAAGTCTAAAGACGGTCAGCTCATAGTGACGTCGGAAGGGCAGCTCATACGCTGGCTTGATCACTTTGAGGAGGTCTTCCGTTTGTCAGCATCATCAACACCTGACGCGCTGCAAGTCAGTTCTACACCATCCCGGCCTCTCGACATCGACACGGAACCACCGTCAGCTTCGGCAGTTGCAAGAGCAGTCCTCTCTTTGAAGACAGGCAAAGCACCAGGACTCGACCTGATAACTGCGGAAATGCTGCAAGCTGACTTATCCTCCGCCGTCAACGTTCTGACGCCTCTCATTGAGAGAATATGGGCCACCGAAGAGCTTCCGGATGAATGGAACAAGGGTCTTTCGATAACTGTACCCAAGAAGGGAGATCTTAGTCAATGCGATAACTGGAGAGGTATTACGTTGCTCTTAATTCCCTCGAAGGTTTTCTGCAAGGATTATCCTGGATAGGTTATCGAAGGCCGTAGACCCTCTCCTGCGCAAAGAGCAGGCTGGTTTCCGCGCGAACCGCTCGTGTACGGACCAGATCAACACTCTCCGTATCATTTTAGAACAGGCATCAGAATGGCAGAGGGAGATCTATCTCACCTTTGTCGATTTCGAAAAGGCATTTGATACGCTGAAGTGGTCCAGCACCTGGTCCCGCCTACTGGGCATCGTAGTGCCACCGAAAATTGTTCGTCTCTTGGAGAGTATATACAAGAATTATTCCTGTAGAGTAACTCACGACGGCCTCATCTCGGCTGATATAGCAGTACACGCAGGTGTCCGCCAAGGCTGTCTCCTTTCACCGCTCCTCTTCTTAGTCGTTCTTGACGGAATTTTGCTTCGCATTTTCGACAGCAAGCGCCGCGGGATAGAGTGTGCATTATCCAACGTTTTAGAGGACTTGGATTACGCCGATGACCTATGCTTGCTGAGTCATACCCACGCTGATATGCAAGCTAAATTGATAGATTTGTATGTCTACAGTTAATTGACATTGCACACACAAGCAAGGTGTCAGGATTGGAACAGGAGATAGTTGGGTTAAAGAAGACCAAAGACGACGTTGCGACGTTACAGGAGCGCTGTAGGAACCTGGAACTTCAGTGTCGCGACAATGAGCAAAGATCCAGGATCAAGGGTGTGCCTAAATCGAAATCGGAGACCTTGTTCGACGTTATCACAAAAATAGGGGCTGTAATAAAATGCCCCATCCCTAAAGAACAAATAAACTATGTGGAAAGGATACCAATGCGGAATGATAGCCATAAGAAAACAATAATTTGCTCGGTCCACAACTGCTATCTCAAGAACGACTTTGTTGCTGCGGCTAGGAAGCATAAGATTTTGCGCGCGGCTGATTTAGGACTGCAAGGTGACAAGAAAATATAAGTCAACGACCACCTGACACTAGATAACAAATACAAAGATTCTGGGCCAAGTATCAACTAATGAGGACGCATGCCGTTTACAGGAAGATCTGGACCGGTTCTACGACTATTGCGTTACAAATAAGTTAGATTTAAATTTGTCCAAATGCTATGTATGTACATTTACTCGTAAGCCAAACCCTGTTATGTATAATTACACGATATCAAGCACCTTATTAGCCAGAGTCAACGTTATCAGGGACCTTGGGGTAACTTTTGATTCTAAGCTTTTGTTTGACGCACAAATAAATAACATAGTCAACAAGGCTTCTAAAGCTTTGGGTTTCATTTATAGGATATCTTCTGACTTCAAGAATATAAAAACAATGAAGATTCTTTACTGTGCGTTCGTCCGTAGCCAACTTCAGTATGCTTCTCAAATTTGGAACCCAATTTATAATGTATATGTTAATCGTATTGAAAGCATACAAAGACGATTTTTAAGGTACACACAATATCGATCGCATATCTATCTCCCTAATTACTTAAGTCAGTGTAAAAAATTTCACATTCTGCCTCTACACGAGCGAAGAAAAATCGCAGATCTTGCTTTTCTTTTTAGAATTATGAACGGATCCACGGACGTTCCTGAGTTGGTGGGCAAGGTTGGACTGCGTGTACCGTGTGCATTTCTTCGGCATTCGCGTCTCCTTCATGTACCTAAAGTTGGAACTACTTACAGACAGAATTCGTACATGATAAGAGTTTGTCGTACGTTTAACATTGTGTGTCAGGATGTTGATCTAGATTTGTTCCATACTAAGATTAAAAATGTAAAGAATACTTTGAGTAAGCGTTTCTTTGATACGTAGAATTCTTTTTCTGTATATATATATATATTATTTTTTTGTATTTGTTGGGCGTTGAGTCTAATCTATTTATTTGAAACTCTCGCTGATATGTATATTATGCAAATTTTTATATGTGTGAACACTTTTAATTGGCCGTTTTTTTTATGTTTCTGCACATCTATTGTATAAGCTGTAAGTTTTCCTAAGATTAATAAAATAAAAAATAAAAATTCCTTAATTTTGCCGTTAATCATGAGTACAACATTTTAGGACGCTGTTATTTACTATTTTGTATGTCCTTCCATTCAAAATCAAAATCAATAATTTTTATTGCACATAGGCCTGCATGGGCACTTATAAAACGTCGACAAAATGTGCACGGTTCGGGTTGGTCGATTCCTATGGAGAAGAACCGGCAAGAAACTCCATGGTTACTCTTTTAAAAAATTGTTTGGTTTTACAATATTTCTATGTTACAGCAGTACTTAAATTAGGGGAACAACGCAGGCCCGATAATAAGTAGTAAGAAACTAAAAAAAAATGACTATTTAATAAATAAACAAAAGATTAAAAAAAGTAAAACGAGACAAAATGTTATGCCAATATGCCCAATAATATCCATAATCAACCCACGATACAGGAAGAAATTCCTAGTGTGGAGCAACGTTTTTTTTAAAAAAAAAAAAAAAAGAATATTATCAATTTATCAAACGCAGTTAGAATGATCTATGTGACGCAGCACAGAATAAAAATAGGACCATGCCATACCTAAATGACAAAAACGTTATCAACAAACAACAATGACAAAAGCGACATGTCACTAATCTTAAGTATGAGCCTTTGATGCAAGTCATTTAGGTGCTTCATGATAGTGATTACTATATTAAGAAGACAATTTGTTATCGCCCACATTCAGTCGCTTGTCATTTGAAGAGAGCAAACCATGGTTAAAGCACGAAAATACGTGGTCATCAACGAATTCAAGGGTTCACCCAAACGTGAAGATTTTGAAATTGTGCAGTATGAATTACCTCCGCTCAAGAATGGAGAGATCCTCGTCAAAGCTGAATGGGTGAGTGTGGACCCATACCTGTGGATATATAGTTCACCTGAGCGGTACGATCAGTTTGGCCTCCAGGTAGCTGTAGTGCAAGAATCGAAGGATCCCAACTACCCTGTCGGAACAAGAGTCGTCTCCCATAAGGGCTGGTGTGACTACTGCATCCTCGATGCTAAGGTACCCGACGAGAGGGCTGGGCATATTTACAAGGTGCCAAACATGAATGGATTATCAAATTCGTTGGCAGTTGGTGCCGTCGGAATGCCAGGCGCTACTGCTTACTTTGGATTCCTAGATCACTGCAAACCGAAAGCTGGCGAAACGGTGGTAGTGACGGGTGCTGCTGGGGCAGTAGGCTCTATCGTTGGGCAGATTGCGAAGATCAAAGGCTGTAAGGTCATCGGTTTTGCTGGTTCTGAAGATAAAGTGAAGTGGCTGGAGTCCATCGGTTTCGACAAGGCGATTAATTACAAGACTGCTAACATCTCGGCTGCATTGAAGGAATCTGCTCCTGAAGGTGTAGACTGTTACTTCGACAACGTTGGAGGGGAGCTGAGCAGTGTGATTATGAACCAAATGAATATGTACGGACGTGTGGCCGTCATTGGGAGCATCAGTTCATACCACGAAGAACCCGCGCCAAAAGTGAGCATCTTGCAGCCGACCATATTATTTAACCGATTAAGTATTAGAGGTTACGTAATTTGGGAAGATCGAGACCGCTTTCCCGAGGCGTTTGATCAACTTCTTCAATGGATTCACAGTGGACAGCTGACGCCGCGAGAACACATCACTGAAGGGTTTGACAAGCTCTACGACGCTTTAATCGGAATGTTGAAAGGTGAAAATATCGGCAAAGCGGTTGTTAAGTTATAGTTAATTTTGCACCTCATTTATATACTTTTAAATAAAAAAATTACATTAAAATGCTTTTTAGGCCTTTTTTTTTTATTTGTCCTAACTTGTGTCCGAAGAAAATTACCAAAGGAGTAACAGTTGGCTAGTATTTTTATTCATTTTGTAGGAATTGTTAAAATAGACAGTCATTTACAGTTACATAATTTATTTTGATATTCCTCTACAACACATGAGTTGGACATTCTTGAATGAAATTGTGACCTCTGCCCTTGCACTGTCACATTATCGTTTTTTAAATTAACTTCACTTTTATCTGGTTCATGTCACCTTGCAGTATCGCACTAATCTCTGAGATAACAATGGCTAAGAAGTTCAGATTTTGAATTATCACATGACAAAAAAGTTTGGACTATGCTCAAGTGGGACTGCCACGTTTATAGTTTCGCCATGTCCATCCGTCCGTCCGCAGCTTAGCCCAGAGACTCTAAGTACTAGAAAGCTATAATTTGACATGGCAGTATATATTATTCACGACGACAAACTGGTAAATAAAATCTACACGTAAAGTGGGAATGTTTTGTTTCTCGTCTATCCCATGGTGTGGGATATCGTTTGATAGGCCATTCATAAATAAATATTACGGGTCTGTGAAAACCATTTTTCGATTCAGGGATCGGTTTGCGTAAAATTAAGCTTTAAATCGTAAATTTTTGTTACAGTCAAGGGTTCCCCTCCCCTGCCAGCTAAATGGTGGATTTGGATATGTGAAAAATTCACGACAGTAGTACATTATGTTATGGACCAAGTTATTCATACGGCATTATTCATAATGCCTAGGTGATATAAAAATGCCCAATATGAATAGGCAATATGATAAAATGGCCCAACTGTTACGCATCAATGTTCATATTGACCAGACAATGTGATAAATACAATAAAATAAGCCTTTATTGCTGTTTTATCATAATTTACAATACAATATTATATTTATTCCTAACGATCGGTTTTTCCAACAAAAGCTTGTCCTTCGACAAAGGACTCCTCCAAAGACTTCCACCTATCTCTGTCTCTAGCAATTCTGATCCATTCTGGACCGCCGACTCTTTTGAGGTCATCTTCCCAACGTTTCATTTGTCGACGTTAACTTCTTATTCTACCACTCTGTTATTGTTTTAGTCCATTTCTCCGTTTTCTCTCTCGGCATATGTCCTGCCCATTTCCATTTCAGTGTTTTGCATATTTTATATACATCTTTATTTTATTTTTATTATTTATACATTTATGTTCAGTCCGTTTTTATTCAAATCTATTTTAAATATCATATCTAAGACCGCCGAGAACAACTTGGGTGAGATCGGGTTGCACTGACGAACTCCTCTTTCTATTAGGAACTCCTCTCCCGTTGCTTTCAGCCTGATTTGGGTTTTGCTTTTTGAGTATATACAATATAATAATATATTAACTCAATATCCAACGAATTAATTTCTTCCTACCACCTTTATGCAGATGATCTTCAAATTTACACGCGATCTCCTCTTGGTAATCTTTCTGAGGCTATCTTGACTATAAATAATGATCTGGCCCGTATATGACTGGAGCAAGAGGCACGGACTTACGGTGAACCCTATAAAAACGCAAGTTTCGGTGGTGGGCAGTTCAAGGTTGGTCTCAAGGATCGACTGGACGACTGTTCCCCAAGTTTATTTTGACAACTCTGTTGTACCATTTAGCGAGAAGGTGAAGAACTTGGGAATATTTATTGACAGGAACTTCTCTTGGACTGCCCAGCTACAGGAAGTTAGCCGCAAGCTATTCGCATCTGCTGGATCTCTGAGAAGACTGCGTAATTTTCTGCCGACTGCCACCAAGATTGCGCTTGCACAATCTCTTCTTCTACCCATCCTTGATTATGCTGATGCCAGCTATCTTGACCTCACTGAAGTACAACTTGATAAACTTGAGCGACTTCAAAATGTTTGTATAAGGTTCATATTCGGTTTGCGCAAATATGACCATGTTTCTGAATTCCGCCAAAAACTCAAGTGGTTGCCAATTCGCCTTCGCCGGAATGCTCATATTCTTTCCCTGCTGTATAATATACTATTTATCCCGTCTACCCCTCTTTACCTCAAAAACCGATTTCACTTTTTATGTGACTCGCACACGAAGGTTCTTAGGTCATCGGATAACTTGAAACTTAAAATGCCAATGCATTCCACTATCTTCCTAGACAAATCATTTACTGTCCAGGCCGCTCGTCTATGGAATGCATTGCCTGTGACAATAAAACGCGCGCAATCTCTACCGATATTTAAAAGACTGGTAAAAGAGCACTACCTGTAACTGTAATCATGTTCTTGTTGGAGCTGTATTGTTTTCTTGCCTGTATATTTATAAATGTATGTATGTATTTATGTATCTGTTTTAGTATTTTATATTTAGTGCTTCTGTTTTATCATAATATTTAATTTTAATATTGCACCAAGTGCAACCCCATGTCGTGTCCAGGCTATCTCTCTCCATTCAGGGTTGCCTGGAAGAGATCGCAGATCGCGATAAGGCCGCCTGTTGTATGTTGTTGTTATTTTAAGGTTTCCGTATGTAATGTTATTATCTTGGTGTACAATAAAGTATATAATAAATAAATAAATAAATAAATATATGTTCCTTAGTATTCGTATGTACTTTTCCTGTATACCTTGAGAACGAAATGTTTACCAGATGTATTCAAACTTCTTAGCCATTGTTCTGCCAGAGATTAGTGCGATACTGCAAGGTGATATGAACCAGATAAAAGTGAAGTTAATTTAAAACACGATAATGTGACAGTGCAAGGGCAGAGGTCACAATTTCATTCAAGAATGTCCAACTTATGTGTTTTTCTCTATTCTCAACTCATTCAATCATCTCTCTTTTCAACTCATTCAATAAATTCTGTATCTGTAAATGACTGTCTATTTAAACAATTCCTAAAAAAATAAAAAAAATACTAGCCAGCTGTTACTCCTTCGGTAATTTTCTTCAGACTCAAGTTGAGGACAAATAAAAAAAAATAGACCTAAAAAGCATTTGAATGTCATTTTTTATTTACAAGTATATAAATGAGGTACAAAATTAACTATAACTTAACAACCGCTTTTCCGATATTTTCACCTTTCAACATTCCGATTAAAGCGTCGTAGAGCTTGTCAAACCCTTCAGTGATGTGTTCTCGCGGCGTCAGCTGTCCACTGTGAATCCATTCAAGAAGTTGTTCAAACGCCTCGGGAAAGCGGTCTCGATCTTCCCAAATTACGTAAACTCTAATACTTAATCGGTTAAACAATATGGTCGGCTGCAAGATGCTCACTTTTGGCGCGGGTTCTTCGTGGTATAAACTGATGCTCCCAATGACGGCCACACGTCCGTACATATTCATTTGGTTCATAATCACACTGCTCAGCTCCCCTCCAACGTTGTCGAAGTAACAGTCTACACCTTCAGGAGCAGCTTCCTTCAATGCAGCCGAGATGTTAGCAGTCTTGTAGTTAATCGCCTTGTCGAAACCGATGGACTCCAGCCACTTTACTTTATCTTCAGAACCAGCAAAACCGATGACCTTACAGCCCTTGATCTTCGCAATCTGTCCAACGATAGAGCCTACTGCCCCAGCAGCACCCGTCACTACCACCGTTTCGCCAGCTTTCGGTTTGCAGTGATCTAGGAATCCAAAGTAAGCAGTAGCGCCTGGCATTTCGACGGCACCAACTGCCAACGAATTTGATAATCCATTCATGTTTGGCACCTTGTAAATATGCCCAGCCCTCTCGTCGGGTACCTTAGCATCGAGGATGCAGTAGTCACACCAGCCCTTATGGGAGACGACTCTTGTTCCGACCGGGTAGTTGGGATCCTTCGATTCTTGCACTACAGCTACCTGGAGGCCAAACTGATCGTACCGCTCAGGTGAACTATATATCCACAGGTATGGGTCCACACTCACTCACTCAGCTTTGACGAGGATCTCTCCATTCTTGAGCGGCGGTAATTCGTACTCCACAATTTCAAAATCTTCACGTTTGGGTGAACCCTTGAATTCGTTGATGACCACGTATTTCCGTGCTTTAACCATGGTGTTCTCTCTTCAAATGACAAGCGACTGAATGTGGGCGATAACAAATTGTCTTCTAAATATAGTAATCACTATCATGAAGCACCTAAATGACTTGCATCAAAGGCTCATTTCAGATAAGTGACATGTCGTTTTTGTCATCGTTGTTTGTTGATATCTTTTTTCGTCATTTAAGTATGTCATATGTGACGCAGCGCAGTACTAATTTTATACTGTGCTGCGTCACATAGATCATTCAAACTGCCTTTGATAAATTGATTATACTCGTATTATTGGGCTACCAAGGTACAGACTGTGCTCAATTTAACTAATGTTATCTAAAATGCTTGATCCGTTAGGTTTTCAAAGCTTCTTCGGGTTCAGTACCACCTTTCGTTTTTTAGGTTTCCGATATCAACAAGAATTTTTTCGATATTAGGATATTTTCCGTTTCCGTAAGTGTGTCCGTGGCATCAACAGTGGGCCCTATCAGAATATCAGCGCAGGGTTATTTCCTTTTTGGATATCGCTGCACATACATACACAACAAAATAACATAATAACAGTTACGAAATGACTTTTGTATGGAGTTTTGATATCATTATGTGATTGGCAGAATGATACTGAACCTGTTACCTCTCGAAAAAGTGTCCCGTAATTGTGTGTATATAGTCTGTGGTTTTTAGTCTGAACTGTTCGCGGCGAGGCATCATATAGCTTATATACTAGCATAACATATGAAATACTAGCATAACGTATGTATGTAATAGCATAAGTAAATAAAAAATTATGTTTTTCTAGACCCCTATAAAAACGGAGATTCACGATTGATGTGCGAGTGAGACGCATCACGTCTCACTCGCACATCAATCGTGTTATTTATTTTATACACATTATTTTGTTAGGAAACACAATCTAGGTGTTCTAGCCTGTTTACCCTAAGTCTATGACTGAAAAACAACACATAACAACAGCACATAGCTAGGGATAATAATATCTCACCCTGGAACGGTGAATACACACATTTTCCTCAAATAAGTGGTCAGAAACTTTGTTATTCTCGATTTAGCACTTCTAGGTAACCTAGAGTTGTACCTAGGCCCTGTAATTAGATAAGACTCATGTAGTCCTAGCACATAAACACCACTTAGTTGAGATAATGTGTTTGTATGAACCAGTATAGAGGTTTCTATGCGCTTGTTAGCGGGCTCACGCCTTCAGACACATTTGGTACCTGAAGGGTTATTGATATGCTTTCTGCTTTCTGTATGTGTTGAGATTGGGCAGCTTAAAAAAATACGTGTCTGTCATTTTAGACTACTCTCTAACATATATCAAAATAAATCAAATCGAAGCCAGACAGTTCGGTACCTTTCCTTGTTAGTAAAACACGTAAATGGCCTTTACTTTTTATTACTTAATCAAAAAGTACCATTCAAAAAGTTCATCTAAATAATGGAACAAAATGCATACAAAAAATTTCGTTTCACAAAATACTTTTAAGAATACCATACGAATTGACACCTAATAGTTGCTTACTGAGAAAAAAACAACTTTTAGTTGCCCGTTAGAAAAGGAAATCACGTTATGTTTAATAGGGATAAGACATCAATCAATTCCATAAAAAATAAGCCAAAAAAAATAGTGAAGTCAAAATAATTTAAATTACTGTATCCCTAGTATCCCTACCCACTTGATTCATCATTAATAAACATAGTTGCGCACTTCGATGCTCTGTACATCATCGTTGCTCCAAAGAGTTTGGATTTCGTACTCCGAGTCGCGAGACATGATGCCGTGTTGGCGCCGTTCCCACCGCGCACGGATCAGACGAGCGATCTCGAGCCACAGTCGCGCCTCCAACACTGTGGCAAATCGACATCAAATATTAAACTTAGTGGTACGAAAAATACTCAAAAATAAAAGTCGTATGTCAGCAATAATTTTTGCACAATAATTTTAATTGGTAATCATTATAGATGGGCTGATAAACTCTCCCGATTAGACAACAGTCGTCACACAAATGGTGACTAGTCATTCGACTAGAACAGAATGCATTTTCTTCTATATCGCCATTAACCCTAAAACGTGGGTCCACGCGAGACACAAAGGCTTTTAATTTTTTTCGGTAATTACGGTATTCAACCGGTCAACTGTCATTTACGTAATCACTTCCTTCTACACCTTAAAACTGAACTATATTATTTGTGAAGTAGCTCGTCTGGGGAAGAACTACTATAATACCTGTTTTTTTTATTTCTACCACCAAGCTGCATTATTGTGATTCAGTGTGAAGGGTATACCGTCGTTATTACTGGTGCAAGACACCTTTCAATTATATCTTTGGGATGGCTACGCACACAGATAAGACAGAAAGGCATCGGTGACAACTGGGCCGTCGTGCTTGAAAAAACATTAAAATAAACTTACGGAACAGGAAAGAGAAGGCGGTTAGGAAGAGTGGGTTAATGTTGCCGTTGATGATAGCCATGGTATAAAGGAGAGCGCCGGCAGTGGGAGCCTGGCGTAAGAACAGGCCGCGCAGGGTCGCACCCAGCCAAGGCAGGAACAGGTACTCGCTTAATGGAGAACGCTGGAAAGCAAGAATTTGATTAAATAAAATTTTTAGATAAAAATGCAACCAAAGAGTTTGTTGGCGCTTCTTCTAGAAACCTATATATTGGTGCCGTGCACCTGAAGTATGACGATTCATTTGTGGCCATATACCTAGTTGCCTAAGTCAAATTTTAATCTTTTGTCACCCAGCCTGTGCTCCAGATAATAGCAGGCATCCCCGACAGAGAGACTCCCTAAAGTCTTCTCAAGTCTTTGGGTGAGTCTTTCGGCTGAAAAAAACAGGCCCGAGACGTATTCCACGCAGGAGTTACAGCGAACGGTCATAGCTCCTCCATAAGGTTTGGTCTCTTGATCGAAATGCACAACGCTACGGATTGCGGTGCCGGACACCGAAAATCTAGAATTAATATCATCATCGGTAAAGATATTTATTCATATTAATGTCCGGGATCAGACATCACGTCGGTGACGTAGCCCGTAGGTACTGAAACATTGTGTGTTCCGATCAATAGATGACACGTATACAATGACGGGATTCTCACAAAGTCATGCGAACCAATACCTGGCCGGGGTATAGGATAGGATAGATAAACCCCCTTCTTCTACACTTAGATTCCCATTTGGTCCGTTGTGTGTGCAGGCCTCCTCTCTGTGAGAGGGAATGGGCCGTAATACACCACGCGCCTTTAGGTTCAAAACGAACACTTCCCAAAAAAGTTCACTCTCCCAAAACGTCCACTTCCCAAAATGGTAATTCCCTAAATGTCTGTTTCCCATTTCATCCACTTGCCCAAAATGACCACAAATCTACAATGCCCAAAAAGTCCACTTCTCATAACGACAACTCTCAAAAATTCCACTCTCCAAATAGGTTTATTTTTTATCATTGTTACTGGTTCCTTCATGGTAAACTGCAACAGTTACAAACTCTTTTGCAGGTGACAGTGGCTTCCCCGTAATTTGCCATTCAAACAAGAAGTGAAGTCCCGGCTTAGGGTATATATGTTCTGTGAGTGAAGTGAAGTGACATTAAAATATTTATTAGCTTCATAAAATTGAAAATTTATGAAATAAATTATTTTCTAAAATCTTAATTACATAGTCAGTCTTTTTTAAATTCAAGATATTTGTATATGCAAGTCAGCATTGTTAACATTTGTATACAGTGGATAGTTGCTAAACAAATTATAATGTTTGGTTTTATGTTACAAAAATAGCATTGAACGTTCTTTGATAATTGTAAGGTGCGTGCATTGCGGTAATAATGTACTACGCACTAGAGAAGTCACCACCCATCACTACTGTGTTCTGTTCAGTTGCGCTCTTCTAGCCGCAATTCACTTATTTGATTGCTAGATCTTGGGCGCTTAAGTCATTTTATGTTTTTAAACGAAAAAACGTTCAAACGCATTCAATATGCCGGTCGTGTGTTATAACATTTTGCACTAATAATTCAACCAATACGGCGAAGATCAGAGGAATAACTTTTCATAGTTGGCTAACTAGATAATTATTTTAAAATTTAATTTTAACAAAATATTTGCTGGACGCCATGTTATGTCAATTTTCATATAGACTAAAAATTCAGATGTGACAATTTGTATAACAAGTGTAGGTAAAATTAGCTGATGTTTCTTTTTAAAGCGGAAAATAATAAGAACATATCTTTAGAAAAGAACTGACTGTGGTTATTCAATGAAAAAAGATAAAAGATGAAAAATATTATTACATAATGTAAGACATAATTTGTTACATTTTGTTTATTTAAGGTTTCTACGTTTGGACCGTAAAGATAGGGAAAAATGGATAAAATTTATCGAAATTACCCGCAGTGAAGATACCAGCAGCCTAATTGTGTAAGTGAATTCAGCAAAGGAAACAATCTGTTTCTTTCCCAAAAACGACTTTTCGTATTTCAAAAAGTAGTTTTTGGGAAAGAAACAGATTGTTTCCTTTGCCGAATATACTTACACAATTAGGCTGCTGGTTACCATCCAATCATACTTATGTATGTTCGTTGCATTTTCGCGAAGAGGATAAATATACCACAAAAGCGGGCAGGCGTTTTCTGAATCAGTCTCTCTAATTAATATCATTTTAGTTATATTACTGTTAATACTTTGGAATATTTTATTCACAAGGAAAAATTTACATATTTGCTTCAATATTCTGTTGATCAACCAAGCACTTTAAATCACCTAACACATTTGATACGGGCCATCATAAACAAATACACAAGAATTCGCTTGAAGTACGAAGCTAAAATTAATCAGACTAATAATTATTTATCGAAGCGTCAAAAGTTAACTAAACTTATATTGTTTGGGGGTAACTAAATTAACATAATTAATATTAAAAATATACAAAAGATTCGTGTTTCAAGCGAATTGTAAAATTCCCTATTCCAATTTGATATGTTTTTAACTTATTGTAAGCGCATTTGATTATATATTGAATAAAGAAATACAAAAGCATCATAAACTTTAACAGTCGGTTATTTCAACTAATAATAAATTTTGAAAAAGTGTAAATTCTAATGAAGCTTGTTAGGTATAATGCTATGTCACTTCTGTTGTCAGTCAGCAATTTAGTCTTTATGAATGACAAGGTTGAACGAAACGCGTAAGCGCCATGAAAATCACGGCGCTTCCGTCTTTTTGGTCGCGAGAAAACTACGCCTTAGAAGCGCTCTAGCGCTGCATGTTTATATTGTTTTGTTAGACGACTAATTATTGTTTCAGCGCTGCAGCGAATTTTTTAGTTTAAACTCTTGTCAAAATTGACAAAATGGAGCATGCATTTTGCTTAGGATAGCTTCTCTAGTACTTAGTACATATTATCTCAATGGGTGCGTGTGAAAAATCTAATTGTTTTAAAAATGGACTTAACAATAATTAAAATCCAAAAGGGTAACGACTGTCTGTTGTTGGATGGCTATCGCTATTATTTGGCAAAACGTAATAAAAACAACACGTCTTTATGGCGATGTGATAACCGTGTATCGTGCTCTGCAACCATAACGTTGAATAGTGAACGTACTAATTTTTTGAGGAAGACGAATCACACTTACGCATCACACAGTTATCGAAATGAGGTACGTAAGTTAATTGACAAATATAAGAAAGACGTTTGCGAGAATTTAGAACCAGTCCAGCAATTTTTTGAGAATAATGCACATAACATACGGGAAACAATTTGGTCTGAAGAGGATGAAGATTACAGAAATTGTGTAAAGACTTTTTCTTCACTTAAAAGTACTTTATATCGTGAACGAAAAAAGTTCCTTGATGTCAGGAAACTAGTTTTAAAAGTTTAGAAGAAGTAACAATTCCAAAAACATTAAAAAGCGATTGCCTGGTTTGCGAAGATGGAATTTAAGATAATTTTTTTTATTTGCTTCTCGAATTGCAAGAAAATTCATTAAATAAACTAACTAACTTTTAATAAACTTGGATCTTATTACGGTGAAGGCACTTTTCGGTGTTGTCCGCCACCATTTTATCAGATTTACAGTGACGTATTTCATCTTGACGTTGATGATTCCAACAAAAATTGCAGCAATATTATACCGCTGTTCTATGGTTTGTTGGCCAACAAAAGAGAAACTAATTACGTCCGTTTCTTTAATTAAAAACCAAATTAGGGGTAAAAATACTTTATTTTAAATGTGACTAAGAGCTAGTTCAATTTAATGCTGTCCAGAATGTACATAGGCTGCACTAAAAGTATCGGGAATGGAATATTTCCACTGTTTCTGTCATATTAAAATCTTTTTAATTGAAAACTCCTTGGTTTTAAAAATCGAATACCATTTATTTATTTAAAAAAAGATTCTCGGTCTTGTCACAAGGTTTTGTCAAACTTGTTTAGTCGTTGAGAAAATGGAATTGACTCAAGAAAATTCAAGAGCGATAATTTATTATGACTTTCGAAGTGGTTTATGGTTTGGTCCGGATGATTTCTGCATTTGGTGATGAAGCCCCATCCAAAACCACAATTTATCGCTGGTTTGCCGTCAAGGTCGTCCAAAAACTGCAGTCACCCAAGAAAACGTTGATGCTGTGCGTTAGCTGATTGAGGAAGATCGACATGTGACATACCGCAAAAATTTAGGCAACTTTAGACATTGGCATAAGTCAAATACAAATAATCTTGCATGAACAATGAGTTGTAAAAAAGTTGTTTTCTCGATGGATACCGCATTCGCTCTGTGAAGAGCAAAAAGCGGCTCGCGTTACTTGGTGCGTCAGAACTCTCGAAAGATTCCACGCAGGATCCTCAAATGCTGTATACAACATTGTATCAGGTGACGAATCCTGGATATACGCGTACGAACCCGGAACAAAAAACCAGTCACGAGTTTGGGTGTTCGAAAATGAGTTAAAGCCAACAAAAATTGTTCGTTCACGGAGTGTTGCAAAAAAAATGGTGGCCACGTTTGTCTCCAAAACCGGCCATGTTGCGACTATTCCTCTTGAGGGACAAAGAACGGTTAATGCAGAATGGTATGCTAGCATTTGTTTGCTACAGGTCGTTTCTGAACTCCGTAAAGAGAACTGCAACCACCGCATCATCCTCCATCACGACAATGCGAGTTCTCACACCGCGCACAGTACAAAGAAGTTTTTAGAGCAAAAAAACATAGAATTATTAGACCATCCGCCGTACAGCCCCGACCTAAGCGGGTGTGTTACGTCACTTAGAAAAGTGTTACATCGAAGAACACGTCCCCGCAAGTTCACTAATACGAAACACTCCACAACGAATGCACGCTACCACGAAAAACTTAACACCGTAGCCATGCGATCTCGAATAACCAAATCTCTAATTTCACCAATTCGAATCACTTAACAACAAATGCGCGCTTCTACGAAAAACTTATAGCCGAAGCCACGCGACCACGCATAACCAAACCCCTAATGAAAGACGCCAATTAATTAAGGTAAATCCTAATAAAAACCACTATTTAATACAAAAAAAATATTCTTTTAACAATCAACAAAATCAAACATTTGAGAAAAAAAAACGAAATGTATACTTAATGGAGCTAATATATTGAGCAATTTACCGACCAGATGTTAGGCGGAAACAATGGAGGCACTTTTTGCAAATTTGTCTTTAATGTTAATTTCCATTGACATAATATCTGGAAAACCAATCAGTGACTTTCACTGCATCCTTGGGTATTACTTTTCTTTTAGTATTTCAAAAGCCTCAGGTATCTCATCTGGTTTTAAAAAGGCTAATACGGCAAAATGACGCATTTTGTGAGCAAAAGATGTCTATTCTGAACATTGTTTGGATAGACCAGCAGGTTGTAAATGTTTACAAATACTTTGAGCCAGATGGAAGTAACAACACTTGTGTTTACTTTCAGGAAACACTTGCTTTACCGCATTTTTTTTATATCCTATAGGCTCGCGCTTGACCACTATCTCACCTGATGCTAAGCGATGGTGTGGTCGACGGTGAAACACGCTTGCCTAGAAATAACCTATTCACTCTTGACTTAAAGACCCCTAGATTGTATTTATCGGGAAACATAGACTCCGGCAGGGAATTCCACTCCTTAGCTGTACGCATAATAAAAGTGTTCCATCGCACGCTCCCCGAAATGTAACCGATAAAAAATCGACAGGCTGGCAACTCGGCGACGATGTTCAAGACTCTGGAGCTTTGAGTTAACCAGTGCCTCATCGCCGATGAGCCTCTTGGCCCGCTTTTCGATCGGCTCTAGTGCGTCGAGCTGGAATTTGGCTGATCCGTCCCAGAGATGAGAACAATTACTCCATGCATGATCGAACTTGCGCATGATACAAATTGAGGAGCTGTTCCAGCGAGATTCTCGCCGCGAGAAGTACCTTCTCACCTTTGCAAGGATCCCCAGCTTTTTGGCAGCCAGCTGAGCCTTTGCCTCAATATATGAGCCAAAATTTAGAGGTCAACGTTACGCCAAGAAACTCAAGATGGTTCGTTATTGGCACGGTCACATCTCGGAAAGTTGGAGCGGGTTGAAATTGGCTCTTTTTTGCGGTAAAAAAAACGACGTTAATGACGTCTTCTCGAAGTCAGTAATTACTATATTAGGTTGCAAATTGGTTCCAAATTGACATGCTCGAACTACCCTACCTACCCTACAAACAAACTCTTCAGCTTATTCAGTAAAGATTTCGTTTTTTTTTTCTCAAATGTTTGATTTTGTTGATTGTTAAAAGAATATTTTTTTTGTATTAAATAGTGGTTTGTATTAGGATTTACCTTAATTAATTGGCGTCTTTCGTTAGGGGTTTGGTTATGCGTGGTCGCGTGGCTTCGGCTATAAGTTTTTCGTAGAAGCGCGCATTTGTTGTTAAGTGATTCGAATTGGTGAAATTAGAGATTTGGTTATTCGAGATCGCATGGCTACGGTGTTAAGTTTTTCGTGGTAGCGTGCATTCGTTGTGGAGTGTTTCGTAGTAGTAAACTTACGGTGACGTGTTCTTCGATGTAACACTTTTCTAAATGACGTAACACACCCGACCTAAGCCCTTATGATTTCTATAATTTCCCTAAAATAAAGAATAAATTGCGTGGTCAGAGTTTTTAATCACCTGAAGAAGCTGTGGACGCCTACAAAACGGCTATTTTGGAGACCCCAACTTCCGAATGAAATGGTTGCTTCAATGATTGGTTCCAATGTATGGAAAAATGTGTCAAATTTCGCGGAGAATACTACGAAAAGCAATAAATACATTTTTAAATAGTAATGTTGTGTCACTTCCTTGATTCCCGAAATTTTCAGTGCCACCCTCGTATACCCAGAGGCTAAAATTACTGGTTGCTTCTATCATTCTGGCGCAAATTAAAAAAAGTAAAAATAAGTAAAAACACTTCAGAAATACATTTTTGTAGGCTTATTACTATATTGCCTATGCTTCCTCCAGAATACATACAGAAAACATGGAAAGACATATTAGCAAATGTACAAATGACTACATTTATGAAGATATTTAAAACTTATTTTGAGAAACAGTGGATGGCAATATATTCCCATAAAATAAGTGCACATAAAGATAATCATAGAACAAAAAATCAAGTAGAAGGAAGGCATCAACGTCTTCGAGCCCGAATACCACAAAGCCATAATTTTTATTTATTTTTGTATAAAATTAAGAAAGAAATGAAATATCAGGGCAACAGACTAACACGTTCCTTTTCGAGACAGTTAATAAGACTAGACGGAATGCGGACATTTTATTTGACGCAAAATACAGCACGTTACAAAAAAAACCACACAAAAAAGAAATTACTCCGATTAACGTTTTAAATATAATAATTTACATGCGTCTTCTAATCAAGTGTAAGCAAAACAAAACATAAATATTTCTGAGTGAGACTCAAGTTTGAATTGTGATTCTTAGGCATATGGTGGTCTTTTTTTTCTTAATTTCGTCTTTAAATCTTCAGGTAACATGATTATTGTTAGTCTTAACTGCAAATTGTATGTTTTAATGTATATTATAAATAAGATATTGCAGAAAATATTGGTAAAGTTTCGATTAATTGTTATTGCCAAAAAAATATTAAGAAACATAAGGTGAGAATCGTCGATTACACCTAAAATTAAAAAACATGAATATAAAAATGTAAAAGTTAGTCATAAATCCTTGGTTTATTCAAAGGACAATTGGCAAAAGTAGTCCAAGAGCCTCCACTGATGAGACTTGTGGGCAATGAAATTACATTCTTGTCATATGATTCGGGCAAAAGATTATCAATCCGTCCGATGATTAATTTTTTTATGATCATTTTTACCTGACTATAAATAATTCGAATTTACATGATTGTTTTTCATGTTTTCGCACGGGCCATAGTCAAGCGCGTGCGCAGCCCTAAGTCCCAGGTGCAGGCATTATTCGTATGTTTTAGTCAAAGATGGATTGGATGCAATAGAGCACGTTTGCCTTTGCCTTTTTTGCCCGTTGTCCTTTATTCAATGTTATGACCCAAGAAAGTCGTTTTTATTTGTCTTCTGTTCTTTTGATTTGTTCTGAATTATTAGATGTTAAGCAAATTAACCTTTCTAATCTCCATAACGCATTTTTATTTACTCATTGTGGTCCTGTTTAGAAACCAGACTATAAGGTGATTATTTTTATTTTTCATGTGAACTAGACGTTTTGGGAGTTGCCGTTTTGAGAAACGGACTAATTGGGAACTGGTCGTATTGGAAAAGTGGATGAAATGGGAAATAGACATTTAGGGAATTATATTTTGGGAAGTGGACGTTTTGGGAGAGTGAACGTTTTGGGCAGTGTTTGTTTTGAACCTAAAGGACCACGCGGGCCCAGTGCGGGTTTGTGGATGTGACATGTCTTTGACTTTTTGGTTCTAAGGCATGCCGGTTTCCTTACGATGTTTTCCTCCACCGTTTTGAGAGCAGTGATGATGAAATAATTTTCACTTAGTAAAGCGCCTGCTAGGGTTCGAACCCACGTACGACCTACAACTTGTAAGTCGCGGCTGTTACCATTGGGCCACCACTGCTCCTGCCTGGCCGGGGGAACGTGGTCAATTGCGAAAGTCATCCAGCCAATGTCGTTGGTTGAAGAATATGGTGTAAGTCAGAAAGAGTCTGACAGACCTACCCGCCTTGTGGCGGAGAGCATCCATTAGGATTGCAACTCAGAAAAGGAAAAGGTACCTAGAGCGGTCAAACTCTTTCCGTTTGCCGTATTCACTTACGCAATACGACTGCCGGTTTCTCGACGCTAAATAATCGGAAAAATAATTTGACAACTAGTCAAGCACGCGTTATCTGCTGTGATTGGTTGAATGAATTCTCAACAGCAGGAAACCGGCGATTATTCGTCAATTACGTTAACAGCCCGATAATCGAGTTTTGAGAAAGAAGAAAAGGGGGTTAGAAGTATACTTACCTAAGCACAAAAGAGAGAGAACTGAGATTGAACACGCGAGCTCGCAAATTTTAGCACGCCGCTTCGGATAGATCAAATTTTGATGTCTATGAAATAGTTCTGACGCCTCTTTTATGTGTGTGCTTATGCAGAGTTTTTTAACGCACTCGATCGTGATAACGTAAACCAACTCTTATGTTACATGGGGTCGACGCAACACGTTAACACAACGTTACGCTATTACTGATTCCCTTTTCCTTCAGATCACTCCTCACACAGTCCATCAATATTTTTTTTGGCCTTCCTCTTCCTCTCCATCCATCCATATTTATATTTATAACTCTTTAATAACATGCGTTTCATCCCTCCACATCACATGACCATACCTTTTCCCTTCAACTTTTCTGCCACTGGCGCCACTTTCAAACTGCCTCTAATATATAGTGCGGGACACGTAAGATGAACCAAAATGTATTATTCTCTTGAAATTAGACGATTTAAACCGAAATGAAGCCTTTCTACGTGACCTAACAGTTGGCAATTTGTATATTGTAAACGATTAGGTCGTAGAAAAGGGATTTCATACACCAAGACAGCTAAAAACCTGGGGGTAATCATGGACTCCTATTTGTCGTGGACAGCCCATGTCGATGAGGTCAGTCGCAAAGTGCACTATACGTTCCACTCGCTGAAATGCCTCCAGAGCTTTTTGCCCTTGAAAACCAAAATTTCCCTAGCTCAAACTCTCATTCAGCCCATCATCGACTACGCCGACGCCTGTTATTTGGATGCCACTGAGGAGCTTTTAGACAAACTTGAGCGTTTACAAAATGTATGTATTCGTTTTGTTTTCAACCTTAAAAAGTATGATCATGTTTCTGAATTTCGCAAGTTACTCAAGTGGCTCCCTATTCGACTTCGCAGGAACTCTCGGATATTGTGTCTATTATTTAACATCCTTCATAACCCTAAGACGCCTTTCTACCTCCGAGAACGCTTCTCCTACTCCCGTCCTTCCGATGCACTTTGCAGGAAGCATCTTAAAAATCTCCTTAATATCCCTTCCCACACTACTGACTTCTACTCCTACTCCTCCACTGTGAACGCCGTGCGTTTGTGGAACTCACTTCCGCCTGACGTAAGGGACTGCCAAACTCTTACAATTTTTAAGAGAGGAGTGAAAAGACACTACCTTTCCATTCCATCATAGTTGCATATAGTTCTGTATTAATATTACCTTTTTTATATATTGTAGGTAGGTAGTTATTGTTATAATATTTATTTTATTTGTATGTATATAACGGAGAACCGGGACCACTCGGATTTTTAGAAACCGGTGAAAGAAAGCGGTGGAGATGGTGACGTCAGCAGAGCTGCAAAAACGAATACACCCAATTTATTTGCTTATGTTTTTATTCTTACAATTAAGAAAGCCTCAAAATCTAAATAAATAATACAAATCGTACTCACAAGATATTGCAATTAAACATCAGCAGTCTTTACAAATTCGTTTTTTTTTGTGGCTTCGCAGCGGCTCGTCATTTCAATACCAGCAATGGCAATAATGGCGTCGTCGTTGCGAAGTCATTACACTTATTATTTTTTACAAATTGCAGGTAACATTAATTAAAGTAACAAACTATGATTTGTTAATTCGTTTTACTATTTTTACCACTCGATTTTACATTGAGTTAATTATTTATTGCTTAAAACATTTTAATAGTCACGCGCTATGTTATGCCGCTTGACCAACAGTAGTTCAAAAATATCAACCAAAAATAATTATTAAACTGAAGCAAATCGCTTATTTATTAAGAAATGAATTAAGCAATAGATAACTTGTTTTTTAACCTAAGTTTGAAGAAAACTTCAGTGAACCACTGATAAAGTAACTGCGAGTCATAACACAGATTTTTAAATTGAAAAGTAGCAAACTGACTACAATAATCAAATCTCTACTAATTTAAACCTATCCAGTCATATTTAACTGTTAAGTTTTAGCCTAAAGTTAATATTTTTAAAGTTTAAGTTAGCCTTGCGTCGACATATATATATGACAGTATATTTTAAATGTATCTAATGATTATTATTAGCTCTGAATTGTGTTATGTGTTTATTTTTCCCTTCTACACACGATGTCTACATCTCTTTTTTTCTTCTTTCCATTCGCAGGTATGCTGGAAGAGATTTCATTAGAAATAAGCATCACCTATATACCTATTTTTCTGTTCCTCCTTCTTTTCTTTAGATGTGTGTGTGCATAAATGGTTAAATGAAAAATAAATACGTTTTGGTTCAACTTACGTGTCCCGCACTATACTCATTTCTCAGTTTATCATATACATTCTCATCTCTGCTAGGTGTAATCTCCTTTCATCCATCTTTTTCATAGCCCAGCATTCTGCTCCGTACTGTATGACAGGTCTAATCACGGACTTGTAGATTTTACCCTTTAACTTGAGGGGCATCCGTGGGTCGCAAGTTGTTCCAGTGACCTGTCGACATTTCATCCTTCCTGAGTTGATCCGGTGCCTTACGTCTCGGTCTACCTCGCCATTCCCTTGGGCAAGCGACCCTAGGTACCGGAAGTCGGAGCATATTGGTATGGGCGTTCCAGCGAGAGCTATGGGCACGCAACTGGACAGACCGCCAAAATCACAAAACAAGTATTTAGTTTTGCTTCTGCTCAATTACAGGCCAACACTCTCCAGTCTGTGCCACCACACCTCCAATCTGCTCTGGACCTCTAGGCCACTTTCAGCAACCAGCACAATGTCATCGGCAAACAGCACACACCAGGGTGACTCTTCCTGTATGGCCGACGTCAGAGCGTCCATTATCAACAGGAAGAGGTAGGGACTGAGGGCCAACCCTTGGTGCAAGCCGACTGCCACACTGAAGCTGCTAGTATTGTCCACAGTAGACCTAACTTCGGTACTGCATCGACTGTACATGCATCGCTCGAATCAACTCTACATACTTTCCAGGCACTCCTTTCTTCTTAAGAGTCCACCACAAAACCTCACGAGGAACCCGGTCGTATGCCTTTTCGAGGACAATGAACACCATATGCAAGTTTTTATGTGCACCTCTGTATTTCTCGAAGAACCGGCGGATTCCGAAAATGGCATCCGTTGTACCCGTCGGTGCTCCATGGACTCGACCAGGCATAAAACCAAATTGGTTCTTGGATATTTCACTCTTTTCTCCCAGCCGACTTTCAATAAATTTCTCCCAAGATTTCATACTATGTGACATTAGCTTTATTCTTCTATAGTTGTTGCACTCCAGCAGATCACCTTTGTTTTTAAAGATGGGCACTAGTGAACTATTGCACCATTCATCAGTATGGCCGCATGGCCTCTTTCCGTAGCAACTTATTGAAGAATAAAGCGAACCACGTGCATCCATCTTCGCGCCATAACTTTCATACTTCAACTGGTATTCCGTACGGACCAACTGCCTTACCATTCTTCATTCCATTTACTGATATTCTTACTGCATCCATACTAACCATTCTTACTAACCCGTCATTCACAGGTTTAAAAAAAGAGGTTTCTCCTTACTATCACCAGACGGCGCTCATCCAGTTTCAACACAAATTGACGTTTACAGTGCGACATAAAAGAGTAGAAATTAAATATTTAGGAAATAAAAGTTTCCATTTTCTGGCAACATCTAAAATGAGTATGAGTACTTGTGCTGTCAATTCATCTCGATCGGTTTCGTTTATTGGTTTTTGTGTCATATTTCTGTGTGTGGAAAGAAAAACGGTAAGAAAAACATGAATAAAGTAATTCGTGGAAGTAACCGTGATATAGATTACAAAGTTTATATGCGGTGTACAGCCGAATTCCAAGCAGGGAAGCTTCTATCCAACTTAGAAGATGTTTACCATCGTACAGCAGATTTTACTGGTAAGTAACTATTGAAAGTTGCACTAAACGTTAATTACAAATGATTAATAAATTCTCTGACTTTTTTTTTAACTTTTGAAACAAATAGCGTTGTAGTTATAGCGCGAAAAAAAAAAATGCAGTTTATTGCGGATACGAAATATATTTTTTTGCGATACCTACCATATTTGTTGATGCAATCGACTAAATGGAAAGAATATATATCGACTAAATATAATTATCAAATATATAAAAAATCATACTTATTTAATATATTTACTCATTATTTATACCCAATAAATAAATAATATTATTCATACATACCCAGCTGATCTTGATACTTCAACATCAGCTGGGTCGTACTAAGGGCTCCCACACATATATAATATCTGCGAGCTCGCTAGTATTAAATGTTAAGAAATTGCGTCGCATCGCATCGCATCGCAGTTATGTGTGGGAGCCCTATCTGGGTTGCTATCTGAGCGATTGTGGCGCCCTCATTTATTTTCTACTCTTTTATGTCGCACTGTACGTTAACGCGAATGAGCGTGAGTAAAAACTCGCACTGGGCTTACTGTATTCGTAGCAGTTACAGTGGTCGACGCATTCAAAAATATCTTCATAAATGAGACATGAAATTCATTAACACGCTGCCTCGGATAGGTTAGGTTTGCCATGAAACAGTTCCTTTTTAGGGTTCCGTACCCAAAGCGTAAAAACGGGATCCTATTACTAAGACTCCGCGGTCCGTCCGTCTGTCTGTCTGTCTGTCTGTCCGTCTGTCCGTTTTTAGTTATCTGATAATGAAAATATTTCGTGGCGACAGATCTATTGATTAGATAAGTTGATGAAAAATATAAACTTTGTTGACAAAAAATGTAATTCCCTTTATCAATAAAATAAAATAACGTAGGTACTTATTAAACATCATAGTACACAATTATTTCTTATCAAATCACAATTCTTTAATCAAACTATTCAATTTACATACTGAAAAGCAACAAAAACAATAAAGAAGTTGGTATTGTTGTCATGAATCCTGAAATGAAGTAATTAATACAAAAAAAAGATGTCGAAACGAAAGGATAAGATACTTTGTTCAATTTGCTTGGTCTAAATTTAAGAGATTAAAATATTCTGGTCATATACACTGTTTCCGATGCGGATAAAGCCGTAGAAACCAGTAGTATAACAGTCTAGTAAGTAACAGTACTTGATTGAATGAACCACGGTAATGTGCCAATGTTATATGAACTAGTCGCAAATAGCGCTAAAGCGGTGCGCGTAAAGAAGTTTCTTAATCAAGCACATACCGGATATCTACTTAAGTAGGTAAGAGATATTAATTGTTTTAATTGAGAAAGAGTTATCTACTCATTCAGATTGTCATTTAATAATAGTTTTATTGAATAATGCTTGAGAATGAGATTTTTTTTTGTGAAAACTTATTTAGCAGCGTTACTGGATTGTTGGCAGGGCCAAAACTTATGCGTTCTCGTCAGTGACATACTAATGTAACAGCGTCATCGACATGGTAATGTGAAATGTGACGGAATAACTGTGTTTTTTCTGTCGGTATTCCCTATGACTGCCAATTTTTGTTTGTAATTTCAGAAAAAGAATCAATTCTAAATCATGCTGAAAGCACGCAAATACGTCGTGACCAAACGATTTCAAGGAATGCCAAAGAGATCGGACTACAAAATAGTGACGAGCGATCTGCCTCCGTTACAAGATGAACAAATACTCGTAAAAGTGGAGTGGATAAGCTTGGACCCATATCTACGAGGAACCAGCAATGACTACGACTTACCTTACGACCAATTCGGTTACCAGGTCGGAATTGTTCAGGAGTCAAAAAACACGAAGTACCCAGTCGGCACACGGGTGGTATCACACAACGGTTGGTGTGACTACTGCATATTCAATCCTGATCTAGTAATAAGAAGCCCCGAATTTGGTATCCCTCATAGCACTGCCTACAAATTGCCAGATGATTTAAAAGGTTTACCTGCGTCTTTAGGCGTCGGCGCCGTCGGCTTCGCAGGTGCTGCTGCATACTTTGGGCTCCTCAAAGTTTGTAAACCTAAAAAATCGGAGACAGTGGTGGTCACTAGTGCTGCCGGTGCCGTCGGTTCCATAGTTGGGCAAATAGCGAAGATTAAGGGTTGCAAGGTCATAGGATTCACGAGCAGTGATGAGAAGGTGCAGTGGTTGAAGGAAGAACTCGGCTTTAACCACGCTTTTAACTACAAAGCTGTAGATGTCACTAAAGCCTTGAAAGAAGCTGCTCCAAAAGGCATCGACATTTACTTTGAGAACGTCGGCGGAGAGTTAAGTTAGTCATGAAACAGATGAAGCAATATGGTAGAGTTGCTATTTCCGGGTGTATAAGTGCTCAAAACCAAAGTCCCACCAAAATGTTCCAACGTAACGTCATACAACCGACGATTTTGGAACACCAGCTCAGCGTTGAAGGCTTCTTAGCTTTCCGCTGGATTATTCAGTGGCCTGATGCATTTACTGACCTGACGAAATGGATTCAAAGCGGGGAGCTGAAGGCTAGAGAATACGTGACTGAAGAATTCGATAATATTGTGGACGCACTCGTGGGGATGCTCTCCGGGGAAAATATTGGGAAGGCAGTGGTCAAGGTCTCGTAAATAATGCAGGGCAGAATATTGTGTAAATAATAATGCAAGTTTTTATTAACACAGTCAAAATAATTTTTTTGTTCGCTTCTTAAGCAATCGGTTTTTTTGATTTTTCGAATATTTTTCTTATTTATAACTTTTAGTTAACATTTTTTAACAATAGGTACATTAACCCCCGGTTTCTCAACACTGATTATCGGGATGTTAAAGTAATCGACAAATAATCGCCGGTTATTTGCTGTGATGGTTGTTGAAAATTCAATCAAACAATCACAGCAGATAACGCGTGCTTGATAATTTGTCACATTCATTCTACGATAATTAAGCGGTGAGAAACCCGGCCTTAAACATATAAGTGTTAAATATATTTGAAATCACCTCTTAAAACCCTTTATTTTGATACCCCACAAGATGGTTTAGGAAGAAAAAAGAAATTGGGTGCCCACACAATAAGGCGCCCAAAAGTCGCCATTTTACTATTTGAATGTAGCCACTGACACTCGCAAGGTTAAGATAAATCGATTGACGTAAGAATCATCAAAATCGGCCAACGCGTTTGGACTCTAGAACCCCTCTGCAGCAGATGGACAGATAAGCAAAATCCCCGAATAGCATAATCCCAGATAAGCAGAAGGACAGATTTGCATAAAGGCAGAAGTACACACACACCCACACAGAAAACAAAATTAAAATTGAATAGTTACAATTGGTAAAATTTTATTTGAAAGTAGTATTTTTTTTATTCGTTATAAGCTCGGGTTTGACCACTATCTCGCCTGATGTTAAGTGATGATGTGGTTAAGGTGAAGCACGCTTGCCTAGAAGTAACCTATTAACTCTTTGAAGACCCCTTGGATGTAGCTATCAGGAAACAAAGATGCCGCGACGGCAGGGAATTGCACTCCTTAGCTGTACGCACAACGAAAGTATTTTCAAAACGCTTTGTGCGTATGGGTGGGATATCCACCATGTACGAATGGCGCATTGCCGTACGTCTTGTTGTCTGATGATGGAAAGGGCTAGGCAGAATCAAATTATGCAGTTCCATCGCACACTTCTTGAAATGTAACCGATAGAAAACCGACAGGCTGGTAACTCGTCGTCGGTGTTCAAGGCTCTGGAGCCGACCAGCGCGTCGTTGCCGACCAAGTTCGTATTTGGCAGATCCGTCCCAGAGGTGAAAGCAGTACTCCATGCACACCATACACCTTTAGACATATAAAGCAAAAAGGTCACAAAAGGTCGGGGTCGCGCTGGGACCCCGTGACAATGGTAACCGTTAGAGATACGTTGAAAAATATCGTGAATAAGATATTATATTGATCACTACAAAATGTATAGGATAAGATTTTATCGTTTTCTGGAACTTAAAACCTAGTTGATTCAGTAGATTTTTATGATCCCCTCAAACCTTGTGTAACATCAAAAAACAGCACTGAGACCAAAAATAGACTAGATAGATATATTTATGTAAATAATATGATTTTCAAAATTATTATCGTTAGCTTATGAGGCATACTCCTCATAGTAAATGAAACACGAAAAACTCTCAGGGCAAAAGGTGTATATATTCTGGGTTTTCACACTTTTCATAATAAACTTATAGGTAACTATCGTAGGTACGTTAGATACACGCGCGTGCGTTACGTCAGTGGAGTTCCGTGTCGACCGTTAGAGTCGTTAGAGTCTTAGAGTTCGTAGTGAGCGACATTCAAAACTGACAGCTCAGACTCAACTGGCGCAACCGCCGCTGGACACAGTGCGAGTGTGTGCGAGACGCTGTGTCAGCACACTATTCTAAGAAACGCGCGGGCAAACGGCCGCGAGAGGAACGGATTGGCAACACTGCGGGGTGGTTTACTATATGCTCCCCCTCTAGTCCAAGGGAACGCCCTCGCTCCTGGACTAGGACTCTAGCTTCACCTGGGCGTCCTCGCTTCCTTTTTGGGATAACAGGCCTTGGAAGTGTGGTGTCACCTCTACTTTTGTAGGCCGAGAGATCCTGTATGTGATACTTGCCAAGAACTTCGCAGGGTTCTTCCACATGCGATAAGGTATATGTTGTTGGACTTATTTTCGCTGTGATTTGGTATGGACCATCGCGCTTTGGTGCAAACTTGGCAGTCACATTCTTCGCAGCATTGCTGAGCACGTGAGATTTAAGAAGTACCAAGTTTCCTACCTGAAAAGTTTCTGCAGATTTGCGTGACTGGTCAGCGTACTCTTTAGTCTTGTCCTGCTGGATTTCTACACGCTCACGAATTTCCGAAAGCGAATTCACAAACCTCCTAAGGTATGGAGTTATTTGAGGGACACAATTGTCCTTATCTAAAATTGAATGAAGGTCATGTGTAACCTCCGTGGGAGACCGCATTTCTCGACCAAAGGTCAAATAAGCTGGTGACATACCTGTCGTTCGGCACTTAGCGCCGTTCAAGGCGAAACGAATCACCGGCAACTTCTTGGGCCATGATGTGTGGTCTTGCTCAACAAGCTGTGCTAACATTGCCTTCAAATCTCGGTTCTTTCGTTCTGCGGGGTTGGCTTCTGGGTGATAAAGAAGAACAAAATTTTGCTTTATACCCAAGACGGACATGCATTGGCGCATGACTGCAGAAACGAATTGAACGCCGTTATCTGATATTATTCGACGAGGCAAACCAAACCTCATTAAATATCCTTCAATAAGGACACGTGCACACGCTTCAGCTGTTGCGTCCTTGAGGGCGAACAGTTCTATCCACCTCGTCGCAGTGTCCTCAACCAGTAAGATCCAACGCTCCCCCTGGTCTCCTTCTGGTAACGGGCCAAAAAGATCTATAGCTAGTACCTCATTTCGCTGGTTCATTCGCTAAACCATGAACACGTTTGCAGAAAGGTTCGTAAATGTTTTATATTGGCTGGTTCCTTCATTTCAAGTACTGCACTCACCTTTCGTGGACCGGTGGAGATACCCTCTTGGGTAATAACGTGCCCGAGGTATCTCACGCTTTCTCTTGCAAACGCGCATTTCTTTCGATTCACGTAGAGATTAAACTCTTCGAGACGTTTCATCACCAGCTCCAGGTCATTCAGGTGTTGCTGGAACCCTTCCGAAAGCACCAAAAGGTCATCTAAATAAGCTAGGATGGTTACCTCTTTTAATGCTGCGCAGGAACGGAGTCGGTCGATTAGGCGCTGGAAAGTCGCCGGCGCATTCTTCAAACCGAATGGCATTTTGTTAAAACGGTAAGTGCCGAGAGGAGATATGAAGGCGGTTTTGTCTTTATCAGACTCCCGGACCCTTACTTGCCAGTACGAGGAGCGAAGGTCAAGGGAACTCATGTAGCAGTTCCTCTTCGTAGACTGCAGAAGTTCGTCTATACGCGGCATCGGGTAAGCGTCGGACTTGGTGATTGCGTTAAGGCGTCTATAATCGACGCAAAACCGAATACTACCATCGGGCTTCGGCACCATTAGTGCCGGTGAACACCAAGCTGACTCACATTCCTCAATGACGTCGTCGTCGATCATCTTGTCAATTTATTTCTTCATCAACTCCTTCTTTGCTGGATTCAGGCGATACGGAGGCACGGCTATCGGCGGATGATTACCTGTCTCTATGCAGTGCTTGGTGTATGGAGTTGGACCTCCCCCTGCTTTAAAAATATGCGCGTGTCTGACGAGGACTTCAGCGAGCGCATTACGCTCAGCTGGATTGAGGTGGGCACCTTCGTCATCACGGAGAACGTGAACAGAGGAACAGCTGATTCCCCTAGAGGCAGGTTCAAAAAGAAGCTTATGTTGGGTATTACTGTTACTGAAACACCAGGTTTCTTTATGAAAATCTATTACTACTCCTGCAGCAGTAATGAAATCTATGCCAAGAAGTGTTTCGTTATTGTTGGCATCTGGAAAGATCAAGAATGGGATCGTAATGACTGTTTGTTCTAAACTTACCGCCAAAGACGTAGTCAGTACTTCCATGTTCCTTAAGTGACCATCAGCGAGCTTGATCTGACGTGTTGAGGGAACGAGGAGGTGAGTCCCTTTCGTAGGTGGAGAGCATAAAGCGTATGGCCAGCTATGCAATGCTTTGCTGCGGTATCTATCAAAGCTGTACCACTAACACCCAAAATTTGGATTTTGAAAATAGGTCGTAATTCGCGATACGTACCGATCCTCTCGCGACTATTTCCGGGCATTATAATATCTCCACTACATATACAGTCATTAGAAATGCAATTATTTAGAATAATATTTCCACAATTATCGTCATCGAGCAATAAATCCCGGGCTTTTTGAAAAGTGCAGTTATCAAATTCTGTCACATGACCATCTTCACGGTAATTTTCCAAATGCTTAGTTTTACAAAAACATTGAGTTGATTTTTGCAAGAGTTCACCTGAACGAAAATTATGCGGCAATTTTTCGGTACTACTAGCTCTCGGACTATTAACCAAATTACGCGAACAAAAATGTTTCGAGTCAACATTACATACAAAATCGGCATTGACATTTTTCTCTGAACTAGTACACATACAGTTTTACGCGGAATCCAATTTCGAAAACACACACAATCATTGTTTTGAATATTGCATACTCGTACAATGTCAGGAACAAAGTTTAGACACTGAGACTTCGCCGAATTTGACCCACGCGCCTCACGAAACAAAGGGCCGTGTCTGCGGTCAAGGTCAGTATTATACTTGCATGCATTATTCGTTTTATGTAAACAATTACAATTTTTTGTATCATTAGCAATGTCTTTAACGTTCAAATGGCTATTTGACGATGCACTATGGATATTATTCACGCACTTTACCCGCGAAGCCGAAAGTTCGACACTATAAAAACTTTCTTTATATCTGTCACCATTATCACACACTTCCGCGGGAGAGTTATTAGGTATGCGAGACTCACCTTGGTACGCCAACTTGTATTACGACACTGGTCTCTGTTATGGCCATAGCGCTTGTAGTACGAACAGATTGGTCGCCGCTTTTTCATCCCTCCGGCGGCGGCACTGAAGTCCGTAGACGGCGTAGCAGTTGCGCTGGGCGGAGTTGTGCGCGTGGCAACAGGCGACCACGGCGGCGGCGGTGGGCCGCGCGGGTCTCCGTTTGCTGGTGGCGCGGCGGCGCGGGCGCCGTGCGGCGACCGAGACGTTGTGGTTGGCGCGCGTTGGGCCTTTGTAGGTACAGGAGCGCGCCGGCCTCCAGCCGACGCTGTCCCCGTGTCAAGCGAGTCTTCGACGTTTCGTGCGAGGCGGAGTAGATCGGCAAAGTTCTCGAAATCTTCTCTCCGCAGTCTCTTCTTTATTCTATTGTGAAGAAGGCCGTATGTCATGTCCAATCGAGCCTTTTCTGTTATATCCCCTTGTTTTTTATTATCCCCTGGATTTTTGACAAGAGAGCGCGAGTGCGTGCCACGAACATATCTGTGTTTTCATTTTGTTGCGGCGTAGAAAAAATTTCTAGGTATATACGGTGGGTCGGCCGGCGATCTCCGTAGGCACTTATTAGGTTATCTTTGGCCTGGGACCACGATGAGATCGTGCTCTTGATGCCTTGCCACCAAGTAGCTGCTTCTTCCGTGAATAAATATGCTAATCCACGTAGGAAATTTGAGTCGGTCACCTGAGCGCATTCGGTGTACGCCTCAACTGCATCGATAAATGCTTCTACCGACTCCTGCGGTCGGCCGGAGAAGGTGACCTTGCAGCGGGTCAGCGTGCCTTGACCTGGAGGCACGAATGAAGATACCGGTGTCGAAGTATTTGCCCGCGTCACTGATTCTAATATTTCTCGTAGCGCTTCAGTTTGTGAGCGTTGTAGTGACGCGATTATTGAGGCTACGTTGTCATTCGAAAACGTCATTTCGGCAAGCGGTGAAGCCGAGGCGTCGCCCGACTTCGCTGGAGACGGGCGGCGCGGGCGCGATCGGTGATGTTGGTCGCGGGTTCGGGGAATGCGTCGTTCGTCGCATCGTCCATGCGACCTTGGCTGTTCACTCTGCTTCTCGTCGTAGGCATGTTGCGTCTATCAGTAGGTGTAACGGCTACTACGTTTTGTCAACGGTAAGTACCTATTTGTTTTTTTCGTACACTGACACGGACACTGATTTATGATTACTTTCACACATACGTTGGGCGCCTTAAATGAGGCATGCTCCTCATAGTAAATGAAACACGAGAAACTCTCAGGGCAAATATTATTATAATATATTATATCTATATATTTATAATATATTCTGGGTTTTCACACTTTTCATAATAAAGTTATAGGTAACTATCGTAGGTACGTTAGATACACGCGCGTGCGTTACGTCAGTGGAGTCCCGTGTCGACCGTTAGAGACTTAGACTTAGAGTTCGTAGTAAGCGACATTCAAAACTGACAGCTCAGACTCAACTGGCGCAACCGCCGCTGGACACAGTGCGAGTGTGTGCGAGACGCTGTGTCAGCACACTATTCTAAGAAACGCGCGGGCAAACGGCCGCGAGAGGAACGGATTGGCAAGACTGCGGGGTGGTTTACTATAAGCTGTTTTTTATTACGATGTATCCGTTATTTGTATCAAAGTCAAAAGTCAAAGTCAAATATATTTTTTCAATTAGGCCAATAAACGGCACTTTTGACCGTCACATAAATTAAAATTAAAATTTAAAAGTAATAAAAAGTAATAATAAACTCTTTAAGGCTAGTTTTACAATCGAAATTGAGATTTAAATAAATGAATAACTCCCATATTTATTAAACTAGCTTTTGCCCGCGGCTTCGCACGCGTAGACTACATGCTTCTCCTTACCATATTTTAACAGTATGTAGAGAAAAAGTAAAAAATAATTAAGATAAAAATAATGTAATATGAAAGTTTTTCTTAGGACAGACTTATACTTACCTACTTTAAATCAATACGCTATATCCTTGTCCTGTCCCTATCCCTTCATTATTTCTGTGTTTATCCATGACTAATAATAAGTAATCATAAGTAAGTAATTAAATTATAGTATTTCCTTGTAAACAAAATTTTTAACCATTTTGGATGTCGGCGCCAATATCACCAGACTATTTGATGAGCTAACACGTGAACACGCTACATAGAACTGTCCATGGGAAAAGTAATTCTCCCTCAAATTAACACCAGCATAATTCCAAACCCAAACAACAACAACAACACAACACAAACAAACAAACATCCAAACTTTCATCCCCTATTCACGCCCTTAGGGGTGGAATTTCCAAAAATCCTTTCTTAGTGCTCACCTACACTACCAAAAGAACCTACATGACAAGTTTCATGATTGAAGCTTCAGCCGTTTGGGCTGTGCGTTGATGGTCAGTGAGTGAGTCAGTCAGTCACTTTCTTCTTTTATATGTTTAGAAGATAGATAGATATTTATTTACACTTTATCGTATACCAAGAGAAAAAATATTCAAAAAGACATCTTATATCTAAAACAAACATACAACAGGCGGCCTTATCACGATTCGCGATCTCTTCCAGGCAACCAAGATATAGATATAGATAGATGTTCATCTTCAGCCCAAACCCAAAGTTCGAAGATCCGAACTTCAATCCTGACCGACTTTCATACAAACTTTCATCCCCTATTTCAGCCCCTAAGGGGTGGAATTCACAGAAATCCTTTCTTAATGGATGCCTGCACAGTATAAAGTATCCATGTGCAAAATTTCAAGTCTCTAGACGATTTCATTATTTCCATGACTTCATCCCCCTTTTCACCCTCATAGGGGTGGATTTTCAAAATCCCTGATAAACTTCAAAATTATTTTTTAAACTTCAGCCTAAACCCAAAATATGAAGATCCTGACTTTAAAACTGACGGATTTTCATACAAACTTTCATCCCCTATTGCACGCCCTTAGGGGTGGAATTTCCAAAAATCCTTTCTTAGTGCTCACCTACACTACCAAAGGAACCTACATGCCAAGTTTCATGATTGAAGCTTCAGCCGTTTTGGGCTGTGCGTTGATGGTCAGTGAGTGAGTCAGTCAGTCAGTCACTTTCTTCTTTTATATGTTTAGATTTACCTTTGTATCACTATTGGAATTACTCGTCATTATCACTTACTTACTTTTTAATGTTTTGTTCAAACAAAAACAAGCAACATACGAGTGTTTCGTTTTACGCATGGTGGTGTGTGGTGTGTGTAGGCGTCTGACAGCTCCAATACACTAATTAGCAGCCTGCTCATATGGAACTCATCGAACATGGTAACTTTCCTATAGGTTTATTTTACTTTTAGTAGACATAATTGTGTAACCGACCCGATTGCAGAAATGCAGGTTGGTTCAGGACAAGGAGCAAATGAAATGAGATAGTTTTCATAAAATTTACCATTAAGTTTAATTTCAGAGTAAAAATGTGCACATTATCGAATATTAAATTACAATTTAATAACAGCCTTTCCAGAATTTTCACCATTCAACATTCCTACAAAAGCGTCGAAGATATTTTCGAATCCTTCAGTTATGTGTTCTCTAGGCTGTAACTGTCCACTGTGAATCCACTTGATGATTTCAGCAAATGCTGCCGGCTGGCGGTCCATCCATCGCCCCACTATGAAACCTTCAATATTCAATTGATGGGATACTAAAGCAGGTTGTATGATGGTTGCCTTGGGCAACTCGTTATCGTTGTATGAACTGATGGAGCCGCAGACTGAAACTCTTCCGAAGTCGTTCATTTGATTAATGATCGAGGAGCTGAGCTCGCCACCAACATTGTCGAAGTAACAATCCACTCCCTTGGGAGCAGCTGCTTTCAGAGCTTTCGCGATGTCAGCAGTCTTGTAGTTGATCCCCTTGTCGAAACCAATTTCCTCGAGCCACTTCACTTTATCATCTGAGCCAGCAAAACCGATTACTTTGCAGCCCTTGATTTTAGCAATCTGTCCAACAAGAGAGCCAACCGCCCCAGCAGCGCCACTCACAACCACTGTTTCACCAGCTTTAGGCTTGCAAATTTCCAGAAATCCGAAGTACGCGGTAGCACCCGGCATGCCGACAGCCCCAACTCCCAAAGAATTTGATAAACCTTTCAAGTTTGGTAACTTGTAAACGTTTCCGATAGCATCTTTGGTGTCGTTTGTATCAATGATGCAGTAGTCACACCAGCCTTTGTGGGAGACGACCCTGGTACCGACCGGAAATCTAGGATCTTTTGAATCTTCGACTAAGCCAACTTGGAAGCCAAACTGGTCATACGGAGTTGTATAACGTATGTTGTACGCCCGCATGTATGGGTCCACACTCACCCACTCGACTTTGACGAGGATCTCTCCATTCTTGAGCGCCGGTAACTCGTACTTCACAATTTCGAAATCTTCACGTTTGGGTACACCGTCGAAGGTTTTTTTAACGACGTATTTCCGTGCCTTCACCATTGTGATATATCGTACACGAGACGCTACAAGTGACTGAGTTCATGAACAAGTGCAAGATAGTATATAGTCGTTCAATAGTGCTGTCGTCATTGTGTATCACGCAAACGTCGAATTGAAAATCAATATCACGCTTACCTACGCCGTATGAGATAGTGCGCAAATTAGGTAGGTAATAAACTGCCAATAATGATCTTGTTACTCACACACGGCATGACCTGCTAATCTCTTTGATTTGTAATTATAAAGATATCTGTAGCTATTAATCGTAGTCGCTCCAAACTCTACTAACTAGTGTTCAACATTTATACCAATGACCAACCGGCGACAAGACTCGCCGTGTTTGATCTAGCCTAACTCTATTTCCACCAAAAATAGTAAATAGTGAACATAAACTTCATAAACAATAGCTTGATCTCTGCGACATATGTCAAACTGACGCATACGGTATTGTTATGTTATTGTTAGCCTGTCAAGCGCTATTATTTCTGTATTGATACTGACAGCTGTCGCAGAGATCAAGCTATATTTTATGAAGTATAGTTAGTAATCTGTTTTAATGCCGAGCCGTTATACAATGTTGCTTGACTCGTAGTAATAAAACTTTAAGGCCGTAAAATACACTTAATTTTATCGATGAAGGCTATGGTGACCGACCAAAGGTTCGGTTTTGGTAACGGCCAGTTTTTTTTCGGTCATAAGTTGGCCGCACCGAAACTCAGTGTGCTTGGATTAACGTGCGTTGTTCGGATAACTTCGCGGCTAACTAGTAGTCGCTCCAAACTCTCAGATAATTATTCAGTAAACTTCGACTCCAAGTTAGCCTCCTGGACGATAAGAGTAGGTGGCGAGTTCAAAACAATGGGCTGCCGCAAGGAAGTGTACTGGCTCCAGTAGTGTTCAACATTTATACCAATGACCAACCGGCGAACCCTAACACGACCCGCTTCCTGTATGCAGGCGACCTAGCATTATCCTGCTAAGCCACTGATTTTGAGGACATTAAGATCAAAATTTTCACCACCTTTGCCAATCTCAATCGTTATTATGCTGAGAACGCTCTAAAACCTAATCCTTCAAAAAAAACAGTCGTGCGCCTTTCACCTTCGTTCGTAACAAAAAAGCGGGCCAAACAGTGAACATCTCGTAAAATATCTGGGTATTACATTGAATAAGCCCCTAAACTATAGGCCGCCCACTCCAACCTAGTGGATACAGCTCTTAATGAGACGGATCACCAGTTAGCAACGAACTTAGCACTGTTTAAAATCCATTTTGTTCCTTGACAAAAAGATTTATAAATGCTGTGAGAAATATATTAATATGTGTGAGAATTAGTATCGATCAATGACAGTGTTTTATTATAACGGGATGTTGACAAGATTTACAAAGTAACTAATAAAAGCTTCAGCAATTTGTTGGGGATCCGTTATAGATTTTCCATTTAGATTTATTCGTACAATTTCTTCTTTAAGAATATTATGTTTTGTGGAGTTGATTATCTTCCAAGTTGTTTTTGTTTTATTATTGGATTGTTTTATGTTGTAGTTATTTTGCGATTTTTGGGTCAAGTTAATTATTCGCTTCAGCCTTGAAGAATAATTTTTGAATGTATTATGATCTGATTTTTTTAACGTCTTTCGATCCGTCCATAACAATTCTCTCTTCCGTCGGCAGCATTGGGCTATGCATTTGAGATCCATGTAGGTCTTTTGGTTGGAGTATTTCTTATTCTTATAACAGGAAAACAAAGATTATATAATAACTGAAAGTGATGAAAAAAATTATTAAAAGCTATTTCAGCATCGTTTTCGCCAAATACGTCAGAAGACGTGAGACTTTCTATACACTGCTTAAATTTTTCTTTATTTCTGCTACTATTATCTCTTCTAAAGGTATACCATTGTTTAATTCGACAGGTTTTTTTAACTGGACATGATAAAATTTGTGCAGTATGGTCCGAAAGAGCAAAGTCGATGATGTCGCACTTGCTAACCCTAATATTTATTATCGATACATGTAATAAAATAAAAATAAAAATAGCCTTTATTCCCTGTAACCTGTTTACAATACTTTTTATAAATTAAATCTTACATCTAGCTTATGATAACTATGCACTATTAACTTATCTAAATTTAATATTATCTTAACTAACTATCAGCTACCAGATCAGGTTGTCTTTTGACATAGGCCTCCTCTAATTCCTTCCACTTGTTTCGGTCCTTTGCTGTTTTTCGCCACTCCTTTCGTAAATCATCCGCCCATCTCATTATCTGTCTTCCTCTTTGTCTCTTTCCATTTCTTGGGTACCATTCTGTAACTTTTTTTGTCCATTTGTCTGTTTTTGCTCTCCACATATGTCCCGTCCATCTATACTTCAGTGTTCTTGTCTTTTCTCACACATCTGCCACCTTGGTTATGTTTCTGATTTTTGTAGCTTTCCATTTGTCCCTAAGCCTTAGGTTCAGCATGCTTCTTTCCATGCTTCTTTGACACACCCTTAATTTGTGCTCGATATTTTGTGAGAATGGCCAGGTCTGACAACCATATATAAGGCATGGAAGAATACATGTGTTGTTGACTTTTCTTTTTTCGTATACAGGTATGTTCTTATTTTTCATAACCTCTTTGAGAGACCAGTATCTTTGCCAGCTGTTATTTATTCTTCTGTCCACTTCATTATTTGATTGATCCTCCACTGCTATGGTCTGTCCCAGGTAAATGTATTCATCAACATATTCAATCTCTTCTCGTCCCACTTGTATTTTAATTTTAACCTTGTTTGTCATCAATTTAGTCTTACTTGTATTCATTGACAATCCTGCTTCATTGCTTTCTGTTAACAATCGTTGTAACATGGTTTGTAGTGTAGTTGGGTCTCTTGCGAAAAGAATGAGATCGTCTGCAAATCTTAGGTGGTGAAGATTTTCTCCATTTATATTGTTTCCGATTTCTGCATTGAATATTTTTGGCGACAGCGGATCTCCCTGTACAACGCTTTTTCAATTTTAAATTTGTCTCCAATGCATTCTAGTTGCACTTTTGTCGTACTATTTTCGTAGATTTGTTTGATAATTCTGCAGGATTTATTTTTCACGCCCTGGTTTTACCAGTGACTGCCATATGTAACTGTGTTTCAAAGAATCAAACGCTTTGTTGTAATCTACGAATGATAGATAATACGGCTGATCATATTCGTTGCATTTCTGAATAATTTGCTTAACTGCATGTATGTTGTCTAAAGTTGAGAAGTCTGATCAAAATCCTGCTTGTTCCTTAGGCTGATTACTGTCTAGTTTTTTGGGTAACCGTTCCAATATTATCTTTGAGAAAACTTTATATAAATTTGCCATCAGACTAATTGGTCTGTAATTATTCATGTTGTTCTTATCCCCCTTTTATGTAATAATATTATTGTGGATGACGTCCATTGAGATGGTATCTGCTCGGAAATCAGGATTTCATTGTATATGTCCGTGAAAGGTTCAAATATTTGGTCCATTGTGTATTTTATTAGTTCATTTGAGATGTTGTCGTCTCTGGGTGCTTTGCCTGCTTTTTGTGTTTCAATAGCCTTTCTTACTTCACTCTGCATTATGTTTGGGGTTATTTCATGGACAGTATCGTTGTCTTCTTTTGACGTATCCGTAGTTTTGTCTATATCTGTATTTTAATTTCTGTAGAATTCGGATGCTGTTTTTAAAATCTCTTGACGTTTCGTTGTGGTGTACATATTCATATTGTAGTCTTTTTTTGTAATTTTTGGTATCCAATTAGAAATGTACCTTGAATTCTTTTAGGGCTTTTTTGATACCCCCAGTTTTCTGGATCTGTTCTCTTATTGTTTCTAGCCGAATCTTTTTCCTATGTTTTCTAATGGATTTTGATATTTCTTTGCTATTTTTTGCTATTTGTTTACGGTTCTTTTTTCTGTTGTTTATCAACTCTTTCCTCTCTTCCATTTTAGTTCTTGCATCTATACCTAATTTGTCTTTTGTATTTTTCTCTGAACATTCCAGAACCTTCAGTATAAATTTTTCCAAGATATTGTATTTATCTTGTAAATTGCATTGTTCTTTAATGTTATCAAGAGATTCTTTAATTTCTTTTAATTCTGGTTCTGACACGAGTGTCATTGTTCTATTAGTGATTTGGTTGTATTTCCTTCGTGGTATTTTTTAGGTCTTTGCATATAATGGTTCCCCTTAAAAGTCGGTGATCAGAGTTAAAGTTAAAGTTGTTTACTGAAGCGACATCACTGAATATTTTGGGTATGTTAGTGATTGATTGATTGTTAGTGATTAGTCGGGTATGTAGTCGATCTCATTTCTGGCTTTACCATTGGGTGAGATCCAAGTCCACCTTCTATTATGTTTTTTCTTGTGAAATGTATTTGTTATTTTTAAATTATGTTCAAAATAGAAGTTCATTAGTCGTTGCCCATTATCATTTCTCTTCCCATTGCCATGATTTCCCAGAATAAACTCCCCCGTACATTTGTTACCTAGTTGACCATTAAAATCACCCATTACTATGATGTTTTTGTTCGCTTCCTAAATTGTTTTTGTAAGACTTTTGTAGAATGCTTCTTTTTCTTTCTTTGTTGCTACTACTTTACTTGAAGAATAGAGAATGGTTCTTTGAACCCTGGGATGTTTATGTTCAGGATCGCAATTCTATCAGATACTCCGATAAAATCTATGATGTATTTTAAAGCTCTTTTTTTATTATGAAACCCATCCCGTACTTCCCTTGTAGTGTTCCTTTGAAATATAATATAAAGTCTTTGTATTCTCTTATTTCTTCTCCTGATCTTCTAACTTCACTGAGTCCAATAATGTCCCATTGAATCTTCTTTACTGCTTGTTCTAGTTCTAGGAGTCTTTCTTCGGTCCTCAATGTTCTTGTGTTCAATGTGGCTATATACAGTTTTTTTGCCCAATCGTTTTTATTATTATTATTATCGATACATATATCGCTACTCAAACGTGTTGATTCTCTGGTACCAAATTTTAAGTTAAAGTTTAGGATAGCATTTTCAAATTCAGAAGACAAATAAGTTATTTTTTTAAGATCTATGTTAAAATCACCACAAATTATTTTTATTTCTCTATGACGTAGCTCTTTATTAAGAATATTAGTCAAAGTTTCAAGAAAGATATTTATATCGCTTCGCCGAGATTTTGGCACACGATACAAGCATACATTAACAATGGGATGTTCAATTAGCTTTATAGCTCAGCATTCTATCAAATTTGGTATACTTAACTCCTCTATATATTTAATTCTTTGAAATTTTAGATCGTTTTTTTATGATGATACACGATCCACCATTTCTGTTATTACGAGCATAGCTAGCCACATGAGAGTAATTTGGTATATTAAGAAATTCGTGATCTTCTTTGCTCATGTTGTGCTCCGTTACACAAATTATGTCCACAGTTTTATCCATTTTCTCGAGCTCGTCCAAATGTACAGTGAGTAAATTTGCTTTGTTTATTAACCCGTTTATGTTTTGATGCATTACAATTAGTTTTTCATACACGAAATAAATCATAATCATGCATTTGAATTAATCATATTATAATCTTTAGCCTGACTGTTTACATTTATCAACACACAGGCTTTGGGATAAATTCCCTAGTCCCTTCCTTTCCTTTATCTGTATATTACGAATTTGCCGCCAAAAAGCACTCTTAAATCTGTGAGTGCACAAACGACATTACCTCAGCTCGGCATCTGACGGCATATAACAAAACGATTCAGTAAGAAACCGATACTCAAAGCCGGCCGGCTAGAAATAAACGTGCGCGAAGAAAAACTATCATGAAATAAGACTAAATGGTCAAGTGTGGTGATCACCCGACTCCAAGCAGTGTTCCAAGTATCCTGTAAGTACCTTAATCCCTTATTATATCCTGTGTTTAGAACAATCTAAACATAGACGACGACGGCTTTTTAATGTAGAATTAGTAGGGTATTCTAATGCATCATTTAGAGCCTTTGGCTGTTGTCTTTATGTCAGAATTATAAAAAATGATGGTTCAGTGCAAACAGAATTACTCTGCTCCAAGTCACGTGTTGCTCCATTAGCGAAAAGCCTTACAATTCCCCAACTAGAGCTTAATGGTGCTGTACTCTTGGCACAGCTGGCACAAAGGGTTGGTAGAGTCCTGATGGGTAGGTTTTCTCAAGTAGAAACATTTTTGTACAGTGACTCCTAAATAGTGTTAGCCTGGATCAAAGAAGGCAATGTAAAATCTAATGTTTATGCCAATAATAGAGTCAAACAAATTGTAGAGTTGACCGATCTTCTTCTTCTTCATCGTGTCGGTGATTCCATTTTTAGATTTTAATTTATATGTTGTGCTTCGACCAGAACTCAGCCACGTCGACAGCCCTAGCGTTGGCCTCACACAGGTCCTTCATGGTGCAGGTGTTTGTGCACAGAGAGCAGGACAGCAGATGGGGCATTGTTTGCGGTGTGGTTCCACAGTCGCACTGTGGCTGATCGGAGTACCCCCATCTGACAAGGTTGTACCTACAGCGGCCCACTTGGCTTCGCAGCCTATTTAAGGATTTCCAGGTAGGCCATGGCAGTTTATTCCCAGCTGGGAGCTTTTCTGCAGCATCAATATTAGTCTAAGATCCCGTTATAAAACGACCTTCACCGAGATGCTTATTTAATGAAACGTATTTTATATTTAATTTAATATGTCAATAAATATAATCCATATGGGTTGCCTAGCAAATTTCAGTCCAGAGTATGTTTAATTAATAATTAAAAAATTTTTTTTTTTTAAACATTTCACCGGTATGATTATTAGATAAATTCTATACCAATCGAAAGTATGAAGCCCATAGAATATGCAAACGTTAGGTTGCCTATTCTTTTCCGGTCACAACTATCGGGTTGCCAGGTATAATCAGGTAAATCTGTACTAGCATTTTGCAACGGTCTGTTTATTGAATGAAATTTAAATGAAATTAAAGATTATTTTATTCTGAACACGGTGGTATAGGGTTGCCTGCGAAAAATCAGTCCAGAATTGCGGTTGTCGAATTTTAAAAAGTAAAATATTGCTCCGAGTGAATGTGTGCGACTGAGAGGTCCCAACCGACCATCCCATGCGATAGAAGAGGACACAGCATAGCAGCTGTTTAAAGTCTGCTCACTTAAAGAAAGAGAGTGCGCATGCTTTTTGGGCTTGGAAAAGAAAAGGATAGCGATAGACTCGTATATACTATGCATCATTTTGGAGTAGTTTATTATTTAAATAGAGATATAGTTTTTTTTTTTTTATAAAAATAAATAAATATAAATCTATAAATGTAAACAGAGAAATTGAAATCAATTGAAACTATTGGAAAAAATTCAAAACCCATAAAAGTTAATTTTTTTAATCAACCCAGTCTTGCAAATTTTATTTTTATTGTAAAAAAATAAAAATACAAAAAAATAAAAAAATATTCAGAATCCGAGTCATCGGACATAAAACTACGATCTTCAACTTCTGAATCTTCTTCGTCATCACTCTCTGTTTCACTTTTTTCATCTAGCATGTCATCATGTCTTCTATCTTTAAAGGTGTATGATCCCCAATGAATCCTACTGGTTTTAAATATTCATCTAAGAACCATCCGCAGTTCTCAGGCTCAAGTTTCACGCATATTGGATCCGTTGCATTAAGCCACATGGAATTGAGTTAATGATATCCAGCATGGTGGTATGGAGTTGGAGTCGAAGCCTCTTGATAAGAATAGTTGATTGAAAACATCCTCATTAATTGTTACAAAAAAAAAGGAAATCAGATCATTTTCTTGTTTAATTTATAAATTACCGTTTTTAAGTAAATTACAAAAAAAATATGTGTGTCGAAAATTAACATAAACAACAGGTGAATTTTACTAACAATTATTTAAACATGAAAAAAATATAGAAGATGTATTAGCTAAGATAATTTTAAAGATTCAATTATTATGTACTTACTGTATATTCAGCACTAAAATTAAGAAATTCTTCGTTATATTTTTTATTCAAAACGGTCACTTTTTTGTAGCACGTGGTATGATAACCTACAAATTGAAGAGACGCACTGGGTAGCTCAACAAAATTGCATTTAAAGTGTTTTTTTTTTACGAAAAGCTAACTTTAATACACAGTTTTTAAAAGTTTCATCATTAAAATCAATTATTTCATCATCCGATCCACACAAAAAACACTTTTTTGCCATTTTTTCCAACAATAAATAGTAGCACGTTTTTTCAATTGTATTTATAGCGACACTCTACTCCAAAATGATGAAGTATATACGAGTCTATCGCTATCCTTTTCTTTTCCAAGCCCAAATAGCATGCGCACTCTCTTTCTTTAAATGGGCGGACTTTAAACAGCTGCTATGCTGTGTCCTCTTCTATCGCATGGGATGGTCGGTTGGGACCTCTCAGTCGCACACATTCACTCGGAGCAATATTTTACTTTTTAAAATTCGACAACCGCAATTCTGGACTGATTTTTCGCAGGCAACCCTATACCACCGTGTTCAGAATAAAATAATCTTTAATTTCATTTAAATTTCATTCAATAAACAGACCGTTGCAAAATGCTAGTACAGATTTACCTGTTTATACCTGGCAACCCGATAGTTGTGACCGGAAAAGAATGGGCAACCTAACGTTTGCATATTCTATGGGCTTCATACTTTCGATTGGTATAGAATTTATCTAATAATCATACCGGTGAAATGTTTAAAAAAATATTTTCTTTTAATTATTAATTAAACATACTCTGGACTGAAATTTGCTAGGCAACCCATATGGATTATATTTATTGACATATTAAATTAAATATAAAATACGTTTCATTAAATAAGCATCTCGGTGAAGGTCGTTTTATAACGGATCTTATACTATATAGTTAGTTTGGAGGGGGTATTTGAGGAGCCACAATTTCCTACGTGCTTCGCCAGGGCTTTTGTCGTATGTTGTTTTAGCCGACTTAAGGAAGCTGTTACGACTCTTTAGTCGCCCCCGTGATTGCTCTGCGTTGTACAGTAGGTGGCGGTTATCGGTTTCCTGCTTGTGCTTTTCGGAGGAACAGGCAACTTCCCTACGGACGACCGGAGGGGCTATTCCTGCCAGCGGGTATAATGCAGCAAGTGGAGTTGGTTTAAGGCACCCAGTTATTATTCTGCACGTGTCATTTAGGGCTACATCTACTTTTCGGGCATGGGCGGATCGATGCCACACTGGGCAGGCAAATTCGCCAGCTGAGAAGCAGAGAGCCAAACCAGATGTACGAAGGACGTGAGGGGAGGCGCCCCAGGAAGTGGATGTGAGTCGACGAAGCAAGTTGTTACGTGTGTTAACCTTGAGTTTAGTTCTATCGCAGTGGTTTTTGTAGGTAAGTGAGCGATCCAAGGTAGCACCCAGATAGACAAGATTGTCATTGTGTTTAATGTCAGCACCTTGCCATTGGATGTTTAATTTTCTGGCAGCCTGACGATTTCTCAAGTGGAATGAGCACGACTGCGTTTTAGACGGATTAGGTCTTAATCCATTATCTTCGTAGTATCTACTGAGATTCGCCAGGGCCAGTTCAAGATTTGCTTCGGTATCTTCAAAGTTTGTCGTCCTTGTGGCCAGCGCCAAGTCATCCGCGTAGAGGAACCTTTCCGTGTTTGTCGTACTGGGCTGATCATTAGTGTAAATGTTAAATAGAATGGGAGCCAGGACACTACCCTGAGGTAGACCATTCTTCAAGATACGCCACCTGCTCCTTTCCGAGTTTAAGCTGACCATAAAGCGTCGATTGCGTAGCATTTCACCCAGGAGTCGTGTGAATGCATGGTCATTTGTTAAGGCTGCTAACTTGAATAACAGCCTTTTCACATTAACCGTGTCATAAGCCGCTGACAGGTCGACAAGGACTACACCGGTTATTTTATTGGCTTCGTATCCATCCTCAATGTACTGGGTGAGACGAAGGATTTGACCAGTGCATGATTTTCCAGGACGGAAACCAGCTTGTTCTGGGATCAGCTCAGGGTCGATTAGGGGCTGTAGGCGATTTAGAATTAGCCGTTCGAATAACTTAAATGTGTGACAAAGTAACGAGATCGGGCGATAGCTTTTGGGATCCGATGGACATTTTCCCGGCTTGAGAAGCGCTGTCACCTTCGCTTTCCTCCATTGCTTGGGCAGTTTTGCGTTTAGCAAGCATGCGTTGAAAAGGGCGAGAAGCCATGCAACAGCCACCGGACCCAGATTCTTTAGTTGTTCTACACATATGTCATCCACACCAGCGGCTTTACCATTTTTAAGTGTCTTAATTCCTGGTATTATATCGGACAACGTAAATGGACCGATGCTAAAAATAGTTGACCGATGAGAAGCAATGGGGATTTGTTAAGACTAGTGACAACCCGGCTGATTTGTTGTTGAGGGGAGTTTTGCCGCATAAGTTGCAACAAAGTACTTTGTGGTGGCACGGGCCAACCTACTTGGTAGATAAACATTATACACATGTATGTTCTGAAAATTTTAAATTGCCTGATTTTCTCACAAATATAGAACAAAATGATGAGCAAGAGATACTGTGTAATGTGACACAGGTAGAGCCATCATTTGCAGTCAATTTGATTGAAAAATATTCAAACTTATATAAATTACAAAAAGTAGTTGGATATATTTATAGATTCTTTAATAATAGTTCAAACAATGAAAATAAAAATACAGAGTGTTACTTAACACCGCAAGAGTTTCGCTACTCTATGTCAGTTATTGTACGTTGTACTCAAAAGCAATATTTTGCCAAAGAGGTGAAGTTACTTACTGCTGGAAAAGTTATAAAGACAGGAATAGGAAGTCTCTCTCCTTTCCTCGACAAAATAGGTATTCTGAGAGTAGGAGGTAGGCTCGATAATGCTAGGGAAATGTCGTTCGATAAGAAACATCCCACTATTCTTCCGAAAAACTCTCATTTAACAAAACTCCTAATAGAAAGTGCACATTTGCGACTTTTACATGCAGGCCCCAGATTAGTATTGAGTTCTCTTTCACAAAGGTAGTTACTCCATTGTTAATGGTATCCGGGAGGTCAAGAAAGTGGTGCTCAAATGCTTCCGAACAAAAGCTGAGGCTGCTAAACAGTTGATGGGCTCCCTCCCACACGAAAGAATAACAGCGTCCAGGCCATTTCAGCATGTCGGCGTTGACTTCTGTGGACCCTTCGACATGAAGGTAGCTTGGGTTAGAAAGCCTATTGTTAAGAAATGTTACATCGCGCTTTTCGTCTGCTTTGCTATAAAAGCTATTCATGTAGAGCTAGTATCAGACTTAACAACTGGAGCCTTATTAGCATGTCTCAAGCGCATCATTTCGAGGCGTGGCATGCCCACAAACATATATTGTGACAATGCTAAAACATTTAAAGGAGCGTCTAATGAAATGAAAAAATTGTATGACCTGCAATCTTCCAAAAATCACAGGGATGCTGTAGATGGGTTTTGCACCCAACATTATATAAAATTTAGGTTTATACCCAGTTATTCACCTGAGTTTGGAGGATTGTGGGAAGCAGGTGTAAAAAGAGTAAAACACCATCTGAAGCGGGTTGTAGGCAACTTATGTTTAACTTTTGAAGAGCTTTATACAGTTATTGTTCAAATCGAGGGAATATTAAACTCTAGGCCTCTACTCTCTGCAAACTCAAATGATAGTGAATATTTGACTCCTGCTCATTTCCTCATTAGAACGGCTTTGGTTAGCTATCCTGAAGTAGATTTAACAGAGGTCTCAGTTAATCGGTTAAATTTTTGGAATCTCTGCACTAAACTTAAACAACACAAGTGGAAATATCCAGAACCGAACCTCAAAGAGGGTGACTTAGTCATTGTGAAAGATTTTAATGCTGTTCCATTACAGTATAAAATGGCTCGTATTGTCAAAACATACCCAGGTACAGATGGTAGAGTAAGAGCCGCTGATGTAATTATGAAAAATAAGGTTTACAGAAGAAGGTCAATTAAACGGCTCTGTCAGTTACCTGTAGAATAAGTTAATGCCGGCCCCAATTATGTTTAGAACAATCTAAACATAGACGAATGTAAATGTATTAATTATGTATAAACTTGCAACACTAGACGAAATCTGTTATATTTTTGTATTGTGGCAAGTCTGTTCTCTTCCTGTTACAACGATTGTTCCGAATGGCTGTGTTCTGTTACTATAAAATTAAATTTCCAAGTTTTCCAAAGTTTACACGCATTTTTATTCCACACATCCTAAAGCCTGTTTTTGGTAGGAATAATTACTTCAAGCCACGTCTTTGGTTGAACGTAAAGCACATTCATATTTTTGGTCCATTTCGAGCGCGAATACCTGTAGATTTCAGTTTTTTCGGGCATTCTCTGGATCAATTTCAATAAAAAACTCTGAGATTTGCTAGTTATTTGCATTTTTCAAGTATTATCCTACTAAAATTACGTTGGTCATACTTTCGATATAACCTATACGGATTCAGAGGTCATCTTAATTTCATCCGTATTATATTTTATGTATTTTACGTAATTTATTGCAAGTTATCACATTATCTATAACTAATTAAGCTGTTTAATAACTTATACACATTATTTCAACCATTTCACCTAAAGGTATCTAGAAACACCTTGTAAAATCTCAACTTAGGTTCGTATTTTCATACCTATTTTTCACACACATAACAAAATGGAGGCAGGCAAACTTAAACTTCTTCATTCTCAACGCGAATATGTTTACCGTGATATCCAAATCCTTTACGACTTATCAAAAACTATGATTCAAGATCGTTCAAAGGTATCGTCGTTCAAGGCGAGATATACTCGAATACATTCAATTCGCGAAGAATTTGTTTTGATATGTGGTAAAATACAGACTTTGGAGTTAGCCATGCTCATAACACGCTTCCTCTAACCACTTGCGTGGTGGGGATAGTAGAATATGGCAGTTGAGTACTGAACGCCGTAGAGCTAACACGTCGTAGAATCAGTGTCGATCCGTAATATTAGTAAGCAAGATAGTAACTGAAAATATTTGAATAAACCCAGTGTATCGAATAACTTCTGTGATTTCATTTGCATGATTGTACCCACTGACCTGCCCACACACGATGTCTTAACTTAAAGGAATTACATCCTGACTTCCCTGAAGGTTTACATCTATCGGCCAGCCTTGATGCGACATCAGAATTGCTCAAAAAAAAACCAAAATCCATAAAAAACCATAATCTCACCTGATGAAGTCGAAGGCATCGAAGTCTCTTCATCCACTGCTGCTTGAACTGCATCTTTGAGGGATTCAAAATTTCTTGCGGCTATGATAGTGCTTAATCGACGGTTTCGCAATCCGTCGGCAAACCGTTTGATGGCTTGTTTCTCATTAAGCGGTTTCAATACCTGGTAATTACTGGATTTCCCTTCGGATTGCGCTATCGTCAAGTCCACAAACATCTCAGTAATGGCTTTTCCGTACTCATCAATTGACATTTGCTTTTGGCAGAAAGAATGTAGTTTGCTCTGTATTGCCGTAGCAGACTTTGTTGGCAATAATTGAACCCGCATATCGTGTAATAGATCCTTAACTGAGTCATAATTTGATGCTAATTTCAATTTTGCAGCCTGAGACAATCGACTTTGCAAAACGAATGTAATTAATTGTTCTTGCGACTGACTATCTAAAATAGAACTGTAATAATCGATCCCATCGATTAACTGCTTAATACCTAACTCGTCACTTGTCATGCCGGGCAACAAATTCAGTGCTATCTTAAGATCAAATTTGGCCATTTTAGCTATTTTTCCTTCGTCCTCACTTAAACTTTCTAAATCTGAGTTACTGTAACTACTTCTTTTTTCACATAACTGTTTTATTTCTACGAATAATTCATCTATCTTATAACGTAACTCATTTATTAGTATTAACTCCTCATTTTTGAAGTCTTTTACGTTAGCTTCTATTTCTTTACAATAATTTTTAAACGAATAAAATAAATTTATCGGTTCTTCTAATTTTCTACTACATACCTTAGATTCTAATCTTCGCTCAGGACCTATTTTAATTAAATATATACGTATTTTGCGTAACTCATTATATATGTTATCAAATTTCTTAGCCATAAGACACTATTTTAATCGTTTTGATTTTGACGTCACTGCATACTTTAGAATTTGTCTTAAACAGTCTCTACATAACAGTACATTTAACTTAATTTCTTCCCGAATATCTTGCGTACACAATCACTTTAGTTCACTGATTTACACTGACATTCACTTTCTGCTGCTTTCGGAGTGGCCTGGCCGCGACCTCGTCCGGACAATCGCATGCCCCTGAACGCCTGGTGGTTGATCTCCTGACGCATCCAACGAGTATGGCATTTTTTATATGCCTTAAATCCCAAGTATAGAAGCACTGCACCCATGAAACAGATAATTATTGTGGTCATAATAGTCTGGATGTTCAAATGTTGCCCAATTTCTTGCAAATTCGCACTATTGCCAGCACCAGCTGCGTTTTGAGCTAGAAAAACCTCTTCTTTGGTCTGGTATGATTGACACATTTTGCTTTTCTTAACAATTTCGCACCAATTAATAATGAAGCCAGTTGTAACGCGACACGACCATTATGCGCGGCTTGCCCGAAGGCAGGGTCGCCATGTAGGGATAGGTGTAATTGAGTACACGAATTGATGTATAATACTCGTGTTTATTAGCAAACCATTGAACATATAGACTTAGGCTACTTACACATACAAACATAGACATAGTTCTATGACACCCACACTACAACATCACTTAATAGACCACATTATCTCGTATTTGAGCTATGAATCGTAAATAAGATTTTTTTCAAATTTAATTTAGACATTGGCAGAATAGTCGACATCGGTGACTGCCATATAAAAAAAAAACTCATGTGTTTGTAAGTATTTAGTAGTAAACAAATAAGCTTCGCTGAGGTAGCCAACACTACAGTATAAAAAAATCCTCCACTTTACCGTGATCACTTCTGTTTCAATGATACAACAAATAGTCCAGTTGCGTAGACATTAGAGACTCAAAGCAACACCAATTTGTCATTTAAATTTACAATATTCACTAGGAATTTGTTATTTCAATATTTATTTTTATATTATTATTCTAATTTGCAGATAATTAAAGTAGCCACAAAATAACACACTAAAAAAGCCGCCAAAGTCTCAAAAACTTATGTACCTACTCAGCCATCAGCGAGCGATTGGCAATCGACTAACAACAAGGGAAAAAGTAATCGCAATTTGACAGCCACATTTGCTCGCTGATCGCTGTCGCTCTGCTGTCAAAAACCATACGTAATACGAAATTATCGCGATCACCTTGCGATAAATGCATATTTCAGTTAACAGATTTTTATTGTTAGCAGTGCTGTCGTAAAATTATTATGGTGTGGCTATAGCTCATATATAATGCGGATTCGCGATTGAAGAGCAATTATTTCGCAAAAATAAGCCTTCCAATTTTTTGACGTAAAGCGATATTCGCGCGATGATTGTACAATCTCTGCGCAAATATTGTTAATTGCTGTTTCATACGTAATAAGCCTGCCGATCGATTTACAAAACAAATTCGGTATAATCAGATGAAAAACGCTAGTTACGTCGGCACGGTTTCTTAATTCTTTGTATGGGATGAGGCATCTGTATCCTATATTATATTATCTGTGGTATAGTACGGTATGGCCACATATCGGCACAACATGAAGTCAACAGAACCATGTCGCGAAAAATCTTTCAGTATGAATATAGAAGGCAGTAAGAATGGACCAAAGAAATTATAGATGGACTTTGCAGAAGATGACATTTTTTTATAGGGAGATACAGTAGTCACAGCGGATCTTTGTTTCTCAGAAGTTTGCTGCAAGACCCTGCGCAGTTGCTATTTTCACCCGACTGCCGAAGGAGGGTAATGTGTTTATCAGTCTATGTATGTATGTTTATTTCTATGTGGCGTTCTAGAGACCAAACGCGTTGGCCGATTTTGATTATTCTTACGTCAATTGATTCGTCTTAACCCTGCATGTGTCACTGGCTGCATTAAAATTAGAAAAGAAATTTTTTTTTTTCTTCCAAACCCATCGTGTGGGGTATTAAAATAGTGGGGTTTTAAGAGGTGATTTCAAAAATATATGACACTTATATGTTTAAATGTACATAATTCTAAAAAAAAAACTAAAAAGTTATACATAAGAAAAGAATAGGTAGGTACATTCCGACTGCACAGCATGATTTTCTTCTTGTTTACGTCTTTTTAGTTCGCTTTTTAAGCAGTCGGGTTTTTTTAGATTTTTTAATTAACTTTTTTTTTGTGCCAATGTTGAAGTAGAAGATAGCATTGAATAACTGCCTCTTTCACTCGCTCACGTTTGTCGCATCGTCCTTTCTCGTTTACTCTATGACAAACTTTCTTGCGCAATGGTTCGCAGAGCCAACTTCAGAGACACAAAGATCCGCTGTGGCTACTGTAGGTAGTGATAATGGCTGAGATATACCACAAGAAAAATCTCTACTATTGAATTGGGACAGGATGATAATGATTTATTTTATAGACAAGTACAGTTGCCTATTATTATAAATATCTAAGCTGCCTTCCTTAGTTATAACATGGAAAGTTATGCAGGTGATTAATTGAATGGAGCGACGAGCGACTGCAGAACTTGTGCATCCGCTTTATTTTTGGTCTCCGCAAATACGACCACGTGTCGGAGTTTCGGAACAGATTAAAGTGGCTGCCAATTCGGCGTCGTCGGGATACCCATATTCTATCCCTTCTCTATACTATCCTGCACAATCCTAATTCCCCTCAATACCTTCGTGAACGCTTTGAATACCTCGTGCCGAGAGGTAAACCCTGTCGCACTGCCACTTCTCTTCTCCTTCGTCCTCCGCGACACACTTCCAGCCGCTATGATGGCTCTTTCTCTGCTACAGCAGTGCGTCTCTGGAACTCTCTCCCACACTCCATACGCGACAGCCCTTCTCTGGAGGTCTTTAAGAGGATGATTAAAGATCATTACCTAACACAATGACATAATATTATTATTTATATATATATATATATATATTTATTTATTTATGTACGTACGTAGTAAGTATATTTATGTTTTAATTAAATTCGTCATAGGTTATTTTAATATTGTACACTGGAAGCCTGCCCTCTATAATTGTAAAATTTCTCTGTCACTCTAGGGTTTGCTGTAAGAGAACTCAGCATTGAGTTAAGCTCGCCTTTGTACATGTATTTTATTATCAAATGTATGTAATGTTGATTTTTTGGTGTACAATAAAGAATTAAGAAATGGTTTGTTTTCATTCCTAGACGCATAAACTATACTGGACAAAACATTTTGTACATGTAGAATGCTCGCAGGCACACTACTATGGTTGGTTTTCGTAACTAATAATAAATTAATAACATATTTTCTATATTATCCTCTTTTGACTTCCTTTTGGTTACATATTATTATTTACTGTAATGGCATTTGTATTATTTATGCAAAATTAACGAAACAATAAGATAAATGATATTGAGATATAAATTAAAACAGTTTTAAGTAGCTTAATAATGAGTTTTAACTAAAATTATACATAATCACAATTGATAAATTTAAATGTTGTGTATAAGAATAATAAAAAAACAATACATTAACATAACAAGGCTGGGTACAACTATAAATACATGTTGACCATTTGTGGCTTGACCCACTCAGCTTTGTTTTAGTACATTCCAAAGTAAACATCTTTAATTTAATTTCCTATTGGATTATCCATCCTGTGAGCTACTTTTAACAGTGTGAAAAGTGTGTTTAGGACGAATATCTTAACACTGAAAAATAATGGCATCTTTGGTTCAAAATAGTAGTAATTGGAAACAGTGATTTATAATTCATAAGTAGGAAACTGACAGTACTTACTATAATCTTTAAGTAATATTTACCTGTTCTCTGATGATGTGATCGGGGTAACGTAGTACTACCATTTTGAGTGACTTGACTAGTCCCTTGTTGTGGTGTGGCTACCATTCCAGACGATGGATACATAGTCATGGTGAGCTCGGAGTAACTCGCCTGATCTCCAGGTGGTCTATTTCACACGCAAATTTATACATAATACCGCTGAATTTAGCCCTTCCGGTGATCCATCAAGATGAACTTTCATAAAATACTTAAGGCCATTCGAACAACAAGCAATAATCTGTTTATCAAAACAAGAAATAATCCACTTTTTCTCAATCTGCCAACCAAAATAACAGACGTTCTTGTAAGCAAGGTCGCCGCTTGTTGTGGTTATCAAATGAGTTGAATTAATTCTTCCGTTCAATCCTTTGTCTAAACTGTGTTATAACTCTATTTTCACCTTTTAATTACTTTCTCAATTATGTTTAATTGCGATATCGACACAAAAACAACCCGATTTTCACGAATTATAGAATGAATGAATGACGACTTAACAACTTCACACAAAAGAACGAATGAAATGATTGAAATAATAAAAAACATAAAGGCGGAAACACATTACTGTGGCGTGGCGTGGCGTGTCGCGCCAGATGCCTATCGGTTTCATACATTTAGTATGGTTAGAGACACATTTGAGTGTCGTGGCCCAGCGTGGCGCGACCTGGCGTGGCGCGGACTGCCGGCGACCGATTGCGCCATAGCCCCCACCACCGCTCTGGCGCGACACGACACGCCAGGCAAATGTGTCTCTACACCGCGTGGCTCGTGGCAGCGTTGCCAGAACGTAACTTTTGTTACATTTTACGTAACTTTTGACCGTCTCACGTAACCTCCATGTAACACGACTCAAAATGTAACTTTTACGTAACTTTTAGGACTTACTAAAAATATTAAAATATTTGCCCACAAACAAAAAATAATCGTGAAACGTAACGAATCTTAGAAAGCTTTTGTTCGTCGTGTTGTCGCACCGGGTCCATATTGGCTCACCTAAAGTTCTTTACCCGAAATTGTTCTTCCTAACGATTTGTAATCCGAATGATCACTCTTCCTAAAAATTTTCATCCTAAAGTTTTCATTCATACTATTTGTAGTGCTACCGGCGATGTTCATAACACTCGTGTTTCCGAAAGTTGTAATTAATAATATCATTAATGTAAATATATTTAAACTCCTACTGTTTTTTATCATAACGCTTTTGTCCCTAAACATAATTACCATAATATTTTCACTCATACTCAGAAAGAAACATTTACCAAGTGTAATAAAAAATATACGTGGGTAGAAGATGATATTTATAGTTTTAATTTGAGGGATGATTATTATTATATATTCGTCGCTTCATTCTTCAGATATAATGTTTACTAAGTAGTCCCTTTATCCTACAGGCAACATCGCACGATTTCAGAGAGTAATTCGATAAGTTTTTTTTTTTTTTTTTTTTTTACTACCTTCAATACGGTTCGTCTGTTCTGTCTGTGTGACATTGTTCATTCTTTTTTCGTGCGAGGCAACGAGCGCACACGCTTATAAAAAATACCGAAACCGAATACCGTACGGGAGAAATTGGAGAGATACAAGCACAAGATTAGAGAATTAGAAGAAAAAGAAGTATTGGCGTCGAATAAGACGACCGTTGAATTCATCTGAAGATGAAAACATTGCAGGTTAGTTGAACATTATTAACTAAGTGTCACAAGTGTTTACATTTATTAACCTAGTGAAAATCGGGATTGACTGCGAGTCAATTGCGATAACATAATTAGCTGCGAGCCAATTATGAGTCATGTTCTCATGACAACCAAGTAGAAAATATGTGTAATCTTGAATAGATATGCACACATTAACTACGAATTAACTATTGTCCGCGAGACAATATTAACGCAATAAGCGTTACATACCTACCTACTTATTCGTTCGCTAACTATTACGATAAGTAATAGTTTATAGATACGAACAACGTCGAGCCCCGTGAACCACAAGATGGTCCACCAACCATTCCATGTGAAGAAGGCCAACTGTTGGTAAACCCTGCCCTGTCGATACCAGACCTCGTAGAGAATCCGGCTACCCAGCTGAGACAACCAACATCCGGAGCTATTGTCTGTGTTGGGGTTTTCTACATCTTGTACATCAGACTTTGGGGAGGATGTTCATAAAAGCTTAGCCAGTTTGTGGACACCCCTATTTAAGAAAGGGTTAGCCAAGGAGGATAAAGATAGACCCATGAAAAAGCATCTTATACTCACCAATTGCAAATTATTGCAAACTCCGAAGTTGAACGCGGAGATCTCAGCCGCCGTATCAGACATATTCAGAGGAAGCAAAAAAAAAAAAACTGGTTTGTTTTTAACAACAGTTGGGTAACGGTACCGCAGCAATAAACAAAGCAATGGATAACTAAGGTAACTCACTGTCCGAAAAAATAAAAGCCAATAAGGCCATTGAAAAACAAGGAACTAGAATACGTAAAACCATGGTAAATCAGAAAAATATTACTCCTCAACCGTTGGCCACTCATCCTGCCATCCAGGGAAACTGGTCAGGACCTCCTTGTTACCCGTCAAACAGGGGGGGGACCGGAAGGTCAGAAAAGACCACCAGTGACGCCACGTCGGTTATAACCATCGCAGTCTCAAGCGCAAGCAAAGCTGCGCATCGAAGACCCGTGACAACAGAAATAACCAAGGTACATGCAGGCAGAATACAATTCTTTCTTAGTTGTTGGTCTCACATAACCAATTGCAGCAACGCAGTTGTATTATCATGGATAGAATATGGTTTTACAATACCCTTTTGTACTCCAGTGACTCAGCCTATCTTACCAGTTTGTATCTTTTCTTTCGACGAGGCTTGAGATATGCATGTAGCAATTAATAAATTGTTAGAACTAGGGGCTATTATAGTAGCAGTATTCCAACTCATGACCAGTACATATAAAACATATTTTTGGCACCTTAATCTTTAGGTGGTAAGCGGTTTATTCTAAATTTAAAATCATTAAACAAAATTTATAACACATATACATTTTAAAATGGAGGATTATAGAATGGCAGCAAAATGAATCCCTCAAGACGGATTCTTAGCAGCAATTGACCTCAAAGAGGGCTACCTATTAGTTCCTATATCCGAAGCCGATCGACAATACTTACGATTTAATTTTCAGGCCCCTAATTCTAGTTTTATATGTACATACCATTTCACTGCTATGCCGTATACGGCCTTTTAGTTGCACCAAGAGTGTTCACAAAAATCATGAAGGCCACCTTAGAAAAAAACAACACAAATCAGTAATATACTTAGACAATATATTATGTATAGGTTATAATTACGAGGAATGTGCTATCGTGAAATCCTAAAACTTCTAGAAAGCTTAGGTTTCGTAGTTAATTATGATAAAAGTTCATTAAAACCAGATAAAATATGTAAATTTCTGGGATTCATGCATAATACACAGAATAAGTCCTCATCGTTACCAATGATAAACGGAATAGCATTAAACAGTTAGTTTAAAAATTCTCGAGGTTGCCAAAATGTACAATTCGAGAGTTTGCGCAATTAATGTTTGAATTAATAGGTGTTCTGTTCGCAGCTTTTCCAGCAGTTCGATATGGGTTTCTATATACAAAATTGTTAGAACGTCACAAATTCCTGGCATAACAAAAATAATAATAATTATAAACATATGATTAATATCCCCGAAACGGTTCTAAAAGACCTTAATTGGTGGCGTAATCGTATTTTCATAGCCATGTGTCCTATTAGAAATCAAAGTTATAACAATAAATATATTCAGACGCTTCTAGAACGGGTTGCCATAGAAACGAGATATCATATTTATGGCTCCCTATATCTATACAAGTATCTGAATTGCGTGTGTTGTGATATTTTACTTCTTGAACACATTAAATTTATCTAACTTTTGATAGAGTGAACCGATTGTGATGAAAAAAACTAAGTAATTCAATGTTCAAGTTGAGCACATTTTTTACGTGTAAAAGTTATCTTCATTGGTTTCGTACATTTTGCGTGATGCGTGCACCACTAAATAGACATATAGACAAAAATTTAAAAAATGCTGTGAATGTGTTCTGTTGGTTATCCTTTAAAACACACAGGCTATTTTTTTAAATATTTTATATTTATTGAAATATAAAATATTTAAAAAAATTGCCTGTAATAAATCTGTAGAAAAGTCGTTTATTGAAACGACTTTTCTACAGATTTATTACAATATGTATTGATGATAAGCAAAAATAAACGTTAAAAAGTTGAATGCCGGCTATTCTAGCGAAACCTGAAGCAAACACTCAAAAATTGCTGGTTTTGTTACACATTCTCACAAAAAGCACGTTATGCCGTTGCTGCCGGCTGTCTTTTTAAAACTATGACAGTCGTTGTGTGTCTAGCCAGAAAACACAAAATCTGGCACCATTTTTGCCAAGGGGTTTCGTGTTACCCAGTTACTGGGTTGTAGAGGTCAGAAAGGCTGACACTCTATTTAAAATACTGGTACTGAGATGCATCCGTTTGGACTGAAGCCGAAAACAACATGGGTAAAAACATAATAGGCCAATTGATTGCATCTCAGTATTTTGTTGTATGTTATCGCAAAAGTCATTTAAAATTGCCACCGTAACAAATATTTATTATTCCACTACCTTGTCTATTATGTAACACATTGCCTAAGGTATTCGTTTCGAAATATGAACTAGACACAAGATTATTAAATAACAATTAAAAAAAACAAAATTACATGATAACAATTACGAAATCACTTTTGTATGGAGTTTTGATATCATTATGTGATTGGCAGAATGATACTGAACCTGTTACCTCTCGAAAAAGAGCGCCTTAATTGAGTGTATATAGTCTGTAGTGTTTAGTCTGAACTGTTCGCGACGAGGCATCACATAGCTTATATACTAGCATAACATATGAAATACTAGCATAACGTATGTAATAGCATAAGTAAATAAAAAAATATGTTTTTCTAGACCCCTATAAAAACGGGGATTCAAGTAGTGGTTGATGCGTCTCCCTCGCACATCAATCGTGTTATTTATTTTATACACATTATTTTGTTAGGAAACACAATCTAGGTGTTCTAGCCTGTTTACCCCAAGTCTATGACTGAAACACAATACATAACAACAGCACATAGCTAGGGATAATAATATCTCACCCTGGAACGGTGAACACACATTTTCCTCAAATAAGTGGTCAGAAACCTTGTTATTCTCGATTTAGCACTGCTAGGTAACCTAGACTTGTACCTAGGCCTGTAACACCACTTAGTTGAGATAATGTGTTTGTATGAACCAGTATAGAGGTTTCTATGCGCTTGTTAGCGGGCTCATTCATGCCTTCAGACACATTTGGTGCCTGAAGGGTTATTGATATGGTTTTTGCTTTCTGTATGTTGAGATTGGGCAGCTAAAAATAATACGTGTCTGTTATTTTAGACTACTCTCTAACATATATCAAAATAAATCAAATCGAAGCCAGACAGTTCGGTACCTTTCCTTGTTAGTAAAACACGTAAATGGCCTTTACTTTTTATTACTTAATCAAAAAGTACCATTCAAAAAGTTCATCTAAATAATGGAACAAAATGCATACAAAAAATTTCGTTTCATACAAAATTATCAGCAACATTGCTTAAGGCAGTTTCGACGAGACGAGGCACGACAAAATACTTTTATGAACACCATACGAATCGGCACCTAATAGTTGCTTACTGACAAAAAAACCTTTAATTGCCTGTTAGTAAAGGAAATCACGTTATGTTTAATAGGGATAAGACAGCAATCAATTACATAAAAAAATAAGCCAAAAAATTAGTGAAGTAAAAATCATTTAAATTACTGTAGGTATCCCTAGTATCCCTACCCTCTTGATTCATCATTAATAAACATAGTTGCGCACTTCAATGCTCTGTACATCATCGTTGCTCCAAAGAGTTTGGATTTCGTACTCCGAGTCGCGAGACATGATGCCGTGTTGGCGTCGTTCCCACCGTGCACGGATCAGACGAGCGATCTCGAGCCACAGTCGCGCCTCCAACACTGTGGCAAAACGACATCAAATATTAAACTTAGTGGTACGAAAAATACTCAAAAATAAAAGTCGTATGTCAGCAATAATTTTTGCACAATAATTTTAATTGGTAATCATTATAGATGGGCTGATAAACTCTCCCGATTAGACAACAGTCGTCACACAAATGGTGACTAGTCATTCGACTAGAACAGAATGCATTTTCTTCTACATCGTCATTAACCCTAAAACGTGGGTCCACGCGAGACACAATGGCTTTTAATTTTTTTCGGTAATTACGGTATTCAACCGGTCAACTGTCATTTACGTAATCACTTCCTTCTACACCTTAAAACTGAACTATATTATTTGTGAAGTAGCTCGTCTGGGGAAGAACTACTACCTGTTTTTTTTATTTCTACCACCAAGCTGCATTATTGTGATTCAGTGTGAAGGGTATACCGTCGTTATTACTGGTGCAAGACACCTTTCAATTATCTTTGGGATGGCTACGCACACAGATAAGACAGAAAGGCATCGGTGACAACCTGGGCCGTCGTGCTTGAAAAAACATTAAAATAAACTTACGGAACAGGAAAGAGAAGGCGGTAAGAAAGAGTGGGTTAATGTTGCCGTTGATGATAGCCATGGTATAAAGGAGAGCGCCGGCAGTGGGAGCCTGGCGTAAGAACAGGCCGCGCAGGGTCGCACCCAGCCAAGGCAGGAACAGGTACTCGCTTAATGGAGAACGCTGGAAAGCAAGAATTTGATTAAATAAAAATGTTAGATAAAAATGCAACCAAAGAGTTTGTTGGCGCTTCTTCTAGAAACCTATATATTGGTGCCGTGCACCTGAAGTATGACGATTCATTTATGGCCATATACCTAGTTGCCTAAGTCAAATTTTAATCTTTTGTCACCCAGCCTGTGCTCCAGATAATAGCAGGCATCCCAGACAGAGAGACTCCCCAAAGTCTTCTCAAGTCTTTGGGTGAGTCTTTCGGCTGAAGAAAACAGGCCCGAGACGTATTCCACGCAGGAGTTACAGCGAACGGTCATAGCTCCTCCATAAGGTTTAGTCTCTTGATCGAAATGCACAACGCTACGGATTGCGGTGCCGGACACCGAAAATCTAGAATTAATATCATCATCGGTAAAGATATTTATTCATATTAATGTCCGGCATCAGATATCACGTAGGTGACGTAGCCCGTAGGTACTGCAACATTGTGTGTTCCGATCAATAGACGACACATATACAATGACGGGATTCTCACAAAGTCATGCGAACTTATACCTGGCCGGGGGATAGGATAGGATGCCGTTGTTTGTGCAGGCCTCTTCTCTGTGAGAGGGAATGGGCCGTAATACACCACGCGGGCCCAGTGCGGGTTGGTGTCGAAGACATGTCACAGTCTTCGACTTTTTGGTTCTAAGGCATGCCGGTTTCCTAACGATGTTTTCCTCCACCGTTTTGAGAGCAGTGATGATACAATAATTTACACTTAGTAAAGCGCCTGCTAGGGTTTGAACCCACGTACGACCTACAACTTGTAAGTCGCGGCTGTTACCATTGGGCCACCACTGCTCCTGCCGGGCCGGGGGAACGTGGTCAATTGCGAAAGTCCTCCAGCCAATGTCGTTGGTTGAAGAATATGGTGTAAGTCAGAAAGAGTCTGACAGACCTACCCGCCTTGTGGCGGAGAGCATCCATTAGGATTGTAACTCAGAAAAGGAAAAGGTACCTAGAGCGGTCAAACTCTTTCCGTTTGCCGTATTCACTTACGCAATACGACTGCCGGTTTCTCGACGCTAAATAATCGGAAAATTAATGTGACAACTAGTCAAGCACGCTTTATCTGCTGTGATTGGTTGAATTAATTCTCAACAGCAGGGAACTGGATTATACGTCGATTACGTTAACAGCCCGTTAATCGAGTTTTGAGAAAGAAGAAATGGGGGTTAGAAGTATACTTACCTAAGCACAAAAGAGAGAAAACTGAAGTTGAACACGCGAGCTCGCCAATTTTAGCACGCCGCTTCGGATAGATCAAATTTTATGTCTATGAAATAGTTCTGACGCCACTTTTATGTGTGTGCTTATGCAGAGTTTTTTTAACGCACTCGATCGTGATAACGTAAACCATCTCTTATGTAAATTTCATCATATTTCTGCCCTCATCCCATGTTACATGGGGTCGGCGCAACACGATTTCTTCTTCCATACCGTTCTGTCCCCAGTTACGCTATTACTGACTCCCTTTTTTTAACCCCCGCCGGAAAAAAAAGGGGTGTTATAAGTTTCACGTGTGTTGCTGTGTATCATGTGTATCTGTGGATCTGTGTGTCTGTCTGTGGCATCATAGCGCCTAAACGGATGAACCGATTTCGATTTATTTATTTTTTTGTTTGAAAGGTACTTTGGTCGAGAGTGTTCTTAGCTATGTTTAAATAAAATTGGTTCAGCCGTTCAAAAGTTATGGGCATTTTACTGTTTGAATCGGGGTGTTTTCGCAAGATAAATGTGTCGGGGGTTTTTTAAATCGTGAAATTTTACTTGTCCTTCATATCACTCCTCACACAGGTGGAACCGGATTATGTTTTGTCGCAAATTTTGACGGGACATGGATGCTTTCGAGGACGATTGAATGCAATGTCGCTATGCGACTCTGCACTTTGTTTCTGTGGACTGGCGGATGAAACCCGGGACCATGTCCTATGGGAGTGCGAGTTATATGAGGAGGAGAGAAAAGTGATGCTTGACAACTGGTGCAGGACTGTAGTCAGCCCGGTTTATCATGAGGAACTGGTGTCAAGTAAGGAAGGTTTTGAGAGGCTGAGCGCTTTTGCTCATAAATGGCACAAGAAGCGGAAAGAGCTGGAACTATTGTGAAGTACAGCTGGGCGTGAAGCTTCACGGTTTTGTGGTGTTTACACCCCAGAAAGGGGAGAGGTGACAAAAGAAGGGACAGGAAATAGATAATTTGTAGGAGACAACCTGGGAAAGAGCAGACGCAAGTACCAGGTGTCTCAAACGATTAGGTCCGTATGCCGAAAGGCGGGCAGGACCATGAGGTGGAGGTGAGTCCATCCATACTTTTTTTGGCCTTCCTCTTCCTGTCCATCCATCCATATATATATTTATAACTCTTTAATAACATGCGTTTCATCCCTCCACATCACATGACCATACCTTTTCCCTTCAACTTTTCTGCCACTGGCGCCACTTTCAAACTGCCTCTAATATATAGTGCGGGGCACGTAAGTTGAACCAAAATGTATTATCGTTCTCTTGAAATTAGACGATTTAAACCGAAATGAAGCCTTTCTACGTGACCTAACAGTTGGCAATTTGTATATTGTAAACGATTAGGTCGTAGAAAAGGGATTTATTTCAGTTTAAATTGTTTAATTTCAAGAGAACGATAATACATTTTGGTTCAACTTACGTGTCCCGCACTATACTCATTTCTCAGTTTATCATATACATTCTCATCTCTGCTAGGTGTAATCTCCTTTCATCCATCTTTTTCACAGCCCAACATTCTGGTCCGTACTGTATGACAGGTCTAATCACGGACTTGTAGATTTTATCCTTTAACTTGAGGGGCATCCGTGGGTCGCAAGTTGTTCCAGTCACCTGTCGACATTTCATACATCCTGAGTTGATCCGGTGCGTTACGTCTCGGTCTACCTCGCCATCCCCTTGGGCAAGCGACCCTAGGTACCGGAAGTCGGAGCATATTGGTATGGGCGTTCCAGCGAGAGCTATGGGCACGCAACTGGACAGACCGCCAAAATCACAAAACAAGTATTTAGTTTTGCTTCTGCTCAATTACAGGCCAACACTCTCCAGTCTGTGCCACCACACCTCCAATCTGCTCTGGACCTCAAGGCCACTCTCGGCAACCAGCACAATGTCATCGGCAAACAGCACACAACAGGGTGACTCTTCCTGTATGTCCGACGTCAGAGCGTCCATTATCAACAGGATTAGGTAGGGACTGAGGGCCAACCCTTGATGCAAGCCGACTGCCACACTGAAGCTGCTAGTATTGTCCACAGTAGACCTAACTTCGGTACTGCATCGACTGTACATGCATCGCTCGAATCAACTCTACATACTTTCCAGGCACTCCTTTCTTCTTAAGGGCCCACCACAAAACCTCACGAGGAACCCGGTCGTATGCCTTTTCGAGGACAATGAACACCATGTGCAAGTTTTTATGTGCACCTCTGTATTTCTCGCAGAACGCCGGATTGCGAAAATGGCATCCGTTGTACCCCGACCAGACATAAAACCAAATTAGTTCTGCGATATTTCACTCTCTTCTCTCAGCCGCCTTTCAATAACTTTCGCCCAAGATTTCATACTATGTGACATTAGCTTTAATCCTCTATAGTTGTTGCACTCCAGCACATCACCTTTGTTTTTAAAGATGGGCACTAGTGAACTATTGCACCATTCATCAGGTATGGCCTCTTCCCGCAGCAACTTATTGAACCATACTAACCATTCTCACTAACCCCTCAAGTCACAGGTTTAAAAAAAGAGGTTTCTCCTTACTGTCACCAGACGGCGCTCATCCAGTTTCGAGCGTAAGTAAAAACTCGCACTGGGCTTACTATATTCGTATCAGTTACAGTGGCATTCAAAAACATCTTCATAAATGAGACATGAAAGTTATTAACACGCTGCCTCAGATAGGTTAGGTTTTCCATGAAACAGTTCCTTTTTAGGGTTCCGTACCCAAAGCGTAAAAACGGGACCCTATTACTAAGACTCCGCGGTCCGTCCGTCTTTCTGTCTGTCTGTCCGTCCGTCCGTCCGTCCGTCCGTCCGTCTGTCCGTCTGTCTGTCTGTCCGTCTGCCCGTCTGTCCGTCTGTCCGTTTTTATTTAACTGATAATGAAAATATTTCGTGGCGATAGATCTATTGATTAGATAAGTTGATGAAAAATATAAACTTTGTTGACAAAAAATGTAATTCCCTTTATCAATTAATTAAAATAACGTAGGTACTTATTAAAAATCATAATACACAATTATTTCTTATCAAATCACAATTCTTTAATCAAACTGTTCAATTTACATAGGTAATGGTCAATTATTCAGGACTGAAAAGCAACAAAAACAATAAAGACATTGGTATTGTTGTCACGAATCCTGAAATGAAGTAATTAATACAAAAAAAGATGTCGAAACGAAAGGATAAGATACTTTGATCAATTTGTTTGGTCTAAATTGAAGAGATTAAAATTCTGATGCGCTTTGTTTCCGATGCGAGTAAAGCCGTAGAAACCAGTAGTAAAACAGTCTAGTAAGTAACTAGTACTTAATTGAATGAACCACGGTAATGTGCCAATGTTATATGAACTAGTCGCAAATAGCGCGTTCGCGGTGCGCGTAAAGAAGTTTCTTAATCAAGCACACACAGGATATCTAATTAAGTAGGTAAGAGATATTATTTTTTTTAATTTAGAAAGAGTTATCTACTCATTCAGATTGTCATTTAAAAATAGTGTTTAATTGAATAATGCTTGAGAATGAGTTTTTTTTTGTGAACACTTATTTAGCCGCGTTACTGGATTGTTGGCAGGGCCAAAACTTATGCGTTCTCGTCAGCATCATACTAATAAAACAGCGTCATCTTCATGCTAAAGTGACGTGTGACGGAATAACTGTGTTTTTCTGTCGGTATTCCCTATGACTGCCAATTTTTTGTTTGTAATTTCAGAAAAAGAATCAATTCTAAATCATGCTGAAAGCACGCAAATACGTCGTGACCAAACGATTTCAAGGAATGCCAAAGAGATCGGACTACAAAATAGTGACGAGCGATCTGCCTCCGTTACAAGATGAGCAAATACTCGTAAAAGTGGAGTGGGTAAGCTTGGACCCATATCTACGAGGAACCAGCAATGACTACGACTTACCTTACGACCAATTCGGTTACCAGGTCGGAATTGTTCAGGAGTCAAAAAACACGAAGTACCCAGTCGGCACACGGGTGGTATCACACAACGGTTGGTGTGACTACTGCATATTCAATCCTGATCTAGTAATAAGAAGCCCCGAATTTGGTATCCCTCATAGCACTGCCTACAAATTGCCAGATGATTTAAAAGGTTTACCTGCGTCTTTAGGCGTCGGCGCCGTCGGCTTCGCAGGTGCTGCTGCATACTTTGGGCTCCTCAAAATTTGTAAACCTAAAAAATCGGAGACAGTGGTGGTCACTAGTGCTGCCGGTGCCGTCGGTTCCATAGTTGGGCAAATAGCGAAGATTAAGGGTTGCAAGGTCATAGGATTCACGGGCAGTGATGAGAAGGTGCAGTGGTTGAAGGAAGAACTCGGCTTTAACCACGCTTTTAACTACAAAACTGTAGATGTCACTAAAGCCTTGAAAGAAGCTGCTCCAAAAGGCATCGACATTTACTTTGACAACGTCGGTGGAGAGTTGAGTTATACCATCATGAAACAGATGAAGCAATATGGTAGAGTTGCTATTTGCGGGTGTATAAGTGCTCAAAACCAAAGTCCCACCAAAATGTTCCAACGTAACGTCATACAACCGACGATTTTGGAACATCAGCTCAGCGTTGAAGGCTTCTTAGCTTTCCGCTGGATTATTCAGTGGCCTGATGCATTTACTGAACTGACGAAATGGATCCGAAGCGGGGAGCTGAAGGCTAGAGAACACGTGACTGAAGGGTTCGATAATATTGTGGATGCACTCGTGGGGATGCTCTCCGGAGAAAATATTGGGAAGGCAGTGGTCAAGGTCTCGTAAATAATGCAGGGCAGAATATTGTGTAAATAATTAAGCAAGTTTTTACTATCACAGTCAGTATAAATTTTTAGTTCGCTTCTTAAGTTCGGCTTTTATGATTTTTCGAATTAACTTTATTTATAACTTTTTAGTTAACATTTTTTAACATTAGGTACATTAACCCCCGGTTTCTCAATACTGATTATCGGGATGTTAACGTAATCGACATATAATCGCCGGTTATCTGCTGTTATAGTTGTTAAAATTCAATCAATCAATCACAGCAGATAACGCGTGCTTGACAATTTGTCACATTAATTCTGCGATAATTAAGCGGTGAGAAACCCGGCCTTAAACATATAAGTGTTAAATATATTTGAAATCACCTCTTAAAACCCTTTATTTTGATACCCCACAAGATGGTTTAGGAAGAAAAAAGAAATTAGGTGCCCACACAATAAGGCGCCCAAAAGTCGCCATTTTACTATTGGAATGTAACCACTGACAGTCGCAAGGTTAAGATAAATCGATTGACGTAAGAATCATCAAAATCGGCCAACGCGTTTGGACCCTAGAACCCCTTTGCAGCAGAAGGACAGATAAGCAAAATCCCCGAATAGCATAATCCCAGATAAGCAGAGGGACAGATTTGGATAAAGGCAGAAGTACCACACAAGTACCTACCCACACAGAAAACAAAATTAAAATTGAATAGTTACAATTGGTAATTTTTTTTTTATTTGAAAGTAGTATTTTTTTATTCGTTATAAGCTCGCGTTTGACCACTATCTCGCCTGATGTAAAGTGATGATGTGGTTGAAGGTGAAGCACGCTTGCCTAGAAGTAACCTATTAACTCTTTGAAGACCCCTTGGATGTAGCTTGGCAGGGAATGCCACTCCTTAGCTGTACGCACAACGAAAGTATTTTCAAAACGCTTTGTGCGGTGGGATATCCACCATGTACGGATGGCGCATTGCCGTACGTCTTGTTGTCTGATGATGGAAAGGGCTAGGCAGAATCAAATTATGCAGTTCCATCGCACACTCCTTGAAATGTAACCGATAGAAAACCGACAGGCTGGTAACTCGTCGTCGGTGTTCAAGGCTCTGGAGCCGACCAGCGACTCGTTGCCGACCAAGTTCGTATTTGGCAGATCCGTCCCAGAGGTAAAAGCAGTACTCCATGCACACCATACACCTTTAGACATATAAAGCAAAGAGGTCACAAAAGGTCGGGGTCGCGCTGGGACCCCGTGACAATGGTAACCGTTAGAGATGCGTTGAAAAATATCGTGAATAAGATATTATATTGATCACTACAAAATGTATAGGATAAGATTTTATCGTTTTCTGGAACTTAAAACCTAGTTGATTCAGTAGATTTTTATGATCCCCTCAAACCTTGTGTAACATCAAAAAACAGCACTGAGACCAAAAATAGACTAGATAGATATATTTATGTAAATAATATGATTTTCAAAATTATCATCGTTAGCTGTTATTTATTACGATGTATCCGTTCTTTGTATCAGTATCATAATACAGATAACAAAAATTAGAATTTTATCTTACTTTTACCTTTGATGACTTAATTTTATCTTTGAACGGATTATACGATACGGGAATTCTTTCACTGACAGAAAAGTACAGTAGAATATTATGAGTGAGCTAATGTTTGCTCTGAAAAAACACCAAGGAAAAAAATATATTTATCATAATCTTTTTGATTTGAAGATCCAATAATACTCACTCCACACGCGGTTAGGTACACCTGGGTACCTACGCGGATCTACGCGACGAACAAGAAATCGTAAGTCATTGGGGATTACTAAATTATTGCCCTTTGATTAAAGCACCTGGAAAAAAAAACAGAGAACTGTAGTAGAATAGAAGAAGCCGTGGTTCCAAGCTAGGCGCAGCCTTTATCTGTTTTTTGTGACAAAGCACAGTATTCAAATGCAAGATTTTATCATAAGGATGACAAAAGCAACGTCACACGAAGCCATGCCACGAGGATGACACCTAAAAAGTGTATTTTGAGATAGTCGAATGCAAGTCACGAAGTGGTTTCCAACCAATGCTGATAACTATATTTATTTAGAATACTATTTAACACACCAACGGTCAGTCGCTTTGTCAATTATAAACAAGACAAGATGGTTAAAACACTGAAATACGTAGTCATTAACGAATTCAAGGGTTTACCCAAATGTGAAGATTATGAAATTGTGGAGTACGAGTTACCGCCGCTGGAATGGAGAGATTCTCGTCAAAGTAGAGTGAGTGAGCGTAGACCCATACTAGAGGTTTTATAGTTCACCGAAGAGGTAGGACTAGTGTGGCCTCCAGCAGCCTAATTGTGTAAGTAAATTCGGCAAAGGAAACAATCTGTTTCTTGCCCAAAAACACACACATACACAAAAAAGTTGAATAAAGATTCAACTTCTTTGTGTATGTGTGTGTTTTTTGTTGTTTTTCAATTAGGCTGCGGGTCGTTGTAATCAAAGGACCCCTATTTCCCGGTGGGAACAAGAGTCGTCTCCCATAAGGGCTGGTATGACTAATGCATTATTGATACTAGTGAAATCGATAGGAGTGCCAGGAAAATTTACAAAGTGCCAAACATGACTGCATTATCAAATTCGTTGGCAGTCGGTTTCGTAGGAATGCCAGGTGCTACTGCTTACTTCGGATTAGAGCATAACTTATTTCGAATTAGATGAGCATAACAAACCGAAAGCTGGCGAAACAGTAGTAGTAACGGGTGCTGCTGGGGTAGTTGGCTACTTGGACAGATTGCGAAGATCAAGGGGATGCAAAGTAATAGGTTTTGCTGTCTCTGAAGATAAAGTGAAGTGGTTGGAGTCTATCGGTTTCGACAAGGCGAGCAATTACAAGACTGCTAACGTCTCGACTGCATTAAAGGAAGCTGTTCCTGAAGGCGTAGACTGTTACTTTGACAACGGTGGGGGTGAGCTGAGCAGTGTGATTATGAGTCATAAGTAAGTCATAAGTTATTTATTTCCTAACAGATCAGATGAATATATGCATGATGATGTATATTTTTAATCAGATGAATATGTACGGATGGGTCGCCGTCATTGGGTGCATCGGTTGATACCACGACTACACCGCGCCAAAAGTGAGCATCTTGCAGCCGACTATTTTTTTTTAAACGATTAAGTATTAGAGAATACGTAATTTGGAAAGATCGAGACCGCTTTCCCGAAGCTTTTGATCAACTTGTTAACCGGATTCACAGTCTGCTGACGCCTCGAGAACATCACCGAAGCTAGGTGAAAATACCGGCAAAGCAGTTGTGAAATTGTAATTATAATATTATTAATGCGTGCAATTGACATAACGGTCCCGGCATGACAAGACGTCGTGAAAAACCGAAAACAGAAAACGATAAGAAAATTAGCCATTTCGACTTGTGTGACGAACTTACGAGGTTCTCGATTTGTGGTAAGTGAAGTTGTGGACTCAGCGATTAAAGTAAGTACCGATAGTTGTGATTGTGACTGCTAATGGCTAATATGAAAAATATAAAACTTGCAAATACTGGCAACTCTCTCGGTCAGCGTTGCTACCGCAAAGAGATCGTTTTCGACTTACAAGTTGTAGGTCGAGCATTCGAATCCAGGCAGGCGCGCTATACTTTGTGTAAATTATTTCATCACCACTGCTCTCAAAAACGGTGACGGAAACCGGTACCTTAGCCGTAACCGGTGTCTTAGAACCAAAAATTCGAAGACATGTGACATCCAACAACCCACACTGGCCCATTCCCTCTCACAGAGAGGAGGCCTGCGCGTACAACGGATCAAATAGGTTAGACTCCCGTGCGGAAAAGGGGGTCTATCTATCCAATAGAGATCGTTTTCTTTTCGTTTTCGCAGAGTAAAACTTGGTTGCGTGCCTCAATGGCACAGGGAAGATTAACCGGGCTAGCTCTCCTAAAAATACACAAAAATGTAAAACTGGATATCGATGTATACGCGAAAAAGAAACGTTTGTAAGCTTGAATTTTTAATTCAAGTAAGCACATAAATAAAATGATTTAGTGTAAAATGTACACTAGCTTTTAATTTAATATCCTTTGAAATTGTAAAAAAAAAACATCAAATCGGTTCAGTAGTTTATGAGTCTAAATGTGACACTCTGTGATGTGCAAACAAACACACATTTACTTTTGTATTTTTCGTGAGCGAACAATGTAACATTTTACAGGTTTATTAATTTACTAGTGTTCGTCCCACGGCTTTGCCAACGTAGAACTATACACTGTACAAAATGGAGGGCCGACGCTTGGGGAAGGCGTATGTGCAGCAGTGGACGTCTTTCGGCTGATATGATGATGATGCAATATATAAATATACGTATCTATAAACGAATACGTAACATTAACGTTACGTTTCATTGTGTAATATATGTATTGTAGCTTCAAAGCTCAGCATGGCATTTTAAGCCTTATAAAATATACAATATTATAGATATTAGAAGAGATGGAAAGATTTGATTAAATCAAATGATGCAGATGTGGAAAGAAGAGTGGCGTCGAGTCGGGGCCACCATCAGTAGGTACCAGTTTAAAATGATGAGGAACAGTGTGAAAAGTTACTCATCCTCTATAGGAAGGGGAGGATTGTCCGGCTAAACGAGTGCTTTATCTGGCAGGTTACTGCCCGATGATTCGATCGTTGTTGTTGGGCTACAGACGTAAACAGAGTGGAATGGATAAATAGAGCCTGGAGGAGAAGTACCTACCCTGATTATTGTTAAACTTAAAAGCTCTGGAGAAAACGATAGACAGGTACCTAAGAGAGGGACCACTTAAAGTATTCCCTCTACATAAACTACAGTGCGCCTACAGCCCTGGCAAATCTACGGAAACGGCATTATAAGACAACATTTGAGTCCATACGCATTGCTGCAAAGGAACATGGCATCAATGATACCACGTGCAACTGGATTGACTATATGCTGAGAAGCAGAATAGTCAGATCAGAACTGATGGGAGACAGACTTAGCGCAAAAACAACAAGAGGTTGTCCGCAAGGCGGAGTGCTGTCACCATTATTGTGGTGCTTGGTAGCAGACTCGCTGCTTACCAAACTCAATACCGGACCATTCTACACAGTAGGCTATGCAGATGACATAGCTATAATGGTAAATGGTAAATTTCCGAACGTAGTCTCTGGATTGTTACAAAAGGCATTGAGGATGACAGAGGAATGGTGTGCGAAGAACCACCTCTCTATCAACCCAAGTAAAGCAGTCATTATTCCATTCACGAGGAAGAGACAACTAGGAAACCTAGCAGAGCTCTCCCTCAATGGAATAAAGCTGCCCTGGTCCACCGAAGTTAAATATCTGGGTGTAACGCTTGATAAAGAACTCAGGTGTAACACTCATGTGGAAAAAATTACGACAAAGGCCCTACGAGTGTTCGGCATGTGTCGTTCAACCTACAGTAAAACTTGGGGATTAAAGCCCAGGATGCCTCTAGGCCAAAGACTAACCATACAAAGTTTGATTGCAATGAAGGCCTGGATCGGATAACTAGCATGATATCCGATAAAATGCAAACTATTTTTGTGTTTGAAAGGTCTTTTAAGGTCCAAATCCCTTCAATAGAGGACTGGACGAAGGGACTCGATCCATCAGATATAGTCTGGTGTGGTACACTGATGGATCCAAAATGGAATCAGGTACAGGAGCGGGAATATACGCAAAAGGTTACAAATGTAGCAAAAGCTTAGGGAAGATGGCAACTGTATTCCAAGCAGAAACATATGCCATAATAACCTGTGCTCAAGAGAATATAGATAGAGGAACCAGAGGTAAATCCATATATATTCTTAGTGACAGTCAGGCTGCAATCACAGCCATGGCATCCTACAAAGTGGATTCCAAACTTATTCTGGATGCCATCCAAGCCCTAAACAGGCTTGGGAGGCATAACAGGGTGAGACTGATGTGGGTCCCTGGACACAAAGGAATCCATGGTAACGAAATGGCAGATCAACTGGCAAGAGAGGGCTCAGCAAATGATTTTGTGGGTCCAGATCCATGTGTAGGCATTTCGACGTGTCTCGTAAAAGCCACATTTAAGGAGTTTGCAGATCACAGACAACGAACACACTGGTTGTCTACTACTGGTCTACAACACTCCAAGATATTCCTAGGCTCTACGTTCAAAGCCCGGGAATGCATCTGGAATATGAGCAGGGGGCAAATCCGCTACCTGCTTGGGGCCTTTACTGGAACCGACGACATGCTCTTGAAGATGGGTATAACCGCGACACCCATGTGCAGGTTGTGTGGGGAACATTCGGAACGCATGGAGCATCTTCTGTGCACATGCGATGCACTGGCTGGTAAGCGAATGAGTCTACTAGGGGTTGGATATCCTAAACCAGATGACTATAGGCTCATATCTCCCAGTCTCGTTGTAAGACTCATGAATAGAGTTTTCAACGAGATTGGGGAGGAGTAAGTTATCTAGGGGACCACAATAGATCCCAATGGGTCGAACTGTCCGAGTTACTTCTCGGCCCCTCCATAAGATAAGATCAGATAAGATTGTTAAACTTACAACAATAATCCTCTATATCTTCAATAAATATTGTACTTCTCGTCCTTACCCAAAGAAGATATTTTTTTTTTTACTAAATCTGTATTAAAACAACGTCGGAGGGGACGCCCTAAAATGGTATTTATACCAACACTAACCCTAAGGGTTATGTTTTTAAGAAAAACTTTTTTGCAAAAAAATACTACCAACTTCCAATTAAAAACTACAAAGTGAAAAATAACTTTATTTTTGGAAGTCGGTGTCTTTCTTTTTTTCCATTTTTTGCGCTAAGGAAGTCGGTAGTATTTTTTTTGCAAAAAACGTTTTTTATTTTTCCCTTTTTAGTTGTACCTACCTAAAATAAGGCAAGTTGTTTAGTAAGGTACCTATAACGCCAGAATAGATTACCCGAATAACATGAAACTTGGACATAACCGGCGAAATGAGAGATCTGCGTACCCCTTTAGAGCGTACTGGCGTGATGTAATGTTATGAAATGGTATAAACAATAAACAGAAATGCGATTGCTGCAATCCCGAATGATTTGCCGTTATTTATTGAAGAGTTCGGTTGTATATCTCCGAAGTTCTTCATCAGATCTTCAACAAATTAAAATGGGACCAATTTCGAAACAAACCCTTTAAAAAAGAACAATTTTCAAAATCGGTCCACAATTGACGGAGATATCGGTGAACATACATAAAATAAAACATACATGAAGTCGGACATAGAACCTCCTCCTTTTTGGTAAATCAGTTAAAAAGCAGATGCTTAATTAATAATAATATTAATATAGCCAATTAATCCAAAAAAAATAATTGAATTATTACAAACTATTATATAACATTCCTTATTAACTAACTAATCTATTTCATGCCGTACGAGTCACCTTAAACAAGCTAACAATTAGTATTTTAGATGCTTAATTAGTAGATACTTAAGTACTAACCCGTGTGAAACGAAACAAAAGTAGTATTTAAAGATCTTAACAGGTGGCAATCTGTAGTATCTGCTGCCTACCCCATGGGATAGGAAAGCGTGATTTGTGTATTTAAGTTAATGATAAAGTACCTAACGATTAAGTTAGGACAGACACTTTTATTATTGGGTTTGACTGGGCCATGTAAACAAGTACCTACCAAGAATTGAGGCCTTAAGGTTACACTAGTCGATCATTCTTCCATACAAACGTAGTCTGGCGATTACTCCAATGTTTGACGAGGTAAGTTCAAAATAAAAATGGTATCAATTTGTATCATCATTATCTAGCCCTGTATGGAAATAAAAAAGTTAAAAAAAAAAGTTATGAGCGTCGAAAGTTCCATAATAAAACACTTATTTTAACGCATCTTTGGGCGGAAATAAATACCATGAGAAGAAGGAAAATTGCAAAACGGCCACCATACCACAGATTACTAAATAGTTACTTCGACCATACAGGGATAGATAATTAGTTCAACAGTGCAAATAATTTTATTTCGTAAATATGCATTCAGTAGTTTTTTCATGATATCTAGACTCCCAAAGGTCTGTTTATAATATTTCGCGCACTCGTTTTCGGTCCTAAATCATCATCCATTTTGCAACTAACTTGCAAAAGTGCTAATTCGTACGCGAACTACTGCTCATCACAGCATCTTTCTCTTTCGCACGTGTTGTCAGATGAGATAGCACGCATTTTAACCTCGCGCACAAAATAGTTCGTGCCGTCGACTAGGAATAGGGAACCTCGATAGTCGGCTCGATACTAACATAGATGACCAACGGGTTTGCTCTTTACTGATAATACTCTTTTGTAGGAGGAACTACAGCTAGGCTAGACCGTCAGACCAACAATGGTCTGAGGCTAGACCAAACACGGCTATTCTTGTCATCTGTCTGCTAATTAAATACGTTAAATATGATTAAATTACCTATCTTTTTATACAATGACTTGCAAATAAAAATGATTAGCATGTCATAACGTGTGTGAATAACAAATCGATTAAATAGACGCATTATGCAAAATTATTCTTGAAAGTTAAAAAATGAAAGAAAACATGAAAAAAAAAAGTGCGAGTCGGACTCGCGCACGAAGGGTTCCGTACCTACTTGGTAAATTGCGGTTTACGATTTATGACGTATTAAAAAAAAACTACTTACTAGATCTCGTTTAAACCTTTTTTCGGTGGAAGTTTACATGGTAATGTACATCATATTTTTTTTTTAGTTTTATCATTCTCTTATTTTAGAAGTGACAGGGAGAAAAACACATTTTACCATTTTGGAAGTGTCTCTCGCGCAAACTATTCAGTTCAGAAAAAAATGAAATTAGGAACCTCAATATCATTTTTGAAGACCTTATCCATAGATACCCCACACGTATGGGTTGGATGAAAAAAAAAATTGAGTTTCAGTTCTAAGTACAACCCCAAAATTTATTGTTTTTTTCTATTTTTGTGTGAAAATGTTAATGCTGTTCACAGAATACATCTACTTACCAAGTTTCAACAGCATAGTTCTTATAGTTTCGGAAAAAAGTGGCTGTGACATACAGACAGACAGACAGATATGACGAATCCATAAGGGTTCCGTTTTTTGCCATTTGGCTACGAAACCCCAAAAATTAAATGAAATATTTCAAACAAGTTCTAAATATCGCCCTCTACACTAGATACAATACAGACACAGACCCAACTAACCAACTGTACCTACCTATTTGTAATAACTAAATACGAGGTACGAGCCATTCCGAGTAAGTTCAGAGGTCGATACTATAATGAGTTAGTGGTTCAGTATTACATTAACAAGCTCATTATTGCCATTATAAAACCTACCTAACCTAACATTGTTTTAACAGCATCAAACACACAAATGGAATATATACCGGTTAGTTTATAACTACTAGGTACTTTATCAACAAAAACTTCGGTTCAAGCGGCAGTAACGCCGTACTCCATACCTAGTAGTCTGCACACTATGAAACGCTGTAAGAGTGAGTAGATAAGCATGATATTGTCTTTCAATTTAACGTTCCGCGTGATACGCAGTGACGATAGCAGTATTGACCGACTATATACTATGTTCCACTTGTTTATAAACTCAGTCACTTGAAGCGTCTCGTGAACGATATATCACAATGGTGAAGGCACGGAAATACGTTGTTAAAAAAACCTTCGACGGTGTACCCAAACGTGAAGATTTCGAAATTGTGGAATACGAGTTACCGGCGCTCAAGAATGGAGAGATCCTCGTCAAAGTCGAGTGGGTGAGTGTGGACCCATATATGCGGGCGTACAACATACGTTATACAACTCCGTATGACCAGTTTGGCTTCCAAGTTGGCTTAGTAGAGGATTCAAAAGATCCTAGATTCCCGGTTGGTACCAGGGTCGTCTCCCACAAAGGCTGGTGTGACTACTGCATCATTGATACAAATGACACCAAAGATGCTTCCGGAAAGGTGTACAAGTTACCAAACTTGAAAGGTTTATCAAATTCTTTGGGAGTTGGTGCCGTCGGCATGCCGGGTGCTACCGCGTACTTCGGATTTCTGGAAATTTGCAAGCCTAAAGCTGGTGAAACAGTGGTTGTGAGCGGCGCTGCTGGTGCGGTTGGCTCTCTTGTTGGACAGATCGCAAAAATCAAGGGCTGCAAAGTAATCGGTTTCGCTGGCTCTGATGATAAAGTGAAGTGGCTCGAGGAAATCGGTTTCGACAAGGGTATCAACTACAAGACTGCTGACATCGCGGCAGCTCTGAAAGCAGCTGCTCCCAAGGGCGTGGATTGTTACTTCGACAATGTTGGTGGAGAGCTGAGCTCGACGATCATTAACCAAATGAACGACTACGGAAGAGTTTCAGTTTGTGGCGCCATCAGTTCTTACAACGATAACGAGTTGCCCAAGGCACCTATCCTACAACCAGCTTTAGTATTCCATCAATTGAAAATTGAAGGTTTCTTAGTGTGGCGGTGGATGGACCGCCAGCCGGAAGCATTTGCTGAAATCATCAAGTGGATTCACAGTGGACAGTTACAGCCTAGGGAACACATTACTGAAGGATTCGAAAATATCTTTGACGCTTTCGTAGGAATGTTGAATGGTGAAAATTCTGGAAAGGCTGTTATTAAATTGTAAGTTAATGTTAGATAATGTGCATATTTTTACTCTCAAATTAAACTTAATGTTCAATTTGCTGAAAACTATATCATTTATTGCTGCAAACCTCTCTACCTACACACCTATAATTGTACTTGCCAAAATAAAATAATCCGATAAGAAGCATACTAATCTTAATACACAGATTCCTATCTACAACACTTACCTACCTGTCTACTTAAAGTAAGAAAACCTAAAAGAAAGTTACCTACCACGTTCGACGAGTTCCATATGAGCAGACTGCTAATTAGTACAACGAGACTGTCGGACGCCTCCACACACCACTTCACTCCTGTTAAAACACGAGATTAATTTCAAACCATTACTTTAATATGTTATGGCTACTTACTTAGACGATACGTGATTTTTCTTGATTTTATTAGGTACATAGGTAGGTACCTAAATGACTTGGGTAAAGCTTAATAAGACATACAAATTGTATGCAAATGAAATGGTAAAACATTAGGCACATTTAGATAGGTACCTATCTATACATAAGTTACCTATGTAACAAATTCAAGACTAGCCCGCAATGTGGCCCGTTTAGCTTCATTCTGTAAGTAGGTACAAGACTGGACCTAAATTGATAAATTGATATACATCCTAATTCTATTTTTAGAACGATAACAGACAGATAGGCGTGCTCTAATGCCACAACACAGGGTCTTTGAACCCACAAGGCAATATTTTAAACAGGTAGGTAGGTATGCAGTCATCTAGCACCTAAATGAGACATAAAACGTGAGCTCACCACATACGTAGGTATTGCATAACATCCAAAGTTCACAAAAACATGTTAATCATGTTATCATATCGACCGAATATCATGGCAACGATCAATAAAGCCTGTATTATCAAACACTTACGCGTCACGTCGATATCGTCAACGTACAACTTATCTTCCCTGCTCATCAGCATGTAATGCAAATCATTGCGGAGTGGTTCCTCGTCCAAAGTCACCACTTCGAACTTGACGTTACATGCGACGCCTAACATGAGGCATACTCCGGCTAGGAAGGTCGCTGACAGTGTAGCCCTTGAAGCCTTCTCGTTAAGCTTCTCCGCTTGAGCGAAAGTATTTCTTCTTATATACTGGACACTAGTATCCACGTAGTCAATCAAAGCACCCAAGATCGGAACCTTGGAGTTGGAATAGGTCATGTGCTTCGGTAAGACGTTCGGCGGATCCGCGCCAGTAGCCATGACTGCAGGTGAACGTAATTTGTACGAAACAAAAATTTCTAAAAACTTTCTTGTAAGATACTTCTTAATTTGACAGTCGTGATTTCTTTTTCTTTTTAGGACGGGGCATTTAGTTTTTAGAAGGACACATGAGAAGGAGTTTTTATAGGCTAGGGACTTATTGTCTTACAAGGTCAAGACCCAATAATATAGAATAGGATAGCATAAAAGAGGGACTCCCTTTTCCACACTCCCATTTGGTCTGTTGTGCATGGGGTTTCCGGCTAAAGTATCCAGCCCAGCTCCGTCCAAACGCACAGAAGCTTCCTGGGGGCTTCACAGGCTTCGTGTAGCGACCTCACCGTTCCGAGGATTTCTTCACGTTGGGAAACCAAAGCCTCGAATTCCAGGATGACGTGGGCAGCTGATTCCTCGGCGTTAAAACAGCCCCTGCCAAGTGGGCTGTTGGGCGCCAAGGTATGTTAAAAAGATGTTTGTTGAGAGGGTTATGATTATTCTGTAGTTATTCCTACTTAGGCTAAGCAGTTTTTTGGTTATTCGCGGGTTTACATTCGGTAAGGCCGTTCTTGACTGTCTACAGTCTGTAGCCGTGTGTTAAGCAGTTCGGTTGATCATTGGCGGATCCATGCACGAATTTGTGAGAAAGGCAGGGGGAGAAGTGGCTACGGGCCAAAGTTGCACGACGTCCCCATTTTGGCGGGACGTCCCGATTTTTATGTCGGGCAGGATGTCCCGCGCGGGACAGGCTCAGTCCCGCTTTTCGGGGCTATTTAAACTAGTGTCTTTCTCATTATGTGTCCCAACATCAATTTAAGAGACGTTAAATCTTTACGGAAATATCATGAATAAGTAATTATTATAAATAATTATTATATTATTGTAATACTCACTCCCCAAACTATTTTTTGAAACACCATATTTTTCTAATGAATACAACTTTTTGTCTTTAATTTTTGCACAAAACGACCTAACTATAGGGCAAATCTGTTTTAAAATATATTTTATTAAAATACATTTTCAATGGCTATTTTTGCTATATATTGTCATGTAAACGTAATTTAAAACTCAATTTGATAGTTTTTTTTTTAACTTCTGATTTTATAGGTTTTTTACTATGTCCCACTTTCTACGAAAGAATCTCGCTTTTTTTACTCAAAAAGTTTCAAAGTCCCGACTTGCCAAAAAAAAAACTGGTAACGCTGGTACGGGCCTAGCACTATCATCTCAGCACCTCTCCTTGCAAGTTCATCATTGCCTAAAGACCCACTATGTCCCTAGATCCACTGTAGGGTGATTCGATTGGATGTCGATATACTCTTCAGGGCAAGGTGGCATTCTAAGATTAGTTTGCTGTTGGTTTGTTTGTTTTCTAGGGCTTTGATGATGACCCAATAATAATCTTACCTTGAATAAATACCGATAATTGAAAAGGACACGACTGGATTGTGGAGATAGGCAGTCGCTACATGTAAAATACTTACTAGTATCCAGCTGAATCCGGTTAGAACCCGACCCCAAAAATTTGGGAAAAACCTATGCAGATTTTTATTGAAAAGGATTACAATAACACTAAAACCCAACTTTATTTGATTCAGCACATTTCCTAGTAAATTACACGGACAATACAAAACACAAGACTTTCCCGCCAAAAAGTATTATATCTCTCTCTCGAGCGTTTTCAATGTCGCGATAGCGTTCCATTCCGATATTTAAAAAAAACTACATCCAAGGTCTCGAAACCATTCTGCCAGCTGATAAAAAACCCCTATATAAAGTTTAGTTTACACAAGTTTTGTCTATTTAACGTATTGTAGGTTGTTAACAATAATAATATTTTTGTAGCTTTATATTATTTGTACGGATCGCGGACGAATCATAATAAATTTCATTGATCCTTATCTCAGTCGTAACTTCGACTGAGATAAGGATCAATACACCTCCTGTACCTCACATACACAAGACACTCGTATCCGGAACATCTGTAGGCTGTAGATATTTTATTACCTGGATTAAAACAGGATACTTTTCAAGCTGACATGGTCATAATCATTAGAATTAATATTTGTTTGTTGTTTTTTTGTTTGTTTTTATTTTGTTGTTATATTACATAGTAAATATCCCGAAACAAATATTAATTCTAAGAATACTTTTCATCCGGGTAGTAGGTTCCTTTTGGAGAATATCGACCTTCACCCGGGTGGGTTGTAAAATTCAAATAAAAACCAAAATATATCAAAATTATTAATTTTATTGTAACCAAAGTCTGAAATGACGATATTACAACATTTATTATCAAGAACTTAAATACAGGCTTAACATTATTATTTGCAACTTTATCTACATACCTACCTTAAAGTCCAAATAATCGACGAAAATATCAGATTTCGATTTTCCTGACGATAAACAAAACGCACAAAAATGTAATTAAATTGATTTATAGGTATCGAGGAGTCACAACAATTCGCTGACAAAAAACTTAAGTCTTATCATAATCGTAATAAAGTAATAATTATTAACAATTAACATGTTATTTAAATATTATCTCGGTGTAAAGATAGTGCAACAAAAGAAACGCACGATTACATCGCATTTTTGTAAGAAGTTTTCGTTTATCGCAATACACACCAAGGTCAAATTCGGCTTCAACTCAGTGTCAAGCTAAACAAGATTGCACCACAGGTTACGCGAAAGAAATAAACATACTTTAACTTCGGCTATTTTAGTACGTACCAGAGCGTAAATATGACACATCGGGCTTTAGAAAGAGACATACACAGGTACGAGTGTGAGAGACGACGTTGCTCTACAAAAACAAATGTTTTCAAAAACTCGATGTGCCACCAATATACGCTCTCCATATTTTGTCACTTTTCTACCACCTATGGAGACTGATGCGGTCTCTTGAACGTTCATTGGTAAGATAAGAACGTATAATATTCACAGCGGATCTTTGTGTCTCTGAAGTTGGCTCTGTCAACTATTGCGCATGAAACAGATTAATTGCATAGATTAAACGAGATAGGATGATGCGACAAACGTATGCGAGTGAAAGAGACAGTTGTACAATACTATTTTCACTTTCAATATTGACACAAAAATAGCTACTGCGCAGCCTCTTGCAGCCAATTCGGAGACACAAAGATCCGTTGTGAGTATTATACCAAAGTTGATATTGGGAACTTAGCAATTAGCATTAGTATTAACTACACTCTTTGCGCTGTAGCATAGAGCAGGTGACAGTTTCAATAACATTTTTTACGCATATATACGTATACGCATTATTTTTTGTAGTTTAACGTCATACCATAGTTATAGCATATACCATAGTTACCTGTATGACGTTAAACTACAAAAAATGCGTATACGTATATGCGTAAAAAATGTTATTGAACCTGGCACCCGCATCATGCTACAGCGCAAAGAGTATAGTGAAACACAACTCGCGTTGTGTATACCAATGCAATTAGGATTGATCCTTGTACTTATCCCAATTTATTTAAGATCGATGCAACATGTCTGCTTTGCACAAAAAGTAAGAAAAGTTTAAGTGACTTTAATATTAGAAGTTGCCTATTTCTTGAAATCGATACTGGGAGCAATTTTAGTGTGTACTGCGCATAATAATACTACAACACGGTCAACTTAACTGTGCACCTAGCGCTGTGACGTCACACTGACGTTCTACTCTCGCTATTGGCGCATGAAGCAAACGCGGGGCGCCACGCGGGTAAGCGGGGTGGGGTCACAATTCAGCAGTGCTGCCAACTTAGCGCTTTCAGCGTCAGATCTAGCGCTTTTTGAAATCATATTATGATATGCACATCTACTATTATTTATTCTGTGATGTGCGTAACACGGAACGAATCACTAACATTTTTAAAACTAGCAACGCCTAAATGCTGCTGTTTCACAGTTTGGTATCTTAATCTATGAGTTGAGGATTCCTCGAGTTAGCAGCACTGATTCCTCGCTAACCATTTTTTAATTTGTATCTAACTTCGTTTCACGTTCTATTGTTCCACAGTCATTTATAACTTTCCGTCAGTTATTCTGAGTTAGTTTTACGAGTTGTGCAGTGAGACGGTAATGAAAATGTATGTGCCGTGTTTGCATTTGGCGCCGAATACAGCGCTTTTTTGACAGCTACAATTTAGCGCTTTCTAGCGCTTTTTTAACGAGCTAACAGCGCGTTTTTGCTTAGACGAGTTGGCAGCACTGAATTTCAGCGAGGTGCACAGTTAACTTGACCGTATTTTACTCTTACTGGATAGGTAGTTAGGTACTAAATAATTCAGTCTGTCATAATGTCGCATAACACTCAAATGTTCATCAGACAACAACAATAAACTGCTTAATTAAGGGAACTTTCAATGGACACTTCTACTCTAAACTGTAGAATTTAACCTGGATAATTTATCTCCTTTTATATAATACGTATTTTACATTTTATTAAGTCACGGTCAGTTTTAAATGAAACACTATTTCTACCATAATTCTGTGTAACTCGAGTGAAGCGAAACTTTATTACATAGGTTCTTTGATTTTTCAGTCAATTTTAACAAAATACTATATTGTAAATGTGTAAAGGCTAAACAATTACATATTTCTCCAAAATAAAAGCCTCAAATAACGTTCTACAGATATATCTCACTGGAAGTTTACAGGCCGCGTCATGGACTCGCCGTCCGCTACCCGCCTGGCAGTCAGCTCGAGTCACTTGGAAAGAACGCTTGTGTACAAGCATCGCTAGCAAAAATCTGGGGTACGACCTCGCCTCATTCAACCAAGCTAACAATTGTCTGATAAACACAACACGATTCATACATCTATTAGGCTGCCTGTCCATTTAAACAAAGATGGGCAGAGGTATTAAGAATTAATCGATACAACCCCATTAAAATCAAATTCCAGTGGGGGTGATAAGGGGACCCTCACAAAATTGTCTACTATGTAGTAACAAACAAAGTATCTGTCACTTTTCAAATACGCGATGTGCTCTATAGAACGTACATACGTACCAACTACCTACATACGCATCAGCAAACTTGTGACGCGGTCATGCAGTCCAATCAGAATTCCACAAAAAGACAACTACTAGCGGAATAATCGCTTTATCTCTCACACTTTTCTAAACAGGGTAGGATCTATCATCATATTAGCCAAAAGACGTCCACTGCTGGACATAGGTCTCCCCCAAGCGGGGGAGGAAGGGCAATGGAGAGGGCTATGCTTGGCGTTTTCTTGCGTGATCGAATCAGAAATGTAGAGATCCGTAAGAGAACCAGGGTGACTGACATAGCCCGAAGAATTGCCAAACTTAAGTGGCAGTGCGCAGGGCACATAGCTCGCAGAACGGATGGCCGATGGGGCAGAAAGGTTCTGCAGTGGCGACCGCGAACCGGAAAACGTTGCGTTGGAAGGCCTCCCACCAGGTGGACCGATGACCTGGTGAAGGTTGCAGAGATCCGCTGGTTGCGAGACGCACGGGACCGGTCAATGATCTATCGATTATCTATAAATATGTACAGACGAGATAATAATGGTACTATACTTTTCAGCATTTCAGTCGAAAGGGAAACATTGCTATACGTATTCTCCGCTCATTCGTTCGCTCAAATAGACAGGCAACCTTAGTGTTCAAATAAACAGTAGATTCACTTAAACATTAGACATCACGCTTTGTACACAAGATTACATATTTGGGCCTCGACGCGTATCTATATTTAAAATAATTTAGTCCTAATTTATTAATCTTTGAGCCAGATAAGTTTTTTTTAAGACAGGAATCCTCTCTTCACACTATGTGCAAGTTTGAGGAGAAATGCTTTAGACTTTTGTTTCAGCCACCTAATACATTATGAGAAACTAATATTTTGCCTTTTGGCCTCGCACGGGACTTTTTATTTATCGTTGTATAATTTTTTGTTTATCTATCTTGTCTCCTGTGCGGGTCACAGATAAATATTTTATCTTTCTATATAAAGAACGAACTTGTTTGTTTTAAATGGATAAACTCAAAAACTACTTAACCAATTTAAATAATTCTTTCACCTATGGAAAGCTACAATATGCCGGAGTAACATAGGCCAGAGTACGGAGAACGGGTACTGCGAGGTAGGCCACGCGAAGCCGCGGGAATATAGCTAGTGAGAAATAAAGTGAGTATATTTTATTCTATAGGATAGTAACAAACTTCAGCCCACAAATACACAAATTAAACGGAACTCACCAATTAGTGTACCTAGTTTTCTATCAATGAATGAATTTTTACAAATGAGTTACCTTTTAAAAACATATAAACAAACAATTTATCTCATTATTTAACATTGTAAGAGGTAAGTAAATTTTGAGCAATCATGTCTTCGTAATTATTCATCGTAATTACTGCGTCTATAATAAACCACAAGAAGGCTTTTATTAATATTTTTCTGACGTATGTTTTTTTTTATTATTAAAAGAGGAGCCTGAAACAAATCATTTTTGATCACCAAAATAGCCAAACAAAAATTTTTTTTTAGCATCAACTAACTGGCTCAAAGAATGTTACATCCCGTTTAAAACGATTTTCGAAATAATTTACAATCGCGTCAAGGCCCTTACAGGTTAGTAAAAGTGTGTTGCTCTGCTGTATTCACGTGTTCGCCTTTTTAGCGGGAGAGGTGCTCACTTTCTTAGCGGGAGACGCTTCCGGTTCCCCTTCGCTGGCCTTCCTCTTCCGTTTGATGAGGTGCGAAATGTTGGTGGCAGCAGGCTTGGGCGCTGAAGAACTGGCTCCTGAAGAACTGGAACCCGAAGAACTGGTAATAGCCCCGTTGGAAGAGGAAGAGCCTGCGCCGTTCGTGGAGCAAAGAGATTCACGTACTCGTTTTATTGTCTGTGGAAAGAAGAAGTTCTAGTATATTTTTTTTTTCGTAACGAAGGTGCGGTAGGAGTCGCCAAGTAGAAATCTTCATGTAACGAAACAGCGTTATGAAGTCTCGAGACGTGGACATGCTGTCAGATAATTCATTTATGAGAATTTAGTGACCTAGAAACTAAGTCACTGCTACTGGCTAGTAGTCTTCTTTTGCATTAGAATTCTGATGTAAAAAATACTAATTTCATAAAAGATTATTTTCTTTAATCAAAAGATTCATATCATCCTGACAGGGGTACAACCGCACTTTTTTTTGTCTATCGCGGCTAAGGACCATATTATTTTCTCGATTTATTGACAATACAACATGAAGGTATTATTTTTTCAACCAAGATTAAATAATATTAATTTCACAATAACTACTTGGGTGTCAATATTGAATGATTCGACTTGATCAGGTTGCAGGTTGGTGAAGTCCGTTTTGTGTGTATTTATTGGTGACATCTCCCCCGTCATGGTTGAGGTCGTAGGTTTAAAATAATGCAGGCAAATACCATTTCCACGTACTTAATTTATATTGGACATAGCAATGTCAAGTCAATGCAACCAGTGGCGGATTTCCCCCTAAGGGCCCCCCGGACCTAGGGCGGCCAATCGTGGCAAAAAATTACACTGATGATACACAAAATTTATGGGCGCCGGAAGGGTTCAAGGTGGTGTGCACACCTCTGGCTTTCAAATAAAGTACACAAAAAAGAAATATAACCGAGGTCGTATAATACTCACAACGGTTCTTTGTGTCTCTGAATCGGCTGTAAGACCCTGCGCAGTAGCTATTTTTGTGTCAATGTTGAAGGTGAAGATAGCATTGTATAACTGTATCTTTCACTCGCTTACGTTTGTCGCGTCGTCCTATCTCGCTTACTCTATGCAGTATACTCGATGAAAAACTATTTCTTGTGCAATGGTTGGCAGACCCAACTTCAGAGACACAAAGACCCGCTGTGACTATTATTATATGCTACTTTAAATAATAATTAGTATTTATATAAAAATATGTATTTATGTAAGTATGTTTCTTTTTTTTAATTCGTCTTATGTTATTTTAAAATTGTACACTGGATTCTGTCCTCTATAATGTCATCTTTCTCTGTCACCCTAGGGTTAGCTGTAAGAGAACTCTACATTGAGATAAGCTCGCCTTTGTACATTTAATTTATTATCACACTGTATGTAACTATGTAACGTTGTTTTTGGGGTACAATAAAGAATCAATGTATTGTAGTTGGCATACGACGATGTTTTTGTTCTATAAGTTTATAAATAGGTGGTGGAGGTGGTTTCTTTTTTTGTTTTCAATAAAGTATATTCTATTCTACTATCTAATAGGCCAAACAAAATACTCGAGGTGGGTTGCTGAAGGAGCACCCCCACTTTTTTAACTTGAGGTAATCCTCATGGATGGATGTCCTCCGCTGCAGGGCGGGAGAAGGTATCTGTCTCTGACTAAAACCACAGGGTGTTCTGCAGCTACCTTTGGCCGGGGCGCTGGAATGTTCGCGCATTTCATCACGCTCGGGCTAGGTATTGGCCCGAATGAACTTATGCGTACCCCTTTTATTATAACCTTTGCGGCGGTACACATCCTCATAATGTGTCTTATAGTTCTCACCAAACTTATTGACCGCCCTGAAGTTAGCTACAATGGCTGCGCAGTCAAAAATATCATACGCATACAGCACCGATCTGTGCCTTGCGCATCGGAATGCCAACTTCAGGGCGTACAAGAAGTTTGGCGAGAACTATACCACCGCTATTGTGGCGTGCCCTAAAGATGCACGTGACAATGTATTTTCAACAGATGTTAGCAATAAAAAATATAGAGATGTGTTATTTTTTCCCGATATAACTTTTCTGAATCAATTTCGATAAGAAAGTAAATGCATACGTATATATTGGGACCTAAGAAAAGGTGGACTGGTACTACAAGGCCTAGGGCGGCCAAGGCTGCAAATCCGCCACTGAATGCAACACAACACCGTGAGGAGTTAATATATAAAAAAGTTTGAAATTGCCAACCCGCACTGAGCAAGCGAAAAATGTCGCGCTTTTATATTTGTTCTGTTTACTCTTAGGTGAGTATAGACTAGAGCATTTACTTGTAACAGAACATCAAGCATTCGCTGTTTTTCAACCACACTTCGAACATGACGCTCGATGTTTTGTAACAACCTGATTTTAAAACAACGAGCGTTTTTGTGTAACATTTTATCGAGTAAAGGCACGAGCGCAGGTGACGTGGAGTTAGGTTAGTAATGAACGCAAGTTACGAAGAAATGTCAGTTAATTACTTGTAACAGAACATCGAGCATTCGCTGTTTTTCAACCACACTTCGAACATGACGCTCGATGTTTTGTTACAACCTGATTTTAAACCAACGAGCGTTTTTGTGTAACATTTTATCGAGTAAAGGCACGAGCGCAGGTGACGTGGAGTTAGGTTAGTAATGAACGCAAGTTACGAAGAAATGTTACAGGTAAATGCTCACTCACCGTTAGTATTACTTCAAACGCAGCGTCGAACATTGGCAAGAACGTTACATAGGATAGGAAACTGATCATTTTTGTTATTTTTATTTGGGTGGTATTTAATACTTTAACTGTAATTCCCCTTTTTTCAATCAAAATATTCGAAATTACTACCAAAAATACTGAATTGCACACTAAATTTGCTCATCAAATAAATGAATTATACTATACTGCTAGATCTTTAAAGCTTAACTGTTTTACTGAATAACTATCTGTTAACTAAAAGTAAATCTAATAATTCTTCGAGTGCAACAAAATATTTAAGTTTTAAGGGAGGGGGGGAAACGAAACAAAGTCGACGGAGCCCCGCTGCGCAGGGCTCCTATTTCTGTCTGCAGGGTCTAAAGTAACCTAACATGAAGGAGATGACGGGAGCTGAGTTCGCTCGCTTTGCTCGCTCACTTCAGCTCCCGTCATCTCCTTCGAACCTAACCTATCCGTGTCGGGGTGCCCTAAGCTCCCGAGCTCGCTTCGCTCGCTCTTGGACTAATTCACATTTATTTTATATTTAATTGAATAATTTGTGTGCAAATCAGTATTTTTGTTTTACGGTGAGTAATATTGTTTTGCAGTAGGTTATTAGTGGAGATATTTTGTTTGCTTAAATTTCTAAATAGAGGTGCAGTTAAAAATTCCCCTTTTTATTTTGTAAAAACTTTGCATTACATTGTAATGGTCGCGATAATGCTCTAGTGTATACTCACCTCTTTATTTACGTGGCGCCATTTGTGAGTATTAGCAGTGTTCGACATGACTTTAGTGGATACTGTTACGTTCAGAGGCATAGAATGACCAATAAGTTCTGCAAGTTTCTTAAAAACTTAAAAACCATGAATATAACATCAATGGCCATGATAATAACATAATTAAGCAACAAATCCACCACATGGCCATTCATGTGTTGGGTTCTAACTGAAATAACACACAGGGTTCAATTTTGATCAAATTTATTTCAAAATGTTGCTAAACACAATAGAAAAATGGCCTTGTGGTAAAATGTTGGCTTAAAACTTACATGATTCAGATCAAATTAAATCAGTACATTGAGCTTATAACTACGAGTATTATTTTATAATTAATGCTGCTGGGGAAAGCTGCCAGCTACATGAGATTATAGGTTCATCCTTCATCAGTCTAAAATATGTTTACGTATGGATTATGTTCAGGCATTTTCATATACAGACTATAAACGCAGATTCTCATATTGTCACAATACACGATTACAATATCACATTCCAAATTAATACAATTCTTAACATTACAATGATTAATTAACAACTTTCAGTCCGTTCAGTCAACACTGGGTAAAAATCAACTGTTCATTTCTTAGTCTTCCTCTCAAATCACATTTTCAACAATTTATATTTAAATTAAGGCACACATTCATTCCAAAGTTCCAAAAAATAATACTGATTAATAGTAACAGTCAAATAGTAAAATTAACAATCACAATATCACAAACGGTGGCATGGATTTAGCAATTTGGCACACAACAATTTAAGGATCGAATTCCTTTTTTTTTTAGCAAATATCACAATATCATGGAATGTTAACATTTTACTTATTCTTATTAGCAAAGCTTGGTATTATTTCACATGATTATATTTTTAAAGAATGATAGTAGAGTTAAATTGTTGCAAACTACTCAAATTGTACTTTATATTTGATTAAAGCTGTTTGCAACAAAGGGAAATGTCATCAAACTTAAGCTTGACATTCCAGCTGACAATGCGTCCTCTCCTTTATAATCATGTTGCGTAGCATCTTCCTAGTAGCCTCAATGCAATCGCAGGGTCTTACCTCAGCCTTATAGTCCATCATATCCTGGATCTTCTCCTGAATTTCAGGCAAGAGTTCCTTCAACTCCTTGATTTCAGCATCGACAGAGTAGAGTGGGTCAGCAGTGGTGAACTTCTTGACGGTAGCGTCGTCGGCTACGGCTGCGGGGTTCTCCAATGTCTTGATGCGAGTTTCCAGAATGTTAGCTGCATTCTTGAAGTGTGTGATCGCATCTTCGAAGTTAGATGCCAGAGAATTTGCCAGACCTGTAAGACAAATGTAAAATTTTGACCTTGTAATTATAATACTATCAAGATTATAAGGTCAATTGAATGCACACTTATCTTTTGAAATATTATTATAATTTTATAAAAGATATCATTTGAATAAAAATGCTTACCAATTTGATAATGAGTCTCAGCAATACGCCTGTCGTCACTGCGGTACAACTCCTTCTGCAGGTCCAGACAGCTCTCTGGAAATCATATAAAAACCAATAAAAATCTTACATACACATTATAACGTCATTTATTTGCTTGAGAACAATCATAAACACCAGATACTTTATATTTACACTCTACCCACGCAACTTTTTGTCAATCTATGTCAGGCCACAGATATAAATCTAACCAGATGACGCGATTGTATGTACTTCGCGTGTCAAAAAACGGAGTAAAATTACGATCAATGATCGTTATTTGAGCTTTTCATTTAGCATTATCGGCAACGGAAATCCAAATCTAGAAAAATGCCTAACTATGCCATATTGAGCTGTAAAGACTGTATAGAAAAAGTTGGATGAGGCATTGGAAATGTTTATTTCATTGGTAAGTAAATTTGTTTCAAATTGTGTGAGAAAAAGTGGCACACGGTTGGCGCAGTGAGCGATTGACTGCTGCGTTGCGTGTCGCGGGTTCGATTCCCGCACGGAACAAATATTTGTATGATTTACAGATAGTTGTACCGGCTCTGGGTGTTGTGTATGTGAGTTTATATGTTTGTAAACGCACCCACGATACAGGAAGAAATTCCTAGTGTGGGGCAACGTTTAAAAAAAAACAAAAAACAAAACAAACACTTGTGTTCATACAGATGAAGCGACTTGCGTTATCTAGTTAGATTTATGTCTGTGGTTCTGCCTAACAGTGCCTTGGACCTTGGTCTGTAAATGAAAGGGCTTACAACACAATCTCAGCATTCGAGATTTTTAAGCACTCATATGCAACTTGTCTTGCAAATTATTATGGGCTTAAGTAATTTAAATATTGCTTAATACTTGAGAATATTGTGTCTAAGCAATAACAAATGATCTTCTAGGTTAAGGTAAACTTGTTTCACCATCTTAAGATACCAAGATTCCTCTGTGCTTCGGTAAGCAGTTCGGTAGCCAGTGGTCCCGGTAGTTATTTGTAGATCTTTGAATGCCATTACAGGTAGTCAGAAACCAGAAAATCTGACACCCGTCATGCCAAGGCTAAGGGGAACCACATCACCCAGTTACTGGGTTTTGGAGGTTAGTTATAGGCAGTCGTTGAGAGTAGCCTAGACAGATTGAAATACAGCTTAAATACTTACGCATGTCAGTGACCGCCTTGTCATAGGTTTCACTCTCGAGCGCGAGATGCACAATACTTACGCATGTCAGTGACCGCCTTGTCATAGGTTTCACTCTCGAGCGCCACCTCTCCGAGCGCGAGATGCACAATACTTACGCATGTCAGTGACCGCCTTGTCATAGGTTTCACTCTCGAGCGCCACCTCTCCGAGCGCGAGATGCACAATACTTACGCATGTCAGTGACCGCCTTGTCATAGGTTTCACTCTCGAGCGCCACCTCTCCGAGCGCGAGATGCACAATACTTACGCATGTCAGTGACCGCCTTGTCATAGGTTTCACTCTCGAGCGCCACCTCTCCGAGCGCGAGATGCACAATACTTACGCATGTCAGTGACCGCCTTGTCATAGGTTTCACTCTCGAGCGCGAGATGCACAATACTTACGCATGTCAGTGACCGCCTTGTCATAGGTTTCACTCTCGAGCGCCACCTCTCCGAGCGCGAGATGCACAATACTTACGCATGTCAGTGACCGCCTTGTCATAGGTTTCACTCTCGAGCGCCACCTCTCCGAGCGCGAGATGCACAATACTTACGCATGTCAGTGACCGCCTTGTCATAGGTTTCACTCTCGAGCGCCACCTCTCCGAGCGCGAGATGCACAATACTTACGCATGTCAGTGACCGCCTTGTCATAGGTTTCACTCTCGAGCGCCACCTCTCCGAGCGCGAGATGCACAATACTTACGCATGTCAGTGACCGCCTTGTCATAGGTTTCACTCTCGAGCGCCACCTCTCCGAGCGCGAGATGCACAATACTTACGCATGTCAGTGACCGCCTTGTCATAGGTTTCACTCTCGAGCGCCACCTCTCCGAGCGCGAGATGCACAATACTTACGCATGTCAGTGACCGCCTTGTCATAGGTTTCACTCTCGAGCGCCACCTCTCCGAGCGCGAGATGCACAATACTTACGCATGTCAGTGACCGCCTTGTCATAGGTTTCACTCTCGAGCGCCACCTCTCCGAGCGCGAGATGCACAATACTTACGCATGTCAGTGACCGCCTTGTCATAGGTTTCACTCTCGAGCGCCACCTCTCCGAGCGCGAGATGCACAATACTTACGCATGTCAGTGACCGCCTTGTCATAGGTTTCACTCTCGAGCGCCACCTCTCCGAGCGCGAGATGCACAATACTTACGCATGTCAGTGACCGCCTTGTCATAGGTTTCACTCTCGAGCGCCACCTCTCCGAGCGCGAGATGCACAATACTTACGCATGTCAGTGACCGCCTTGTCATAGGTTTCACTCTCGAGCGCCACCTCTCCGAGCGCGAGATGCACAATACTTACGCATGTCAGTGACCGCCTTGTCATAGGTTTCACTCTCGAGCGCCACCTCTCCGAGCGCGAGATGCACAATACTTACGCATGTCAGTGACCGCCTTGTCATAGGTTTCACTCTCGAGCGCCACCTCTCCGAGCGCGAGATGCACAATACTTACGCATGTCAGTGACCGCCTTGTCATAGGTTTCACTCTCGAGCGCCACCTCTCCGAGCGCGAGATGCACGTCGGCCAGCAGAGCGCGTGCCGCGTCACCGCCGCAGTCCTGCACGCGACGGTACAAGATGCTGCGGGCTAGGTCTATGGAGAGAAACGAATTCTTTATTATTCGAAGACCAAAGGAGGGTTATATGTATGTATGTCCGTTTCTTTGTTTCCTCGTAACTACAAAATGGATGGACCGATTTGGATAACTTATACGTCGTCATAGTCTTGGTGGCGAGAGTGTGACTGAAGATATGAAAACAATATAATTATCACGGGAAACGCGAAAGTTTTAAAGTGAAGATATGAAAGTTAAAAAAAAATAGTGGCGCTATTTAGGGGCCATTTTTGGAAATCCGAATAAAATAAAATTGCGTAAATAAGGCAAAATACGAGCTTGGACGACGAATTGCGGACATCAGCCCCATACACAATAGAATACAGCATTATCTTGGCAATTTGTAGTGCTATTGATCCAGAACAACAGTTTTCACATAAAATAATAAATACTTTGTTTGTGACACAGGCCCATTTTCTGTGAGGAATGGGGTGAAATTGAAAGCACATACTTTCTAATTTCTATGAAACTAAAAAGTAAAGTAACCTTAATGAATATAATTTTACATTTATTTTTCATACTGTCAAACCTAAAGGTATGCTTACACAGTTTTATTGTATCAATTCTTGTTCCCAGGAACACCTTGCAATGAACACATAAAAATTGCCAAGAATTGACTGATTTCAGTTGCCGATGTAAGCAAACCTTTGTCTTATGGTGGAGGAGCTTACCGAGCATCTCCCAGGCTAGCTGCAGGTTATCAACATCCTCCTCAGCCTCAGCATCAATGTTCATTGCCGATTCGTCATGATCGCCATTTGTGGTTCCCTGTTAATTCAAAGTATAATTTTAGCTTAATGGTGATGTGGTTAAGATCTTCTGGTCTCACCATCTATATATGTCACCATATCTAGAATATAATTTCTAGCTGTGTGTCTTTGATTGATACTGGAAAAAAATTGGTTTAACACCTTGAGTGCCCGAAATGTGGAACCCCGTTTAATTGTTTCGGTAATTATGTTACAGTTTTTTGTGAGGTAAAAAAGTGAGAATTAGTGCAAGAGCGAGCTATGCGAGCTCGGGAACTTAGGGCACCCCGACACGGATAGGTTAGGTTCGAAAGTTCATGTTGGGTTTCTTTGACCCTGCAGACAGAAATAGGAGCCGCACGCAGCGGGGCTCCGTCGACTTTGTTGCTTAAATAGTAATATAATATAAACTTTAACCATGGATATCTCCATAACCATGGGTGGTCCAGTGAAGTAAAGATGGAACAGTGAGGTAGCTCCTCAACCCCCTTTCCCTTCCCCCTCCGCGCCCCTTAAATCAAAGGACATTTATGGAAATTTTTATTCTAAACTGAAAACTTTAACCATGGATATCTCCATAACCATAGGGCTCCGAGTGGCGGAGATGGTACTGGGGGGTAGCCAAGCCTCCCCCCTCCCCACGCCAAAAATCAACGGCCCGTAATCGAAATTTTAACCCATCAGGTAGATTTGCTGATTTGATAAAGCAAAAGAGAACATGTCTAATATTATTTGATAATCTCACTGATGGACTAAAAAGAATTATCATTTTTCTACCCAGGAAACATCCCTATTGCATTGAGTGCATTAGTGAATTGAAGGTGACTTATATTTGTCAACCTATTACAGAAGATACAAAGCATTATAATTGCCTTAATGTAATGAAACACATTATTTGCAACCTACTTACAGAAGACACAAAGCATAACAAATGCCTTAAAGTATAAGATAAATTATCAATTTATTATTATTATTATTTATCTTTTTATAAAACTCACAGGTTCTTCATTTTCTTCAGCCACAGTACTGCTGGCGGGTTCATCATCTTTGGAAGTAGACTCAGCTTCATTCTTCTCCTCTACGTCTCCATTTTCTTTCTTTTCTTTCTCTGGTTCAGCCTCTGTTACATCTTCTGCCTCAGCCTCACCATTCTCCCCATTCTCTTCTTGTTCTAAAGGTCACATATTATGTATAGAATTAAAACATTCAGTAGATAAATCTTTAGAGAACATCTAGTAATAGATTTTAATTTTGAGGCAACTTCATATTTATAAAATATGCTTTGGAAATGATACCAATCATCATCTATAGTTCTCGCCAAACTTTTTGGCCACCCTGAAGTTGATTACAATGGCTGTGCAATAGTAAATCTCATACAAAAACAGCACCGATCCGCGCATCGGAAAGCCAACTTTAGGGCGGCCCAGAAGTTTGGCAAGGACTATACCTAGCTGATGCCCAACTATGGTGTTTTTGGCTTCTGCTCTAACCGTATTTACAAACAAATGGATCCAATGAAAAACAATTTTTATACTCTTTTATATGAGATGCACGGGACTGGTTGATGTGGGGACAATTGGGGCTGCCTATGTTTAGGTCTAGGCCGAAATAATGAATATGATGACGATACCCTTGTATTTGTTGACATACCTTCATTATCCTCTTCCTCCTCATCGGCATTGCCTGTCCCAGGCACACCATCACCAAGAACACCACTTTCTTCTCTGGACAAGCCAAGTAATGCCTTTCCATACCTGTGAGATAAAAGAAAATAATGCATCAAAGATAGAATACAATAGAGTTGCTATTGTTATTATATTAAGCATATGATAAGATTATAATTACAAAAACATATAAAACACCGTTTTGAAAATTCCAATTAAACAATCTATATCTAAGAAATTTTAGCAAAACAAATGAGATAAGGGGTGTTTCCCACTGGTTCAGTTTTCCCAATTAGAAAAACATAATGGTGGTATGATTTACGGAATCAGGTGAAAATGGCAAAACTAAATTGATGCCTTCAGTCAGGATTGGTCCAGACTAGCACACAATAGATAGTATTGGGAGGAAACCCTTAGTTGATGGATTGGCCCTGCAGTGGCCGTCCCAACAGGTTTAAAATAAATAAATCATTATTGTATGACTAACCACAAGTAAGCCTCGGCACACTGATCGGCAGTGTCTCCATGTTCTTTAGCGAGGCCCTCACATGCCTCAGCCAGTGTGCTGGCTGCAGCACTGAAGTCTCTCACAGCCAGATGTCTGCGGCCAGCAGCGAGCAGCTCTGCTGGGGATGATACTGACACTTCTGATGCCTCAGTCATCTGGAGGCAAAGATAATTATTATTTTATTATTACAGGCAGGTACTAGTTATCGTTTTTGTTGTACCCATGTAACTTATAATTCTATTGATAATAATAAATCAGTAACTATGCAACTAATTGGAATAGCAAGTCTAAACAAAAGATTGTTGAGTGTCTGATTAGATGGAAGGTTTTTTTGAAAAATCTTTATTACAAGTACTAAATGAGTGTTTGGTAAAAACCTACAAGCATTAACTGTCCAATGTTGACTTTTACGAACATTAGGTTGAACACAAAGCGAACACGGCAAAAGAGTATTCAAGCCGTATGGTGTAACTGTGTAAGCGCCAATTCACTCGATGAATGTCAATTATAGGGCATTGTGCCCTACTTTTTGTAGCAATAAAGCAGTTTTACGATAGATTCTAACGAAAAACTGACGGTGAGAGAGACTATAACTTTCTTTTCTTCATTTCCACGATGTAACGGTCGGCGGTAATATAACAATACCTACCTCAATAAATACAATAGGTAACTAACGAATTCCACGTGGATGGGCCTAAAATTACTCATAAACTCTAATATATATTGTATAAACTACTAAATACTGTAGATTTATAAAAGAAATGATAAAATATTAGAGTTAACAATAAAGATTTTGTGGAAGAACCCCGCCAAAATGTTGGATTCCACAATCGATGAATTCGATCAGTAAGCACGTGAAGGTAAATAACAAGGTTAATACTTACTTTGATGGTTTCTTTTAGGTGATATTACAATTTCTATAAAAAAAACTATTAGTAAATTCTATGCGAATACCAATAAAACTTGGAAGTATGCACGCGTGTCGACTGATTCCGTTTGCTTTCTTGCCCGATCTCTTGTCGTTTTTAAACAGATAAAAAAACTAATGAACATCGGTTACGTCAACCAGCTGTCAATATGTAAATGACAGGTGGTTCTGCCTGCACAAGCGTTTCTCTATGGAACTTTCCCGCGCAAATTCGATAAAGCCAAGTCCATGCCCGCGAACTTTTGAACTTATACCTATTTATTAATTAATGTAAACCCGAACTTAAGATAATTTCAAAGAATGCTAAAATCTATTTCAGTACAAATACAAAAATTGATCGCCGTACCTATCTTTGAAAGATCATCACTTGAAGACAGTTAAAACGAAGTCCATGCCCGCGAACTTTTGAAAATTATTTAGTAGTAAATCTAAACTTAAAAAATCAAATTAAAATGTATCTATTTATTCTATTACAATATAAAAACCCAATTGCCGCATCTATGAAAGTTAATCACTTGAAGACGGTTCGACCGATTAGGCTGTTTTTTTACCAGGACATGGTTTGTAGAAAGTTTTTTTTTAGAAAATTCACTGAAATTAAATTACACCAGTGCATAACCGAAGCGGAATGCTATATACATAAGTGTTAAACATAAGTATGTTTGATTGTTAGCTGTAGTTTCAAACTTTAACTTCGTATAGATGAAGATCTGACGCAACACGGAAACACGGTAAAGGTAAGGTTAAGATTAAAGACATAAATCTAACTAGATAACGCAAGTCCCTCAATCTATGAAAACCAAGCGTGCCACTTTTCACATAAAAAATAAAAACAAATTTACTTACCCATGAAAGAAAACATTCCCATGCCTCGGACAACTTTTTCTATACATTCTTTACAGCTCAATATGGCTTAAAAAGCAGCATTTTTCTAGATTTCGGTGGATTTCCGGTGCCGCAGCTTTTCATTTAGCATTATACTAAATGCAAAGCTCAGATTACGATCGTTGACCGTAACTTTAAACCGTTTTTTGGCACGCGAGGTACATACAATTGCGTCATCTAGTTAGATTTATGTCTGTGGTAAAGATATAGGGTGAGATGCGTGAGAGACTATTAGTATCATATTATTAAAACTATTAAAATGTGATTAGCTTAGATCCTTTGGAGCTTAAAAATAAGGTAAAGGTGATACAAGAAAAAATAAAATTAATTTGAAGTAGTCACACAATATTTTGATTTAATTGTTAAAATAGTCATTTTTGAGTTTGTTTTTTTTGAAGGTACACTAATTTATTAGTAAAATATACTTAGGTACCTATATAGGTCGAATTGGTGGATATTTCGCCAATTTTAGTTAATTAGGAAGATCGGATATATATATCTAATTAATGATGGTGCAGCTTGCATCGAGTATCGTGTGACGTGTGTAATGACACTGGGTGGGTAGCTATCGACTTTTCCCCCGCCCCACCCAAAGCGGTCACCCGCCCAATCAAACTTTAGTCATGCTTGCGTATTACCGAGACACATGTCGATAGAATGACGTAACATTCCTATTTCAAAGTACAAATTCCTGACTGAAAAGCATTATATAGTTATATCCCATCATCCCATAGATATTTAAGGGATATCCCAAATACCATCAGATTTAAAAGGACTTCGTATTTTCCTACTTATCAACACTCTTTGTCGTTACGGTCTGTCAGACCAGTTTGTACCTATAATTAATCAATATACTTATTTTATTTCTTTATTTATTTTATAATAAAATTAATGTTCACACAGAAAATACATACAGAAAACACATCATGACAAAGGCGTACAAAGGTATTGCTTATTTCTTGAGAATTTTTTACCAGCAGACTCGCGAAAAGGAGAAATGTAGACAAATAGTGTGTGAGAACAGGAAGAGAAGAAAATTAAACGACTAACCTAAGATATAAAAACATACCTACACATATAGTGTAAGTGACATATATGTAAATAAACACATAACTCTAAAATAAATAGTTACTAATTATATATTAAATATGCTTATAAAGATCAGACTTGAGAGGAAAGATAATGCTCTTTACATCGATTTTAAAAAGCGAGATAGTATCAAGATCTCTGATGCTAGGCGGCAGTGAGTTCCTCAATCTTACAGCATGGACAGAGACGGAATAGGAATAATAGCTGGTTTTATGAGGATGGGATCTAAGATGTGACCTGCATAATGTATCTCTAGGGCGAGATACATTAAGCAGTATGATACTTACTTTTCTGAAATACCCAAATCACTATTACGACCTTTTTTTTCCAAATATCCAGCTACAGTTAACGCAATCAATCTTTTACGCACCTAAATATCCCACCAGACACGATCAAAGTTGGCTATCTATCGATAAAACAGTTTTCCCTAGCGCCAGCACTGGGTACCGCTTCATTTTCCCACTTTCCTTCAGTGTGTCTGCAACGGGTGGACCGGCAACTCGTGCCTACGTACGGCCTCCTCCGCGAATCTATTACAACCCTTTATTGACATACCTATCACGCGAGATAGGAATAAAAAAGTTTGTCGATTCCATATTCAAAATGTGACAAAAGACAAATTTTCATGCAAGGTGGTGTGAACCCCAATAAGTAAGTTTGGACTTGTTTGTTTATTATAATTTTTTCTTTGTTACGTTTGATTATAAATATTTACAGTGTTTTTTTTGTACTCCTCTATTGCATGTCTTTGTTATATTTCCTCTAAGCTTTTTTATGAGCCATATACTTACGATAAATTGGTGTTGTGGTACACTATAACAATACACTCCCAGATTAAGGTCGTTCAGTGAACCCATCCGATTTATTAGACCTAAATAGATAGTAATCTACTCACACAGTAAACTTACTTAGATATATACGGGGTACTTTTTAGGGTTCCGTATCCAAAGGATGAAAACGATCCGTCTGTCTATCTGTCTGTCTGTCACCAGGCTGTATCTCATGAACCGTGATAGCTAGACAGTTGAAATTTTCACAGATGATGTATTTCTGTTGCGCTATAACAACAAATTCTAAAAACAGAATAAAATAAATATTTATGTGAGGCTCCCATACAACAAACGTATTTTTTTGCGATGATGTTACGGAATCCTTCGTGCGCGAGTCCAACTCGCGCTTGGCCGGTTTTTTAAATTGATACCGATACCAATTCCATTCTTTATATTCTTTACTATCATTATCGCCCGGTATCACTATGTGATAGTTAATTACTCAAATGACCTTTACTGAAGGTTTAGATAGGTATATAAGTGCTTGTCTATTACAAGTACCTACCTCAACTTTTGTGTAACTACTTTTGTAGGTAGGTATAGGTAGATACGACTATGTACTATGTAGATTTCACGAGTAGGTATGTTTATGCTAAATCGGTGTTTAAAACTTAGGTACGTACGAAATTCGCTAAGCAAAGGCAGGAACAAGACACTTGAAACCTAAAATATGTACCTACCTAGGTTACCTAATCTAGATCTCTTTTTGTGATGACTAGGTCCTAGAAGGACTTATTACTCTCCGTTTACATTACATGTTTCTTATGGCCGATTTCACTAATCAAACTATAATCGCGATTAGTTCAACTAAACTCAGTTTATGCAAATACAGAGTTCTGATTGGTTGAGAAAATACCAATCCGAACACTGTATTTGCATAATTTGAGTTTATTTGAACTAATCGCGATTAGTTTTATTGGTGAAATCGGCCCTTAGTCATATCTGATGGACAGTATCAGCAATGCTATGGCAAATTGACATAAGTACATACATTCATAAACTCGCGCCTTTTTTCCACGAGGGGCCTACCCTTCTGAGAACTTCCTGAACGCCACTTGCTCTGATCCTTACATAATTCTTTTGCTTCATTTACGTTCATAAAAAAGTCATACAACGAGGAGGTCGTGGCTAAATAATAACAGCCGCACGGGTCGATCATTAAGGTTAAGCAACGCTTGACGAGGTCGGTCCGTGGATAGGTGACCATTTCAACATTCCGAGTTTCCTCCGTGCCTCGGCAAGCACGCTATGCCGTTGGTCCCGGCTGTCATTTGAAGATCTTTGACAGTCGTTACGGGAAGTCAGAAGCTTGAGATCTGAGACCAGTCTAGCCAAGGGTACCGGCGTGTTACCCAGTTACTGGGTTGTGGAGGTCAGATAGGCAGTCGCTCCATGTAAAACACTGGTACTCAGCTGACTCCGGTTAGACTGGAAGCCGACTCCAACATAGTTGGGAATTGGCTAGGCAGATTGATTTAGTCATACACGCACACTGGTTATGAGTAATACGTACCTGGCTTTTATGAATAACAGCAAATTGACTGCTGCTAAAATACAGCATTTCATAATTCTGAACGTGCTGTTTAAACTCACCCTAATTAAACTAAGGACGATAAAAAATAAGGTACGTGGCCACGACCCACAGGTCATTAAGGCAAAAAAATTAAAAAGTTTTTATTCATGTGTCTGAACCAAAGACCTTTTACGTATTTCTTACTACTAGACTGTGCACCAAAAATTTTTGTTTAGCTAAAATGAAATCTATTATCATACGACTAGGTTAGCTATTACCTTATAAGCGGTAGCTAACCAAAAGCGGTCCTGGCGAGAGGGTTCCCGCTGGTAGTGTGTCCTTGTCTGACATCTTGCTAGCTCAACTAATCATTGGATTTGGTAGAAATGGTAGAAAATTTTATATTTTTCATTTTTATGTTATACCAAAACGAACGAATAAAAAAATATATTTAAATACGTTTCAAAGTCTATGAAACTTTGAAACGTATTTAAATATTTTTACAGTTCCTATAAATAATCAATTCATTGTATTTAAAAAAAAAACATTAATACTGAGTATGAGTAGTACTTTTAAATGTTTGGGCCTGGTAATACTAAATGCAAGACCACCAGGTTGGAGTTTTTGGCGGGATTTTTTCGAGTGAAGTTCAGCGGCTGTTATTATTATTTGCAAATTATTATTATTTGCAGATTCCTAGTGGATATTGTGATTAAAATTGGTGTAGTTTTGTTCAACTGTCTACGCAACTGAACAATATGTGAAATCATTAACAGAAGCGATCTCAGGATAGTGGAGCGGAGAATTTTATTGTAGTATTGACTACCTCCGCAAAGCTTACTGGGAAGGCTGACTCGATACAATTTGCAGCCAAATTCTCCAAAAACCATTAGAATCTGTTACACCCGTATTCTAATGCATACTTAAGAATGTTAAAATTGTCAAAGTCCAAGACCTTAGCCTGCCCGAAAAGGGCGTACAAAAAAAAGACCACCAGGTTTGCGGCGTTTTTGGCGGGTTTTGTTCGAGTAAAATTCAGCGGCTGTTAATATTATTCGCAAATTGATTCCTAGTGGAATAAAATTGGTGTAGTTTTGTTTCTCAACTGTCTACTCAACTGGACAATATGTGAAATCATTGAGATCCTTTGGGGTATTTCAAAGCATCGTCTAGAGACTGCAGGATCATCTAACGCCTCTCCTTCATGAGCTTGAGAGTAAGATCAGAGAGTTTTTTTTCCTATCTATACGATGGGTCTTGAACAATAAGACTTATGCAGACTTGGGATTTGAGGATTATCGAGTCCTCCCCGAATACACCATCGTAAACAGCTCAATTCCTCTTCGAGTTCGGTCATCTTATCGTCGGTCCGGAGTCCGGAGTGTGCGCGTGTTGTACGTTGCCAGGTCCTGTCGTCGGTATTTGTTGGGGTAGCCGGATCTCGTCCGGGATTCTTTGCACCCTTTGCCATACCGTAAGGCTGCCGGGCACTAGGGGCTATGTTTTATTTGTGCTATTCATGGGGAGTGCTTTGCAGGCGGGTTGGCGATCCCAGTATGGTTGTTACAAATGCACAGAGAACGCTGCTGATTATTCTCTGGTTTGTCCCTTAGTCGCCTCTTACGACACCAATGGAAAAACATGGGATGTCGAAATTCCCCCTAGTACCGTTTGCACCATTGATCTGCACCATCAATGGTGCAGAAGAGACTAATTAGTTTCGTTTGCACCATTCATATTAATACAACTATTTCACCATGCTTTTGCCGTATGCACCTTTGACCTGCCAAGCTAATTAAATGGCATACGGTATTTTTGTTTTCATTCGGCTTACAGTTATTGGAATGCTCACGTTTTTCCACAACCTTCGATTCATCCTAAAAAATAAAAGGTGTATGTCATCATCAGCCTTATAATGTTCCCACTGTTGGTACACAGGCATGCTCTCTGTGAGAGAGGACCACGCGGGTCCAGTGCGGTTTGGTGGATTTTCTTTGATTTTTTGGTATGTTTTCCTTCACCGTTTTAAGAGCAATGATGATAAATAAATAATTTACACAAAGTAAAGCACCTGCCTGGGTTCAATCTCAAGGCCTACGATACGTAAGTAGCGGCCGTTACCACTGGGCCACCACTGCTCTAAGGTCTATGTATACTGCCACAATTCTGGTGAAATAAGCTTGTGAAACATAAAAAAAAACCCTGCAAGCCTGCAACCCGTGCACCCGCCGGCTTCACCCACAAGTGAACCTACACATTTTATATTTATCATAAAAACTACGTACGTACCTCTGTAATGGTAATCGTTCCTCTACATTTGTATTTTTTTTAATATCTACGAAAGCGGCAATGGACGTCAGATTCCATGTACGTCATTTTCCAGCTAGGACATTTTCCAACTAGGTCAGATTTTGAGTTTCACCTCCAAATGCTATTTAAATGTTTGTACTGTTTGTGAAAATGTTTTTGATACCCATCGAACAATAAAAGTCTTCCTCGACTTTGTGGAACAAAAGTTAAATTTGTTTCACTCATTGTAATTTAGTCTAAGCTCTAATTATATAATTATTGACATAAAAAGACAAAAATAAAACAAAATAGTTACCTTGTCAAAACTTAAATAATATTAGAACATGCAAAGAGGAAATACTTTGAGAAAATAACTACAATCGTAGTGATAGTATAGTGTCATCTCAATGATGCAGTTTCATTTGCACCATTAATGGGGCAAACGAAACTAATTAGTCTCTTCTGCACCATTGATGGTGCAGAACAATGGTGCAAACGGTACTACGGGCGAAATTCTGTACGCTCGGTGTCGAGCGTACAGAACTCGGTAAGTGACGTAGATTCCAAAAAATATACTCTTTTTTTTTTTTTCAATGTATTTTGTAGGTTTAGGTAGCGTAGTTAGGTAGCATAAATACATAATAATATATTGGGATACTTACACTATTGTTTTTACAATCAATTTGTCCCGTGTTATGTTTGGTCATGGTCACCTCATTAGAAAGAGACACACTACCAACGGGAGCCCTCTCGCTCGGACCGGTTTTTGCGCCATAGTGCACAGTCTAGTAGTAAGAAGTATAAGGTCTTTGGTCTGAACCTGTTTACCAGAATGCAAGCCTGACACTTTTAACTTTTATTATGATTTTGGGCGCTCAGGGGGGTAACCACAAGCTCTTAGAGTAAGGTTATTTTGAGATCGAGTAAGTGACAGATGTATACAAGTCAGATACATCTGTCCCTTACTCGATCTCAAAATAACCTTACTCTAAGAGCTTGTGGTCACCCCCCAGGTCTTATAGCTCCTAAGTCCTATCCTTTCAATCGTTTAAAGTTCAGGAGAGCCACCTCGACGACTGGTGGCTAATTTTGGAATACGTTCGGTGCATCAAGGCAGTCAGTTTCGGAACGAATCATTACGAATCTTAAAGAATTTTGCCAATGTAGGTATCAACTCTATCGTAGGCGATAGAGTTGTACATTACTCGTAACTTGTAGGTACCTAAAGCCTACTTAGCTGTGATATTTTCCCTTTTAATTTCGCTACATAACACCACCGTGTTTTTTTTTATACATATTCAATTTATTTATTCATATTTTTGGAAGGTGGGCCTTTGGTGTGGGATGCAACATGTGTCGACACCCTTGCGCCATCCCATCTTCTTAGCACGGCGGGCTGCGCTGGGGCGGCTGCTGCCGGTGCAGAAAACCTCAAACGGCGCAAATATAACAACCTTATTGGGAGTTATATGTTTGAGCCGTTTGGGGATGAAACATTAGGTCCATGGGGTCCGAGTGCGCATCGAGTTTTTCGAGAAATTAGTACAAAGCTCGTCGACTCTTCACGTGACCAGAGGGCTGGCCTTTTCTTCGGCCAGAGAATCAGCATTGCCATCCAAAGTGGCAATGCTGCCAGCGTTCTGGGCAAGTTTCCCATTGACATCGATGTGGACGAATTTTTGATGCACAATGAGGTCTTTGCCGTCTCCCTTTTGTATTTGTATATAGGTTTGTTTTTGTTTTTAGAATTTTCAATGGTATATATGTTAATAAAAATATAGATGCCTGTATGACATTAAACTACATATTCAATAGCCACCATTTAGCTGGCAGGATGATGATGGCTTATTTTTAAAAAGCTTAATTTTGTTGACTACATAAACCTAAAATGGATTATCTTTCATTATCCTTTTCTATTTTAAAACCGATTTTAGCTTTATTTGTCCTACACAAAAGATATGACGAAAGTCCAAAACAAACGGGAAAATTACGTCGTAATTCCAGTACGAGGTCGAAATTACCTGTGTATGTAAACTGGATAACAAAGCACACGATAAACAGGGGTGCAAACCACAATTTGTGACCATTATCCATACATTTCACAAAGCTGTGTTATGTTTTAATACCTGAATAGGTACGGTTAAACGAGGATGTTAAGTTTTATGAGTCAATTTATTACGGTTTGGGCACAAGACGGAGTTAAAGAGGTTTCAGGTTCAAGAGGAGAAACATTTCTTAAAGTTAAGAAGTACCTATACAGGCCGATCAATAAATAAACACTTCCCAGAAGCCAGGACGTGGCTAAAGGTGGATTCATGTGTTGTCCAATTTCTCACAGGGCATGGTAACTTTAAAAGTAAATTATTTTCCTTCAAGCTCGTTGCCTCGCCTTTTTGTCAGTGTTCTACAATCTGCTCATCATATCTTATGGTAGTGTATTCTTTGGCAGAATGAACGCAATATTATGTTGGATAATGTGCAGGCTGCATCTAGAGATGTTTACTATACGGACCTTGTGGAAACTAGATCAAATTTCCGTTCGTTCAAGCGTTTTTGCCATACCTATTATTGGAGTCAAATGTTAGAATTCTAAAGCTCACAATGTTAGGACCCATTAATATTAATGATAATTTTTATCCGTAGTGCTAGGCAACTGGGCTTATCCCAGTTGTATACGACCCTTTGTGCCTATTGGCCTTGTTTGTAATTTCTCCTGCTTGAGATGGACGGAAGAAGCAATTTGTAATTTTCAACTCCTCAGTTATTCTTTTCTGATTAATTTCGTTGCGGGATCCAAGACAGTTAAATTCATTCTCCGGGACATCGCCGAGCTTCATTGCCTCGGCGCTTTTCTAGTGGTCGCCACTAGTGATTCTGGCTTTCAGGAGTTGCAGTGGTTTGGGAGTAGTGCGGCGGGATTGTGCCAAAAAAAAAACTTTTGAGGTTGAAACCTAAACATAATTTTTGTTTAGCACTTCGTCTGCTGCTATCATCATCATAAATGTAAAACGGGTCATCTATATCACAGGGTCTTACCTATCTCAGACACCCTTCTCCATACAAGGTTGTGTATTACCTATGTTAAATAGTCACTGTATTTTGATGTCGAGATAAATAAAGAATTTGAAGACGACTTCTTCTGGGTAAGCTCACTCCATCGTCGACTCTGTCTCTGTCACCTCTGACCTAGAGAGTCAAGAGCAAATCCATCTCAAATATTATACTTGGGGTCGTCATAGCCCTTTTTTCTTCCATTCCGTCATATTAAGTGTCACACTACCATTGAGTTCATTTTATTTTCTCTCATCTCTCACACAACTGTCTCCATCCATCTTTTATTTTGTGTCCCTCTCGCTCCCCATCCATTCACATTTATATTCATCACTCCTATAGTCACATTAATTATCTTCTTCGCCTGCTACCATCATCTAAGTTTCTGCAATCACATGTACCTACCCAGTACTCACCTAATTATGTGTAATCAAAATTCTTGTGCCTTAAATATCCAGTGTTAGCCTAGCCTCTTCAGATCAGCATTTTCAACTAGCGACGACCATTGGATGGATAAGTCCATCGCAATGTTAAAAGGCAAAATGTTCTTTTAGACCCTTACAGGAAAAACTTCTCTTAGCCCGAGACGGCCAATCCGGTAAAATACAACATCCTCTTGCAAATAAAGGAAAAACAAATAACCCGATACGAATACACTTGACCATTTCTCCCCCTAAAGGCGTGTTTTGGCGTTAGGGAAAAGGGCGAATATTTCGTGGGCGTGCCAAGAATACTAAAATCAGCACTTTGGAATAAGTAGGTTATGAATGAAAGAGATTAATTTTAGCCTGGTTGAGCGTGATTATCTGAGTTGCAAAGGTGGGCCAATTTATCATACATATTTTCACGTGTCTGACCCAAAAACAGCATTACTCTTTAGTCTAGGCATGGCAAACTATAAAATAAAGTATTAAAATTCTCGTCGTGCCTCTAGGAGTATGAAATATTAGGTATTTTCTGAAGTGTAAACGCGTTTGTCACACGCAAATAAACAGGATTAGTGTGAATGTTTCCAACAGGCTTTGTATTCAACATGCGGCTTTACTCATGTAGATCAAACTCGGTTCTGATTTTGTGAGCTTATTGAAATCTGCTTTACTGTTTAAATTACTTTATTTTTTAATCTTGCAATTTACGGCTGCGAACTTCTTCACTGGATATCGCACTACTTTAAAAATAAAACGAAAGTCTTTTTGCAACGCTTTTCCTAAAATAAATGCTGTTAAAATGACTATGAGAAACTTTCAAAATAAATATCGCAGTTCTTAGGTATCTTACATAATACAAGTAAAATTTCTAAATTAAAAAAAAACTCCCGACACATTTTATTTCATGCTACATAATTTATCTAGTACATAGTTGATACGCTTCGATCGGCAATCTATTGAACACGTAATTATGACACGATATCTTGCGAAAACACCCCGATTCAAACAGTAAAACGCCCATAACTTTTGAACAGCCGAACTGATTTTATTCAAACATAGCTAAGAACAACTCTCGACAAAATCACCTTTCAAACAAAAAAAACTAAATTGAAATCGGTTCATCCGTTTAGGAGCTATGATGCCACAGATAGACCCACAGATACACAGCAACACACGTCAAACTTATAACACCCCTCTTTTTCCGTCGGGGATTAAAAATGTGAATGAGTATGTTTGTGTTTCAATCACGCAAAAACTGCTGAACGGATTTGGATGAAATTCTGCATCAATCTGCAAAATAACCTGAATTAACACAAAGGATATTTTTCATTCCGGTATTACTTTCTCTTGGAGTAATAAAACACTTTTCAGGTGGACGAAACCGCGGGCAGAAGCTAGTACCTAATAAAAGACCACACGCTGATTTTGTAAACCACGTTAAGCAAAAACTTTCGGGTCTCCAGTAGGTACCTAAACCTCACAAAAGTAGGTAGTTATGCCGAGGCTCGTACTGTTTATGACCACTATACCGACCTCTGTCCCACCCGGCACTAACATCTCACCCGGAACGATAAACAGCCGGTTTATTATGAGTATTTTCCTTTGTTACATCAAAATGAGAAAATACAGATCCGATCTGGACCAAAGAAGAATAGGTCTCTAGATACTAGATCAAGGGATGGACGAAGAAAAAAAACAAGGAGCAAACTATATTTTACATATACGCAATTTTGACTTTATCACTAACTAATAGGAAATTTAAACTTCGAATAATAACTTCAATATCTCAGTAGATCTTCGTTACAACTCTGAGACATGCAGAGGTACTTTCTTGGCGAAATTCCGCACTTGCGTTGGTGGAGACGATGTGAGGTTTTTTACAACCCTACCAGAGTTTACTGTTGTTTGTGATGTTTATCATTTATTATAACAATTGCGTTTTGTTCTCAGGTGAGGAGTATAGTCTCCTCGGCGACCAGATGATCAGTTTCAGTGTTATCGGGAGCGAGGAAAGGCCACAAAAATTGCTCCCCACGGCAGTCCAGCGCGCGCGTACATCGCCTATCATAAGCTCGGGACAGGCATGGAGGCCCAGACCACCACGCCGCAAACCGAGTGCGAATGTGGTGTACACCCTTCGAAGTTATACGTGACGGTCACCTTGGTCATTGCCATGTAAGTTTTTATTCTTTACTTTGTTTTCTTCTGGTCTTTTGATAGCCTTGTAAGGACCACTTGCGTAAAAAAACATAACTCAGAGTTTTGTTAACACGAGGTTAAATTAAAATCCATACTATATATTATTATAAAAGCGTAAGTAACTCTGTCTCTTACCTATTCAAGTTTTTTTTTGTGTTGTTTGTTCCCTTGGGATGTTACAAAACTTTTTACGCGGCAGCACTGAGGTTGCTGTCTTGCAGTGCTAAATAATAGTAGATTAGTAGCCAAGGGCTGTAAGGCATCAATTGCAGCCCGAGATATTTAGGCGCACGAGCGCAGCGAGGGCGCCTATAGTTCGAGGGTGCAATTGATGATTACACCCGAGCTAACTATTCTGCTTTACATCTCGATTGTGAGGTAAGTAGAAAAAAACCGGCATTACAAGAATAAAACATTTAAAAAAATATTTATTTTCAAGAACGAAATTGAGCTTCGCCGTTCGATATTTAAAATTGATGACTATTTTTTATTTTTATTTTTTTTGTTCGCCCTTCTCGGGCAGGCTAAGGTCTTGGACCATACCGCCTAATCTTCAGTGCAATTTTAACATTCTTTAGTATGCATTAGAATACGGGTGTAACAGATTCTAATAGTTTTTGGAGTATTTGGCAGCAAATTGTATCGAGTCAGCCTTCCCAGTAAGCTTTGCGGAGGTAGTCAATACTACAATAAAATTCTCCGCTCCACTATCCTGAAATCGCTTCTGTCAATGATTTCACATATTGTCCAGTTGCGTAGACAGTTAAGACACAAAACTGCACCAATTTTATATCACAATATCCACTAGGAATCAATTTGCAAATAATATTAACAACCGCTGAACTTCACTCGAAAAAATCCCGCCAAAACTCCTTGATGACTATTATACTCACACGAAGACAAGGCTGAATAGCAAAGCGACCTCTTTGGTCATTGGGCTGAATGCATGATGTCTATTGCCAGTATGATGGTTAGATGTACGCGAACTTTTTGAAAGAAAGTAGTGTTTTTTTTTTATTTCTTACCGCCCTAGGGCTTTTCTAGCTACATTATTACCCTAGAGCGCTAATTGATCACCTACAAGCCCCATTTGGAGGTAATAAGAACCTACTTACCGAACATGAGAGATGTATATTATATTATTTTTGTTATTTACTGTGTTCTTGAGTGGAGACCTCGAACTGGCAAACGAAAGGTAGGACGCCCTCAAGCTAGGTGGAGCGACGATCTTTGCAGGGTGGCTGGTCTGGTAGCAGCTAGATGAGAGTTTCCGAAGATGATAAACGGCGTGCGATTGGAGAGACCTATGTCCAGCAGTGGACTGCTATAAGACGATGATAATATTTTTTGACATTATGGATGTTGAAGTGCAAGTAAAAAATAGTTATTTATGCTACAAGTGCGGAAGGTAGGTGATTTCCGATGAGTGGCATTTTTATTCACGAGCGAGCGAAGCGAGTGAGTGGATAAATCGACACAAGTCGGAAATCATCTTACGTACGATCATACAACATTTTACTATGCATTGTGCGAGGATAAATAAATTAATAAAATGAAATTAATAAAATGGCGGGCTTATTCAAGCGCATTCAGCGTATCCACAGACTAAACAAATATTTCCTCGGGCATACGGGGCATATTCGGCTCATGTGCGAATAGCTGTCACATCGTAACGCAATAAGGCACGAGCAAAATATACGTTCTGCCAAACATATTTAATGAATATTTAAAATTAATATATTGATTAAAATCTAAATCTAGAGTAATTAAAAACGCCTAAAATAAAGTATTAGTTTTATTTTACCTTTTATATGAATGATAATCTGTACATAACTAATTTTTAAAACTTTTATCAAACAATAAAAACTCTATGCGTCGGGCTGACGTTGGAGTTCAAAATTAAAAAAATACAGGAAAGTAAAAAGCACTAGTGAAAAAAAGTGACACTTTCCGCACAGTTTGGCTGCTTGGAAAACCGCTCTTTTCGAGGACATGCATTGTAATAGTAGATTGTTGCATCGAGCGCAAAGTGAGTTATTAATGCATGAGTGTTATGTTGGTGCCCGAGCGCACGCGAGGGCACTAAATCAACACGAGTGCATTAATTACTCACTTTAGCGAGGTGCGTAATCTACTTTTCTTTCAACTACCAATCTACCTCTCATCTATTTCCATTTTTTTAATACTTTTCTTGCTAAATATAGTTTTACAATGGTACAAAATGCGGGACATTTTTTTCACCTAATTGGTTTTATACGCCGATTTTTTTTCTCAGCCAGTACTCGTACCACGCCAGTACCTTTTTCGATCTACTGCATATATTTTATATTAAACTTAATGGGAGACATTAAACCTCTGTGGTAAATTTATATCTAATCTAGCTTACCCCCGCGGCTTCGCTCCCGTCAACTGGCTACCAATCTACCTACCACTACCTACCTACCCTGCCTTCCCTACCTACTCTGCCTACCCTGGCTACCCTGCCTAGCTTATCCTGCCTAACCTTGCTTAACCTAACCTGCCTAGTCTAACCTGCCTACCCTACCTACCCTACCTACTCTACTTACTCTACCTTCTCTACCTGCTCTACTTACTCTACCTTCTCTACTTATTCTACCTACTTTACTTACTTTATCTTCTCTACTTACTTTACCTTCTCTACCTACTTTACCTTCTCTACCTACTCTACCTTCTCTACCTACTCTTCTTACTCTACCTTCTCAACCTACTCTATTTACTCTACGTTCTCTACCTACTCTACCTTCTCTACATACTCTTCCTACTCTACCAACCCTAATTACACTACCTTCTCTACCTATTCTACCTACTCTACTTACTCCACCTTCTCTACCTACTCTACTTACTCTACCTAATCTGTCTACTCTACTAACTCTACCTTCCCTACCTACTTAACCTACTCTACTTACTCTACCTACCCTACCTACTCTACCTTCTCTACCTACTCTATACTCTACCTTCTCTACCTACTCTTCTTACTCTACCTTCTCTACTTACTCTACCGACTCTACCTAATCTACTTACTCTACCTTCTCTACCTACTCTACTTACTCTACCTTCTCTACCTACTCTACTTACTCTACCTACTTTACTTACTTTATCTTCTCTACTTACTTTACCTTCTCTACCTACCCTACCTTCTCTACCTACTCTATACTCTACCTTCTCTACCTACTCTATACTCTACCTTCTCTACCTACTCTACTTACTCTAGCTTCCTTCTCTATCTTTTCTACCTACTCTACTTACTCTACCGTCTCTACCTACTCTACCTACCCTAACTACAGTACCTACTCTTCGGCTTTATAATATTAGTTTAGATAAAATATACAAAACAGTGCATTAAAGTAAAACAGTGCAACAATGAGATTTCATATAACTTTTCTGCACTGTTTTGGTTCTAAGCAATAAATACGTACTTTGTGATCAGTTTTGTAGTGATTAATGATAACATTACTACGTAGTTGGAAGAAAAAGTTATTTACTTGCACTTCCACATCCATAACGACAAATGAAAAATTTATTGAAGCAGCCCATCCGAAGCCTTTTTGTCCTCAACGTAATCTTTAATGTATAAATCGCTTTCTGGCACAATTGCTTTCAGATTCTGCCACTTAAAAACGAAAGGTGGTACTGAACCCGAAGAAGCTATGAAAACATAACTATTCAAGCATTTTAGATCATAATCATAATCATTTTTATTTGTGTAACATAGGTAGTAAATACAGTTCTTAAATTAAAGTTCGTAGGCCGCTATGTTATGCCAAGAAGCGTACAAATAATAGAGATACATGAGAAATACAATGACAATCAAAATATTATTCATGCGAGAGGTAAACACAAGTTATTTGGTAGGTATTTCAAAATTAATAGAATATGATGTTAAATAAATAACAACAAAATTCAACATCAAACATCGTTGTCCTTTATAACCCAAAGGTTGACTGGTAGAGAATGCCTTGTGGCATTAAGTCCGCCTATGTACCACTATTGTACATGAAGTTTAAATAAATAAATAAATAAATAAAATTATAAATGTCTCAATAAGGAGTAATTTCTACAGTCAAAAAAATTAAATATTTGTCATGCAAGAGGTAAACACAAATTATTTGGTAGGCATGTCAAAATTAATAGGATATTTTATAACAACAAAATTATGAATGTCAAATTATGGAGTAATTTCTGCAGTCAACGCAAAAATAATAATCATAAATTACAATAGATAGATAACTTATATAACATTTCTAAAACTGGGCACAGTCTGTATCTTGGTAGTCCAATAATATTATTAATTTATCACAGGCAGCTTGAATGATGTATGAAACGCAGATAAAAAAAATCGCAGTATAAAAATAGTACTGTGCTGCGTCACTTATGACATGACGAAAACGTTATCAACAAACAACGATGCCAAAAGCGACATGTCACTTATCATAAGTATGATAAGTGACATGCCTTTGATGCAAGTCATTTACACGGTTACCAACTTAGTGATTTTGTCCCTAAATTTAGGGACTTGAAGTGTTAAATGGGACATTTTTAGGGACTAGAATTTTTTGGGGATTTTTTTAGGGATTTCAAACAAAACTTGCAAAGTCACAAACAAAGCGTGTGTTTTTAGTTTTGTGCGTAGAAAGGAACGCACGATATGTCATTCATATCCTAGAGTAATAGAGTATCATGATGGTACGATTTTTCTTATAACGGGATTATGGATCGTGAGTAAAACTTGATCATACTGTGGACACGATCAAGAACTTCATCGTACGTATGTATGACGAGCAACAAGATGATGATGTGGTTCTGGAAATACCTAATTAACAACTTTTCATGATTGTATTTATTCAAAAAAAATCATCAACTTAATATGTAAAGTTTTATTTTATGACCTAAGAAATAATTTAGGTACTAAATAAGTATATAAGTTATAACACATAAAATTCTATTTAGGGATTTTTAGGGAAATTCAGAAAAAAAAATGGCGAATATTTTTGGTAATGGTTGGTAACACTGGTCATTTAGGTGCTTCATGATAATGATTACTCTATATTTAGAAGACAATTTGTAATCGCCCACATTCAGTCGCTTGTCATTTGAAGAGAGCACACCATGGTTAAAGCACGGAAATACGTGGTCATCAACGAATTCAAGGGTTCACCCAAACGTGAAGATTTTGAAATTGTGGAGTACGAATTACCGCCGCTCAAGAATGGAGAGATCCTCGTCAAAGCTGAGTGGGTGAGTGTGGACCCATACTTGTGGATATATAGTTCACCTGAGCGTTACGACCAGTTTGGTCTTCAGGTAGCTGTAGTGCAAGAATCGAAGGACCCCAACTACCCGGTCGGAACAAGAGTCGTCTCTCATAAGGGCTGGTGTGACTACTGCATCCTCGATGCTAAGGTACCCGACGAGATGGCTGGGCATATTTACAAGGTGCCAAACATGAATGGATTATCAAATTCGTTGGCAGTTGGTGCCGTCGGAATGCCAGGCGCTACTGCTTACTTTGGATTCCTAGATCACTGCAAACCGAAAGCTGGCGAAACGGTGGTAGTAACGGGTGCTGCTGGGGCAGTAGGCTCTATTGTTGGACAGATTGCGAAGATCAAGGGCTGTAAGGTCATCGGCTTTGCTGGTTCTGAAGATAAAGTGAAGTGGCTGGAGTCCATCGGTTTCGACAAGGCGATTAACTACAAGACTGCTAACATCTCGGCTGCATTGAAGGAAGCTGCTCCTGAAGGTGTAGACTGTTACTTCGACAACGTTGGAGGGGAGCTGAGCAGTGTGATTATGAACCAAATGAATATGTACGGACGTGTGGCCGTCATTGGGAGCATTAGTTCATACCACGAAGAACCCGCTCCAAAAGTGAGCATCTTGCAGCCGACCATATTGTTTAAACGATTAAGTATTAGAGGATACGTAATTTGGGAAGATCGAGACCGCTTTCCCGAGGCGTTTGATCAACTTCTTCAATGGATTCACAGTGGACAGCTGACGCCGCGAGAACACATCACTGAAGGGTTTGACAAGCTCTACGACGCTTTAATCGGAATGTTGAAAGGTGAAAATATCGGCAAAGCGGTTGTTAAGTTATAGTTAATTTTGTACCTCTTTTATATACTTGTGAATAAAAAAATGACATTCAAATGCTTTTAGGTTTTTTTTTATTTGTCCTAAACTTAGGTCCGAAGAAAATTACCAAAGCAGTAACAGCTGGCTGGTATTTTTATTAATTTTGTAGGAATTTTTAAAATAGACCGTCATTTACAGTTACAGAATTTATTTTGATATTCCTCTACAACACATGAGTGGGACATTCTTGAATTAAATTGTGGCCTCTGCCCTTGCACTGTCACACTATCGTTCTTTAAATTAACTTACTTTTATCAGGTTCATGTCACCTTGCAGTATCGCATTAATATCTGGTAGAACAATGGCTAAGAAGTTCAGGTTATCTAGACACGCGGAAGCGTGTCAAGCCAAGTTCAAGCAAAAAAGGAACTGGCGACGCAGCCACTGTGTATTACACAAACCATTTGGAGCCACTTTTGGCATCTTAATAACTCAAAATCTATTTAACATAAACACATGAAATTTGGTTTATTTATTAAAATCCCTAAGATGAACTATACACCAAAATTTCATAAATATAGCTCAAACGGTTATTTAGATATTACTGTCAGACCTATATATCAAAACTCTAACCATGTTCCAGATTACCTAGAAAGTTCTAATTTGGCATCCAGATAGGTAGTTGGGTGAATACAAAGGAATAAATCAGAAACTAGTAATTTTCTATAATTTTATTATTGATTTTCAATTAATTGATTCTATTGGGGACACTTACATATAGTGCCTATAATGTAAGAATCAGTAATCAAAATTGATGACAGCCGGTGTTTATGTGGATTTAAAGGTCTTCACGGTGAAAATCTTAATGCGGTTCACAGAATACATCTACTTACCAAGTTTCAACAGCATAGTTCTTATAGTTTTAAAAAAAAGGGGCTGTGACATACGGACGGACAAACAGACAGACACATGACGAATCTAGTAAGGGTTCCATTTTTGCCATTTGGCTACGGAACCCTAACTAGTAATGTTTTATTCGACTGCCATAGCATATGCATATGCTTAGGTACTACCACAGGGCATTACGCAACATTTTATATATCTTCTTCTTCTTCTATCTATCTATCTATCTATCTTCTATTCCATATATATCTATAAAAGCGAAAGGTGACTGACTGACTGACTGACTGACTGACTGACTGACTGATCAATCAACGCACAGCCAAAACTGCTAAGCCTAGAAGCATGAAATTTGGAAGAAAGGTTCTTCAAGTGACGTAAGTGTGCACTAAGAAAGGATTTTTGGAAATTCTACCCCTAAGGGGGTAAAAAGGGGGTTGAAATTTTGTATGAAAAATCTAATTCCTTTGACCAAAATTCTTGAAACTTAGCACAAATAGTATTCTAAGTAAATGATAAAGATTGACATTATTAGTTTTTCAAAACTACCCCCAAATGATGATTTAGGGGATGTTGAAGTTTGTATGAAAAAATCAGATTTCTTTGATCAATAAACTTGAAACTTGCCACAAATACTTATCTAAATGAATAATAAAGGTTGCTACTATTATTTTTTGAAACTACCCCCAAAAGACGATTCAGGGGTATTTTTTTTTTTTTGAAGAATCTTATTACTTCAGTTAATAAACTTGAAACTTTACATAAATACCAATCTAAATAAACAATAAAAGCTTTCATTGTTGGATTTTCGAAACTACCCCCAAAAGATGATTTAGGGAATGTAATTTTTTTTGAAGAATCGGATTTCTTGGGTGAATAAACATGAAACTTGACATAAATACCATCCTAAATAAACAATAAAGGTTGTTATTATTATTGTTTGAAACTGTCATTATTAATTTTTTGCAACTACCCCCAAAAGGCGATTTAGGAGGTATTACAGTGTTTTGGAAAAATCTGATTTCTTGGGTCAATAAACTTGAAACTTGCCGCAAATACTAACCTAAATGAACAATAAAGGTTGCTATTATTATTTTTTGAAACTACCCCCAAAAGACGATTTAGGGGTGTTAATTTTTTTTTGAAGAATCTAATTATCTAAATAGACAATAAAGGCTTTCATTGTTCATCATCATCATCATATCAGCCGAAAGACGTCCACTGCTGGACATAGGCCTCCCCCAAGTGTCGCCACATTGACCGGTCCCGTGCGTCCCGCATCCAGCGAATCCCCGCAACCTTCACCAGGTCATCGGTCCACCTGGTGGGAGGCCTTCCAACGCATCGTCTTCCGGTTCGCGGTCGCCACTCCAGAACTTTTCTGCCCATCGGCCATCCGTTCTGCGAGCAATGTGCCCTGCCCACTGCCACTTAAGTTTGGCAATTCTTCGGGCTATGTCGGTAACCCTGGTTCTCTTGCGGATCTCTACATTTCTGATTCGATCACGCAAGGATACTCCGAGCATAGCCCTCTCCATTGCCCTTTGCGTGACTAAGCTTTCTGATGAGGCCCATTGTGAGCGACCACGTCTCAGAGCCATTAGGTCATCACTGGCAACACACACTGGTCATAGACCTTCGCCTTGACACACTGTGGTAAGTTGGACGAGAAGACACCGCGCAATTTCCCGAACGCTGCCCAGCCGAGTCGGATTCGACGGTTGACCTCTTTCTCGAAGTTGGCCCTACCCAACTGGATCGTTTGTCCCAGGTAGACATAATCTTCCACAACTTCGAGTGTAGAGTCTCCAACCTAGATAGGAGTGGGTGTTACATGGGCATTCAACATAACCTTGGTTTTGTCCATGTTCATTTTAAGACCCATTTTTTGGAAGCTCTACTGAGGTCATCGAGCATTATACTGAGGTCCTCCATGGTCTCAGCCATGACCACTATATCGTCGGCAAACCGAAGGTGAGTGATGAACTCGCCATTGACGTTGATGCCTAGCCCTCTCCAGTCCAGAACCTTGAAGACATCCTCCAGTGCAGCGGTGAACAGTTTCGGAGATATGACGTCTCCCTGTCTCACACCACGCTGCAGAAAGATAGGTTCCGAGGCCTGATCCTGAAGTCGGACTGACATGGTGGCGTTTTTGTACAAACACTTAGGTAGTCGATTTGGCACCGTTGGAGAGACTGTGTTTCATTGTTAGTTTTTCAAAACAACCCCCAAAAGACGATTTACGGGTGTTATTTTTTTTTTGAAGAATCTAATTATCTAAATAGACAATAAAGGCTTTTATTGTTAGTTTTTCGAAACTACCCCCAAAAGATGATTTAGGGGATGTTAAATTTTTTGAAGAATCTGATTTCTTGGGTGAATAAACATGAAACTTGACTTAAATACCATCTTAAATAAACAATAAAGGTTGTCATTATTATTTTTTTGCAACTACCCCCAAAAGACGATTTAGGAGGTATTACAGTGTTTTTGAAAAATCTGATATTTAGGGTCAATAAACTTGAAACTTGCCGCAAATACTAACCTAAATGAACAATAAAGGTTACTATTATTATTTTTTGAAACTACCCCCAAAAGACGATTTAGGGGTGTTATTTTTTTTTTGAAGAATCTAATTATCTAAATAGACAATAAAGGCTTTCATTGTTAGTTTTTCGAAACTACCCTTAAAATACGATTTCGGGGTGGTAAAGAGAAGATGTAGGGGAGCACTTAGGAGGGATTTTTGGAAATTCAACTTTTGAAGGGTTAAAAGTTAGACATTTATTTGTATGAAAAATCTTATTCCTTTGGCAAAATAATAAAGGTTGGCACCATTAGTTTTTGGGAATTATCCCCAGAAGACGATTTAGGGGTGTTAAAGTTTCTTTGAAGAATCAAATGGCACTAATACGGGGGACTACCGAACTGGAACGTTTGTCTCAGGTATATATATAGTTGTGAGTGACGTTTTAGTGTTGCGTTATTTACGCTGTATTAGGTTTTTGTGTTGTGTTGCGTAATTTACGCAGCATTCGTTATCATACTAAAGTAATTTTTGGGCCACCCGAAATTATGCGTCTCAAAAAACCCGACCAGTCTTCTGCTCCTTCTATACATATAAAAAAAAATCTTCTTCAATACATATAAAATGCTTTGTCGTGAATGACTGACTGACGGATCAACGCACAGCCTAAACCGCTGATCGTAGAGACCTGGAACTTGGAGAGAATGTTTTTGTATGACGTAGGCATCCGATAAGAAAGGATTTGCCGAAATTCTTCCCCCAAAGGAGAGAAAAAGGGGGACAAAGTTTATATGAAAAATCTAATTCCTTCAGCTAATATTCTTAAAACTTGGCATAAATAGTAATCTAAGTAAATGATAAAAGGTTGACATTATTAGTTTTTTGAAACTACCCTCACAAGTCGATTAAGGGGGTATTGAAGTTTGTATTGAAGAATTTTATTTCATGGGTTACTAAACTTGAAACATTGCACAAATACTAACTTAAATAAATTATAAGGTTGTTATTATTAGTTATTCGAAACTACCCCAAAAACAGATTAAGGGGGTGTTAAAGTTTTTTTGAATAATCATATTACTTGGGTTAATAAACTTGAAACTTAAGCAATAAAAGTTGTTATTATTAGTTTTCAAAACCACCCCGAAAAGATTATTAAAATTAAAGATTTTTTTGATGAATCTTACTTGTTGAGTTAATTAACTTTAAACTTGACATATATACCAACCTAAGTAAACAATACAGGTTGAAATTCTTAGTTTTTTTAAACTAACCCCAAAATACAGGGTTTTTTAGGGGTGTTAAGGTTTTTTGAAGAATCTTATTTCTTGAGTTAATAAACTAGAAACTTGACATAAATATCAACTTAAGTAAACAATAAAGGTTGTCATTATAAGTTTTTAGAAACTACACTCCAAAGTCGATTTAGGGGGAGTTAAAGTTTTTTGAAAAATCTTATTTATTGGGTTAATAAACTTGATACTTGACAAAAATACCAACCTAAACAAACAATAAAGGTTTATATTATTAGATTTTCGAAACTGCCTCCAAAATTGTTTTGTTAAAGAATTGTATGTCTTGGGTTAATAAACTTGATAGTTACATAAATACCAACCTAAGTAAACAATAAAAGGTTGTCATTATATTTTTTCGAAACTACCCCCCAAAATAGGATTAAGTGGGTGTTAAAGTTTGTTATGAATCATACTGGACAAGGTTTCGTTTTTGATGTAGGGATCTAAGGGAGCACGAAGAAGGAATTTGCGGAAAATCAACCTTTCACCATCATCATCATTTCAGCCAAAAAACGTCCACTGCTAAACATAGGCCTTCCCCAAGCGCCGCCACACTGATAAGTCCTGTGCGTTTCGCATCCACTGGACTCCCGCAGCCTTGACCAGGTCGGACTTCCTAATTTGCGTTTTCCGGTTCGCAGTCACCACTGAACTGACAACCTTTAAGGGGGTGAAAAGGGGGCAATTTGTTTGTAGGAACAATCTCATTCCGTGGAGATAAAGTAAATAATCCAAATTTACATAATACGTTTTTTAAAACTACCTCCCCCCTGATAGGGTTAAGTGATTTTAGTTTTTTTGAGACATCTTACTGAGCAATCTAACTAAAAAAAACAAAAAATTAAAAAGAGAAAAAGTGTGTATTAAGTTTTAAGGGGCGGATTTTACTTTGTAGCGGTAACCTAAAATGTATTATTCTTTAAGTCAAAAAATCGAATCGTCCCAAACCTATAAACCGTAGAACATTACGAAACCACATTTTTATTTGGTTTAATAACAGCTTATTTTTAGTTGCCATCACATGAACGAAGTCGCGGGCGGAGTTAATATTATAAATGTGAAAGTAACTCTGTCTGTCTCTCGGTCTACCTTTTCACGCTTAAACCGCTGAACCGATTTAAATGTAATTTGGTTCGGAGATATTTTGAGACCCTGGGCAGGACATAGGATAGTTTTTATCCAAACATACTTACGGAAATCATACTTAAGGGAGTGGAATTAGGGGTAGAAGTTTGGAAGTGGAAAACCTACAATATTAAGGCGCGATATTAAAAATAAGCAATTCGAATTACTAATGCTTCGCAGGCGAAGTTGCTGGTAACAGCTAGTCTTCTTCTTCTATATCTATAAAAGCGAAAGGTGACTGACTGACTGATGAATCAACGCACAGCCAAAACTGCTAAGCCTAGAAGCATGAAATTTGGCAGAAAGGTTCTTTTAGTGACGTAAGTGTGCACTAAGAAAGGATTTTTGGAAATTCTACCCCTAAAGGGGTAAAAAACGGATAAGGGGGTATGAAAGTTTTTATGAAAAATCTAATTCCTTCGACCAAAATTCTTGAAACTTAGCACAAATAGTACTCTAAGTAAATGATAAAGATTGATATTATTAGTTTTTCGAAACTACCCCCAAATGATAATTTAGGGGGTGTTGAAGTTTGTATGGAAAAAACAGATTTCTTTGCCACAAATACTTATCTAAATGAATAATAAAGGTTGCTCCTATTATTTTTTGAAACTACCCCCAAAAGACGATTTAGGAGTGTTAATTTTTTTTTGAAGAATCTTATTATTTCAGTTAATAAACTTGAAACTTTACATAAATACCAATCTAAATAAATAATAAAGGCTTTCATTGTTGGTTTTTCGAAACTACCCCCAAAAGATGATTTAGGGGATGTAATTTTTTTTGAAGAATCTGATTTCTTGGGTGAATAAACATGAAACTTATTCATATTCATATTCTTTATTGTACCCAAAACAAACTTAAACAAATATAGACGGACAACTTATGTACAAAGGCGAGCTTAACCCACTAAACTTCACATGAAACTTCACATAAATACCATCCTAAATAAACAATAAAGGTCGTCATTATTAGTTTTTTGCAACTACCCCCAAAAGACGATTTAGGAGGTATTACAGTGTTTTGGAAAAATCTGATTTCTTGGGTCAATAAACTTAAAACTTGCCACAAATATTAACCTTAAGGTTGCTATTATTATTTTTTAAACTACCCCCAAAAGATGATTTACGGGTGTTAATTTTTTTTTGAAGTATCTAATTATCTAAAAAGACAGTAAAGGCTTTCATTGTTAGTTTTTCGAAACTACCCCCAAAAGATGATATAGGGGATATTAAATTTTTTGAAGAATCTGATTTCTTGGGTGAATAAACATGCAACTTGACATAAATACCATCCTAAATAAACAATAAAGGTTGTCATTATTAGTTTTTTTGCAACTACCCCCAAAAGACGATTTAGGAGGTATTACAGTGTTTTTGAAAAATCTGATATTTAGGGTCAATAAACTTGAAACTTGCCACAAATACTAACCTTAAGGTTGCTTTTATTATTTTTTGAAACTACCCCCAAAAGACGATTTAGGGGATGTTAATTTTTTTGAAGAATCTAACTTCTTGGGTCAATAAATATGAAACTTTGCTTAAATACCAACCTAAATAAACAATAAAGGTTTTCATTATTAGTTTTTCGAAACTACCCTTAAAATACGATTTCAGTGTGGTAAAGATTTTTGATTACTTTTACTACACATAGCTTCTTTTTAAGATGTAGGGGAGCACTTAGGAGGGATTTTTGGAAATTCAACTTTTGAAGGGGTTAAAAGGAAGACATTTATTTGTACGAAAAATCTTATTCGTTTGGCAAAATAATAAATGTTGGCATCATTAGTTTTTCGGAATTATCCCCAGAAAACGATTTTGGGGTGTTAAAGTTTCTTTGAAGAATCAAATGGCACTAATACGGGGAACTACCGAACTGGACCGTTTGTCTCAGGTAAACATAGTTATAGTGACGTTTTAGTGTTGCGTAATTAACGCTGTATTAGGTTTTTGTGTTGTGTCGCGTAATTTACGCAGCATTCGTTTTCATACTAAAGTCATTTTTGGGCCACCCGAAATTATGCGTCTCAAAAAACCCGACCAGTCTTCTGCGCCTTCTATACATTTAATAAAAATCATCTTCTTCTCTACATATAAAATACTTTGTCCTGAATGACTGACTGACGGAGCAACGCACAGCCTAAACCGCTGATCGTAGAGTATAAAGTTGTTATTATTAGTTTTTCGAAACTACCCCGAAAAACAGATTTACGGGGTGTTAAAGTTTTTTTGAATAATCATATTACTTGGGTTAATAAACTTGAAACTTAAGCAATAAAAGTTGTTATTATTAGTTTTCAAAACTACCCCCAAAATATTTTTTTTTTTTTATGAATCTTACTTCTTGAGTTAATTAACTTTAAACATGACATATATACCAACCTTAGTAAACAATACAGGTTGAAATTCTTAGTTTTTTTAAACTAACCCCAAAATTCGGTTTTTTAGGGGTGTTAAGGTTTTTTGAAGAATCGTATTTCTTAAACTAGAAACTTGACATAAATATCAACTTAAGTAAACAATAAAGGTTGTCATTATAAGATTTTAGAAACTACACTCAAAAGTCGATTTAGGGGGAGTTAAAGTTTTTTGAAAATTCTTATATATAAGAAAGAAGAAAAAGAAAGAAAGAAAACTTGTTTATTTGGCACACACAGATACACATAATGTACAAATATCAGGAAAAATAATTTAATAAAAACAATTACATACATAGTGTGCCCCGCGGCTGCGCCAAAAAGGTCCAGTTCAGCAAAATGCCAGACAACTGGGAGTTGCCTGACGCTGGTTAATAAACTTGATACTTGACAAAAATACCAACCTAAACATACAATAAAGGTTGATATTATTAGATTTTCGAAACTGCCTCCAAAATACGATTTAACAGTTAGATAAAGTTTTGTTAAAGAATTTTATGTCTTGGGTTAATAAACTTGATAGTTGACATAAATACCAACCTAAGTAAACAATAAAAGGTTGTCATTATATTTTTTCGAAACTACCCCCCAAAATAGGATTAAGTGGGTGTTAAAGTTTGTTATGAATCATACTGGACAAGGTTTCGTTTTTGATGTATGATGTGGGATCTAGGGGAGCACGAAGAAGGAATTTGCGGTAAATCAACCTTTCACCATCATTATCATTTCAGCCAAAAAACGTTCACTGCTAAACATAGGCCTTCCCCAAGCGCCGCCACACTGATCGGTCCTGTGCGTTTCGCATCCACCGGACTCCTGCAGCCTTGACCAGGTCGGACTTCCTAATTTGCGTTTTCCGGTTTGCAGTCACCACTGAACTGTCAACCTTTAAGGGGGTGAAAAGGGGGCAATTTGTTTGTATGAACAATCTCATTCCGTGTAAATAAAGTAAATAATCAAAGTTTACATAATACGTTTTTTAAAACTACGGTACCTCCCCCCTAATAGGGTTAAGTGATTTTAGTTTTTTTGAGACATCTTACTGAGCAATCTAACTAAAATAAAAGGGTATATTAAGTTTTAAGGGGCGGATTTTACTTTGTAGCGGTAACCTAAAATGTATTATTCTTTAAGTCAAATAACAAATCGTCCCAAACCGTAGAACTTTACAAAACCACATTTTTATTTGGTTTAATAACAGCTTATTTTTGGTTGCCATCACACGAACGAAGTCGCGGGCGGAGTTAATATTATAAATGTGAAAGTAACTCTGTCTGTCTCCCTGTCTACCTTTTCACGCTTAAACCGCTGCACCGATTTAAATGTAATTTGGTTCGGAGATATTTTGAGGCCCTGGGCAGGACATAGGATAGTTTTTATCCAAACATACTTACGGAAATCATACTCAAGGGAAAGAGGGGTAGAAGTTTGTATGGAAATCCTACAATATTAAGCCGCGATATAAAAAATAAGCAATTCGAATTACTAATGCTTCGCAGACGAAGTCGCGGGCAACAGCTAGTTGAATGATAAAAATGGTCTTTATGGAATATTCGACCTCAATCGAAAAATACACGATATTTAGGTACGAATATCACTTATTGTCAAAAAAAAACTGACAGGATTCTGATACCATTGTAAGACTTATCACAATATAGTTCGTATGAAAACACAGAAGCCAAATACTTGCCTACGAAATAAAAGAGACGCAAAAGAATATAATGAGCTAAATTCTTGTGTCAGAGAGAATAAATATTCGCACGAGTAAATGCGTAGATACCTAACCGCAATATAAAAAGACAATCCTATTCTGTAGTAAAATAACGTTTTGTTTGGTTATACGATGGGACTAAACCTACAAGAACGCAAATGTAAATAGGATGGAACAAAAGACATGAAACTAAAGCTAACACCAAATTGACAGTATAAACATATTGACCGAGCGTGCCTACTAATAAAACTCGACGGAAACTCATATGGAAATTAAATGATTTTACGATTTTACGCATAGTAGAATATAATATGCTGAAAGCTGCAGTATAATTTAGCAATGCGTCTGCAGGTGGACAAGCTTTTTATGGCAGTATGATAACGCCTCTGTCTCCAAAATAATGCTTTACTAAGCATTCTTAGTAAATGACTGCGAAGACAACTAAAAAGTTCCAAGCAAAATCTCCTTTCAAGCAGCTTGATGCAGTTGGTGGCAGTTATTTTTACATTACATCATACGACACGAGTAGCTATTTTCATAAATTAGAAGTGCATGAAGTCGTGTAACTATCCCTCTTCAAGTAGCAACTGTAAATTGAATTGAATTAAACTATCTCAAAGCAGGAAACGCCGCAATTGTATTTGGATGCGTTTTCTACTTTGAGAGATTTCATATCGACTACCTGCACACACATTTGCAGCTTAGTAAATTCGATTCAGTTTAACAAAAACATATCTGTAGAATATTCCTGATACATTATTTATATGTCAGCCATAACGATTTTCACTTGCAGCAGGACATGAAATCGATATCAGTTTATGAGAATATAAAGATCGTCATTTGCATTTTCCCTCCCTGTCAGTGAACGGTAAATGGATTCATTCCCTTCAACTGCCTTGTACAAATTGCTTGGCAAAGATAAGTGGTTGGAACGTGTCATGTTTTCCTTCGAAGTTTGCCTAGAAACACGATCTTTCTTTATTATTTTATAAAACTTATTTCTGCTGAGTTATAGTTTCGTAATTAATGTTACAGCCCCTTTGTATCTTGCGTCTGCCTTTTCATTATTCAGACATTGGAAAGTTCAAAGACAACAACAAACAACAACAACAACAAAACAACAACAACAACTGACAACAACTGGAACAATGACTTTGCAAATTATTTAATCAACTTTCTAGAATGACACTGACTTTAAGAATCAGTAAGAGGACTGTAACCTATAGAGAGAAAACTCAATAAACAAACCTCTCTTTTCGATTCTAGGGTCAATACTATCGCGTTGTAGTTATCCAGCGGACATACCCACAAAATTGTTATCGACAGCAGGTATCAATTACAAACAAAATGGCTCTGAATAAACAACGGCTCCGGAAAAGCCAACTATTAACATATTGTGTTCGTCGCACAGACCATTACTAAATATTTATAATACATTCATTTATATACAACAACACTTGACAGGATCTCGAATTAATAGCGTATTGTCCGTTATAAAGGCTTTTGTTACCATAACAAATAGTTATAAAATTAATTGTCCCGATTCCTCTTCAGAATCTTCAGTTACATGAATAGAGAGTGACACCCTTTGTGAACTTATCTTGCCTTCTTCAAACGATTACGTAACTTTAAGAGACCATTATCTTCCTTTTTAATCGGTGATTGGAATTAAACGAGTTTTCTTATCCTTGTCCTCGAAAAATTTATTGCTGAATCTCATTTTGGTAAAGTTTGGTTTTGATTTTTTCTGTTTGTTTTTATTATTTTCATTCGTAAGCACTGTGAACCTACCTAAGTGGCGAGTGCTGCTAATCTTAGTGGATCTTGTCTAGGTAAAAATAATAGTAGGTTTTTATACACCTTGGTATATGGTGAGAAGTTGAGAACTGAAATTAAAGCTGAAAGAAAGACAACCTGTGATTGTTGTTTTATGCAAAGTTGTATGATTTAAATTCAAAGGTGACCCTTTGAATTTAAATAGGTTAGGAGTGATTTTATTGTAGAAGAACTACATCATTTTCGTACATTAATCCCTTTTAAATACCAACGTATCCGTAAACTTGAGTATTTATTTTATGGGTCGGGCTTTCCCGAAACGGTCTCAGCGTGAAACTTTAGTGCTTTTACGTGTTAGGTCTAAAGTCCGATGTATTATTAAATTTTATGTGGTAAACAGCTATTCCGAATCGAATCCATTTTCTCTCCTGTTTATAGACATCTCACCAGCACGATTTTCAAGGATTTCATGCCGGATGTTAGTCGGGATATAAAAGGAACTTTTCGAAGGCCGTTTGTGAATATGCATTCGGGCCTTTTCATAGTCAGAATGATAATGCTTCTGTTTCAATGACGTGTCGATCGCCTACGTAGGAAAACAACACTGAAAACTCGATATGAAAACGTCGTATTATTATTTCCCCTATATTTGTTAGACAGCTACTGTATGACTAACAAATGTGTCGCCGCAAAATCGCACATAGGAACATGCTGCATGTTGCTTTTGGGAAAAGGCTACGGTAGTGGTTTGTGATCGATCAAAAATATCTTGAGACTTTCAATCAAACTTTGTGACCACTTACCTAGGTACTTCCTTACTTGCTTCATAAGGTAATGCTTCTTCGTAGTAGTACTTACGTGATTCAAAGACAACAATGTTTTTCACTATACCATATTTAAGGACCAATCAGATTATAATTTATCGTTAAAAGCTTTGTGAGCATTTCATTAGCTCGTAGATTCTCGTCGTACCCATCTCAAATTTACGGTCCAATGTTAGGTATTCCTAAGTTATTGGTAACCCTCCTTAGTGTAAGTACTGTAATATATTATATTAAAGTACCTGGGCGATCAAGCTCTGCTCGGGTGGAAATAGAGAAAACGACGTTTTCTAAAAATGAAACCTAGATAGATCGATTTATCGCCCCCGAAACCCCCTGCATACTAAATTTCATGAAAATCGTTGGAGCTGTTTCCGAGATTCAGATTATATATGTATATACAAGAATTGCTCGTTTAAAGGTAGGTATTGTTGTAGGTAGATACTGGCACACACAGCGTTATTTTAGTAAAGCTTCTATTGAATACAGAAGTGTGGAATATTTCACCAAAACTTATTCTGTTGTCTAAGCAAATACACAGCAGTATTTGTATAACAAATATTTTTATTTAAATTTCCCCAAGCGAATTGTCTAACTCAGCTTTTACTGAGGTTCTGCTTTGAATTGCAAATACTATTTACCTATATTACAAATCTGTTTTGGGTTTATTCAATAAACAACACACATTCATTGACAAGAGGTTACATTCAGGTAGGTACTAAACCTTCGAAGCCTCCATAATATTGAAATTCTTTGAATGTAAAGCAGTCGCATGATACGAACCAATTTTCTGTAGATCTACATCGGATTTGCCCATTGTTTCTATGAAATAAAACAGTAATTTATACTTTTAATATGTATTTGATAATAAACACATGGTTACAGTATGGCGCCAAAAGTTAGTGATCTCATTGACACTGTTGACAGGTCCTATCGAATGACATATCCGTTTAGAAACTCACTATCGTTCGGGAACATCCCCCTTTCTTTAAAGAACAAAGTCAGTCAAATAATTAGGAGTAGTCCTAACGCGAGCACTTCTTCGTAATGGATCTGCTGACCGGTTTTCAGGATGACGAGGTTCAGGTTCCTGGACGATTCCAGGTGCATCGGGTTCCGAAGGCTGCAGAGATGCTGTATAAAGTTGAAAACCTCTAGGGTTACTAGGCTCTGAAAGTTGCTGCTCACTTGTATAAGGTTTAGGCGAACCTGATCTGAGTTCAGGATATTGTTCGCCTGCATATGGCTTGATGTGAACTCTGTTTCTTCTGTACTCTTTCCCATTTACTGTAACTATATAAGACCTGCCATTAACAATCTTGGTAATAATTCCAAAACTCCATCTCTTATTAACTTCAGGTTGTAATTGAGTAATGACTTTTTGCCCAATTACTAAAACTGGTTGTTCTTTACCATGCTGATCTACTTTAACTTTCATCTTTTCCTTTCTCTTCTTTATATTTAGAGCAACTTGTGGGACTATTTGAAGTTTAAGGTGTTCCAAAGTACATGGTAATCCAGTGCGAGTTCGCCTTGAAAACAGTTTTTGTGAGGGGCTTGTGTTGTCCATTTCAATAGGTATATTTCTCTGATGAAGCAAACTATACCAAAGATCCTTTTTGGTTTCCAGGCTTTGAACTACCAGCTTCTTAGCTATCTTGACAGCTGCTTCAGCTTTACCATTGGACTCTGGGTGATGTGGAGATGAAGTTACATGATGAATACCCCATTCTTGGGTAAATGTTTTAAAGTGTTCGTTAACAAAGTTGGTAGCATTGTCTGTACAAATTTTCTGAGGAATACCGTGTCTTGCGAAATTTTTCTTGCAGATTTGTATGATTTCTTTGGCAGTAAGAGAGGACAACCGATCTAATTCAAAGAAGTCTGAGTAGTGATCTACAGATACAAGGTATTTCAGATCTCCAACTGAGAAAACATCCATGGATATATATTGAAAAGGGTAGACTGGAACATCATGACAAACAAGAGTTAATTTTTGTTGGCTTGTTGAATGTACTGCACATACTGAACATTTCTGAATATATTCCTTTATGTCAGCAGACATATTGGGCCAGAATATATTAGCTCTTGCCAAGCGAAGAGTACTTGCCACTCCATTATGAGTTACATGTAATCTGTGTAACATTTCCTTTCTTAATGTATTTGGGATAATAACTTGATCATTGCGGAAGACTAGTCCATCAGATGTCGACAGTTCATTGCTCAATCCGCTGAATACTGTCAGTGATTTTGGAAGCCTAGAAATGTACTTGGGAAATCCTTTTTCTATATATACTTTCAATTCTGACAAAGTTTCATCTTTTTTAGTCTCTTCTTTAATTTTTTTCAATAACTGATCAGATATTTTTAAATATTTAACACTTGAAATTTTTGCTATTTGTCTGTAAACCTTTCTTTCTTTCAAATTAGTTTCTAAATCATAGTTGCTTTTTATTTCAGTAGTAACAGGAGCTCTAGATAAAGCATCAGCTACATAGTTGTCTTTTCCTTGAATAAATTCCAAACAAACATTATATTTTTGTAGGGTTAGCAACATCATCTGTAATCGTTTTGGTGCTTGAACAAGGGGCTTATTAGCAATATTAATGAGTGGCCGGTGATCAGTTTTAATTATGGTTTTGGAGCTGCCTGCAATATATTGATTAAATCTAGTGCATGCAAAAACCACAGCCAACATTTCTTTCTCTATTTGGGCGTATCTCTTTTCCGTATTAGTTAAGCAACGGGAAGCAAAAGAAATTATTTTATTGTCCTGATAGATGGCTGCACCAAGTCCAAACTCACTGGCATCACATTCAATAGTAACTTGTTTGTTAACATCGAAGTACTGTAAAGTAGGTAAGTTACTTATGATGCTTTTTAAATCTTGAAATTCTTTATCTTCAGCTGCAGACCAAACAAATTCAACATCTTTTCTAGTCAGTCTTCTGAGATTACTTGCATGAGCACTGAGGTTATTTATAAACTTGCTAAGATAACCAACCATTCCTAGAAATCGAAGAACATCTTTACTGTTTTTAGGAGTAGGCATATTTTTTATAGCCTCTATTTTTGTATGATCAACTTTTAGGCCCTCATTGGTAAGTACATGCCCATAGAAATTTACTGATCTTTGTAATAATTTGACTTTGTCTTTGTTTAATTTACAGTTAATCTCACGCAGTTGTTGCATAAGTTTTTCAAATTTTGTATTGTGGTCCAAAGTAGCTTCTTCAATTGTATCTCCCACTCCATAGATCAAGATGTCATCTGCTATAATTTCAATCCCTTTCAGATCTTTCAGAAGACTGGTGAGTCGTTGTTGAAATATTTCTGGAGAAGAGCTGAGACCAAATGGTAACCGCTTCCATCTGTAACGTCCAAAGGGTGTCCAGAATGTAGTTAATTTACTGCTGTTTTCATTTAGGCGACACTGCCAGAAGCCTTTTTTGGCATCAACTGTGCTAAAAACTTTGGCATTTTTTAACTCAGGCAACATTTCGTCTAAGGTGCTAAACTGAAAATGAGGTCTTTTAAGTGCCTTGTTAAGTGGAATAGGATCAAGACATATTCTAAATTTATCATTTTTATGTACTATTAATATGTTATTTACCGATTCTGTGTGTTGGTTTTCTTTCACTATAATGCCATCTTCTTCAAGTTCTTCCAACTCTTTAAGCAGCTTTTCTCGAAGACAGATAGGGACTCGTCGTGCTGGCTGTATACGAGGTGGTATGGATTCATCAATCTCCAGAGACACTTCACCAGGAAGACTACCATATCCTTCAAACACATCTTTATACTTGTGCACGATTTTTTGAATTTCCAATTGGTCAATTTCAGATGTTATTGCATCACAATATTTTATAAATCCTAAAGCAACACAAGCTGTTTCTGATAATAAGGGCCTGTGATCCACATCCACAACATTAAATTTTATATTATGGTCAGTGCCTTTTCTCTTGCAGACAAACTTGGCAACACCAAAATTTATAATAGGAGACCCATTGAAGCATTTCAATTGCTGTGTAGAGGGAGTGAGTGATGAAAGGTCTTTTTCACCTGAAATTTCTTTATATTGTTTAACTCCCATAACGCAAACTTGAGCTCCAGTATCCAGTGTGCAGTAAACTTTTTGCCATTTGATACCTTTTTTAAAGAGTAAAGGTGCTTTCTTGTGTCCAGACTCCTTGTTTGAACGGACTTCTGATATATAGACACTATCATCTGAGGAATCATCATCGTCTTGTTGTTGTTTTATCTCCTTAACAGACATACCTCGTTTCTTGCACACCGACTTAAAATGATTTCGGCCTCCGCACTCCTCACACTTGGTGCCCCAGGCTGGACAAACTCTCTTTTTAAATATGTGTACATTGCCACAAAAATTGCATTTCTTAGCTACTCCTTGTAGTGATGTTGAAGCTTCTTTAGTTTTATGAACAGATCTGGTGATTTTATTAACATTTGTTTCCTTTTATAAGTCACCCACCTGAGTTGAGGCTCTTTCCGATGCTCTACAAATGTTGATGGCTTGATTCAGAGAGAGATCTTCTTTTCTTAATAGTTCCGCCATAAGTTGATTGTTCCTTATGCCCACAACAATGTGGTCACGTAAAAGTTCCTCTTTGATATTTTCAGGGTAGTGGCATGGTTTAATTAACTTTTTTAGGGCCAGCACAAAATCATCAAAGCTCTCTTCCGGTATTTGGTTTCTTATGTTAAACAGATAGCGTGAATATATGGTGTTTGTTTTCTTGATAATTTCTTCTTCGATTTTAGCAAATATTAAGTTTTCCTGTTTTTTATCTTTTACTGTTAGGTTAAAATCCATGTATTTTTTCATAGCCGCACTACCGATAGCATTGAGTAAGATACCAGCTTTGATCTCTTCTTTTTCTGGTCCCCACTTGTTCATGCCAGTCGCTATGCAATAGTTCTCCCACCGGTTACGAAAAAACTCCATATTTTCGTACGGTTCTCCGGTGTCCACCTCGAGTGGTTGTGGCCATGGCACGCTGACGCTGCTCCTGACGGCGGCGGCTCCTCCTTCATGATGGTTAGATTCACTTATGTGAACCATTTGTTGTTGCAACAACTGTAGTTGCGCTTGCATAGTTGTCATTAATTGCGTCTGCTGTTGTAGCAGCTGACGCATAGCATTTTCTTCAGCCATTTTCAGATTTCTGACACCATTTTTCTATGAAATAAAACAGTAATTTATACTTTTAATATGTATTTGATAATCACATGGTTACAGTATGGCGCCAAAAGTTAGTGATCTCATTGACACTGTTGACAGGTCCTATCGAATGACCGTTTAGAAACTCACTATCGTTCGGGAACACCCATAAAAATGTTTTTATCGAATATCAAACATCATTCCGGCGACATTTATTATTGTCGCTACCAGATCGCACAATAATACTGGTCTATAAATATTGTCAAAGTCTGGAACATGAGCTAATTGTAAAATATTGCTCAAGAGGCTTCATCTCTTGACAAACGTCGCGTTAAAATTTTAACGTTAAAATTGCCACTCGACGCCGCTGCCTCAGAAAATTTCATACTTTTTCATAAAACTTCAGAGGACGAAGAAAAAAGAGTTCTCCGTTGGTTTAAAAAGAAAGTTAAATCTTCGGAAGAAGCTGAAAGCTTGAATCGAATTTGACAAAATAGAGCTTAGGAACACGCTACCCTTTTCGGTTTTTCTGAAAGCGGATTTGACGTAAACGTCAGTAAGATCTCTGCAAAGTATGAAATTGATTGTAACGATCGTTTCAGTTTGACGTACACATTAATAGTAGCTACTTAACTTTTTGCTGTTGTAAAATAATGTTGAACGTCTTTGAATTATTCATAAAATATATCATTTTGCTATATTGATACTTATCTAAATAATTAACTTGCCCATAATATTTATAAATAGATAGAAACTACTGTTCTCGTAAATAAAATGATTTGATCATAGAATACCATTACAAACAATACCATTTCTTATGTCACCTTATAGGTACCTTTAATAAATACAGTTTTTGCTTGTATGTTTTACAATTTAAACACAGTGTACCTAAATGTACCTCAGTTATAATATATGAACAGGGTTACGTAGCTGGACTGTTTATTTTGTAAATGGTATTACTCTCTGAGATTTCCATTTGCGAAATGGAAAGTAACTTCTTGGACCCTTCCTACGAGGGTAAATATTACCTTACCAAATACCGAAGCTAACATTACCTACCTATATTACATACTTACCTGCGCACCTGTTTTAATTTTACTTTGGGATTGAAAATAAAATATTACTTGATATAAAAGAAAACCAGACAATTTATGCCAAGGACAAATTCGATGATACGCCCTCTTCTAAGTATTACTTATTTCGTTGCCTTTGATAGTGGCAGCGATAGTTAGTGAAAACTTTGCAGACGGTTGACTGAATTAAAAATTTGAAAACAGATTTCGAATTACTCGTAAATATTCTCGGTGAAATTGCTTTAACTGTAGCTCTATTTGTGCCTAATTTATTCAAGTTTGTTATTTTAAACAAATTTCGTCGGTCCGGTTTCTATTTCGTACCCACATTCCACTTAACAGAGCTAAAATTCTCACATTGTTACCTTACCTTGCATTATCATAACTCTTTCACGCCTAAGCGGCTTACGCCAAACATTCAAGAGGAAAAATCCTAGCACTCAAAGATTTCCCTTTTACTTTTACGAGAACTAAAAAGGCAAAACCTATTTACATACATTTGGTGTTCCCTCTTCCGCAATAGAACAAATGGGTTGACATAATCGTAAATTCTATTTATCCAATAAATAAGCTTATTAGGAAAGAAGAAAATATTGTAAGAAAAACGTCTGTTATGATATAAAAGAAAGGAATATGGAACTGGTTAATAAAGCGGTCGATGGTCAATATAAGCATAACTTTCGGTAATTCGGAAAAACTTTTCCTATAGCGATATTGTTTCATATAAAGGCCGCAGAGCTGTTTGTGGTATATATCACGAAATAATACTACTCTACTTAAACAAGGTAACATTGTAGATAAACTTACTGTTAAAACGATTAATGATTTATTCGACTGCAATAGCAATATGTTTAGGTACCTACTGCCACAGGACATTACGCAACATTTGAGATATTGAACGATAACAATGGTCTTATGGGAATATTCGACCTCAAATGAAGAATACACGATATTAGGTACAAATTTCCCTTATTGTCAAAACAAAACCAACAGGATTCTGATACCTTTGTAAGACTCAACAAAATATTTAATAGTGCTTATAAAATCACAGAAGCAAAATACATGCCGACGAAATAAAAGAGACGCAAAAGAATAGAATGAGCTGTATCCTTGTGTCAGAGATAATAAATCTACGCACGAGTAAATACGTAGATACCTAACCGCAATATAAAAAGACAATCCTATTCTGTAGTAAAATAACGTTTTGTTTGGTTATACGATGGGACTAAACCTACAAGAACGCAAATGTAAATAGGATGGAACAAAAGACATGAAACTAAAGCTAACACCAAATTGACAGTATAAACATATTGACCGAGCGTGCCTACTAATAAAACTCGACGGAAATTCATATGGAAATTAAATGATTTTACGATTTTACGCATAGTAGAATCTATGCTGAAAGCTGCAGTATAATTTAGCAATGCGTCTGCAGGTGGACAAGCTTTTTATGGCAGTATGATAACGCCTCTGTCTCGAAAAGAATGCTTTACTAAGCATTCTTAGTAAATGACTGCGAAGACAACTAAAAAGTTCCAAGCAAAATCTCCTTTCAAGCAGCTTGATGCAGTTGGTGGCAGTTATTTTGACATTACATCATATGACACGAGTAGCTATTGTCATTTTAGCAGTGCATGAAGTCGTTTATCTATCCCTCTTCAAGTAGCAACTGTAAATTGAATTGAATTAAACTATCTCAAAGCAGGAAACTCAAAGCTCCGCAACTGTATTTGGATGCGTTTGCCGCTTTGATAGATTTCATATAGACTGCCTGCACACACATTTGCAGCTTGGTAAATTCGATTCCGTTTAACAAGCACATATCTGTAGAATATTCCTGATAAATTATTTATATGTCAGCCATAACGATTTTCACTTGCATAAAATCGACATCAGTTTATGAGAATTTAAAGATCGTCATTAGCATTTTCCTACCCTGTCAGTGAACGGTAAATGGATTCATTCCCTTCAACTGCCTTGTACAAATTGCTTGGCAAAGATAAGTGGTTGGAACGTGTCATGTTTTCCTTCGAAGTTTGCCTAGAAACACGATCTTTCTTTATTATTTTATAAAACTTATTTCTGCTGAGTTATAGTTTCGTAATTAATGTTACAGCCCCTTTGTATCTTGCGTCTGCCTTTTCATTATTCAGACATTGGAAAGTTCAAAGACATTGGAACAATGACTTTGCAAATTATTTAATCAACTTTCTAGAATGACACTGACTTTAAGAATCAGTAAGAGGACAGTTCCGTCATAACCTATAGAGAGAAAACTCAATAAACAAACCTCTCTTTTCGATTCTAGGGTCAATACTATCGCGTTGTAGTTATCCAGCAGACATACCCACAAAATTGTTATCGACAGCAGGTATCAATTACAAACAAAATGGCTCTGAATAAACAACGGCTCCGGAAAAGCCAACTATTAACATTTTGTGTTCGTCGCACAGACCATTACTAAATATTTATAATACATTCATTTATATACAACAATACTTGACAGGATCTCGAATTAATAGCGTATTGTCCGTTATAAAGGCTTTTGTTACTATAACAAATCGTTATAAAATTAATTGTCCTGATTCCTCTTTAGAATCTTCAGTTACATGAATGAGAGTGACACCCTTTGTGGACTGATCTTGCCTTCTTCAAACGATTACGTAACTTTAAGAGACCATTATCTTCCTTTTAAATCGGTGATTGGAATTAAACGAGTTTTCTTATCCTTGTCCTCGAAAAATTTATTGCTGAATCTCATTTTGGTAAAGTTTGGATTTGATTTTTCTGTTTGTTTTTTATTCATTTCATTCGTAAGCACTGTGAACCTACCTACGTGGCGAGTGCTGCTAATCTTAGTGGATCTTGTCTAGATAAAAATAATAGTGGGTTTCTATACACCTTGGTACCTATATGGTGAGAAGTTGAGAACTGAAAATTAAAAGCTAAAAGAAAGACAACCTGTGAATGTTGTTGTTAGGTCTGTAGTCCGATGTATTATTAAATTTTATGTGGTCAACTGCTATTCCGAATCGAATCCATTTTCTCTCCTGTTTATAAACATCTCACCAGCACGATTTTCTAGGATTTCATGCCGAACGTTAGTCGTGATACAAAAGGAACTTTTCGAAGGCCGTTTGTGAATATGCATTCGGGCCTTTTCATAGTCAGAATGACAATGCTTCTGTATCAATGACGTGTCGATCGCCTACGTAGGAAAACAACACTGAAAACTCGATATGAAAACGTCGTACTACTGTAAGACTTACAAAAGTGTCGCCGCAAAATCGCACGTAGAAACATGTTGTATGTTGCTGTTGGGAAAAGGCTACGGTAGTGGTTTGTGATCGATTAAAAATATCTTGAGACTTTTTTTTATTTATTTATTAAAACTTCATGCAACATAAAGGTACATAGGTGGACTTAATGCCTGAGGCATTCTCTACCAGTCAACCAAGGGTGGTGGAGAGATAACATGGCAGGTGCATAAAAAAAAAGATAGTAAAGCAAAATGGGTACATTAATAGATATATATAGCTAAAATAAATTTACTTATATATTTACTATAATAAATACTATAAATATATATATATATCAAGTAATAGAAAGGCGTGTTATTGAGACGACTCTGCTAATCGTGTAGAAAATAATTCCGCAACTTCCGCTTAAATGCATACTGACTGGTGGCCTTCCTATCGAGAGGAAGCGCATTCCAGAAAAGAATGGACTGAATGTTAAAGGAAGAATGAATAAAATCAGAAGTATGAGACGGGCAAAGTAAGAGAAGATTGTTAGATGAACGTAGATTCCTAGAGTGTGAAGTACACAGATATTGAAAGTGAGGTATGAGATAAGGAGGAGGAGTAGGTGAGTTGAGAAGAGAGAAAAGTGTGGTCAAGGCCCGCAAATTTCTCCTCTGCCGAACTGGCATCCATTTGAGCTTAGATCTGCAGCTCGAAACATGGTCATATTTCCGCAGGTTGAATATGAACCGGATGCAGTTGTTTAGGAGTCTATCCAGCTTATCCAGGAATACTGCGTTCAGGTCAAAGTAGCACACGTCACCAAAGTCGATTAAAGGAAAGATTAAAGTCTGCACAAGCATAGTCTTCGTTTTTGCAGGCAAAAAGTTTCTCAGACGATACAGGCAACGCAAGGTCCCGTTGACTCTTTGACTGACACTAGAAACCTGACTTTGCCAGCTAAGCGTCGAGTCAAGATGTAGACCAAGATCTTTTACACTAGGGCTGATGGGGATTACAGTACCATTAAAAATTATAGGAGGAAGAGAGCTGATCCCCAGTCGACCCATCATGCGCGAGCTTCCAATCAAAATGGCCTGACATTTTGAGGGGTTTACAGACACCCCAAATCTATCAGATCAGTCCTTGACAGCCTCCAAGTCCCGGTTCACATCGCCTATAGCGTTGACAAACTCTCTACCCGCGCAGCTGCATAAAGTTGAAGGTCATCGGCATAAAGATGATACGAACACCGAAGACAATGAGTTATAAAATTTATGAAAATGGAGAATAACATTGGAGAAAGAATACCGCCTTGCGGAACACCAGCAGCCAGATCACACCAACTCGACGAACTCTCATCAACGCGAACCGACTGCTGTCGTCCCCGAAGATAGGAAGAGAACCATTCCAGGGCCTCGGAAGAAACCATAAGATGTGAAGGATAGAAAGGAGAATATCGTGATTGACGGCATTAAAGGCATTGGAGAAATCAATTAACACCAAAACAGTAACTTTGGTATCCTCCATCGCTTCTCTAATGTCGCCAGTCACTTTAAGGAGAGCAGAGATAGTACTGTGCCCCGGTCTGAATCCAGACTGGAATGAGCTAACAAGGTTATTCCGATGAACAAACCCTGAAAACTGCTTGTGGACGCAGGCCTCGAGCACTTTGGACAGGAAAGGGAAAATGGAAATTGGTCGATAATGATTAGGTAGGGAGGGATTTGAAATTTTGGGAAGCGGACGTATATAGGCCAAACGCCAGAGGGATGGAAATTGACCGGAATCGAGGGAAAAGTTGATGATATGGGTAATCGGTGGGAGAACAAAGTCGAGGATTAAGAAGACCATGTAACGACTGATCTCATCATAGCCCAGAGCTTTGGATTTTATGGACAGGATGATCTTTCTGGTTTCATCCAAGGTGACCGGAGAAAAGTGGAACTGTTCTATAATAGGACCAGGTAGGCCAGCAATGAAATCAACCGTCTGAGATAACATTTGGGAATCCAAAAGACAGGTAGTTGTGAAGTGATGATTGATATCATCCAGTCTTAGGGAAATCCACATGATGTGGCCTACCGACACCGAGAGTTCCAAGGAATTTCCAGATATCGGCAGGAGAAGAAGAAGATATGTTTTCAAGAATATGGCGGCGTTTAGCATTGCGTATCACCTGGTTACAACGATTTCTTGCAGCTTTGAAAAGGTTCCTGTTTTCAACACAGCGATCCCTTCTAAATTTTCGAAAAGCCCGATCCCTGCGCCTCATCGCCATACGAACCCCTGTCGTCATCCAAGGAGCAGGTGGACGCTTAATTTTAACCCTCTTGACAGGAGCGTGTTTATCGTAGAGCGCAAGAACCGTCCCATTAAAAAAGCCTAGCTTTTCATCTACAGTCACAGCCGCAGCAAGGCTTTCCCAATCCAGTTCCGACGCATCCTGACGCAGTTTCTCAACATCCATGCGGGCAAAACAACGCATATGCAAAACTTTAGGAGGAGGTTTAGGTGGTCTTAGGGTGTAGGAGAGGAATATGAGGTCGTGATTGGAAAAGCCAGGTGCAGGAAACTGACCATTAGAGGAAACCAGGGAAGGAGTGGACGTAAGGATCAAGTCTAGCCAAGTGTCATCACCCAAGACATTGAAGTGAGTAGGTTGCAGAGCAAGGACATGAAGGCTGACGGATTCTATAATATGAAGGAGTTTACGGGGACGAGGGGTTGGGCGTGACAGGTCAGTGTTGAAATCGCCCATGATTATACAGTGTGCATGCTCGTTTAAAGGTAGACTTTCAATCAAACTTTGTGACCACTTACCTAGGTACTTCCTTACTTGCTTCATAAGGTAATGCTTCTTCGTAATAGTACTTACGTGATTCAAAGACAACAATGTTTTTCACTTTGCCATATTTAAGGTCTAAGCAGATTATAATTTATCGTTAAAAGCTTTGTGAACATTTCATTAGCTCGTAGATTCTTGTCGTTCCCATCTCAAGTTTACGGTCGAATTTTAGGTATTCCTAATTTATTGGTAACCCTCTTTAGCGTAAGTACTGTAATATATTATAATAAAGTACCTGGGCGATCGAACTCTGCTCGGGTGGAAATAGAGAAAACGACGTTTTCTAAAAATTAAACCTAGCTAGATCGATTTATCGCCCCCGAAACTCCCTGCATACTAAATTTCTGAAAATCGTTGGAGCTGTTTCCGAGATTCAGATTTATATATTCAGATGTATATACAAGAATTGCTCGTTTAAAGGTAGGTATTGTTGTAGGTAGATACTGGCACACACAGCGTTATTTTAGTAAAGCTTCTATTGAATACAGAAGTGTGGAATATTTCACCAAAACTTATTCTGTTGTCTAAGCAAATACACAGCAGTATTTGTATAAGAAATATTTTTATTTAAATTTCCCCAAGCGAATTGTCTAACTCAGCTTTTACTGAGGTTCTGCTTTGAATTGCAAATACTATTTACCTATATTACAAATCTGTTTTGGGTTTATTCAATAAACAACACACATTCATTGACAAGAGGTTACATTCAGGTAGGTACTAAACCTTCGAAGCCTCCATAATATTGAAATTCTTTGAATGTAAAGCAGTCGCATGATACGAACCAATTTTCTGTAGATCTACATCGGATTGGCCCATAAAAATGTGTTTATCGAATATCAAACATCATTCCGGCGACATTTATTATTGTCGCTACCAGATCGCACAATAATACTGGTCTATAAATATTGTCAAAGTCTGGAACATGAGCTAATTGTAAAATATTGCTCAAGAGGCTTCATCTCTTGACAAACGTCGCGTTAAAATTTTAACGTTAAAATTGCCACTCGACGCCGCTGCCTCAGAAAATTTCATACTTTTTCATAAAACTTCAGAGGACGAAGAAAAACGAGTTCTCCGTTGGTTTAAAAAGAAAGTTAAATCTTCGGAAGAAGCTGAAAGCTTGAATCGAATTTGACAAAATAGAGCTATGGAACACGCTACCCTTTTCGGTTTTTCTGAAAGCGGATTTCACGTAAACGTCAGTAAGATCTCTGCAAAGTATGAAATTGATTGTAACGATCGTTTTAGTTTGATGTACACATTAATAGTAGCTACTTAACTTTTTTCTGTTCAAAAATAATGTTGAACGTCTTTGAATTATTCATAAAATATATCATTATGCTAATATTGATACTTAACTAAATAATTAACTTGCCCATAATATTTATAAATAGATAGAAACTACTGTTCTCGTAAATAAAATGATTTGATCATAGAATACCATCACAAACAATACCATTTCTTATGTCACCTTATAGGTACCTTTAATAAATACAGGTTTTGCTTGTATGTTTTACAATTTAAACACAGTGTACCTAAATGTACCTCAGTTATAATATATGAACAGGGTTACGTAGCTGGACTGTTTATTTTGTAAATGGTATTACTCTCTGAGATTTCCATTTGCGAAATGGAAAGTAATTTCTTGGACCCTTCCTACGAGGGTAAATATTACCTTACCAAATACCGAAGCTAACATTACCTACCTATATTACATACTTACCTTCGCACCTGTTTTAATTTTACTTTGGGATTGAAAATAAAATATTACTTGATATAAAAGAAAACCAGAAAATTTATGCCAAGGACAAATTCGATGATACGCCCTCTTCTAAGTATTACTTATTTCGTTGCCTTTGATAGTGGCAGCGATAGTTAGTGAAAACTTTGCAGTCGGTTGACTGAATTAAAAATTTGAAAACAGATTTCGAATTACTCGTAAATATTCTCGGTGAAATTGCTTTAACTGCAGCTCTATCTGTGCCTAATTTATTCAAGTTTGTTATTTTAAACAAATTTCGTCGGTCCGGTTTCTATTTCGTACCCACATTCCACTTAACAGAGCTAAAATTCTCACATTGTTACCTTACCTTGCATTATCATAACTCTTTCACGCCTAAGCGGCTAACGCCAAACATTCAAGAGGAAAAATCCTAGCACTCAAAGATTTCCCTTTTACTTTTACGAGAACTAAAAAGGCAAAACCTATTTACATACATTTGGTGTTCACTCTTCCGCAATAGAACAAATGGGTTGACATAATCGTAAATTCTATTTATCCAATAAATAAGCTTATTAGGAAAGAAGAAAATATTGTAAGAAAAACGTCTGTTATGATATAAAAGAAAGGAATATGGAACTGGTTAATAAAGCGGTCGATGGTCAATATAAGCATAACTTTCGGTAATTCGGAAAAACTTTTCCTATAGCGATATTGTTTCATATAAAGGCCACAGAGCCGTTTGTGGTATATGTACGGAATATTACTACTCTACTTAAACACGGTAACATTGTAGATAAACTTACTGTTAAAACTAGTAATGTTTTATTCAACTGCAATAGCAATATGTTTAGGTACCACTATACAGGGCATTACGCAACATTTGACATATAGAACGATAACAATGGTCTTATGGAAATATTCGACCTCAAATGAAGAATACACGATATTTAGGTACGAATTTCGCTTATTGTCAAAACAAAACCGTCAGGATTCTGATACCTTTGTAAGACTCATCACAATATAAAATAGTTCTCATGAATCACAGAAGCGAAATACTTGCCTTCGAAATAAAAGAGACGCAAAAGAATAGAATGAGCTAAATTCTTGTGTCAGAGACAATAAATCTACGCACGAGTATGCGTACATACCAAACCGCAATATAAAAAGCCAACCCTATTCTGTAGTAAAATAACGTTTTGTTTGGTTATACGATGGGACTAAACCTATAAGAACGCAAATGTAAATAGGATGGAACAAAAGACATGAAACTAAAGCTAACACCAAATTGACAGTATAAACATATTGACCGAGCGTGCCTTCTAATAAAACTTGACAGAAACTCATATGGATATTAAATGATGTTACGATTTCTCGCATAATAGAATCTATGCTGAAAGCTGCAGTATAATTTAGCAATGCGTCTGCAGGTGGACCAGCTTTTAATGACAGTATGATAACGCTTCTGCCTCCAAAAGAATGCCTTACTAAGAATTCTTAGTAAATTACTGCAAAGACAATTAAAAAGTTCTAAGCAAGATCTCCTTTCAAGCAGCCTAATGCAGTTGGAGACAGTTATTTTTACAATACATCATACGACACGAGTAGCTATAATCATTTTAGCAGTGCATGAAGTAGTTTACCAAACCTTTGCGACTAGCAACTGTGAATCGAATTGAATTAAACTATATAAAAGCAGGAAACTCAAAGCTCCGCAACTGTATTTGGGTACGTTTGTCGCTTTGAAAGATTTCATATAGACTGCCTGCATATTTGCAGCTAAGTGAATTCTATTCAGTTTAGCAAGCAAATGTATGTAGATTTTCCGATACATTATTTGTATGTCAGCCATAATGATTTTCACTTGCGGCAGGATATAAAATCGACATCAGTTTATGAGAATTTAAAGGTCGTCATTTGCATTTTCCCACCCTGTCAGTGAACGGTAAATGGATTCATTCCCTTCAACTGCCTTGTACAAATTGCTTGACAAAGATAAGTGGTTGGAACGTGTCATGTTTTCCTTCGAAGTTTGCCTAGAAACACGATCTTTCTTTATTATTTTATAAAACTTATTTCTGCTGAGTTATAGTTTCGTAATTAATGTAACAGCCCCAATTTTCTAGAACGACACTGACTTTAAGAATCAGGACAGTTGCGTCATAACCTATAGATAGAAAGCCGATATACAGTTGCAAAACTCAATAAACAAACCTCTCTTTTCGATTTTAGGGTCAATAGTACCGCGTAGTAGTTATCCTGCAGACATATTAGTACCGCCCACAAAATTGTTATTGACAGCAGGTATCAATTACAAACAAAATGGCTCTGAATAAACAAGGGCTCCGGAAAAGCCAGCCATTAGCATACTGTGTTCGTCGCACAGACCATTACTAAGCATTTATAATACATTCATTTATATACAACAATACTTGACAGGAGCTCGATTTAATAGCGTATTGTCCGTTATAAAGGCTTTTGTTACCATAACAAATCGTTATAAAATTAATTGTCCCGATTCCTCTTCAGAATCTTCAGTTACATGAATAGAGAGTGACACCCTTTGTGAACTTATCTTGCCTTCTTCAAACGATTACGTAACGTTTAGAGACCATTAACTTCCTTTTAAATCGGTGATTGGAATTAAACGAGTTTTCTTATCCTTGTCCTCGAAAAATTTATTGCTGAATCTCATTTTGGTAAACTTTGGTTTTTTTTTTGTTCCAATAGATTCTTTATTGATAAGTAATATATACAACTGAATATTTCTAATCTTATGACTAATAACAAAACAAAATTACATACAAAGGGGAGAAGGAAAAGGGCTCATTGCGCATCAAAAAATTCGTCCACATCGATGTCAATGGGAAACGTGCCCAGAACGCTGGCAGCATTGCCACGTTGAATGGCAATGCTGATCCTCTGGCTGAAGAAAAGGCCAGCCCTCTGGTCACGTAAACAGTCGACTGACCGTTTACTTATGTCTCGAAAAACTCGGTGAGCACTCGGACCCCATGGACCTAATGTGACTTTGGATTTGATTTTTTCTGTTTGTTTTTATTCTTTTTATTCGTAAGTACTGTGAACCTACCTAGCTGTTGAGTGCTAATATTAATGGATTTTATCTAGGTAAAAACAATTTTATACACCTTGGTATACAGTAAGTGAGAAGTTGAGAACTGAAAATTAAGAGGCTAAAAGAAACCAGTGATTGTTGTTTTATGCAAAGTTGTATGATGTCACCTTTGAATTTAAATAGGTCAGGAGAGATTTTATTGTAGAACAGCTACATAACTTTCGTACATAAATCCCTTTTAAATACCAACGTGTCCGTAAACTTGAGTATTTATTTTATGGGTCGGGCTTTCCCGAAACGGTCTCAGCGTGAAACTTTAGTGCTTTTACGTGTTAGGTCTGTAGTCCGATGTATTATTAAATTTTATGTGGTAAATAGCTATTCCGAATCGAATCCATTTTCTCTCCTGTTTATAAACATCTCACCAGCACGATTTTCAAGGATTTCATGCCGAATGTTAGTCGTGATATAAAAGGAACTTTTCGAAGGCCGTTTGTGAATATGCATTCGGGCCTTTTCATAGTCAGAATGATAATGCTTCTGTTTCAATGACGTGTCGATCGCCTACGTAGGAAAACAACACTGAAAACTCGATATGAAAACGTCGTATTATTATTTCCCCTATATTTGTTAGACTTACAGTAGCTCTGTATGCTAACGAATGTGTCGCCGCAAAATCGCACATAGAAACATGCTGCATGTTGCTTTATGGAAAAGGCTACGGTAGTGGTTTGTGATCGATCAAAAATATCTTGAGACTTTCAATCAAACTTTTTGACAACCTACCTAGGTACTTCCTTACTTGCTTCATAAGGTAATGCTTCTTCGTAGTAGTACTAACGTGATTCAAAGACAGCAATGTTTTTTACTTTGCCAAATTTAAGGTCCAAGCAGATTATAATTTATCGTTAAAAGCTTTGTGAACATTTCATTAGCTCGTAGATTCTTGTCGTTCCCATCTCAAGTTTACGGTCGAATTTTAGGTATTCCTAATTTATTGGTAACCCTCTTTAGCGTAAGTACTGTAATATATTATAATAAAGTACCTGGGCGATCGAGCTCTGCTCGGGTGGAAATAGAGAAAACGACGTTTTCTAAAAATTAAACCTAGCTAGATCGATTTATCGCCCCCGAAACTCCCTGCATACTAAATTTCATGAAAATCGTTGGAGCTGTTTCTGAGATTCAGATTTATATATTCAGATGTATATACAAGAATTGCTCGTTTAAAGTTAGGTATTGTTGTATGTAGATACTGGCACACACAGCGTTATTTTAGTAAAGCTTCTATTGAATACAGAAGTGTGGAATATTTCACCAAAACTTATTCTGTTGTCTAAGCAAATACACAGCAGTATTTGTATAACAAATATTTTTATTTAAATTTCCCCAAGCGAATTGTCTAACTCAGCTTTTACTGAGGTTCTGCTTTGAATTGCAAATACTATTTACCTATATTACAAATCTGTTTTGGGTTTATTCAATAAACAACACACATTCATTGACAAGAGGTTACATTCAGGGAGGTACTAAACCTTCGAAGCCTCCATAATATTGAAATTCTTTGAATGTAAAGCAGTCGCATGATACGAACCAATTTTCTGTAGATCTACATCGGATTGGCCCATAAAAATGTGTTTATCGAATATCAAACATCATTCCGGCGACATTTATTATTGTCGCTACCAGATCGCACAATAATACTGGTCTATAAATATTGTCAAAGTCTGGAACATGAGCTAATTGTAAAATATTGCTCAAGAGGCTTCATCTCTTGACAAACGTCGCGTTAAAATTTTAACGTTAAAATTGCCACTCGACGCCGCTGCCTCAGAAAATTTAATACTTTTTCATAAAACTTCAGAGGACGAAGAAAAACGAGTTCTCCGTTGGTTTAAAAAGAAAGTTAAAGCTTCGGAAGAAGCTGAAAGCTTGAATCGAATTTGACAAAATAGAGCTTAGGAACACGCTACCCTTTTCGGTTTTTCTGAAAGCGGATTTCACGTAAACGTCAGTAAGATCTCTGCAAAGTATGAAATTGATTGTAACGATCGTTTCAGTTTGACGTTACACATTAATAGTAGCTATTTAACTTTTTGCTGTTGTAAAATAATGTTAAACGTCTTTGAATTATTCATAAAATATATCATTATGCTTATATTGATACTTATCTAAATAATAAACTTGCCCATAATATTTATAAATAGATAGAAACGACTGATCATAGAATACCATCACGAACAATACCATTAATAAATACAGGTTTAGCTTGTATATTTTACAATTTAAACACAGTGTACCTAAATGTACCTTAGTTATAATATATGAACAGGGTTACGTAGCTGGACTGTTTGTTTTGTAAATGGTATTGCTCTCTGAGATTTCTATTTGCGAAATGGAACTTCTTGGACCCTTCCTACGAGGGTAAATATTACCTAACCAAATACTCAAACTAACATTACCTACCTATATTCCATATTTACCTTTTTTTTTTTTTTTTTTGGGTGGGAAATCATCCAATATGACTTCTCCCGCTCTGGGTGAAGCGGGAGGGCGTGTCAGACTTTTACTGACTAAAACCCACCCGTGTTCCTTCAGTTGCTTGCGCCAGGGCCGCGGTAACTCTCTTTCAAATTTATCCGCGACCCAGACAGGCATCGGTCCTATCAGGCCCCGTCACTTTTGCTGACATCTCTTTGAGGCGCGCGTGGAACACTACGCGCCGTAAACTCGGGCTTGGTCCTTATCGGACGGTAAGCTACCCATAACTTGCCGTCCGCAAGCCCGTGCCTACGGTGGCCGGGAATCGGCTTGCGACTCCCTACGCCCGGGGCGTCTCCTGCGGTGGCTAGGGGCGTGAGGGCGTCTCCTTTGCGTCTCCCTCACGCGTTCCGCCTCCTCCTTTGCGAGCAGGAGGAGTCAGCTTCCCATGCCCTCTCGCTCCGTACCATGGCCTGGACCAGGGCCGGACGCGAGAGGTCGCCACCACCGATCGCCTCTACGAGGACACGGCGGTGCTCCGCCCAAGCGGGGCAGATCTCCACCGTATGCTCCACCGTGTCCTCTGGGCGGTCCACACAATGGTGACACCCGGGCGTTTCCTCCCGCCTAATCCTGAACAGGAACTTCCCAAAACATCCGTGTCCGGTGAGGACCTGCGTCAGGCGGAAGGTGAGGACGCCGTGACGCCTCTCTAGCCACTCCTCAAAGAGGGGCCTTACCGCCGCAATTGTGGCGTGCCCAGCGCTGGGTTGCGACAATCGCCCACTCCATGTCACCATGAGATCCTGCCGGAGCTCTGTCCGCCGAGCCGCGATTTGTCGCGGTAACGGAGTTTCGCCCCAGCATTTGGCCTCCTCGCGCCACTCCCATATTTGCGCGAGGACTTTTGCTTCCAGATCCCATGGCGGCAATCCGGCAAGGAGGCTCGCCGCCTCACGGAGACCGTGCGGTATCCCCGGATCAGCCGGATGGCCTTGGTCCTTTGGGACGCGCTCAACCGGCGGGTTGGTCGCCGCCTCAGGTAACGCGCCCATACCGGTGCCCCGTAAAGGGCCATGGACCGCACGACCCCCGCGTAGAACCTCCGGCAGGAGGCGTTTGGACCCCCTAGATTGGGCAGCAGCCGCTTGAGGGCAGCCCCCGCCCGCTCCAGTCTGGGAGCCAAACGTCGGAAATGCTCAACGAAATTCCACCGGCTGTCGAGGACGAGTCCCAGGTACTTCATCGTCGACCCAACGCCGATGTGAACCCCTCCTACCGTTATTTGGGATCCCGGCGGTGGCGCGTTCCGAGGATCGTGAAAACACATGGCCTCAGACTTGTGCAGGGCCACCTCGAGTCCCAATTGCCGGATCCTCTCGACGATTATCGCAACCCCGCGTGTCGCTGTTTCAGCCGCCGCCTGGTGCGATCTCCCTTGCGCAAGGACCAGCGTGTCGTCAGCGTAGCATACCAAGCTGACACCAATAGGGAGATCGGCGCGCAGCACCCAGTCGTATCCGATGTCCCACAGATGCGGCCCCATAACCGATCCCTGTGGGACACCGCACGACATCTCTCGCCGGTTCCACTCTCCCTGGTGACCGGGGTAGATGACGGCCCTGTCCGTCAGATAGGCCTCGACCACGCGACAGAGGTAGGGCGGCATCCGATGGTATTGGAGTGCCTCCCTGATGCAGCTCCATGGCATGGTGTTGAAGGCATTGGCGATGTCTAAAGACACCGCCAAGACGACTTTACCACGGGCCACTGCATCCCCCGTCGTGAGGGCTCGCACGCGCATGATGGCGTCCACCGTAGAGCGACCCCTGCGGAAACCAAACTGGCTCTCGGCCAGATCCGGACCCACCCGCACCAACTGCCCGACGAGGCGGTCTGCAATAACTCTTTCAAAGAGCTTGCCCACCTCATCGAGCAGCACGATGGGCCGGTAAGCGGACGGAGAGTCCGCAGGGCGCCCCGGTTTCTTAATGAGGACCAGTTTCCCCGTCTTCCAACGAAGTGGGTACTGGCCCCTCTCCAAGCATGCGCTAAAGAGCCCCCTTAGTCGAGGCCCGAGCTCCCGGTCCAGCTGCTTCAGCGCCCACCGCGGACCACTCGGGGTCTGTCGGACCGGCACGCTCGAGGTCTGGGCGGAGACGTCGAACCGGATATACCGGTGGTCGGAATAGGTCTCCACCTCCTCCATGACACGCCAGTCGACTACACGTGTTGACAGAGCGGCGCTGGCGAACGAAATGTCCACCACCGATTCGCCCTGCATCCGAACACACGTGGGGACAGAACCCCGGTTTAAGACGACCAGGCCTGTCTCCAGAGCCCTGTCCTCCACCATTCTGCCCCGTGCGTCCGTATACCGGGAACCCCAAGCCACATTCTTGGCATTGAAGTCCCCGACGACGAGCACAGAGAGGGAGCGGTATCCGACGACGACGATTCTCAATTCTGCAAGGGAGTTGTGGAACTCGGCGAGAGTTCGGTTCGGAGATAAGTATACCCCCACCACAGCAATCTCTCCGAACCTTGCTGCCACGCAACCCTGTCCCCTCTTGACACCCTCGAAGGACGGGGTACCGGCGGCGGCGGCGGCTGACGAAATTAGGGTCACTGAGCCGCTCAGGTCCCCCACCCAGTCATCCCTGGGCGGGACGAAGTACGGCTCAGCGACCACGGCGATGTTAATCGACCACTGCGCTATGCTCTGGAATAGCAGATCCTGAGCAGCTGCGCAGTGGTTGATGTTCGCCTGAAGGAGGCGTAATGGGGCCATTATTGGCAATCCATTTCCGCCTCCTCCCGAGCCCCCTGTGAGGGATTCCATATTTAGCTGCGCACCTGTTTTAATTTTACTTTGGGATTGAAAATAAAATATTACTTGGTATAAAAGAAAAATCAGACAATGTATGCCAAGGGCAAATTCGACGATATGCCCTTCTAAGTTTTACTTATTTCGTTGCCTTTGATGATTGCAGACGGTTGACTGAATTGAAAATTTGAAAACCGATTTCGAATTACTTGTAAATATTCTCGGTGATATTGCTTTAACCTATCTGTGCCTAATTTATTCAAGTATGTTTTAAACAAATTTCTTCGGCCCGGTTTCTATTTCGTATCCACATTCCACTTAACTGGGCTAAAATTCTCACATTGATACCTTACCTTGCATTATCATAACTCTTTCATGCCTAAGCGGCTAACGCCAAACATTCAAGAGGAAAAATCCTAGCACTCAAAGATTTCCCTTTTACTTTTACGAGAACTAAAAAGGCAAAACCTATTTACATACATTTGGTGTTCACTCTTCCGCAATAGAACAAATGGGTTGACATAATCGTAAATTCTATTTATCCAATAAATAAGCTTATTAGGAAAGAAGTAAATATTGTAAGAAAAACGTCTGTTATGATATAAAAGAAAGGAATATGGAACTGGTTAATAAAGCGGTCGATGGTCAATATAAGCATAACTTTCGGTAATTCGGAAAAACTTTTCCTATAGCGATATTGTTTCATATAAAGGCCGCAGAGCTGTTTGTGGTATATATCACGAAATATTACTACTCTACTTAAACACGGTAACATTGTAGATAAACTTACTGTTAAAACTAGTAATGTTTTATTCGACTGCAATAGCAATATGTTTAGGTACCACCACAGGGCTAAACGCAACATTTTACATATTGAACGATAAAAATAGTCTTATTCATCATTCGACCTCAAATGAAGAATACACGATATTTAGGTACGAATATCGCTTATAGTCAAAACAAATCCCACAGGATTCTGATTCCACCTTTGTAAGACTCATCAAAATATTTAATAGTTCTTATGAAATCACAGAAGCAAAATACTTGCCTTCGAAATAAAAGAGACGCAAAAGAATAGAATGAGCTAAATTCTTGTGTCAGAGACAATAAATCTACGCACGAGTATGCGTACATACCAAACCGCAATATAAAAAGACAATCCTATTCTGTAGAAAAATAACGTTTTGTTTGGTTATACGATAAGACTAAACCTACAAGAACGCAAATGTAAATAGTATGGAACAAAAGACATGAAACTAAAGCTAACACCAAATTGACAGTATAAACATATTGACCGAGCTTGCCTTCTAATAAAACTCGACGGAAACTCATATGGAAATTAAATGATTTTACGATTTTACGCATAGTAGAATCTATGCTGAAAGCTGCAGTATAATTTAGCGATGCATCTGCAGGTGGACAAGCTTTTTATGGCAGTATGATAACGCCTCTGTCTCCAAAAGAATGCTTTACTAAGCATTCTTAGTAAATGACTGCGAAGACAACTAAAAAGTTCCAAGCAAGATCTCCTTTCAAGCAGCTTGATGCAGTTGGTGGCAGTTTAATTTTACATTACATCATATGACACGAGTAGCTATTGTCATTTTAGCAGTGCATGAAGTTGTTTTTCTAACCTTTTCAACTAGCAACTGTTAATTGAATTGAATTATACGATCTCAAAACAGGAAACTCAACTCTCCGCAACTGTATTTGTGTGCGTTTGCCGCTTTGAGAGATTTCACATCGACTGCCTGCACACACATTTGCAGCTAAGTAAATTCGATTCAGTTTAGCAAGCACATATCTGTAGAATATTTTTATGTCAGCCATGACGATTTTTACTTGCGGCAGGACATAAAATCGATATCAGTTTATGAGAATTTAAAGGTCGTCATTTGCATTTTCCCACCCTGTCAGTGAACGGTAAATGGATTCATTCCCTTCAACTGTCTTGTACAAATTGCTTGACAAAGATAAGTGGCTGGAACGTATCATGTTTTTCCTTCGAAGTGTACCTAGAAACATGATCTTACTTTATTATTTTATAAAACTTATTCCTGCTGAGTTATAGTTTCGTAATTAATGTAACAGCCCCTTTGTATCTTGCGTCTGCCTTTTCATTTTTCAGACATTGAAAAGTTCAAAGACATTGGAACAATGGGTTTGCATATTATTTAATCAATTTTCTAGAATGACACTGACTTTAAGAATCAGGTCAGTTGCGTTATAACCTATAGATAGAAAGCCGATATACAGTTGCAAAACTCAATAAACAAACCTCTCTTTTCGATTTTAGGGTCAATAGTACCGCGTAGTAGTTATCCTGCAGACATATTAGTACCGTCCACAAAATTGTTATCGACAGCAGGTATCAATTACAAACAAAATGGCTCTGAATAAACAACGGCTCCGGAAAAGCCAACCATTAGCATATTGTGTTCGTCGCACAGACCATTACTAAGCATTTATAATACATTAATTTATATACAACAATACTTGACAGGAGCTCGAATTAATAGCGTATTGTCCGTTATAAAGGCTTTTGTTACCATAACAAATCGTTATAAAATTAACTGTCCCGATCGCTCTTCAGAATCTTCAGTTACATGAATAGAGAGTGACACCCTTTGTGAAATTATCTTGCCTTCTTTAAACAATTACGTAACTTTAAGAGACCATTATCTTCCTTTTAAATCGGTAATTGGTATTAAACGAGTTTTCTTATCCTTGTCCTCGAAAAATTTATTGCTGAATCTCATTTTGGTAAAGTTTGGTTTTGATTTTTTCTGTTTGTTTTTATTATTTTCATTCGTAAGCACTGTGAACTTACCTAGCTGGTGAGTGCTAATCTTAATGGATCTTGTCTAGATAAAAATAATAGAAGGTTTTTATACACCTTGGTATATGGTGAGAAGTTGAGAACTGAAATTAAAGCTAAAAGAAAGACAAAGTTGTATGATTTAAATTCAAAGGTGACCCTTTGAATTTAAATAGGTCAGGAAAGATTTTATTGTAGAAGAACTACATCATTTTCGTACATAAATCCCTTTTAAATACCAACGTATCCGTAAACTTGAGTATTTATTTTATGGGTCGGGCTTGCCCGAAACGGTCTCAGCGTGAAACTTTAGTGCTTTTACGTGTTAGGTCTGTAGTCCGATGTATTATTAAATTTTATGTGGTAAACAGCTATTCCGAATCGAATCCATTTTCTCTCCTGTTTATAGACATCTCACCAGCACGATTTTCTAGGCTTTCATGCCGAACTTTAGTCGTGATACAAAAGGAACTTTTCGAAGGCCGTTTGTGAATATGCATTCGGGCCTTTTCATAGTCAGAATGACAATGCTTCTGTTTCAATGACGTGTCGATCGCCTACGTAGCATGAAAGCGTCGTTTCCCCTTTATTTGTTAGAAACTTCAGCTATTGTATGACTAACAAAAGTGTAGCCACAAAATCGCACATAGAGACGATTGCTTTTGAGAAAATGCGACATTATAAAATACTGAATAGAGCTGGCATCTGGATAAGTACTCGTAATAAAAATAAAAAAGAACAAGCTCACCTACTTTCCCATTCGTTTATTCCAAACCCAATATTAAAGTACCTAAGCGTAATAGGTAAATATATACCCATCCAAAGTCTAGACGCGATGCCTTTGACGTGGTGGGTGTTTTCCCTCCCTACTCCCTTTGAGAGTTTTAATCTAAAATATAACCCTTGTCTACTCACTGCGTTCCTTTCAGAAATAACCAGATATGCTAAGACAATCCGTAATCGAATGTCGGAACAGGTTAGAGTCTAAGGAAATGTTCAAAAGGTGCTTTTCTCAGACTTTTTCAATGTTACTTAAAGGTGAGCGACATTTTCCAAGCCCTTTTGCTTGTAGGTCTTTCCAAATAAGGTCACGAACTCATTAGTGCGGTGGGTCACATAATCTGGCGAAGATTTGGGTGAGTTTTATTATTCGCTCTTACTACAGCAACAAAGTACTACGTCAATACCTTAGCGCTCGAAATGTCGTTACGTTTCAGACTTATTTGTTGAGGATATTGGAAAGCGATGTGGAAATTGTGAAATTCTACTTGGTTCCTCAAGACGTGTTCTCTCAGTCGAAAGTAATGTATTGGTGATTCATTGAATAATATGAATATTATCACCATTCCCGTCATTCAAAAGTTATGTGCAGTGACCTTTTCTAACGTAATATATCTGACATTCAATGCCCAAAAGTTTTTCCTAGTGGGCCACCTATAGCTTCATTGGTGTCCTTTAAGTGCGAATGTTCAAAGTTAGAGACATTCGGGCCATTTGGTCCGTCCGCGGGTAAAATTGGCAAGTATAACGTAATGTAGAGAATAATCTTGATGTATGGAGGCAAGGCTTCAGACCAGACGCTGTGGCGCCTCGCCCGACAATCGATGGAGACCCATCTCCCTCACAAGTTAACTGAATAGACATTATAGAGCGAAATACTCCACTAGTTCTCACGCTTTTGAAAGACTGTTCTGTCTTTATTCACACTCTTAATTCCTTTGTATGTAGCCTGATGCTGACTTTTTATAAAAGTTCTGATTTTGCTAAAATCTTGAATAATATGTTAGTTTGCGATAAAAATGCATTAATTTCATTTATTTATTGAATTATAAATTGTACAATATACTAGCTGTTGCCCGCGACTTCGTCTGCTTAGCATTAGTACTTCGAATAGCTTATTTTTTACATCGCGCAATATCATTGTAGGTGTGTGTGTGTAAGAAATTACTAGTTCACCATACAAATTCCACCCTCTTAAGGATGACTTCGTGATAAAAACTATCCTATCTCCTTCCCAGGGTCTCAAACTATCTCCATACCAAATTTTGACCCGACTACGGCGAAGCAAAAGGGATAAACCCACACACGTGTTTTAATAACCCCTATTATATGACCATTGCATAAACAACTGTTTTCTTTATCGGAGCACGTTCAAGGCAACTCTTTGGATACTTTCCCATTCAAAATGCAAAGCGTAAAAGTGTTTATAGTGAAATCACGAAGTGTCCATTTTCTACCACGAAGCTTTGTGCCCCAGAGTACAATTCTGTTTATCGTCGACTCGGAACACAGTTGCATTTAAACACCGCATAATGGCGTTCTATAGATTCCATAGAGTTTCTAAAATGGCTAAAATAGAAATATTTTGCCTTGCCAGTGTTTGTTTAAAAATAATATCGGTTTGACTGTCTATCAAAATCCTACTAGTGTGTTAAGCACAAAAGAATACAAGACATTCACCAATCAACCTCCTGAAAACAAAACGTTTTCATTTACCTTGGGACCTCTACGGGACTTCTGAATCCAATCCACAAGATATGAAATAAACAAAAAATATCCTAAAATCAATTTAAGTCGAAATGAAAAAAAAAAAAAATCAAATTCAGTGGACGAAATTGTCTTGCCTCAGTGATTTCTGTTTACGTAGCATTAAATTGGCCGTTGGGACGGGTGGGTAATCCTGCACGAAAAAGGTATTCGTTCACTTTGCTTTTACGAGTTTTACGAGCCTAGTTCACCTGCATAAATCAGGTCTTAGGGAAACTTTGAAAACAAAGGGTCTAGCTACATTGAAACAGCGAATAACTTTGCCGTGGCTTCATTCGTATGTATATTTCGAGGTTACAGAGGTAAGTAAGCGGAACCCCTTTCGCGTTCCGAATGAAGTTTATCGGGCCCACGTAACTCGAAATCTCGGCTTTCTAACTCAATTTTCATTGTATTGTTGTTGAATGGGTACGAGATACATTAGAATTTTATTTTTAGATCTCAAGTGGAACTTGCAAGGGTCTTGCTGAGATGTCTAGATTTTAGGCAAATAATTTAGTAGTACCTACTTGTGTGCCATATGTGAACTGAGAATGCCTAAGGCATTAAATGAGTCTTCGTACCTTTGTACATGAAGTCTTAATAAATAAATAAGTGTACAAGTATCTACTACACAAGTTTTTTGGATGAGTATCGTATCTCCACACATTTATGCTTGTAAACCCACCTAACTTCGGAGAACATGTTAATCGAGGACCAATCACTGTCGTTATGGGCAATCAGAACTCGATAGTCTGACACGGATCTAATCTCAGGTTGTTGGTTCCTCCAGTAATATCCGTTGTGGAGGTGAAATGACACCCTCTCTCCCTCCCTACTGGGTCTGTCTGAATCGAATCGATTACAAAATAATTGCCATGGGCTCTTCATACTTTACTACGTTAGTGATTTGTAATCTTACTTTATTCTCAATATCCTAAAAGTTGAAGGTCGATTATAGTGAATTTGTGAATAAATCAGGGTCTGTTGATGTCATGTTAGCGGCATATACCGCCGCGAAAAACTTTACCAAGTCGATTATTAAGGAAAACATACAACTTTTCTTTCAGACTACCATTCTGCACAAAAATATCACAAGGAAAATAATGCCCTTCATACTAAATCAAATATATTTCCGAGAACAAATTCCTATTCTTGAATGTTTCTTTTATTCTTCAGGAAACGGCCGCCATATTTCAGTTCTGAACATTAATGAATATTATGTCGTTTATGTATTTCAAAGAGCGATGAATAAAAACGTAGGAACTCAAGTGTTCGTTCTTGCCCCACGGTTTCCCAGAGGCACGATGCTTATTAAGATAGCAATAACTTTCATTGACGCTCACAAAAACAAAGTTCACGGCCCATAAGTCGTAAAAAAATAATCTTTCTTGTTATTTTTTTTATCTTTTCAAATAAAGTCTCAACCCACCTCATGGCTGATAGTTACCGTCACTCCAAGATATGTATCTTAAAATGTCTACGGCCCGAGGGCTTAGGTTAGACCAGGTACTCGACTGTTATTGGACAAAATGATATCTCTACACGATTCAAAGTAAAAATAATAAGCGTTGTAGCTTTTGCTGTGATGTTTTCTTTTTATATTTTAGAAACAACAATTTTACTTTTTCTAAAAACTTTACTTTTAAGAGTAGCAAGATTGTTATCATCAATCAAAAATATTTATTTTTCATTTCATACACAATGCAAATAAAATCCGGTAGTATAGTATTGTTCTGTTGATACGTGTTCCAGCGACAAAAAGAAATAATATTTCGTTCTATATTCCTGTATGACCTATAAAGTCTGACAAGTCTACTTACACAATGTTGAAAGGAAAATAATAAGCCTTTCAACATGGCTATGCTGACAACACGTTATGTAGGGCTGTATACTTGTAAATCTTATTTTCTTTTGCTTTATTCTATTATTTTTTGTTACCTTTGTCAAAAGGGTCTTAATATTATTGTCTCATGTGTTGTCTTTGTATTGTGATGAATTTTCTGTCACTCTTTTCTTTACAGTTCGGCGACCCGCCCCAGCGACTCATTGTTTTTACGACTTGACAAAACATCGGGCTTTCTTTATTATAATTAAGTTATATATTAATATTGTATACAGATTAACCTTCCGAAATGAATTCTCAATATAGTGGAGAAAAACGTGGTCATGCATTTATGTATGTTACAGTTAAAACCCGCTTCTCGTTAGAACTCGTTTTCCCTATAGTGCGCGCGGAACTAGTTGGCCGCTCCTTAGGTGGCGCGTCATCTAAGGAGCGGCCAACTAGTTCCGCGCACACTATAGTTAAAACTAGTTTTTACTGAATGCCTTTGTTACAACTAGAAATACCTAGCCAAAACTAGAATTTACCACTGATATATTTGTTTTTCAGATAAAAATAGCTGTCACGCCGAGCTTTAGTTATCGGGCAATGTAATGAATACTGGTTTAAACTTCTATATTTATCACATTGTCTGGTCATTATGAATATTGCTACGTAACGGTTGAGCAATTTGATAATTATGGTCAATGAATTAGTCCAAGAGCGAGCGAAACGAGCTTAAGGCACCCGACACGGATAAGTTAGGTTCAAAGGAGATGACCGGAGCTGAAGTGAGCGAGCGAAGTGCGAACACAGCTCCCCTCATCTCCTTCATGTTAGGTTACTTTAGACCCTGCAAACAGAAACTTTGTTGCTTAAATAGTAATCGTACTTACACATTCTATATTAAAACCAATGTCAACATTAAAATATAACATTATAATAGTTTTTATCACATTGTCTACATATATATACAATTTTGAGCATAGCAAACTCGAATTAACTATAATTCTAGTTTTAACAAAGGCATTTAGTAAAAACTAGTTCTCACTAGGGGTAACGCGTTCTATCTAAAAACGGTTTTTAACTGTAACATATATAATAATATAATAATCTTTCGTGTCTAAAGGCTACTATGTTTTTTTAAACGTATGTAGATTTAAAGTACAAAGATCTTCCTTGCCGAGATAAAATCCATGGTTTCTCCTACAGTATTAATAAACCACGTAGGTATACATGCCTGACAAGGCCTCTGCGAGTTAGCATCGGCCCCTCGCACGCCTTTCAAAGGACCGGGACCCCAGGGTCCCGAGATTGCCAAAACTACGTATAAACATTAAATCGCTGAGGCAGTACGTAGGTATTTATTCGGTGAAATAGTTAATCTTCGTTAAATGTCAGACAATTTGATGCGCAGACATCTCACGATCCTAGATAATCGGGTTATTTAATTCCCACCACGTAGACATGTAATCTCGTCTGTGGGGATATGTTATGGACCAAGTGATTAATACGGCATTAATCGTAATGCCCGGTCAATTTGAAAAATGCCCAATATGAGTAGGCAATATGATAAAAACTATTTAAATAATTGAATTGACCGGCCTTTCTACCCATCACTTTTTGGGCCGGATAATAAAAAGTTGTGTTTGTTTTTATTATGTTCATGTTGAAATTGGTTTTAATATAGAATAAAGTACGATTACTATTTAAGGAGACGACAGTCACCAACGACCTTGAAGGAACAAATCGCGCCCTCGTTTCACACACGCGCGACCCAAAATTCGGTAGTTTTCTTAAAAAAAAGCCTCAGATCAAAATGTAGATAATTCAAATGTCTTTGAGATGGTCACAATTGTATTAAAATACGCCCTGCAGTTTTGGTGCAATTAGCGTTTTTTATCTGTGTTAGACATAACTTTACAAATTAATTACACTATGTTATACGAATATAATTCAAAACATTACCACTAGCCGTTTAGACGTGATTCTCATTTTAAAATCAGCAACTGCGAGGTATTTGTGCCTTAAGCAACAAAGTCGAAGTTGCCTGGAAGTCGGTTAAAAATACACCGACTTCCGGAAGTCGGTGTCAAAAAACGAAGAATCGGAAGCAGGAATACCGACTCCCAGAATTAAAGTTATTTTTCACTTTGTAATGTTTTTATTTGGAAGTCGGTTCCATTTTTTGTAAAATAGCTTTTTTATTTGATATTTTTGGTTAAAATTTATGGATGCCACTTAATTGATGCAAATGGATCATCATAGTACATGTAAAATTACATTTCACCTTGTATACAGCCAACCAATAGCTTTATTATGTAGGTACTCTCTACCGAATAAAAAAGGATGGTATTTAAAAGTACTTTAATTTATTCCCATTTCACTTACCTAATTTTGCCTGTGTTCCACCAAATATACTGAATGTGCACCAAAATATGTTCATTAAAATATGTCATAACGAGCATCTATTTAACAACTGTTGCAAATTTGTAAAAATAGTAATACACCTAATTTTAAAAACAAGCATTTATTTTTTTAGTTAAGTTTAGTTTTTTAGTTTAGTTTAGTTTAGTTTTAGTTTTCGAATAAGTCAACGTAGCCCCGCTGCGCTCCTATTTCTGTCTGCAGGGTCAAAAGTAACCTAACACGAACGAGATGACGGGAGCTGAGTTCGCTCGCTTTGCTCGCTCACTTCAGCTCCCGTCATCTCGTTCGAACCTAACCTGTCCGTGTCGGGGTGCCCTAAGTTCCCGAGCTCGCTTCGCTCGCTCTTGGACTGATTCTTTGACCATAATTTATTCGTAGATCAACTAATATTTGGTGCACGATCAGTATTTTTCGGGGAAGAATAAAATAGTTATTGTTACAATAGAATATTTGCAGCGCACTACAATAAAAAAGTGTTATATCTTGGTGTTAATTTGGAATTTGTTTGATGCAACATATTTTGTTGGCCGAGTAGTTTAATTATAGTAAAACAATTAAACGGGTTTAAGATCAATATTTTAGAAATGCATACATAGATGTACCTTTAGATTTTTGGTGAACACAAAAATATTATCCAATAAAAAAGGAATATTATAAAATCTATCGTTACAATTGGCATTGCTAAATCGCAATTTCCTAAAATTTTTATTTATTGCGTATACCAACACGTCTACAACGGAAAAGTTCAGTTTCATATACAAAAGTAATGTGTAAATGTTCTGCAATGTCTCTCAAATCTTAGTTCGGTTTCCGTTTTTTCTTTGCGATACTGCGGACATATCGTAACGCTAAAATTTATGTAAGTTCTGCGAGAGGGTGCCAGCAAAGTTTAAAGAAACTCTGCAGAAGGAAGTTCGATACTACATTTATGACCGAATCGGATTTTACTGCTTTTGCATATGTCATACTTTACTTTGTGCGATTGTACAGTTGGCAATTTTTTAACCTACTGAGACAGAGAAGGCGTTTCTTAAACATCCTATCAAAAAAAAAACATAAATATTTGCGTCTTTACTGTCACCAAACTATATTAATACTAGCTGACCCAGCAAACTTTGTTTTGCCATAAAAAGACCAAACATTTATCTACCCTACCTACCCGACCCTACACTACCCTACCCTACCCGACCCTACACTACCCTACCCTACACTACCCTACCCTACCCTACACTACCCTACCCGACCCTACACTACCCTACCCTACCCTACCCTACCCTACCCTACACTACCCTACCCTACTCTACCCTACCCTACCCTGCACTACCCTACCCTACCCTACCCTAACCTACCCGACCCTACACTACCCTACGCTACCCTACCCTACCCTACACTACCCTACCCTACCCTACCCTACCCTACCCTACCCTACCCTACCCTACACTACCCTACCCTACTCTACCCTACCCTACCCTACACTACCCTACCCTACCCTAACCTACCCGACCCTACACTACCCTACGCTACCCTACACTACCCTACGCTACCCTACACTACCCTACCCTACACTACCCTACCCTACCCGACCCTACACTACCCTACACTACCCTACCCTACACTACCCTACCCTACACTACACTACCCTACACTACACTACACTACCCTACACTACCCTACACTACCCTACCCTACCCTACCCTATGTCCTTCTCCTGGTTCTAAGCTACCTCCCTGCCAATTTTCAGCTAAATCGATTCAGCCGTTCTTGAGTTATAAGTGAAGTAACTAACACGACTTTCTTTTATATATATAGATTTCAATTTGTTGGTATTATACAAAGTTTTGCAGTGGCAAAAAATCCTTTGTTTTGAATTTTCATTGTTTAGCGGTTTTCCTTAATCTGTTTAAAACACGAATGTGAAAAAGTGAATTTCTGAAACTACAAGTACATAATATGTTCCATTTCTGAAATCGGTTTCAGAAAAAAAACAACGTTATTGAACGTGATTACTTTTTATTACAGACATCCATTTGAGATACAATTTGACGTAACACCTAGACCAGCACAAAATATTAATCCAATGCAGGCATAGTTATGACTGCGGAGAGTTTTCACTGCACCAAAACTTCAAGCATGCATTGGCACGGGCTACATTGGTAGCCCATATAAAATGATTTCCAGTCGTCAGAGATTTAAAGATATAGTAGTAAAAGGAGCTGAACACCCAAAATGAACCGGGTATGCAGTATTCACAGATGTCGAGATTCTTTATAAATAGGGATGTTTCCTGGGTAGAAAAATTTTAATTTTAGTTAGTCCGACAGTGAGATTATTATAACAAAAAATTACGACGATACACACATGAAATATCGTGTGACGTCACGGTGTGCCACACACTATACTGACAAAGTGACGTCACAAACCTATGATGCGCTTTATCTTAGTCAATTTTTATTTATTTAATAAAGGTTTTTTTTTAATGTTTCCAATATTATTTGATAATCTAGTTGTGATGACAACTCGTCACACTAGCTTTGTCATCCGTATCCTTAATAGGTCACTATCAATAATACGTCACTTTGTGCATGTTGTCAACTTCCCAATTTGTCTCAAGCCGTATTTCGTCTCTTGCCTAACTCGTCCGACGCTTATGTACACTTAAGCACAAAATATCTAAACATTTTCATCACAGCAAAATTTTATTAAAAACACAAATACTATCTACTTTTTAGTAATTAAGTAATCTTAATATTTAGGAAGAGACTAAATGGCATAAAGTTGAAGTCGAAAAAAAATATTTAAAAATTCGTTTTGATAAAAAAAAAATAAGGATAAATAAAAAAGAAAGAATAAAATGACATCGCCGAAAAACAAAATATGAAATTTAATGACAAAAGCCAGCTTTACCAACAGGCAACCAACCACTTCTTTTTCTCATTTTATACCTTGCAGTACAATCAATCTGCCTAGCCTTTTCCCAACTATATTGGGGTCGGCTTCCAGTACATTGAACAAAAATACGTATCCAATATTTTAGGATATGTAACGGTCGGACTAAACAGATATTTTTAATCAACCACCCTGTTCACCAGTAAGGGGTCCGCATGGTGGATAAGGCCCACACCCTCTCACATAAAGTAAACCTGTGTCCCACCAATGGCGACATTATAGGCTCATTATGCATGCTGCCCATCAGATAAACAAGACAAAAAATCGTATCTAGATGCTTAGAATTAGGAAGGTTTCTACAAAGTTTTAGTACCTAACCATGCAGTAATTCTATTTAAATTTATATTTGTCTCATTGTCTGTTTGTAAAATTTGTCTCATGAGACAAAGACAAGACTTCTATCTAACTAAACTGTCAGTGTAAGTTAAGCTATAATCTATGAAACTTACACTACACTTACTCCCAAGTTACTATAGTATTCTTCTTACGAAGCTACGAGTAATAGACAATAATTGAAACGTCAAAAGTGAAGCTCCACAGACTCTGTAAGACATACAATACAACTTTATCAAGATACTTGTGCTACTTTTTACTCAGCTGTGGAAACTTTTAATTGATTCTCTTTTATTTATACTATTTAATGTTTTGTCTACTTACTACTTGACTGTATTCACTCTGTTAGTAAGTTTCTTGATTATTGAAGCTGTAAGAAATTTTCTAGAGAAATTACTCAATGTCAGATAAATGGGCTTTTGGGAAAATGGTTTACTTTTTCAAGACTTTTCTTTATAATATCATGGGTAGGTATCGTAGTATTACTAAACAATACCTATACTAAGACTATAATATGCGAGGTATTATGTGGGATTAGTAACCCCAAAAAGAAAACCGACTTCAAAATCAAACCACTAAAAAGTGCAAAATAACTTTCGTTTTGGAAGTCGGTGTCTTTGTTACCTCTTGTTTTTATCACTTTTGACAACGACTTCCGAAACGAAAGTCTTTTGCACTTTTTTGTGTTTTCCTTCTGAAGTCAGTTTATTTTTTGTGAAAAGTTTTTATTTCTCTTTTTAGTTTTAGTACACCATGACTATAAATAAGCGATGTCTATACTACGGTATCTAAAGGATTGATAAAATACCCATAATAACTAAATTTGCACATTTGTGCTGTTTGTCGCTAAGGAGTTCAGTTGTATGTTCCATATCTTAAAAACTGCTGGACCGATTTTAATTAAACTTACACTATTCTCTAAGTTGAGAGATATTCAATCCAACACACAAAGAATGATCGCAATCCAATAAGTATTTTCGGAGAAATGCGTGGACAAAAATACATAACATATGTGAATATTGTGCAGTGCCATCAATATTACATACTTACGTGTCGAATTGATAACCTCCTATTTTTTTTGGAGTCGGTAAAAATGTAATGTCTCTAAAGAATCGAGACAGTTATTGTAGCATATCATTTGATATCATATCATTCACAAAAACCATTAAATGTAGAACAAACGTTTTGGATACACAACAATAGAAATTGAAAAGCGATGATACTATCTGTAATACAATCGCAATTACAGACTATACTGAATAAAATATCGACTTATATTTACATAGATACGGTACTATAATACAATATTGAACATTAGAAATGGTAATTGTAGCAATAAATGCTAATTTATTGATAAATTCTAGTAACTAATGCAATTAGTAAACAGTTGTTTCGAATTAATCGATGAATTATAGTCCTGTCGTACTCGTATTATGAATGTAACAGTAGGGGTTTTCAACGGCTGAACGAAACTTGGCATATTGGTAGACCATGACAAGGGATCTTGTTCTTTAGAACTAACGGACTATTTACTCTTATAACCCAGTGAAATAATATTTGACTTTCATGCGCATGAAGTTGCTGGTAACAGCTAATAACAAGTATATATTAAAAATTAAAGAACCCCCGAGGCTTATTAACTCATGCTTTCTAGACTACGTACATGATTTATCTAGTAGTAGACACGCTTTGATCGAAAACACGATTACCGATTTTCATCAAACATAGCTAAGAACACTTTCGATCAAGTCACCTTCCAAACAAAATCGCTTCATCCGTTTAGGAGCTACGATGCAACATACAAATACAGAGACACAGTAACACACTTCAAACTTATAACACCCTCTCTTTTTCCGTCGGGGGTTAAAAATAATACAAATAAAATAAAATAAAAATAGCCTTTATTCCCTGTAACCTGTTTACAATACTTTTTTTTTTATAAACTAATCTTATATCCAGCTTATGATAACTATGCATTACTAACTTATCTAAATTAAATCTTATCTTAACTAACTATCAGCTACCAGGTCAGGTTGTCTTTTGACATAGGCCTCCAATAATTCCTTCCACTTGCTTCGGCCCTTTGCTGTTTTTCGCCACTCCTTTGGTAAATCGTCCTCCCATCTCTTTATCTGTCTTCCTCTTTGTCTCTTTCCATTTCTTGGGTACCATTCTGTTTGTCCATTTGTCTGTTTTTGTTCTCCACATATGTCCCGTCCATCTATACTTCAGTGTTCTTGTCTTTTCTCTCACATCTGCCACCTTGGTTATGTTTCTGGTTTTATGTAGCTTTCCATTTGTCCCTAAGCCTTAGGTTCAGCATGCTTCTTTCCATGTTTCTTTGACACACCCTTAATTTGTGCTCGATATTTTGTGAGAATGGCCAGGTCTGACAACCATATATGAGGCATGGAAGAATACATGTGTTGTAGACTTTTCTTTTTTCGTATACAGGTATGTTCTTATTTTTCATAACCTCTTTGAGATACCAGTATCTTTGCCAGCTGTTATTTATTCTTCTGTCCACTTCTTTATTTGATTGATCCTCCACCGCTATGGTCTGTCCCAGGTATATGTATTCGTCAACATATTCGATCTCTTCTCGTCCCACTTGTATTTTAATTTTAGCCTTGTTTGTCATCAATTTAGTCTTACTTGTATTCATTGGCAATCCTGCTTTATTGCTTTCTGTTAACAATTGTTGTACACAATTGTTGTAAAAATAATGTAAAAGAACCTAACTAATGCAATTAAAAAAACAATTGCTTCGAATTAATCGCTGTATAGTTCGCAATAAATTAAAGCCGAAGACTTTAAACGTCAATTTGGATATTTCAAATTATAGATAAATCAATTAAAGCTGCAAATGTTAAGTCAATAATGGTGGGATCTCGTGCGAACAATGAACAGAAATTATTATTAAAAATTAAATTAATCCAGGCTTGGTTGGCTTTGAAGGCAATTTTGATAATTATATTATTCTGATATTTCTGATCAATTAAAGATTGATGGACGTCTAGTCTATCACGATAATGGTTAATTCGGGATTGTAATAACTCAATTTGCTTGATTGTTTGATGACAGTGTGCTTCCAATAAAGCGCACTGTCACTGACTGACTGGATAGTGTCCGATTGTTCGTATAATGTTAGAGTATTTTTCTTTAATGCTCATCAGAAATAAAGAAAAATACTCTTTACTTTTCTATCGGTAAAATTATGCTACCTCTATCGTCATCATCGTTTCAGCTGACATCCACTGCTGGACATAGATCTTCTTCTGTTTTTAAAACATAATAAATCCCGAATCCATAATAATCCAGTTTTTAATTTTTCATGTCCTCCCCCAAGCGTCGCCATAAGTATTGGCAAGGGAAAGTCTCTTATTCAATTCGGTTGTATTTCAATGCGAAAAAAAAATAACACAATAAAAATTCTGGTATACACCAGAATTTTTATTGTGTTATTTTTGCCAAATAAAAGTTTATTCACAAGAGCCGTCCGAGAAAATTGTGTTCGACATTTCCCGCTGGAAGAATATTCCAACTTTTTTGCTGTCGCACTTGTTTTTCTTTTGCGATGCAGCGTAAAAGCATAAAGTGTTGACCCATACATACATAAAACTACTCGTATCTGCCAACTCATAACTTTGACTAGAAAGAGCAATGGCTGAGATAAAATGTTGAAAGTTATGACATAGGGTGTCTGTCCTGGAGAATTTATTGCTATAAGCCTTCCTTAAATAAACCTTTCAACTTGATAAATCTCTGCAAATATACACATCTCGTTTTATAAAACACACTCACGGCTTATGTACCATCAAAGACAATATCAAAGTCATTCGCATCTCACATACTACTTAATATTCATTACTAAGGCGCCAAAACTGTCATAGAGCCTAATTATTACGTCTAATTGGTTTCTGTATTCCTCCCACGTCTTTGATATTAGACTTCAATATTCTGACAATACGAGGCAACTTAAATATCACTTTTACTATATCTAAATCTTCAAATACACGATAAACCAGAAAAGAAGATTTAACTCAACATGTTTCAAAGCTTTTTCGCCCCTAGAGTGATACAATATGCACGCGTTGCCGCTACAAACTTTCCAGAACATAACTTCACTGTAAAAGGTAACAGAATTTCCAAATTGAAACATCTTTTGGAACTTGGCAATTGCTTTGACTTTTGTCTTGGTTTACTTTTATCTTTATTTCTTTGTGTCACATAGAATTTTTAATCAAAGAACTGGGATCTGCTCCGTGCCTCATTTTTACCCCTGAGGGTAAACCTAGCTCTGAAAGTTTGAAGCAATAAAGTCAAGTTCAAAGACAAGACAGAATTACTTACATGAGACGAACCAATGAGGACTATCGTTTTCTTTATTGTAAATGTCTTTTAAAATCTAGATTAAATTCAAAACCTGTCACTGCGTATAACAACGGTTATTCCACACAATGCCAGCAATTTTATCTGGCAGATGAAAAATTACGGCATCTTTTGAATCATCTATCTTCCCGACTCCCATCTGGTCTCGTCTCAGAACTCGCAATACTTTTTGCAAGATGCTATAATAGTGATTGAAGAGGGAGCGTGTGCTGAACCCTAAGTGATTCTTAAGCGATGCAGTGAAAAGAATAATGCATCAACCATGCTTCATCCAGTTTTATATAAATGGTTCCTGTAGTGATGAAAATTGAGCTGAGATTTAAATTGTGTGAAAACTAAAATAACTAAGTCTGTGTGAAATATGCTGCAGTATGACATTGAGGTAACTTATGAGATCACGAATGATATAGAAATAAAGCCGACCCCAAATAAATGAAGTTAAGTAAGTATAAAAGAACTTTCTTCTCCACGTAGGTAATTTCCGAACGGATGGTAGAATCACCTAATCAAGATCCAGCCCTTAGTTGTCCCCCCAGCGACGCCATGAGGCGAGCTTTGTATCCCTTAAGGGCTAGCCCTCAGCGTGGTCGCTTAGGTTAAGTCTTTGTGCCTGGCTGGAGGCTCTAGTTTCGTTTCCACAGAGAAAGTCCGGTTAAGCAGTAGTCATCATTTGGCTGAACAGCGAGACGACATTTAAAAAAAATATATAATGATGTACTTATGATAAGATTTTGCGATTATGTGTTTCCATTTTCCTTTAAAGTCTCTTAAGATAAACAAGACATGTTCTCTGGATAATAAGCCCCTTGAGAGGGCTCTTACACGCTAAACGATGTACAGATATAAGTACAATTTACACCTCCCCGGGCTCAATCGATCGGTCGGGTAAATGTAGGTCCTGTTACAGATTTTTTCTGCTTAGTTGTCAGTTATTAGGGTCAGGATTTAATCCGTGTCTGATTAATGGATATGTGGGCTTGATTTACGGCAGGATTAACATGCCGGTCACACGGATAATTCAGTGTGTAAAAATGTGACCCTAAGAGAGGTCGGTGTCAATCTAAGGCCTAAATACGCCCGAAGAATTCTATAATAAAGGTTCCTGGACTGGAACATAGAATAGGATATTTTATATAATGGTAGTAAATACGTTCTCGTGAACTAATTTCCGACTTTCAAGCGATCAAAGCAGTTTTAGAAAGTTCACATTCAAATAACCTTTATTTATGTTTCTTTGTCTGTGTTTTCCGACAGCTACAATCTAGGAGTCTTTAAGTCAAGAGTGAATAGGTTATTTCTAGGCAAGCGTGTCTCACCGTCGACCACATCATCGCTTACCAACAGGTAAGATAGTGGTCAAACGCGAGCCTATAATACATAAAAAAAAATACAAACTTATTACTAACTAGCTGTCGCCTCACTACCGTCAACTGGTTACCTACCTACCCTACCCTATCCTACCTACCTACCAACCTACCTACCCATCCTCCACGTACCCTACCTCCTTAACCCTACCTACTCCACCCTACCCTACACAAACTACATTTTTTTTATCCTTTCATAATGTCCTTTCTCAGGATGCCATATATATCTTTGCCAAATTTCATTGATTTCCGTTCAGTGATTTAGGCGTGAAAAGGTAATAGACAGACAGACAGAGTTACTTTTGAATTTATAATATTATATACTTCTTCTACGCTTCGATCGACAATCCATCGAAACACGTAATTATGACACGATGTTTTGCTAACAAAATCCACTTCAAAGAGTAAAAGGCGCATAAATTTTGAACGGTTAAACCGATTTTCATCAAACATAGCTAAGAACACTTTCTATGAAGTCACCTTTCAAACGAAAAAATAAAAACTAATTCAAAATCGCTGCCTCCGTTTAGGAGCTACTATGCAACAGACATATATACAAATACACAGACACAGTAACACACGTCAAACTTATAACACCCTCTCTTTTTCCGTCGGGGGTTAAAAATTATATAATATAACCTAACTAATGCTATTTAAAACAATTGCTTCGAATTAATCGCTGTATAGCTCGCAATAAATTTAAGCCGAAAACTTTAAACGTCAATGTAGATATTTCAAATTTATCCAAAAGCTGCAAATATTTTGCCAATAATGGAGGGATCTCGTGCGAAGAATTAACAGAAAATTACTACAAATTAAATTAATCGTAGCTTGGTTAGCTATCAATTTTAGCTTTGAAGGAATTTTTGATTATTATATTAATCTGATATTTCTGATCAATTATATATTGATTGACGTCTAGTTTATCACGATAAAGGGTAATTCGGGATTGTGAAATCTTTTTTTTTTTTTTATAAAATAAAAGCTCGCGCTTGACCACTATCTCACCTGATGGTAAGCGATGATGTGGTCGACGGTGAAGCACGCTTGCCTAGAAGTAACCTATTCACTCTTGACTTAAAGACCCCTAGATTGTAGCTATCGGGAAACACAGACTCCGGCAGGGAATTCCACTCCTTAGCTGTACGCATAATGAAAGTATTTCCTAAACGTTTAGTGCGTATGGGTGGGATGTCTACCATGTAGCGATGGCGCATCGCCGTATGTCTTGTAGTCCGATGATGAAACAGGCTTGTTGGAATTAGATCATGCAATTCCATGGCACACTCCCCGAAATGCAACCGATAAAAAACCGACAAGCTGGCAACTCGGCGACGATGTTCAAGGCTCTGGAGTCTTGTCTTAACCAGTGCCTCATCGCCGATGAGCCTTTTGGTCCGCTTTTCGATCGACTCTAGTGCATCAAGCTGGTATTTGGCGGATCCGTCCCAGAGATGAGAACAGTACTCCATGCATGATCGAACTTGCGCTTGATACAAGCTGAGCAGCTGTTCTGGCGTGAAGTACCTTCTAACCTTTGCAAGGATCCCCAGCTTTTTGGCAGCCAGCTGAGCCTTTGCCTCAATGTATGGGCCAAAATTGAGAGTCGATGTCAACGTAACGCCAAGAAGCTCAAGATGGTCAGTTATTGGCAATTTGCTTAATTGTTTGATGACAGTGTGCTTCCAATAAAGCACACTGTCACTGACTTGCTGGATAGTGTCCGATTGTTCGTATATTTTTAGAGTATTTTTTTTTATTGCTCCTCAGAAATTAAGAAAATGCTCTTTACTTTCTTTCGGCTTAAATTTTGTTACCTCTATCTTCATCATCATTTCAGCCGACATCCACTGCTGGACATAGACCTTCTACTGTTTTTAATATTTTATGGCTCCAAGTATCGCCATAAGTATTGCTAAGTTAAAGTATTATTTCCAATTCGGTTGTAGTACTACGCCAAAAAAAAAACAAGAGCCGTCCGAGAAAACTGTGTTCAACATTTCCCGCTGGAGGCTTTTTAACGTTTTCCCTGTCGCTTTTTGCGATGCAGCGTAAAAGCATAAAGTGTTGACCCATACATACATAAAACTACTCGTATCCCTCTCATAAATTTGCCTAGAAAGAGCAATGGCTGAGATAAAACGTTGAAAGTTATGACATAGTGTCTGTCCTGCCCGGCGAGCATGGCCTACTGTGACGTCACACTTTTAATCACAGTTTGGGCGATAAACTCATTTTGTCCTAAATGCTAGCACGGCGATGTGAGTTATTTTCTTGATTTGTGGCATAACTTCTTGACGTTTCTTTTTTCTTTTTCAGAAATTTTCCAATTTTATTGCAGTTTCGGTTTAACCTTGGCCATAAAAACCATGTATGTTCTGAGAAGCATAGCCCTACAACGCACTGTTTCCGAATTATGGGCCTCCGTATCTTATTTTATTTTGCATAAAACGCTCTATATTTCCAGTTAAAGTATTATTTCCAATTCGGTTGTAGTACTACGCCAAAAAAAAAACAAGAGCCGTCCGAGAAAATTGTGTTCAACATTTCCCGCCGGAGGCTTTTTTCAACGTTTTTGCTGTCGCACTTGCTTTTTGCGATGCAGCGTAAAAGCATAAAGTGTTGACCCATACATACATGAAACTACTCGTATCTCTCTCATAAATTTGCCTAGAAAGAGCAATGGCTGAGATAAAACGTTGAAAGTTATGACTTAAGGTGTCTGTCCTGGAGAATTTATTGCTATAAGCCTTCTTTAAATAAACCTTTCAACTTGATAAATCCCTGCAAATATACACATCTCGTTTTATAAAACACACTCACGGCTTATGTACCATCAAAGACAATTTCAAAGTCATTCGAATCTCACATACTACTTAATATTCATTAGTAAGGCGCCAAAACTGTTATCGAGCCTAATTATTACGTCTTACTTGGTTTCTCCCACATCTCTGATATTAGACTTCAATTTTCTGTCGATACGAGGCCACTTAAATATCGCTTGCACTGTATCTAAATCGCCAAATACACGATAAACCAGAAAAGAAGATTTAACTCAACATTTTTCAAAGCTTTTTCGCCCCTAGAGTGATACAATATGCACGCGTTGCCGCTACAAACTTTCCAGAACATAACTTCACTGAAAAAGGTAACAGAATTTCCAAATTGAAACATCTTTTGGAACTTGGCAATTGCTTTGACTTTTGTCTTGCGTTTACTTTTATCTTTATTTCTTTGTGTCACATAGAATTTTTAATCAAAGAACTGGGATCTGCTCCGTGCCTAATTTTTACCCCTGAGGGTAAACCTAGCTCTGAAAGTTTGAAGCAATAAAGTCAAGTTCAAAGACAAGACAGAATCACTTACATGAGACGAACCAATGAGGACTATCGTTTTCTTTATTGTAAATGTCTTTTAAAATCTAGATTAAATTCAAAACCTGTCACTGCGTATAACAACGGTTATTCCACACAATGCCAGCAATTTTATCTGGCAGATGAAAAATTACGGCATCTTTTGAATCATCCATCTTCCCGACTCCCATCTGGTCTCGTCTCAGAACTCGCAATACTTTTTGCAAGATGCTATAATAGTGATTGAAGACGGAGCGTGTGCTGAACCCTAAGTGATTCTCAAGCGATGCAGTGAAAATAATAATGCATCACTCATACTTCGTCCAGTTTTATATAAATGGTTCCTGTAGTGATGAAAATTGAGCTGAGATTTAAATTGTGTGAAAACTAAAGAAACTATGATTGGTCTGTGTGAAATATGATGTACATTGAGATGACTACTGAGATCACGACTGACAAAGAAGTAAAGCCGACCCCAAATAAATGAAGTTAAGTAAGTACAAGAGAACGTTCTTCTCCACGTAGGTAATTTCCGAACGGATGGTAGAATCACTTAATCAAGATCCAGCCCTAGTTCTCCCTCAGCGACGCCCTGAGGCGAGGTGTGTATCCCTTAAGGGATAGCCCTCAGCGTGGTCGCTTAGGTTAAGTCTTTGTGCCTGGCTCGAGGCTCTAGTTTCGTTTCCACAGAGAAAGTCCGGTTAAGCAGTAGTCATCATTTGGCTGAACTGCGTGACGACACTCAAAAAAAAAAGAAAATTATAATGATTATGTGCTTCAGTTTTCCTTTAAAGTCTCTTAAGATAAACAAGACATGTTCTCTGGATAATAAGCCCCTTGAGAGGGCTCTTACACGCTAAACGATGTACAGATATAAGTACAATTTACACCTCCCCGGGCTCAATCGATCGGTCGGGTAAATGTAGGTTCTGTAACAGATTTTTTCTGCTTAGTTGTCAGTTATTCAGGTCAAGATTTAATCCGTGTCTGATTAATGGATATGTGGGCTTGATTTACGGCAGGATTAACATGCCGGTCACACGGATAATACAGTGTGTAAAAATGTGACCCTAAGAGAGGTCGGTGTCAATCCGTAGCCTAAATACGCCCGAAGAATTAAATAATAAAGGTGCCTGGACTGGTACATAGAATAGGATATTTTATATAATGGTAGTAGATACGTTCTCGTGAACTAATTTCCGACTTTCGACTTTTTTGTCTTAGAAAGTTCACATTCAAATAACCTTTTATTTATGTTTCTTTGTCTGTGTTTCCCGACAGCTACAATCTAGGAGTCTTTAAGTCAAGAGTTAATAAGTTATTTCTAGGCAAGCGTGTCTCACCGTCGACCACATCATCGCTTACCAACAAAAAAAATTTACAAACTTATTACTAACTAGCTGTCGCCTCATTCCCGTCAACTGGTTACCTACCTACCCTACCCTATCCTACCTACCTACCAACCTACCTACCCATCCTCCAAGTACCCTACCTTACCTATCACCCTATCTCCTCAACCCTACCTACTCCACCCTACCCTACACAAACTACATTTTTTTTTATCCTTTCATAATGTCCTTTCTCAGGATGCCATATATATATATCTTTGCCAAATTTCATTGATTTCCGTTCAGTGGTTTAGGCGTGAAAAGGTAATAGACAGACAGACAGAGTTACTTTTGAATTTATAATATTATATACTTCTTCTACGCTTCGATCGACAATCCATCGAAACACGTAATTATGACACGATGTTTTGCTAACAAAATCCACTTCAAAGAGTAAAAGGCGCATAAATTTTGAACGGCTAAACCGATTTTCATCAAACATAGCTAAGAACACTTTCTATGAAGTCACCTTTCAAACGAAAATATAAAAACTAATTCAAAATCGCTGCCTCCGTTTAGGAGCTACTATGCGACAGACATATATTTAAATACACATACACAGTAACACACGTCAAACTTATAACACCCTCTCTTTTTCCGTCGGGGGTTAAAAATTATATAATAGAACCTAACTAATGCTATTTAAAACAATTGCTTCGAATTAATCGCTGTATAGTTCGCAATAAATTTAAGCCGAAGACTTTAAACGTCAATGTAGATATTTCAAATTTAGCCAAAAGCTGCAAATATTTTGCCAATAATGGAGGGATCTCGTGCGAAGAATTAACAGAAATTATTACTACAAATTAAATTAATCGTAGCTTGGTTAGCTATCAATTTTAGCTTTGAAGGAAATTTTGATAATTATATTAATCTGATATTTCTGATCAATTATATATTGATTGACGTCTAGTTTATCACGATAATGGGTAATTCGGGATTGTATTTTTTTTTATAAATTATAGGCTCGCGCTTGACCACTATCTTACCTGATGGTAAGCGATGATGTGGTCGACGGTGAAGCACGCTTGCCCAGAAGTAACCTATTCACTCTTGACTTAAAGACCCCTAGATTGTAGCTATCGGGAAACACAGACTCCGGCAGGGAATTCCACTCCTTAGCTGTACGCATAATGAAAGTATTTCCTAAACGTTTAGTGCGTATGGGTGGGATGTCTACCATGTAGCGATAGCGCATCGCCGTACGTCTTGTAGTCCGATGATGAAACGGGCTTGTTGGAATTAGATCATGCAATTCTGTGGCACACTCCCCGAAATGCAACCGATAAAAATCCGACAAGCTGGCAACTCGGCGACGATGTTCAAGGCTCTGGAGTCTTGTCTTAACCAGTGCCTCATCGCCGATGAGCCTTTTGGTCCGCTTTTCGATCGACTCTAGTGCATCAAGCTGGTATTTGGCGGATCCGTCCCAGAGATGAGAACGGTACTCCATGCATGATCGAACTTGCGCTTGATACAAGCTGAGCAGCTGTTCTGGCGTGATGTACCTTCTAACCTTTGCAAGGATCCCCAGCTTTTTGGCAGCCAGCTGAGCCTTTGCCTCAATGTATGGGCCAAAATTGAGAGTCGATGTCAACGTAACGCCAAGAAGCTCAAGATGGTCAGTTATTGGCAATTTGCTTAATTGTTTGATGACAGTGTGCTTCCAATAAAGCACACTGTCACTGACTTGCTGGATAGTGTCTGATTGTTCGTATATTATGAGAGTATTTTTTTTTATTGCTCCTCAGAAATTAAGAAAATGCTCTTTACTTTCTTTCGGCTTAAATTTTGTTACCTCTATCTTCATCATCATTTCAGCCGACATCCACTGCTGGACATAGACCTTCTACTGTTTTTAATATTTTATGGCTCCAGTATCGCCATAAGTATTGCTAAGTTAAAGTATTATTTCCAATTCGGTTGTAGTACTACGCCAAAAAAAAAACAAGAGCCGTCCGAGAAAACTGTGTTCAACATTTCCCGCTGGAGGCTTTTTAACGTTTTCCCTGTCGCTTTTTGCGATGCAGCGTAAAAGCATAAAGTGTTGACCCATACATACATAAAACTACTCGTATCCCTCTCATAAATTTGCCTAGAAAGAGCAATGGCTGAGATAAAACGTTGAAAGTTATGACATAGTGTCTGTCCTGCCCGGCGAGCATGGCCTACTGTGACGTCACACTTTTAATCACAGTTTGGGCGATAAACTCATTTTGTCCTAAATGCTAGCACGGCGATGTGAGTTATTTTCTTGATTTGTGGCATAACTTCTTGACGTTTCTTTTTTCTTTTTCAGAAATTTTCCAATTTTATTGCAGTTTCGGTTTAACCTTGGCCATAAAAACCATGTATGTTCTGAGAAGCATAGCCCTACAACGCACTGTTTCCGAATTATGGGCCTCCGTATCTTATTTTATTTTGCATAAAACGCTCTATATTTCCAAAATGATATCTCGAAAACGGTATGTCCTAGGCAAAAAATAACCAAAATTTAGCCCCCCCCTTTGCTGCCCCCATGATAGCAGTATCCCAACATGAATAACAAGTTTTTTTCTTTTTTTTTTACATTGCTTGGTTTTCGACTTGAACTACGGTCATGACAAGTTATGATAAAATATGTCATGACTTACAATTTGTCTTAAATGCTAGCACGGGACAACCATGTGACATAGTTTACAGGCGCGACTTGCTTTTCTTGTTGTTGACTTCATAGTGCGACATAATTTGAATAGACGACCAAATAAAATAATACGTAAAAAAGTATGCCGTTCATATAGCTAAACAACTTTTTAATTTTGTTGGGAATAAATTAATATTTGACCCACGACCATAGACTTATGCACACTTTATTTTTCTTTGTTTGTTTGATAACTTATTAAGTGTTTGTTAGAAAGATATAATTATTGCGAAAATTTTAATAATTACTAAAAAATATAATAGCTTGGACCAATACCGGTGGGCCCCTATTTTTTATATTTTTAATTTTTTTTGGGGATTTTATTTAAGAAACATTTAAAAATGTGGAAAGTAAGAAGAATATGGTATAAAAGAAAATAATTATAAAATAATAACAACAATTAAAAAAATTCGAATTATGAGAAAGTAATAATATAAAATTAATTAATAATCCTGTAACATTTCAATTAATTGATAAGCATTGATCACCATACACACAAAATTAATTTATTGCCATTTGGTGCAGTAATTAGAAGGCAAATATTTTTTTTTTCAACTATAAAATTTTATCACCACCTCCGAATGAAAGTGATACATTTTTCTAAATCATCTGTCAAAATGTGACATTTGTGAAAAAATGGGTGCGCCCGTATTAGCAATTAAGACCCGATGAGTCCCAAACAAACGTCAGGAAATTTTCTCACGCCGCCGGTGCATTTATTTAGGACAAAATGGTGTTATCGCCCAAACTGCGATGAAATGTGTGACTCAAGCCATGTCACAGTAGGCCGTGCTCGCCGGACAGCAACAAGAAAGGCATGTTGCCCCTTTAAAATATGTCACAAGTTTGACCCGTGCTAGCATTTAAGACAAATTGTAAGAAATGACATAATTTATCATGTCTTGCCACAAATGTCTTGGGTACGCCCATGCTCGCTAGGCTGGAGAATTTATTGCTGTAAGCCTTCTTTGAATAAAAGGGATGAAAATCTCGAAAAGAATACAAACATCTCGTTTTACAAAACACACTCACGGCTTACCATCAAAGACAATATCAAAGTCATTCGCATCTCACATACTACTTAATATTCATTACTAAGGCGCCAAAACTGTCATAGAGCCTAATTATTACGTCTTACTTGGTTTCTGTATTCCTCCCACGTCTTTGATATTAGACTTCAATATTCTGACAATACTGACGAGGCAACTTAAATATCGCTTTTACTATATCTATATCTTCAAATACACGATAAACCAGAAAAGAAAATTTAACTCAACATGTTTCAAAGCTTTTTCGCCCCTAGAGTGATACAATATGCACGCGTTGCCGCTACAAACTTTCCAGAACATAACTTCACTGTAAAAGGTAACAGAATTTCCAAATTTAAACATCTTTTGGAACTTGGCAATTGCTTTAACTTTTGTCTTGGTTTACTTTTATCTTTCTTTCTTTGTGTTACAAAGAATTTTTAATCAAAGAACTGGGATCTGCTCCGTGCCTAATTTTTACCCCTGAGGGTAGAACCTAGCTCTAAAAGTTTGAAGCAATAGTGTCAAGTTCAAAGACAGAATCACTTACATGAGACGAACCAATGAGAACTATCTTTTTTTTTTGATTGAAGAAAGCCTTTTAAAATCTAGGTTGAATTCAAAACCTGTCACTGTATATAATAACGGTTATTCCACACAATGCCAGCAATTTCATCTGGCAGTTGAAAAATTACGACATATTTCGAATCATCTATCTTCCCGACTCCCATCTGGTCTCGTCTCAGAACTCGCAATACTTTTTGCAAGATGCTATAATAGTGATTGAAGAGGGAGCGTGTGCTGAACCCTAAGTGATTCTTAAGCGATGCAGTGAAAAGAATAATGCATCAACCATGCTTCATCCAATCTTATATAAACGGTTCCTGTAGTGATGAAAATTGAGCTGAGATTTAAATTGTGTGAAAACTAAAGTAACTAAGTCTGTGTGAAATATGCTGCAGTATGACATTGAGGTAACTAATGAGATCACGAATGATATAGAAATAAAGCCGACCCCAAATAAATGAAGTTAAGTAAGTACAAGAGAACGTTCTTCTCCACGTAGGTAATTTCCGAACGGATGGTAGAATCACTTAATCAAGATCCAGCCCTAGTTCTCCCCCCAGCGACGCCCTGAGGCGAGGTGTGTATCCCTTAAGGGATAGCCCTCAGCGTGGTCGCTTAGGTTAAGTCTTTGTGCCTGGCTGGAGGCTCTAGTTTCGTTTCCACAGAGAAAGTCCGGTTAAGCAGTAGTCATCATTTGGCTGAACTGCGAGACGACACTCAAAAAAAAAAGAAAATTATAATGATTATGTGCTTCCATTTTCCTTTAAAGTCTCTTAAGATAAACAAGACATGTTCTCTGGATAATAAGCCCCTTGAGAGGGCTCTTACACGCTAAACGAGGTACAGATATATGTACAATTTACACCTCCCCGGGCTCAATCGATCGGTCGGGTAAATGTAGGTCCTGTTATAGATTTTTTCTGCTTAGTTGTCAGTTATTCAGGTCAGGATTTAATCCGTGTTTGATTAATGGATATGTGGACTTGATTTACGACAGGATTAACATGCCGGTCACACGGATAATTCAGTGTGTAAAAATGTGACCCTGAGAGAGGTCGGTGTCAATCCGTAGCCTAAATACGTTCGAAGAATTCTATAATATAGGTGCCTGGGCTGGTTCATAGCATAGGATATTTTTTATACCGCAAGTAGATACGGTATAATAAGGTATATAATAATATATATATACTTATAAGGTTAATAAAAAATTTACAACTTTCAAGCGATCAAAGCAGTTGTAGAAAGTTCACATTCAAATAACCTTTATTTCCAAACTAATTACTAACTAGCTTTCCCCCGCGGCTTTGCTCCCGTCAACTGGCTGCCTACCTTCCCTACCATACCCTATCCTACCAACCTACCAACCTACCAACCTACCAACCTACCAACCTACCAACCTACCAACCTACCAACCTACCAACCTACCAACCTACCAACCTACCAACCTACCAACCTGCGAACCTGCCATACTACCTACCTATATCTACCTACCCCTACCTACCCTACTCTACCTACCTACCCTGCTCTACCTACCTACCCTGCTCTACCTACCCACCCTGCTCTAACTACCTACCCTACCTAACCTACATACCCTACCCTATCTACTCAACCCCGCCTACTCTACCCTATCTTACCCTAAACAAACTACTTTTTTTTTTCATTCTTAAAGTAGCCTGCATGTCCTTTCTGAGGATTTCATCTATCTCCTTGCCAAATTTAAATGACGTTGAGTGGTTTAGTCGTGAAAAGGTAACAGACAGACAGAGTTACTTTCGAATTTATCTAATATATAAAAATAAGTCGGGTTTTCCTCCCTGACGCTATAACTCCAGAACGCACGAACCGATTTCCATGGTTTTGCATTCGTTGGAAAGGTCTCGGGCTCCGTGAGGTTTATAGGTAGGGTAGGGTAGGGTAGTGTAGGGTCGGCTAGGTTAGGTTAGGGTAGGGTATGGTAGGGTAGGGTAGGGTAGGGTAGGGTAGGGTAGTGTAGGGTAGTGTAGGGTGGTGTAGGGTCGGGTAGGGTAGGGTAGGGTAGGGTAGTGTAGGGTAGGGTAGATAAATGTTTGGTCTTTTTATGGCAAAACAAAGTTTGCCGGGTCAGCTAGTAATATTATAAGTATGGATTTTACATGTATTATGTACAGACATCGGTAAACAGTTTGTCCAGCATAGACCACCCCCAGACCCTTCCACAGTATACGATCGTGTTTTTCTCCAGCTGTTGATCTCAGATGATAATCTTACGCTGCCTACGCACCGCTCAAAAGTCACTGATGAATAAATGCTTCTATATTCACATGTGTATCCTTTCCTCCAGCTGCTCGTCAGCGGTGCTGTGCACGGCCATCATGACAAAGCACTGGGAGCATGTGGTGTGGGAGCACGCCGCACTCGCCGCGCTCGCCAACGCCTCCAACACAGCGCTGCAGTGGCTGCTCGACGAGAAAGTTGCCAAGGTAACTTACGTAAGGATTTAGATTCACAGATTCTACAATAGTTCTTAGAATGGTTCACAGAATTGGTCAACCTGCTGGGAAACGCAGGATTGATCGATGTGACGACGCTTGGGAAGGTCAAGTCCAGCTGTGGTTGTTTTTCGGCTGTAATGATGAGAATGACGAAGATCATTTAGGTGACATTTAATATTAGTGGAAACGGGTGTAAAATAGAGCAAGACATTGAATCAATAAACTTACTACCTAAGTATGTCTTAAGGTTGCACTAGTCGATCATTCTTGCATAACGTAGTCTGGAACTGAAACTAAAAAAATATATCAATTTGTCTCATCATTTTCTAGCCCTGTACGGAAACAAAAAAGGAAAAAATAATAATTGAAAGTTATGAGCAAAGTTCCATATTTCAACACTAATTTTAACGCATCTTTGGGTGGAAATAAATACCATAAGAAGAACAAAACTTGCAAAAACAGCCAACATACAGGGATAGATTAGTAGTTCAACAATGCAAATAATTTTATTTTGTAATTATACATTTAGTCTTTTTTTCATGATATCCATACTACCAAAGGTTTGTTTATAAAATTTCGCGCACTCGTTATCGTCCTAAATCATCATCCATCGAATTTGCAAAAGTGCTGATTCGTACGCGAACTAGCTTCTTACTGCTTATCACAGCATCTATCACTCTCGCACGTGTTTTCGGATAAGATAGCATGCATTTTAACTCCGCGCACAAAATAGTTCGTGCCGTCGACTAGGGCATTCTTAATTCAGCCTTCAAAGTTTTGCGCATTAAAATTCAACCAGCAATCAAAAAAATCTATCAGTTTCAAGTTGGTTTCATAATCTCGTAGCGCAACTACGTATTGCTACGAAGCGTAGCACGTAGCTTGCTACGGATTGCTACGAAGCGTACCACGTAGCTTGCTACGAGTTTGATTCGTAGCAACTTACGTAGCGCCGCGTTATAGCCACGGAAGACTTTAAACTTTTCATACATTTGAAATCTAATTTGAAATTCTGGACCAGCTTTCCTGGTCCACTCTCAAGGAGGATAATATCAGCTTTCGCAAGCGTTCTGTCCAACTTTGGAGTCACGGAAGAGGCTACTTTAACGGAATGGTCTTGAATAAATGCAATCAGTTTTTTTTCAAATTCACTGACCCACTTAGATGCCCGATTTCTGGAATGAAATATCAACAGAATAAGCGCCAGATGTTGCGACTGGCTGTTGAAAATTCATTCACAACAGCTAACGCACTTCAACTTTGTCAGATTAATTAGCGATGATTTTCGTTCCAGAAACTCTGCCTTAAACTTATAGACCAGGGTCGATAATTTGTGAAACCATAAAAATAATAGAAAGATGAAACCCATTGGGAAAGGAAGAGAATATACCAAAAATTTACCATAGTAATGTATTTTTTTTTACCAAAAGAAAGTAGCGATTTCAACGAACAAAAAGACAACAGACTTTTAAAAAAAAGCCGATATTGTGACGTGAGAATTTTAGATAGAAAATTAGGGTGCTTTTATTTTATACCTTTTAAGTCAAAATAAGATAAAAAGATCAATATTCTAAATAAAAAATACAGTGTATTTGGGACATAAAAAGGTAAGGTTTCAGCAAATTAAGTGTTTTTTTTTTGTTATATATAAAAAATAAAAAATAAAAACTTGCTTACTTGAATTTTTCACAGAAATTATGAGGTTATGTGAAAAAAGTGTAAGTCATCACAAAAGTTGTAGATCTTTTTATTACCTATTAACTTTTTTTCCATAGGACTTGTAGTTTTGCTGGAAATCGAGATAATCCGTTTTAACCCTTAAAAACTCAACCCCTTCCACTTCCCGACCTCTAAGTCTAAATTATTGTTATTTCTCTTCCTTTTCCAATGGGTTTCATTCTACTATTTTTATTTTTCACTTTTTACCATTTTCAAAGGCCCCTGGAGCCCTGGTCTATTATAGATCAGTAACCGCAAATCAAGAAAAATAAGATACAATACAAAAATAATAATTCGCTCAGTCACCACAATAATGGCAGTCTAGCATGACAAACATATTTCTTTCGACAAAGAGTACCTCCCCCGCCAAGGTCAAAAAACTTCTAACAGTACAAATTGGTAAACTTCAAATTGATGTCATGCTCCTTGAAAGTTGGCAGGACATAGTAGGTTGCATTATTAATCGGGATGGCAGTTGACAATGGCGGAAACTTCGAGCAGACGGTGATGGCCCACAACACCGGTGTTATTTCCCACGTGGCAGACTTGTGGTAATTGGAATTGTTTGTGGGTAGGTAGGGGTAATGGATAGCTAGGGGTAGAAAATACCTACGGTTATTACGGGTTGACGGAGTTGAATCATTGGTAAAAAGAACGATGTGAACGGTACATACGGCACACTCGTTCCGACAAAAAGTTTGCATATCAAAAAAGTATCCCAGCTTCAATTTTTTTTTAATACTATATCATTTTTTTTAAGTAAGGTCTGTTTGCGTATTTTTCTGTATCTAGGCCGCCTTATTCTTCTAAACGGCACCGTGGTTTTTGATGCGGTTTTCACCTTCATTTAGAGAATTTATAAATGAATGTTAATGTGTCGTAGGCAATATTAAACGCCTATTAATAACGAAATCTTGGTGCTTTGTCAAGTTGTAAAACCCGTTATTGATAGTCATCTATATAATAAACTAGCTGTTTAGCCCGCGACTTCATCCGCGTCAAACTTGTAGAATTTATATAATTATTTTAAATTTTCCTACAGGAAATGTAAATTTTTTCGGGAATAAAAAGCCTTTGCCTAAAGCCTAGTTTTCCCTTATAACATCAGCTATCTACAAGTGAAATCGGTCCAGCTGTTTTGGAGATTACCCGGAACAGACAGATGAACAGACGGACGTAAAAATCTTAAAAAATACGAATTTGTTATTAGTACCGTATATACTTTCACAGTCGAAGGCAAACAGCCTAGAGGCAGAAGTCCTATACGCTGGTCAGACCAAATCCGAACTTCGCTGAACATCAAAGCCTCAGAAGCCGTGCATGTTGCTGAGAATAGGAGCAGGAGGAGAAACATCATCAAAGTGAAAGTTCTGAAACCACGATGTGGTCACGAACCTCAGCATTGGGGAATCGACGCATACTTTCACAAGCATTCAATAAAACGTTGTTTTTTTATATTACATACAGACACTTCAATTCTATTTATTTGTATGGATAAATTGCAAATATTAAAGACAAAAACGTTTTTCAAACAATATTGTATGTGCTTCACGAATAAACTGTCTGAAACAGATTTGCTTGTTCGACGTGAAAATTCAATTCTAGCTAAATGTTGGAAGTTGTGAGAGCTTCAAAAACTAATGGAAGTTGTGAGTAAGCTGCCTACACCGCTTGTATGTGACAGGCTTTATGAGAACAAAGTAGAATTTAATTATTAGTATCATCACAGAATGTAGTCACTGAGCGATGCAAGCTTATTTTATTTATTTATTATATTCTTTATTGTACACCACAAAAAAAAATACATAAGCTTGTGTTTGTTTTAAAGAAACGGGACCTTATTACTAAGACTCCGCAGTGTTCTGTCTGTCCGTCTGTCACCAGGCTGTATCTCATGAACCGTGATAGCTGGGCAATTGAAATTTTCACAGATGATGTATTTCTATTGTCGCTATAACAACAAATACTAAAAACATAATAAAATTAATATTAAGAGGGCTCCCATAAAACAAACGTGATTTTTTTGTCGTTTATTTGCGATAATGGTACGAAACCATTCGTGCGCGAGTCCGCCTCGCCCTTGGCCGGTTTTTTGAAATCGTTCGTGAAGACATTTTTTTTTTTTTTTTTCAGTAAATGTTCAAAAATTTAAAAAAAAATGTCTTTTCAGGACTGTCTTTGTGACCCTTTCCTTTCTTCTAAACTATACAATGGAGGGCGATGCGGTTTTCACCATCATGCAAAGAATTGAATTAGGTTGTTATCATAGGGGTTAAAGGTTGAAATTTCCGTTTTATTGTAATAGGTACTTCGAATTGACATAGAACCTTCATGGTTTGAGACTTTGGGTGAAACTTTTTTACATGGTACCTTTGAAGTTCTTCTTTTTTAAAATTTGCAACATTAGATTGTTGACTTTCAGTTGTTTTTTTTATTCAGCTTAGACAAGAAAGAACTTCAAAAATTCGAGTGATTTTTTAATACAAGTTCCGACGCGGAACTAACGCGGCAGAAACAGCTCGCAACATCAATGTTACGTTTGGAGAGGAGACTGCTAATGAACGCACCGTGCGATGTCGGCTTAAACGCTTTCGTGATGGAAACTTTGATTTGAAGAACGAACCACGTGGAAGTCCGCCCACACAGGTGAATAACAATGACTTGAAAGAGACGGTGGAAGCCACCGATTCAAACAGTAAAACGCCCATAACTTTTGAACGGCTGAGCCGATTTTCATCAAACATAACTTTAACTTTATTCATAACATACATTACATTATACACAGTACCAAGTTCCCTAGGTCCCAAACTAGGCTTATTTCCTGTGACTTGGCTGCAGAAAAAAGCAACCAACCAACAACATAACAAGAAACATAGCTAAGAACACACTCATATAAAGACACCTTTCAAAAATAAAACCATCGGTTCATCCGTTTAGGATCTATGATGACACACAGACAGATACACAAACACACAGGTACACAGATCAAACTTATAACACCGCTCTTTTTCTGTCGGGGGTTGAAAATAAGCAGACAAAGTAATAAACAGAGGTATTCTAAAGTTATGCAGGAACTGTGCACAGATAGTTGGTAGTTCTCAGTGGGTCACAGACTTGTTTTAAATCAGGTCAGGAGAGCCAGTTCTCCAAGACTCGCATTCACTTTATTCCGTATACATCTTTGTCAAAGGCAGTTATTCTTACGTCTGCATCTTGCCGGTAACATTCAAAGAATCTTTTGCTCTGTTGCTCAAAAAGTTATTTTTAATGGGATTTGTAGACCAACCATTTTGCTTGCACCGAAAGCACTGTTTGTTTAAGGACTTTTTAACCGACTTACCAAAAAGGAGGAGGTTCTATGTTTGAGTTTAAGTTTTTTTTTTGTTTTTTGTGTATGTTCACCTATATATCCGTTAATTGTGGACCGATTTTGAAAATAATTTTTTTGTTTGAATGTTTCGAAATTGGTCGCATTTTTAATTTGGTGAAGGTCTGATGCAGAACTTCGGAGATATACATTTAACAAAACTCTTCAATTAATAACGGCAAAACTCTCGGGATTGCTGCAATCACTGCAATCGCATGTCTGTTTATTGTTTATACCATTTCATAACATAACATCACGCCAGTATGCTCTAAATTGGTATGCAGATCTCTCATTTCACCGGTTATGTTCAAGTTTCATGTTATTTTGCAAAATAATACTACCGACTTCCAGACGAAAAACTACAAAGTGAAAAATAGCTTAATTTTTGAAAGTCGGTGTCCATATCGCAAAAAAATTGTACCTACGAAAGACACCGACTTCCAAAAATTAAGTTATTTTTCACTTTTTAGTTTTTCATTTGGAAGTCAGTAGTATTATTTTGCAAAAAAGTTTTTTTACACAGAACTCAGCTCGAAGAAATGTTGACTTTTCTACAACCCTGTTTATTCAAATAAGGTACTAAAACAAGGCAATTTATCCTAAAATTCGCTCGAAAGGTTATAACAGCAAATTTTATCATAAATTCTCTGAATTCCCAGTCTTAAGATCACGAATTAAAATCAAAAATCTCGAACAAGATTTTGCTCGAAAACACAGAAGAAAATAAGGCTTAGGGTAATTTTTAATCTGTAAAACAAATTTGAATGGAACTTTAAGTTGTTCTTATATAGTAAATAGAAAAGTTCTCGTTAAGTTTTCGTGATATTGAAGGTACATTATTCTAATTTTCGCTTTCTGTTTGTCTGTCGTCCTTGAATTTATGGGCTCAAATGAAATTAATGGACTGTTTTAGGGAAATTCTTTATGTTTTGAAACACTAAAAACTTTCGCCATTTTCATCGTTAACGGAATGATAAATTATCTTTAATTTTGTAGACTTGGAAGAAATTTTAAGGTTTTTTAGCTTTGAAAGTTTATAAAGAAAGAATATTAAATGAGATTTGGGATTACATTGATTTTAAGGACTTTAAATGAAATAATTAAATTATGAAATCGTCTACTAAGTAATAAAGGACTGAAATTTAAAAAAAAAAAAATTGGCTTGATAGGTACAGTAACGAGTATAAATATTGTGGCAGTTACGCAAAAATCAAAAGTGCTTTTCTCCAAAAAAATAAATATAAATTGTATGGCGTTGCATAGTATTTTCGAATCCAAACTACTTTATATGCCATAGGGCTCTCAGTAAACATACATATATCAGTCTGTTATAGGTTTAAAGATATTTATTTCCCAAAAGAAGTTATAAACAACATACAGAGTTAATTAATCTCAATAATAATACAATATTTGTCTCTGGGGCGTTGGCGACGTTACAGGGTACATACATGTTTTTCTTAGTTTACTCTTAAATAAGTAAATATTATCACACCTCTTTAAATCCTCCGGTAAATCATTGAACAGCTGTGCTTCCTCCACTAATACTGATTTTTTGCCAGTTGGAATTTGTTTTTACTTCTTGTGTTGTATGTTATTGTTATTTTATGAAATTGTATGTTTGATTGTACAGAATACGTGGTGATTTTTTTATGAGAATGCAGGTGTAATATGTGTAAAGTTGTGTGAGATTTAGCTGGTTAGTTTTTTTTTGAAGGTACAATCACCAGCATGACATAACGGCTTAAAGGCTTATGGCATACGCCTAGGTTATAAACCTGAAAACTTGTTAGCATAATAGTTATATGTAGTAATGTAGGCATATTTGCAAACCTACTATTAATAGTGTAAAACTTTTTAACATAACAGTCACCAGACGGATTTTTATGTCTCACGCGATGTGAGTTAAATAGGCCTATTAAGTTGCGACATATTTTTTGTCGGATTAACTACGCCAACATGTTTATGGAGGATATAAAAATATTTTTCAGGCTACTGAATTAATCTGTATAAAAATTACGAGGAAGAATTAGGTCACTGATATTTTTTGTTAGACTTTATACCTAGGTTGAACCAACACCAATATAAAGTTTGATTTTTTGGAGACCTAAAAAAAAATCAGGCACACCTTTCTCACCTTTAGGCGTTGTATCAAGTGTCTAAGATTACATCAGAATTTTTTCTGTGGCCATGCCTTGAACCTACTCTAAGCTTTAGTTTGTTTTTGAGCACCTGAAAAAAAATATGCCTCCTTATTTTCACCCTTGTGTGTCCCTTGTGTGTGTGTGTGTATCTAGGATTATGTCAAAGAAAGAAGGTATATTTTACAAGCTTTTATTTAACTTGCAATATCTGTAAGTGTGTTCGGGTCAAATTTTGCAACTGAATTTTAAAGCAGTTATTCTCAACCGATTAAGATGAAATTGTGCATACACGTTTGGTTTGGATGACAATGCACGGTAAGCTAAAAAGCTTGTTGCGAAATTGGAAAAATATAATGTCAGGTAACAATCACACAATATATTCACCAAAAGTCGTCAATACAACACACACACATGTAATGCCACCTGAAGGGAAAGTACTCTTAATACTGTAGATAGATTTTTTTTCTCAAAGTAAACATTCCTTTATTTTTGAAAAGAAAGAAAACTGCCTTCAAAGATTTTCGAAAACTCGCTTGCCACACCCGGGAATCGACGAAACCGAACCGACTAAAATCTTTAAAAATTACACCCTGTACTTTTATTGCATCGATCGTTAGAGTCATTTATAAGGATGAAATCTCTCTAACAAACTTAATAAATTAAATGAAAGGAAATTACTATAAAATCTGGACTTATAATTCAATGGGTCAAGCTAAAACACTTTTACTCAAAGATCCATCTGTATCTTTAAGTGAGTAATTAATAATTATCATTGACGTCATTTATCTATTAAAATGACGAATTACTATTTAGATAAGACTAGAATTCGTTAGGATAATAAATTTGTGTATCCAAGAAAATGGAGCCCATTTCGAGCAACTAATTAGTTAGGTTACCATTTTTTTGTAAATAATTGAAATATTTTTTTTAGATGATTGAATATATCCAACTTTTATTAAGAGAACATCCTTTCAGACGACGTAATAGTATAATAGTACATTTCATGTCGAGCATTAAAAGTCGAGATTTTAACACGAGCTTTAGCTGCTGTAGCTGTAGCGAGATGCAGCTGATGTAGCCAATTTCGAAATCTACATGCGAGTGTTATAATAAACCCTTTTTATGCAAGACACAATTCTTTTCCACTACCTGATGAGCTTACTTAATTAAATGCAAATAAGTTCCAACAACAATTTATTAGAAACGTTCAGACTAAAAACCACAGACACACAAACAACGTGCGCTTTTTCGGGAGGTAACAGGTTCAGTATCATTCTGGCGGATGGGGCGGTGAAAAAAGGGTGGGCGTAGCTGCAGAATGCATCTACCAACAGTAGCCTATTCAGTTAAGAAAAAAAAAATACGTTGCAGTTACAGAATGAAAACTCCATACAAAAGTAATTTCGTAACTGTTTAATTTTGTTTTTTTTTTACTTTTTATTTTATATTAATCTTGTGCCTAAATGTTCATATTTCGAAACGAATTTCTTAGGCAATGTGTTAGGCATTGTCATAATAGACAAGGTAGTGGAAACAATACAACGTGTCTTTGTCTTAGTCTAAATTCTCATTTAGCGGCACCTCTCGCCATTGTGATATTAACAATGAACAAAGCGTGGTGACACTTTAAATTAATTTTATCCTCCCCTGAGCCACACAAAATGTACAACGACTGTAACTTACTGTAATAAGTTCGGTGACTTTCATTATTTTAGCTTCTAATTAAGAAGGTACTAGTTGTCCTCAATATCTCTTACATTTTACTAGCTTTTACCAGCGACTTCGTCCTTGTGAAACTCGAAAATTATCCTAAGAAAACGTACACCTAAGATGAAAACGGCCATGTCTACTCCTAGCTGTGCTATATATCATCCAAACCCTTCGTGAAATGGTAACAAACAGACAGACAAAAAAAGTTGCTTTCCCATTTATAATACCACTAGATTCTGTTTGCAGCTTCGCCCGCATGAGCCAAGTTTCATCTAAATCCGTTCAGCCATTAAGACATTAAAACGTAACAAACAAACTCACATTGGCATTTATAATATTAGGTATTAAGGTATAATATACTTTATTTAAAATATTATTTTTGGAATGGTCTATTTAGGCTTTCATTTGATTCCCATATTATTAGGATGACGAAAAAAAAAAATTGTATTACCCCCTTTTTTTAGGGGAGGGTGCTTTACTTAAAAATTATATAGTCTATGTCACTCCCACAATTGAGGCGAATCCAAAGACACCTCACATGTCATAATCCGGCAAGCCGTTTAGGCTGTAGTGCTTGCTATAGAAATAGACATACATTCATATACATATTATGTATAGTATGGATGATCCTTCATACAAAATAGCTTCACGACATCCTAATACACTCTAAAGCTGTTATAAGTGCTTTAGGCACGATCCACCCATATATTATCTTGTAGAGTGTTATAGTATGACTTTAATGACGTCATGCTAGCCGCTTGTAAACTGCTTTGTAAGATAAATGTCCTAGCGACGGCTCCCGCTTAGAGTTAAACCACTTTTAAGTTTCAATTCTGCTAAAACATTGCAGCTTTAGCACCTAGGCAGCTGGAAAGGTTCGCTAAAAGGAAATTTATCTTATAGATGTAAATCATACCTCATATTTGCCCAGTCTTATCGCAATTACCTATATGGGAGCTGCCTGTCTGGTTAACCGACAGCCTTATTGCGTAATGAATTTGGCAAGGCAAAGGGCAAAGAATAAAAAAATCGACCAATCTTTCACAACAGATCTTCACAACCCAGTTACCATGTAACACAATACGACTTTGTTAGACAGGTTGTTAGACTCTCGAACTTCTTCTCCTAAGGTAAATATTATCTTCTGCGCGTCATTTTGAAGCCTATTTCATATTTTTGTTCAATTGCGAGCAAGAGCGAGCTTATTATTCTATATAAAAGACGTCAATTTCATAAATCCATTTTCTCACCAACCCCATTTCACGGCAAATCAATCCGATATAAATGGGTGACAAATTTTATTCATAGGCATCATCAATTTCTATTGTGTCGTGATTCGTATCAATCATGTCAATCACAACAATGAAGTTGTAGAGGCTTTTTTTTATTTTTTTGCGTGGTGTTGAAATAGGTATGCATGAGCATACCGCTCATGCATCGCGCTCACCGTGAACCCGGCGCGGCTGTCCTTCACCGTGCACGGTGTGCACGCCGTGACCACCCCAGGGACCAAACCAGCACATGGCATGGGCGCCAGACGCCCCTGTATGGCACCCTTGGTCCCCATGTGACGGGTAATGTCAGTGGCCCCGTCACCTACCACTTTTCGGCTGCAGTGGATAGAGAGCTACCCTGTGGCCCCACTGCGTCCGCCATCAGACAGTGGCGACCCTGTCCGGGCCGCGGAAGGTAGGGAGAGCGGCGCACCGCAATACCGGCACTCCTTTCCCGCCGCGGCCCCCAACCCTCAGCCGCTATATCGTATGGGACCTGGGTCGCTCCATACAACATTGCGGCCCGCCTCAGTTGTGATGTCGTCTTTGTTACCAAGCGGCACCGCAACCTACTTGTTGGGCGCTACGTCGTCGACTTAATCCGAAAAAGCCCTGACGAGCGGCCCCTCCTCGCGTTCCTCTTCGGTTCATCGTGACCAAGCCACGGCTACCGAGCACCCCCGCCTCGAAAATTCGGGAAAATACTCAAACGTCGCGCGCCACCATGTGTGCGTAAGCTATTGTTGCCCTATTGTGTGTCCTAATTAGACGCGCAATGGGTAGAATCAAATACAAACATCAATGGCGAAACATGGGTGTATTGTAGGTACATCTCTGCCTATCCCGTCGAGGAAAACAGGCGTGATGTTATGACGTTATTGAATCGAATGAAAAGCAAACTAGTTTAAGAAAAAAGTTTATTGAACTCATAATATTGAGGCGAACAGCCTTTGTAGATTCGACGTTCAAAACTTGTTTATGGTTTGAAACTAACCGAACTGCCAGAATAATATTTCAAGTTTCAACCAAAGAGTGCTGTGCCAATAGATTTTACAATCAAAGAAGTTTTAGTTTGAAGTTTGTTCTATAATAGTTGTTTCGTTATATCATGGAAATAATTTCTCACTTTCGCTTTTTATTTTTTTTCATATGTTTGGGAATACCTACTTTTATTTCGCGTACAGGTGGGGAGTGGAAATCCCTGCCGGTGTCTGTGTTTCCTGATACCTACAATCTAGGGGTCTAGTCAAAAGTGAATAGGTTTCTTCTAGGCAAGCGTGCTTCACCGTCGACCACAACATCGCTTACTATCGGGTGAGATAGTGGTCAAGCGCGAGCCTATAGACAATAAAAACAACGTTCATGACCTTTTCCTTTTTAGATTTTTTTAGGAACCCGAACAATACCTTAAACTATGTAATATCCCCTCCTTGCGTCGATTGCCATATCACGGTTTTAAAATCTTCTGCCAAATTTTGCTTTTCCACTTGCACCTACTTTTAACAACATGCTGTATCCTAACATAAAAACGGGCATTTTTTACCCGACTACGGTGAAGCCAAAAGGAAGGTTTATGATTTTAGTAGTATGTATGTATGTCTGTATTTACATATGTACCTCCGTAGCGCCTAAATTATTCATCCGATTATGATGAATAAGGAGTCAATCGATTCAGTTATTTTGGCCAGGGTAACAAAGGCTACAAAAAAGTCCGTAGTCAGGTTACAGTTTTCTATGTCAGGCATTCTATATATCGTTTTTCAATAATAAAAAATTTTGGGCATCTGGGTAGATGTCATTTCATTTCATTTCTCTAGCTTTATATCTAAATGCGTTTTAGAAACTTATAATATTAATAAAAAGACATGACGGTGGATCAATGACCTCTATCGCCATATACTATAGCAATTAAACTGGCACCACGTTTAGGGTTCGTTTGTGGTTTAAATGTCAAAGCTAAAACGGTTTAAACTAAACCGGAGTCACCTTGAACGTGGGTGTTTTGACGTGAGGTCGGCTTGCGGCTTGTGTCTAATTTCGCAGACACAGATCGATCATTAACGGCTTAGGGTTAGAACGTATTAACGCAGAGTCGAGGCGAATTTCTAATAATTGTACATAGCATATTGATCCCTATCTTCACGACGCTTTCGAATGCGATTGCTTTAAATATCTGGACAGAAATATGTTCATTACGTTATGGAGATAGGGGTCAATATAATCATCTTCCTGCTTTTGTCCCTTGTTATGTTGTGGTCGGCACAACACATTTTCTTCTTTGCATTCCGTCCTGTCATTTGTCACGCTTTCACTGACTCCCTTTTCTTTCATATCACTCCTCACACCGTCCATTCCATCTTCACTTTATCCTTCCTCTTCCTCTCCTTATATCCACATAGATAGGGGTCAATAGGCTATGCATAATTTTAGAAATTCGCTCCTACTCTGTCTCGGTGTGCTTTGAGCCTTACACCGCGTTGACTATAGCTTCGATAAATACTCGTATATTTTAGTTAAGACTTAGACATGAATGATTACTTGCGCTCCGAATACGGGCATTATTACTTTTACTTACGTAGGTACTTTTTGGAGAGAATAATATGCCTAGTGGCAAAATATAGGCTGTGTTGATTGATGAATGGTTGGCTTTATCTTTCATAGAGGCTTTCAAGCTGTAGCAACTAAATCCTGTTTTCCTTTATTTCTAGGATAGGTGTTTTCTATTTCACATCATTGCTTGTAAGATACTAGAGTTCTTTCAGCAATCGTCTTCTACTCTGTCCTTCTCATACTACTGATTTTGTTCATTCTTCCTTTCATATTCAATCTATTCCTCTGGAGCGCGCTTCCTCTCGAAATCAAGATGGCCACCAGCCAGTATGCGTTCAAGCGGAAATTGCGATTTATTTTCAGCGGCGGGAAGTGTCATGTCGATAACTTATTGTGATTACTTTATTAATATATATGTTTATAAAGGCATGTATTATATTAAATATATATGTATGTGTATTTTAAGCAACTTATTATTTTATTTTTGTTTTAAACAATGCATCTGCCATGTTGTCTCTTCACCACCCTTGGTTGACATGTAGAGAATCCTAAGGCATTAAGTTCGCCATTGCACCTTTGTCCATGAAGTTTTATATAAATAAATAAACAACTTGTAGGTAGCTAGATGGTGCCATGCAGTCTGCAATATTTCAGAAGAAACAATCACTTACCAAAAAATCTTGACAAAGCTATCTATACTTTCTAGTTAGATGTAAAGGTTCTTATTAGGAGGTACGCCACGTCTGGATGTCTGTAAAAAAACTGATTAATAAACAGGAAAATATCCAAGCCTAAACTATTCAATATTTGGATGTAGACATATAATCTTGAACGAGATTATAGTAAGAGTCTCAAAAGATTTTAAACTAAAATCAAATTAAAAGCTAAAGTAGTTGGTACGGCTCTAACTAAGCGAAGACCCCAACACTTCAGCCCTCACCTACCGTAAATAAGACCAAACATTTGATCAAACATTCACAATATCGCCGCGGATTTCTTAGCGACGTCATTGTATGACGCCACCAAGGTTCAACGTACATTCGTGATTACCCACGTATCTGCTCAACTGAAGCATAGGGGTCAGAATAGCTCTCTAACATAAACTAGCTTCCCATTTTATTTCCTTCAATACTTTATTAAAGAATATACTTAGTTTTACTACAACAGTTATTAAACTTGGTACTGCAAATAGATTCAACATTGTAGGTGAAATTAGGTCAGAAACTAAATGTTGAAAATTAAACAAAAGCATAGTTTAGCCCGCTCTTAATATGTATTTTAATCAACGTGGCTTAAAATGCTGTGGGAACGGAGCTAACCTTGAGGTAACGCCGATTTACCATGAAGATAAGATCCATTAAAAGCTATACAACCCCTCGTAGGGGCCAATGGGGGTTTTTTATGGAGGATGTGAGAGCACCCATGAAGGAAATTAATTTTAATGGACGTCCTGTCCAACTTAAAATTCAAAATAAGCGAAGTTTTCTTTCTCCACTTCGTTGAAATAAGCACCAACTTTTCCATTTAGCAACAGAATTTTTGCTCCAACTGTCTTAAACGTAAAAAAAACCAGATTCTCTTGAGTTTTACATAATATGAATTCAGAACATAACGACACCTCTTTTCGTTTTATCTTTTCTGCTGGCAGAACAAGGTTCCCACCAGCATACAAATATGATAATAATACAAATTGAGTGTAGGTAGAGTTCATACAAAATTCAATAGAAATTGGACGTAGGTGGTAAAAATTATGTATGAGCTTGTTAGAAAAACCTTTGATGTGTTTCAATTGAAAAGTAGATAACGTGTGACACTATAAATAGATGAAGGTGTTAATAGTTTTTAACCGAATTCAAAAAGGAGGATGTTATAATTTCGACTGTATTTTTATTTATGTGTCACCTCAGAACTGTTTTACTAGGTGAATTTTGATGATTATTTTTATTTAAAAGGTGGTGATTCTCATATGGTTCTATTTAAATTTGGTGGAGATCAGATTAAGAATTTCGGAGATATACAACAGAACTCTTCAATAAACAACGGCAAATCTCTCGGGATTGCTGCAATCGCAAGTCTGTTTATTGTTTACGCCATTTTATAACATAACATCACTCCGGTATGCTCTAAAGGTGTACGCAGATCTGTACAGTTCACTCTGGTACACTCTCATTTCACCGGTTATGATCAAGTTTTAAGTTATTCGGGTGATCTATTTGTGCATAACTTTGGGTCTTACCATAGAACTTGCTCATTACGTACCAAACTAAAAAGTTAAAACCAAAATATTTTTTACAAAAAAATACAACCGACTTCCTAAAAACTAGAAAAATAACTTCATATTCGGAAGTTGGTGTCAAAAAACAAAGAAACAAAAACAGGAACACTGACTTCAGAAATTAAAGTTATTTATCAGTGTTTTTTTTATGAAGTCGGTTGTGTTTGTTTTTATTGTTGCGAATTTCAGGCATAATCAAATGTTTTTTTTTTTATTTATTGCTTGACCTGTCGCATCTCCTGAAAAACCTGAATATAATATTGAAACTTATTCAAAAAAAACTTTTTATCTAGCCAGATATTTTCCTCGAAAATGTTGTAAGAAATATTTTAGAAACAGAGTTTGTTATAATCTGAAAGAAACTACCCTTAATTATGAATATCAACTATTCGTGACAACCTGTATTCAGAAAAATGGTTTTTATTTTCTAATAGACTATCATAAATATTTAAGACCAGGCGATGAATAATAAAAAGAGAAATATTAATGACCTGTTCTGTGTTTTCCGAGCAACATTTCTTTCAATAAAGATAATGAAGGGAAATATCATTAGGTAAAAAAAAAAATATACGGACACGCTAGTTATTATAACAGTTATGTGTCTAATACCTAATAATAATAGCTATGTAAGGACAGGTACAGGTATGTATTGTAATGGAGCTGATATATCTTCCTAATCGCTCCTACTATTATTTTATGTTTTAATCCTCAATGTCCTACTGTAATGTCACAAAGCCACGATATTTTTTTTTATATACACTTTTTGTACACCATAATAAACAGAAAAAAAAAACTTTTTCTCAAAAAAATATTACCGACTTCCAAACTACAATGTGAAAAATATCTTTCTTTTTGGAAGTCGGTGTCTTTCGTAGGTACCATTTTTTTGCGTTATGGACACCGACTTCCAAAACGAAAGTTATTTTTCACATTGTAGTTTGGAAGTCGGTATTGTTTTTTTGTAAAAAAGTTTTTTTATATTTCTCTTTTTAGTTGTACCTACCTACCTAATAGGCAATATTGCCGGAACAGATTACCCGAAAATCATGAAACTTGAACATAACTGGTGAAATGAGAGTGTATGAAGGTGAACCGGACACAACTGCGTGCCCCTTTAGAGCGTACTGGCGTGAAGTTATGTTATGAAATGGTATAAGCAATGCCAAAACATTTGCCGTTATTTATTGAAGAGATCTGTTGTATATCTTTGAAGTTCTTCATCAGATCTTCACCAAATTGAAATGGGACCAATTTCGGAACATACTCTTTCAAACAAAAAAAATCGGAGAACATAGAACCTCCTCCTTTTTGATAAGTCAGTTAAAAAAGAAACTTAATACTAAAAACATACAATGGGCGGCCTTATCGCATTCCGCGATCTCTTCCAGGCAACCAAATTGAAGTGAGTTTTTTGTTTCAACATTACATTATTCCCCAACTAACAAATCAATGTTTTATAATAGTCAATTTAACGTTTTACACTTTGAGTCTAGTTTTTAAGATTGGTCGCAGAAACGTAAATATAAACGTATGAATAACGCGAATTAGGCCCAAATTACACGACAATATTGTCGTTTAGTAGTTAAGTAGAAGTCAGCCAATGACCGTTCAAACGTTGTATACAAGTTAAATAAAAGTACAGAGACCGACTTTACGGTCCAATACTGGTTATGATGAGTCTCTTATGTGACCGCTTATGTCACATAGCTGTTACAATGACGTTTTCAAAAGACTGCTCAACGGCAGCCGTTTTATTTCGTTTGTTAAATATTGTGCCGGTGTTTAAATAAAAAAAGGTAAGTAAATGTCTATTTCCATAATTACAAAATATCGATTTATTATGCATTATTTAAATGAGTGTGAGATAATGATAGTTGTGTTAATCTTTCAGGGAACTTTAGTTTTATGACAATGTATATATGTGTTTTTGTGAAGTTTTTAACGCCCTCCTCTATTTCTTTGTATTTGAATCGTTTTAATTAATTATCCAAAATATGTTCTCATAATAAAGCATCAACCATCTTGTTTACGTTGTATAGCGACCTTTATATAACACTAATATAACAAAAAGGTCGTATACATTTTCTTGAGTCTATGACGCCGCGGCCATATTCAGTTTACTTTGGGGTTCCATATGCATTACTTACAGATCTAATAAACATTGCATAACTTGAACAGAGAACTAACTCGGCCCTTTATGATTATAAATTCATCTTCTTTTCTTGTCAATGGCTATCTAATCAAATAGTACGTTTAGCCCAGATTAATTTATTTAAATGTTTTTTTTTCAGGTCTAACATAGGATATGAATGAACTATGGTAGTGTTCTTGGACATCGATAAATTTTTGATCTGAAATTATTTAAAACGTCTTAAAAGAGAAAAATGGCCTTGGCGAAGCATTTATTTTACCTTTTCAAACAAATGTTATAACTGTCACAGTTCCATTGTATAATTGTTTAATTTTATTGTTGTTGTTTACATTAAATGATAATTAAAAAAAATATATATACGTAGTCTTTTTCGGCAACATTCATTCGTTCTATCCCTTTTTTAAAAGACAAAACAAAATAGAAATGGTTCAATTAAAGTGTGGATTTGACCTTTAAATGATTCAAAAGTCTACTTAAAGTAATGTAACCGTAGAAATTCAACATTTTAGTTGCATACAAGTCTTAGTAAGTCTTCCATACGATCAAAATAGTTTTGTTATAAAAAGGTCATACGCAAACGTTTAAGTGGCATTTTAATTATATAAAAGTTATGTTAAGATTCACACACGACGATGGTTGTCTTACAAAAACCTTTTATTTAACCGAAACGTTGATATGACAAATACATTGTCCAATAAACGTCATGGCTGGCACCATTAGCCGACGTCATATATGTTAGTCCTGAAAACTTTTACTCAACATATGCACTGGCACCACTATCCGACGTCATATAAGTTAGTTCTGAAAACGTCTACTCTACATATGCACTGACACCACTATCCGACGTCATATAAGATAGTCCTGAAAACATTTACTCAACATATGCACTGATACCATTCTACAACGTCGTATAAGTTAGTCCTGAAAACGTTTACCCAACATATGCACTGGCACCATTATCCGACGTCATATAAGTTAGTCCTGTAAACATTTACTCAACATATTTACTGACACCATTCTACAACGTTGCATAAGTTAGTCCTGAAAACATTTACTCAACATATGTACTGACACCATTCTACAACGTTGTATAAGTTAGTCCTGAAAACGTTTACTCAACTTTATATTAAGACATTACAGTCCCGCGACTGAAACGTCGTAAGATAAACGTCTATATATCAAAATAGTTAACTACATACCACTATATAACTGTTATATACCATGAAGTCTTATAAGACTAGAATTATACGACGTTTTTGCTAGTTGGGTCGTTACCATTATTGTATAGTCTGGCTAAGTTAAGTCTGCAGAAGTTTTAATTGGTATACTATCCCTCAAAAATTTTAGTATGTGGTATGCTTTTACATCAGTCACTTTCGTTGTAATTGAGCTGATTGCTTTACGCTGTTCATTGTTTTCCACAAATCCAAGTATAATCTTTTTTTTCTAACTAAATAAAACTTTTTTAAACAAGCTTTTAGCGTACAGTTCATTGCTATCCAAACCAAACGTGTATGCAACATTTTATCTTAATCGGTTGAGGATAAATGCTTTCAAATTCAGTTGCAAGATTTGAGCCGAACATACATACTCGTACTTATTACTTACATTGCAAGTTAATAAAAAGCTTGTAAAATGGTTAAAGCCTATTAAGGTTGAACTAGTCGACGGCACGAACTATTTTGTGCTTCTATATATCATGAAAAAATATATATTTATAAAATAAAAAATTTTGCATTGTTGAATTACTAATCTATCCCTGAATGGAGGCCGTTTTGCAATTTTCTTTCTTCTTATGGTATTTATTGCCGCCCAAAGATGCGTTAAAATTAGTGTTGAAATATGGAACTTTCAACGGTCATAACTTTCAAATATATTATTAATTTACATTTTTGTTTCCATACAGGGCTAGATAATGATGAGACAAATTGATATCATTTTTAATTTTGAACGTACATCGTCAAACAGTGGAGTTATCTCTAGACTACGTTTGTATGGAAGAATTTTCGACTAGTGTAACCTTAAAAGTGGAACGCGGGAGTTATTGTTTTACATGATATGTAAATCTCTAGTTGTATAGGAACCGCAACCGCAAGATATCGAAAAGTCGACGATACGTCGATCCAATGGTTTTAATATTTTTCCTTTTGATTTTTGCATAACAGATTTTACTAGGAACACTTTTTCGAATACTCACAATCTTCTTGTTAACCATCTTCTTGTGAACAGGTGTATCTGTTCATGTGGTTTACAAGAAGATCGTGTCAAATTACAACACTATGAAGCAAAATAACAAACGTTGTGGTTTTGCAGGAATCACACACTCTGCAATCGGTTTCTCACAGTGACTAAGTCACTTCTGCAGACTAAGCTTACCCAGACTGTATTACTCTTTTGTGCTTTAGATTCCAAATACGAAATGATGATTTTCTTTTTTTCTGATAGCTTAAGTGGATCTGCCGCTAAATATTTTGTATGTAAGTTAGAAAGGAAAAGTTTTCATGAGCTAAATCATATCTCAGCGAAGGGAATTGTTATTCCGAAAACACTTATAAGGATTGCGAGTGTTTTCTTTTTATTATTGCCATTATATTTAATGTCTGCATGACTAGTAATCATAAAATTTTATCATAAGATAACAAGAAAGCAAGCCGTGTGCAGTCTGAGGTTGCCATTCATTAAATTTTTCATTCCTTATAAAATATAATCCTCTTAAGAGATGAAGAGGATCACCCTTTTCAAAAACCTCTCTTAGTACATACCTTCGTTTTATTAGGTTTTTTTTCCAAAATTTCAAGCTAGTAGACAAAACAGCTGTGGATTGTCTGTCAGTTAACTTCAGAATACCTACCTAATTTATATCGACTGCCGTAGTCCGTACGGACAAGCCCAAAACTATTTCTACCGTTTACACTAAAAACTTGTCCCGACCAGCCCACAACCTCACTACCTAATTAAAAGGACAGAATGGACCGCACAAATTTGCCAACCAGACCGGTTCAGTTCAAATTCCTAATCTACTGTAACAGAGCCAACACGGTCGCTAATCCCTTGCGGTTTGCCCAGCTCGAGAATATCTTAGGTGACTGGAACTAGGAAGTGGATGGCCAAACGTAATTGGACCAATTGTGACTTGTTTTGCTTTGTGAGAATTGTGTTTGTCGTGAAATTGAGCTAGCTTTGTGGGCTATAGCATAGGGTGAGCGTAAGCGTTAACGAAAAAGGTAATTGTGGTGCTTTAGCTTTGAAATGGGCCTTTGTGGAGTATTTATAATAAGATGAGCCGTTCACAAAAATGATTATGAAAAATAAATAGTATTACTAAAAATAAACACCCACTTGCGGGAGTGATATGAAGTTTCGAATGACGTTATTGCGACACACGCTATTTCGAAAAAAATTACGACTGGTACGCCAGTTCGAAAACACACTAAATCGAATTACACTATATCGAATGACGTTATTGCGACGCACGTTATTTCGAAAAACTGTTAGACTGGTACTCTAATACGAAAGTTTTGGTATTGAAATCTACTGTTTCGAATAGCATAATCCAATCCAAAAAAAAGAAGTATGAGAAATTAAAAATAAATTCAAGCCAACCATCATTAATTTGTTTTTATTGTTGGGATTACATTCTGATAAATAGGTAGGTACTGTAGATTTTTGTTATTATTAACTTATCAAAAGTGAAAGCATGCTAGGGATACCTACAAAGTTAAATATTAATAATTTATACTTAGTGGTATAGACAACTAGCTCAGTGTCAGTTTTATTATCGTAGCGTAGGATAGTTCTTGATAATCCACTGGGTCGCGAGTTTGATCCCCAGACAAATAAAAAAAAAAAGAAGTATGAGAAATTAAAAATAAATTCAAGCCAACTATCATTGATTTGTTTTTATTGTTGTGATTGCATTCTAATAAATAGGTAGGTACTGTAGATTTTTGTTATTATTAACTTATCAAAAGTGAAAGCATGCTAGGGATAACTACAAAGCTAAATATTAATAATTTATACTTAGTGGTATAGACAACTAGCTCAGTGTCAGTTTTATTATCGTAGCGTAGGATAGTTCTTGATAATCCACTGGGTCGCGAGTTTGATCCCCAGACAAATAAAAAAAAAAAGAAGTATGAGAAATTAAAAATAAATTCAAGCCAACTATCATTGATTTGTTTTTATTGTTGTGATTGCATTCTAATAAATAGGTAGGTACTGTAGATTTTTGTTATTATTAACTTATCAAAAGTGAAAGCATGCTAGGGATAACTACAAAGCTAAATATTAATAATTTATACTTAGTGGTATAGGCAACTAGCTCAGTGTCAGTTTTATTATCGTAGCGTAGGGTAGTTCCTGATAATCCACTGGGTCGCGAGTTTGATTCCCAGACAAATTTAGATTGGATTATGCTATTCGAAACAGTAGATTTCAATACCAAAACTTTCGTATTAGCGTACCAGTCTAACAGTTTTTCGAAATAACGTGCGTCGCAATAACGTCATTCGTTATAGTGGTTTTCGATTTAGTGTGTTTTTGAACATGTCCGTAAGGATTGAGGAGCCACTTTTTGTATCTTAATGAAATTAATTTACTTATTTAGTAGTAAGTTTAAAAATTTTGTAGGTTCGATCCTCGATTTTGTAGTATAATACTTCAAAAGTTATATGGACATAAAGGTGGCTCCTCAATCTAAATGTTTGGATTGAGGAGCCATGTCAGAACTAGGAACATCATTGATTAATATTTATCATTATTAGGTATGATTTTGTAGTATTTGAGAGTATTTAGTAGACAAAATCTGAGCTCGGTTGCATTAAAATTAAAAAAGTTATCATACATTATATGTGGCTCCTCAGACCATACATACGACTCGTCAGTTTTCAAAGAAGCAGTAGTTCAATTAATGCGCAATTTCTTCGTCATTTAGTAGTAAGTATATTAGATTTGTAGGACAAGAATCAGTAATTAAAAATGAGTGCATTGGGAGATATGGCACATTTTAACTGGCTCCTCAATCCTGACGTTAGTGTACCTACCTGAGATCACAACGTTACTGTACCTTCCTGAGATTACAACGGAATCAAAAACCAGAGACACTAACATTTAGTATGAATGTCTACTTAATACTTAAGTAGAGATCAACATTGTATATATTCGGTATGTGAAAAACAAATTACTTTTCGATATTCCTTAAGAATTCGCTATTAAGGGTGACCATGTTATATGAATGAAACCAGGATGACAAGTTTTTGAATTTTAATTTTTAACAAATCGGCAGTATAGAAATATAGGTAGGTATTTACAGATATTCTTCATATGTTTTAGGTAGGTATTTACAGACATTCATCATATGTTTTAGGTATTTAAATCAATTTCTATTATTATTGTATATTTTTACATGGTTCATAAACTTATATTTACTACCTATCTGTTTTACACAACTAACAACGTCATATAAGTAATTTTTCAACGGCTTTTGTACATTTTTTTTCTTTTCCAAGTTCATTTTATAAGTTGTTCGACTATTATTCGTAAAGTTGTAAAGCCTACTTAGCTGTGATAGTTTTCCTTTTAATTCCGTTATATATACTACTGCCATGATTTTTTTCACATATCCAAAAGCAACCATTTAGCTGGCAGGGGGGACACTTGACTCTAACTAAAATTAGCAATTTAAAACTTAATTTTACGCAAACGGATCCCTGAATCGAATAATGGTTTTAACAGAACCGTAATATTTTTTTCACAAACATGCATGGAAATATTGTCATTATTTAAAAAAAAGAACACGCAAAATTTCGAATTGCCGGACAAAGAAAATCAAATGCATTGCTGGAGCGTTTTTTGAATTTGGAACATTACAACGCTCCAGCAATGTTGTATGAAACGGCGTGCTGGGGTTATTAGATTCTCTTTGATTGGATCTCTTTTATCATTCTTGACATACCAAAGTCAAATTTCGTTCAAATGGCTGTATAGCCATAAATGCGTTTGCCTTTCAGCACAGATGATAAATAGAAAATCAGCGGCCAAACTGAGAATTCGTCTTGATTTGTTATTTATATATTTAATAAATATAAATTTAATAATTAAAATGTGTTGCAATGGTTCAGAGAGTGAAATGGACATTGATTGTACTCCACCAGGTTTAAGATCAGAAGCCAAATTGGCAATGGAAAACCCGCTTCCAGCATATAGATATGAACATTTTATGATTTGGAAAAACGATAAAAAAGTGAACATTTTCTCCGAAACAGTATTTTTGGCGTAATTCTATGATAATGCTAAAACTAAAAAGCCATCTACATTATGGGCAATTAATTCCATACTGAAATGTACAGTTCATGTTAAAAACGGCATTAACATGAAAAATTATAGAAATTTAACTACTTTTTTATTTCCCTGCATTCTTTTGAGAAAAGCACTATATATGCCTCGGCGGAAATGGCAATTGCCTTTCTCGTATTAGTGAAGTCCTCGCCTACGGCTCGTCCTTCAAACTCATACTCGACCTGCAATTCCCTATTTCCCGGCTATACAATAATGTACTATTCATAAAGGCCTATTCATCGATATCCCACTTACGGAAAATACGAGAAAAAAAAAACAATATTTTGTCGGAGTGATTAATATGTATATCCATGCCAAATTATAGCTTTATAGTACCAAGAGTCTCTGAGCTAAGCTGCGGACGGACAGACGGACACAGCGAAACTATAAGGGTTCCTTGTTGGCTACGGAACCCAAAAAGACGTTGGCGCGAAATCTTTAGAATAATTCATACATTTATCTTTTTTTTCTTATTACACATTGAATTGGTGACCGTAATTTATTTTTAATATTTTATACCTAGTGAGAATGGAGACTCTAATTTGTAAATGGAATAGACAGGAAAATTAATAATATTCAATCAGTTGTACCGTCAGGGATTTCAATAACAAGTTGAAATTAAATTTAAAAACAAATAGATTTCTATTTGTGTTTTTGTTAAAGCCAGGAAACGAGAAAAAAAAAATTATTCATGGACACCCTACAAAAGAATTTGATAGGAAATTAAAGGATTGCTAATAACTTCGTAGATATTTACTTTTTTATGGCAGGATTATACGTACATTTAGTATATATTTATACAGAATAAGATGTTTTCTTTTCCAAATTTCGTCACAAGTATAAGTAGATTAGAGGCAGATCTATTTACCGAAGCATCTCAATTGAGGAGCCAGTTAAAATGTGCCATATCTCCCAATGCACTCATTTTTAATTACTGATTCTTGTCCTACAAATCTAATATACTTACTACTAAATGACGAAGAAATTGCGCATTAATTGAACTACTGCTTCTTTGAAAACTGACGAGTCGTATGTATGGTCTGAGGAGCCACATATAATGTATGATAACTTTTTTAATTTTAATGCAACCGAGCTCAGATTTTGTCTACTAAATACTCTCAAATACTACAAAATCATACCTAATAATGATAAATATTAATCCATGATGTTCCTAGTTCTGACGTGGCTCCTCAATCCAAACATTTAGATTGAGGAGCCACCTTTATGTCCATATAACTTTTGAAGTATTATACTACAAAATCGAGGATCGAACCTACAAAATTTTTAAACTTACTACTAAATAAGTAAATTAATTTCATTAAGATACAAAAAGTGGCTCCTCAATCCTTACGGACATTTTTGAACTGGCGTACCAGTCGTAATTTTTTTCGAAATAGCGTGTGTCGCAATAACGTCATTCGAAACTTCATATCACTCCCCCCACTTGCACCTTTAAGTACATACAATATTAGCGCTAAACGGCTTTCACATATTATTCACGGTCGCTAATTCCAGGTTGTTCACTCTGCTTGAATATCTTAGGTGACAGGAACGAGGAAGTGAATGTCCAAAGGTAATAGGACCGTAGATTGTGACTTGGGCTAAAATTTCGATTATGGGCCGTTGATTTTTGATGCGGGGAGGATGGAGGGGGGAGGGAGGGAGGTTTGGCTATCCCGCAGTACCATCCCCACTACTCGGAGCCCTATGGTTATGGAGATATCCATAGTTAAAGTTTTCAGGTTAGAATAAAAATTGCCATAAATCTGCATCGATTTAAGAGGCGTGGAGGGAGGAAGGGAAAGGGGGGTAGAGGGGCTACCTCACTGTACCATCCCCACCCAACAGAACCCCAATGGTTAAATTTAAAATTACTATATTAAGCAACAAAGTCGACGGAGCCCCGCTGCGCGGGGCTCCTATTTCTGTCTGTAGGGGTATAAGTAACCTAACCTATCCGTGTCGGGGTGCCCTAAGTTCCTGAGCTCGCTTCGCTCGCTCTTGGACTAATTCGCATTTTTTTACCTCACGAAAAACATACAAACAATCATAAAATATCTGAGTCTTGAAAATTTGTAAAAAGCTTTCTATTTATGAGTACTACCTACAAAAAAAATTATGAACTTTCAAATCAACGGCCCATAATGGAAATTTTAGCCGTGACTTGTGTTGCTATGTGAAAATTGTGACTGTCGTGAAATCGAGCTAGCTTTGTGGGTGGATGAGATGAGCCTATTTAACTGTTAACGAAACTGGTGATTGTTTTGCTTTAGCGTTGAAATTGAGCTTTGGGGAGTATATGATGTGATGAGCCGTTCTCAAACATTTATAAAAATGGTTATGAAGAATAGGTAAAACCAGCCTGTTACTGTTATACAGTGGGACCCCACTGCAGGGCAAAAGCCTCTTCTGATACGGATAATGCACGAGCATTGATCACCACGCTTGCTCAAGATGGGTTGGCTATTTCAAACTTATATTGACGAATTATTCTTCAATAGATACTTTCACCAAAAAAATAAAGGCCCATTTGCACCACACACTACTAAATACATAAAAGCGCAAAACGAATTTCATAAACTGTGCTGTATCTGTAAATCTTTTGAATATGATAAAGACTGAAATCTGTTTATGCTAAACGCGTTTATATGCGATGCAAGAGGGCCTAAAGTTCGCAACTACTACCTATTTGTTTAACTACTAGCAGTCAGCATTACTTATCATGTTTTACAAAGTATACATAGGTATCTTCACCAATAGTTGAATTAAGTCATTCAATGTCCCAATTTAAAATATCCAACGCTATTGTTATCGTGAAATAAAATCTCTGTAGGCTCTTTTCAACATTTCAAGTTTCCCCCTAGATAATGCAGTGTAGATTGAAACATTTGAAACGGCTCTGAACTCCGGCAATGCTACAACCAAAACTAGGTCAATTCAGAAAATTGAGTTGGTTTAAAAAATGCGGTGACACGAGTGCATTTATAATGGTTAGAGTTCAATAGCAAAGACAAATATCTTTAGAAGATGATAGTAGGTACTCCACAGAACACATCAGAGAAACGATGGATGAAGTGTGTTAAAGATAAGATGTCTTAAAAAAATATATTCAAAAAATCAATCAACCCGACTGCTTTTGAAGCGAACTACAAACACGTAAACAAGAAAAAAATCATGCTGTGCAGTTGGAGGATGCATATTCGTGAGCTAGCTGACCAAAACCAGATCCAGAGAGACCCCACACGATGGGGGTATCAAAATAAACGACTGCGTAAGGAAAAAATTGGGCCCCCACAATATGGCGCCTAAAAGCCGCCAGTTTTCTATTTTATAATTTTAATGTAGCCAGTAGGTTAAGACGAATCGATTGACCTAAGAATCATCAAAATCGACAAACGCGTTTGGTCTCTAGAACACCACATAGGAACAAACATACGCGTACATAGACTGATAAACACATTACCCTCCTTCGGCAGTCGGGTAAAAAGACTAAAGAGGGTGGCTATATATAAAGATTACGGCTAATACTTAGAGAAGTATGAAAGAATAAGACCAGTGGCGCCGAATATAATTTGTTTAACTAGGAAGTGGATGGCCAAACGTAATTGGACCGTAAATTGTGACTTGTGTTGCTATGTGAGAATTGTCATCATCATCAAATCCGCCGGAAGACGTCCTTTGCTGGACATAGGCCACCCCCAAGCGTCGCTACATTGACCGGTCCCGTGCGTCTCGTATCCAGCGGATCCCCGCAACCCTTTACCAAGTCATCGGTCCACCTTGAATTGAGAGAATGTCAGAATTGTGTTTGTGGCAAAGCAGTGGCGGCGATCACAAATAAGTTAGGATTGGTAAGAGAATGAAAGAAAGAAAATACATTTATATGTCACAATGTAAAAAAAAAGAAAAACAAAAAGAAAACTCAAAATTATACAACAATAAAAAAGAAAAAAAACAATATAAATATGACATTGTGAGTCCCAAGGCTGCGCCAAATAGAACCAGTTCAGCAAAAAGACCAGCAACTATAGTGCCCAACGCTGGTTTTCAACTGGACCTGTGACTGTGACATGACGCACGTAAAGCAGTTTCATAGTAAAAAAGTATGTATGTAAAACAAGTACTTACTTAACTATATATAATGACTATAGTACATACCTGTGTAGGATTCCCCATAGCTACTAAAGCATCTTAACAAATGAGAGGCATACGAAAAATCCCAAAAGACGCATACAAGAAAAATATAGGTACGGCCTACATAATAATTCACTATAAGTAATGACATAATAATACCCCATAATACCAGCCAACCTCAAATAAAACCCAGTACACGAAGGTGTTTTTCTTTCATTTATAATTCATACCTAAATAAAAAGTTACGGGCGCAGGTCTGTGGGATTTCGTTTACTTTTCGGCTGCCATAACTTGACTCACGCACAACAATATGACTGATGCTTATGGAACGGCGTGGTGGCCGTAAAAATGTATGTTTTACGTCAAGTGTTTGTATACGTGGGTTTCATACAAAGAATAAACAGTAATGTCGTTCTAACGCGTATGTTGACAAGACAAATCAACCGTTCTACTCTTTTATATTACACAAGAAAGGTTTGTAAACTGATTGTTGCTTGACTAGAAAGAACACTTTTATTGATGAAAAATATTCTACAAAGAACCAATATTGGTTTTCTACTTAGTAGGGGTTTCTTATCTAATCATATTTCACTTGTAAAGAAAAATATAGGTACGATTATCACAGGGCAAAGAGTATGAAAACCGGCCTATTGCGGGTCGCGCTCGCGCACGAAGGGTTCCGTACCATTATCGCAACAAGGGAAAAAATCACGTTTGTTGTATGGGTGCCCCACTTAAATATTTATTTTATTCTGTTTTTAGTATTTGTTGTTATAGCGGCAACAGAAATACATCATCTGTAAAAATTTCAACTGTCTAGCTATCACGGGTCATGAGATACAGCTTGGTGACAGACAGACATACTTGGTAATAGGGTCCCGTTTTTACCCTTTGGGTACGGAACCCTAAAAATTGACCAATCACATAGACGGAAATCCACATCGCGTCTTTCATCTCGCATGTGATTAGTCGATTTTTCAAACTCTTTGCCTTGCCGAATTCATTACGCAATAAGGCTGCTGGTCGATATGACGACCTTGGGACCTGGAGGCATATGTGCAGCAGTGGACGTCTTTAGACTGAAAGGATGATGAAATAATTATGAAGCTCTAACTCTCGCCGTAGCACGCTAGTATTATATTATTATTATTATTGCCGTAGCGTTGCTGCACTAGCCAATAAAATAAAAAATACTCTTAAATTATATCTAATCTACCTAGCCTTTTCCCAAGTATGTTGGGGTCGGCTTCCAGTCTAACCGGATTCAGCGGGGTACCCGTGTTTTTTTTTATTTCAATTAACTTTACAAACTTCTACAATATTTAATCTTACATAGAGGCCTCCTTTTAAGTATAATAAATACCTTTGCTAGGAGACCCCGCTCCTCTAAAACTAGAAACAATAATAATGTAGGAGTGTACATACAAAAATCTTTACATGGAGCGACTGCCTATCTGACCTCCACAACCCAGGAACTGGGTAACACGATACCCCTTGGCAAGACTGGTGTCAGATTTCAAGCTTCTGACTAATCGTAACGACTATCAAAGATCTTCATATGAAAGCAGGGACCAACGGCTTAACGTGCTTTCCGCGGCACGGAGGAAACTCGGTATGTTGAAATGGTCACCCATCCACGGACCGTACTCGTCAAGCGTTGCTTAACCATGAAGATCGACCCGTGCGGCTGTTAATATTTAGACACGAGCTCCACTTAAATATAAAAAATATAGAGTATATAAAAAAATACTCTTATATACCATGGCTTTATATTCCCTAAGTGAAAATTAATTCTTCCCGTCAGGATTTATCGACTACGAAAGTCGGGCAGTCTCTATCAGCCTCATTGTGATTGAAAGCGAATTGAATCCCGTCCATCGATCACCATCAATTCGCGTTTTATCGAACAGCTGCTATATCGGAAGAGATTAGGATCACGTCACAACTTATATCGCTCAATCGTTTGATAGTTAGATCGTGAAGAACTTGAAATCTTTCTCGAAGTTTGACATGCTTTGCAGGGCTTCTGAAACGTTATGCAAAAGACTAGTTGACTACTTTAACTGATAGATTGAGGAATGAGGTAATAAGACAACGTTGTGGTTTAAAAGAAGATGTAGTGACTAAAATTTAAAAGGGTATGTTAAGATGGTTTGGCCATGTTGAGAGGATGAATGAAAGTCGACTAACGAAAGGTATTTACAAGACAGACGTGAATGGAAACGCCGGGAGGGGACGCCCTAGAAAGACATACATAGACCTTATAGGTGATGTTCTTCAGAAAGGCCAAGTGCGCAGTACCCATAACCGGCGTGTGTGTATGACTAGATGTATGAATGTGTGTGAAGCAAAAGAAGTATGTAAGGATCGTAGCAGGTGGCGTTCTGTAGTTTCTGCCTACCCCCATGGGAAAAAGGCATGAGTTTATGTATGTATGTATGTAGTTGATCAAAGATTTCAATAAGGGTGGTCTGTCTAGTTGATTGGAGCTAGGTGTGACATTTTTGTTTAAGAACGTACACCTCATCATTAATTCCCTCGCAATTTTGTTGGAGTCGGGTTCCGTTCTAACTGGACGCAGCTTAAAATAAATAATTACATTTAGCTGGGCTACTGTAAGCACTATTGCACTTATCTGATCTTCACAACAGAGTTTTGGAGTTTCTCCACAACCGATTAATGTTAATTTTTATCCATGGTGCTTGGCAACTAGGCTTATCCCAGTTGTAAACGAATCTTTTTGCCTATTGGCCTTGTTTGTTCTGTCTCCTGCTTGATGCGGAGGGTAGTGGAAATAATGTTTTTGTTTTCCTACTCCTGCTTTATTATTTTCTGATTAATTTCGTTGCGGGATCCAAGACAGTTAAATTCATTCTCCGGGAGTTCGGTCGAGCTTCATTGCCTCGGTGCTTTTCTGGTGGTCGCCACTGTTGATTCTGGCTTTCAGGAGTTGCAGTGCTTTGGGAATATTGCGGGCTTGGTTACAAAAAAGAACGGCTTTTAGGTAATACTCTCTTGGTAAGACTGGTGGCAGATTTACAGGATTCTGATGCCCGATACAACGGTCAAGGCCCGTAGACTGTCGTACATAACATACTAACCCATAGCACAACCTACAGTATCTAACTACAATCAGTGTTATATTATATGTGCTACAATACACCCTAATCACCTGAATATAACTTTCTTGTCGAAAAAGATTTCTATAAATGAGACGAAAGTTACTAACTCTACCAATCATGGCTAATTAAGTACGTGATCAGCCGAAATAAATGCTGCCTTTTATTACTTACATTACATTGCCTCTACTAACATCTTTGGAAGTCATAATAAATACTCAATCAACTGCCCTGGCCTTTTCCCAACTATGTTGAGGTCATCCGGCTGATGGCTCTAATGCAGCTAACTTCCAGTATTTTACAGTACAACTATTTTCTTCATGTCCCTCGGCAATCATCGCATTTCTGAATACAAACGAATGCTAATATCCATGTCCATCAATTATTAAATTTATCGTGTATAATAATTTGAATTCAGACCTAAATACTTGTTGTTTTGTTTTGATTTCCGTGTGAAATATATAGAGCTTTAAAAATAGCAGCTTTAGCAGCTTTCCTCCCATTTTTAAAATAAATTAACATAAGAATGTATGATCCCTTGCTAGGCTATGCATTACTTTTAGATTAATGGAATAAAACAATTTAAAGTATTAAAACACTGATGTATTGACTAAAGGGTTTTTAGGATTAAATGAGCTTAATGGACTGATGGTGTGAAGAATGAAGTGAGCGACATGGCCCTTGTTGGCTGTTACGAGGACGCCTGGCTGTCTTGATAGCACAACGCGAACTGATAATTATAGAGTTAAAGTATATAGAGTTGTTAAAAGAGTATTAACAACTCTATATACTTCCAAGTTTATTGAAAGCGTCCGGTCTGCACCAAGTGCAAAAGGCAACTGATAGAAATCCGACGACTGACGATACACGAAGTTTGCCGAGGGGCATTAAGAAAATGTTACTACTGTACATGGAGTGACTGAATCTCTGACCTCCATTGGCATTTGTACTGATGTCAGATTTCCTGGCCTATGACTATCCGTAACGACTGTCAAAGATATACAAAAACAGCCTGGACCAACGATTTATTATGCGTTTCGAGGCACGAAGGAGTCCCGAACTCTCGATACGTAATGGATTGTGGTGGCTCAGTGGCGCAGACCTTGCCTCTCCTGCTTCAGGTCGTGGGTTCAAATCCGGGCAAGTACCAATGTGACTTTTTCAATTAATATGTTCTTTCTAAGTTTATCTTGGACATCGCTGATAACGGTGAAGGAAAACATCGTGAGGAAACCTTGACTTATACTTAGTATTTGTAAGTTTGTGCTTCATTGGTGTAATTGCTGCAAGGCGTTCTAGTGAAAGGTTAAAAAAATAAATAAATTGTCATCTATCTCCCGACCGAACTCGGCAAGCGTTGCTTAACCTCGATGATCGAACCGTGCGGCTGATAATATTTAGTCAAGAGCTCCTCCAACTTTGAAAACATAATACCATCTCAACTTTATTGTATTATCTCAAAGAGCTTACACGAGAATCCGTAGCACGTGTTTCAAATCCTTAGGTGCGCTGTCTTCAATCCATATCGCTTTCAAACTTCATTACTGAAACGAATTCCTTTGAGAAAAACGTGTATTCTAGATATCTAGCATATTATCTTGTGTTTTAATTCTATACTTATACTTAACATTATAAAGGCGAAAGTTTGTGAGTGTGATACGTTTATTACTTCTTCACGGCATAAAGGCTGCACGGATCTGGATGAAATTTGGCACAGAGATAGATTACAGTCAGGAGTAGTACATGGGATACTTTTTATCCTCCGAAAATGTTGCCTCGGGATAATTTTCGTCTTTCACGCGGGTGAAGCTACTGGCAGAAGCTAGTTGTATATAAATCGTTTATTATCCAGATGTTAGTTGGTAGATACTCAGTTATAACAAGTTGAAATATAAAAAGAGTAGCTTAGATATTACTTACAGCTAGATTACATATAGTTTATAATTGCAAGTGAGTCCCAAACTGGACAGTCTGTTTGAATTGAATTGTATCGTTTGCGCCATATTAGGCGCAAAAAGACTTTTTTTCTTTCGTATGTAATTTTTGCATGATATCTGTTAAAATATTGGCAGAACTTTATACTGCAGTACATACTATTTTGCAGGAATCTCACTGTGAAAACTTCCATAAGTGACTTAAAACAGACCGACTGTTTCTTACTTTGTCACTGTGTATCTGAGTTAGTAGTACCCATATTAACATTATTAACAAATTAAATATCTGACTTACTAAGAACACACGAGGTTGAATTGACAATATTATATGACAAACTGTCAAATTAACCCTGTGTTAGCAACTAACTCTGAGTTAAGGTTTTCGTGCAAGTGGGCATAAATCTTCTTGATCCGGCCTATTCCTAAACTTGGTGAAATGGAATGTCAACATAATAGACTGGCTGATGGATAGGAAGCTCACAGAACCTAAGTTTCCACGGAAAATTTATACATACAGACTGATTTCAAGGTTTCAACCGATCTTAAAGATAAGTAATGAAAAGTAACCTTATAGATCTACATCATAATAGGTACCAGTCTTCATGGATTTCCCTCAACAATTCCGTTACCTTGACCTTGTTGTTATGCATGCAACGTTACCCACCTAGGGGACTACTCCCTAAGCACAAAGTCCGTAGTTTCGGCCTTCGTTATGGGCTTTTCCTACTCCGAATCACATACGGACGCATGTTCCTCTCGGAGCCCGAACTACTAATAAATGACAACAAAATTTGACTGTTGCACTTACCCCTGATGTGTTGTTACCCGTCCGAAAAATTTAACCATTACGGAGTAGGGTTCACTTCGAAGTTCTGGAGTTCTTTCATACGGGCCCGTACGTAACTTCGATGACGGAGAAAGGAAGTAGACCCTCTGCCAGCCGCCATTGGTTCTCCGTTCAACCCCAAGTGAATACCTTAATAAATAATTAGAAAGCACAAAAGGAAACAAGTGGCGTAGACTCATTATTGTAAATGGTTCTGTTGAATTAATTATTGGTTAGCCTTTATAGGCATTGAGTCGCTCTTTCATTAGCAGAGTAGAAATGACTAAGCTAGTAGAATTAATTACGTATTTTATTTCTTTAACCTAACCGACCTAGAACATACGGGTTTTCCCAGCGGGTTGGGTAGGTAACAAATACCAAACTCATCGTTTTTAGGGTCCCGTACCCAAAGGGTAAAAACGGGACCCTATTACTAAGACTCCGCGGTCCGTCTGTCTGTCTGTCATCAGGCTGTATTTCTTGAACCGTGATAGCTAGGCAGTTGAAATTTTCACAGATGATGTATTTCTGTTGCCGCTATAACAAAAAATACTAAAAACAGAATAAAATAAATATTTAAGTGGCCCCTCCCATACTACAAACGTGTTTTTTTTGCCGTTTTTTGCGATAATGGTACGGAACCCTTCATGCGCGAGTCCGACTCGCACTTGGCCGGTTTTTTTTATTGTTAGGTCACGTTTGACTAGGTCCCTATCTCACTTGATGGTTAGCGATGATGTGGTCGGCGGTAAAACACGCTTGCCTTAAAGTAGGTACAACATAAGACCCACAGATTGCATCTTGTAGGAAACAGACTCCAGCAAGGAATGCCTGGATTTTATATCGATCGATATAGTTGGCATTTTGTGATAAAATACTTAATATTTTCAGTGTTTCATTTTAAAGCTCTAAAAATATAAATTTAAGGCTTTAATCCAGTTATAACATGGTCGAGAGTTAATTAACTCTTGACACGTGAAAGTGAGCTTTATTTCAGTGATATACGATCCAAAATAACATGCGATGTTGTTTCACGTTCGTAATTAGAAACGGTAGGAACCCTTTGCTTCTGTTATAGGCGGTTCTCGTGTATTTTTGTTTCAACACTCGTCTAACTCTAGTTATTTTTTATTAAAAGCAGGTTTTGTTTCACACCTACATTTAATCTTATACCAACTTGTATCTTATATCAACGTCCATTTGTAGAGAGTGGTAACCACAGACAAATCTAACTAGATAACGCAAGTCCCTCCATCTGTATGAAAACCAAGCGTGCCACTTTTTCACACACAATATAAAAAAAAAAAAATAACAAAAAGTATAAAACTTTGTTTTTATATCTGAACTTTTAAACGCTCTAAAAATGAATAAAACTGTTCGCTCCGTCACTTGCCACTAAGGTTTAATTGGCTCGGAGTCACCCAGTCGACACCGGCTATCGCTGAAAACCAGCGCTGTGGCTCTGTCTCGCACAAGAGTCCCAGCATTATGCTGAGCCATGACCGTTTTGCATAGTTGTGACGCATAATGATAATGATAAAATAATGATAATAAAGATAATGATTGTATTTAAGTTCTTTTTGTTATTTTTATGGTATGCGTCAGGCCCGCCGCAAAAACAATTTGTCTTTCTTTCAATGGAAGAAAACATTTCCAATGCCTCCGCCAACTTTTTCTATTCAGTTTTTACAGCTCTAGCTCAGCTTTCTAGATTTTGGTGGATTTCCAGTGCCGACAATGCTATATGAAAAGTTTAAAGTACCATCATTGATCGTAAATTTACTCAGTTTTTTGACATGCGAAGTACATACAAACGCGTCATCTAGTAAGATTTATATCTGTGGTGGAGACGAAAGGTTTGATTTATAACGTTATGATTATTCTGGTCAGGTAAGTCCACGAAGTAGGACACATTCCGCTAAGTAGATAGGTACTGAAGATTCATCTCATTGTACTCTCATCCATACCAATATTAGTTAAAGTAACTTTGTCTATTTCTGTGACCTTTTTACGTCTTAACGGCTGAACGAAGTTGGATGAAACTTGGCTCACGATCAGATTGTATCCGGGATTAGGACATACTTTTATCCCACGGAGTATGTTCCCTTGGGATAATTTCTAACTTTCACGTGAGCGAAGTTGCCGGCAGTAGCTGTAGGTATATAACATTGCAAACAATCAAACTTCATTATTGGTACTATAAGGGTCAAAAGTGCAGTCACACTCTACCAAAACAGAAAACGTAATTTTTTTGTAGGCAGCAGAATTTCAACTTTTCGCGGTTAGTCGGAATAATCTATTCTTTAATTGCTATACAAAATATAAAATCAGTTGTGGATAATTTAACTCTGCCCTATTTTTTTTGTTTGTTTACGGGGGAAACCTTTAAAAGGCGCCTGGACTTTTTGGGAAAAGACCAGGGAGTGTGGGATATTTACCCCACTAATAACACCCCGGTGATCACCATCAGCACGTAGAAGGGGCCCCGTAACCTCTTAAAAGACCACCCCGGGACCCCCACTGTGCAACGCCTGTTAGGGCACATCCCTAGGGAGACTGAAAGAGCGCCTCCCCTGAGCCTCGCTGTGCACGGCAGCACGAGATCACTGTGCCACCGTCTTTCCTGGAGTCACTTGGTGGACGGACAGCGTCCCCAATCTGAGCGCCCATGACCCCAAACGCTGCCCTACCAAATTACACCGCATTCTCAGCCATAATTACCAAAATGCATCAGAGCAAACTCCAACGGATTACAAACTCTAGTCCGCAGATTACCAGACATCTCGTGTCAGAAGTACCCGCACCTAACACTATTACATACAAGCATACAACGATACAATTTAGACACGAGACTTGATAAACCACTAATTAAATTAGCGATACCCATTTGTTAATTGGTTTTACTTCGGCTCCAGTTATTATAATTCAATTGGGAGTTACACGCTTTTCGCTTGCCGAATTTATGAAAATGTGTAGTGATAAAAGTTTAAATTAAATCAACTTAATGCAGCCGGCAGTAGCTGTAGGTATATAACATTGCAAACAATCAAACTTCATTATTGGTACTATAAGGGTCAAAAGTGCAGTCACACTCTACCAAAACAGAAAACGTAATTTTTTTGTAGGCAGCAGAATTTCAACTTTTCGCGGTTAGTCGGAATAATCTATTCTTTAATTGCTATACAAAATATAAAATCAGTTGTGGATAATTTAACTCTGCCCTATTTTTTTTGTTTGTTTACGGGGGAAACCTTTAAAAGGCGCCTGGACTTTTTGGGAAAAGACCAGGGAGTGTGGGATATTTACCCCACTAATAACACCCCGGTGATCACCATCAGCACGTAGAAGGGGCCCCGTAACCTCTTAAAAGACCACCCCGGGACCCCCACTGTGCAACGCCTGTTAGGGCACATCCCTAGGGAGACTGAAAGAGCGCCTCCCCTGAGCCTCGCTGTGCACGGCAGCACGAGATCACTGTGCCACCGTCTTTCCTGGAGTCACTTGGTGGACGGACAGCGTCCCCAATCTGAGCGCCCATGACCCCAAACGCTGCCCTACCAAATTACACCGCATTCTCAGCCATAATTACCAAAATGCATCAGAGCAAACTCCAACGGATTACAAACTCTAGTCCGCAGATTACCAGACATCTCGTGTCAGAAGTACCCGCACCTAACACTATTACATACAAGCATACAACGATACAATTTAGACACGAGACTTGATAAACCACTAATTAAATTAGCGATACCCATTTGTTAATTGGTTTTACTTCGGCTCCAGTTATTATAATTCAATTGGGAGTTACACGCTTTTCGCTTGCCGAATTTATGAAAATGTGTAGTGATAAAAGTTTAAATTAAATCAACTTAATGCTGGAATGGTAATGTTAACATGGTTTGTTGAATATTTTTGGGGTGCTGGTACGAGATAAATTGCTCATTTGAATGAAAGAAGTATGCTTCAGTAAAAACATTTCTGATGATTTGTAAGTATTTTCACTATCAAGCGCCAGCCTTCATTCATTCCTCACACAGACAGATATAGATAGGTATTTAGTGAGATTGTTATTTATGTAATCATCAGCCGAAAGACGACTACTGCTGAATGTAGTCCTGCCGGGCGAGCACGGCACGTGTGATAGGCTTGAGTCACGCATTTTATCACGTTTTTTGCTCCCAAACTGATGAAAATTTGTGACTCAAGCCTGTCACAGCAGGCCGTGCTCACCCGTCTGTGCGTCCCACATCCAGCTGATGCCCGCAACGGCTTTCCTTTGAATCATATGATGTTGATGACCATACATAATTATTTATGTCTATAATGATTTTTGGCTAAAATGGCTATGCTCGGAATTTCCTTGCATGATCACGTCAGAAATGATGATATCCGCAGGAGAACCAAAGTTACGGACATAGCCCGAAGAATTGCCAAACATAAGTGGCAGTGGGCAGGGCACATTGCTCGCAGAACGGATGGCCGATGAGGCCGAAAAGTTCTGGAATGGCGACCGCGAACTGGAAGACGATACGTTGGAAGGCCTCCCACTAGGTGGACCGATGACCTGGTTAATGTTGCGGGAAGGCGCTGGATGCGAGACGCACGGGATCGGTCAATGTGGCGACGCTTGGGGGAGGCCTATGTCCAGAAGTGGACGTCTTTCGGCTGAAATGATGATGATGATGATGATAATGATTTTTAAAATTTTGAATTTGGAAGCATTCGAAATATCGAATTATAAAATATAGTTCGTACATTGATTTTGCAACAATAATATGCATCTATGTTACGAAAAACCACTTTAAGGTTCTATTTTCCACAATTCAACTCTTGCTTCCATTAACTTTCTTGATTCAATGTCAAGTTTCCGCCCCGCTAGTTCCGCCCGGGTTCAACCCTTACGCGCAAGCATCAATCAACTTAAAAACACGAGGTCCACCTACTTTAAATCGATGTTTAATGACTAGGTCAGCTGTAATGTTTGAGTCCAATTTCGCTTGATTTCTTAGAGCGATGGAAGATCTTGCTGGAATGGTTAAAGGTTTTAGAGATTAATCGGACTTATATAATGAGCTTGATAAATAATTTGGTTCTAATTTAATAATACACACAAATTAATAAAAGGTTATGGGTGGCCTTATAAATTCAGTTCATACAAGATTTTTAAAAAAAGATTGCCAGACACCATAAGTAGGTGCTTACCTTTTTTTTGGTTGTGAAATCATCCAATGAGTTCTCCCGCTCTGGGTGAAGCGGGAGGGCGTGTCAGACTTTTACTGACTAAAACCCACCCGTGTTCCTTCAGTTGCTTGAGCCAGGGCCGCGGGAACCCTTTTTCAAATTTATCCGCGACCCTGGCAGTAAGTAGGTACTTACTTACGTAACCAAAGCTCGAAAAATATAGCATAATAGTTGAAACTACTCCCCCATTATATCGTGCAAGGATTAAATATCAAAGTTTATAAAATTGTTGTCACGCACAAAACCGAAAAAAAAACCGGATTCCACTTTTCACGAACGAAAATCCTACAACAGTTTCATTATTATTCATAAAAGTAACTTTGACACCGTGTCACCAACATCTGCCCCGGGATTACGCCTTTCAGCTTTTCAAAGCCCGCGTATTAATATTGACACATGGCAGGCGGGTCAAGGGCAGGCTGCTAGCGAATAAAATAGTGCCGTAATCAGGTGAGCATTGCCTTGGACTGCACCTAGAGTTTGCACGCGATGCACGACGTAGCGATGCGGTGAGATTATTGAATCTACGTAACGGGGTGGTTCAATTTGTCCGATATAATATGGATGTGATGAATCTTCATAACATTTTATGCATATATTGGACAAGCAGATAATCGATAGACAGGCGTTGTAATTCCAAAAATTTTGGGCGTTTTCATGGATTATTATGTACTTCCAAGAATAAAATTAATACTAAATAAGAACTAAATATAATGTAGTAGAATGCGTGATGGTTCTTTATACCAGGGCCTCACGCGATTATCGCGTTATAATCTGATGTTTTGGCATTATTAGTCCACATAACCACAGATAATATAATACTATTAGTTACGTTAATTGCGTTTTTAACGAATTCAAATATTTTTCTTGTAAATAGTAACGAACAATCAAACACGAGTGAGTGTACAAATGCCCTAACCGGCAGGCTTATTACGTATCTTTTGAAAGATCAAAATGATAGTGATTTTTGCACAATAATTTTTCTTCCATACATAAGTTTTAGAGTTGTAGGCGGTTTTTTTTTAAATAAGTGCATTTAACAAATAGCGAGCGATTAGCAAACGATTGTGTAGGATAGGACCTACCGTTACCATACCTACACTGCAGGTAATTCCGACTTTTATGACATATAGCGTTTGATCGCTATCGTTTTGCTCTTGCAAAAGATACGTTATAAGCCTGCCGTATTGCTCTCAACCACAAATCATTTGAGAAGTAATGAACCGAAGCCCATCAATGTCCCAGACACTTCAAACTTTTTAAATAATATGAAGTTATTTATGAAAATAAATCACTTAATAAAATTAAGCCAACATTTGAGTCATAAGAAGCTTATTCGATGTTGAGCTCGCTAATCGGTACTCAGCTCGGTTGGTTTGGAAATTAAGTAGCAAGAGGCTTAAAACTTTCTTAATTTCCTACTAAGAAGTGGTCGCGAATCATTATACATAATCAGATTATCATATCATACTTACGATTAAACCCCACGGAAACATTATCTATCTACTTAATGATCAATCATCTGCCTAGCCTTATCCCAACTTTTTCAGGGTCAACTTCTAGCCTAACCGGCAGGCTTTTACGTATCTTTTGCAAGAGCAAAACGATAGCGATCAAACACTATACGTCATAAAAGTCGGCATTTCCTGCAGTGTAGGTATGGTAGGTCCTACACAATTGTTTGCTTATCGCTCGCTGTTTGTCAAATGCACTTTAAAAAAAAAGAAAAGCTTTTCTATTGAAGAGCAATTATTGCGCAAAAATCGCCATCGTTTTGCTCTTGCAAAAGATACGCAATAAGCCTGCGGATTGACCTGGACACCTGTATTTTTAACCGACTTCAAAAAGGAGAGTTGTCAATTTGACTGTATCTTTTTTTTTTTCAGAACTTTTTACAAGGTGAACCGATTTTGATGATTTTAATTATTTTTATTTGAAAGGTGGTGCTCCTCATGTGGTCCCATTTAAACTGGTTAAGATCTGGTGAAGAACTTCGAAGATATACCTACAACAGAACTCGTCAATTAATGATAGCAAATCTCTCGGGATGGCTGCAATCGCATGTCTGTTTACACCAATTCATTACACCAATCCATAACATAACATCACACTGGTACGCTCTAAAGTATTACGCGGATGTGTGTAGTGTGTGTGTTCACCCTGGTACACTCTCACTTCACCGATTATGTTCAAGTTTTATGTATAACATAACTAAATCGTATGGCATAACTTTGTGCATTAAAGGTATCTACCAACAATAGAACTTGCTCATTATGTACAACTAAAACGTGTATGAAAAATTTAATCTTAATCGGTTATGTTTACCTAACTGCTGTAAAATTCAGTTGCAAGATTTGACCCCAACTTGATACATATATACATTGCAGGTTTATAAAAAGCTTCGATAAATAAAACTTTTTACAAAAAATACAACTGACTTCCAAAAAAAAATCCTATTGTAGCGGCACCACCGCCACTTAAGAACTAATGACGTGACGTCATACAGTCCTGCATCGCGCAAGCAAAGTTTTCGGCGCGATTAGAACACATACAACAGTCCGACAACTACCATTGGGCAGTTGCCCGGACCAGACACAACACCCGTCTGGTCGGAGGATCCTCCCTTTTCTATCGAGGTTTGTGGGACTTTACACCCTGTTCCGCTTACCCCCAAACTGAAAAATTATTTCAATTTCGGATGTCGGTGTTTCTGTTTTTCTTTATTCGTTTTTTGATACCGACTTCCGAAATTGGAGTAATTTTTCACTTTGTACTTAGGGTTTTTTTTTGGAAGTCAGTTGATTTTTTTGGTAAAAAAGGTTTTTTTAAATGGAGCGTCTGCCTATCTGACGACAACAAAACCAGTCATTGTATATCACGACCTTTTGGCAAGACTCGTGTCAGACTTCAGGCTTCTTACTATCCGTAATGACCATCGAAATTCTACAAATGACACCGTCCTGGGTGGCAACTGTGCCAGTTGTTGTTGTTGAGATGATTTGCGAGGCACGGAATAGCTACTGATAAATGGTCACCCATCCATGCGCCGACCTCTTCAAGCGTTGCTTAACCGTCGGTCGATCTGTCTGCCTACCTACACTAGCTCTTCAAATATGCATCAGTAGGTTCCAAAACATTTTTTAAAAGGTCACACCCATTTTAATCCGACATTTATACACTAATTGCACTTATTAGCTCAAATTATGCGATCACGTGTTAGCAAATATGTTTTGCTAATGAAGTTTAATTAATTAAGAACTTGTGTTAATAAACAAAATAGACCGAGAGCCAACACATTACATTTTTGGTTCACCTTTTTTTGTGTGCTGTTTAGGGTTCCGTACCCGAAGGGTCCAAACGGAGCCCTATTGCTGTCACGTTCACGTTTCACGCTGTGTACGTTTCCGTCTGTATGCCCGTCTGTCCGTCATCTGTCACACAGGTTTTACATCCAAACGGTTGGAGCTACAGTTTTCAAATTTTCACAGTATTAGCATCTTGTTGACCCAAAGCCATATAAAATATTATAATATGATATATAATTAAGGCGGTACCCCGAGCAAAACGCCGCGCAAGCCGTTTTTTGTGCTGTTTTTAGGAGCTATCTACTCTTTATTTAAAAAGAAATATCAATTAATAAAAATACATTAAATTTCTACATAATATTGATTCTAAAATGGTAGATTTAGTTTTTTTTTTAAATGTTGTATATATTTCACTAATCTACTTCCAAAAAAACATAAAAATGAGAAATAATTATTGATATTATGCATCTCCTCGTAAAGTGTTCATTAATTATTTTTTGTACTAACACTAATGGATAGACAATTTAATAACGAACATTTTTGTAGAATAATTTTTTTCCAAAGACCAAAATTCGATTTTATAAAGATTTTATTCCAAAATCTGGGCGTATTCACTACTGTAATTCATGCACCGCCAGTGCCGCTAGACCAATAGGAACGCTCATATCTCATGCCGATTTTTTGGTCAGGGTACCGTCTTAAGTGGGCTCCCATACAGCTAAAGGGGGGAGGTAAAATAAATTTTTGATCTACCCCATCAAGTGGGGTATCGTTGATTGGAACTCGCTGAGTAGAACTTGTTGATGAATAACTATCGTATTTTTTATTTTAAAAATGTCGGAAAACAAAGGAATGAGAAGCCACCAAAGTTAGCTTTTTAATAAAATTTTGTTTTGTAGAATTTTTTACTGCCCATTGATTTATGAACTTGAAATTTGGTGATAATGTTTATTATTACCCATATTTTTCAAACAAATACCAATATATTGATAAATCAGCCTACATCTAAAAAATACTGCATTTTTCCTATTACAAGCAACTTAATTTTGTGGTTTGGTACGGAACCCTAAATGTGCGAATTCCGACACGCACTTGGCCTTTTGTTTTTTAAATAATATTAGTTAAGAAGAGATAATGTGTTATTGTTTGTTTGTAGAATATAATCGCCGGGAATGATTGTGATTACTATAATTGTTTCACTGAGAAAGTTCGCCGCGTGTCATACGTTTATTTTACCGGGTAAAATACACGGTGTGAGGTGAGATCACAGGGGCGAAGCCGTGACAAAAAGCTAGTTCGTAATAAATTACCAAACTTTGATTTACGATGCTCCCATGTTCGACCTTGATCCTCATCCAACGTTAATCTGAGGTGTAGATACATATAATTCTCGGAAAACTTCTGGGCCGTCTGAAGATGTCTTTGCGATGCTCAATGCACGATTTATAAATTGTAGCCAACTTCAGGGCGGCCAAGAAGTTTGGCAAGAAATGTACCTTCGTATAGTATTCAATTATTTCCTCTTTCCAGATCGAAGATACAAGTCATCGAAAAGGCGGCGGTGGGGGGACCTTTTTAGTGCCGATGAACGGCGGTATTTGGACGATGTGCGTGTCTCTTGAAGGTAGATCTTCAAATATTTAACATATGCATTAAATAAGTTGAAAAACTTCACAGTTGTCAGGGGGATTAATTTTTAATGACCATAAATTAAAAATAACTAAAAATGAAGTAGGTAGGTACCTACCTACACTTGATTAGGTACATCACACATCATCAGCCTATTAATGTTCCCACTGCTGGGACACAGGCCTCCTCTCTGTGAAAGGGAATGGGCCGAAATCCACCACGCGGGCCAAGGATAGATTAGGTACATTTGTTGGTAAATGGGAATTGTTATTATATATGCACGCTGTGCACATCTAAAAACGTTACACTAGTAACCTCATAGATATAAATCTAACTAGATGACGCGATTGTATGTATGTACTTCGCGTGTCAAAAAACGGAGTAAAATTATCTACGTTCAATGATCGTACTTTGAGCTTTTCATTTAGCATTATCGGCACCGGAATCGTGAACCGGAAAAAATGCCTAATTATGCCATATTGAGCTGTAAAGACTATAGAAAAAGTTGGCCGAGCCATTGTAAATGTTTTCTTTCATTGGTAGGTAAGTCAATTTGTTTTTAAATTGTGTGTGATAAAGTGGCACGCTGGATTAACTGATACGCATACAGATGGAGTGACTTGCGTTATCTAGTTAGATTTATATCTGTTACTAACCTAATATAAGAACTCTTAAAATGTAATATGTCCATGTTTGTGTGGTTGATGTGCCATAAATAAATAAATTACGGGGCCAACAGCCGATCATATCTAATATGATATTCCAATACCCTTGACGTCTGTAAGTTCCGCAAGCAAATTTAATTTTACCTTCTATGTAATATAAGTACCCTTACTTTAAAAACTATAAAAATATTGTCCATTTAATGTCTGTTTTTGTTTTCAGACGAAGAAGTAACAATATTGTCCAGGGCTGGTTTCCCCTCGCAACCGGCATGCACAAATTACTTAGAAACCAGTGAGGATGAGGAACCCCGAGCTGATTGGCAGCATCGTAAGTTATCTTTTTTTGCTGACCGTTTGCCACGGATGTGACGCATATATTTCCTATTGTTTTTTTTTTCCTCTTGTAGTAGACAGGTACGCATCATGCCTAGCGCAAATAAAATCTTTTTCTATTATCCTTACTACAAAAACCTGTTTTGTTTTGCCGTAGGTATTTCTCTTAAAAATAGGAGCCCCACCCAGCAATCGCAAACAATAAAAAAAGCACTTATTTAACATCTAAACGGGCTGTAAACGCTCCATAAAGCTGTCATAATTATCCCTTTACGACAATAAAACCAGTGTTCATTATGAAAACTAGATGTTAAAATATTCAACAGCGATAAGTCAAGTTATGCATAAACAACGCCCTTTTCATCCCTCGGTGGTTCAACCTTGGAGAACCATTTGCTTTCGGTCAAGTTCATTTATCAACCTGTTTTGCAAGTAGAGAAAAAGTTTACGGAAAATACATTTGCAAATAGTACCTACTACTTTATCTGCTTGTGGAAAAACGAAGGAATTGAAGAATTCATTTTGCGCGCTGCTCCATCCGTGTGCAAAGTTGTTTAATTTTTCTGACTTACAATTAAACCAAACGGACAACTGTCAGTACCAACGGTTTTACTGAAGGACCACTATAGAATAATGGATGAAAGAAAACCTTATACCTCATCAGTGTGTTTATTAGAACAGACCAAAAAGTATGCCTCTTGGTATATGCTACGTGAAATAAATCAGACGAAATAAAAAAGAGTAGATATGTTAAGAGCGGACTCTAGTCAACAGGAATTTGAAAAATAGGTATTTGAAGAAACTATTGCCGTCGCGTCACCTCCAACCTCACCCCGTAAAGTGCGAAAGGGTCAACTGCAGCTCAGGCTGATTTTACCTACAAAAACTATGACTAAAAGACGTTTCGTATTCTGCTGTTTTCTTCATGAAAACTGGTCTGATCTAAAAAATTCTTATATCAAAATTTAGAGGAAAAGTATATCTATGCTCCTATCATTTCCTTTCACTTTATCACGTTTGTTGTATTTGGAGCCCCATTTAAATATTTAATTTATTCTGTTTTTAGTATTTGTTGTTATATCGGCAACAGAAATACGTCATCTGTGAAAATTTCAACAGTCTAGCTATCACGGTTCATGAGATACAGCCTGGTGATAGACAGACGGACCGTCCGATTTTTTACCCTTTGGATACGGAACCCTAAAAAAAATTGAAATAATCAAATTGTCCGGGCTTTCTGAATAATGCCCATAACTTTTTGGGCAGGGTAATAAAAATATGTTTTTTGTTTGCGCTAGCGTGGGGCAAAGTTTAAAAAAAAAACATTGACCATAATGATCGAATTGCCCAACCGTTACTTAGCAATATGCCTAATGACCAGACAATGTGATAAATATAGAAGTTTAAATCAGTATTCATTACCCGATTTGACTTGACTAGATTCATAATGCCCGGGCATTATACATAATGCCCTGATTAATCACTTGGTCCATGACAGATACATATTAATCCATAGGTCTTTTTTTATTAATGGTAGGCTCGCGCTTGATCACTATCTCACCTGATGGTAAGCGATGATGTGGTCGACGATGTAGCGCGCTTACCTAGAAGAAACCTATTCACTCTTGACTTAAAGACTCCCAGGCTGTAGCTATTAGGAAATACAGACTCCGGCAGGGCATTCCACTCGTTAGCTGTAGATACGCATAATGAAAGTATTCCCAAAAGAAAATGAACCTGAAAGAAATATGGTGGTCTGGTAATTCGATAAACCTTCATACCAGAAGTGGCCGACGGTCTATGAATGTTTAATGAACGTTTTCAGCTCAGAAATATTTCGCTGTAAAAGTCATATTTCTGTCCCATATTCAAACTAAAAATTAATGAAGCTGAGATATTTTTAGCTAGTCGGAGGCGGATGTTTTCTGCAGTTAATCGTCGCTCTAACCGTTTACATGTTTAAAGAGGCCTACTGCTCTCACTTTGACGTGGGCCCGTAAATATTTGAATAATGTGATATTTATGCTCCTACGTCTACAAGATCGGTGAGATTAATTGAACTTTCAGTAAGTCCAAATAGGCGTTTGGAATCTAATGGCTTTTTAAGAAATGAGATTGCCCATACACAGGCCCCTTAGGAGGTATCGTGTCTGCGATTTTATTATTATACAAAAATAGGATTTATATTTTGTGTTATTTTCCATCCGTGTCCTTTAATTTATATGTACAGACAACAACAGATCAGGTTCCTTCACTTGGACATTTGTATGCACCTTATTGCATTGTAATAGGGGTTCATTTCAAGAATAGAAACATCGTTATATCTCGTGAACCCAGCAAAATAAATGAAAAATGATTTCTAACTAAGAATATTACCTGTTTTTTCTACAATATACAACCAAATTCAACAAGATACCAACTATTTTTTCAAAGGGGCCCAAGTTCCCTTACAAAATGGGCATTCCCCTTTATGGATAAAATATGGTTGAGATCTTACTGGGACTACTTGGCTGTTTTCTGGAAGTCTCAAAGTCTCTTTTGTATTGTGAATAATTTGACATCACTCGGGCCTATAGTCTCCCCAGGGTTATTCCCTAACAGGCGTTGCACAGAGGAGATTCCGGAGTGGTCTTTTGAGAGGTCACAAATCATCTACGTGTTGATGGTGATCACCGGAGTGATCCAAGTGATTAGAGAGGTGAAAATCCCACACTCCCTGGTCTTTTCCCCAAAATCAACACTGAAACTCACTCCCGTCTCACTACATCTAATTTTCCAAGTCTTCTGCAGTTATGGGAAACCAAACCGCCGTCCGTGCCTGCCTCTTGGAAATCACTGAGTGTGTAATGATTTGTGACTGGCCATTGGTCCTCCGACTGGTGTAACCAGCCTAGTTCCAAATCTCCGCCTAATTTTAACCAACTTCAAAAAAAGGAGGATGTTCAAAATTCGTTTTTTTTATTAAATTTTTTTACTTATTTATTAGCTTCAGTTAAACTTAAACATTTTCTTTCAGGTATGCAGAATCTATCCATATCATGCGCCCTGGTCTGCCTCATAGTGCTAGTCAGCGCGGCTTTGGTAGGCTTCTTCGGAGTCTGCAAGCATCAGATCAGCGCTGTACTTATAACTGGCGTCATGTATCTATTGGCTGGTACGTACAATACTTCATCAACATCATCATTTCAGCCGACAGACGTCCACTGCTGAACATAGGCTTCCCCCAAGCGTCACCACATTGACAGTCTCGCATCCAGCGGATTCCCACAACCTTAACCAGGTCATCAGTAGACCCAGTGAGAGACCTTCCAACGCAGCGTCTGCCGGTTCGCGGTCGCCACTCCGTAGAATATTTGTGACGGTAATAATATCAATGCACTCAGCTCTGTTACGAAGCATGCTGACTGGCTTCATCTTATTACCGCGAAAACTGTATTTCGAAAAGTAGGTATGTGCCTTCACGAAACCAATAGAAACCACCTACCAGAATGAACTCAAATAAATTTTCGGTGAACTACAAAAATATTTGATGCAAATATAACGTAGATCGATTCTGACTCCGTTGCTGATTAGATTTTTAAATTGGATGTTAATCCTACCATCGCCATCGGTACGTATCGGTCTGTTGTAAAAGTCTATCGTCAATGTCGCTAGTCAATTAGTTTTCCGAGACGCAAAATCACTTTATTGAGGTGCTGGATATTATTTGTTAGCTCCCACTCGGGGAGACATCGAATACCCGGTTTCTCACTTAAATATTTACTCTGACAGAAATCGACACGCATTGCGATTTTTATTCGCGCGATTTTTTGTCCGCGTACTGAATTTAACTAACACGCACTGCGGATAAAATTCCGCGCGATTTTTGTCTCCTACCTGTTCATAGAGTTCAAAATATGCGCGTATTTATTTTGCGACGCGGTGCGGTGGATTCTGTGGCAAAAACGGATTTCTTGCGGTATTATTGCAATGCGTGCTGCTTCATACAATTCCATAGGTCGCAGAATGGGCGGAAAAAAAATCGCGCGAACAATTATCGCAGTGTGTGCTAAGCCTCAGTACTATTGCCGAGCGATTTTTTTTCCGCAATGTGTGCTACTTCATACAATTCTAAAGGTCGTAGAATAAACGGAAAAAATCGCGCAAATAAAAATCGCTGTGCGTGCTAAGCCTTAGAAGAAAAATAATAAAAACTTATCTTTACTTGCAGGTCTTTTCGCCATGTTCACACTAATGATAATCCACTTCAAGAGGGTGCAACGCGTGTCCGCTCGCGGGTCCTCTCACGCAGACGGTACAGGGGACGGAGTAGTGGGTCCGAGAGGGCCCGCACTGTTCCTCCTGTCGGCGAGAGAGTTCTCCACCTCCTGGTCATTGGACCTTGGCTGGGCAGGAGTTGCCCTCATAACGACTACATCACTCTTCTGGATACTACTCTCCAAACTCATGAGATACACTCCTATAACCTCTATGCTGTTGTTAATTTAATTTATTTCATAGCATTTGAAATCTTCCCTTATTTAAAATAGTCAATTACCAATTTTAAGGTTTTGAAATGTTGGTTAGCAGCCGTAGCCGTGCAGGGAAGATCTCATTTGATATTTATTTTATAAAAATACTAATATACATTAAGAATAAAAAAACACAGATATAATTTGCTACATACTCCAAGGCTTTGTAGATAATTATACCTTTTCAGACCCGTTTCGTGATCTTTTTAAATTCTCTACGAACATTACTTTGTCTCCAACGTTACGCTTTGAATTTGAATAAGCTTTAGATAATCGCCGAGCTTGCTGCCGTCCATTGCTATAAATGTTATTGTTATACTTCTCCTTTCTAAAATTATACTTTTACGTATTTCACGACCTACCTAATATTGCTATCGACTATAAAATTATACAATGTTATGAACTTATAAATAAACGTTTTAAATATTTTAGGTATTTGCTCTAACTACTTACTTACTCTACAGAAATACGAATTAGAAGCTTTCGTAGTCAGTAAAGTTAACTACATTAAATTAATTCAGATGACTCAAGAGTTCGAGATATCAGCTCCCGGCCTAACGTTTAAATATTTCAATAACTCACTGTTGGTAGTTGTAGACACACAAAACTAAACAAAAATAGTTTCAGATATTAAAACAGTAATTTTAAAGCTACATACATAATATATATTTAAAACAATATTAGTGTTTTCAAGGGTTATGGTGCTTTGAGTATCAAATATAATTTGAATATGTAATAAAATTAAATTAAATTAATTAATTAATATTAATTATTTAATTAATTATTATTAATTAATGTGTGTATGACTAGATGTATGAATGTGTGTGAAACAAAAGAAGTATGTAAGGATCGTAGCAAGTGGCGTTCTGTAGTTTCTGCCTACCCCCATGGGAAAAAGGCGTGAGTTTATGTATGTATGTAAATAATTTTTCAAAATGTTTTTGCTAAACACAAAACCCCTCTCAAGTTTTCGAATGAAATTGTAATCTTTTATTGTACTCGTTTAATATAGATAAAACTGGAATCAAGCAAACAAGCATTTACTTACGCACATTTTCTTTATAAGTATTTGAATGATTTAGATATGTTTAAAATATAAATAATTAATTATTATGCATATTAGGTTAATTCTAGGATTTAAAGCCTCAGTTACTTACCAAATGGGATAAGTTAAAATACAGTGAGAGTGGGCCTAATCCTTAAAAACGTTTGTAATCACAGAGCAATGAAATATCTCTATCATTACTAGAGGTGACACTGTCAAAACGTTCCATAACGTGTGTTACTCATACTGGCCAGTAACAAATGACACCTAAAATTTGGTCGAAACGAATTTCTAATTGACACGCGCATTCGACATTCGATTTTTTAAAACGACCTTCTTTACTATCTGGCTAGAAATGTGTGCATTACGTAGTGGATATAAGATCCAAAATGCTATGTACATAATTATTACAGCCAGTAACAAATGACACCTAAAACTTGGTCGAAGCGAATTTCTAATAGACACGCGCATTCGACCTTCGAATTTTCAAAAGCGATCGTCTTTATTAACTGGATAGAAATGTGTGCATTACGTAGTGGAGATAAGGTTAAAAATGCTATGTACATAATCATCAGAAATTCGTTTCGGCTGTGTCCAATACTTTAACTCTTAGTAATGGCGTTGCTGGTACTGCAAACGCGACGTTTCTGTGTTCTGTGTTTGCAGTAGATAAGTAAACCTGAGATTAATACATTTAATTATAGGATGAGTTTTTTAAGTAGACGTGGATGGCCAAGTCCGAAACTATGATGAATAGCGGAAAACACTCAAAGAAGTCACGGGGCCGATGGTGATGAAAACTAAAACTGCATCATTGGATTTTTAAAAAATCTATATACCAAGCCAGGAATCGAACACGTTGATTTCGAAATAAACACATGCTGTATTATTACACCATTCGATAGTATCACTATTATGGATCAAATTCTAGGAAATATGGCAAACTTAAGAAAAAGGCTAATTTTTAACAGCATGTGTCTTTTTTTTCAAAATCAACAGCTTCGATTCCTGGCTAGAAATATTGATTTTTCAAAAATTTCAATGATGCATTTTCAGTTTTCATCAAAATTGGTCTCGTGACTCCTTTGAGTTTTTCCGGCTATTCTTCATAGTTTCGGATTTGGCCATCCACAGCCACTTAAAAAACTCATCCTGTTTACAAGGGGCATGAAAACATTTACTTTGATATCGAAGTTTATTGACACCAGTCTTGCCCAGTGTTACCCAGTTACTGCGTTTTGGAGGTTAGATAAAATATATAGGCACTCCGCGTAAAATACGTTTAGTGTTACCAGTGGTGTCTCATCCTATACAAAGAAACCGTGCCGCCGTACTATACTGATTATTTTTGTACATCAATCGCGTTCGGTTCCGTTCCGCTCCGTTCCAAGGATATAGATGGTGATCTATCTATTGCCGTGGGAAGGAAACGAACGCGATCGATTTACAAAAAATAATCGGTATAATCAGAAGAAAAACGCTAGTTACGTCGGCACGGTTTTTTTGTATGGGATGAGGCATCTGTATGCTAGTATTATATTATCTGTGGTGTTACTCAGCTGAATCGGGTTGGACTGCCGACCCCATCATTGTTGGACAAAGCCTAGGCAGATTGGTTTAATTTAGAACATTATTTAAGAAAAATCCTACTTATGTATAAGCAATGCAGTTGCTGATATAAAATATTACAACTATGCTTAAAAGCACATTTTGTAAAGAAGCATCGTTTCCATTGTGATTCATTCAATGAATGTTGTACGTTCGATGTTTTTGTTGAATTGTTCTTTTATACTTTGAATGCATAAAGCAATATATTTATTTTGTTTATAAAATGTTGTTTTATTTGTCGCCCTCTAAACTATTAGGTTTATCCCGAAAATATTACAACTATGCTTAAAAGCACATTTTGTAAAGAAGCATCGTTTCCATTGTGATTCATTCAATGAATGTTGTACGTTCGATGTTTTTGTTGAATTGTTCTTTTATACTTTGAATGCATAAAGCAATATATTTATTTTGTTTATAAAATGTTGTTTTATTTGTCGCCCTCTAAACTATTAGGTTTATCCCGAAAATATTACAACTATGCTTAAAAGCACATTTTGTAAAGAAGCATCGTTTCCATTGTGATTCATTCAATGAATGTTGTACGTTCGATGTTTTTGTTGAATTGTTCTTTTATACTTTGAATGCATAAAGCAATATATTTATTTTGTTTATAAAATGTTGTTTTATTTGTCGCCCTCTAAACTATTAGGTTTATCCCGAAAATATTACAACTATGCTTAAAAGCACATTTTGTAAAGAAGCATCGTTTCCATTGTGATTCATTCAATGAATGTTGTACGTTCGATGTTTTTGTTGAATTGTTCTTTTATACTTTGAATGCATAAAGCAATATATTTATTTTGTTTATAAAATGTTGTTTTATTTTTCGCCCTCTAAACTATTAGGTTTATCCCGAAAACAAATTAAGAAACAGTAACGTGAAGTTCTCTCAAGCATATTTAGTACCCGAATTTCTACAAACTATTGACTCAATTGAATTGATTATAACACTTTTGGCACTGTTTTGAATCGTCGATAACTCTATTTGAGTTAAATAAAAAGCTTATTTTATTAAAACAATGTTTATTTTCATAATAACAACTTAACCTATATTTACAAAACGTTATATCTCCGAAAATATCTGAGACTTCATAAAACAAGTCATTTTAAAATATATTTGTTATTATTTAACAAAAAGCCTAATCTATCTATTCTAATTGTTTCTAGAAACCTTTAATCAAATTACCCTCATTGAATTTGCACAAAGCATTTGAAAATGCCTCTAATGACATAACAAGTCGGTAAATGGCAATAGGGTTCAAATTGCTTCAATTTCAATACATTTTTAATGAAATGTAGTCATTACGGCATAACTTAATCATCATCCTTCAATATTTGGTCTTCCATATCGAAGTCCTCAGCCTTCCGTTTCTTGGGCCTAGGTCTCTTGCCAGTTACCATTTCCATTTTTATCTTCTTGGACTGCTTTTTCTTTTCTTTTAGCTGGAGTTTCCTCTTGGCTGCCTTTTCGGGGTTGTTCACCTTTTCTTGAAGGAGTAACTGTAAAATAATGTGCTATTTAATAAAGAGTATGAGAGATTATTTCTTTAGCGTTTCTGACATAAGTTAATTTGCACCTTAAGTGGTAATTGCAATTTAAAAGTTGCTATCTAGGGGTACCTATTGAATTGTCTGCCCATTTTTCATTAGAACATTGAACCGCATGACCATCCATAGTAATAATTTGGCTTAGATAGCGCCTTTGTATATATCGTAGCAATCATCTCAGCTTAGCACGGCAAGGGTTTTAACGTGGGCAAATGATTTTCGACCTTATCTTGATGACTTTAGCGCTGAAAATCCTTTATTTCTACGACAGAATGCAACAAACAGAATGATTTGGTAGGCTGAAAAGTGCCGTGCGGTGCCGCGGCAAGGTCGAAAATAATGAGTCCATGAAAAAAGTCTTTGCCGTGCCATGCCGTCAGTGAGCGCCGGCCCTAACCCCGAGTTTCTCAGCTCTAAATTATCGCAGAATTACTATGACAAATTGTCAAGCACGCGTTATCAACTTTGATTGGCTGTTGAAAATTCATTCAACCAATCACAGCAGAACAACAGAGCAGCTGAACAACTCGGGGTAAGTGTTACCCATCACTTATGATTAACCGTATATGTACAAACTCTTTACCTCTTTTCAGGCAATGTTAGTGTACAAACTCTTTACCTCTTTTCAGGCAATGTTAGGAATAAACATACTTATTGACTTTCTGACAAGAAATGTAGAAAGCATTAGTGAATTAATTGATATATAAGCTAATTAAAGCTTACCAGATTTAACAAGTCCTGCAGAACAAAAAATTCATAAACAAACCTTTTTCCTCTCAGCCCTCTTGATATTCAGCTTCATCTGTGCTTCAGCAACTAGCTTACTATACTCGATCTCGCCTATCTTCCTGCGTAACTTCTTGCCCAGCCTGCCGGCCAGTTGCTTGGCAACCGTCGCCGGAGTCGCCGCGTCGCCCGTGGATAGCTCCCGCACTATTGGCGGCAGAATCACGTCCACTATTTTATTTACGTCTTCGTCTTCTAAGGAGCTGATGACGTGCGTCCACATTGTGAATATTGATGATCTCTGTGGAAAAGTGATGAAAGTTAGATTACTTTATTTTTATTTAGAACAAAATGGCGATGACAGGTCAAAGTCGAAATTCGTTATTTTAATTAGGCCATGTGGCACTTTTGAACATCAAATTTAAATGCAATAATAATTGATTCTACCGTCCATTCGGAAAAGAAGCTTGTTATGAAGAAGATTGGACAAGAAACTCCACACTTACTCTTTAAAAAAAAGTGCTTCACAACATTTACATACATACATTAATTCATATACGTGAGGACGGAGCACCCAGACATACACTACTATACTACGTATAGGTATAAAGTATTACAAGCACTGACAGGTAAATTCATTCATTTGATAACTAGGAACATGGTTCTCACATACTTACAAATATTGCAAACATAGGTAAATTCCCTAATAAAACAGCAACGGAACAGTGTATAGGTCAATTTCTTAAACAAAGAAGAAGATATTTTTAAATATACATATTTAAGAAAATATAAATTAACCAGTTTGATTTTGTCTACACTAAAGATTGTCCTATGGAGCAGGACAGGGGATAGAAAGGCCTTGGCGTGTTATTGAAAGAAATATTGGTGACGATAATTTTGTTGTTGATGTCATCATCATAGGCATTTTAATGTTCCCACTGCTGGGACACAGGCCTCCTCCCTGTGAGAGAGATGGTTGTGTTTTTGATGTAAGTTGGCATAATTAATGATTCCACTGCTGGGACAAAGTTCTCTGTGTTGAAGGAGTGGATAATAGTCCAAACAAAGACTCAGTGTGGATTATTAGGTAACACGAAGTATTCTGATTTTTTGTTTTCCTTCACCTTCTGAAAGATATCCACCATAAGCTATTCTAATAATGGTTATGCCGATAATATTGAAGATTTCGAAGATTCAAGAGGTAAGTTAGCTTAGAAACGCCAAAACCAGCTAGCATAGAAAATAAAAGATCGTGAAAACCCACTTTTCACAATGTCAATCTATACTAATATTTTAAAAAAGAATATAACTTTGTATGTTACCATTTCACGATTAAACTGCTGAACCTATTTAGATGAAAGGTATGGAGATAGCTTGAGACCCTGGGATGAACATAACATCATTTTTATCCCGGTAGTATAATAATTTACTTACAATATCCATATTACTAGGAGCTCTAGCGACTTCCACGTTGATTGCCCTCCTCAGTTTGAACAGGATCCATCGGATGTTCATCCTGCTTCCACCTTCAGCGTCTTCACCTTCTGCCTGAGACTTCTTATCCAGCTTGAAACTTGGCATGGAGTACACCAGCTTCAATATAACGAATAACACTGCCGTTGTCTGAAAATTCAAATTAGAAACATGAAATAATATTAGTTATATAGAATATTAGTTGAGATAAATGGAAAGGAAAATAAATAATTATTACTGTAAAAAGTAAGGACCGGCGCTCACTGAAAAATGATTTCCTTTTTGTGGTCAAATGATTTCCTTCCTTGCCGCGGCACCGCACGGCAGTTAGTTTTCAGCATACCAAATCATTTTGCCGCTGTATGCCGCGGCATTCGTGTAGAAATAAAGTAATTGCAGCGCTAATTTCATTGAAATAAAGTCGAAAATCAATTTTCCATGAAAAAATCGTTTGCCGTGCCATGTCGTCAGTGAGCGCTGGCCCTTAAGGAGTATCAAGAAAGAATAGATGAAACCATCATATATTTGGTACAGAAGTGCGTTACACGGTTTAGACCAAATTTCTGATAATAAACATATTAGCGAATTTACTGAATTTAATCTAAATTGAACTCAATGAAAATATTATAGTAGCGCGGCAGTAATAAAGAAAGAAAAACATTATATCGGACAATCCAGCTGACACAGCTGGACGGGGTCGCGGCAGACCGAGGTGAAGATGGTGGGACGCCTTGGACGGCATCCTCGAGAATTGGCGATAAAACACACGCCGAGGAGTGGAACAATTCAGGCTAGCAAAAAAAAACAATTATGAAAAAAACAAACAACCAAAGTGATCTTACCTGTTCAACCATTTCCTTCGCAGCTCCAGTAGTATACTGCGCACACAAATCCAACACAAGACTCCTCAGAACATCCTCTGTGTCATCATAAATAAACCCTCGATCAGTTTCCACCTTCTTCTTTACAACACCATCCAATTCCTCTGCATCGACCACTGATAACAGATGCCCCAGTATCTTAGCAGACTTCAATCTCACCCACGAATGAGGGTAGGCAAGCAACGCTTTACATTGCTGCGCTATCTCGTCAAATTCACTTACGTATTTCTTATTAGTTAGACTCGAAGCGCAGTGTAGGGTAATCTTTTCAATAAGGTTCAATATTTGTATCAAACTATGGTCTTTCTCCTTCTGTTTCTCTTCGTCAGTCTTGTCCTGCGATTGTTCAAGGATTATTTTCACAAATCTTCCTTCAGTTATGTCGTTGCTGAGTAGTAGTATTTTGCCGCTGACGAGTGAGAGAACTGTGTTGAGTCGGTTCTTGAAGTCGTCTTTCTCTACGTTTACGAAGCGTGTGCTTAGTTGAGCAGCTAGTTCGAAGTGTACGGGCTGTGTAAATTAAAACAAAATTGTTAATAAATAGGCACGTAAACTTGCAACGTATAGGATGGAATTCTAAAATCTTTTATATATATTTTTTTTTTTGAGGTGCTCGTGGCTAAATAATAACAGCCGCACGGGTCGGTCTTCAAGGTTAAGCAACGCTTGCCGAGGTCGGTCCGTGGATGGGTGACCATTTCAACATAGATAGTTTCCTCCGTGCTTCGGAAAGCACGTTAAGCCGTTGGTCCCGGCTGTTATTTGAAGATCTTTGACAGTCGTTACGGGTAGTCAGAAGCTTGAGATCTGACACCAGTCTTGTCTAGCGGTATCGTGTTACCCAGTTACTGGGTTGTGGAGGTCAGATAGGCAGTCGCTCCATGTAAAACACTGGTACTCAGCTGAATCCGGTAAGACTGGAAGCCGACGCCAACAACAATTGGGAAAAGGCTATAGGCAGATGATGATGAATTCTTTTATTTTTTTTAATACGTTGCCCCACACTATTTTTATCCGTGGGTGCATTTACAAACATAAACTCACATACACAAATAGCCAGACCCGGCACAATTATCAGCAAAAGCGCCACTGCCGAGTTTTGCTCAAATGAACTAAGAACGCCATCTGGTAGTGTTTTAAAACCATTTAGATGGTTCAACCATAGATATAGTATATACAAGATATACAGAGTCAGATGAAAAGCGAAACCAAAAAAATTATATCTATGTGTGATGGAATTGTCCATGTGTTAGTAAAAAAAAGGGTTGTTAAAAAGTCCACGTTCAGTATCGATATCGATACTTGGTGAACACAATAAGAAACACGATACGAGGGTTGTTGGATATATTGAACTGTTATTAGAGCTGGGCAAAATACACAAATTACAAAATACTATCTTGCATGTATTTGAAATATAAAATACACAATACAGTATTTTAACTATTTTTATTGAAAATATAAATTATAAAAGAAAATTCGATCATCCATCGTGACATTCGTACTAAAAAACTTAATTAATACACAGAAGTTTCGTTAAAATAACCGTTTGAAAAGAAAATGACAATTGACAACGTACTTGACAATTTGACGTTTGCGGTCGCTGTTTTGCTTACGAAAGCTATTGAGCGCTATTTTTTTCAGAACGCACCTATTAATAAGACCGCTAAATGTAATTTGAAGCCAAAAGTATTTGAAATACTAATTACAAAATAACGCAGTGTCAGGTACATATTTGAAATTTACGACACGGTTGCCGTAGTGGTTGAGCGATCGGCTGCTGCGCTGCGTATCGCGAGTTCGATTCCCGCACGGAACAAATATTTGTATGGCCTACAAATAGTTGTTCCGGATCTGGGTGTCTTGTGTATATGAGTTGAAATGTTTGTAAACGCACCTACGATACAGGAAAAAAATCCTAGTGAAAACAATGTCTAAAAAAATATAAGTTTACCAATTTTTTTCCTATCGCTAATTTTGATTAATGGCAAAGTAATCTTTTATATGCAGCTATAAAGATTTTTACGGTTGGGTTATTGTTGAATCCCCCCTTTGATCTAATAGCGCCAAAAAACGTCTCCAGGTGATCCTGTGACAATTTATATGCAGGTAAAATATTTATTTTTTAGTATTTTTTACATACAAATATTTTAATGAAATTATATTGTCAAATGATTATGAATGAGATGAATAATTTGACCTAATGTTTTAGAATTCACATGGCTTTCATCATTTCCAATAGTACCAGTTATTACCTAATTTTGAATAGTACTGAATTAAACAGGATCACAATAGATTGTGGCATAGGTCTATCGGGGAACCACGTTAAAAAAATGCGCATATTATGAAGAATACAACTTTTTCAACCATTATATCTCAGAAACGGTGACGGTTAGGAGAATTGTGCAGACAACATTTATAGATAATTGCATAATCTACAATTTTTATTTGACGTTTTTGTCATAAAACATACCGTTCGGCTAAAAAACGCAAAAAACATATTTGCGAACTTTTACCTTGTATTCAAAAATTTGCAAGTGTGGGATCGATGGTGACGTTTTATATTTCATTTATGGTGTTCTGAACATTCGTACTAATTTGCAGCTCTATGCGAATTACTGTAAACCTACCCCTATTTTTTTGTCTAATTTGACCGGACTTTACAGTTTAGATAAAACATCTTCTCAATCCTAACTTTAATCTATTTTAACAAAACTTGTGTAAATTAGTTTGTATTCATGTCATGATGTCACTAAAAACTATAAATTTTTATCGATACTCATGACGTCACCGCTTTGTCAAGCCCTAGCGTAAGCAAACGATTTACTGTTTTACATAATATTTTCGCAAAATTTGTTTAAATATACGAAATATACTTATATAAAACAATGACAATCAATATACTATTGTAAGAATCTTTTTCTGAGCCAATTACTAGCAGAAATTCGTCAAAATATGGTTCGAAACAATCCAAGGACAAAATTGTATTTACCTATGAAACGTGTATTTATTGGGGTTATTTCGCCTTGTAACGTCATATTCACTCACAGAACAAGCCATCATAGTTGCATAATTAATATTATCAATTTAAATCTTAAGATTATTATTTAAATGCACGAAATTCACCGCGACGTAAAATAGATTGTCCGCTAGGTTCACTTAGTCGCGAAAAAAATGACATATCGGTAAATCATTCACTCTCTCATTTTCTCTTGGGTGGTTTGTTCTTGATTAGGATTTCTCGCTCGCACGCTTCGTGTATCTTTTTGCGTAGCAAAAAAAATTCTAAATCTATGGGTTCAACTCGTTTGAATGCAATGTTACCACTGTACCATAGAAAATTGAGATTAAAAACTTGGTTGAGAAGCAAAAACGATACTGTCCTTAACAGTTTAATTTGTTAAATGTTAATTGACCAATCACTGCAATCACAGAACGGTCGGTCATGACACTTTTGTAATGGCGGTGGATAATTTTTGTGAGCAAAATCGCCACTGTCCAAGCGTTTGGATGCAAATCTACACTTTCAAAAAAAAATTGTAACAGTGGCGCTTTTGCATTCAGCCCCCTCATCATACCACAGATGATATAATACTAGCAATACAAATATTTGTTCCGATCGGGCATCGAACCCACAACCCGCAGCGCAGCAGCCGATCGCTCAACCACAGCGCCAACTGTGTCGTCAAACGACACCAAAATCGATGAAAAAGTAGTTTTTCCAACAATGTTTTGCATGATATGTAGGTAATAGGTTTGTCATTTATACACGGGATTTAAAAGCAAAATAACTGGCGGTATGGAATACAGGTGTAAATTGTGATTGAATGACCGCTACTTGTGGCTCTATACTATTTGAACACGGATCATAAATAGTTGCTTGCAAGAAACTCCCAAATTTTAACCTTTTCGTCACACGTTACATAATCATGAAATTTATATAATCAGTATCCTATCAAGTACTGACACCAACCTGATTATCTTGGAAGAACGTCATCACCAGATCGAAGAGTTTGTTCCTCTCCTGTAGGGGGAACCTCTTCAGCATAGCCTCTATACAGCTGGCGGCAGAGGCACGGCACTCAGGCGCACTGTCGTTCAGCATACAGGCGCCTAGCGCAATTAAGAGGTGAGCGCCGTGCTTCGATAGTTGTACCTGGAATTATAAATATTAAGTTACATATCTTTAATTACACTCACAATGTAATGTTCCAAATTTGAATTCAAACAATAATGTATACACACGTATTTTTTTTCGTGGATAGGTAAAATGTAAATAATAACCATACCAGTACAGCATTTTCCCTCGATTTTCAAACAACTGCATCATAAAATTACTTTTTAATTTTTATAACACACTTTTACTTTTTAACCCCCGCCGGAAAACGAGGGGTGTTATAAGTTTCACGTGTTGCTGTGTATCTGCGTATCTGTCTGTGGCACCATAGCGCCTAAACGGTTGAACCGATTTTAATCTAGTTTTTTTTGTTTGAAAGGTAATTTTGTCGAAAGTGTTCTTAGCTATGTTTGAATAAATCGGGTCGGCTGTTCAAAAGTTATGGGCGTTTTACTGTTTGAATCGGGGTGATTTCGCAAGATAAATGTGTCGGGGGTTTTTAAATTTTGAAATTTCACTTGTTAATTTATTGGCATGTATGGGCTCATTGACTTAATGTTGAAAAATTGTGTCATTGTCTATGGATGCGCGCGCTACGCAGTCATGCGCAATGAGAATCTAAATTGCCCACCATACATTTTTTTTTTCGTTTTATTTCAAATGTATGACTGAAGATAAACTAGTGTATGCAACGGCATATAATTAGGTATTAAAACACTCGTGTGATACATGTTTTATTACATACATACATAAACACACGCCTTTTGTACTGCGAAATACCTTTACTCTGCAGTGGTATAGTATAGTTGTCGTATGGACGCTGTTGATATGAGAATTCTACTGCACAGGTAACACGAAGAGATTCACTGAGACGATCCGGAATTTGTACTTACAATCTGATATAAAATACGTTTACTTTGCCCAAAGTCTCGTAATATCAAATGGCAAAGAAAACCCAACATTTCTATGAAAATCACAAATAAACAGGTCCTAGGAAACACTTACAACAAGTAACTTATTGATAATCATCCCTAGGAACTTGAGTGAAGACTCTCTGCCGTGCTGCAGTTCATAGTTGAGCTGTGACACGAAGAAGTCGATGAACTTCTCCAATCGCTTGCCAGGAGAGTAGTGCGTTAGGTAGCTGACGAATATCACTCGAGCTTCCTCCCTGAAAGATAAACCTTAATTTAAACAAAATAATGATAATGATTTCGCGGGTTTTAAAATCCATTGGGAAATACAAAGAATGTGGGGCAAAGAGTTGAGCCTTGAAGCACTCCCATGTTTAGTGATGTTATAGAAATAATTTTGCCACATACTTTGACTTATTTCCATCTCTTTGTTAGACGGGAAAGCAGGAGTTGGATTATATCACCACTTATTCCCTAAATATTTGGCTTAGGTATTAAGAATATTGTGATCAACGCAATAAAATGCCTTGGAAAGATACAAATATCAGGTGAGATAGTGCTCAAACGCCTAATAATAAATAAAAAAAAACAGATTAAAGACATACACTATTATTATATACATACAGCACACATTACAGAACTCAAAAGAAACCAATTAGTACTCACCGAGATCTAGCAGACTCGCTCAATATACAAATCTTGGATACTTTCTCCATAACTTCGTGCAGTTCATTCGATACTAATCTAGCCTCTAATATAGCTTTCAGCAAAGAGAACGAGTTTGATTGCTTCTCGTCATTCTGACAGTCTTCCTCCGCATATAAAAGGAGGGTTTTTAGTTGATCTTCTGCTAATTTATAATATTTTACGTTTCTCACGAGTACTGTTACCGCCTGAAAATACAAAATAAGAATAAATATAAGTATTCATGTTTGATTACTAGTTCTCAAGTTGTTATAGAAAACTTTTCCAGTTAAACGACGACACAAATCTTAGATGTGTCGCCAAATTTAGAAGTCATAAAAAACTTGCCTTAAAAGCAGTCCTGACTAAATGGAAATTGTCATTCTGTTTACTAATTTCAAACGTCGCGTACTTATGCAAAGTCAAGAATATCGTCTTCACAATATCTTGTACCATTTCTTCTAACGTTGGTGTGCTTACTCTGATCGTCCATAAAGTAGCTATACACTTCATGGCAACTGTTGACACCTTTACGTGGTCACTTTTCAACGCATCGACTAATAAAGGTATAAGAGGGTCTACAAACGCCCGACATTCCATTCTTGGCACTTTCTCCCTTTTGAGAATAACATATAGAATATTCAAACTGAATTCAACCAAAACGTGAGCGTTGGCTTTCCCGGAAGTTTTAACATTCTTAGCTTGGGATTCCTTGTTACGTTTCGGCGTTTCTGGTATTAAGAAACAATCTGGTTTCGCTCGAAGCATTTTCTCTCTCTGCTTTTCAGTTATCTGTCTCTTTGGAGCACCTAATACGAACTCTGGTATACTTTCAGAGGCAACCCCGTGTAAAAATATGAATAGAGATTCGATATCTATGAACTTATTAGTTACTAGGCCACTAGTAATATGCATTAAAGCTTCCTGAACTTTCATAACAATTTTTTTGGAATGATGCTTTTGGAGAACATCTTTGAAAGGTACAATCAGATTAATAAGGCACTGTTCAGTTATATTTTGGGACACTATCATAAGTGTGACATAACTTTTCTTGCTGGGTTTTGCTTCTGGTGTCTTATAATGCAGTTTGTCGACCTCTTTCTCTTCTGACAATGCTCCGAATAAATCGTTGGTGCAAACATCGAGAATATAATCAAGATTATTGTTTAGGTCTCCAGGTTTGAATTCTGCTTTTAAAGCATCTAGAACTGTATGTATTGTGGCGACTAATACATGAACTTGGTATCCCCTAGTTAGCAGCAAAGTCAAGTGTTCCAGTAGAACTCCTAAATACGATGTTCCTACAGTTAGCATGATCTTCTTGACGATATCCCGGGCAGTTATTCTGACTTGCTTCAAAGGTGATTTTAGGAACGAGCAAAGTTTGATGATGATTCTAAAAGAGAAAACAAGGCAAAGTAAATAATAGTAAAGGTGAATCAAATTTTCTAAAATTCATCGCAGATTTAGATTTTTGATAGATCAAATATTCGAGATAAAATCTGATAGAATACATATATTAAAATGACCTTACCCAGGGAGCTGATGTTTGAGCAGATCTCCAGGCAATCTCTGCAATAACTTGACGAGCGCCAGAGCTATTGGTACCCGAAGCATGTCTTCCTCCTGACGATCGAATCCTGTTTTACGACGATTAACCTTGTGGGACTCCTCGTGTTCCGTCATTTTGCCGATGGCACTAGAGAAAAAAAAAAAAATTATGTCTTTTTTTTTCTGTCATATTTTCATTGATAGGACAATATAATTACAGTAATATATTTTCTTAATGTCCATCGGCAATTGGGTTGTTGAATTTAAAAAAAATTACGATTTTTTTAATTTATTTCGAAACTTTACATAACTTAAATTATATTGTCGTTTCAAAAAACTCTTAAATATTATTTTTTTAATTTATTATAAGCAATTGAAAATCGATAAAATTTTGAATACAACCACGTGACTACAAACGGGCCACAATTGGTCGCCATGTTGGTGACGTCATAACGTTCAAGGAAATCATGATACTATAGTGTCAACTGTACGTAGATTGACTAAAAATATCCGAAAATTAGTGCAAAAATATTAATAAACAACAAATTTTATTTAGTCATGTGTGATAAAGGATTTATAAAGGCTAATGTCGATAATATACCCACCTGATGGACGAATTGGAAGTTTTGAGCTTAAATAAAGTAGTCGTAATAAATAATACGTGAGAGTGGACCGGTGTTAGATAATGTTGTTTACCAGGTACATTAGGAAACATAATTGTCATAATGTAATCGTTTTTACATATAGGTAGGTGATATCGGTGTAAAATAAAAAGTAAACAAACACGATTGGCGCGAAACTTTGACTTTGGTTAACAAAAAACTTCATTAGATACCACTAAATATGATACACATACACATAAAATTTTTGGTAATTCCCATTATTTACATATCCCTTAATAGAGGAGCTCGTGGCTAAATAATAACAGCCGCACTGTTCGATCATCAAGGTTAAGCAACGCTTGACGAGGTCGGTCCGTGGATGGGTGACCATTTCAACATACCGTGTTTCCTCCGTGCCTTGGAAAGCACATTAAGCCGTTGGTCCCGGCTGTCATTTGAAGATCTTTGACAGTCGTTATGGGTAGACAGAAGCTTGAGATCTGACGCTAGGCAGATTGACAATATCCCTTAACAATATTGAACACTAATGTCTATATTATATATTTACAAACACTAAAAAGTTTGTAGAACAGAAACGTAAAAATATTAACTTGGTACTTAGATTTTCGTTACACTAATTCTTCAGTAAATATCTCTTAAATACGTTGATCGTTTCTCACAATTCAAACAGAAATGTTAGTTTTACGCCTATATCTGTCATTTAAGTATAAAATAATGAATATATCACCATAAACAAAAAATCATATTTTCAAGTTACGTAATTATACAACAATGTCAACTTTGCTCGAAAGTTCCCTTAAAAATTTACTATTCTCAGTCTTTAATGATCAAAGTAAGAATTTAATACGAATCTGATACTAAATTAGAACAAGATAACAACAGAATTAACACATTATAATTGGAATCTAGTTAGACATAGAACATTGCTTAAATTTAGTAGATTGCTAGGTACCTACTAGGCTATTGCGCGAAACACATATAATTGGGATCTTTTTGTAGTATTCGTACATAATGGTACGAAGCAAGCACGATAACTTTTAAGGTTCGATATTTATGATCAATATATTCGATATTCATCAATATATATTGACGATAATAACAAGATTGAATCGGTTAAAAGTCAAAACACTGTATCAGCTATGTGCTACAATGAGTAGAAATGAACGTTGTGACGTCACACGGGCTCGGATTTGTTCGGCAAACTATCGGGGTGTTTTCGGTACTGGATTCAAAAATATATTTTCAATTGGATTTTACTTTGTAATTACAGTGAAAAAAAAAAAACTAAAAATAGTTTTGTACGGAAACTTATATATGATCTTTTCATATTATACAAAAAAAAAATTGGTTCAACAAACCAATTATCACATTTCCGAAAACAAACGAATGCTAATTTCCATGTCCGTCTGGTCTGTACCAAGTGCAAAGAGCAACTGTTAGAAATTTGACGACTGACGAAACACGAAGTTTGCCGATGGATATTAAGAAAAAGTTTTACTGTATACTGATTACTGGTAACAATTTCTCTTACCGGTTTAATTGTGGTAACAATCCAGCCGACAAAGACTTGATAATTCTTTTAGCTACTGAAGGCGATACGTTTGTTAGTCTCTCAAATGCAGGTAAGTTGGTAATTTCTTTACTTGGTTCTTCTTCCGCTGCTTCGTCATCTGCTGCTTTTAATTCACTTTCTTCATCTAAATCTTCTTTCATTTCTGATTCATCTTCCTTTTCGCCATCATCTACTATCTCCTTTACATTTTCTACAATTTCCTTGTTTTCTGAAGTTGTTTTAGCCATTTTAAACTTATGCACATTTGCTGTAAGAGCTTTCGGCAGTTCAATATTCTTGACTTTCGAGAAATCAAAATGGAACGCGTCAATAATTCCAACTAATATTCGAGTCAACTGTTTTTGATGTTCAGAGGAGTGTCGCATTTTGTTCAAGTAAAGTTTAAGTATAACTTCGTAATGGTACCAAGGTAGCAACCTACAGCAAGTAGACACGACCTCTATACACGCGTCTATTAAGGTGTTTTTATCTGTATACTTATCATTACAAATATACATTGATGCTAAAGGAAGAATAAAGTTCGTCAAAGTCCTAGGAGTCGGACATTTCGTCATTTTTCGTGCAACTTTACAGAATTTCAGAAGTGCTCTCACTGGCCTATGCATTTGAAGATGGCACATGTTATCAAAGAAATCCACTTCTCTGTCTTCTTTATTTACGAAATGAGCTAAATCTGATATAACTACGTCAGCATCGGGGCACTCTCTTGCTAATTCGCCGAGCAAGTTGATGCATTCATTTCTCAACAATTCATTTTTAGCATCTCTTATTCCAGTTGATATTAGTGATAGAACAGTATCTCTAACAAGAAACTGGCCATCAGTTGTTGATCTATACTTCATTAGGAGTTTAGGCAGAATTCGTTTCAAGCACAGGCCAGCGCTGTCCCGCAAACCTATATCTTTCTCTGTACGAATGAAATAGAAGCAATTATTCACAATAAGAATTGCAAGGTCTACATCAATTTCGTCTTTTTCTAGTAACTGATATATTTGTTTGTACGCATCTATTCTGCGGTCGAAATCTGGCTGTTCAATCCAGCGTTTGTTAAAAGCATTCATTTCTGTTACCATATTGGCCATTCTAGTAAGAACCTCTTTGTTCTTAGGTGCACTTTCAGCTATTGACGCAAGCAATTTCATCAAAAGTTTTCTAACTTCCACAGGCCCGACTTTGTTGAACAATACAGCTATATTCTTTATGTATGCTTGTGGATTTGTGCTGTGTCCTAGCAAATTAATGATTGTGTTCACAGCATGCTCCATGTTTTCTTCCGCCATATTCATGCAAACTTTCTTTACTAGTATCGGCAGTAGCAAATTCAGTAGCTCGTCACATAATTCCGGCGATGCAACTAGTTCCGTGATTCTTGAGAGAATTAGTAAATCTCTTTTGTTCACCGTGTTGGACTTAGCAGAATTTGCCATTCGTCTTTTCATGACTTCTAGTATACTTGGTATGTGCGGTACGAGAATCTTACTTCCGAAATTGATACTGGTTACATTTTCGGGAGCCTCAACTGGTAAAACATTAAAAGATTTTATTCTAGGAATTTCTTTATCTTCTTCGTCTTCTGTTAGAGTTATTAATTTCTCTATCATGTCTAGGATCATATTGACTACGCCAGGAGTTGTTTTAGGAGCTAGCAGAAGTTTGAAAATTGCTGGTAGTGGAGTAATGGCATCTTTTTCTGAGCACGTGATTAGCAAAATATAGTATCGAGGATTCTGACACCAAGCATTTAGAAGTCTTAACAGTGCTGTTGGACTATGGATACCTTCAATGTGTAACTTTGGCATCAAAGGCCAAATCAATGTCTCATACATAACAAACAACTCATCTTTATTCCAAGGATATTTGGTGAATTGTTCGAATAACTTCCTAGTGGTACCCAAAGCAAGAGTACGAAGGTTTTTCATAACTTTTACATATCCAACATGGACTTTATCACCTTGAGATAAGACGACTGCTACAGTAGAACAAATAGCAAAATATATGTTAAAGAGCTGAGACAGTAACTCTTCATTCATACACCCTCCAAAATATTCTCGAACCACTTCAAATAGATTCAAAACACTGTGAAGTTTTCCGGGACTAGTAACAGATTTTAAATCAACGTCAGATGCAATCTTTTCAAATATTTCACGAGGTTTCATGTCCAAATATTGCTTGTAGTACGAGAAAGCCATTTCAATAAACATTTTAATCTCGTTCTCGTTACACCCAGCCAAATATCGCATGACAAGAGACCGTCGGTTCTGACCTCCCCCTTTCTTCTCTGCTACAAGCTTTGACGTCATTTTTCCGTAAAGTATTCTTAGTATTATTGGCACTACATGTTCTCGATCTTCAAGCTGGATACCTTTGGAGTCTTCAGTTATTTTGAAGAGGGTTAGCTCATCTTTGAACTTCTTCTCATCTACTAAATTGCATAAGTTGTTCTTATATTGGATTACATTTTTGTTCTTATAGTTGAGCACACAATCTAAAGCATATTTCTGAAGACCCGGATTTTTGTTCTTCAAAAATTCCATGTAAAGTTCCCAAAAAACTGGTTCCTTATGCAATGCTCTTGGGTTCTTAAACTGAGATAGGACTTGCATAATGTTAATGAGAGTTTTAAATACTATCTTTCCTGAAACTGTTTCTTTTGCATCATCTATTTCTTCAATTGTTTCTTCAATTGTTTCCTCAATATTTTCTGTATTCTCTTCAGGTTTTTCCTCATCAATTTCCATCTTATTTTCTCTGACTTCCATATCGATTTTAAGAGCATTCATATTATCATTTCTTCTGTATTCTTCTTCAATGAAATTCAAGAACAAAACGACTACATCGCGATTTCTCGCTTCACAAACTTGAATACAATTCGTCATGACCTTCAAAATCAAATTCCTGAAGTTGTATAAATCGGGTCTCTCAAATATGCTGTTGTAATCCGAGTATAACTTTTGGAGGATTTCGAAATTGGTATCGATTTCATCATCAAAATGGAACTGTTTAAGATTTTTTTTGGCATTCACAAATGAGGACTCAAGAGCTCCATGAAAAGTGGGCCAGAAGTCGTCAACACTTAGGGCATTTCCGTAACCCGCAATAAATTCAGTGACAGGTTCCCAGAGAAGCTTGAAATTTACATATAAGACGCCTAACATGTAATTCAATGCAAAGAAATGGAAATCAGTTTCTTTAGCCAGGGCATATTGACTTGTGTTGAAGGTCATCTTCTGCAGCATGTTCAACTGAGCTCTGTACTCCTGGATCGATGGCTTTATTGACTCCACCGAGTAACATATACTGAAGATCGAAAACTTCTCAACAGTACCCCCCACTTCAACAGTTTTGTTTAATTCCTCTACATTTTCGAATAACTTGTAAACGTGGGTTGTTAGCAGACGAACCTGAAAATGATCACATAAAGAATTATGAAACAATTCATCATACATTTACAAATTTTTAAATAAGATGGAGCGTAATTTAAAATACTTACCACATGAAAAGGCGAAGATAAATTTGTCTTCAGATACGAATCAACCAGCGTTAAATATGGATAGGTCAATCCAAGCTCCTGTTCATAAGCTGTCAAATACAGGTCCAGAAGATGCAGTGAGCAAAGATAGTTAGGATCTGCAGCACAGGGCAGGATCACAGGCAACAAGTTATCAATGTCACAAATCTCCTTCAGCTTCTTACAGCTTGATATGTGGATAGCACTCTCAAGTGCTAATGATAACATGAACAGAACTTTTCTAGCACATCTCGACAGTGCAGTTGTGTCACTGTGGAATTTATTCACTTTAGGCTGATTCTCCAAGTTATAACTCTTCAATATATTCAAGAGTTTTGTTATTAGTTCACCTAACATTTTCACGCAATAGTTGACATCGATTTTCTCTATGTGCGGTAAGCAGAATAAGACATTCGTAAGTTTGACTGGGTTCTCCACATACTTTTCTATATCTTCTGACAAAACATTTTTGAAATGATCCATAAAGTTTGGTAGATTCCTCCCAAAGTCCAAGGGATATTTCACCCACTCAAATAACTTTATACCGTTCATAGACAAAGGTGATTTCTTCAAGCATATTTTAGTTAGTGTACCCATCGCTTCGTTATCAAAGTTAGATTGAATCACAAACTTGATGAAAGGAGGTAGTATGTGCATGTCAAATTGTGAGTACTCAATGACATTCTGCACGAAGTTGACGAGTATATTTGGGAATGGTAGAGGCAGTAGAACTTTGACGATAATACCAGCATGTTCTTGAGACAAGGACACATTTGGTGAGAGGAGTAACACAGCACCAATCTGTGCACAAACTTCTAGAACCGTTTCTGAAGACTGTTCACAAATAACTTTTATCAACAGGAGTACAAACTGAGGAGGGTTTGTGAGGTACTTTCCTTGCTGGTGTTCTATAACTTGACCAGCAAGTCTGAGAATATATTCTAGCCCTTTACTTTCTTCATCATCCTCCTTCAAGATTTCTTCGGTGAACTTTATGATACTTGCCCAGAAGACACCATACTCTTTGTGCGAAATACTTTGCAGACTGTCCTCTATTGTTTGTGTGAGAACTTTGAACAGTATCTCTTGGTGTTCTTTATTATCTTTAAGGTATTGGAGAAGAAGAGGCAGGAATGTTTCTATGCAGCTATGGAATTTACCAGATACACCTCGCAGTATTTCAAATATTAGATGACCACAGCCAGTGATCGCCTGGAAAAGTCAAAATGACATAATTTACAAGAATGCTTGACACTGCTGCCACAATAATAATTGATGATATGTACACTCCATTTGAAATAACATTAGAAATTTTTACATTCCGTTAAAACGATTTTGAGTTCTATCCCGTAAATATAAGGATAGCATAAAAAGCATCAACAAACCATTTGTCATATCACCGACGTAATAAAAGTCAAAATCGGTTAAATTGGCTGTAAAATGATATTATTTAAATGTCTAATGTTATCTCAAATAGTGTCTTCTCAAATATTTTACAAATACTTACATCGTCATTAGCCTGTAAATAGCTGAGTACAAGACTAACAAACTTCTTCTTATCCCTTATATCTCTAGCAACAAAAGCAAAGCTTTCTGCTGCAAAATTATTTATATATTGCGGCTGTGATTCACTCAGTAACGGTATAATCCTTTTCAGTACAACAGCAATGTCTTTCTTGAGATAAGGTTTGAGGACCTTGAACAAAAATGCTAGACAGACTAGAGTCCATTCCAGTCTTTCAGCATCCTTGGTATTTAGCAGCTTTATAAGGATGTCTAAAAACCTCGGAAAGTGAGGGTAGAAGTCTTCTCTCAGATCCTTTGCTACTGATACTAGGATTCTGAAAATGAATATACTCATTAAAAATATGGAACATAGAAATGAGAGAGCTTATTATTATTAATGATTGTATGCTTTAGTGCCATCACAATATTAAACACACTTTTAGTAGTTTTAAAATAAAAATAATACAAAATAAATAATACTGATGCCCCCTTGGTGCTATGTCACTAAAGTGCTAGCTAATGTTTATGGGCAGTGCTGCCAACTCGTTTAAGCAAAAACGCGCTGTTAGCTCTTTGAAAACGCGCTAGAACGCGCTGTCAAAAAATCGCACCCAAAATCGGTCAAATTCGGCGCCAAATTCAAACAAAACTCCCAATTTTTTGAGACTATAAATGTATAAACCCTGTTTTTCTTTATTATTTAATCAAATTATGTCATATAAAAGAGATTAGAGTACTTGTTTAGTAATAATAAAAAAGTAGTGACGTTTTAATGTAATTGTTTTATAAAATAAAGGGATGAAATTAATTCATTATCGTCTGATTCTAATACAATTGCTTCTGAGGCTGAAATAAGATTGGTCTTGATCAGTTTTGGACTTGAATTGTCCACAACATGTTGTTGGGAAGTTGAAATTTGCGCAGTAACTCTTTTTTTAAAGAAAGTACAGAGTTTCAAAAAGCGCTAGATTTAGCGCTAGGCGCTAGAACGCGCTATTGACCAAAAAAGCGCTAGATCTGGCGCTGAAAGCGCTAAGTTGGCAGCACTGTTTATGGGGGAGCCCATTAATTGAGTGTACAGTTCATCCCCTGGTATTTTACAGCCATATAGACCAACAGTGGTAAGGTAGGGGCCAATAGTCCATCTATAGTTTTAAGTAATCAACCCACAAACCTCCCAAACCCATAGCCACAAATGTTTTGTCTCCATATTCTGCAATAACCCTGCACAAGCCGAGGATTGTCCTTGGGTGCTCTTGCGTAGTGACTAGCGCATACAGGGATACTCCCAAAGATATGTACAAAATAATACACTTAAAGTATGTTCCAGTTAATTAAGTACATACTACCAAAATGGCTTTTGGCAGCGCTTTGACTGCTTGTAAGTTGAAATTTGATCCCACAAAAAAGGATTTTGGGATAAAACTATCCTAAGTTTTATCCAAATTTACTGAAATATGGCTTCATAACAAAAATCTAAATGTTAAATTTATAATATACTTGCTGACGCCTCGCGGTTTCAACTGCGTAGTTCCCGTGCCCGTGGGAATACAGCAATAATAAGTAGCGTATATCATCTGGGGATAGTGTAGCTTCCCAACGGTGAAATAATGTTTTAAATCGGTCCGGTAGTTTTTAAGTTTATTTGTTACATACAAAAATACAAATCTTTCCTTTTTATAATATAAGTATAGAAGTAGGAAAAACAGACTTACTCCAGCAATGGTTGTAAACACAGCTGGTCTTCTAATTTCAAATATTTCTCCAATATCTCAACCACTTCATCCTTCTTGTGAAGAAGCTGTGGCACGGTTATAATACCAAAGACTTCCTTCCTGAATTTTTTGAAGTTTTCAGTCAAATTGAGCACATGCCATTTTTGTAGTGCCACAAAGAAATGAGTTTCATTCTCTTCAGGCTGCTGAACATAGGCATGCTCGATGTGATAGAGAGCAGCATGGCGGATATCGATAGCATTGATTCGCTCAGCAAAAGGTACAAACTGAAAAGAAAAAATTCATAAAATACAAGCATGAATATATTGTAGTATGGAACAGAAGGCGTGACTTAAAGGAAAGATGATAGATCACAATTTATCTTATTTCATTTAATCTTGGGCTAAGGACAGCAAGTTATTGAATACTATTATTATGCTATGATCTTGCTCAGAACAATATTTATTGAGCAGATTTCGCACTTAACCTAAAACACCAAAATATAATTCTGTTTTTAAGACTTACACGGAAAGTATTTGTGGTCTTATGTTTAACAGGTTTAATCTTCATCTTGAGTATATTTATTCACACATCCATTGAATATAAACTGCTATTTATTTATCAGTTGTAAATAAATCCACATGCCGATGAGTGAACGACACACACATCACACAGTACACATGAAAATTGACATGAACATGACAGACAGACTTTGATTTGACGTTGACGGTTGACAGCAAAGTAACGTTATGTAATGTTGCCATAAAATGCCACTGTTTTGTCGGTTTTTAACGTTTTTATGCGTGCTATTGTAGGGACACTTTGTTGAATTTAATTATTTATCAATATAAACCATGTTTAGTAGGTCAGGTACCGTGCACATTCCAAATTTAATTCTTATATTCTTCAACATGCAAAAATAATTTATATAAAAAGCAATTTTCATCATTCGCATTACTTACATAATTCGTAAAATCGTAACAGATAGACAAAGTATGGATAAGAATCGTAACTCGTAGGCTTTGACCAAACAGCGTGGCCATCAAAGAGTAATTAAGAGTATGTAACACAGAGGTACACTACGTTTAGTGACCATAGGGAGCACAGATATACTGACCCATCCTTGCGGTCTGAGAAATATTGAACTCGTGTACTCCCACCTCAACTGCGCAACGCTTGTAAACTCTTTTTTCCCTCTGTTTTGACCGTGTTTTCTTCAAACTTCAAAGTGGCTGGTTAGCTGTCAAACTCAAAACACCAGCTGACTGATAAGGTATTTTGTTTTTCCATGTTTGTTATCAGTTTTTATAAAAAAAAACATTAATCTAAAAAAAAATACGAAATACGCATCATTTAACATTTTTTGTAGATAAGTTAACACAATGCTCGCCAGGTTTGTACAATCTTTGCCAACCGGCTTATCACAGCAAATCACGAAGTGGTACTTCAAAGGTATTATTTAACATTAATTTTCTAATTAACATATGGAATTCCTAATGATGACAATTACATTTGGTTAAAATTTCCATTATGGGCCGTCGATTTTTGGCGCGGGGAGGGTGGGGGGGAGAGGGGGGGAGCTTTGGTTACCCCCCTGTGCCATCCCCACAACTCGGAGCCCCATGGTTATGGAGATATCCATGGTCAAAGTTTTCAGGTTAGAATAATTTTCTTCGTAAATGTCCATCGGTTTAAGGGAGGGAAGGAAACGAAACACAAGTCGACGGAGCCCCGCTGCGCGGGGCTCCTATTTCTGTCTGCAGGGTCTAAAGTAACCTAACATGAAGAAGATGACGGGAACTGAGTTCGCTCGCTTTGCTCGCTCACTTCAGCTCCCGTCATCTCCTTCGAACCTAACCTATCCGTGTCGGGGTGCCCTAAGCTCCCGAGCTCGCTTCGCTCGCTCTTGGACTAATTCACATTTTTTTTTTTTTTTTATCTCATTAATTATATTTAAGTATAAAATATATCTAATAACTCCATAACCATGGGTTTCCGTGGGGTGGGGATGGTACAGTGGGGTAGTCCCCCTACACGCTTTCCTTCCCACCCTCCCTGCCCCTTAAACGATGAACATTTTCGGAATTTTTTACACTAATCTGAGAACTTTAACCATGGATATCTCCATAACCATAGGGCTCCGAGTGGTGGGAATGGTACAGGGGGGTAGCCAAACCTCCCCTCCTCCACCCCCTACCATCCACGCGGCAAAAATCAGCGGCCCATAATGGAAATTTTATCCTTACATTTTTATAGCAGAATATATTCAAACAAAAGGTACTCCTTGTACCTAAAAATGAGAAAAGTACCAAGTACTGTCAGCCTATATGAAAATCACTTAATCTTTCGTTCTCTTTACGTTTTGGTATAATGAAGCTGCAAGAATGAACAGAATTGAAAAATCTAAATCGAGAAAGAATAGTAATAAGCCCAATTGAACTTGACTATTTTAGTATATACCTGGTTTACACAGTCTTACCTTCCTAAGTACCTACCTAAATGAAAACCATTATGTACCTAACTGTTATCATAAAATGCTTGTAATAAAGATAAACAACTTGAAGAGAATATTACATCATTATTCTTCACTGTTATACCTATCTTGTTTGCCTTTATAAAGAAATTTTTGTAGACATTGCTGTTATTTTTTTTTAATATCTATTAGTGTGCAACATGTAGATACATGTTGCACACTCATGCTAACCTTCCTTCACTCTCGCTTTCTTGAATGTTATATGTAAAGATCAGGGCTCAGAATAAGAAACAGTGAGAGTTGAATGGTAAGCCACAGTCAGAAACATCTGTCTGCGTCTTAAACAATAGAATCATTGCAAATTTATTTTCTTCATTGCAAATTTATTTTCTTGTATCCAAGCTGTCAATCAGTGTGTCATGATGGGCTTTTAGCCGCGGGGGGGACCTGGTGACCTGTAATACAGGTTCTTATTGAAACCTATCACAGGCACCAGTCTCTCACAAAGTTATACCCTAGTTTAAACTGCAAGGCATAGAATTTAAGAAACTTTGTGAAGAGAAAATAAACGTTTTATATTATATTATTATTATTATAATAGAATCACCCAGCTGATTCGTACTTTATTTAGAGCTTGTAAATAGTAAATGTTCTAGGTGTATTGGAATTTAAAAACCTATTTTAAAATTGACCTACCAGAAACAAGGGTAAATTAAATCAGCCAAATTGAATTACAAAATTAATATTTCAGCTCTATCAAGAAACCAGCGAGGAGCACACAGTTATACCGAATATCATCAATACCCAAACATGGATGTGAAGATACTGCCGGCTCTTCAGGATAACTACATGTACCTAGTTATCGATAAAGCCACAAATAATGCTGCTGTCGTAGACCCAGTAGATCCAGCCACGGTGTTGCAAGCTGTACAAGAACATAACGTTACACTAACCACAGTTTTAACCACTCATCATCACTGGTGTGTTTTTGTTTTTATTTATTTTTCAACTTATACACATGTTTGCAGTCAAATGATTGGTTACTTAAAGGTATAATTTTTATTTCCACCTGTTAGGTGCAAAACTTAAAGTAACCTTGTATAGCAATTTAACCGCTTGTATGCCAGCATTCGAGACACAATGAAAAAGCCATTGTGTCTCGCTTAGATCTGCGTTCCGGCATACAAGAGGTTAAGTGCCATAATATGATGGCACGTAATGAAACATGGTAACTCGCAATGGGCCTTATTAGAATTAGAAGATTTAGTATCACCGTGGTGTCTCATGCCATACAAAGAAACTGTCCTGACGTACTGTACTGATTATTTGATTTATTTATCGATTGATTATTAGATGGTGAACTATCTATCGCCGTGGAATGGAACCGAATGTGATCGATTTACAAAAAATAATCGGTATAATCAGATGAAAAAATGCTAGTACGTGGCATGGTTTCTTTGTATGGGATGAGGCATCTGTATGCTAGTATTATATTATCTGTGGTATTATCCCAAAGAGTAATAGTAAGGGATATGCTTGGTGTTCATTTGCCAATCTAAAGCGGTAGTGGGCAGGGCACATCCGTTGCAGAACTAATGAGACTGAAACGTAAGGCCCTAGATTGGCGACAGCGTACCGAAAGACGCGGAGTTGGAAGTCCTCCCACAAGGTGACCCGGAGATGGCCGCAGGAGTTCACTGCATGTGAGAAGGATGGGACCGGTCAGTGTTTTGACGGCTATGGAGGCCTGTTCAGCAATGGATGACTTTTGTATAAAATGCTAAACAGTTTATCTTGAATCCAAAAAATAATTTAAATAATGTTTATCTGCCAGGGATCATGCTGGAGGCAATGAAGACCTAGTCAAACTACTTCCAGGCCTTGAAGTTTATGGAGCAGATGACCGCATCGGTGCTTTAACAAGGACAGTGGAGCACAATAATGTACTTAATCTTGGGAACTTGTTAATCCAATGCCTCTTCACTCCCTGCCACACTAAAGGTCATGTGTGCTACTTTGTTACATCACCACAAGAAGGATCACAGTGTGTGGTGTTTACAGGTAAAATATACATTTATAAAAACATGAGCAAGAATAGCGTGGCGACTAATCCTCTGTGGGGTAGCATTAGTAGCGGCCGACGGCTAATATTTCTACTCGAGTATTCTGGCGGCTGAAACACTGGTTAGGCTGGCTGGGATATCAGGACAACCAATCTAGGAAGCGTTATTAAAGCTTTAGTCAACATCTACTTAAGGCGGTACCCCTAACAAAACGCCCGCGCAAGCCGTTTTTAGGAGCTATCTACTCGTTATTTAAAAATAAATATCAATTAATAAAAATACATTCAATTTCTACATAAAAAGATTCTAAAATGGTAGATTTAGTTATTTTTAAAATGTTGTATATATTTCACTAATCTCCTTCCAAAAAAACATAAAAATTAGAAATAATTATCGATATTATGCATCTCCTCGTAAAGTGTTCATTAATTATTTTTTGTACTAACACTAATGGATAGACAATTTAATAACGAACATTTTTGTAGTTTTTTTTTTTCAAAAGGCCAAAATTCGATTTTATAAAGATTTTATTCTAAAATCTGGCCGTATTCACTACTGTAATTCATGCGTCACCAGTGCCGCTAGACCAATAGGAATGCTCATATCTCAAGCCGATTTTTTGGTCAGGGTACCGTCTTAATAGTTCTCTGTGGATGGCTGACCATTCTTGATATAAGCATGTTAAGCCGTTGGTCCTGGCTGCCATTTATAGATCTTCGACAGTCGTTAAAGGTAGTCAGAAGCCTGAAATCTAACACGTTTTACCAAGTGATAGAATAGGATAGATGAACCCCTTTTCACTTAGACTCGCATTTGGTCCGTTGTGCGTGCAGGCCTCCTCTCCGTGAGAGGCAATGGGCCGTAATCCATCACGCGGGCAGTGCATGTTGGTAGATGTCACATATCTTCGAGTTTTTGGTTTTAGGACATGCCGGTTTCCTCACGATGTTTTCCTTCACCATTTTGAGAGCAGTGGTGATGAAATAATGTATACAAAGTAAAGCACCTGCCTGCCTTACCACTGGGCCACCACTGCTACTCTTTACCAAGTGGTATTGTGTTACCCAGTTGCTGGATTGTGGGGGATAAACAGACGACCCATGTAAAATACTACGATCTAGTTGAATCCAGTTATTAAATACTGGGAGCCAACCTCAATACAGCTGGTATAAGGCTAGACAGATTGAACCCTGCTGTGTCATCCACCTAGCTTGGTGTTACTTACCTAGCTGATTTGCTAGTTCTCAAGCACTTGCGCTATACAAAACCATCAGCAACTTTCATAATAGTAAACAACTGTGTAAACCATTCCAGGTGACACCTTATTCGTAGCTGGTTGCGGAAAATTCTTCGAAGGCACGGCTAGTGAGATGTTTCGCGCAATGTCAATCCTAAGCAGTCTTCCAGACGAAACCAAGGTGTATTGTGGTCACGAGTACACAATAGCTAATCTTCAGTTTGCATCGCACGTCGAACCTGATAATGAAGAAATTGTTAATAAATTAGCCTGGGCAAAGCAGAGGCGGGAAGAGGGGCTGCCTACAGTAAGTAGCCTCATCATCATTATATCAGCCGAAAGACGGTCACTGCTGGACATAGGCCTCCCCCAAGCGTCGCCACATTGACCGGTCCCGTGCGTCCGTAACTAGCCTCGTTCAGCATAATTACCCGACTGCCGAAGGAGGGTAATGTGTTTATCAGTCTATGTATGTATGTTTGTTCCTATGTGGCGTTACAGAGACCAAACGCGTTGGGTGATTTTGATGATTCGTACGTCAATCGATTCGTCTTAATCTTGCGAGTGTCACTGGCTACATTAAAATTGAAAATAGAAAAATGGCGGCTTCTGGGCGCCGTATTGGTGGAGGCCCAATTCTCTTTTTCATTCAATGCCATCGTGTGAAGTATCAGAATAAAGGGTTTTAAGAGGCGATTTCAAAAATATAAAACACTTAATACCTAATTCGAAAAATTGTTAACTAAAAAGTGATATAAAAATTGTAGGTAGGTAAAATAGTAGTAGTAGTGATATTAAAAAATAACAAAAACCCGACTGCTTAAAAAACGAACTAAAAAGACGTAAACAAGAAAAAAAACATGCCGTGAAGTCGGAGGATACATCTGGTTTTGGTCAGCCAGCTCGCGAATATGTATCCTCCGACTGCACAGCATGGTTTTTTTCATGTTTACGTCTTTTTAGTTCGCTTTTTAAGCAGTCGGGTTTTTAGTTTTTTTTTTTAATTAGAGATTGTGGACGAAGATTGAATTTGTGCCATTGTCATAATTATTCACAAACAAGTTTTATTGCTCAACATAATTTTATTGAATGAAATCTGGAGCAACAGTCCAGTTGTATAAAATCCTCATATCTTTCCACAGGTGCCCTCAACAATTGGTGAAGAGAAGAAATACAATCCATTCATGAGGGTAAACGAGAGGTCGATTATGAGGCAAGCAAATGCATCCACTCCCGACGAGACCATGAAAAAGATTCGAATGATGAAAGATTCCTGGCGCGCATAAAATGCCACTGACTCCATTATTTTTTTGGTTGATTGATTGTTGTTTATTTATGTATTAAATGCGTTAGCTAATCGCAGATAAAAAAAAGGAAAGGGGATGAGGTTGAACTACCCGCAATATAATAACATTTTTAATTGAGACCAAACCTATAGATAAGTCTAAAATATTAAAGTTATTAATACAGATAAACCTTGTTCTGAGTTCCTGTCATTAATTTTATTTTTGTTATTTGTGAACATAACTACATCAATAACAATTTTAAGCACAACAGAATAAGTACGAATTTACTTTATTTAAATCATATTTAGAGCTATTTTTTTTAAATTGCGTTCCATTACACTATTCTTCTATAAAATGTAGTGTACGTTACCCCAACAGGAAAGTGACTCCTAGAGAGATATGAGTGGAACGTATAATTCGTGCGTAATCTGCTGTGAATGTGCGCCACTTAAAAAATAAGTGCTTGTCGTCGTTTTTGAAAAAAGCGGAAAAATAGGTTCCTGCTAGGGTAACGTTGTTCCAGCAGGAAAATTCTAAACGAATGATCGGAATGAGAAATATTGTGCATGGACAGAGAGCTTATATTTGTGCGAAAATGTGCGCCAAAAATAAAACTTGTGCGTCATCAGGTTTTCGAGATATTGCATTTCCTGCTGGGGTAACGTTTTGCAGAAACGTGTATCTCTAAAACCATTGTACGTGCGCCTGTAGAATAAACATACACGAGCAGCTCTTGATTTGTGCGTATTTGTGCCGGAATTAGATTTAAGAAAATATTTATAATTTTCTATAAGCTCGCTGAAAACTGTATTCAGTCCATCTTGACGCTTGTAATAACCATAAAAAGTTTCAAAAGCTTACATGCTTGCGTTATCGAATAATATTGGTAAAAGTTAAACCGACAGTGTCATAACTTTGACGGCAAAATACAAGAAACCGACTCAACCCAAGATAGTTAGGTGTAAACCACAAGTATGTGCGTTATGTCAAAAATATATAGTGAAAATATTCAGCTTGGAATGTTTCGCATTAAGTAGATTTAAACAAAAAACTAAACATGTAAACAAAGGCTCGTTATCCGACCAAATTCGGATGACTACAAAAAAGCACAAATATAAGCTCTCTGCCCATGCACAATATTTCTCATTCCGATCATTCGTTTAGAATTTTCCTGCTGGAACAACGTTACCCTAGCAGGAACCTATTTTTCCGCTTTTTTCAAAAACGACGACACGCACTTATTTTTTAAGTGGCGCACATTCACAGCAGATTACGCACGAATTATACGTTCCACTCAAATCTCTCTAGGAGTCACTTTCCTGTTGGGGTAACGTACACTAAAATGTAGTCGGTTTTCGATTCTGTCTCTGTGATGCAGTTTTTGATGCGGTTTTCACCATAATTCAGAGAGTTCGTTCTGGATATCCAAAGTAGTTAAGGCTCAGAAATCTTGATGTTTTAACCTCGTCACATTATCTGATATTGTACCCGCGTGCCACAAGCATGGACGGGTACATTATAAAATATAGTTGTTCAGAAATCTTGATATTTTTTTTAACATGTTTTCACATTAGCAGATTTTCTCCGTGCCAAGTTTGGACGTGTTTGCTGGTCCTGCATTTAAAAATAAAAAAAGTAGTTTTGAAATCTTGATGTTTTAACATGTCGTTACATTAGAAGATTGTCCCCGTGCCAAGCTTGGACGGGTCGCTGGTACATTAATTCATCATCAGCATTTCAGCCATACATGAACCGTATCTACATTAATTATAAAATAAAAATAGTTCAGAAATCTTGATGTTTTAACATGTCGTCACATTAGCAGATTGTCCCCGTGCCAAGCATGTGCGGGTCGCTGGTAAAGTCGCCAAATTAATAGATTGCACCCCTGCAGTGCCGGGACTATGATATTCTTGTAGACTATCCACTATGTTATTAAGGTGTTCACCATCCAGTAAATAATTTATACCATGTGAATAATAGATTAATAATAAACTTACTTGGTTTTATCAGGTTGTAAGAATCGTGTGAGCGGAGACGGGTTGCAGGGTCACTTCTGTACTGTTACTGCCCAGGGTATTTATGAATGTTTCATATTTCTCCGTATTTTATTTTTTTAAGTTGATGTGGTATAAAATTGGCTTTAATAATAAAATTATTGTCCAACCAATTTGTCTGTTTTATTTAGGAGTTTTATACCTATCGCAAAATATTTACTGTAACAAGTATGAAATATTTTGAGTTAATTCTTCAGTTCCCTTCCCACCAGTCACCCAGTTCCCATTGTTCGATTGAGCTGAAATTTTGTACATTCTGTCCGCGGCTTCGCTCGCGTTAGAAGTTTAAAAAAAAATGCTCCGATCGCCACTAAACTTTACAGGATTATCCGCTTGGTCAATCTAAAGATTCTCTGAATATTTCATTAAAATCGGCCAGCCGTTTCGGAGTCTTATAGAATAGAATACTCTTTATTATGTACACCATATAAGTTACAGAAAGTATAGACGAAGAAAACATTACACTGGGTAACACAATGGGCGGCCTTATCGCTAAAAGCATATATAGATTATGTAAGCTTGCTTGTGTCGTCGGAGGCCCAGTGACCCTCGCCTAGGCTTGAGGTCGTGAGTTCGAATCCTAGCACGTACCAATGTGACATCACTACCAACGGTGAAGGTAAACATTGTGAGGAAACCGAATTATAGTTTTCTATGTATGCTACAGGATTTGGTGGCCGCACTTAGTCCTTCCGGTGGACCATAGTGCGTCGGCCATGGCGGCGGTTTGGTGGTTATTCAAACCAGCTCACCACGATCCAGAAGTTAATTAAAACTACTAGTTTGCTCAGAAGATCTGGGTGACCCGAGGGTTTGTGTTCTAATCTGGGTGACGCCTATGCATTCAAAGAGCACGTGCGCGATAGTTTCCTCAGCTGGAGGCACGCCCTGCACAGAGGACTGTTCGTTATGCCTATTGTGTGGAGGTGTTTGTTTTAGCGAGCAGTGTCCCGTGATGGTCCCCGTCACCAGGCTGTGGCCGTTCCTGTCCAGGCGTATTATGAGAATTCGGCAAGGCAAAGAGTTTGACCGCCATCAATCGGCCAATCACATGCGAGATGAATGACGCGATGTGCATTTCCGTCTATGTGATTGGTCGATTACTGAAAGTACTAGTTAGCCTGCTATCCAAGGATGGCATAGCTTCTTTGGACTGCCAGCAGCCCGGTGTCGAGGTCCACCAGTGTCTGGGTAAATTCCTGTAGCCACCTGCGTATTTGGTTGAATGGGATGGGTACGACAGGGTCGGGTCCACAGGCCGCCGTGCTAGATCCTCGTCTAGCAAGGACGTCGGCCGCGTCGTTGCCCAGCGCTCCACTGTGTCCCTTTATCCATTGCAGTGTCACCGTGTTGCAGCTAGATAGTTATTTGTTCTAGTGTGTTGTGACTTTTTAGTATTAGCTTCGAGAACTGAGGCGCTGACGGAGAGTATACGTATGTGGGTGTCCATAACCCTCCTAACTTCCAGGGCGTGGACCGCTTTTATGATGCCCACACACTCCGCCTAATAGCCGGTGTCGGTGGTGGGATATATTTATATTGAGATCGTGTGCGAAGACTCCGACTCCAATACCGGAGTCAGTCTTCGATCCGTCGGTGTATACTCTATCTCTTTCGGGCTTGAGTAGTCACACTGTCATTCTGTAAGTATTATGTTTAGTTTTAGTTTCGACGGGCTGTTTCCGCAACTCCACGACCAAGCGCGTATTTTGCGTACGGGTGGGATTCAGTCACACATCATTTGATCCACCCCAGCTCCTCTAGAAAGGCCAGCAGCGCCCTGGTGCTGCCGACTATCTCCTGCAGGGTACCTGGGTCGCCGAAGTATTTGGCCCTGTAACCAGCGATTACAGGGCAGCTTAGGAGTAGGTGTGCTGCTGTCTCTTCTTCCACCATGCAAGCTCTGCAGAGTGGGCTGTCCGTGATTCCTATGACAAAGAGGTGCTTATTAAAGGTCCCATGTCCAGTAGTTACGGCTGTGACCGCACGCAGCTGTGGCTTAGTTAATCATAGGTCCTTTTTCGTAAAACGGCCGTCGTCGACGGCGTGCGGGGTAGTGCCTCCTTGGCCTGCCTAGTCGCTATGATCATTGTTGTAGTGCCTATGAAAGTGGTGTGTTTTGCGGCTTTGTCACAGGGTGATGCCATCATTGGTCTTTGTTTGACCGCATCTTCCTTTATTCCTGTGAGCTTAACTCTGGAGTCTTTGCTTAGGGTTCCTAATATATAGAGCCTAAAAGGCCAGGGCTGCCTCCTCCTACACAATGAGGTGCAGAGGAGGCGAGGAGGGATTCTCATGCTGCTAGTGAATGCAACACAAGCAAACCGCTGCAGTTTTTTGAGATCACTTCGGGCTGTGCTTAGTCTGTCTTGGACCACCAGACCAATGGGCTGTATGTAGTAATGGACTAAGTCTGAAATCTCCAACCCGTCTTGAGCAAGGGTGGTGATCAATACTCATGCCTTATCTGTATGAGAAGAGGCCTTTGCCCTGCAGTGGGACAGATATAGGCCGGTAAGTATTAGTTATTATATTAAATAAGCATGTTTTTGAACTGAGAAAATAATACCATTCTCTTCTTACAAAATACTGTTTAATAGTTAACCTAATCTTAAAGCTGATGATCACAAGAAAATTAAGTGCTATTAATGGCTGGTCTTGATGATTGTCACTGTTCCTTCTTTATGTAGGCTGACATTTGTTCAGCATACTTTTCTTTTGACCTCTCAAACATCGCAACATATACCTAGAACAATATAATGCGATTTTAAGAGTGATGAATTGAAAATTGGATTGTGTTGTCAAAGGGACACTTCACCCATCAAGGGGCAACACAGGCTAAATATAAAATTGTGGAAGAAGTAACCATCTGATAAAAAGTTCAATGTTGAACTCTTTTTTTTTTTCCCTATTTTAAATATGTTTTATCATTATTAAATTAATATTGAACAGATGATTTATAATTCCAAGTATCTTACCCTCTTTTCCTCATTATTGAGTGATCTCCAGCGTGAAGCCAGTTGTCTGGTGACCTCCTGCTTAGAAGGCTCAGACCCCAACTCAGAGTTAGCTTCAGCTACAACCAGAGGCCGCTGTTCTTGACAAAATTGGAAGAATGCATTGCAAGGCTTTTTGGGAGCATTTGGATCTCTTTCAGGCTAAAATAAGATACATACAAAATAAGTTAAAAAATGTCCACTGCAAGGTAGAATAGTATGTTACATTCATTAACATAAACTTTGATTTGTAATGTAAAATATCCATCAGCAATACCTTATCTGCTTTGCTTTTCCTTTTAGGTCCAGGTTTTTTGGCACCTGTAGCATTCTGCTTGTCTGTTTGTTTCGACACAGCTTGTGCTTTCCCTCCGGCGCGGGGCGGTCGTACTATCACCTCGGGCTTCGTTTCAACCTCCAAACAAGCAGTTCTGAACTGATCGCCATGCCTATCCAATCTGTGCACCAACAATTTAATGTCCTTCCGGTAACGCTTGGTTATTTTCTTCGCTTCATGTATTCTGCAACAATATCAAACGCTCGCTCATTCACGAATACCGTTTACCAACAGAAAACAAGCTAATAACACAAACCTATTGATAATTCTTTCGTTATCCTGTTGTAAGACTTCACATCGCTCCAACAACAATTGGTATTTTCGCCTATAAATTTCCTCTTCGGATGGTAAACTAACCATATCATCAGAGTCGTCAGAAATATTCGAGTTAATCTGTTGGACTGTCATTTTAATTTATTTCGCAGCTTCAAAGTTCAACGTGATCAAATTTCTTTTTATTTAGCTGTCGCTGTCGGCTGTCAACTGGTTTTCATTACCTATATGTTGGCACTTCTGCTATTTTTTTTTTCTTTTTGTTCGCCCTTCTCGGGCAGGCTAAGGTCTTGGACCATACCGCCTCGTCTTCAGTGCAATTTTAACATTCTTTAGTATGCATTAGAATACTGGTGTAACGGATTCTAATGGTTTTTGGAGTATTTGGCAGCAAATTGTATCGAGTCAGCCTTCCCAGTAAGCTTTGCGGAGGTAGTCAATACTACAATAAAATTCTCCGCTCCACAATCCTGAGATCGCTTCTGTCAATGATTTCACATATTGTCCAGTTGCGTAGACAGTTGAGACACAAAACTACACCAATTTTATATCACAATATCCACTAAGAATCAATTTGCAAATAATATTAACAGCCGCTGAACTTCACTCGAAAAAATCCCGTCAAAAACTCCGCACTTCTGCTAAACGTTCTGTTTCACGAAACAAAAACAAAACAATATTTTACAAACTGTGATTCTAGCCAACGTAATAAATAATGTTGTCATCTATAGACGTTACCTTTAGATGATACCTATTTTTGTTAATTGATAACTAGCTTCTGCCAGCGGCTTCGCCCGCGTGAAATTCGAAAATTATCACGAGAATATAACATATGCCCGGTGAAAGAAGTATCATAAATCTTTCTAAGTCAGTGCTGCCAACTCGTTTAAACAAAAACGCGCTTTTAGCTCTATAAAAAAGCGCTAGAACGCGCTAAATGGTCGCTGTCAAAAAATCTCTCCAAAAATCGGTCAAATTCGGCGCCAAATTCAAACAAAACCCCAATGATATTCAAATAAACAGATATGTTATACACTCACAAAACAATTGAAAAAGTGTTCCGCGCAGCAGCGGCAGCACACATACACACTTTTCATTCATCTGACATTTCACTACAAGTCGAAAGGGATGGCTTGATAAAACCAACAAGAAAAAAAGAGACAGCTAGTGTTTGTTCACACTTGCGTGTGAATGTAAACAAAAATTATTCTGACCACCAATGTTTTTTTCTTTTTGTAACCTCCAAATATCAGAATATTAGGGAAGAAAATTAAATAAATGAGTAAATTGAGGTGTATTACGTACTTACATATGGTATGAGATCCCTTCTGTTTTATGTAATTTGGTATTATAATTGGTACACTTTCTAAATACTTGAAAATGGCATTTTTTTAATTTTGTTTTTGTTTCAACAAAGCGTATCACTCTTCGCCATGCGTGACATAGACTAAAGGTTACAATTGTCTCCTATTCGGGTCTTCACAATGCGCGCGCTTATAACATATCTGTTTATTTGAATATCATTGCAAAACCCCCAATTATTTGATACTATAAATGTATAAACGCATATTTTTTTTTTTATTTAATCAAATTATGTCATATATAAGAGATTAGAGTACTTGTTTAGTAAAAATAAAAAAGTAGTGACGTTTTAATGTAATTATTTTATAAAATAAAGGGATTAATTATAATTAATTCATCATCGTCTGATTCTACTACAATTGCTTCTGAGGCTGAAATAAGGTTGGTCTCACGGAACAGAAAAAACAGTGGAAATGCAAAGTAGGCGTGGCACGCGTGTCACTAATAGGCGCTTCCACGCAAACTTGATTCCAGTCGTGTTCTAACATCGCGTCGAGTTGCTAGTCTCGCGACAAATTTATATTTCCGTAACTATGCCGTTTCGTTCCATTTTGGAGTGCAAAAATGATAGTAGGAGAAAGAAACTTAAAAATGATTATCAGTTTATATGTGTGAGTTTGGCGACAACGGTTCCCATAGTAATTTTGCTGCATTGCACTTCCACTGTTTTTTCTGTTCCGTGGTTGGTCTTGATCAGTTTTGGACTTGAATTTATATTTATCTGTGGATGAAATTGTCCTAAACACGTCGTTGGGAAGTTGAAAGTTTGCGCAGTTACTCTTTTTTTACAGAAAGTACAGAGGTACAAGGTTTTAAAAAGCGCTAGATTTAGCGGTAGGCGCTAGAACGCGCTATTGACCAAAAAAACCGCTAGATCTGGCGCTCAAAGCGCTAAGTTGGCAGCACTGTTCTTAGTTTATCTCGGACATCGCTGACAACGGTGAAGGAAAAACATCGTGAGGAAACCTGGACTTATAGTGAGTTTATTATAAGATTGTGCTCCATTGGTGTAATTGCTGCAAGGAGGCTAAGCTGCAAGGAGTTCCAGTGCGAGGATAAACTAATAAATAATAATGTGCTATTCCTGACTATAATCTAGCTCTGTGCTAAATTTCATCCAGATCCGTCCAGCCGTTTGAGTGTAAAGAAGTATCAAACATTCGCCTATTAGTGTGACTTTGACAATCTCGGGACCTTGGGGTTCCGCAGCCTAATTGTGTAAGTAAATTCGGCAGCGGCGGTAATTCGGTGTGTATGTGTGTGTTTTTGGGAAAGAACCAGATTGTTTCCGTTGCCGAATTTACTTACACAATTAGGCTGCCGGTCTTCTGAAAGGCGTGCGAGGGTCCGAAGTCAACTCGCAGAGGCCTTGTTAGGCATGTATCGGGAAATGTGAAACCAATCGACGATTATCCCTGTATGCACTATGCAAGTGCACCCAAGGCCAATCCCCGGTTGGTGCAGGACTATTGCAAAATATGGAGACAAAAAGTATTGGGCTATGGGTTTGGTAGGTTTAGTGGATCGATTGCCTAAAACTTTAGGAGGACTACTGGCCCCTGCCTGACCACTGCTGAACTACACGGCTATAAAATGGCAGGGGGTGACTTGCACTCTCAATTAATGGGCCCCATAAAGGGTCGCTAGCACTTAAGTGACGTAGCGTCAATGGGGCAACATATCCGGAGGATATGCTTGGAGTGGAGAAGTATACCACGGCTATATATCAGGACAATCCCGAAAGTACGGTCAAGATCCTAACCAGCGTCTTACTGGGTTAACTTCCATCCTCCGAGAACGTTTGCTCTTGCGAATCTCAACTCAAGTTTTCACTCCGACCGGCCAATAAAGGCAAGCCAGTGGTGAGGAACAAGACTTCTCCCTGGAGATCAGGTCCGTGGGGTCGCCACTGCCCACCAGCTCGCCACAAAGTTTCGCTCTTAGTCTGGCCTCTCACCCTAGGCATGTTGCGGCAAAGTGGAATCTACCGGCACAAACCTAGGGATCATTAATGCGCGCAAGCCCCACCACGACGTCAACGTAGAGACTTAGTGTGATCATTATTATCTCCTTTATTAATTATCTTTCATAATTATTAAGTAAGTTTTAAAAAAGAAAAACATTTATCCTTCGGCCCGGTCGGTATCGGGAACAAAGTCCAAGCTACCGAGCGGCGGCGGCGGTCAGGACTCGAGAAGGAGGAACCTTCGAAAAATACAAGCTGTGTCCAGAAATAAATAGAAATCAATTTTTGAATCAAGGCTCTCGTCAGGCGATATAACGATTGCCTCTTATGGTGTTGGTCGAAGCTTGTGGCTCATATGCCATTTATTTATATTATTAGTAGGATGAACAGAACCAAGCCAATAAAAACTAAAAAATAATTATCTTAATCTTTAACCATGAGCCATCTTTCTTGTTCTTATAAAAACGTTGTACTATAAAACTACTAAGTATTTTTTCAGCACCAACACTGGAATGCTGAAGTATAAACAGAAAAACCGGAAATACACTAGTGGCGGGCTGGTATCCCCATACGGCGCGGTAAATTGCCTTCGCGCGAAATGCGATTTTCTGTCCGACTTCGTGTCGATTCGACAGCGATTGTGCGCATCGTGATTCGTGCAGGTTCTGAAGAAAACTACATCGATCGTTCATAAACACTGCTGTCTGCTGGTTCAGTGCTAAGTCTGCAGTACTATGCATATCAAATAACTTGAAATCATGATGAAGGTTAACGTAACTTATTACGTTAATTCATTTTTTTACTAAAAATATTTGTGTAGAATGTTGAGTGAAGTGTATTTCGTTTATTGACGAAAGGAAAAAAAAAGCACCACAAATGAATTCGAAGAATAGCAATGAGATGGATACCAGTGCTATCAAAGCGAACTATGTTTATTTGTTTCATATTATTATTTCTATTATATTTATTTTATTCTTTGAATTCTTGTTTAGTTGACGAAAACAAGGTAAGTGTTTTTTTAACTAAATAGCGCAATATATTCAGAAGCACATAAAACAATATTTCTCTTGTGAATTACTGAAATATCTAAGACTGCATTTATTTTTCAGTTTACATTAAAATACATACTATTGAAGCAACATATTTCGAAGTACAGGGCAGCAAGCGTGCGTTTCGCTTCGCTCCTAGGATTCAACGTAGACGAGAACTAAGAGTACAGGCGATTGAAGCAGAACCAAGTTCCGGTGAAGAGGCTACCCGACGCACTAATCATAGGCGTCAAGAAATGTGGGACGAGGGCCTTGCTCGAATTCTTGAGGTGGGTTTAGTAGGCTTCTGTAACGAAACTTATTTGTAAGGTCTCTTTACTTCGTGATTTAGTTTCGGAAGGTTTGGGTTTATTGGCAAACAGAAGCAGCTAAACCGTTCCCACGGGTAGGTCATAGGCTTCGTTTCTGCCATGTCAGGTAAAGTCTTCGAATTTTGGGTTCAAGGACAAACGGTTTCCTATATCGTTTCCAGAGCTGCACCACTCTCCTGCTCTGGTAGAATTAGGCGAATAGCAAAAACTTAATTATTGCGTCCCAAATTTTTGAGTTTTCTATTACTTAGGTGCCTCTACTCAAGCTAGATGATTGTGGCATTCGTAAATATCGTGTTCGTTATTTTGTTTTTTAAACTTCAGATTACATCCAGATGTCAGGGCTGCGGGGTCAGAAGTTCACTTCTTTGATAAATTCTATCATAAAGGCTTCGAATGGTATAGGTAAGATATTATTTTCTTAAATGTACTAATTACCTATAATTTTCAGGCAATAGGAATTAGGTATATAATTCTAAAAAAGGCGAACAATAAATAATTTGATAAAGTTAAAGTAGTAAATATCAGCTACATAATATTGTTAAATGAAATTATTATTTCATAACAATATCATTCGTACTCGATCAATACATATAATAAATCTCAAAGTCCTTTTTGTAAATAAATTTTAAAAATATTTCCAAAAAAAATAGCCAGGGTGATAAAGAACATTAAGTTGGAAATAGCCAAATCCATTTCCAGCATTTTTGTCTGATATTCTGTTTGACTGTTTAGTTGTGCATGCATCACGTAAAATAAACGAAACCACACTGGTTTCGTTTATTTTACAGATAACTGTATTAAATAAAAATTGTGTGTAACTTGAAGTAGGTATCACTTGGTTTTTGTTTCATCGCAATTGGTTCACTCTATCAAATAAATAAAAAATCACATCAAACTCAAAGTTAGATGAATTACAAGTGTTCAAGAAGTAAAATATCACAACACATGCAATTCAGATACCTAGTCTGACAGTTGAACTCCATATTCGATAGATGGCGTTGTGGCATTTCCTGATTCTTCGCGAAAGAATGACCCTAGAATAAAAATTGGTAGATAGGTAGGGTAGGTAGGTACTACAAGTAGGATAGGGCATAGACTAATATTATAATAGATTGGGATAGGGTAGACAGTTATTATTGAGAGTTTACTATATAAACAGATAATATTGCGAGCAATAAAACAAAATGCATATAGATAGGCTTACAAAGGGAGGGTGTGGGGTTAGGCTCACAAGAGGACTCCTGCAGCCTAATTGTGTAAGTGAATTCGGCAAAGGAAACAATCTGGTTCTTTCCCAAAAACACACACATACACAAAAAAGTTGAATCTTTATTCAACTTTTTTGTGTATGTGTGTATTTTTGGGAAAGAACCAGATTGTTTCCGTTGCCGAATTTACTTACACAATTAGGCTGCTGTAAGCCTAATTGATGGTGTCTTGTCTTCAAATTTTAGGGACAAAATGCCCCCAACACTTGAGGGTCAGATTACAATGGAGAAGACCCCTTCATACTGGGTGACAAGGTCGGCCCCGAGACGCGTGTACGCTATGAATCCCAGCGTCAAACTGTTGGCAGTCGTGCGAGATCCTGTAACGAGAGCCATCAGCGACTATACGCAGTCAGCCAGGTAAATCTGGGAACCTTACTAAATACTAACCACAATGTCAAGCCCATTTTTTTTTTACTAAAACTGCAAAAAGAAAGCCACAACACAAAAAACACCACACACACACCCACATTTAGGTACTTTATGCCTGGACATAGTTTCATTCATTGAACCACTGGTCATCGGACCCAATCTAGCTCACGGCAACGCATCTTTGGTTTCGATGCCATACTTTTACAGGTCTAAAATTACTCTATTAATTTTGTCCATCCGAGTCCTAATTGAAACATCCGTTTCAGTAAAAGACCATCCCTCCCTCGTTTCGAAGACTTGGCCCTAGTGAACAGTTCGGCTGGTTGGGGCGGAGCTCCTTCAGTGGTGGATGCATCCTGGCCACCGGTCCGGCTGGGAGTGTATGCGAGGCCCTTAAGACGATGGCTGCGGAGGTTCCCGAGGCAGAGGCTACTGCTGATCAGTGGGGAGAGACTAGTCGCTGATCCTGCTGCTGAAATGGCTAGAGTGCAGGTAAAAATGGTCTTACTTCCTAGTGAGAACTTACATGTAAATAACTGAGGCGTACGCCAGATATCACGTACAACATTGAAATCGAGATATCAATAGGTATGCATTTTGGTAGTGCCTCGAATATCATGCAACATTAATTGAAGGGTACAAAACAGGGAATGTCCTAATTAATAGATTTTGAGAAAAACGCAGTTAAAAGTTTAGAGGTATGTAATTTTTATCCTTCTTCTTTACCGGTATGTCATGGACGTTCCCGGTTCTTTTCGGTTTGGCCATAAACAAAATCATCTTTCTGGCGCCTTACGTTTGCTTTTTTGAAAAGTTAGCGTTAAAACTACCATAGATAAAAATTTGCTTGCACATAAAAAATAGAAAAATGAAAACTTGTGACATTTCCTGTACCTTGGCTGTACCCTTCAATTATTAATTGCATAATAATAATAATTGCTTTCATAGGACCTTAGTTATTTTTTTGTTCTATACTATTAAAGAACTATATTTTTTACAGGAATTCCTAGGCCTGAAACGGGTGATAACAGAAAAGCATTTCTACTTCAATTCCACCAAGGGTTTCCCTTGCCTCCTGAAGTCTGAAAGTCGGTCTACACCGCACTGTCTTGGCAAGACTAAAGGCCGGAGCCACCCATACATAGATCCTAAAATATTAGAAAGACTGAGAGACTTCTATAGGCCATTCAATGAGAGGTTCTACCAGTTGGCTGGAATGAACTTCGGATGGCCTTGAATTGTTGTGATTTTGAACTTTTGGTATACGGTTTGAGGAAGAACGGTATTTTGTACGATTAAGTACTTTGTGTGCTAAATAAATTGTGGGCGAAACGCTCTTTAACTATTCTAAGCAAATCTCGAGCAATATCAATATTTATAACTAGATAATTTAAAATAAACATAATTTTGACTAGGTACGTATTCGCAGTGTAATGTTACAACTACTTGATAATTATGTTTTTGCGTTCTTTAATCTCTAAAAAATTGATATTTTTTTCTTTATTTACTTAAGCGTAAATTTCCTACTTCCTATTAATCGAACTATGTGATAAGTTAATTTTAATAATTTATCTGTTATATTTTAATGTTACGTTTGCAATGTGAAAGTTACGACATTTTTTTTTTGTTGTGTAAATAACTAAATCGAATCCATTCCACTAAAGTTCCCAGATTTATAAATTAAAATTATAAAGTTTAGCTTTCGAATAATTCGCATAATAACTTTATTCGAAGATTTTTTTATGTGGGCAATTGCTTCCTAGTTGGCATTCGTAACTAGTGTTCCATTTATTATGACGTCTTCATAATTTATACGATTATGGAGTTATATTATTATGTATAATTAGCGTGCTCATTTAGGTAAAAAAGACTAGGCATTTTTTCATGTTGTGTAGATGAGAATATTTGGATACTAAACAATGGGAGTGGGGTATTACAGTCATAATTTATCGCTGTACTAGTCGGCAGTTGCAGTATAGAGCAACAGATCAAATGACTGATATGTGAGACGAAAAACATGAACCAATTAATTTACACTTAAAATGGGTCAGGACAATTAAAATCATTTGCATTCAGGACTGTTATGATAGTTCTTCCCACTCCAATAAACAAGAGAAAATTTTTAATTCTGTAATTTCGAATAAATACAAAAAAAATATTTATGCCAAAATAATTATGCTACATGATAATAAAATTATAAAGTTTTCAAAGTAATCCAACTAATTGAAAGTCTTGCCACTAATAATATGAACATGAAGGTTGTGTACTATGAACGAACGAGAGATAAAGTACATATATAAAAACGTGCCACATAACGTAGATAGATAATAATTATATTAATTAGATACAATTTTGTACACAAAGGCTTTTTGATAGTTTTCTCTCTACTCGGGCAGTTGTGACCAAACGTGGTATTTAAACGATTCCAGAATATTGACTGTTCAGACCTGCCCCCGTACCATGACGAGTCAAAACTGTGAAAAAGAGACAGATATATACAAGTCATATACATCTGTCCCTTAAGAGCGGACTCTAGTCAACAGGAATTTGAAAAATAGGTATTTGAAGAAACTATTGCCGTCGCGTCACCTCCAACCTCACCCCGTAAAGTGCGAAAGGGACAACTGCAGCTCAGGCAAAAACTACACTAAACAAAAACTACACAAAACTACTACTACTACAAAAACTTTGACTAAAAGACGTTTCGTATTCTGCTGTTTTGTTCATGAAAACTGGTCTGATCTAAAAAATTCTTATATCAAAATTTAGAGGAAAAGTATATCTATGCTCCTATCATTTCCTTTTTTGTTAAAAACTTATAAATTTTGACATTTTTTTCGGCTTTTTGTATTGTCATATTTCTTTTTGTGATTATGTTTTGGAAAAAAGGAAATGATACAGGCACGTATTAATTAGACGTAGATTTTATGGAAAAAAATCATAGCTCTAGAGGCATTATCCACGAAGAAAACAGCAGAATGTGTTTGTATGGAGAAAGTCTCACTAGAGTCCCCTCTTAAGCACACTGGAAATAGACTTGCTCTAAGAGGAAGTGATTTAATGGTCACCCATCTGAACCCTTTATTTTATGAGCATAATACAGGGAGTAACGGCAAGTTGTGACCATATTTAAATACTGAAAAGAAAAATTGGATTCTCCATACCAAGTTATCGTCAACTGACTGAAAATTGTAAGGGAGATACAATTTTATTTTGAGATTTGACCGACTTCCTTGGAGAAGGTGGTTCATAGACATGGACAGATGCAGTTTTAAAAATATTATCTCACCTATCTGTTACGCCCTTTATAGCATCTATTTTTAACCGAGTTCACGATAGGGTTTTGTATTTCACACATTCAAATTCAAGATAAATTTTCCAATTCTATCCAAACCCGTACTTTAAGGTAGTAGTATTTATACTAATACAAAATAATTAGGTTATTTTGTATTAGTATAAATACTCTATTACCTTATGGCGCGGTGTCTCATCCCATACAAAGAAACTGTCCCGACGTACTGTACTGATTATTTTTGTACATCGATCGCGTTTGGTTTTGTTCCACGGATATAGATGGTGATCTATCTATCGCCGTGGAACAGAACCGAACGCAATAGATAAAAAAAAAATCGGTATAATCAGATGAAAAACGCTAGTTACGTCGGCACGGTTTCTTTGTGTGGGACACAGATTACCTCCCAAGGTAATCTGGTGTGGGATGAGGTATCTGTATGCTAGTATTATATTATCTGTGCTAAGGCAATCCTAATTTACCAATCAAAATAATTAAGTACCTATAATATGTTATGCAAATATTTAAATGTTTTTTTTTAAAGGAGTATTGAGAATTCTAGGTGAAAAAGAAATGCAATGTAGTCTTAGCTTAGGTATATTTGCACTGAGCCCTCCGAATCACTTGTGCCATGTAGTCGCTTAGTAGAATAGATAGCTAATTATATAATAATAAGGCTGTTTTAAAAGTTATTCAAATAAAATACACATACAACAATTAACTGATGTTTTAATTAACATAAAATATATACTTATATTTTTAAGACACCAGAGTTAATTAACACAATGAATAAGGATTATATGGGACGGTTTCTGAATTGAGTATTTGGAGTTTTAAGAACATATCAAACACTACTTTAATACCTAAGTTTGACAGGTTTTGGGCTAAAGTAGAATTTAACAACAACTCAAGTTCAAACTCTGTATGTATTTCTCTAATAGATTTTGTTGTTTGTACAGAAAAGGTAATTGACTCTATTAGCAGCATTAATTACTACATTCTTATGTGTTATCTCGAAAAAAACTGTGGCAGTGATTATTATTTCAATAAATAAGTACTTTTTCAAACATTTTTTTTTAAAACATTGTTCAATGTACATAAAGGGCCAGTTTCGGAAATGAGTATTGGTAGCTAAGAACTTGTCAAACATACTTTAATGCCAAAGTTTGTCAAGTTTCCTGGCTAAAGTGGAGTTTGAAAAATGCTCAACTTCTAATTCTTAATTCAGAAACTGAAGGTATTTTTAAAGGCTAAGGCTAATAAAATAAATTGCTTAAACTAAATTCAGCGTAGAATAAATAGATTATATAAACAACATGGACATGCTTACAGCTTTGGCATAAGAAACCTAATTTGTAATAAAACAAAGTTCAATTTATTCAGGTTTAACTAAACACGATAAAACAGAAAATCTATTAGAAAACGAAAGCTAGTTTTATAAGGGTGGTATTTAATACTTTAACTGTAATTCCCCTTTTTTCAATCAAAATATTCGAAATTACTACCAAAAATACTGAATTGCACACTAAATTTGCTCATCAAATAAATGAATTATACTATACTGCTAGATCTTTAAAGCTTAACTGTTTTACTGAATAACTATCTGTTAACTAAAAGTAAATCTAATAATTCTTCGAGTGCAACAAAATATTTAAGTTTTAAGGGAGGGGGGGAAACGAAACAAAGTCGACGGAGCCCCGCTGCGCAGGGCTCCTATTTCTGTCTGCAGGGTCTAAAGTAACCTAACATGAAGGAGATGACGGGAGCTGAGTTCGCTCGCTTTGCTCGCTCACTTCAGCTCCCGTCATCTCCTTCGAACCTAACCTATCCGTGTCGGGGTGCCCTAAGCTCCCGAGCTCGCTTCGCTCGCTCTTGGACTAATTCACATTTATTTTATATTTAATTGAATAATTTGTGTGCAAATCAGTATTTTTGTTTTACGGTGAGTAATATTGTTTTGCAGTAGGTTATTAGTGGAGATATTTTGTTTGCTTAAATTTCTAAATAGAGGTGCAGTTAAAAATTCCCCGTTTTATAATAATGCGACCTAGTATTACTTCCAATTAATTTAAAATTTTGTATTTGATCTTTGAATAGTTCTGTCACTCTAAAGAGAAGATAATTTCTCAGATACATTTTTCGTCCTCTTTATTAGTAGTTAAAATACAAACATCATAACATACTACATATGCCTCGGTACATACACAGTCACAATTAATTAAAGTATACACATTTATTCAGTTTGAGAAGCATAGACAGATACGATAAAAAAGAAACATCAGACCAAAAACATAGAAGAAAAAAAGTATTCTAAGAATATTTTAGTAACCTAATTTAGTCCTTACAATTTACAAAATGTTTATACATATTTTATACGTAATATACATTCTTCGCAGCCTGAAGTCTCGCCTTTTCCTCTGTTGATGGGGATCTATTGGCCTCTGTCTGCCTGTCCGGGTTTGCTATATAGATACAGTACAACTATTCTCTTAATGTCCCTCGGCAAACTTCGTGTTTTGTCAGTCGTCGGATTGCTATCAGTTGCCTTTTGCACTTGCTGCAGACCGGACGATCTCAATCAACTTGCAAGTAAATAGAGTTGTTAATAATCTTTTAACTTAATGTAATTTATTTAAAAAATGGGAGAAAAGCTGCTACTAAGGATAAAAGGAAAATAGTTTTACAGCTCAATATAGTTCACACGAAAATCAAAACAAAACAAAAATAAAGTATTGTACACGATAAATCTAATAATTGATGGACATAGAAATTAGTATTCGTTTGTGTTCATAAATGCGATTATTGCCGAGGGTCATTAAGAAAATAGTTGTGCTGTACAGTAGTCCTCAATATTTTTGGCCGGGCTGAATATAGGCCTTCCGATGCGCATGGCATGGCGAGCTGCTGTTTTAATGAGACTTACTACTGCGCAGCCATTGCAGCCAACTTCAGAGCGGCCAAGAATATTGGGGAGCACTGTACACCTCTTCCTTAACCTTCGGGGAGTACAGTACAGGCGTGATAATTATGTTCAACTTACCAATAAATATTTTATACGACATCGTTAGTCGTCGGGACATAGATCGGCAAGTCTATGGGATTCATTTGTAAATAGGAAATGGATCCGATACTGACTATAGCGAAGACGGTTGGTACGTTATCCTCGTATTTTGAGTTCAAAGACTTCACATGCGCTGCCGATGGGATACCTGATGATTCACTGAAATAGACAATAAGAAATTATACATTAAAATGTTGGGATAAATATTATCATGATACGGGAGTGCGAGAATAAGCATATGGTCTCGGCTGTCATCTGAAACCAGGGCAACTGACACCAGTCTTGCTAAGAGGTATCGTGCTACCCAACTGCAGTAGTCACAGCGGATTTTTGTATCTCTGAAGTAGGGATGTTTCCTGGATAGAAAAATGATAATTTTGTTTAGTCCGTCAGTGAGATTAACAAATAATATTGCACATGTATTTTTTGCTTTACCAAATCAATAAAAAATTAAAAAGTTAAAGCGCATCAAAGTTCAGGAGTGAGGGCTTGTGACGTCACTAAGGCAGTATAAAGTGTATAGAGCTCGCCAAACTTCTGGGCCGCACTGAATTTGGCTTTCCGAGGCGCAAAGCACGAAACAGTGCCGTCCTTGTATGGGATTTACTACTACGCAGCCATTGTAGCCAACTTCAGGGCTGCCAATGAGTTTGGCGAAAACTATACTAGCGGCGTGACGTTTCACGATATTTCAACGCATTAAATCGTCGTCACTTTATGTATACGTGTCAAATATTGTTTATTAATCTACCTGACGGACAAAAAACTAATTTTCAGTAAACAAGCCAACAGGGTGGTGGCACGCTTACTGAAAATTAGTCGCTCGCAGGTGGGGTGCTTACTCGATGACAAACTGTTTCTTGCGCAATGGTTCGCAGAGCCTAACTTCAAGAGAGACAAAGAACCGCTGTGACTACTGTACAACGATAGACTAGAGAGGCAGTCACTATTCTGGTATAGGTACAACTGCATCCGGTATGACTGGATGTCGACCCCCAACATAGTAGAGTGGGCCCTGGTTATTAAAAAAACTACAGAATGTTAAAATGCAGTAGTAAATAAGTCCAACTTAACTTACTCTAAACAAATAATTCTGAAATGTGGTTTCGGTGGATTCTTTTTCCTAAAGTTTTGTACATTTCTGTGGTACACATCAAAATCTATCCTTAAACTAGTTTCAACCTCTATTTCTTTATTGTTCTCAATGATTCGTAATTTCTCGAGAACTGAAGGCATATCCGAGCTATCTTCGAAATCTATAAGAGGTTTTAGTCCAGTGTTACACATTTCTACATCAGCTTGAATTCGAGCCTCGTTTCGTTCGAGTTCTCTTTTAAATGCAATATTTGTTTCCTCTAGATACCTAAGAAAAGAGATCTTTGCTTCCAACCAGTTTTGAACTTCGTCATTTTTGTACTCATATAGGAACTGCTCTTTACTGAATTCAAGGCGAGATTTCATCAAATTTTTGGGAACAACTTCTGCTCTGCCAAAGTCGTCTTCATTTGGTAACCAAGTTTTATTGAAAGTTTTAAGTATGAATTCTCTATTTTTACTATTGTCTTCGTCGACCTCTGCGGGACTAGAATCCGTTTGACTAGGACCGGAAGAATTATTGTCTTTACTCGTGCCCGGCTTGTTTAGGGACTGTAGTCTCTCTTTACGACGTTTTAGAATGTTGAACGGGTTCTTCAGTTTTTTCGAACGAACTTTTTGCTGTTCTTCAACTACACAATCCGATTCTGAACTAGAATCGAGCGTTATAAATCGTTTATCAATTACTTCGTAATTTACATCATCCAAATAAATATCGGCATTATAAGATTTATTAAACGTTTTGATTGCCTTAGAGAAAGCTCTCCTATGACTAGCTGTAGCTTCATCCTTAGCTTCGAGATCTCTCAATCTCAATGCTAATTGCCTAAGTCTGTACAGATTTTCATCAAACTTGTCATCATCATCTTTTTCTAGTCTAGATTTTTTACTTTTAGATTCTTCATCATCATCCAGATCTATGGTCTCTACAATCTTTTCATCATTAATCACGTCAAAAGTCTCATTTAATCTTAATCTAGTTTTATACCTCAAATTGTATGAGTGAATTGAACGATGCAGGGCTTCAAGATTTGCCATATTAGTATGCCCAGAGATAAGACTTTGTTTCAATCGTATAGCTAAATTCCTTATGCCTTGAAAATGTTCAAATTTTCCACTTCTCATTCTTTTTCTAACGTTACTATGCATATTAAGGTTATTTGTGTTAATGTTAAAACAAGGTGGCCTAGCTATGAGATGTGGCCTCTGATGGTACTGGAAACGGGTTTGGAAAAACATCAATTGGTAAAAGTTAAGGTTATTTTGCGGACGCCAAAATCCGTAAGGTCGGAAATTTTGAAACCTTGGAAAGTTTGGAAACCTTACATGCGGGATCATGTTTGGATTCTGAGGGTATTCGCTACCGAGTACTTCCAAGCTACTTCTGATTCTTCTTATGTTATTCCCGTTGACTTCATCGGAACTTGTGTAAGCTGGTGTTTCGGATGAGACAGACCTGTTGGATCTCATTTTAATATTTTGCAAGTTCAATGTGTAAGTCGCTTTATTGACAAATATATTCTTGGGTATGAATTTTTGTTCTGGGATATTTACCGTGGCTACACGTCCTTTAGAAAAATCGGGAAAATTTTCAAAGACCTTATCCAAACCTTTTGAGTCACTAGGTTTTAGTTGCCTTTCCGTAAGCATCTCTATTTTTTTCAAATAACTGTATGGTTTATTATCTTTGCGCGAGGAAACTTTTTGTGTGATGTTCGCTGTTGATGTACAAATGTTTAATTTACTGGGATCGTTATTGTCTGGAACATTTTCTACACATTTTGTGCTATCTTCAACAGTTTGGGTGACTGTAACAATAAAGGGAGTGTCAATGTAAAATAAAACACACATGATAGTACTTTTTCGTAGATTTGTGCACCGAATTCTTATTAATTAAGTAATGAGATTGGTTTATAATAAGAATCTTGAATATATATTACCCGTATCCTTTCTCTTGACTTCTAAGTTAGTGTCAGACACAGCATCATCTGCAGCTTTATTTGTATTAGCCACTTTGTCTGCAACATTAAAAGCATTGAATAATTCAATACTATTCTATTAGTTTGCATGGTCTTCATAATGATGTGACCAAGATGAGACATCTTTCAAATTCAAATCATTTTATTGCATAAAACATGATAAGATTAGGTAAATTATCACATAGCATGCAGTATTTTTTGGCTAATGTACAAACCAGTTACAAGCAGAAATTTTGACTAAATTGTATAATTAAATAATGGGCTATTGAGTCTTTCATTAGGTTTTATATTCATAAATTATTTTATAAAAATTAAATTCACCTAACCAGTCGTACAATTTAATTTTTAACAATCTTGTACTCATTGTCTTGAAGTGGTTATATTTAGGCAGGCATGCGAGGCCATAAATCTTCGCGTTTTTTGAAGATTCCCTCCCGTAAACAAAAAAAAAAAAACATGCTACGCATATCATTTAAAACTAATTTATAGGGATCTCAACTGTTCCGACGGCAATTTTCATTTGCTGTCTTTAATAGTTTTTATTTGTAACTATCAATACACAAATTTCAAAATGTATAGCTCCCGGTAGCTAACCAAGGCTTTTTATCAGTTGTTACAATTATGGATATATTCCCTGCCGGAGTCTGTGTTTCCTGATAGCTACAATCTAGGAGTCTTTAAGTCAAGAGTGAATAGGTTACTTCTAGGCAAGCGTGCTTCACCGTTGACCACATCATCGCTTACCATCAGGTGAGATAGTGGTCAAGCGCGAGCCTATAATTTATAAAAAAAAAATATATATCGTCAGCAAATAATACGCATTTATGCTTGGTTATGTTTATTTTAGTCATTTATGTATATGAAACATAATATTGGTCCTAACACGCTTCCCTGGGGAACGCCGTATTTAATATGCCTTTATTCTGAAGATTAGGGTATAATATCATTCGTTAGTAACTTAAATAAGATGATATTCACCGAAGAGCAGCCTCCCGTATCTCGACAGACTCTTCAACTTATCCAACATTTTCTCATGTGAAACTAGATTGAAGGTTTTTGATAAATCGAAAAAAATACCAGCAATCAGATGATTTATTGTTGATATTTTTTTTTTATGTTTTGGATATGTTTTTTTTGGGAATCCATACTGTTCATTATTTATTATATCGAATTTAGAGCAGAAAAATTAGTTATTTATGCTACAAGTGCGGAAGGTAGGTGATTTCCGATGAGTAGCATTTCTATTCACGAGCGAGCGAAGCGAGTGAGTGGATAAATCGACACAAGTCGGAAATCATCTTACGTACGTGTATCATACAACATTTTACTATGCATTGTGCGAGGAAATAATTATAATAATAAAATTAAATTAATAAAATGGCGGGCTTATTCAAGCGCGTTCAGCATATCCACAGATTAACTAATAGTTCCTCGGCCATATCTACTGCGCATGTGCGAATAGCTGTCACATCGTAACGCAATAAGGCAGCAAAATATACATTCTGCCAAACATATATAATGAATATTTAAAATTAATTATTAGTAATTAAAAACGCCTAAAATAAAGTAGGTATTAGTTTTATTTTACCTTTTATATGAATGATAATCTGTACATAAGCGTCGGGCTGACGTTGGAGTTAAAAATTAAAAAAGTACAGGAAAGTAAAAAGCACTAGTGAAAAAAAGTGACACTTTCCGCACAGTTTGGCTGCTTGGAAAACCGCTCTTTTCGAGGACATGCATTGTAAAAGTCTTTTATACTATATTTTTGATAAATTTTAGACAAGATAGGTATCATTGTAGCAGTTCGATAATTATTGATATCACATTTATCTCCCTTTTTAAATATCGGCTTTATTATGTATTGTTTTAATTTATCGCAAAATGCTCCCGCTGAAAATTATACATTGATTAGGTACGTCAAGATACCAATCAGTTCGTAACAGCAGATTTTAAGGTATTTGTTTAAATTTAAGGATTACGGATAGTACGGGGTTCTCTTTTAAATTTGAGTGCTTAAAATTGCATTTTAGTTTTTTTTTTATACTTACTAAAATAAACCCAACCCCACCCACACAACCCCGCCCTTCCCCTTTTATTAGATAACATATTGGTTTGCAAGTCTCTCGAAAAGACCAACTTTACGTTAAAGGGGACATTTCAACAGAACACTAAACCATTGTGATTCTGAAACAAACATACCTCTGACATAAAAGGAATCGCAATTCCTTCTACAATCTAGGCTCGCAACTTCGAGTTCGTTTATTTTCTGACTTCTTTCTAGGTATAGATAATTAGATATCACGAAAACTTGTTTAGCACCTAAATTGGTGCACACTAAGTTTTCTTTCAACAAAGTCCTATTTTCGGTATAATAATGTATTGGCAAAGGATTTAGCTAAGAAGTTTGTCATCAATACACTAAGGAGAAGTAAACTAATGAAAACCAAATGCAATATGAATTTGAATTCCATATATGAAATAAGAGAACAGGTGAGGTAATGGTCCAACAAGACACTATGAACAATAAGTAAGTAATAATTACCCAGATCAGATGTTGCCATGCTATTTGGTTCCTCAGCTGGGATAACTTCAATGCTATTAGAACTAAGATCACTTTCTTCCACTAAAAAAATATCTGTAACACAATAAATATAATATAAGGTCTAAAGATTCCCAGTTTTTTCCTGAAAACTTCTAAAAAATAACATTACCCATAACTATTTCTTGATTTTTGGTACATATCTCCATACTTTCTGTTGAAGTTTCAGTAGTTTTGTTAATTTCTGTCTTTGTGGAAGATACTTCTAGACTAGTCTCACTTTCGACTGATATATCTGCAGTCTTTAATTCAGTAGTTTCATCAACTTCCATTACATTTGGAGTTTCATTATATTTATTTACACTATTTTCAGTATTTAATTGTTCAGCCATTTCTTCACCACCATTAACTTCACATGGTTTAACAATATCCCCATTTATTTCAGAGCTTTTACCCTCTTCTTGATCAGTAGTTTGTTCATTTACATTCACTTTGTTAGTCGTTGGTGAACCATGATTATCAGATTTTTCTATAGTGTCATTTTTTGGAGTATCAACCATTTCAGAATCAGGAACTGTATCAACTATTTGGGCATTGTCACTTTTTAAATCACTTACTGTGTTATGTATAGGTACACCAGATTCAGCTTTCTCAGGCTCAACAGTTATGTTGACTACTGAAGAATCTTGATTTTCAGATTCATTTACTTTGGCTGCTATTGGTAACCAAACATTTTCAGAATTATTCAGTGAGGAAACTATGGGTATATCATTCTCAGATTCTACTGTACTGACTGTAGGTGAATCAACATTTTGAGTTATGTTTCCTGTGCCTATAGGTGAAACAATACTTTCAGACTTTTTTATATCAGCTGATGGCGAATCAGAATGTTTAGAGACATCATGCATAGGTATTGGTGGGAAATTAACATTGTTAACTTTTTGGCTTTCAGTTTTTTTCACATCATTAACTCTAGGGCCTGTATGTCTGAATACTCTGTAACCCAGTCTACTGAGAGATGCATAAACTTTATATTGTATCATGGTAGTTGATGAACTAAGCAGTAAGGAGTATGCTTTTTGTAATGACATGGTGACTTCATTGTGTTTTAGTAGAAGACAGTTCTGAAAAAATAAATAATATACCTATTTATTTAATGTTATATAGATTTTGCGAATATCACATTGAAAATTTTGAAAAAAGTTGATGAAAAGTGAAAAGGGGACTTTGTATCCCTTTTTAAGCATAAGGGTTGCACAGTGGACTGTGCGATTTGCTATATGTTAAGGTTTGCTTCTGAGAAGGTGAATGTGGTAAGCTTTATAAATTACGGCCGCATTTCGAACACGGGGAAACCATAAGTAATTATAAAATCAGGTTTTGTATAATATAATATGTTAGAAAGGCACGTAGTAAATATTTATGAAGTAGGTTAATTTATAGTGATGAAGCAGTTTTTTTAAATCAACTTTGTGAAAATGACTTACAACTTCCATTAAAAACAAGGCTTCTTCAGGCCGAAGGTACAATGTCTTCCCAACATTGTGGCCAAGGTACTGCCAATGACTACCAGCCTTCTGTGTAACCTCGGCAAGCATCAGATCATCACGCCACTCAGCATGACTCATTGTGCCACTGGAATTAAATTGTTACACAAGCAGGTTTTTTAAATTTCAATAAGGTCCACTTATGCAATAAACTTAGCAGTTAAAATAAGTTTAAATTAAATTATGTCATACATAAATGTCATTAATAACACGGGCTTAGCTACTAAATCAGAGAAAGTAAGATAATCCAGAGTGGCGCAAGCGGGCTAGTGCAATTACAGAGAACTACAAAGTTGTAGTTTTTGCTAGGTGAAAGATGACATGCTAAACAATTAATTAAAAACCGGCCAAGTGCGAGTCGGACTCTCGCACGAAGGGTTCCGTAACATTAACGCCAAAAACGGCAAAAAAATCACGTTTGTTGTATGGGAGCCCCACTTAAATATTAATTTTATTATGTTTTTAGTATTTGTTGTTATAGCTGCAATAGAAATACATCATCTGTGAAAATTCAACTGTCTAGCTATCACAGTTCATGAGATACAGCCTGGTGACAGACAGACAGACAGACGGACCGCGGAGTCTTAGTAATAGGGTCCCGTTTATACCCTTTGGGTACGGAACCCTAAAAAGAGTAGATACTATGATGGTGCATGCTAACTGCACTGCAGCTGGCATGGTGACTGCCACCACAGTTGGCATTGTAACAATAGTGCCATCGTTTTTATGATCCTATGAGGCTTGTAACCACAGACATAAATTTAACTAGATCTCGCGATCTTCGCATGCCAAAAAACGGAGTAAAGTTACAACCAATGATCGTAATCTGCTATTCATTTAGCATTAAATCGGCACCGGAAATCTAGAAATATGCCTTTTTATGCCTTATTTAGCTGTAAAGAATGTATAGAAAAAGTTGGCCGTGGCATTGGAAATGTTTTCTTTTGTTGGTAAGTAAATTTGTTTTTAAATTGTTTGTAAACAAGTGACACACTTGGTTTTCATACAAATGGAGGGACTTGCGTTATTTATTTGGATTTATGTCTGTGCTTGTATCCCACAATGCACCAAACCCACAAAAAAATATGATTTAAAAAAAGACCCAACTTTTTTTAAATTGTACTTTGTTGCACTGAAAATGCAACAACCCAACTTTTTCTTTCAGCTAGAATGACAGTAAAACAAATTATTTTTATGTTTACACTCGCAGATTAGATTGTAATTTCACCTTAAATACATGACATAACCAAAATATTTACTATCGTAAAGATTACTTTGCACTTTACAGTGCCAAAATAGTCTTTTCTTAAGACTTCTAGTAAAAATGCAATGCAGTCTACTTAGTATTTTAGGAATCATCCTAAAATACTTAGTAGACTGCATTTCATTTGTATAGGTTTTAGGGTGTCTAGGTGGAGCAACGATCTGGTCAAGGCTGCGAGAGTACGGTGGATACGAAATGCACAGGACCAATCAGTGTGGAAACGCTTGTGAGAGGCCACCAGCAGTGGACGTCTTTCGGCTGAAATGATGATGAGGTTTTTAAAAGGCTGATCAACTAAACATACCATTTCTCAATCCTTTCCACTTCAATCAAGTACTTGCGAGCCTCTAAGGCGGCTTGTATCTGCTTCTGCTCCAGCCAGGAGCCATTAGGCATGACATCTTTCAAGCCAATTTCGGGCAGGGATGCATCTATTTTAGTTATGCCTTTTGCTACAAGAGCTTCACCTCTGAAAATAACAAGAATGATGTTGGGAATAAGATAAAAATATGATAAAAAAACAGTTAGCATAAAATCCAGGAGTTAGGATTTAGTTATTCAAGAAAATTAAGACTAAATACAACAATTTGTAGTGTGACAGTGCTAGGACTGCAAGGTGATGTTCTTATAGATTAAGACTATTCATTTCTAATTAGGGACCCGGCCCAACTGGGACAAATCATATACAAAATCCTTTCTAATTTCCCACTCTTACTATTGGTGAAAACTGCATGAGAACATGTTCAGTTGTTTTTGAGTTTATCGTGAACAGACGCGGTGGGGAGCTTTGTTTTTATAATATGATTATGTAGTGATAGTGATTTTTTATTACTTAAGATTGTTTTCTAATTATTGTAAGGCACGCGCTTTATTGAAATAACTCAATAAATCGGATGTGCTTGCAAAATATGTATGACGAAATTTAATAGACAATATTTTTATCTTATTGGGAAATGGGTAAGAGTAATTTCTCATTAGAATTTTATCAGAACATCAATTCCAGAGATTCTATCTAAGACTGGTTTTTAGTTAGTTGGTCCATATATGATTTTCTGGGTGAATTTTAATAAATAGCTAAATAATGAAAGTGTTTTACTTCTTAGGATTGAAAAATTTGTAGAATACTGCCGAGAATAATTGTTTTTATTTTTGATACACAGCATTATGGAAAACATAGCGAGTGCCTACATACCGTATTTGTAAATTATAGCCATTGGATAATATGTTAAAAAGGGATTAGTTTTACTTACGACAATACTCTAGGTTTCTCCATAGTGTATTTAAACACGGTTCATAGCTAATATTTGTAGTAAAAAAAACAAAAAACATTAAAATCGTGAGTTTTTCAATTTTTCATCCAAATGTTATTGACGTTTAATGATACTGTCACTGTCACTGTCATATTCTTGATGTAGATTCACTCAATACATGAACTTCCACGACTAAGTGAAATGGCTAAATGTCGTTCCTATATAAAGAAAGAGAAAGTAAATAAGCAAGATGCAATAAATATGAAGTATAGGGAACGCGAAAATTGATACAATGCAGGGTGTTGCCAATCCATTCCAAACACCTAAAAGTCGAAATATCTTATAATCTTGCCCGATGTACAATTAAATAAAATAGTTGTAAATTACGAATATAAAAAAAAAAAACTGATATCACAATACAAAGAAGAAATCTGGTACCATTTGCGTATTATATAGTTCTCGCCAAACTACATGGCCACCCTGAAGTGGGCTACAATGGCTGCGCAGTAATAAATCTCTTTAAAAAGCAGTACTGATCCGTGCCTTGCGCATCGGAAAGCCAACTTCTGGGCAGGCAACCCAGAAGTTTGGCGAGAACATGGCGAGAACTTTAACTAGCAATGCAACCATGAAGGTATAGATAAAATTCATGAATGCAACCGTCCTATGAATTATGCAATTTTACAATGTAGTAACACTGGCAGCACGCACAAAACGAACGCGTTATTTTACCGATAGATGGCGTTGATAGTCTTGAACTAACACGGCGGGGACCAAATTGGAAAAACTTCCCGCGGTCAAAAACAGTTCAGGTGCACTTAGAATTATTGAAATCGTATTTCATTAATATCCAAACACGATAATTAAATTCATGATAATAATTGCATGCCCTTATTTATCTAAAAATACTTTCGGCAATTTGGTTTTCTTTATCTATGCAATAAAAGCAAGTTTTACATTCATTCTGTATTTTTCCCCATTTATAGACACACCGTTAATCAAGAAGACCTTCTTTCTTTTATTTTGTACTAAGATGATGATCGGGGTGCTTAATTAATTTCGTTCAAATTCTCTCAGCCGTTGAGGTGTGATAGATTAATAGGGTTCAAAATCAAAAACATGTAGCTACTGACCTAGGTAAACATACACAAAGGGGCACCGAGCAGAGAGGGGGGTGCTAGGAGTAGCATTTGCCCTCCATTTTATTAGAAAAACTCCATTTACTTAAAAAAACATTAAACGAATCATTAAAAAAGCCTCATAATGAGCTTTTTTGATGACGTAATTTTCGTGTCGAGGGGCATACATTTTCGATCTCGTTTCACTCGCTGTTGCATCCTTCTTCTTTAGTTATCAAGTTTTTATGCAGTGGACAAACTTAGTTTCTCTGTATGAATTGGCAAAAGTAAACATAACCTATATCACTTCAATAAAGATTTCAGGTCGGTTGCTGCAAATAAAAATACACTCTCCTGAAAACAGTCCTGCCGGGCGCGCCCATGGATCTTCATTTATGAAAGAAACCTTTTAATTGGTACCTAGTATTAGGAAATAAGATAAGATATCAATATGAATACCTAAAGTAAGTAGGAATTTTTAATCGAGGCATTACAGTAATGCCTCGAGTTTTGCCAGTAATGTTTTTCGTAGCGTTCTACGGGTTCTAGAAGAAAAGTAGCGTAGCGGTCTATTAGTTCTACGACAAAAATGGCGTAGCGGATTTAATATCAATATGAACATCTAAATAAGTAAGAATTATTCATCGTTAATGGCGAGTATATCACTCATCTTCGGTTTGCCGACGACATAGTGGTCATGGCTGAGACCATGAAGACCACTAAAAACATGATGACCAAGACCACTAAAAAAATCCCCAACAAATTCTAGTCCCTAAAAATGTCCCTTTTAACACTTCAAGTCCCTAAATTTAGGGCCAATTTTGTAGTGTGCTGTATGTGTTTTCCTCGCCTCCCGCAGAAAGTGGCAGAAAAATTTGTTCGGTGATTCGCGGCTTGCCGTCTCCATAGGTTAAATGCTCTAAGGGCCACGGTTACCAACTTAGGGATTTTGCCCTAAGTTGGTAACCGTTAACCGGTAAGGTTCTGCCACTTTCTGCGGGAGGCGAGAAAAACACATACAGCACACTACAAAAAAATGACAATCACTCACAGATACATGCATCCTATTGCTACAAACGCACACGAAAAAATAATAACCCGTATGTATAATGTACTCTGTGGCGCGGAATGATGAGCGGCGGGTACAAAATGTATGATGTGGTCGGCAAGAGATTTTATTTTAGCTAATAATTAAAAAATATAATTATTTGGGTGAAAAATAATTAGCTGAACCTGTAAAGGACTATATATACCGCAATTTTTTATAATTTTGAAGATAAAATATGCTGTAAATTTACCTAAACTGGAACCTATTGGGACCCTACTTTTTTATTTTTTTGCGATTATTGTGATGGGCAAAACGTATTTGTGCGAAAATTTTGAATGATGTCATACAATTTTTCTGATGCATATCTGGAGCTGAATATATTATCTTTAAATTAAGACCATGATATCTTCACATCGGTGATTGCTTATACATTAAAATGATACCTCAAAAGTACTGTTATTTGTAGAAGTTGTGGACGACTATGTCTACCTGGGACGAACGATCCAGTTGGGTAGGGCCAACTTCGAGAGAGAGATAAACCGTCAAATCCGACTCGGCTGGGCAGCGTTCGGGAAGTTGCGCGGTGTCTTCTCGTCCAACTTACCACAGTGTCTCAAGACAAAAGTCTATGACCAGTGTGTGTTGCCAGTGATGACATATGGCTCTGAGACGTGGTCGCTTACAATGGGCCTCATCAGAAAGCTTACAGTCACTCAAAGGGCAATGGAGAGGGCTATGCTCGGCATTTCCTTGCGTGATCGAATCAGAAATGTAGAGATCCGTAAGAGAACCAATGTTACCGACATAGCTCGAAGAATTGCCAAACTTGAGTGGCAGTGGGCAGGGCACATTGCTCGCAGAACGGATTGCCGATGGGGCAGAAAGGTTCTGGAGTGGCGACCGCGAACCGGAAGACGTTGCGTTGGAAGGCCTCCCACTAGGTGGACCGATGACCTCGTGAAGGTTGCGGGGATCCGCTGGTTGCGAGACGCACGGGACCGGTCAATGTGGCGACGCTTGGGGGAGGCCTATGTCCAGCAGTGGACGTCTTTCGGCTGATATGATGATGATGATGATGATTCATCGAGGTATTACTGTCCCAATATTTTGGGTATGTCTACGATGTTTTTCGTAGCGGTCTACGGACTCTACGAGAAAAGTGGCGTAGCGGTCTACGGGTTCTACGAAAAAAGTATCGTAGTGGTCTACGGCTTCTACGAAAAAAGTGCGTAGGGCTAGTGCTGAGCATTTTGCTTTTATCGCCGTACGGCTACTCATTTTACATTCGACCATTGACTCGGAAACATAAGTTAGTGATAATGAGGAAATAATATGGTATTGGTCTGTATTTGCAGAGTAGGCACATAATTTGTCAGGTTTTATTTTTAGTGCAGTTTAGGTAGGTTTAAGCAGATAGGTAGGTACATATTACCTAACGTTGCTCGAGGTTAATAGTACATTGTTCACTGAGAGGAGAAAGTGACCGATTACCGTCGAGGGTGTCGTTTGAAGCCCGAGCCGTAGGCGAGGGCTTTAAAACACCCGAGATCGGGAATCGCAATTTCTCTCGAGTGATACATAGTGCTTTATACTACACCTACGAGGAAAATAAATTATTTTACTTTTCTACGAAAACTGAATCCTCAAACAACACACAAATTGAAAATGGCGCCAATGGCGTCTGCAATTTTCACGTGTTCTTTTTTCAAATTGTTTGACACCATCCAACACACAGCTAGTGGCCAGTGTCATTTTGCGAACTTGGAGATAAAAACTCACTGAAAATACTTTTTGGCTTTTGATATTTAGGTTACCAGCGCATAGTCTTACCCAAAATTAAAAAAGAAAAACCACGTAAGAAATGGATTTTCATACACTTTTCTCTCCCGCTCAGATGCGTTTTCTCGCCGCATATTTGTTCGATATGCAATGACGTACTTTCTACCGTAAATTTGATAAAGTATCAAGGTACTTTCCGAGCAGGTGTAGTATAAATAATTTTAGTACCGTGTGGCACACTCTGCTTTTCATCCCTCTCTATGAGAAAAATAAATAAGAGATGATTTTAATAGAGACGAATATTTATATTTACTTAACACCAAATTACAAATGTATATTAATATTAGATACGTTGTCGCAATTTTGAAAGTTTATTGTAACTGTTTTGTTGGGAACAGAAAACGTCAAGGACTTATTTATCACTTGCGTATTCGTATTCGTAATAACTTCAGACTCTGGTTGATCATCATGTTGAGTCAATGGTGACATTTCACGCTGTTTTGAAGTGGATGGGCACGGCGACAAAGGTTGAATCAGTGGATCAACTGAGGAAGGACTTAATTCAATACTATCAATTACAAGCTTCCTTATTTTTGCCTTATTTTCTATTGTGTCCTCGTTATATCCTTCCGCGACACCAGTGGATTTCCGTCCGCCATGGCGCTTCAGGGTGGTTAAATCTGCTCCTGAATTTGATAAAAGAGTCACAGAGGTCCGGCGAAAACAGTGTCCTGTATAAAGATGAGGATCAGACAGCTTCAAATAATTTGCTATTATATGTGGCATCTTGGCAATTGTATTTTTCCCAATAACTTGTCTAAAACATTTTCCATTTTGATAACGGATGAAAAATCGATCCGATTTCATGTCAGGAGGGCGCAATTTTTGGTATTTGTCAACGATATTTTTATATTGTCGACGAACGGTGAACGAACGGTCAATGTTTGTTTCGTCGTCCTTCAAATTAACCAATAGAAGCTGATCTGAGTGTGTTTCCACGTCTTCAACAGTTATATTTAAAAGCTCCCGTCCACGACATGCTCCGTGGATTCCGAAAATTAAGGCCACCTATAACAATAAAGAATATGAATTAGTCTTCTTCTTCTTTTTTTTGAGTCGATGGGAAACTCTTTATGAATTTTGGGCCCAGTAGGTGGCCACCGCCATTGCGGCGTCAGTGGCGAGCATAAGGTCTTCCACAGTGCAGGTGTATGGGCACTTGGGACACTCCAGCATGTGTCCCATATTTTGCAAAGGGGCACCGCACTCACACTGGGTATCAGACGGGTCTATAAAACCCCATTTAGCCAAATTGTGTTTGCAGCGACCTACTTGGGTGTGCAAACGATTGAGTGCTTTCCATAAAGGCCACTGCAGTTCACGTCCAGGTGGCAGATGTTCCTGGGGTTTCAAGAAGAAACAATATGAATTAGAGTTGTAGATATTAGTAGAATGCTGTTATTCAATACCTTGAATAGTTTTGCATACACAGATCGAAATATATGTTTTCTCATTAATATAACATAAAAAGTTAAAAATCGGCCAGATGTCGGATAACGGCATTTTGGTTATACCTACCGCGGCAGATTGGTAGCTAACATTTGAAACAGGCACTCAACTTCGGTTTTGTAAGTACTCAGTGTTTATGTAATTTATCCGTCAACCATATTATTATCATCGCTTACCATCAAGTGAGATAGTGGTCAAGCGCGAGACTATCTATAAAACAAAAAATACTTACTTTTATAGCGAGAAAATTGTTATCAGGCGCCTCATTCAAGAAAGTTTCTACATTATGGCTGGTAAGCACTTTTGATTTCTTTGATTTGAATCCTTCAGAAAGTCTCTTTATAAATGTAAGTAATTTGGAATATGTCTCAATCTGAATGTTGTTTTTGGTATTAACCGTGGTTTTTAACATCGAATATATGCTCCATAGAGTAGAAGGTTTTTTGGTCTTCGCTAAATCTTGAAAATATTCTAAAAAAACTGTTTCTGCAAATGAAAATGCTTCATTTTCATTTTTCCATGTAATAAAACTTTCATAGGCTCTTAGATATTTTTCCCTCGATTTGTTTGGTAGTAATTTGTTTATGCCAGTTTCTGCTTTTAATTTTACACTTTCTGGTGTTAATATTTCACTTTCACTGCTAGAACTCATCTTTTATTCAATTTGAGTGAATCAAATTAAAACTGTTTGTAATATTTTGATAAAAAGTAAAAAATACGAATAAGAAGTTCTCGCAATGCGGCAGGCGCGCTTTTTTGTTACCGGCCAGGACTTTATCGACGCGAATTGAGTTAAATTTTTAATTATAAAGTTAGTGTTCCAAATTTAAATGTCATTTCATCACTGTTATTAGGTGCGCCGTAATGACCCCTTTTGCTCGCACTTATCGAAGAACCCTTCGCCTCTTTTCGAATAGATGGAAGGTAAACAATTATTCGGAACAACACCACCCAAAGATGTTCAGCGCGACAACCTCACTCATAGAGTCAAGTTCGCTGACTTTTTAATTTAGTTGGGTAACAACAACACAACCGTAGCGTAAGCTACAAAGTTGTAGACTCGCGTAGTAGCACTAGTAGCTACGTTGTAACGTAGCACGTCGCGTCGGCGCGTATCGATTAGTCTCTCGGAATTACCCGACGACAGACGACCCTAGCCGAACGCTTCCGACTTCGCCCGAGATCTACGTCCATACATAGCGGAAGTAATGAAATGTACAGAAAGATATGAACCGGAAAAATTGTCGCTCTCTTTTTCTTCACGTCGCGTCTTATCCGGATCCTAAAAAGGCTTCCTTTGTCGGTTTTCCCTTTCAGCGCATTTCGCCTTCGGGCTGTAACGAATGGATATTTATATGAAAGATGACAGAGGAACGACGACAATACATTTAAATTCTGTAAGTCATTTTACTTACCTACCTACACTTTTTGAATTCGTTAAGAATATTATCATAGCTGTAAAACAACAATACTTTAGGATGTAAGTAGGTACAATACAAACTTTTGTTTTAAAGTACCTGCTGTAAAATTAAAAATTCCCTTTCATACATATAACAAAGACACCCTATTATAACTGCGAGACCTACCCAAGTTCTTTAATGGAAAAGCGTCATTAAAGTTGTAGTTAATTGGCTGTATGGTGAGAGCCTAGTCGGGATGTCGCCGGGAAGTTCCCGTCGCGTTACGACCGCAGTCGGCGAGGGCTGGAGGCGATTTAACGTATTCAGTATTAGTTTCTACGACGTTTCTCCCCCTCAGCCCGACGCCTTGCAGCTAATACCATAGCTCAATGGTTGTCGCCATTTCACGCACGCTGAGGCCCGGCCGGCCGGCATCGATTTAAAGAATTTAAAATTTTGAACTTCAATATTCGAATCGAAACCGAACCTTCTGTTTACAGACGATCGAAGGGCGAGGATGGGGTGGCGCACCCCAAATACGTACCATGTTATTTATGGTATATTTTGACGTGCTCACTCGCTGCTAACTTCAAGTCGCGTAGGATAATGGGGTGATGGATAGTGTTATCGGTCGCTATTCATGGTGTTCCGCGTTCAACTCGTGCATTTATTATTACAGTGTATTGTGGAAAACCCATATTTAACTGAAATTGTGGTGAACAGTGTTCTTTCAGTGATCTTGTAGGTTGTAGCGGTTAGCGACCGGCATTTCTCTCAATGCGGATTTTACAACCGGATAAGCAGAAACGATTGCCTTACAGTTTCCTATTAGTTTTTGAGCAAAATTGTGGTGTTCTTGTGGCTAAAGTGAGGTGAAGTTAAATAATTTTCCAGTCCTAAATACTGAACTAGAAGTCATTAAGGTAAGTTTTAACTTTAACTAGAAAATAAGCAAAAGGTTTATTAAAAAAATATTAACATGTATAATTTTTGCCGCTAAAAATTTTGTGTATAAAAAGCTTGTCTATTTAGATATTTAATTACGTGTTTGTTTACTATTTGAAGTACCCTAATGGTGTAAATTCTATGGTAGTTTGTAGAAGTAAACAGTGAATTTAACGCGACTGAGTATAGCGCCATCTTTTGGTAGGATTATTCAACTAACGTTAGTTCACGCTCCTGCCGTCAACAGGGGCGCCAAAGTGTCAGCCGGCGACACGCCTGCAGTCACGCGGCGTTGACGCGCGTCGCAACATGTTTGCGTGGGTGTAGATCGCATCGTGATAAACAATTTATGTGTTTTCTTCCTTATCAACTAATCAAAGTAGTGTACACAAGTTATCTTGCGTGTTGCTAGTATAACATAATTGGATCAACGAATGTTTACAAAAGTGTGTATTGTGGAGTTCTTGTTAGTGTTTCGTATGTGTGAGTGTTTTGTTGTTGCCGATACCGAGGGCAGGATTTTGGCCGTGCAGTGAAGGTCTAGGGCCGGCATGAGGAAAATAAACGGTAAGGACACGAATATACAAGATGCTTTCAAGCATGCCTGCAGCGCTTGAGCTCAAACAACTAGTTTAATAAACACAGATAAGAGGCATGTAAAAATGTCACCGGGTTGCGTCCAAAGATAACGATAAAGCACTAGATCAAAGTGAAACACAGTTTGTATAGATTGAATATTCAGAACTATGAAGAATTTAATTTTTAAAGTTTATCGCAGAAGATTGTCGTTCGCAGCCATTATGTCAAGAACATGGGGTGCTTGTAATTTAATAGGGGACCGGTGTGCCTCCGTAATAATAATAGCTGTAGGGTTCGCACTTTTGCCCTTGAATTTATTATAACGGCAACATTAACTTACACAACTTCTCATATATTTAAATTATTTGCTTATGACCACAACAAAAAAAGTTCTTAAGTAGGTACTTATACACAAATAATGTAAAGAATGAAGAAGAAAAACTTGCAGCTTTAACAAAAAATAAAGTTTAAGTATCTGTCTCGAAATAGAATTGCGCAAGAGACGGAGAAACGACCGAAAATCATTAACCGTAGCAGATCCCATACAAATGGTCCATAAACGTAATCCGACAATGTTTGATGTGTTGCCGACCGGGCGGCCGTTCGATGGCGAAACCGGCATTCTGTGTCTCCCTAGACAAAAGTTGCGTGCGACGTCGAGATTATTCGAAGCTATAAAGCTTCATCCAACAGACTGTATTTATGCATAACTTTATCTTTCTCAGATAATTATATTTCAAATTTATAAAACAAGATGCTCAGTACCAAGACTTCATCGGTCAAGGTCGCAACTCAAAGATCGTTAAAAGATCATCCACCGAGGACAAAGCCGATGATGTAATAGCTCAAAGCCTTAAAGGAAACCGATAGAATTAACAACCATTGAGCTGTTCACTTAATATTCCTTGCAGAATCGAATTTAAATTTTCATACATAATTTACAGTTTCCATTTTGTGAATGTGACACATAGTGAGGTTTGCGCTAGACGCGCGGAGAGATTTATCGTTTAATGATTGCGACACAAGCAAGCGCAGAACATCTATTTGTTTCAATAACATGTTACAGCGAAGACATATTTATGTTACATGACAACTTGATAATCTAGAGTCGTTCACACAGAGTTACAAAGGCAACTCCTACTGATGTGTTGGTTCATTAAACTGAAACCATCCAACTTTACCTGCCAATAAACGGAAATTCGGACGAAGTTAATTACATCTCCTCGACCTTACAGTAACGTGGTGGTGGTGCGAACATCAAAGTTTTATGAGTTCCAGGAAAGATGAGCAGCAGGGGTCATTGGCCCAAGCTTTGTTAATATGCTTGCACGTACCGGCACAAAATCAAATAAACAGTCGCTTTCATCTCCGGTTTATCGGCGATGCACTTGGTAGCCTTGCACTTTGTGTGTGTGAACAACTGTTCAGTCGCAGCGAACATTACTCAGACAATCGAGGTTGCCGACTCAATTGCAATTCATATCGATTATTTAATTTGCATTGCCTGCCTACCATAAAAACGTGCACTTCACTGGCTTTTCCCCAGGGCTTGATTAAAGTTTTAACTTCTTTAATTGTTAGGTATCTTGTTTACCTTTAATGAGTTAATTTCTTAAGGTAATAAAGCCTCACTGGCTTCATGGTATTCCAAGTAAAGTTGCTATTGCGTTACGTCCCTCTTAGCGCAGATGTGAGGAACGTGAGTATCTGTCCATTGTCTCCTGAGGGTACTTCATTCAAGTCCATTGTTTGTTATTCATTAGCTCATAAAACAATTTCTTGCAATCATACGTCTAATAACCGATAATGCCTTTATTGATTTTGCCAGTGGCTCGGAACAGCACTCCAATATTGACAATGAGCGGTAGTTTAGACGCCACTACGTGCTTTGGGAGTTGATGAGAATGGTACGTGACTCCCAGTTCATTGCTCCAGTTTTTTGCCACTTGATCTTGTGAATGAGTTTGCAGACCTTGGCTCGAGACAAGGATCTTAGAGGCGGCAGGATTTATAGCTACAAAAACACTTTACGAGTGGCCGGACAAGGTCTGTGCGTACCTACTCATTGGGTACTTATTCAGCGAAATAAAAGTTTTAGTGGCACTATGGCAGAGCCGAGCTCCGGCCACCCGGCCCCGCATTATAATACAATTGGCGGTATTACGGAACGATCATGAAACGTTGATGTGTTTGTGTGATAACGTTGTCAAAACGAGTTATCACTTTCAGCGACATGTAAATTGTTCCGTGTGAAATCAATGAGTGTAACTAGGCGCGTTAGTGCGCCATCGTCGCCATGAATGCTGATTTTCAATAGTATCGCATTAGGAGTAGTTGTGGTGGCGCCGCGCGTGATTGCCATGTTGATTGAGATCACACGTATGTTACAAATTGTCGCTCCAGTTCGCGTGTGACGAGAATACGCGCAACTTATGCACAGAAAGTTCATCGTAACCAGCTTATTAAAGGTTCCCTTTGCATTCTCGCGACTGTATCGCTTTTGTACAGTTTTAATATTGTGTGTGGCTCGTTAATGAAGATACGGTTATTTACATCCTCAATCTAGAGCGCAGGTAAACGAGTCTACTTGGCTCGTTTGCCTCGAGAGGGGGTGGTGTGATATATTCAGGGCCCATTTAAATATTCCCAAGGGTGATAAGGGGAAGGGATGCGCGCCGGTTAATCAAGTAACGTGATCCATTTATCTGGAGCACTCTTGATATGGTGCCGGTGAACTTTGGAATATTGTAGGCTCATTTTGGGGTTGAGATTGAAAAGGAATGCTGGGATATCCGGCCAGTTTTGGCGTAACACAATTATGTATAATGAAGTATATATTTGCATTAATTTATAAAATGTAGTATTTTTAGTGAAACTACAACTAAGAGCTGCGAGTTTATCTGAAGCACAGATATAAATTCTAACTAGATGACGCGATTGTCCGTACTACGCGTGACAAAATAGGAGTAAAATTACGATCAATGATCGTACTTTGAGCTTTTCATTTAGCTTTATCTGCACCGGAAGGCCACCGAAATCTAGAATAAGGTCTATTTTTTTATTTTTTTTATTTCCTTTAGGCTCGCGCTAGTCCACTATCTCCTCTGATGGTAAGCGATGATGTGGTCGACGGTGAAACACGCTTGCCTAGAAATATCCTAATTATGCCATATTGAGTTGTAAAGACTGTATAGAAAAAGATGACCGAGGCATTGGAAATGTTTTCTTTCGTTGGTAAGTAAATTTATATTTCAATTGTTTGTGAAAAAGTGTCACGCTTGGTATTCATACAGATGGAGGGACTTGCGTTATCTAGTTAGATTTATGTCTGATCCGAGGCAAGTCACATTCGCATTAGCATCTAGTTTTATTCTCACATTGTTTCTCAGGAAAAAGACTTTTAATAGACTTTTTTCTTTTGGGCGCACGGTTGGCGCAGTGGTTGAGCGATTGACTGCTGCGCTGCGTGTCGCGGGTTCGATTCCCGCACGGAACAAATATTTGTATGACCTACAGATAGTTGTTCCGGCTCTGGGTGTTGTGTATGTGAGTTTAAATGTTTGTAAACGCACCCACGATACAGGAAGCAATTCCTAGTGTGGGGCAACGTTTTTTTTTTTAAAAAAGAAAAAGAAAAGAAAGAATAGCTTAATTAACGAATGGAAAGTTTTCTTACAAATGACCAGACCAGGCCCAGTTACCGTGTGTCCGCACTAGTACAGGTATTAAGATATTTCCTTTATTTCTTGCCGTAATTACTTGCGATACGGACGCAACGATTTCTATGCAGTCTGGTGCTTACTCATTGACATTGAATTTATAATCTTGTCTTATTTATCAATGTTGTTCATGATTTACTATTTAAGTGTCGGCTATTATTTTTAAATTATCTGATTTATGTGGAACGGCTTGGGAATATGAGATTATTATTATAGGAACGACAAAACGATTGTTCATTAGAAATCTACGAGCTTGTTGCCATTTAGGGCCCAAACACAAAACTGCAAATTCGCAACGTAGAAAACAGCTAAGCAGTAACAAGCAACAAGCTCGAAGATTTTTACGATGCGACGTCGCACCGCAGTTTTGTGTTTGGGTTGGGACCTAACTGCTTAGCTGTTTTCTGCGTTGCGAATTCGCAACACGTCAATTCGCAGTTTGGGCTCTTACTAGGCGAGACGCCATGCCTTTTAGCCATGTCCATGAAAGAGTTCGAGCTTTCAACTCGTTTTGCACAGGCTCTTAATAAAGTGACATTCAATCAGCAATAACGATTGTCAAAAACTCTAAAGGTACCTAATGGATTGATCGCGTAAGATTTCGGTATTACTTGATACTGATAAAGTTACTTACATTTTGCATTTTCGACAATATCTAGTTATCGCCGACAGAATCTCACTTTGTTCATAACCTCCTCCCTATAGTAGCTGTATCATTTAATTTAATAACAGTCTGTAAATTTGTATCCGCAAAACATTTAGGTTTCCTTAAAAACTGAATTTCCCTTGAAGATCGGACATTTTATTGGTATGATTTCTCTAATATCTTAGCTATATCGATTGGATTCCATTTCCATCGTATTGCAGTGAAACTGTGAAATTGGAAACAGACGTGTACAGTGGCGAGTATATGCAGCGTTCTCGGTTTTACTGCATTCGATCTATTTACGGGTTTATGAACGACGATAAACTTGCGGCGCGTTGAACCGTGCAAGCTGCACGGTGCAACGTCAGCCTAGAACCCAATAGACACGTCTGCATACAAATTGACTCGTGTGATACTATCATGGCCAATAGAACAATCAATGCGCGGGTGTAATTTACCGTAGTCTTCGCTTATGTTGATGATTTTGTGATTGTTTGTATATTTCAATGGTGTTTTTCATACAGCTAGCTACCTAATTCATTCTTAGAAAATAAACTTTTGGAAATACGAACGAGGTTTCATTATTTCCCCCCTTTTTTACGAAATTGCCCTTCAAAATGCAGGTTGCTTACCCAAGTTCGTCTTACTCGATTTTTTAATCTTCTCTGCGGAATACAAAACAGCGAAAGAAACTATTTTTTTTCGCATTGCAGTCAAAGTTATGGCGAACTTCAATTTGCGTTAAAGGCGAAAGTTGAATGCAAATTCAGGGTACAAGTCTGCGACCAGCAGTATCGATCTTCCGCGATCCAGCGCTGATGTTGTAACTGGTTATAAAATTCACAGTAAAAAAGGGCACTTAAATCTCGTGCCGGAATGGCCGCCCACAGTGACCTTTAGAAAATTGGAAGGTATAAACTTTGTTCGGTCCATGATCCCGATTCCCGAAGGAATGCGGCGTTCGGCACCGGCGTTAAAATTAGTACGTTAATCGTTGAAACCTTAACTCTCTAACTCTATTACCAGTTTACACTACGAGTTATCGCGTCGAATACCTTAGCATAATGTAAGTCGTTCATCGGCCCAGGAAATGACGTCACTGCATGGCCTCACACACGTTTCCTGCACGTCTTCTCGACCTTCACCTAAAAGCCTAAGAACAGTACTTTTGTCTCTTTTGTTCTAAGCGCTTTGATTTTAAAGCTTGTCGTTGTGGCTCGCGTTTTGAGGCCGAGATGCCACATTGACAACAGAAAGGCTTCTCTTCTTCAGTTCTATATTTTATGGCATTCGATCTTTCATTGTAATATTGTACACCATTAACCACTGCCCGACTTTACCCATTGCTAGTCAAATGCCTCTTTGCTTGTGCTACTGCCATCCAAAACACAAATTCCCGCACCATTCTCAGAGTCATTTCTCATATTTATTTTGTCTTCGGATCAATATTGAATAAACACAATAGCTTTTTGAATTTACTTTCTACTAAGATATCTAATATTCTAACTAATGATATATTTGAAGCTATCAATCGTCTTCAAACAAGACACCCACGCATCACTTAAAGTTGAAATATTTGCAGATCTCGATATGCCATTATGTTGCTAGCAGCAAAAATCAATGTCACGTGGAACAAAGACGCCATAGTTCACAGTCTAGCCCCAGGGCCTCCTTAGGGTCATGTTCGACAAATAAATAAACATTTTGTATTACTTTCTTCGCTGATTAAGCGTAGGTCGTGAGTCACGAGGTTGTCTAAAGCCATCTTGCTACCGAGTTCACAATGCGATGTTTCGTTCCCGGTGTGTGTTTGGACTTTCGACAAGGAACGTCCGTTGTTAGGCGACATTGACTTCATAATATTTCATTGAGAGACGATCGCTGCAGTCAACTTTGTCTTGTCCGACATGTTTGCATAAATACGGCAGAGCTACTGTTTAGAAGCCGTACTGGGTACTGCATAATTTTGAGTCGATCTTTCTTCTCTTTGCGCTGTGTGCGGTTTTCGAATAAATATCTATATAATAACTGTTGACACAGTGTTGTCTGTATTCAAATTCAAAGCATGAGAAATGGGACATTATATTGGAGAATATTGGAGACTTGTGTCCTAAATATAAATGATGCAACCGATGCTGGATTTATCGTCGCTGTACTAAAGCCGAATCGGATTATGTTTAATATGTTATTTAGAAATGATTTACTTCACAATCTTCTACATACCAATGACATGAGCAAGGCAATAATAATTCAAGCTTTAAATTAGGTGACCACTATTGTTGCCTGAACAAAAATAAAACAATGTTCATACAAGATGAAGTCTAAACCAATAATGGTTCCATGAAGTAAGAGTGCATGTCAAGTAGAAACTTGTAATCCTAGGAAATATCGTTTGTTTTCCACGTAATAATACCGACTACGCGTTTACTATAACAGGTTTGGCGGGCCTTTGTTGACAAACTCACTGCAGCCAGGTGCAAGGATCGCCCACAAACCTCGCTCACATTTACCTATTATAAATAAAATTATCGTACTTTGTTGCAGTAGAGCAACTAAGTGGAGAAAGCTTGGTACAGGGCATATACCGAGAGGACCGAGAGCTCTAACTAATTATGTATTTAGTATTCAAACAGACTACGACGAAGTAAAGTTAGAAGTAGAAGTTACTCTCTAAACATGGAAAACTGTCCGAAAGACCACTACTGAGCAACACTATTCTAGAAGATCATTCTACATGAGAAGTGAGGACCATTGTTAGACGGTGAATTCCCGCCCGAAAAGAGTACATTAAGGAGCATGACGCTATTCATGAAGAAGCTGTCCTGATTCACCAAACTCAGAAAGAAAGAATATGCCAAATTAAAATTATTTTAATCAGAAAAGTGAAGGTCGACGAAGTGAAGCGACATCAGTTTTAATATCATCTTCATCACCATTTATTGCCAAATAGTATTGAAGACATTACAATTTACATGAGTTAATTTTGATACGCACTCCGTCTCCTATTGTCCATTTGCATCACGCGTTTCCAACCAGCAGAGTGAACGCGATTCGCTTGTCCGTGTAATTGCGTACCGCGCCATGTCTGTCGCACGCGGACGAATTTTGTATCATGTACTATTATTAAATTACCATAATAACACCATGATAGTGGAGTAATGAGATACAATATTATAATTGGTAGGACATGTTGACTACGTGATCCGGTCAGACCGATCTGACCAGCAAGGGCTGGTTGGAAAAGTGGATTAAAATAAAAGAATAAAAAAATATCGACGAAAAATCTATGTCAAGTCGTGTGGGAGATCTGCTTTGTCGTGCTTTGTCTGTCTATGTGTAACCAAGCAAGCAAAGAAGTCCGAAGAAAAAGAGAGCCAAACAAATCTGCAACCTTCTCTTTGTCTATGGACGACTCCTTGACTCCCACTTTCAATGATAATGAGAGAGAGCTAGCTTGTCATGTTTATTTCAAACGACAGCCCACATAGTACTGCGAGTTCGCGACGACCGACGCACAACGGTGGGAATCGCGACAGCCCCACTCATTTACCTGAACCATTCTTCACTGTACAACTCCACAAATCCATTGTTTTACTATCTTTCATAACCTATGGATCCTTACATTATTAATGGCGGCATTTTGAAGCCCTGTTTCACGTTTCGTAACATTATAATCTGAGAACAACCGGAAAATCTGAAGATTAAGTCGTTGTTATGTGAAGAAAGTCGATAAAGATATTACTCAACTAATCGTATTTTGCCTATTTAGTATTATTTGAGTGGAAATAGGTTGAATAACATATTCGGCCATGGTAAATGATCTACTTATTTTAATCCACACGTCATGCGTTGAAAGAGTGCTCTTTATCGAATGTATTTCGATGTTTTGTAATAGATATAATATATTAGATGGTAAGTAACGCAGAGTGATCTTGCCCAATATTTGGATATTTAGTGAGACTTCTGAAAAGTTTGTTCTTATTTTAAAACAGGACCCTTTTTAAATAACTGACAATGCTACTTGTTTGTCAAAAGAATGTCGCAAATTAAAAAAATGGGGTTGGCAACTGTCAAATATCTGACTAGATGGCGCCATTATAGATCTGTCACTAGCCTTTTGCTATGGGGTTTGGCTTAAACGGCTTGATTCTAAACACGAAAATTCTGAAAAATACAAGAATTTGACAGTTTTGGTAGGACTGACAGGTTCATCCTATGCTGGCGCCATCTGCAAATACCTTCGTCCGGACAACCCCATTGGCACAATTTCGCGAGAGGTGTTGAATAAAACAGAAAATCTGTGTAAGATTCTTTACAAATTGTTGAATATATATATGCGAATTATCAACTGTCGCCTGTCGGTTTAATGAAACAGGCTCCAGGATTTTTTTACTGGTTAGTGACATTTTAATACAAATCTTTCAGTAGTCTACACCGTCACTTACAGATTCGACATGGTTTTCTTCGCCGTGATAAATCCCTTAAGGATTTTTAAAATCTTTAGAAGGGACCACAGTGGAGTCATTCAAAGTACAAGTACAAGTCAATGAGACAATGGTATGCCCCACAGTTCAAGATCACGACCGCGCGGTGCACGGTGGCGCGCCGTCATCGCTGTCTTACGTAAAGGCAAAGGAAACTTTACATTCAGCCTGTTATGAAAGTTCGCGTAGGAGTCACTTGATAGGCTGTATGGCCGCTGACCTTTGCCGTTTTATTTGGTATGAGGCACAGATAATTTAAAGATTTTTTATTTGCAATTTGGACAATAATTATTTGGTCAACACTACAAACGAATACAGTTCCAATTTAAAGATCTAAGTAACAGAAGTTAATGGCAAATCACATTTTAAACTTTTCCAAAATTACGGTGCAAAACTTTTCTTGACAAGAAATGTTATAAATTATGTACTTTACTTTTACTCTACTTAAAACTGTCATAACAAAGTTTAAGTAAGTTGATACAAAAAGTACGTACCTACTGATAACTTATCAACAGCTACTTTGTCTACAGACTTTGAAACTTATCTCTGGCCACTCGAAAAAGGTTAAGTGCTAAAAGTTTGGCCGGCCAAAAGTGTTGCGTCATTCCAATGTAATTGTTCCTTTCGAACAAAAGAAATCGAAAGTGCCGAGATTAAATCGATACAATTTAATATAGTACGAAAAAAAAACAATGGATTCCAGTTACAACAATGTCATCCGGTCATTGAAAGAGCTGTTTCTAAATAGATTATCTTTACCGTCAACTAATGTCAACGAGGCCTAACAAGAAGCGTCAAAAGTGACATTAATTAATTTTGATACGGATTATGTCACAGGTAACAAGAAAGTACTTTCGAGAACAGCTTGGGAATGAAGAAAATTGGAGCGACGAAAATTGGAACGAATACCAGAATGTTTTCTATGGCTAGGAAAATCCATAGTACAGTAGAAATAGAAGGAGATAAACATTAAACATTCATCTTTGAAGAGACGCGATTCCGTGAAGTTCAGAAAGAAGGCTGTCAATACAAAGTAACACGTCATTATCGCTCACGGAGTCTTGTTAAATTGAATGTTCCCGAGGTTTTACAGCCGGATGCAATTTGCACTTTTATCCGTGCCTGTACCTACGTGTAAGTTGTCACTTTCGAGTCGTGACTCACGAAGACAACGGGCTTTCGTTGCCTTCATCTAATGCTAGGGTCACTTTGCTGTCATAAATAGCGGATAGTTAGCATTTAATATCCTCGCACCCGTGTCTTAAGGTACAAATCGCATCGTTAGCATTACTTGCGGTTCCGTTACTTGATGTATTGTGCAAGTGCTCTAATTAATAGCAATCTGTGAATGTTTGCATCAATATTCATGTTGCTGATGTAATGTTTAGTGTTTGTGTATGCGTGTGTGAATTGTTTGGTGGTTATGTTGTTCTTTATTATGAGATGATCTAGTTCATTAAAAAACCAATTGCGTAGTCGTAATGAATGTTATTGAAGTTTGATTATGGTTTTCTTTTATTTTGGGTATAGATTGAGGACGTGAGTTAGCATTGAACCGTTTCCAATATTAGGTCCGATTTTTTAATAGTCTGATAACTTTTAAGAGGAAATATGGGCAGTGAGCGCCGACTGAATTGCCTTAGTAAAAAGTCATACCTACCTAATTCGAGGTATGACTCTCGTCTATTTCCTCCTCCAATATTGGACCAATTTAAAATATATTCCATAAACTGGTAAAGTAAGATATATACAATCCCCCTATGTTTTCCTTTTTTCATTTATATTTGTCAAATTTATACACTAAGCCTCTGTTGAAAGCGCAATTTTGAGCATTTTTTTTAAGGTTCTAGTGCTTCTAAAGATAATGTATCATCAAAAAGGAAAACATAGAGGCATAGAATATATCTTTCATTTTCAGTTTATAGAATATCTTTTAAATTAGTCTAATATTGGAGGAGAAAATAGGCGAGAGCCAAACCTCGAATTAAGAATTTTTACTAAGGAAATTCTGTCGGCGCTCTCTGTCCCCGTTTCCTCTTAACTGAGGAATAAAAATGGCGTTGTGACAGCTTTTGTATAGAAAATATGTCAAGCGGCCATTTTGATTCCTCAGTTAAAAGTTATCAGGCTATTGAAAACCCAGCCCAGTAAGACAATCAATCGACGCAGGCGAGGTGAAAGAAAACACCGAATATTTAATCAATCGATTGAAATCGAACTCAATTGTATTATTGTTTTAAGACCCCTATGTGTGAAGTAGTTGTGTAAACATATCGTGAGGGATAATTTGAGTATTAATGTGGACGGGTCGAAGAAGAAACGATGGATGCAATATATGGAAGTCGGTTTGATTTTTTTGTTAAAATTATTTTCATTATTCACTTTTTAGTTTCGATACCGCAAATTACCATGGAAACCATTTATAGACAAAGTACATCTCATGACGATTCCTATAAGCCCAAACACGACTAGGATATATTGTTTTATTTCGGAGTTCCAGTGCCTACTTGCCGGCTTCATCATCAACTGATCTCAGTTGCATGGTACCATTTTCATCAGTACCATTTATTGATATGTATTTTCTTCATGATAGTCGGTTAACTATTTGAGATATCTTATACCCGTGACATACTTCGTTCCAGTGTTCATCAGTGGTCTTCTTCATCAGTTCCACTTCACCAAATTATACTTTCTGAGTGCAAATGATTGTCTATAATATTTGAGGAGTTCCCTAGATTTCCATGGGATCCCATCATGAGATCCTGACTTGATGACCATGGGACCACCTGAGAAGTATTAAACCCCAACAAACAAAATAAAAAAAAGCAAATCGGTCCAGACGTCTTTGAGTAATAGGGGAACATACATAAATAAAAGATTCTGACGAATTGAGAACCTCCTCCTTTTTTTGAAGTCAGTTAAAAAGATGTTGCTAGAAAGGAGGGGACTAATAATATTAAAGGGAATAGTTATGTATTGAAAGAGAAGATAATTATACTGCACTGACCCCAAATAAATTGGGAGAAGTGCATGAAGATAATGTTCTTATCATAATCTTCCTGCCCTTATCCCATGTTACTTGGGTCGGCGCAACACGTTTTCTTCTACCATACCATCCTGTCCTCTGTCACGCTTTTACTTACTCCCGTTTCTTTCATATCACTCCTCACACAGTCCATCCATAAGGATCGTGGCTAAATAATAACAACCGCACGGGTCGATCTTCATGGTTAAGCAACGCTTGCCGAGGTCGGTCCGTGGATGAATGACCATTTCAACATACCGAGTTTCCTCCGTGCCCCGGAAAGCACGTTAAGCCGTTGGTCCCGGCTGTCATTTGAAGATCTTTGACAGTCGTTACGAGTAGTCAGAAGCTTGAGATCTGACACCAGTCTTGCCAAGGGGTACCGTGTTACCCAGTTACTGGGTTGTGGAGGTCAGATAGGCAGTCACTTCATGTAAAACACTGGTACCCAGCTGAATCCGGTAAGACTGGAAGCCGACCCCAACAACAATTGGGAAAAGGCTAGGCAGATGATGACACAGTCCATCCATCTTTTCTTTGGCCTTCCTCTCCCTCTCCAGCCATCCACATTTATATTCATATGAACATAATGTTCCCGTTAAGGTGTTTACTTATGTTTTAAATGATTTATCTTTTAAAAGTGATTTGTTAGCGGTCCAAAAGTTGTAACGAGCAATTATTTCGGTCACGTTTTTATCGAGACGATGTTTGTCCCCAGAATGCCAAGTTATAAAACTTTCTTAATCAGTACTTTCTTTGCTCAGAGTGCGAAATAAGAGTTTTCCGTAAATAATTTTCATCCAAATTTCTATCTTTGACTTCGTTATCATTTCGGCGCCATTATAATGTGACACCAATTCGCCGGCAATAAGGTTCGATATCCCGACGAGGGACACGGACAGTCGAAATCCGTAAAGTACTTAATGTTTTCAATTCCGTATAATCGGTTTAGAATTTCCGGAGTTCCGCGTCAGTAATTGGATTGGACGAAGTTGCCCCGCTGCTCCTGGGGTGAATTTTTCAACGGTTTTAACCGCAAAGCTTACTTAGGAATCAATGGTAGGCAGATTGCGTCTAATCAGTATTTGTATTTATTCGGTTTCCATTCAGATTCGTTTGGAATAGCTGGTTGGGTACACTGTGGGCAACTCAGAGGCTAAGAACAATCGTTTTCAAAACGAATATGTACATGAAGTGGACAATACATTCATTAACAATGATATTTATTCTGAAGCCTCATGCTAGGTTTCTCCTATGAGTCGTTTGTTTTGTCTATCTTTGTATTTTGTTAGCGATTATTCTTATTTTGCGTCGTTGTTCTTGAAAACAGTATATGACTAATATATAAGTAGCCACGAGCTGCTGCAAATATTGTGTAAGTAAATATGAAAATGCTGGTCATAGTGGCATCTTCCTTGGGTCATATTCCAGACAGCCAGACCACAATACAGCGAATTAATTTAGAACTAGAAACTAACGTGCACTTTTAATCCAACCGCATCTTGGTCATAACATTGTTTTGCATAAAATATAATAAACAGGAACCCTCTTACTAATAAACGCGGAATAAAGTTATACCAGGTATAACTAAGGTATACCCATACATTTTCATAGGTTTATACCTGGTATAACTTTATTCTGCGTTTATTTGTAAGAGGGTAAGTGTTTAGAATAGTTCGCATTACTTCTGGTTCTGAATACTCCATACAAAGATTATTGCCGGTTCGCAAGCAAAGAGTGTATATTAGAACCGTTCAATACACATGCATGGTTCAACACCGTCATATTTCTCTCCAGACGACGCTTTTTTATAAACTCACACCCACTTTGCAAAACTTTTAATATAGTAGGGGGAGCAGATGTTGAAAACCTTTTACCTATTCTGGCTCGCTCACACATCACGAGGGTAGGCCTAATGTGCACGTCGCGACGCCTTGTACGACAAAATGTTAAGAGCTCTTTACATAAACGTTTAAGAGGAACGTTTTTCATGATTTCGTGTCACCTGCGATTAGTTGGGTACATTCCCAACTAATCGCTTTATAGGTTTTATTAAAGGGAACAAAGAAGGTGGCATCCAAAAGAAGAAGAAAAGCAAGGTTAATGATTCAAATGCAGTTGGAAATCAAGATAATTTTGGATGACGTTGTCGATGAAACTTATATAAATTCGTAAATGTGGGACTACCGTCACCAAACCTTAGCTTCGTTTAAAATCCATATAATGTTGTAGCCTAAATTCAGCTGCCAAATCCGAGTCAGTAATTGGATATTTAGAATTGGACTGGATTGGAGCAACTGACAATTTGACATATTTGTCACGAAATGACAAATTCAAAAGTAGGTAGTAAAATTGTCGAATTATCGTCTCTCGGCTTTTTCAAATAGGCATAACACCTAAGCAAGACTTTACAGGCGCCAAATCTTTTTCAACACAGGCAACACTACCGAAACGCAAAGTCTGAAATGGTGTAGCTAATCTCGCGTCCCCGATACCCATTCTTGCCACGCTAAATGTGCTTGAACCGCGGCTTGAGACCTTTAGCTTGACATTCACCACCTAACCCGCTTAGTTTATGGGCTCTTAACATTGACAATGGTCTATAGAATAGTATGGTATTAAAACTATGGTTCTAACTGGGACCAGAGTGCTTTATCGGCTATGGGTGCTTGCTTAATGTAGATATATGCTTGAACTAACGGTCTTGTCAGATATGAATTATATAGAACGAGGCCGTTTTGTACTACCTGAAATTACGAAGATAAGCTGAAGTATGAAAGGACTTTTTTCTCTGGAGCTTGATTATACTGAAAAAAAAAAAATAGTAAAATGAGGTAATTCAGGCGTCAAAAATGTTCTACTTATACTTGAAAGCCAGAAACAAAAAGATCTGTTTTCTTACAAGAAAAGTCAAAAAAAAGCCTTACTACTCCCTACTATTTTATACAGCCAATCTTTAATTTTTGGGTAGATACGTTTTGAATGATCTCTTTTGTCAGAGTTTATTTTTTTAGAGACATTGCCGTCGTGGCCTTGTAATGGCTTAGACCAAACTCTTTACGCTTCCAAGATACCAAGATAATTTTCTCCAAAAACTTCTATCAATGAAAACTGTTTGGGTCTGGTATACACTACCAGTAGTGAGGCACTTCACACTCGCGAAGATATTGTTATCGATTGGTCGCAGGAAGCGGAAACGTCGCGAGAAACGTTCAGGTAGCCGTTTGTGGCTGTCGTTCGTTCACCTCGTCATACTTTTTGAGACGTGCTGTGTGATCATGGCCTTATTTGTCTGTGAAGGTTTAGTATTTGAATTTCGATTGTAGCTTTAGTATTCTATGCAATTTTATACAAGTGGCAACACTGAATTATCAAATCTAACCTCTCAGAGCATGTAGCCCTTTCGCATGTGTTGAAAGTAGGGAAAAATAAGTAAACAACGTGGATCAAGACGCGGCAAAATTGCTAGTCGTTAACAAACTCAGTCTCCAATTAAAGAATGTCCTGAAAGTCTTAGGTATTGATGTAGTCCTTGAAACTTCAAACTCTTCTACACCTACAAGAAGGGTAATCACCCAAACTCAATAGAAGATGACTTTGTCTGGTCGAGGCTATTATAAATGTATGCTTACTTAGTCCCCAGGAGATGTATTAACGCCTACTGCAAAGTCTGGAAAGTTTTGACGTACTTAACACGACCCTTTCACACGGATCCATATCGTAGGCCGTCTTACCACTGACATGAACCCACAACCTTCACAAGCAACTCCAAACCTTTGAAATATTACCACGTAATTATAGTTGGCGATAAGCTTCACAGGGCCGATTGTACAAGACTCCAGCACGTTTGAAATATTCAGAAGTATCCCAACTTAATTAGGCCGGGTACTTTTGCACAGGAAGGGAATTTATGACTGGAGGGGACGTCGTCAGGCGAAAGTCATGGCCGATACAACCCGGCCGAATCGAGTGAGAGGTGTAATGTATGTAGGGCTCGGCAATAAGCGTCCTCCCTTCTTGACCGGGTTGAATTAGAGGCGCCATGCCGTCTAGTGCTGACCGCACCTGCCTGCTGTGTATCGATTTTCGGGACTCCCCCATGTGAATTTGTGTAATTAGAATGTAACGAACACGCGAACGTTTCAAATTCGTGCGAATGAAGTTTAATTAATATGAACAAGGGCAGGTGTTAGTAGTGTTATGTTAATTGTTTAAGATATCACAAAGGCCCGTCTACGTTAACGTTATTCCACTTGTTACAGCGTTTGTAATGTTGAATTTAATTATTTTCCTTTTATTATACCTAAATTAAAGAGCTGAATAGGTACTTTCGCAGAATGTCGTACTTCTAATTAAGTACCAGCTGTCTTGAAGCGACGGGATGGTAAACTTGTCCTTTTTCTAGTTTACTGACACTAAATTTAGTAGTCTCAAATCTAATTTATTAAACGGTCGTGCTACTAAGTCGCTGAAATGAACGTCAAACTTAAAAAACAAACACAAATTATTTGCTTTGACCCGAGGAAATGGTGTACGTAAAATTCAGTCAGGTCAATTTATCGGCATCGTGTAGATGTGTCCCAACACTAATAAGGGCACATGTCCTCTGGTCTGACTGAGTTATACGCTGTTGAGCGACGGTGGCTGCCCGGCACAGACTATTTCCTCTTTGCCTATGGGTGCGACTTCTATTCCATTTACCGAATACTTTTCTCCCTTTTTACCCGACTGCTAAAAAGGATCGTATTTCGGCATATTGGTTGAATCATTCAAAAGGTAGTATTTCAAGGATTGAAGACGGCCAGAGCGCTTAGACAAAGTGACGTTCGAGTAATTTCGAAGGCCCTGTGCGGTGAGCAAGTTATTCAACCAAAAAAAGAACGCTCCAGAACTTAAACCTACCATCAAAGCGCAACATGTCAAAGTTGTAAACGAAACCAATTCAAATTTACGTCTTGTAGGTACTTAGTTCACTTGAACATTATGTTAGGTGGTCACCCTAACGAAACCGGCTCTGCAAACATTGAGCGAAACCTCACTTATTTGTAGCTGGCACGACCAATCCTTCGCGCCAATATGGACGTCAAATATCGACTAGATAATTGACAAGTTCTCGGCATTTTAAGCCCTCGAATTGGCCTTTGGCAAGCGCTTACGCGGCGTTGTTAAGACCTGTCAGAGATTTTTGTGAAAATAAAATGGCTGCCCATGTTGGAGGAACCCAAAATCTGGATGACTGTCAAAGAAGACTTTAATATTTTGACACCAGCTAAATATTTTGTTGTTATATTGTTTCGTTCCACACGAAATGTCGTCAAAGACAATATTACTTTTTTTTTCTGCGAGGCCAGCGAAGTATGAGTAATAGGAATGCTTTATTCAACGCTGTCACTAGGCTAAGGTATCCAAATGTTTACTTACCTGTTCATACGTTCAGTCCTTGCCGGCGACAGGCATTGGCGACAGGTGTTTTTTCTCTGTTACTTACATTCGGACTCTCACAAAACCGCTGGCGTTATTACTGTCTGAATTAAATGTGGAGATTATAAGTTCAAACATGTTACAGGAGGCGTAATAGGGATGTTGCCTGGGTAGAAAAATTATAATTTATTTAGTCCGTCAGTGAGATTGTCAAATAATATTGAACACGTATTGTTCGCTTCACCAAATCAATAAAAATTTACAAAGTTAAAGCGCATCAAAGTTCAGGAGAGTGGGTTCTTATGACGTCACTAAAGCAGAATAAAGTGTACTAGCGGCGTGACGTCACACAATACGTGTCTAATATATTTTTTATTCTACATACATACATACATACATAAACTCACGCCTTTTTCCCATGGGGGTAGGCAGAAACTACAGAACGCCACCTGCTACGATCCTTACATACTTCTTTTGCTTCACACACATTCATACATCTAGTCATACACACACGCCGGTTATGGGTACTGCGCACTTGGCCTTTCTGAAGAACATCACCTATAAGGTCTATGTATGTCTTTCTAGGGCGTCCCCTCCCGGCGTTTCCATTCACGTCTGCCTTGTAAATACCTTTCGTAAGTCGACTTTTATTCATCCTCTCAACATGGCCAAACCATCTTAACATACCTTTTTCAATTTTAGTCACTACATCTTCTTTTAAACCACAACGTTGTCTTATTACCTCATTCCTCAATCTATCAGTTAAAGTTACACCACACATACTCCGCAAGGAGCGCATTTCTACTGCATTAATCCTACTTTCATGTCTTTTTTGCCATACCCAGCCTTCACTTCCATACATAAGTGTAGGCACCAGCACGCTGTTGTGAACGGCGAGTCGAGCTTCCGGAGACATCGACTTGCTGGTCACAACTGCATGCATAGCACCATTCATTTATTCCCTGCATTCACTCTCCTTTCCACATCCTCTTCAATCTTTCCATCCCTTGTGAACATACTTCCCAGATATACAAACTCGTTCACTTGCTCCACACTCTTATCATTTATTTTCACTTCACACTTCGATACATCTTCTTCTCTTTCAAACACCATTACCTTAGTCTTGTTTACATTTATACTCATCCCTTTTAACTTAAAAGCTTCATTCATCACAGTCACCATGTCTTGCAACTGTTCTGCTGACGATGCAAGTAGAACTTGATCATCTGCATAGAGAAGGCATTTGACAGACAACTCATTCATCCTCAATCCGCACTCATGCTCTTTCAAACCTATCAGACAACTATCCATGTACAAGTTGAACAACCACGGTGACGCTACACAGCCCTGTCTAACACCCCTTGAAATGGAAAACCAGTTCGTATACGCCCCATTAATCCTAATACAAGCACTGGAATCCCTATATAGAGATTTCAGTGCCCGTACCAAGTGCCAGTCCACACCGTACCCGGATAGCGTCGACCACAGTTCATCCCTCCACACACTGTCATAGGCCTTCTCCAAGTCCACGAAAGCACAGTAGACTTTTTTGTGCTTAGCCAGATGCTTTTCAGCTATGCTCCTCAAGGAGAAGATCTGATCCATACAGCCCATTCCCTCTCTAAATCCTGCTTGCACGTCCCATAATTGTTCATCCGTCACTTTTACCACTCTATTTATTAAAACTTTCGCATATAATTTGCCGACAACACTTAAAAGACTAATGCCGCGGTAGTTTTTACACTCCTGCTGTGAGCCTTTTCCCTTATATAGTGGTACGATTACAGCCTTGCACCAGTCATCCGGCACGCGGCCATATCTCCAACACATATTAAAGATCGGGCACAACAGGCTCGCTACCACCCCGTCACCGCCCTTCAGCATTTCAGCAGATACTCGGTCATACCCTGCAGCTTTACCAATCTTCATCCCACTCAGTGCTTTTATAATCTCATCCATTCCTATTTCATTCTCATGCTTTTGCTCTTCGTCCGAGTTTGGGTCTTGACAACTTGCCTCTGCCCAGTTACCCACTCCTTGCACACTATCCTGACAACTAAATAAACTTTCAAAATATCCCTTCCAGCGTTCCAAGACCTTACATTCTTCACTCAGTAAGCACCCATCTTCTGCTCTTATTCCATTCATACTCGATGTTTTTGTTACTCCGCGAGCCAATCTTACCTGTTTCCAGAACAGCTTAACATTGGCCCTGAAGTTATCGGAGAACTTCCTGTTATATTTTTCTTCCTTTTCATCCTTCTTCATTTTTACCACCTCTTTGACTTTCGCTTTCATTTGCTTGTACGTATTCTACCTGACGGACAAAAAACTAATTTTCAATAAACTACCCTATTGAAAAGGTTTCCCTTTGGTTTGAACTTAAGTGTATGATGAAACAAAATCTGGGCAGGAGAATGAAATATTAGTTAAATTCTGTTGTAGCTAATAAACAAATTTGGAACAGAAAAAAAATTAAAGCATTATTAGTTTTAAAATAAATGGATAAGTTTTAATCCCAATGTAGATAACATCAAACAAAGCCAAACCGAAATAATAAAAAATGCGATTTTAAGCTCAACAAGAACCCGTAGACAACAATCGAATTTATTTTTAATGTCTGGGAACTCCTTTGTGTATGAAAAAAAGTTGTTTGAAAAATAAAACGACGAAAAAATCAGCACGCGTTCACTTTCAAACAATGGTGCACAATATTTGCTATAGGATTAGTGTGTTTGTGTTTCTCATGCGATTCAGTCGGTCAACCGATGTGTCTGTAGCCTTAAACATTGTACAAAAGTAGTTCGCAGTAACAAAAGGGGACAAAGAGAGACTTTTTATGTACGACACCACTAAAATAAATTTTTGTAGTCCGCGGCCAAACAGGTTCTTCCAAAGAATTAATATTCGTTTTTTATTGGCTTTTATTAAAAAAAGCTATCAAGTTTTTTATACGAACTGTACGGATCACAACCGTGTTTATTTACATCACTTTTTTAGCTTTGAGTAGATGGCACTTTTCCATATAAAACTTAATCATTCAAATCAAATCAATCATTTATTCGCATAGAATGTAGGTATTGTACAATAAAGTTGTTATAAAAAATAGTGAGCCGGGTACATTCTGCCAGAGTTTAGGCATGCAAAATTCAACAATAATGACATCATCAATAAGCTTATGGGTAAAATTATGAAATAGTGTTGATTAAGATACCAATAAATTATTCTAACAAGTCCAGAAGTGTATCAAATAATATTAAAATGTTGAGATGTCACACATAGGATCATTCAAAAATCAACATTTCTGTATCAAAAAAGCCTTCAGTTTATCCTTAAATTGTCGAAGGGTATCACTTCTTATGCTGTCCTGTAGTTTATTAAATAGGTATCAATGTTTCGGTTTTTTGGACTTGATTCATAATATTGACCTTTTGACACATTTATGTTCCAAGGACCAAGACTATATTTATCTGAAAATGTAACATATTCGTAAAAAAATTAACATAATTGTCACATTTTTGCGACAGGCGCTGTTTGACAAAGCAAATTAGTTTTAAAGAAAGTTATAACAGATTATTGCACGTCGGTTTTATTAAAAATGACCCTGATTATTTGGCACATTCCAGAAGTGTATTCACGATTGACAAGTGTTTCAAGTGTCCCTTCATCTCCTCATTACAAACTGCATGCTCTCCTCACGAGACATCTTATTAATGGGCGACAACTTTATGTCCAGCAACGGCACCGGTACTCGTTTGACGCGATCGTTATCTCCTGACACCTGCAGCTAGCTGGTGGCGCAGTTGTATGAAGGCTATGTAGCTCATCTCAACAAGTGGTGGAGGAGTGCTTAATTACTGCGCGGCGCATGAATTCGTTTGATACCAGTTTTGAGTGTTATGAAAATTGATAAATTTTAAACCTGTCTTGAAAAAGGATCGCAAATCGCAATGTGCACACTTACTGCTTACAAAACAATCACACCGTTCGTGACTGTTTGTTTTTGTTGTGTATCGAGTGTTGGCAGAACTGTTGGCTTGTATGAAGATAGAATACTGTTAAATATCATTACCGTGACTCAGGCCTGGGCCTGCAGTCTCGACATAGCTAACGATCGTTACGCTAGCTAACATTCGTTAACTCTTACCACAAAATAGTAAGTATACAGAAGGGCCACTCCCGCCGTTTGGAAAATTGACAGCTAAACTTGACAGATTCACTAGGGTTGTAGTGTTCGTGATAATAAATGGATATTTGATGCCCTGTCTACCCTCTAAGGCATGTAAGCATGATATGATGTATGTTTAGACGAATCTATGTATTTATGTTTGTAACTTGGGCAACCTACCCTTTTTTTTTTAATTCGGAATCAATATAGTAGCAACCCTAGTGAATCTGTCAAGTTTAGCTGTCAATTTTCCAAACGGCGGGAGTGGCTCTTCTGTAAACTTAGTATTTTGTGGTAAGAGTTAACGAATGTTAGCTAGCGTAACGATCGTTAGCTATGTCGAGACTGCAGGCCCTGGTCCTTATCGGAGGGCGAGCTACCCAGTACTCGCCGTCCGAGTAGTAGCTAGTCTAAAATTAATAAATAAATGACCAATACATGACCACCCATATTTTGTTCTACGTTTGAATAATTACAAAATGGTTAAAAAACCTGCCTTAAAAAACCGGCCAAGTGCGAGTCGGACTCTCGCAAGAAGGGTTCCGTACCATTATCGCAAAAAACGGCAAAAAAACATGTTTGTTGTATGAGACCCTACTTAAATATTTATTTTACTTTGTTTTTAGTATTTGTTGTTACAGCGGCAACAACAACATCTGTAAAAATTTCAACTGTCTTGCTATCACGGTTCATGAGATACAGTCTGTTGACAGACGGACGGATCGCAGAGTCTTCGTAATAGGGTCCCTTTTTACCCTTTGGGTACGAAACCCTAAAAACTGACAGCAGTAACAGCCAAAAAGAGCACACATGCCAGGTGTTAATCATAATGATGATGTTGCTTGTTACTTAATTTTACTCATTACAAAATCGGTAACCATGTACCAATTTTGTAATGAGAAATCACCAAAAAAGAAATGGTAAATTTGTAAATAATGGTTAACCGCAATACAACGATTATTTAGTGCACCTGGTGTTGTTATTTCCCCGAATGCTTGTGTCCACACCTAATTATTGTCATTGAAATCAATGTCATCTGTCAGGGAAGCCATTTTGTTGTGTTTTGCACATGGCGTGTCCACCGCTACTTCTGAAAGGAGATCCGTATCTGCCGACACCTGTTTTTACACCATTTTGTTTTTGATTCGTTCTTGTTTTTTCAGAAAGTTCGCAGTTTTTGCAATTAGCGGTATTAATTATTTAACAAAAAACATGTTCTTACAAGGAAACATTTGCTTGACATGAATGAACGTAGCGGTTTTTTGCACTTGTGTTTATTCCTTGATGGAAGCGTAAAGATAAGGCATGCATATTTTTTTAGACTGCGTAAGTATTTTCTCCAATCAAATTGGCAGTTTTAGCTTATTTGTTAATGCAATAATTCGAGGATTGGGTACCTAGATGAGAGTGGAGACAGTTTCATTAATAAAAAACCGGCCAAGTGCGAGTCGGACTCGCGCACGAAGGGTTCCGTACTTGGTAAATTGCGGTTTACGATTTATGACGTATTAAAAAAATAACTACTTGCTAGATCTCGTTCAAACCAATTTTCGCTGGTAGTTTACATAGTAATGTACATCATATATTTTTTTTAGTTTTATCATTCTCTTATTTTAGAAGTTACAGGGGTGGGGACACACATTTTACCACTTTGGCAGAGTCTCTCGCGCAAACTATACAGTTTAAAAAAGGGTGGTATTTAATACTTTAACTGTAATTCCCCTTTTTTCAATCAAAATATTCGAAATTACTACCAAAAATACTGAATTGCACACTAAATTTGCTCATCAAATAAATGAATTATACTATACTGCTAGATCTTTAAAGCTTAACTGTTTTACTGAATAACTATCTGTTAACTAAAAGTAAATCTAATAATTCTTCGAGTGCAACAAAATATTTAAGTTTTAAAGGAGGGGGGGAAACGAAACAAAGTCGACGGAGCCCCGCTGCGCAGGGCTCCTATTTCTGTCTGCAGGGTCTAAAGTAACCTAACATGAAGGAGATGACGGGAGCTGAGTTCGCTCGCTTTGCTCGCTCACTTCAGCTCCCGTCATCTCCTTCGAACCTAACCTATCCGTGTCGGGGTGCCCTAAGCTCCCGAGCTCGCTTCGCTCGCTCTTGGACTAATTCACATTTATTTTATATTTAATTGAATAATTTGTGTGCAAATCAGTATTTTTGTTTTACGGTGAGTAATATTGTTTTGCAGTAGGTTATTAGTGGAGATATTTTGTTTGCTTAAATTTCTAAATAGAGGTGCAGTTAAAAATTCCCCTTTAAAAATAATGATATTAGAAACCTCAATATCATTTTTGAAGACCTATCCATAGATACCCCACACGTATTGGTCTGATGAAAAAAAATATTTTTAGTTTTAGTTTCAAGTATGGGAACCCCCAAAATTTATTGTTTTATTTTAATTTTTGTGTGAAAATCTTAATGCGGTTCACAGAATACATCTACTTACCAAGTTTCAACAGCATAGTTCTTATAGTTTCGGAATAAAGTGGCTGTGACATACGGACGGACAGACAGACAGACAGACAGACAGACAGACATGACGAATCTATAAGGGTTCCGTTTTTGCCATTTGGCTACGGAACCCTAAAAAGTTAATTTAAAAAATATAAAATCCCGACTGCTTAAAAAGCCAACTAAAAAGACGTAAACAAGAAGAAAATCATGTTGTGCAGTCGGAGGATACATCTGGTTTCGGTCAGCCAGCTCGCGAATATGTATCCTCCGAATTAACTTTTTTTATTTACCTACAACTTTTTAGTTATTTTTTTTTTCAATTTTGTTACATTTAAACATATAAGTGTTTTATATTTTTGAAATCACCTCTTAAAACCCCTTATTTTGATACCCCACACGATAGGTTTAGAAGAAAAAAAAATTTTTACCTCCACAAAATGGCGCCCAAAAGCCGCCATGTTTTTCATTTCCAATTTTAATGTAGCCAGTGACACTCGCAGAGTTAAGACGAATCGAGTGACGTAAACATCATCAAAATCGGCCAACGCATTTGGTCTCTAGAACGCCATATAGGAACAAACAAACATACATACACACATAGACTGATAAACACATTACCCTCCTTTGGCAGTCGGGTAAAAAGGACTTTAATATAAGATTCGAAGTGAAATTCAGAACACGATCGTACGATAGCATTCCTACCTATGTTGTATTTTGTCCGGTACTTCAGGCGTACTTTTCAATTACGATTTGGTATCTTATCAATGAACGATTGTTGGCCGAAATTGCCTCTGTAATCTGAAATTTCATCTCCAACCGCGCACTCATCCTCTTATGCAGCGGACCACCGCAAAGCATGTAGCTATGCAAAATTAATTACAGGGACTTTAATCAAGTAACTCTTTCTGAGTTTATGTAGTTCATTGTTAGCGCCAAAAAGCTTATTTTCCGCCTCCTAGGCTTTATTCTCTTAAAGATATTTTAGTAGGACGAGGAACAAAGCACGGACTACTAATGTGATTATTATGCAGATGCCTCAGTGCGTTCATTCGGAAGACTTGCTGTAATTTCTGGTTTTAGTCAATATCGCGCTTTCATCTTTCACCGTCATTAAAGAACCTGTTTTAAAAAGTCTGTTGGTGTTCTCGGAATCGATTAGAGGGAATACTTGTGTCGTTTTGTGAGCGCATAGCAACCCCTCAGTTCTGCGAAGATTGTGGGCTCGTGACAGTTGAGGCGACCGCTTCCAAACATGGTAAGATGGCGTCTGCGCACGTCGATATATCCGGTAACACTGTTTCAGAGCTCAGACCGCAGGTATTCGCATTTCACAGACACGCCAAACTGCGAAAATGATGCGACAACGCGTTTTCGTAGAAATTGTTATACGGATAAAGTATCCATTGAACAATAAGGCTGAAAAGATAAAAGCATTGTCGCATCGTTGTCGTGCCGTGTCTGTCTGTGAGAGATTTTATGCGAAAAACGGCGGTCTGAGGTCTGAAACTTTTAATCTAATCTCCAAAAGTCTTTTAACAGTCTTGACATAGCGCGATTGATCGTTTTCGGCCGACAACAACTTAATCTGAGTTCTTAACTTCGTTTAAGTTAGACGTTGTTAAGACAGCAACGAAAATATTGTGACAAGTTGACAACAGCCGTTTTAAAGTTATTCTCTAAAAACATGCTGTACTCATTTGACGTCATAGTTTAGCTAGGTAAATATTTGGACAGGTGCATGAATGTAGCCCACACATAAACGTGATTATATGTAGGTACTCATTTTGATAGGTACTTTGTCCAAATCTTGCATATTAATTAATTTAATAAATAAAGAAAAATAATCTTTAGTCTCAAACGAATCTACAAGTCTTTTTCATGGTTAAAAACCTCCTTGATAATTGTACTTACTTACTAAAATTTACTAAAGTAAGTAGCTAAGTACTAGCCAAATATGTCAAAAAAAAAACAGCACGCCTTTATTTTTTTTTGTTATTGTTTTTAGAGTTCCGTACCCGAAGGGTAAAAACGGGACCCTATTACTAAGACTCCGCGGTCCCGGTCCGTCTGTCTGTCTGTCACTAGGCTGTATCTCATGAACCGTGACAGCTAGACTGTTGAAATTTTCACAGATTATGTATTTCTGTTGCCGCTATAACAACAAATACTAAAAACAGAATAAATTTAATATTTAAGTGGGGCTCCCATACAAAAACCTGTTTTTTTTGCGGTAATGGTACGGGACCGTTCGTGCGCGAGTCCGACTCGCACTTGGCCGGTTTTTTTTTGTTATTAGTGGCTTCGGCTTTTAATTGACGGGTTTCTGCCAGTTTAACAAATAAAGTGCTAAGGAAAGAGAGGTTTTAGAAAAGAAAACCTTATATTCAATTCGAATTAAAGTAAAATTTACTGAAGATCCTATACCTAATATTAATGTAGGTATTATCATTTTTTTTGTTTTACAGCTTTATGCCATTTGAGCATAGCACTTGCGAGTTGCAGTTCTACAATTTACTACTTCGCAGTAAGTAGTGAATAATCTGGCTATTAAATTGTAATGTGGTAACCCGTGGCCATCATGAAAAGTATCTTTTTATCCCAAGGGAACGTACAGTCAGGGATCAAAAGTGCAGTCTTGCTCTCCCAAAACTCAAATGGCTAGTTTTTGTAGAATTTAAATTATCCACAAGTGGTTTAATATGTTGTATAAAAATTATATACCTACCTACTGACCGTTAAAAGTTGAAATTAATCTCGCATTTCTCAGAAATTTAAAACCTTAAATTTTAAATGATTCGTTCAAATAATCTTTGAAATGTGAATTAAGAGCCCAATATTCCATAATTTTGTGATTGGGAGAGTTGATTAAACAAGAACATAAAATGTTTATGATCGATTCTAGAAAATGTTAATTTTACACATAATTCACTATCAAATCTATGCATATCGCGCTAACTAGTGACATTTATTTGAACCAAATGGTCTTTGATAGCGATGGGACCCCGTACTATAGGCGTGCAGCCTGCAAGCATGACCAGATGTATAAACGTAAACAAAGCAAAAGAACATACATAGTTTTCGGCCAGAAAAAGAAAAAAAGCCGGCCAAGTGCGAGTCGGACTCGCGCACGAAGGGTCCCGTACCAATATCGCAAAAAAAATTTATGGGAGCCCCCCACAGAAATCTTAATAATAAGGCAATAGAAATGCTATAGTACTAAATTTTATATCGGGACGAGTGTCGCCGGGGTCACAGCTACTACTACATAAACAAAAAATAGATACACAATTACACCTACAAATGCACTTTGCATTACTGCTACAAAATTAATTAAAAAGACATTACGCAATATTTTTTATAAACGCATAATGTCAGGGGGCGCGACTCCTGCAGCCAATAAGAAACGTGTGCGAAAAGCAAAAAATTATATTGCGTGCTCACTCTCGGCCCTCGGCTCTCGGCCAACTCATGCGGCTTGTACCTAGAATTTACGCAAAAGGCGATTTTTGTTTATTGCGTATGACTATAATTTCATTGCTGCTTTTAGCAGTAGTAATAGTAGACATGAATAAGCTTAAGCGTTAATGGTTATTGATTTGACAAAAAAATCGTTTTTTGTGATAAATCGTAGTAGTGATAGTGAAAATATTTGATTTGTCTATATCTGCTAAAAAACGAAAATATTTCAAAAATTAAGTATGTACTTACATATGAAATGTTATTCCTTTATTTGTTAAGTAACAAGTTTTGGACGAGTTTCCGCAGTTGGATATGCTGCAAAACACCATGTTTACCTCTCCCCGCGCGTCGCGCCGCGTCTCAAATAACACTAGAAACCGCAACAAACGCTCCGCGTGCACTTGTGTCCTCCAACACATAAGCGCGGCGACAAGGTCACGCGTCTATGCGACTTCTATTGCCTTATTATTAAGATTTCTGTGGAGCCCCCCAATTAAATATTTATTTTATTCTGTTTTTAGTATTTGTTGTTATAGCGGCAACAGAAATACATCATCTGTGAACATTGCAACTGTCTAGCGATCACGGCTGATGAGATACAGCCTGGTGACAGACAGACCGCGGAGTCTTAGTAATAGAGTCCCGTTTTTACCTTTTGGGTGCGGAACCCTAAAAATGTACCACCCATTGTACACTTGTTTTTATGTTTATCGGAGGAAGGTAAATGATTAATAGTTGGAAACGATGAAATATCGCTTGTAAACTTATTAGTTCAGTTTTATTTAATTGGCAACATTTAGCTTCTGATTCAAATTTCAATTGGATTTTATTCGATTGACAACACTTCATTTCCCTTATGTCAAAATACTTGAATTCGATTGGATGTTCAAAGCGGTGGTTTTGCCGGATGTGTGTTTGAGCCAATAATGAAGCGGCGAGCGCCATACTTGGCGATCTGTGTGGGGTCCCCGCCATTGTGGTTCTGAAGTTGAAAAGAAAACGCGCGGAGACGCGTTTGGTGTTTGAAAAGAGTTTGGAGGAATTCTAAAGTGGCGTGTATAAACTTGACAAAGTGTGGTTTTGTTGAGAGAAAGCGAAACGATTGGTGGCCGAATCCACTGCTTCGTTGTTGGATCAAAGACTATCTCTGAAACGGCATTAGTTACCTGCCTCGTGCATGCATTACCCACGATAAGCCCACAAGTACGAGGGTATATGGAAGGAAGCCCTCGTGTTTCCGACATCAGAAGTATGAACCAATGCACGCACAAGGCGATGCTGGATCAAATGAGACGAGTAATGGCTGGCGCGCTCTATTTGATGCGCAAAAATTTGCATGGAAGTACCTACCTACATAGAGAGACGTTTCGCAACTCGTCGGCTACTGGAGAGCGGAGACAGGAATATTATGTTGCCCGAAATCAACCGTATAGTTTGGCCTATACTAGACAATGTGCGAAGTCTAGTTGCAGATAATGTTAATGATGACATCGATGCCCAATCCTGACTAGATACCTACTGGGCAAACGCAACTGTGGTGTACAGATGTACAGGGAAGTATAAACTTAAGTATTCTGACAATAATTAGTACCTATCTAATGCCTTGTGAAGTTTAGCCACAATACCTATTGTTTTTCTTGGTATAAAGTGGCTACAATTTATAATAAATTTCTATTTTCGTTATGATGCTAAAAGAAACTTAGCCAGTTTCATACTGTCAGTGGAACTCGCATGAGAATAAGACGACTTGTGTAAATACAGTGCAAGAGAGCAAACATCCTTAAGCTACAACTTGATTCAACAAAACATTACGCTTGTGTGAAAACTTGCTAATAGACATGAATTTTTCAGGCATTCGTACAATATGCAACAAATAGCAGGGACGTCTGAACCCTTCAACAAGGCTGCTGTGGATACCACAAGACCTGTTGTGACCAGCTGTGTGTGGTGATACAAGTGCGGAGCTCAGGTTCCATTTCAAAAGGCAACACATAACCCGCAGCCTACAGCGCTATGAAAGAGGAAATTTAGTGGTGTTATACATGCCACTACGGTGATCAATCCATTTAATATTTTCTGGTAGCATCTAGGAGTCTGGACTTGTGCATGTGAGCATGGTCGGCACTGCTGCCTGACCCATCCGGGAGTACAGGCTTAAGGTATGTTACTTTGATTGATCTGCATTCAACAATTGCTGCATCTGCATTCAGCTGTACATTTTTGTGGCAGCTGAAGTATGTATTGGGTTTGGATTTACCGAAGTTTTACAATTAATTCTTGCATTCATTGCAATCTATAACTATTGCATTATTTTGTTTCATGGAAATGTGTCATGTAAGTAACAAAAAAAGAGTAAAAAAAATATATTCAAACAGCGCTATCCGTGTTATGGTGTTGATACTGTATGTTTCTTTCAATAATCATCGAAAGATTCGGGTCCCCATTAGCTTTAATATGCTGCTTGAAATAACTTATTGAATAGGTGCATGAATTTTTTTATGATCAATTAAAAAAATGAACAAATCATTTTTACACGGACAGAATGAGAAGTCAGTCCATGTCACGCCATCTATTGATATCCTTGCTTTGTTCGAGCTTTGAAATATTTTGTTTCATCAAGTATTTAATCTTTTTTATTCACCAACAAAATAAACAACAAAACGATTTTTGCAATTTTATGTTTCTGATGTACTCGGAGCATTGGAACGTGGGGACGAAACGCAAAGAAATGAGATTTCATTACATTATTATGTTGTTAGAACAATTAACGTAGTTTTATTTTCTCTATGATAACATTGTACACGGTTTTGTGACCACTAGTGCTGTCATAAGCATAAACACAGATAATAAATAGGTTGTTGTTTACTGACAATCGAGAAGTAAAGATATTAGCAATCCGTTTTTTTAATATGTTTGAACACTAGGAATTTTAGCCATGCATTTTTTATTAATAGGTGTCACTTCAGATTTCCCGTAAATATTACTACCACTGAGTTTGTTGTTGATTTGATCTCCAAGGGAATTTGTGAATATGCTTTTCCTTGAAAATAACATACTTTCTAACTGTTCGCGTCGGTATTTTCAATACAAGTTTGAATCCAGTTACGGAACGCAAAAAGAAAAATCGTAATAATAGTCGATCTTTTAACATCTTTGGCCGATTGGGGTTGTTTTTACAACTAAATTAAAGTATCAGGTATAAGGGAACAATATTTATTTTGTTTACGTTGAATTCACTTATGTTTGTGATATACATTCAATTATTTTTTAAATGATATTTTGGTTCATATCAAAACAGAAAAATCTTATCTCAATTTTCTAAGGTGAAATATTGATTCGCTGGATCGATTCAGTACTGGATATCGATTGAAAAAACGTTTATTTATTTTTTGTCCTTAAAATTGATTCGTCAATTAATCGATAACAGAACGTCATCCCTTGCTCATCTCTTTAAGACATAAAGACATTGACAAGTAAGTGTCAACATTCGAAAAAGTTTGATGATACAAAACAAATAACTTTGATATGATTTTTAACTTAAAAGTTACTAGATAAAGACTAGATTATTAATAAATCGTTACAATGTGTGAGTCACTGTGAGGATTAGACTTTTAACTTTTGCATTGTTGCAAAGACATGCAATAACTTTCAGTTAAGAGCTATGTAATCAAGATTATTTTCAAACCAGTGTTAAAGTTTAGTGAAATAGTTTGTTGTTCGACTCGATTTGCAATCTTACAACCTGCAAACATCACGAGGATTAACGTTACTATAGCCTAGACAGTTGGCGTTTAGTTTTGTTGCTACCAACGGTCTGAAGTTGTTATATATCGCATTGTAGAGAACTAACCAACTGATAACATGTCATTCTAATGATACCTACAAATAAAAATGATTTAAATTGACTATGGTGAATGACAAGTGCAACTAGACATTTAGATGGTGTCGAGAAGACGTGTTCAGGTATTATGAGATGCTCGAGAGCCAATAACTGTTCCAAGTTGTGGCTGAGGATGAGATAGATGTTCAATTGGCAACATTTTAATTCACATAGAACGGTTTCTCAGTTTCGTGGGTCAGAGAGATGACGGAGTCAAGAGTTTATTCGGCGTTTAAGTTGAAAGTGCATTCTGTGTAGCGAATGTATTTGCTAAGTTATTGTGAATTGTAGACCACGGATGGGATACTTGGGTTCTATTTGATGTACTTGGTACATGGGTTTTTGTTTTTTTTTTTTTTTGGAGGAAACTAGGAATGGTTTCCTTGTTCTGTGTTGTTCAACGATGCTTGGCCTCGGTAATCTTGAACATTGTTCAAAATTTTTAATAATTGTAGCATCTCTTTAAAATGAAGGTTTGTATTTGTGAATTGTGTGGTGTCATGTAGGAAGTCTAGTACCTACCTAACTTGAATAATAAGTTTGGAATTTAAAGTATACTGTCAGTAATGGCTGTGCTAACTTGTTGAATAGTCTGTGCTGGTGATTTTGAACATACCTAACGTTATTTTGTGTTATTTCATTCAAGTTGGATAAGATAATGTTAACACAGATGTAAAGTCGGTGATGTGCGGTGCATGATTTAATTTTTAGTTTGCAAAGTTGGTAATGTTTGGTGTTGTAAGTTATTATACCTATCGTACTGAGAGTTTGGTATGAAATCATGAACATAGAATAGAGTTCTTGAGTATGCTTTTGGCTGTGTATGAAATCATGAACATAGAATAGAGTTCTTGAGTATGCTTTTGGCTGTGTATGAAATCCTGAATGTGAGGTTGCCGTTGTATTCAGAATAAAGATTGATACTGAGAGTAAAGATTGAAATAACAAATTTTATTTTGGTTTAAAGGTGCTGTTTGGAAGTGAAATGGAATTCTGAATGGTGGCAATTATGTGTTGAATTAAAGGCTTTGTTTGGTTCATGATGAGTTTGAGAAAATCTGAAAGATTAAGTACCCATTGACGTAACTGAATGAAATATGTTGAAGACTGATTCAAATCAATCTAGCAATGGTGAGGTCGTGTGCATGGTCAAAGGACTGACTGTGCAGTGAAGAGTAGTCACTGCGGTGACTACTGTAGCCTTAGATGGGCTGGTGAGTGGTCAGAGATGACTGCTGTAGCCTAAAATGGGCTGGTGAGTGGTCAGAGATGACTGCTGTAGCCTTAGATGGGCTGGTGAGTGGTCAGAAATGACTGCTGTAGCCTTAGATGGGCTGGTGAGTGGTCAGAGATGACTGCTGTAGCCTAAAGTAGGCTGGTGAGTGGTCAAAAGATGACTGCTGTAACCGAGATGGGTTACGAGGCCTGGTCAGGATGACTATGGTTGCAGGATGGTCACAGGGTTGACCATCAGGAGGCACAGCAATTGCTGTGGGACCAAGAAACATTGCTGGATATGTATGGGGGGGAGCCTAGTCCCTCTGGGGCTTCGGTGACCTGTTGTTTAGTGTATGTGGCATGGGTATCTGGCAGTCTTGTTGCTTCGAGAGGACCGGTTGTCTGGGGGAGCCTGGTCCCTCTGGGGCTTTGGTGACCTGTTGTCTGGGGGGAGCCTAGTCTCTCTGGGGCTTTGGTAACCTGTTGTGTGTCTGGGGGAGCCTGGTCCCTCGGGGGCCTCGGTGACCCGTTGTTTGGTGTATGTGGCATGGTATGTTGTGTTGGGCGTTTGGGTGGTTTCTGGCACACTAAGTGCTTCGAGACCGATTTGACGTCTGTTGGGAACCTGGTACCTCTGGTGCTTCGGTAACCGTTTAGAATGTGTTAGTTAAAATGGTTGTCTAAACGGTGAGGTGTCTGTTTCGAGAGTACGACGATGGTTGTGTACGGTGTACGGTGTGGAGACCTAGATTTACATGGAGAAAACAAATGAACATGTTTCGAGAGTACGACGATGTTTGTGTACGGTGTGGAGACCTAGATTTACATGGAGAAAACAAATGAACAGTGTGAAAGTTTTCATGAGAGTTGAGTTTGAGAATTATGATTTCATGAGTAAAGAAGTTCTTGATTTTAGTTGTCGGCTAGTAATATAAGGTGTTGATTGAAGGTTTTACGTGGAAGATGTCACGACCACGTAATTTTTTTTTATTTGGTCAGGAGCGGCCGAACTTAACCTATTAGGTACTTAATAATTTTTTTTTTGTTCTCTTGGTTCTTGTTTTTTTTTTTATCACAACTGAGTAACGATGTTGTTCATCGCTCTACATCAAACGTGGGACCGTTTGAATGTCAAGATGGCCGTATCGGAGGAAGGTAAATGATTAATAGTTGGAAACGATGAAATATCGCTTGTAAACTTATTAGTTCAGTTTTATTTAATTGGCAACATTTAGCTTCTGATTCAAATTTCAATTGGATTTTATTCGATTGACAACACTTCATTTCCCTTATGTCAAAATACTTGAATTCGATTGGATGTTCAAAGCGGTGGTTTTGCCGGATGTGTGTTTGAGCCAATAATGAAGCGGCGAGCGCCATACTTGGCGATCTGTGTGGGGTCCCCGCCATTGTGGTTCTGAAGTTGAAAAGAAAACGCGCGGAGACGCGTTTGGTGTTTGAAAAGAGTTTGGAGGAATTCTAAAGTGGCGTGTATAAACTTGACAAAGTGTGGTTTTGTTGAGAGAAAGCGAAACGATTGGTGGCCGAATCCACTGCTTCATTGTTGGATCAAAGACTATCTCTGAAACGGCATTAGTTACCTGCCTCGTGCATGCATTACCCACGATAAGCCCACAAGTACGAGGGTATATGGAAGGAAGCCCTCGTGTTTCCGACATGTTTTTTGTCCTGTATATGTATTTTTTGGTGTACAATAAATAATATAATAATAATAATAATGTTTTACTTATTCTGCCCGTATATTCAATCTATCTTCTACCGCTTCTTACCGCTTTCCATTCTACCGGGTTAATATCAACCCTGCTTCTCTAAGGAGCTTAGCAGGTAGTGTTTTGTGATTTCCATGGAAAAACGTCCTTATTTTATAAATCTAGGCATGTATGTAGATAATTTTCTTTAAATAAGTGTGTACCTGCTGTCATGACCTGCGCGTACACAGACCAAAGCGGGCGCAGGCACCGTTTCCGAGTCAGTGTCGCTTTAAAAACTATAGCCTAGCGGAAAATCTAGTTCAGGTTCGACCTAGTTTACTGGCTGACATTGTACAAACACTATCGGGGGCCAGTTAACAATGTAACATTAAATGGTACAAATTGGTACACCGGTTTTGTTTCAGATCTAGATTTAGGCGTTTTCCTTGTAAGTCGTTATTGTATTTACGCTTAGAACAGTAATAGGTGGTTAGACTATACAGTAAATAACTGTACCAACTTATGCACATGTCCTAGGCCCTAGGACCTGGGGATAAAGCAGTGATTTATGTCACTGGTGCAATATTAAACCCCGAGCGTAATGAAGGATTTCATTGATGATCAGATTTAGTTCTCCTATGTGTCGTACCCTCAGATCAAAGTTTTGAATCCAGGCAAGACCTTTGGTTTGTGTACCTAACTTATTTCATGACCACTGCGTATATTATATGAGACTAGATTCTGCTAGCGGCTTCGCTGGTATTCAGAAGCCGACAATCATCGACATTGAACGTCCTCCCGGGATAAAAAAGTATCGTATGTCCTTCTCTAAGGTCGTATCTATCTCTAAACCAAAATTAATGAAACATGGTACAGCGGTTTTAGGCGTGAAAACGTAAAAAGCGACAGATATTGTAACTTTTATATTTATTACTAGCTTCTACCAGCTATTCGCCCTTTCTTATCCCAAGGGCACATTATACTGGGATGAAAACCTATGCCTATGTGCTATTCCAGACTATAAGTCTATAATCTATGTCTGTGCCAAATTTCATCCAGATCCGTTCATCCGTTCTAGCGTAATTGAGTAACAAACATACATCCACACACATATCCATCCAATCTTTCACATTTATAATATTAGTAAGATAATATTAGTTTGGATGTTAAGAATTTACTTCAGTCTTCTAATGTCCTACTTCTGACAAACCCGGCTTCTTATCATATAAAGATAAGTTTGACACTAATAATCTCTCTGACACGCGCTTATTAAAACACAGACTTTACTGTGTCGGACGATAGCACGACTGGGGTTCGATGTATAACCTTAGTAAGTATTAGATGGAATTTAATTGACAGAATAGGGATGTTTCCTGGGTAGAAAAATAATATAATTATATTTAATCCGTCAGTGAGATTATCAATTAATATTGAACCCGTATTTTTTTCACATAAATAAAAATTGACAAAGATAAAGCGCATCAAAGGCCGAGTCACCCACGTCCGTAGGAGAGTACCCTTAGATTCCCTACACGTGGTCCCCGGGTGGTGCAAATCAGGTGACACAACTGGTGGTAGGCTTCGGCCGAAGGCTTGTGACCACCCACTGAGCAAAGACGTACCGCCAAGCGGCCTGGCCGTGTTCCGGATACGATGCTCAGTGTAGCCATCTAGAGGAGTTGGGTCGAGATAGCTGTTCCACTGCAAGCAGACCAGTCTGGCGCGCGCTGTTATGGGCGTATCGGGAGACTAGTCGCGAAGGGTAGCGGGATCCGAGGCACGGTGCACCGCTGGCCGACCGCAGGTAGTTGGGGGCCCAAGTAGTGTGCCAGCCACACATGAAAGGCTGCCCCGCCAACTGTCGAAAAATCCCGGAATGCACTATCGTGCTGGTTGGCGACCAGAAGGGAGGGCCCGATAGACATTCAGGGGGGGCTCGGGCGTCCCCGCAGTCTCCGGGCTAGTGCCCCAATGATGGCGTCCTTTCAGTGCGTGTCTGTAGGTTAGCAGCGTGGAACCTCGTCTCACTTCCTACTCCTCTCTTCCATTCACTCTTCTTTAAATGAAAATGCCAAGGAAAAAAAATACAGGATATAAACAGCGGCTGCACCCCCTCCCACACAAAGTGCACCTCACCAACATTAGAGGTCTGCACTCAAATCTCTCTGCAGTCCACTACCACCTGGAGACTGAAAAACCAGCGCTGTTTTTCCTTACGGAGACGCAGATAGCGAGTCCGTCAGACGCGTCGTACCTATCTTACCCAGGGTTTACTCTGGAGCACAATTATAAACCACGCGCGGGAGTGTGTATGTACGCCCGTGACGACACTTGCTATCGGCGTCTCCGTAACCTTGAGGACCCAAGATTTTCGACGCTGTGGGCTCTAGTGGACACAGGTCTGGATAAAATTATCTACGCCTGTGTCTACCGCTCGCACAGTGGAGATCAGGAGACAACCAGGCTCACAGAGTACCTCAGTGAGGCGGCTGATGCGGCACAGCAGCGGTACCCTTCCGCCCAATTAGTGTTACTGGGGGACTTTAATGCCCACCACCAGGAGTGGCTCTTCCCATAGCAGTGCACTGACCATGCTGGACGGGAGATGCGTAAGCTTTAACCTTACCCAGCTGGTCCAGGGGGCAACGAGGGTGCCGGATGTTGATTCGCACACGGCCAATTGCTTGGACCTTCTGCTGACAACAGAGCCAGACCGATACTCTGTGTCGATAACTTCACCTTTGGGTAGTTCCGACCATTTTCTGGTGAAGTCTGTGTCCGTCTACTCCCCGCCCGATCCCAGCCCAAGAGGCACGCGGCGGGTTTGGCGGTACAGGTCAGCAGATTGGGATGGCATGCGATCTTTCTTCGCATGTTATCCTTGGCAGCCTACTTGCTTTTCTTCGGATGATACTACGGCGTGCGCGGACAACGTGACGGATATGTTGCGTCAGGGAATGGAGTACTACATTCCGTTTTCTGTCGTAACAATGACCAATGTTGACCGGCCATGGTTTGGCGCTGAATGTCATCGCGCCGACGCGCTTAAACATGAGGCGTACCTGGCATGGGTTGACGCTCGTTCGCGCAAAGCGAGTGACGTGGGTCAAAGGAAGAAAGCCTATAACAGAGCTGCCAAGTCCTGCAAGAAGGTGTTGAGAAGGGCTCGGTTCGACCACATTGGCCGAATAGGGGCCAAACTTGCTACTTACCCAGCAGGTAGCAAAGCGTTTTGGTCCCTGGCTAAATCGGTCGAGTCCAACTTCAGCCGTCCCTCACTACCACCACTGCTGAAACCCGACGGGTCGCTGGCCCACTCTGCTGAGGAGAAGGCAAATTTATTTGCCTCTCTTTTTGCGGAATCTTCACGTCTGAACCCTGGTGACGCGCGGCCCCCTTCTTATCCTGATGGATGCGAGACGAGTATGTCGGACATTCGTATCCATCAAAAGGACGTCCGTAAGGTACTGCGCAACCTCGACGTGAACAAGGCTAGTGGCCCGGACGGAATACCAGCAATAGTTCTCAGAACCTGTGCGCCTGAACTGTCTCCGATCTTGACACGCCTATTCCGCCTTTCGTATGAGACTGGAAAAGTGCCGAATGCTTGGAAGCTAGCTAACGTACAGCCCGTGCCCAAGAAGGGTAGTCGAGCTGACCCGGCCAACTACAGACCCATCTCTGTAATGTCCATACTCTGTAAGAGTATGGAGCGTGTACTTAACACGAAGCTCCTGGCATACCTAGAATCTAACGATATCCTTAGTGACCGCCAATACGGCTTCCGCCGAAATCGGTCTACTGGGGATCTTCTAGCGTATGCCATTCACATCTGGAGTGAGGCCATCGAGAGGCACGGGGAAGCGCTTGCCGTCTCCCTCGACATCTCGAAGGCTTTTGATAGGGTCTGGCACGAAAGCCTTATTGGTAAGCTTCCTTCATTCGGTTTGCCCGGTGGTCTGTGTGATTGGATTGCAGACTTCCTGAGAGATCGGTCCATTCGAGTGGTTATCGATGGCTGCTCGTCGGACCAATTGGATATCTATGCCGGTGTCCCTCAGGGGTCGGTACTCTCAGCAACTTTATTCTTGCTGCATATTAACGATCTGCTTAAACCCGGCACCTTTGGGTATGCTGACGACAGCACTGTTGCTGAGAGATACTTGTCCAACGCTCGTGCTACCGGGCCTCAGATCCGGTCTCTCCGGGAGGCCATGGTGGAGCGCTTGAACCTGTCCTTGCAGGCAGTCTCCGAATGGGGCGATGCCAATCTGGTCAGGTTTAATGCCGCTAAAACCCAGGCGTGTCTTTTTTCCGCTAAAAAGAGTTAATTTTACCCAGATCCAACTTTCCGAGATGCGACCGTGACAATAACTGACCATCTTGAGCTTCTTGGCGTTACGTTGATATCTACTCTCAATTTTGGCCCTTACATTGAGGCAAAGGCTCAGCTGGCTGCCAAAAAGCTGGGGATCCTTGCAAAGGAGAGACGGTACTTCACGCCGGAACAGCTCCTCAACTTGTATCAAGCGCAAGTTCGATCATGCATGGAGTACTGTTCTCATCTCTGGGACGGATCAGCCAAATACCAGCTTGACGCACTAGAGTCGATCGAAAAGCGAGCCAAGAGGCTCATCGGCGATGAGGCGCTGGTCAAGTCAAAGCTCCAGAGTCTTGAACATCGTCGCCGAGTTGCCAGCCTGTCGGTTTTTTATCGGTTACATTTCGGGGAGTGTGCGATGGAATTGCACGATATAATTCCACCTAGCCCGTTCCATCATCGGACTACCAGACGTACGGCGATGCGCCATCGATACATGGTAGACATCCCACCCATACGCACAAAACGTTTTGGGAACACTTTTATTATGCGTACAGCTAAGGAGTGCAATTCCCTGCCGGAGTCTGTGTTTCCCGATAGCTACAATCTAGGGGTCTTTAAGTCAAGAGTGAATAGGTTATTTCTAGGCAAGCGTGTTTCACCGTCGACCACATCATCGCTTACCATCAGGTGAGATTGTGGTCAAGCGCGAGCCTATAGGTTATAAAAAAAAAAAAAAAAAAAGGCCTGTCACTGCGTCAGTATAGTGTGTAGCACACCGTGACGTCACACGACATTTCAACGCACTGTATCGTCGAAATTCTTTGTTTACGTGGCAAAATACGTGTCCAATATTTTTATGTAATCTAACTGACGGACTAAATAGTTTTTTTTTGTCATCTACCCTATTTAGACCAGGGTCGATAATTTTTGAAAAGAAAAAAAAATATAGTAGGATGAAAGCCATTGGAAAAGGAAGAGAATATACCAAAAATTAAAGGAAAAATAATTTACGGGCGATCTGAGGTCGGGAAGGGGAAAGGAGTGAGTTTTTAAGGGTGATAACGGTTTATCTCGATTTCCGGCAAAACTACAAGTCCTATGGAAAAAAGTGAAATGACAAAGTTGTAGATAATAAAAAGATCTACAATTTTGTATTGACACTTTTTTCACATAACCTCAAAATGTATGTGAAAAATTCAAATAACCGAGTTTTTAGTTTTAAATTTTTATCTTTTACAACTTTTTTTTTTTTCACATCGTTTGGTAAAAACTTACCTTTTTATGTCCCAAACACATTGTTATTTTTTTTTATTCGAAATATTTATTTTTCTCCTTATTTTGACCTAATATCGAAAAAAGTACCCCAATTTTCAATCGAAAATTCTTCTGTCAAAATATCTGCTTTTTTAAAAAAGTCGGTGGGCTCTTTGTTCGTTGAAATCTCAACTTTTTGATGGTGTAAAAAAAATATCTATACATTACTTGTATACCCTTCCCGACCTCAGATCGCCCGTAAATTATTTTTCCTTTAATTTTTTTAATATTCTTCTTCTTTCCCAATGGGTTTCAACATACTATTATTTTAATTCACTTTAAAAAGTGAATTAAAATAATATAAGTTAAATAATAGTAGTTTTTAAAAAGTGAATTCGAAAAACCGGCCAAGTGCGAGTTGGACTCTCGCACGAAGGGTTCCGTACCATTATCGCAAAAAACAACACAAAAATCACGTTTGTTTTATGGGAGTCCCACTTAAATATTTATTTTATTCTGTTTTTAGTATTTGTTGTTATAGCGGCAACAGAAATACATCATCTGTGAAAATTTCAACTAGCTAGCTATCACGGTTCATAAGATACAGCCTGGTGGACAGACAGACAGACATACTGACAGACGGACAGACAGACAGACAGACGGACCGCGAAGTCTTAGTAATAGGGTTCCGTTTTTACCCTTTGGGTACGGAACCCTAAAAATGGCAACGAAGTCGCAAAAGGCCTGGTTCACAAAATGGCAAATTCTCTAAAACCCAAATTCTCTGAATGGCCATTCTCTAAAAGCCTAATTCTCTGAATGGCCAATACTCTCCTCCTCCTCGCATCGTGTTCCTCATTACTGAGGGTCGTGATTCCCTGGTCTTCGTGGAAAAAACTTCTCCGTCACCTATTTGCGCCATCTGCTTCTGTCTATAGCGTCGTGGAGAGCATCGTGCAGCCTGGTATTTAACGATGAGCGGACTTGGTATGACCATCTGATTAGACTTAACCCTCGGACGTTTCTCTTTGATCAGTTACCATCAGCTGTTATTGTGTCCGTCCTTCCTGGTAATGTGACCAAAAACTTAATCTGATATTTATGTTTAGTTCCCGGAGGATAGAATTATTGGTGCGATAGGCAGTCCAGGGGATTTGCAACATCTTCCTCCAGCACCACATCTCAAAAGCATGGATTCGGTCACGGTCTTATGTATTAACCTTATCCTCGGTTTAAATTAACGATATTATTCACACATAACAGTTTGGCGGCATTCTCTATACTTCTCTTGAGCCTCAATTCTGTTACGAGATAATGAAAAAGCACCTGTGGATCAGACGGCCATTAAATTCAATGAAAAACGTTAAACATTTATTTCGTAAGAATATTTATATCTTTAATAACTTCTTTGTGTTGATATATTAATGGCCAATATACTATAATAAGTGATAATTAAACTTCAACGGATATAATGGTAAGTTGTCGATGCCCCATTAAGGCTAGTTGCCTGATGATTGATGTCTTCTCAATATCCCACGGTATTTATTTCCCTTAACCAACCGATTTTGTTTAAAGACTGTCCATACCATTCAAATGTAAGTTTTATAAATATCAGGTTAAGGTATAAAGTTGAATGTAGGATTGTAGGTGGGTCCTACCTATTCAATGTTAAAATGGAATTTTTCAAGTATTTTAAACATTTTATGTACTCTTAACGGTAAGTGGAATGTAGTGGGAACTTGAAGTGTAAATGCGTAAATTGTTATTGATATGGATTTTCGAAACTTTATGCTTCATGCTTGTTAACACTGTAATGATAATGTGCGAAGTATAATTAATTCATGATTTATTATACAGGACATCAGCTACCGCTTTGTTATTTCTCCGATAATAATTTACAACAAGAAAATCAACAGCTTGGTGTCAAAAACTTTTTTCCGATGGCAACACTAACAAGCGTGTCGAAACGTAACTGTCAATGTCAAAGAGTGGAAAATGTTTAGCTACTAATGTGGCTCTAATAAACGCTAAAATATGTTCAAAGAAAGATGGTGAAGGTTTTAAAACCTGACCTACTAAGCCGCAAAATAAATAAAACACACCCAAATCCCTTGTCAGTCTTATCACACGTATTATGGTGTATGATGTGTACGAAACAGATATTTCAAATCGTGCGTGTATTGTTTGTGCGCAAAACATACTGTCTCGTTTGCAACTCCCGTCACGCAATTTTCCCCCTTCTACGCAAAAATAACGGAGCATGCGACGTGTGTTGCCGGTGTTGCCATACTTCCCATCGTACACGTCATCACGGTGACGTGTTACCCGTTCATATAAAAATTTACGACTGTACCTCACATGTTAATATGTCTGCTGATGGCGTTTTCTCGTATAAAAGGGAAGGTATTTTGTGTATCGCTAACAACGACATACAGGGCGCGTGTTGTACTAAACGGGGATGTTCGTTTTGGTTGGCTTTGTTTGGCATGTGGACTAGCTTACTTGCATTCGAATTTTGAAACTTTTTGTAATGTGCCAGTTTTTAAAACTGGAACAGTTTTTACCGACTTCAAAAAATGGAGGCAACAATTCGATACGCGTACTGATGTAATATTGTTGTAACTGCACAATATTCAAATATGCTACTCTATGTGGGCCTCTAAACACGTGTGCCAAATTTCATAAGTGTATGTTTGTATGAATGTCCACGCATTCCTCCAAAACTACCAATCGGACCGTGATCATTCTTTGTGTTCAATTTCGTATCTCTCAAATTAGGGAATAGTGCAAATCTCATCTAAATCGGTCCAGCAGTTAGAGATATGGAGTATACAACCGAACTCCTTAGCGTTAAAAGCTTGATCTATTAGGTACCTTACTATAGAACTTGCGCAATTTTTTTTGTGATAGTGTAGGTACTAAAACTAAAAAGAAAGAAAAAAAAAAAAACTTTTTAGTCGGTTAATTTTTCTGTGAAAAGATTTTTTTCTATCATGCGCTTCTTTCGAGAGATGTTTTTAACATTGCTGGCTTGCTTTGTGTACTGTCTCTATGGTTGGAATTGGCGCCGAAAAAGGTTTTTGGCATGAAAACGCGGCTTGACATGATTGGAAAAAGGTTTGCGTATTTTCAGCTGGTAAGTTCAGTTTCAAGCCAAGTTGCAGAATCGAAAAGTTGGGTAAAGTTTAGAGAAAAGTCTATGCATTTTAAAAGCACGATATCGTCAGTTTCCTGTTGCTGAGTAAGTTTAAAACAGCCATGAAATGGAATAGACTATTGTTCTGTGTTGATGCTAAAAGTCGTCAGTATCGTTGGATAGAGTTTAATCTTTATATGCAGAAGCTCATTTGCAATATATTATTTCATGTATATTGACTTGCCTCTTCAAAAACACTTTCAAAATTCACCTTCCAAATTTAAAACTGTGAGCAAAAAAGATGAATGAAAACATCAATCAAGAGAGTACCTAGTTCAACAGAGGTGCACCGCTATCTGTATTGAATGGGATTGGGACCGAACGACTTGTGAATTGAACGTGATTGAAGCCAGATGAACCGAGATCATTACGTACTGTTGGTCTAGTGCAGTGTGCTGTCGCATTGAGGCAGTTTGATTGGTCCCTGCTTTGTGATACTCACTGGGGTTGGATTCAGTTACTGAGAACTGTATTATCTGTAGACTGATTTCCTATCTATCGTTACCGTCACTTCTTAGGAGAAGGTGGCAAGGGCAAGGTGGTTATTTAGATTCACAATATTCCAAAAGAATTTTTGTCTTCATAAAATCTTTTTTCATATCATAGGATTTGGTCGTAGTTAGCATTCTCTCTCTTTACAGTCCCTTTTAACAAGAACAATATTTCTAAAGGAGATGTATCATTTCCGGCCATGAGATGTACATTTATCAAAAAAGTGGTAAAAGTCCCACGAATAGAGGAAAAATATTCTTCCGTGAATTTAAGCCTGATTTCTTGCGTAGAAAAAGTAATAGTTTTCAATTATTGCCATAATCTATTCAACATGGCGTCTCTCATAGTTTGCATTTTGATTTCGTTCTGAAATCATGTCACATCATAGCATAAATAACGTAGACGTTAAATATGAAAGGTAAGTGTAATTGTGCTAGTAAAAATTACTATATAATCTCAACATCTTTTACGACTAATATAAAAGCAAGTGGGACGATTTCATCGTTAAAAATGAAAGAGTTAAGAATAGAATTACACTACCGAAGACTTCTGAACGAATAATTCAAAATGAAATTTTATTTGAGTAGCTGAATGTCAAGTCACTTTCATAGGTTATAAGTAAACGTCGAAACTAAAACCTCTCATGGCTGTCACGTAACTGTCACGATAAACGTCAAACATTTTATATTTTTATTTTGTATATGAAAACTTGTTATTATGAAAAAAAAAAACTTTATTCTATTCAGGGGTTCGTTTCCCAGCAACCAGCAACCCATACAAAAATGAAACATCTCCTTTTAATGTAAATCAATACCATACTTATTTGTAAACTTGTTGCCAGATTAAAATAAATGCTTTCGTCGGATTAGCGACATATAAATTGCAACAGAATAAAACCTCGCTTCAACCATTACAAGACCTTATAATGCCTGTCACGTCGTCCTATGCTGCAAGAATAACAGTACTTCAACACAAGTTTCTACAATAAATAAGGCTTTTACGACCAATGCTCACTTGGGCTCTGAGGCACCTTAGAGGCGTCTGCGGGTCCGTATTCCGTATTTTCGCTTCCGCATCTCGCATTATCGAGATTCACCAAAACGGTGTTAGCATTCTCGCAGCACACTTTTGCGGTCGTCTAAGGTGCACTTATAATGTGTCATGCATTATGTATGTTTGTCCGTTTGTTACTTGACACTGTGAGAATTGAACGCGATTATTGTGCGGAGATTGTCGCTGGTTAATATAGTTTGTCGGCTGTTTTATTGTTTTTGCTTTATAAATTGGGTGTTTGTTTTGGGAATGAGGGTTTTCTATTTTGCCGTTGGAGGATTATTTGTCATGTGCAGACAAGAACTTAGATTAATGGCGGCAAAACCTGCCGATTTGTAAGTATTTTCTGGCTTTTCGGTTTCTCAACTGAGATATGAAAGTGTTACTAGTTTTTCAGTCAGCAGCAAGTAAGCCCTCTGCCTAAATTAATCAGAATCGTCTTGATTGCGTTAGCAAAAGAGAATGAAAATATCCTTTTGATATTTGACTTGAACTGAACTTCAGCTCGTATCCTAATTCTCAAAACATTAATTATGAAACTGTCTGCATACAACCTATGGCGGATTTAAGGGGTGGGGGGCACGGGGACACGGCGCCCCCATACGGTATTTTGAGTACTGTGGAGATTTCATCACAGTACATACTTAGAAGCAAATCAAATTGTCAGATTTTTTTAAATATATGAATTTAATAACAGAAAGAACATGAGTGAAGCTCTTGTCTTTCATACACCTTTCTATACATACTTGAATTCGTAGAAATAAACTTGAAGTATGATACTTCAACTTTATTTCTGACAGTTATTGTTGATGTTTTTGCCCGTCCACCCCTTGTGACCCTCCCAGAAAAAATCCTGGATCCGCCCTTGCATACAACAAGTAAATATATGAAGTTTCTATGACTTGGCACTGAACTAAAGTAAAGTAGAACAATATAAATCCTTTGTACAAGCGGTAGGACTTATATACCACATTATCACTAGTGTATTACACGACCGGTGACCGCGCGGCACGCGGTCACTGTCGGGCTTCATAGAAAAGAAAGGGATGCGCGATGCAAAATTCTGCCACTCCAGAACTTGTCGGCTCCATCAACCTTCCCCATCGGCTCATAAAGAATCTGGTTTTTTGTTGGTTCCTTGATAAAATGCGTTGGTGATGTGATACCCTACACAAAACCCCGATGGAGAAAGACCCCGGGGTGTTATAATACTCACAACGGATCTTTGTGGCTCTGAATTGGCTGCAAGAGGCTGCGCACTAGCTATTTTTGTGTCAATATTGAAAGTGAAAATAGCATTGTATAACTGTCTCTTTCACTCGCATACGTTTGTCGCATCATCCTATCTCGTTTACTCTATGCAGTTTATCTGTTTCGTGCGCAATAGTTGACAGAGCCAACTTCAGAGCCACAAAGATCCGTTGTGCGTATTATATAAGTTTGAAGTGTGTCTGTGTATCTGTCTGTGCCACCATAGCTTCTAAACGGAAGAACCGGTTTTATTCTAGTTTTTTATTTTGTTAAGATCACTTTGTCGAAAATGTTCTTATCTGTATTTGATGAAAATCGGTTCAGCAGTTCTAAAGTTATGCGCGTTTTACTCTTTGAATCGGGGTATTTTCGCAAGACATCAATATCAAGTTATAATTACAGATTAATTATGTTGTTTAAAAAGCATGGTTTAATACATTTCAATTTAGTTTATCTTGTCTATAGATGAAACGACTATGAAAAACTTTACTTCATTCACAGTTTTCTATCATATCATTTCCATAAAGTTTTCGAGCCAACCAACTAAAAATACTGCGTTCTATTTCGTATTTTCTAAGACGGTGGCAAAAAAGTTGACCGATAAAGACAATAAAACGACTTTTTCGGTTTGCCAGAAAACTTTATCTAGGGCATTCGCAGACTGTTACTGAAATAGAATTTCTTCTATTTACTAACTAGTAACTTGCCACCCGTATAAGTTCCAACCACGATGCGAGAGAACTATGTATATGGGTGAAACTGGGTTATCCGTCGGTATCTCAATAAAGTGTTTATTGTTGAAGCCGTGGCACATTTTCGAGCCCGCATACATCAATTAACTTTCAATAAAATAGCGATATATGATCTGTCTATGGTTCTCAAACTTTGACTGATCATACATCTATTTCTTATACGAGTTTTAGTTGTACCCAAAGAGGCTGCTGCATATATAATTTTGCGAAATAGAGGATTATTAACTCGTGAGATACACGGTGCGAGTGCGGTGCCCCTGTACAGACCAGGGATGTTGCGGATCCAGATTGTTACACATTCATGAATGCGGATGCGGATATTAGACGGTTCACATAATATTATATTAGATCTTAGTAAGTATATTCTATAAGAATCTATAGGGGTGCCAAAATAAAATAATAATATAGTGATTTTTTTATATCTTGTTTAATATTTAGTACGTAAAGTTTAAAAAGTAATATTGCCGCCTTTTCAGGTCAATTCTGTTAAGCAGAGACTCGTAAATGAAACCCACGCTACTGAACAATTGTTCGCTATTAGGAACATTGGCTGGTGGTGTCGATAAAAATCTGCGTGCTATGTATGGGTTATATATAATTCCACAGTTCCACCGAAGATCTTGTCACCGAACGAAATCTTCGCTCCTTTTGGTCAATGAGCAAGTATATACGGCACGCTCCAGTCGCCGAAACCGCCTATTTTCTTTACTGTCGTGAACTGAGCAACATCCGCATTTGCATGAACATCCGCAATAATTATTCCAGATGCGGATTTCAAAATCGATGCTGATATTTGCAGATGCGGATATTCGCAATATCCCTGGGGCCCACTTGCTGGAGTGTCCCAACTGTCCATTAACTTGCACTCTAGATGACCTGTACAGCGCCTCTTACGCTGCAAGAAACGTGGCTTCCTACATTCAAGTTAGAAGTTTTCTATGGATATGTTGACGAAGTTTTATCTGCTATGGACTATTTCGTTTAGTAATGTTGTGTCTTATAACTGGTTAGAGGGGACATGCATAATTTATTTACGGACTTAGGGTAGTCAAAAGGGCGAGAGACCCAAGCGACTCCGGATTTGAATAACTTAAATCAGATTTTCTCTAGCTTTAGCAAGTTTCGGCTAGCTTAATAGACTTATCTGTGGCATAGATTTGAATACTCAAGATAGGGCCTTCAAAACGTTTGCTTATACCCGTCCATCATACAAGAAACACGGCATTTTTAATGTTTCGCGCACACGACTTAACACGAGCGCTCCCGAAGACAGCCGACCGCATGGCAAGTTCGCATCGCTTCGGTCAAATATGAGTTATGACCATTGTCATAAGCAAAATATTGAGGCGTTAGAAGACGCGTGGTAAGGCCTTTCCTGTCCCTTATTGTATAATATGTCAATGACAACATATTATACGTATAAATATAAGTATATGATTTAAGGCCTATAATCCAAGTGGACTAACAACGTATAAATAAATAAATGTAGCTCCCCTTGCGCCTTGCGGCCAGCGAATCGGTTACATTAGTAGCTTCTCGTGTTTCTCGTAAAGAAGGCTCCGTCGATAACTTCTGTCCGGCTGATTTCAACTCGTTTCCTCTACTTGACACTTACAACTTTCTCGAACGATTAACATCTAATATATGCTGTTTTTCTTTAATTGATGGTCTGTGTAAGTGTCTGTCTCTGTTTTATAAATGTTAGAACTTTATTTGTAATTTTCCGGACTGTTTCGTTACGGATTCTTTGATTTACAATATTGTTCTAATTTCAAACTACACCTTTATTTGTTTTCTTTTTTTAATTCCTTTTTGTGAGTATGTTATCCGCAGTTGATGCTGCCAATATTTATGTTTTTTTTCAGAGCAGGTTTTGTTATGAAATATATTCAATTCTCTTCTGAAATTTTATTAATCTTAGTATTTATAGGTGCTCAACGGCTGACTCTACTACATTGATTTCCTCGAAGTCGTAACACTAAAATTAGGTACTGAAGACTATTAGAACATTAATAATAATCTAGATTTGTTTATGTGCCTCCATTCTAGTGTTTTAATTATGAATGCAAAAGTAACTCTGTCTTTATGATTGTACCTTTTCACTTCCAGACGGATTTTCATCAAACTTGTCACACGGATAGGACATAGGATTTTTATTCCAGAAATGCGTTCCCTTGATATAATTGCCGACGTTCTTGTTGTGGAAGTTGCTGCCAGATGCTAGTCTCAAACATTTAAATCACCTCTCTAGAATCGTCTCATTAAACAGACTTCCTGACTGCCATCTTTTGATAGGCAGTAAATTCGCTGGAAAACTAGGTTTAGTGGACATTTAATGTCTTCTATCTAAGTATGTTAGGATACGTGATGACTGATAATGACCATGTTGAGGTATAGTTCCGGAGTTCGCTCATTTGATGGATAATTAAAGTTTTTTTTAAAAACTTTGTGGGGGACTGGTACATTATACTGTTGTAGTCCATAAGTGCACCATAGTACTGTAATTTTAAGGGAGTGAGCCTGGAGATCTCTCATACAGGTCTTGAACCCAGTATAGACTCCGGTCTAACAAAGGTTTGAATCTGCCTGTAACCTGTATACTATTTACCGAAATTATACCTTTTTGAGAGAAATAAACTTATATTCTATTCTATTATACAACAGACCGAAAACCACCATCAAGCGGTTGCCTATCATATACAACACTCGTCTGGTTGGTGAATTCTCCGTTTTCAAAAGAGAGGGAATTTCCATTCTCACAGACACACACACACAGGACCATAGCACAGATAATATAATACTAGCATACAGATGCCTCATCCCATACAAAGAAACCGTGCCGACGTAACTAGCGTTTTTCGTCTGATGAAACTGATTATTTTTTGTACTACATTGATCGCGTTCGGTTCCGTTCCACGGCGATAGATAGATGGTGTTAGCAGCGGCTTGCAAGTAAAAGGGTTTACTCGGTTCGTGAATATTTTTCTATTATAAATACAGTGACGATTTGTTTTATAGTATTTTTTGCACGTTTTTACAGTTTCATTGCACCAAAATGTGTTACAATGCAAAATTAAACAATCGAGGGGAATGTCTCAGAAATTTTAAAACACGCCATTTATTGGCATCAATTTTAAATAGTCCGCTCAAATATTCTTTGAAATGTGAAATAAGAGCCCAATACTCCATAATTTTGTGCTTAGCAGAGTTGATTAAACTAGAAAATACAATATTTATGTTCAATTCTAGAAAATGTTAATTTTACACACAATTCAATAAATTATCGGTGCATAACGCGCCATCTAGTGGTATTTATTAGAACCAAATTTTCTTTCTTTGCGCTGGGACCCCGTGACCATAGTAATTCACATATATGCTTTACGGTAACCGCAAAATATCATCAGTTTTGAGAATTAACTAGAAACTGTTAAACGTCCACTGTGAAGATATTAGCTTACTCCTTTCGTCAGTATTTTAAGTGTACCTTAATCTCAAGAGCCTCTTGACTTTACATGTGACTTAAGTCTTAAACTGAAGTATGTCGTTCAAGTAAGAACCTAATGTATTACTTTCAAATGACTTGCTTTTTACGTCGTCGTTCGTGGGATGTAAATGTTACGAAGAACATCGCATGCTGTAACGAACCTAACAACATACAGGCTGGCTGAAAATTCTTGCAGCTGCTTTTCAAGACTCATTTGAACTTAGAATAGGATATCTACAAATGTGTAGGAAGAAACAAATCATGATTTGTTATTGCTGCAAAAAGTATCTGTAAAGCGCCCCCGGGACAGTCAAGCGGTTTGATTCAAACCATTTTGATCGTTTACAGAACTAGTTTGAAAGGATTGACAAACATTAATGGTTGAGTCAAACCGAAATCGACGTGATTGAATCAAACCGTTTGACCGTCTTGGGGCACTTAAGCTAAAGAGTCCACACTGTCATCATCATCATCATCAGCTTTATAATGTTCCCACTGTTGAAACACAGGCATCTTTTCTGTGAGAGAGGTACGGGCCCAGTGCGGGTTGGTGGATGTCACAAATCTTCGCTTTTTTGGTTCTAGGACATGCCGGTTTCCTCACGATGTTTTCCTACACCGTTTTAAGAGCAGTGGTGATGAAATAATTTACACAAAGTAAAGCGTTTCTCTACACGTAAGTCGTGGCCGTTACCACTGGGCTAACACTGCTTCCACTCCAGTCCACTCTGTACCTACCTCAAATCTATTGTACTCACCATTGATTCTCACCTTGGACAGTACAAGGGCCAGGTTATGATCGACATCCCTGGCAGATTGATTCGTAACCGATTCGGTTGAACGTAGTTAGCGGGCAGGAGGACTGTTCTCAGTAATATTTTGTCTCTTTTCTTTTACGGTATTCAAGAATGGCGAGGGCTATTTTTAACACAGAGGGATATCAACAAATACATTCAATGAAAAATATATACCATCAGTGGAAGTGATGAAGAGTGTCATTTTATTAACCGACTTCGCAAAAAGGAGGAGGTTATCAAGTCGATTGTATTTTTTTTATGTGTGTTACTTCCGATTTTGATGATTCTTTTTTAATTTGAATGCTGATGCTTATCATGTGGTCCCATTTAATTTTCGTCAAGATCTAATGAAGAACTTCGGAGATATACATCAGAACTCTTCAATAAATGACGGCAAATCACTCGAGGCAGCTGCAATCGCAAGTCTGTTTATGGTTTACACCATTTCAATACATAATTATTAATTATTATTTCATAACATAACATCACACTGGTACGCTCTAAAGCGGTACGCAGGTGTGAACAGTTCACCTAGCCTTTAGAACTGGTCCATTATGTACCACAACGAAAAAGTGAAAAATAAAAGACTTTTTTTACAAAAATTACAACCGACTTCCACAACAAAGTGAAAAATAACTTCAATTTCGGAAGTCGGTGTCAAAAAACAAGAAACGAAAACAGGAACACCGACTTCCGAAATTGAAGTTATTTTTCACTTTGTAGTGTTTTTGTTTGGAAGTCGGTTGTAATTTTTGTAAAAAAGTGTTTTGAAACCAGATACAAAACTCACGAAACAAACTCTAATTGCTGAAGCACCATCAAGATTTATTGGATGTTTTATGAGTACAACTGACACGTTCTCTATTCAAACTTTGAGAGGCGCTGCGTTATCGAGAGCTCGATCGGAATGATTGATCAACTCACGCGCAGCCACTGGTGTGGTCCTACCGTGACGCAATACTTCACTGAGATGGGAATGTTGCCAGCTGATGCTGCTTCAATTCTAATGAGCTGTTGTGATTTTTACGACGTCGGTGAATGTTAGGATCACGATTTTGCATCGAGGATTTTTTGCTACTTGCAAGGCAATAAAAATGAGCTGGTAGTTGAAAAATCTATTGTAATTCTTAACGATGATGCTTTCAATCTATTCGAAATGTTATTAACTTCAACACTATTATAAATAGTGACTTGAAAACATAATATCACGCCATATATAGTTATATATGTATGTTTTCTGTAGGCTCACGTTTGACCACTATCTCGCCTGATGGTAAGTGATGATGTGGTCGAAGGTGAAGCACGCTTGCCTAGAGGAAACCTATTCACTCTCGACTTAAATATTGTAGCTATCAGGGAACAAAGACCCCGGTAGGGAATTCCATTCCTTAACTGTGCGCAAAATATTCCTCGAAATGTTAGGCAGGACTCAGGAGTGCACATAATAATATAGTCGACCCACATTTCACCAGTTATGTGTCTTCTACTTCTTATTCGATGTCTTCATTACTGAAGGTTTGGCCCGTCTTGGAAATCTTTCACGGAGTCATTGACGAGCTGCTTCCAAGCCACTCGGTCTTCAGCTAACTCAGGGTATTGATCACCGTGAGACCCGTTATGTTAGTACTACGTAATACGGGCAAGTCTTTTGTCATCAACCGGCACAACTCCTGACTCCAGGCTGCAACTGAGAATTTTCAGATGGATAACCCAGTAAAACTTTGCCGGACTCGAGAACCTAACCTAGACCTCTTGCTCAGCAGTAGCGCTTGAGACCAACGAAGCACTAAGCTCTTCTTGAAAACTTTTTATAAAAGTGATAGCTTCTGCCAGCGGATTCGCCCGCGTTAAAAGTGTTTTCTTATCCCAAGGGAATATTATAACGGGATTAAAAGTAACCTATGTACTATTCCAGACTATAATCTATCTCTGTGCCAAATTTCATGCAAATCCGTCCATCCGTATGAGCGTGAAGAAATAACAAACACACACACACTGACAAACCTTTGCCTTTATAAAATTAGTGTGAAAATTTAAAAGCATTTGACACATTTTTATTTCATGTAACATTATTTATCTACTTACTTAGACACGCTTAGATCGACAATCTATTGAACAAGTAGGTAATTATGACACGATATCTTGTGAAAACGCCCCGATTCAAATAAAACCACGCCCATAACTTTTAAACGGGTAAACCGATTTTCATCAAACATAACTAAGAACAATCGATAAAGTCACCTTTCAAACATAAATCAAAATCGGGTCATTCGTTTAGGAGCTATGATGCCACAGACGATACACAAACATACAGGTACTCAAATCAAACAAATAACACACCTCTTTTTCCGTCGCGGGTTAAAATACTTAACAGAATGATTCATTTCAGACTGAGACACGCCCAATGTATTCCATCAAAAAAAAATATTCCTTCCTCTTCATAAAAACTTTGTATCATAAATACTCGATAACTTTGGTTTCTCTTTCAATAAAACGTTCCGTCAACATACTTACGAGGCGTTGTAGTTTCAGAACAACTTTAGTAGAGCGATTGTAAGTACTTGCCATGGAAACAGTAAGCCGTACAGCAGGAAGGTTCACTGTTACCAAAATGGGAGCCGAAAAGCTCCTGAATGCCTGGGCTCTTTGAGTCAAGAGTGAATAGGTTACTTCTAGGCAAGCGTGCTTCACCGTCGACCACAACATCGCTTACCATCGGGTGAGATAGTGGTCCTGGACAAATGCGAGCCTATCATTAAATAAAAACAAACCGAATGCGTCCCTTTCTAATAATGTTTGATTGGTTAAATATCGTTTCGAGTGACAGTTAGTCTAACCAAACCAACCAATAACAAAACATATTTCTATTGTTTAAAAGAGACACACGAAGATCGAGGGTCGTGAGTCTTTGCTGGCACGTTTTTTCTAATTCTTACGGCTTTTATAATTCAATTGTTTTTTTTTTGACATGGTAGTTAATGCATTGCATGTTCCAGTTGCACTTACTACTTCCATGGCCCTTCCTTACCACAACTTAAACGATTCGTACGCACTTGACGTCATCATTGCCTTCGCTAAGTGTTGTTTTGTAAAAGCTGTTTTATTCGATTTATGTGCACGCAGCGTTCCCTTAAATGGCTCTAGTTTCAAAGAAACTATTTACATGTGAGTACGGTCAAGGGGTCCAAAGTTCCCAACTGTTAGTTATTCCGGGCCCGAACAAACCGCAACTGTTATTAACTTCATAAGTTGAACGCTTATTTGATGTCATTATGTAGGTTACTTTTGTTAGATTGAATGGGGATCTTCGGGGATTTAATCGATGATAGAAATTCAAGTGCGGGGCCTTCGATGAAGAATTGCGGGGCGATTTAATTTTGAATAAAATCATTTTTTTTGTGCTCGGATAATACAGCACCCAAAAACCACTGATAAATTTATAAAGTTTCCGACCGTTCAAAAACGTGCCAATACTTTTAACTTTATAGAAAAAAAAAATACCTTGTCACCGCCGATTCAATTTCGGTGAAAAAACTGCACTTCAAAATGGTTCGGTGCAAAATTTGTTAAATTCAATGCGTAACACTACAGGGGTCACGTTGCCGGGTTGTGATACTTGAAAAAAACTGTAGTTGGAGCGAGCCGTGTTGTTGCCAGATTTACTGGCTGCCTGTAGTGCCAGTCTAGTGCCACTGCTGCCAGGATTAGTTCAACGGTCGTCTGCCATCGTTCGATTGAAATCGCACTCGAGTTTGTAGCTTAAAATCTTTTAGGTTTCATTCAATGGAAAAACGTGCACTTTAGTCAACCATCTTTATTAGCAGGAAATACAAGAGAGAGCGGTGTTGCCACACTCTATAGATATACAATGTAAACGCGCAGACTTCAACTATAGGACGTAACATATAACTTAACACACCCCCTCAAGTTTACAATATTATCAAAATTTACAACTTGCTATAATTCCTATAACTATGGACTGTACTTTAATAATAACTACAATAATGTTGTTACACTTTGACATCTTACAAGAAACATTATTCTAACAATTTTAGTAGTGCTTTACTACAACTAATAATCACATGTATTCAAAGTAATTACATTTTCTTTAATCTGCATAAAATATTGTTACAGCAAAACAAACACTTTTTATGACTCATATGAACATTCTAAGTTTTCGATATTAGAATCATTTCATTTTGCATTATGTCTAACCCTACGATATTATCTTGGGATCGGCCTTTGCCATTAGACATAATAACTTACATTTTATATAAGTACATACCTGAGAGAACATTTCTTTATGTCTAACCCTACGATACATCATCTTGGGATCAGCCTTGGCCATTAGACATAAAGTTACTACCTAGTACTTAAATACACTTGCTCTTACTTTAGGTTTAATTTATGACTGAAGTAGTCATGCTTAGTTCTGGGTAAGGCCTTTGTGAAAATATCAGCTATATTTTCATCTGTAGGTACATAACATAAGGATATCATTTTCTTATTTGCCATGTCTTTGATAAAATGGTATTTTATGGCTATATGTTTGGATGCTTTACTGTTTACATTATTTTTAATTAAATGAATTGTGCTTTGATTATCAATAAAAAGATTAGCCTGAATCTCTTTGTTTCTTTGTATGAGATCTGATAAGACACCTTTCACATATATCAGTTCACTTACTGCATGTGCACTGGCAATATACTCGGCCTCCGCCGTTGATAATGCTATACATGACTGCTTGCGCGAAAACCATGACACAAGGTTTTCTCCATGATAGATAGCACACCCACTAGTACTTTTCCTATCCAACTTGTCGGCTGCCCAATCTGCATCTGAATAAGCGTTGAGCTCTACTGGCTGCAATGACTTAGTGTATATTACACCTTTCTCCGATGTCCCTTTTAAGTAGCGTAATATCCTCTTGCCTGCTTTCCATATCTCTGTAGTAGGCTTGTCCAAAAATCTACTCAAACATGATACTGCATATGTGATGTCTGGTCGAGTGTTAGTTGAGATATACAAGAGTGAACCAATTAACTCTTTATAAGGTACATCTATTATTGCATCTGTATTACTGACATTAAAGTTTGTCTCCATCGGTGTCTGAACACTTTTACACTCCTGCATGTTAAACAATTTTAATAATTTATTTATCATCTTTGTTTGTTTTATTATCATTTTATCTTTTTCCCTTGATATCTCTAGTCCTAGATAATCTTTTACTTCACCCAAATCCTTTACCTTGAACTCATATTTTAACTTCTCTGTTATTTCCTTGTCATCTCCAAGCATTAGAATGTCATCGACAAAAATTAAAAGCCATGTTTTATCCTTGGTGTATAAACACACATCATGTTTTGATTGTTGAAATTTGTTTTTAATTATGAAGTCATGAAATCGTTTATTCCAACATTTTGGGGCTTCTCTGAGTCCATACAGTGCCTTTTCCAATTTAAGAACTTTTCCATAATCAATGATTTTACCTTTAGGGCATTTAATGTAAACTTCAGTATCGAGACTTCCATTAAGAAAAGCTGTTGGTACATCAAGCTGTTTTATCTTCAGGTTTTCTTGTACTGCGTGGCTAAGCATTAATCTAATAGTAGGTAGTCGCGCCACAGGTGAGTATGTATCATATGTTTCTTCTTGTTGAAACCCTCTGGCTACTAATCTTGCCTTCTTTGTGCCGTCTTGCTTTGTTTTGAACAACCATTTAGTATCTATTGCCTTTTTTCCTGGTGGTAATGTTGTTTCCTTCCATGTTCCTAGATTTTCTTGAGCTTGTAGTTCTTTCTTTATTGCTTGTTTCCACTCATCATCCTTTACAGCTTCCTCATAATTCTGAGGATCTCCAGATAATAAACAATATGCAATGTATGTGTCATATTCTTCTAAATGTCTTGGTTTCCGCGTTATTCTTCCAGATCTCGTTCTTTGTGATTCTAAATCTTCACTAGCTTCTTCATTATCACTTTCTATCCCTTTTTTTAAGTTTTCTCTACAATCTTCTGTTTCCTTCTGTCTCCTTCTTTGCTGTTTTTCTTGTAAATTCTTCTCAGATCTACCTGTTCTTTCAATCTCTATCCATTCCTCTTCATTTCTTTCATCTTCTGTGTACTTCTTTATATATTCTTTTTCATCATTTTCTTCATAATAATCTCTGGTAGCTTCATTATTCATATCCTCCTTGTATTTAAACTGATTTTCGTCAAAACGCACATCTCTTGAAATAACTATTTCGTTAGTTTCTGGATTCCATAATCTATATCCATTTAGTGAATAACTAACCATTCTCATCTCTTTGGCTCTTTTTTCAAATTTTCCTCCTCTTGGTATTGTTGTCACCCAAGCTTTAGATCCGAATACTCTTAATCTTGAAAGTTGCGCATTCCCAAGCATAATTTCTGCTGGTATTCTATTTTTAATCGCTGATGAAGGACATCTGTTTATCTGGAAAATTGCACACCTGACCGCTTCTCCCCATAAATGTTTTGGCAGTTGTGTTTCTTGCATTTGTGTTCTTGCTTTGTTGTATATTGTCCTATTCATGCGTTCAGCAACTCCATTGGACTGAGGACTATAAGGCTGTGTGTACTGCATAATAATACCTTTTTCTTTAATAAATGTATCAATCTTTTTGTTCTTAAATTCACCACCATTGTCACACCTTATTTTCTTCACTTTATTTGATGTTTGCCTCTCTAACTGCTGTATATATTCTATTAATTTATCTGTTGCTTCATACTTTCCTTTTAGTAGATACACAACACTAAAATGTGAATAATCATCAATTATAGTCTGATAATAAATTTCACCATTTGAGGTAGGGGTACTTACTGGACCTGCTATGTCAGTGTGAAGTAGCTCTCCAATGTGTCTTGATCTTGGTCTTGGTACATGCTGGAACGGTAGTCTAGTGGACTTGCCCTCCATACACGGGCCACATGGGATGTTAGAAGATGGCAGTCTCATAATACCTAAATGTTTCCTGTTTGCATGACCTAACCTCCTGTGCCATACATCTGATACTGAAAGGCACTTATCAGTCTCATAAAATTGCTTCACAAACTCTACAACATATAGCCGTCCACACATCTGACCATATACCTTTTTATTATTACCATAAATACTGACAGAATTAGAATGAAACCTTACAGTATGACCTTTTTCTAGCATCTTTTGTACAGATAACAAATTATGTGTCAAACCTTCCAATACTAAAGCATTTATATTTATTTTAATATTTTTATAATTTACCTTTAGATCTCCTTTCTTAGAAGCTGTTAAATATTGTCCGTTAGCAACATATATCTTTACTGGTTTTTCTAGTATTTGAATGTTTAACATATCTTTTTCATAGCACTCCATTATTAGATTTTCTGTTGCACCAGAATCTATCACAAACTGTATATTATTACTCTTGTTAACACTACTCATACCGAATTCACTGTAGATTGTAAAACCTAATTCATTTGACCTTTGCACTTGCTCCGCACTGACACCAGCATGCTACGATGTCCCTCTAGACTGACTTCTTCTGCCAAATTGACGTCCACCTCTTCGGCTGGATCTTCCACGACTGGAACGTGCAGCATTGCAGTGTCGAGCAATGTGCCCATGCTTGCCACATGAGTAACACACAATAAATGCGGCCTCTTCTCTATTTATGTCTGGAGCCTGCTCGCTATTCTTGATTTCTGCATCTAACAACCTCGCCTTCACAAAATCTGTGCTTAACATTTTTTCTGTACTCATAGTTTCAATAGAAGTGATAACGTTGTCATATGATATAGGCATAGATGACAATAAATAACAAATTTCATCTATTTGTTCTACTGGACTTCCAATTGCATTAAGTTCACCAATCAGTGAGTCGAATTTAAAAAAGAAATCTTGTAACTTTTCATTTGTACTGCATTTTAACATAATTAGCTGCTTCTTTAATCTTAGTTTGTTAAATATACTTTTTCTTTCAAAAATGTCTTCCAAGCATTTTATCATTTCGGCTGCGGTTGAGCACGCTTTCACAATTTCTATATATTTGTCCGCGAGACATTGAACAATTATCGATCTTGCTTTCGCATCGTTTGTTTTATATTCTTCTTTCTCCTTTGCGTCGGATGAATCTGCAAGCTTTGTCGTAAGGACGCCGATCACGCCTTTTTCTTCTAGAATTAGCTTCAAGCGAAATTTCCAATGTCCGAAATTCGCCTTTTCGGTAAGTTTCGGCAATTCCTGCGCTGAATGTGCCATTTTCCTTCTTGGTGCACACTATTTACACCAAAACACGTCTTATTAATATGATTACGGCGCAGTGGAAGCGTTTTAGGTTTCATTCAATGGAAAAACGTGCACTTTAGTCAACCATCTTTATTAGCAGGAAATACAAGAGAGAGCGGTGTTGCCACACTCTATAGATATACAATGTAAACGCGCAGACTTCAACTATAGGACGTAACATATAACTTAACAAAATCTCTGTGAAGCGTGGAGTTGTGATCTTTTGTGATGTTATGTTAGACAAATTAGATTTGGTATTTTATTTGCTTCAAATAAATATAGTTGGTCAAGTTGTCGGTTAGGTTTAGAAATATGTGCCTGGCTGGTAGGCTAAGAGATTATTCTCCAGAGGGAAGTCCGGTTAAGCATATGCCGGTCGCTTTGACCGTTTGCGAGAAGCCAAATAGAAAAAAAAAGAAAAAACCTATTTGCAATAGTTTTTCTGTCTAAGGCGAAGCACTCTTGGGGCACAGTGGTGTAGTAGGTATATAATGCGAATAAAGCAGTTTGAATTAATGAGTTGCTATTTAATTTCGGCGAAACAAATGTTGCCTCAAACAAATGCGTATCATCACAAAAACACACAACAAAACGCAAAAATAGCCCGAAATGAATGTAGAGAAGACAAAAAGATTGTCACGGTCCATTTAACATTAAAGTTCGTGACAAAAGACGACCTCGAGGCGAATATAAATTTATTATTTCATCGTAATTTATCCCAGGACTCGTCTAGACTAGCAAATGCGTGTGTATTCAGCGGACAAAGAGTGGAGGTAACCCTGAGTTAATAAGGAACCTGTACCGCGCACCGTGACCTACACATAAAGGGATGTTTTCCCTATGTGTACTTATGTATGACGTTACAGGTACGGTACGCTGCTAAAAAAGTACTCCCAGTAGAGATGGGCAGACGAGACGATTAGTCGGCGCTTAAATGGCCGAGGCCGAATAGTTGACGACTATAAAATATGTCACCGTATAGTCGGCTTCTCGGACTGGTTGGTGACAAGACGGTTCATCTGTATAAACTTTTATGTTTAATATTTTGGTAGTACGCATTGTTCTTAAAAAGGCGATTTTTTACTTTAATTATTCTTATTCTTGTTTAACTTTTAGTTATTCTGTGCATTAAGTGCCGACTGTCTCCGCATCTTTTGCTGACTAATCGCTAACTATGGGTCGATTTCACCAATGATACTAATCGCGATTAATATAATTGGTGAAATCGTCCCTAAGTGGTCGGATAGTCGGCTTTCCCGATTAGTCGGTCCATCTCTGATCCATATGACGTCAGAGGTACGCTGCTCACTGTTGTCAGCATAAAAATATATTCCCAGTAAGCAGAGCGGAAAATATCATTACGATTTTTTTGTTTACTGCATTTTTGTATCGTCCGGGGAATGATGGGATGGACCGTCCGTTCGGGATATTTTTCGCCTAATTCCCTTTTTCTATTAAATTTTATTAGGCAAGTAATTTTGTTGATATCTTCATGTAATATTCATATGATTTTTTCTCTTTGAGAAATATAACGCCGAAAGCGTTGTTTTTAGGGTTCCGTAGCCAAATGGCAAAAAACGGAACCCTTATAGATTCGTCATGTCTGTATGTCTGTCCGTCTGTCTATCTCTCTGTCAGTCTGTCTGTCCGTCCGTATGTCACAGCCACTTTTTTCCGAAACTATAAGAACTATGCTGTTGAAACTTGGTAAGTAGATGTATTCTGTAAACCGCATTAAGATTTTCATACAAAAATAGAAAAAAAAACAATACATTTTGGGGGTTCCCATACTTGAAACTGAAATGAATTTTTTTTTGTCATCATTCCCTTACGTGTGGGGTATCTATGGATAGGTCTTAAAAATGATATTGAGGTTTCTAATATCATTTTTATCTAAACTGAACAGTTTGCGCGAGAGACACTTCCAAAGTGGTAAAATGTGTCCGTCCCCCCTGTAACTTCTAAAATAAGAGAAAGATAAAACAAAAAAAAATATATGATGTACATTACCATGTAAACTGCCACCGAAAATTGGTTTGAACGAGATCTAGTAAGTAGTAGTTTTTTTTTTAATACGACATAAATCGTAAACCGCAATTTACCAAGTACGGAACCCTTCGTGCGCGAGTCTGACTCGCACTTGGCCGGTTTTTTCATCGCTGCGTTATTAGAAGCAACATTAAACTTGATATTATTTTTATATTAAATATGGGACTATATATTGCGTCCTTCTTAGAGATCCTTATTATTCATGATATTACGCAAGCTACAGTCAATAAATATCCGGAGCCAAATATAGGGAAAGAATTTAATATGTTGTTTGATTATTTTGATAGAGAGAGTGAAAACTTCTGAACAAAGGAATATTCTACACATAACTGCGGCTTTTTAAATTATAAACTAAAGGCATAATACCTATCTGTTTAAATAAATTTGTACCAACTATACATTACTTACCGTTCAAGTGTTAAGCTACCATATTTAGGCAGTTTTAAACATTATTTATAAAACGTTAAGTACTGATATCTGTTTAATATACAGTAATTATTACCTTCCACGCGTCGTCAAATCACGTTAAGGCGCTGATTGGAGCATTCATTTGGAACAAAAGGCCGCTCGTTTTTTAAGTCAATACTCGGTATGAAAATCTCGGTGTTAATTTTAGCAAAAGCTCAAATAACGGCTCGTCACAAATCTGTGAGGTACAAGCAGAGAAGACCGATAATGAGAATTGCTCGGCTCGGCAAAAAGCTTACAGAACAGTAGATCATTCGGACATTTTGTATTTTCAAACACATGTTGCAGCCTGAGGGTTGATCGTAGGCTTTCGCTATAGTATTGAAAAACATCAAGGAGCTTATTTCAAAGAAAACAGTATTTATGTGCTTCATGTCAATGTAAGACTTTCTGAATGATCTATATTATAATGATCGTTAGAATGAATGAATCGGTGTACTTGTAAGAATTCCTGTCGATTCATTCAGAAATAACATTTTGCGATTTTTTTATGGTAAGTTTTTTACAGAATAGCACTGCTGTTTATTCCATGTGAGCTTTTACCTATCATGTAACAAATCAAATCAAATAGTTTTATTGACAAATCAATTGTTTTTTTACAATAATAGAGACAAAATAAATATTTTAAAATCATGCTCAAACTAAGATTAAAATAACATAAAATTAAATTAAATCTGAATAAAGTAAAGTCAGAGTAAATTCAACAACAACAATCAATCGCTAGAATGCTCATAACATGTGAATTCTGAAGTGTATCACCGCCTTAACACGTCGGTTTGTCATTATACCCCACACTCAAGTTACTCCGAGTGTGGTCTGAGGTTTTACACCGATATTTATTTTTGATTACATATTTATAATATTATGTGTTTTGAAATTGATACTTGTGTGTTTAGCTTTTTAATGTAAGATGGGGTTACTTTACTCTTGGTGTGTAATTAGAGATCCTTAAAGATGAAAGTGGAGATTAAAACACTGATATGCTGGCTTTTATTTTATTTGAATAGCATTAAAGACAATGGAATCGGAATTGTTATCTGTATCATCAAATTGATCTGATTAAGCTTGTCACAGTTTTTTCTTTTTTGTTTATGGCGGTTTGCAGAAACAATTCCTGCCAATGTCGTGTATTATTGAATTTGCTAATTAATTTTAATTAATATCTTTAGCTTTTTGTGGCGATCCTCTGAGGACTAGTTAGGCCCCAGTAAAATGGCGGTAACTTTACTGAAAGCCTACACGGAGTTTTGTCGACAACATGAACAAACTCATGTTCTATCGCTGTGTTTCACTTTCCCACACTCGTGCAAGTTCACTAATGTTTTATGAACAAAACACCATCATTTTTACACTATTAATATTCAATTATACAAAATTGTAGGAAAATAAAACAGAGAAGCAACATAGACGCCATCACGTTCCCGCCAAAACTCTCCATGTCACTTTTTTAAAAGAATCTTAGTTCTCTCACTTTCCGGGCCCATTAGAAGTTCATCTAATGATTGAAACTGTATTAAACCTCGATATCTTTCCAACCTTTTTCAATTTATGCGACCACTCATGACTCATAATAACGACGACAGACACTAAATTAGTTTTTTTCTCACATATTTGCATATCTGCACAACCCAGAAGGCGATAAATCACGTTTTTTACACACCAAAAAGGTTTGCAATCACGGAGTTATCGCCATCTTTTTTATATTTATTTTTTATTTTAACACCAGCTAATGTCGTCTTCTTATTTCAAATTATGTCAGCGTTCAATTAACACTTAAATATCGATATTTTGTTACGTTATAAATATTTTAATATAAGTTATCTTCCAATTTGTCATCTGGCAACATAAAAAGGTTCTTAATACCTCCGTGGGTTGTTAATCTAAAGTTACGATGACATAGCAATGGAGTGCATTTTGCTTCAATGTTGGATATCAATTGGTTTCAATGGCATTCATATTAAAATAAGCTATTTATTTAGTTTACTTGTTTGCGGGTTTTCAGATGTTAATGAGGCCTGGTTTCTATTTTCTATTGTCCGAGAGAATATAGACTGACGTCAATAATCATAAATTTTAGAGAAGACAAAACTGTTCTTTAGAGTAGAAATTCCACAACTTCATACATTACATTAGGCATTAACTTATAGTTATTTGACTATGTTTCCCTAATAACAAGTGAATGCAATATTGGCTTTGCTCTAAAGTTCTGAAAGTGTCAACTGAAAGGAATCACACTCTCACATCTTCGGGTCTACTCCCTAAGCACGAAGTCTGTAGTTTCGGCCTTCGTTACGCGCGTTTCCTACTCCGTATCACCTACGGACACATGATTCGTTCGAGGACCGAACTATAATGAATGACAACACAATTTGACAGTTGCAACTACTGCCGATGTGTTTTTACCCGTCCGAAAAATTCCATAATTACGGAGTACGGTTCACTCTGAAGTGCCGGGGTACTTTCGGACGGGCCCGTTGTGACGGAGTTAGGGAGTAGACCCCCTTGTCTCTGTGTCTATTTGATGTCATGTTGACGTTAAGGTATATTGTTATTTAAATAATTGAAACTTGTTTTGGAACTATTGCCCTGAGATATCATGTTGGCATCGATGCTGAATAGTTATGGCATGGCGTTCTATTGAATTAGAAAATGGCTTTTGCCAGAGTTATATGTCCTTCTCGAAGGTCCAATCTATATCTGTACCAAAAATCTTCAAAATTTGTTCAGCGATTTAGGCGTGAAAACGTTACAAACAGACAGATTTTACATTCGCATTTAGAAAATTATATTATTATGGATTTATATTCTAGGTCAACACTTAAATATGTCCAAAATAGATATTAAACTAGGTAAATAAATTGCTATAATACAACAGTATCTTTGCATTAACTCCTTGCTTGCCTGAAACGTGGATCCACGCGAGACACAATGTACAGCAGCCAACGACCTTGAGGAAATAAAAAGCGCACTCGTTTCACACCCGCGCGATCCAAAATTCAGGAGTCTTTTGTACTTTTCTTATTACTATATGACTTAAAAAAAATTGAAGTCAAAATGTAAATAGTTGAATTGTGTTTAAGATGGTAAAAATTTCATTAAAAAAATACGCCCTGCGGTTTTGGCGCGATTGTCGTTTCTTTGTCCGAATTAGACATAACTTTACAAATACAACTTTACACTATGTTATTTTTTTTTATTTTTTTTTTATTTTTTATAACCTATAGGGTCGCGCTTGACCACAATCTCACCTGATGGTAAGCGATGATGTGGTCGACGGTGAAACACGCTTGCCTAGAAATAACCTATTCACTCTTGACTTAAAGACCCCTAGATTGTAGCAGCTATCGGGAAACACAGACTCCGGCAGGGAATTCCACTCCTTAGCTGTACGCATAATAAAAATCGTCTAATGTAACAATTTTTTTTGACAAAAAACATTTAGACGTGATTCTCATTTTAAAATCAGCTACTGAGGGGTATCTGCGCCTTAATTGTTTCGGTAATTACGGCATTCAACCGGTGGACTGAATACCTTGCGGATCCTAGCCATTTATAATTCAGCTGAGTGGTGCCGATCCATGCGTCATGTTCATGAACGGGCGCCTTCAGTTGGGATTAGTCATAACTTAGCTGCTTCGGCATTTTTTTTTTTTTAATTGTTTGTTACTCTAGACGTTACGTGCACGTCTTTTTACATCGTTCTCACATATATGTATTTTTTAACAAGAATGATATAACCAAAAACTTGTAATTATAACTGATGGAAAAGAGTGTTTCTTGCAGATTCTTCTCCATTGAGACCTACGGACGTTTGCGATTTTGCAACTAGAGCCATCTATTTTTTTTTGTTTGACAATTCAAAAGTACATCTACGGTTTATTTGAAATAAAGTATTTTGATTTTTAACTTTGAGTCCTGTGGACAAGTCAATTATTGACTTATTGCTCGTCATCAGGCAGTTATTGGATAGCCGAACTGGAATTGCTCTGATGAAGACAGACAATTCCTACTAAAAATTATAATAGAAAACAGTAGGTTGAGCACTTGATACACCCAGATCAAATTCCACGAGTTTCCAACTGTATCACGTTGCAATAAAACACAGTCTATTTACCTGGTCAACATTTAAATATTATATACAACAGTAGCGCAGGGAAAATACTGCATAATTTTCTAATCTGTGTAAATCTATTGAGTCTATCTCTAGTCTGGACTGGTGGTACTGGAAATGCTGGCTTCCTAACCTATTTTGTGATAATTGTGAATTTATTTGCATCCAAACTACACATTATAAATGCGAAAGTAACTCTGTCGGTTTGTTAATTGTTCACGCTTTAACGGCTGAACGGATTTGGATGAAACTTGAATATGGATAGACCAGAACCTGGATTAGGACATAGCATATCTTCAAACCGGTACAATGTTCCATTGGGAAGCTAACAAATATTATAAAGGCGAAAGTTTGTGAGTGTGTGTGTGTGTGTTTGTTACTTCTTCACGCTCAAACGGCTGGACGGATCTGGATGAAATTTCGCACAGAGGTATATTATAGTCAGGCATCACACTAAGTTTATAAAGTTGAAAGGTTGTGAGTGTATGTGTGTGTGTTTGTTACTTCTTCACGCTCAAACGGCTGGACGGATCTGGTTGAAATTTGTCACAGAGATATATTATAGTCTGGCATAACACATAGGCTACTTTTCACTCCGGTATAATGTTCCCTTGGGATAAAAAAACACTTTTCACACGGGCGAAGCCGCTGGCAGAAGCTAGTATTATAATTCTGCCAGCCGTTTTGCGCGTGAAGACGTTACAAACATACAAACACACACACTCACAAACATTCGCCTTTATAATATTAGTAGCCGGCCAAGTGTGATGCGAAAGTAACTCTGTCTGGTTCTTACGTTTTCACGCCTAAACCACTGAACCGATTTGGTATTACGAGTAAGATGGATTAGACCTTGAACAAGGACATAGAATACTTTTTAACCTCAGAGGATGTTCCCTTTGTATAATTTCCGAATTTAACATGAGCGAAGCCGCTGACTGTAGCTAGTTTTGTGATGATAATTGTAAATTCATTTGCATCTTTTATAAATATCTTAGTAGGAGTTCCGTTTGGATTAACTTCTTCGGTGAAAAGTGATAATGTATTTTCTCCCGGAGTTGGTTTTGTGCGTTATCTGAGAGAGCTCGTTGCGCGATGATTGATACGTTCAAGATTAGTCGAGTTGCTTTGAAAGCTTGAACAAAGTTTATGGAAACTGATTTAGACATGAATTACATGGAACTGCTAATGTGTTTGCTAAATGTAGGCCTAATTTTGTAAATTTATACGTTTGTGTGACTTGACTTGTGTGAAATATCTGGCTACTTTATTAAGTTTGGACAGACAGACAGACAACGGACCGCGGAGCCTTAGTAATAGGGTCCCGTTTTTAACCTTTGGATACGGAACCCTAAAAAAACTAAATCCGAAACACCGACTTCCAAAATAGTTTTTTTTAACTTTCTAATCTATTTTTGGAAGTCAGTTGTTTTTTTTTTTGTATTTTTTTTTTTTTTTTTGTATACAATTTGGTACCTATTTAACGTGATTTGACGGTTTGGTATTTCAATGATGTTACTAAATGCCGTCGTCTGAAATACTGAAGATATCTGTCAACAAGCTCTTACAAAAACAAACGTCTAATTTTTTCCCAATTTTGTTTCAGGTCAGTATATTGCGAAAAATAACGAAAATGGCTTAGAATAAAAATAGGAGAAGAAATATTTTGCTTCATCGGTAAGTATTTTTTATCATAATCACCTTTTTATTTACTGGAGCGTGTCGATGGACGTCAGTAGACGTTTTTTATGAAGTTTCAAACCAATTGGAATACAAAGAAATGGTCGGACCACTTCGAGCGATTAACAAAAACCTATGTCATTGTACGGCGTGTTGTCAGTCGTTTTTGTGGGTAGTTTCGCGTCCGGTTTAAGTTTCTAGTAAGACTAGATTTGACCTAGGTATGAAATCGGCTCCTGAAAAGATTTTTTTGTGGCAAGTTTTAAGAATTGATGGTTGGTCGAATAGCTTCCTTATTTTCATTGATTTTTTGTAAAAGTTTCAAATGCAAGCAACATGACAAAAACTGTCAGCCGAAACGCTCTCAATATAGGGATTTTTCCTGGGTAAATAAAATATAATTCTATTTAGTCCGTCAGTGAGATTATCAAATAATATTGGACACGTATTGTTTGCTTTACCAAATCAATTAAAAGGACTTTTCGCATACACAGGCCCCTTATGAGGTATCGTGTCTGCGATTTCAATAATATTCAAAAATAGGATTTATATTTTGTATATTTTTTCATCCGTGTGCTTTAATTACATTGCACCTTATTGCATTTTAATAAGGGTTCATTTCAAGAACAGAAACATCGCTATATCTCGAGAACCCCGCAAAATAAATGAAAAATCTTTTCTAATTATGAATATAACGTGTATTTTCTACAATATACAACCAAATTCATCAAGATACAACAATTTTTTCAAAGGGGCCCAAGTTCCCTTACAAAATGGGCATTCCCCTTTACAAGGTTAAAGCACGTCAAAGTTCAGGAGTGGGGGCTTATGACGTCACTAAGGCAGTATATAGTGTACTAGGGGCGCGACGTTTCACGATATTTCAACGCATTATATCGTCGTCACTTTATGCTTACATGTCAAAAGAAAATTCGTGTCCAATATTTTTTATTAATCTAGGTACCTGACGGACAAAAAACAAATTTTCAGTAAACTACCCTATTGCTTTTTAAATATTTTGCTTATTTTGATGAACAGATAGTAGATACGGTCTAACTAAACTATTATGTAAATTATATCAATTAAAAAGCTGCGACTAAAAACCATCACTATATTATGTATCTAAATATAAATAACGCGTTTCTCCAAAACTGTCACTTAATGAGAAACATTAATCAATATTAAAATATAAATCGAATTAATAAATATTACACGTAATATTTCACTGCTGACCCGGTCAACCTCATTAGAGGTATTTAATTTACATGAAATTATAATTAACAATCATCAATCGATACTTAAAAGTCATCACCTCAATCAATATTTTTATATTGATAGTGCTGCCACCTGTGCCCAAGAAAGTATCGTGCGGAAATTTTGAATTTAATGTGGATGGCTATAAGAGTAGGAGAAGATTAAATTAAACCGGCCAAGTGCAAGTCGGACTAGCGCACGGAGGGTTCCGTACCATTATCGCAAAAAAAACCGGCCAAGTGCGAGTCGGACTCGCGCACGAAGGGTTCCGTACTTGGTAAATTGCGGTTTACAATTTATGACGTATTAAAAAAAAACTACTGACTAGATCTCGTTCAAACCAATTTTCGGTGGCAGTTTACATGGTAATGTACATCATATATTTTTTTTAGTTTTATCATTCTCTTATTTTAGAAGTGGGGGACACACATTTTACCACTTTGGAAGAGTATCTCGCGCATACTATTCAGTTTAGAAAAAAATGAAATTAGAACCCTCAATATCATTTTTGAAGACCTATCCATAAATACCCCACACGTATGGGTTTGATGAAAACAAATATTTTTAGTTTTAGTTTCAAGTATGGGAACTCCCAAAATGTATTGTTTTATTTTTATTTTTGTGTAAGAATCTTAATGCGGTTCACAGAATACATCTACTTACCAAGTTTCAACAGCATAGTTCTTATAGTTTCGGAATAAAGTGGCTGTGACATACGGACGGACAGACAGACAGACATGACGAATCTATAAGGGTTCAGTTTTTTGCCATTTGGCTACGGAACCCTAAAAACGGCAACAGAAATCACGTTTGTTTTATGGGAGCCCCACTTCAATATTAATTTTATTTTAAGTTATATTTGTTGTTATAGCGGCAACAGAAATACATCATCTGTAAAAAATTCAACTGTCTGGCTATCACGGTTCATGGGAGATAAAGCCTGGTGACAGACAGACAGACGGAAAGTGGAGTCTTAGTAATAGGGACCCATTTTTACCCTTTGGACGGAACCGTAAAAACGATGGATGAACTGGAAAGTATACCCTTTCAAACAAAAGAAGAATTTTCCAAATCGGTCTAGTCGTCTTTGAGTAATCGGGGAACATACATAAAAAAAAGTTAATTAAAAAATCAAAAAACCCGACTGTTTAAAAATTGAACTAAAAAGACGTAAACAAGAAGAAAATCATGCTGTGCAGTCGGACGATACATGATACATATTCGCGAGCTGGCTGACCAAAACCAGATGAATTCTCCGCCTGCACAGCATGATTTTCTTCTTGTTTACGTCTCTGGTCTCTAGAACGCCACGTGGGAACAAACATACTTTCATACAAAACATAGACTGATAGTGATAAATACATTACCCTCTTTCGGCAGTCGGGTAAAAAAAAAAGATTCCAACGAATTGAGAACCTGCTCCTTTTTTTGAAAACCACGAGACAGTAGCGCCTGTCAATCCCATACATTTTGTTAAGGCTCATTTCTCTCTCTCTCTTCTTATTAACCAAACAATCACTCCTTAATCGATACTCTTTCCCATAGTCATTTTTCTATATCCATAGTTCTGCCGTCTAGTTAACTTGAAGCCCAACTTGGATCGTCTTGGGACAACCGTCGTGTTGACAAATGTGTCAATTGCCAGCACCGGATGTTGGGTCAAGCGCTGTCGGACAAATCGCGTGTGTCAGCCCTGACACCCGCTCGTTTGTGACCGTGGAGGGATATCGTTTGTACTAGAATTTGTGATAGGGTTGACTCTTTGAGAACTAGATAGTGTCTGTTTTATATTTAACGGATTCATTCTGAAACCAGAGGGACAAATCCCGTATTTTTAACCCCCGATAGAAAACGAGGGTTATTATAAGTTTGTGAGTCTGTTTGTGGTTGTTTGAAAAAGATGACTTTATCTAAAGCGTTCTTAGCTATAGTTGATGAAAATCGGTTCAGCCGTTCAAAAGTTATGGGCGTTTTACTGTTTGAATCGCGTGTTTTCGCAAGATATCATAATCTATTATGTGTTCAATAGATTGTCTATCAAAGGGCGTCTACTACTAGACAAATTATGTAGTATGCAATAAAAATGTGTCGGGGTTATTTTATATTTTGCTTTTTAAGGACATAATTTCCCTACATTTTTAAAAGTTCTTGACATTTTTTTTTTATAAAAACTTTGCCCCACACTAGGAATTTCTTCCTGTATCGTGGGTGCGTTTACAAACATTTAAACACACATAAACAAACACTCAAGGCGTAACAACTATCTGTAGGTCATACAAATATTTGTACCGTGCGGGAATCGAACCCGCGACACGCAGCGCAGCAGTCAATCGCTCAACCACTGCGCCAACCGTGCGCCCGAACATTGATTGTAGCCAAGATGGTATTACGACTTGAATTTGAACGTCTTTTGTCTAGATTTTTTTTTTAAGGAAAAATAATCTAAAACTATGGTTTTATTTTACTTGACTATTTTTTAGGGTTCCGTACCCAAAGGGTAAAAACGGGACCCTATTACTGAGACTCCGCGGTCCGTCTGTCTGTCTGTCTGTCTGTCTGTCACCAGGCTGTATCTCATGAACCGTGATAGGTAGACAGTTGATATTTTCACAGATGATGTATTTCTGTTGCCGCTATAACAACAAATAAAAACAGAATAAAATAAATATTTAAGTACTTTTATTTTACCATACAACAAACGTGATTATTTTGACGTTTTTACGAAAATGAATGGTACGGAACCCTTCGTGCGCGAGACCGACTCACACTTGGCCGGTTTTTTTAAACCATAGTTGCATGGCACACTACATTTTTTTGTTAAATGACGACAAAACGAGACTTTCTTTAAAGTAATGAATAACACTAAAAGAATCTAGGCTGGTGCCAAATCTCATTACCGATGCAAAGCAACTTATTCAGAACACTCAGAATACAAAATAACAAGGAAAATTGTGTCTTTCGCAGAATTGAAGAGAAACTCTTGAGTGGTAGGTATAATGAAATCGTTTGCTCATTGCTGTCACTTTGGCCATGCGGTCATGCGCAAAGTATTCGGTACAAACATACATTGAACAATGACATTCTTCAATTTAATGTCAATTGCACATGAGACCACCTCATCATTTATTACACGCCGTTTTTTGACATCATGGCTATATTCTCCATAATTATATGAAGAGAATTAGGATCAATAGTTTGTTGTGGACTGTGACTTTTTAGGGTTCCGAAGGGTCCAAATGGAGCCCTATTGCTGTCACTCACATGTCCGTCGTCTGTCACACGGGTTTTACGGCCAAACTGGGCCAAACGGTTGGAGTTTACAGTCTTCAAAATTCCACAATTTTGTTGTATTAAATATTTTTTGGTATTTTAATTAATCATTTTTTAATGGATGTTTTAGTGGCTTTTATGTATTTCTATTTTATTTTATTTTTGATTGGAACTTTTTACTATTTTTAACTGACATTTTTTACTATTATTTATGATTGGAATGTTTTATTATTTTTTATTGGATTTTCTTATTATTACTTTTTATTTGCGATTGACATTTTTAATTCTTTTTTATTTTTTGTGCTATTTTTTAATGTAAATTTACTGTATATGTAGGTATAATTTGATATTTGGGGTGGGTAGGGTACCTATTTATTTATAAAGTGATAACTTTAATGTAGTGAAAGTTTTGTAAGAAAGGGGGCGGGCTGTAAATCAGCGTTGTCCAGCGTAATAGCCATACTTTACACTGCTCAGCATATGCTGAGCCCGCTCCTTTTGCCATACTGAAATAATATTGTGCCTCAGAACTAATTTGTGTTTGTTCTTGTTCTGTTACAGTTGGAAATAAATGTTTTCTTTCTTTCTTTCACTGTACAAGTTGTACAGCTAAAGGGAGGCATGAAAACAAGTGTTTGACCTACCCCGATCGTTGATAAATACTGTATTTTTACAAAGGAATGAGAAGCCACCAAAGTCAGCTTTTTCTAAAATTTTGTCCCGAAGAATTATTAACTTTTCATTGACCTATGAACTTGAAATTTGGTGATAATGTTTATTATTTCATATATTTTACTAACAAATACCTACTAATATGTTGATGAATCAGATTTTCCTTTGAAATTTCGTAATTTTTTCTATTATAACCAACTTAATTTTGCGGTTTGGTACGGAACCATAAATGTGCGAAGTCTGACACGCACTTGGCCGTTTTTTTCTTTCAAAGACACAGAATTATCGATCCGAGATTTTCCAAGTCTCTGTTAAAGGACCTGTCTGTTGTTGTTCTTTCCACTGGCATTGTCAATTTGTCAGTCAACCACTGCACCTAGCCAATTAGGAAGTTTCCTTCTAAAACTTTAATCCCATATTGCAAGTCATTTACGTTAATTCGTAAAAATTTGTCTGTATATGTAGGTAGCCCGTTTCAAAGACGTACGACGATGCGTCATCAGTACATGGTGGACATACAACCCATACACACTAAACTTTGGGAATACTTTCATTGTGCGTACAGCTACGGAGTAGAATTCCTTGCCGGAGTCTGTGTTCTCCGATAGCTTCAACCTGGGGGTCTTTAAGTCAAGAGTGAATAGGTTACTTCTAGGCAAGCGTGCTTCAACTTCAACCACATCATCGCTTACCATCAGGTGAGATAGTGGTCAAGCGTGAGCCTATTAATATTTTAAAAGAAAGGTCATTTTGTGGCAAATATGTACTTTTTTTTTCTTCTTCTTCAATCTCGAGACGACAATATAGCTTGTTATTTTTATATTACGTCTGGCAGGAGTGAAATAGAGGAAGTTTTCATCAAAAGAACTCGTCATAACTTTGAAAAAAATAACCTAGCCCTTTGCACCTTTGACAGCCCTACAGATTCCATCATCAGGGCTGTCAGGGTGTTTACGGCCAGTTTATTACGAGACGGATGTTTCAAATGGAGGGCGTTCAGTTCACACGATTATGAGGACCCTGCCGATGGACAGTATATCATAGAGTTTTGTGTAACACTCGAATTTGTCGCCCCTACGGAACGAATTGGTATTAATTGTGAGTCGTTTGTGATTTGGAATCAGAAATAAGGATGTTATTGTTGGTTGTAGAACTTGTAGATATATTATTTATTAGAATAGATTGTCGTAGAATCTTTGACATTGACAGGGGATGTTGTCAGTAAATATTTGTGATATTAACATGGAAACTATGAAAAGTGGCATCGAAAACCGGCCAAGTGCGAGTCGTACTCGCGCACGAAGGGTCCCGTACCATTATCGCAAAAAATGTTGTATTGGAGCCCCACTTAAATATTTATTTTATTCTGTTTTTAGTATTTGTTGTTATAGCGGCATCAGAAATACATCATCTGTGAAAATTTCAACTTTCTAGCTATCACGGTTCATGAGATACAGCCTGGTGACAGACAGACGGACCGAGGACTCTTAATAATAGGGTCCCGTTTTTACTCTTTGGGTACGGAGCCCTAAAAACAAGATGGCGGCAAAATTGGATTTTCTCAACCCGCCAAAAGGTCGTTATGAGGAGTGTGAGTGTAACCTACCGGATCTTCTTCATAGTTTTTTTTATATTTGGCATGTCTTTTCAATAATTTTATCCTGACTGAGGTATGGATGATTAGAGACTTTAAAATATTAGGTGTAATTCAATAGTTCCTTAGATAATTTATCCTTAACATAGTATCTTAGTTCAGAGAGTTTCTTCCTTGCTGAAGCAAGCAAATGAACATGAGTTACCTCTAATAAACGTTGCTTCAGGCAATACGAGCTTCCTTATGATGATTCTACCACATTACCATTGAACAAATGTTTATATTTTCATTAAAACCGTATCGAATCAAGCGTGCTTATCTGCTTTGCACCATAACGCATTCCTACTCAGTTTACATACAACGTCCAAAATATCTTGACATTTCGAGTTGGCTCTACTTGTTAAGGTCATGTGTCAGATTCAGTACATTAAGTTTAGTTCAGATTTCCGCCGTATCTCAAGTTAAACTGGCCTCTGTAAATAAACCCGTATCACTCAGCAACTGTGTTGTTCGTAATTGATCCCTTTATACACCATTTCGCTTCCTTACTAATACTTTTAACTCGATCGATCTCGAACTCTATTTTCTTTGACATAAAGTTGAGATTTTGATGTAGGGGTTAGTTTTTTTGAGAACTTTTACTATTGAATTTCTATGGGGTCCTGGTACCTCATAGCTTAATGTTCTAGTTTATTAAGAGTGTTATTCTCTTAACGTGCTTGTAGGGAATGGATATGGGAATACTTAGAAATCGAAAATTTCCTAAAAGGCTTTTAAAGTTGGACACAGTCAATTGATATACTTTTTTATTATCCACTTAGAAGTATTTGATTGTTTATGGTTATTATTATGACTGTGTTAGCTGAAAACGAACTTTGTTATTTTTATAGAAAAACTCGAGAAATTGATGAACTGACCAAAGTTAAGAAGGAATAGAAAGGTTACAGAAAAGCTATTAGAAATCTTATCGATATCATCAAAGTGAAAGTTTTGGATGTTTATTACCCAGTCACGTAAAAACGGTTGCATGAATTCGCATGAAATTTGGCTCACAGATAGCTTACAACCTGGATTAACTTATGCAAAACCTGGTCGGTTTTTATCCCGGTCTTAAGTCCAAGTACCACATAAAGGACCGTCTGAACAGATCAAATAGACGCACTGGTCCTTCGATGCGGATGATACACTAATCATAAATGGATCGACGTTGTTGTATCATTATGTCAATGGCCTAACCATCATGATTGTCAGCATAATACCACCATACTTGAATGGAACGTGTGCGCAGACCGCGACGAAACAACATGAGCATTATAGTAAAGGGTATTTTTCTTTATCTGTCTGATTTAAAAATACTTAGGAATTAGGATTATGTTGTGAGCAAAGGTTTGAGTAGATATTTATTTATTTATTCGTTTATCCTCGCACGCCTGGAACGCCTTGCAGTAAATAAAGTTTGCAAAAATTAAAAGAGTTTTCTCAGTTCGTGGCTATCTTTTCCCTTAAATACAGTGACGATTTGTTAATATAAACTGTAAAAACGTGCAAAAATCACTATATTCTTGCACGTTTTTACAGTTTCATTGTACCAAAGTGTGTTACAATACAAATTTAAAAAAATGGAGTGGCTTGCCTCAGAAATTTAAAACCATCTATTTTAAAAGATGTGTTCAAATAACCTTTGAAATGTGAATCAAGAGCCCAACATTCTATAATGGTGTGCTTAGGAGAGTTGATTAAAAATAACATACAATTCAATAACAAATCAATGCATTTCGCGCCATCTAGTGACATTAATTTGAATCAAATTTTCTTGGTTAGCGCTGGGGCCCCGTGTCACGATTTTGGTACTTAATTTGTCTGTTTACCAAATATGTCATGGAAGGAAAAAAAGGCACTACACCTACAGTACAACATACCTGACTTGATGAAAGCAGCATACTCTCTTATAATTCAATAAATTACCACGAGGTACAAGCTATGGTGTCTAATGTGACAGGAGAAGCCATGTAACTAATTCAATAAAGTACCTTACCAATATTACGACTGCAAAATATCGTATCATCCATTCTCGCAGATTTGGTACGAGTATGTTTTACGGCTTCTGCATTTGTACAGTCGGAATCGAAAGTGTGATTGATATTGCGCAAAATTCATTTAAAAAATATACATGTTTACTAACGGAGAATCAATATTTTTGAGGAAAATAATCAAAAGGATAAACTACTTGCCTCACTGTCTAGCCGCACAGCAAGTATGTCGGAAAACACCGCGTTTGTTATGCAAATTTCTTCGTCTATTTGTCACTAGATGGTGTTGTCCAATTTCGATGGATTTCTGAACCTCGATATATTTTTTTTTCTTAATTAATAATACAATGGATATTTGAGTAAGAATATAAGTATTAATTATTGCAAAGGTTAGGTTAGGTTACGATGAAAAAGAGCACGACATCTCTAAAAAATGAAGAGTCCCTAAAAAATATTTTGAATATATTGGCCCAGCAGTCTGATCTAACTAAACCCTATTACGTCGTAAAAGATAATAATTCAAGCACGAGAAAAATCTTAGCATAAAGTTAAAGTGCATGCCACGAAAGATGAAACTTCACACACCACGTGGTTTGACTTTCGCAGAAGACGATTTATAGGTCTCTTTAGCGGTATGAGGTCTTAGTGCGGGAATGGACCGGGCGTCATTCGGGGCGGCAGAGTGTTGGACGCGCGGTCAAGTCGTTTCGTGGTACAAAAGGGACGTTTACATTTTACTGGGATAAGCCAACAAGAAAACGAGTAAAATATACCTCATGGTAGTAAATATAAAAGATACGGTGTTCCTGTCCCTATCACTTCAAAATACTTAAATATTCATCGCACAGATCCGCAATATCGATAAATGTTTGCAAATAACAATAGGCCATTACAGCCTTTGTAAAATAGTCTCCGGTGTTTAGGCTATAAATCTGTCAATATTATCGTATATCTTATTCACAATATTATGTGTTAATATCGTTTTTTTGTCCCTTGTTAATACAAAATGTTGTGGGGTCCCACAAATCAAAAGATTGTATGGTTAGTAAGGAGATAGGTTAGGTTTCCTGTAGACAATGTATAGGAGATAGTTTCTGCTCATCTGTGAGCATGACTTTTTAATATTTGTTGTGGAAAACTGTGGAGAAGCATTGGTCTAACAAAGTTTCTTATAAAGGCTCCCAAAGACAGGTGCTATGCGACAATGATGCGACATCCATTATTAACAGAAATTGTTAGGATGGCTAGTTTTAGTGACGTATTTTTTCTTTTGACACGTAAACGTAAAGTGACTACTATATAATGGGTTGAAATATCGTGAAACGTCACGCCGCTAGTACACTTTATACTGCCTTAGTGACGTCACAAGCCCTCACTCCTGAACTTTGATGCGCTTTAACTTCGTATTTTTTCATTGATTTGGTAAATCAAAAAATACGTGTCCAATATTATTTGCTAATCTCACTGACGGACTAAATATAATTATCATATTTCTTATTTTTGCATTGTCAATGAAATTAAAAAAATTAGTTCCTCCCATACTAAATCATCCCATCAATATTAATGCCGCCATAAGAGGATAACTTACGTCTTGCCTTAGACTTAAATGATCCTCATTAACAGAAATGCGCGCGTAAATTAATTTATCATGCAAATGCGACTCCATGCCTTTCATTCTTCTTGCATTACGTATCAACGTAAGTAAATGCGAAGTCGTTATCAAACATTGTTTATTATCTTTGTATTTGACACAATGTATGTTTGTTTATACTTCGGATAATAGGGATTTGCATATAACATTAAAACTGTAACGAGATTTCGCTGTGAATAGGTTGATAAACGAAAGTGGTTCGGTCTGTCTTCTGTTGCGGATTACGATGTAAAGTATATACAGCGGTAAGGTAAATCCATTATTATTAATATACTAGCGACCCACCCCGGCTTCGCCCGTGAAAATTATACACCAAAACCTTCCTCGTTTTCACTCTTTCTATTGGTGAAAACCGCATCAAAATCCGTTCAGTAGTTTTTGAGTTTTTCGCGTACAAACGCAGCGGGGGACTTAACACGATTTTACTAGCTTGCAATAATTTAAATAGTTTGCAGTTTTGCACCTTTATCCTTACCAGCATCTTCAGGATTAGCGATTGAACTAAAAAGTAACAATAAAAAAACTAAACTAAACTAAAAAACACGCTTTAAATTAAAAAGTAGAAAATAATTTTCAATAAATTCAAATTAAGAATAGAGTGTTCGAAGGGGATGATTAGCTCCCGTCATCTCCTTCATGGTTACTTTAGACCAGCGACCATTATGTGGTTGATGCTTTAGACCCTGCAGACAGAAAAAACTTTTTTGCAAAAAAATACTACCGACTTCCAAATGAAAAACTACAAAGTGAAAAATAACTTAACTTTTGGAAGTCGGTGTCTTTCGTAGGAACCTTTTTTTTGCGATATGGACACCGACTTCCAAAAGTTAAGTTATTTTTCACTTTGTAGTTTTTCATTTGGAAGTCGGTAGTATTTTTTTGCAAAAAAGTTTTTTATTTTTCCCTTTTTAGTTGTACCTACCTAAAATAGTTGTTTAGTAAGGTACTCTATAACGCCGGATTAGATCACCCGAATAACATGAAACTTGAACATAACCGTTGAAATGAGAGATCTGCGTACCCCTTTAGAGCGTACTGGCGTGATGTTATGTTATGAAATGGTATAAACAACAAACAGACATGCGATTGCAGCAATCCCGAGAGTTTTGCCGTTATTTATTGAAGAGTTCTGTTGTGTATCTCCGAAGTTCTTCATCAGACGTTCACCAAATTAAAATGGGACTAATTTCAAAACATACTCTTCCAAACAAAAAAAGAATTTTCAAAATCGGTCCACAATTGACGGATATATCGGTGAACATACACAAAAAAAAAAAAAACAAAAACAAACATAAAGTCGAACATAGAACCTCCTCCTTTTTTTGTAAGTCGGTTAAAAAAGGAGCCCGCAGCAGGGTTCCGTCGACAAACTTTTATTTTCAAGTCGCGTCGCCCACTTAGTATTTCAGTAAGCCATATTCAGTATTTTTTACACCTTTAATTTGAATTTATTTTCGCTCGTTTGAATACTATACTATCCTTATTATTATTAAGTACTAACTAACTGTGACCCATGTACAGTTGTACACATATACGAGAAAGCTCAAGTCGTCGAAACTCATTAAGTTTTGAATTCTGAAGTAAAACACAACTTTAATAGCTGGTTAATTGCAAGTTGATAATTATGTTTTTAATTACAATGCCCATAAATCCCCTAATTAGGAATTATGAGAAACTGTTACTATACTGGTAATCAAACATATTTTATGTATTCGCGTATAAATCACAATTTCTCCCGTTTTATAAATGTTTTATGGATTTCGTTGGAATTCTCTATGGTTTTCAAGATTAACATTCATTATTAATTTCTCAGAATTATATTTAGCCTAAATCCACCAGGATCGATCGTCGAATTCGTCGATCGATGACAATGATCGTCGACGTCCAGATGAGTTCCTTCTATCTTACTTCTTACTAATATTATGAATGCGAAAGTTTGGATGGATGTATGTTTGTTACTCAGTCACGCCAGAACGGCTGAACAGATATGGATGCAATTTGGCACAGAGATAGATTATGATCTGGAATAGCACATAGGCTAATGTTATCCCGGTGGTATTTACCCGTGGGATTATTTCCGATTATCACGCGGGTGACGCCGATGGTAGAAGCTAGTATCAAAAGGGGCCGTCCATGTTTTTTTAACCCCCCCTCCCCGTTGGTGACCCCCTCCCCGGTTTTCGGATATCTGATTTCTTGTGATATCTTACTACACCCTCCTTGTGATATTTCGTGATTTTTGCTCAACCGAAAAGCGGACAGCCCCAAATATAGAACAGTCTGTCGATCAATTTTCGGCTGATCTATTCTAATGTCGACCAATGATTTAGGTCAACGATCGACCGTTTTGTAGAATTACACCCTAACTAGGTACTAATCGGTTCGTATATTTCAGATTTAAAATAATAGTAAAAACCGAGACGTTTCGCATAATAATTACGAAAAGTGAGACAAGAGCAATAAACCTTGTACCGACAATTCTCTTAATTTGTTCCAACTAAATTGAATACTAGGTATAACAAAATAAAACAAAACAAAATCCAATTGGTAATACAAGAAAACAAGAAAGGCATACGTCTCCACAGATCTTTAAAACGGACTTAAAAAGTTATACAAGATCGTACCCCGGACGTGCTCGCTTCCACAAATGGACGCTGACAGACTTCCTACTCCATAACACATCATCTTTCTCCCTCTAATGCACGATAAACTTGAGTGAGTGAAAGAGATAGCATCCGTGCAGCAGAGGTACTGCTACTTGTAATGCAAGTGTCGTTGGCTGCAACTTTGTGTTTCTTTGTTGGAAACAATTATTAGGTACGTACCTGTATAGGTATAGTACTAGTCGTTAGTACTTTAAATATGTTTACAATGCATGTCCTCGAAAAGAGCGGTTTTCCAAGCAGCCAAACTGTGCGGAAAGTGTCACTTTTTTTCACTAGTGCTTTTTACTTTCCTGTACTTTTTTAATTTTTAACTCCAATGTCAGCCCGACGCATAGAGTTTTTATTATTTGAGAAAAGTTTTAAAAATTAGTTATGTACAAATTATCATTCATATAAAAGGTAAAATAAAACTAATACTTTATTTTAGGCGTTTTTAATTACTCTAGATTTAGATTTTGATCAATAAATTAATTTTAAATATTCATTAAATATGTTTGGCAGAACGTTTATTTTGCTCGTGCCTTATTGCGTTACGATGTGACAACTATTCGCACATGCGCAGTAGATATGCCCGAGGAACTATTAGTTAATCTGTGGATATGCTGAACGCGCTTGAATAAGCCCGCCATTTTATTAATTTCATTTTAATAATTTATTTATTTCCTCGCACAATGCATAGTAAAATGTTGTATGATACACGTACGTAAGATGATTTCCGACTCGTGTCGATTTATCCACTCACTCGCTTCGCTCGCTCGTGAATAAAAATGCCACTCATCGGAAATCACCTACCTTCCGCACTTGTATCATAAATAACTATTACAATGCATGTCCTCGAAAAGAGCGGTTTTCCAAGCAGCCAAACTGTGCGGAAAGTGTCACTTTTTTTCACTAGTGCTTTTTACTTTCCTGTACTTTTTTAATTTTTAACTCCAACGTCAGCTCGACGCATAGTTTTTATTATTTGAGAAAAGTTTTAAAAATTAGTTATGTACAGATTATCGTTCATATAAAAGGTAAAATAAAACTAATACTTTATTTTAGGCGTTTTTATTACTCTAGATTTAGGCGGTTTACACACGGCACCGCGCACCGCCGCGGACGCGGAGGAGAGCACCGCTCGACCCGCGCGGTCGAGCGGTGTACGTGTGTTAGGCGTCAACGGATTTATTAGAGGCCAATGCGACATGAGATCCGCTTCACCGCCAACCGCGGCGGTGCGCGGTGCCGTGTGTTAAATATGTTTGGCAGAACGTATATTTTGCTCGTGTCTTATTTCGTTACGATGTGACAGCTATTCGCACATGCGCAGTAGATATGCCCGAGGAACTATTAGTTAATCTGTGGATAAGCTGAACGCGCTTGAATAAGCCCGCCATTTTAATAATTTCATTTTATTAATTTATTTATTTCCTCGCACAATGCATAGTAAAATGTTGCATGATACACGTACGTAAGATGATTTCCGACTTGTGTCGATTTATCCACTCATCGGAAATCACCTACGCACTTGTAGCATAAATAACTATTTTAGCTTTCATTTACACTCGATTACTAAGATACTGTAATGATATGATTTTTATACTGGGCTTATGTTCGTAATGCCACATCCAAGAGCTTAACATGTTTACCAAAAACTGAATATGAAAGACTCAAAAATTAAGTCAATAGAAAAACGTAAACTAACTCACAACCACCCATAGCCACAAAAATCGAATATTTGAACATCGAACAAGTCGTTAAATAAAAAAAAACTTATAGTGCTAACTCACGTCCGGATTTGATACGGCCGGACTAACTCCACCCACAAATCCTAGTGTTGCCATATTTGGAACATTATTTTCCATTTTTATTTATGACTAAATTTCGTGTAAACATTTCGGGAAACAATAACGAAAATTAGTAGATCTCCCATAAATCGGGGACTTTTTCAACGCTGGTCTTAGTTGGTACGGCCTAACCAGCCGACAACCCTCCACACGTCCGGATTTGGTACGACAAATCCGTGGTCCGGCCGTACCAAATCCGGACCTGTGTTAGCACTATTAGACTATAAACTTTATATTTAATGCAGTCAACACCAGCCTTACCTACGGCCAGCAGTAAACACAATGACGAGAATAACACCCCTTACAGTGGATCACGAAAGTGTTGCTAGTAATACGCTCGGCTGTGTGTCATTGAAACGTATGTCGTGACCTCACGAGCTGTCATTCACACTCGTTGCACTAAGGTAGTGTAACGATATGATTTTTAGCTCTGGTTTTAGTTTGAAGCAGAAGCGAGTTGACATTTTTGAGTTTGGCTTTACTTTTGTCTAAACCAGTGATACCCAAAGTGGTCGATATCGAACCCTTGGGGTCGAAATCAGTTGCCCAGGGGTTGACATAAACTGATTTTGGGGGTCGACGGGGTCTAAAATTTGACCCCTATTAATAAACACAAGTTCTTATTTGAACCTTTCAAGATACAGTATAAATCGTGTTACGCATACCAACTTTTTATAAGAATGACTACTGTTTTAGTAGCAAGTATCATTGTTCGTCAAGATGAAAAACTCGGTAAAACAATAAGCGGATTTTTAAGTAATTTGGCTATCTCAGTAGGTGGCTATGTCTGAGGTATCAGTTATTCTGGAAAAAGAGTCTCATGCCCAAAATAGTTTGGGAATCCTTGGTCTAAACGTTTTCTTGACGTTTCCTTCTTCTGTCTTATTTAGGTTAGATTTGCTTTTACAAGCCCTTAGAATACACTGAAGATTTGATATTGTCAAAAAAGACTATTCAATTTATTCTGTTGCCAGATCGCAAGCAGTTTAGGCGATTATAATAATACTTAATACTAGCCTGTAACTGTCCCACTGCAGGGCAAAGGCCTCTTCTCATACAGAGAAGGCATGATGAGCATTAATCACCACGCTTGCTCACGACGCGTTGGCGATTTCAAACTTGTATTAACTATAAGTCCAGGAATCACGTTGTTTTTCTTCATCGTTGCCAGCGATGTCCAAGATAAACTTAGAACTTAAGGCGATTAATTGAACGAATTTACAAAAGGAAAAAACTGAATTAATAAACCGGGTAACATACTATACTTCATTAGAGATAGCTTGATCTCTGCGACATATGTCAAACTGACGTATACGTTATTGTTAGCCTGTCAAGCGCTATTGTTACTGTATTGATACCGACTGTCGCAAAGATCAAGCTATCTTTTTTTTTTACGAAGTATAGAGACCAGTCTATAAATTCACACGACATACGATTCGCCCATTTGCGACTTGAATGTCACAAAATGCACTACATTTTCATAACAAACTCCGCTGCATCTTCCCAATTGCGCCAGAATTCACGCTAGACGGGAGTACCAAGGATAATTTGCGATTTGCGTCGCGCAACTCTTGCCACTTTCACATAGAAACCGTGATCCAATTCTTCAACACGATATGAGGAAAGAAAAAATATAATATTCTGTATTGAATGAGACCACCTGTAAGTCCTGTAACAAAGGTTCGTACGTGTCCCTTTCTTTCATACGAATTCTTCAAACTATATGAGATGTTGGCTTCGCATCCGCGCTCATATTGTTCCTTTTTTAGATCAAGGCTGCTAGGTTTCTATTGCTTTTGTGTTGCCTGTAATGAAAACGTGAGTCGGAGAAAAAAATAAATGACGAGCGGGAAATATTTTTTGAAATCGGAATAATCACATGACGTAGTAGGCACAGAGACGGAATGTAAAAAGCTATGGAATTATTAATTATTTATTTTGAAGGTTCTTAGAATGTATCCAGATGAAAAGACATTGCGTCGATATGCAAAGGGTCTAGATATTTTATCTGGTCCATATTTCGTTATCAATCATTTGTGATGTTGCAGGATTTTCAATTATTTAAGACACCATACGTTTGCTCTTTGCAATTGGTTATTGTCATCATAAACCCAGTATCTAGTGTTATTATACTTTACAAGGTCGGGAACAAATCTAACAAATAGTAATCGATTGAAATAAACTCTTAGGCGGCTACTGCCTCGTATATCTACACGTAATTAGCTATAAACCAAAGTACTAATATACTAAACTGATTACAGAAGAGATATGTTCTTGTTGGGAGCTATTTACATTAATATTTGTAGTTTATGAACCATTTTACTTGGGTACTTAGTGCATTCCGTCGAAAGTTATTATTTAGACACATTGTTATCAATTGATTCGTAACTAGCGGACGCCTCGCGGTTTCACCCGCGTAGTTTCCGTTCCCGTAGGAATACAGGGATAACAAACAAAATTTCATTTTTTTTTAAAACCCCCGACACATTTATCTTGCGTAAACACCCCGATTCAAACAGTAAAACGCCCATAACTTTTCAACGGCTGAACCGACTTTATTCAAACATAGCTAAGAACACTCTCGACAAAATTACCTTTCAAACAAAAAATAAACTAAATTAAAATTGGTTCATCCGTTTAGGCGCTATGATGCCTCAGACAGACACACAGATACACAGCAACACACGTGAAACTTATAACAACCCTCTTTTTCCGACGGGGGTTAAAAAGTAGCCTATGTCACCCGGGGATAGTGCAGCTTCCCAACGGTGAAAGATTCTTTGAAATCGGTCCAGTCGTTTTTAAGTTTATTCATTACATACAAAAATATAAAAATACAAATCTATCCTCTTTATATTATTATTATATAAGTAGTATAGATAACCAATGATTGGGCATTCTTTAAAATAGCTTTGCTCTATAGTGCACAAAACTTAATGAGAAACTAGAAACTTAATTTTCAAGACAGGCACAGTTAGGTGACCTAATAGGTATCCATAATGTGTCAGACTGAAGCTAAGCCTGGACTACAATGACTCAAGAGGATGCTCCAGATTGAGTTCTCATGCGGTTTCCAACTGGAAAAAAAATTAGTGGAAACCCCACCGTAGTTGTATCAGAGTTGTCAATAAGACACACACACACAGGACTTTGTCAAAAAAAAGTTTTAAAGCCTTTCTCTAATCAATACAAAAGTATTTACACCACACCCAAAGGAAATATCTGATACATATCCGTTCATAATCAGATCACGGCATAAATAAAATACATTAATATTCGATGCAAAATACACGTCCATAACTGCGTAAAACTGGGTAGCCTAGTGGCTTTCCCCTAACGAAGCGTGTCCGACAATTGGTCCCACTCCTGACACGACCAGCTTTCCTATCTATATCGAAATAACTTAAGTACATCGTAAAATATAACTACGGTATTTATTTTCATTTAAATGAAGTGAACTTTCTATTCAGAACAGGATAATCGTGAAAAATGTAGACCATAGGCTGCTTGTCAACAAGTGAATTGTGATTTGTGAAAGTTAACAGGGTGAAGGATTAGTGTTCGTTTCGTTCTTCGTAAATATTCGTTTCGATTCGATTTTTTTTCAGGGATTTTTAGGCGATATTGATAGCAGAAAATGTTATTTTAAAGGCTCGCCAGACAGACGTTGAGGCCGATGTGGGTTATATTTTCCGCAGAACTTTATTTTTAAACACGGTGTCGTATTGTCGCGTCGCACCTGTCTTCTTTCCTTATTTAAATATAATATTCGTGTTACAAATACAGCTACTAAAATGTAATTTGCCGCCTTTTGCGTATGTTTCAGACCGAGAGTTCATGAACTCCTTAGTTTCAATGTGCGGCAAACAGATACAGCTGCTTTCCTTCATTCCCAGGTCTTCAATATAAACCATGCCCTAAGCTAAAACATACCAAAGTTCTGATTTATAGTTGTTGAATGTTTTGCCGCCTTTGTTCCCAAATGTTTGCGCTATTACTTAGTATGCTGCGGCCAGAACAATCGCCAACTTTACGAAATATTAAGTGGTTTACACTGGATCAGTGTTTATATTTTGCTCAGAATTCTTTATTGCTTTTTAAGCAGTGTCTTCGACGGTTACTGAAGCGGTTTTAGCAGAGATTTTTCATAGATTTGTTAAGAATTCGGGTCCTGGGTACGATTTACAGGTCAGACTTATTTTTATTGGGTTATTCTGTCTGGTATTTTCTAAGTAGCCGCTTGGGTTTGTTCCCGTTAGATGGCAATATACATGGGTTTCAAAAATAAGTGGCAAATGTGGGTTTATCTACTACATACCTGTAGCCAAAATACCTACGGTGTCAGCGCCAAAATCCAAATTCGCGATTATTCATATTATTTATTTTACGAATTCGTGCCACATGACAAGCACCAGCTTACAAATAAAAAAATAATCATCAAAATCAGTACACCAAGTAAAAACTTCTGAAGCAACAAACACATAAAAAAGTACAGTCGAATTGATAACCTCCTCCTTTTGGGGAAGTCGGTTAAAATACGAAAATATTGGTTTGAATGTCGCTGCAGTAGACTTACAATATTCTTAGGATAACTTTCGGTAATTCTTATTCTATAATCTAATTTTTTATTTTATTTAAGTTTAACAGATGTGTGTGAGTTTGTGTGTATAAATTTGTGTGTGTGTGTATGGTGTGAGTGTGTGCATGTGAGATTTATAAAAACATTTATTTTTTATGAAATGGATGGTGCAATCACCAGTCCTTTCATTTGTAATAAATTATTTTATTAATAAAATAACTGACGATTGAATGCAATATTCAATAATACAGATTTCAATCGATATTGAATTATTTTATTTACAGATCTATTCAATGGTGTTTACGTTCGATTCAAAGGCACTCATAAAAAATTACCAAGCACGGCTGCTTTTCAAGTGTCTGAAGTTTTTGATCTATACTATAATAATATAAAGAGGAATGATTTGTATTTTTGTATGTAACGAATAAACTTAAAAACTACTGGACCGATTTCAAAAATTCTATCACCGTTGGGAATCTACTCTATCCCGGATGACATAGGCTACTTTGTATCCCTGTATTCCCACGGGAACGGAAACTACGCGGGTGAAACCGCGCGGCGTCCGCTAGTATTATATATTTCTTTTAAGGTGCAAGCCGTAATTAACGAAACAATAGAAAAACCATTGTGTATCGCGTATATAAACGTTTTAGGGGCACAAGGGCTTAATAATTCATTTACAGAACCACTGATTCACTGAATTCCGATTTACACCTGATTTCTATACAGATTTTACAACTGAAATTAATCTTACAGCAAAATCCATTAACAAAGGCGAATTGAATTCGCCATTATCCGAGGGTTACCTTGATGGATAACTGCGATTAATACTCGGGCCCGCAATGAGATTCAGTGGGCATAAATCACTAATGTGCTCAATGTATTCAATAAACACAGTGGTACCGTGTAAACCATTCGACTTAGTAGTAAGTTGTGGCTACTAAAGTACTAACGGTGCGGTCTCGCTAAGCCGAATTTGATATTCGTTGCTTTTAATCTTTAAATTTTATAGTTTAGTCAATAACAACACGCCCTGTACAGTATTCCCCGAAGGTTAAGGCAAAATAATACTTTAGTAGGATAGAATAGAAATAGTAGACTGTTTATCTAGGGAGCAAACAACTATTTTAAAGGCAGGAGTGTTTTTTTTTAATCCAGATCGCAGCGAGGGATTGAAAGTACGTCAGTCGAGCTTAAAATAGTGTTGCTCCCGAGATGGACTCTTTGCTGATTGGAATATTTACTAGTTATATCCACATTCTACATTCAAATTCACTTTTCACTTTTAGTCCCTAGGGCTTAATGAGCTATTTTAGTCCCTGTTTAAGAAGAATAATAATAATATAACTTTATTGATACAGATAACCTTTGTTACAATAGTACTTAGCGATTAGGTTACAAGTTCAGATAAATAAAGGTAGCTTAAATGATGGAAACCCTGCCTCCTAAACTAGGGGAAACCTGTGACTTAGGAGTCAGTGTTCTACTGTTACTTCGAATGTCCTAATAAACCTTTCTGTGTGTGCTGTTTATGATGAAGAACCTAATTAAATAATGGGGGTAGTAAGAATAAACATGCTCTTTTTGAATAGATGTGATCAAAACATTTATTCGACATAGACACAACACAACACCAACAATCACAAAGTAACAGAGAAGAATAGTACAAACATAGTTCAATAGTTTTTTTTTGTCCCTGGTAGTAAGGGACGATGCCTTTTTTCATCAACCGGGCACAGATTTCGGATGGTACTGAAATTTCCAATGGTAAGAATGAAAGAAAGAAAATACATTTATTTAACACAGACTAAAAGACACACAACATAATATTATACTTCAGATAAAATACAAATAAATAAAAAAAGTCTTAAGTCACAAACACGGCTGCGCCAAAAAGGCCCAGTCCAGACAATTAGTGCCTGACGCTGGACCTGATGTATAAGGTGACGTATGTAAATCAGTTTTATACTGCATGGTGACGTGTGTATGTATACTTAAATAAAATAAATTTGTATCCGTTAAAAATACTGAGGAATATGGGAATATGTACTGTCAAGGATCAAAAGTGCAGTCTTACTCTCCCAAAATTCAAATGGCTATTTTCTAGAAGAAGCAAAATTATCCGCAGTTGGTTTAATATGTTGTATAGAAATTAACGTATCGATTATACCTACTACAGTCCCGTTTCCGTAAGTGTGTCTGTGGCATCAACAGTGGGCCCTATCAGAATATCAGCGCAGCGTTATTACCTTATTGGATATCGCTGCACATGCTGAGATAAGAGCCTTTTTGGTCTCGCACGGGGTTTTATTTTATTATTGTTTCATTGTATGCTTATTTCTCGTGTCTCCTGTGCGGGTCACAAATAAATATTTTTCTTTCTTTCTTTCTTTACTAACTGTGAAAAGGTGAAATTCTTCAGCCTAAAAAAAAATACCGCTGCTGTTTTGGTACAGTGTGACTGCACTTTTGACCCTGAACTGTACATAAATAGTGTGAAAATGAGTAGGTAACATTGGAACAATAAAAATTACTAAGTGGTAAATCCCTATAACACATTGTCCGATCTGGAAATCGCACCAAGGACCTCATCTAGCGCTTGTGAACACTAGACTAGCGACGCTGTCATTATTAAGTTAATAAGCTGTTAACTACAGAATTAATTTAATGTTGTTTCTTTGGGTTACTTTGTTGCAGAAATACAGGGCAGTAATCGGATACTATTGTGGGCTAGGACATGTTTATATTGTGTTAAAAAGCTTGACAATTCCATATTGCGTTTAGTTTATCTGCGACTAGCTTTTCCCGCGGCTTCGTTATTGTGCCCCAAAACAAAAATAAAAAACTCCAAAACAGTGCAATTTAAAATAAATAGCATCTGATAATAGTGCAGTTTTCTATCAGTGATAGAATGTTTGTAAATTAATCAGCACTTCCAGAGATTGCTTTGGACAAACATATAAATAAGTTTTACCTTTGTAAGATAACTGTCATAGTTTACATTTACAGTTTATTTCAAACTAAAAAAAACGATCTTCTTCTTTTCGTGTGAGGATGCGGCCACCTCAGAGTTGAATAAGCCGCCCTGGAAACCCCACAGGCCGCTGACTTGGCTATTTCAGACTTAAATTAACTATATAAGTCCAGGTTTCCTCACGATGTTTCCCTTCACCGCTGCCTGTGATGTCTAAGATAAACTTGGAAAGTACATATGAATTTGGAAAGGTCACATTGGTACTTGCCTGGATTTGGACCCATGACATCAAGCATGAGAGGCAGGTTTTAGAAACTGGGCCACCACGACACTGATTTACGATAGGCTCGCGTTTGACGACAATCTCACCTGATGGTAAGCGGTGTTGTGGTCGACGTTGAAGCACGCTTGCCTAGAAGTAACCTATTCACTCTTGTCTTAAAGACCGCTAGGTTGTAGCTATCAGAAAACACAGAAAATTCCACTTCTTTATACAAAAAAACGTCGGAAAACCAAACTAAGAGATAAATAATTTATGCCACAGGTAAAATGAAACATGTTACATTTCGCGATAACAGAGCAACAAGACCGGAAATTACATACAAACGCGAGCAAAGCAGTTGAGTATGTTTGTATTTGATTTACTATCCGCATTGTGGACACTGTTGACAGGGACCAATGAATATGTATCTGTAGTAAACGGTTCCGAAAGCCAATGCTATTTTCGTCAAATTCAATCATAAATTGCTCAACTATTTCCTCGAATCCTAGCTTATGGACACTTATTAATGACTTGATAGGATAGCCGAAAACTTATGTTTTCGTGTTTTAACGAAATGATTGATAAAAGAAAAGGAGAATGAAGATCTGTCGTGGCCGTGAGTGAAGTAACTCAACTTCATAGTCGCAAAAATGTGCTTACGTTTCTAATTAGGATTCCGTACCCAAAAGGTAAAACTGGTACCATAATACTACTCCTTTGTCCGTCTGTCTGAATGTCACCAGGCTGTATCTCATGAACCGTGATAGCTAGAAAGTTGAAATGTTCATAGATGATGTATTTCTGTTGCCGCTATAACAACAAATACTAAAACAGAATAAAATAAATATTTAAGGACAATACAACAAACGTGATTTTTTTGCCGTTTTTTGCGATAATGGTACGGAACCCTTCGTGCGTGAGTCCGACTCGCACTTGTCCGGTTTTTTTCACCCTCCAACTTCCCTCTAGCTTTACTAGCCCATTCGTAGACAACTTGGCACAAATCATGAATTAGAGTATGCTTCCATCCCGGGAGTACTTTTGTTAGGATAATTACCAATTTTGACGCAGGCGTAGCCGCGGGCAGAAGCTAGTCTGAAACCATTCCACGATTTTACGATAGGTATGTTATGCAGGATATATCGAATACGGAACTCGTTACAATAAATTGCACCATAAACTATAAATAAAACTTTTACTTACTTACAATATAACAATAAGCATTCGTCAATCACAGCCCGCAACCGTTATCATCGGCTGCCGGTGCCACGGGTCAGCTAGTTAGCAGTCTTTTGGGCCTGTAATTAAGATATAATTTCCTTGGCCTCTACCGAGCTTGCCTGTTATGATATATTGTTCCTGAATAATACTGGTGCGCAATAAAATTAATAATAATGTTGCCGCCGCGCCGGTCGCTGACTGTGTGACCTTGCCCTTACCGTAATTTATGGAAATGGGAAATTCAGAAATCGTTCCGAGTTTTCTTTTTAACATGCGGCGGAAAAAGAGGTGTGTTATACATTTGACGTGTGACATTTGTGTATCTATATGTGGCATCATAGCTCCTAAACGGATGAACCGATTTTGTTTTTTTTTTTTTTTTTGATAAGTGACTAGCTTGTTTAGCCGTTCAAAAGTTATGGGCGTTTTACTGTTTGAATCGATCACACGGGTATTTTCGCAAGATATCGTGTCATAATTACGTGTTCAATAGATTGTCGATCGAAGCGTGTCTAGAAAGAAAGAAAGAAAGGAGAGGTTTTTTAAATTTTGCTTGATGTTGTTTACGTTTTGTTTGCGATTGTATGTGTGTCTTATTTTGTAAGCACTTTACTAAGGCTCGCTTAGACAGGTGCCAAGTGACAATTGATAGATATAATGGATACTAGAGCAATTTTGGAACCGCATCTAAGAAAATGCGTCATGGCATCGTTGTCGCATTTTTGCATCGCTTTTGCCTAGCATGGTAACCCTAAGAATATTTTTAGCCAAGCAAGAAATATAATTGAACTATTGAAATACAAATAATGCTTTTAATATTATGTTAGTAATAAACTACACCGCCACACTGCACCGCCAAAGTGGGTATAATTAATTAATTAATTATCTCACCAGAACGAGAATTATTCCATTGAAATAACTACAATAATATTAATAGTGAACCTATAGTCGATAAACGCCTTGTAAGGGAAATTGCCCTCATAAAGTATCTGAGTGTTACTGACGTCATCAAAATGCAGCTGGAATTGAACTGCTTATGTTTTGTACACACTTTACGTACTCGTAAACTATGATTTGTATTAAAACTGAATAAGCTCCACCTGGTGACAATAATGGAAAACCACAGACTTAAATCTAACTAGATAACGCAAATCTCTCCATCCGTAAGAAGACCAAGCGTGCCACTTTTTCACACACAATTTACTTACCAATGAGAGAAACCATTTCCAATGCCTCAGTCAGTGCAATAAGGTACTTAATATGATTTTAATATAAACTTGGTTTTCACGCCCCTAGTAGGTACGTAACAAACTTTGACAGCTATACTTCTGAACCATATTACAAGTTTAAACTGACGGTACCTAATTTGTTCATCCTCATTGCCTCTGTTCCATGTTATAGTTCTCGCCAAACATCTTGACCAGCCTGAAGTTAGCTACAATGTCTGCACCGTAGTTAATGCATTGCGATAGGAAATCTATGGAGGCGCTGCGATGTTCTATACATACATTAGCTTATACAAATATGAGTGAAATACAGAATGTGAAACATCGTTTTGTTTCTTTCTTTCTAATGTAGTAATCGTATTTGATGAAAGAGACAACAATATTTCAGTTGTTGCTCATTATGGCAACATTTTGTTATGACGTAGTGACGGTTTAGGTACGTGCCATATTCGCCATTTTATGTGACGAATTTTGTGGTTGTGTTCGTGGTAGTCCTGCTGTCAAATGGTTGTTTACATATTGTATTATTGAGATTTGTGAGTGTGTGTGTGTTGCTTGATTGACACAACCTTAGAATCGGCGGCCATTTTATGAGACATTTTGAGGTTTAGGTAGGCACGTTTTTTTCGTAGGTATTTCCAGTCCATATTATTTAGTATGTCTATGAGAAAATGTCATACAAAAACAGCACCGACCCGTGCCTTGCGCATTGGAAAGCCAACTTCAGGGCGGCCAAGAAGTTTAGCGAGAACTATACCTACTTGGGGTCGATGCAACACGCTTTCTTCCTACATTCTTACCTGTCAACTGTCAGCTGTCACTGACACTCTTTTCTTTCATATCGCTCTTCACACAGTCCATCCATCGCTTCTTTTGGCACCCTCTCCATCCATCCACATCTACCTGCCAACCGCACGTTAAACTGGTGCGAATGTTATTAGTAGGTTCAAGTAATGACGTCTTTAGTTTCCATGCTCCGTAGCACAACCGGAACCAAAAAAAGATTGTTTTGTAACAATACTACCTAATCGGTTAAACTTGTTATCGATGTTCAGGAATGCATTATCTATACCAAATCTACATTATCAATGTATCATTCATTCTTTACTATATCAAGGCGTGTCATTGTAGATCTCAAAAACATCGCCAAAATGATGGTCCTCGTGATAAATCTCACGTACGCAGGAAATATTTGGCGCGAGACGTCATGGAGCCGGGCGTGACGTCACTTGTATGTACTTAAGTATCTACATAATGTATGTCGGCTGTTTGGACATCTAGATAAGCGCTAACCTTGGAAGGCCAAACTAGACGATAAATGTAATCTGTGACTAGATTTGTGTTGTAAAATTATTCATGATGATTCATGCAAAGATTCTGGAAAAGAAAATTGTGACATAAATAAAGCTCGTTACAAGTCGACTTACAAGTCGTAGGCCGTGGGTACGAGCCCAGTCAACGCTCTAATTTGTATAAATTATTTAATGACTACTGCTCTCAAAACGGTGAAGGAAAACATCGTGAGGAAACCGGCATGTCCTAGAACCAAAAATTCGAAGACATGTGACATCCACCAACCCGCACTGGTGGATTACGGCCCATTCCCTATCACAGAGAGGAGGCCTGTATCCCAGCAGTGGGAACATTAATAGGCTGATGATGATGATGAAATAAACCTCGGCTGCATTGTTACATACATACATACATACATAAACTCACGCCTTTTTCCCATGGGGGTAGGCAGAAAATGATTCAAACTTGACCATTTTAAACCCGCATGCAATGGTCAAAGCATTACATAATAATAATTATTATTCACATAAAATTTAAAAATTGCCAAAACCCCGACAATTTTATTATTAAATGCTTTTTACCCGACTGCCGAAGGAGGGTAATGTGTTTATCAGTCTATGTATGTATGTATGTATGTATGTATGTATGTTTGTTCCTATGTGGCGTTCCAGAGACCAAACGCGTTGGCCGATTTTGATGATTCGTACGTCAATCGATGCGTCTTAACTCTGCGAGTGTCATAGGCTACATTAAAATTGGATAATAGAAAAATGGCGGATTTTGGGTGCCATATTGTGGGGGCCCAAATTTTTTTTTTCTTCCAAACCCATCGTGTGGGGTATCAAAATAAAGGATTTTAAGAGGTGATTTCAAAAATATATAACACTTATATGTTTAAATGTATTTAATTCGAAAAAACTAACTAAAAAGTTATAAATAAAAAAACTTAATTTAAAAAATCAAAAAACCCGACTGCTTCAAAAGCGAACTAAAAAGTCGTAAACAAGGAAAAAATCATGCTGTGCAGGCGGAGGATACACCAGATTTTGGTCAGCCAGCCGGCGAATATGTATCCTCCGACTGCACAGCATGATTTTTTCCTTGTTTACGACTTTTTAGTTCGCTTTTGAAGCAGTCGGGTTTTTTGAGTTTTTAAATTAAGTTTTTTTATTTTTAAACAACTTAATTTATCTAGTAGTAGACACGCTTCGATCAACAATCTATCGAAAACATAATTATGACACGATATCTTGCGAAAAAATGTAATTATCGGGGGTTTTTAAATCTGTAATTTAATTTTTATTTCATGCATTTTAAACTACTTATAGTATACTCGGAGCTATATAACTATAGGAGCTCGTGGCTAAATAATAACAGCCGCACGGGTCGATCTTCAAGGTTAAGCAACGCTTGCCGGTCCGTGGATGGGTGACCATTTCAACATACCGAGTTTCCTCCGTGCTTCGGAAAGCACGTTAAGCCGTTGGTCCCGGCTGTCATTTGAAGATCTTTGACAGCGTTACGAGTAGTCAGAAGCTTGAGATCTGACACCAGTCTTGCCAAGGGGTAAGGTGTTACCCAGTTACTGGGTTGTGGAGTTTAGATAGGCTGTCGCTCTATGTAAACACTGGTACTCAGCTGAATCCGGTTAGACTGGAAGCCGACCCCAACAACAATTGTGAAAAGGCTAGGCAGATGATGATTGCGAAAAAACCCAGATTCAAAGAGTAAAATGCGAATAACTTATGAACAGCTGAACCGATTTTATTTAAATATAGCTAAGAACACTTCCGACAAAGACACCTTTCAAACATGACGGTTTATCCGTTTAGGAGCTAGACACACAGATACACAGCAACACACGTCAAACTTATAACACCCCTCTTTTTCCGTAGAACACTCTCGATAAAGTCACCTTTCAAATAAAAATACTAAATCAAAATCAATTCATCCGTTTAGGAGCTATGATGTCACTGACAGATACACAAACACAGACACACATCAAACTTATAACCCCCCCCCTATCGACTAGCACATCAATACATATAATAAATTTGTAGAAAAGTTGTTTTTGTACATCGAAAATATTTCCAAAAAAATAGCCAGGGTGTTAAAGGATAACCAACAGAACCAGCAATTTTTATCTGTTTGTCTGTCATTTTTACATACAAATTGTGCATAACTTGAAGTATTACTTGGTTTTTGTTTCATCGCAATCGGTTCACTCTATCAAAAGTTAGATAATTTAATGTGTTCAAGAAGTAAAATATCGCACACCTAGATGAAGGGTAGCACAACTCAAAATAATCCAAAATTGAGTTATTGCAATTATCGGAATCAGCGCCGAAAAAGAAGGAAAGAGAAAGAAAAAAAGAAAAAAAAAAGGTATTTTGAGTTGTGCTACTCTTTATCTAGGTGTGCGATATCACAACACGCAATTCAGATACTCGGACAGTTGAACTATATGTTCGATAGATGGCGTTGTGTTGCGGTGTTAAGATTCTCCGCGAAAGAATGATACTAGAATAAAAAAGTAGCAAGGCAAGTAGGGTAGGTAAGTTGATTAGGATAGGCAGTTGACGGGAGCGAAGCCGCGGGCACAGCTAGTCGTTGAATATGATCGCATGTCTATAAACTGATCTTCTTCTTCGTCGTGTCGATGATTCCATTTTTTAGTTTTAAATTTAGATGTTGTGCTTCGACCAGAACTCAGCAACGTCGACAGCCCTAGCGCTGGCCTCGCACAGGTCCTTCATGGTGCAGGTGATTGTGCACAGGGAGCACGACAACAGATGGGGCATCGTTTGCGGTGTGGTTCCACAGTCGCACTGTGGCTGATCGGAGTAACCCCATCTGACCAGGTTGTACAGCGGCCCACTTGGCTTCGCAGCCTATTTAGGGTTTTCCATGTTTGCCATGGCAGTTTATGCCCAGCTGAGAGCTTTTCTGCAGGATCGATATAGTCAGTTGGAGGGGGGTATTTGAGGAGCCACAGCTTCCTGCGCGCTTCCCCAGGGCTGTCGTCGTAAGTTGTTTTAGCCGACTTTAGGAAGCTGTTCCGACCCTTTAGTCGCCCCCTTGATGGCTCCGTGTTGTACAGGAGGTGTCGGTTATCGGTCTCCTGCTTGTGCTTTTCGAAGGAACAGGCAACTTCCCTACGGACCTCTGGAGAGGCTATTCCTGCCAGTGGATATAATGCAGAAAGTGGAGTAAGTTTAAGGCACCCAGTGATAATTCTGCATGTGTCATTTAGGGCTACATCTACTTTTCGGGCATGAGCGGATCTATGCCACACTGGGCAGGCAAATTCGCCAGCCGAGAAGCAGAAAGCCAAACCAGATGTACGAAGGACGTGAGGGTAGGTTGATAGGCATAAACTGATGTATTTTGTAAATTGATCACAGCGGTGTCACATGAAGGATGTCACAGACTTCGGTAGACTTGTAGGAGCAGGTGATAAAGAAACAAAGGGTAATTAGTGATTTATGTAACGATCAGTTGCTTGCACGGTTGCACGTACGCAAACATGAGGTTGGCGACATGTACTCCTACATCCTTGTTTGTATTTAGGTAATAGGCAGAGCTCTTGGTGATAATGGTTGGTACATGAATAATTTATAAAGGTAATTTGGAATTTGAAAAAATGAAAATATAGATATAACTAAGTGATGATGATTTTGTATTGTTTAGCAAAGATAGTTTGGGAACTTATTAGAAAATTCTAAGTTTAGTTGGACAATATCACCCGTTATCTATTGATGTAATACTGTCTAACCACAGACATAAATCTAACTAGATGACGCGATTATATGTGTCAAAAAACGGAGTAAACTTACGATCAATGATCGTACTTTGAGCTTTTCATTTAGCATTATCGGCACCGGAAATTCATCGAAATCTAGAAAAATGCCTAATTATGCCAAAAATATGCTTTCTGTAAAGACTTTATAGAAAAAGTTGGCCGTATGTTTACTTTCATTGGTAAGTAATTTTTTTTTTAATTGTAAATTTGTTTTTCATACGGATGGAGGGACTTGCGTTATCTAGTTAGATTTATTTCAGTGTGTCCAACACGTTCCATAATTCGATTCTAGAAGATTGAATTATTTCAACCTAAAGCCTTAGAACGATAAATACCTATAAAATAGTTTTTGTTTTGATGACATACTCGTAGGTAAAACCACAAAGTACGGAAGCGGCGGCGCGCCTCAGACAGAGGGGCCACTCTCACTTTGACATTTTGGTTTTACAGGGAATATTGGACAATATTGGACCGAGCTCAGTCGCGGCTGTCATGATTGCTTTATGCAGGCGTTTTCACGTCATTCATACATTAAGTACTGTAACGAGGTTGGTTGCATTGGATGGGTTACCTTTATTATTTGTTACAGACCGAAATTAACTTTTTTGTTTTGAATTCTTTCTTTCAATTATTGTTAAGTTATAAAGGTCATTAATCTTTCAAGATGACAAATTAGAAATTCATTATCTAGGATTATAATAAATTATTTTAAGCCCATAGATGAAATTGGGAACTTGTCATAATAATAAGGTTCAAGTCATACAGCTTACAAATATGTTTCCTCCGACTGCACAGCATAATTTTCTTCTTGTTTAAGATCATCTTTGGTTTTTAGATTTTATTAGGTACCTGTTTTTTTTAATTTATATTTTTGTCGAGCTTGGAGCTTTTTACAATTTATTTTTTTAAGTGGGATCATTATTACACTATAACTACGTCTTTTTACTCTCCAATATGCATCGTATGTGGCGTAATATTAAATGTTTCGTGATATTAAATGGATATTTGATGCCCTGTCTACCCTCTAAGGCATGTAAGCATGATATTTTGTATGTTTAGACGAATCTATGTATTTATGTTTGTAACTTGGGCAACCTACTCTTTTTTTTTTATTGGGAATCAATATAGTAGCAACCCTAGTGAATCTGTCAAGTTTAGCTGTCAATTTTCTAAACTTCGTGAGTGGCCCTTCTGTATACTATCTATTTTGTGGTAAAACTAACAACAAGCAATGCACTAATTTCCGATGATAATGAATTAATTAAGGCCAATTGATACAAGTATTTTTTCAAAACCCCCGGCACATTATTATTTCATGCTACATAATTTATCTAGTAGTAGACACGCTTCGATCGACAATCTAATAAACACGTAATTATGTCACGACATCTTGCGAAAACACCCCGATTCAAACAGTAAACGCCCCCATCAATTTTAAACGGCTGAACCTATTTTCATCAAACATAGCTAAGAACACTCTCAATAAAGTTAACTTTCAAACAAAAACAAACTAAATCAAAATCTGTTCATCCGTTCAGGAGCTATGATGCTACAGACAGATACAACCCGAATCTCTTCAAAGTTAGAGTGAACTGGCTTCTTCTGGGTAAGCTCACTCCATCGTCGACTCGGTCTCTGTCACCTCTGACCTAGACTTAGAGTTAAGAGCAAAGCAATCTCAAAAAAAAAAAAGAGAAAGATACATAAATGCACAAACACACAGGTCAAATTTATAACAACCCTCTTTTTCCGTCGGGGGGTATACAAGACCCGGATACAATCTGATATAAATAACGACGATTGACAACTACTAAAACCAAAGGTAATAATGCTGAGTTCTCATGATCAAGATTTACAGACATACGTCAAAAAAAAAAACTGATTTCCGAAGTATCGGAGGAACAGAATCTCCTTCAATTCAATGAGGTAGCTTAGGATTACAAACACTCTCTGGGTCGCGGCTTTTGAAATAGAGTTACCGCGGCTCTGGGTCAAGTCACTGAAGGAACACGGGTGGGTTTTAGTCAATAAAAGTCTGACTAAAACCCACCCGTGTTCGTGCCGTGTCCGTGCAGCCCTCCCGCTTCAAACAGAGCGGGAGAAGTCATTGGATGATTTCCCACCTCAAAAAATAGGATTATAAACACACGTAGATAAAGTATAATCAAACATATCACCTAGATTCCACTAAACATTTCGAAATACAAAACGCTTATGACGACACCATACTAGAAATAACAAGTCTGTTGTACTGCATCATCGCAAAACGGCTAGAATAAATAGTGATATTTAGCTAGCTTGTTACAACGGGCCCGCGTTGCAAATGTCCCCCGGAGCGAAGCAATTTGCACAAAAAGTTAAGTTCTGCGGTTGCCACATCAGCTGACTCTGATCCATGGGATGTACTTGCAGATCATGCTTTGTTATTGCTTACTTTGTAGTTTTATTGCTCTTAATTTTCAAAGGGTGGAAGTAGTGCGAATAGCACGGTGAGGTCTGGCACGTGGGCTACAGTACACCACCAGTAGTATTCACTCTCAATTATATCGATACTATCGTCGTCAGCATCATCATTGCAGCCGATGGTATCTTCACATTGAACGGAGAATTGATTAAAACTCATAGTTGAAAAGTTCCTTTAAGTAGGTAGTTTTAACAAATTTATACAGAAGTAAGAGGTACTAGAGGTTCTTCATCGATCTGCAATCGCTCGCTATTAAACAATACGAAATCAAAAAAAGCTAATTTAAAAATCCAAAACCCGACTGCTTAAGAAGCGAACTAAAAAGCTGTAAACAAGAAAAAATCATGCTGTGCAGTCGGAGGATCAGGCAGTTCGCGAATATGTATCCTCCGACTGCACAACATGATTTTTTCTTGTTTACAGCTTTTTAGTTCGCTTCTTAAGCAGTCGGGTTTTTGATTTTTAAATTTGAAAGATACGAGGTGATAAAGAATATTACATACATACATACATACAAGATACGCACGAAAAACATAACCCTTTCCTTGCCTGTTAGGCCTTTTTTGTTAGCAGCAGAATTTCAACTGTTCGCGGTTAGTAGGAATAATCTATACTTTAATTGCTATACAAAATATTAAATCAGTTGTGGATAATTTAACTTCTTCTACACAAACTAGCTATTTGAGTTTTGGGAGAGTATGACTGCACTTTTGACCCTTATAATAATGATAATAAAGCCTTTATTTCTCACCAATTGCATGCATACATTAATAAAATATTTAAACCTTAAGTAATAAGAAAACATTCATAACTTGCTTATTTTTTACATAATTATAAATTACATTAATCACTTAAATTCAGTTTTACTATTTCATGAAATGGTAAAACTTAATATTCAAATTATTTTATTCTATATAATTAAATAAAAAAATTGAAATGTATTTAATTATATTATTTTCTAATTAAATTGTAATCAAATTTTATTTATTATTAATTAAGTTTATTTCAATTTTATTTTATATTTATTAATAAAAAATATTATAAGGTGAGGCACCCATTTTGGGCATAGGCCTCCTCCAACTTTGTAAAAAGATAATGTTTATATGTATGTTGTTGTATTTTCGTGGTTTTGTTTGGTTGGAGGGTTTTGGTCTTATCATCCCGCGGGGACCAGCCGTATTGGGATATTTATATAAAGTTTTGTGATTGTATGATGTGTGATACTTCTGGAGTGGAGATGGCCACTGTATTTTATAAAGGTGTGCGATCTGGCAGTTCTTGCATTATTTTTTCTGACGTCTTCATGTAGTTTGTGATGCGGTTGTTACCCTTTAGTTTTTAGCTGGGTTTATAAAAGATGTTGCAGGTGGAGAAGAAGACGATGCTGACCGTTTGTTACCGGTCTTTACATTCTTTTCTCGCACGATGAGTTTATCATACCGTATAAAGGCTTCATTTCCCTTTTGACCCTTAACTGTACTTAATTCGAAAAAAATATAACTAAGAAAAGTTAATTAAAAAAATCAAAAAACCCGAATGCTTAAAAAACGAACTAAAAAGATGTAAACAAGGAGAAAATCATGCTGTGCAGGCGGAGGATACACCTGGTTTTGGTCAGCCAGCTCGCGAATATGTATCCTCTTTTTCAAATAATTTCTTGTCTATCATGCTGCCAAGGATATTTCGCCTATATCGTGGGTGAAGAAAACATCTAATCCCTATAATATTATTACTTCGAGTTTCCCTGGTCTTAAAATAACTCCCTAAACGTTCGTGTCATATTCTTAAGAACCAAATCAGTCTTCAAGAATACCTTCACTTTCTGTTTTAAAACTAATTGCATAGCTTATTTAAATCGTACACCGCCTGGGGTGAGTCTATTTGTAGTTGTCACACTTAAATCTGTGTTTTAATTGGCTCGTACCAGCAATAAGTTGTAGTTAATAGTTCCATTTCTATAGGATGTTAAATGAATAGTCTTAATAGAATATTGAGTTCAAAAGTTTACGGTGATATCATCAAATTTTTGAGTCATTGCATTGGTATTTAGTCTTGAAATCGTCTTATGAACGCCGTCGCCATCGTTCGTACGCTCGTATATTTCTGTAAAAGTGAGATAGAAATTCATTTTTTAAATTTTCTCACGCAACGGTTAGAAAATATTCGACTTGCACTTGTGTTAGTAATATTCTACTCGACCCCAATAACTACACTCCCTTTCAAATTAATAAAACCTACCGCAGACCAATCTTGGCTGGGCGTACATTTGTCCATAGCGGACAAATCTCCCCCTAATGGTCGCGTCGTGATAGAGCAGCGTTACGTCACACCAATCGACTGATAATGCAGCCGATTTATCGATTCATTTGCAACATAATCGAGAATAAACGTTTACCGATCGACCACTAATTTTGATATCGTTGGCGGAATGTTGTGACATCTTTGAAATCGTTTGAAATGCACGTTTAATTCAATTACCGTCTCGATTTTTGTAAAGGAGTACTGCAGCTTGCGATAAAGTTTTTATTCTTTGATCTGTATTGATTTTATTTTCAGAATGTCGTAAAACAATATCTGGAATTGAAGATAAAATTTACAAGGATTACGTATGCGGAATGTTGAAACATGAACTGTAAGACCATCAGAGAACCCAATTCTAATTCTTATTCAAATCGCGTCTAAAACACGGCAAATAAATTCCGTCCCCAAACAAAACAAATCTGTAACAATAAAGCATCCAAAATAAATTACTCGCTACATTAGATGAAATTATAAACAAAACTTAAATCGCACCTGAACCCGAGAACCGAGATTAAAATGAAGGGGCAGGAGAGGAAAGTATATACAAAGATAGGGATCTCTGTTTCTGGTCCTTCGGGACTCACCACCATGCGGCCCACAGTACACGCTGATCAAAGCTAACAAGATTTATAACCAAGACGATATATAAACCAAATGTACGGAAGAGCTGCCCGTACTAAAACCGTGAAATTCAGAACGAGTTAAAATTGTGTTTCAAATGAAACGCTTTGAGATTTGTAGACATGGTAATAAAATTATTTGTTGGACGTCAGTCTGCTGGGATGTTACAATTTGTTGGTTTCCTATGTTTTGTGCGAGATTAACGACCGTGTCATTGGTGCTAAGGTTGGCACAGAAATATTTCGGTATTATTATGTAGTTGTTCCTTTTTTGCTGTATCTTATAATACATGTATGATCTAAGTGATACAATCGCTCGTGATCCCAGCAAGATTCCTAAAATGGCACCGCAAATCTAAAAACTCTTCACCCTCTTAGCAAAAATACTAAGTTACTCTTCTACTGTTGCTGTATAGTCTGTAATCCTCTGTGAACTTAGTCAAGGGTAAGATTAAGTATGTTCTTCCACTCTTATCGCTCTCAATACAAAAGCATTTCATAAAATTGCTCCCTTATTTTATATCACTTCACAAGCGCCACATTCTTGAGCATATTATTAAAAAATTCTTCAAAGTTTGAACGGAAGAAAATCTGGTGGAAAATGTGAAATTGTTTTAGATGTGCATGGGATTAAAAATGGCCTTTACGTTATAATAATTTACCAAAGTAATGCCATTATGAGCAGAAGTGGAATAGAAGGCACTCACGAAGACGCAATAAATAATTCGCGAGGCGACGCGACGCCACAGACCCCATAGTATTTATTAAACTATGGCCAAGTTCGAGTGGAGTCGATGAAAGGAGGTTTAAAACAAAACCCCTTGAAAGGAAACTTATGCCGTGATCCCAATATACCCTTCCCAAGCTTCTATTATATTTTCAAGAGCGTTTTTGGACCGTCTTTGTTATAGATTTTGTGGCCCAGAATTTTTATGTGAATTGGTATTTTGTGCTTTTTCCTATGTATCCTGTACATGGCTGAACATATTGTAGAGAAGGCTATGAACATAGTTCTAATGAATTGTCGAAGGTTTATCGTTTTTTTTTATCTATAGAATTCATCACAAGTCAATTCATAACGATTCTCCCGCCATGTTATGATTTATACTGTATTCATGAATGATGCCATGCATAAAATCTCAGTCCACAAATGTTTTCAAAACATCGGGTAGCGGTTGAAATTTGATTAGCATAACAGACGGTATCTCGGAAGCAGAGTTTAGACTTGAAGTTAGTAACAATCATAACTTAATTTGTAGGCCATGTCAACTGCATTGTCGGTACATAATTAGCAATTGTAATTCAGTAGATAGGAACATGATTGATTCATGTCGCGACTTGTTTCGAGATTCCCATTCCCTTAGCTATAACAGTTCTTTGGGAATTCAACGTAATTAATAGCTATCTTGCATAGGTTATTTATAGACATTATATAAGTAGGTTTCATCTTATCAAAGAACACGAAATTTCTTTACACAGACTTGTTTGTCCAGACAGATTTCTTTTTCATTTTCAAATATTTCAGTTTAGCAAGTAGATTGTTTCCAAATAGAAGAAATAAACTTCATAGCATTGTCGGAAAATGTGAGACCCCCGAGGGAAATCAGAAAAACCGCGTAACAACGACCGGCTATCGGTCTGTCGTAAATCACGAAACCTAAACGTAGATTTGAAATGGACTCCGAAAATATTCGCTTTGTCACGAGTGAAGCTTAGCCAGAGTGATAGAAAACAATAAATTGCAAACATGGTGCATATCCGAAACCGTTTAGCACGTAATATGTAGAGCAGAACCCCCTGATCGCTGACGCATCGGAAAAGGTGTTTGGAACAATCAATAACACGACCACTCACACAGACCCCTCCTTGAAACTCCGCTTTTCATAATAAATTCAGCACTTGAAGGGATCGTGAGGAGTATCGGAGACCTCCTTGGCCTGGTCCTCAGCCAGTTCTCGCACGTCACTCGCTATAATCCGGTCAATAACATAAATTTCTTGGAGGCACGCTTCTTTATTGGATTTGTCGTTGGCGGCGAGCCGTTGCCGAGCCGCCTATTCGTGTAAGGAACTATCGAAAATAAAATTTGTGGAAAGTAGGGAAATCTGTACGCGAATATGGGGAGACTTATTGAGGCTTTGGAAGGTGCAAACGTACTGTATGTAGCTTCGGTTACATTTTCAAAGTCGAAGTCAAATATATTTGTTCAACTAGGCCAATAAACGGCACTTTTGAACGTCAAATAAATTAAAATTTACAAGTAATAAAAAAATATTCTACCGTGCATTCGGAAAGTAGATTGTTATGGAGAAGAACGCACAAGAAACTCCATACTTACTCTTTTTTTTAAAAATAGGTGTTTTACAATATTTACATACATTAATATATGTGAGGACGATGCACCCAGAATATACACACTATACTACGTACAGGTATAAAGTATTAAAAAGCATTAACAGGAAAATTAATTAATTTGATAAGTAGGAACATGGTTCTCACATACTTACAAATATTGCAAACATAGCATTTAAATAACATTTTAATTTTGTAGACCATGTTTGTGTCGTTCCGTGGCCAACTTAATATCAATCAATATTCGCTTCTCAATTGTCGTCACATTAGTTACGCAAATCTTTCACGTGGTCGGCGCATGTGTTCGTTAATAGAACTGATGTCTGGTTCTTGTTTATGTGCCCTTGTTGTTGTGTCGTGTGGGCCATCGATTTATTGAACGATTGTTTCGTAATTACTATTGATAGTGATTTAAATAATTACATGGTTGGACATTATTCGAGACCTGCAAGGTTATAATTCAACAGGTACAAGTTAAAATTGGATCAGGAAGAATAGCAGACGTATATACGTGCCTATACGTAGGTGCATGTTTTACAAGCACATTTATCAAAGTTCTACAAACTTTTCACATTTGCGGTTTTGACAAATTGTATGCACTGGAGAAATGTACAAATTGTACAAGGAACATTTCAACACATGTCTCAGGAACTCCTGCAAAGCACCTAACTCGTTGTGAGCGTCTTGTCTAGACGAATGTTCAACATTAATGTTAGAAATTTTGTTCCTGTCCCGAGCGAAGTTCCCTCCTCCCCGGGACTTGCCTTTCAGTACAAAACTTCGCAGACCGCCACGACAAATTTCCAATTAAATGTTTCTTTGCAAATATCTAAAGAGGTTTTAAGAGAAGTTTATCGCGCAGGTTCCATTCCCCGAAGCAATATCTGTTTCTTTCAGTCGTATATGCGAATTGTTATAGCTTACTTGTCTTCGGCCGTTAACGGCACATGTGTGGCTTAATTACGTCCATATATCACTACGCATATTTAGTAAGACAGTGTATGAGAGCGTCCCACCCAACGCCCGGTTGCCGTAAAAGGATCGTCAACATTTTTCTTCGGTGAGTGAAAGTTTTTGTATGCGCGCCGCAGACTCGGTCATCCCTGGCCTTTTAAAATATTTGCATTTCTTTTGCATACACCGTGCAGATAGGTTTTTAAGATTCTTTACCCAGGTGGGTATAGTTTGAGCATTGTCTAGCATACTAATATGAGGATCGATAACAAAGCTTTTTTATTAGTTCAGTGAGAATTCTTGGAGAGACTTCTTTCGGATAAGCGCTTTGGATGCCAGCCAAAGATCATAGTCGGATTAATGGACGGAAAAGACATAGACCAAGTTGTTTTTACAAGGTGGTTTTTTGTTATTCTTCTTTAGTGCCCTTCAAAAGTTTACTTTTTGCAGTAGACATTTTGGTTCTTCAATTTTATTGCGTGTTGAAGTCTCATACATGTCTAAAATAATATTCATGAGCGTTTTAACAGTCTGAACAAACAAACCGAATCCCACAGAACCTTCGAATATTTTTGTAAGCCTAAAGGCTTATTTTTGTAAGGCTTAAGGCACATTGTGTCTCAAACGCTTATTCATGATCAGCCCTGCGTCAGGCAGGCTTTTTATCTTTACCCACATTTTAGGTTTTCGCAGGGATATGCTCGACAGTAGACACTACATATACTCGGACGAGTATAACATCATAGTCTACAAAGATTCGTTACCCGGTTACCCGTGTCACCTCACTACCTGCGTCCCGGTGACAATTAAAATTCAGCCATTGTGGTCGGACGCGTATTGTGTCCTCCCTTTATCATGACGTCATAACCCTACACTCACTATAGCACGGTATAATTAAACCCTCTTTAATACAACTGGCCGTTGATTGGATTTTAAGGTGCTAAGGAAAAGGCGATTGAAATTGAATGGGTTCTAGAAAATTTAGGCTTTGAAAAGATAAGGATTTTCAGGGTAATTAATTCGGCGTCCGTTTAACGGATCGGGCTTTCATTTCGGGAAGTACTTGGATGGGTTTCTTTTATTTAGTCTACCTTAGCCTCGTCCCTGGAATTCTTTAATACTTAATTGAAAATAATTTCTAAAGACAAATAAAAAAAAAACTTTATTTCAACTAGGCGGCACTTTTGAACGTCAACAATATTAATTTACGGTTAATAATAATTGATTCTACCGTCCATTCAGAAAAGTAGCTTGTTATGGAGAAAAACGGGCAAGAAGCTCAATAGAGACCGGACAAGAGACTCCATAAGAATGGACAAGAAAATCCATAGAAATCGGACAAGGAACTGAAACGTATATTGTATGGAATAATAAAGGAACTTACCTACTTATCATAAGTGAGAGAACCTGAAAATCTAGTTGTTTGTTAATTCATTACGCCTCAATGGCTGAATGGATTTGAATGCAACGTGGAAGGGTAGGAGATACACTGGATTAGAGCATGAAGCATTTGTATTTCGGGAGTATTTTCCTTTGTGACAATAACCGAGTTTACGCGGGCCAAGCCGCTGGCAGATACTAGTTTAGTTACTTTAGTACAAGCTCTTCAGATGCAATCGCATAACGGCTCACGACGCTCTTCCTTCCTCATAGAAATAACAATAACTTCACACCTATCAACTACCGACATAACAATTAAACTTTACAATTCAATAAACTCAAGATAACTAACAAAGTCAATGTCCTTAGTAAAAGCAATTTTATAGCATTTCCCGTAAACGCAGTAAAGGTGCTTCTTCACTAGAGACGTGCGAGGTAGCATAGCGGTGCGCGAGGAATAAATCCACCAATGGGACTGGAACTTAAGACGGTACCCTGACCAAAAAATCGGCATGAGATATGAGCAATCCTATTGGTCTAGCGGCACTGGTGGCGCATGAATTCCAGTAGTGAATACGCCCAGATTTTAGAATAAAATCTTTATAAAATCGAATTTTGGTCTTTTGAAAAAAATATTTCTACAAAAATGTTCGTTATTAAATTGTCTATCCATTAGTGTTAGTACAAAAAATAATTAATGAACACTTTACGAGGAGAGGCATAATATCAATAATTATTTCTCATTTTTATGTTTTTTTGAAAGGAGATTAGTGAAATATATACAATATTTTAAAAAAAACGATATCTACCATTTTAGAATCAATATTATGTAGAAATTTAATGTATTTTTATTAATTGATATTTCTCTTTAAATAACGAGTAGATAGCTCCTAAAAACAGCACAAAAACGGCTTGCGCGGCGTTTTGCTCGGGGTACCGCCTTAATGTGCAATAGAAAACTATTTATTTGAAACACGAACAATAGTAAAAAGATAAGTACATTAATAAATTGTGCTGAGCCTGCCCATCCTCAGCATTTGCTGGGTGTCAGACACCCAGCGATGGTGTGCGAGGGACGCGACACGTCCTCGCATCTTTCGATCGATTTAATATTTTTTTGGGTTCCATACCCAAAGGGTAAAAACGGGACCCTATTACTAAGACTCCGTGGTCCGTCTGTCTGTCTGTCTGCCTATCCGTCTTCACCAGGCTGTATCTCATGAACCTTGATAGCCAGGCAGTTTAAATTTTTACAGATGATGTATTTCTGTTTCCGCTATAACAACAAATACTAAAAACAGAATAAAATAAATATTTAAGTGGGGCTCCCATACAATAAACGTGATTTTTTTGCCGTTTTTTGCGATAATGGTACGGAACCCTTCGTGCGCGAGTCCGACTCGCACTTGGCCGGTTTTTGCTTTTATTATTGTCTTTTAATTTATTTTAGTCCAGCGACCTGACCCCGCTTTAATGACGTAATACAATACTTATTTTATTTGATCTCTTTTGCTAATGGGCATATATAACTTTAATTTTTGTTGTGTTATAATTCAGAGTCGCAAATTTTTTTCTTGTTGGTTTTTTTACAAAAATAATCTGTATATTATAAATAAATGTGTGTTGGTGTTTTCGAGCGTATGGCACTCGTGGACTGCAGCTGAAAATCAGCTTCAGGTGGTATACCCTGTACATTTTAGCATTAATAGTTTTAATTTTTTATTTTGTTTAATTTTAAGGTGTTTTTGTATTTAATGCCAATAAACACATTTGTCTTTCTTTTTATTCAGCTATACACAGTGTCGCTAACCATCCCCGCTCAGCTTTATAAAAACACACATTTTCACAGCACTTCTACACAATCTTGCTTCGCACAGCTACTTTACACATGTCTAGTGAAAAAGCTCCTTTAAAATGGACTGTCAGTAATTACTGACGCTCTTATCAAACGGTGTAACTGCTATTTAATTGCTCTATACTGTTGGAGTATGTAGGTCGGTTGTATGTCCGTTTATTGTTGTTTAACGAGTCAATTGCATCGACCCGTTTTGTCAGGAAGTACTGAATGAGAGGTTCCGTTGATTGCCTACCGATAGGTAGCTATCACAGTTTTATCGTTCTTCGTTTTTAATTCACAGTTTGCTTTTGAAGACGTGTGGCAGTTTGTCAGCGAAAACTGGGAAAGTTCTTCTGCTGGATCATGTTTTACGATATCTCGACTTACTCGAGGGGTCACCAAATGGCGGACCACCGACCTATTTTGTGCGGACCTATCCAAGATAAATTCCATCATCATTTCAGCCGCAAGATGTCCACTGGTGAATATAGGCACAAAGTACGTAAGTGGCGGCGCGCCGCAGACAGAGGGGCCACCCTCAATTTGACATTTCGGTTTTACAGGGAATATTGGGCAATATTGGACCGAGCTCAGTCGCGGCTGTCATGATTGCTTTGTGCAGGCGTTTGTCACGTCATTCATACATTAAGTACTGTAACGAGGTTGGTTGCATTGGATGGGTTACCTTTATTATTTGTTACAGACCGAATTTACTTTTTGTTTTAAATTCTTTCTTTCAATTATTTTTAAGTTATAAAGGTCATTATTCTTTCAAGATGACAAATTAGAAATTCATTATCTAGGATTATAATAAATTATTTTAAGCCCATAGATGAAATTGGGAACTTGTCATAATAATAAGGTTCAAGTCATACAGCTTACAAATATGTTTCCTCCGACTGCACAGCATAATTTTCTTCTTGTTTAAGATTATCTTTGGTTTTTTGATTTTATTAGGTACCTGTTTTTTCACATTTATATTTTTGTCGAGCTTGGAGCTTTTTACAATTTATTTTTTTAAGTGGGATCTTTATTACACTATTATTATACTACGTCTTTTTACTGTCCAATATTCATCGTATGTGGCGTAATATTAAATGTTTCGTGATATTAAATGGATATTTAATGCCCTGTCTACCCTTTAAGGCATGTAACCATGATATGATGTATGTTTAGACGAATCGATGTATTTATGTTTGTAACCTAGACAACCTACTCTTTTTTTTTTTAATTCGGAATCAATATAGTAGCAACCCTAGTGAATCTGTCATGTTTAGCTGTCAATTTTCTAAACGGCGGGAGTGGCCCTTCTGTATACTTACTATTTTGTGATATAGGCCTCCCTCAGGTGTCTTCACATTGACCGGTCCCGTGAGTCTCGCATCCAGATAGTTTCCAATCCAAGATGAACTTTCCGATGAACATCTCCAAGATTTCTACTTACTAGATCTCGTTCAAACCAATTTTCGGTGGTAGTTTACATGGTAATGTACATCATATATTTTTTTTTAATTTTATCATTCTCTTATTTTAGAAGTTACACACATTTTACCACTTTGGAAGTGTCTCTCGCGCAAACTATTCAGTTTAAAAAAAAAAAATATTAGAAACCTCAATATCATTTTTGAATACTTATCCATAGATACCCCACACGTATGTGTTTGATGGAAAAAAAAAATAGTTTCAGTTTTAAGTATGAGGACTCCCAAAATGTATTGTTTTTTTTTCTATTTTTGAGTGAAAATCTTAATGCGGTTCACAGAATACATCTACTTACCAAGTTTCAACAGCATAGTTCTTATAGTTTCGGAAAAAAGTGGCTGTGACATATGGACGGACAGACAGACAGACATGACGAATCTATAAGGGTTCCGTATTTTGCCATTTGGCTACGGAACCCTAAAAATGGTACTTACTTTTATTGATTACATTTGTTTATCAATTAATAAAATATTTAGGAAGGGGGTGGGGGGTAGTTGGCCCTACGGACCGCGATGGGCTTATTATAGCAATTGGTGTGGTGACCCCTGTACTAGACTATTGCTTGTGACGTAAACATAAGTCACACCTCTGTGTAACCCTTCGGGAATTCAGGCGTGATGTTATGTTTTGTTCTACTCATCAGTGGCGGATTTACCAACAGGCTGAGTAGGTTGGAGCCTAGGACGGCAGATTTTAGGGGGCGGCAAATCTAGGCATTTTTTTGTCATAAAAAACATGATCGAACACCTAAATATTATTAATATTAAGTCCACTCACACAATTTAATCAACCTGTAATAATAAATTTTACCATATATTTATTTTTTGTACTACGTATTTGTATAGTCGTATTTGTGTTGCGGTGCGGAAACGAATAACATGATCGTTTGCTAGGTGTCTACTGTGTCTAGCCGAATTGACAGCACTGCGCGGGAGCCGAAGCGCCAAATGAGGCCCTGTAGGTACATCTGTTGTAGGCATATCCTGCGTGGAGGCATTGATTCCAAAAGACAGCTATTTTTGAATTTGGAAAAACTGGAAACAGCGGTAATGATTGTTGTGTGGAATGCTTTTTTGGAAGGAATAAACAAAATGAAAGTTTAGGCTTCTACCGTAGATTTGATCACTGTTGTCGATCATTACGAATCATTCTGAAGTTTTTCATTGCTGAACGAGAGATTTTAAAGCTTCACTAAATCGTAGGTTGTAAAAATAATCTAGAAACGACACATCAATCCCCTAGTTCACAACACAATCATACTAATTACGGGCAAACGCTGATGTAATGAGGAGGGTAGTGCACAAATCGTAAAGTTGTAATTTCATAGATAGTTTTTGTTCTAATAAAAAAGATTGTAAACATCTATATCGAATTGTAGACAATTAGAGATCAGTGGGGGCGGCAAATTTTGAATAGCCTAATGGCGGCAAATGTGTAAAGCCGCCACTGCTACTCATTCATTAGAAATAAGGAATAGACCAGGTGTAAAATCTTGTTAAGTTTACTTTATGAAAAATTCAATAAACTTTTAGCATAATTCCAAAAATTTTAGCACCGTTAGGAAAATACTTCATCATCAAATGTTCATTTATTCTTAGGAAAGGCCATATTTATGAACCGATATGTTTATTACAAATGTTACCATACCAATAAATGATAGAAACAGCTTGAATTACCACCTAATAAATTCGAAATGATACATTAGTACAAAGCTAGATTTATTGAGAGCCCTGCGGCAAAGCCGATAAATTTCAATAAGTTCATTGACTGCAGTAGAATTCTAAGACACATTAGATTAGATAAAGTTAGTTTTAAAACACGTACACTAATTGTCGGTATTGTGCATAGAGCACGGAACGACACTTCGGAACCGACTATCGACCCCATCCATCCATAGATACTAATATTATAAATGAGAAAGTAATTCTGTCTGTTTATAGTTGTCGGCACGTGACTTTGCAAGAGTCGTTAGATGTGCACAAGTCGTTTTTTAGGTCTCTTTGGTTACCAAGCGGGACGCGGGGGACGTTTAGCACAGTTCCGAGCACGCGATTGGTTGGTCAGTTGACACAAGGATCGACTGACCAATCGCGTCGCGTTTACGTTGCGTTCGTTCCATAGAAATATATGGTTCGTTCTATATGGTGGCAGCTCGCGCACTATGCGCGAACTTCGCCAAAACCTTGCGAAGTTACGTGCCGACAACTATTCCACATTTTCTCGCCTAAACTGCTGAATACATTTTCATGATTTTGGCATAAAGATAGATTGAACCTTAGAGAAGGGCATGGCGTACTTTTAAACCCGGGATTATTGATTTCCCTTGGTATAATTGCCGTCATTTACCCATTTACTTACCCTTGGCATAATTTCCTTCGTTTACCGAGTGAATCCGCTGGCGGAAACTAGATGCTAATAATATAGTCGTGGCCACCTAATTTCGTTGCTCACAATTTGCGGCTGCCATAACAATAGACAGAATTATCACTGGCTGTCAATTCTTTAAATAAACGCACAGATTCCATAGATTGCAGTGCAGCACGATTGCCGGTAATGCATTAATTTTTAGCGCGTACGTTGTTTTGACATTTCTTTGACAAGTGAACTTCGGGCTATCATATTCATGATGCACTCTGTAAGGAAAATTTTGATAATGCCGTCTCTAGCGGTGTCGGTGCTCTGTGGTGTAGTGAGTGATCGGTAACTCGTCGCCTACGGGGGCGATCTGTTATTCCCAGGCGATTTAATGCTTCCTGAAGTTAAATATCTGTGTGTGATTATTGTGAGAGTGTTACTAAGGAAGTAGTGTTTGTGTTTCTGTTGTTGCAGGTTCGTAAGATCTAGCTGTTAGTAACCTATTTGATTCTTTTGAGCCTTTTTTTTACAACTCACCGTGGTTCTTAAGAATCTCGGCAGTACATAAACATTTAAATATCAAGACAGTAAAGTAAGAAATAAATTCGTCCTGTTCCAAATACAAAGCACGACTAGCAATCCATCCGAATCAACTAGCAATGCAGTTGACTATTCCCGAATCAATACGCAAACTGAAAAGGCGGCATATTTTGGTAATGGACAGCTGCACTTAATTCACTATGGAGATTTTCCCAAGGAGGATTTTGCTCTGAAAGCTACAAAATTATTTCATCTCATCTGCTCATAGTCTGTCGACTGATTGCAAGATTATGAATACAAAAAAAGAAAAAAAAAGTAACCTATTTAAAGGGTGCAGGCAAAAAAAAAAGGGAATGTCAAAAAAAAAAGATTTTGAGGAAAACGCATTTAAAAGTTTAGAAGTAGGTACGTAATTTTTATCCTCTTCTTTACCGGGTTTGTCATGGACATGCCCGGTTACTACTTTATTACTTTTAAAAAAAGTTAGTGATTGGGAATAAAACTACCATAGATAAAGATTTGCTTGACAATAAAAAATAGAAAAATGAGAACTAGTGACATTCCCTGTTCTTTGCCAGTACCCATCATTTGTTTTTCAGGTTTCTAGCAATGTATTATTGCATTACCAGTGATCACCTATGGGACCGAGACGTGGTCGCTCACAATGGGCCTTATCAGAAAGCTTAAAGTCACCCAAAGGGCAATGGAGAGGGCTATGCTCGGCATTTCCTTGCGTGATCACGTCAGAAATGATGATATCCGCAGGAGAACCAAAGTTACCGACATAGCCCGAAGAATTGCCAAATTTAAGTGGCGGTGGGTAGGGCACATTGCTCGCAGAACGGATGGCCGATGGGGCCGAAAAGTTCTGGAATGGCGACCGCGAACCGGAAGACGATACGTTGGAAGGCCTCCCACTATATGGACCGATGTCCAGGTTAAGGTTGCGGGAAGGCGCTGGATGCGAGACGCACGGGATTGGTCAATGTAGCGACGCCTGGAGGAGGCCTTTGTCCAGCAGTGAACGTCTTTCGACTGAAATGATGATGATGATGATGATTACCAGTATGCTTCCTCTTGACTTAGGAGCATTGCGGCTTTTAGGGTTGTTTAGGTACCTACTAACTTAGTACCTACTTCATAGCTATTGTGCGTAGTTTACTTGCGAATTGAAATTATCTTAATCCAATCGGTTCGATGTTGCTTACTATTTTGCTTAAGGATACTAAAACACCACAGACATAAATCTAACTACATAACGCAAGTCCCTCCATCGGTATGAAAACCAAGCGTGCCACTTTTTCACACACAATTTAAAAACAAATTTACTTACCAATGGAAGAAAACATTTCCAATACCTCGGCCAACTTTCAAGTCTATAATAAGGCATAAAAAGGCATTGTACTAGATTTCCATTGCCGATAATGCTAAATGAAAAGCTCAAATTGCGATCATTGATCGTAATTTTACTCTGTGTAAAACACCATACAAAGTCACAGCAGCTAAACTCAGTTTACGCAAACATTCACGAAAGCAGACGATCCAAAAACAAAGCAACACAAACAAGATTGTTAACATATTCCGTATCATTATACACGAACAATATCCCTGAACTGTAACCCAACATTGTTTGAAAACTGAACGGTACAGAAATTAGGCGCACGCCTCACATGCGCGGCTAAAAACCGCAACTCTCGATACGGAAGCGTACGCTTAAATGATGGAGGCGTCTCGCCGGGGTCGTCGATCTCACACGTCATATCTAAGGTGTGATCCACATGGGGCGACACGCGATCAACTCGCGGGTAAACGAATTTCGCGTTTATCGGGGTCTATGAGGCGCGATATGTTTCCGATGCGGCGTCAAAGACGGTGAGGTGTCCATATCAGATAGTAAAACTGACTAGTCAGTGTTGTGGATTGAAGATTATGGGACCGATGAGGAAAATTAGTGGGAAAGAATGTTGATGTGAGACGTTAATAGCTGATGGGGTTTGCACCCGGAAATTCAATTCAGAAAGGGTTGTGAAGGCTGTCACTAGTGTGGGTTTCAGTTTATATAAATATGTACGTTAATTTTTGTAGAGGTATTTAATCAACATTATTATTCAATAAGTTTTTTAACGTAGACTGAATCAAAAATGTTACATTAACCGGTTCAATGCCGTAATTACCGAAACAATTAAAAAGCCACAGTGTCTCGCGTGGATCCACGTTTCAGGCACTCAAGGGGTTAAACTTTCTTCATGTTCTCCGCGTTGATTTGTCAAAAGTCATAATAACTTTTATCTGAATACTAGCTGTCCCACGCGGCTTCGCTCCCGTCAAGTGGCTACCTACCTACCCATCAACCCTACCTACCCTACCCTACCTTTCCTACATACATGATTGTTGCGTAACTTAAACCGTTTACGCAGCGCACGCAACGGAAGCTCTCAAAAAGGAATAATTTTGCCCGTTTTTGCTACATTTTTAATTTATGCTCCGCTCCTATTGGCTGTAGCGTGATGTTATATAACTTATAAATTTTCTCGATAACTGAGCTATCCAACACAAACATATTGTTTTAATTCCAATAAGTAGTTCCTGAGATCAAACAAACTCTTCAGCTTTATAATATTAGTATAGATTAACAAAAACCGGCCGAGTGCAAGTCGGACTCGCGCACGAAGGGGTCCGAACCATACCGCAAAAAACGGCAAATCATGTTTCTTATATGGGAGCCCCACTTAAATGCTTATTTTGTTCTGTTTTTAGTATTTGTTTTTATAGCGGCAACAGAAATACATCATCTGTGAAAATTTCAACTGTCTAGCTATCACGGTTCATGAGATACAGCCTGGTGACAGACAGATAGACAGACAGACGGACCGCGGAGTCTTAGTAATAAGGTCCCGTTTTTACGCTTTGGGTACGGAACCCTAAAATACAGCTATTACTTAAATCACAGAAAATATAATACTAGCATACAGATGCCTCATCCCATACAAAGAAACCGTGCCGACGTAACTAGCGTTTTTCATTTGTTTATACCGATTATTTTTTTAATTTAAACGCGATTGGCGTTCAGTTCCGTTCCACGGCGATAGATCATCTAAATCATCATCATTTAAATCAGTATAGAACGTTGGCAAGGTTTCTTTGTATGGGATGAGACACCACTGCCTTAAATAGAAAATATTATGTCTAACCGCCGTCACCATATCTTGGGAAAAGTCATTCGGCTTTACGAAAATTTACCCTAAATGCAATCAAATTGTTTCGCGAATAACCGTTCAAAATCGCTTACCGCTCAATGTGTTAACCGCCTAACACAAAGGCGGGTGCAAGATGATAAATAGAACCCTCGTGTATCCATACCCACGTGTTTACTGCATATTGATGGCTCCTGAATAATTAGGGACCGACTAATTAACGCGGCTGTACTAAATAATGCACGCTTATGAATTAATTACTAGTCTTTTATTACACAACAAGAACTTGCGACTAGAGCGTGAGATTGGAAATAAGATACTGGTAACTGTTATTGAGAACTTTAAGTGGTTGATAAAAATACCATTTCTGAAGAACTACTTATGACAGTTACTTAATTATGGAAGGGTCTCTCAGACAGTTACTTAATTATGGAAGGACTCTCATTACTTATTTTCTAATTGCTGTCCTAATTAGGCACAGATGTGACAGTGTCCTTAACATTTTGTTCCGAGATAAAAAATCCTTTAAAGTTGGAAGAACTTGACATAAACGAATATCGAGCTTGCCAACTTCCAAAGAAAATAATATTAATATTACGCCATCTCAACTTCTACAACACAATGAATATTCGATTCTCTATTCAAACTATTCTATTGAAAGCTTAATAAATCATAGACAACAACATTTTTTTCTGATCAGCCAGTCGTATTTGTAAGTACGATTTGTTCTCGTCCTGCGTCAAAGTGCCATCGATTTTCTCCTTCCTGGCTTCACTCCAATCTCTTTCCTTTGCCTAATATATTTGTGAATAAAACTGCGGGGTATTGCGTAACAAGATGGGCGGCCATGGGATGTGCCGGCCATGAACTTTTTGGCCTAAATTAATGTATGTAATGTTTTAGGGAAATAGTGATTGATGCTCTGAAATCTAGGTTGCTTATTGGAAAAAATATTTCGCATACTCAATTATGCTTATTTGAAAAATATATTAGAACGTAAACGTAAGCAGCTTATAAATATAAAGCCAAGGTTTCCTTTAATATCTAAAGAAATTTTCTCAAACGTTTTCAGATTAACAAGATTTTAAATAAACCCGACAAGCTTGTCTTACAAAATGGAACACATTATCAAACGGCTTTTCGCTCGTTTTACACGCAATAAAAAACTAGATAAATGAAGGTGCTATGTGCTAATAAAAAGGCAGGATTTATTCTATACAAACGTGAGGAGGGGAAGGAAACAAAGCGGAAAGTTTGGGAGACTGCGGTCAAATCATAGCCCTCTTGGGACAATAGTTTCCTGGAAGTTTCCGATCGCATCGGACTCACCTTGTGGTCAGGTCTGGATGGAAGCGGACAGCGAATGATGGGAGGACAAAAAATTGGATTACGTTGTTATTCATGTTATTCACGGTCAATGTGTTGAATATTTCGTCATTATTTTTCTTCTTCGTCGTATCGATGATTCTACAAATATTTACGCTTTGACCAGAATTTAGCCACGGCAACAGCGTTTTCATTTGCCTCACAAAGGTCGTTTAGTGTTCGTCATTGGCACGTCATAGGTTCGTCATAAGTTCGTCATTGGCGTACCTACATCTCTTAGCACTGTTTTCTCTCCAACGTGGATAAATGGACTTGGGTTCGTTATCTATACTAATTCTTGTGTTTAAATAAAACTCATGATTGATTCAATATCCAAATTCTGGTAGTAGTAAGTACTACTGGTTCCTTATTGTGACACAATAATCCTATTAACCTGGGCCAGTTTGAACTCAGCACATTCTCCGCTTTCGCTTCTGCTTCCCATACAACCGAAGGCCTAGATCGGCGATTCGATACGACCCTGATGGAGCTTCGCAATAAAAGTCTGAAATAAGTTGGAGTAGACGTCCGGCCCAGCTACGATACACATTTATTTTCTTTGAATATTTCACCGCCACCGCCCGTTTAAATTTATTTAGTCTGGCAACTTCATTTGCTAAATTAAAAAGGTTGTAATTGTTGTTCTATGTTTGAATTTTGCTATGAAAGACTCCGTTTGTAATTTGCTTGATGATGTAATTGTAAACGTATTAGTTATTATTTTGTTGCAATTAAAACTGTTGATAAAGAAAATGTCAATAAACTCTTTGTGAACTAGTTATTGCAACTATGTATATGTTAACGACTTGCTACTTCTGCTTAAATTATGTCAAAAATCAACAAGTATATATCCCGCAACTCTACCGTATGTCTTGGAATCAAACTTCAAATCTTTCAACGAACTCTGCACCCTATATCCCCCAGCCCTTCATAAAAATCTTCAACATAACTTACGTATCAGCATACCATTACTCCAAAGTCCCTCGAGACTTGGGGCAAGAGGCTGTTGCTTTTTAATTTTCAAGTCCCATCTTGAACTGGAGGAAGTGCCTCGGGAATAAACTTGTCGACTATGTCCTGAGACGCTCAAAGGAAGATTTTGGAGGTAAAAAATATTGTTAACTCAAAGGTACATAGCAAATGAGATGTATAAAATCATCGTGGATTTTGCAAACAGTCTAAAATTAAATGCCTACAAGTCATCTTATATTTTTTAATTGAACAAAAAATTATACGTGAATTTTCTACATTTAATATTTTAACACATTTTTCTACTGCTTTGCGTAAGGTTCTGGGTTCAATTGCTGGTCGGGCAAAGTCTTATTGTCCATCTGTAATTTCTCAGTAAACCGGAGTCTGCATTTGTGCCCGATTCAATAATTTATTTCACATAGGCCTACCTGGGCACTTATAAAACGTCGACAAAAGGTGCACGGTTCGGGTTGGTCGTTGCCTTTGGAGAAGAACCATTAATGGCAATAGGCCCACTCTCTGGCTGAATGTTATTGTTTTAATATATACCTCTCGTTAGGTTACGACGGTCTTAATTATTTTTTAAATCTTTTAAAAATATTTCGTTTAAAGCTAATGTGCTGCATGATTTTGGGTGGCCAGTAGCCATATTCAACAACCAATAAAAATATTAAAGTGGACATAAGAATTGAATAAGGCAGACGCGCGTCAGAATAACGCGTGTTGTTGTAACCATCTGATCTAAGCCACAAGTACAATGGAAACATTATTGTTTTCCTCTTAAGTGTTGTAACAATCAGTTTCCTTTTCAATAATGTTTTAATTAACAAATTGTTTTTATTTGCAGGTAATTTACAATTTTATTTCTTGGCGGTTCGAGCTGGTAAGCACGGGACTTAACAGTTTATTCATTTTATAACAGGTCAGTCTTATATATTGTAGAAATGCCGATAAAATTCGAATTTCTCGAGATAATGTGACCGGGTTATAAATAATGGACAATTTCGTGTTCGCAGTACGAAATAATCTTTCTTTTATTATTGTTCATATTGAATTACGCCCAATCTGAATTCTCTCTCAATCTGTATTCAACAAAATCTACTTCACCTTGAAAACCTGTCTAAAGACCTTAAAATAGCGTTTGATACCGTAAAACGTGGTTAAATTGATTAATTTTGGAATTAAAATTGACATAACTAGTTTAATTATCTTTTGAAAATATGAATAAAATGCAGTGTTGGCGACTTCACAAAAGAAATTATAATATATTCTGATTCCGATATGAAAATGGGGTTACTTTGATACCCCATTGTTTTTTCATTGCAATTATAAAGAAACCCCAATTTAAAAAGTATTTTAATGAATTCACACTAACTTATTCATGCGCTGAGGTTGATGCAAAACATGGCTGACATGTCAGTGTTGCATATTTAAAAAAGAAAATTGTGGTGCGTTCCTTTTTTTCAGTGCTCGTACCAACGTTGTTACGAGCACTGGGACCAACGTGTGGAGCCGGGGTAAAACATATGTCGTGACTCGGAACTTAACCATAACTGGATAGATGTTATTATAGGTATTCATATAATCATATGCCTATTCCTTTGGAGAAAATACCTACATGACGTTATGCTTATCATTAATAGACAGATATTTCTGCACGTCTTTCAAGATCATCTATTCACTTCTGAAGACTATATATCTACGCACTAAATACACAGAATCATCTCTTGCCTTCCCATCACTTTGCCACATTATCATCATCTGCGTCATTAGTGTCAAACTGACAAGAGTGCCAACTTACCCGCGCTAATCCAAGGCGACAACCTCCCGTAAAGTTTACCGTAGCGACATTAGCACTATTAGCAGTAGATAACTGTAACAGTTACCTTGTTAGAGCTTTGGCATATTGAATTTATCTCTAAGATACGAGATCTTGTACCGTCTTCCAGTTTGGATTGACTGTCAGTAAGTTGTCTCTACTAGTCAATGAAATTTTAACAGTGCGTTGGCGACGATGCGAAAGGGTTTGTTCAAATACATGGCCAATGTGTTGTGGAAGTACAATTGTTTAGGATACAATGGGACTGACATACGCTATGCGAAAAAGCCAATAAAAAAAATAGTTTAAATACTTATATTAGATATTGGCGGTTTGAAGAATGATGCTATTGAATTAAAGAAGATCACGAAAATCCAAAAATCGATGTCATCATGATTTTTTACAGTTATTTTTCTCTCCTGTAAAGTAGGTAGTAATTTTTAGGGTTCCGTACCCAAAGGGTAAAAACGGAAACCTATTACTAAGACTCCACGATCCGTCTGTCTGTCTGTCATCAGGCTGTATCTCATGAACCGTGATAGCTAGACAGTTGAAATTTTCACAGATGATGTATTTCTGTTGCCGCTATAACAACAAATACTAAAAACAGAATAAAATAAATATTTAAGGGGGCTCCCATACAACAAACGTGATTTTTTTGCCGTTTTTTGCGATAATGGTACGGAATCCTACGTGCGCGAGTCCGACTCGCACTTGGCCGGTTTTTTACTCTCGCTCTGTTCTTTTTCAACTTCACTCGCGTTATGTAACTTGACAATTAACTGAGATGAGGGCACGAGAGGTCTGTTTTGAGAGAAATGAAATGAGCTGTATTGTTTCTGTCATAAGATTAATTTTTAATGACTAGAACTTATAGAGAGTTAAGCCACCTTGCTAGTTGTTGAGTTATAAAAATAAGGTTTCAGGATTATGGCAATTATTGAATCTCTTCAATAAGACGGTCAATTGAAATACGTCTTCAGTCAGTGAATGTTACAATTTAATATAGCGCTAAGCAGCCCTTATTTAGGGTACAAAATAATGATCAAATCTATTCCTGAAACTGCGGAGGAAACGGGGGCAGAGAGCGCCGACTGAATTTCCTAAGTAAAAAGTCATAATTCGAGGTTTGGCTCTCGCCTTTTTCTCCTCCAATATTGGACCAATTTAAAAGATATTCCATAAACTGAAAATTTATAGATGTATTCTATGCCCCTATGTTTTCTTTTTTGATGATACATTATTTTTTAGTAGCACTAGAACCCTCAAAAAATGCTTCAAATTGCGCTGTCAACAGAGGCTTAGTGTACAAATAGGTATGACAAATATAAATGAAAATAGATTGATAAACACATTACCCTTCTTCGGCAGTCGGGTAAAAAGGAAAACATAGGGGCATAGTATATATCTTACTTTACCAGTTTATTTAAAAAAAAAATACTATTTTCTCCTCCAATATTGACCATTGGAGGAGAAAATAGACGAGAGCCAAACTTCGAATTATGACTTTTTAGTAAGGAAATTCAGTCGGCGCTCTTTGCCCATATTTCCAGCCTCGCAATATTGAAAACTTATGAGTTAAAAAATACTATCGAAAGACACATATCGCAGAGAAACTGTAGCTAAAACTCGACATTGACATACTTCACAATACATACTGACATGATGTGTACATTGTGTACCATTGACCAAGCCAGGCTATCTGTTACAGAAGTTGTATTGTATCTATGTTTACAAGTTTACGGCTACTTTTACAGTTGACACGTGTAAAATAGTGGCGAAGACTTTGTTTTGTAAACTTGATATAACGATTGTTTTGAAAGGCAAGTCAAGGCCATATTTATGAATGAGGAATTAAGTTATCATTAAATCCATGATACTTAAACAAACGTTTTCGCATTCAACGCAACATACCCATATCATGAGGGTCCATAAAAAGCAATTGGTCTGACTGACATCTTTGGGAAGCCGCCATATTGGATTTAAAATGATAAATGATGTCACTTAGCTAACCGAGCATTATTTATCAATTATCATCCAAAAAAAAAACATGGGACAATATTTCAGCTCAATCGGTTGGGGATAACTCTTTTAAAAATCAGCTACATGATTTGAACTAAGTACAAGGCCAGTTAAATAAAACCTTGTAAGAAGTAAAATACAGGTGAACCTTTAATGGTATTGTCTTCCATAATTTAAAATAGAGATGTCGTTAATAGTTTTTAAAGCGAATAGTCGAATACTCGCAATAATAAAACAAAAACAAACAAAAAAGTTTATTTATTCAAAAATAATAATATTTCACTTGTATTGGTAAGTTCAGGAGTAGTCTCCTGAACTTACCAATCACTATCGTAAACTAAAAAAAAAGGGTTTTGAGAATAGAAAACAATGACGTTAAGGAAACCAGTGGCAACTATTTTCTTATACGTACGAAACTATGAATCTGCGGTTTAATTTATGAAAAAAGCGCAACCTTTGAATTATAAATATTAATTAAAAAGCCTAACTAATTCCTTCAACATGACTAATTTTTAGCAAACTTTTTATATTAATGATAATAATACTAAGTGTGTTTTGTTTTTAAAGATTAATAAAAGTTTAATTATTATTATATCTATAGTTTTTTCTGTTCATTAAAAGTTTGTTTTTATTTAGAAAACTAAGCCAATGCAAGACTGTCCGAAAATCTGTATGCATGCATTTTTTAGCTCACGAGTTTTTAGCACACGCGTACGCATAAAGACGTAACATTTAAAAAAAAAACAAGTTATCTACTATTTAACAAATATTCCTGTCTCACCTTATTTTCCTTAGTTGATTGTTTAAAAGAAACCCCAATTTCTTACCGACTAAGATAAACGTAAGTGAAATGCTAGGTCCATAGTCCCCAATTTATCTCATACATACAACCTATCTGAAATCTAGAATAGGCCGTATATAAATCTAAAGAGCCCTTACACATAAGTAGCTCTTTTTATGCGGGTCAAGCGGCATTTTAGGCAGGATTCCTTTTTATGATATGCTCTCTCAACGCATAATATGGACGAAAAAGATTCGCTGGCTATTTTTGATTGTAGTTTTATTTCTTTTGTGTTTTATTGAAGTCTTATGACTTACTAGCGTTGCCCGAGGTTTTACGCGCGTCTTATAGGAAGTTCTTGATGCTTGGAATAAGTGTATATTCCTGATTTTTGTACCTATCATGCGTGATAAGTATTCTCGAGATCTCCACCCTAATTGCGTAACTGTTCTGTCAGCTCGAAGCGTACATGTTCCTTTTTCATTTTGACATCTTAATAGTATTCATTACTTGTTTTACGCTGACGAGAAGACGAAGTTTAGGACATATGAAGAAATGAATGCAAGAAAAGCCGCCGTGCGCTATTTTTTTAACTTACGCAATTAGGGGACAGTCTTATGGTGCATATAGATGTTTTTGGTCTAATCCTAGCTCGAGACGTAGTACTAAAGATATCTCATTATTTGTAAGTCTACGATAAGTGGGTGTTTGTGCATGTGGGGCTTATAAATGCAAATGGTCGTGAGATACAGGAGAATAATAGCGTTGCTCGGCTTTTCAAGAAAATATTAAATTACTTCTTATTGGCGTCGAGTCTTTTCTGAAGGTCTTGAAAAGCTTTGAAGGAGTCAACGACGAGCTGCACCCTGTCTCCTGTCGGCTCTTCTCATAGCTGCGGTCACCATAAGTCCCGTAATGGCCCCCAGCGAGTAGGTGAACGTCCGCGTGGACTTTTTCCATCCACCTTTCCCAATACAACTAAATTCTCAGAAAAAGGCATCGAATACATTAAAGTAAAAGCTTTCAGAGAGCTGTACCTACCTGAATAAGGTTTAGAAACACGCAGAATCGATGATATCTCTTTACAAAGCGTAAAAAACATAAAGGTTTCCAATAGCAGCATCGAGTATATTGATACACCTTTAAGCGATGAACATCAAACGATTCCGAACTCAATAAGCCGACTAATCCATTGTTGGAGAGTATCATGAGGCTCGATACACTCCGCAGCGACTAGGGACTAGCGCGTCAATCAAAACAATTCTTTAGAAAAGTAAAAGGATTCAGAGAAAAAGGAAAGATCGAAAACCAGTTATATACCTTCATATATACAGCTCAACTATTTACTTAATGTCCCACGGCAAACTTCGTGTTTCGTCAGTCGTCGGATTTCTATCAGACATCCAAGTTGATTGAGAGCTCCGCAGCCTAAATGCGCAAGTTGTTTCGGTAAGGCGAAAGGTTTGACCGCCATCGATCGACCAATCACGTGCGAGATGAAAGACGTGAAGTGGTTCCGTCTGTGTGATTTGTCGATTAATAACGGTCAAACCCTTTGCGTTACCGTATTCACTTACGCTATAAGGCTGCTGGTCTGCACCAAGTGCAAAGAGCAACTGATAGAAATACGACGACTGACGAAACACGAAGTTTGCCAAGGGACAATAAGAAAATAGTTGTACTATACATAACAGGGTTAGCTTAACTGAATCTACCTTTATTTTGCTTTTTATTTGGTGTTATGCTTTTCGAAAACTACACCGACCAAGCTCAAATGATATGTAATGTCTTAGAAGAAAGCACACGAATAAAATAATGATACAGGACTTCCTTGGCTCCTATGATACAAAGACTTCCTAGTACAAGAGCTAGGGCTGCGCTAATATATGTGGCATAAATTGTGTTGATAAATAAAACAAGTAAAATACATCATCATCAGTCTCTTGCCAGTCTTGCGGTTGCCACTAACCTAATGAGGAACTAATTAACGTCATTTTTTGAACGCTGATTAAGGTCCAGAAGTATATCTGTCAAAGTTTTTTACGTATAGCTCTCGCCAAACTTCTTGGCCGCCCTAAAGTTGGCTACAATGGCTGCGCAGTAGAAAATCTCATACAAAAACAGCACCGATCCGTGCCTTGCGCATCCGGAAAACCAACTTCAGGGCGGCCAAGTTTACATTTTACCAAGTTTACATTTAAATCATATTTAATATCTTAAAGCACTTGCATGCATTGACCCGTAACTCATATTTGCCATAATTAATCTGAGGTATCGCAAAATATTCACAACAATAATATAATTAGAAAAAAACCTGGCACTCACAACACAGACAGTGGAGTTTGACATATCGGAGACCTCACGCTACACTAGCGCCTCTAGCGGCGAATTCATACGCGGTAGTTCCCATTGATATGAGGTCTTCTTCATCCATACTTCTTGATTCGTTTTCAATTAGTCCTCATCTCAAGGACAATCCCTGTTTTTTTTAATTTTTGAAACAGTCCTTCCACTGTTTCCTTGTCCCTTCTTATAGACATACACATTCATACTTTCCTCCCGACATTGTCGTGCTTCCTCCGCATCACAATCCCATACTTAGACAACCGATTTCCAGTTTGAAACTTTTTCTAAGCTTGGCTATGCTAGTATTATATTATATGAGGCATGTCACATGAAACATACAAGTTAAACATTTTGACCGACACAGGAATCCAACCTATTACAGCATCTGCAGCATAAACTTAGCAGTAACGCTTACGTGTAAAACTGTCTTATTAAGCGGTATAAGATTGATATTCTGTTAAAATAACGAGACGAATAAAGTTACAAAAGCATGAACCATCTCCAAATGTCGTACAAAGAAGCAGGAGAGATAATCGCTTCTACCAGGTTAGGTTTATTTTAAAGGTTTTCCATCCGGGAAACATCTATTATGTATGTCTCAAAGAAGCTCAAGAATGTATTATCTATTTACACAATGTTTGCAAATCTCACGTCTTAATAAAATACAGCAGATCTCTTAAAGTCGTGTACAGACTAAGCGAACGAACACTACGGCGTCGTCCTAAGAAAAAGCGATTATCGTGTGAATATGCGATCGTCGCGTTCCTTTGTTTTGCAACACCTGAGGCTCTGACAAGTGTCATTCGATGTCAGCGATGTCGATAGTCCAAATGCCAAAATGTAAGGCATTGATCACGTGACATTACGATTGCGTTAGGCATTTTTTCCGATCGCTTTCGCGACGTTTTCGTTGATAGAATGTCACTTGTCTAGGACCTCAGAAAGCACCCTATTTCGGCGCGACAAAATAGCGTTCGATATCTATTACGACGACACCGAACAAGTGGGAATACCTCAAGACGCTTCACAGACTCATTCACTTTAGTTCATTCGCTAGGTCTACACCCGACTTTATGCTTGTAACAACGTTTTCTTGTAATAAGTGGTAAGCTTAGCTGAGTCTTGGGTCGTTAAGTAACTTTTTTACGATAATTCGTACACACTAATACTCGTCTAGGTTGCCGTAAAAACTTCAAGGTTTACAGCCGTCTTTACGAGAGATGCTGAATTTGCGGAAAATTAAATTATAGCAGCTTGTTTTATACGGCCAACTGTGTATCAAGGAGTTATGGTGGGACGCAGTTATGATAAATTTGAGTTTATTTTAGGCATGTTCTAAAAGGTCTAAAGAGGAGATTTGTAACTGTATTATATCCCAGCAATGAAAACATTATAAGATGATTGATTATGCCTAGGTAAGGTTAGAATAGAATAGAATAGAATAGTTCTTTATTTGCACAGAAAGTAGGTACAAGTTACAGATGTTAAGTTTTAATGTAATGATCCTTATACTAACTACCTTAACAAAGGCATGCAAACAGTTTTAGCTGTAATAATAAAACCGCATTTAATATATATTATTGCAGGTATGTTAATTCAGAAGAAACAGATAAGCTATTTAAGCAGTTCTGTTTTACTTACTACAAGAGTCAACTTAAATATATGTATTTCGAAGTATCTGTAACAAAAATCTAGTTTTATAGCGGAAATAAAAATCCGCTTGATAATAAGTTTTAAAAGAACAACTAAAACAAACGGTCAGCAACTTGCTTCATTTCGTATAATGCTCCGTAAGCATCGCTTTACTTTTGCTCTAAAAGCTCTGTTTCACGTACAAAAAATAATTTGTGTTAACCAAGCGATAATTCCTATAACTAAAATAATAATATTATAGGTATATGAGGATGGTGCAATCTAAGTCAATACAAGGAATAAATCGTTAAGATTGCCCAATATTAGCTTCTGTGAGAAATTGAAGTTTCAACCAAAGTTAATAATAAGATTTCAACTTGGAAATCCGTTCTTTAATGGCTTCAATTGTTCCTAACTCATGACGAATTCTCTCTAATGTGATTTCGGCGGTTCAAAATAAATTATTACCGTTTATTTAAAGTTAAAATTGCTAAAATAGGTTTCGACAAGGGTTTTCTTGGTTATAGGGGCTTTTCTTGATCTTACAGCTTCTTTACAAAGCAACCAACTTGTATAACATCTCATGTGTCATGCCACAGATAATATAATACTAGCATTGTCATGCTAAGAAAAAGTTACAAACTGGAAATCGGTTGTCTTAGTATGGGATTGTGATGCGGAGGAAGGACGACAGTCATCATCTGCCTAGCCTTTTCCCAACTATGTTGGGGCCGGCTTCCAGTCTAACCGGATTCTTCCACAATCCAGTAACTGGGTAACACGGTACCCCTCGGCTAGACTGCTGCCAGATCTCAAGCTTCTGACTACTCGTAACGACTGTCAAAGATCTTCAGATGACAGCCGGGACTAACGGCTTAACGTGCTTTCCGAGGCACGGAGGAAAATCGGTATGTTGCAATGGTCACCCATCCACGGACCGACCTCGGCAAGCGTTGCTTAACCTTGAAGATCGACCCGTGCGGCTGTTATTATTTAGCCACGAGCGGAGGAAGGACGACAATGTTGCTAGGAAAGTATGAATGTGGATGTCTATTAGATTCTATTTCCCTCGACAAAGAAAAATGCCTAACGCAATCGTAAAGTCACGTGATCAATGCCTTACATTTTGGCATTTGGACTATCGACATCGCTGACATCGAATGACACTTGTCAGAGCCTCAGGTGTTGCAGAACAAATGAACGCGACGATCGCATATTCACACGATAATCGCTTTTTCTTAGGACGACGCCGTAGTGTTCGTTCGCTTAGTCTGTACACGACTTTAAGAGATCTGCTGTATTTTATTAAGACGTGAGATTTGCAAACATTGTGTAAATAGATAATACATTCTTGAGCTTCTTTGAGACATACATAATAGATGTTTCCCGGATGGAAAACCTTTAAAATAAACCTAACCTGGTAGAAGCGATTATCTCTCCTGCTTCTTAGTAAGACATTTGGAGATGGTTCATGCTTTTGTAACTTTATTCGTCTCGTTATTTTAACAGAATATAAATCTTAAACCGCTTAATAAGACATACTGAAGAATAACAGAAATACCTGGGCGACCGAGCTCTGCTCGGGTAAAAATAGAGAAAACGACGTTTTCTAAAAATGTGCATACTAAATTTCATGAAAATCGCTGGATCCGTTTCTGAGATTCAGATTATTTAAAATATGCATATACAAGAATTGCTTGTTTAAAGGTATTAGATGGAAATCAATCTTATACAGTTTAACAAGACAGTTTTACACGTAAGCGCTACTGCTGAGTTTATGCTCCAGGTACTGTACTAGTTTCGATTCCTGGGTCGGTCAAAATGTTTTTGGGTTTTTATCTCTGTTTTTTTCATTATTAAACCGGAGACACTCGGTTGACGACAATGAGCTTCCTATTACATGGAACTTATCTGTCGTGGCTGCACTATAACCTACAACTCTGCCTAACCAGTCAAGGAAAATAAGCCTGATGTTATATTAAATGGTAAAGGTATATATAATTTAGTATGTAATCAAAATTATCGGAGAAGCACGCGTTATCTGCTGTTATTGGCTGTTGAAAACTCATTCAACCAATCACAGCAGATAACGCGTGCTTGACAATTTGTCACATTAATTCGCCGATAATTTTGAGCTGGGAAACTGGGGGTTAGAATTTACCCGGCGTTCCAGACGAAAAACTTATAATTGGACGTATTCGGAAAATGCCGGATGTATGGCAACCCTACAGATACAAGTTACAGTTCGAGTGCACTTCGACATAACAACTGACAGTGTACCGGACACAAAACGACTCAATGTCCTCAATAAACGTCATTGATCTATCCAGGTGTAGTCACACGGAAATGTATGGTTTCGACATTCCAACTCGACATGGGTTTTCATTAGTAATTAATTTCGAATGTGTGTATCATAGAGCTCGGAATCGCCGCGCTGGATCAAGCAGCGATGAGAGACGGTTATGTTAAAGATGGACCGACTAATTCCCCACCCAACTTGTCGGAAGCCCGACTACCCGACCGCATTTATAGTCGGCAAAAGACAGCGACTTAACCCGAACCAAACGTCTTAATATAATAATTACAAAAAACATATTTTTAAACAATATTTTTAGCTTACTGTGCAAGTGTTTATTGTAATCCAAACCAAACGAGTATGCAAAATTTCATCTTGATCGGTTGAGGATAACTGCTTTAAAATTCATGAACATACATACAAATTTGTTAGTAAAAAGCTTGTAAAATAGTCTGCTTGCCCGACTAGTCACACTATCTGACTATTGATAGACTATCCGCAGGCTTTTTATGTTTCTTTTGCTAGAGAAAAACGATAGCGATTTTTGCGCAATAATTGCTCTTTAATACAGAAGTTTTAGATTAGTAAACGATTGTGTAGGACTTACCATACCTACACTGTAGGTAATACCGACTTTTATGACATAAAACGTTTGATCGCTATTGTTTTGCTCTTGCTAAAGATACGCGCCTGCCGGTCACATCTTTTGTCGGTGACTAGCACAGACATAAATCTAACTAGATAACGCAAGTCCCTCCATGAAAACCAAGCGTGCCACTTTTTCACAAACAATTTAAAAACAAATTTATTTACCAATGAAAGAAAACATTTCCAATACCTTGGCAAACTTTATCTATACATTCTTTACAGCTCAATATGGCATAAAAAGGCATTTTTCTAGATTTCTGTGGATTGCCGGTGCCGATAATACTAAATGAAAAGCTCAGATTACGATCATTGATCGTAACTTTACTCCGTTTTTTGGCACGAGAAGTAAATACACTCGCGTCATCTAGTTAGATTTATGTCTGTGGTGACTAGTCAGACTATCTCAACTAATACTATTCTTGGTAGCGCTAACCACAAGCTTCGGCTGAAACAGCTGTAGTCACAATATTGTCACAGGTCGTCAATTTATATGCGCAAACGGTGACACTCACTCACTATACTTCATAAAAGTTAGCTTGATCTCTGCGACATAATATGTCAAACTGACATAAACGTTATTGTTAGCCTGTCAAGCGCTATTGTTACTGTATTGATACAGACAGCTGTCGCAGAGATCCAGTTATCTTTTATGAAGTATAGCTTGGTTTGTATAAAAAAAGGTTAATAAAAAAAATCAAAAACCCGACTGCTTAAAAATAGAACTAAAAAGACGTAAACAAGAAGAAAATCATGCTGTGCAGTCGGAGGATACATGTTTCCGTGCTGGCTGAGCAAAACCAGATGTATCCTCCGACTGCACAGCATGATTTTTTTAAATTCATTTGATTTGATATATTTTCACTTGATTTGATATCTTTTTGAAATCACCTCATTAAACCCTTTATTTTGATACCCCACACGATGGGTACGGGATAAAAAAAAAGAATTGGTTCAGCACAATATAGCGCCCAAAATCCGACATTTTTTTATTTTCCAATTTTAATGTAGCCAGTGATACTCGCAGGGTTAAGACGAAACGATTGACGTAAGAATCATAAAAATCGGCCAACGCGTTTGGTCTCTAGAACGCCACATAGGAACAAACACGCATACATAGACTGATAAACACATTACCGTCCTTCGGCAGTCCGGTAAAAAGTTTTGTCAATGCTGTCTCTGACATTGGCCACCGAGACATCTAGGTACTCTATGGTATGTATGCTCATACTCTTCACAGATCACAATTTATGCACCTAGTTACGACGGCTTACTTTTAAAGCTTAAATACAGTTGTACGATTTTATTGTTTAGAACGTTGCTATAAAACTGTCACGTTGTCACTGACATACTCGTCTGACGTTTAGGGCTGATTCATATAACGTACTTGGTGACTGTAAATGACACATACTGAGTGATATATGGTAGAGATAGCTTGGTTTGACTATCAAGGTTGACGCTTTCGAATAGTTTTAGATAAGGTTTTGTAGGCGAAGGCAGTGAACCGCATAGTCAATGATTCACTAGTGTACTGAGAATTTAGTATTTCCTTAAGGGCCTACATACCCTTAAGTGCCTTAAAACGGTTAATTTCTAAAGCATACTCCTTAGTAATGGCTAGGTAAAAAGGTTTGGCAAAAATATATAGTTATTATTGATTCATTCATTTCGTGAAAATATTTTTAAACATCCAGACGTTTTGGAGGAATATCCAAAAGTAGCGACAAAATATCGTGTTGTTAAATATTTTTTTAAAGCAAACCTAATAGTTACACGATAAACCCATGTTTCACAATTAATGTACATGAATCATTTTTTTTTTACTTTTTAACCATAGCCATTACTAAGGAGTATGCTTTAGAAAGTAACCGTCTTACGGCACTAAAGCGGCGGTAGGCCCTTAACAGGTTTTGTTCAGCTCTGGAACACAAGTACTTTTTAAAATCTGTAATCGGACAACCCATAAACGCTCCCGCGTAAAGGTACACCGCGAAAAAAGCCAACCCTTTTTTAACCGACTTACCAAAAAGGAGGAGGTTCTATGATCGACTTCATGTATGTTCAGAACTCTTCAATAAATAACGGCAAATCAATCAGGATTGCTGCAATCGCATGTCTGTTTATTGTTTATACCATTTCATAACATAACATCACGCCAGTACGCTTTAAAGGGGTACGCAGATCTCTTATTTCACCGGTTATGTTCAAATTCATGTTATTCGGGTAATCTATTCTGGCGTTATGGGTACCTTACTAAACAACTTGCCTATTTTAGGTAGGTACAACTAAAAAACGAAAACTTTCTGTCTTTCTTTTTTGCCCATTTTTTGCGATATGGCGACGACTTCCAAAAATAAAGTAATTTTTCACTTTGTAGTTTTTTATTTGGAAGTCGGTAGTATTTTTTTGCAAAAAAGTATTTTATTGTTGAAATTGTTTTCAAATGAAATGTAACTTTTTTTGGTATATTATTGTATTATATTAGTAAGTAGTATTTATTTTATTCTATCAAATCAAAAAATAAGAACTAGGTATTTTTATGTAACTTGGGGATCAGTTACATCGGTCGGTTTGGATATTATAATTTCTATGATAAGGTTGTCTCGTCATTGTCATACTGGTGCGTCGTTATAAATTGTGGCGTCGCGCCAGTCTTCGGAAACCTCAAATCAACAATTTTAAAGCTTAGTGCGTCAAAAATCTAAAAGTATGGCCCTAGTACTTCCTCCTTCCTTTTATTAGCTAAGCAATGTAAATATTTGTTCTTCTGTCAATCACTTTGATGAACACTTACGTCTAGAATACTCTATGTTATGCATTTTATTGCCTCAGACAAGACAATGGACGATCTATTTAAACGCCCTTCACAGTTGAGGTACTTACTTACCTTCACTTGGCTATATTTATAATTGATGGTATTCTTCTGAAATTAGTTGTGTTTCCTGTGAGGCTGTAGAATGCAGGATATTATACCGACAACAAAAGTAAAGGAGATTGTCCATACACAGGCCCCTTCTGAGGTATCGTGTCTACGATTTCAATATTATCTAAAAATAGGATTTATATTGTGTATATTTTTTCATCCGTGTCCTTTACTTTATATGTACAAACAAGAACAGATCAGGTGCCTTGACTTGGACATTTGTATGCACCTTATTGCTATTATAATAAGGGTTCATTTTAATAACAGAAACATCGTTATATCTCGTGAACCCCGCAAAATAAATAAAAAATATTTTCTAATTATGAATATAACGTGTATTTTCTAAAACATACAACCAAATTCATCAAGATACAACCATTTTTTCAAAGGGGCCCAAGTTCCCTTACAAAATGGGCATTCCTCTTTACCGACAATATTAATGGCTTACCATGGTCTATACGTATATAGTAATTACCATCTTAAGATTTGGTATAATATTTTGGGATCACTGTAGTGAAAAAGAGAAAGCATTTTCAGAGCTCAAAAGCGCTGCCTAAGAGCTATATTTGGTCTTAAAGTAACAGACAGTTGCGTACCTATATTTAAGTCTCATAAATTATTAACCTTTCTTATGCCTTTATATCCTTGAATTGGCAATATTTGTAATAAATAATCGATGTCTATTTGCAAATTTATCTATCTCTATACCTACTTGTAGATAAATGTAATTATATAGTGCAGGATTTCTTAAGTGATATTTTTTTGTAATTATTTTAATAACTTCTAATTTCTATGACATTGGCATGCTATATTGAGGCAGAATGTACATGGATCCTATTTTATAATGTAACAACTTATTTTTATGTACCGAAATTTAAGCAAATAAAGACCTATTCTATTATATAACTTTGTAACATAGTGAATGATCAAAACCATCTTATTAGTATAAGTATTTTTTCCTTAACGTTGTTATAGCTGATATATATTACAGGTTTGACCGTGGTTTAGGCGTAGAATGAGATCTAATTAGGCTACTAGATCGTGATTTTGAAAACATTATCCTGTCCTTGCTGTCGGGTAAGAAAGAAACGGTTCAGCTAAAAACCTGCGTCAGGCAACTGGCAACTTTGTCTGAACTAGACCTATTTGGCGCAGCCATGAGGTGCACAATGCTATTGTCTCGGAATTACCTAAGTTTTCTTATATTTGCATTCGGGTAAGAAACAAGCTGAGCTCTAGTTGAAGTCAAGAGTGAATGGATTTTTCTAGACAAGCGTGCACCGTCGACCACATCATCGTTTTCCATCAGGTGAGTTAGTGGTCAAGCGCAAGTCTATATATAATAAAAAAAAACCTGCATCAGGCAACACCTAGTTGCCGCCGCAGGAGACGCCCTAGGCATCGGGAGTCATCATCTTCCTGCCCTTATCCTATGTTACTTGGGGTCGGCGCAAAACGTTTTCTTCTTCCATACGGTCCTGTCCCCTGTCACGCTATCACTGACTCCCTTTTCTTTGCTCTGGGCGTCGAGAGTCGCAAGCCGATTCCCGCAGGCGTATTACGTATGAAACAGCAATTAACAATATTTGCGCAGAGATTGTACAATCATCGCGCGAATATCGCTTTACGTCAAAAAATTAGAAGGCATATTTTTGCGAAATAATTGCTCTTCCATCGCGAATTCCCAATCCTACCATAATAATTTTACGACAGCACTGCTAACAATAAAAATCTATTCACTGAAATGTGCATTTATCGCAAGGTGATCGCGATAATTTCGTATTACGTATGGTTTTTGACAGCAGAGCGCGACAGCGATCGGCGAGCAAATGTGGCAATTCGAAGAAATTTTAATTGATTTTACACTTTGACATACATGTAAATAAAATGCAAATATCAAATTTTCACTGCCATACTTTACACAAATTCTTTACATCTGCGAATATTAATTTATCGGAATATTGGAGCTAAATAGTAATCAAATTGACTATTGTAAAAAAAAATAGCCTCCACGAAGTGTTGCTCTTTCAAAAGCTGGTTAATTCATCAAACGATACATTTTATAAATCATCGGACAGATAAAATAGCTTCTGTTAAAAGTGACTGTCAAAAAAAAAGACTTGACTTAAAGGCCTCAGTAGCCAGGTCACTAAACTGATCGCGCAATAATTGTACAACTATTGCTACTTGCTGTTCCTTACGTAATAAGCCCGCCGTCCACCGCAGACGCGGGCTTGCGGACGGCGGGTAATGGGTAGCTCGCCGTCCGATAAGGACCAGGCCCGAGCTGAAGGCGCGTTGTGTTCCACGCGTGCCCCAAACCGAAAGAGATGTCAGCAGAAACTGACGGGGTCCGCAAGGGCCGATGCCTGTTTAGGTCGCGGATAAATTTAAAAGAGAGTTACCGCCCTGGCACAAGCAACTGAAGGAACACGGGTGGGTTTTAGACAGTAAAAGTCGGACACGCCCTGCCGCTTCACCCAGAGCGAGTGAAGTCATTGGATGACTTCAAACTCTAAAAAAGGCAACAACTGGTTGACTGAAATTTTGCTGAATTAGACCTATTTGGCGGGGACGTGTGGCACACAACGTTTTTGTCTTAAAATTATCTAAGTTTTTGTGTGAAAAAATACACGTTTTCTTTGCTTTCTTACTTACTCAAGTCACAATAAAAGTGCTAACAGCTTTGTGTAGCAATACTATAATCACCTTCTAAATAAAAGCAACCGTTCGAATTCAATAAAAATCGCATCAATTCTCTACTTTCTTACAATGCAGTACTAGAAAGTCGTGAAACAGTTTTATTACTGAATTAAAATGTAATCTTTTGTCAGTCGGAGTTTCATTTGATCCGCTGATCCGCACCTTTTATTGTACTCTCGGATTTTATGGGATAAACTGACAGTTTGTTGCTTTACTATAAAGTAGGACGATGCAATGAGGTAGGAAGAAATGGAGCGTTTATTTGTGTATTTCAAAGTAGTTCGATGTCGAAACGCGGACTTCAGGATGACGCGGACGGGCCGACATTGTCATAGAGAGATTAAAATTTAGAGGTTGTCGGCCAAAGAAGCATCATGTACAGCTTAGCTCTCTTTAGTATGTATGTATTCAACTGGGAGGTGCGGGAATAAGAACACGGGTGTCACAAATGATGGTTAGTTTAATACTAAGTGTCTGACAGACAGGGGCACTCACACATTCATAAAATATGAACTACCTATGTGTGAGCGGGGAGCACAGACACATCAGTATCTATATTAACAAGAATGCACTAGCTTCAGTTACTTATACAATTTATAACTAGCTAAGGAGACAGGCCTGTCCAGAAATGACCATTGTGTAACCAACATAAGTCCAAAACAAATTTTTATCCGGGACTTCTTTTAACGACCATCTCGGTCTTTTCGCACATGGCCAGGTGTTTGCAACTTGAACTGACTACACCTACCTAATACATATGCAGAATGGACACCTACTGTAAACATTTAGTAAACGATGTTGCGTTCCCATTTTCTGTGTGAAAAATATGCGTCCGTGTTATCCGTGCGTCTGTGCGTGCGTGTGTGTGTTTGGGTCACTACAATGAGCAGTGTGCAAGTCAGTTAGTACTCCATTTCTAAGACCATCCATGGTCAGCTTAGAGTACTTATATTGTCTGTATTATTCGATGTCAATGAGGTGGGCGTCGTTTTATAATTTAACTTATGATTGTATTGAAGTGCGGCAAATTTGTGACTAGCTTTATGACTGCGCTCTCTTTTGGTTATCGATATTCGATAGGTTTATGGTATTTTTATAGTTTAATAATCTTTTAGAATGTCTTCGCTTTCCAACTGTTTGTTACAGAACAATGTGATGTGAAAATGCTGTAGGTACCAATCCTTTTATTAGATCATTTATTTACCATGCATCCGCAACGTATGCAGATGACACTGCATACGTTGCGGATGCATGGCCTTTGCAGTGATAAGGATCCATCCAAGGATCATGTGGCTTCTGCAAAAGAACACCTTGACAGAGTAGATGAATGGATGGGCAAGTGGCGTATTAGGGCGAATGCCAATAAATCAACGCATGTGACGTTCACTCTAAGAAAGCACTGTCCCCCTGTTAAACTTGGCAATAACGTACTGCCTCATAATGAAACTGCGAAATATCTCGGCATGCACCTAGACAGGATACAGACATGGCGGGTACATATAAAAAAGAAGCGTGATGAGCTGGACATACTACTTAGAAAACTTCAATGGCTGCTAGGGAGGAATTCACACGTGTCTCTGGAGAACAGACTCCTTTATCCACAAAGCAATTTTAGTACCCATCTGGACATATGGTATTGTACTGTAGGGCTCAGCACATAATTCCAATGTGAAAATACTATGATAAACAATGTTATATGTTTCTAAGGACTTTGTTTTGAAACCGTATAACGGTTTCAAAACCAAAACAAAGCCCTTAGAAACATATCAGACGCTCCTTGTTCCTTAAAACCAGCGAACTGCACGAGCATTTACAAGTTACAACTGTGAGAGAGTAAAAAAGAGCACAAAACAAGGAAATACAAGAACCGTATAATGTCGCACGCCAACAGCCTAGCCACCGCTTTAAATTTACCACTGGACAAGAGAAGGCTTAAGAGCGGACTCTAGTCAACAGGAATTTGAAAAATAGGTATTTGAAGAAACTATTGCCGTCGCGTCACCTCCAACCTCACCCCGTAAAGTGCGAAAGGGACAACTGCAGTCCAGGCTGATTTTACCTACAAAAACTTTGACTAAAAGACGTTTCGTATTCTGCTGTTTTCTTCATGAAAACTGGTCTGATCTAAAAAATTCTTATATCAAAATTTAGAGTAAAAGTATATCTATGCTCCTATCATTTCCTTTTTTGTTAAAAACTTATAAATATTGTCTGAAAGTCTTCTGAACATGGCGGTAAAAACGGGCATTTTTTTCGGATTTTTAGATTATCATATTTCTTTTTGTGATTATGTTTTGGAAAAAAAGAAATGATACAGGCACGTATTAATTAGACCTAGATTTTATGGAAAAAAATCATTGCTCTAGAGGCATTATCCACGAAGAAAACAGCAGAATGTGTTTGTATGGAGAAAGTCTCACTAGAGTCCCCTGTTAAGCGCCAATAATCCAATATATATATGGGACCTTGTTGAATAAAGCAAGCAAGTAATAAAGAGGTTGTTTCTTCCGCTGGGAAGACGAACATCAAACGACAACGACGCACACAACCCATCTGCATGGCTTCGAAAGCGGATCGCACTTTAGAGAGACGACTATCAATTCACTTACATGAAAGAAAGTCATAAAAACCACCTGAAACGATCCGTCATCTAATCACAAAAAGTCCGTTATTGTACAACATCAGTTTATCGATACCCTCATAAATCGTGCTTTGACGGGCGCAATCTTACAATAAATTGAATACCGTCCGGTACATATTCACTAAGTCCAGTATCCTACGATATCTACCCGCTGTGCAAATAGCCAATTTCTACATTACCAGTTACACCTTAGTGCGGTGTCTCACGAGTCGCGCTCGCGACTTCCAAAGCCGAAGTCGCTGTTATCGAAAGTTATCGAATAAAGTCGATTGGTATTGCTGCGTTATCGTCTTCATAGCGGTCGATAGTGTGTTTGAGACAGTTTGATAAGAATTGAGCTGAATTTGGTTTGAAGTTTCGTTTGTTCGTTGTTATGACGTTAGAGAAGTCTTTGTTGATTTCATACGCCTTAAAGGCTTTTGATTTGACGAATTAAACAAAAATAAAGGAGGGAAGGGAAATAAATGAGGAGCTCGTGGCTAAGTAATAACAGCCGTACTGGTCGATCATCAAGGTTAAGCAACGCTTGACGAGGTCGGTCCTTGGATGGGTGACTATTTCAACATACCGAGTTTCCTCCGTGCCTCGGAAAGCACGTTAAGCCGTTGGTCCCGGCTGTCATTTAAAGATCTTTGACAGTCGTTAAGTCTGATACCAGTCTTGCCAAGGTGTTACCCGGTTACTGGGTTGTGGAGGTCAGATAGGCAGTTGCTCCATGTAAAACACTGGTACTCAACTAAATCCGATAAGACTGGAAGCCGACCCCAATATAGTTGGGAAAAGGCTAGGCAGATTGAATTAAACAAAAATAAAGTGTTATTTTTCTGTAAGATTCAATCAATGTACTCTTTTCCAGCTATATTGGAACTTCATTCATTCATTCGGACCGGATGGAGCTGAGTACAAATTTTACATGGAGCGTCTGCCTGTCTGACCTCCAGAACCCATTACACACGTACATACTGCTTAATTAAAATACAGTTATATCTATTTATCACCCTAACGTTTTAACACAATATTAAAATATAAATTAAATACAGTCTTCTAAGGGCAAAATGATTTGCAATAAAACGCGAAGGTGCGAAGTCATTAGCCATTAACGTAGATTGCAGCTTTTAGTTCCGCGATCGCACCTCGGACCGTCGAAGGCGACACTAATGTTTTATTTAATTATTTTATTAAATCAAATCAAATCATTCAAAGCATTCATCATTCGAAGCTGTAATTAAGTATCGTGTAAGTGTTATGACTTATGATGCTACTGTTTATGGGTATCGATATTTATTGATTTTAAAGTGTTGCCAAAAATAAATAGCATAGACAAAGTGACAGGTTTATAAGCGATAACGATTGACGTCCTCAATGTATAGGATTGAAATGAGCTATGCCACAGATAACATTAATACTATAGTAGCTATGCGAATGTTACATGGTCTAACCCAGATACATTTATGTATGTAAATACACTATTGTACACCATAACATACAAGCAAAAAAACCGGCCAAGTGCGAGTCGGACTCGCACACGAAGGGTTCCGTACTTGATAAATTGCGCTTTACGATTTATGACGTATTAAAAAAAACTACTTACTAGATCTCGTTCAAACCAATTTTCGGTGGTAGTTTACATGGTAATGTACATCATATATTTTTTTTAGTTTTATCATTCTCTTATTTTAGAAGTTACAGGGGGGGGGGAATGTGTCCCCCCCCCCTGTAACTTCTAAAATAATACCACTTTGGAAATGTCTCTCGAGCAAACTATTCAATTTAGAAAAAAATATATTAAAAACCTCAATATCATTTTTGGAGACCTATCCATAGATATCCCACACGTATGATGAAAAAAGGTTTGATGAAAAAAATAAATTTTTGTTTCATTTTCAAGTATGGGGACCCCCAAAATTTATTGTTTTTTTTCTATTTTTGTGTAAAAATGTTAATGCGGTTCACAGAATACTACTTACTAATAATAATACTTACCAAGTTTCAACAGCATAGTTCTTATAGTTTCGGAAAAAAGTGGCTGTGACATACGGACGGACAGACAGACAGACAGACATGACGAATCTATAAGGGTTCCGTTTTTTGCCATTTGGCTACGGAACCCTAAAAAGAAACTTAGTACTAAAAACATACAACTAATATATAACTTTATGTTCTCAGATACCTGATAACATAACGTTGGTTTTAAGAATTAAGTTAAGAATCTGAAGTTGAGTACCAAAAGATAAATGTCAAACTTTTCTTTAGCCCGAAAACCTGACAATTGCTTCAAATACTTATTTCAGAAATCGGTCTTCAGTAGCAGATTCACGTCTAAACGTCTTGTCGTAATTTTTTGGCAAAGGTATATATTACATTAGACCATTTTCTTAATAATTTGATCTATGAACATTTTGAGTTTTATTCTCATAACATAGTGTAATCAATTTGTAAAGTTATGTCTAACTCGGACAAAAAAAGAAACGACAATCGCACCAAAACCGCCGGGCATATTTTAATGAAATTTTCACCATCTCAAAGACAATTTAAGTATCTACATTTTGACCAAATTTTTTTTTTAAAGTCATTATATAATAAGAAAAGTATCTACAAAAATCTACTAAATCTTGAGTCGGGCGGGTGTGAAATGAGTGTGCGTTATGTTTCCTCAAGGTCGTTGACGACTGTCGTCGTCTCAATGTTTTCAATCATAACATTGGCCACTTACAACTTACTGACATAAAAAGAAAATTTAACACCGCGTGTACCTAAATACTTTATGACTCCAGCTTTACCCTAGAGACGTTCCTAGTCGCCGTCTATTACCCTACTAAGAGCTAATTGGAATGCATGCAAGTAATTAATCCAGTCGGGGCGGTAAAACCCTCTAGATTCATTAGAGTAAAAAGTTATGCTACTTAAGTTAAATCTAGTGCCTTGGGAAGCTAGCCTGGGTTGCCTGAGATATTATGATGGTACGGAAAGTGGACCTGTGTTGTTAGTACGAGTCGGACATAGAGGGTTCCGTACCGAACCGCAGAAATAAGTTGGTTGTAAAAGGAAAAATAGGCAATTTTAAATAAAACAGTCAAACAGACGGAGACGTGAGTGACAGAAATAGGGCTCAGTTTGGACCCTTCGGGTACGGAATCCTAAAAACGGGATTGATCTCGTGACATTTGGGTAACCCATGACACTTCCACACATTTTGCACACGTCGTTACTGCTGATAGAATGTCTTTTACGTAATTTATATTGTTACAGCCATTTTTTTTTTTTTGTTTATAATAGAAGAAAATGATCACTGACTGATCGATCAACGCACAGCCAAAACCGCTAGGCCTAGAAGCATGCAATTTGGCAGAAAGGTTCCTCAAGTGTCGTAGGTGAGCACTGGGAAAGGCTTTTGGATATTCTGGGCTTTCAACCAATAAATGCTTATGCTTTTTTATTTTTCATATAAATTTGGCTCAAATAAACTGTTACCTTTTCTTTCTCAAATGATTTACATTCATATTCAAAATGTCCTTTGCTCGTCCATTATTTTCCTTTGACACATCATCCTCTGAAATCATTCACACACAAAAAACACATCAACCCAGACAATAGTAGGCCAGCATTATTGTACCAAGACTGACTGGCCATTACCCGTAAATACCAGGCCAATCTGCGAAACACTCGAATAGGTAACAAATAAGTTTCGTAGCCTAGTTTATGGCCTTGCATTATTTAAACAGCATCGGCATTTGTGAAGATTATAAGTGGAAGATAAATCTTCGGTTTAAGTTCTTCATTCACAATAGAGATCTAGGATATAGAAATGGAGGTGGTAATGAGAAATGCTGAGTGCTTGAAGACATGTTCTGATTGGTTCGAGTATGTCATTCTCTTTATATTATGGTTTAGCTTTTGTGGTACATATTTTCATCTTGATAGATAAATGTTTGTAGGCTTCAAAGGATTCTCTATCAAAGCTTTTTTTTATAAGATCACGTTTAGGTTCTTTTTATCTTTTTTTGATATAAAGTTTGAAACGTTTAATGTTTTCAAAGATAAGACGATTCCTGCGTAAAATTTTGTTTTAAGGTATATAAATTTTATTGAAAAGCAAAATATAAAACTCTGAAGGCTATGGGGTATTTTATTTTTGGTCCCCAAACAACATTATTACAATAAGCCTCTTTACCTTTCTAAAAAACTCTATTCTACAAACAACATTTTCAAATCCGATACCCATTACTCCAAATAAATCAGATGAAAAGTATTCCGATTCTGATATCAATATCGAGTAAGCAACAAGTCAGAGGACAGCTTTATAGAAAGCAGTTAGCTATACAGAATGGGTCCGATAGTGCTGCGGGTGCAAGAATCCAGTCACAGTCGGTGTTGCCAGCATCCGCTCACAAATCACTCGCCGCTTAATTGAACGCCGACCGGTCTGGACACGCGACTCTATTGTCAATGCTGACGACTATGAAGCTTTGAAGATTCTATTAGACGCCATTTTAGATTTAAATGAAAAGAATGACAGAACAGAACATGTTAATAAAGATGTTAAACATGAAGACGGGAATGGTAAACAAGCAGTTAGTGCTATAAATAAAAGACCATCTGTGTCTAATGTAAATTTATTCAAATCACTGGCAAATAGCAATACATTTAATACACAAGATGAGCCATTAATCCAGAGGAATTTCTCTGAACCATCACTGACGTCAAACCTAACGTGAATGTAAAGAAATACACGTCATTCCGTACATGAAGTGTTATTGTCCCGACTACTTATGGGCTTTGTCGCTCGTTTCACTTCTCTGTGGCCGATTTATTGCTGCTGCGGCGAATAACATCGTCTGTTTATGTAAATGAGGACCATCTACAGTGTTTAGAATCTCCAACGTAGTATTAGAATTAGGTTCCCTATTAACAGTTAAACTTGCCAGTTCCCCTCAATCAAGATGGAAGTTCTGTTTGGGAATGTCTTTGAAGAAAGTTGTATAGTCAGATTGTGGGTAGTTTCGCTATTTATTGCTCGCTTCAATTGCTTTCGGAGAATTCGCCCGGCGCTCAGGTATAAGACTGCAATTTGCGCCGTTAAGATGGCTAAGGCTGTAGTTTAATTAGTTTTATAGGTGACATCGGATAAATTGCCGTCGTTTTTCTTGCTTCCTTATTAAAAATACCCACCTGAAGAAGTAAAAAAAAAATGCAAGTTGGCTTGTAAAAGCTCCACATTTTTGATAACCGGTTGGAATGAAAATAAGTCCAATAAAATAAGAATTCCGCGCGGCCTGGAGCATCAACCTGCGGCTTTTAATAACTTTTCTTTGTTTCAAACAATTGTTATGTTAAATTTTAGTCGTTGTTTGACACAATTCCTGTTTCACTGTATTCAGGTGAGGTTGGTCGTTTCGTGGCTAGACAAGAGTTTCACCGCGTGGGCTGCCACTTTACGTTCGTCTCGGAGTCTCGGACACATTAACGATTTGTGAGCGAACCATGTCACTGTTACTACACGTTCCACCATCTAAATCTTGGAAAACGTTAAGTAGACCAGAAATAGAGCACGTCCTTGATTGGTTGTCGTTTCGCGGCTCACTTCGAGTTCAAATTGTTTAGCCAAGTATGTTCGATGTTGAGTTATTTTGGAATGCAATGCTGAAGGGAAAGGTTTTTCGTGAGCTCTTTGTAGGGATGGAATTAAGGGTAAACTCATTTAAATCGCAAAGGACTTTACATACATATTTTTAGGCTGTGTTAGCAGCGGTACATGTTTGTGTTTTGGAATAATATAACATTCTGTGAGCGTTATGAACCATATTTCAAGCAAATTTTGTTCTACAAGGTAGATAAACTCAGTTTTCAGTGGTTAAACAATCGAACGAATGAACGGAAGCTATAAGCCGTGTTACGAGGCAATATCGTTCAGACTCACAAGATCGCTTCGCCGAGAAAAATGTTCAAACTTCTCGTAGAATCGGTGGAATTCGGCTGAGAATACTGAAACCGATTTTTCGAACAATCGGGTTTTGAGGAAGATTTTATCTTTATAGGAGATAAAATCACTTTATTTCATAAGCTCACCTAGAGCGTTTAATAATTTTATCCGTTGCGGTGGCGATAACCCGGCAAGTTGGGGCGTTGGGTCGTTGGCGCAGATACTCCATGCTCCAAGATATACGAGCCACTTTGCGACAGTTCCCACCAGGGTTACCGAGTTTTGTTATTAAGGGTGTTACCGTTAACGTTTACCGTAGAAATTGTTGCCAAGATTGCGATAGTTTATCAAGTTATAGCTAAAACCTTGGGGTCTTTATGTCAAGAGTGAATAGGTAACTTCTAGGCAAGCGTACTACACCGTCTACTACATCATCGCTTAACACCAGGTGAGTTAGTGGTCAAGCGCGAGCCTTACTATAATAATAAAAGTTATTTGGTTTCTGGAAAATTCCGAAGGTTGCCGGCTGTATTTAAATCAGCTGTGTTTTGAATTGAATTCATGTTTTGTTTTCGTGTTTAATGATAAAAGTAAGAATTTGGCACGTTTTTTTAAACTGTCGACCTTTGATAATGTAATGACGGTTGAAGTTATCTCTTCAAATTTATTGCCCAGAATTAATGACGTATGTGTACTTAAAAACATCTTAGCTAAAAGTATTTTGTATATTTTATTTTACAGATCTAGCACATAGGCTATCTCCCTGTCATATGAACTAACTGCCTTTTTACCCGACTGCCGAAGGAGGGTAATGGGTTTATCAGTCTATGTATGTTTGTTCCTATGTGGCGTTCTAGAGACCAAACGTGTTGGCCAATTTTGATAATTCTTACGTCAATCGATTCGTCTTAACCTTGCGAGTGTCACTGACTACATTAAAATTGGAAAATAGAAAAATGGCGGATTTTGGGCGCCATATCGTGGGTGCCCATTTTTTTCCTTCCTATCCCATCTTTTGGAGTATCAAAATAAAGGGTTTTAAGAGGTGATTTCAAAAATATATACCACTTATATGTTAAACCAAAAAATCACGAAAAAAAAAATTACTAAAAAGTTATAAATACAAAAAAAGTGAACGCAAAAAATCAAAAATCCCGACTGCTTAAGAAGCGAACTAAAAAGACGTAAACATGAAGAAAAGCATGCTGTGCAGTCGGAGGATATATCTGGTTTTGGTCAGCCAGCTCGCGAATATTTTATTAATAGAACAGTAGGTATCAGAGAACATACAAGCATAAACACTAACCCTTAATTGCAGAGCCCCATCAAAGGCCTGTGCCACATGAAAAGGACGTAACACTTTACAGGCAGCCCTAGTTCACCCCCCTTCTACCCTCTCGCGTCTCTGACACTGCTGTCCTATGTCTCGGCACTTGATTTTATGAACTGGCACTCTTTTTTGTAATCTAGGTATACTAATATTATAAAGCTGAAGAGTTTGTTTGTTTGTTTGAACGCGCTAATCTCAGGAAAAAAAAAAATGGTTGGAAATGAAAAATTCTTTTTGTGTTGGATAGTCCATTTATCGAGGTCGGTTATAGGCTATATAACATCACGCTACGACCAATAGGAGCGGAGCATAAATGAAAAATGTTGCAAAAACGGGAAAAAGTATTCCTTTTTGAGAGCTTCCATTGCGTGCGCTGCGTAAACGGTTTACGTTACGCAACAATCATGTATGTAGGGTAGGGTAGGTAGGGTAGCTGGGTAAGTAGGTAGCCAGTAGACGGGAGCGAAGTCGCGTGGGACAGCTAGCTTGAATATATCTCTGATGGAGGGTAGTGCTGCAAACACTTAGGCTTTGCAACTTGCATCATTAATTTGGTCGACTGATGACATTTAGCGCTATAACTGAGCCTATCATTTATTGGGCAACTCGTATTGTTTGAAGATAATGCGATGAATGATGATGGGTCCACTCCCATTTCTTGTATTTCTGATATTGGTGAAATAGGTTAATCGCCCTATAATCTAAGTTTTACTTTAACTTTGCTCCAATGTGACCCAATCAAATTCACATAAAAACTTTTTCACAAAAAATTAAACCGACTTAATAAAAAACACTAAAAAGTGCTAAATAACTTTCGTTTGGGAAGTCGGTGTCGAAAAATTATAAAAACAAGAGGAACATACACAAGTTATTTTGCACTTTTTAGTGTTTTGCTTTTGAAGTCTGTTTTAATTTTTTGTGATAAAGTTTTTATTTCTCTCGTTTTAGTTTTTGTACACCAACACTAAAAATTAGCAATTTATATAGTACGGTACCTAAAGGATTGACAAAATACCCACAATAACTTAATTTACAAATTCGTGCTGTTTGTCGCTAAGGATTTCGGTTGTATGCTCCATATCTTGAAACGGCTGGAACGATTTTAATGAAACACTATTCCCTAAGTTGAGAGATACTCAATCCAACAAGAAAAGAATGATCACGATCCGATAAGTAGTTTCGGCGAAATGTGTGGACAAACATACTTACACTTATGAAATTTGGCATACATGTTGAGAAGCCCACATAGAATAACATATGTCAATATTGTGCAATTCCAACAATATTACATACATACGTGTCGAATTGATAACCTCTTTTTTTTTTAAGTAGGTAAAAATAATGTTGTCCTATTTAAACACTGGTAGAGGAGGCAATAACTATTAAGTTTGCTTTATCTTTAAATCAAATTTTCAAAAGAAAATATAATTATAATAAACTTGTATCAAAAAATTAAACATTGTAATTACTTAATAAAGTCGCTGGTGTAAAAGCAGTGTAAGAAAGTACTAACTTGCCTTGTTGACCGAAATTACTTCAAATATTTTTATAAACCACGTGGCATGTACCCATAGGATTAGATTATACATAAGTATAAACAAATATTTAGGCATGTTGGAAAACGTAATGACATAGATAAGCGGCCATGTTTACCTTTTACGCGGGAAATATGACAGCTGTCACTTGTCACTTGCAGTTGACATGGCGACTATAAAAACATGCTTTTGAAAATTATTAAGTATTTTGAATTTAACTTACGAAATAAGTTTCTATTGACATGAAAAAACCTCCGACACATATCTTGCGAAGACACACCGATTCAAACAGTAAAACGCCCATAACTTTTTATTCAAACATAGCTAAGAACATTTTCGACAAAATCACCAATCAAACAAAAAAAACTAAATCAAATCGGTTCATCCGTTTAGGCGCTATGATGCCACAGACAGACACACAGATACACAGCAACACACCTGAAACTTATAACACCCCTCTTTTTTTGAAGTAAGAAGTTTACCTTTTAAAAACTATAAAAAAAACAATAACACCTCATTAAGTAGCTGGAAAGCTTTGTTGTTATTAAAATCAATAAAATAAACATAAAACTCAAATTTACTTGGAAAGTAAGAAATTGTTATGACCAATATAAACACTATAACTAAAATATCTATTGGGATTGGCTAATAAATCACTAAGGGCCGATTTCACCAATGAAACTAATCGCGCAACTAAACTCAGTTTATGCAAATACAGCGTTCTGATTGGTTGAGACCGCTGAGAAACTACCAATCAGAACGCTGTATTTGCTGAACTGAGTTTAGTTGAACTTACCGCGATTAGTTTCATTGGTGAAATCGGCCCTTAGAAGTACTCAAATTATTATGATAGCTAGACAGCAATCAGTCAGTATAAGTTTTAATATTTAATCGTTTTCCTTTGATCGAATGTTCAGACTCGGCTCGAAGCCACATAATTGATATAAAGTGTGATAAATTTCTCCAAAGCCATAACCACAAGTTATTATTAAAGTAATCTGAGAAAATAATTTCGCTTTCTTGTTGATATCTGCGTAAATATAAGCTATTATGAGTTTGTAGATAGGTTCAGATTAAAATGAAGGGTTATGTCGAACCAGCTCGAACATAGCAATATTGGTAGGCAAGAGGAAATACAAAAATAAACCGATTTTTAATCTGTGGCTGAAATGACTTACTGTCTTGCATAGGCCCGGTTTTTTGATCTGTAGTTAACTTAAGCAATGGTTAAATATGCTGACCAATTTTCAGGTTTTCTAATTTCGGTATAATGCGTTTTTTTTTTTCGTAAGTCACCCAAGGGGGGCAATGCTCGGCGTTTCCTTGCGTGATTACGTCAGACATGAGGATATCCGCAGGAGAACCAAAGTTACCAACATAGCCCGTAGAATTGCCAAACTTAAGTGGCAGTGGTCAGGGCACATTACTCGCAGAACGGATGGCTGATGGGGCCGAAAAGTTCTGGAGTGGCGACCGCAAACCGGACGACGATGCGTTGGAAGGCCTCCCACTAGGTGAACCGATGATCTGGTTAAGGTTGCGGGAAGGCGCTGGATGCGAGACAACCGAGATCGGTCAATGTGGTGACGCCTGGGGAAGGCCTATGCCCAGCAGTGAACGTCTTTCGGCTGAAATAATGATTATGATGATGCGTTTTTTCATCAATTGTGACTTCACAAATGGTCAAATAAATTTGAAATCATTGGTTAGAATACTTAACCATTGGTTGAGTTAATTAACTACGGATCAAAAACTGGGCCATAGTGATAATACTTAAAAAATACCCTGTAGGTAGGTTATAAACTAGTAGAATTAACCCGGACAAAAAATCATTAGTTTAAAAGTTTAACCCCAAAATAAGGGGGATTTTGGGGTTAAACTTTTATACTAACTAACTAACTCCGGCAAAATATCCAAAATTCTTGCGTCGGTTAAATGATAAGACAAGTACTTTAGGTGCTCTGATAAGAAAGTACCTACCTACGTTGAAGTGTAGTCGCACGCCCGTCAAAGTGATAACTGCTCTCATGATATATTTTGTACCTGGACGATAACAGAGCATTGAACTATTGCCGATAAACTTTCAACGCTTTCGGTAAATGGAATTTCTTCGTACATTTTAGAGGCTGGAAAATTTTACCTGCATTATTAACGTCTCGTTAACCCCGTTTAATGCTGGTAAAACGCAGTGCTTATGGGAAGGTTAACAGGATATGAAACTCACTAATACTCATTTGCTGCCCATCATGCTGAATCATAAACAACCTGCACTTTCCAGTTTGGTTTGAAATTTTAGGTAAATCAACATGAAAAGAAGATAAAAATATTTTTTTAAACAAGCTTTTTTCGTATTTATCTCAACAAACCCTTTCATTTGATACCCATATCATATTATGGCAGTGCACAAAAAATAACTGGTCCGCCATCTTGGGCTGACCGCCATATTAGATTTAGAATGACGTCACTTAGCTAACCATGCATTCTCATCCAAACTAAACGTGTATGCAAAATTTCATCTTAATCGGTGGAGGATAACTGCTTTAAAATTCAGTTGCAAGATTTGACCACATTCACATACATACATACATAGCAAGTTAAATAAAAGCCTGTAAAAATGCTGGCGTCTCTTTTATTGGCATTGGTGCTCCATTTTCGGCCAGTCTATGAAAATCTCCTTTCTTTAGGTCGACGATATGAAAAATAATGAACAAAATATTGAATAGGTTTCCAAATTTCTTTGTAAATAATTATCTTTTATAGAAAAATCTAAAACTTAAGAAGATACAGCTAAAGGAAACAAGTTTCAATTAATTCCCCAGCCTTCGTATAATCTTTGATTGATGCTAGTATCATAATTACTGACATAAACATAATTCAATCAGAAGATTTACTGTCATTATTTTCATCTTAATTATACACAAACACAAAATCCAACTTAACCAATTTACGGCTTTTACCTCCGTTCTAATACTGTTTGCTCAATTACTGAGCCTAAAAGCTTTAATATCTTTTTAATAGACCACCTTGGTTAAAGTGATAAATGAGTTTTGGATAAAAAACGTTGTGACGTTTTCGTTTTTTAGGGTTCCGTACCCAAAGGGTAAAAACGGGACCCTATTACTGAGACTCCGCGGTCCGTCTGTCTGTCTGTCTGTCTGTCTGTCTGTCACCAGGCTGTATTTCATGAACCGTGATAGCTAGATAGTTGAAATTTGCACAGGTGATGTATATCTGTTGCCGCTACAACAACAAATACAAAAAACTAAATAAAACAAATATTTAAGGGGGCTCCCATACAACAAACGTGTTTTTTTTTGCCGTTTTTACGAAAATGGTACGGAACTATTCGTGCGCGAGTCCGACTCGCACTTGTTATCGGTTGCATTTCGGGGAGTGTGCGATGGAATTGCATGATCTAATTCCGCCTAGCCCGTTTCATCATCGGAATACAAGACGCACGGCGATGCGCCATCGGTACATGGTGGACGTCCCACTCATACGCCACTAAACATTTTGGAAATACTTTCATTATGCGTACAGCTAAGGAGTGGAATTCCCTGCCGGAGTCTGTGTTTCTCGACAGCTACAATCTGGGGGTCTTTAAGTCAAGAGTGAATAGGTTATTTCTGGGCAAGCGTGTTTCACCGTCGACCACATCATCGCTTACCATCAGGTGAGATAGTATATAGAATATATATAAAAAAAAACGATTAAATTATCGTTTTAACCTGCGCTTGCAATGTGCGACAACCCGTTCTAAATTGTTATTTAGACAGTTATGCGTTTAATTGCTGCTTACCTACGTTTGTCTGATAATTTTGGGTTTGATGTTTTGAGCTCATTAGTTGTATAACTGGTTTACTGTATGTGATAGTAAAAGGTGCTTGTAAACGGTTATATAATAGTTATGGGAACGGTTTTCCGGGAATGGATATCAGTTTAAAATGGAATTAAAGTGAGATATAATTTAAATGGCAATTTTTAGGGTTCCGTGACCAAAGGGTAAAAACAGGACCCTATTACTAAAGTTTTTTTTTATAAATCGATAGGCTTGTTTGACCACTATCTCCCCTGATGGTAAGCGATGATGTGGTCGACGGTGAAACACGCTTGCCTAGAAGTAACCTATTCATAAAAATTAAGAAACGAACGAAAACGAAAGAAACTAATTTTTTTTTTTTCAGCAAACCCATACGTGTGGGGTATCTATGAATAGGTCTTCAAAAATGATATTGAGGTTTCTTATATAATTTTTTTCTAAATTGATTAGTTTGCGCGAGAGACACTTCCAAAGTGGTTAAATGTGTCCCCCCCCCTGTAACTTCTAAAATAAGAGAAAGATAAAACTAAAAAAAATTATATTATGTAAATTACCATATAAACTTCCAACGAAAATTGGTTTGAGCGAGATCTAGTAAGTAATTTTTTTTTTAATACGTCATAAATCGTAAACAACAATTTACCAAGTACGGAACCCTTCGTGCGCGAGTCCGACTCGCACTTGGCCGGTTTTTACGATAATGTTATGGAACCCTTCGTGAGCCAGTCCGACTCGCACTTGGCTGGATTGGTAGTTGTTATTGAAAATTTAATGCTTATATAATTATGTTGGGTTATTAGTTCAGAGAGTTCATTAAGGATAGGTTTTTATTCGCCGAATTCTCAAAAAACCCTGAGGTACACAAACACCCCAAAGAGCAACGTACCGCATTTCTGGCCAGCGAAAGTCAATAAATCTCAGATGCTTCTCAATAAATAAATTATCAGCAAATACTAGTTTCTGCTACCGGTTCGATAAGAAATTAATCATATGAACAGGGCAGATGTGTCCGCCTCTAAACTCTGATTTATAATTACACTAGTTGCGTACACCGCAATTACACAATCGCGTATTGATCATCGAAACTAGGGGCTGTTGATAGCAAATTAATTTGTAGCTTTCATAATTCATTATAAACTGTTGGTAATTGATATTTGTGGAGTACTTCAACAATTTTTGAATTAATTTTGATGTTCTCCTTAGTGAATGAAAATTTAACGTTTTGTGTGTTGTCCCACCGCACTATTACCAACCACCACTGCAACTCCTGAAAGCCAGAATCAACAGTGGTGACCACCAGAAAAGCGCCGAGGCAATGAAGCTCGACGAAGTCCCGGCGAATGAAATTAACTGTCTTGGATAGCGCAACGAAATTAATCAGAAAAAAATAATGGAAGAGCAGGAAAAAATAAAAATTTCCACTTCCTTCCATATTAAGCAGGAGACAGAACAAACAAGGCCAATAGGCAAAAAGCGTCACCAAGGATAAAAATTAGCATTAATATTACGTTTTGTGCCTCTCGGAATTATTTTTTGATACTTCTATTTTGATTTATTGTGAATTAATCTGTGAATACAATAAAATTAATATTCAATAAGAAGTCCCTAGCTCATATTTTTCTTATCTACGGGAGAAAATTCCAAGTTCCAAGCGACCACAATACTTTAGTACCAGTAGAGTGAATAAATTACTTTCAGAACATCGCTTCCACAGAGGCAAAGAGAATAGAAAAATTCTCGCTTACAAATTAATCTTCCGCAAAAACTCGACTAGGAAGAATGCGTCCTCCCTAACCCTATAAAACGCAGGCGGGTCATATCTACCCGCGGCACGCAACTATAAATCAGAATTTAATAACGCGTTACGCTGCACTAATACTCACTGCAACTTATTTATAGAAATAACACTGTTTATTTTCCGCATGTGTGGATGTACAAAAGAGGTTGGTTTATTTCGTATTTCCGTATAAATGCGCACCCTTTCCATTCGCCTTTTGATTAATTTGCAATCTCAACCACTATAGAATACCAATATGATTAGATTTCTTCGTAAATCATTCATCATTAAGATACTAGGACATTGCTATAACTCTTGTCTAGCTATTAAGTCAAATTTTATTGGTAATGTTAAATCCATTTGTATGAGTATGCTTTGTACCTAGATTATAATGCAGAAGTCCTACTTATGCTAAAGGCTTTTCAGCCATTCACACGATTGTTAGAATCACGGTAACGTTCAAATGGGTATCTTATTTCATAGAAACGTTCAAGACACTGCATACAAGGCAATTTGTAAAATGAAAATTAGCATGAACAAGACTGTGTGAGGTGCTTCAGACAAATAGTTGTTCCCGTGTGCTCGAGACGATCCCGCCTCAAGTGCACCGGTGGGTACGTATTTATTATGCTAACGAACGTCTGACTCCAGTGCTCTTGCCAGATTCTCTCAATTGTTACTCGATGTTTTGTATTTTGTTTTGTCATTCACTAAATTGACTTACATTTTAATTTTGATGGCATTAAGAAAACTCATTGTCTTCTTGCAAATCTCATTTGTGTAAATGATTGCGTAACAAATCAAATGTTTTCAACACAATAACGAATAATGATGTCGATACACTTAAACTAGTGAACCACTTAAAACGACATCATTATTCTTCAAAAGAAACGACCCCTGAAGCGTTTACACATGAAAGAAAAATAAAGCGACACACACAAATATATTACGGCCTCCGTAAGACGTAGCGTAACAACTCCTTTCGAATTTGTCTGAGAAGAAAAATTGTAAGCACCTGCAACTAAATGCATTCGAAGAGGGGCGTTGGGGCTCCGTTTGAAGTGCGCTCATTTCACACGCGTCTGGGGGGTTGACATGTCGTATCATTACGGACATGTGTCGAGGGTGGCAAGTTTGTGCGGATAATTCGGATGTTTTGAGTGCCTCGCGGATCTTTGTGCCGTAGTGAGCACTGTGAGTGAGGGTTAAATTGCGCGCAGCTGTGTGAAAACATTGTCAATATTATTATGTTCCGTTTAATTGACTTAGGTTTATGTTTTTGTCCTTTATTTTCAGACGTGACCTTGCACTAATTGATGTCACGCTAGTCATGATGTATGCTAGACTAAGTTCAGGGTATATTAATTGTATTATCATTATATAAAATATAGCTATCATCATCATTTAAGCCGAAATGCGTCCACTGGCGTCACCACATTGACCGATCCCGTGCGTCTCGCATCCAGCGCCTTCCTGACCTTAACCAGGTCATCGGTCCACCTAGTGGGAGGCCTTCCAACGTATCGTCTTCCAGTTCGCGGTCGCCACTCCAGAACTTTTCGGCCCCATCGGCCATCCGTTCTGCGAGCAATGTGCCCTGTCCACTGCCACTTAAGTTTGGCAATTCTTCGGGCTATGTCCGTTACTTTTGTAATATATTATAGCTATTATAATATTCTTATTTTTGTTCAGAATTGAGAGGTCGTCTATAAAAAGATTGAGTAATTATCTAATTATACAGCCTGTGTCATGTCATCAAGCTCACAACACAAAATTCTACTCACGATTTATGATAATACAGTAATTAACCTTTAAACAACATTATCTTTAGCGTGCTAAAATAATTAAACTCGCTAATATATTTAGACAAACAGTTTATCCAGCGAATTAATATGACATTATGCTAAAAGTTGGCTCAGTTGTTACGGTAATGACGATGCAAGTTAGCAGGAAACTCAATGCTGGAGTTTTCCCCAGTGTTTTGTCGGTGTTGCCTGCTAGACTGGCCGAAGCATCCACTAAATTGTTTGCAACATTTAGACGATCAACTTTTGCATACGTTCTTATCCTACACATGTTTACTGCGGATTCCTTTTGTCTGCTCTGAATTCACGAGCTTGTTTTTAGGGTTCCGTACCTCGAAAGGAAAAAACGGAACCCTTATAGGATCACTTTGCTGTCTGTCCGTCCGTCTGTCTGTCAAGACCCTTTTTCTCAGGAACGCGTGGAGGTATCAAGCTGAATACTGCCCCTTAAAATTGTGATCAAGAAATCAAACTTCTAAGCCAACGCAATCAAAAGATACAGCCGTTTATGCCGCAAATTTTCGACACTCGCGAGTGAATCAAAACTTACAGGGTACTTCCCTTGAACACAGAATCTAGAAATTTGCTATGAAGCAACGTCTTATAGCACAGATAAAGGAAAAATTGGGAACACCGTATGATTTAGTTACATCATATAATAAAATAGTTTTAATAATTCTAAACTTACTACCCCTTTCCTCATGAACGCGTAGAGGTATTAAATTGAAATTCATATCAAATATTCAGGTCTATGATACCTTTAAGCTGAAGTTTCTACGGAACCCTTGGTGCGCGAGTCCGACTCGTACTTGGCTAGTTTTTTTATTATTTATCCTTTGATCGAAATTCATAAATTCTTTATCATACCAGGATGCAGCGAGCGAATATTTTTGCAGCGACCGAAAATGAGAATGAAGTTCAATTAAAGACAATTGGGCACAAACATTATTTTTATCAATCATTTTATTTATGTGACAAATGATCTTGTTTTGCAAAGTGTGTCATCAGACACTACATAAAAAATCGGCCAAGTGCGAGTCGGACTCGCGCACAAGGACTCCGTACCATTATCGCAAAAAACGGCATAAAATAACGTTTTTTGTATAGGACCCCACATAAATATTTATTTTATTCTGTTTTTAGTATTGTTTGTTATAGCGGCAATAGAAATACATCATCTGGGAAAAATTTCAACTGTCTAGCTGGTGACAGACAGACAGACGGACCGCGGAGTCTTAGTAATAGAATCCCGTTTTTACCCCTTGGGTACGGAACTCTAAAAATCAACTCACAATAATCGTATCTTCAGTAAACTCAATTCGATCAATAATGGCTAAAAGCAAAAATACCAATATTAGATTTCACAGTTCCACTAAAAGTTCAATTACTGGATCCCTTTTTTCGTATCACACGGCTCCCGAATCCTTTTTTATCTCCCTTCAATGATATAACGGACAATGGACTGCACAAATACGAGCGAACAGCCATCGTACCGTCAATGCACATGTGACGAATGACTGGGGTGCAGGGGGACCCCAGTCACGGGGTCCCCACGCACCCCACACTAAGTAGTCTCTTCTTATTGTTATTTACTTTTTCCCACTCGAAACACGTCACTACAGTGTTTGTTTTTCCCGTTTGTTTTGATTTAGAGTAGTAGGAGAAGCGTGTTGTTGCGAGAACACGCGGAAATACTGTTGAAATCGTCTAAATAACTGTTTAATGTTGTGATCTGAACATTTTCCTTGATATACTACTACTAACTGAAGTATGTATGTTAAATTGTTTTACAATGCATGTCCTCGAAAAGAGCAGTTTTCCAAGCAGCCAAACTGTGCGGAAAGTGTCACTTTTTTCAATAGTGCTTTTTACTTTCCTGTATTTTTTTAATTTTTAACTTCAACGTCAGCCCGACGCATAGGGTTTTTATTATTTGAGAAAAGTTTTAAAAATTAGTTATGTACAGATTATCATTCATATAAAAGGTAAAATAAAACTAATACTTCATTAAAGGCGATTTTAATTACTATAGATTTAATCAATAAATTAATTTTAAATATTTATTAATATATGTTTGGCAGTACGTATATTTTGCTCGTGCCTTTTTGTGTTACGTCGTGACAGCTATAGGCATATGCGCAGTAGATATGCCCGAGGAACTATTAGTTAATCTGTGGATATGCTGAGCGCGCTTGAATAAGCCCGCCATTTTATGAACGATGTTTTCCTCCACCGTTTTAAGAGTAGTGGTGATGAAATAATTTACACAAAGTAAAGCGTCTGCCTGGGTTTGAACTCACGACCTACGACGCGTAAGTCGGGGCCGTAACCACTGGGCTAACACTGCTCTCTACCAGTCCATAACAGCAATAAATAATTTTCCTGACGAGACTCGGAAACCAACTTTTATACAGGACTCAAAACTTTAGATTTATATTGTAACTTAAAAAGATTTAAAGAGATTTTAAAGTGTAAAAAAAACTCTGCATTCATATTCTATATCGATTTTTACATTAGTCGTGAAGCAACTCGAAGACTAAACGTTTCCGTCGACTTTGCTCACAATAATCTTCTTTACAGGAATAATTTGGCTCGTTTCATTTCGGTTATTGGATTTTCCGGAATGAGCCCCGAATTCAGTTCCGAGTTGATATTTGTAATAAATTTTTATATTCCCTTTAACGTGGTCTTCAGTTTTTATTGTTTGCTTCATTTGCATTTATTTTAGAAAGATTTGGCCTCTTTTGTGTTTGGTTTTAAGATTTTGATTATAACATAAAATCCGAATCATTAACTCTTGTTAATATCTGTTCTACTCTTGTTAACATCGTATTTAAGTAATAAAGTATTATGGTTGTAGTAGTAAGACGTGTAAAGGCTTTTTTAAAGTTGTATCTAGCCTTAACTGGTCATCTTTGGTCTGTAAATCTCGTACCTATTGATATTAACTTTGAATCTCTGTTTAAAATTTGATTTGCTTGAGATCTTAAAATTTATACTTAAATATGTCTCCATTCATATAATTTCTGTCAACATTATGCCGTGAGCAGTGGCGTAGCATGTCCTATAAGAGCCCTGTTTCAAAACATTTTTGGGGCCCCTTTTTTATCCGACTGCAGCAGAGAGATAACTTAAACGGTCTTGACGAATTTGAATTGTAGAACAGCGGATCGAACTTTAAAATGAGATAATCTTAACTGGGATAGTCTAAGTTCATATTGTGATTTTACTAAAATAAAGTAATCTCGGATGAAAAAGAATTTGAGATTGTGGATAACATTATAGGAACTTTAGATTTTACACGTCATGGCCCCTGAATCTTGGGGACCCCGTTATTTCACACGTCTTCGAAGCCCCTGAATCTTGGGGTCTCCGTATCATTGATACAGCTGATACCGCGGTAGCTACGTCCCTGGCCGTGAGCATCGTTTTAGAACACTGGCCGAAAATTAACAAAATGTTACTGCCAGTAAAACCCACTCCCTTCAAAAATAAAGCGTTAAGATTGCTAAAGCTTTTAAATTTTACGTTCGTAAACCACATTATAAAACATTATCGCTTCTTATGAGATAACCCCTGTGTCACTCTTAGCTTATTTTTAATCAAACTGCGTAATACTATTAACACATTTTTTTTGTTTTCTAAAGTAGTAATCTTCACGCTTTTGACCCCGGAAAGGTCATGGCGAGGTACCTATTTAATAAAACACCCAGTTTCTTTGTCATCGTCGCAATGATTGAAAGAATAACCTCTATAGCAACGCGGTGTTTAAAAAAAAAAAAAAAATGTTTTTTTTTTAATTTATTTATTTCTTTTTAGTTTTAGTATACTAACACTAAAAAGTGAGCAAATTCTATAGTAAGACACCTAAAGGATTGACAAAATACCCATAATAACTCAATTTACACATTCGTGCTGTTTGTCGCTTAGGAGTTCGGGTTGTATGTTCCATATCTTAAAAACTGCTGATCCGATTTTGATACAATTTGCACTATTCCCTATGTTAAGAGATACTTAATCCAATAAAAAAGAATGGTCACGATCCGATAAGTAGTTTCGGCGAAATGCGTGGACAAACATCCATTCATACATACCAACATAAACTTCTGAAATTTGGCACACGTGCTTAGAAGCCCACATAGAGTAACATATAATATGTGAATATTGTTCAATTCCAACAATATAACACACGTACGTGTCGAATTCATTACCTTCATTTTTTTGAAGTTAGTAAAAACGAGTAATAAAAGAAAACAGATTTATTGTCATTAATGGTCTTTATGAACGTTAGGCAGTAGAATAAGGTGAAAATGAAGGGCCCAGCTTGTATTGAATAGACATCATCATCAGCCTTTTTAATGTTCTCACTGCTGGGAAACAGGCCTCCTCTCTGTGAGAAGGAATGGGCCGTAATACACCACGCGGACCCTATGAAGTTGGTGGATGTCACATTTATTCGAATTATATACCTCTATGCCGCCGGCATATGCGTTGAATAGACTTGCGTTGCTGAAATATCACGTGGACCGTGGTCAAGTCTATTCATTTTGGATTTTGGACCGTCCTCGGCGATAAAATGTCAATTTATCTAGAACCCTTGATCTTTACACTTCGATACATAATCTATTCAAGCGATATCTATTCAAATCAACAGATTTTTTCTATTATTATGGAAAGCGTAAGCCTGCTTTACCACTAACTCACCTGATGGTAAGCAATTATGTGGTCTACAGTGAGGCACGCTTGTCTAGAAGTAACTTTTTCACTCTCGACTTAAAGATCCCGGGGTTGTAGCTATCGGGAAACACAGACTCCGGCAGGGAATTCCATTCCTTAGCTGTACGCATAATGAAAGTATTTCCAAAATGTTTAGTGCGTATGGGTGGGACGTCCACCATGTACCGATGGCGCATCGCCGTGCGTCTTGTATTCCGATGATGAAACGGGCTAGGCGGAATTAGATCTTGCAATTCCATCGCACACTCCCCGAAATGCCACCACCACCACCCTAAGGTCGACTAGTAGAAAATGCCTAAGGCATTAAGTCCGCCTTTGTACTTGTGCATAAAGTTTTAATAAATAAATAAATGCAACCGATAAAAAACCGAGAAGCTGGCAACTCGGCGACGATGTTCAAGGCTCTATAGCGGTGACTCGACCAGTGCCTCATTGCCGACATAACTAATTTAATTTCTAATTTCTCCCCAGTCAGTCGATAATACAAAAACAAATATGGCGACCAGTTACACGTTTCCTAGTTCATAAACCAGCTCATTAGGGTGCTAACCTCGGTCAGCACGCGGCTTTCCCCGCTGATCTAATATCAATTAATTCCGACTCTTACTTTACGTTTATCGAACGTGTAATTGAGCTCAAGTAATTATCGGCTACCGTAATACGCGCCACGCCTGTACACTTGCGTGCATAGTTATTAGCTGGTTACGTTGATTTGACAATTAATTTGAGGTTCGTTTGTTTTGGGTTTAACGAGGTTTTGATTTTTCTTTGTTTACAGTTTTCTAGACACAACCTAACAAACCTAAGTAGTTTTATCTGGTGTAAATAAGCATTGGATTTTTTATTTCTGTTTTTATTATCAGCAAGGAAGAAACGTATTTATCGTTTACAAACAGGAAGATAAAAAACCGGCCAAGTGCGAGTCGAACTCGCGCACGAAGGATTCCGTAACATTATCGCAAAAAGCAGCAAAAATATCACGTTTGTTGTATGGGAGCCCCACTTATATATTTATTTTAATATTTTTTTAGTATTTGTCGTTTTAGCGGCAACAGAAATATATCATCTGTGAAAATTTCAACTGTCTAGCTATCACGGTTCATAAGATACAGCCTGGTGACAGACGGACAGACAGACAGACGGACCGTGGAGTCTTAGTAATAAGGTCCCGTTTTTACCCTTTGCGCACGGCACCCTAAAAACAACAAAATAAAAATTAAGTAAATCAGGACTTATGGGACAATATCTCTTAATCACCAAAAAATTAAAAGCTAGTATAAGTGTATAGTGATATGATAACAATCCTAACCGAGATAAAAAGGTATTAAATAATTTCACGCATTCGTAAATTTATCACTATCAAATGATATGAGAAGGGCGAGAGAGATATAGTTAACCGACAAAGTAAAATATAAAGGCCATCAATTAACCATAAACACCTCTAATTATTAGTAGTTAATTATCAAAAACTTCTGAAGTGAGAGAATTTGAATAACATGAGATCGGTTATTATCCGAAATCACTTTATATTATCGGAAACTCATCCACTGTCGACCAATAAAAATCGTGAATACATTTGAATAAATTATTATTTAACGATTATTATTATTATTATTAAAGTACAGTTACAAATGACATCAAAAATGTTAATAAAACGATATTTTGTACGATTTATGGATATTAAATATCTTATTTTTTAAACGATTTTCGTGATTGGTATATAATTATCTATTACCGCTGAGTTGATTATGACAAAATACAATGATAGTAAATGTAATTGCAATAATTTTATCATTATTAATTCGTCAGATTATTGAATTTTAATGTGCCGTTTATTTTAATAAAAAGATATAACTGCATTCATAGAGTGGGAGTAAGGTTTTTCGTTTTTTACCGAACGTTTTGCAGTTTCATAAAGAATGAAACACATGGCAACTTAAATTTCGTTCCGTTAACCTCAATTATGTTTCACATTGCAGTGTTGCGGTATTTTCACGGTACAGGAGAGCTTTGTTTGGCCACTACCACCAATTTATAGGTAGTGGCTCTCGTTGCATGCACTGTAGTGTACTTCTCTTTGGGGATATTATGTCCACAATGGAAACTCGATACTCGGTTTTGAGGACGTTTTTATAACTCCTTTTTGCTTCTCTTATGTGTTCAATCGTTTTCGCGGGTGGATAAAACTGCGGAACACATCGCAGTGGCGATTTAGTTTCGTTTTAAAGGTTGTATAATAAATTCAAGCACTCGAGATTCGAGAACTTTACATCAGAAATTAAATACCGACTGATATTTTTTAGGGATCCGTACCCAAAGGGTAAAAACGGGACCCTATTACTAAGACTCCGCGGTCCGTCTGTCTGTCACCAGGCTGTACCTCATGAACCGTGATAGCTAGACAGTTGAAATTTTCACAGATGATGTATTTCTGTTGCCGCTATAACAACAAATACTAAAAACATAATAAAATAAATAATTAAGTGGGGCTCCTATACAACAAACGTGATTTTTTTGCCGTTTTTGCGATAAAGGTACGGAATCCTTCATGCGCGAGTCCGACTCGCACTTGGCCGGTTTTTTAATTATGCAAACGGAACTTATTATTAAACAGATACTAAAGAACAAATACTAGGTACGAAATAATAAGTCGGTATATTTGCTATTCCGTTTTACCAAAGCAAACAAAAATACTCTTGATCTACTTCACCAATAACCAATAATTTATTCGTACCATCGTCTCATTATTAACTTCCACAAGAAAGGGCTCCACATCACTCGTCTGCAAAATATCTCAGCCAATGGAAAAATGTGATTCGCTTATAACTCTTTCAGGTCAGGACTACTCGGGACCAGTGATGTTATGGATATGAAATTTCGGATCTGAATACGGATACAGACACAGAAATATTATTATATCGGTTTCGGATATGTTTACTGATATCAAAGCATTTCGGATTATCCGTTAGTTTCGGTTACGGATGTTAGATTGTTATTATATCATTATTTATCACTTTCCACCTATGCGGGAACCGGTATCCCAAAATACAGACCCTGGCTACCGCTGCCGCGTATCTCGGTTTCACGTGTATAGACCTTGTAGGATCCAAGAGTCGCAGCATTGCTCATGGGCCCTAGTGTTTGCCTCTTGGCTTGTGATCCGCAGGACTGTATTCAACATTGGGTATATTATATATACGGGACGCACGCGGCTAGTGTGTCGGCTCAGCCGTGCAAAAAACCTGTCAAAAAGTGTCACATCTAGAATCCGCTCCTATCCGAAATTATACAATACTTTTATATCGGATTCGGTTACGGATAAGTTTTTATTTCAGATACCCGATGGTTTCGGTTATGGTTACATTGCTCCTTAACATCCCTGCTCGAGACCCGTCGGATTTATGTTCGGGGAAATCGGTTGCTTTTCCTTCTTCGACTACGTAAATCATTTTCACATCGCAAGTCTGGGCGCGGTGCTATTCGCTACACATATTTCGTACACTTTCTGCCTTGAGAAAGTGTACAGTACAGTGCGGACGGATAAAGGGCCGACGGATTAAATTAATACTGGTCTAGGTTCGTTATCTGAAGGTAGTTGGCAGATTAGTGGGATGGGTTTTGGGGTGGAGTTGATATTATTATTATTTTTTGTTTTCGAAATTTATTTTTAGTACGTCTTGGCAATGTACTGCCAACCCCACCTTAAATGGGAAAACGCTAGGAAGAAGAATTCATTACTTGTGCAAAGCATTCGTTTTATTAATTGATATAACTCATCTGTTAAAATCTTTTATCACTTAAAATATTATACATTGTTCATACAGAATTCCAAATGTGGTCCATTTTTCGCCCCGGACGTGTAGATGCACACTTCCTCGGAACTTATTTGCCAATTTAACGTCTGTTTCGCTAGAAAAATCTAGGCGATTTGCTTTGCTGCCTGCAAAAGGTCGTGAATCAAGTAGGTACAAGAATTACGTTACTCTGATTTTATTTCGTAGTAAACGGGTTCCGTATGGACCGTTAGCAGCAGCTTTCTGCGATCCGCGATTCGTAAATACTGAACTTTGTGGGCTGGGTAAATTTTCTTGGCCAGATTTGTAATTTTGTACTTGTTTTCTTTTGGGTCTGATTATGATAAATCGACTAGTATTGTTGATGTAGATGTAATCTACAGAGAGTTAATTCTTTCGCAAAAAATGTTTGGTAAATAATAAACAAGCTTTCCGAACCGGATTTCGGCGAAGAAAATTCGTGAAATTAACTATTTATGGAAACATGTCAACAAGAAAAATATTCCATTGTAACTTTTCATTATTTTTTTTTATTTTTTTTTTTATTTAAAAAAAACGTTGCCCCACACTAGGAATTTCTTCCTGTATCGTGGGTGCGTTTACAAACATATAAACTCACATACACAACAGCCAGAGCCCGAACAACTATCTGTAGGTCATACAAATATTTGTTCCGTGCGGGAATCGAACCCGCAACACGCAGCGCAGCAGTCAATCGCTCAACCACTGCGCCAACCGTGCGCCCAATTATAGAGGTTATTAAAAGAGCAGTGATGGCCCAGTGGTAACGGCCGTGACTTACAGGTTGAAGGTCGAGGGTTCGAAGCCAGGCAAGCGATTTACTTTGTCCAAATTATTTCATCACCTCTGCTCTCAAAACGGTGAAGGAAAACATCGTGAGGAACCCAGCATGTCTTAGAAGTAAAAATTCGAAGACATGTGACATCTACCAACCCGCACGGGGCCCGCGTGGTGGATAATGGGATTACGGCCCATTCCCTCTCACATAGAGGTGGCCTGCACGCACAATGGACCAAATGGAAGTCTAGGCAAAGGGGTCCACCTATCCTGTCCTTCTATCCTGAAGGTTATTAATTCAAAGCAATGGATAACCTTTTACTTTAAAAGCATTTGGTAATTCATCTTGTTCAATTGAATGCAATTTTCTACTTGAATTAGAAACGAATCCCGTCTACTTTTTTATTCATTTCAACATTTTGAACTGTTGAGATTCTATTTAATAAAACTTTTTAGTTAAGATATTAGTTACAGAATTTCTGCAACTTATTAGGACGTTTTAATAAAAGAGATTGGGTAAATGAAAAAAATACTTTCATTACTCGGAATTCATCTTGAAATAAATCGCTGATTTCTGCGAAAAAATTCGTTTAAATCGCTTTTTGTCTTGACTCAAACAAATTCTATTGACAGATTAAGCTTTTTCTAAAAAGAAAAATCGTAGTGAAAAGCTGTCCAGAACTTCAAAAGAGAATGTTTTGTAGATCTTCAATTCCAGCAAACTTTAAACTCTCTAGAGACATTATTAACTTAAAAATACTATCTTTTAAAAGTTCACTGTCACTAATTGATCCTAGATACGGTTGAAAAGGCAAAAGAAACGTAGGTACAAAGTGCCAGAGGGATTAATTAAGATAAAACCGATAAAGCGATTAAAGATAATAACTGTTCATCCAGTCTTATTTTTAGTCTGACATTCGGATATTGGATAAATGGCTAAATGGATTGAAGCGATTGGTTATATGAGTTATGACAACTCTGTATAGATAACTACATAAAATTGTATTTACGGGGTGACATTTTAATTATTTACTGTCTTTCAGGGGGTTGAAGTAGCTATATACTCATAATTATTTTATTTTTTTTATCTTTGGGGCGTACGCAAACGATCAAAGTGACCGACGGCGACAAATGCTTAACCGGGCTTCCCTGTGGAGACTAAGCTAGTAGCCTTCAGCCAGGCAAAAATTTTCTAAACCTAAGCGACAACGCTGAGGGCCACCTCAGTTGGGGTCGAACCTCGACTCAGGGCGTCGCTGGGGGGACAACTAAGGCTGGATCTAATAGAGTAATTCTACCATCCGTTCGGAAAAGCCTACGTGGAGAAGAACGGACAAGAAACTCCAATAATATCTAGATTCTAACTAATGCGCAGCATCGAAGGCTGGCTTGTAGAGTTTAGACAAGGACTTCGCGGCGGGCCTCGGCGGCGAGGGCGGAACGAATACGGATGTTTTTTTATGCTGCGTGTTGATTCGGACCATGGTGTTCGCACTATTTGCGAACCCATTGGCCGTCCTTATATATAAGGCTATCTAGTTCCTTCATGATGCACTCGTACCTTGAGAAGAGGGCACTGCATGAAGCGGTGTCGAGAGAGCCCGCATTCCGGATTTCAGCATCCAGAGCACGGGCCTGTGGGGACATAAAGATAGAGTACGCGCTGATTATGTTCTCAGCGACGCTCAGATATGGCATGCGCCCAGAGGGGGCAGCAGGGGGTGGGCACTTAGAGGTGGTGGAGGCCACCTTCTGGCTTTGTGCGGACATGGGTGCAGTAGGGGCCAGAATTGGCGCTGAGATGGGAGTGGCCATCAGCGCTGGGATGGGCTGGGAGAAAGACTGAGGGGCCACACCTTGGTGGTTCAGCTTTCCCCATGGAGAAGTCTTCTGAGGGGCTAGACGTGTGGGGGGTTGGGTAGCGGGAGCCTCGCGTGCTTGGCGCGCTGCATGTCGCTTGGCCATTTTTGGCGCTAGCTTGGGGGCTTTAGGACAGCCACGGTAGTTGGCAGGATGACCGACCTGACCACAGAGCACGCAGCTGGGAGGCTCCGTGCATTCTGCGCGGTCTTTGGGACGGGGGCAGTCTCTCGTGCTATGCTTGCCTAAGCACTTGACGCACCTGGGGGTAGCATAGCATAAAATTATTTCTTTGATAGATTATCTACACTTTCGCTGATAGCTAGGCCTATGGCATGGGCTAGATAACCCGGCAAAAAGCATGATTGCTGTGGGCGTGTGTGCTACGTCATGGAGCGAAGCCGCGGGATAAAGCTAGCTTCTTCTTTCTTCCCTGGTCCCATTATTTGGCGTCTCCTCACTTTACTACGCCAAGTAGCGAGGAATCACAGCACACTAATATTATAAAGGCGAAAGTTTGTGAGTGTATTTGTATGTTTGTTACTTCTTCACGCTCAAACGGCTTGACGGATCTGGATGAAATTTGGCACAGACATAGATTGTAGTCTGGAATAGCACATAAGGTAACTTTTATCCGGGTATAGTGCTCCACTGGGATGATAAAATATTTTTCACACGGTCGAAGCCGCTGGCAGAAGCTAGTTGCGGAATAATCTCTCTATGGTTCTGAGTTTTGCTTCTATAGAACCCAATTATACTGATTACTTATTGACTGCTGCCACAGATAATATAATACTAGCATCTGCTGCGCTGCGTGTCGCGGGTTTGATCCCCACACGGAACAAATATTTCTATGATCTACATATTATAGTTGTTCCGGCTCTGGGTGTTGTGTATGTGAGCTTATATGTTTGTAAATGCACCCACGATACAGGAAGAAATGCCTAGTGTGGGGGAGAGTTTAAAAAAACCGGCCAAGTGCGAGTCGGACTCGCGCACGAAGGGTTCCGTACTTGGTAAATTGCGGTTTACTATTTATGACGTATTAAAAAAAAACTACTTACTAGATCTCGTTCAAACCAATTTTCGCTGGTAGTTTACATAGTAATGTACATCATATATTTTTTTTAGTTTTATCATTCTCTTATTTTAGAAGTTACAGGGGGGGGGACACACATTTTACCACTTTGGCACAGTCTCTCGCGCAAACTATTCAGTTTAGAAAAAAATGATATTAGAAACCTCTATATCATTTTTGAAGACCTATCAATAGATACCCCACACGTATGGGTCTGATGAAAAAAAATATTTTTGGTTTTAGTTTCAAGTATGGGAACCCCCAAAATTTATTGTTTTATTTTTATTTTTGTGTGAAAATCTTAATGCGGTTCACAGAATACATTTACTTACCAAGTTTCAACAGCATAGTTCTTATAGTTTCGGAATAAAGTGGCTGTGACATACGGACGGACAGACAGACAGACAGACAGACAAACAGACAGACAGACAGACATGACGAATCTATAAGGGTTCCGTTTTTTGCCATTTGGCTACGGAACCCTAAAAATGGGTTAAGCTCGCCTTTGTACATAAGCTTTCCTATTGTACGTATATTTGTATCTGTTTGGTCTGTGTACAATAAAGTACATTTATGCATATGATAAATAGAAGCTTGTGTTTCATAATTATGTATTCAAATGTTGATGACTTATTTACCTACCTACATTTTTATTCACCAGGGCAACTAAATTATAACTGAATAATTTGTCGCATACAATCTGTAAAATAAAGTCGGGTGCAGGATGTGCGGTCCCGTGATTTATGTTAGTACGTGGGACACTCAGAAAGTTTTGCGAAACTAAAAAAAATTGTTCTATACGTACATATATTTTTATTAAATCTTTTCAAAGTACTTTCCACCAGCCTCTATACAAAGATTCATGCGCCTAAACCAGTTTTCAAAACACTTTTTCCAGTCCGCCGCAGACACCTCGTTTACAGCCTGCTCGAACGCAGCCAGCGCATCTTCCGGCGACGAAAATTGTATCCCTTTGAGCTGATTTTTTATTTTTGGGAATAAAAAGAAGTCACACGGTGCTAGATCAGGGCTGTAAGGAGGGTGACCCAGGAGTTTGACTGGCGTGCTGTCCAGGAAGTCCCTCGTTTTGAGTGCGGTGTGCGCAGGTGCATTGTCGTGGTGGAGCAGTAGCCCGCGGAGCCCTGTGTTTGGTCGCTTGTTGCTTATAACAGAGAAAACTTCTGGCAAACATTTGGTAGTATACCATTCGGCATTAATGCTTCTTTGATCCCGTAAGGGCATTGATACCAAGTGGCCAGTCAAATTAAAAAAGCTAGCGATCAAAATCTTACCCCCGCTTCTAGATCGCTTCACTTTGGTAGGCGTTGGCTCATTTTGAAACACCCAAACAGTCGACTGGCGCTTGGTTTCTGGGTCGTATTGATAAATCCAGGACTCATCACCTGTAACGATGTCGTAAACACGCCGAGACGAGCCTGCTTCAAATTTGTTAAGCATATCACGGCACCATTCCACCCGGGCCTGCTTCTGAGCATCGGTGAGGTTGTGCGGCACCCAGCGTGATACTATCCTCCTCACGCGAAGATGGCTGTGTAGAATCTCGTGAACGCTTCCCGATCCAATCTTCAATATGTGTTGAATCTCCTGATATGTAATTCGCCTATTGTCTTGGATTAAATTTTTCACTGCTAGCACGTTTTCTTCGGTAACAGCCGTCAAAGGGCGACCGCTTCTTTCGTCATCCCCCAAAGTTGGTCGACCGCGCTTGAATTCGTTATACCAACGATACACGGTTGCCTTGGAAGGGCCTTCATCCATGAATGCCATTTGAAGTCTATCGTACGATTCATCCGGTTTCAGGCGACACTTGAAATCGTATAAAATCATAGCTCTAAAATGTTCCCGGCGCAGATCCATATTTCAGTGAGACACAATACTTTGAATTAACTCGCAAAAAATGTGGAGGGAAATTTTGAAATTGGAACTTACTTATTTTTACTTATAAATAATCATATTTTCGAAAAACATTATAACTGGCCAGTCTCCCATATATAAAAACTTTTTTTCGCAATACTTTCTGAGGGGCCTGGTATTATGATATTTATTTTTATGGCGCGTGCGCACAGGCCGTTACTTCTGAATATATCGACGCTGAGAATTTATTGTTATAAGCTTTGTTAAATTAAGAGGCAGATTATTAAGAGGAGTATTTCAATTTGGGTCATAGGGTGTGTGAGGTCCTGTATGTCTATACGAATAATATTATAAAGAGGAACAGGATTTGTTTTTTTTATATTTTTGTATGTAACGAATAAACTTAAAAACTACTGGACCGATTTCAAAAATTCTTTCACTGTTGGGAAGCTACACTATCCCCGGGTGACATGGGCTACTTTTTATCCCCATATTCCCACGGGAACGGGAACTACGCGGGTGAAAGCGCGAGGCGTCCGCTAGTGTGTTTTAACAGTTTGGCTGCCAGATGCCCGACAAACAATACATTTTCTATTGTGTCTCGTTCTCTGGCAGCCAAACTGTTAAACAGGAATTCAGTGGGTTCAGCAGTCGTATTGCGTAAGTGAATACGGCAACGTAAAGAGTTTGACCGCTATCCAATCCACCAAATCGACCAATCACATGCGAGATGAATGGGCGATGTGGCTTTCCGTCTGTGTGATTGGTCGATTGGATAGCGGTCAAACTCTTTGCGTTACCGTATTCACTTACGCAATACGGATGCAGGTATTCAGTTGGTTGTTATAAATCTTTCATGCAATGCTTGCATGCATCATAAATCAGTAACCACCGCATTGTCTTCAAGAAATTGCTTCTCAACAGAGATCGTGCTAGCTAGAAAAAGTAATGATGGTCGCAATCACAACACCAAATGTACATACTTATATACAAACAAATTTAAAAAAAAAAAAATTGTTTCTACAGTACTTCTATCAACGACTGCAGTTAAATTGACAATTTACTAATTGTCACTTTTAAATAGACGTTGTCGTTTTATGTTATGCAAGTGATATTCAGTCTTAAGGTGACGAACAATTACTTTCCCTGAGTGTGTAAACCTATGTCCTCAAAACAAAAAAGGACACGGTTTTCCTGTTGCATTCTACCATAAGTCACAACCAGCCGGGCAAGCACGGCCTATTGTGACAGGTTGACTCACACATTTTTATCACAGTTAGGGAGCAAAAACCGTGATAAAATGCCTATCACAGAGCCCGTGCTCGCTCGGCTGAAGATTCAATATTCCTAGTCACAAACAGTACACATATTTCACCTCTAATCTCACTGCTCTTTAAATAAAACATCCCTGCGCATAGGAGGTCTAGGATTCACCTTGATTACATCATTTTTCAAAGCTTGCCTAGGCTCTCGTAAAATGCTCTCAGGCTACAAATGGCTATAAGCTAGAAATATGTTAGCCTCTCGTGAGGCTATTATGCTCATAAGCCTTTGTTATGAAAAGGCTAAGTGGGCATCTACCTGAATTTATAATAATTATTATATAAGAGCTGGTCTGCGAAACTGTTGTGTAACAATTTTATCGCCCGTTTCAAGTGTGTATTTGACTATTAAATGGCAGAAAATGTCGCTAATTGCGGTGTTACCTAACTAGAAAATAATTAGGAAGAACGGTACCTAAAAAAGGCAAGTTGTTTAGTAAGGTACCTATAACGCAAGAATAGATTATCCGAATAACGTGAAACTTAAACATAACCGGTGAAAATAGAGATCTGCTTACCCCTTTAGAGCGTTCTGGCGTGATGTTATGTTATGAAATGTTATAAACAATAAACAGACATGCGATTGCAGCAATCCCGAATGATTTGCCGTTATTTATTGAAGAGTTCTGTTGTATATTTCCGAAGTTATTCATCAGATCTTCACCAAATTAAAATGGGACCAATTTCGAAACACACTCTTACAAACAAAAAAAGAATTTTCAAAATCGGTCCACAATTGACGGAGATATCGGTGAGCATACATAAAAAAAAAAACATTGAAGAAGTCGAACATAGAACCTCCTCCTTTTTGGTAAGTCGGTTAAAAAGAAAACATAGAAGTTCAACATAATATCTATTTTATTCAATTATGTAATATCTTTTTAAATTTGTAATACTGGAGGAGGAAATAGGCGGGAGACAAAATTCGAATTAAGAATTTTTGTTACGGGCCTTCCACCGCTTTAGTGACGTAAAACGGTAACTTTCTAAAGCATACTCCTTAATAACGGCTAGGTTAAAAAGTTAGAAAAAGAAATTGATTCATGTATATTATTTTTTAAACAAGGAAGTTTAATGTACCTAATAGTTATGATTAAAAAAAAAATAACAACACGATATTTTTTCGCAACTTTTGGATAGTCCTTGGATGTTTAAAAATATTTTTACGCAGAAAATTTGATGGCTGGCATTTCTTCAAAACTGAAATAGCATATGTAAATCAAATAATATTTTGCAAACAAAACTGTTCAAAAGGAGATTCAATATTAATATTTTGGCTCCGAGCGGGCCAGTATTGCGTTAATATTGGGGCGTATATATCGCCTTAAGTAAAAAGTCATAATTCGAGATTTGGCTCTCGCCTATTTTTTCCTTCAATATTGCACCAATTTAAAATATATTCCATAAATTGAAAAATAAAGATACATACAGGGTGGAATTTTGTAATGCCACCTGAAGGGAAATTACTCTTAATACTGTAGATAGAAAATTTTACTCATAGAAAACATTCCTTTATTTTTGAAAAGAAAGAAAACTGCATTCAAAGATTTTCGAAATATCTCTTGCTACACCCGGGAATCGAACCGACTAAAATCTTTAAAATTACACCCTGTACTTTTATTTCATCGATCGTTAGGGCCAATGATACGGATGAAATCTCTCTTACAAACTTGATTAATTAAATTAAAGGAAAACCAGCAATGTGCATGGCATGGCGAGCTGCCGTTTACTACTGCGCAGTATGTAGCCAACTTCAGAGCGGCCAAAAAGATTAGGGCTTACTGTACAAGGCCAATAATTACGTACAGGCTGTAAAATATTTTAGTCTGAATCTCACATCACATAAAGTTAGTTTATAATCTTCTTTTACAAAATATCATCATCATTATTCTGTACTTTTTTTTTTACATTTATTGAGGTCACCATTACACAGTCATGTTCTTTTCCTGCATATTTCAACATACGAATTGCAAATTTTGAACACTTATTATTAATTAAAAAGTGTAAATTATCCGTTTTGTATTACATTGAATTCATAAAAAGATTTGAAAATGAAATAATAAACCCTTTTATAATGTGTTCGAATTATTATGTCAGTAAAAACGCGTATGTTATTAAGGCTGAGAGTGTACATCCAAATTATGATGCTTGTAATAACTGTAATATTTATTTTTATTATTCTGTTGCAGGTAAGGCATTCCCTGAATAATCACCATGTATGTGAGTACAATGTTCATAAATTGAACCCCACGTGAAGCTCCATCGTTCTCATCTACCTACATGCTTATTAAGGGCCTACAACCGCTTTAGTGCCGTAAAACGTAACTTTCTAAAGCATACTCCTTAGTAACGGCTAGGTTAAAAGGTTTGAAAAAAATATATTTATTATTGATTCATGTTCATTATTTGTGAAACATGGTTTTTTCATGTAACGAATAGTTTTGCTTTATAAAAATAATTAACAACACGATATTTTTTACTACTTTTGGATACTTCTCCAAAACGACTTAAATGTTTAAAAATATTTTTACACAGAAAATTTGATGGCTAGAATTTGTTCATAACTGAAATAGCATATGTAAATATATGAATACTAGCTGACCCATCAAACTTTGTTTTGCCATAAAAACACCATAACATTCATCTACCCTACCTATCCTATCCTACCTTACCTACCCTACCTACCCTACCCTACCCTACCTATCCTATCCTACCTACCCTACCCTACCCTACCTACCCTACCCTACCTACCCTAACCTATCCCACTTACCCTATCCTACCATACCTACCTACCTACCCTACCCTACCTGTTAAAAATAGATAGTAGCCGATTCTCAGACCTACTGAATATGCATTTAAAATTTCATAAAAACGGTCAAGCCGTTTTGGAGGAGTATGGTAACTAACATTGTGACACGAGAATTTTATATATAAGATTTTGCAAACAAAACTGTCCAAAAGGAGGTTCAACATTGATATTCTGGTTCCGAGCGGGCGCACGGGCCACGGCCAGTACTGCGTTAACATTGGGGAATAATACGCCTTAACGTTGCTCACATAAATCACTACATATTATAAAAAAATAAAGTCCGCTGCCGCGTTTGTACGCGATAAACTCAAAAACTAATGGACGGATTTTCATGCGGTTTTCACCAATAGAAAGAGTGAGAAACGAGGAAGGTTTTTGTGTATACTTTGTAACGGGCGAAGCCGGGGCAGGTCGCTAGTTTGTTATAAAATTGAAAATGATTGCGTTTTTGTTGTAATTTTTGTATGAGTCATTATATGCCTAGGTACTATTACACGAATTTATCCGTGCCTTTGTGTAGTGTTTTCTTTCTTTGTGTAGTGCTTCATGGGTATATTTAACCCCCGCCGGAAAAAGGGGTATGTGTTGCTGTGTATCTGTGTGTCAGTCTGTGGCATCATAGCGCCAAAACGGATGAACCGATTTTGATTTAGTTTTTTTTTGTTTGAAAGGTGATTTTGTCGAGAGTGTTCTTACGTTCTTAGCTATGTTTGAATAAAATCGGTTCAGCCGTTCAAAAATTATGGGCGTTTTACTGTTTGAATCGAGGTGTTTTCGCAAGATAAATGTGACGGGGGTTTTTTAAATTTTGATTTTTTACTTGTTTCCCACGCTCATTTATTATATAATGTCAATACATTGCGATTACAACACAGACATAACACGTACCAGAAAGTTTAATTTAAAAAAAGTAGCGCTAAGGTTTTATTGCTCGATGGTATTGTACAACTTTTAATCCCGTCAATAGTCTTTTCAATTTTTTTAATCGGTTATAAAATCGATTCTCTCGCCGTACTATCGAAAGTCTGTATTAAGTATTCAACACTGATTACTTCGTCAATATATTGGCCTCACAACTCTTGTAATTAGTCCCCGATCAATTCAGAAGGCTTACTTACTTGAGCAACGTGAAGATATCAACCTGTTAATAGGGCTGACAGTTATGTACAGTCGGTGCAATTGATTGGTTAGCAAACTGACTGTCAACGTATTTTGTCTGTCTTTTATTTGTAAAACAAAGGTGTAAAATTTGTACATACTTAAACACTAAACAAAAGTAAAATATACAAACTTATACTAAACCTAACTACCTATTTTATCTGTATATTATATTCCAATTGATAATTTCTATTCTCATCAAGCGTAGGCTCTCGCTGACAGACACGACCGTAGCAAAAAATATTTTATAAAAAGATTTCGTATTCGGTGTCCCATTATCGCGTTGCACCTGTCTGTGAGAGCCTTTACAAGGGAAAACGTGATCTTTCTAACAACAAAATTACAAAAAAAAAATACAAATTACTGTTAATACATCAAACAAGGCCTTCTAATTTATCAATGCAAAACATATGCAAAAACTGTTTGTCCATCTATAATTAACATCAGCAATAGCTGTTGGGAACCTCGCTTTATTCCTATTTATATGAATTATAAATATATAAAAATTATTTGTCTATCTGAAGTTACACCAGCAATATTACACGGTGACATCAGTTTTCAATTAACATTTATTTTCAAGAGCCACGTGTTTAATTATTTGTCAACTAGGATTAGTTAGGATAGGATTTTGTTAACTAGGCTTGATTAGTTATGCATTTAAACTATAAAATTCAAGTTTGTTAAATTTATAGAGTGCTTAAGTTGAATAGCGATTAAATAAGAAATATTGCAGACGTTTTAATGATTCTGTGCTATTTCTGAGGTTAACGCGCCCCTACCTAGAAAAAAAATTACGGGCCATAACAAAAACGTTATAATAATTACAATAATAAAATAATAATTACCTATATTACTAAAAATATAATTATATATTAAAATTATAATTATATTATTTAAATTATAATTATATTTTAAAATTATATTAATATAAATATAATTACATGATGAAAATTATAATTATATTATTCAAATGATCACAAAATTCATGTTAGAAATTGTCAATCACCCGATGACGTGTCCTTCTGGAAGATCTTCCGGAAGGAATTTGTGGTGAATATTATTACGGTACTGCGTGGTCGTAAAAAGGTGCACCCTTCCAGAAGCATTCAATATCCTACTGGCAGAAGGCGATCTATCATTAACTGCTGCGATTGATCGAATGAATTTGCAATAGCCAATCGTGTCACTTAAATTTTGTTTGAAAATAATTTTCTAGCGATGTAGTAATTATGGAAATAAGAGTGTCAAAATATCACCACTCCATCTCCCCAGCGTGGCATGGGTTTCCTTCTAAGGACCATGAACAAAGCAACAGACTTTCCAGAGACTTCTCACCCACCTAAAATAAATGTCACATCTTAAAATGCAAACAATATAATCTTGATATCCCTAGAACAAAACATGCCACTTTGAACTCAGACGTAGCCCTAGATGGTCAACAATCGAAGGGAAACGAGCATATGGCAGCTGGCAGCCCTGTGCTGCGCCGATATATTTCGAAATAAAACCCGCTCCGACCATATTCGTTAGCGAAAGTTGACTCTCTCGCGATGCAAAATTTCGCTATATTTGTATTAAGAGCCGTGTCATAAACTTTATATCGGCATAAAGTGTTCATAAAACATCAAGCCGTTGATAAAGATAAAATCGTCGATGCAGTTTATTCAATTGTTCTGAATTTCTGACTCCTTTTTGTTCCAACTGAATTAAGAGATGACTCAATCTTTAGAATAAAGTTTATTCTCATGAAGACGCCTTTGAAACTCGCTAATTGTATTAGCATTTTGCTCTCGAGATCTCGAGTATGGTTCTCGCCAAGCTTCTGGCGTCCTGAAGTTGGCTTACCTATGCGCCAGGTACGAATCGGTGCTATTTTGTTTGAGATTTACTACTGCGCAGCCATTGTAGCCAAATTCAGGGCGGCCAAGAAGTTTGGCGAGAACTATACTGTTTGTTCCTTGACTGAAAATACGATTATTATTAAAAATGAGGTCAATCATAATCGTGTTAACCTTTGTAGCTTGAGATAGATAAACTTTCGTGAACTTGCTACCATAAGAGTCGAGCTAAACGGGCAAGGCGACGGCTGGCGATCGAGACAATACCGTATGGCATTGAAAACTGCTGCTAATTTTCATCGGCAGACGAGTTCAACAGTGATCTGGGAGATGCTCGATGAAGACCCGTGGTACCTACGTGCTAGGGACCTTAATGAAAACATGCTACTTAAGTTAAGAGATCTGCAAATGCCCGGTCTTATACAACCTGGTGATAAATATGACAAACCAAACCATCATAATCTTATGTTACCTAGTCTGCGAGCTGGTGATATTGATTATGTATGTAAACAACAAAGAGGTAGACCACTCTCCAAGCGAATGGTCCCTCCTCGTATTCCTGTCATTTAAATTATCAAAGATATAGCTGTGTAGCGTGAACCAGTTCATGCCTGGGCTGAGCCTTATTTACTTTACAATTAGATCTTTAAGTAAGACACATGTGTAAAATAGCATTGCATGTACTTGGCGGCCATATAACTGTAAAATTAATTATATAAAATAAAGTTTATTCTATTCTATTCTATCGAGTGTTGTGACCTTGCTCTATTAAGCTATTATGGCGATTCTACAAGCATATCATCTTAGTTGGAGAGGTAGGAATAATGGGAACAACAGCTTGCGAGATTGGAACCGTGCCCAATAATATGCTGCAGGAGACACACATTTCATGTCTATCATCAACAAATTGCGGACAGGAAAGTGCATCTCTGACCTCTCATTCGACAATTATTGTAGGTCAAAAAGTTTAATTATCTCTCTTAATATTCCTGTCAACCAAGCAGAAAATGCCTAAGACATTAAAAGTCCGCGTTTGTGCTTATGCATAAAGTTTGAATAAATAAATAAGTACTATCCAATAGATTTCCCTCAATCGAAATAACGTTAATAAAAGTTTTATTACACTTGTCGGGTATTGTCAGATTGCAATTTATATTGTAATTACAGCAATAAATTTAGCTCAATTAATCGTAGTTGGTGTAATACCCACGTAAATGGAAAATTCGTGCCACCTTCGATGAACTCTCCCGCCATTTTCCACCTAGGCTCCAAGCGAGATTTCCATTGCCGCGTGTTTTTCAATTGACGAACATTTGTTTATGCGGATTTCGTTCGGATACAAGTTTTTGAATGGTTTTTGTGCGGCCAAAGTTGTGAGGGGATGAATAATGATTTTGTCGCTGGTGTATTGGTCCCAGGTGTAGGCTGCATAGCCATATGTGTGCGGCGAGTAGGTCTGCCAACTTTTGTTAATATGAATGCGAAACGCAGACTGAATTACATGTACGGCTTACTTGCATTGGGCATTGGAATGGGGATTTGTGAAAATAAATATGGCTTCAATTCTGGATTTATTCTTTTTAATACAAAGAACACTCAGCGTGATTGTGACGTCACGTGCATTTGTATCGATTCTATTTATTAAGTCAGTAAAAAGTTTCAATAACTCTATACGACTTTATGATCAAATCAAATCAAATTCAAATTCAAAATTTATTTAATAAAGAACTGTATTATAAAGATTTTTACATTAGCCCCAAACTAGGCAAGCCTGTATCTTGGGAACCAATTTTGAGGGTAAACATTTAGAAGATTTTAGACACATGTTCGGTTTCAGAGAAAAGTAAAATATAAACAAAAAAAAAATAATAATAATATAAAACAATCAAATTTTAGGAAAATAAAAGTAGGTAGTAAACAATTAAAAAGTTCCCTGATATAATATTTCTTTATACTTTATAAATTTTAACGCTATTTTGTAACTGAACGTGTAACTGAGTATGAATGTGAGTATAAAATGTGTGAATGCGAATGTGAGTGTAAATGTGAGTGTGACTGTGAATATGAATGTGGGTGTGAATGTGAGTATGATTTGTTTTAAATTTTATTTTGCCACGGAAATTAATTTTTCAGCATCGTCATAAGATGATCAATCTTCAGATTGTCCTGTCCATCTCGTAGCGTTGCGTCCCCACTGAGTAGAATATATTCGTGGACATGGCCGCTCTCTTAAGGTTTTTTATCGAGTCTAAATAAATAAATAAGGCACGAAGCAGCCGCGTCGATGAGAGCCCTTTTTGATGTATTTATACTTTTGCTTGGAGGGGAACGATTTCCTGATTCAATTATTATAATTGTGCCGCGTCGGTCGCTTGGTTCAGTCGAGATGTCGATAACTGCTTCTGCTTTACGATTATTATCCATTATTGCTGTTTTCTGCCGCTTTTTCGCTTGGTGAGAGCTGACAAGTCCCTCTTACGTTACAAGAACGGGCTTATTTATTAGTTTTGTTACCAGCATAACCTTATTTCTTACGTAGCGAAGTTATTACGTTTGAGGATCAAGGTACTCTCTTTATTTCGACTTATATTCCGAGTTCATTTATTTTAAATGACGTCTGGGATCCACTCGTGTACAAGGTGCATCAGTGAAGCTGTAGTGGAAAAGATGGACTTAATATATTACTCAACGTGGAGGTGGAATCTTTTCTGTGTAACGCTGATCAAAAAAGTAATGCACCACTTACGAAGAGTAGAATACCTACAGAATAGTACTAGATTAATGGATCAAGAGAACAATGAAGGTATAGAGAAATTGGAGTGATATAAAAAATCACCAAAAGAACTATTGAATGCTGTGCGTCAAGTAAGCTCAACAATTTTGTTCAACCGAAAAGAAACAAAAGACAAATTATCAATTAACTACCAAAAAGTATTCATAAAATACTACAATTAGCGACACAATTACAGACCCAAAGAATGATGCACCCGTACTAACAAAAACGCATCTGGGACCCAACAAACATCAAAATAGCTCTGAACAGCTCGGAACACGGCCTTTAGCAATTTGTTAGCACAATGAACGTCTAATTCAAGTATTTTGTGTAGACTGGTCCGGTTGACAGCTGAATGGTATCAAATGAAAATAGCCAACAGTTTATGCTCGTTCGACACTGAAAACGGGAAATGAGGATTGCAATGAGGCTCGTCGGATGATGCGAATCTATACGAGTACTGAGTAATGATGTCTGTTGCACTAGGTTTTATTTACATGTTCCTTTTGAAGTTAATTATGTTATTAATGGAATTAGTGATGCTGTGGAAATAGTGGCACATAGTTAGTTTAATTTTGCTTTATTATAGAATGGGTAAATTGTGTATGTATCAGGTATCTTTTGTTTTCCGGCGGCGGCGCGGCGACTGCATTAGTAGTTTTTAGGTTTACGATCAATGGACTGTTTTACGATAGACGAGTGTAGTTTTGTCTTCCCTATTAAATGTTTAATTATCCTCAAATCTTTATTTAATTTGTCGGGTCTTTGCTTCCACATTCGGCATTATTTTACCTATATTTTGGGCTGGACTCATTCTATAGCGATAACTATAAAAATGGGTTGTTGGACGATTCGCACGAATTTAACTCTGTTGTGTGTCTCTCATTGTGTGTGGGAATTGCCTACTACATAATTTTGGAGTGGTCGATTCGCACACCGATACTTTAACTTCGGGCGAATACACTTTTAAAATAATATTTTTAAAAGTGGCGATTCGCACATTTCGGGTGAGTTAAATTCGTGCGAATCGTCCAATAACCCATAAAAATATGTGCGGGATTGACCTCATAACGTTGTCAATCCCATACATTTTATTCTTTGGCAATCGTTACTGTTGACACACTGTCAAGGCCCTCTTGTTTGTTAAATCAGTCAGTACTCAAACATTTACTGCCACTGCCAACAACAACAATATATTTATCGACGCGGAACTCTATGCATATTATATGTCGTCTACAAAGTTTACAGTTACGTCTAGACTCGGGTCCTTAAGCCTTTGTGCTGCTGACTGCGACTTACGGGTGCTTTTGGCAAACTCTGCACCCACCTTAGAGCATTGGCTTGAGGTGTTATGGCAATGCGTATGAACTGCGAAAATCGTTATTGGTAGTAACTGTAAAGTTTTGCTTCACATATTTGTGGCTTCTTGAAGGTAGCCCTTCAGTTTCATCCTTGTGGTTGTGGTTGGTTGAATTTCATAGACCTACGACTATAGAACTTTTATCAACTGATACGCTTCTTTCCTTTGTTATGGTCAGGCAAATGGCACTTAAGCATGTTCCTTGAATGGTCTGATGCTAAGTGCTCTTTTTCTAGGTAGCAATATTTTCTAATACACTGTTATTGCCAATGTGGCATTGGTTGAAATAATTGTTATGGTGTCACTAAGTTTAAACGGCTTTTAGTACTAAGAGACAATACTTTCATTGTGCGTACAACTATGACGTGGAATTCTTTGCCGGAGGGTACCACCTAGGGGTCTTTAAGTCAAGGGTCAATAGGTTACTTCTAGGCAAGCGTGCTTCACTGTAGACCACATCATCGCTTACCATTAGATGAGATAGTGGTCAAACGCGAGCCTATCGAAACAAATTACTCTGCAGTAATTCTCTCTACTTCACTTTAGTCTCGAACTCGCTAAGTCTCAACTAAACAATAACAAAACGCATCTAATATTTAATATCCACTTCCACACAAAGCGTTTCTACATATAATTTACTCTGCTGCAAACTAGGTTTTCTATTTCATATCCAGCTTACCACTATTTTCAATGGAGAGGACGTTACAAATTGCATCTGGCGCGAATTCCGGAAGCGGACGGGGGCGGGACGGACGCGGCGGCGCCGGTACGCTCCGACCGCGCGTTGTTCTAAACCACTGTGTGAACCTGGCATTACGCGTCGACCTAATAGATGTGCATTTGTTTTTTTATGTGGTTTTAGGAATGTTTAATATATTACTTTTGGTTTTCTGTATGACAAGAGGTATTTTCTCTGCTGTGGAACTGTTATAATATAAGTATATTAATTTTGGCTGCCTTGATAATTGTGTTTGCGTTATTGATAAGCATGATGCCCTGGATCATGCTTAGCAATATCGCAATCTCGATTACCGGATTGGGCTTAGTGTCATTTTAGGTTTTTCCATCTAGTCTTCTCAGTAGCAGCCTGGAGTCGGTTATTTTGCCCAGTTGTGGCTGTAGGTTCTCCCCTATATGTATTGCAACACTGTTGGTGTACCTACTATGATGTACAACTCTGCCAAATCAATCTGGGAATACAAGCAAGATAGTATGTTACTTTTTCTGCTAGCTTTTAGGAGTGCAGTTAATTTCACAGTACTACATTAATTTATTATCACACTTAGGTTTAAAGATATTTATTCTCAAAAAGACAGAGTCACTTACATGGGAACAATGCTTAAAGTAAATAAAATACAATTCGTCACAGACGTCACGACAGAAATAATGATGCATTCAGCTTTAAGGAAGGGTGTTTTTGTGATTAAATATGCAGCTAATGGAGTTTTGAATGCATTGAATGAGCGCAACCTTTTTATACATGAGGGTATTTTGTTATATAATTGTGCCCCTCCAAAAGTTTTTTTTTTTTGCCAAACTTAGTTCTCATCTTCGGTAAAATCAGAAAACTAGCTCGGCGACTGCTACGTTGAGTTAGGTACTTGTTTTACTATCAAAAACGATAAATTAGTCTGTATGCTTTTGTTGAGTGCCTTATGAATAAAATACATGTAGGTATTGTAAATATATAACTGTCTAATGTTCATTATTGTTTTTTCGTAGATTTTGCACGTTGATGTCAAATATGGGTAGTTAAAAATCATTTTTATTAATTTGTTTTGTGCAACTTGAAGACTTGCTAGCTTCCTCTTGGCCGCACTGCCCCAAACTTCAATCAGATATAGTAGTTGTGGTTTTACTAAGGCGTAATAGATGGTGTGACGTAGTCTATGTGGAATACATCGAACTATGTTTCGGAGGGAGCCAAGTAGAGACGTAAGCTTTGTTTTTATATGATACAAGTGAACAGTCCATGATAGAGAACTATCAATTCTCAATCCAAGGTATTTCTCACAAGTTTTTAGCTGTAAAGGCACATTGTTGATTACTAATGGATTATGTGGAGCTATTATTAGGCACTTAATATTATAAAGGCGAAAGTTTGTGAGTGTGTGTGTGTGTTTGTATGTTTCTTACTTCTTCACGCTCAAACGGCTGGACGGATCTGGATGAAATTTGGCACAGAGATAGATGATCATCTGAAATAGCTCATAGGCTTTTTATCCCGGTATAATGTTCCCTTGGGAGGATAAAACACTTATCACGCGGGTGAAGCCGCGGTCAGAAACTAGTCTCAAAATAAGTTCAATAATGTTTCCACACACAAAAAATATAAATGATGGATTTTCTCATTGTTCTTGTCTTTCTTTCGTATAACATTGTCTAGCAGGCGTCTAGCACAAGATTGATCGCTTGTCTCTCACAATGATTCGCATGCGTTCGCATTTTACGACGTATTGGCTCGCTTCCTCTGAGGCAAAGGAATTGTGCCAAGTTGTCCAGCTGAATAATCTTCCTTGTTTTTAGGTTATTAAAATTGTTTGAAATAAGAATCGTATATAATAAGTGTAAAAAGAAAAAGAGCTAAAATAAAATTTGAAATTAGAACTAGAACGTTTCAATTCAAAATAAGTATGTTCTTATTTGATTTCATGTGTTTCCAAATCCATACTTAATATTATAAACTAGCTGACCCAGCAAACTTTGTTTTGCCATAAAAAGACCAAACATTTATCTACCCTACCTACCCGACCCTACACTACCCTACCCTACCCGACCCTACACTACCCTACCCTACCCTACACTACCCTACCCTACCCTAACCTACCCGACCCTACACTACCCTACACTACCCTACCCTACCCTACCCTACCCTACCCTACCCTACACTACCCTACCCTACTCTACCCTACCCTACCCTACACTACCCTACCCTACCCTACCCTAACCTACCCGACCCTACACTACCCTACGCTACCCTACACTACCCTACCCTACACTACCCTATCCTACCCGACCCTACACTACCCTACACTACCCTACACTACCCTACACTACCCTACCCTACACTACCCTACCCTACACTACACTACCCTACACTACCCTACACTACCCTACCCTACCCTACCCTACCCTACCCTACCCTATGTCCTTCTCCTGGTTCTAAGCTACCTCCCTGCCAATTTTCAGATAAAACGATTCAGCCGTTCTTGAGTTATAAGTGAAGTAACTAACACGACTTTCTTTTATATATATAGATGTGAAAGTAACTCTGTCTGTCTGTCTGTCTGTCTGTCTGTTACCTTTTCACGCTTAAACCGCTGCACCAATTTAGATGAAAGTTGGTATGAAGATAGTTTGAGACCTGGGAAAGGACATAGGCTATATAGGTAGGGTAGGGTAGGGTATGGTAGTGTAGGGTAGAGTATTGTAGGGTAGTGAAAGGTCGGGTAGGTTAGGGTAGGGTAGGATAGGGTAGAGTAGGGTAGTGTAGGGTAGGGTAGTGTAGGGTCGGGTAGGGTAGGGTAGGGTAGGTTAGGGTAGGGTAGATAAATGTTTGGTCTTTTTATGGCAAAACAAAGTTTGCCGGGTCAGCTAGTTTTAATATAAATGTGATTCCTTGTAATTTGTATTTGCTTTTTAGAATATCGAGTGAAACAAAAAAAACGCCATATAGAAAGATAACTTTCTATCACACCATTTCATCACTTCGTATTTCCTTTTATTTCTTACAAAAGAGTTTCAAGTTACGTCAACCATGGCAATCAATTAGATCTTCTTTTAAAAAATATCTCGAAGCCAATTTGACTAACAACAGAACAACATCATTAGAATCTCATATCACTGTCACTTTTTGCGTCACGGCGTCTGAATGCAACTAATTTCCCCTTACGTCTGTAATCACAGCAAAAAGCTGAGCTTTGTGAAATTTGCTAATAAAACCTTTGTAGAGTTTCGTGACAAACACTTATATACCCTCGTCCTAAAGGCTGTATGCTTTATCCTTAATTGGACGGCGATGTCCACTTAAAAAAAGAAAAGACATACATTTTGAAAAAAGAACTTTTGATTAAAATACTCACTCAATGTTTGATCTTCCGCGGTATCGGACGTGCAAAAAGTCGTAATTCTTTTAGCATAAAATGTTTATCATTACAATACTGGTTCATTAAGGCAGTACAGGAATAGACTGCAATTAAAAACTATGTAAATAATCGTGTAAGTTCCCAGTATCGAGTAGTTTTATACTTCAACGCCTACAAATAACTTTGCTACTGGATTATTTCTGTACCACAGTGTAACAGTGCAATTAAAATCGACGCTCATATAAACTCATTTCCGTTTGCAATTGGATTCCGTACAATAAAACATTGTGGATATTTTAATCTTTTAACCAAGAGCTGCAAGCGAGAAACACTGCTTGTGAAGTAATTTATCATCATCAGTCAAAATGACCGGGGCGAGGGAGGGGGGGGGATGAACAGCAGCTCTTGTATGACTTGTATACATCTGTCCCTTACGCACACTCAAAGTAACCTTACTCTAAGAGCTTATGGTCATCCCCCCCCAGATCCTGGGTACCGCGCGCTACGTGAACAGTATTTGTTCTGACAGGTAAATTTGTTAGTGAGGTATATTTCAGGTATTGTGAAAACTTTTACGGTAATTTATTCTCGTCTTCAAAAATGAGGTATGGATTACTAATGATGGAATAAACGATCAGACTGAAGTGATGACCCTTTTGAAACTTCTTCACCGTGTCGCTGGTACGACAGTAAGTAACTCGAATCTTTTGAAACTGGCATAGATATAATTTTATATTTCTATGGAAACTGGCATAACAATGGACGAAATAATTAGTCTTCCTTAAAATAAACACCAATAAAAATACTAAAACTGTTTCAATTCGCGATTCAAAACGATAATTGCAATGCATAAAATCAACGACAATGTCTTTCAGTTTTGACGAATAATTTTTTTTTGCCGACGAATTTTCCGTTCATTGAAGCAATGAACTTCAAAATTGAACAAAACAAATGTGAACCTTTGAACCTTCAAAATTCTTCGGATAGTGGTACTAAAGTACTATATTACCTACCATAAAATTAAATAGACAAATAACTAGGCCACCTCAAAATTAACACCTTACTAAGAACTATAGCCATAAATGGACCCAAAAACCTTCAATTCAAACCTGATCTACATAAAACGAATTAAGACTTCTCTCGCGATCTCTGAGAGCAATTAATCCTACATCTCTTGTTCTGGGTCTACTTCCCCTCGCTCTCATGTTTTGTTCTAATAGAACTGCTTCTAATCGGTCTCGCGAACTCTCGTGTCAAGACTCCAATATGCAAACGTTCGTCTGTCGCGAAGGTCGGTGCATATTAGCATCTCAAAGCCGACGAACGAAATTAACTACACGCATCGAACCTGTGCCGTACTTTCACGAATAAAAGTGTCTGGCTAATATGTGCAAATTAATTGTTTAACGATGCAATCTAGCCTTTTGTATATTTTAATAGGCAAACGAATGTTTTGCTGGTAACAATCAAAACAAAATAGCGTGGCAATTTAACCGAAATTATTATAACAATTTCGAGCTTTTAAGCCGATTACGAGCGATCGCATTAGCCGAATTAATACCAAACACAATTAAGACGGTACCCTGACCAAAAAATCGGCGTGCGATATGAGCATTCCTATTGGTCTAGCGGCACTGGCGGCGCATGAATTACAGTAGTGAATACGCCCAGATTTTAGAATAAAATCTTTATAAAATCGAATTTTGGTCTTTTGAAAAAAATAATTCTACAAAAATGTTCGTTATTAAATTGTCTATCCATTAGTGTTAGTACAAAAAATAATTAATGAACACTTTACGAGGAGATGCATAATATCAATAATTATTTCTCATGTTTATGTTTTTTTGAAAGGAGATTAGTGAAATATATACAACATTTAAAAAAAAACTAAATCTACCATTTTAGAATCAATATTATGTAGAAATTTAATGTATTTTTATTAATTGATATTTCTTTTTAAATAACGAGTAGATAGCTCCTAAAAACAGCACAAAAAATGGCTTGCGCGGCGTTTTGCTCGGGGAACCGCCTTAATAGAAAATCGCTAAAAGGACATTGTTATTTTATCCAAATAAGATAATTCCACAGTTTACGTCCCTTTAAAACAATTTTCTGGCAACCAATATCCAATTAAGGCGTTTTAACCACATTTACCAAATGCGCGTTAGACAAAGTGACATAACGAAGTCATCTTTACTCTGTTTAGAAGTCAATTTATTATTTAAAAGACTGCGAAGGTACCTATGTACTTAGAAGGGTGTCACTTAGTTATCTCAGACGGATTACATTAAAGAGATGAAAGCTGTTTTTACAGGCGTGAATTTTAAATTGCGTTTACGTAATGCGGTGTACCTTGACAGCGCGGCCATTTTGGTTTTGTAAACAACGTTGTTTGGAATATTTGGGCGAGGCGGGGCGGGGAAATTAATTAAGGAAAATAATTTATTGTCATTGGAATTTAAATAGTCGTACCTATATAGTTTTTCATAAAATATAAACATAGGTATTTGGACTCTTGAGTTGCAATTTGAAACAAGAGTTGCTGTTAATTGAATTCTTTATTGGTTACCAGCTTCACCTGCTGAAATCATGTTTTATCATATCAAAGGATCGCACTACCGGTATAAAAATGTATCCTATGTCCTTTCCAGGGTCTTAAACTATCTACATACCAAATTACATCTAAATTGGTTTAGCGGTTTAAGCGTAAAAAGGTAATAAATAGGCAGACAGAGACAGAGTTACTTTCACATTTATTGTATATAGTATGGAAACATGGATTTTGAAACAACAATTTTATTGCTGTTAACTAAATGTGTTTTGCACTTGCCATTACATTTACAAAAGGTGCTCGCCAAGATAAGTAGCAGCTTAAAATAATTGTTTTATTTTACTTATTCACATGTTAAAAATACAATCATTTTTAATTGCTTCATAAAGAAGTTCAGTATATTTAATGTGCTGAGTATTTTTCGCTTATGTAGCTATTTAAAAGATTTATTTGACTGCTAAATGACAATGGTTTTAAATACGGTGAGAACTTTATTTGCAAGGTTATATGGGAAACAAAGCAGTAAGCAGTTGTGTAGTAAAAGTTAACAAAATTATGTTAATCTTATAGTCTTCAAATTCCCATGAATCTGAACAAGGCTTTTGTACTATTATGTTATTTAATTGTTTTTGAATTTAACATCAATGTGAATTAGCAAGGTTGTGGTACATGATTAGGATTACCTAAGGTATCTAAGTGAACGCACTCTGAGATTTTTCCAGAAAACTTTTAATTGAAAGTTTTCGGACTTAACTTTTGAGAAAGGTTATATGGAAAGACCCACAACTATAGTTCTCGCCAAACTTCTTGGCCGCCCTGAAGTTGGCTACAATAGCTGCGCAGTAGTAAATCTCATACAAAAACAGCTCTCTTTCGTGCCTTGCGCATCCGGAAAGCCAACTTCAGGGCGAAGTTTGGCGAGCACTAAACCCACGTGTAAATATTTTTACCAGACTGCCGAAGGAGGGTGATGTGTTTATCAGTCTATGTATGTATGTATGTTTGTTCCTATATGGCGTTTCAGAGACCAAATGCGTCGGCCGATTTTGATGATTTATACGTCAATCGATTCGTCTTAACTCTGCGAGTGTCATAGGCTACATTAAAATTGGACAATAGAAAAATGGCGGCTTTTGGGTGCCATATTATGGGGGGCCAAATTAATTTTTTCTTCCAAACCTATCGTGTGGGGTATCTAAATAAAGGGTTTTAAGAGGTGATTTCAAAAATATACAACACTTATATGTTTAAATGTATCCAATTCGAAAAAAAAAATTACTAAAAAGGTATAAATAAAAAAATCAAAAAACCCGACTTCTTCAAAAGCGAAAAAAAATCATGCTGTGCAGGCGGAGGATACACCAGATTTTGGTCAGCCAGCCCGTGAATATGTATCCTCCGACTGCACAGCATGATTTTTTTTCAGGAAGTGAATATCGAATATCGAAATCAGGAGATGACTTATTGCCATGTCATCTCCTGATTTCGAAGAAACTGGCAACTGCCTAAGTCAGGTTTTCAGCTTTTCATTGTTTGTTTTTTGCCTTATATTATTTTGTTCATCTTACCACTTTAAAACCGTTTTGTATGCCTTTGATAATATATTAATATTCATCAACATCATCATCATCAGCCTTTTTAATGTTTCCACTGCTGGGTCTCAGGCCTCCTCACTGTGAGAGGTAATGGGCCGTATTCTATCACGCGGGCCCAGTGCGGTTTCGTGGATGTCACATGTATTTGAATTTTTGTTTCTAGCACATGCCGGTTTCCTCACGATGTTTTCCTTCACCGTTTTGAGAGCAGTGTGCAGTGGTGGTGAAATAATTTACACTGAGATTTACACAAAGTAAAGTGCCTGCCCGGGTTTGAAATTTTCAAGTCGCGGCCGATACCACTAAGCCACGACTGCTCTCCAATTTATATTATTTAAAAAAATGTTACTTTTCATAGGTTTATGATCCCTGCTCTATCTATCTCACATAGTAAAAGTTTCTTCTAAAGTAAAATACTTCCTCATTTCACACAGGATTATAACACACTCAACCACTGTTAATCTAGTAACACAATACTATCAGGTAGACTGTTAAGCAACAGAACTTAACTGGGATTATCCCGATGCTCCTAATTCGCCTGTTTCCAAACCTGGCCCAAAGCCAAGGTCAATAAACCCTTTGTTTATCCGTGCATACCTTAAAGTTACGCAGCCTCCGAATATGAGAACAGGCCCCCAATCGATTTTGAAACTTACCCTCCAACAATTAAAGTACGTTTTGCGGTGTTTGAACGGATATGTAAATAAAGAGGGATGTATCCTAAACAAATATACAGGGTGTCGCGCGGTAGCTATCTGCGACTGCGATTGTGAGCTAGCCAATTTGAATTGATCCCTCTAACCCTTTATTTCGTTTACAGAGACTTAACATTCCGTGTACTCATAGTCCTAATTAAACTGGTTACAAACAAAGGTTATGATTTTTTAAACAGAACATTTTCGGATTAAATGAGGGTGTACCTGAATATCTGTGTTTGTTATTAATCCGTGTGTGAGCAGCTTGATAGCTGAAATTAGATGTTACTTTTCATTCATACTAAGTTTCAAATTATTTTTACTCTGTGCACCCTTTGTTTTAAATTTCGAAGGTTATTTGTGGTATGAACCAAATATCGCTTTACATTGAAACTTTAGTAAACAACGGTGGCACACAGACCAGTACCCGATGGGCTATGTATAGAACGCTGTTAGATACGATCTTTAGATAATTGCGTAGTAACATCGCTTCTTGCAATTTAGGTTTCGCAGAGCAGACTGCTCTTGGGAGTCAGTTTGTATTAAGTTCTGTACATAGTTTTCAATATTTACTCTAGTTAAGCATCCATTTGAGTGTAAGTGAGTTTGAACTATTCGATTACGTAAGCTGAAGCACAGATAATATAATACTGGCTGAAGGAAATTGAGGCAAACTAGGTACGTCATAATTTTTTATAGCATCTAATGGCTTTGACTTTGAATATTGCGGGCCAAGTGTTATCGGGCTAAAAATATGTAAACTAGAAGAAAATCATGCTGTGCAGTCGAAGGGTACATATAGTTTTGGTCAGCTAGCTCGCGAATATGTATCTTCTGACTGCACAGCATAATTTTCTTTTTGTATACCCTATTCGCAGAAAATTAAAAAAAAAAATGACTCATCGCCGGATAATATGGCGCCCAAAATACGCCATGTTTATTTTTATTTTAATTCCCTATCTAAAAATAGTTGGGTGATCAAGACGTATCTAACGATGTCTTAATTGTTGCCTAATCCATGTAAATGACGTTTAGGATAGATGCCCCGCCGAGAAACAGGACATCTATCCCGCAAAAACTTTGATCCTTTGCCTTCCCATGCAATCGCACAGAGACGTGAGACACGGTCAACTTAGTGGTAGTTGGAGAATCTTACGATAGATTAATAAAATTGTGTGCGATTCATCTGTGGAACTAGATATTAATCTAGCAATCGGGGCAACACAGCCGTGGGGCAACTATACCCCTGGGGCAACTATACCACTGGGGCAATTATACCCCTGGAGCAACTATACACCTGGGGCCGCTATACCCCTGGGGCACCTATGCTCCTGGGGCAACTATACCCCTGGGGAACTATACCCCTGGAGCAACTATGCTCCTGGGGCAACTATACCCCTGGGGCAACTATACCCCTGGGGCAACTATGCTCCTGGGGCAACTATACCCCTGGGGCAACTATACCCCTGGGGCAACTATACCCTTGGGGCAACTGTACCCCTGGGGCAACTATACCCCCAGGGCATCTAAACCCCTGGGACAAATATCCTGGTTTTACCCTATATATGCACCTTTGCCCAACCCTTACAGGAATACAGGCGTGATGTCATGTTATTTAAGTTGTGTTTCAATACCACAACATTTAGCCTCAACAAATTATGTTAAATTCCAATTAGTTAAGTGTGTCAAACGTCGTTCGTTGACAATAAAGATACAATCGATAAGTCACACCACACCATACACAAGCATATGCATTCGATATTTATAGGTCCTGTTTAGACATTTTGCCCCCCTGCTTAACATAACAAACAAAAGTAACACGCGAGAAAAACACCCTTATCAACAAAACATAAGGATTGAATTTCCGTGCCGTGTTACCAGCGTAGTTGTACAGCAAGTGAAGCATAAAGACGACTATTCACGGCCCGTGAAAGCCTGTCGCATAGACAAGGGGCCATAGACGACGTAAAAATGATTTATGCTCGTCTACAGGCCTTATCTAGTGTTATCGAACTTTTAAAAATAGGTTGAAAGGGTCTAAAAAAAGTGCTTAGTTTTATGGGACTATGTAAAATTATACCTAGGTATTCTTCTCTGGAAAACACCTAGGTTATAACTTGTAGGAGATATCAAATTTGAAAAAAAAACGGTAATTGTTCTGATCTTCAATCATCTTTGCATAAAAGGTTTTTGGCTGACTGAATCGCTGTAATAAAATGGTCGAAACCAGGCATCTGCTTTGTAACGAAACCTTTAAATTAAAGAAAAACCGGCCAAGTGCGAGTCGGATTCGCGCGCGAAGGCTCCGTACCATTATCGTAAAAAACGGCAAAAACAAACGTTTGTTGTATGGGAGCCCCACTTAAATATTTATTTTATTCTCTTTTTAGTATTTTTCGTTATAGCAGCAACAGAAATACATCATCTGTGAAAATTTCAACTGTTTAGCTATCACAGCTTAAGAGATACAGCCTGGTGACAGGCAGACAGAGGAACACGGGCAGTGGAGTCTTAGTAATAGGGTTCCCGTTTTTACCCTTTGGCTACGGAACCCTTAAAACAACCGCTTTTTCTATATTTTTCCCATAGCAATAAATACATGCAGTTAATTTAACTTAAATCCGAAAATAGCAATATTGATCGTCTAAAAAACCCAAAAACAATGAAATTTTATTTTTGAAAATGGAATGGGATAACAATGACTGACTTGTCATACCGAGACTGACAAATTGGTGTGAATTGACCCTAATAACCCTACAAATAAAAAATATTTTTTGTCGATTGACAATACAGTTGTATAGGTACTTTAACTGTACAGCCTCCCATTCTTCTTTTATCACAAGAATGTGGGATAAAATGTACATCTTATCTCTATAATAAGAAATAAATAACTTGTATTAATCTTATGCCTTATCTATGTAATTTATAAAGGGTGTAAGAATTTCTGAAGATATTTCTATAAATCATAATATTACAAATGATCGTGTATTAAATTAACAATGGAAGGACTATGTTTTATAACATTTTATCTTGCTGTCTATTTATAAAATGCTTCTATTTATTTAACACCCGTGAGAACGAGTGAAAATATAAAGTACTAGTAAGTAAAAAAAAAAATATATACAAACAAACAAATTAATTATTATCAATTTTGAACATGGCTGTTGAAATTCCAAAAGATTATAACAACTTACTTTTGGTGTTTGACTGCTTAAGTTATTGGACGATTCGCACGAATTTAACTCTCCCGAAATGTGCGAATCGACACTTTTTAATAAAATTATTTTTTCTGTGGCAATTCGCACGAAGGTAACTTAATGGTGTGCGAATCAACCACTCCAAAATTATGTAGCTGGCAATTAAAAAGGCATTAAAAAGGGTCGACTCGCACATTTCGGGCGAATTAAATTCGTGCGAATCGTCCAATGACCCACTGCTTAGATTAAAGCTAATAACAGTTACAAATAACTATTGCCGAATGTTTTCTGCCCTTGAATCAGCTGTAAAGTGTTTCCAATACTTATTATTAAAGTCTGTACTTTTTGTATGTTTAGAAGTTTAATTGACGGCCGAAAATATTTTGATAAATATGGAAGAAATTAGATCATGGCCTGGATTAGGACATGGGATATGAACACAATACATTTTTTTAGTTATTCAGGTGGGACATTCCAGCTGGATAATTTAAGACATTTACCACGCAAGTGAAGGCGCTTGCAAAAGTTAACTATATATCCCTGAAATTCCACTCACTTTAAAGCCTTATTTGGCCTTTCAAGCCATTTGAGTCACCCAGTATTCCCAGTACTGGTACAAGTCTAAAGAGATAACAGGAACAACTAATAGGTCCCTAAACTACTCACTATATCTACCGACAGATTTGTTAAAGTAATCACAAGGGAATGTCGATCACAGATACGCGTGCCCGTTTGCGGACACACGGACAAGACGGTTAGCCAATAAGTTTGTGATATACTTAGAAGAGCTAAAGAATTTTAAGGAAATATTGGAATCTAACAGTTTCTTAGTCATGATTTTTTCCATAACATCGCCTATTGTATCACAGAGCACTGAGACCGTGATCTGGGGGCGACCATCAAATCTTAGAGTAAGGTTATTTTAAGTGTGCGTAAGGGACAGAGGTCATATACACTTGTATACATCTGTCCCTCACAGGAGAATTGGTCTACGGAGCACCGACGAGAGGAGGCCTGTGGGAACATTAATAGGCTGATGATGTGATGTGATGTGACATCTGTCCTTTACGCACATTCAAAATAATCGAACTCTAAGAGCTTATGGTGACCCCCCTGATCTGTAAGGTTAAATTCGGGCTCTGTAGTTTTTAGATCCGTATCACTATGGAATTGCTGCACATGAAGATCTGTAGGTAATTGTTTTTTTACTTTCAGATCCTAGCTGCTAGTTAGGGTTCTCATTCCCAGAAATTGTAAGTGGAGCTGAGTCCATGCTCAGCTTTCCAATATATTTTCCATCAAACATAAATCTCTTCTTCTGCCATGGATATGACTGTGTAAACATGGAATCGGCTTTCATTGCTCTTTAAAATCTATGCCTTGTTTTGCGATATTTACTGAAAAATCCTTCTTGACCGAAAGTACATTGCTTTTGCTTTATCTCCTTCCATACCGCAGAAGTTTTTCTAGTCCATGTACCTAGTACCCAACTTGCTGGCAGACATATTAGCCCATACGTCACTAGGGGGCGGTCGAACAGTACCGATGTGATTAATGATGGCGACCCCACGGCACCGCCAGATATCGTTTCTACGTGATCCTCGATCACTCTTGATTGCCCCGTATTGTTTAAGCTCATACTTGCCTACCTACTGTATCTACATATGTCAATACTTGGCATGCTGCTGTAGAATATGGGGCATTTCTTCTGAACTAAAACACTAGAAGGTGGTGACGGGAAAATCGAGTCTAAGTTGACCTCGATCACTCTTGATTGCCCCGTATTGTTTGAGCTCATACTTGCCTACCTACTGTACTGACTGCTTCAAAAGCGAACTAAAAAGACGTAAACAAGGAGAAAATCATGCTGTGCAGTCGGAGGATACATATTCGCGGGCTGGCTAACCAAAATCTGGTGTATCCTCCGCCTGCACAGCATGATTTTCTTCTTGTTTACGTCTTTTTAGTTCGCTTTTGAAGCAGTCGGGTTTTTTTTTTTTTTTTTTTTTATTTAGAACTTTTTAGTTAGTTTTTTTTCTAATTACGTACATTTAATATTTTTGAAATCACCTCTTAAAACCCTTTATTTTGATACCACACACGATGTGTTAGGAAGAAAAAAAAATTTTGGGCCCCCACGATATGGTGCCCAAAAGCCGGCATTTTTCTATTATCCAATTTTAATGTAGCCAGTGACACTCGCAGGGTTAAGACGCATCGATTGACGTACGAATCATCAAAATCGGCCAACGCGTTTGGTCTCTGGAACGCCTTAGAGGAACAAACATACATACATACATAGACTGATAAACACATTACCCTCCTTCGGCAGTCGGGTAAAAATGGAAACAGAAAATGTAATGATTACTAGCGTATTTGAGGTGGGACAATGTTTGTAAAAAAATGTCTCCTTGTAATAAGGCATCATCATCAGCCTTTTCATGTTCCCACTGCTGGGACACAGGCCTTCTCTCTGTGAGAGGGAATGGGCCGTAATCCACAACGCGGGCCCAGTGCTGTTTGGTGGATGTCACATGTCTTTGATTTTTTGGTTCTAGGACATGCCGGTTTCGTCACGATGTTTTCCTTCACCGTTTTGAGAGCAGTGGTGATGAAATAATTTACACAAAGTAAAGCGCCTCTGGGCCACCACTGCTCCTGTAATAAGGCATAGTTGAAACAAAAAACAAACAATGGGTTTAAAATTAAGGCTAGGATAACATAGCTGAAGAAGCAAATAAAGACAAAATAAATTACATTGACAAAATATTCGTAAAGAAAGCAAATGGGAACAAAGATACGGTAATGATAACCCTATTCTGTAGATCCAAACACATAAATTGAATGGCAACAATTTGTTTGTATTAAAGCTAACAAAAAAAAAAAAAAACGCTAATTACCGACCTCACCGTTTGGTGAGGTCGGTAATTAGCGCTTTTAGTTTTTTTTTATCTGTGAGACTATACAAAGGATGAGATGTCTCTTACATAGAAATTAAATGAGCCAGACAAACATATTATAAGCCCCAGCCACGAGTAAAATTATCCCAAAGCGGGTAACGTAGTCAGATGCAAAGCCAATTAGGTACGAATTAGATGTGGCAACATTACAACAAGTTCTTTGTGAACTCTTCTTTGTGTCGTAATAGTGGCATGGCAACACTGGTTTAAGGTATAAGGTAATGTGATAACGAATTCCCGTATGAAATTGCAGTGAGATGAGATTTTATATCGAAATGTACTTGCAAGTTAAATGGGATTTGTTTTGGTATATTGTTAGGTATTATATGAATGCTATGCTGGGACACAGTTTCGCTCTCTGAAACTGGGGGAAATTGCGTAAACAATGATAAATGATAAATGATTTTATATCTGTAAGTTGGTTTGTACAAACACTTTTACATGTCGATCATATTTTTTTAAACTAGTTGTGGTCGGCGTTTCCTATCTGACTACTCTGAGAAGAAAGGCTATGATTACATTTTTCGCCGCCCTGAGTAGTGACTTACTTGTCAAATTAGTGGCAATGACTTTATTTAGCCTTTAAACTTCGCCGTAAATATATATAATCATAATTTCTCGTTTTAAAATATTAAATGCCACCAAACCGCTTTCACTAAATCATACGCACAATTTTTCTATTTTTGCAACACTCGAGTTGGTATGTCAACGTTGGAAGAATAGGATTTTCCATTGCGTTGGGGTGTGCTAATGATTTTTTAACGTCATAAAAATGGCGACGCTTTTGTTAGCATTGTTGAATGAAGATGAGCACGGTGGAACGTAATGTGGAAAAAACGTAGTGTGAAAATGTTTTCAGGACTTTTTCGTTGCCGTGACGTATTGTTTGGCGACTAAGATAGACGTAGAGTTTTTATGCAGATATTGTATTAAATGGTTTGTTTTTTTTTTAACAACTAGAAGAAAAATCTCTGTGAAATGTACGGAATTACTAATGTACGTACTATATTTAGTTGTGACTTAAGACACTTTTCGTGTGAAGTCTTGTATTTTGTATATTTGAAGGGTACAGGCAAAGAACAGGGAATGCCCTAATTAATAGATTTTGAGAAAATTCATTTAAAAGTGTTGAAGTATGTAATTTTTATCCTTCTTCTTTACCGGTACGTCATGGACATTCCCGGTTCTTTTCGCTACGGCCATAAACAAAAACGTCTTTCTGGCGCCTTACATTAACTTTTTTGAAAAGTTATGATTGAGAATAACTACCATAGAATGACCATAGATAAAGATTTGCTTGCATATAAAAAATAGAAAAATGAAAACTTGTGACATTCCCTGTTCTTTGCCTGTACCCTCCATTTTATCTTTTTTTACTGGCTGCCAGGTAAAGGTTAACTTAGAACAAATGACTGCCTGAAAACATTGAATGACATTTCAAATTGTGTCTAAATTACGTCGTCATGTTGTTATTGCTTTCTCTTTCACTCTTCTCTAGGGAAAGGAGTAATTCAGAGCAATGCTTCCACTAATGTAGTTGCCACAAAACATTGAAGTGAAGTTCGTCAGGTCAGAATGGGGCGTGGTGCCCCCCATTAGGGTAGCCGCACCTAAATCCGTACTTATTTTAATCACTTGTACCCCGCTGGCTTTTATCATGCGTGTTGTTGATGGCCTATTCTGACCACAACCAATAAACAACCCTAAGTAAACTACTCAAGGTTGCTTTCCAACTGAAGGAACCACCCCAGCTACATTTCGAGGAGGAAAATAAGTATATAATGTGGATAGCAAGTAAAGCTGCATCATAAGGTGAATTGTTCTTGTAGAATTTTGCGAAGAAATTGGCTAACCGCTGTTTTCCGCTTTTTTTTTTAAGAAATTGTTTACCTCTGTTGTGGAAAACTTATTAAACTTTTGTTTTTAAGTAAAAAAATACAGCCATGTGCTTGCATAATAAATTCAAAAGAAACACGTCCGTTGTCCTTTTGAGCATCTACTACCCAACCAATCCTGTTGACATGGTAAAATTATATGATCTTTCCGCATAGCTCAATCCGATGACGTAAAACTTAAAGTAAATTACTAATAGTATTCCCAACATCCTTCCTTCTTTGTAACCCAGATTTAAACTAACAAATCTCATCACGAAACTTGTTCAAGCCCAAGTTAACCCAACGGAAATATTCGTCATACTGACACCCTTACAAAGAGCAAATAGACAAACGGGAAGTGAATATTATAGGGGGCAATATATTGCAAGGGGTCCCTTTACTGCTCAACTAAATGACTTATTGCAAAAGTTAGGAGCCGATATGACTCAGGCAGCATCAGCGTCACCGCAGGAAAGGTATTTGGAGAAGGTCCACTGACGCTAATCGAAATGAAGCTTGCTTGGAGTTTTTTGCCAGTATTTGAAGCAAGACACTGATTTATTTTTAAAGAGTCGCGAATTTTTCCTTTCAGACTCTTTTCGTGAAAAAGTGGCCTTTATTTCATTTTCTGATAGATATTATGTATTTACTGAATGAATTCTGCTGCAAATTTGTGGTTATATTGACGTTAATTTAGCCATCAAAAGGATTCGCATCATCGGTTCTGTGCGTCTCGTATTTAGCGGATTCCCGCGACCTTCTTTAGGTCATCGGTCCACCTTGTAGACATTCTAACGCTACGTCACCAGACGCAAGTTTCGCCAATATTTCCTAATTGCCTGCCAAAGTCTATTTTCTACAATCACTTACACTTCTTCTCCCTTTCATTCATCACATCTGCTTTTGCAAGTCTTTGGCCCAATAGATTTGCAAGACTGTGTTTTTAGCCTGTAATGTGAATTGACTTTCTGTCCAACTTCACTGCTCCATGATCATCTGGTTAATGCAGTGATTTGCGTAAGACGTGGTGTGTGTTTAGGCGTTAATATCATTTCAGATAATTGCCTGCCATTATCCAGTATCCACATTAGCCACGTTATCCGCCAAGTTTTTGCTTAATCAATCATGATACTTTGTGCTTAACATATGTTGCTTAAGGGCTTCGCTTAGGACATGATTAACTATGTGAAAATAATGGCTGAAATAGATTGAATGGATGGCTTGAAAAGGTAACGCCGAGACCTCTTTTTGCTAAGTGGTTAGAGAAGTAAAAGTGGGTAGCTTTTTAAGTTAGTTACAACTCATCTTGGGTATAGTCATGCTTAGCTCTCTCTCTCTCTTCTTATTCCTTGTCATCATTACTGAAGGTCGTGCCAGGTTTAGAATGTTTTGACGGAGTCACTGATAAGCTGCTTACATGCCAGTCTCTCTTCTGAGGGCAGTGGTCACTGTGAGTCCTGTGATCGTCCTTATCTGGTCTGACCAGCGAATGGGTGAACGTCCGCGCGGTCTTTTATAGTCCATTTTTTCCAGCACAACCAGTTTTTTGAGGTTGTCTGGCTTTCTCCGAGCAATATGGCCAAAGTAACTCGGGACTCGCTGGTAGCATAATATCCAGTCTGTATTTGATGTTTAGCTTGTTGATAATGGACTTATTATTGCGCTTTGCTGTAAGTACATGGTATGCGAAACATCACATTTCAAAGCCCCCAATCCTTTTTCGATCCACAGTGCGTAATTCCCAGGATTCGGAGTATGCTTAGCTCCAGAAACTTTTATTAGGTGGCAAATTCGTCAGACTCCTCATTCTGACACTTAACTTTAAAAATCTAGAAGCTTGGATATATATGAAATAATGAGTATTTTGATCCAACTTTCATCTACACTAATGTTGTAAAGAGGAAAGATTTGATTGTTTGTTTCTAATGGCTACAACATGCTAAATTGAAGTCGAGAAGTAGGTAACGTGTCAATCTGCTAACAAATAATTTCCCTGACACTGCATGACAAGTTTAATTACTAACAAACCACCTATCACAAACAAATTCACAGAATCATCGGACAGATCACAAAACAATCGCAGAACAAATCCTTCGTCCAGCTAGTTGATAAGCCGATGGTTAGCGGGGATTATCGCGCGTTTCAGAACGCACCCTTTCGGGGCGTCGACCCTCGTTACTACCCTACTACCTACGAGCCGTTAGACATGTGATGAATCTTTCCTCCGAAAGATATCGTCGGTACTGACGGAATGACGAGAGGTTTTCCTTTGGAATTTTGTGTTTTGTTTGTAAGACGTAATTTGGGATTACAATAAGAATAATGGAATAGGTTCGTTGATGTGTTTGATTAAATGGTTTTGTTTGGGCTTGGAGTTTCTAGACAATTAGTAAATGTCGTAAAAAGTTGGACAATCCTTGGATAGTGGTTCTTTTGGGTCGGGAGAGTTGTGAATTTGTGGAACACACATTACAGACAGTACACACACAATCAGACATGGAGTAATACTTTAGAAGCTAGAGTATGCCTCAATTTAACATCCAAAGAAGACTAAATTTGCTCTTATTTGTTAAGCCAGACAGAAGACAGTACCTTTTACAAGCTTCTAAAAAACTGATGTTCATAGCTCGTAGAAACTGCATTAACTAAACAAATGGGCACCGCGGGAGGAAAAGGTTTTTACGAGCAACTCTGGGTTGTCACAAAAGTTCGCCCCCGCTGGTCGTCAGTAATTCGCGTATCTCGGTCAACTCCACACGGAAGAATTCATCGTATTTAAATATCGAACACAACGATATATTATCGATTTTATTAGCATTTTCCGTTATTTGATTTTCGTTAATGTTACTAGGCATAAAATAGACGACGAAATGACGGTTAAATTCGATCGGAATGCTATCAGAACTGCATTTTTGAATCAAAATAAACATAGTGACAATCTTTTATTTACAGCATAACAAATATTTGATTGCCTAAATTGAAACATAAATAAAAAACACCTAAACATTTGTGGCGTTAAGTATAATAACGGAACATAAAACTAAACACTTTAACATTTTAATATCAACATTATGGACACGATGTTACCTTCTCCAATATTAAAAATAATAAATTCTTCGAATTGGACATTTCAAGATGGTGGATTGTAACGAAGTAATAGTGTTATAAAGTTCTATGATCAACAAAATGAATAATAAAATCTCAGCGTTTTGGGCGCGAATGAATACTTTGGCTTCTTTATTCGTTTCTTGGATTTGGCATTTAATATCCTTCGACAAGACTTGAGTGTAATCAATTTTTCAGAGTTCATTCAACTGTCTGCGATTTTACAATTATCTTAATATTTTTCCAGACTTCTAGCAAACCTCCACTTGATGCTTCTTCATTCTTTGCGTGCCAGTTCGTTACTCAAAACGCATTCAACACTAACTCATCTTTCACTCCTTCCTTTTATTTTCTTTCATTTTATTTCCGAATTAATCAAGGTACACTATAAATCACACCGTTTAATATTTAAAACATCCATATTTTATTAATTAAACCAATCTAAAACAATTCACGAAACGTGATTTAAGTCGGGGCGTCTTTAAATATGTTCAAAATGGTCTCCCTTATACGCACTTAAATAAGTTTGATGATATTGCATGTTTACTGTCTCGTAAATCTGCTGACATTCGAGATTTATTGTTATAGGATGCTGGGGCCACAAATTATGTTCGACACAATTCGGCCTTTGTCTGAACCGAACGATTTTTGTGATTGCTTTCCGAGGCTGGCGTTATAAGTAAATCTAAGTGTATTCCGAGAAAATCTCCTCCTACACGTTTCACTCTCGATAGATTGTAACTATGAAGTCTAACAATAATCTCGACTCTCGAGATGATTTGGAGTGTTTTCGTAATATTCAATCTGAGTAGCTGCTTGAAATTGATGTTTAACTCAAACTCCTTCAGTTAGATAATTGCTCGATATCGTCGATACGTCTCGAAAATCAATTGAAATGAAGGTTGTTTTTATTCTAGTTGAAGACTTCATTCAAAGACAATGCCGATATATCACATAATTTATGCGACGGAATTGAATGTTAATAGAGTCATAAATATCATGTTACTCGTAGTTGAAGACCTCTTATATTAATTAAGATTCACCTGATTCTAAGAAAACGTGTTTGCCTGATCCGTCATCACTAAACAACGCAAGTGGATGCTTAAATACTCAATCACTATCATAAATAACAAACGATCCGAACTTCATGTCCTGATGGGCGTACGTAGGAAGAAGAATCTAGGAGCCTTAAACGTTACTAAATAGCACTGACTCACCATACTATTAAGGTTAAGGATTACTCCCTCTATTATTATTATTACTTCCATGATTATTATTGCAGTGGCCAATCTGGAAATTTCTTAACTGATTACGGGCCTTTAGCCACTGTAGAAGTAATCTGGCCTAACAGGGAAACGCCAGTGTGACCCTTGTCAGGATATGCCTCATTTCCGTTCCAGCCTTGCATGTAAAACCACCAGCATCATTCAGGCTCTAAAAGTGGCAAATGTCAGAGCTGTCCAAGATGCCACGTAGGTACTTATCGGAGAAAATTTGTATTATTAGTCAGTCGATATGAAAGGAATATTAAGGATTATATCCAAGATAAAGATTTAAATAGTAAATTTCAATAAAAGAACTTGAGAGGCAGTAATAGAGCGAAAAAGAAAAGAAGCTAATAAAATCAAGCAGGATGTCGACTCCATACTCAATACAAATTAAGTATAGTAAAATCTATAATAACAGACATAAAAAATAGACAAGTCGTGAGTACTCCGGGTGTACCATCTAGGGTTGTAACAGGAAACCTCCGATTTCGCTACTGCGGAATTCCCACATCCGCAACGGCCTCCTCAAGCGGCAGTTGCGGATGCAAAGTTGTGATAGAGGCGTGCTAAACGAAAATCCACCATAATTCGCTTAGTTAAACCTTTAATCTGGCCTCAGATATTGAAGATGTAACTTTTGCTCCCACTAGTAAGAAATCTCTTAGATTGCGAGAAGGTGACAAAGCCGAAAACTGTTCAGGTGAGATAGAATTTTCCTCTTTATTACCAATACGTTTTCTTAGCTTAATTTATGTCCCACTCCTAGGCAAAGGCCTCCTCTTTCTCTTTTTCAACCATGCCTCCGGCTACCTTTGCGTCTGCGGAACGGAAGCTCAGCAACTCGACCACCACCTAAAGTCCTCGGTAACATCCCTAGTCCCAACCACATAAGTTTGGAGGCGTACCCTGAGTGAGGCCAAGTTATTATCGCGCATAAATCCATAATGATTGGCCGTCTTGCGCAGATAAGTGCCTATTACAAGTGATCGGTGTAAATGAGGTGCGTCACGTAGAATTAGACCTTGTTCTGGGTCTAATGCGTCGGAGGTAATGGGAGTGCTGAACTTGCAGGGAAATTAAGGTTTTAAAATCTGTTAGTGGCTAGATATTAAAGATGGACAGGCTAGTAAGGAATATGGATTATCCGGTCACATTTACGGTCGGTGACGAAACGGCACTCAATAAAGTTGAAAGAGAAAACAGGAAATTAAATTAAAAATCGCCTACATTTATTAAATTCAATCAGTCTTGCAATAACAGTGAATGTTATTTAACTAAAATATAAGGCTAGGTATTAGGTGCTCTAGATTTATTACCAATATATAAATTTACATAGTATAAACCTTGTTTGTACCTTTGTTTTTTACTATTTTTCTGTTACTTTGTGATTGTTGTTGTTGTGTTGTTTCTATGTCGAATAAATGTTTTCTATTCTATTCTATTCTTTTTTATAAAATACTTAATTAACAATAACAACCTACACGTATAAATACACTTAAATAAAAATAAAACTACGAACGCGTATAAAAGGGCAGGGGTCATAGGGCGTCAAAAAATTCATCCACATCGCTGTCAACGTGAAAAGTGCCCAGAAAAAGGTAAAATAAAAACCAACTAAAATATTAATTGAGAACACAGGTGAGATGTACAGATTAGTAGGCGACACTCTAGCTAAATATTTAAGCAGCGGCTTGTCGGCAATTTGAGCGCCGACTAGTCGTCCAGTCTGTTGGCCCGATGACCAAGTCCATAGTCGGCCCATGTCTAGTCTCTAGCTGTAATAGTTGCTCTTGAAATGCGTGGCAAATATGGTGTGTGAAGGAATATTGCAGTCAGCAGTCAGCATAGTATTTGTGGGTAGATTGCTAGTGGTTGTTTGTTAAACGTAGCTGTCAACGATGGGAAGCGGGTTTGTATTGGCGCATCCACACATCCCGCCGGCTTATGCCGCCGGTTCGCCACGGCTGTGGGCTAGTCGTCTTGCTAACTGAACTTTATTGCACTAGTACGATTCGCGTGCATCGTTTCAAGCGGTACTAAGGCCGGTTCCTCAACGCTAAATTATTGCAAAATTAATGTGACAAATTGTAAACCACGCGTTATCTGTCTGTTGTGATTGGTTGAATGCATTTTAAACAGCCAAGCAGCAGATAACCGGCGATTATGCGTCGATTACGTTAATAGCCCGTTAAATGTGTTGGAGAAACCGGGGGTAATAGTTATATCAACTGTGAATTGTGAACGAGATTTGGCTTCTGTATAAACTGTTTCTTTTTTTTTAAGAAAACGTGTTGCGCCGACCCCAAGTAACATGGGGTACGGACAGAAAGATGATGATAAAACTGAATATTTTTCAAATAGAATGTGGAAAAAAGACCTTGAAAATAACGGTTGAATTGAGTCATACACTCTGCCCAAGATTTGGCATGCAATTGTTAACAGTTTGGCTGCCAGAGAACGAGACACAATAGAAAATGTATTGTTTGTCGGGCATCTGGCAGTTAAGGTGTTAAATTAATCCCTTGCCAGAAACGTGGATCCACGCGAGACACATGGGTTCTTTACCCGGCTGCAAGGAAAGGGCTGTATGTATCTTTGTATGTATGTAATATTCTTTGTTACCTCTTATCTTTCAAACCACTTGACGGATTTTCATAATTAAGACATCGTTAGATACGTTTTGGCCGCCCAAGGTTTCTTAGATAAGTGTCGTTAAAAATAATAAACATGGCGGATTTTTTGTGCCATATTGTAGAGGTTGCAATTTATTTTGCTTCGCAACCTTCGTGTAAGCCTGTAAGGTATTAAAATGAAGGGCTTTTATAGCCTACTTACCCTACCTTTAGCTTTTATTACCAAAATATATACTACTACACAATATATACCAGTCGGGTAAAACGTTGTTAATAAAATAAAAAAACCGGACTGGACTGGAGGGACTGCACAGTATGATTTTCTTCTTGTGATCTTGGCAGTCTGGTTTTTTGATTTTATTAACATTTTTTTAATATTTTCGGTAATTACAGCATTCAACCGGTTAATGGTTATTAAACCTATGATAAATTGATTGGCCTAATATAAGTGGATTTTGGAAAACCACACAGTCATATTCTGCTTTTCTGACCGTCGCGTCGGTTTGCCGCATCCATTTTCAATAGATTACAAGAACACGTTAACAGTATATGTGTAGGTACTACATAAATTCTACTGTTGTAGCGTTCACGAGTATTGAAGATGTCTTCAGAATTCGCAACTTTTTCCTGTATTTGCTATATTTTAAGTTGGCCTTCGAAACCGCGCGCTAATTTCGCCACTGCTTAATGTAGGCAGCGTGGCCGAGTGGTCTAAGGCGCTGGTTTTAGGCACCAGTCCGAAAGGGCGTGGGTTCGAATCCCACCGCTGTCAAAAACTTTTTGTATTTTTCATTTCTAATGTATGGATATTTCGCGCTTGGTATTTTATTTATTTGTCTCTAAATGTTATTTATCAAAAAAGTTTATCTTTAGTATTTTTTTTTACTTATAAAATTGTTTTTGTTGTTACAGGTATGGTGTGATTTTAAAATCGAGACGAATGGATTAATGCTCGGTGGTAAAGTAAAATAAATTAACATAATATTACATTCTCCGGCAGCCCTAAGGCCCTAACCACACGACAATAAAAGAAGAAAAAATTGTGCGGTCACCGAAGGGAATTTCCCAAATACCATAGATAAAACAACACCATCTTGCATCTACAGTTCACGCATAGGAAAATGTGTTTTAATGTCTAAGTTTTAAGGGGTGCATGGTTGGTATAATTAAGTTTGCCAGGACGACAAAAACGGGGCCAGAAATCTGTCATTGCATTTGTCAGTGGCATGCTTCGGACAAGGCGAATCGATGGGGTTTCGTCCGTTCGTAGATAATGGTTTATTTTTTTGCGCTGCTTCAATATTTACCTTGTTTTCGGTAGCCCTTATTATTAGCTTTTATTATTGTTTTGCTACGGTCTTATTTGTGCAAAATACACTAATATTATGAAGAGGTAACATTGTTTGTTTATTTGTTATCCACACATTCTCAAGATTTTTTTATAAATTGGTTGTACGGTATAATTATATTAAATATTATTAAATTATATTCTATTTTATTTTTAGACTTTTTATCTGGGAGCAAAGCCAAGGTAAAAACAATGTTTAATATTTTAAAATAATATTACCTATTTATTTAAATTACTTTTTATTATCGTAATATTCTTTTGTTATCACTTGCTGCCACTTTTTGTTGTGTTTGTCAACTTCGTCACCTCTGCGACTTTGGGGTTATCAGGTTTTTGCTTAAGGCGATAAATAAAACCCGAGACTTCGTTAATATTTTAAAATAATACTTTAATTAACATTAGGTAACCTCCTTAATTTAAATTAAGTAGCTTGTGGATAACTTGTAACAACCTCTCGGTTCGATCTTCAAGGTTAAGCAGCACTTGAAGAGGTAGGTGCTTGGGTCGTTGACCATTCCTTAAATACCGAGGTCTTTCCGTGGCTCAAAAAGCTGGTTAAGCTTTTGGTCCTGGCTTCTTCTTGTTCGTGTAAGGATGTGGCCAATTAAGCCGCCTCCGAGAACCCCACATGCCTCTGACTTGGCTATTGGTCCTGGCTGACATTATTAGATCTTCAACAGTCGTTGAGGGTAGCCAAAAGCCAGAAAATCTAACAAAATCTTAAACCAAGCGCAAACCGAAAAAAAAGAATAAAAAACCGACTAAGTGCGATTCGCGCACGAAGGGTTCCGTACAATTATCGCAAAAAATCACGTCTGTTGTATAGGAGCCCACTTAAATATTTATTTTATTCTGTTTTTAGTATTTGTTGTTATAGTGGCACAACATCTGTGAAAATTTCAACTGTCTAGCTATCACGGTTCATGCGATACAGCCTAGTGACAGACAGACAGACAGGGTCCCGTCCCGTTTTTACCCTTTGGAACCCTGAACCCGGAACCCTAAAAAAATAACTGAACCAGTCTTGCCAACGCGCACCGTAAATGGGTTGAAGAGGTCTAGGAGAACTGGTTCTCAGCCGCATCCGGTTACATTGGAAGCCGACCTCAGCAGTTCAGCATATTTGGGGAGGAGTTAGGCTGATATTTAATTTAAATTCTTCCTATCAAACAGTGTACTTACGAAGATATTTCCCATCAGGTTTTATGTCGTGAAATCGCATGTGGCTTGATGAATATCAATTTTATATTTATCACGTCATAGCTAGACATTGCTGGTTTTCTGATGAGTTCAGCTTTAAAGCGGTACCCCGAGCAAAACGCCGCGCAAGCCGTTTTTTGTGCTGTTTTTAGGAGCTATCTACTCGTTATTTAAAAAGAAATATCAATTAATAAAAATACATTAAATTTCTACATAATATTGATTCTAAAATGGTAGATTTCGTTTTTTTTAATGATGTATATATTTCACTAATCTCCTTCCAAAAAAAATATAAAAATGAGAAATAATGATTGATAGCATGCATCTCCTCGTAAAGTGTTCATTAATTATTTTTTTAACTAACACTAATGGATAGACAATTTAATAACGAACATTTTTGTAGTATTTTTTTTTCAAAAGACCAAGATTCGATTTTATAAAGATTTTATTCTAAAATCTGGGCGTATACTGTAATTCATGCGCCACCAGTGCCTCTAGACCAATAGGAATGCACATATCGCATTTTTTGGTCAGGGTACCGTCTTAACTGGCAGAAATAATTTCTAGCTATCTGAGACATGATTATTTTGAATTGAACTACATCATTATTTCAATCAGCATGTAATAGGTAAACAGCTTTCAGTGCATCTAAACTAATATTACAAATGCGAAAGTACCTAACTACACACACCGGCAAAATTAGCGAAACAAAATAATAATGTTGTTTTTTTTTCAAATACGATTTAATTTTTAAAACTTATTTTGGGACAGGTTGTCATACTTAAAACTACACCTTTTAAAATAGAAATCAGATCGCATTTAGAACATTTTGTGAGTGTGAGTAATACGATTTTATGTGAAAACTACACATTGTTGATTTTTAAGGTTATTATGGAAAGTTAAAAAAAAATATTAAAAAAACCTTTTTACGATGAAAATTATATCACAGATAATTGAGTGTTTCCTCCACGTTCTTTTAATAAAGTTTTCAGCCGCCTAGACATGTTGGAAATAATATTATCCGTTGTCTGAATCATTCCTATACAACGTCCTACCTGAATCCAATATTGCTCCTCTACCAAATGCCAGAGTAGTTTATAAAATTGACAGAGGTTGAGACCTTGACTGCTGCGCTGCGTGTCACCTTCCTTCAATTCAATTTAAATTTCTTCCACACTCATCACTACACGATATTTTACTTCATTACTCCTTGGAGCAACGACGATGTTTTCAATTTATGGACCTTTGGCAGGCATGATCAAACCAAAACCAGCTGCCTTCGACCCCGTTCGTATCGTAAGCTCACTTATTTTTGCACCTTGAACTTCCTCCAGCTCATTTCTGGCTTGGAGGGCCTTTAAACGCAGGTTTTTGCGAATGCGAAATAAGTGATCCTGAGGGAAAGTACTCTCGGACAAAGCCTCTGCTAGAAGCTAGTATGTAAGGTACCTTACATACTAGCTTCGTAAAGTAACCTAACACGAACGAGATGACGGGAGCTGCGTTCGCTCGCTTTGCTCGCTCACTTCAGCTCCCGTCATCTCGTTCGAACCTAACCTGTCCGTGTCGGGGTGCCCTAGGTTCCCGAGCTCGCTTCGCTCGCTCTTGTACTGATTCGTTGACCATAAATACATAGGCATATAGATAAATCGCCGACTTGTGTGATACTGTTACTCCACCTATTGATTTATGGCCTAAACCGCATTGTACACACCTCAAGCAAAAATTTCTCCCCAATTCTCCACCTCTCCGTGTCTTAACACATAATTAATAACACCACTCAAGTGCCTTACATCATTAATTCCCACTACATCTCCAGGAGGGTCTATCATTCAGCACTGGTCGCGTTTTTCAAGGGCCTCGATCATAAGGGTCGTTGTTTCATGCCTGTTGGCCACACAAGTGTTGACACTGACGGCCTTGTTCATATGAAATTCAAATTCCATGAATATAGGAGGGTGAGACGGAGACCTATAAGGTCGTAGCTTGGGTCGTATGTAAATTGTAAATACACACACACTTAATAAATTTGGTTAGATTGCTTGTTGAGTGTGGATTGGTATCTAATGAATTGAATATTGGAAATTTATTGAGAGTATTTTGGGTACTTTGGAACGGTGGTATCAATGCCACCAGTGTATATGAACTGTCTAAATAAGAACCATCTTGTACTAACCATAAAGAAGTGCTTTATTGTCCGAAAGAGCATTTGACTGACGATACCTTGGCAATTAAAAGCAAGACAATTAACGAATTAGTAGACAAGACAGCAGCTGTTTAAAAATAGAAAAAAAGTACAAACAAGACCATAAATCGGAAAGCCGCTACCCTGAGAAAAAAACCAAAATTAAAAATACAATTCCTACGTCAATCCACAGATTAACAACAACAGAGATTCATCTGTCTGTCACGCTGACGGGAATCGCTCTCACGGCGAGAATGTCAGCCATTGATTTGCGCCGATAAATTTGTATGCGAACGGCGCCGCGGCGCATCATCAGTCAGATGTAGAATACCAGGAATTCATAGTGCGTAGGGAGCTTAGCTGAGGAGCTGAGGAAATACAACTCATTATGCGCGGACATACAGGCGGTAGTTGAGACGAACTGAGAAAAGATACGTTTTTTGAATAGGTAGCTTAGCTTACCTGAGGAGTCAATTTGATGGACAATAAGTGGCTGACTTGATCAGCCCTATAGTTTTTTAGACGAGGAAGAGGAAATAGGTTAAAGTGGGAGTTATAGTAGGAAAATTATTAAAGGATAGATAGGATAGGAAGATTTGATAAATTATAAGTATGTAAAGAAGTATGTAAGGATCGTAGTAGGTGGCGTTCTGTAGTTTCTGCCTACACCCATGGGAAAAATGCGTGCGTTTATGTATGTATGTATAAAGGATTGACACTTCTGGCTAAAGATGCAGATGAAGGGGAGGGAACTTATACGAGTTGAAACGTCTATATCTTATCAAAGGTATATATTGTGAAGAAAGCAGTAAGTCTATAGTTGTTTGCTGCTCACCTTTCACTCTTTAGGTCCCCCTTCATAGAACAACTGCATATCTTGAAGTATTTCCCTCAAGAATTGCAGTCGTTGGAACAACAAATTCACTCATATGTCTATGTTCAAATCCATTATACATTCCACTTGCAAACAACATGCTTGTTGATACCCAAAACAGTATGCAGCCCGCTAAACTAAGGAAATACAAGCCATTACCAGGTCTCTATATATAGACGACGACGTTCGTCCGTCGGTCACGTTCATACCCCATTAATACTTGTAACTAAGAACGGGCAAACACTGAACTTGCGTCTTGTGAAACGTTAAAATTAATATGTGTGCTTGCGAACAAATGACGTTGAAATTGCAAACAGTTTCGGAGTTTCGATTTCAATATTGAATTGTGTTTTCATTTGGGTTTCAAGGTTTGGTTTTCGATTGTCATAATCTGGGATGGAGATTTTTTTTATCGAAATCTTGGTGAATACTAGGTATCTACGCGTTTGATTTATTTTGTCTTCATTTTCTAATAGATATAACCTAGGTACAGGAGTGAATATATTACTTCTAGAGTTCTAGACAATCGTGCTTCACCGTCGACCAAATTCCTCGCTTATCATTAGGTGTGATAGTGGTCAAGCGTGAGCTTAATCTGTTAATAAAAAATAATCAAAAAATTGGAATAACAATATTTCTAACAACGTACTGAAAGTGATGTGCAAGTTAACCCTAATTGTGTAAGATAAGAAACTTTCTTGCATTCCTTGCTTCATATGTTTAGTAAAAATTAAATTATAAATTTAAAAACCGCTGACCCAAAATTTTAAATTAAATTTATTATTTATTTATTTTTTTGCTTTTTAAACTACATATAATATAACTAGTAGTAGACACGCTTAAATCGACAATCTATCGAAACACATCATTATAACACGATATCTTGTGGAAAAACCCAGATTCAAAGAGATCTTTTAAACGGCTGTCCCAATTTTAATTAAACATAGCTACGAACATTCTCGACAAAGCCACCTTTAAACAAACAAAAACTAAATCAAAATCGGCTCATCCGTTTAGGAGCTATGATGCCACAGACAGATACACAGCAACACACGTCAAACTTATAACACCCCTCTTGTTCCGTCTACTCGATTGCGTAAAACCACAATGAATACATCTGAGTTATCAAAATGAAAGAGAAAAAGTGTGCTTCGTGCTGTTAATACAGATGCAATGAGGGTGCAGATGCAGAACTAACGAAGCACTAGCTCATAATAATCTCCTCAATAAATTACTCTATAAACTCTACAAATAAGTAACCGTTCAAACCTTATCCTCGCTTATTAACCCCAAACCACCCATAAGGTTCACCATTAAATGCTTCAAATAACTCAACTATTACCTTATTAAGGATCGTTATCTCGTCACTCAAGAGACTGTCGTCATTTATAATAATAAAACGAAGTCGGCTGTTAAACAGTGTCGTGTGAACAGCAATCAGTGCTTCATGTAAACATGGGATCCTTGCCACATGTGTTGATATACTGTTGTCAGTAAACGCTGTCGATGGCTTAAAAATAGATGGCGTATGCTCCAAATTGACGGGGTTTTATGATGTTATTGCTAAATGGAATCCAGATGATGGCTTTAGTCAAGAGATGGGAAGACTTGGGCACATTTTTGTTTGAAATATAAGCCCTATAATAGTATTGACGATATAAAAAGGTGACTTAAGACCTAATAAGACGGCCCATATTTCAAATCAGTTTGAGAACCTCTACTCGTCACAGTAGCCATAGCAACGGAAGAAAACCCTTGAATGGTGTCATTAAGAATCAAGCTATCGATGTCAATTTAAAACTAAAAAATGAAAACAATAATAAAACACTTCTTACACACTTTTTACATTAATTAAATACAGCTCAAAGATCTATTCAAATTGAGACAGTTTCCTACGAACCAAATCAACCAAACAAATGCGAGCCAAAATTTAACAACGTGCACAAAACCATCCATCTTTCTCAAATCTACAATTAAACTACGCATTCTTTAGCGAATAAACAACGGTTTTTCGAAGTCCTTAATTTTGCAAACGAGTTCCCACTGAATTAATGTTTTGGGCAATTAAAATTTTAACTCCGTCGACCTTCAGGTGTTTATAAAAAAGGCAACAATTATGGAAGGCCGAACGTTCACAGCCCGTAGCCTGTATCTCGACGATGCATACCGTTTTAACAGCAACGAATTTTGCGTTTTTAGCTTTGATCACTTTGTAATTACTCTTTTTGTCTGTCCGTGTCGTCTTTGTGTTGTTAGATACGGCTTTTGTAATTGCTATTTTATAAATACTGATGATATTTTTGCCGTGTCCGCCATGACAGATCGAATTTTCACAGGCATTCACTTACGTAAGATGTTTGTTTCTTATTTAGAAATACTTGTGTGTTAAACACGTATGAAATTCTATATAGCTTTAAGAAAGGAAAAAAAAAAGTGCATTAGCTTGACGTCAAGTCAAATTAAGGGAAAGGTGTAATTTAATGAGGTTCTTCGATGACGCACTGGTGACGGTAGCACCTGCTTCTACATAATTCATTGTTTCCTTAAAATTCAGTGGGACGTTGTCACTTAGGGCTTCTACCTCAAAACACATGGTATGCGTACAAGGTGTCACATGTCCTGTATCTAATCCTACTATTAGTTTTACTATTCTAGTCTAAACTGCAATAAATGCATCTTCCTAAATTAACACTTGTACATCCACATCTCCAATTTAATTTGGACCGCAGACGTAATAAATAAAACAGTACACGGACTAAGCTTTTATCCCCGTTTCATTCAGCACGTAACATTTATTTTGTCTTTCGTTTACCGGTGTTTTATTTCTATTTCCTTCGTAGGAAGAGGGAATGTTCGTTTGTGTCGTAAAAATAATATCAATTATTATAATTGGGCCGGTAGCGGTCGGTCCACGTGCCGTCTTCGCTTCTATAGTTTTTATGTTTTCTGCCGCATTCCTTTATGTAATGGTTTTGTTCCGTAAGGGTTTAATTAAGAGCGTTTTTGGGATTTTATTAGTTTCTTCTTTGATTGTTTGTTGTGTTGTTTTTCCTTTGTTTGTTTCTTTATGTCTAAGGACTTTGTATTGGTATACTCATTTGTGGAAGAAACATTTGTAACGTCATTTTACCCACTCATAATTATATATGCTTGATTATGTTTTACTCCTACGCTTAGTTTTCACACTCGTAACTACTTTCTCGATTTTCTAATTAGAAAATCTTTTGTCATAATTTACAATTGTTTATTGCCTCTTTCTACATATTTTTATTTTTTGCTTGCAGTTTAGTAGTTAAACGGGCAATGTATCTTATTTCTTGTCAGAAATGCATTTTGTTTTCGCTCAAATCAAATTTATAAGTTGCAACAATGTAGAGGAGGCGTTTTAATAAGTTCTTTGTAAAAACGTTCGACTTCTTTGAAGTCTTTCATGTTGCCGACCCATTTAATTTGGTCCAAATCAATTAACTTTTTAGTTTTAACTTTAGTAACCGTACAATAATTAAATCACTTAAAATGCAAGTTATTAGCAATAAAGTCGTATATGCTTTGTTGATTTTATTATTGAACTTGTGGATATACAGAGAAAAACAACTAGCGAGTCCAAACATTTTTTAATGGTTAGGACGCATGCTTTTAAAAAAATTAAGACAATATGTCTGATACAGTGATGACCATTGGATTCGACATAATTGTTATTAATGATGATTCAATAAGTATTTTCTTTCGTAAACAAGAAGAAGATACTTGTTCTGATATGAATACCATGAATGATAGGCTCATAAATACAAAAACACAAAGAAATAACTTCACAGGTATGACTGTTGGCAGTTCCAACTGCAATAGAAATCAGTACGTAGGTAAACGATTCTTTGGAAATACCTATCTCATGAAATAAACGAGTTTCCTGGTAAGTGGAAAGTATATTTATTTTGTAGATATTAGATACAGCTGTAGTGTTTCGTATAAGAGCTTTATCAGTACTGCACTCAAATACTGTAGGTTATTACGACGTTTGTCAGCCTTAAATGGTAGCAAATACAATACGGGATTTTACACTTTATAACAAAGGAGACATTGCGAGGAATAGTACTTGAATTTCTTTAATAGACTGAGAGACAGTTGTTGCTAATATTGCATCTGTTCACATTTTTTAAGCAGCAGAACTGAATCCTTGAAGAATTATGAGTAGAATGAAGTCTTAGCAAGTCTGTTGATTTTTCAATTCATTTCAGTACTTGGCATAGGATTGGGGAACCACCCATAAGCACAAAACGTTTTGGAGACACATTTATTATGCTTACAGGTAAGGAGTGGAATTCCCTGCCTGAGTCTGTTTCCCGATAGCTACAATCTTGGAGTCTTTAAGTCAAGCGTGAATAGGTTTTTTTCTAGGCAAGCGTGCTTCATCGTCGGCCACATCATTGCTTACCATCAGGTGAGATAGTGGTCAAGCGCGAGCCTATAGACTATAATAAAAAAAAATATAATGTAAAGCTCTGAATCGTGGCAGTCTTTACAATATCATCATCTTCTTCGCCCTCTAATTGGGCTCGGCTTCTCTTTTCTTATGGCTGCCGCCACGCTCTTGTCCTTATTCAGGTTCTACCCGCCATTGGAACAATGGTGTCTGCCCATCTCGCCGCCGGACGACCGTGTTGGTCGTTCTTCTAATAGATACGTCTAATAGTCTATTGTTTTAAATGTTCTCCCTCTAATAAACTTCACAGATAGTTAAACTTATAACTCTATCCCCATCTTTAAAAGCAACGTAAATTACGTACTTCAACTTCCTTTCCGCTACGCCTACCCAAGACCCGAATAATTGCTGTTATTTTTATCACAAAAACAGTCATAAATAATTCATTCAACACATGCCATATGCCACGAAAACATTAATTATAAATTTAGATTCGGCATTACTCGCTTTGACTGTATGCGGAGCGACCAAACGTGAAATTATGGGTTGTCAGGGCAACTTGTGTCTTTTATCTTTATCATTTGATATAGTGTTGGAAAAAGTTATGTGTTGGTATGTTTGGTGTTGTTCTTGTTACAATTGAGTGAGCAATGGTTTAGGCTGCAGGAATCTGCTGGGTGCGAGACGCACGGGAGCAGTAAATGTGGCGACACTTAGGGCAGGTCTTCATCGAGCAGTGGACGTCTTTCGGCTAAAATGAAAATGGAACTGTTGCTGGAAATGGGATAAATCATAGATGAGAAAAATCTGTTAATAGATAACTAGGATATCTGACCGAAATAAAGTATTTAAATTTATTTGTGATCCACGGTGGTTCAGACCGGAACAAACATTTTTATAAAATAAAAGTGATCCCCCACGGTATCAAATACGGGTTATCCGACCGGAATAAATAGAATTGATTGTGTAATGTATTTTACAATGCATGTCCTCGAAAAGAGCGGTTTTCCAAGCAGCCAAACTGTGCGGAAAGTGTCACTTTTTTTCACTAGTGCTTTTTACTTTCCTGTATTTTTTTTATTTTAACTCCAACGTCAGCCCGACGCATAGAGTTTTTATTATTTGAGAAAAGTATTAAAAATTAGTTATGTACAGATTATCATTCATATAAAAGGTAGAATAAAACTAATACTTCATTTTAGGCGTTTTTAATTACTCTAGATTTAGATTTTGATCAATAAATTTATTGTAAATATTAATTAAATATGTTTGGCAGAATGTATATTTTGCTCGTGCCTTATTGCGTTACGATGTGACAGCTATTTGCACATGCGCAGTAGATATGCCCGAGAAACTATTAGTTAATCTGTGGATATGCTGAACGCGCTTGAATACGCCCGCCATTTTATTAATTTCATTTTATTAATTTATTTATTTCCTCGCACAATGCATAGTAAAATGTTGTATGATACACGTACGTAAGATGATTTCCGACTCGTGTCGATTTATCCACTCACTCGCTTCGCTCGCTCGTGAATAAAAATGCCACTCATCGGAAATCACCTACCTTCCGTACTTGTAGCATAAATAACTATTTTGTTGTTTCAAACAATACAAGAAAATCTCTATACCTATTATAATTTTGGTTCTGCATGTAATTTACGAGCAGCTGCCTGAAATTTCGATTTCATAATTTCTTCAAATATTGGAGCAAAAGACTGGATAACGTTTTTTTTTCTAAACACTTGGGATGGTGATAGAAAGTAAGTTATGCAATTAGGGTGTAGATAGGATTGAAATGCAATAAAAATTATAAAAAATAAAAAAAAACCCGACGGCTCCCGAAGCGAACTAAAAAGACGTAAACAAGAAAAGAAAATCATGCTATGTTGTCGGAGGATACATCTGGTTTTGGTCAGCCAGCTCGCGAACATGTATCCTCTGATAGTTCGCTTCTGAAGCAGTCTGGTTTTTGGATTTTTTTAACATTTTTATTATGTTTAATTTTTTAGCTATATTTTTTTTTTACCTACTTTATCTACCTACTTTTAAACATATAAATCTTATATATTTATGAAGTCAACTCTTAGAACCCTTTATTTTGATATCCCACACGATGGGTTTGGAAGATAAAAAAAAATGGATGGTATTTAAAAGTACTTCAATTTATTCCTATTTCATTTACCTAATTTTGCCTGTGTTCCACCAAATATACTGAATGTGCACCAAAATATGTTCATTAAAATATGTCATAACGAGCATCTATTTAACAACTGTTGCAAATTTGTAACAAGTAAAATTTCACAATTTAAAAAACCCCCGACGCATTTATCTTGCGAAAACACCCCGATTCAAACAGTAAAATGCCCATAACTTTTGAACAGCTGAACCGATTGTATTCAAACATAGCTAAGAACACTCTCGACAAAATTACCTTTCAAACAAAAAAAACTAAACCGAAATCGGTTCATCCGTTTAGGCGCTATGATGCCACAGACAGACACACAGATACACAGCAACACACGTGAAACTTATAACACCCCTTCTTTTTCCGGCGGGGGTTAAAAATAGTAATACACCTAATTTTAAAAACAAGCATTTATTTTTTTATTTAAGTTTAGTTTTTTAGTTTAGTTTAGTTTTCGAATAAGTCGACGTAGCCCCGCTGCGCGGGGCTCCTATTTCTGTCTGCAGGGTCAAAAGTATCCTAACACGAACGAGATGACGGGAGCTGAGTTCGCTCGCTTTGCTCGCTCACTTCAGCTCCCGTCATCTCGTTCGAACCTAACCTGTCCGTGTCGGAGTGCCCTAAGTTCCCGAGCTCGCTTCGCTGGCTCTTGGACTGATTCTTTGATCATAATTTATTCGTAGATCAACTAATATTTGGTGCACAATCAGTATTTTTCGGGGAAGAATAAAATAGTTATTGTTACAATAGAATATTTGCAGCGCACTACAATAAAAAAGTGGTGTTAATTTGGAATTTGTTTGATGCAACATATTTTGTTGGCCGAGTAGTTTAATTATAGTAAAACAATTAAACGGGTTTAAGATCAATATTTTAGAAATGCATACATAGATGTACCTTTAGATTTTTGGTGAACACAAAAATATTATCCAAAAAAAATAATTGAAAAATAACCTTAACCCACCATTTTTTTCTAGTTTCAATGTAGCCAGTGACACTCGTAAGATTAAGACGAATCGATTTACGATGATGATTCTTATCATCAAAATCGGCCAACGCCTTTGGTCTCTAGAACGCCACATAGGAACAAACATACACACGTATACTGATAAACACATTACCCACCTTTGCGTCGTGCACTCGGGTAATACCCTTTCACTATACTCCGCTAGTTCTACTAATACTTTTCCTTATTATCGTACTTTTGTGCATTATCTATACAGGGAATCACGGAAGTGTTCAATAAGTATGTATTTCGGATATGCATAAAAGAAAGATGCTTATCACATAATACTTAATACATACTAGTTTTATGAAAGCAATGAAATGGGCTTATCATCTGATGGCAACCGTCGATAGCTACTTGATAAATGATTTACATAATTAGAATAATTAAATAAAACATAGATAGATTGGAATCAATCTTGAAATCTGATCAGATTAATTTAAATATAATTCTAGAAAAGTTATCTTGAATCCATTAACTTAACAAGCAAGATTTAATGAGATAAGTTGAGTAGTAAATATCACATAAATGCTTCCACGGTCTTGATAAAGGCTATTCAATGAATCTGCATAGCCTTTTTTCAACTATGTTCGGGTCAACTGCCAGTCTGACCGACGACCTATCCACAATATAAATATGGACGAACAGTATGGAAACTGCCTACAAACGCTCGAAACGGCACACTCTTTGTACTTTTCGTCCATATTTATACTGTGACATATCTGACATCCAAAACCCAGTAATGGTAGGTAGCATGATGCCCCTTGGGAAGACTACAGTCAGATTGCCTTATTTCTAACTATATGATACACCAACACCAACGCACCATCGTGCTGGTTGGCGACCGAAAGGAAGGGCTCGATGGAAACTCCCGGGGTGGTTCGGGCATCTCCGCAGTCTCCAGACTTGTCCTGCAATGATGGCGTCCTTTTAGTGCGTGTCTGTAGGTTAGCAGCGTGGAACCTCATCTCATTTCCTTCTCCTCTCCCTCCTTCCGTCGATACGACTGTCGAAGATCTACAAATATCAGCCGGGAGTGCCAGGACCTACTGCTTAACGTACTTTCCGAAACACGGTGGAATCTGGATGTGTCACCCATCCACGGACCGACCTCGGCAAGCATTTCTAAACCTTGAAGACCGAGCAGTGCAGCTGTTATTAATTACCCAAGAGATTCTCCAGTCAGCATTTCTATTAATAAATTCATTAAAATTCCGATAAATTTATCAATTTATTGGAGGTATCACAGGGCTATCGCTATGTCCCTTCGTAGAATATATTACGGTAGATTGGACCCTACCTACCCTGCCCTAAATTAATAGGCCCCTATCAATTGAGCGTTAAAATATGCAAATAAAATTGTTGAAAATAGCCCCACGCTGACGGTGTGACACGCTGTAGGAACACCACGATTTATGGCGCTTTTTTATTATTTTTTATGTAACAGTCAAAGTACTTTGGAATTTTAAACGGAATACCATGTCTAGGTACCCAATACAATTTGAATTTTGTAAAACGTCTACTTCAACTAGTCTACTACTACTGAGATGATATGAGTGATATGACGCAAACAGATATGTATGGTAGAACAAGACATGCTAAGCATGCAGAGCAGGGTAGCATTTAATCCATCAAACGGCGCGTTCAAACGCTTATAAGCTGCTGCAGTTCTGAATACTTGAAAGGTTTCCATAAACGCAGCACCGACCACAAACAAATTTGCATCAAGGCAATCGGAAGATAAATTAATTACCAAGAATATAATATACAAATAAGTTTAACATGAGTAATTTGAAATTCAACCAGTTCCTAATCCAACAAAGTTATAAAAGTATTTCAAAATACTCTAATTTCTCATGTTTACTTCCAAATCACATCATCTTAAAAAGCAATAAGCAGTTTACCTAAGTACAAACAGCGAACATTACACCGTTTACACTCGCGTAACGGCCCTCAAGTTGCACAGTAGCTAATCTAAACACAATTCCTCGCAAAATTTTCGAGAACTCATTGTCTTCCTACTTGGTAATCCTATACTGAAGCGCTCGCCCAATTAGCTCGCGCGGGAAACTTGCTATTCAGTTACTGAGTTTTTGTGTCAAATGAGATGGAACGCTACCATAGAATAAGGAATTATAGAAGAGATAATCCAGCTCCAAGCGTGTATTAAAAGCCATGGTTCAGAGCATTCATCATTTATAATATAGCCACTATGTCAGGATTTTGACGTTGCCGCGTCGCTTGGGATGATTATTTCACAATTCGCCTTTCATTTGCTTCTTCCAACTTAACTTACACCTGCCGATATGCTGTCGAATGTCCAGAAACTTTCAGCTCTATCGACCTTCCGTTCTGGGAATTCGCTGGATGCGAGAAGCATAGGCCTGGTTGTGGCAACGCTCTCGATATATATAGATCTGAAGAGTGCTGTTTATATCTTGCTCTAGGGATACCTTACCCATACTTGTAAAAACGATAGTACTATCATCAGCAAATAGTATTGAGGGATGATTGGTTACTTTTGGAAGGTCATTTATATAAATGATGAATAGCAGTGGGCCCAAAACACTTCCTTGTAGGACGCCTTGTTTGATTTATCTGTATTTCAATGTGTAGTTTTGCTGCATACTCGAGTAACTAATGTGGTATTTCTGTTGGTAAGATAAGAGAGCTATCAGCTCTTATAAAGTAAGTGGATGATCACATTTTGGTGGCGATTATTTCGCTATCTGTGCATGATAGTCCCTTCTGCACGATTTTTTTTTTATATTCTGTGACGCTAAGCTTGCCACTGCAACAGTATTGGGTGACGTTGAGGAAATTTACATTAAAATCCATTGTTATTTGTCAGCGGACGTTTCGGATACATTCCTGTGTATCTCTTTGACTATTGTCTTATAGTTCAGGAGTCTTTGATCTGGCTGCTAGATGTGGAAGTTGGATGGTGCAACTTCCGAAAGCAAATGAGTGATTAAATTATACGAGAATAGTATGTTTTTCATTACATTCAATTGGATTTAGGTTACTTTATTGACAAATTTTTCGAAAATTGGAAAACGTCTTGGACTTTGGCTCATCCGCAAATGTCAGATTTAAAATATTGAGAGTAGTCGGAGATCCGAAAGTCTGACAATCAGTTTTGCCAGAGGGTGTCGTGTTACCCAGTTACTGGGTTGTGGAGGTCAGATGGGTTGCCACTCATTCTAAAATACTGGTATCTATTCAGCTGTATCTGTTTAGACTGGAAAACCCCAACATGGTTAGGAAAATTGTTGGCCGACTGATTGGTGAGGATTCTTCTGTTTACTATATCTAATTTTGATTTTGGTCGTACCTATATTTAATGTTTTATTTATATATTTTTTTATACGTGTTGCACATACTTCTGTGTTTATACTTATTTTGTTATTTTATTCCTTAAATATTGTATGTTCCATTTCCATGAATGTGTCCGTGGCATCAACAGTGGGCCCTATCAGAATATCAGCGTAGCGATATTTTCATTTATTAAAAAGAAAATATCGCTACGCTGCACATGCTGAAATAGGAGCCTTTTTGGTCTCGCACAGTTATTTATATTTATTTTTTATTATTTTTTGTGTTTTGCCTATGTCGTGGCTCCTGTGCGGGTCACAAATAAATATTTTCTTTATTTCTTTCCTTCTAATTGGCCCTTTAGAGTACTTAAAAAGTTAAAACCACGTACGCATCACGTAAAGTAAATAGGTCACTGACCGCATTATAGTATCGGCGATAAGCGAATGTAAGTAAACACATGATTATTATGTCGTAAACTGGACATGCTCTTGTAATTAAGTCACCTTTAACTCCACATATACGACAACAAAGTCATCCAGCGACTTCGCCTGCGTGAAAAGTCGGCAATTATTCCAAGGGAACGTACCTACTTCCAGTTATCTCTTTTCCAAAGTCCAATCTACCTCTATGCTAAAACTCATAAAATTTAGTTCAGCGGTTTCGGCGTGAAAACGTAAAACGTAACAGAGATACAGGCGTTACTTTTGCAATTAGTATGGATATTTATCGGCGCATGCAGTAAAAGTGTAAATATCGGTGCCGGTGAGGTAGAAAGAATTCCAATAAATTATCATTGATAGTACTATCAGAACAATGATATGATAAGGATGTACCAAGGCATCGATCAATCATGAAGTATCGATAATATTGCTCAACGCAAACAATCGAGTATTTGCAGACGGGCCGGCACCGGCTTATCGGTGTCCTACTGTTATGAATTGTATTGTTTTTATTAAGTGTCCTGTGTCTGTATTATTTTTTATCAAAGTCACGTAGGCTTGTTCTTACTCGGACACTGAATAGAACGCTCCGAACTAGTACAATCGTTGAAATGAACTAGTTCGGTCTTCTAGTACTATTAGTTCATTTTAGTTCACCATTCATTAAGATATTCTAGTGCAGAGCAAACTGTACTAGTTCGTCGTTCATCAGATCTCTCAACTCGTTCACTCGCTCAGGCTCAGACAATCGTAGTTCGTACTGTACTAATTCGTTCTGATTCAGCACTCGAGCGATCCGATGTCGCTTGGATTACTGTACTAGATGAACGATTTAAACGACCGGAACAGAATAGTTCGTTCTCGTTCACCTAAAGGAATTGCTTCCTAATAGTACATAGTACATGTACTACATAAGCTTAAAAGTCAGAACAGGAATAATATGTCTGTTGTGAGATCTTAGATAAACTATGACACTGATTGTTGCGAGGCTTACGATAGACAGCGTACAAGGTCATCCTTCTTATTATGGTTAGTTTCTTAGAGATTTGTTTTCTGATTAGCTTATGCAAGCGGCTTCGCCCGCGAAATTGTCGAAAATTATCCTAAGGGAACATATTCCCGGGATAAAAAGTATCCTATGCGCTATTCCAGACTATAATTTAGTTCTGTGACAAATTTCATCCAGATCCGTTCAGTAGTTTTTGCGTGGAAGAGTAACAAACATACAAACTCACACACACTCACAAACTTTCACCTTTATGATATTACGAGCTTTTGCCCGCGGCTTCGCTTGCGTGGAAGGGCATAATTTTTTCCGACTTACTTGATATTTATCGTTATATTATGACCAAATTACAAAAAACCATTATAAATTGTAGCCTATGTGTTATTCTGATGTATAACCTATATTATTGTAAAGTTTTTAGTAGTTTTTGCGTGAAAGAGTAACCAACATACATACATCCATACATCCTCACAAACTTTCGCATTAATAACATTAGTAGGAAGTGTAAAGTGTGATATGTCAAGCCATGTGCTCGTTGTGCCATGTAGATGTCCCAACTCCCACACAATCTTTCATCCTGTGTATAATCCTATTTTCAAAAATCCTTTGGAAAGGAAAATAAGGAATCTTGAGCAAAATATCATGCGTTTAGATTTAGACCCAGTCAGTGGTTTAGGCTGTGTATTATTGTCTATTTATAAATTTTTTATTTTAGTAAATAGATTGGTTGTCTGTGGTCAACCAACATCTTGCTGAATTAATTAACTTTTGACTGATTGCATCTAATTGTAAGTGTGTTGAAAGAGAAACCATGGAGTTTCTTGTCGGTTCTTCTCCATAGGAAACGACCAACCCGAACCGTGCACCTTTTGTAGACGTTTTATAAGTGCCCATGTAGGCCTATGTGAAATAAAAAAATTGTTTTTGATTTTTGATTTTGTCTTCTTTACAAATCTATCAGCACTCAGCAGTCATTACTACCTATGGATCACATCACACTAATATTATAAAGGCGAAAGTTTGTGAGTATGTTTGTTACTTCTCCACGCTCAAACGCCTGGACGGATCTGGATGAAATTTGGCACAGAGGTAGATTATAGCCAGGAATAGCACATAGGATACTTTTTATTCCGGGAATATGTTCCCTCGGGATAATTTTCGAAGCCGCCGGCAGAAAATAATATATCTAATAATATATTTTTTTAGCTCAAGTGGCTTCCCATACGTCTTCGCCGGGATTCTCATATTTTATTTCTGCTTTACAGTATTCTATACAATCCTACAACCCCCTCTTATCTCAAAGAACGTTTCAAGTTCCTTCATGACACACATAATAGATATCTTAGGTCATCGGAAAACTTGGGACTAGAGATGCCGATGCATTATTTATTTATTTATTTATTTATTTACACTTTATTGTACACCAAGAGAAAAAATATTACAAAACTTATATCTAAAATCAACATACAACAGGCGGCCTTATCGCGATTCGCGATCTCTTCCAGGCAACCAAGAATGGAAAGTGACAGCCTGGACACAATATGGGGTTGCACTTGGTGCAAAATTAAAAATTAAAATAAAAAGATATTAAGAAAGTAGGTACTAAATACAAAAAAAAAAAAAACTATAATAGATACATAAATACATACATACAACTAATATACAGACAAGAAAACAATTCAGCTTATATAAGATTATGATCACAGTAACATGTAGTGCTCCTTCACAAGTCGCTTAAAAACAGGCAGTGATTGCGCGCGCCTTATAGTAACAGGCAATGCATTCCATAGACGAGTGGCCTGGACAGTAAAAGATTTGTCTAGGAAGATAGTGGAGTGCATTGGCATTTTCAGTTTCATATTATCCGATGACCTAAGAACTTTCACGTGCGAGTCACACAGAAACTGAAACCGTTTCTTGAGATAAAGAGGCGTAGAAGGAAGAAAGAGAATATTATACAGGAGAGAAAGAATATGAGCATTCCGGCGATGTCGAATAGGCAACCACTTGAGTTTCACACGAAATTCAGAAACATGGTCATATTTGCGCAAACCAAATATGAACCTTATACAAAGATTTTGAAGCCGCTCAAGTTTATCAAGTTGCACTTCAGTGAGGTCAAGATAGCTGGCATCAGCATAATCAAGGATGGGTAGCAGAAGAGATTGTGCAAGCGCAATCTTGGTTGCAGTCGGCAGAAAATTACGCAGTCTTCTCAAAGATCCAGCAGATGCAAATAGCTTGCGGCTAACTTCCTGTAGCTGGGCAGTCCAAGAGAAGCTTTTGTCAAGGAATATACCCAAGTTCTTAACTTTCTCGCTAAAAGGGATAACAGTGTTGTCAAAAGAAACTTGGGGTAGAGTCGTCCAGTCGATCCTTGAGACCGTTCTTGAACTGCCCACCACCAAAACTTGCGTCTTTATGGGATTCACCTTAAGTCCGAACCTCTTGCTCCAGTCGCATATACGGGCCAGATCACTATTAATGGTCGATATAGCCTCAGATAGATTTCCAAGAGGAGCTCGTGAGTAAATTTGCAGATCATCTGCATAAAGGTGGTAGGAAGAAATTAATTCATTGGAGATTGAGTTAATAAAAACAGCGAAAAGTAAGGGAGATAGGACGCCGCCCTGTGGTACCCCGGCACAAGTACTACACCAGGAAGACAAGGTCTCTCCGATGCAAATACGTTGCCGGCGGCCGAACAGGTAACTACGAAACCATTCAATTACCGTTGGAGATATGTTAAGAGAGCCAAGGATGCCAAGCAAAACATCGAAATCCACGGTATTAAAGGCATTACTAAAATCAAGTAGAGCCAAAACCGTTAGATTTCCCAGTTCCATGGCAGACCTTATATCGTCAGTAACATTCAGAAGCGCTGTAGTGGTGCTATGACCAGGACGGAAGCCGGACTGGAAGGGGTTAAGGAGATTATTTTTGGAGAGGAAGGTGCTTATTTGGTTGTGGATTAAGCGTTCAAGGACTTTGGATAGAAATGGCAAGACAGATATTGGGCGATACTCGGCAAAGGATGTGGGATTGGATTTTTTAGGTAAAGGAATTATTTGAGCGTCTTTCCATGAGCTTGGAAAGACACTACTAGACGCGGAAAAATTGAGGATATGGCAAATGACGGGAAGGATAATGTCCAGCACCGGGAGTAGCATTTTGCGGCTGATACAGTCGCTTCCTACTGCGTTTGATGAAATCGATTGTATGCTCTTCTTAACATCACATGTAGTAAATTGACCAAAAACAAATGGAGAATAACTGGGAGTCGGAAGAGATGAAAGATGATTCAATGTATTTAATTTAGTAGTCCTATCAAAATTGGACGAAGCAGTAAAATGATTATTCATTGCATCAATATTAAGATCTTTAGGAATAGTCTCCTCCCGTGACTTACCGACCCCCAATGACCTTAGAAATTTCCAAACTTTGGATGCGTCCCCATTTTGGACAGAATCATGAATATGTTGGCGATTAGCATTCCTACACACCTTGTTGCAGTGTTTACGTATTGAGACATATCTCTCCCTATTAGCGTCAGTAGGGTTGCGCTTATATTTCGACTTTGCCGTAACTTTTTTATTCATGACATTTTTTATTTCATCCGTAAGCCATGGTGCCGGCAAATGTCTCACTTTGACTGCCCGAACAGGAGCGTGACGGTCGTAAAGTGCATTCCACCAGCTTTTACGACAAATCTTTTACGGTTCAAGCGGTGCGGTTGTGGAATGCTTTGCCCGTGTCAATAAGGCGTGCTCAATCTCTCTGCCCATTTTTAAAACTATGGTGAAGAATCACTACCTCTCTCTTTAATAGTTGTTTTTCTTGATTTCTTAGTTTTGTTCCATACTTGTTACTGTATAGTATAATATGTATTTGTCTATATAGTATGTTTAAATATGTATTTATTTTTCTATATAAATAGTACACCAAACTTACCTACAGTACTGTCTTTCCTTTCATTTTTAAAATCCATCCAAAGGTTGTCTTGAAATGATCGCTTTTAGCGATAAGGCCGCCCATTGTGTCACCCAGTGTAATGTTTTCTTCGTCTATATTATCTGTAACTTATATGGTGTACATAATAAAGAGTATTCTATTCTATATTTCTATGGTTGTTCGCTCTCACATAGAGGAGTCGTGTGTCCCAGCAGTGGGAACATTTAAAGGCTGATGATGATGATGGTTGTAACTATACTATAGGTATTATTTCACGTCGTTTCTTCTTTTCCATGTCGCTTGTGCGGGCGCAACGTTTTAACAAATAAAAAATATCTTAAAACAGTAAAACCTGTGTTCATGTAACTCGTACTTATCTGCATTTTCCTCGGGCCAAGCACAAATAATTGGATGTTGGCAGGAAGAACGCATTTACATAAGAATACCCCCCGGTAGGTATGTGCTGTAGGTATGTTTCGTGAATTAGCATCGCGGGCCAATGACATCGGATAATTACTTGCGCAGGCGTTTCAAACGGCTTAATGAATGGATGAGTGTGTTTATTTCGGAAGCAGTTAGTGGGTTTTAGTCACAGACATAAATCTAACTAGATAACGCAAGTCCCTCCATCTGTATGAAAACCTAGCGTGCCACATTTACTTACCAATGAAAGAAAACATTTCCAATGCCTCGGCCAACTATAGATTCTTTACAGCTCAATATGGCATAAAAAGGCATTTTTCTAGATTACCCGATTTTTCGATTTCCCGTGCCGATAATGCTAAATGAAAAGCTCAGATTACGATTATTGATCGTAACTTTACTCCGTTTTTTTGGCACGCGAAGTACACACAATCGCGTCATCTAGTTAGATTTATGTCTGTGCTTTTAGTTTTGTTAATGTAGTCATTAAGGTTCTCAAGATAGTCTCTCGATCCCGTGGCCACTGAAAACAAGCCTTTTTCCGGGATCAATAACCAAAAATCGTAGCATACCCTCAACGACAGTATACCTACTATCAGTAACAGATTTTTTGTCTATTGCCTACTATAAACAAGTTAATAATTTTACCTCCCCATAGTAAACTATTATTTTGGCAAATGCATAAAAAAATAAACCGACTTCAAAACCAAATCACTAAAAAGTGCAAAATAACTTTCGTTTCGGAACTTCGGAAGTCTGTGTCTTTGGTACCTCTTGTTTTTATCGTTTTTCGACACCGTCTTCCGAAACGAAAGTTATTTTGCACTTTTTAGTGTTTTGCTTTTGAAGTCGGTTTTTTTTAAGAAAAAGTTTTTATTTCAATTTTTAGTTTTTGTACACCATCACACACAAAAATGAGCAATTTTATAGTACGGTACCTAAAGGATTGACAAAATACCCATAATAACTAAATTTACACATTCGTGCTGTTTGTCGCTAAGGAGTTCGGTTGTATGCTCCATATCTTGAAAACTGCTGGACCGATTTTGATAAAACTATTCCCTAAGTTGAGAGATAATCAATCCAAAACAAAATCTCACGAATTATCACGATCCGATAAGAAGTTTCGGCGATATGCGTGGACAAACATACATTCATACACTTACGAAATTTGGAACACGTGTTTTACAAGCCCACATAGAATAACATAATTATGTGAATGTTGTGCAGTTCCAACAACATTACATACATACGTGTCGAATTGATTACCTTCTTCGTTTCTTTGAAGTTGGTAAAAAATCACCAAATAAAAAGCGGGACCGCTCTGTAGAGCCCGTCGTTCTTAATTTCGACGTTCGTTTCATACACTCACAATTTTATGTTCCACAATAACTTTTTCAACATTGCGGCGACGTTATAACTGTTGTTCTCTCATTCCTATAAAACAAATCATTTCGTTACAACCTTTGATTGGCTGACACAAGTAGGACATATTAACCTGGATCACTTCATACAAGGTGTCTCTCTCCAGTCTCTCCTCATAAGGAGTTTTAAAACGAGCATCCGATCCAGCGATGTTAAGTCATTGTCACTCAAAAACATGACAATTGCCACGTTGAGGTTGCCACAAAAAAGGAGAAACTAGGATTTTAAGATCGTGTAATGGCTTATTTTAGACTAAATGGATAGAAATGGATCCAAGTTTAGATAGACTAAGGACCAGAGACTCGAGCTATACGTATACAATATGACAATTCTATCAGCGAAGGTGATAGTGGACATGCTACGAGTACAATTGAAATTTCAGTGATTAATTTTGAAATTTTGAATGTCGTTTTTGTGGCGAGTAAACACTTTTTCTTTCTTTCTTTAGATTGATCACATGATATTTCGGTGGCTCTTGGCAATCCCATACATTTATTACCTGCGACAAAGAGGGGTGTTTAAAATGTGTATCTGTGTATCTGTCTGTGGCATCATAGCTCCTAAACGGATGAACCGATTTTGATTTTTGTTTGAAAGATGACTTTGTCGAAAGTTATATGTTGATAAAAATCGGTTCAGCTGGATCGGTTGTAACGTTCGTTAACAATATCTGCAATAAACTAAAGTCATTTTAAACTGTAGAATACTAAAAAAATAACATCACAAGCAAATATCAACCCTATTACTTTGAACACAAGGATTCATTGAAACAAGATGCACATGCACCACGAGTTTGACTTCTGAGTCATTATTTCTTTGAAGTTGTTAACTGTTTTCTTACCGTTTTGCGAGACAGTAAAGAAATAATTAAAGACTAGAGACGAATAAAACGAACATAAAAAACTTGCTGCAAGTTTAATTGGACGCATAGTTAGCTAATTTGTTTTGAAGGCAACTGAAAATAATATGAACTGCAGATTATCATACACTCTGATAGATCAACAAGAGTATTGAAGAAAGGTGACTAAAACTTAGGCTAAACTCCTTATCTTGTGAATGTCACACTCACACGCAAATCGCGTCTCGAAGGTCCTGGTAGAAATAAATCAATTTTGTTAACGCGAAACAGCGAAATCATCGAGTTAGTCTGTTGACGTGAATGAATTTCATGGATGAGTATAGAATGGAGGATGATAACTACACAAATCTGCCAAGCCAGTAGCGTTTTCCGAACTACTTTGGAGCTAGCTTCCAGTGTAACCGGACCAGCACCAACAGTAGCTTTGTTGTTAGTTTGATTAATTAGAAATAAGCTATTTAGAAATAATTCTTATTATTTATTGCACAAAAAACATAAATGAAGATACAAATGCAATGGACAGTTTATGAACAAAGGCCAGGTTAAACCCATAATTGGGTTCGCTAACAGCAAACCTCAGTTGTAAAAGGAAATTTGCATATGAGGAAATTCAACGTTCAAAAACATTTAATATTTAAATATTTTACATACTAAATAAACATAGTATACATATATATATTTATTAACATAGATAAAAGTATACACAGTGTATAAAATAATTAATTAACTAAGACAACAAACACACTTAAAACAAAAACTACTCACTAACTAAATCTAACAAATATACTAAACTAAAATATGGCGACGAAAAACTCCTCCACACCGTTGTCCACTGGTAATGTGCCCAAAAGACTGGCAGTATTGCCACGTTGTATGGCAAGGCAATGCTTATCCTCTGACCAAGGTAAAAGCCAGCCCTTGGGTCACCGAAGTGTCAACTAGGCGTTTGGAATGATCTTTAAACAAAGCGTGAGCACTCTGACACCACGGACCAAGAGTTCAAGCTAGGAAGAACTAAATAAACTAAACAGATAGGTACGTAAAATTATTACAAAATATATTATTATAATAATAATACTACTTAATATTAAGTTACTAGTACGTAATATTTATTTACGTATTTATAAAGACTATATATGCTCAAGTAAAAATCACTAGATATACATACAAATCGGGGGTAATCGACTCTCACGAAGTCACACCGCTAAACGAAACAGAAAGGACTCCTCAAGTAGGCAGGAGCTCACGAACCAACTCAGAATAATTTTCTCGTCTTTCTTCAAAGCCCGTAGTCCCTTACCTATTATTACCTAATTAAATGCAAACAGAATGCCAATCAAGGCACGACCCCGTCAGATATAAAAATAAACATGGCTTAATATTCTGTACGGTATGTGCATCCAACCAGCTAAGTAGGTACAGACGTGATTAGTAAGGTAGGTAGGTAACTAACATTAGATAACAAAGGTATCAGTAGATAACATATCGCCTGTGATATAAACAAGAATGTTATATGAAATCATGTTTAATAATAAATATGATGGGCTAACAGTTGAAGTTACTAGTCTTACGATAACGTCACAAGTCTAGGATGACCTATTGTCCCTTTTGTCCTACATTGTTGGTCTTGATATGGTCAAAATAAAAGAGCAATAAATGGTGCCGGCGCAACGGACATATTTATTTTGGGTTTAAACATTTGAATTCTAATCGTCCACTTGAAATGCAAAATCGATATATTTTTACAAATGAATTCGAGATAATCTCCTCGTAGTTTCCATGAATTTAATATTATACGCTTGAATTCTTCAAGAACTTTGATTATATATTCATTTTGTTTGGCATTATCACCATCTGCCTAGTCTTTTTATTCTATGTTGGGTTGGACTACCAGTATTTAGGGATACCAGTGTTTTACATGAAGTGACTGCTTATCTGACCTCCACAAACCAGTTACTGTCAGAGCCAAAAACTAAAGCTACCAAAGCTTGCCATGCTGGTAAATAATGTCACCAAACCGTATGAGATCAAAATTAAGAAGTATATATTCAGCGTCCAAACAACACATTCGTTCTCAAGGAACAGTAGAAATTGGTCCTTCCATCTGCACCAAAAATCTTGGCGATGATCTCACAAGTCACACCTAAAATTACCTACAGCTTACATCCTTGACTACTAGAACGCACCTATTTACCAATTTAAATCCACCCATAATTAATTAAATGAGGTTATAAGTAAATCCATTACTGACAATCAGTTGAATGAAAGATCAATTAAAAAAAGACCGAATAAAATATATACGGAATAAAATCTTGTTAATGAACATGCCTCGTCGTGCATTACGGACGAACGACTTGACGTTTTAATTATTATTTAATTTATATCTGTTCTCCGACTACACATAGTGATGCTGAAAGAGACATTTTATTGCCAGATTGCATCTTTCGTTTATTTGTGTAGCTCGTGCCCTTTTAATCGACGTTCAATGGTTTAATTTGCAGTAAATAACTTCACTGTTTACTATTTTGTATTCATTGTTTAAACACGTTCCCATCTGTCTTTAAGAAGATTCATTGCACTTCGTACACTTGTGTAGCAATTTTTATCTATCATAAGAATAAGAATTAGAATAATTTATTAAAATGGAAGTACGTTCAGAAAAGTGTACGTATACATTAGGTGCAGTAGTTTAATTTCTAAAACAATGGTATAAATAGAGCTTATATGTAAACTATTTCTAAAATATTTTATTACAACTATAAGAATCATCAATGTGTCAATATTAATCAAAGTTTTTGAAGAATTCAAGCGTTATAATATTAAATTCATTGAAACTAAGAGGAGATTATCTCGGATACATTTGTAAAAAAATATTGATTTTGCATTTTAAGTGGGTGATTGGAATTCAAATATTTAAATAACGTATCCAGAAGAAATATGTCCGTTGCGCCAGCTCCATTTATTACTCTTTTATTTTGACCATATGAAGACCAAAAATGTTAAAGCATAAGAACTTCCCGATAGGGACAAATGACATCGATTATTCGCGATAACTTTTTAATGTGCAGCAGCACTAATGCTGATGCTCATTCTTTGTTAAAACTTTAAAACCTGCAGCTCTACAATAAAAACAAGTACTAACGTTTGGGTTATATATCGTCTAGTTAAAACGTTGCAAAGATATATGCTTTTACAATATAAAGAAATTACTCAATTGCCCGTTCCCAAGGTAAAAATAAATACTATTGTACGGACCGTAAAAAAAATGTGGCTTAAGGTCATCGTAATTTTTTATACAATAAATACAAGAATTTAACATAAACTATTAATTACGAGATTATCGATAAGCCACAGGCAGAAGATACCGTAGACTCGTTTTGGAACATGTTACCTCATATTGCCATAATAATTAAATTAATAAACCATATCCGATCGGTGCCAGAAAAAATATAAATGATTGATGATGAATCTCCAATTTTAATAATACGGGTATTACCAATAATTATTTCTATATTGGTCTTAATAGTTTATTTGGAGAATAGATTAGCCGTGTCTTGTAAAAAACGATTGTTTATAAAAAAAAAGTCTATCTATCAGACCAGTTGAAAGTAGGACAGACATAAAATAGTATACGATATGTCAACAAAGGGAAGCGGTGGAGACGGAATGCGTGGCCACATGACAAGTAGGGCTCCCTAGAGTGTAGGTAGACGCGATTATGAAGCCAGACGATGAAATACTGCGGCGGGCGAATGAATATTGCAAAAGGGAAAAGTCAGAAGAGGAAATACAAGAGCTTTTTCAATTTGCATTTTATTTTTCCTTTTCGTAGGGTTCATCAATAAGGTGGACCCTAATTTTAATACAATGTAGCCTTATAAATAGACTAATAAGTAATTTAATTATTACCTAAACTATTACATTGTCTTTACTAAGAATGTTTTCAATATCACCTTTCATATTGTCTCTATTAAGGCGAATATACTTCGTTCTTGTGTTTGTTTGGTAACACTATTCACATTCTCTAACACTAAATACTAACTTGAACGATTTTGTTCTTTTTAGTCTTCTCACTATGTTTGTGTGGTCGAGAAGTTGGATTGTCTCGACATTCATATGCCGATAAAGTCTCTTGTCGTGAGCTTCTGCAAATTTCTGGATCACTTTTTCGATGGACTCAACTTTTAGGTCCCGATGGAGGTCATCATTTCGTATGCATAATTAATATATTGCTCTGTTTGCTAAAACCCCAAAGCTGAATACCGTTATTTGTTTTGCACGGACAGCATGGAGTTTCTTCCAAGCACCGAGTAGCATTATTTTATATCGGAGGTCGAGTACATCTTTTTTCTTTTTGACGTGGACTTTTCAACGTAACTTTGCGTGAAGGGTCATACCGAGATATTTGGCTGTATTTTCGTATGGTACTTGTTTATTATTAATACAAACTGACGTTTTTTTTTTAGTAAAATCTATCTATGTGAACAGATTTGGAATCATTTAGTTTAATCCTCCATTTTTGGTCCAGTAATAAACTTGAAGAATAGCCATTTGAACCTTTTCTACTGCTTCTACGTGGCTGTTTCCTACAGCCATTATTGCTGTATCAATTTTATGATTGATGAATTCTTAACGGAAACGAATGAAAGAGAAGAAACACGAAAACTATTGAAGCATTTATTTTTGAATTGAGACATGAACTTTAAACATCAACAAGAGAAAACATAACATATACGAGACTCATTAATTCATTTATATGTTTTGTAAGTTTACGAAGCAAAGTTAGATTAGTATCTGAACAGCGGAAATTAAATGTCACACCTGTCTTTACTTTACATCAATATAAGTTAATATTTTACAATGTCCTAGTATTGAATAAAGTTAAATTAAATGTTTAAGTGAGCTGTTGATATGTCTAAGAAGGAGATATGACGGCTAACAGAGAAGTATGGAAGAAGACATTTGTGGCAACCCCAAATAAGTTGGGATATGATATGAATGATGAATTTAAAGCTAGAGTGCTGTATGATTTTGGGTTTAAATATTCAACGGCCAATGAAAAAAATATTAATAAGCATTGAATAATGCAGATGCACGCTTTGTAACCGTATGTACTAAGAATTATTCAGTACAATGAAAACATATTCTTTTCCTTTTCCTTTATAATGTTTTAATTAAAAATATTTTTATTTGCAGGTAATTAATACTTTCATTAGTTGGCGGTTCGAGCTGGTAAGCGAGACTTAATATGAGAAGAAAGGTTCAAGTGAGCGAAAAACAAACTTGGTTTGAAAGTACAGATTGCAAAACAGCATATTATTTTCAATACACGAACGCAATTAAGGTTCTCATTATATCATTCCTCCAACAATTTAACTGGAGAAATGACGAAAATTGTACAATTCTTTCCAAGTTTTTTTACCATTCTCCATCGCAATATGTAGTTTGAAAGTAGCGTCAAGTTGCAAAATTTTTCGATGCAATCTTATTTTCTCGAAACGCGTATCTCGGTCCCTTTGGACTGCGAGTGCAATGACCAACAACACCGGTTTTATTAGCTAATTATCAGTTTTCGAAAAGATATCCCTAATTACAAGACCCGACAATTAAAACTGAGGCTTCACTTTCCTTTTACTCTGATTTTCAACAATCCTTAATTCAGTATTGACGCGGGCGCTCAATAAGATAAATTGCAAAAGTTCAATTTTAGAAGCAAAAGTTGCTGAACTAATTAGAACTCGTTTCTGTTAATCCGACACAAAACGCGAAGTTTTAATATGAACGTCTGGCTGCCATCAAATAATGTTAATAATAATACTGGCCGAATAGGAATCGTGACCCGTCAGTCAGACGTCCTTGAGGTCCGACCTTCCCAGAACTTATTCAGAAAATAAAACTAAAAGTAAAGCCCCAAGCTGATAGACGGGCTCTGATGCCTCTGATCCCAAACTAGTTTAAGAATTTATCGCTTCTGTACGATCATTGAATCGGGATGGGATTATGCATCTAATTACTTGAGACAAAGATTCTGTTTTGGCGTGAAGTATAAAAATTTAGGGTTAGAGGAAACCTCGTCCAAAAAAACTAATTTACAAAATACATTTTACGTTTGGTTATGATTTGAAAAGAAAGCCTCGTGGTGATAGATGAACGGGTGAGGTCATAAAAACTGTCTGAGCGAAATTTGATGGCTTGTGTAAAATAATTTAAATATTGGATCATGGACGGAATTTAAAGATTGAACTCTGCCTCAAATGAAATTAGCTCAATATCTTAGTGTAGACTCCAATATCGAAAGCAAATATTTCAAAACAGTTGTATGGTATTATCACACCGTTTTATAAAATTTTAGAAGTCATTGTCAGTCTTCTTTCTATCTAAAATGATTAATCGATTGGATCTTTAACTTTTAAATGTAATCGAGCTTCATCCATCTTCAATTTTACGAGTTCATGTCTTCCTTTATACACGCTGACATGTTGTTTGATATTCACATCTGGAAAAATATTATTATCTTTACGTACGAGTGCTCCACCGCTCCACATTGTATCTATGAGATCATCTTTCACGGTGTTATGGTGGAGTGCGATTGTGTCGCATCGTTATCGATGCGCTCGACACCACCGCTGCACCGAGTGCCACACGCCAGATAACGGTCCCGTATCGTAGCGTAAATAAATTGTACAATCTCGGTTTATTATATTACCGAACAGGCTTCGCAATGCCATGCGCCCACACGAGCGTATCGCGCGTCCGTCAAATCACGACCTCAAACGAAATCCCGCGTAAAAACGAGAAGAAATTTCATACAAAGGTGGGTTCGAGTCACGACAGTTCCATCGAGCTATCGTCGTATTTGTCGGGTGCAGTGTTCGAGTTCTGTCGCGCGGGAAGGGGGAGCGACGCGCGGCAACACCGGCCGCTCCGCACCGCGTGCGTCGCGTCGCCCGGCCGCGGCCGCGCCGCGTCAGTCTACCTATCGCTCAGCGCAAGGACGGACGCGCGTTCCGGTGGTGCAACTCTCAGACGAGTGCTTAACAACTTGTGACAAAACTTAGTGCACTCCAAAGACGAGTGGATCGGATTATCTGCAGTGTTTGTGACGTTTGACAACGATGAATGTGTGTTACTAGTGCTAAAACTTTTTAATTAAAAAGTTGTGTAAACCGAGCCGATGGTCCTCTTGAATAGTAACATGAAAATTAATGGTAAATAAAGTCTTCCAATAAGTTTTTGCATGTGTTCTTATGGATATGTTCACTGTTACTGTTGGTATGCTGTTATTCACCTGGATGATCTGATGATCTTGGCTTGCACGACGCACGACCCATTCGTACACACATTTTGTGCTGGCAGCACACGGGAGATCTGGCACGGGATAGAGGATTCGGAGAGGAGCCAGGGTTTATTTATTAAAATATTCAAATGAGTGCGGCGATATTCCATCCGGACCTCCAAAACGGCCAAAACAATGGCGGACCTTGTATCTGTCAGGCGACATTGACTCCGAATGTAAATTTGTGTTAGGCCGAACAATCGAATCTAGTGAGTTGAGTTTAGGAGTCGATATATGAATAACAGCTAGTGTGTGTGACCGTGGTGCGCCTACGGGCTGCGGGACCAGCCGCTGTGGGTGGACGGCATAGTTCCGAACCGCCTAGCACGACAGTGGGTGTTTGAATGGAGCCAGTTAATAATAATGGTGAGATTTAATCACCGCCATAGAAGTTACACAACAAAGCTATAAGCATGCCCATGGCTCGATTTGTAGATGAAAAGCCCTTTATAACATGTTCTGAATAGTCACTAACAAAGCTTTCGATAGAGTAGCAAATTTGGCTTGTAGTTTACATAGGTACTAATAATTAATCCGAATATTATATTTACTTGATAAATGTACATTGATGAACATCAGTATACGTCTGTAATAGAGTGCTTGTGAGACGGCAGCAGTAAATTAATTCATCCTTGTGACACGTTGCATTAATAAAGCTATAAAAACGTCAGACTTTGAATAGATCAAGAATCCTTACAATCTCCAACATCCTGTTGCTTATGGCGAGGGACATAAATTTCGCACATGTGACGGAATAGACCTCAGATGTCGACTGACAAAAAACAGACACCGTTCCGCACATGTGTGCGCCCAAATTCAGGCCAAAGAGACTCACACAACAACCAAACGTACTACCTTAATGGAATGGAAGCTTCTAAAATAAAAACAATCCCAATGGTAAACAAACCAAAATGACGCCTACACAGCGAAATCAAAACAAAGGGGAGAAAGAAATTTAATTAAAGAATGAATTACCCAAGGTAACATGTGATTACCGTATGCATCTGCCCGTAAATGATGAATGCGTTCGTTGAGAAAGAACAAAAAAGCTGAAGAGAAACCTGCGCGAGCGAGGGTGGCACGTGGGCAGGCAGATGTGCAAGCGCATCCTGAGGCCACTCTGAGATACATACGACGTTTTATCTTACAATCTCGCCAAGTTTGCTTACAGCTGCTGAGATTTAAGATCCATTATTCTGCAGTTAATACTTTTAAGGGCCCCGATACAATCTCACAAAAGAAACTGTCATGGGTCACGTTTCTCCACCAAAAAAAACTTGACACTAACCGAAAAATACGATAAGCATCTTCAAAAAGAATGATGTTAGTACAGAAGCTTTACGTGAAGTAATGGGTGTCTAAGTTCCAAAGAGGTCAAGTCCGGCTCGTAGGACCGAGTTTTTCCATCGATTATGATCGCCTGTATCTCGTAGACGGTCCTCGCCTTTTACGGCAACCTGCGCTCGCGCCGACTTAGTACTGACAACTGTGGGATAGTCGACATCAGTATCTGAGATAACTATCGACTCTCTAGGTGTTTTCATAATTTCTCTATCCTTACTCGAGGTGCGGCTATTGAGAATATTGACTGTGACCGCTTCGCGAAGATAGCCTTTGATATTGTAGTCCAAGATTGGAAAGCTCATAATTCATGGTGTCACATGCATACTGGTAACTCGTAGAAATTGCTTGGTCATTAAATGTTAGGCTTACACAAAGAAAATCAACGTTGTGTATTGTTTTGTTGGAACTCTTTCTAAAGAAGTTTCAGTTAGTCGTTATGGTTGTGCTTAGCAAAAAACCGAGAACAAAAGTCTATAGACGAAAGCAATATTACTGTTGCTCATAATAACACGTTTCTTCAAAAAGAAAACAAGCAAAGCAATAAAGTATAACAATTTTACGCATCAGTGGAACATGGCAACGAGCTTAAACACAGTTTGTAAGTGGTAAAATGTAATACAATACTTCCATTTGTTACTGTATTGACTGTAAGTTGGTACGGCAAACAGTGTTAACTTAAACAGTTCTTAGGTAAAACGTATCGAGTAAACTCAACTCGGAATAATGGCTGAGAACGTTTTAGGAATATTAATGTGACGCAAAATGTGTAAGCAGAAAATTATAACAGATGCTATTTGTCTTAGAACATATTTTGGCTTGAAGAAATATGTTACTCTTAAAATGAGCTTCGTAAGTAATTATGTTGGGCATGTTACTGAAGATAGAATCTGCTTTGAATAAATTATTTCGCAAAATATAGACATTCATATTTCGGAATATCATGTTTCATCCAAGATTATAAACATGTGTATGGAGTATATATATATCATGTTTGAAATATTAAATATAGTAAAGCACGAATATACATTACGGCATTAATAGAACAGGATGAAGATTATGAATCATGAAATAGCTAACAATGTACAAGATGAAGATTCTTTAGTTTATAGCAATGAAACCAAAACATTTACTGATCAAACCAACACAGTTAAACCAACAACTGAAACAAATGCATTCGTTAATCAAAACAACACAATAAAGATGTAATCCTTCAATAGCGGGCACGTTCCCGCCACCTGCCCGACAGCTGTACGAATTTACATCTGACGGTGAAAAATGACTCCCCCGACTACACCCCACAAATACACAGATGTTTTAAAATCATGGTGCTCAAACCACACAGAGAATTTGGAAATTTCACTAGAATTAAACACTCGGGTGAAATTTAGTCTGGGAAACTCGTTTTTATAATTGCAATAATTGACGGTAGTTGGAGAATTGATCGCAACATCGGCCATCAGAGATGATTTAGAAAGTGCAGAAAGTTGATACGAATAAATGTTATCAAATTGTTATGATGAAATTATAATAACTGTTGAAAACAGTTGGGAGAGTAAATAACAAAAAAAACAACCTCGTAAAATACTTGAGATATTGTATTAAACTTTCATCTTTTATCAAAGAAATAACATTAAAACCATCACAAAGGTAAAATTCGCAATAAGCTTTCAAGAGTTGCGAACAAGAAAAAGTATCGTAAAAACGTGATAAAAAATAAAAATTAATAAATTCCGACCTCAGAAAGGTCTCTGACAACGTAAAGCTTCTTCATTACAGTATCTAACAGAGTTTTCATTCCAACTTAATTTACTTCAAGAAACTTGACGGATTCATTTATAAAATGAATTCCTTGAAACGCACCCAAAGTAGGGACCCTCTTAACTGAAAGTGCCAAAGACGAGCCGAGTCTAATATAATTAATCTCATCCCACCTTTAATCCCCTATTTCGTGCCTGATATTATTGAGACAAGGTTGCTTTCATGCTCCTCAAAGACCGTTTGTATCGTAACCTTGCGAACCCAAATTAAGCTCGTCCATGTGACTGCCACTTTTGTTTTCATTTGCATGTGTGTTACTCAATTCAATGAACATGTTTTTGCCTAGCATATATCGAATATAAACATACTATATTCTTCCTACGTATACACCCACATTAACGCAACTAAACGACGCGACGTATCTATTCAGTGGAAGTGGTATCATATCTCCTACGGTGCGTCTGGAAAGGAAATTGAGCTGAAAATAAATCGCCCTTACAACGAACTTATACTAAAATAGTCGAACATTCGACGTCTTCCATTTCTCTGCCACCATTACCATATCCTGTGCTGCGATGTGTTTGTTGGGCTGAGTGCGCGTGCCCATAACACTATATTTTAAATATTTTTTATATAGTCTTTACATACTAGAAAAGTGATTTTAGGTTTGAACCCTCGATAGTTTACATTTGCAGTGTATCATGTTTCAGTTGAACTTAACTAGAAATTGAGTCGTATTCCTTTGACATATTAAAACGCTGCATGCGGGTTTGAACGTACGTTTCCTTGGTCCCGTACTAAGTATTATGTAAAAACAGTTAATTATGGTGCGGAAGGTAATTTACTTCACGCCAAAGCATTACAATATTGCTATTATATAGCATGACTCGAACATTGTGGCTTGACGAGGGGCGGTCTCGGTGACATTACATCGTTAATCACTCTCATTCTTCATAAAGAAAATTTTGATTTTCAATTTGAATGGCCCGCAGTGATTACCAAATCCAATACTTGTTGATAAATGACATTGGTTAATTAAAATTTTCGATACCTTTGACGTGACGGGCTTTCTTTTACTGTATCAAGTTTGTCGATAGATGGATTTAATGTATAAAAAGAAATTGATTACCTGAGCTCACTTAAGAATCTTTTGTCTTGTCTCTGTGCCTACCTACATCTGCATGTTCATCAATATCAACGCCTATTATGTCTTGTTTATTCAATATTTCTATTTGTGGAAACATATTGATATTTGCATCCTTGGTATTCCCAACCATCTGAGATAACTCATTATTTCATAGTTTATTCTCGTCTACTTACATTTCTATCTTCTTTTGCCCTTTAAAATTGAAATATGGTTAGAGGTCCGGATGTGAGTATGTTTTTTATTTGTTACTTTCCCATAGGGTTGTGCTTTTTATCATCCTGTTTGAATAGAATTAGGTCGGATTTGCTATTAGCTACAGATGTTCGTTTTTTAATTTCCTCTGTTTTTGTTTTGACTCGTTGGGGTGGCTTTTTGTCTGCTTGTCATTTGTAGTTTTTTTGTACTCTTATTTTAGTATAAACAAGTTAACTTAAAATAAATTTTGATTTATTGTGAAAGATTTGTGGCTCGGATCTTCCTTGGTTTTTGGGACATTTTTACCAATTGAGTAAATACAAGCCTCTTGCGGTTATCCGTTCTGGACCGAATAGTAAATTATAACTGTACTGTGGTACCTATTTATTGTTAACTTCAAAATCGTCTCATAGAAATACTATCTAACTTTTAACTAGTTCATTAAACCGTATTCCGCGCATTGTGTGTTTCCTTTCATCTTTCTTTACAAACAACTGAATGAGTAACATAAAAACATTTTGAAACAAGACACTGTTCATCTGTGCACATTTTTGTGTTACATTACGACGAGTTTTTTTCATTTTTGGCTTCAGAGTGACTTCATTTAACAAATCTCCGTACTATTGTATCATCATGATTCAATTGTTTTAGTTTAGGTTGCTTGAAATGAGGACACATTTAATTTAATTTATTGTTTATTCTAAGCATTATTGGCACTAACTGTACTGTAATTCTTATTAAATTTAAATAAGATTGTTAAGCCAGACAAGTTTTAAGTCACGATTAAAAAGGATATTATTGAGAAAAACGGATATTAAGTAAATCGACCTTGTAGTATTCAAGTTAGTGCTCTATACGCTACAATTACGTAATTATTTGACATTTACTTTAAATAAATAAATATAATACTTTACGGTCACGAGCTTGGGTTCTTTTACATGGATATACATATATTAAAAAGGAATTTTATGAAGTTGAATACTCTTCGTTTCACTGGCATATACAAAGCTTAAGAATTGTCTAAATAAAACTTCATTCGAGACTGCAACTAATCTAGCATTCGCGTAACCAATATGTGGTTTCAACGTAATCAATATTGAAAATGTTACAATGACAAAAATTTCAATATTTGCTCCTAGAAAAGACTCCAAAAATACAGCTACCATTTCATTTATATCTCAACAAAGCAATGTTCCTTAGTCTCGAGCTCTAGTCAACACAAATCTTGTCTAATACTCTCTCGGTGTCATCTCGTACAGTGCTCGTTGAGCATCTCGCACCTGACGGGATGAGTGTGAATTGCCGGTGCCTCTCTCTGATTAATGGCCTGGCGTTCTGCCAGCTGAGTTTGCAACAAGTCTGCCTTCGCCTGCGTTGTCTCCGATGGATTTTTATTAGGAAACGATCATGTATTGTAAACAATCTTTAGTAGTATTGAAATAAAAGAGACTTTGGACTCGGCTTTATATATTGGGATCTAGAAAATATTTTAGAATCCTGTTGTTTAGTGTTGAAGCTTTGAATGAGTTCGTTGCTTGGTTTGTTTGGCTATCGAAAGTTTAGTAACAACAAAGGTGTTATGAATCATTGGAACAATGATTTCAGGTGCAGACTTGTTATCAACTCCTTGCAAATTGTTATCGTCGTTGTCCATAACAGAAACACTTGACTCATCACTACAATTTCTGCTTTTTACTGCAAAGTTTTTGCTTTCGCTAAGTAGTGCTACATTCTAACCATTGTTATACCGAAAATAAATATCATCACAAAGCAGCTTTCTAATGTCTAAACACACAGACACTAATAGTATACTTGTACCATCACTCGGACATTTTATCTCCCTGCCAAATCCGAAGACGTTTCTTGAGATTAAATCTCAGAGTTAAAACCTTGTCCATTTGCATAGCACCTAAATTAAAAAAGAAAAATGAGGTGTTTGATGGCTGATTATTATCTGTGCCACGATTTTTATTGCATTAAAACAAAATGTTGTTCTGTTTATTTTATCCTGTTTGTCGTTAAAATGCAGTAATTTTGTTAAATAATCATTTGCCGCTGTTTTCCTTTGTTCTTCTCTATACTTTATCACGGTTTATTTCCTTGGTGCTGGCAGCTTGCCGAAAGACATTGAAAATGATGCGATATTTGTGGTTGCCATAAAAAATATTAAACCAAAATTATTATGCAACTGCCGGCCATTTTGCTGAAGTGTTTAACAGTAATTTTAATAAAGTGGCAGAAGTGTAATATGAAATAAGTGGATGTCATCACTCGATAAACGTTATACGAATTCGCGTCCATGTCACAGGTGACATGTAATGTAACTCGTAAAATGTTTTCGACGATATTTAAAAGATGTGTTTTTACGTTTTTTATACTCTTGTAAAGGCAGAGTTAACGAATGTTAAGTTCCGTCGTTACGTACTCTTTTTTTAACAAAAGTGCATCTGTCTCAAGAACTTCGACCCGTTTTGTTCGGCCGTGTTGCGATTAGTCAAGGTGTCCATTCCGGGCGGTGTGGTATCAAGAAACGACACTTGGTGTAATCTGTGTGCCATATTTGGCCCTACAATTAGCTGTCATTTCATTTTCCTTTGTGCATGTTTTGTCTGTGTTGTTGTATGACTGATGCTTGGGAATTCTTTTATGTATGAAATTTTTGCCGTGTGATGGTATGTTGCATCATTTATGGGTAGTTCCGTGTTTACTTGTTTGGATGTGGTCGTAAATTCATCAGCATGAGAAAGCCTTTAATCAGAAAACTTCTTACCAATTAAATTAATCAAATTCTCACTATCTTAAGTACTTACTTGATGTATTGTACCAGTTGGCTTATCTTCCCCATGGTTATAGCCGGCACCATAAATCCTATTATCACCTAACTCCTTTGATGGGAACACAAAAAAAAAGTAATCGATTATTTCAGCCCACGATTATTTATATTCGAACCTTTCGAAAACTAAGACAAGATCTCCAAACGATTTGTCAATAGCAAAACAATAAATCAAGTGCATTCGTCGAATTTAAATGAGCTTCGATTAAACCGCTTCACCTGTACGATATTTATCTTTAAATAATTATGTAAATATGTTGTTTGGTCTGTGTATGATAACTTCGTAAATTAGATATAATATTACCGTTCGTTATGATGCAAATAAGCCGGTCAATCTTGTAAATAAATCTTCAAAAACATTAATTCAGCATTCATTAATTGATTGATACTATAATTTCTGAGCATTTCTGAGATAATATAACTTTCATTCCATAATAAATTCATAAATATATTTTTATACGTGGGACACTCAGAAAGTTTTGCGAAACTAAAAAAAATTGTTCTATACGTACATATATTTTTATTAAATCTTTTCAAAGTACTTTCCACCAGCCTCTATACAAAGATTCATGCGCCTAAACCAGTTTTCAAAACACTTTTTCCAGTCCGCCGCAGACACCTCGTTTACAGCCTGCTCGAACGCAGCCAGCGGATCTTCCGGCGACGAAAATTGTATCCCTTTGAGCTGATTTTTTATTTTTGGGAATAAAAAGAAGTCACACGGTGCTAGATCAGGGCTGTAAGGAGGGTGACCCAGGAGTTTGACTGGCGTGCTGTCCAGGAAGTCCCTCGTTTTGAGTGCGGTGTGCGCAGGTGCATTGTCGTGGTGGAGCAGTAGCCCGCGGAGCCCTGTGTTTGGTCGCTTGTTGCTTATAACAGAGAAAACTTCTGGCAAACATTTGGTAGTATACCATTCGGCATTAATGCTTCTTTGATCCCGTAAGGGAATTGATACCAAGTGGCCAGTCAAATTAAAAAAGCTAGCGATCAAAATCTTACCCCCGCTTCTAGATCGCTTCACTTTGGTAGGCGTTGGCTCATTTTGAAACACCCAAACAGTCGACTGGCGCTTGGTTTCTGGGTCGTATTGATAAATCCAGGACTCATCACCTGTAACGATGTCGTAAACACGCCGAGACGAGCCTGCTTCAAATTTGTTAAGCATATCACGGCACCATTCCACCCGGGCCTGCTTCTGAGCATCGGTGAGGTTGTGCGGCACCCAGCGTGATACTATCCTCCTCACGCGAAGATGGCTGTGTAGAATCTCGTGAACGCTTCCCGATCCAATCTTCAATATGTGTTGAATCTCCTGATATGTAATTCGCCTATTGTCTTGGATTAAAATTTTCACTGCTAGCACGTTTTCTTCGGTAACAGCCGTCAAAGGGCGACCGCTTCTTTCGTCATCCCCCAAAGTTGGTCGACCGCGCTTGAATTCGTTATACCAACGATACACGGTTGCCTTGGAAGGGCCTTCATCCATGAATGCCATTTGAAGTCTATCGTACGATTCATCCGGTTTCAGGCGACACTTGAAATCGTATAAAATCATAGCTCTAAAATGTTCCCGGCGCAGATCCATATTTCAGTGAGACACAATACTTTGAATTAACTCGCAAAAAATGTGGAGGGAAATTTTGAAATTGGAACTTACTTATTTTTACTTATAAATAATCATATTTTCGAAAAACATTATAACTGGCCAGTCTCCCATATATAAAAACTTTTTTTCGCAATACTTTCTGAGGGGCCTGGTATCTTTGGAGATATTGACATTCCTCAAACAAAATTAACATTTAGGGGAATCGAAATGATCAAAGATTCAAAAACAAAAGAAACACGAGATCTTTCCTCTCCGATCCTTGACCCCCCAGTTACTGGCAAGTCGAGACCGTCATAAAAACTAATTAAAGTGTTAGGAACAAAGGACCAAGTACCAGAACATATGATAGAGTTATCAGCCGAACAAAGGGTCGATGTGTCTAAGAAAGCCGTTTTAATGACTCCATAAGCTCTGCGAAGCGTAAACAATGACAACGGGAAGGTAGAAACATACTTAGATGATGCTACTCCTTTTAAGGTGTATAGCCATTAGATATAAATGGAGGAAGATAAGGCTGGGGCTGCAGGTTCTTCAAATAGAATGTTGCTTATATGTTTTGAATACAAACGAAGTTAATGCTTTCTATAATTTACCTAATTAATCGATAAATGAATATACGAGTACTGTAATGGTATGTATATGTTGTTGAAGGAGGTCACCCTAGAAGGATTATTCTATACCAAGTAAAATAATTTAGAGAAGTGTTTTCCCAACTTTTCTATGAGAAAATAATGATGAAAGTGAAACAGTGACTACTTTTTTATGCTAACTCGTAAAAATTGCTTAATTTTTGCTGTGATCACATTTATGACGAAAACTGGTCAATTTTCTATGTTGCCAGCTGTTATGTGTCAGCGTAAGTTAAGTATGTTGTTGCAGCTATCACCGTGTGTCTCCTACGATTTATATTCAACGGGTGACGGCATGAATACTCAATTTATTTCCTCCGATAATGTCAACCGCTAACCAATGATTATCATCAGCCCTATCAGGAACCTCGTGGTAACGCGATACAACTATCTGTCATCCAACAATACAATTGATTTCGGTTATTTAAACTTTGAACATCAGTATATTTGTCATTTGGTGGAATTCCTTTCGCATTTCCATGTTCTCACGGAGCTGTAGACGCATTTGTCAAGTTTTCTTGCCTTGTTAAGATGGAATTTGTATTAGAATTTATTGTTGGTTTGTTTATTACAGCAACAATAATGATAACTTCAACTCTAGCAATAATATTTAGTATAACAAAGTGCTTATTTTAGCAATCAGTATTTGCTGTTTCCATATTTTAGTATTACTATTACGTTTCATTTTAAAAGTCATTACTTGAATAAGTTCTTCAATATTTTGTTACGCCGTGTTGTTACTAATTTTCATTAATGAATTTCCTATCGCTCGCATATCCAAACATATGATTATTAATTGAAACCCATAATAAATATTAACTTTTAGAAATTGGATGACTGTACAATAGAAACGGAGGTTACTACGTTTGACAGGCCAATCCATCATACGACGCTTGTACTATGGGTACAGTTAAACCACCTCCGGTCCAATCAGGGTTTTTATTTGATGTCAACGGCCGCTCCATAGCGAGACGAGAATCACGCCGTAGACACACACAATCAAAGCAAATAAAAATTATATTAATCACTATCATGTACAATGGAGGTTGTGAAGCGAAAACGTTTTTTTTTCGCAAGTAGAACTCGTTCGTTTTTGCATGATACGCAATTACGACTAACGACTCTAATATGAGTTCAATACGTTTTCGCCATGTCTCTATTGAACGCATTCTAACGGTATAAAGAATTCAGCTTTCTAATGCGAGCTTTGTCGTGAGGCTTAGCATTCGGCTTAGCAGTCGATGTGTTTATCAGATTTATCGCTACAATAATTATGAGCATGTCATGACGCTTCAAAAATTTCGAAACTGCATAATCATCTCTGACCTAAAGTGCGTTCGTGGAAATACAAATCGATAATGTCTCGCCGCTTATGGTCGGTGTTCCGTTACGTAGTGATGATGGTGTAGCGTCAACGCGTTAACAACTGCTAACAAGCCGCACATCACTCATATCGCGGAAATTTTCACTGCCGTGTTATTATGATGTCCCCGTGAAATTCCACGTAACACGCTAAAAATACAACTGGAAAAACGAATAAATCTTCTGGTTTCTGAGAGGTCCTGCCGCGACCTCACGTAAGTCCCCCTCGGCAAAAAAAATAGCATACATTCACAAAGAACAAGAGAATGCTTATATAACTGTCAGAGCTATCGTGTTTTTGTCAGGTAAATCTCGTTAAAAATCGAGAGGAATGCACAAAAACTGGCTTTCAGTTAAACCAGCTGTCCGGTAAAAAGATAAAATAGAGGCCCTCACAGCGTCCGCGCACTCGAAATGTAAACGAGACGACAAGAGATTGGCCAAATTCTGCCACAACGTGCGGTGTGCCAGACAGTCTCAATTTATGTGCTCCTCCACTTTGCATTCCAAAAGTTAACTTAAACACTTTTGACATCAAAATCCTTTTCTATTTAGTTCTTCTTTGGCATTATGTCATCGTGTAATAAATTGGATGCAAGCGGCCATCAATCTCGTTAGCTTCAGTAACCTGTATCTACGTCAATGTCAATGGCTCGACAAGGTGAGGTCGTTTACTATCCATTGACGAATGATTTGCAATTTCGTCGGCGGTTTGTACATTTTGTCGAGTCTTTATAGCGGGCCGGGTAACGATGGCCTTACTCGTGGCCCGGGGTAATTTAGGACTATCAGTTGGCCCCGCTTTCACTACTGATGAATGACCCGGGCCTCGCGTCCCTTCACACTTCATGACGTGCTATTGAGCGGCACAAATCGCTTCCCTTTCATCGCCCTCGCAGTCTTGTTTACAAGAAATTTCATTTTAAAGGCTCTCGTTAAAGTGTCAACGGTAGTGGCGTCTGCTAGGAGGTTCCGATATGAATTTGCTTCGCTCGACGGTATCAATTTCGCAACCGGCAATTGCTCTGTCAGTTGCGAATTATCAATGCAACAATTACGGCTTTCGATGTTGATCTGTTATTACCATACGTCTGGTATCCGATGCCCGGGGGACTCGGCAGATTAATCGATTGGATAGTCACTTTCTCTCGTGCGGGGTCAGGTATTGTTGGCGCTAATGTGACTGGCGAACGTCGGTGGTCACCTTGCGAAAGTGGTCGTTGTTAAGTGTTATGGTGTAATAGATGATCGGGAAAAGTTATTTCCCTTTCGCGCTGGCCAATTAAATTTTACAATAGCTTGAAATAGGACCAATAAAAAACGTTTAGTGTACGAATTTGGAGCTTACATAATCCTATGCTAAGATGTTATTTAGAGTACCCATATCCGCAGCTCACGCGATATTTTAGCGAACAGACGCTAACTGTTAGTCCAACACAGCTGTTTATTCAATCAATTATTATCAATTATTAATTAGCTTATTTTATCACTGGCCGACCGGCGGCGGCGGTTTGCTTGCTCGGTTGATGTAATGCAAATTCGATTTGTGAACACTGAGGCAGGTGTTGATAAATACTTTAGTCATTATTATAATTAATAAACGTGGCGGGTGCAACAAATTAAAACATCATGTTAACAATTTGTAAATGACACAAGTTTCCTTCAAGATTTTTCAGAAACACAGGCAAAAATACCGTAGAATATCTCGGTATTTATCTGAGGAATCTGTATGGGAACTATAGTTATGTAGTTTCCCGTACAACATAGGAAATTAAACAAGTTTCGAAACGAGGTAATCTCTAAAAGGTAGTGAGGAAAAAGCGACATCCTACTTAGTTGTTGAATACCTTAGTGTTAGTAATTGCTTCTATTTTACTTGTAATCAGAGTTGGTAATTAGACAGCAATTGTAGGGTAAGCTTTCCCTAGTGCTTTCTCAACTTTAATTAGCGCTATCAATTGTACGCTGATTGGTTCTTCTTGAGACTATAGACAATTTCTTCTGGATAGGGCCCGCTGATTTTCCTATAGTCGTATGGTTTATGGCCTGTAGTTTAGATGTAAGAGGGGAAATCAAAAGAAAATGTCTTATTCTGTGTATTTATTATTTCCTCAGACTTCGATCAAAAGCAGAAAGGTTATGCCAAAGCGTGTCACTGAAATATATCCCCGTGGTAATTGACGTATTACGTAAACTGATAGCAACTGCTCTGCCTCCCGCTTGCCATCACGCGAATTCATTCAATTACAATCGGACTTTATTGAAGCAAGCCTATTATTGGTTTAAGGTTATTTACATTTTGTACCAATGTTAATGGATATCAAGTTGGTTAAAAGCTGCAATAAGGTACGAAGATATATTTCAGTGAAAAGGATCAAGAAAGCAACGAACAAGGACAAAATGTCGGTAGAACATATTACCGAAATTTGCTCTTGAAGAGTTGATTTAAATTATATATCGATCGAATATAAAACCTGTCAGATATTTCAGCTATTATTATGGCCAAGATATTTAGATACAAAACTGAGAATTCAAATCTTATATTTTACGAGAGATATAATCCAATTTATTAGCAAAAACCGCGGCTGTTTCTATTTTAGGAGTCCCAATACTTCGAAGTGGGTTACCCGAAGAAATTTTATTTGCAATTCAAATACGTAGTGACAGTTTTCCTTGTAAGGTCCCTTTGTAAATACCGACTCTCAGATAAGTCAGTTTACGGACAATAATTACAATATTAATTATTTATTATAGTATAGTTTAACGATAAATAATTGTCAACAATGTTCTTTGTACTTGATATAATTTACGTTCGAGTGTGCTAATTATCAGTATATTACACCTACAAGCATAATATTGTCCTCAATAGTTAACTGAAGGTCAATGACCAATTATAATTGAATTCTACGCCTGTTTGATGTCAAATAGTGGGTAGTTGGACCTTTTTCCTCCTTTTTATTTTCTTCCGGCTTAATGGTGTTTTCCTGGCTCGAAGCGGTTATTAAAAAAAATAGAAGGAAGAAAAAATAACGGTTCATTTTATTACCAATAAAAAAAGTACTTGTGAAATAAAAAACAAAAAAAAATTGAAGGCATCTGTTTTATAAAGGTTCCTGCATACAGGCGAGTAGCGTAATGAGACAACGGTGCGACAAGCTTTTTTAATAGAATTTGTTTTGCAGAAATATTATTCGTAGATCAATTTCTATAACAATGCGTTGTCACATTGTCGATTCCTGCTTGTTTGCAAGAGTATTAACGACAAGTTTTTAGCAAATAGGTAACAGTTTCCTAGGGCAAAAAACAGTGTTTAAATAACGACTAGTTTCAGATATTATACAGAGAGCTCAGTATGTTATATTCTACAGAATGAAGCCATAAGCCGCAGATGCCAATTAGCAAGTCTAATAGATGCTGAGTCGAGCTATCGCAAGCAGTGCCTGAGATGCAACGACGATCGACCGTTCTTAGGAAAATAATGTTAAGTGTAATAATACCTGTCTATAGTATAAAAGTTCTTGTTACAACGCTAAAACGCAATAACACCAAAACATTCTAATTTTAAAAAGTGCCAATCACATTAACTAATTTGTACGCATGCATCGTGAAACCTTTACCCACGAGTTGGACAGAAGCGGTTAACAAACAAAAACCTATATTGCACCTGGCAAAAAATCATCCCTAACTGGAAAACATTGCACAACTTAAAATGCGTCAAAGATCATGAAACAAAAACATGTTATTCTTTTATTTCTGTATTGACAATAACAGTGTAATTATTAGATATCCGATGAAAAATATGCGGTTATCTGTTCTCAGACTAGGTGTGGCTGCTTAGTACTGATACTGCATGATGCATAAATATTATCATACGGATTGATCGAAGATTATTTGCCATTTTTGTAAATCACCTAAACCCAGCTGAAAACACAAAGAAAACTGACAAATTAGTAGCTAAAACAGGTACTTTACCGATTTTTTTTTTCTATAACATAAAGAGACACGCAGACATTAGAAGTTGTTTTGTTTAGTAGAACAATTTCTTTGCATAAAAGTTGTCGCATTGTCGCGTCTAACTTGTCTGTAAGTGCCTTAAAGTGAAACAGACTTTCGTAATAAATCTGATCCTTAAAAGGAACATTACTTAACCTTTCAACAAAGTGCACATAATCTGTGCATTATGCTATGTGCCATATCAGTCGTACATATTTATAAACGATTTATAAACAAGTACACACTTCATGGACGCTAATTCCACACTTCATGGACATGGTAAATAGAAATAAGTACACACACATTGAGTCATTTTGTTGGCAGAATGTTGCAAACTCCTTTGCGCTGGGTATCAGATGTCATTTCATTTGTAGTCTAATTTGAATTCCTCGTTGTTAATGTGTCTATTCTAGGAAGCTTCTATGCAACTATTATGATGGCAACACGTGTCGGGTTTCGTTGATGGAATTTGCAAAATTTAAAAAATATCTTGTTGATAATATAAATTGTGGTGATCAAGGTTTGTGTTTTGTCAAATTAATAAGGAAACCATGTAGCGCAATTATGTCCATATGGCTGTGTATGCCTACTATTTCCAGAGCTCCTACGTAGAATTTCAGTAATGCCCAACGATAATCCATAGGTCATTCAAGGGGACAGAACTATGGGACAGAGCAAATTTTCACTAGTATATGTGGTGTAGGTATCCCTTTTCGTATATGGAAAAGTAACATAGAAAAAAAAATTAAATTCGAATAGTGTTTTTACAAGCTTTTATTTAACTTCAATTTGCAATGTAGGTATGTATGTGTTCGGGTCAAATCTTGCAACTGAATTTTAAAGCAATTATCCTCCACCGATTATGATGAAATTTTGCATACACGTTTAGTTTGGGTGACAATGCATAGTTAGCTAAGTGACGTCATTCTAAATCCAATATGGCGGACGGCCCAAGATGGCGGATTAGTTATTTTATGTGCACTGCCGTGATATGGGTATCAAATGAAAGGGTTTGCTGAGATGAATACGAAAAAAGATTGTTTAAAAAAAAAAAGAATAATTTTATTTTTCTCTTGTTTACATACGAGTGCCATATTTGGTCCATGTTACCGAACCTGCATGCATCATAATACATACATACATTACTACATTGTCTTGTTGTACAGTGTCGTAATCGCATGGCGTGTTCTTTCACATTAACCCAGTGTCCACCATTTATGCACCGATCATTAAGAATGTTTAAATTATTTTCATCGTATAATAATAGTTTTTATTCGGTTATTGAAAAGGCAATTGTTCTGATGTTGTCTCTTTATATGGGTAGTGTTGTTTAATTGACACTTACGATGTATTGATAAGTGTTAAAAAGTAAAGGGCATCGTAACTACAGTTAATGCGTTTATTTGCAAAGGTATTTTATTTTAACTTTAAAATCAGCATTCTGAAAGGTTACTCTTCATAAGATACTAAATAATGGCTTGTGATAGTAATAAATTATTAAAATACCTCAGATTACTCTCCAGAGTAACTAAATCTGATATTTAAGACCACAAAGACCCTTATCATGTACTCAGAAGCACGCATAATATTTTCCTTAAACCAGCTAGTTGTACTCAATTACAAAATAAAACGAAAACATCAACATCCGTGTAAACGAACAATACAGTATTAGCAGCAAAAACATGGATCCCATTACACTTCACACTGTTGTAAACACAATTAAAATTACAAAAGAGCGTTATAGTAGTACATAATCAATGGTTTCGTAACTGACGCGACGATTTCCGGCGCCCAAATCTTTGTTTAAAAGCCCTTCATTTAAAAACAGTCCGGTAAGTGGCACTTAAAAAAAAAACCTATTTTTATCGCCGCGATTTCGAGTGGTACTCGAAAATGCTGGTAAATGGTGGCCACCAAGTTTTTTTTTTGTTACAAGAACTGATTAAATTTTGCCGATAACGAAACTTTTTGAACGCGTTTACTTCACTTTTTAAAGTTTGTATGCTTTTTAATATAGCAGGCAAAATATACATAATACTAACGAAAAGTAGATGTTTACAAAAAGTGGATTATACAGTTTTTGTACTTCAAGATTCGTCTATGTTTTTAGCGCTCTTCTACATCCGTTGTGAGTTGACTGAACTAGATTTAATTTTAAAGTCAACGACTCTTTAACAAGATAAGCAAAAATGGATTGAAACAAGTTTTTGATCAACAACATGTTCAAGTACTTAAATGTTATACAAATAATCTCAATTCAGATTCGTCATCATGACCACATATAAGTGCTTCGTATATTATATTCTCAGTTCTCACAATATGGCTTCTGTTGTCAAAAGGGGAAAGGTTACTGGGCTACTGACTATAAACGTCATAGCAATTAGTATTCTCGAGCAACTTCACTAGACATTCTGGTGCCGTTTAACAATATTCACAGTATAGTCATCATAGTAGAAGTGTGTTTGAATAGAATCTGTTTGGCTCTTTTCGTTGACTGTCTGTTTGATCATCGAGTCTTAGCCTAAAACTCTTCATTTTGTCATCCGTCAGCATCCTATTTTAACTGGATGTTTCCTATCTTCTTCGTTCAACCTTCTTCTAGTTTAGCTGGGGCCCGGTCTTGTACATCTACGTCAGAGAGCTCTGTTCTGGGTTGTCTGAGTACTTTAATTCTCTTTCAGGACCTTACATAACAGGAATATTTTCTATATGACCCTTTTACTTTAGGTAGTATTATATAGAATGTATTAACGGCATTTTTTCTTGCGTTCTTTTTTCAAAAACTAAGAAGTTCTCCAATTTCCATACCATCAACCGTGTCTAGTTAGATTTTCAATTCACTTTTTCATTGTAACTATCAAAGTGTATTGTAACAACGACGTTGTTGTTTGCATCACAAGACTTCGCGGCTCATTTCACGCACGGCCGGCTTCAGCAGTTCGTTATATGATATCTCTGGGTGATGATAGTGGAGGCTGTAACGAGACCTGATAAGTGAAAGATGTAGCTTTCATAAATGGTGAGATTATGAAAGCTACATCTATATATTAAATTCTTTTGCGGAGAGAACTAAGAGTTCCTGAATTGGAAGCCTGACGAAGGCTTTGTGAAGGGATTGGTAATGTTGAAGATCAGATAAACAAGGAAGAAACGGCAGTATTTGATTCAAATGTGACCAAGGATGAGTCAAATACAGACGGTATTGAATTACAACAAAAATCAAAATTATCACATAAAACAGATAAGTTACAACATAAAGATCAGAGAAACAAGACTGTTTCTGCAACTTGTATTTATTTACTGCCGTTATCATTTCTTTGCTATAAAGCGAATAAAGATTCAAACGATAGACACAACGGTTGACCGCCCCAAGGCAACACGAGTATTTAGCATTGACTTATTGAAATATCGAACATTAATATTCAAAATGTTGTTCCAAAGGCAGTTTCTAATTGCTTTGAATATTAGCAAAAGTGGATTAAATTAATAGCTTTGCCCGCAGCGGTACACACGAGATTTTACCTATTTTAATTGCTTCTTTATCGATCTATAAAATGTCCCTATACAATTATCTAGTAGCCATTTCAAAAGTGAAAGTGCCATTTTGTAATACTACGATTAAGGTTTTGATACTTTCGAAATAATTCGAACTTAAAATTAAGTTTTCCACATTCAATTTTGATTTGGAGTAGATAAACTCATTTCATGGTATCGATTTACTTTTGAACAAAGATACGTTGAATGCAGAAGCACCTCGACCATCCAATTGTCTTGTTTACGTAACAGAACCATTGTATTCAGCCAATCATAAACTAAACAAAACGAATGAAGAATGGACGATGGAAAAACTGGTATTATTCAGTTAAAGTAAGATAAATTATAGGAGGAAGAGAACGTGGGTGAATGATGCAATCTTTTAATTTTTATCGGTTCTGGGTCTTAATAATGATAAATGTATTCAAATTCATGCAATGATATGTGTAACTAATGATTGTGGAGTAAATGTACGCAACTAAAGTTTCATAATCCAAAGATGCATCTGCCTATTTCGTAGTTAGTATCCTCATTTTCAAATGATGCTTGACCAAGTCTCTTCATAAAAGTCTCCAGAATATGTCTGCAAGTAAGAAAAACATAATTCTTTATCCAATCAGCTTTCATCATCAACCCTTATTCAGTTCGAGAGCAATAATCATCATTATTTATCTCGCCTCCTCTTTCTTTTCAATTACGGAGTCCTTTTCAAATTGAAAAGAGACAGCAACATCGTTAAGAGTTCATTAATGAGTCTAATTGACATCACTTCATTCAGTAGCTTGATTGCCTCGTTGAGTCCGTTAATTGGTATCAAGGCTACAATTTATCTATCATTTACTTACATAATCATTAGGCACACTTTGATGAAGATATCAATTCTTGTATTGCACTCTAGGATATGCAAATTATTGTGATTACATATTAGGTAAATTTCTACCAATTCCATGAAAGTTTTACGAATAGGTATAAAGTAACTTGATTTATTCTTGACGTAAAATGTTCTTAGGTAGGTAAAGTGTTTACTGTTCTATGCAAATTAACAAACTCTTCTACCACTTGACCTTTATGATTTCACATGAGATAAATTATACGTCTCAAACCTATGTGACCTAAATTGTTACTGAGGTAACTTTTAAACTTAAGGAAATTCGGGACACGCTTCTTCAACAAGGATCTCATTGACGTCGAGTGTCCTAACTCCTAACAAGCAGGAAACGGTATCTAATTCGATAATTGTTCGAATTCCGTTTCACTAATCGGATAGTTTCCGAGGACAGTGGTGGACGCCAGTAGTAGGCAGGCTAGTGCAATTGTTGGTAATTACGTGTCGGTCATTAGCCACTTGAATTGGCGGTCGAGTTCCACCAGCGCCCAGTTTATCACTTGAGACACTCCACGTATGTTTACGTTACTAGGCGAGACTAAACAAGTATTTTAATGTTTGGATTAATGTAGAACGAATGAGATTTTATTGACAATCTCTTGTGTCGCGTGTTTGTCTAGAGAAGTGCTGTTTGAAGGTCAAAGCCAATGCTTGTAGAAAAATGTATATATCAGAGCTTACAGAGCTACTATTTGTAAAGGCAAAAGTTTTTACAGTAATGCCAAGTTAAACCAAAAATAAATATAAGAGGCACGAAAAATTTACGCAGGCAATACGGAAAACACAAAAATAAAATCTACAAATTATGACTCGTTACTACCGTAATAAGTTTGTAAAAACTTTTTCCATGAAAATGAGGTCTGTTAAAGCTGGCAGCGTATAAACGTTCCGTGATGGTATCAATAGATTTGAGTTCACTGCGGCGTCGGGGATGGTAAACAAATTTTATGGGCATGTAGCCCACAAGGTGCACTAGTCACGGCATTGTTGCTCTACTGCTGCCATACACGCACTTAACACTATGTGCCCGATATAAATTCACCCCCGGTATATGAAAACATTTAAACAAAACTCCAAAACAAAAATAAAGAAGATTGAATAGAAATTTGAAAAATTATTATACGGTTGAATAACCAAAATTTGTTCATTTACATTAATTATGTTAAAATTCAGGTTATAAAAGCAGTCTTCTAAAATTGGGTTTCCAAGGCTATAACAAAAGTTCTTTAACCTATACCGAACTAAATTTACACCAAAAACCTCTTAAAGACTACTCGTGTTAATTTTATGACCACCACAATATAAATAAACTATTAAACGGACTCTTATAATGAGGTTCCCAATTAATTTACAGCCTGCACAACTTCTGACACTACTTGTGAATCATTAACATAGTCGTGATGCTGCTTACGTTGTCTGTCTGTGTGACTGTCACCTCACTGTTGTCGCTTGTTCAATCGTGTGCTGCACCAGTGTTCACTTCACCGAAATCATCGTCATCTGTGTGAAAAGCTTCGTCGTCGTGCATACCAGGATCAGTGTCTTCACAATTCTCAATGTGACCGTTTCTTCGTCAGGTTACTGACTGGATCATCAGCTAAAAATGACGATTGACAAAGCCGGCCGGCCACCAGCCCCAAGGCGTGCCTCCTCAACTTACAGAAGCTACGATGAGCTCGGGGTCATCGACCGCGCGAAACCATTGAAGTACAGACATGGAGGTATTGAAGACCTTACTGGTATAGAACAGAACAGACCTTACAGGACATACGAACCACAAGACATGGACGATATCACGTTGATTAGTTCTGAAGAAGTTCCGAAGCCGAAAAAGAAAATAGCTGAGGGTCTTGCTAATGGTTTTAGAAGAACGTTTTCTGTGAGAAGCAGAAGAAACACAGAACCAGAAGGGATACCTTTGGATACTTTTAATGTGACTTGTGAGGAGAATTTCGCGACTGTTAGAGGTGCGCCTTTCGGGAGGCGTCGGTCTTTGTCGAGGGATAGGGGTTCGTCGCTGCTGGGTAGAAGTTCTTCAGAGGGAGATGTGAGGATGGTTCCCCCCCGCGCCCCGCCAGCCGCGCCCGCACCGCGTCTCCACCGCTGTCTGCGAGCTCTGGGCGGCAGCTGGAAGAATCTTTTACTATGTGAGTCCTCGAGATATGTGGTGTAACTGCTTTCTTGATTAATTCCCTACCTATATTACCTACTGGCGACGGACTTGCCCAGGTTTAACCGCTAAGCAGCACAGACCACTGTAATTAACATCATATATTAACCGTGTACAAAAACGTAACCAATGCGTAAACATAACTCTTAACCTTTACAAATCCGGTTACTTCTCTCATTATTCTGTTATTTAAATGGTAGTTAACCGTTTACTGCTCTCGGCTTGTCTGGGTTAATTATTGGTGTGACGGGTACAAATGACCACTAGGAGCTTAGTTAGTTTGAACCTGTGATTAACCGCGTAGCCTAACAGAATTAAAAGCTTTCTTTTATGTAAATTAAGTGATTGTTTGTACTTCCAAGTAGGGTGGTAATTAATCTCGGATTAGACAGCGCGGCGGTGTTTTATTGGAGAATGATCCCGCTTAATTAAGTTTGACATAATAGCCGAATGATATCGATGGTTCATTAAAGTTTATTGTGATTTATCGGCCCCATGGCGCCTAATTGACCATAAAGTTTACTACTCAAAAGAACAAATTAGGTGATCAATCTTAATTTTCGTAAACAAACCATTATGTCAGTTATTTCGTGCCTTATCTAGAAACAAACGCAGGGCCCGAAGTATCGAATATCTTGCATATTCGTACACATAATCGTTATCGGAGTATTTGCGAGTTCGCGATGTTCTAGGACACAACTTCCTCTAGCCTTGACACTTAGCGTATTCTTGACAATGTTTACTTAGGTTTATCGCGAACATTTTACTTACAAAGTATTCCATGTAGGTGGCAAACTGACCACCGTTTTTTAACCTAATTAAAAATGCTTACACCTTGACTTTTAAGTTTACACAAACATTTATAGCGATATTATCACCTAAATGTACAAATATCCTGGCCATATTTTGTCTTTATATTGAGGTTTACGCCTCCAACATCGCCTACGTACAGTGTAGGAAGCGTATATTACGTACGAAATTGTATGTTAATGATTTTATATTTTTTTTGTAAATTATTGTTTTTAGGCCCATATGGATGTTGGAAATGGTCATTTTATCTCTGTTTTGACATTTTGTGGCTACCCGTTGACTGTTTTACGCGAACTTCTGCTTATAAGGCGAGGGAAATAATTTAGAATAATTTATGGATATTATGAAAAAATATTTTTGTGTGAGTTAGACAGGGTAATTTCGAAATCTAAAAATAATACTTAAAAGACTTATGAGTTAAAATAAAAAGCTTTTCTTGAAGCGTAAGCGTCAAGTCTCATAGCCGACTGCTTCCCGAACATAAATAGCATAAAATAGTGCCTACAAGAACAAACAAGACCTCTAAAAAAACCATAGCCACCATAAGCTCCCCTTAAATTACTGAACACATATCCTTTATGTAGGTATGTTAGCTGTTATCTCCTGTAGTGTCGCGTAAGCCACGCTAACCCCCCGCTGCGAGAGGGCTCATTAAGAAAATTGCCTTTTTAATTTTCCGTTACACTGGTCTTACAGGCCCTTGTCGAAGAATGCACGGTTAAGTAGAGCTGAACGCTCTAGTTTTGTCGTGAAAACATACCGTTACATGTGTTCTACATTAATATAGAATTGAATATACTTTATTGTATACAGTACTAAAATCACACGTCTCATTTACGCCAAACTTTTTTGCAAAAAAAAAATCATTTTTTAGTTGTGGTACATAATGAACCAGTTCTATAGGCTAGGTACCTATAATGCCCATAGAGGTGCCAGAATAGATAAACCGAATAACATGAAACTTAAACAAAACCGGTGGAATGAGAGTATATCAAGGTGAACTGTTCACACCTGCGTACCCCTTTAGAGCGTACCAGTATGATGTTATGTTATGAAATGGCGTAAACAATAAACAGACATGCGATTGCAGCTATCCCGAGTGATACGCCGTCATTTATTGAAGAGTTCTGATGTATATTTCCGAAGTTCTTCATCAGATCTTGATGAAATTTAAATGGGACCACATGAGAAGAACCAACTATCGATATATAGAATCATCAAAATCGCTTCACCGTAAAAAGTTCTGAGGTAAAACACATAAAGAAATACAGTTGAATTGATAACCTCCTCCTTTATGGGCAGTCGGTTAAAAATCATTTGTATGTTTGTGTGTACAATGGCGGTCTTAACGCTAACAACAATATCTACCTTTTCAGTATCTATATTTTCAGTTCATCTAGTTGTTAAAAAAGCACATTTTGTTTCAGTTATTCTCGTTAAAGTTTATAGGCCACTAAAGTTTCTCGTAGACAGATTAACGCCGATAGCAATTTTCATTGCAATAACGTTATAACTGCAGTATCAATAGTTTTATTGCGGCTTTAAAAGTGACTTGCTATCTCAAGTTTCATTTAATTTCTCGAGATCAATAGAAATATTAGATGCTGGTATAACTTCCATATGCTAGTGTGAAAATACTGCAGATCTAAGACCTCTTCTCATACAGCGAATGCACGAGCATTGATCACCACGCTTGCTTAAGATGAAAGAAAAAAAAAGACAGAAAATATATTTATTTAGCACAGACTAAAACACACACAACATATTATTATACATCAGATAAAAATACAAATAAAATAAAAAATGTCGATGGGTTGCCGATTTCGAACTTATATTCAATATCATCTTCTGTCAGCGGCTTCGCCCGCGTGAAAGGTGTTTTTTTTATCCCAAGGGAGCTTTATATGATATTCCAAATTATAATCCATCTCTGTGCCAAATTCCATCCAGATCCGTTATCACATTATGGCGTGATTGAGTAAAAAACTTCCACCCATCGATACTTTCACATTTATAATATTAATAAGAAGTAAGATAAGTCCAGGTTTCCTCATGATGTTTTACTTCACCGTTATCTGCGTTATCCAAGGTAAACTTAGAAAATACATAATTAACTATGAATTTGAAAAAGACACACCACTTCAAGCACGAGAGGCGAGGTCTCTGGGCCACCACGACACGTTCTTGAAATATCAGCTATATTTTTTATCGATTTGTAGATATATCATCAAGTAGTAAATACGTAATAATGGACTGACCCAACATAATACCTAATACCAGGGACATTTGGCAACAGAATACAACAACAGTTTATCAACTCCATACGAATAAAAATTATTAATGTCGTCTGCGTAATCTGGCAGAGTTACAAATGTACGATACTTCATGTTTTATTCAATATTTTTCATGCTTACGTAAGATTTGTTTTTCTGTCTTGTGTCCCGTTAAATATAAATGACATTAGGGTCACATTGATAAAAACAATTTCTGCTTAACAATACCAAAGTAATTAATCTTGCCGTCCACATTTGGCAACAATACGATTAGCGGACGGAATATCCCCCTAATATCCCGGATTCTAAATATCCCTTGCCGTAATATCACGGGCAGCGTTTGAGGGTTATCATTCCTGTCAACGACTTTCTCCGGATGGACGACTTGTGGGGGCATTTTAGTGAAATTACTTTTGTTTGTACATCTGTTGGTATTCCTATTAGCTTGTTAATTAATTATTTATATTTAACTCCTATTTGGCATAAGGGGAGTTTTCATATAATGTGGATACCTGGCTTCCTACAATACAAATGAATTCGTTAGGATTCTCATGTTTGCCTAAATATGTTCAATCTATCGTATATAATATACCATTAACTACTGAAGAGCTACTCATTGAAGAGCTCTTCAGAATAATGATTGATTTGTTTGGAATCTTTACAATCATTAACACACACTTACGCATCATTGCAATTTGCATGAGCACCTATGCACCTATGATACACTCTCTGATTAAATTCCAATGATACACAGCTGAAAAGGATACCTAGTTACATGAAAATTAATAAAACTCATTCCGTACAATCGAACTTATAACACTGATAATCTATTTTCATCAACAGTAGGCCTTTCCAGCCTCAAGCAATGGCAGGGTCATCCCAGTCAGGTCGATATTGTGTTGAACTGTGAGCATGTTATCTGTACGTTCCATAAGCACGGACGATGTTCCGCGCCATCTTAAAATTTTGTTTAAAAATGGAATTCTAGAATGCTTTTTTTAAACGTTCGAAATTGTAAACGATAGGTCGTTGATCGAGTTATTTATTTTTAGAAAGTCTGCTTTTTTCTTGCTTTTGAAATGCGAAAGTGGTATCTTGTTATACATTTTGTTGTTTTTTTATTGATTGTTGTTTTTTCTGTTGTACTGTTGTAACTGTGTTGTATCGTTAACATATAGTTGCTGTAGAACTAACAAAAATGACTACTTAATTACCTCACTGAAGTAGTGTTGGACTCGTTCCTTATGAATTGACCGGAGCTGCGGAGAAGGGAAAACACAAAGAACTTTGGAAAACCATAGAAGAACTTTATCCAACAGTGGGACAACATAAATATAAAAGCCAATCTATTTAAATAATAATGTTGGTTGCACCAACATAAACAGTTAACCAAACACGCCAACATCCCATACCTGGTACCAACATAACTGGAGTATAAAGATTACCCTCAGATTATTAGGTCAGAGCCAACGACACTGAGATTGCACCATGGCGCGTAAGGCCGGTAATAGGGACATAAGCGGTGCCAATAACCGTCCGTGGTCGCTGGGGTACGTGTTCCAATGATCGTGGACGACATGTTATGATGGACTTTATTAAGTTCAAGTTGTCATTGGTTATAGAGATCATGAGAGAGACCTAATTTTAGCTAGCTAGATCTCTACATTGAATAAGAATTCAATACAACTAGAAAACCTATAGAAGAAAATAATCGCTCAAACCAAGCATCTTGCTGGATGGCTAGAATGTAACATCTTTGACCCACTATTATAGGTATTATTGGTGTCCTTAGAAATAAAAACCTCTAACTGGAGACTGAAGCATCCAAATTAAAATTAACTCGTGATGTTGTGCGAATTTTAAACAATAGCACTGGTATCAATTGCATAGCAAACATAATAATAATAATTAGCAGACATAATAGAAATTACCATTGTCTTCCGCCACAATGGGTATTTCGACGGATGACTTGATAAATAGTTTGATAAAAAATATTAAGCCACACAAAACTTCTTACCATCTTCATCACAAATCCGCTAACAGCAGGCGCAACACATTTATTAAAATAAATAAATCAACCAAACCAACTGCTCATAACAATATCAACCCCAAACCTCGTATCAACTTCCCAACTGCGGTTACAGAGGTCTAAATTCATTACGACACCAATACAGTTGAACTCAACCCTAGCAATTAATAATAACAACGAAGGCAGGCCTGTTCCTAATTTCTGTCTTATGAATAATATGAATTTCATCCTGCCCGCTTACAATTCATCAATTTGTGGAAGGCTGAGGTTGAAGACAAGCCTGAAATTCATTAAGGTTGGTAGGTATTGGTTGACAGATGGTGGTGACTGCCGGTCCCTTTTCCTTCGCATCAAAAAGGTTCTGAATTTGTGAAACGCACCTGAAACCAATGACAGTAGGAATTGTCAGTTCTAGAATGTTCATTGTGTTCTATGGTTCTATTCGTTTAAATTTTAGAATGTAGAAGAATAAAAAAACTTTTTTGCAAAAAAATACTACCGACTTCCAAATGAAAAACTACAAAGTGAAAAATAACTTAACTTTTGGAAGTCGGTGTCTTTCGTAGGTACCATTTGTTTGCGATATGGACACCGACTTCCAAAAGTTAAGTTATTTTTCACTTTGTAGTTTTTCATTTGGAAGTCGGTAGTAGATATTTTTTTGCAAAAAAGTTTTTATTTTTCCCTTTTTAGTTTTACCTACCTAATAGCAAGGTCAATATTTATTAAGGTCCCTATAACTCCAGAATAGATTAACCGAATAAAATGAAACCTGAACATAGCCGGTGAAATGAGAGATCTGTGTACCCCTTTAGAGCGTACTGGCGTGATGTTATGTTATGAAATGGTATAAACAACAAACAGACATGCGATTGCAGCAATCCCGAGAGTTTCGGTCTCCGAAGTTCTTCATCAGACCTTCACCAAATTTAAATGGGACCAATTTCGAAACATGCTCTTTCAAACTAAAAAAGAATTTTCAAAATCGGTCCACAATTGGCAGAGATATCGGTGAACATTCACAAAAAAAAAAACAAAGTCGAACATAGAACCTCCTCCTTTTTGGTAAGTCGGTTAAAAAATTGGCATATGGGTGGATCATGATCTGGACTTTTCAAAATCAAAATCAATTTTTTTATTTCATATAGGCCTACATGGGCACTTATAAAACGTCGACAATGTGCACGGTTCGGGTTGGTCGTTTCCATGGAGCACACAACCCGTGGAGAGAGCGTGCGGGGGCTACCGCGGGCGCCAAGCGTATGCAATATCAAGCTCACGCGGCGAAATTTTGATCAGTCGCAGCATCTGTATGAACGTCACGCGCTTCCGTCTTTAAAACAAATAAAACGAAAAGTAATGCCTATTTGTCAATTAAATGGTGTAGGAAGTGTACTACTACTTCAAGTTACACAAAAGATGGAGCAACATTTCACAGTTTTGTTGTTTTCTATCCCATTTAATCAATTTCATTAAGTAAAATCAAATATATTTATTTCTGGATGGTTCGCTTTGCTGTCTCTTTCTGGTACACTGATTTGCACATTAGCAGTTGTCTCTTTTTTTCTCGATAGTGCTGTTCGCAGCATCACGAGTTCACGACGATTATATCGATATGTAAGGCTCCAAGACTGAAACGCTCGGCGAGCGCAAAAATACTCACTGACTTCTTGAAAACGGCCATAACGCCATCATTAAGCATTATACAATACTTTCTAAGTTGCCGAAATTAATAAGAACTGCGGTTACACAACCGCAGTTCTTATTAATTTCGGCAACTTAGTATTATTAAGTAACTTAATATTATTTTGTTTGTTATTGCCTAGCCCGTATTTACCTTATCATAAATGTTTATTATACCTACCGAAGATTCTAAGAAATTCGTTCTTTTGTTTGTCTATATCCCAAAGAAATCCTTATACTATTAATAAGTTAAACAATTACCGATATCGATATTTTTTTAAATTACTTGTTTGGAATCCCTAGAAAATCAGTTGTCATTTGGTTGTCAAAATATCACCCAATCACAGCGAGGGAAGCTTACCTCTGCCCCCGCTGTTTCTTGGTGACTTCGGTTTAGAACAAAAACGTGCCGATGCTCTCTCCACGGGTTGTGTGCTCCATGGTCGTTTCCTATGGAGAAGAACCGGCAAGAAACTCCATGGTTACTCTTTTTAAAAAAATGGTTTGGTTTTACAATATTTCCTTGTTACAGCCTTAGTACTTAGATATGTGGGGACAACGTAGGCCCGACAATAAGTCGTAAGAAAACAAAAAAAAAAAGATTACATATTATTTAAACAAAAGAAAATAAAACGAGTTAAAAAGTTAACAAGCATCTAGAAGGCCTACAATGTTCACACATTTACAAAATAATCGGTAAAGGAATCTATACAAAAGTAAAATAAAAAAAAGACTAAATCTAACATGTGGCACAAATATTGTTATCAGTGCTGTAACTATTCTTAGCAAAGGGCTATGAAGATGATTGAAAACCATTGTAAAAAGAATAATCAAAAGAAGGAAAAAAAACAAAGAATTAATGAGATTGAGAATAGTTAGAGACAACCACATATTTGTGCCGTTTATGAGTTACCAGGGAAGCCGCATGCGCAGAAGGAGCTAAAGCCAAAAATTTTATCTTCAACGTAGTCCTTGATTTTATAATATGCTTTTTTAACAAGGACACGTTTGATGTAGTTTTTGAACTTTCCATCGGTCAGTTCTATAACTGACTTTGGCAACTTGTTATAAAAGCGTATACTGTTTATATAAAAAGACTTGCTAGTTTTTGTTAATCTGAATTTGGGTATTACAATTTCGTGCTTACTGCGTGTATTTAAATTATGTAAGTCGCTTCTAGTTTTGAAAAGCTCTCGATTTTTGCGGACATACAAAATACATTCCAAAATATAGAGTGAAGGTAGAGTCAGTATATCAATTTCTTTAAATTTTTCTCTAAGGGGACTTGGCCCTGGTTGTATGTTCTCTGGGATAGTCAAACACTAACGCGGGCGAAGCCGCTAAAAGCAAGTAGATATAAGTTATAGGTAGCATCTACAAAACTAATTCCGAAAAGGTAAAGCCGTGAGTACACATACGACGACGACTAACGCCAACGACCTTGAGGGAACAAAACGCGCCCTCGTTTCTCACCCGCGCGACCCGAAATTTAGTAGTTTTTTGTACTTTTCTTATTATTCAATGACTTTAAAAAAAAAGCTTCAGATCAAAATGTAGATAATTAAATTGTCTTTGATATGGTGTCAATTTCATTGAAATACGCCCAGCGGTTTTGTTGTGATTGTCGTGTTTTTGTCCGTTTTAGACATAACTTTACAAATTAATTACACTATGTTATACGAATAAAACTCAAAATTTGCTCAGATGAAATTATTAAGAAAATGGTCTAATATAACATATATTTTTCCAATAAATTACGACTAGCCGTTTAGACGTGATTCTCATTTTAAAATCAGCTACTCAAGGGAATCGGCGCCATTTGAAGAAGAAGAAAGTGACAATATATGGAAACAAGCTTTCAAATGGATGCTGTGAATAAGAAGCATTAAATTACTCATCCTAACTAAGGTTAGACATTAATAATTGTTAATACTACTTAGCCCTCAGTCTGAAGTATTTTGTTAAAGGTTTCACAATTTAATTATTAGCTTTCATGTGCATTCCTTTTAAAATAGAACTTATACTCCATTTGAAATAACATTAGACATGTTTACAACTTTATTTACAGTCCGTTCAACCGATTTTGAGTTCTATCCCGTAAACATAAGGATGACATAAAAAGCATAAATCTGTTACCAAAACCAACTGTTTACTACAGCTACCATTTGTCGTATCACTTACGCAATTAGAAGTCAAAATCGCTTGAACGGATCGCTTGATCGTTTTGTGAATAATTTGATCATTAAACTTTCTCCTCTAGGATGTATTACATATTTATTTCGACAATATTTTAGCTATATATGATTGGTATTTGGATACCTATTAGTACCTATTTAGATATTTCACGAAATGACGATGGTCTCGGAGGTATTTCGATACAGTTTCATAAAATATTAAAAATACAGGATTAGGCAGAAACAAAGGGAAGCTTTATTATACGGGTAACTTGTGTCAAAATGCTCTATGCAAAAATTCATCAATATTGGTTCAGCGGCTTAGGCGTGGCGAAATAACAAAAACACAGACTGACACAGACAGAGTTACTTTCGCGTTTGTAATATTAATAAGGATTATATTCTTACATTTATTTTTAATAATAACTTACTTCATACGCGCTCTTGTCGTGAGAAATCACTACGAAGGCCACATAAGGTCAATCATATTCTTCTAACACAAATCAATAACTACCAATAATTGCAGATTCATCATAATATAACAGACTATGCACCGTGCATACACTATGTAACGAAACAACACGATCAATTGCTCTCTGCTCGGGCAATGTCGGCAAATGTCAATTACTAAGCAATCAGTTGTAAATAGCGTGTAATAACGGTAAATCACCGGCTTGTTACTGTAATATACAAGGATTTATTTATATTTACCTACTGTGTATAGGCTATTTCGTAATCGTGTAATACCGTGACATGCTGTGATTGATTACTCGTGTAGACTGTCAAACAAGAAGACTAATACAAAGACAAACCCCTCTATAAATCTTCATATTATTGTTGACTATAGCTTTTTCGAGTCTTTCCGTGGCTTATTGTTAAAACATTTTTTAAACAGACGTCCCAAAAAGAAGGAGTAAAAAATATATATAAACATCCGAAATGAGAAAATTCGGATGTTTATATATATATATTTTTTTATGTATGTTCGGGCATAACTCCGTCATATTAACTTCGGAGATGTATAACAGAACTCTTCAATAAATGACTCTCGGGATTGCTGCAATCGCATGTCTTTTTATTGTTTACACCATTTCATAACATACTATCACGCTATTATGCTTTGGACGGGTACGCAGATACAGACACAGTTCACGCTGGTACACTCTCATTCCATTGGTTATATTCAAATTACATGTTATTCGTGGCATCTATTCTGGCATAACTGTGGGCATTATAGGTACCTATAGTACCTAGTACCTTACTATGGAACTTGTTCATTATACACCACTAAAAAGTGAAAAAAACTTTAATTTCGGAAGTCGGTGTTCCTGTTTTCGTTTCTTCGTTTTTTGACACCGCCTTCCGAAGTTAAATTTATTTTGTAGTGTTTTTTTTTGGAAGCCGGTTATAATTTTTTGGGCAAAAGTTTTTTCTTGGGATAAAAAGTACCCAATGGACTCAGCAATAGTGTAGCTTTCTTTCAGAGGTTACCTTTTACAAGCATTTAAACATTTTACCTCTTAGGGACATTCCTCGATGGTGATGGCGCAACGCAATTTTAATTGCCTCGATAAGCGAAATCGCTTACACAATTTATACGATTATTTCAAGTGCAAATTGGTCGAATTGCATTACGTCCATGTAATCGTACTTGCGATTTCGCTTAGTGTAAATCGCAAATCGTCATCAGAAATATCGCATATTAATATTTGTTTTAAAGGTTAAGATCTCTTTGTTTGTACGGCTAATTTGGTTTTGTTAATAACCTATATGTAAAGATTAAGGTATATATAAGGTATGACGTAACATCCCACCATGTTGTTCTGAACATTTCAACTAGGGGCCAGAGTAGAATAGGTGTGCAGTGTTTATGCCCCACAGTGTGAATGAAGCCGTAAATTCACTTCGGTGGAAGTATTATCAGCGTTTGCCTTATATGGGCAAAAAGAGACCGTTAATCTAGTTGTGGTAAGTTAGGGCTAGATATTATTGTGACCGTGTAGGTATTATTTATGAAGCCTGTTAGCTCTTAGAATTGACATGTGAGTCGAAGTAGCACTAATAATAAATATGTAGCTCGAAAAATTGCTTCTTCATGTTCGAAACTACTTTTCGTTAGCAACATTTTTGTTGGGCAAAAATCTGTCCCAAAGCCTTACTTACACTCTTCCCGCAGGGTTATTACGTATCTTGCAAGAGCAAAACGAAAGCGATTTTTGCGCACTAATTGCTCTTCAATACATTCTTGAGTTTTTGAAGGTTTTTTAGGAATAAGTGCAATTAACAAACAGCGAACGATTAGGAAACGATTGTGTAGAACCTACCATACCTTCACTGCAGGTAATGCTGACTTTTATGACATAAAGCGTTTGATCGCGCGATGATTGCTGATTGCTGTTTCTTACGTAATAAGCCTGCCGATGTTTTGTCTTCTCCAGCCTATTCCCGTAAACGCCTCTGTTGTGATGCCAGGGTTTCCTCGGCCTCCCTTGGTTTCGGACGCCCGTCTTCTGTCTGACCCATCTGTCATTGAGCATATGCATATCTTCTAAATAAAAAAATCTCTCACGGAAATATACTCTCAAATTGATCACTTCAGCAAGTATTCACCACTTCACTGGCCCAATATTTACCAGTTGTGGCCCACTTTTAATTTCACACTGATGATGACATGTTTCCAAGTCCTATTGTTCTCACACTCAAATAAACTGGGCTTTAATTGACACTTTGTATGAAAGTAACGGTTGGTCTTGCAACGATTTACAATCGATACAGTATTTCGGTAACTTTCAATTATCGAATGTCGAAGATATCTTTATATTTATTGTTTTTTTTTCTCAATTAAGTTCGTGTTTCGAAAATTTTGAGTTACAGTCTTTTGAGCCTTCTTATTAAATGCTCTTTGGTTCAAGCCGGTCTTTCAGTAATATTATTTTTTATTAGCATTAAAGTAGTCTTACATTTTATGAATATAAAAGAAATAAAATTGTTCTGGATGAGATCTAACAAACTTCAATTATCTCTCCTTTTTCTTTAAGTAATTTAAATTAAAAATATGTAATACTAAACTTATTAAATTTCTGCCTAAAAAGGTCTATAAATTCAGAACAATCGTCTAAAACACATCATTCTATAACACAAATAATTTCATCAAACCTCCCGTCCGTCACAATGGGACATCTCAAGAAACAAAAAAGTTGACAAAATTTTAATAAATACCCTCTTTTGTTCTAAAAAAAATCCCCTCTCGCTCCAGACATTGGACAAAGCATTCGTGCAAACATTTATAAAAAGTTAAGCACTTCGCTTTTTCTCGGCACGATTGTCCCTTCCTTTTAGGGAGTAACAAGAGGACATTTGCATTTTATGGATAGCCTAGCGAGGATATCATTTCTGCACTGTTATTGGTTTAATAGGGGAAATACTTATTCTGTAACGTTTCTGTAACAAGGTAATCTAAATATGCGATTACTTAAGTGAATATTACAAACATATTTTTGTCAGTATGTAAAAGGTTGTTATGAACGACAAAGCCCTAAGAATTGCCAAACTTAAGTGGCAGTGCGCAGGGCACATTGCTCGCAGAACCGATGGCCGATGGCGCAGAAAAGTTCTGGAGTGGCGACCGCGAACCGGAAGACGTTGCGTTGGAAGGCCTCCCACCAGGTGGACCGATGACCTGGTGAAAGTTGCAAGGATACGCTAGGGACCGGACGCACGGGGTCGGTCAATGTGGCGGCGGGCGCTTGAGGAAGGCCTATGTCCAGCAGTGGACGTCTTTCGGCTGATATGATGAAAAAGGTTACTGGAAGGACTAATCTACTTACGAACATTTTTCAACCCTGAAAATACACGGTTTCCGGTGGGGTAGGCCAGGGGAACAAGCTTAACGCTGTTGATGTCAAAGACGACGATATGGGAATATATATACACCAAGTGTTGAACCATTAATTCGTCCATATTTGTATATAAAATAATTACCATTTTCTCTCTTTTCCAATCAATGTAAAACAGTGAAAGCTACGCGACCTTTTCTGAACAATGAGAAGAATATATTAAAGATTTAAACTGTTTACATAATTCTCGCTATATAAATGTCCATAAATAGTAATAGTAATGCATAAAATATTATAATATAAATATTATAATAGAGTCGAATCTATAAAATAAAATTCTAGAATCAAAATCTCGTTTTCAATATCATCCATTCAAAACACTTCTACTTTTTTTAACGAAAAAATCAAACGGTTTGTTTCGCAAGACGACAAGTCTCACAAAAAGTCGGCCCTCGTATAAATTCTTTAGGTACGTCGACTTGGATTCTCTGAGCTATTATTTGAAAGCATGTGCCCTTTGCAGACTGCCTTCAATACCTTTATTGTTCGTCCCTATACGCTCCGGCCCTTTGTGTCTACCCTCCAAGTCCAAACGGCAAAAGTGCTTAACTCTGTTTTTTATTTATTTCAGATAAATCGTTTATCGACAATAGGACAATTTGTAGCTTTGATAGAGTCGATTTCTTCGATCAATAAAAGCTTAGAAAATCCAGCATCAGAAATCAATTCGTGCTAACAATAAGTATAATGGAACGAACAGAACGCCTTTGCCTTATGCCATTTCTCTGATTACATACCTAATAATATTTTCCTCACAGAATAGACTATATTTAGTGTTTTTTTTTTCGAGAAAAGACAGCCTGAAAGCTAAGTACCTGTTGGACAATAAAACTAAGGCACTTATCAACTATTATCTCGCTGAAGAAACAAACAAAATATTTAGATCCCGTGTCAATAGAAAAGACACATAATATATTCATAGTTGATCGCTTGCTGTACTTACTTACTGCCGGCGAGTTCTCTCTCACCACAAGTTTGTCGCAGCGACAAGAGCTATCAAAGATAATACTCGCTCGGCGATGCTCGCTTTGCGGACAGAAGTCACGCCGAGAGACCAACCAACCGACGCGTGCAGGACTTACAGCCCAAGCGAGTGGTGCGAGTAATCGCCTGTCGCCGCGTAGCACAAAAACACCCGCTCATAGCCGAGCGATAAAACTATCGGAACTACACACTCGCTTCTCGCTGCTCGCCAACTCTTAGATCGTAGATCCTCGACTATGACTAACACTCCTAAAAACTCTCCAAATGACAAATAACGATTTCACGTCAAACTAAGAAAATATTATTACAAAAAAGTTCCAAGAAAAATAATTGAAATATCTACTAAAGTTGACAAAATGACGATATTTGATTTACCTCCTTTTGACTCTTAACCGTGGCCTTGTGTGTGGGTTAAAACTTGTTTTTAACTTTACTTTCGTAAGAATAGAGTTGGTTTTCCTTTGTGTTGCTATGAATACGGTTATTAGGCGAAATTAGCCGAAGTTTCGCGACACACACGTGCAAGCGATTACAATGGATTAAGAATCTCCCCTTTCTATACAAAATTTGATCTATTGAAGAGCAGAGTTGGGAAGTTTGACCTATTAGAAGTAAATAATATAAAGTTTGGATAGTCGTTTATATATTGTTGTTGTTTTTGTTTCAGGTAAGTACTTGAGCAGTTAACCCCTTTCTACTGGAGCACGTAAGTGGAGTTAGAGAGTGTTCGAAACTCATTTGTTTGCGAGTTTTCAAGTGCTTCTAAATCTGACTTGCGCCTCGCAAAGTGATGGGAAGTGATTCTCTTGCAAGAGTTGTAAGAGATCGTACTAATAAGTTTGTACTAACCTACCTAGAGATCGTAGTGATGATGCTATATTTATTAACATAGATGGTGATCATCAGGATCACCAATCGCCATCGCAGTATCTTTTCAAAGCAAAGGAAGATGCGTTTGCCTTTCCTGTTCATCAAAATTTTTCAGATCCTTAACGGTACTCTGGTACTGGTAAAACCTTCGCTAAGCATGATGATAGTTTTTGATAAACAAGTAGCAGTACGTTCGATATCATTAAAACAGAACTTGATTTGTATGCCTCTTCTGATGATAAAATTATTTGAACCACGAACGAAATTGTAGTGTGCTGTTCTTGCATTTCATTAAGCTCTAGGCAAAATACATGCAACATCCGCCAACCGGATATATTATTGGTAACGCTAACAAAACGAAAGTGAATCAGAAAACAATTACCCACGTCAGATATAGTCTGCGATATGGTCTCGGTATCGGCTTGGTATAGTGGTCTTGGTATCGGTCGTCAATCGGTGCCACCTGACCCGCGTTGTGATCGGCGTAATTATAGTAAATATACTTCACTTGATTATCGGCACATCTCTTGTATGGGAGATGTAGGCGCGGATATGGTATAGTGGGAGCTGGTGTAAGAGGCAAGCGATTGTTTTATAAAACAATGTCCAGTGACACCACTGGACATTGTTTAATAAAACAATCGCTTGTCTTTGATAGACTGTTAAACGATCAACAATAAGATGCGGCAGATAGCAAATAATAAAATGCTGGTGTAGAAGCATCATCATCAGCCTATTAATGTTCCCACTGCTGGGACACAGGTCTCCTCTCTGTGAGAACGAATAGGCCGTATCCACCACGCGAGCACAGTGCGGTTTGGTGGATGTCTAGGACATGCCGGTTTCCTCACGATGTTTTCCTTCACCGTTTTTTAGAGCAGTGGTGAAGAAATAATTTACTCAAAGTAAAGCGCCTGCCTGGGCTCGGATCCACGACCTACAACTTGTAAGTCGCGGCCGATACCACTGGGCCACCACTGCTCTAATGATGATCATCATCATCATATCAGCCGAAAGACGTCCACTGCTGGACATAGGCCTCCCCCAAGCGTCGCCACTTTGACCGGTCCTTATTGCTCTTACTGCTCTTCTTGGCTAGTCTTCTTATGTGTAGAATGCTCTTTGAGAAATTGTGTGTTTATTTAACTCAGATCACGGAAACAAACTAAACAAGAATTTGTAGATTGCCGAACTCTGTACAAATACCAAAAGCTTTGAAGCAACTCCAACTTGTCTAGGACGTTAGTAAATAAACCGCCCCAAATGACAGTCATCGCTTGCTGCCCAAATCTTAACCCACACCCAAAATGCTTGCAGCAAGTGTTACTCCCGCCCCTGACGAGCCTAAAGATACAGTCAGCAAGATAAACATGTCCGCTATACGAAAACTGTTTACTTTGACGCCATTGTGACGCTTTCGGCACCCATCGGCTATAATTCGTAGGTTCGGGACCGAATCGATCTTCCAACGCACTTGGCTGTAATTTGGGACCTATTATATGGACGTGGGACGGTATTGATTTGGTAATGGGATGTTATCACGGAGAAGTGGACGTTTTAAGAGTAGTGTTTGGGATTGTTATGGATAATGTTGCTTGTATAGTCAACCTTATGACAACAATACGCCTATTGCATGAAGTTAAAGCGTTGGTAGTCAAACGTAACGGCAGATTTCAATCTTGAACTTTTCTTTACTTAGTATCAACTTACTGCAATGTTTCTCCCATTAAATGTTAGTTCTAATGCTAAAAGGCACAGAAACATCGCCCATAAATAGTATAAAATGGTCATAACTTACGTAGAAACATAAACTACTGATACTTATCTCTATCTGCATAAGACACAACTTAATGTCATCATACTAAACGACCTGGAACTTTGAAAAGCGCCGAAAGACAGAATGATATAATCTAGCCATTAGAAATGTATGTCAGAACAATAAGGAATAAGCACAAGTAACTTTCCTTTGTTTGCTGCAGTCCCTAATGATGGGTAATCCTGCCAATCTCTTATAAAAAGGAAACGTACCCTTAATTCTTCCCAACACAAGTAATCCAGCAAGACTTGTTAGTAATGAATGGAGGAGAAGGAAAAATATATACGCTCAGCTTTTCTTAACATACGCAAGGGAGGAAAATGGTAGTAAAAATGTTTATGACGATATAATGGGGTTAGAAGAAATGAAGTATTCATAATATCTTGTTGGTAATAATGTTTTCGTCTAATGAAATGATTAAGCTGTCAATAAGGAACTCGGAATCTCTGTTTTCAATGATGAGAATATTCAAATATATATTGTAATAGAAACAATTCTGGTGAAACTAGACAAAGTCTTCAAAGAAACATCCGGCAAGCTTGTCAATAACCAAATAGAAACGTTTGAAGCGAGTGCAGAAATTATTAAGAGAAATCACAACTGGAAATCGAGATTCACATACAAATTTGCAGTAACCGTCTGATGGACACAGGTTCATTGATTTTATGACCAATTAGCGCAATGGAAACTGCCATAGGAGATAATGTTTGAAATTCAAAGTGGTAAAGTGGACTAGTTCTTAATCTTAGACTCCCTGGGACTTTATCTGAGTTTAATTCCATATCACCTGCTTTGTAAATGTCAACAGTACGGTATAAGCGTTTAGCTGGACCTGTTATGGTTGTTGAATCAGCTGTTCTTAATTTTCCTGCATCTGTTGCTTCAGTTTTAGCTATTTTTAGTTCAAACAGGTTGAAATGTCTGAAGATATGGCTAAGATCTGATACGATCATATTTTTTTGGTTTTATTTACTTACAAACATTAAAAATCTCACGATCATCATCAGGTAAATGTTTATTTTGCCGAAAATTATTTAAATATTTGCTTCAATATCTCTTGCCATTAAAATCTTATCTGCCGTGTATGTTTGCCAACCCTAGAGAAGATACCGGTACATCGTGTGAACGTTCAGTTTACGATCGAAAATTACTTATAAAAGTGGGCAAAATTACATTTTTACATTTCCGTTTATAATCGTAAAGTGATGTCTTACTCGATTTTATGGGTTTTGCCCGCATATATGGAAGTGTTGACAGAGTATTTTGTAGGTGAAGAATTAAAAATCCACCGTTACGGACGGTGGTGGCCAAATTTGTTCAACATATATTCCACTTAAGATAAGGCGTCAAATTTTATTGACATTGTTGACAAGGATCTGAGTAAACTTTCGTAAATGATTGAACCAGAACACAAAAAATTACAACAGAATAAGTTTTCTCAGTTCTTACTTTTGAAGTTTTGCCACTTGTGTAACACAAAGCCTAACATAGCAAACATAGGATGTAACAGTCTTAACAATGCTTTTAACAAGAAATTTACGTTTGAAGTTACACCTTCGTTTCGCTTTTACTTAAATTACAAAAGCCCTCTCTATGTACAAAGTTGATTTTGTACTTTTCCGATTACACAACGCGGGAGGCCCTTCGATTTCCACATTTTATATAAAAAAAACGTATGACACAGTATTACCGTTACTTTAATTATAAGAAACAGAAAGATCGCCTTTTAAAGAAAATCAACTTATATGCAACAGAATATTGCGACACATAAATTACAGGCTGAGGAATGTCCATCACAAGTTTGGCAGTTTTATCTCTTAATTTAAGTTTACTTTTCGTTGTTTCCGACACGTTTTGTTTCTTACATGTAAAAGTGTCACATAGTAGCCGGATCAGGCTTCAGAGTTCAGACCATTGGCTTGGCGGTGTCTATTTTTATTTCTCTGCTTATTTCTTCAACATTAGTCTTCATCATTATCATCATCTGCAGCCCGACTTCGCCCATTGCTAAACATAGTCGTCTCTCTTCTTGTGCCAACATCTTGCAGGTTCTACCCGCAATGGCAACATTTTCGTCTCCTTATCTCGCCGGTTGATGACCAACGTATCTTGACACCGATATTAGTATTAGTTTGGAAGAATAATTAACGCTTATTTTTTTTATCGTCTCTTGCTTCATCACTTTCCTCCCCTTCAACTATGATAAAGCCGTCAATTCACCGTCTCTTAAATACTTTATCAGTCGCAAAAATTAAAAACACGTTTGCAATTATTGGACCTTGTAAATAAGTATGTATTAACTTTAAAGTGGACTCTTGTTTATTGCTTGTTGCTCGTCGAAATGATAAACTTAAAGCGTCATTCGAATATGTAGCAGACCAATGTAGTATAGATAATCTATTACCTAACAATACAATTATTAAAATACAATCTGATGGCAATTGTCACGTGCTAGACAAAGTCAATTAAACAGAAATAACTACGAAAGTGGCCTCGATAGTAGATGGATAGACAGATAGACACGAATACACGATACAGGTGTAGTAGGAGTAGAAAAAAGGATTAGACAGTGACAGTCGAAAGGAGCAAAGAGGGAAGATAAAATTTTCCGCAAAATGATAAACTGCAGCTGCAAAACGAACGGCTAGGCAAGATTTCGCTCAAGATTTTATAATAGCCCCGTCATCGTCATATTTCAGCTTTTCGTTTAGATTTTTTTACACATACTTATCATTTTTGACCCTGATTCAGACAGAAACCTTGTCCACTATCGTTTTCTTCTCTGACTTGCGCCCAAAATCACGACGACAGCTGCCCAGATTTCTCATCAAGTAATTACAGAAAGCGAATCATTATTGAGTTATGACTCTGTAATTGCAATTTTATCGATATACTACCGAATCCATCAGGTTGTGACCCCACAGATAATTATAGCCCAAGTCAGAAATTATGTTTTCTTTGTTTATTTTAAAGGTCTTAATTAAATTTTATTTATGGCTCATAAAGATGGACTGTAATGCACATATACAGTTACAGATGGAGAAACAGGTGTTATTTAATAAGCTGTTATTATATAGCTAAATACAAGCATTATGATTGAAGGAATATAAATTTCGATATTTGTCCATAAAGTATCTATTGATGGTGGTAAGCGGCTAAGTGTAGGCATTAACTGGCGCCTACCTATTTAATTGAACTACCGGACCAAGTCTACTGAAAGCTTTTACGTCATCCTTAGGATTTATCTTACAATCTCGTTGAGATTTATATTCGCCATCTCTTTCTTTTGTTATTTTGCAGACACTATCCATTTTAACTATTTCATTAGTGTTATGATGTCTAAGGCCCAGTTTTTTGCTCAGAAGTTAACTCAACAAATGCAAAACAATGGATTCAAAATTCGTTAAAACGCGTTCATTTGTCAAATGTTAGTGTAAAACTGTCAAATAATTAACTCTCCAACTTATTTGGACACTGGGAACAACTAAAAAAAAATATGTGTTACCGAAATTTGCAACCATTGGTTAGCATATTTAACCATTGGTTATGTTATTAAAAAAAACTGGGCCTCAGTTAATTTCTCGATCATTCACTTAGCAATCACTTTTGTTAGCCTGATTTGTAACACTCCTGGTCAAAGGCCTCCCTTTCCTTTCATTTTCCTCGGTGTTGAGTTACATCTCGCCAATTCCTCTTCATCAAGCAGCCGTAGCCCTATCTTTTTTGTCTTCAATATGTAATGGTTTATTTATATTTCAAGCCATATGTGCTCCAAGCCTAGTTACACCTACATGCTAACAAATAATTACTGCATAATCTCACGCTCAAATCTTAGCTCAATTCACACCGGTTCAATCATAGTTCGACAGTTTAATATCGTTCTGTTTAATATCAGCTGCCAATATATATACACATCATGTATATATACCAACGTAGTATTAAAACGCTCGTTGGATACAGTAACAACCTTGTTGATATGATGAATCCGACTGATAAGGATAAACTGAATGAGCAATTTGACTATCTGAAGATATAGTTATTATGATTGGTGTAGCAAAATGCGTGTTTACCTAGTTGAGAATAAATTAGGCCTTTTTATGTCTTCTACTTTTTTTTTTTTTTTATTGTAGATAGGCTGACCACTATCTCACCTGATGGTAAGCGATAATGCGGTCGATGGTGAAGCACGCTTGCCTAGAAGTAACTTTCGAATACCACTCTTGACTTAAATACATTCTCTCGTCCTTACTCGAAAATCTTTTTTCTGTTATTACCCGAAGACACATAAACAAAACAATATTTTCTTGCCAAGGCCCAACCCTTTATCAAACATCAGTACTAGGCCAACTGATTTGTTTATCGTTCGTAAACCAATAAGGAGCGTCGGTAGCTCCCTTATTGGCACAAATTGTGCTCCTACTGAACGACAAACACAATTTTGTGCCCCTCGCGTTACCAGCGCACTTGTGTCTACTTGTTTATATCAGACAGCCTTGTACACGTGCTTTATCTATATCTTGGAACGAAATGTGTACAAACAACGAGTTGTTTTTAATATTACATGGGAAGTAGGTCTGATCTAGAATCGAAGGTTACAGAAACAGAACAAAATTATATCACTAGACTAGATCGCAATTGGAATTATAGAAGAACAGATTTAAGAATGCTCAACAGTAATTTCAGCCATATGTTTGTTAATATGGAAGGAAACGATTGATTAAACGATTTGATTTCAATGTATTTACTATCGTGTCAACGCCCTGCATAACATAACCAGTGGCTTTATATAAAGGGCAAATGAACCGGACTACCATGAAAACTTGTGATCTCACACACACATGAAAAGGCAACGTAGATACAGCATCAAAGATCTTCACGGGCTAACACCCACTCTAAAATCAAATAGGCAAATATTGATAAAATGCAAAGCCGATAAACTTGGCAGATGTCTCAGTGTTCAGGAGGCACCCTCACATATAATTTAATGTCGTAGGGGGAATCACAATAGCTATCGATTCCTTTGTGCCCGGGGGAAATCGCTTCTTCATCCGCGTTTTTACAATGTCACCGCAAAACAAGCGAGCATCGCACAGCCGGCTGGAGGTAAACTGTACATTATTATGCATTAAGGAGCTAAGGAGATAAATAACTGGAATATTTACTTACGCACATACATATTTATAGAGTTTGTTTTTACGATTTTTTCTGTGTTTCGTACAGTTTCTGTTCGCACACTGTGAGTTATTGCTTGTTTTGTTTCTCTTTGCCGCTAGCAAAATACGACTCTAAAGTTTTTGGATCTTCTAACGATATATGGCTTGTCACGAAATTGTAAAAATTCTACAATCAATTTAAAGAAGCAGAATCATTTTCTTACCTGTTCTAAAAAAATTATAATTCATCTAATCAACACGCATTTCTCCCAATTCGAACATTAATCTTTCAGGTAAGGTAAGGAAGTGAAAGACGAAGCAATAAATTAAAGTTGGTTACATCGAATCATCACGTTGCCAAACCACATTGTTTCCACCTTCATAATTCTAATTTAGAAAAGGAAACACTTGGCGTTGATTCAGAGGGAATAGGTGCTGAATAATTAATGGGGTTCTGGGGAGCAGCGCCGACTGAATGATCGTTGCTGGCAATCTATTGACGCTACTATGGTAGACAAACTCGATCGTACGAATCAAGATAGAGACTAAAGGCTTACTTTTGACATTTGAATATAGAATGCCTCCGTTCGAAACGAAACTCAATACAATGTCAACCAAGGAGTTCGTCAAATCAGATTAATGGAATAGGTAAGATATGATATTTGAATATAGAACTTCGCGTGTCTCCATGCCAAACAATTGAATAACATGATTTTGGCCAAGTACGTTCCGATTTCGAAGAAGTCAGTGACGAAAAACATATCGGAGTGGGTGTTATTTAAAGCACTGACAACGACCTAAAGGTCACAGTGGTATTCGAAGTAATTGGCGATGAAATTATAGATATAAAATATCATTATAGGCAATTTGTAGGCAATAAAGTTATTAAACAAAATTATGTATTTGTTCGTTGGTTTTGACTGGATTATTGCCTAGGGCGGTGTTGCTAATACAGCGGACTGGATCGTCAATATTATTATTAGAGAAAATTATGTAAATATCTTTGTACTTCATAAAATTTTAAGAATACCTTTCAACAATCTTGAAAACAATGTACCTAGTTTCAAACTCATTTCTATTCAGAACAATTTTAGTGAAACATTCTTTTTTAGGAAAAAGTTACACGAAACTCGAACTTCCAAAAGGAAAAAGATGTTATCGCATTGCTCAAAAGTCAGGTAAATATCAGACCAATTTCGTACATAGTAGAAAATAAACGGTTTCATCGCAAAGGCGGGCTCCGAAGGGGTTAAATTAGTATTTCCGCCAACCTTTGTCGTACTCTACGCAGGCGGACGGAATACTTAAGTTTTTCCACGTTTTATAGAGCCGATTCTGAAGCAAGATTTGGGTGAATTTCTTCTACACCTACAGCTACAGTATATTTTCTCAGTCTGTCGGGTTCCTTACCGGGTTATTTGTCGACCGAGTCGCAAATCTCTGCATAATATAAAATGCAAAATCTTTAGAACTCTCATTTTGAACGTGAGAACTGGCGTGATCTGGTTTTTGTGTTTTCGTTGTTTGGCTTTGTTTTTCTATTGTTTGGCTTAAAATTAGGGGCTTTTTTATCATAGCTTAAGCAACAGAAGGATGAGAACTACCTACCTTTTTAATTCAATGTATTCAACTCGATCTAGATCACTGTCTAGTATCTCTATGTCTACAAAAGAAATAAAATTTTCACATGCAATATTATTCAATCCAACAGTAAATAGTTCTGCTGACATATAGTAGGGGTCAATAGTCGAATGAACACGTTGTTACCCACTAATTTAATCAGCACCCGTCTACAAAATCTCTTACTATGATTGATCTGCCTTCAATATGATTGCACCCAGGCCACTGGACCGTTTTAGTTGTCCATCTTCGTTTATCCTATATGCTTCAAAATATAATGCTTTTAAAATTGAAGAAATTATCAGTAGGTAGGTAAAGGATGGACTAAATTATGGATAATTTCTGTCGCCAAAACACAGCCCAAAATACTGGAATTCGCAAAAGAACCTAACAAAGTAATTTAGAACGCTTCATTTGAAATTACGAACAAATTTTTCCGAGGTGTCCCCACATATTTCGAATTTCCAACGCAGAATAATCGGAATATTTTTCCTTAATTTTTCATTCAGCTCAGTGGGGCACCGAATCCCTCGGGTTTGCTTTTACTTAACGGAAACCTTATTTAAAATAAACAGGCTGGTGTAAACGGCCGACGTGCCTAAAATTCTGAACGCGTCGATACCGGTGTATTATTTTCGCTGGCAATAAAATGAACGCGACCTAAAATGTGTTTTTTATTTGTTTTAACTTCTCTTTTATTTATTTTGCGGAGGTGATATAGAGGTGTGTCGATTGTATCTATTGTGTGCTGAGGTATAAGTATTGACTTATCTTTTTGCTTGGCATGATATCAAGATCCTCGCACTTGTTGATACAGCTCATGTCACTTTCATTTTCCGTCAGACAAATGTGTACTGAATTCAACGTTGATTTCATTTCTCTTTTTGCTCCAAAAATCAATATTGATTTCAGATTTGAACTTGCAATTTCGTTAATACAGGCGTTGCTGTTACGTAATGCCTTGAAGTAACACCAGGTGCCAGTGACTTAAAATTCTACGACAAAGCTTAAGCAAATTGCTCTAATTCAATAATTCCTTTACGATGTTTCAGATATAATAAACCCAATCGATCTGTTAACAACGCAACGTAAACGTTTGCAGTAAACGACGCCTACTGGCAACACAACCGAACAAATCCAGGTTTACGACATTGTTACAAGCGAAATCTTTAATTTTACAACACAATTTATGTTAATAAAGACGTTTCGAAACTAATTTATTCAGAACATGTCAATAAAATTGGGAATAAATACAATTTATTGAAATGCTTTCCTGAAATTTTTCTTACTGCAAAAATATGCGGTACTGCCTTAAACTGCAGCTTTGGCTTTAAATAGTAAGTTCTTGGGATTAAAATTAGCTGTTACAAAATCTAATTAAGATCAATATTCAAATTCGTTCAACAATTACTGACTGACAGCTGTGAACAATTTTATAATTAAACTGTAGTTTCAAGAACAAATATTTATCAATCTCGACCATCAAGAACTTGGCATTTGCATTGCTTACTTGTTGTACAAGATTATTTAGATTGTATATCTAAGAGTACCTAAAGGTGAGGTGTTTGCTAATAATAATGAGGTCAGCAAGTATTTAAGGATCAGTTTCAAGTGTCCACTCATGTTGGCTGTGAATCCCGGGATGAGATAATAAATAAACATTATTGCATTTCTGACATCTTGTTTACCTTTCTCTATACCGTCCCTATGTTGGTCCAATCTCAGATGCAAAATTATTTAAGCAGTTTTCCATTGTTACATAAACTGCACGTTGTTCAAGACATGCTTTAGTAATAACATACATACATTCGATCAGTCTTACGAGGTCATATTCGAATGAACCTCTCAGTAGCGCCCATTAATCTCTATGTGTCAACCACTTAACTAAGTAGCTTATAGTAACCCCAACTCGAGTGGGTAAACAAAACTAAGCAAGGAATGACTTAGCTATCCCACTTAGAACTTCTTAAGTAGCAACTCAAAGAGAGCTAAGCGAGGAATGACAGAGCTGACCATTCGCATTATATGTAAAGTTATTCGTCGCAAGCGCAGGTAGTTCATCCCACACGCCGTCTTAGCGGCGCCAGCATAGAACAAACCTATACATTTGATCTAAAACCAATCGCAACGCTCATTAAAATTGATGAATTCTCTAAACTGTTGTTTTGAGGTTACCATATTTATGTTAAAACATAAATTTGTGGCTTATTTGTTGTTAGAAGTTCTTCTTGGCGATTTTAATTCAATGTTTACAGCTTGTTCCTCGTTAAAGCTTTTGTTTATGTCTAGATCATTTGTGTGAAATATGATGGTATTTTTGGATTAGTATTCTATCGCTGCCATTGTCCTACTATTATCTTCTGCCACATCAACTGCGCCTTTTGTATGTTCAATAAGATTATTAGCATCGTCACCAATATTATCATTCAATTTGCATTCAAGTCTTTTAAATTCCCAGACATCACATAAGATTCCAATGTTTATTTCCGCATAAAATAGCGGAAAAAAACTAGTACTAATTTAGAATTCCTGAATCGATTGAGTATGTTTGCCGTCGCTTTGTGTTCTAAGTTCCAATATATATAAGTGGCGCCTAGTGGCCTTTAGTCAAGTGATTAAGTGGACAAGCAGTGTACCTCAGACTTCACTTTTACCTAGTTAGCAATCGACGTCGGCCGACAGACGCCATGCTGTACGTCTCGCCGTATCAATCATGTTACGTCGGTGTTGCCATCATTCTAAACATTTTTTATAGCGGTCTCTATGCAGATTATCTTTAGAGTTATTTTTTCTTGTGCTACCTTATGAAAGTTATTAAGGTAATGGAAATTTATAATGTTATATTAGTCTGGAAAAGCTTGCTATGTGGCGCTGGCGTCTGCCTGCTTAACTTAACGATATTGGCATGATCAACAAGCAACTACAGGCGCTCAATTGTACATCAACTTAACCATTGGACACTGATGTCTGCTCTCCATTTCTACATATACTACAACTTCTGTGTACTGTAGGTAGTTGTATCTTCTTCGATTTTTAGTTCCTTGTTTCTTCTTGGATCTCTCTCACTTTGCCTTATCCCATTATTTGGGATATCTGGCTCGGCTCTCCTCGCCTTTTTTCGCAAATATTCACGTTAACATCAGGAGCTAGACCTAGGCTGCCTCCACTTAGTTCGTACGTGTGCTGCATAAAGCACATAATATTTTTATATTTTTTCTGGCAACCCAGAACGCGTGCGCGGCCTCAATAGCGAGCCTATAGCCGACGATAATTGAGTTGCTGGAGCCTTATAATTGCCACCTTTTTATTTAATAACTCACCGCGTAATTGTCGTCAGACTATGACGGTGACGCCTTATGAAAAACGAGGAAATAATAGTTATATTGACATTCTACATCTACCTATAAATTACAGTAGCCTAACGGACCATTGAACTATCAAAATGGCTAACATAGTTGTTAAATTGGATTAGAAATCAGTTGCAACTGCAATGAGCAATAACAGGTTGAATTGAGTTCGCCTAATGTAAGTTGCTTACCATAGTGGACGGTAATGATTTGCGGCATGAGATCATTAATGAACTTAATGTGGTCGCATTTCATTGAGATCTTATCTCACATATTAGAGATGCTATTAAGAGTATTGTAAATGTCTTTGTAAAGTTAGCTTTCGCAAATTTCAAATAAAATACATAACTTAGCAATCTCTTGAACCATTTCGCTGCAAAGAATGCCGGTTAACCAGAAATAAATTACAGAAAAGAATCCAAAGCGCTGACATTTATCCCTCAAGGCTCAAGTCCCGGTCGCTTTCGAAGCCTGTGCCTTATAAAAAATCGACTTTTATAGTTCTTTATTCTCCTCAGACTAACCGTAGTCATTTCCAAGCCATAAATTGCTATTTATAGACATTTCGTCCATTTTCTTGTCGACTCGCGTTTTATACGCAAATGGATTGATCGTAAATTGTGACAAATTACATATTTGTGTCAAATGTTTTGTACACTCTGGAATTGTGATGTTTTGCTCTTGAAATGTTTTCAATGTTAGCTGTACATTGCCGCATAAGTCCAAACAATTTGACAGCTATAGAGACTCCAGACACGTTGTATCACAAACATAAGCAAATGTCATTTCGTAACAGACAATTTCAGGGATGGTATGTACAGCCGTCATAAATATAACATGGTCGTCGGTACAATGCGTGAATTTTACAGCGTTTTTATTTTACGAGGCTCACTAAAACATTTTGGTCCCTACAATAAAATAGTCCGTGTTTTTTACGACACCTGAACGTAAATGCGCGTTCCAAAGTGATTTTGGACCAATAGTGTTGGGTTGGTATGGGACGATAGTTGGTGTATTACTTACGAATCACCTCACGTAACTAGCCGCTGCAGTGTTAAAGGTTGCGGCAACCGAGATCTGTGCTGTTTACAGCCATTAAAATTGGACTGACTTCTCTAAACCAGGTCATGATGTTAAACATCGGTGTTTCGTCATCTTGGACACTGTTTAGTTCAGTTGGTTACGCGCTTTCTGGGTTTTGGTGTTTGTGGGCGTTTTCTGGTTCTTTACTTTGCCTGAATTAGGGACAATTGTTCTTTCGAACACTTATCTCAATAACATCAGTCGTACCACATCAAAAATAGTAGGTATATGTTACTACTTCGCCTCAATAAATAAGCTCTACAGTGTAATGTTATCATTATTTCATATAAACCTCACATTCACATCCTGTAGATCATTATTGCCACGTTCAATAAGTAAGCCTTCCTGTTTAGAAACAATTGACTGTGCGTTATGTTCCGTTTTGAAATTATTCTCTTTTGGTTCGTTACTATATGGTTACTTCCAGCAAGGATGCCGAAATTAGAGTCGTCATTACTTCTGATAGGATTTGATGAAATAATAAATTGATACTACTAAGTCAAGAAAATAATTCACCTTATATGAAAACAATGATATTGGCGCAAGAAACCCAGCCTCTAAATTCACACCGACTTCTAAAAGTAGAGTTATTTTTCACTTTGTAGTTTTTATTTGGAAGTCGGTAGTATTTTTTTGCAAAAAAGTTTTTTTATTTTTCCATTTTTAGTTGTACTTTCCTAAAATAGGCAAGTTGTTTAGTAAGGTACCTATAACGCCAGAATAGATTACCCGAATAACATGAAACTTGAACATAACCGGTGAAATGAGAGATCTGCGTACCCCTTTATAGTGTACTGGCGTGATGTTATGTTATGGAATGGTATAAACAATAAACAGACATGCGATTGCAGCAATCCCGAATGATTTGCCGTTATGTATTGAAGAATTCTGTTGTATATCTCCGAAGTTCTTCATCAGATCTTCACCAAATTAAAATGGGACCAATTTCGAAATTTATTCTATCAAAAAAAAATGAATTTTCAAAATCGGTCCACAATTGACGGAGATATCGGTGAAAATACATAAAAAAACATATAAAGTCACATACATAAATTCGAACATAGAACCTCCTCCTTTTTGGTAAGTCGGTTAAAAAAAAGAATTCACCTTATATGAAAACAATGATATTGGCGCAAGAAACCCAGCCTCTAAATTCACAGTAAGTAGACCGTAATATATGTTGGTTATTCGAATATTTCGCTGCAATTTGCCACTACATTCGATAACTTTAAGAGCCTGCATCATGCACTTAGAATATTACCCGGCTGGAACACGATAAACTAGACCAACTACTGGCTTGTCAATATATTTGTCAACGGTATCACAGAAATAGCACAGAGGATTATGAAACTTGATGTTTTGTGTTTAAGTATTAGATCAGAAGTGGCGTAGGTATAGGGTTACCAGATGAAAAAATCAAAAGTCCGGAGAAAAGGCCTGATTTCCATGGAAAAGTCCTGAGATTTTCTACAGATGAGAATTTTCTCTCAAAAACGTATTATTATCGTTGTATTTAACTTTTAGTTCAATATAACTTGAAGAGTTTAACTTGTGAGGCATTTTATAAATCAATAATCAAAGAAAAGAATTTACTTAAAAAGGTTTCTTCAAATATTAAATACGACAAAATTAATTAAGTACCTATTTGGATAAATAAGTATTGATTTTACCTAGAAATGTTGATAACATTATTTTTAAAGATGATTATTGAAGATGATTATTTTTAGTTTGTTTTACTTTGATAAATAAGGATTGATTTTAACTGCAGCTGCAATTGTTACCAAAAGAAGATTGTTTTTAGTTCGTTTTACTTCGATAAATAAGTATTGATTTTTAACTGCAATTGTTACCAAAAGAAGATTATTTTAAGTTTGTTTTAAATTAATACATAAGTATTGATTTTAACTGCAATTGTTACCAAAAGAAGATTATTTTTAGGAGTTTAATAAGAGAGATCTTTAAAATGTAACCTGTTTTTTATTAAAAATCCTGAGCTATCACTAGATTTGCTAAATCCGGCCGGAATCCTGAGAAGAGTCGAATAATCCTGAAATCTCAGGACAAATCCTGAGATATGGTAACCCTACGTAGGTAGCGCATTCCTAGCGGTGTGGGCCCAAATGACATCTATTATATTGTCTCCACATTCCGAACTGAGGTTAGGCATGAGATATTTATTGCCACATGTGTGTCCTTCGATGGCTGCGTCCAACGAATTTACGTTGGACGCAGTTGGATTTTGTTAAAGATGAGGAGAAGAATGAAGTGAACCCTTTTAAGACGGCTAACAGTAGGGTCTATCGGGGTATGCACGTCTCTGTAACCAATAAATATTTTGTCTTTCTTTCCATGGTCTCTTCGAAGAAACAGTATTTTTTCTGGTTTCCTGGTTTCTTGCCTGTAATTATTTAACGGAGTACCGTCTTTCAATGCCATTGAAACTGTCTGCAATCTGCATGGTAATGTGTTTGGAGTATAGGCTTGCTTGCACTTGCACTTGTATAATACTTTTTATATGTCTTATATCTTCTATTTCGTTGGCTCATAATATAAGGGGAATGAAGAGCCGGTTTACTCGTTTTTGCTTTGCTTTCTTCGATTCTAAAGATTTTGATTAAGACTTCTTTGTAAACATTAATTTAATTTGTGGTTTCGGCAGTTACTACTATCTGGCTTGTAAATCACCGATAAGCTATTCAAGAAGCAGGAAAACATCGTCAATATATGTATCAAAACATCAAGCTTTTGTGTACCCTTACTATATCGACTTTCTAACAGATATAAGTACCGTTGACTCATTTACAAATGACAGAAGTATAAAAAAGCAAAGATAAAAAACACGTATTGAGTAATGGCAAAAACGGTTCCTTTTGTGAGATACTTTCACTTACAAAAAAAAATTGTTTGCAAACTAGTGCGATGTTGTGACAGAATAGTCTCTTTTGTAGTTTATCGGTATGTCTTTTTCTGACGTAGATTTTAATAGGATTGAATAAAGTGGATTATTGTAGACTTCTAAGTGTTAAAGTTATGTAATGGGTTTTGTGTTATATTTTCATGCGTCTTTGGCATGGATGATTTTAAGACGTGTTTGAAAAAGGCTGTTTTTTGGGCTATACCTAGTGATTGACAGGATAAAATCAAAATGGTCCCTGTAGATGCGCGTATCAGTTTTTGATAATTTTAACCACTGCTGTCCTGACCTTTGTCATGTCATCAAGTACAAAATGGCCGGATTAGTAAACTTAAATATTAAAAAAGTATTTTTGATACCAATCACATTAGTCCAAAGAAAAATTTCAAATATCGAAAACAAAACAAAAGCTTCTCGATAATCTTACAATATCAAACTTTTTTTATCCCCAAACTTATTGTAGACATTCTTGGCTTTTGAGTTTAAAAAAAGAACCCAAAACCTTTTGTTAAGTACAATGTCGGTAGTGCCGTCCGCGTCGCCGCGATGTCGGCAGAATAGCAGGTTCGAATCCCGGCTGCAAATATTTACCGGCGTCTAATTTACCTACGCTTTGGTCTACCAAGGGATTTAAGCTTAGTATGGAATTGAGATAAGACTCAGTGATTTTAGTTCCACTGTTTTATTTGCGTATTCGGAATTAACTGCTAATTCTCTTAAGGAAAGCGGTGACAGTTGTTTTTTTAGACGTGTTTTTTTTTAAGCCGGCAATTTCAACTAGGGTTAGTGCTTTAGATTCAGATAGACCTGAATTACTTATTTATTGATATTAGATAAAATGGCTGCTATACTTCATAAAAAATAGCTTAAGGCGGTACCCCGAGCAAAACGCCGCGCAAGCCGTTTTTTGTGCTGTTTTTAGGAGCTATCTACTCGTTATTTAAAAAGAAATATCAATTAATAAAAATACATTAAATTTCTACATAATATTGATTCTAAAATGGTAGATTTAGTTTTTTTTAAATGTTGTATATATTTCACTAATCTCCTTCCAAAAAAACATAAAAATGAGAAATAATTATTGATTTTATGCATCTCCTCGTAAAGTGTTCATTAATTATTTTTTGTACTAACACTAATGGATAGACAATTTAATAACGAACATTTTTGTAGATTTTTTTTTTTCAAAAGACCCAAATTCGATTTTATAAAGATTTTATTCTAAAATCTGGGCGTATTCACTACTGCCATGTAATTCATGCGCCACCAGTGCCGCTAGACCAATAGGAATGCTCATATCTCACGCCGATTTTTTGATCAGGGTACCGTCTTAATCTCTGCGACAGCGGTCAGTATGAATACAGTAACAATAGCGCTTGACAGGCTAACAATAATGTATACGTCAGTTTGACATATGTCGCAGAGATCAAGTTAACTTTTATGAAGTATAGTGGGTAAACTTAAACAGTTTTGCTAAAAAATAAAAATAACTCTAGCATCACACATATTAGTGACTCACACACATTTCCATTTTCACTCTGTACTTGTATTAAGTCCAAATTATGATTTGCATCCATCCAATCACTACGTTCAAGGACCTGTGTTTAATACAATAGACCTTGATAATTTTACGAGTTCAGTTTATTATTACGAATTAGTAATAACGGTCTAAATAGTGCACGCTTCTTAAGTTGTGCAAGAACAATGTATCACGAGAGTCATGTTTGATACAAAAGTAAAACTTTTTGAAATATATTTTTGACATTTATTACGAGAACAGGTAATTGCAATTAGAATTATAAATATAAGGCATCATCGACACTGCTTTCAAAATAGTTACGGAAATTATCGCGAGAACACCGGCAAGTCTTGGAACCAAAAAATCGAAGGCATTTACCAACTCAAACTGAGACCGCGTGGTGGCTCACGCCCCACTCCCTCTCTAAGAAATAAGTGCAAACATATCATATGTTCCCACTTCTGGGATAGTGGCGTGATTATCCTACGTACGATAAGCATTGATTTAGTACTTATTTTATTGTTTAAACTATACCGTGTTTTGAGATTTTCTTTCGTAAAGTATGGCACGAAAAAGCTACACGAAAAATTGCCATAACTGCCAAGCAGAGGTGTTACAAAAATACTACAACATCCGCTGAAAACATCATAAAAATTGCGCATTAACTAAACTAAACTAAAAACATAACCAAGGCCCTGTTAACTGCGGAAACCAAAACCAGAAGCAGAAACGTCACAAGTCGTAAATAAAGCGATTGAATAATAAATAATAATAAAACGACGTAATGCCAAGTTAGCACGACATTATGACGAATCGTCGCGAATCTAATTTGTCATAACTGTTGTTTGGTGACCTTGGTAAAGTTGGCAAACTGCATGAAATAATAAAACTCATTGCGAATTTTTTTTCTTTGACACGGTATACTAAATTGAAACGATAGTTACTCTTGTTATTGGCGTCGGTACAAAGTGAAATTCTATAAGCGATGGCGATTGAAGAAATGGCAAAATGTATTTGAATTACAACAATAGTTATCGCTGGTTATCAGCGTGTCACTCTGTTTATAGGGTCACAACTGTCAGTATCAATACAGTAACAATAGCGCTTCACAGGGTACCAATAACATATACGTCAGTTTGACATATTTCGCAGAGATCAAGCTATCTTATATGAAGTATAGGCTTCTATTTTGGTTCGACTACTGAACACATAGGTCTTCAGTTATTGTTGGATAAGTAATAACATCAAAGTAAAGAAGAAGCGATTCGTTTATCCATTTCGTATTTACTGTCACTGACCTACGTTAATAGTAACGTAGTCATAACACTACTATAGCTTTAATTTAGTTGAATATTTTGCTTACAGTTGTAAAACGTAGAGTACTGTCAGTTCCTCAATCTCTGTTAATGAGGATTTTCTGAAATTATGACTAAGTGGCAGCACTGAGACGTGAGGTCCTAACACCAGTCAAATGGTTATGATTTCCAACATAAGTCCAATAGTCGTCAATGTCAAGTTGATAGTTACGTTTGCAAAGTAGAAAAAAGTGCGCCAAAGTCGCGCCAACTGAGGCGTGAATTTTCTTAAAACCCTCATTGAACACGTAAAGTTATCACAGTGTCATTAACAGTCTATTTAATCGTACAAATTATTTGTATTTTATTTGCTATATGTATAATCTTAAAATTACAATTGACAAGTCTATCAAACCTTCCAATTTAATAAACCGTATTTTTTTTTTTTGATAAACCACTCATCCATTTAAAGTTTTCTTGACACTAATAACTATATTGAAGCTAATGACCGGCGTTTGATAAATTGTACTTAATTTGGTCTTTTTATTTCCTTTCAGGTAAGTTCCATGTTTGCAGTAATAGCTTCGTACTAGGAAATGTCTCTGGAGGCCTCAATTTGTTTGGTAAGAGCACTTGTGATACCATTTTGTGTAACCATGACAACGCAGCAGTTCCAGAAGAAGTCCTCTGAGGAGGACTTTACCCGGTCTTCAGCGATTGAAATCCACTGGCTCAAAATACCGAACAACAGGAAAAGAAGAAAGAGGGCAAGAAGGCTTTTGACCTGCAATGGCACTCTACAGGCTCTTAATAAAAATAAATTATGAAATCTCGCCCAGGATTTTATGATATAACTAGCTTAAACAACCAAAATCAGTTTCTAAACAAACAGTAATCATAAAAAACACCATCGTCATTTGTTTACAACCATCAATTTACTAGGAACAGTGATCGCGTCATCTTTAATTACGGCAGATTGTCGACCACATTACGGGCTGACCAGACTGGCCTGTAACGTCATCAACCGTGATATCTTGACCTTCTCCATCCCCCCTTAGTGGGGAAATGTGGAACACGACACGGTGTTTGAAATGGAGATCAGAGGTCTAGTGTCAATGGTGGGTTCAAGGTTCTTTGGCGATTTGTCTAATGTTAACATGATGTAGATTTTCATTTTTACAAAGCAGTCAAGGTTTTTGTGACCGGATGATTATTATTATTCTAAAAATATGCCAGGTGTGTCGTTAAGAAATTAGATCAAACCCTTGATAAAACAAAACACCTTATGCAATTGCATTTAAGAGATAAGGATAAAATACAATCATGATGTAAAACATGATAAGAAGAAATGATTCTGACGTCAAAGATTGCAGTGACCTCAAGAGATACGCAACTTTTTACTTTTGGAGTGTGTATTACCTTTTTAATGTACCTTTTAATGGCAATACTCATTATAAAAGTGGGATAATGCAATGCCAGTAACCCAATACTTGTTTGTTTTTATTATTAAGAGAGAACTTGCTTCGGCGCAACTTTCAGTTGCAACAAATTGATCACATATTTCTTTAATCTTCCTGATTTAAGAGGCACATCCAAATATGTCGATATATTTGCGAAACATTGACAACAATTAATATGTAAAAATGCTTTAGTGGAGTCAAATCGCCGCCTTTATCCTGTTCCTTAGCCGTCACGCCAACATTCCCAATTTGTCGCTTTTCGCGTTTCATCTTGCAGCATTTATTTAATTTTAATTCTTATCTCTTGGTACTAAAGCTTTAATTCGCATTGTACGGTGTTTCATATTCTTAAGTCTGCGAGTGGATAACGGTGCCATGCCATGGCGGGAAACACCAAATATGGCGTGTTCCTGACATTCGATTTGTTGCAGTTTTATCTCGCCCCCTTCCTCGTTTTAATGTTCGTATATTGCTTGGATCTTCATTTTGATAAAATCTTATTCTTTGCTTGAGTAAATTCTTTTTTGTTGCACATCCTTTCGAAAATATTGGACAAAATTCGTAGTTCATTTACCCGTTCATTGAAATGCTCATTCATTTCATGGACTCGTCGAATGTTAATAACTCGGCCTTTGCACCGAAAACAATCAACTCAAATGAGGTTCATTATATTCAATAGCATTTAATAATCTCATTGTCATACTAAATTAAAACAGTGTTGATCAGCGAGTAGTCGCCACTCGCTCGGATCCGTTTAATATCGAATTATCGATTTAATCCGAGCTCAATATCGAATAGTACGAGTTTTCGATTCGTTTTATGGTCCCGTACAATATAATGGAGCTGGTTTTATGACAGGCTGTAAGCAACTCTATCTCGTAATTGGCTTTGGAAAAGTAATCCATGTTAGCGGTCGGTATTTGATTATCTGTTAGTGCTAGCTTATCTTCGACTATCTTATTATAATGATTAGATTTAATTTGGTAGGTACTTGATTATTTCCCATCGAAAACTAGTTCCTGTGGTTAGTGTGCAGTCAGACGAATAAATTAATAACTCTTTTAAAATGTTTTATTGAAAACGGGCATTTCTTTATAAAGGCTCCGCAGACAAGCCTGACGCGACAAAGGGTCAAAGATGCGACTTGCCTTTTGTTGAAATGGTTTTACGGACATTGTATCCCTACAACAATTTCAAAAAAGGTTGAGCATATTATTGTTGCATCTTGTTTACGGGACCCGCCATTAACAAAGAACAAAATGAAATCCGCAATATTTGGACATGTTATGACAGCCGGAGAACCAGAGATAATATTGCATAATTACAACCTGTCACTCATTCGGATACACAGAATAGCCATTTCGCAATACCAATTGTTCGTCTCAAGGCTGTATGCGTCGGGATCTTTGCCAATTTAGATAAAAACTAGCATGGTTATTTATGAATGAACGCAAACTGGTTTGGAGCGAGAATGAACATCCTGATGTAACTTGTTCACTGCTTTTATATTTTTATGATTTAGAATTTGTTTAACGTTTTTGTAAAAACTTTAAGAAGATGTTTGATTGATGGTCTTGGTAGCTAGTTTTTGTTCGAGATTTAAATTAATGACGTCTGAGTTCTAATTTGTGGATTTACGTTACCCATATTCTAAGACCTTTAACTATAACTTTTAATATTATTGCGGAAGGCAGAGTCGAGGTTGAGTCTATTGAAGGAAATGACTTAGAACATGAGTGTAACTATTCTGAAATGGTTAACCTAAAAAGCCTCTCACATCCGTTCATAAAAGTGTTACTCCAATTTGCGTACTCCATGCAAACGAAGTTGTTTGCCGTAATATGATACCACTAACTTAGAAAGTCCACTGATTAAATCAAATTGCTTCATCAAGTTCTAAGATTACAACAATCATCAGAGTTATTAACTTCTCTCTCTCCGTTGCATTTCAGCAGCATTCCTAAGTTATCTTAAAGCACTACTTTATTAATTTCTTTAAGAACTAACTCAGGATGTTGGACGTTTAATCTAAATATATCTTGTCACTGAAAACGGAGGTTTTCTTGCGTATCTATTAAGTTTTCTAACTGTATTTTAAATAGCACCGCTGCCTGCGGGTTTTGTACTCGAAATTGAGTGACGTTTTTCTCAACGCCGTGAACTGTTGCGATTATAGTTTTTCAATTCCAAGTACAGTCGAGGAAATGGTTCGAGCTTTTATTATTTAAGCCGCCTTAATATCAATCATTCAGAAAGTACCCCCAAATAAAAAAAAAAGGAAACTCAAAAAATCTAAAAATCTGACTGCTTAAGAAGTGACCTAAAAAGACGTAATCAAGAAGAAAATCATTTTGTGCAGTCGGAGGATACATATTCCAGATGTCATCATCAAGAATCATCCAAATCGGCACATAGGAACATACATATATAGACTAATAAACACATTACCCTCCTTAGGCAGTCGGGTAAAAAATACGTAAGAACTCTTTGCAATTTTACTCCTGCCCTTATCCAATTTATTTGGCGTCGGCACAGCATGTCCTCTTCATCCACATATCTCTTTTTGCAGTCTTCTTAATAGTCAACTCTTTGCCGAACACTTCATCGTTCACACCACCCACCTCTTTTCTTTGGTCTTTCTCGACCACTACACCTCCACATTCACACTCAAAACTTTCCTCATTCCTCCACAAGAAACTGATATCCACACAATTTAACAGGAAAGTAAGTCTCGTACAGCAATGGAAACAGTATTGTAAGTAGAATTGTTGGGCACATCTCAGTTTTCTTGCTTGACGCCAAACCCGATCTGTTCGGTTCTGAGAACTACTATTCAGCTGACCGTTTTTGCACCATAAAGGGGCTATGACTGCAGTGCCTTGTGTGATTGTGTTTGCATCTCACGTCAGATGCGAGGAAGCATAAATAGACGATGCTCAGTTGTTTTTCTCGAAGTCAGTAAACTTTAACTTAGGTTGTGGACGAACCTAAGGCCATAAACAAGATCACAATCTATCAGTGATAAAGATTGTCTGTCTGTAATCCTCAGATCAAATAAAAAGTCAAGATGGAACGTTGCAAACATCCAGGTGGCGCCGGTTAAAACTACGCCTTGCCGTGTACATACACAATTACACGCACACACGTACAACGAAATTACGCCTTTTAACCGGCGGCGGCGTCACCTTGTTGTTTGCAACGTTTCATCTTGATTTTTTATTTGATCTAAGCTGTAATCCAAAATGTTTGAGATTCACCACGCGACATTTTGGTAACGTAGGTCATCCCCATACATTATGAATTTTTTGTCATCGTATTCCTCACTGAATGTTACTTTGCTTGGAGTACATGCAGGATCAAAATTGCGCAGGATATGTCAATTCTATTAATTTATCTATTCAACAAAATATTCATTCTTAAGAATTTCCTTCTAAAACCTTCAGATTGTGTTTGAGAGTGTGTGCGCAATTAAGATTATAAGTCAATCACTATGAAAATTATAATGGCGTACATATTTAAACCTATAAATCTAGCAGTTAAAAGTTATCCAAAATTAACTGATCTAGGTATCAAGAAAAAAAAAAAACTCAATTGTGTGCACTACGAAGCATACAAAGCCAGCAGTGTCGACTCGTAAAAATAAATATTGTAATTATTGTGCACTTGCTAACTTTAGTACAGCTAGTCATACAAACAAAAGACAGTATTAATCCCACCATTTCTCCAAGTTGTGACCTAGGCAATAGGCATAGCCTAGGGACAGCGGAACGAATTAAACAAACAAATAATCACCATACATTAATATTCATGTTTTCCTTTACAAATATTATGGTAACTACTAACATAAACATGGTAGGCTAGCTTCTGCCCGCGGCTACACCCGCGTAAAAATGTGTTTTATCATCTTATGTCCTTAAACTATCTATGCTATCTACTATCCTATGTCCTTACCAGGGTCTCAAACTATCTCCGTGCCAAATTTCATCTAAATCGGTTCAGTAGATCGGGAGATTACTCCATCTACAACCTCAACCTGACAAACTTTACCTCTTTATAATATTAGTATAGATAAATACACTGTTATTTAGGACTAAAGGTAGCGTAAGAAGAAACAGCAGATTTTTGTGCCTTTGATAAGGCTAGGAAAATGCATTTAGTGGTAAATGATTCAAAATCAATAGTTGTTTGTTCAAATTAGATTGAATGCCAGCACTTTTCAAACGTCAAAGTTCTATCCCTGAAAACGCCCGCTCGTCACCTCTTCTTAGTAACATGGAAGAGAAAAGTGGCGCAACAAAATTCTCAACAAAAGTCATCATTTCAGCCGTCCTCTGTTGGACATAGGCCTCCTACGAGCGTTGCCCTTTCTACCTGTCCTATGTTTCAATTTCAATCGCTATACGAAAACTATAGGTTACAATGTTGGTAAAAATCTTCTGAAACATTAATTTTGCATAGCAGACTAAACAGTTTTGATTATGGTTAGCATTATCTTAACCAACACAAACACCAACTTAAAACAATCCAATCTCCGAACAAACTTCACAAACATCAAACTTGAGTACCATAGTAACAACTCGATCATAACAATTTCTATTCAATTTGCTGTTTATCGTTCCCCTGCGCGTCTACTTTGTCTGTCGCTTTGAAATGATCGCGGCCGCCTGTCAGTGGTACCGACACAATGCGTTATTGTCACTTCCGTGTGTAAATCGTAAACCATGTTGTTGGGGTACCTATGTGGTTTTACAATCATAGTGGTTAGGTTATGATATGAAAAGGAATAACTGCATGTTGTTAGATATGTATGAAGCTTAGCTAGGTATCGGCTTTCTTCTTTTGTAGCTAAACTAGGTTTTGCACGCAGCTTGCTCACGTAGAAATTATGCAGTGATGTACTACCGAACAAAAAGGTATCGTTTGTCATCCCAGGTTTATCGGTCATGGCCTATCTGAGAGCAAAATGTTATCCTCATTCTTTTGCATTAATAGTTTTAAGTAGGACGTCCATCAATATATCGACAAAACATGTAACGAATATAATTTACATGACATCTTTAAGTGACATCTTGTGCCAAACATGAGAACCAGCTTGGGTGTGTCACCAGTTGATCGTGTAGTGACACTGGATGGCGTTGCTATCTGGAGATACTAATTAATGATAAAATTAAACATAAGAATTTGGGTGTATCAATTTAATTCAACAAACACACAATTCAACACTTAAATAATAAATTATTAACTTCTTTAAAATATTTACATGAAGAAAAACCATAGACATAGCCGGTCTATTGGTCAACCTTCAATGTCTATGACTGATAAGAGTGACATTTCTTCATTCAGTGACATTTCATCCAATACCAAAAAAAAATCCTGTACAACACATTCTACAACACTTTCTTCGCCTGAACACGAACAATCACTCACAAATAACAATCAAACCTTCACTCGAATCAATCAGCCCTCACTTCCTCGTCCTGACCTACATCGGCAATCACAACAATGGCGGCTAACCAACCATCGACAATCCTTAAAAGATGAACACGTTAATTTCCTAAGACATGGCCGCCCCTCAATTACTCAAACATCAATATACGAATAAATCTTCGTCGGGTATCCAGACACCTCTGCATTCAACCATAGACATTGCAATTCTAGTGGCTTGTCTTTCAACAAGAGTTATGGTTCGTTTCTGCTATTGAAAACGAACACTTTATGTGAGGTGTTTTATGTATCAGCCTATGAATAAGTTGTTGGAAAGTTTGTCAAATTATATTGAGCTACTTCATAGCTCCTAAAATGCTGTACTATTGCCGAGTAAGTTATCTATCAGCGCGGTTCGCTTTCTTTTTGTAGCTGCTGCTACAGTTACTGAATTAGTATCTAAAATCGTCCTTCTCTGCTTTTCAATTTGGGTAAGTCAGCCGTCAACAAATAAATACTAAGAAATGACTTAGGTTTCGATTTCTGTAGTTAAAATCAGCGTCTTACTTTACTCACGAATTAACAAAAGGAAATAATCAACAACTAAAACTAAACAAATTATAGCTTGACTATGAAATGATACTTTTATCTAGCAAAAGTGTCCAAAGACGATTCCAATTTATCTGTAGTAACAATAAATTGATCAGTAATAAAATATATTGAAATTGGTTTCATAACAGATACATAACTGTTTTTGTTCTAAAGTCATAGAAAACCAACTGACCAACAATTAATTTTGGTTTTACATCACAATCGTAAATTATTTTTAGCTGTATATCCAACAATGTAAGATTACTTCAACCAATCTAACATTTAAGGTAACACTAACCGAAAATTCTTCCATACAAACGTAGTCTAGCAATTACTCCACTGTTTGACGATGTACGTTCAAAATCAAAAAAATTATATCAATTTGTCTCATCATTATCTAGCCCTGTATGGAAACAAAAAAGTTAAAAAAAAAATATTTGAAAGTTATGAGCGTCGAAAGTTCCATATTTTAACACTACTTTTAACGCATCTTTGGGCGGAAATAAATACCGTAAGAAGAAGGAAAATTGCAAAACGGCCTCCATACAGGGATAGATTAGTAATTCAACAATGCTAATAATTTTATTTTGAAAATATACATTTAGTCGTTTTTTCATGATATCTAGACTCCCAAAGGTCTGTTCATAAAATTTCGCTCGCTCGTTTTCGTCCTAAATCATAATCCATTTCGATACAAATTCGTACGCGAATTAGCTTCTTATTGCTCATCACAGAATCTATCTCATTCGCACGTGTTGTCGGATGAGATAGCATGCATTTTAACCTCGTGCACAAAATAGCTCGTGCCGTCGACTAGGGGAACCTTAACATCTCCATTAGGTCATTACCACTGAGTCTCCATCTTTACACTCTTCACCTTAATCCCAATTGCTTTACAAGTTCACAGCGATAATCTCTACAACAGCGCACTTAAGTCACCTGCCACCTCTCTCACGATACCTTACCCCACGAAACTATGTAATGACAATAATTTGACAGCTCACTACAATGTCACTAGTTGAAGCGGTCTCCTGTGGTCAGTGCCGGTCACCGCCCGTGGTTTAACATTATGTCCTCGCTTTAAATTGAGTAGTACCTGTTTATGTTCGTTTTGACACTTTCTGTAATGATGGTGAGGCTTTGAAATGAGCGGGATAGAGGAGTCATAGAATGCCGGTTGGATTAAGTCACTAATATTTTCTTAGTGGTCCAATCCCCTAAGACGATGGCGTTTATTAGCTATGATGATCAAGAAGAGAAACTTTATGATGTCTACTAACTTAGTGTAGCTGTGCCACTTAAATAGGTAGTTGGTTGAGATTGAATTCCCTTATAATAGCCCCGATTGTGTTATTGACAATAAGATTTGTATCAAATGGCTGTGCCGTTACGAAATGGCACACTATTGTGGTCTAAAAATGTACAGCTGTGATTCAGAAATTGTGTGACAACAACCATTTGTTAACACAACAAAATATTCTCAAGATTATTGTGTCATCTACATCACCATTTGGCTATCGCTCAGCGATCACCGTCGCTTTCTTCGTGGCCCACAACGTATTTGGAGCGCTATGTAATTCTACTTTTCCTTAATGTCTCAATATGGACACCAAAATTCGAGATTATAAAGATAAAATTAAACTGGTACCGTTGCACGTAAGATTCTCAGGTTTTGTCACTTCAAAATGTGAGAAAGAGAAAATAAAAAATATACTAAAGTAGCAAAATTAACCGGTTTGTTGTGTAAAATATGATGTTGGATTAAGGAAAATATGCTTTATTTAATTTATAAGCGTACTTCAACGTGTAAATGAGATATAAAAAATGCGGCTCATATTTTGACACTTCAAACGTCACAGACATAAACAAAATAAAGCGGCCTGTCAAATATAAAGGCTGCAAGCAACTTGTTCTGGAAACTAGTCTCAAGTCTCATAATGCTTCGTAACGCTCTTGGTATCAAACTCCATTGCGTGTATCAGCAACATAAAATGTAGCTGTTATCACCACAAAGTGGGTCACCGGTCTCAATTTCCGCTTATCATTACGATTGAGATCTACTCGGTCAGTTATCGGTTCTCTCTTAATCTTATCAGTCAATGCTCTCGTAATAAATTGAGTTTTCGACTCGCTTGCTTTACTTTTGTTGCTTTTCACTGAAGCGTAAAGTATTTTCATATAGAACGAAATAACTAGAATAGTTTCTATAGGTTTCTTCCACTTTATTGTAGACCACAGAATAACGTAATTTCTACGCTACCATAAATGGTTTTCTTCCTTTTTAGTTCCCCTTAATGAGCTCATAACAAAGTTCCCAGCATCTTATAAAACAATCAGCCAGTTCCTCTCGCGGCTTGTCTAAAGGAACAAGAGCAAACATGCAGGCATTTCCTCGAAGATAAACCACTCATAAACGCTATCATTAAGATAAGCTTTGTTAATTTCTTAAGAAACTATTAAGCGGTGTCTGTGATATAAAAACCTGACCTTTGTAGAGTTTATGGTTTGGTTTAGATTTTTTTTTAATGTTTAGAGCTAATGTCAAATGTTTTGAAGTGTCATGTGTCAAAGAAACCATAGAGTAGCGGTGTTCTATAAGGAAAAGTCGTAAAAGTAGTTTTATAGCATTCTAGAGCTATTTTTGGCTAGGTTTATTCAAATTATTAAGTCATTTCGACTTTCAGACTTTAGGCAAAAATAAAATTATTCAGTTCACAGATAACACAAAAAAGAGTAGGATCGACATTCTCGTTATGCAACTGATCACTATCCTGTCATGTTACGAATATTTTTAATGGAAAATGTAAACTGCCCTAATATGGCTTTGATAGGTTTACATGACTGCCAGAGAAGGCAGGGTTGTGACTTTATGCGTTGATAGAAAAAGCATACGTTTACAAAGTTTTCAACGATATCCAAATGTTGATTCTAATTTCGAAAGTTCCTGATTTCAAGCGAATTGCTTGAAATCAGGCACTTTTGACAGCGTTTCGAATAAAATGTTAAGAAATGGCAACTCTGCTTTAGTTTGTGGTTGCACATTGCACGCGTTATTGACACAAAGTATATTTGGAATAAACCCGGTCATCTGTCCATCAGACCGAATCGGATTAGAACAATGGTAATTTCTATTGTGTCTGGAAATGGACAGTTGAAGGTTTACATCCCCAGTTGGATGCAATTTGTTCCACGTCCAAAAGTAAACCACAGGTTGAATAATATGTAAAACATTTAACGGGAATTAATCTTTTCTGGATAATAAAGCTCATGTCGTTATAGTAATGATCACAGAAAGTTTTATTACCGACTAATGAATATTCCCAATTCAATTAACACCTACATAAAGTAATAACGTTAACAAACTGTTGAATAACAAATCTCAATATAATAAAGTATGTTGGCGCCATTAGTTGTGGCATTCACCAGCCCCCGCTGCGAACAACCGACCGAAACCACTATCATATAAATTTTGTATAAATTAATTGACATATTTTATGATATTTTATATTTATCGTAGATATTGATAAAATATTCAGGTGAATCTGGTTATGGCCATTGTCACGGAATTCAATTTTATTCAAAAAGATCACAGTTGGTCGTGGAAGCGCATGTTAAATGTCAAATCTTGGCGCCATTTTTTATGTTACGACCACAGATAAGAGAAAATCTATGGTTTCGAATTTACTGGTTACATTTTAAAATACAAATTCTTTTCCATTCCACATCGCGAGTTTTGTTATCAAATACATTGTGAAACAAATACCTAAATGAAGTGCCCATGTGTTCAATTATAGTATGTATGTAACTGTTGAGTTTAGTACATTTATTTTGTAACAAGAGCTGCGATATTGTTGACATTATAATCCAGATCCCATAAGAATGCTCTCAAATAAAATGAAACATTTATTGCACAATATAAAGGCAGTTGTGCACTATTAACGCACATAGTAATTTTATTTAACATGCTTTTTAAAAGTTTATGCTTTAAGTAGACGTCTCAGCATTTAAATATTTATTGGATATTTAAATATCGTAGGCACCTAAGTACATTATTATGGAATGTTGGTTTACAAAATAAACACGTAGGTAATACAACAATTTAAATAATTGCGTTGTCTGTCAGTTCATTGTAGCGTGAAATATGATAATAAACATTGTTTTAACCTTCGCACATAAAGACTAACACCTGAGAATTGAGTCGAAGCCTGAGGCGATTCAATTGTCACCAGCTCCTTATACAGTGGACTAGGTGATATAAATTCCTGTTACAAGAATCTTAACACTGATTTTCTACTAAACTGCATAATTATTTACACAAAAAAAACTTCAAACCATAAATTACCAAGCAGGTTTTTATAAAAAAATATCTGTCAGATAAAAACAAGAAATTAAAAAAGAAGACACAATCCTGATTTTGTTTTAGGTACACAATAAATCCTGTACTCACAAAAAAGTATAAAGCCAGTCCTACACTAAACGTATACTTACCACAATCAGTGTATTGAACTCGAGAGATGCTCCTCTCACACCGCGTTATTAGCGAAACGAGAATTAAAAATAAAAGAAGTGTAAAACCAGTCCACACGCCCACGCCAGCAAGTCGAACCAGACCTTTATATCTAGAATTGCTTATTTATTACCTGCTTACTTTAGCTGCATCGGAATCGGTTTGAATAGTTCTTCTTTTCAAGGTTCTATCGGGCACACCGTTATATTTAAAGTTATGGTGGAACATGTAATGGTTATTACGTTGTCAACGTGTGTTTGTGCCACTTTTGAATAAAGAATGCATTCTTTTCTTTGTATCTGGTACTTTTTAAACCAATAAAGCACCGTTCTCAACAATTCTCATCGATTTGGACGTAAATTCGATTCGACGCAGTCATTCCAACGTAAATAAAACTGAATTGTTTCGTTCCATTTATCAAAGAAATACACGTTTGATACGTTTATTTAAATTTTATGTGTTTTAGATTTCTACCATAAACAACACTTTTTTGACATTTAACCCCAACATGCATAAAATCGCCATCTTTATTCAATCGGTGGCCATATAAATTCATGAGATAGATCGAGTCGTCATATTTTTGCTTACCTAATAACATCCCCAGTTTCACATCCCAACACTAAATAATTACCATTAACGTGTACTTAATTTATCTAATGGTAGGTTCTTATTAAATGAAACTCGATTTGAAAGCAAATTATTTAATTCGCCCACTTCGAGTAGGCGCGAGTTTTCCATGAGACGTGAGATTATCTCATATCCGGCCATTAAAATTTGAATAAAACCTTGAACTTCGAACATACGTATTCTGAATGAATAGTGTTAGCAAATGTCAAAATGTCTATGACATCAGAGCATAGAGATATTCACAAATAAAAATAAAACCTCAAACAAAAACTATTGTTTGAGGTTTTATTTTTTTTGGGGACCAAAACAGTCCAGCTTTTCAGGTTTAATCCTTATTGCCATTGTAGTAGAATTGACATTAAAATTAAACAAAATATCAGTAAATACTAGTTAAAAGCTTTGGTAAAAGCTTCAAACTAATTGCTTATTCATTGTGTTTGGAAAGTTGGTAATAAACTTTCTAGTTTTAAATAGAGAACCCACTGTTCTGTCGGACCTAAACAGTGTCTTAATTTCTCAATAGGTATTGTCTGAAACTTCAGAACCAAACGGCGGTCTTGAGCTTTGTGTATATTTTAATTTACACCAACAAGATCACATTCTAAAGACATGCCAACAAAATATGCATCTTTCCAAGTAAATTCAATATATCATCATCACATAAAGTTAATATAAATTCAATACAATCGTCAGATAGTAGAAGATTTACTTACATAAAACCTCGTTTACACTGATCGTCTTTTAATTTCCCCTTACAGTGCGAACTACACACAGTCTTGAAAAACAATGTACTAATATTTCATCTTCTTAAAGCCTAAGGCAATGAAACCACTGAAAAAAAATATTAGGATTTGCGTACCTACTTAATAAAATACCCAATACAAAAGTATTAGGTATTTTATTAAAGTTTACTTTCTAATACCTAACTAAACTTTGCTTAAATTTTAGGGTGGGTAAAATCTTGTTCAGTTTTAACCGAACACGTTTTAAGCAAACTTTAGATATTGGAAAATCAACTTAAAAAAATAAAAAACTAAATAGCAAATTGCTAGTAAGAAAAAAATCGCAGTCCCAAAATTTTTCTCAATACACGGAACGTCACAACAAACTGTGAATCTGTAAACGATTCCTGCAAAATTACACAGAGTTTTGCCTATCCTTAAACCACGAATTTGCTTACCTTCGTTTACATACGTGACGTGTAAACGTGGCGTTATATAAAGGTATAACTCATATTGTGTATTGTGGTGATAATGACCCCATGCTGAGCATCGCGGGGCCCCAAGTTATGCCAGGGCCCAACCTGCTGGGAGGAAGCAGTGTTATATTAACCCGGGGTGCATAGCAGGTGAATAAGCAAGAGTAATTTTAAGCTACTGAAAATTTTGGGAGCCATGAAATATAATGAGAATGTGTTAATAAACATTTTAGAATTAAGTAACTGGATAAAATTGCTGTAAAGGTAACTTTTCTACAACGATATTACCAATAAGGCCATGAAATTCATAAAAGGAGAAGAGCTGTAATCAACATACAGAGAAGCCAGGTTCTCAATGATGCTGAATATTTTATAAGGGCTGTCTTTAATCATAATGAAGAAAAAACACCAACAGATGAACTCAAACAAACTAAACTTTAAGATGACTATCGACAATAACTTGAAACAAAAGTCTTCCACAACAACAGCAAACGCAGCACTTTTATTACAACATATAATAGTTAAACAAATATTATATGAATTGCAGTAAGTGAATATAAGCCATATTTATAAGAAACTAACAAGAACTGGGGACATACTTCGCAATTTCTATTAACAATAATTTGCATGCGTGTCTATCAGGTGAATTGAAAGACTTGAGGTTTTCGTAACATGGGATTAGCATTCCAGAATGGTGTGTTCTTGGAATATTGGTTACGATTAACTAAGCCTATTGAGCGTGAACTGATAGCTGACTTTTGGTTCTGAGTACAGAAAGAACCCCAAGCATATAGATGAAAGTTTCGAAGGGATATGAACGATTTTATTCATACTGTCGGTTAAGTAAGCTAAAGTGATGATGTTTAACCTTTAAGTAACAGATGATGCAAATAAAAGTATTCAAGGTAAAAATAGAAGGTCTTACAAAAGGTAAGTGTATTCTAAAGACCACACAATCTTTGCATTTTAGTGTCAGAGTATAATTTGTATAATAATTCAAACGTTTATTGTTTCCCAAAGTTCACCAGTTTAATAATAGGCTCATAGCTAGTCCAGTACTATGTCTGATTGTAGCCAGATGGTCTAATGACAGACTGGTTGTAACCCGATAGGACACCATTACAAGGAGCAGGACAGGACTCAATACAATTGCGACTTACGTGTGACCTTTATAACTATTGTTGTTTGCACAGAACTTGATTCGTAACAATGGGGGGCTGTCAGAAATTAATGATGCTGAATAATGTGGTCCCAATTAAGGTTACGGCATTAAAGTCACCTACGCTTATTATGGTAACTCTACGAAGGTACTTGATTAAAATGCAGCCAAGATTCGTCATAATTATCATAAAATCACCGACAGTGACAGACGCTTAATAAAGACTAATAAAGAAAAGCCTAAAGAGACTATCGCCATAGCTAACGGCGGGACGTAATTGCCAGGCAAGAAATTTATTCGCAAAGACTTTAAAAAAGAAGACACACAGCATTAAATCTCACTTCATAATAACCATATAGGAACTGACCCAACTAAAGCCAACGATCTACCTCATTCCCCCTGACTAAACACCGATAATGTAACTCCGAAGCAAGCTCTAAAAACTAAAACTATCGACGGGAGCGTCCAAACTGTGACACGATAATTTCCGTGCCCAAACCGTGCCCAACCCGTGCCTGTCCCGTATATGGCCCGATTATGCAAATGACGCGATATCAGTTCACTAACTGGATGTAACTACATATAGGAACATATAGGCGCCGTATGTTAGGATGTGTGTGCATTAGTTATGGAAAATATATGGGCAGGATTTGATGATGAAGATAAGGGCGAAGAATTTATTGGTCAGTTAGTGGTCAACAAGGATTAATTTAAGCCATTGATTTGCAAAGAGAAACACCTATCTGATTATTGATGTAGTCACAGAGGGTACAGGAACAGAACGTCTAATCCAAAAGCACTATAGGTACAGATATACGAGCCTATTTCATTTTGTCTACCAAAGGGCTTTTCTATGTGTTACAAATTGAGGTACAGATATACGAGCCTATTTAATTATGTCTGCCAAAGGGCTTTTCTATGAGTTACAAATTGTGTTTTCGTTATTCAAAGAGAACTGGGTGTTATGGAGTAATCTGTCCAAAGGCTGATCGATTGAATAAAACAACAAATAAGACTACTTACCTAATCAATGTAAACGCGCCCTATGCTAATGTGATGTGTAATATACCACGGGCTTAATGGGGAAATTATATATGAAATAACCCGGCCGTGGCGAAGAGGTAATTGGCGCAGAAATGGACAAGTGATAGCCAAGTTATGTGCGAACAAGCTAGCTGCTGCTTGAATTTTAATAAGCATCATAATTTCAAAGAGTTTAGTTCCTGGGAACAGTATTTTGCAATATAAAAGTTAAACTTGCTCAGAAATGTAAAACAAACTTGAATGATTTTAATTAAGTATAAGAATCTATAAACATCGTAGATGAAGTGTAACATAGTACCAAATGCTTCGTAGAAATCACACGGCACTTTAATTTTGTGTGGCTACCTTATGGATGCTTACACGCCTATTCAGCGTATATTCCAATACTCACGTTTTATTAGGAATGCGAATGCCTTACACAATGTAAAGCTTTTATTAAACCAGACCAGCAATCCACCTTATGTAATCCATATATATGCTTCCTTTTCTATCGATATCTTTAAAGTGTCTTAGCAATCCTTCAAGTCTTTTCCATCTAAGGTCGCAATGCCTTCTGTAATTTTATCAACAACCAAAGCCCACTCAAGAACTACACTACAGGAATCAAATGCATTAAAAAATTACACTCCTATTTCTCTTAGTTCTCTAAAGTTCTCACGGTATACAAGCTAGTCCAAATTGTGTCCAAGTCCCATATTAAACATAATATACGTACATGTTAGGGAAGAAAAATCATGTTATACAAGCTAATTAGTCCATGTTGAAGTCAAAATAGTGCCTCATACCAAGCGTACACCTACGTAAGTAGATATACGTGTAACGTTAAGGCTTGTAACAGCTGCCGGTAATTTGCGGTAAGCACGGCTGCGTGCTACGACCTGCCTGCTACTACACGTATCCTTAACGTGACGATATTCGTTATTACTTCTAATAAAGAAGTAACTGTCCGTTGTTTAGACGAGGCGTTGAGGGTAACGGTGGCTGTAGTTGACCGACTCTATATAGTGTGGAAATAGTCATAGTTTATGTTCTTAGTAGTTTGTATACAAAGTCCCGTCGTCTACTAGAAAACAGCTCATAGCCAACACTTAAAAGCTCATAGCTTTTTTTATGTTTGGCATGATTAAAATTGTTATAAATCTCGTTAAAAGTACCGCCCAAGTTACCAATCCAATGATTTCCATCGGCAATCGAATGAAACAATTCCTCATCCCGTATTCCGCCATTAATATTAAAAACATTCATTTCAATAATTCTCAATTAAAACCCTGCATCCCATACGTAACTCTGTAAATGCTCATTTTAATACAAAATTCTCGTTTCAGAACCGCTATGGTATTAAAATGGCTGGCCGCGTCGAGTGATTCGATAATACCAGTGTTACATGCAATTATGTTCTATTAAAAGGTTGTAATAATATATTATGTAGCTGGCAACATCGACATGAGTGTTTCCACTTCTGATAATGAGTTTGGTTTTGCGCCCTCTTTGTGTTTATTGGGTGAAATTGTTCAATAGAATCTATTCCTTTGTTCTCATTGGAGAGCATCCTAGTAAAGTGAACCGAGAGAGATAATGCAATCAAAGAGGTTCTTCTGCAAACACTCAAATCTTTATCCTAAATCCCGAATACTAGAGACGTTAAATTCAATTTCAAAGCAAAGATGAATAGCAAAGGAATAATCAAAAACCCTGCAAGACCCATTCATATGACAAGTGTGTCATCTCACAGAATCATTTCACATAACCCTTTCGGCATTAAAGTCTGGCTGCTGTCGCCTCTGATTGGTTAATTTGATGGTTATGGCGTAACGCGCGCCCGGCTGGCATACACACCGCCAGATTATGCAAATGTACGATAAACCGGGGCTCCTGGCTTGACTAGAGCCTCCATGATGGCAGAGACAGGTGCAGAAAAATTAGCAGCACTATTAATTGGACTGGCAATTTTTAATCGTCGTCGGAATCTGGTTGCTCATTAGTAAAGTTTAATTTGCATGAAATTATGAGAGGCATATTTCTGTCAACATACTTTTAAGGCAATTTTCTGCGTACAGAACTCTTGTCTTACTTGCGTCCATTACTTTCAAATTCTGATCAACTTGAACAGTGAACCAGTAAAGTACTCGTAGCATTTCAACATATATTTTATCATCTCCAAACCAGACCTCCCCAAAAATCGTCTAAGCATGCTCACAATGTCAACCATACAGCCCATCTAAAACTAGCTTCCACAGATTTCCATATCTCAGATAATCCTCAGTCTTCAGGATCTTATCTAGAGTAGCGCTAAGCGTCTCGAAGCCCTACAGCGCTGTCTCATCCTATCGGCCTTACACTTCGCACTTTGCATTGAAATTTGAAAGCCTCCAGCTTGTAGTTGCGAGCCTGTAGCGGGATTAGGGCATTATAAATACCAGCAACAATAGCATTAACTCCACAGCCACCGTGTTACGCGAAACCTTATTGTATTTGAAGAGATAAAAGACCAAAGACTTTTTTTTTAAATCGATAACCATAAATGGTTATCGATTGTAAAAGTGGTTTGTTTTATGGAGAATTTGTCTGTGGTTTGCTTGTTTATGATTGGATGGACGAAGATGCAGTGATTGCAAGACAGAAACCAACTGCGAGTCCGTAATGAATGAAGACTTTTTATCAATTTATCGCTGCAAATGGGCAGCGTGGGTTGCCCCTAAGCTGCGGCTGGGAGAGGCTGGATGACAAAGATCTCCATCGGGATAAAGCAATTAGACAGTAAGAAAGTACAAATGTATCAAGGAAATCACTCAAATGCGTATTAGTCACTCTTTGGAACTTAGTTATTTTCTTTAGCTTATAGACTAAAGACTAAAGTTACACTCAAAAGCATAAATTCTTCCTATCAATAAAGTTAAACAAAAACATTACCCGTTTGATCAGTAAAACAACATCGATGACCGTATGCTAATGAGGTTCTATTGAGCTCCAAATGGTAACATAATTATGCGGCACGTCTGCCTGAATACGACGCATCCACCTGACTGCCGGCTATTCAAGTGACTGGACGTTTGAGAGGAGACGGCGCAAGGAAAAGGTGTTGGCGGGAACAGAAGCAAATTTTTGAGTTTTAAAAAAGGAATGTGTTATTGGTGGAAGATATTACTTATTAATTCCATGGAATGTGACTTCGGGGCATGCAATGTGCTTTTGTTTTCAGTATGAAATACAGAAAGCTCTATTGACATGCATTTTGTGCTCTTCAGCAGAACTTGCATGAAAAGTTCCTGAAGTCTGGCAATTTAATTGAAGAATTCCTAGAATTTTATCTTACCTACAAACACATTTCAAGGTTAAATCTTTTGCTATGCACTGGCCTCAAAAATATCTATTTAACCTGAAAAAGTAAAAACGTATCTATTAAAATTTTCAACCTTGGACTTTAGCCCGTACTCATATCATAGAGGACATGCTCTCCCAACTTGGGCCATCCGGGAAGATTTCAACGATTCCACGGTGGACAATAGAGGACAAACATTGAGCAATGTGTCACTTGTCAGTTTGTCACTCACAACCGGGAACTCTAAAGCTAAATTGTAATTCTAAACATACTCGCTCGATCTTACAAAGTGGAATATCTTGGAATGTTATGATCAATAGGAATAACTGTATTTTTGTTATGTGAAGTTGAAGTAGTTTTGGTGTTTTTCAAATAAGTGACTTTATTGTAGAAGTTATTTTGAAATTAGTTCCTAACTTTTTTTTTGGAAAATCTAGTTATTTGCTATCCCATTTTCTTAGGAAAACAAAGTTGAATTAGTGCTTTGTTTTCCTCAGTAAAGTGGACTTACTACGAGTTAGTAAACTAACTTACTTCGGATAAGACAAAAATGCTTTTTTATTTTAAAGAAACATCTTCTTTTTTACGAGTCGTTGGAAAAATCTTTAAATATTTTGAGTTCATTAGGTTGCACCGTCAGAGGCGTTCATTAGGTCCTCCGAAATGCAGGTTTAGGGAGCCCGTAATATGGGAACTTGGGGTACTCCAGCATGTGTATCATATTCTGTACAGCGTATTCCAATTTCCTGGCAAATAATACCATAATCTATCCGCCAGTCTGACCTATCAGTGACAATACTTAGTCCCAAACAGTCTTCCCACACACTAGCACGTCTTACGCATATAAATCTTACCAGTACCGCTTTCACAGAGCATTACTCTTAATATCTCGGAGTGTTATAACAAAAGCGATACAGTTCCACGTGACGTTCCCACAATTGTAGGTTGAGGCCATGAAGTCAGCGGTGAAGAAAAGTTAGGCCATAAGCGAAGGAGTTTGGAAGAGCATTTTCATTTATGATTTCGTTGCGAAAGTAGGTATGTCTGTTGTTGTGTTTATATATGCTAGATATAAACAAGTGTTTAATAACACAAATAATGCCGGGGATATGGTACAGAGGGGGTTGCAGGGTAGTATTTTAAGAGCTCACGGGACCCGTGCTATGTGCTGTCTGCTGATGGTGATAACCGGATGGGCGGGAGGGGGTTAAGTCAGGTGACAATCTCAAACTGCCTGGTCCTTTTGAAGTCCCCCAAAATCCTTTTGAAGATTTCTCCCCGATAAGGATAACATAAAAGGTACAAGGTTATAATGGCTGTAATTTTCTCTGACGAATCAATATAGAGCAAACTGACTGTTACTGAAAAAAAATATAGTGTGCGCTACTTTTGCCAATCAATGAAATTCCCACTCTCATTTATCAACGTTGGTACTTTGTATTGTAAAGGATAACCGCCTGTCAAAACAATCTGATCACAACGCTGTTTTCCACACAGTTTTTTAAGCCGCATTCCATCAATAAATCCTACAAAACAACCAATAAACCGGCATCAAAGCTAACCTTTTACCATAAATTAAATAATTTGGCACATTTCGAAACTATGACCACGTTCTGCTAAGCCAACGAGATAAACTCATCTTCAAAGTGTACGCGGCAGATTCCCCGCTGGTTTAGGAGAGCCCGTTCGCTTTGTGATGTAATCCACGGGTTCGTTATTTGAAACCACACTAATCTGTTCCACAGATTATTTAGTTACACCATACATTAATAATGTCAAATGTTTAACTACTAATGGGGTTCTGTTATGCGGTTTTTGGGATCTTTTGAAGCTCCACAACCTGCTAAACCTGAGGTTAATTAAGACTTAAGCCGATAAACCGCGTTCTTATGAAGTTTGTTTTATAAACGAACCGAATTTGCATCTCCAACCTAATTAATAGACTTGATTTCTTGGCCAAAAAGTAATAAAATAATCCTGATTCCTGAATGAAATACAACGAAGTTTCCTTTTTTACGCCTACACTTGGCAATTTGAAGTTTTTAGTCGAAATAAAGACGAGATATGGCCATTTACCGGCCATAACTTGCCTTTTTTACCCGACTGCCGAAGGAGGGTAATGTGTTTATCAGTCTATGTATGTATGTATGTTGGGTCCTTTATGGCGTTCCAGAGACCAAATGCGTTGGCCGATTTTGATGATTCATACGTCAATCGATGCGTCTTAACCCTGCGAGTGTCATAGGCTACATTAAAATTGGATAAAAGAAAAATGGCGGATTTTGGGTGCCATATTGTGGGGGTGCAAAATTTTTTTTTCTTCCAAACCCATCGTGGGGGGTATCAATAATCAATATATAAAATCAGTATCAATAAAGGGCTTTAAGAGGTGATTTAAAAAATATATAACACTTATATGTTTAAATGTATCTAATTCGAAAAAAACTAGGTAACTAAAAAGTTATAAATAAAAAAACTTAATTCTAAAAATCAAAAATCCCGACTGCTTCAAAAGCGAACTAAAAAGTCGTAAACAAGGAAAAAAACATGCTGTGCAGGCGGAGGATACACCAGATTTTGGTCAGCCAGTCCGCGAATATGCATCCTCCGACTGCACAGCATGATTTTTTCCTTGTTTACGACTTTTTAGTTCGCTTTTGAAGCAGTCGGGCTTTTTTTAGTTATAGTCGTGACAGATAAATGCGAGTCTATTCTGTTATTATTTCACTGAGAAAAGTTAGATGATGTGAGCGTGAAGTAAACTGTCACTCCGCCTGCAGTGATAATCTATAAAAATCTCATCGTGATATCTTAGGTGAAGTGTGCTTCTGCAACTCCTGAAAGCCGGAATCAACAGTTTCAACCACCAGAAAAGCGCCGAGGCAATGAAGATCGACGAAGTCCCGGTGAATGAATTTAAGTGTCTTGAATCCCGCAACGAAATTAATCAGAAAAGAATAATGGAGGAGTAGGAAGAAATACGAATTGCCATTTCCCTTCATATCAAGCAGGAGACAGAACAAACAAGGCCAATAGGCACCAAGGGTCGTTTACATCTGGGATAAGCTAAGTTGCCTAGCACAACGGATAAAAATTAATATTAATGGATCCTAACATTATGACCTGTTATATTTGATTCCAATAATAGGTATGGCAAAAACGATTCAACGCACGGAAATTTGTTCTAGTTTCTAGAAGGTCCGTATAGTAAACAACTCCTGATGCAGCCTGTACATTATTGAAGTGAGCTGTGAACCTAGTATCAGTTGGAATGACATTTCATCTCATGCTCACTTAACCTAAGTTTTCACGGTGAGTTTTTTACAGAATCGACTGTCTGAAGCTATGTATTGACAAATCACCACCTCACCTATTCACGGTGCAATGTTTGCAATACGAGTGTATTTTTAGCCTGAATAAATTAATTCAACAACGTCGCCGTCATACCATACCTGCAACCATTTACAGAAAATCAAATCAAACCGTACCGTCAAAGCGAAACCTGCGCACACGCATACATAATTCAGGGGACGTCGCAACTAGCCCCGTATAATTACGATGTCGAATATATTACCAAGAGCACTTCGAGAGCATCTCGTTAAATATATTATGTGCTATAAATAAGGACCAGTTTGTGACAAATTGTATGAGAAAGTTAGTCGGCGTTTCTGTCTTGTCAGAATTTGACAGCAACTTAAATTGTCGATGGAATGCTGTCAAAGATTAGCTATTCTACTAATTTTTATTGATCGTTTAAGATATGAATTACTGCCAATTACTTACTTTATTAAGATAGTCTATAAAATAAAACATAAATAAATAAAAAATCTTAGATAAGCTTAAGTAAGCTTGTTGCAACCTCGTTCATGTTAATCTCAATACAACATTCATCAATTTCCGATGGCAAATGGTCCGCCTAATAAAATTAATTAGACCTGATCATAAAACCGATTAATCCCCATAATTGCCGCAAATGCTTTCTAAAATCAGATCGACGTCAACCTTATCATTGAAGTATTAATAACACGTCTTTATTAATCCAATTAATGTTAATTTCTATAATTAGTTAACGGCGGGTCAAAGTAAATATTCATAAAATGTAAATTATTACTGAACCGACCGATATTGCGAATTGATATTACGAAATTGTTAATTATAAGTTTAATCAAGGGAATGAAAAGTATAAAAATTGACGTTGGAGAGAAAAAGGTAAAAATTGTCGCACACAATGAGATTTTACCAATAGAGACGCCATACTCATTATAAAGAAATAAAAACATGGCGATATTTTACTTGGCATATGGAACTTGGAACTTTAGTTCTATCACTGACTAGCCTAAAAGATCACAGAGGTATCAATAGGACCCGATGTCAGAAACAGATAAAACACTGTTCAAACGTACGTTCGTGTCGCGGCTAGACGCAAGACGGACTGACTTCACACAAGCTGGTCAGCTTGTGTTTGTATTGCCGCGCAGACGTCGGTAAAACGTATCTACCTCAATATATATATAACAGCATTGATCGCACTTACCTATATCGTCGTGTTTACGTTGTAAAATTATTTTTATTGATGAAAAGGCTTATTAAAATGAAAGGTGTTTTCTGTCAGTAATGTTGACCAAATCGTGTCTATGTGCTAAAACCTTCGTCGTGGGAAAAGAAATATAAAAACTCTCACAGCTCCTTTATTCATTGGCACGTTCTGTCGATTCTTTCTCCAACGTAAAGTTTCTAGAAAATGTTCTGAATAAACATTATTTTGCATAATTATCAGCCTGTAATGTACCCACTGCTGGGACACAGGGCTCCTCTCTATGAGAGGGAATTGGTCATAATCAACGACGCGGGCCCGGTGCGGGTTGGTAGATGTCACTAGTTTTAGAATGTTTTGTTAGATATGTCAATTTCCTAATCTTATTGGTCAAAAATTATTACATTCGGTTCATTGAGGCAGTCGGAGTACAGTCGGTTTCATTCGGTCTATTCCAACCACAGACATAAATCTAACTAGATGACGCGATTGTGTGTACTTCGCGTGCCAAAAAACGGAGTAAAGTTACGATCAATGATCGTAATCTGAGCTTTTCATTTAGCATTATCGGCACCGGAATTCCACTGAAAACTAGAAAAAAGCCGTTTTATGCCATATTGAGCTGTAAAGAATCTATAGAAAGAGTTGGCCGAGGCATAGGAAATGTTTTCTTTCATTGGTAAGTAAATTTGTTTCTAAATTGTTTGTGAAAAAGTGGCACGCCTGGTTTTCATACAGATGGAGGGACTTGCGTTATCTAGTTAGATTTATGTCTGTGATGCCAACCATTTCAGTCTTCGTGCAAATGAGTTCGATTACTTTAAATACTAGGTTAGTCCCCAAAACGAGTGGGCGAACCCGTGAGAGCGATCCCTAGGCGCCCGACGGTTATCACTGCCATTCTCACCTTATTACATACCAAACGCCTACGCACTAAGGCCTACATTCGCTTATCATAGCAACAGTAAATAAGTTTGTTATAGATTAGGTAAATAACCTCACTCGTTTATCCGCTCCATATCTGTATGTTTATCTATGTGATGTTTATTAGATGTAACATCCTTACATAGATTAACCAGCGTATCTTGATACGGCTAACGACCCGTTGCTTCGTAGAACTCGTAAAAGGTAGTTAACATTATAAGGTTATTAGGGGTCTTAATAAAATTGTTGAGATTTACGTGTGGTCGTATCTTTCATAAGCTATATGACGTTTTATTGGTTTCTGCGGTTGTTGTTTACTTTTATGTTATAATATAAAGCTGTAGGTGTCGTTTTTAATTTATGTGAGGATCAAATTACCTATATGTAACAATGTTTTGGTCATGTTCTGTTTGAGTAATGGCGCCCAAGAATTTTGAGCTGCCGTGTTTTGAAAACAACCATCTTGTTAATGTCGAAATTCTAAGACGAATATTTTAGTAAGGAATTACCGAAAGTAAAACGTTGAAACGACAATGGTCTTTCGTAACAACAAAAACATGTAAATATTTCTGAGCATTAAAACTAAGTAATCTTAAACCGACCATAAACCCTGAACATAACGACGCTCTTTCAAATGACAAAGAATTGAGCAACTAAAAACTATCCTCTGTACGTTACCACAGTGTATCTTAATCAGCAGGAGAATTACACACAGTTCTTCGATAAATAAGTACACCGATTTTGAACAGCTTGTCGCGACACCTAAATCAGGTGTTTTTCTATTGTTTTGCTTATTATGACAGACTAGCTTCTGCTAGCGGCTTCGCCCTCGTGTAAAGTGTTTTTTTTGGTCGATGTGCTTGCTATTGCAGACTATAATCAATCTCTGTGTCGTTCATCCCGATCCTTTCAGCCATTCTGGCGTGAGTGAGTAACAAACTTACATCTATCTAAATTTTGGCATTAATAATATTAGTAAGATAAGAAGTAAGATGAGTGCCAGCCGCACGGGTCAATCTTCGAAGTTAAGCAACGCTTGCCGTGGTTGGTTCGTGGATGGGTGACCATTCCTGACTTACCAAGACTCCTTCGTGCCTCAAAATTCGCTAAGCCGTTGGTCCCAGCTGTCATTTGCCAAGCCTGAAATCCAACACCAGTCTTGCCAAGGAATATTGTGTTACCCAGTTACTGGGTTGTGGAGGTCAGATAAGCAGTCGCTCTATGTATAATACTGGTACCCAGCTCTATATTCAGCTAGGCAGATTGAACACCAATTTTGAGCAACTGAAAACTACCAATCCTCCTTACGTAACCACAGAGTACGCAAAACAGCAGGTGAATTAGACACAGATTGGACACAGGTTTTCCTATAAATACGCCGATTCCTTTCACTCTGTGTCGCCCACGTGTTTGACCGGCGCCTAGCTCCGTGGTCCGTGGGTGCGACAATCCTTGCGATATGCTATGAATGTCGAATCCTAGATAAAGCTTGACTCGTAATTAAAGTGGACAACGATTGTGATTTATATTGTAAAGGTGCGCTCGTGATTTCGTGATGCGAACTTTGAAATAGGTCTAATGTAGAGTTTAGCGCAAAGTGTGTCCTCGGCTTTATTTATTGCCGATTTATCTGTGTTTTAACTGTGCGCGCAATATTGTTACACTGTGGTGAATGACTCTTAGAGTTTCCTTGCGTGATCGAATCAGAAATATAGAGATCCTCAAGAGAACCAGGGTTACCGACATTACCCGAAGACTTGCCAAACTTAAGTGGCAGTGGGCAGGGCACATAGCTCGCAGAACGGATGGCAGAAAGGTTCTGGAGTGGCGACCGCGAACCGGAAGACGTTGCGTTGGAAGGCCTCCCACCAGGCCTCTCTCCAGCAGTGGACGTCTATCGGCTGATATGATGATGATGATGTGTTGAATGAAGAGGGAACCAATTCTCAAGGATCTGATCATTAAACGCTACTCAAAAGCAAAGCCCGGAGCGATTTCCTGAAAACAAAGTTACTTATTCTTTATCGATCGACAACTTAACCTAATTTACTAGACAAAAACATATCAATTTAAATAAAGTACCGTTCACTTACAAATCATACATCTACTTGCCTACGTGCCTCCCAGTCCATAAAGATTATTTTCTCTTTGAATCTGCCCCAGTTTTTCTGAAACACATTGTAATAATTTATTTAAAAAAAGAATTGGGTCCGCCACGTCAAAAAAAAAGTTGACGTACATAAAACATTTTACTATGTTTACATTTTCTGTCATAATTTAAATAAAGAATAAACTTGAAACAAACTGTAGGATAGATTTATTAGTTTGCAAATTATGTGTTTGATAAATATTTTTGAGTATAAATTGCAATTACTTACCGTATATTTTGGAAATGTGTTTTATAACGTGTCTCTAGTAGGTCAGGGCTCCGGTGGGGCTTCGCCCACGTGACGGCGGCGCCCCGCCTAATTCAAATATTCCTCTGATTTACACAAATCAACATAAACGCATAATACGGGCCATAAAACAACTGAAACTCAGTTTTGTGAGGCCACCTGCCCATTCTTGGTGTTGAGAAAAAGTACAGTAGCGATTTTGGATCTGAAACCAAGATTAAGATCGAAATCAAATGATTAATGATGGATTATTTTGGTAAATCAGGTTTTGCTGGTTGGTAGTTGATTCAAATATTTACACAATTGCATCTACTTACGCCTTTTGGGCTTTTGCTCATGGATGTTACAGAAACTTAAGACGACAACAGTCGCCAACGACCTTGAGGGAACAAAACGCGCACTCGTTTCACACCCGCACGTCCCTAAATTCAGTAGTTTATTTTTTCATGTGATATTCTATGACTTAAAAAAAGCCTGGGATCAAAATGTAGATAATTAAATTGTCTTTGAGTTGGTGACAATTTCATTAAGACGGTACCCTGACCAAAAAATCGGCATGAGATATAAGCATTCCTATTGGTCTAGCGGCACTGGTGGCGCATGAATTACAGTAGTGAATACGCCGAGATTTTAGAATAAAATCTTTATAAAATCGAATTTTGGTCTTTAGAAAAAGTTTTACTACAAAAATGTTCGTTATTAAATTGTCTATTCATTAGTGTTAGTACAAAAAATAATTAATGAACATTTTACGAGGAGATGCATAATATCAATAATTATTTCTCATTTTTATGTTTTTTTGGAAGGAGATTAGTGAAATATATACATCATTAAAAAAAAAACTAAATCTACCATTTTAGAATCAATATTATGTAGAAATTGAATGTATTTTTATTAATTGATATTTATTTTTAAATAACGAGTAGATAGCTCCTAAAAACAGCACAAAAAACGGCTTGCGCGGCGTTTTGCTCGGGGTACCGCCTTAAGATACATCCGGCGGTTTTGGTGCGATTGTCGTGTTTTTGTTCGTGTTAGACATTACAAATTAATTACACTATGTAACACGATTTATCCTCAATATTTTCTTAGATCAAATTATTAACTATTAAGTAAATGGTCTAATGTAACCAATATTACGACAAAAAAAAGAACATAAAATTACGACTAGTTGTTTAGACGTGATTCTCATTTCAAAAACATCTACTGAGGGGTGGGTATCTGCGCCTTAAAGCACTCGGCAACAGCAAACATAATACCTACTTATTTATCACTTTCTGCTTCCACAATCACTGGCCTAACACAACCCCTACAAGATTCCAAAAATGCCCGTCGCAGCCAGCATTTTAAGAGCAATTAACCTTATTTTAGTGCATCGAAGCGTCTGCCTTTATATACCTTATTAGCTGCCCACCTCCCCACCTCACTGCCGGTTTTATTTCCAATTGCTGCCCTTTATATGGACACTGGTAATGTGAACTATTGTAAAATGAAATCGTGTGTTACCGAACGCATATAAGGCAAACTTACGTAAGTATGGGAAAAATGGAAAGCCATAATTTTATGTCTCTATTTTGGCGCTTATGGGTAGACGCTGGTTCAACCGGCTGTTAAGTTTGGTTTAATTTATTTAGATTCAGCTGCCAGTAATTGCTTCAATCAGATGCTGAATCGAAATATACAAAAACAAATCGATGCGGCACGATTTGAGATAAGGTGGCAGTTCGTTGTCTGAATTGAAAAGGAGGTCGATCATCTAAAACCATGTTCAGTTTATTTCCCAATAGATGAAACCAACTAGTACACAGCCCTCATAACATTTTATTGATAATTAAGTGTCCATTTTCCTATATTTTCCAAAGGAATTAAAATCAATATAATAATAAGCCGGCTAAACCATTTCACTCAATGAACTAAGACAAGTAAAACTGTACTTACTTTGCAGTAAATCAAAGGTTTCTAGCACTTATGAGATACTAGCTTTTGCTAGCGTTTTCGCCCACGTAAAAGTGGAAAATTATCCCACGGGTCGAGAACGTAGTACCGGGATTAAAAGTATCCTATGTCCTTCTGCATGGTTCCATCTAAACTCTTTACTAAAATTCTTCAAAATTAGATCAGTGGTTTAGACGTTACAAACAGACAGATGGAGTGTTACTTTCGTATTTACAATATTATAATGTAAATAGTAGGCAGTTGACTAGAATAGTAGAATTGTGGGAATAAAGGAACCTGGTTAATATTTACAGGACGTAGGCGTGCGACCTGTCACACCTTAACACTGGTGTACATTTCATGTACAAATGTTTGGTTACAACAAAGCTAGTAGGACTTTGAAACTGGGAATTTAGTGTGAGAATTAAGTTGTATTACTTAGTTTACGGTAAATCTATTCGTTAACTATACAACGAAATTTAGACCCAGTCGCAGAGATACTCGTAAATACAAACAAACTTACACTAGCAAGAAAGAAGTTACAGTTAAAGGAGACAGCTTTTCGCATGCATCTTTTCGCAGACGATTTTGACGTTATTAGCTGCCCACCTCCCCACCTCACTGCCGGTTTTATTTCCAATTGCTGCCCTTTATATGGGCACTGGTAATATGAGCTATTGTAAAATGAAGTCGTGAGTTACCGAACGCATATATGGCGAACTTACGTAAGTATGGGAAAACTGGAAAGCCATAATTTTATGTCTCTATTTTGGCGCTTATGGGTAGACGCTGGTTCAACCGGCTTTTAAGTTTGTTTTAAACTATTTAGATTCAGCTGCCAGTACCTACCTTTAAATATCTAGCACAATACCTTTACCAAGTCATGCGGCTAAGTCCATCTTTTTTTTCATCGCGATCAATATATACCAATCTGCCTGCCTAGCCTTTTCCCAACTTCATTGGGGTCGGCTTCCAATCTAACCAGATTCAGCTGAGTACCAGTGTTTTACATATAGCGACTGCCTATCTGACCTCCACAACCCAGTAACTGGGTAACACGATACCTCTAGGCTAGGCTGGCGTGAGATCTAAGGCTTCTGACTACCCGAAACGACTGTCAAAGATCTTGAAATGACAGCCGGGACCAACGGCTTAACATGCTTTCCGAGGCACGGAGGCAACTCGGTATGTTGAAATGGTCACCCATCCACGGACCGACCTCGTCAAATGTTGCTTAACCTTGATGATCGACCAGTGCGGCTGTTATTATTTAGCCAGGAGCAATATTAACATACTTTACTCCTACATATTCTCTTAATTGAAATTCCATGCACCCTTTTAGGGCAAGAGCGTGCAACTACATACATTAACGGAGTTTACATTACTGGAGTTCGGGATTTAATTACCTAATTCTGTACAGTACGTGTGAGTATTATGTTCAGTTGTTAGTCAGTCAGTAATCAACGGGTTGCTATCGGCTAAGAGAAGCAGATTTATAGGCATGCTTCGCGAGACACTGAAGAGTGCCCGCTGCACAACGCTAAATGGCCATAGATTAGGGAAGTGGGAGATGGCAACATATTGGAGTGAGCAATTTTACAGATCGATTCATTATTTTGATTTATTTCTTTCGAAGAAACTATAATGGACTGTCTGAACAATGATAATTATGGTTTGATAGTTACCCTACTGAGATAATGGCAAATGGAGATATGTGGAAGAAAAAAAACTTAATTCAAAAAATCAAAAAACCCGACTGCTTCAAAAGCAAACTAAAAGGTCGTAAACAAGGAAAATATCATGCTGTGCAGTCGGAGGATACATATTCGTGGGCTGGCTGACCAAAATCTGGTGTATCCTCCGCCTGCACAGCATGATATTTTCCTTGTTTACGACTTTTTAGTTCGCTTTTGAAGCAGTCGGGCTTTTTGATTTTTTGAAATTAGTTTTTTTATTTATAACTTTTTAGTTGTTTTTTTTTCGAATTAGATACATTTAAACATATAAGTGTTAATATATATAAAAATAATTTGGGCCCCCACAATATGGCACCGAAAAGCCGCCATTTTTCTATTGTCCAATTTTAATGTAGCCTATGACACTCGCAGGGTTAAGACGCATCGATTCACGTATGAATCATCAAAATCGGCCAACGCGTTTGGTCTCTGGAACGCCATATAGGAACAAACATACAAACATACATACATACATAGACTGATAAACACATTACCCTCCTTCGGCAGTCGGGTGACAAGACGTTGCATCGTTACATTTGAATAATGATAATACAGCCACAGCAGTGGCAGTAGGCAGGGCACATTGCTCGCAGAACGGATGGCCGATGGGACAGAAGAGTACTTGAGTGCCAACCGCGAACCGGAAGACGTTCCGTTGGAAGGCCTCCCGCCTGGTGGATGATCTGGTGTAGGTTGCGGGGATCCACTGGATACGGGACGCATGGGACCAGTCAATGTGGTGACGCTTGGGTTAGGCCTATGTCCAGCAGTGGACGTCTCTCGGCTGATATGATGATGATACAGCCACTGTAGGATGATTTTATTGTACCTTAAAATAAAATATAGTAGAAAGCTTTGGACAAGGTTAAAATGTTCACATAAAAGCCTTTAAATTATTGCTTCAATTTCAGAATCGGATTAAGGGATTAATACATATAGTGATTGGCATACCGTGACATTTAAATTGTTAATTAATCTTCATTTATTGTTATAATGCCGCCATCAGCTGATTATATCGTCCTTTAAAAATGCAAATACATAATTAATTCGTGTTTAATCCGATTAACATAACAAGCGAGATTACGCATAATTATAAGATTAATAGCGTGTCATCAAAACGAGCTTTAATACATATTGATGTCCGATATAATTATCATACTATCATTATTTGTGAAGTTATGATGATTCGCATATAAAAAAGGTTAATTTATTCAATAATTTGGTATTTTTGCAAATTCCTCTCGTATCTTGGAGATCTAATCTATGATCGAGTGCGAAGTCTGCGAGCGGCGGTTGCGCAAGCGCGTCTTAGTGGCGCCGTCTAGCGTGATCTATTGGCGCCGGCAACCGCCCGCCTCATTATACTCTTATCGCCTCAATGCAAATCCGACAACATTTTAATCTTAGAAAAGTCCGTTTTCGTGTAAATACTCCGCGTATTTTAAAGGCTCTGGCGAAGTGTGGGCGGCCAGGATTGTGAAATTCTGTACGCTTTTTCCTTTGCGCGTGGGCAGCTAATTATATACGTCTGAATATAAATTTATGTTGGATTATATCGTCGAAATTAATGGTACTCTAGCTTGATAAGAGGACGAAGTTCGTAGCGTACCCGTAACTACGGTCACTTTATTTTGTACGTTTTGGGAACATTAAGATTTTTATCGTGATCTTTACTCAATCTGTATTTCTTTTTGTTTTCAGGTAAGTACGAGAGTTTTCTTACCGGCTCGGAGGTAACAGACAGTCATATTTGAAGTGAACGCTGCGAAATACGGTGTTACTATTCAACTTGCTAATACCACCCGCAGTTTAACAAAGCTGTACGTTTTATACAGGTTGTCAGGTTTTGCTAGCATAAAATCTCTTAACATTCTCCAATCTAATTCCCCTGCCAAAAATCATATAAATGAATAAATAACAGCACAGTAAAACTATATCTTCAACGCGATACGAGCGTGTACAGGATTCAATTTAATAATGCAGACATAGGCAGGGGTACTTCGAACCATAAAAGCAATTCTAAAACTCGCACTTGACTCGTAAAATCGGAACAGAACGAGGAAAACCGTTTACATGCCGTTCTGGGAAACGTACATGCGTTCCGAAAGGTTAAATTAAGGAGAACAAGCATTGTTAGAGTACAATCGGAAAAATGGGACGCTTGTAAAGTTACAGGGGAATGATGAGACGACAGGGAAATGAGACAAGTGGAAGGGGTTACAGACATTTAGATATGTTTGGAGGTTTTAATGTGGAAGAATGAACTTCTCATGTGACTGGCAAAGAACTCTTATCTCAAAGAACGTTTCAAGTTCCTTCATGTCACACATAATAGATATCTGAGGTCATCGGAAAACTTGGGACTAGAGATGCCGATGCATTCCACCAGCTTTTACAACAAATCTTTTACGGTTCAAGCGGTGCGGTTGTGGAATGCTTTGCCCTTGTCAATAAGGCGTGCTCAATCTCTGCCCATTTTTAAAACTATGGTGAAGAATCACTACCTCTCTCTTTAATAGTTGTTTTTCTTGATTTCTTAGTTTTGTTCCATACTTGTTACTGTATATATTTGTCTATATAGTATGTATATATATGTATTTTTTTTTCTATATAAATAGTACACCAAACTTAACTACAGTACTGTCTTTCCTTTCATTTTTAAAATCCATCCAAAGGTTGTCTTGAAAAGATCGCTTTTAGCGATAAGGCCGCCCATTGTGTCACCCAGTGTAATGTTTTCTTCGTCTATATTTTCTGTAACTTATATGGTGTACATAATAAAGAGTATTCTATTCTATTCTAAAGAAGACCATGCCGATTGAAACGACAAAAGAGTCCCCGCATCAATACAGATTGTTTTAAATCTAATTTAATTTCATCTATCGTAGTTTGTTTGTAAGGGTTGTTACTTTTGATTATTTTACAAATATGCCATACTCATGGGTTTTCATTTATCAATCTAAGCCACCTACTATTCATATTTTCTTATGTGATGTTGACCCTAAAGCCATATTACGGATACCATACTCCAAAATTGTAAACTCTTTTCTCTTTCACGTTACCTACATCCATGTAATAAAGGTGCACCTTTAAAAAACACGATAATCCCCGCGTCGAGTGTGTAGGTGTCTCTAATAAGGGGCACGTCGCCCGCCTGATTGCCAACTTCGTCGTATTTTATTTTCTCCTTTAGTATTTCGTGCTGAACTTCATTTTGCTGCTATACCTTTTAAACTTCACATTTAACTGTACCTGGAAAAAGAATATTCGGAATAGGAACATGTTTGTTAGTTCTTTCTGTTTTTCAAGAACAATCATTTAGGCTCTGATGCACTAGTTTACCAATTATAAATGAGGTTCAATATTTTATAACTACTTAGTTTTTACTCATGGTCTCGTTCCTGTGGCCTATCTCCTATGAACCGTGCATTTTTAGGGTTAAATCGTATGGCACTCAACGATAGTGTTGCTTTTAATATATGTGGATTATTTTTTTATTGGTTCTGTACCTCTACATAGCACCTTTTACAAATAAGCAAGCAATAAATGCTGACCAAATCAATGTCCAACATTTCTACAACAGACGATCCTATCTGACAGACTGCTAAGCATTAATCTGCTATCAAACATGGGCTGCTTCCTATGATCAATAACGTTGTACTTATGTAATCGCAGCCAAGCATTCAGGCATTGTTAGCTCCTAAAACATAGGTTCTATAATAATATGCGTATACGCAGATAAAGTTAAATTCGCTATTTCTAAGAACAGCATAGCGCACCGCGTACGAGTACTGCGTAGGAGTCGTGTGGGTACACAAGTTTTGTATTTTCAATATTTACGACGTTTTTACGCCTGTCAGATTAACTTCTCGGAACATTCCCCGTGACTAATATAAAGTGTTCGTATATCATGATTTTATGACCAACTTTCGTAATTTGAACCAAAACTAGGTGTTTAACGTTAGCAGTTTAGTGAAACTGATAGCGATCTACCCCTAAGGCTTTTTAGCGTTAGTTAGATGAAGCCCGAATAGGTCACAGGTATTATAAATATTAACTTGAAACTTTTGTGCGGAATATAATGTGAATTTTGTCTTAATCCCCTCAGATAGCTTCTGTTTCAAAACTGTTCTTAGCCTAAGCCAAAAAAGACAAAAGACAAAAGATATTTATTTCAACTGGGCCACCAAGCGGCACTTATGAATATCACAATTTAAATTTACATGGCATAAAAGTTAATTCTACCGTGCATTCGGAAAGTAGCTTGTTATGGAGAAGAATGCACAAGAAACTCCATACTTACTCTTTTAAAAAAATTGATTCTACCGTGCATTCGGAAAGTAGCTTGTTATGGAGAAGAATGCACAAGAAACTCCATACTTACTCTTTTAAAAAAAATGATTCTACCGTGCATTCGGAAAGTAGCTTGTTATGGAGAAGAATGCACAAGAAACTCCATACTTACTCTTTTAAAAAAATTGATTCTACCGTGCATTCGGAAAGTAGCTTGTTATGGAGAAGAATGCACAAGAAACTCCATACTTACTCTTTAAAAAAAAAAATATTTTTACAATATTTAGGTACATGAGTACATACATTAATAAATTCACATATGTGAGGACAATGCACCCAGAATAGCACTACACACTATACTACGTAAAGGTATAAACTATTAAAAGTACTCACACTCAAAAAGAGAGCGCATATTTCGAATCACAACGTATCGTTCTATAGATTTCTTTTTGGGAAGAACGTGAACATTATTTCAATATTAAATATTTTAATTCACCAAGAAATATTCTCAAAAACATAAAACTTCATTTAAAATCTACATTCACTTCATTCCCCTGCGTCCATCTAAACGTTACTTCATTCCGGCGAAATTTCAAATCCTTTTCAATCCTCGATACACAACAAATATTCCCTGTCTTTCTCATAATAGGTATGTTAGAAAGAGAGGTGTGTATTTCAGAGGCCGCGTTAGAATCCCCATGGAAAATCAACAAGAGAACGTAAACAGGGGTGGGCCATTCTTTTTCTCTGTTTAAATTATTCAGGATCCCCCGACCGCTTGTTTGGACGACGATTTCATCAGCTGACTTACCCGCTTTGTATGCCGCTGTACATATAAAAACGCTTCTTTTTGTATATCACGTGGAAGCGGCCTGAATGTTTTTTTTTCTCGTTTTCAAATGGAAAATTAAGGTTCCCCTAGTCGACGGCGCGAACTATATTGTGCGCGGGGTTAAAATGCATGCTATCTCATCCGACAACACGTGCGAAAGAGATAGATGCTGTGATGAGCAGTAAGAAGGTAGTTCGTGTACGAATTAGCATTTTGATTTAGGACGAAAACAAGCGCGCGAAATTTTATAAACAGACCTTTGGGAGTCTAGATATCATGATAAAACGACTAAATGTATATTATCAAAATAAAATTATTTGCATTGTTGAACTACTAAACTATCCCTCTATGGTGGCCGTTTTGCAATTTTCCTTTGTGTTATGGTATTTATTTCCGCCCAAAGATGCATTAAAATTAGTGTTGCAATATGGAACTTTCGACGCTCATAACTTTCAAATGTTTTTTTTTTACTTTTTTGTTTCCATACAGAGCTACATAATGATGAGGCAAATTGATATCATTTTTTATTTCGAACGTACATTGTCAAACAGTGGAGTAATGCGTAGACTACTACTAACCTTAAGGGTTAACTTTCGCGTCGGTTTATTTTCTGCACAAGTGCTTCTGTGTAGATTAGGTGCTTGATTTAAGAGACTATAAAACCATTTATTTTTCATATCAACATTCCAGGCGAAAGCACTCGTAGAACAGAATTTACACACCAATCTTCTCTAATCAGACCATCAAAGAGTAAAAGAAGAAAATCAGTTAAACCTCCACATTCGTTCTTATGTTTGCATAAATCCCTTACCTTAGCCAACTTTACCTCCAAATGAGAAATGTGTTCAGTGGCTCAAATAAATGTACCTCTCTTATCAACATTCACACGGAAAGCAAAGCTGAATCAACTTGGCAACGGGTTTTTATCCAAGTATGGTGATCGATAGAAAAAAAAAAAAAAAAAAATGATATGTGGGTATTTGCAAAAAATGCTGTTTACCCTCTCGATAGAGTGCTGTTATTTATTTTACTCTTTGAAAGAATTCGTGTCGCTGCTTTTTTTATTTAAGGTCAACTTTCTGGTCTGCTTTCAAGTTATGTTCTGTACATGCGAAATATATGTTTGTGAGAATTATATATATGTAAGTTCTTTCACACTTGAGCTGAGAATACCTGCAATGACTTGCATTTCGTGAAATGTTTTTTTTTTAGTTTTATCAGTTGCTAATAACATTCGACAGTAAAACTTTTGTAATATAAGCAAAGTAGCGTTACACTTTAATTTATGTAAGTAATGTGTTGCTACATACTGCACAGACATCACAAATCCACAATTACTAACAAACAAACGTCATCACAATTTAATTAAAATGAACGAGTTGACAAACATAAATAACCTCGACGTCAATGCGACCGACTTCATTAAGACAGAAATTCACATTTAAAATCTTATTACACTATAACGTTTGCGACCGAGAGAGATCTATTCAATCTCATTCCCCTGCCATGTCTCCGAAATTACAGCGGAATGGCACCATCGCTTTGTGAATTATCCTTTCGACGAATGAATTATTTAGTAAAATAAATTGGTGTTCCTAATAATGCTGAAGCATCCATTCCGCTTTATGAAGTGAAAATCTGAGAGATTGGAAAATTTTGCAGGAGTGTCATCTCCCCTGGTCCGCCTTTTTTCAATTTAATTTTATTTGCGAAGAGAACATTCGGACAGCGCTTCAAGGGGATCTCTTGAATTCACTTCTAATACAAGAACTCACAGAATTATCACTGCAGAACACGAATCAAGCTTTTTTTGAAACCTTCAGTTTGTTTTTGCAACAACGCAGAATTATAAAATGCTTTCACAAACAGAATATTATAGACCTAAAAATAAAATCTCACACTCGCGTTAAAACCTAGACATCGAGTTTCCACAGTACTCGTATAACAAGTGTAGAGCATCCAAAAGTTAATTTCGTCGAAATGAAAGTGCGACTGTACAAAGGCTGGTTCGTGTAATTTTTCTTTCATTACATGTCAAAACGCGACTCCCTCTGTCCCTCCGTCCTCTGACGAAGTAATATTTCACGAAGCACTCTCCCTTTTCAACGCTTTTGTGCCCAGAGACAGTTACTATAAATAAGGTTTAATTTAAAGAAAACTTTTTCTTTTAATTTAGAACAATACCATGCGTGATTATGCTTTTTAAACCAGCCAGTATTCGTGGCATTTTTAGTGTCACACGCTTATTTTCGCTTCGTGTGAATACTAAAGTTCTTTAACCGACTTCTCCGAATCTAGGAATAGAACAATGCAGGTCTAACCATTAATAATTTATATCGTGGATCTAATTTATTAGCAATGCACGCGTTGAATTAATGATCGCTTAAACACTTCATAACTATTGTGGTATGGAGGACGGCATTGATTGATATTATTGCGCTTTCAATTAGAATGAGTATCGACGGAATTCACACCAAAGAATGAATACGAGAGTTATCAAGTCTGTGTATAAAAAGTGGCCACACAAAAGTCAAACGTTCCAATTTACCGCCAGCTCGCTTCACTCACAGTATAGCTTCTCAAAAATTTAATGTCCGTACGCAGTCCGGATTAGGTCGAAGTCGTGTTCCATACATGTTACGAGCATCGATTGGCGGTCAGCCAAGCGATCTGTCAAGCCTATCCCAGTACTTAATGTTGCCATACATTTTGCTAAATGACAGGTTACGATTAGGATCTCATCACGGGGCGTTTAATTAATTCAATATTATTTAATCATTGGCGATTGGTAGCGTCTTGTGTGGTCAGGGTACAGTGGCAGAGTAATTAATTTTGTATTAATAACAAGTTTTTATTGCATGTGTATGATGAGAGTCATTCTTTACTTAGAAATCGTCCGGTCGATTCGCATGAAGTCTACTTTGTGCTTGACTTTATCTGTCAAACGTTGATTTTTATGTGCGTCTTTACTTCGTCCTGTCAATAATCTTTTTTAATCCAATCACCCTGCATATTTATTGTGGCCGCAACAAATATAAACGCGATTTTATGAACTAAGTCAGCTTGTTACCTCAGCCGTTTATGTTGCAGGATGTGGAATCGATTTCCACGTCATTAGATATTTATCTTTTTATTTATGCAGTATGGAGAATTATTGCCAAAGCATCAGAGTACGGAATCACTGGCAGAATCTAGAGAAGGCAGTAGGTACTAGGAAAAATCGTGGCACTGAAAAGCTGAGTGCATCCTAATGTCATCTTTAACGTACAAAGTCGACAGCTTCTATAATTCTTTGGTGTTGTAGAGCGAGTAAACGGTGAGCGTGTGACTTGGTTTGTCCTGTCAATGTTGACAGTACCCGCCACAGAGGTATCTCCATGCTCTATGGTCAAAACACACTATAATTATTTCCATACATATCTGATTGACAATAAAGTGTATGGGTACTAAAGGTCATTTGTTGTTAGATTCTGTGATATTGGCAAAGATATCGTTTGACTGTTCTTTTATGGATGTGCGAACGATTGACGATCTTTAGATTTGAATGAAAATTCCAAAATGGCTTTTGTAATGTTAAGATCAAGATGTACTTTACCTGAGATTAAGATCTGGGCTCAATCTACTGCTGATAGTAATGACGACAGCAAACGCCAGATGATAAGGCAATAGTGGGCTTGGAATCATTGAAAATGGGGATTAGGAGGACCTGGAGGCCAATAAATCTCTCCCATAAAAGAATATAATGAGGTATGGAAGGAAACTGTGGGTCAGTGTAGGTGCATTATTCCAGGGACAACATAGCCCCAAACACATGCATTATAAGCAAGGATTATTGCCATAAAGTGATATAGATCCATTCGGAAGGTATCCATCACAAATTCCATAAGAAAACAAGATAGAAACTTACCAATAAATTCAGTTAGTTTCAGATTATAACAAGTATTTACCTGTGTCAACATCTTATCATCCTGCGACTTGTAAAGCTAGGGGAAACTAGTTATTGTTGTACGTAGGCGATGGCAGCCAGCTTTCTCTAGTTATGCGCTGTTGCCCAACCTAACCTGATGTATTGTATAAAATTGTTCACTTTTCCCGACTCTAACGGTAATGGTAGGTATTCATCACTATTGTGAAATGTATTGTTTTGAAATTCGAATCGAAAACAAGATATTGATGTATGGGCTTTAAATTAATTTGAAATTCGAAGGTGACTGGCTGAATATCTATTCTTTTTTTGAATTGGGTTAGATACACAGTTTTTAAAAGTTTTTACAAGCAAAGGAAACTCTGAACATGCTATGATGATCTAATTCTGACATCATGGAACCTACTTTTTGATAAAAAATTAATAAAATTTATCATTGATCCAGTTTTCAAAGCCGCAAGGACACGCAAACCTGATTATTTTATACCATCGTCCTACATAATGTTCTATATTTTGTGCTAGTTTTGTAATAAATCGGTCGTTACGGCAATTCATTAAACCACGATACGTTAGCGGTGGGCCGAGCCGCAAAATGTTGCCATGAGTAAATAAGTTTTGTATATAATGTTACAGCTAAACGGTTTTACTGCTTCCTGATTACGATAAGTTATGTTTTAAATATATTGAACACATTTATTTAATCGGTGATCATTAGTTGACATAAGTATTTAATAGGTAAGGTTAGATACGGTAAGGAATGTTGGCAATTTGTCATCCTGTCTTCTGAAGATTGCTTTTTGATAACGCAGCCTTAACTCAGGCTATGTTTTCAAAAACCGGCCAAGTGCGAGTCGGGCTCGCGCATGAAGGGTTCCGTACCATTATCGCAACAAACGGCAATAAATTACGTTTTTGTATGGGAGCCCTAGTTAAATATTTATTTTATTCTGTTTTTAGTATTTTTTTGTTATAGCGGCAACAGAAATACATCATCTGTGAAAAAATCAACTGTCTAGCTATCATGGTTCATGATATACAGCCTGGTAAAAGACAGACAGGCGGACAGTGGAGTCTTAGTAATAGGGTCCCGTTTTTACCCTTAGGGTATGGAACCCTAAAAATCAATCCTTTCCTGTCAGGTAAGGCAATGCCTAAAACAGTGTTTCTAAAATTATTTGCACGTGCAAATTATTTGCGCGTGTTAGGAGGAGCAAACTATAGTAGCTAAGGATGTACTCCGTGGTAGTTAGTACATACTTACTTACACTTAGCTCAAATTATCTCGGATGTAGACACTTTCACTCCTAAAGTACCTATCGGTTACACATAGGTTACTAGCTAATTATAATTACGCACTCCTATCAGTAACCTGATTACGAAACTATTACCATCTATCTGTATACTGTCTCTAGTCTAATTAGAGCTTATAAATCATATCGGGTATCTGACCTCGGCTGACCCCTGACGCCTCCGCGGTTTCAAACTAGCTTCGTAAACGGTTCCGTCTTTCTATTTCTGTTAATGTCATTTTGTAACAATGGCGTCTGAAATTGATTGGGTTTTGTAATTATTTTGATGGGCTGGAAATTATTTTCGTGCCGCGGATTCTTTTTTTGAAAAAGTTGTGACGTGATGTGAAGCGATGGCCACGTTTATTTAGGAGGAAATTTGGTAATAGAAATGAAACTGTATCTCATATCAAATAAGATCGAATATCCTTCCATCAGATTTTTTTTATCCAGTTGCCATTTAATTAAAAAAATATATAAAATGCAAAAATAAATCTATTGAAATTTATGATGTTGTAAGCACCGTTGCCATTTTTATTAACAATGTGCGAACTACGTGGGTGTCTTAGAAACTTTAATAGTTAATTATTATTATATTATTAACATTCGTTGTAAGCAATACGGTACTAACACATAACTATCAGACATTTCTACGCCCATTGGCGTTACAAATGTGCCGACGTCAAGCGTCCATATTATTTCATATTACAAATTGGTGTCACGAACCGTAATTAAATAACACACTTTATATATTAATAAATTATTAATATTAATATAGCCCACGCACGGTAGTCACTTTAATATTTATTACAAGTTAATATATAAAATTAATAATAAGGACTCATAAAAAGTCGGATTATTTCAAAATACTGATGCTCTTCTGTCGCTTTTATGACAGAATGTGACGTTTACTTAATTTGGTAAATTAAAAAAAACGGTCTTTTTAATTAAATGTAATGGAAAACTCTTTACTTTTATTATATTGGTAAGAGAAGAAAGTTATGGACGGGACACACGCACGCTCCATACCTTAAAGATACGTATTAATTCAATTAATTATAATATTCAATGTCGTGAACTCGTGACTGATTTATTGAAATAAGACATTCGATGGAATGGCCGAGCACGTTCCATCAATAAGTCTAAACGTACCAAAAGAAACAATTAGGGACGACTTACATTACGTGCTGCCCTTTTGATTCAATTTCCTCTTTACTGTGACAAGTCGACAACATGTCACCTGGCTTATATGAATCACCTCTAACAGTTAGAGAAAGTAGGATGCCATTAAATGTCAGTTACTCTAAAATAGGAATAAAAAACAAACTACTCTATGGTTACAATATATCTTTTCAGCCATAAAAATCGTAAAAGGAAGCGCGAATAAATCAAACGGCGCACGAATTCATAAATTTTTATGTCTCTATCAGGCCATGTGAGGAAAGTCGCCATTTTTGCATTTTTATTTTTTTGTCGCTACGACTGTCATCAATTAGAGCAGAATCAATTTAATAGTTCCATATTTAATTTATGATGTCGTTAATTTTAAAATAGGCTTTACAAGACATAAAAAGTAAAATATTCAATGAAGGAATATATATAGTTCAAATTAATATAAGATCTATTAGAAGAATTTAATTTAAATAAGAATAGTTATTTTTTATATAAAAGTACTTGTACTGTGAAAAAGCGTTGCTGCCTAAAATGTTGCGACGGATTTTTTTAATTTTATTTTTAACGTGAAAACTCATTGAAATTGAATATTCATCATCAAACAAAAGCTAATCAAATTACGATAAACTAATATTATATCGAATATCAGTTATTTATGTCACCCAATTTAGTTTACTTCCAAATATTTACAACAACATTTATTTTTTAATTTGAAGCTCTAGATTTAGTCATAAACTATCTTGTTTACAATAAAGATGCTCACGTTTAAAAAACCGTTATTTTGGTAATAATTAAATAATTAGCGATCTGTCTAATGATTGTCGTTACCATTTGAAATTAATAAACTTTAGACCTTGCAAATCTTCATACATTTTTTGTCCCAAACTGCCATATTTTTTGGCTCTAGTTTCCGTGAAAAGCATCTGCAAAAAAATGGAAAGAAACTCAAAAAACTATCTCTGATTAAGTTTTGCTACATTTTAATTAAAAGATCATTAGTCATTAAAATAATTAGTTAATGTAGACTTCATTAAAAACTTCATGTTCTGAGTTTATAAGCTCCCATTCTCGTTGGATTAACGGCTGAATCATAAAAGATAATTAGCTTTATACGTCTTAATTAGTTTTGTAAAGCAAACATTTTATTTTATTAATAAACTGAACAATCGAGGTTACCATGTCAACGTTTATTACAGTTTTTATGATGAGTTCGCATCACTATGTACTATGTAGGTATACCTACTACTTATATATAAGGCCCAGTTAAAATAGTTGCTGAAAATCAATCGTGGCATATATAGGTACAGACTCAGACAAACACCGAAAAGTCGACATAAAGGTGCCAATTCGAATTTAGGTGATTTTAATATTCGGATTTATTTATCTCCTAATAATGCTAAAATTGTTTGTAAAAAGTAATCCCTCGAAGTACAGTTCCGATTCTGAAAATGTATTCCCCTATGTAAGGCCTTATGTTCAGGAACACAGGAAAGGCGACATGAACAAAGCCGCATTAAAAATAGCCAGCATTAGGATTTAAAACTATAATCAGTAAGCACTAAATAGTTATTCAACGTCTGAACCTTCGGCAACCACAATCGTAGCTGCCCACAAAAAATTAATAAATCATGCCTCGCTGAATAAGTTTTCCAATTCCATAGGTAGTTTTAATAATCCAAGGTACAAATTCTTTCACATAAAATCGAATGATGTTGGAGGCACGGAACGACCTTTGCTATGGTGAATTACCATCATGGCCCATGGGGTCCCATGCTGGCGAGCTAATGTTATAAGTTATACCCCATTGTCTACCACTGTGTGACAGGAACGTGCCGAGAACACCTAAACTCTGCGCGCTTTTAAATAGTTTGTTCAAAAAAAAGATTTTTAGAAATATATTGGCTTGTTTTTGGTCGGGTGTACTCGTAGTGATGTTCGCTTATTTGCAGGTTTTGTAACTAACAGACGATGGATGGACTGTGATGATATATCTAGAAAGAGGGAAAATATTAGATAGGTATGAAAGAAGAAGACCCCAAATAAATTAGGATAAGGTCAAGATAATTATGATGAAAACATTTTTAACTTGTACAGTTGGTTGGTTGGTATCTAAGTACCAACTAACCAAATAAATTCTTCTCTAATATTACACTCGTATAGTTACTTCTGACGTGCTAAAAGGTCTATAAAGTTCTTTTTGGTGTAGGCAGGCAATCGAACGCTATATTGAATTTTAAAATTCAATATTAAGTAGTTTAGGTTCAATGCGAAATAAACCATAAACTTTATTTTGATTGTCATTTAATGACATTAAACATTATGAAGGTAGGTACTCGACTTTCTCAATATTTAATCTCAATAACAAGACCATAATAATAAATACGACAATAAATTAAATCCAGCTTAATAAACCAAAGGAAATCATTAAAAAAATAATGGTGATATCACAATTTCATAATTCTTTAGTTCATTAACTGTCCATAAATATCGAATCATAAACTTAACGGTTCCTTTATGTATAAAAAAATGCCATAGAGTAAAGAGTAGAGCAAAGACAACGCTGAAGGCGCGATCAAAATCTCAACAGTTATTTTAAAATTTAGTGTTTTAATAATTAGCCGTTATGGCGTTAACGAGTGTTGCGCTATTAACTATATTAACGTAGTCACAACAGTTTTAACGATTAAGGGAAGTCGTTTAAACAGCGCGACAAGAAGTTTTTATGACAACACTATTTATTTGACAAGTTTTTCCGTTTCTTTTGGACTTTGTTTTCGGTAACGCTGACATTTTAAGTGTAAGTTTACAAGCTGACGTAATTATGAATCATTCGGAGAACTACCTAAAAGGTGCTTTGATGTTTAGATAGTAAAATTCCAAGAATTATAGCAGTTGACATCAAAAGTTCTTTGCTACTGGATTGTCCGTAGAGACCATAGAGTAGAGAGAATAGATAGTAGTAACCAATGACAGAGAACATTAAGCTAATGGTTGTACAAATATTAACACATGTAATTTAAACCTTTAACCCTACGCGGGCTTACGCGGCTAAATAAAAACAGCTAATATTCTTTTTTTTTTCCGGCTCCAATAGACACCGTCGTTGAATTTATATGGAGTTTTAAACTCACACGTGTTCGAAGCCGAAAGCCGAGGGTCAAAAGCCGAAGGCCGACAGCCGAAAAGGAAATGCAGCTCACAATGTCATTACGTCACGCTTCCCATTTCTATGTATATTCATAAGTTGACACCTTGTCTGCGGTAGGTAGGTCCTATAATTGAGTTGGAATGAAAGGGATTTCCTTTTCCATAGCACGAAGAAATCAAAGAGTAATGGATTTGTTAATTTTACCGACTTCAAAAAAAAAGGAGAAGAGAGAGGAGACTGCCGAAACGAAAGTTATTATGCACTTTTTATTGTATTGCTTTTGAATTCGGTTTATTCTTTTGTGAGAAACACTTTTGTATTTTACTATTCAGCATTGTTCTGAACAATACTGTTGTTTTTATTTTATGTTTCCTAAACTCTATAAATACTCTTACTAATAAACACAGAATAAAGTTATACCAAGTCCAAACCTATGAAAATGTATGGTTATTCCTTTGTTATACCTGGTATAACTTTATTCCGTGTTTATTAGTAAGACGGTACAAGTCTATCGTCATTCAAGATGTTATGGAGGTAAATGGGTATCCATTACGATGGAAATTGGTATTTTTATAGGTTGGTACGCAAATAGTCAATTTTGAGAGAAATAATCAAAATAGTCGTAAAAATTGTTTTTTTTATAGTAGACAAAACGTCGCCGCCGAAAAATAAATAAAGCTTACAAAGATTTAAGCGAAGCGATTGAGTCTCGAAACTACCTATTATGAAATCTAAACAAAATATTATTAGGCGCAATAATATTACTAATGCTTCCTTATTTTCATAGCCTCTTCAAATATTATTGCTTGAATATCAAACTGTCACAATAAAGTCTATTTATAAAAGTTTAAAGTCATTTAAAGTCTCGGCACATCACCGATGGAGGTGCTCCGTCATAAAATTCATTGTTAGCATTATTCATAAATAAATATGACGTTATTTTCATATGAATTAGGTTTATTTTTGTTCTTTTTCTTATTAGACCCTATTACTGAGACTCCGCGGTCCGTCTGTCCGTCTGTCTGTCTGTCTGTCTGTCTGTCATCAGGCTGTATCTCATGAGCCGTGATAGCTAGACAGATGAAATTTTCACAGATGATGTATTTCTGTTGCCGCTATAACAACAAATACTAAAAACAGCATAAAATAAATATTTAAGTGGAGCTCCCATACAACAAACGTTATTTTTGTGCCGTTTTTTGCGATAATGGTACGGAACACTTCGTGCGCGAGTCGGACTCGCACTGGGCCGGTTATTTGCACATCACTAGTTTCTACGTGTTGGTCATATTTACATATTATTATTTAATTAAATCGATAAATTAACTTTATGACGTGTAGGTTAGCTACCGTAAAACTTAATGATGACCATAAGCCTACATTTTAATAATTAAGAATATTGCAATATGTTTACTTATCTATGAACATCTATCATTTAAATTTCCATTAAAGGCTGTCAAATGTCCATTACATAATAATTGAGCAATTTCAAAATGGCTATTTGATTCAAATTTAGAATTAAAAAAAAAAGATGGCGTCTTTAAATTTTTATATTAGTATTATGGCCATTAATATTCGTCGAACGGTCGCATTCAGGGATCGTGCCGTACGTTGGCATAAAACTCACGACAACACGATGACTTGAACGCCTTTTGTATGATAATGTAAACGATTTTTTTGATATTTTAAAATACTTATTTGGGTTTTTATTATTATTGATGTTCATTTTCAAGGAGCAAAAAGGCCGTTTATTTTATAAGAGGGTTTGATCACAGGTAGCACTTTTTGAATTTTATTTTGCTTCTTTTTAATTTTGTAAAGATTGTCTAACATAAGGTAATAAGCTTCTTAGTTTTTAAGTCACTGAAATATGCAAGCAAATACCAAGTCTCAGTTGTGTGACTCTTGCAGTTGCAAACTTTTAGTTTGTGTAACTAACTTCCATAAGTCACTAACTTCCATAAGTCTTTCACTTGAGCATGAGGTCAACCGCCTGGATGTTCTGAATTCAAATAAAGTTGCAGTACACGCGTTGCAAATGACACACGTACAAAATTCGAACAATTTACTTCATTTTAAATGAAGAATATGGGCGTTTCAAATAAAAAAGTTAATTTATGGCAGTGTCAGTGTTGCTACAAGCAAAATATTGAATTACCACCGATGTAAAATGCAAGTGACTCTGTTCCACGACGTAAAAGTCTAATCGCCGAATTATAAGGACCTCGAGTAAACACTGGTCGTTTGCGGCCACTTGTGCGGTCGAAATTTGGCCTAACGACGCATAAATATCGAATTTGCAAGCAGGCGATGCAAAATATGCTGCAGACGTTTACTGCAGCTTAAATTTTGCACTTAGTACGAGGTACTATATTGCAAATTGCTACTTTTGCATTCGTAAACTAACATAAACTTTATTTTATCAAATACTTACGACCAGCTTCCGAATTCGGCATGAAGCTGATCGTAAATGATACGGGCGCATACTTCCTAAATCACAGTTTGTTGCCATTTAAATATTAAAATATCAATTTTTGTTGCTCCTATTTTTTTCACTGTCGTCGAGCCACACCTTAAAACTGTATATTTGCAACACGTTTGTATTTTAAGGAAAAACATAAGTAACGCATTATGCGCGATGAATATTATCGTGCACATTGTGCACGCCGAGTGAGCACGTCTAAATTTCGGCGCGACGCATAAATCCGGGACGCCCACACCACACTATGAGACGATAGGGCTGTCGACAGATGCAATCAGAACAAGGAAATATGAGAGGTAAACAAGTACAAAAAAGAAATAAAAAGAATATTAACGAAAAAAACTGCAGCAAGCAGAGTCAAATGAGGATGTGAAGAGAATACAAATAAATGTGATGATATATACCTATAGGAATTTTGAAACAGAAACATGAATGTTAATAACGGCAGAAAAAGCATTACAAAGATCTACTGACGCTTGCGAATGTGCAACTAGATTCATATTTTGTTTGACAATTCAAAGTACCATAAGGTTTATTTGAAATAAACTATTTGATTTTGATTTTGAACATACTAAATTTTCTCTTGCTCTTGCTTCTAAAATTACACGATCTCAATCGACTATAAATTTTAGACACTTCCGTCGGTAATCAAAAAAAACCAGCAAGAATTTCATTTAACTTAGAGACCATAACAATTGCACTGCAAAAACTAAAAACAACCACGATATAATACAAAACCTGTATCCAACTTCCAAGTTCCAAGAAACCTTATAAAAAGTATAAAAAACGAACTTAGTAAAACGCACGCAGGCATCCCTATTGCATCTCGCCGAATAGGGTTGTGCCAACTCGTTTATTTACGACGAAGCGATTACAAATTCTGCGTGTGGGTCGGTTCGTGCGCTGCATCCCTGTTGCACAATGATGCATAAAAGAATACGTGATCCTTGTGAGATGAGCCGATTTGTCGTCGTTTGCGGACGGTGTTGACGACACCGTTGCTTGTTAGGTTAAGTATGTGTAGAGGGCAACTCTGCAAAATTGATTTTGTTTTAACTGTACTGGCGTTTCTGATTAGCCTGGTTTAGTATATTACAAAATCTCAATCTAAGCTTGAAAATAGTTCGTATATGACTTGATTTACAGTTTCCTTTACGTATCGATATGATTTGGCCTATTCAACGAAGTCTATAATCAAAATTCAGTACTTCTTTCCCAAAAAAAAACTACAAGTTTTTCAGACGCATTCTGTTTTCTATCCATCCCTATAATTTTTTTTCCCATCCCTATCATTTGCTGCCCGACTTTTCCTCAAACGGTCTCGCAAACACTCGAAGTCGAAACTCACCCAAATTACATACAATCAGCATTCCCCAGAAATAACCCTTTCAGTATCGAAAAAATAATACGAAAAGTTACAAGAAGTTCGGAGCCCCGGGCCCTGAGATGACAGCATGATATATCCCGCTTTATGATTTGTTACACCGTGTAACATGTTACGTTTTGATTTGTTACACTTGTAACAAGCTGGGTATTTTTAACGAGCTTGCGAGAGATGTATGTTGCGTAATATTGGGGTTTCAAGATCCTCTTGATGTGTTAAAGATGTTAAGATATTTATGCATGATGTATAACTATAATTAATGGATGGGTTTTCGTAATAAATGGATATAAAACGGCTTTAATATGCAATTGAGACTAAAAGCAATTTAGTTAAACGGACACGTAGAGAAAAATTGTCCTCAATTTTAAGGACGAGTAAAAATTAAAGTAACTGTAGATTTAACACGTGTGATCTAACCTTTTAGATGTTAAGACGTCCTAATTGCAATACTTAAGATCATTTTGCCCAATTAGTAAAAATATTTTTGAGGAAAGTGTAAACTTATCGCCCAAATCAATTACAACCATAATTATCATTTCTTCCAATGTAAGATATTTTTTTAACAAAAATGTCAAGGTATAACTAACAATTTACTTTCTTTCACGTCTTGAATCGATTTTTACTTCAGCGAAAGTGTCCTATTGACATTTTGTGAGAGTAATGAGCCGGGACACTAACTGACAAGCGAACTTACTTTGACGAAATATATCGACATCTTAATCAAATTACGCACGAATTATCACAAGGTTAGATACGGACGCATTCAAAATTAATGCATGACAGTCCTAACTTAGGGTTGCCACACTTCTAAATTAAAAGCCGCGTTTTCTAATTTTGAATTTGGAGAAGTGTTTTTATTTTTGAAGAATACAGCTTATCATATGGCCTTACTTTAAATTGTGTCCTCTAAAATGGTTGACTTTTTAATTGCCATTTAGTGCTTAAATAAAAAACGATAACTTTCATTTTAGGTCCCAAACGAGGCCAAAGGACTCTAAAACATGCAAGGTCACATTGGTCCTTAAATATCCCAATTGGGCATTATAAATAGCAGCCCTAAAGTATCCAAAAGTCAATGGTGTGTAATGGCCACGGTCCAATCAATTAAGATACGGGACCGTGTAGAGACAACGCCACCCGCGCCGCTGTAATCGCAGCTTTACGCCTCAATTACTTGCTGCAAGTGTGTGCCCGCCTTTATACGTTATGAATTTTGCCCGACAAGTTTGCACGCGATGTCTGGTCATGTTTTGCAGTGTAAATCTAACCACTGGTTTAAAACTTGATCAAGTTCTTGATCACTAAATGTGCAGCTTCAAATCAACTCAAGTAAAAAAGTAAAAACGACCAATCTTAAAAGTTGACTTGAGTTTTGACACGCTTTTTGGAGAAGTATCTATGTAGATAGTAATGAACTTTATGGTAAAGGATAAATCTTAAAGATATATTGTTAAGAAATAACTAAAATAACCAGCCTAACAATCATAATTTTAGGTAAGTAATCGATCCACGAAACCTCCCAAACCCATAGCTCAAAGTTTTTTGTTTCCATATTTTGCAATAGTCCTGCGCCAGCTGGGGATTGTCCTTGAATGCACTTCTTTTTTTTTTTTTTGTTTTGGCTTCGTACGTTTTGTGCATTTAGCCAGTGTCAAGTATAGAAGTTCTAGTTTCTTTAGTTTTTAGTCCAATGTCCTAGTCATAGACTAATGTAAAATAGTTAGGCCCACCCCAGTAAAACGGCGGTAACTTTACTGGAAGCCTCCACGGAGTTTTGTCGACAACATGAACAAACTCATGTTCTACCGCTGTGTTTCACTTTCCCACACTCGTGCACGTTCACTAATATTATTAGAACAAAACACCACCATTTTTACACTATTAATATTCAGTTAAACACAATTTTAGGAAAATAAAACAGAGAAGCAACATAGACGCTATCACGTTCCCGCCAAAACTCCTTGAATGCACTTACGTAGTATATACAGGGATAATTATTGTCGGTTGGTGTCACATTTCATGCTATAGTACTCGCCAAACTTCTTGCCCTGAAATTGGCTACAATGGCTGCGCAGCAGCACCTTAATCTCATACAAAAACAGCACTGCGACGTGCCTTGCGCATCAAAACCAACTTCAGGGCGGCCAAGAAATTTGGCGAGAACTACATTTCTAACAAGGCCTCTGCGAGTTGGCTTCGCCCCTGGTACACCTTTCAAAGGTTCGGGACCCTAGCGCTCCGAGAATCTCAAAGACTTGACTATCGGCGATAACAAATTTAACTAAAAACGATTCAAAATACGATTAAACCAAAAAATAATCTTCAACCTTGCGTTAATACATCCGAGCACACACTTATAGCTATAAAAGTTACACACTTTGAATGAAAATGGCTTCGAACCAACATAAAATGAACACAATTACACACAATGTGGAAATTCTAAATAAAATGGGATCGAAAACCCTTCAACGAGACTGTAACAATTATTTTTTATGATCCATTACTTGTTCGTCGACGTATTGAGTTTGCCGCCATAATGCGACCGTTGTCAATGGAAGAAATTGAATATAACCGATGAATTTTAAACTTTTATGTTTCTCACTGAAACGTGTATCTTATAATTTACAAAATGAAGTTTTATTTTGTATAGCTATCGTTGCAGCGCGTCTCGACGTGAGCTAACCCTAATTCTCAGATCAAATTATTTGATCTGAGCCCTAATTATGAAAAGAATATGTTTAAACTAGCTGTTGCCCGCGACTTCGTCTGCGAAGCATTAGTAATTCGAATAGCTTATTTTTTATATCGCAGCATAATATTGTGGGTTTTCCATACAAACTTCTATATCTCTTTCCACCCCCTTAAGTAAGATTTCCGGGATAAAAACTATGCTATGTCCTGCCCAGCGTCTCAAAATATCTCCGAACCAAATTGCATCTAAATCGGTTCAACGGTTTAAGCGTGAAAAGGTGGACATAGAGACAGACAGAGTCACTTTCACATTTATAATATTAACTCCGCTCGCGACTTCGTTCGTGTGATGGCAACCAAAAATAAGCTGATATTAAACCTGGAACAAACGGTCCAGTTCGGTAGTTCCAAATCGATATAGAGGTCCCCATCCTAGTGCCATTTGATTCTTCAAAGAAACTTTGACACCCCTAAATCGTCTTCTGGGGGTAAAGCCTAAAAACGAATGATTTATTATATTTATTATTTTGCCAAAGGAATAAGAGTTTTATACAAATAAATGTCTCCCTTTTAACCCTTGAAAAAGTTGAATTTCCAAAAACCCCTCCTAAGTGCTCCCCAACGTCATAAAAATAAGCGATGTGCAGTAAAAGTAATCAAAAATATTTACGGGTGGTAAATATTTCGTTTTTTTCGCGAAGTCGTATTTTATGGGTAGTTTCGAAAAACTAATTATTGAAAACCTATATTGTTTATTCAGGTTGGTATTTATGTCAAGTTTCATGTTTATTGACCCAAGAAATCAGATTCTTCAAAAAAAAACAACATCCCCTAAATTTTCTTTTGGGGGTAGTTTCAAAAAATAATAATAGCAACCTTAATTATTCATTAAGGATGGTATTTATGTCAAATTTATTGTAATTTTTTTAAAAACACTGTAATACCTCCTAAATCGTCTTTTGGGGGTAGTTACAAAAAAACTAATAATGACAACCTTAATTGTTTATTTAGGAAGGTATTTATGTCAAGTTTCATGTTTATTCACCCAAGAAATCACATTCTTCAAAAAAAATTAACATACCCTAAATCATCTTTTGGGGGTAGTTTCAAAAAATAATAACAGCAACCTTTATTATTCATTTAGGTTAGTATTTGTGGCAAGTTTATTGACCCCAGAAACCAGATTTTTCAAAAACACTGTAATACCCCCTAAATCGTCTTTTGGGGGTAGTTGCAAAAAACTAATAATCACAAACTTTATTGTTTATTTAAGATGGTATTTATGTCATAAAAAACTAATAATGACAACCTTAATTGTTTATTTAGGAAGGTATTTATGTCAAGTTTCATGTTTATTCACCCAAGAAATCACATTCTTCAAAAAAAATTAACATACCCTAAATCATCTTTTGGGGGTAGTTTCAAAAAATAATAACAGCAACCTTTATTATTCATTTAGGTTAGTATTTGTGGCAAGTTTATTGACCCCAGAAACCAGATTTTTCAAAAACACTGTAATACCCCCTAAATCGTCTTTTGGGGGTAGTTGCAAAAAACTAATACTGACAACCTTTATTGTTTATTTAGGATGGTATTTATGCCAAGTTTCAAGTTTATTCACCCAAGAAATCAAATTCTTCAAAAAAATTAACATTCCCTAAATCGTCTTTTGGGGGTAGTTTCAAAAAATAATAACAGCAACCTTTATTATTCATTTAGGTTAGTATTTGTGGCAAGTTTATTGACCCAAGAAACCAGATTTTTCAAAAACACTGTAATACCCCCTAAATCGTCTTTTGGGGGTAGTTGCAAAAAACTAATAATGACAACCTTTATTATTTATTTAGGTTAGTATTTGTGGCGAGTTTATTGACCCAAGAAATCAGATTTTTCAAAAACACTGTAATACCCCCTAAATCGTCTTTTGGGGGTAGTTGCAAAAAACTAATAATCACAAACTTTATTGTTTATTTAAGATGGTATTTATGTCAAGTTTCATGTTTATTCACCCAAGAAATCAGATTCTTCAAAAAAAATTACATTCCCTAAATCATCTTTTGGGGGTAGTTTCGAAAAACTAACAATGAAAGTCTTTATTAAATTTTTTTATTTAATTAATATTTAGATTAGTATTTATGTCAAGTTTCAAGTATATTAACTGAAGTAATAAGATTCTTCAAAAAAACTTTAACACCCCTAAATCGTCTTTTGCGTGTAGTTTAAAATAATAATAATAGCAACCTTTATTATTCATTTAGGTTAGTATTTGTGGCAAGTTTCAAGTTTATTGACCCAAGAAATCAGATTTTCCATACAAATTTCAACAACCCCTAAATCATTATTTGGGGGTAGTTTCGAAAAACTAATAATGTCAATCTTTATCATTTACTTTGAATACTAGTTGTGCTAAGTTTCAAGAATTTTGGTCAAAGGAATTAGATTTTTCATACAAACTTTCAACCCCCTTTTTACCCCCTTAGGGGTGAAATTTCCAAAAATCCTTTCTTAGTGCACACTTACGTCACTTAAGGAACCTTTCTGCTAAATTTCATGCTTCTAGGCTTAGCAGTTTTGGCTGTGCGTTGATTGATCAGTCAGTCAGTCACCTTTCGCTTTTATAGATATAGATATTTTCTATTTTAAAAAGGAATAGCAGAACTATTCTGTTAAAAATCACTTTCAAGTCGTCTCACTTTTGTGTTCGCCATTTCGTCGGAGTTCCGATACTGACAACTGAGATTGGGTATTTAAAAGTGAGTTACAGTACCTATAAGTTTTTTAGAATAATATTCGTGATTCCTGTTTCTTTTTTTGTATGTTGTTAACCTGTATGATATGAACAAGAAAAGATGGATAATCCATTTTGTAGTTATTAAGGTGTATTGTAGTTGTAGAACAGGACTGTATTTTAAATGCCGTGTACTTAAATCACTGCTACTCAAAATAAACAATTAAATGCCGCATAATAGTATCATTACAAAGTTATTCATAAATTATCTTCGTGATAGCTTACAAGGCAGATTAATTTCACTTTTGAAAGTTCTACTTAAATGTAAAGAAAAAGAGATCCCCGAATATAATCGTGACAATCTAAGAAGTCCGACGACGTTTCTCAATTTACATGCCGCGATAACTTTGTACGTCAGTAATAAAACAATCCTCAAAATTGATCAATAATCAATAAATAATTTACCCATACACTAAAACAAAGACTTCGTAAACATCAAGTTTAATTATTATTAAGTATTTTTATAGCTGTCAAATCCGAATTCTTGGATTGTCACGACTCTAATTTAAAAATATTTCTAAACTAGCAACATTCACTCGCAACTGATTTCATTTTGACAGCTCTAATATTAATCATTAAAACAAAAGATAACGTCGTTGCAAGTTCAACCATGCAAAAAAATATACCAGAACGTACATGTACATGAACGGTGCACTTTAAAACCATTTAAAGCACCTGAAAATCTACCAATTTACCACTTTTCGGAAAACTTCATATATATTTTCCCCTTAAAAACGTTCGATAAAGACGCAAACTACGACTTACAACGGAGTAACAGAGGGACGAACATGACGAAATTGTAAGAATTCCCACTCGCCAGATTTATATTAACTCCTTTGAACTCTAGATATGAAACTAGGTTTTATTACATTTATTTTTGCTTGCCTTCCTTGTTGGAAAACCTTATAAGAGACTTTCTTTGCAGTAAGAAGCTCTTTGTGGTTTTTGCGAGCTAAAATGAAATCTATTTTCTTCTTAAAACTGGCCTTAACGTTGGCCTAGTCGACGGCACGAACAATATTGTGCGCGGGGTTAAAATGCATGCTATCTCATCCGACAACACGTGCGAAAGAGTTAGATGCTGTGATGAACAGTAAGAAGCTAGTTCGCGTACGAATACACACTTCTACTAATTTGTAGGGAAATGGATGATGATTTAGGACGAAAACGGCCTTTTTTCCTTATATCAATACTCCCGGTATTGATATAAGGAAAAAAGGAAAAACTAATAAAGAAAAAACTACTAAATGTATCTGTTCAAAATAAAATTATTTGCATTGTTGAACTATTAGTCTCAATTTCAATTTTCCTTGTCCTTATGGTATTTTTTTGCGCCCAAAGATACGTTAAAATTAGTGTTGAAATATCGAACTTTTGAAGCTCATAACTTTCAAATATATATTTATTTTACTTTTTTGTTTCCTTACAGGGCTAGATAATGATGAAAAAAAAATGTTTTATTTTGTTTACTTTATTATTACGTTTGTATGAAAGAATGATCGACTATGAACCTTAATATACTTTGGTAGATAAAATTTTGTTTGCTAAAAGCTGTCTACGTTTTCCAAGTCAGCGTTGCCTTTCAGATGTAAAACAGTCGCAATAATTTTGTAACCAAAACTAAACGATTACAAATGCTTTAATGTTGATAGTAGAACAGTAAATTATATAAACATGGTAACAAAAGCAGACAAAATATAAAGGGACACAATTAACTGCTAACTGCGTCCGTATTTAGGGTTATTACGAACTGGGTATATTTATTTGTATTGGCGTACACAACTGCTCAATTATATCGGGCCAGCAATGTTTCAGTCACCGATTTCTATCATAATGACGATTTACACTGCGGTGCAATAATTATAGCCCGTAGCCACTGCGGTGGATGGGGTTTTATCGCTTCAATTGTACATTATCACGTCAGCACTGACGGTTAAATGAATCAATTATTTTTTATTGATTGAAATATATTTTAGTGTATGCAGTTTTATTTTATTGTGTTGGGGTTAATAGACGCTTCCTACGTAGATATTTATTTGAAGTTACTTTATTTTAATAGTTGGCTCTTAAGATGCTGCAACTCGATATTTGTCATCGATTTTTCAGATACAAATTGGTTCAAAACAAATTCTTTTATAAGCCTTAAATCGATACAACACTGAATCGATCCAGTCAATACATAGAATCATCATTCTCACAACCACACCAGTCTCAACACATTTTGTTTTTACTTTTTTTTACGCATGATCACTATTCCATGGCATATTTTCCTGGCACCCTAAACACAAGTTAAATCTTACACTGAGTGCCAGAGTTCATCGTAATCACACTTTACCCTAGTTGTAATGCAAAGTGTTTAGATAAGTGTTTTCTTGTACAATTGAAGTAAATAAAAAATAAAAGCTGCTGTTGGTAAGCGATGATGTGATCGACGATGAAGCACGCTTGCCTAGAAGAAACCTATTCACTCTTGACTTAAAGACTCTTGACACAAGAACAGTAAAAATTACAAAAATGCCAAACATCCAACTGATTGTTTATTCAAACACAACACACTCTTACTTTCCACATTTCTAGTTTACCTTTTAGCTTCTTATTATCTTAATAAAACAAATGACAGTTGTCATGATCGGCAAAGAATCTGTCAAGCACACTCAAATACGTCATTTCCGGCAACACAATTTTCTTGGCCTGTCCAAATTGTATGGCGCCTTGCGTAGTAAAGTTCTAATTATCGTTACATTTCTGTTTGTATCTTTGTCTTTCTTTAGCGAGTTGTAAACTATTAGGTATAGGGTTACGAAATTGTAGTCTTAGTCAGAGCCTTAAAGGTGAGGCGGTAAACAATTGGGGCGACGAAGATGTTTTAGACCGGTTGGTTTGCGTCACTCATCATACTTATTGGTCGAAACAGATCACATAGTGAAGAAGAAAATCATGCTGTGCAGTCGGAGGATACATTATTGGCGAGCTGGCTGACCAAAACTATACATAGCCTCCGACTGCACAACATGATTTTCTTCTTGTTTACATCTTTGCAGTCAGATTTTTTGATTTTATTAACTTTTTGCATTTTAATTTTTTCTTTCAAATTACTTTTATACATAATTAAGTGGTATATATTTTTGTAATAACCTCTAAAATTCCTTCATTTTGATACCCAACTCGATGGGATAGGAAGAAAAAAAATTTGCAACACCCAGATTATGGCGCCCGAATTCCGCCTTGTTCCTTTTTTATCGGCACTTATCTAAGAACACTTGGGCGGCTAAGACCTTTCTAACGATTTCCTAATTATAAAAATCCGTCAAGTGGTTTGAAAGATACGAGGTAATAAAGAATATTACATACAATACAAGATACCCTTCCTTGCAGCCGGGTAAAAAGCACCGAATTAAAAGTAAATATTTTAATTAAAAAAGCCCTACCTAGCACAGCTACCAAGTTGCCAACACTAACGAAAGAATACATTAACTTAATATTGTAATAAAACCAAACGAAAACAGAATTTACGCGAACCTCAATCGTAATTCCCATGTAAATCCGTATCAACACCACACTAGGTGTCAGTAATTAATTCATTTACATACTGAACAGAAAGAAGTTTTTCTACACGGCCTTATAAACTTGTAGAATCGCTTTCCAAGTCTCACCTTAGCTGTTTTGCGTAAACCAATAAGGTTTAATTGACTGATTCCAGTCAATTCTTGAGTAACATGTATATCCCCAGTAGGGATATAACATAATCAAGACGCTAGTTGATCGTTAGTAAGAAAATGTCGGCTACATTTAAACAAGTGTACCAATAGTCTTTCAGAGAGAAAACTTGAACTTCCAAATGTGTCTCTTACAGATTTGAATTTGGATTTTGTAGGTTAACACAACCAAAAGTAAGACAGGAAGGAATAGCGCTATATGACTTTCAGAGAACTAAGAATATCTTCAATAAACACAACTTCTAATTAATATCATCACATATTTACTACAAACAGAAGCCACTGCAATAAATAAAGATTGATTTGAGAATCCTGTCCAACCGCCAAGGCCCCATATTATAGCATACTAAAACAGTCACATAATCAATCTGCCTAGCCTTTTCCCAACTACATTGGGGTCGGCTTCCATTCTAACCGGATTCAGCTGAGTACCAGTGTTTTACATGGAGCGACCTATCTCACCTCCACAACCCAGTAACTTGGTAACACGGTACCCCTTGGCTAGACTGGTGTCAGATCTCAGGCTTCTGACTACCCGTAACGTCTGTCAAAGATCTTCAAATTACAGCTGGGACCAACGGCTTAACGTGCTTTCCGAGGCACGGAGGAAACTCGGTATGTTGAAATGGTCATCCATCTCAGGACCGACCTCGTCAAGCTTTGCTTAACCTTGAAGATCGACCAGTGTGGCTGTTATTATTTAGCCACGAGCTCACATTCACATAACCATCACAATAAATCATAATATCTAAACAAACAAACATATTCATTTACCGAACAAACACTTAAATAGAATTGTCATTTGAATAGTAAATCCTCGCTTTCTCTCTACACAAACAAATCATAAATCATTGTAACAGAAACCCATTAGATTGAAAGATGCAAACTCGAGATTGAACTGCAAGTCGGAACTTAGATCGGTAGAACTACTTTATCAGAGAGATATGACGCCCACGTACGCCGCGACGATACTGACGATAAATCATTTATGCACTCGCGTTTTATATGACCCCCACCACTCGCGGCAGCAATAGTTCAATACACTTTTTTTTGCAAAGAATAGGAATGTTCTAGCTTTATCCTGAGTTGCAGCAGTTTATTAGATTTAGTGAATGTCTTTTATATCTTCATACCCTAAGAGCTAACCGCTCGCCTAATATCGTTATCCAGTGTGGACACATTTACGACTTCTCCTAGGTAATTCAGTTAGTAACGAGTTATTAACACTGTTCTCAGGCAAGCCAAACTCTCTAAATGTGTTCCGTCTCTTCTATCGAGTTAAAGCCGTCGAACTATCGATAGTTAAGTTAAATACATCGTTTTATTACCAGCAGTTTAGAATAGGAAAAGGTCTTATTCAGGCCTCCAGGTGTTTGCCTATAAAACCGTTATAAATGACAGTAAACCGTTGATCTATCGTATATTCACTTTTGTTTTCTAATAAAGCCACGTTGATATACAGCACCACGCTTAGATAATGTACCTATAGATGGAGCCATGGCGTGGCCGCACATGAAACAACAATAACAATAACACTTTGGCTTTTACAGCCTAGAACACTTCAACCCACCATCGCACTGACACTTATTATCTATAAATAACCCAATTCCTGGTCTCAATAAACACTTAATCCCGCGAAATCACAAAAAAATCAAACACGACCGAGTTAGTTTGTCAAACCTGCCATGATATTAGCGTTTGACAAACAACAAAAGCCGGCCATGGTGACAAAGACAAAAAATAATCTTTTGTCCTTATTATTTACATGGGGCAGCCAATTAGCGATCTCGCTCTATCAATCAAGCTCATTTTAAGGCTAAATCTATAGGTACTTTATCTAAGGCACCACGGCACCGACGAACAACAGACAGATCATAACATAATTCAAACCGTTTAATGGCGAAGCCGTGTACACATAACTTATTTTTAATAAAGCATTCCATTAAATTCGTACGACTGTCGATTGAGTGCAGAACTAATAAAATGGAGGCAGGCATCATAAATCGTTCGTATATCGGTTATCGAGTGGGTTGGCGCCAAGAGGTAACATACGCCCGCCATCTTTGTGAAAAATGCGCGCGAACTGCCTGAACGCGCTAACAAGCTGCGTGAGCTGCGCAGGCGCACAACTTCGTGCAACGCACTCCGCCCTATTGAAATACGGCGCCTGTACGACAATTTATCAAAATTAATACGGTTCCCGTCGTATGTTTATTTTGTTGACATAGTTATTTCCTCAACACATTAAAAACCTGTTGTTTGCAAGACTCGTTCTATAAATAAATCTCCAATAACTAAATTAACACCTTAAGGTGCGAATAAATGGTAATTTTGTAACACTATTGACAGTAATTGCGTATAAGACATTTAGAGGCAGGGCATTATTGTAGTATTATAATGAAACCTAGACGTCTGACGACAACTTAATCAGATTTCACATGTTTAAACATTAAGACGATTTAATAGACAAACATCGGCAGGAAGGAGTTAATAAATTTAAATCTACTGCTTCGTACTTTATAGCGGATACATAAAAAGCGCACTCGTATTTGGATTAAAGGCATTTAGCATAAGGAAACAAATAAGATTGACGTTTCTCGGATTCCATCGAAGGGCCATAGAGTAAAAAAATTATTGGAAACCATCACCCACGCTTCAGATAAACAAATGCCCTTGAGGCGGCGACACCAATTTAAATGTACACATTCAAAACTTCAGGTGGAACTAGTCGACGCCGACGTCACGAACTATTTTGTACCCGGGGTTAAAATGCATGCTTTCTTATCCGACAACACGTGCGTAAGAGATAGATGCTGTGATGAGCAGTAAGAAGCTAGTTCGCGTACGAATTAGCACTTTTGCAAGTTTATAGCGAAATGTATGATGATTTAGGGCGAAAACGAGCGCGCGAAATTTTATAAACAGACCTTTGGGAGTCTAGATATCATTTAAAAACGACTAAATGTATATTTTTTAAATAAAATTATTTGCATTGTTGAATAAATAATCTATCCCTGTATGGTGGCCGTTTTGCAATTTTCCTTCTTCTTATAGTATTTATTTCCGCCCAAAGATGCGTTAAAATTAATGTTGAAATATGGAACATTCGACGCTCATAACTTTCAAATATATATTTTTTTTACATTTTTGTTTCCATACAGGGCTAGATAATGATGAGACAAATTAATATATTTATTTTTATTTTGAACGTACATCGTCAAACAGTGGACTACGTTTCGTAATCGACAGACTACGTTTGTATGGAAGAATGATCGACTAGTGTAACCTTAAGACAATTAAATAGACAAACATCGGCAGGAAGGAGTTAATTAAATTTAAATCTACTGCTTCGTACTTTACAGCGGACACATAAAAAGCGCACTCGTATTTGGATTAAAGGAATTTAAGCATAAGGAAAAAAATAAGATTGACATTTCTCGGATTCCATCGAAAGGCCACAGAGTATAAAAATGATTGGAAACCATCACCCACGCTCCAGATAACCAAATGCCCTTGAGACGGCGACACCAATTTAAATATACACTTAATACCGAAGCTTATATACGCGGGTCCAGTCGGGCAGTTCGTCCCACGTCGACTGAAACCTGTCCCTCTTTCATACCGGCTTGTGATAAAATTTCGCCGTAAATACCCTCAGATAGGGAGAGGAATGCCGATAGCAATCACGTGACACGTTTTATGGCCACACCACATAAACGGAACGATGGCATTCAATCTACGCTGGCTGGAAAGAAGGAAGAATTCATCTTTTTGCGCACAATTTCTTGTGATGGCATTGAAAAGTTTTTAATCTTTAATTGAATCGGGGATAAGGAAGTCGTGGGCGCGTCTTTTTGGACCGTTACTGCTTTCTTCGAATGAAGAAGTTCCTCCTTTTTAACCGACTTTCCAAAAAGGAGGAGGTTCTATGTTCGTCTTTATGCAAGTTTTTTTTTATGTGTGTTCACCGATATCTCCGTCAATTGTGGACCGATTTTGAAAATTCTTTTTTTTGTTTGAAAGCGTATGTTCCGAAATTGGTCCCATTTAAATTTGGTAAAGATTTGATGAAGAACTTCGGAGATATACAACAGAACTCTTCAATAAATAAAAAATCAAAGCAAAGCAAATCTCTCGGGATTGCTGCAATCGCATGTCTGTTTATTGTTTATACCATTTCATAACATAACATCACGCCAGTACGCTCTAAAGGGGTACGCAGATGTGTACAGTTCACCTTCGTACACTCTCATTTCACCGGTTATGTTCAGTTTCATTATATTCGGGTAATCTATTCTGGCATTATAGGTAACTACTTGCCTATTAGGTAGGTACAAGTAAAAAGTGAAAAATAAAAAACTTTTTTTTTACAAAAACATACTACCGACTTCCAAATAACAAAACTACAAAGTGAAAAATAACTTTATTTTTGGAAGTCGGTGTCCATAAAGCAAAAAAATTGGTAGGTAAAAAAAAAGAAAGACACCAACTTCCAAAAATAAAGTTTTTTTTCACTTTTTAGTTTTGTTATTTGGAATTCGGAACCTATGTTTTTGTAAAAAAGTTTTTTTATTAATTTAAATGGTAAATTACTAATTGTCTTAAACCTTAGCAGGAGTTCCAGTTATGTTCTTGACCAAACTTTCTCCTTTGTAAATAAAACAGGCACGCGGTGTCACATCGCTGTCATATAATCAAATCCCGTGGACCACCCAACCTCCTAAAACTGATGTCAAAAACAATAATATCGCTTGTACCGAATATGGTCAGTTATTGCCGTGTAGATAGTGGTGTCATTAATAACGGCCATGTCAACAGTACGGCCAGCCGATAACATTTGTTAACATCGGCCAATACCGCGCCACAATGCGGCTCGCACTGGCATCGCCCGTGGACGTTAAAATGTGCTCATGTCACTTCGATTGACAAAAATCGGGGCGGCTAAATACGGTAGTGCGATTTTGATTCATTGAACTTTTTGGCGTTAATATTTTGCAAAATATGGGATTTAAATGTACAATAAACTTTTAACAAAAAAAAAAAAACCGACTTCTAAAGCAAAACACTACACATCGAATAATAACTTTTTTTCCGAAGTCGGTGTCTTTGGTACCTACTGTTTTTCGTTTTTTAGACACCGACTTCGGAAAAAAAAAATATTTTTCGATATGTAGTGTTTTGCTTTAAAAGTCGGTTTTATTTTCTTGTTAAAACAGTTTGTTATTTTTCAATTGTTAGTGGTACATAATGGACAAGTTTTATAGTAAGGTACCTATAATGCCCACAGTGATGCCAGAATAGATTACCCAAATAACATGTAACTTGAACATAACCGGTGGAATGAGAGTGTACCAGGGTGAACTGTACACATCTGCGTACCCGTTTAGTAAATAATAAACAGGCATACGATTGCAGCAATCCCGAGAGATTTGCCGTCATTTATTGAAAATTTCTGTTGTATATCTCCGAAGTTCTTCATCAGACCTTTAACACATTTAAATGGGACCATTTCGGGATAAACTTCATTCAAACAAAAAAGAATTTTGAAAAGCCGTTTATATATGAAGGAGTTATGTCCGAAAAACCATAAAAAAATACTCCTTCTTTTTGGGCAGTCGGTTAAAAACGTTTAACCTCGATTAAACATCAATCTAACCTCTTTTATGGATAGCAACAATGTTGAGATACCACATATAAAACCTTGAAAAAAAAATGTAGCTGTGGTCTACCTACACAATATTTCCCCTCGAGAGTCGTAAATGTCTCATAAAGAAAAAATATAGTTAAGCACTAAACTAGCAAGCTAACATAAAAGTCAGAAAGCCACTGAAACCCTTATGTTGTTGTCACTTCTAAAGTAACAGAACACCTCTATTTATTTCGCTGAGGAACGGTCGCTCGCAAACTTAACAAGTACCTAAGTATTCTGCCTGCGTAACTCACGCACCTAATATAGTGCGGGTACTGGGGAACAACCCTGGAACAACCACTTAAGACTATCACAATTTAAATCGTACCACACCGCCGGGTATAAACTTTAAATGGAACAATCTTGTTCATGCAACATTTTAGGGCGCCGAAGACCGAGGTAGGATGCATACTGTTTTCGTAATGCAAAACTGCATCTCGGGCCATGCTTTGTTGGGTTACAAACAACGATCCGGTTTTACGATTGTCAGATAGCTTTTTGACCCTTGCTGTGTGCCATCTAGTGAACAAAACACTAATCCGTATATTTATGTATGTAGTTACGACGATACTTTTGCTGTTCGCACGCAGAATACCTCTTAAACATAAATCTGACGACCCAATTCGCAGTAGCAGTATACCTTTTGTGTTTAGTGTCACAGACTCACGGGCTCAACTCCTTGATTGTGGCGTAGGTAATGGCCATTGAGAAGTTTGTTTTGAGTCTATATTGAATTATAAATATGAAAATAAAAAAATGTCTTCATAAAATATAGTCTGGGGAGTTTTGGCGGGAACGTGATGGCGTCTATGTTGCTTCTCTGTTTTATTTTCCTAAAATTGTGTTTAACTGAATATTAATAGCAATGATATTCAAATAAACAGATATGTTATAAGCGCGCGCATTGTGAAGACTCGAATAGTAGACAATTGTATGATTTAGTCTTTAGTTTATGTCACGCATGGCGAAGAGCGATATGCTTTGTTGAAAAAAAAACAAAATTAAAAAAATGCCACCGTGTGTATTTAGAAAGTGTACCAATTATAATACCAAATTACATAAAACAGAAGGGATCTCATACCATATGTAAATACGCAATACACTTCAATTTACTAATTTATTTCAATTTTTTTCCTAATTTTCTGATATTTGGAGGTTACAAAAAGAAAAAACATTGGTTGTCAGAATAATGTTGTTGTGTTGTTGTTGTTGTCAGATGAATGAAAAGTGTGTATGTGTGCTGCCGCTGCTGCGCGGAACACTTTTTTCAATTGTTTTGTGAATGTATAACGTATCTGTTTATTTGAATATCATTGATTAATAGTGTAAAAATGGTGGTGTTTTGTTCTAATAATATTAGTGAACGTGCACGAGTGTGGGAAAGTGAAACACAGCGGTAGAACATGAGTTTGTTCATGTTGTCGACAAAACTCCGTGGAGCCTTCCAGTAAAGTTACCGCCATTTTACTGTGGCCTAACTATTATATATTAGTCTATGACTAGGACATTGGACTAAAAACTAAAGAAACTAGAACTTCTATACTTGACACTGGCTAAATGCACAAAACGTGCAAAGCCAAAAAAAAAAAACAAATGATGAAAAAACAATGATCTCTGCGACAGTCGGTATCAATACAGTAACAATAGCGCTTGACAGGCTAACAATAACGTATACGTCAGTTTGACATATGTCGCAGAGATCATGCTAACTTTTATGAAGTATACGGGTTTCAAACGCACTTCTAAATGCCATTTTGATTGCATTAGAAATCAATGATCCAGTTATAACCCTTAACGATCCTAAATACACAGATCAAGATACTTAATAAAACTTAATTAACTGTCTAAGGAAATTATATCAATTTCCTTTACCAATCATAACTAATTACGCATTTTTCCCCTTGAAAGTATTCACAACTCGTTTGATGATGAACACTTTTCTTGAAACGATAACGACCGAGATTTCTCTCAAAGTACTAATAGATTGCGAGAAATATGCATCATTCAATATCATAAATAAATAATATGGGTAATAAACGTAGTGAATCAGCTCCTAACTGATTGATTAAGGAACACATAGAGATCTGTGTTTGAATATCTATCAACGGAGGGGTTATTTATATAAAGTATATTAGCCATCAGCAATCTCGCGTTCGTATTAATGTGTTTCCCTTAAGATTCGATTTGATTGATGCTAATCTTGTTTGTGTGTAACTAATTTGCATTATGATGACTGAGTGTAATGTCAGTCGTTTTATGGTTTTGTTTTTCTTTTTTTACTGTTACATTCTTTACTCTTGTTCATGGTAGGTACATATTTTAGTAAGGCACAACAATAAATCTACAAGTTTTGTTAGTTAGTTGAAGTTTTAGAAACACAAACACATAATAAAAATAAAACGGAATACCTAAACAAAAAGTACACTAAAAAGAAAAGAGCTATCAACAAATGCAAATAAACCACACTACGCAGAATTAACAATACCTAGAATTAACTCAACCTTGCAAAGATAGGCAGCCTAGTTCACTATCGCGGTCTGACTTACGTGACTTCAACAGCCACAGTGAGAGAACAAGATGATGTCAGAAACAAAACCTGTTAGTGTTGCCAGTTTGCCACCAATGACTCAGAAGGTTGCAATCTTTAAAAACAGCGAACGGAAATAGGCATCGCGCGATGCAAGGATCGCGTCATTCTACCGCGAAATCGATTTGAGGCTGTATCTTATGTTTCCTATAAGGATGTGGAAAATATTTATGATATCTTAAAATTAAGTCGCCCAATCTTGCAACTTTAATTCATGTTTCATACCTCGTTCTTGATAAAATTCTGAATGGCCAATACATTTCGGTACAAGTAATGAAAATGTTTTTGGTCTACCAAAGTCAAAAATATTAGTTTTTTTTAATGGATTGCAGCTAAATAAAGTATTCGACAAACATCACTTCCACTAATATCTATAGAAATATCAAACAGCGAACGATAATAATTTCACAGCAAGAATTCTACATTATAATAAGTCGATAATCTGTAAATTTACTGGCAGTAAACATGTTATGTACTCAGGTAATCCTATGTCATAGGCTATCAGTAGCGTCGTACAGGTAGCTTAGCTTGGTACTACTGGTCATAGACATACATTTTGCTGGTAAACGTGGTGAAATCACTCGGCAAGTCGCCACTCGTATTATATACGCATTTTCAGAAATAGTCAAATAGAAGTATTGAAATGTAATTTCAATGGCTTTTATCTACACTTACAACGAAATGTTCCAAATATAGAATAGAATAGAAAAAAAAAAAAAAATTAAAAAAATAAATAAATGAAATATGAATTCAAAAAATATTATAAACACGTACTTTTTTTTCGTGGATAGGTAAAATTTAAAAAAAAATCTTTACAGTGCAACATTTTCCTTCGATTTTCAAACAACTGCATCATAAAATAACTTTTTATTTTTTTATAGCACGCTTTTGCTTTTTAATTTATTGTCGCGTATAATATGGGCTCATAATTGTGTCATTGTCTATGGATGCGCTCGCTGCGCAGTCATGCACAATAAGAATAATTTTGCCGCCATACTACATATTTTTTCCGTTTTCACTTGTGTTTTATATCAACTGTATGACTGAAGATAAAATAGTGTACTCGTATACAACGGCATATAATCATGTATTTAAACACTCGTGTGATAAACCCACACTCGTGTTTTAATAACCGATATTATAATATGACCGTTGCATTAACTACTATTAACACATCAAGTATTGGAAGATATAAAGGATATAAAGATTATTGAGAGGAACTTTGTAGCTGTAAATGAAAGAGATTTTGTAACTGATGTAGTTGAAGATTGTGATTCTAGGGATGAAGAAAATCCTTCTGCAGCAGGACAATCATCATATGCCTAGCTTTTTGAAAACTATATTGGGGTCGAGTTCCTGTTTAATACTATACTTTGCAGTATGACAATATATAATACAAACACCAATGAAGCTATATTTCAAAGCCACTACTATATTCTCTGAGGAGCTACCGTAAAGGTTCATTAGGTTAATCCCACTGAGTAAATACGATGACATTTATGCCATTTATAACGATACGCACTAACTCAAATGTTAAAATACAGTAAATAATTAACCAAGTGACACGTGCGTTGTGAATATTAATCAGAATTTGGAAGGAGGTTACGTATATAGAACCTGTTTCGTTGGCGCCATCGTACCAGTCATCATCAGACGGTGCAAGTATGTCACGGGAGTAAACAGTAATATTGGCTTTTGGTATCTTAATTTCGTCTTTTGTTTTACATATTTCTGTGCCAAATGGTTCTGTTGCTGCAGAGTCATCATTCTCGGTATATGATGATGCGAAAACAACAAATCAAGTCATCGGTTTTGCAATGTATTTTTCCTTACTGCAACGTTTTTTAATGCATATAATTTTACACATTTAATATCTTTAGGGCATTTACAACAGCAGTTGACATCTTTGCTAAACTAGACGAAAGAAACAATAAGGGAACTATAAGCTGTAAAAAAGAAATTTTAAATCCAGAATAACATAAAGCTACATAGGTCTTTCCGCAGTCTACACGACTCCAATCCCAGAAACGTAATTCGGAACACAAAATGTGTCTCAAACTGTCACAAAGCTCAGTTTCACAAACAAATGGCCACAATTTGCTCCAGCAATTGGCACTGTTTATCCAGCGGACCGAATGCACAATGATACATTCATCTCAGATTATAATCTGCCACGGGCAAATCGCTATGTTACTCGTATTTGCATTTTGATACAACTTCAATTTATTTAGGGTCGAACGACCTGCTAATGTCTTTAGCTATGTTAGGAAGTGCTTGAAGATAATCTTCTTCGTGGTTCATTTCTTGTTTGTTCGAGGTTTTGTTGTGCAGTGAATTAATTCACTGTATACCAATGACTTTGTTCTTTGAATATGCTACTATATATTACGTGCTACACATTGCTTTTCCTTAATAATCTCTCTAATAGACATGTTTGCCTTTCACAAGCAATTACGTCTCGGAAGAGAAAAAAATTGACATAACTGACAGCCAATATATAATCGGATGTCTTACCATGTTGGCATTTTAATATAGCATAACTTAAGTTTAAATTATTGTTAAACGACAAACCGTGCAATCCATCATCTCGAATGTAGGTAAATGAACTTCAAGACGCAAATAGAACTTCAAAGAACAAACCTGAATGGAGATTAAAAATACAACGCCGCTAATGATGTTTTAATTAGGATTTATTACGGTTAGAAGTTAAGAGTGGGACTTCACTAAATCGGGTTTTACCACTTCTGAAGTAACTGTGCCTTGGCAATCAATTTGGGAATCCATGCAGCTTGTGAAGGACTTGGATCACAAGTACAAAATAATTTTAGTTTTTTTTTTTCACACGGTCATAGCAGATGTAGAAAGAGTAAAGTTCTCTTTCATCCAGGAAATGTAAATGATGTGGAACGAGAAGCAATAATTGCGGCAAATCTAAATGAACTGAAAATAGAGACAGCAATTTTCAGCAAAGCTAAAGCGAAATGGATTCCATCAAACCAGTATTCCATAGACATAATAATTAATGCGACAAGTTGTAGTTCACCAAACTTGACAATGACATTGAAAGCGTATTCACAAATCAAAACATCTCTAAACCACTCGAGCACTGACGCCAATCTATTCTGCCTCAGGGTCGAGACGGCACGCTTTCTCCATACATACGTTTGGCGCCAAAATTCCTAACCTAACATTTTGTCACCTCTGTTTGACGTTTATTTATTCAGTTTTATATTGCTTCTTTCATTTTTATTGTTTCGTTGGTTTAAATTATGAGAAACCGCGATAAATTAATCGGTAATATTTAAATAGGTTATTGAAACTGTCATTTTAACACGATACGCTTTAAAACATGTTCAGACAACCGTAGAATTAGTAGCTAACTGAGAGACAAAATATCTGTATGAGTATAGCAATGAAGCGGGTTATTGCGTACGACATGTTGACGTATAGCACGGCACGGTGATAAAATATAAACTTAATTCAATCTTATTCTAATTTAACATTGCGTTCGAAAGTGAGGCAGGATGAAAAGTCACTCCGTATATTCCGTATTACATTGGATGAGGAACAAGTTTCCATCTGTTTCCTCTTTATTTGTTGGCCTAGTGCAGGGATGGCGAACCTTTATTAGAAAACGTGCCATTTTTTTAATTTTTTTTTATGTGACAATGAAGTGCCATTAAAGAATTTTGACTTAGACTTTCTTTCTCAATTGACAAAACATAAAACTCTAAATGATGAATTACTCTATGCATTAATCATTCTTTATTTGCACTTTCATTATGCGTATAGCTAAGGAGTTGAATTCCCTGCCGGAGTCTGTTTCCGATAGCTACAATCTTGGGGTCTTTAAGTCAAGAGTGAATAGGTTTTTTCTAGGCAAGCGTGCTTCACCGTCGACCACATCATCGCTTACCATCAGGTGAGATAGTGGTCAAGCGCAAGCCTATAGAGGATAAAAAAAAAACTTACAGCCATCCTAATATTTATTTACAGTTTTATGTTGTATTTAAATAAAAGTAAGAGATGGTGTCATTTCTGCTGTTGCAAATTACCTAGTTGCTAAATAACCTCAATTCAGCGTGCCCAAAATATTTTGTCGTGTGCCACCACAGGCACGCGTGCCATAGGTACGCCATCCCTGGCCTAGTGGATCCGAAAAAACTATTTACACAGACAGACAGATTAAGATTTGATGCAATCAGAGGAATTTTGGCAAGCAGTCACAAAAAATAATCAGGAACTGTCTTCTTATAAGACACTAGATACTGAAAAAGCAATTTCTTTGAATTATTATTACAAATTGCAAAATATTTACCAAACCATATTGCGAACTACGAGCATAAAGCCCATCTCTCGCAGTACAAGTCCCATTAAAGGCGACAGTCGTCTTCACCGGACCCTCGACATATTTGATATGTTGTTCCTCGAACGCAAGTACGTGCTTGTCGAACAGTAAACCATTACGTCCATTACCATTTAATAGATCGACTTGACCCACTGGCTAGTCACGAGCGTCTGTGCCCGACGGAGCCCGCTCACGTATGCAGATGCACGAGTCATTGTCATTCTTTTTTTAATTGCGTTTCGTTGCTGCATGGAATTATGAAGTGTATCTATTATGATTTTTGATGGATTAAAGATTTGATTGGGTTGTGCGTTCTGATTATTATAAAATAAGATTTTAAAGAGGTAGTAGGTGGTAAATAGCAACATACTTTATTGTATCAAATAGTATGTATTTTAAATTGTGTATATTTTTTTCTAATTCTAATTTCTAATTTCGTTTTGTTTCCAGGTAAGACCACATTCAGGCGTAACTGCACACCAAATCTGCAAGGCTAAGTTTGTTACAAAACTAAAACTTAAGTTTAGAATTAATTATTTTGCTCAAAGCTTAATAAAAATAAATAGCAAAATTAAAATACATTAGTTATGTATTTAGATCAAATCGGACAACTACATAAATTGACCAATCACCGTAACGCTTTGGTCCAATTAACAGACAAGTAAATGAACTCGCCAAAATCATTTCAATCTGTTAATTTGCACTAAAATGATTTCATTGAATTCAATAGGCAAGAATTGTTTAATCATTGTTTATTGTAGACTATAATTCATGCGATTGCCGCAAACGTAGGCAATAAAATAATAATTTACTGGTCTGTGTTAATTAGCTACAATAGATATGTTTCAGTATCGGGTATTATCTGTTGTGATACCTAATGACGTCAGCAGACTGCAGATTTTATCAATTTAATCTGTGCATAATGTCTGCTGCATTCCGTACCTAAACCAATATTTAAATATTAAAAATATCGGTTCTTAATATGCCAATTCTTACGTTCTAAATTGTTTAAAAAAGGAATCCTATAAAATGAAAGCACCCAACAAAAATCCAAAATGAAAACTCGAGAAAAACTTTTTTACAGTAGCAACGTTCCTCCATCCTATTGTGCGACTAATAAAAAAAAATAAGGCATGGCTTACAAATTACGAACAACAAGGCACGGTGAAGAGGCGACTTTTTTACAGCAGCATTTAATTTAGCCCCCAACAAAATAATGAATAAGACCATTTACAAAATTGCTAATTACCTGACCGTTTAATGATGTCGGCCCGCCCCACGGCAAGTCGGCCATTTTAATTACATTTTAAATTTTGTCGTATATTGTTACATGAATTTATTATCCAGTAGTTATGCGATGCGTAATTTGGGTAGGGACAACATAAAAATTATTGAAATTAAATTTTAAATGATGGAAATTGTTACCGCTATGGGATTTAATTGGAAAGGAATACCGTATCACAAGTATGAGGAGTTACGTTTGTTTTTGAGGTAAAAGAAGGCTTGAGGTAGACCCTTTTGTGGTTATTAAACTGCCGATAAAGATACGAATTTAATTGTTATAATTATGAGTGCGCTTATTCCGAGTTTTTTAACGTACTCACTCGTGATAACGTAAACGATCTATTTTGTCAAAATGTATACAAAAAAAGAGGTTTCTTCTTACCGTCACCAGACGGCGCTTATCCAGTTTCGAGCGTCAGTAAAAACTCGCACTAAGGCCTCTGTGTGCTTATAACGTAAACGACCTCTTATGTCAAAATGTATACAAAAAAAGAGGTTTCTCGTTACCGTCACCAGACGTCGCTTATCCAGTCTCAATACAAATTGACGTTTACGTTAACGCGATTGAGCGTGAGTAAAAACTCGCACTAAGGCCTCGATTGTTAATTACTTACGTGATTGCGAAAACTGTTCTAGGTAACCATTTCAATCAGCAGGTAGCTATTTGGTAACCAAGAATACAGTGATTACACGTCAATCTTATTTGTTTATTGATCCTATATTAACAACTCGCTTTGATCCAGCTGCATGCTGTAGTCACGGATAAACGATTAACGAGAAATTGTCATTTTATTGCCTTTTTGGTTATAGTCGTAGAACAAACATTCAATTTTACTACCTTACTCAGCTGAAATTTAATGAAGTATATAAATATTAAATTTATTAAGTGACATGATAATATTACCAGCGAGAACGATTGTCTAAAGGTCTAAGTCTAGTGTGTCCGTGGCATCAACAGTGGGCCCTACCTATCAGAATATCAGCGCTGCGTTATTTTCTTTTTAATATTGTTGCACATGCTGAGATAGGAGACTTTTTGGTCTCGCACGGGGTTATTTAGTTTTATTATTGTTTGTGTTTTGTTTATCTCGTGTCTCATATGCGGGTCACCAATAAATATTTTAGCTTTTTTTCTTTCTAAATGTTTGGATTGACCACGTGAAATTTCGGTAGCGCATGTCAGTCCCTTTTCCCTAGTAGAATGTCACTTTATCTAAGGCCTAAGAAGACAGATAGGTACGGTACTATGTTACATACGTACCTTAATATAAGTTTAAAATGAGAAAGGCGGCGTCATTGTCCTCGAGCTGTCAACTGTCACTTGAAAAGTACGGTTTGCATAGAAAGATTATTCGCGTAGTAATAATGGTTATCATTTCACTTTTTACCCGACTGCCGAAGGAGGGTAATGTGTTTATCAGTCTATGTATGTATGTATGTATGTATGTATGTATGTATGTTTGTTCCTATGTGGCGTTCCAGAGACCAAACGCGTTGGCCGATTTTGATGATTCGTACGTCAATCGATGCGTCTTAACTCTGCGAGTGTCATAGGCTACATTAAAATTGGATAATAGAGAAATGGCGGATTTTGGGTGCCATATTGTGGTGGCCCAAATTTTTTTTTTCTTCCACAACCATCGTGTGGGGTATCAAAATAAAGGGTTTTAAGAGGTGATTTCAAAAATATATAACACTTATATGTTTAAATGTATCTAATTCGAAAAAACTAACTAAAAAGTTAAAAATAAAAATATTTAATTAAAAAAATCAAAAAACCCGACTGCTTCAAAAGCGAACTAAAAAGTCGTAAACAAGGAAAAAATCATGCTGTGCAGGCGGAGGATACACCAGATTTTGGTCAGCCAGCCGGCGAATATGTATCCTCCGACTGCACAGCATGATGTTTTCCTTGTTTACGACTTTTTAGTTCGCTTTTGAAGCAGTCGGGTTTTTATTATAATGTTTGAATTTTTTCACTTTTTTAGGGTTCCGTACCCAAAGGGTAAAAACGGAACCCTATTACTGAGACTCCGCGGTCCGTCTGTCTGTCTGTCTGTCTGTCTGTCAGTCACCAGGCTGTATCTCATGAACCGTGATAGCTAGACTGTTGAAATTTTCACAGGTGATGTATATCTGTTGCCGCTACAACAACAAATACTAAAAACAAAATAAAATAAATATTTAAGGGGGGCTTCCATACAACAAACGTCATTTTTTTGCCGTTTTTTACGAAAATGGTACGGAACCCTTCGTGCGCGAGTCCGACTCGCACTTGGCCGGTTTTATTACACTAGTCAACAGAAAAAAAAAATGCTGTGCCACATGATAATTTTGTCAACTTGTGATGATGATGACGATGATGAGTTCCCAGAAAGTGATGCTGAGTTGAGTGGAGTTAAAGTTTTAGACGCCGATTTTTTTAATCGTCTTTTTTAATGTGAACTATTATTTATTTTATTGATTATTTCAATGATGTATATTCTATTTTTAATACAGGACACATTCCACCATACTAAATTAGCATACAAATGTTGAAAACATGGTATTACATTAGTATCGTTTATTTTTAAAAAAATGCCCACCTTACCTAAATAGCTGGATTTGACAGCAATGACGTATCAATATGGCGCGGCATCGACCACCTTCTTATTTGAAACGTGCAGAACCTAATTTAATTTCACAAGCAATTAATTTACCAAATGTGCCATTATTAAATTAATTAATAGTAAAACCTTCGTGTAGGTAATGTGTTTCCATAAGTGTTGTTGAAGTTATCCATACAATTTTCACTTGTATGTAGTTCGCAACCCAAATGCGTGTTACAAGCCACAAACTGAATATTAACATGGAAAATTTCCTTTTCGGTTTATTGTAAAATTGTAGGAATAGTTATGGGTATGTCAGTTCGTTTATAGCTCTGAAAGTAACTATGTCTGTAACTTTAATTTCAGAGCCACAGAAGAAAGTAGTATCTGGGTACTTATTTATTTATTGTATACTTACTTTATTGTACACCATAAGTTACATTTATAAAGGATATTTAAAACTAAAATAACATGCCATAAGCCTTATCGCATTCCGCGATCTCTTCCAGGCAACCAGATATGGACAATAATTGCTGCAAAAAGGAAAATTATATGATATGCAGATACATACCTACATAATTATGCTATATAATATATAACATACATACTAAAACAATAAAGGCAGTAAATAAAATGATATCAATCAATTCATAATACAGCGACAGGTAATGCTCCCTCACGAGTCTTTTGAACACAGGCAACGATTGGGCGCGTATGATTGGGTCTGGCAAAGCATTCCACAGACGAGTAGCCTGGACAGTAAATGATTTATCCAGAAAACTCGTGGAATGCATTGGCATTTGAGGTCGTACTTATAAGTTGGTTGGTACAGTACTCCCAATCTTCTTGGCCGCTCATGGCGGCATGGCGCACTGCTGTTTTAGTATGAAGTTTTAATTCTGCGCAGCCATTGCAATTTGCAGCCAACTTAAGAGTGGCCAAGACCATTAGAGAGTACTGTACTTACCTATTATGTAGGTAATAAGTAGATACCAATCTTGCCAAGGGGGTATCGTGTTACTCAGTTACTTTTACGTGCACTGACTGGACAGGTCTAGTCAATCTGGCTGGTTGTTGCCTCATAAGACCATTTCACACGTCAATCTACATAGTCTTCACATGATCTAACCAAGATTTTGTCTCGACTTTAAAAGAGACTTTCTTCTCAGAGAAGTCAGATAGGAAACGCCGATGACCTCATCTAGTTTAAAAAAATATGATCGACATGTAAAAGTGTTTGTAAAAACCAACTTACAGAAATAAAATCATTTCTCATTTACTGGGTTGTGGAGGTAGCGGTTAGGTATGTGAGTATGCCATATAAAATTCTGGTATTAGGTTAAATATTTGGTATTAGCACCCGGTTAGACTGGAAGGCGATAAAAAGAGTTAGGCAGATGGAATTAATAATTATTATGAATTAGGTATTTCATTAAATGGAAAAACAGATAACACATTATTTTCCAGTCAAGCGTTTGATTTAAGGAACCCAAGACCAAAGAGACAGTCTGACAAGGATTTTAATCAAAATTCAAAAGCTTGAAAAATAAGGTGATGTTATTTTTATTGAATTTTGTTTGATAAAGTTATAATAGCAAGCGGCACCGGAGTTTTTAACTAGTTGGAACATGAAACTCCCTGTTTTTCGGTTAGCCATCTTCCCTAGGGGTGAACGGGGAGCGGTTACGGTAAACAAAACCGTAACTTTTACCGATCATTTTACGTTTGTTGTTTTGTGCACGATTATGAAATTGTTAAAAGGTAATTTTATGCGTGGTAATAATATTTTAGTAGTTTTGGCTTATATCGATGTGAAGTATTAAAATTATGGTACTCGGATATTATTCAAAACTTGATATTGCCAATTACATGTTCATTTATTTTCGTAGTCAACATAGCTATACCTTGTAGGTAATAAAGGACAATATCCTCTTAATTAAGCTCCCGTAAAACTAAAAGGTAATTAAATTACGAAACAATCCCCTCTTGCAGTCAGTCCTTTACAAAGCTCACAATGGCCGTCAGGTAGCTTAAGCCCTAAAAGAACCGCGCCTTGGTGTTACCCCAGCAATAAATAAAATAAAGCAATATTTCAGTATTGCATGGCAACATAAAAACGCCGCACATAGGAGTATTTGGCTAATAAAACCGGACAAAAGTCGGAATCAGTAAATTAGTCAAAAGTCTCACTGAATCTATTGTTCATCTAGCTAAGTAACCGGTCCATCAAATGACAGCCATTCAATCCCCGCAAGCTTCAAACTTGTTTACGTAGGTCAGTCGAAACTCATTCGTTCGCAGAATCGCATGTCTTTGTTTTCGACGCTCTCGGTTGCAGTATTACTTTGTTTTGTTATTGTGTTCTCGTGTTGTGGAGTTTTAAAAGAAAAACTTTTGAATATGGAAGATAAAGGTATGTACTGTATTTTAAAATATCAATTAGTTGATCTGCTGCTTAAATTTTATGTTTAAAAAGGGTATGAAAACAGGCATAATTTGTATATATTTTTTTACTTAAATTTATCAGAAAACAGTGTTTTTGTTTATGTGTCTTGTCTTGTCCCGCTATCATTTATACATGGTCATAATAACCGGTCTTCCGACAATTGCACACCGTAGTTAAACAGTCCGCCCACGTCCGCCATTTTGTTTTGTATTACTTCAAAGTTTAAGTTTAAGTATTTTAAATCATTATTTTTTATGTTTTTTTTTCTACAGATTCTTCGGGAACTGTCAAGAAATTTACCAGAAGAGCATTGTATAACATCCTGAATGAATTTAAAGGAAAGAAAATGGAAGAAAAGTTTTTATTATTAGAAGAGACTTCTGAAACTGGCTAATTGTCCAAATAATGAAAAATCAAATTTTCACACTTATTTGTAATAAAAAATAATGTTTAAATCGAATTCATATAAAAAAACGCCTCAGATATTTTTGACCGGTTTTATTAGCCAAATACTCCTATGTGCGCCGCGGATCGATGCGAGGATCCACAAATTTAATAACATCAGTTCCCCAGAAGCAATTAGAGATGAAACGAAGGGCTTCAATGGCCGTTTCTTCGAAATAATCCCGTTACTGTTACCTACTCATTTTTGAGACTACCTTCCCCTCAATTTTGCACCTTACTCCCTCGCAATAAAAGCCTGTCATCAATTTACCTATGTTCGGGACACTTGTGGCACTTCAGTGATATTTATTTGATACAAAGAAAGTTGTGAAACCGTGTGTAATGCCACACACCCAATTATTATGAGCTGTAGTCCACAATCTCTTGACAACGGGCCTTGTTACTGAATAACACATGGAGCGAACATATCTCAGAAAAGTGTCCATTGGACTGTGACAGTTCCGATAAAAACTGTTACGAAATAATACCAAGTAAATGTTGGTAATAAACTAAAGGTCTCTGAAATATTATAGGATTAAAATTAAAGTACGGACAGAGAAAGTGGAACTGGGGAAGTACGAGAAAGATATATGGACGCGTTCAGGAACTAGAATTTTAACGAGAAAAGTAGAAAACGCTGTAAATTCAAGTGCAGCGTAGAACTCTCGTCAACTTTAAACAAACGTTCACAGTCGATATATAATGGAATCTGAAGCTTAGGGTGCTATTCTAGAAGTGTGCTCCTCCGTAAAACTTCAGTTACTAATCGAGAATCATAATTAAGCCACTGCTCAACCACTGTATAAATGAGAAATTAGAAATACTATCTAAGGTAATAGGACTATTTCTTTCAATTGCAACTACACCTTCCTTAGCATCTGCGACAAGTAATGCTACAGATACCAGATGGTACTTTGATCCTAGCCTATATTTGAGTAGCAAAAACCCGGCGATCACACGTATCACGTCTTCTGACAGGCATTTCCCAGGGTCTACCGACCAGTAGGTACCGGCAAGATGATAGATAATGTCGAGCAGATCTAATAACGCTTCGGTGCCGTTCGACATCGTTCGGCTGTCTTGACGTGTGATTGGCGGAACTGACTGCTTGTGTTACGTGGGAAATGTGTTATGCCAACATGAGAAACTTATATACGGTAGTACGTGTTTTTTTGCTGTTATTGGATATTTGGTTATGGAGAAGATATTGGGTTACTTGTACAGAGTTCAATTGACGCTTTTTCTTACACCATAGGAAAAAAATATGCCAAAAGAAATTATCCTTTAGGTGATGTTCAATCTTGATCTTATCTTGATCTTCAATGAGTTCGCGAGACCTACAGAGTGAACATCGAAGGACGTCTAGTTATATTAAATAAGGCACCTAAGTCCTAAAATTTCAGCAGAAACATGTGAAAACAAATTAAAATCCACTAAAGCAGCAAACGTCACTATAATCTTCAAAATAATCTAGCTTTTATAGAAAAAATTGCTTGAGAAAATTGCCATATCCTATTTATCTAAAACCGTTGACATAATGGCGCATTACCGAAGCAAAACAAGGATATCGAATATCTAACGACAATGCGATCGATAGTTGCAGCTTTCATTTGAAACATAAAGCTGCAACGGCAGCTGCTATGTCAGCTGCTTTGCAAAAGCTTGTAGGAGGTGAAATACTCATTGAGTCAAAAAAAATTGCAAAATGTTTTCTCAAACTTAATAAACCTATCATTAAAAGCTGTATTTTATGTCCCATTGAACATCTAAAATCTCCACAGATAAAACACCCCTATCTTACGCAGCCCATCGTTCTTACTAACAGCATGGAAATATAGATATTAATAGTATCTAGGTACCACCTGGTGCGTTAGTTACCAGTTATTACTAATCATTACTCTTTTCGAGAGGGAAAGTGGATGCCATGGCTCATGTACGACGGACGCAGCGTCCGGTTCGCGATTGGATTCTGTTTCACTTCCTCCACCACGGACCTCGAGACCATGTTATCCCACGGTTATCAATAGATCGAGAAATGGCGACATTGTGTGACAGTGGCCAATACAACTTTCTGTATACTTATTCCCATTTATGGAGTTACGGTCATGGTCACAGAATTCATATAAATGTGTGGAGAAAGTTAACGCTTGACAGGATAAAATTATTAAAAAAAAACTGTCACTGTCACCTGAAACAGCTGTCAAACTACCCATATTAGTAACTCATACCACCAATAGATGGCGCTGTGCGTGGCGTGGAAGCGGACTAAATTTTTGCGTCGCTACTTGATACGTCGTCTGGCGTCGCGGCTTTGATAGTCGACTGCCGTACCAGATAGCGTGAGTTCGGAACCAAAATATCACGTAGTGTTTGTCACATTGTTCCCATTGCTATTGCTGCGTCGTTACCCATGTAGCGATGTATTCTAGTGATGGGATAGAAAAATGGGTGAAGAGCAACAAGCAGGTATTGTCCAATGAGGCACCGGCTTCTGTAGCAGCCCGAACATTTTTTTTAATTATGCTAATAAGTTAAATAAAATAAAGAAAGCCTTTTCTAGTTTATTCATTGATTTTCTGGACTTCTGGAGTTTAATAACGAAAATAATTACCCATATTATTATAAATAACGCATTATACCGTTATTTAACGCATTACACAGTTTTTTCTCATCACAACTTTTTTATTGATTCCCATACATTAAAATATTGAATTATAGTTTAATTATTAATCAATGAACCTGCATATGAATTTTATAGTTAAAACTATAATTTCAACCGTAAAATACTGACAAATTATGGCCGAATATTTTAGAAACTCGAATTATGACAAATTGGGCGCGAATAATTTTTTTATATGGAACTAACTCTAATGGAGCATGACCTAATCGTCCATTACTAGTTTGCATAATAAATAATCATCGTAAGTTCGTAAAAACATTAGCAAATACGTTTTAATAAAATATCTAGTGATACTTTGGATGTAAATCATATTTTAATTACGTTTAATTTAAAGTTTAATTGAAAATCATACACAAAAAGGTTGATAAATAGCACAGGCACGCCATCTATCATGCTGTTGTGGAAACTAACAATTAGGGCGTCTACTCTCGGAGCTTTTTTGTTCAGTTTCAGTGCGTTAATTAATCGTGTAGACCTGTAATCTGTTTAACAGGCTCAATTAATTTGACAAACAATTACATTTCGGGCATCCATTAATTAATTGAACATTGCTTTAAAACTTTCTTTTTATTTTAGAAAACAAAAAGCGATCTCTACGACCTTGAATCAGTTCAACAGCACTAACCATAAACAATTTTCGCGCCGTAACTAAATTGCTCTATAAAAATTTGAACAGCACTGATTTAATTTACAGCAACGTTGCATAGAACAGTGAATTTAGCGTGAAATGTGAATTAGCGCGTTCGTACATTAAGTTCGGCGAATGTTGAGCAAGTGAACTAATTAGTGTCGGTTAAGCCATTAGTCCATTACCGTACAATGCCCCCGCGGCCCTCATTGTAGCCTTAATGAGTGATAATAGTGCCCTTTGTTTTCACTTAACGGACGTACCTACCTACGCAAGTTTATTCGGTAATTTAGGAACTCTTTTCGACAACCTTTTTTTTGGGTTGCTTGTTTTTGTGTTTAGAACAGTTGTCTTTTTACCGCGACACTTGCCAGTCTAGTCGTAAGGAGGAGCTCGTAGCTAAATAATAACAGCCGCACTGGTCGATCATCAATGTTAAGCAACGCTTGACGAGGTCGGTCCGTGGATGGGTGACCATTTCAACATACAGAGTTTCCTCCGTGCCTCGGAAAGCACGTTAGCCGTTAGTCCCGGTTGTCATTTGAAGATCTTTGACATTCGTTACGGGTAGTCAGTAGCCTTAGATCGAACACCAGTCTAGCCAAGAGGTATCGTGTTACCCAGTTACTGGGTTGTGGAGGTCAGATAGGCAATCGCTCCATGTAAAACACTGGTACTTAGCTGAATCAGGTTAGACTGGAAGCCGACCCCAATGAAGTTGGGAAAAGGCTAGGCAGATTGATTGACTTGCCAGTCTAGTCGCAATATATTTTGTAACATGAAGTAATATGCAGACATTCTTAATTCACTCCTTCCTCTACAATTTCTTAGATTGAAAATAGAACCCATGGCTGAAAGCTGACTTCCAAAGTACATGCCCAGACCTAGTTTGAGGGTGCGGATCACATTTGTGACAATACATTAATTGTTTGCTATTTTATTAGGACTACGATTGTTACTTGATTTCAAAGTGTCAAATAAATATTTAATTCACAAAATCATAAGAAAATAACACAGGATTTCCCTAGCATCGGGGCCAATATTCACAAGATTGAGCAGAAATATGCCATGATATTATAGTAATGTAACATGAAACTATGTATTTCTTCATTTTTTGCTTAATAAATTATTGTTATTGTTAATACTGTATTAAATTCAACCGGTAAGGAGTACGAGAGATACTTTGAGTAATGGATGAGCGAACTTTATCATCACGTTCTGTCATTTCAACCAATATCATTTTAACAACACCGAACATTAATACATGCAAAGATCTAGATAGCGTCACTTAGCTGAAAATACATCAATCAATCGAGCTCCGTGATTGATTACCTAACGAAACAATTCGGATAGTAAAACACTTTCATAATTCCTTATGTCGAGATAATAGCAATCACGCGAGTCCAACACACAATTACAAACGATTACGTTCACTGATTGATCACAATAAATAAAAGTAAATCGAGATAGTGTACGAAAATGATTTACGTAATAGGTAGGACCCTAAAAAATGAAAGCGACCAGAGATTACGAGTAAGGAGTTTCCATTATCTATGGCTTTAGGGTGTGTTCTGTCAGTGTAATTATATCCTAGTAAAAATTACTAAGTCTATACTAATATCTATATTAATATTATAAAGAGGAAAGATTTGTATTTTTGTATGTAACGAATAAACTTAAAAACTACTGGACCGATTTCTAAAATTCCTTCACCGTTGGGAAGCTACACTATCCCCGGTTGACATAGGCTACTTTTTTATCCCTGTATTCCCACGGGCACGGGAACTACGCGGGTGAAACCGCGTGGCGTCCGCTAGTATTATAATTATGGCCCATTGATTTATCATTGTGACGATATCACTAATTGGGTAACAAAGATGTTGTTGTTTTTTTATTTAAGCTACCAGTGTTTTAAAGTGAACAACACTCATAATAATACCAGCCTGGAATCTCCCAGCACCCAGCCTGTAAGCTGGTTGTAGCCTTCTCTGAATAAGAAGATTCTCATACAGAGAAAACTACAACAACACTCACTACTAAATATGATTTTACTGTAGGTTGCAGTCTTTTAATTTAAAACATACTACTGGTATAAAAACACATTAATATTCAATGGTGCCTAAGTATAACGACAATTTCTGAAATGCACGTAGCGGTTTTCACGTTCTAAGCGCATAGACCTTCTCTGAATAAGAAGATTCTTATACAGAGAAAACTACAACAACACTCACTACTAAATATGATTTTACTGTAGGTTGCAGTCTTTTATTTTAAAACATACTACTGGTATAAAAACACATTAATATTCAATGGTGCCTAGGTATAACGACAATTTCTGAAATGCACGTAGCGGTTTTCACGTTCTAAGCGCATAGACCTTCTCTGAATAAGAAGATTCTCATACAGAGAAAACTACAACAACACTCACTACTAAATATGATTTTACTGTAGGTTGCAGTCTTTTAATTTAAAACATACTACTGGTATAAAAACACATTAATATTCAATGGTGCCTAGGTATAACGACAATTTCTGAAATGCACGTAGCGGTTTTCACGTTCTCAGCGCTTAGAAAATGCTACAAAAGTTGGAAAATGGCTTTACATTTCCCGAGTCGGTACAGACCGAAGCTTGAAAGCAAGCTTCACGCTCATTTTCCGACTGTACAAAGCACTTATCGGTCGTTTAATACCAAAACACACAACGTACTCGATAAAACACAAATTCCTTTAGCGATTACCATTAGTATTCGCAAGCCGCAAGCTTTGAAACTTGATCCCTCTGAACAATAGTTATAAGTTAAATCAATAGTAGCCGTGTCTGCGCCTAAAGCTTTATTGTTACGCAAATAGTGACATTAAGATAACTTTAGAGTTATTGGAGTGGTCTAATTTTGTGAAGCAAGCGATAAGTCTGTTGGGAATTTTATTGGAAATATGTTATTAAATTTATTTGGAGTGTGGAATGGCATTGTTTTAGTTTGAGGCTATTTTGGGACTGGATAAGATTCTATCGCTGCAATTATATTTTTTTAAATCTTATGTTGCCGTTAAAAACTTATCAGACCTTCAGAATTGGGCGCACGGTTGGCGCAGTGGTTGAGCGATTGACTGCTGCGCTGCGTGTCGCGGGTTCGATTCCCGCACTGAACAAATATTTGTATGACCTACAGGTAGTTGTTTCGGCTCTGGGTGTTTGTGTATATGAGTTTATATGTTTGTAAACGCACCCACGATACAGGAAGAAATTCCTAGTGTGGGGCAACGTTTTTTTTTTAAAGAAAAATAAAAATAAAATAAGAAAATTAAAACTCATCCTCAGCCCTGCAGCCTTATTGCGTAAGTGAATTTGGCAAGGCAAAGGATTTAACCGTATGAAATTGACCAATAACATGCGAGATGAAAGACGCGATTTGGATTTCCGTCAATGTGATTGATCGATTGATGGGGTCAAAACATTTGCCTTGCCGAATGGCTGCTGATTTGCTCAGAAATGCTGACATAACCCGTTTCTTTTCTGTATAAAGAAGATGAATCTCTATCATCTGTAAATTAAACATATAGTAGCGAAAACAAAATAAAAATTTACAAAAATATGTTACTAAAGTTCGACAATCAACCTACCGTCAATTCGCTGCCAAAACCACGCTCACAAGTCGCGTTTGTGACAGAAGTTAAAATCAAACTTTATATCTTAGCATAGGATTAGTATTTATAACTCCGTTCAGGTGGTTAATCTCGAGTCCTTTCTAATCGTGCATCGTAAATTCAACAACTGAATATCGAGAAATATAAGACATCTTGTCTCGACTCAAATGTCTGATTATTCGGATGTAGCCTTAGGACAAATATGAGAATAAACGTGCTGAGATTCTGTTTAAGGATTCCTTTGCATATCGGAATGATTTTAGAATGTTGATCAATTCAATCTGTATTTCAATATATGCCACAGCTGGAAGACAGGACTCCTCTTGAGCGGGAATAGGCCTTAAACCACCATGCAGGCCCAGTGCAGTTTGGTGGATTTCACAAGACTTTGAATTTTCTGTTCAAGGACCTGCCGGTTTCCTCGCGATATTTCCCTTCATCCTTATTTCAATTCTAAAGAAAATTGTACCTTTCACTTTTCAAAAAGTTTTCAGATTAATTGTTCAATAGTTTACATTTACAATCACTCACAGAAACAGAAGTCGATAGATTCGACTTTAAATGTTGACATTCTTGCAGATTTTGTTCTAAACATTCCTAAGCTAGCTAGCTAGGTTACCTCACAACGGAAATAGCGTGAGTGTACGAGGCATAATGAGTATCAGTCAACGAACGTTTAGTGCGATTGAGTAACCATCCTCGTTGTATCGTTAACTTACGCTCAGTTTGAAAGACGAAGTCTTGTATGTGGCGTGCCTAGAGGTATAAATATAGGAATTTCTGTTCTCAACCTAATATATTTCTTACGTAGATCGTTTTTGCATAATGAACAATGAAACTTACCTGCAGTGAGTGACTGAGATCGTCGTAGTATCCAAGATTAATAATGCCGAAGTGAAACTTCTGAAGGTAACCTCAAAACGGCTGTCGGCGGAATGACAAAATAAAAGGAGTAGCCTTGTATATAAGCTGTTCTATTGTATTGGTATCTGTTTGTATACATTTTTAAATATTTGCAAAACGTTGTCGCCTATAGAATAATGAACCTCTTACCTACCAGTAACATGACAGTTGAAAACAATTGACAGTCGCGTATTATTTTAAAAACTTTTCTAAAACGACAAAGCTTTCATGGTTTTCCCGATTGTCTTTTATTTTATTCTTTCATTGTTTTGTGAAGGCAAATATACCAAATTGTACCTAATTATACTTCTGACGTATCACAACTGCATCAACTTGACTGTGACTTATGGCAACTGTCATGGTTGCTTACTGGAAGCGTCTCTGGTACATGCATCGTTCGTGATATAATAACAAACAGATCACAATTTATGTTGCAATGTGCATTTCTTCATGTATCTGGTAAACTTCATATTGTAATAAACTTTTATTTTTATTTGGTAAATATTTAGAATTTTGGACGGTTAATAAATACAAATATGATTAAATTCCAAATAAATAAATGAGTATAGTCTGCGCCAAACTTCTTAGCCGCCCTATAGTTGGCTATAATGGCTGCGCAGTAGTAAATCTCATACAAAAACAGTACCGTTTGGTGCCTCGCGCATACGGTAAACCAACTTCAGGGCGGCCAAGAAGTTTGGCGCGGACTATAAGTTTTGAGTCTGGTTCATGTCTAATGACCAAAATATTATTAACATTATTAACAATCTTCCCATAAATAACATTATTTAAAATCAATTATCATAGGATATACGAAATTATTTACCAAATCCTATAATGATATCATAGAACAGGAAAAAAATACGGAAAGCGCCTCAAAACGTTGACCAGCATTTTTACGCCAATTAAATACACTTTGATATCGATACTCTTGTTGCTCGGACTAATTGATCCTTGATTGATAACAAACTCATCAAATTACACAGAATAAACAAGCTGAGAAATAGAATAGCTTCGGAAAACAATCTTCTCAAATTGTAGATGAGTTGTTGTAACAACAGACTTTTTTGTTATTGGTAGGCTCGTGTTTGAACACTATCACGCCTGATGGTAAGCGATGATGTAGACGATGGTGGACCATGCTTAGTTATCTAGAAGTAACCTGTTCACTCTTGACTTAAAGACTCAAAGGATCAGGAAACACAGACTTCGACAGGGAATTGCACTACTTAGCTGTAAATAGTGTTTAAAATTTAACAACAGTTGTTTATGTGTTACATAAAAGAAAATTGTACATGTACGTTGATAGGTAAATACAATTACTAAGTTCTTGCCATTAATATACTCTAAATGTTATTCTCGTACATTCAAACACTAGCAGCTTATCTTAAAGCAGTTTTAAACAGCAGGAGTGGCCATCACTGTCGGGAAGTCAATTTAAAACTCGTTGGTAATTTTCTAAAGGAGCTCGTGGCTAAATAATAACAACCGCACGTGTCGATCTTCAAGGCTAAGCAACGCTTGACGAGGTCGGTCCGTGGATGGGTGACCATTTTCAACGTACCGAGTTTCCTCCGTGCCTTGGACAGCACGTTAAGCCGTTGGTCCCGGCTGTCATTTGAAGATCTTTGACAGTCGTTACGAGTAGTCAGAAGCTTGACATCTGACACCAGTCTAGCCAAGGGGTACCGTGTTGCCCGGTTACTGGGTTGTGGAGGTCAGATAGGCAGTCGCTCCATGTAAAACACTGGTACTCAGCTGAATCCGGTTAGACTGGAAGCCGACCCCAACATCTAGGCAGATTGATTTGGTCATTTTCTAAAAATAATTTCAGAGCTTTTGGTGAAAGTCTAAACATGACCCGATATCTTTACACACTGGCCCATTGTTGGCCAGTCAATTATTCAAACGGTTGGTAACCAGCCGCGTAAGGCTGTATGCGTAAATTCCTTTGACACGGACAAGGGCGGGTTTACGACGCTTTTTGTTGGCGGGAATGTGAAAACGGTTTTGAATTTCCTTTTAACTAGATTGGGTTTTATACGTATTGGTATGAATGTATACACCCTAGGTACTTACATAGTTTATTTGTTTTAAGATTAAATGTAGGGGGTAACAGCATAGTTTTTATTTCAGTAAAGTAGAGGCCCTCTGGTAGCCAGGGATTTAGAAATTATTCAATAGTACCCACACCTTTTTTAATTTCAAATAAACTCTTTTTAAATTTGCATTGCAGTGCACTGCCAAGTTCTTTTCTGTATACCCTAATGTACCTACAAAAAAAAAATATGTAGAAATCATTTACGATCGTACCAGTTTATGTACCTATCGTTACTATTATGACCAAGTAGGTACTCATTCAGAAAGAATGAAAGTACAGTAAGTACCTAATTTCATCAATTCTTGAAAACAATCGGCGTTGTAGAGCTTTAGCGCGTCGCGTCGTGTGTCGCTTTTACTAAGTCTCGATGTTTCAAATATCCAGGAATGCTGCAGAATGTTTCCCTGTAATACAGTGAAACAATATAAGAAATTAATGAGTATTATGTTATGATAATTGGCACAAATGTTTAGTGCGAGCTATTAAACTGTTTAACAACAGTTTGCGATAGTAGTTATTAGAGATATATCACATGACTTAAACTCTTTTCCTAATTATAAGTTGTAAATCGACGTAAATACTCAAAAACTAACAGTTATTATTTATCATTAAACCAGATGGAATATGACAGCAAAACTGAAAATATTCTCAATATATTTTTATAATTATAGAGCGAAAAGAGGAAATAATATTTCAAGTTATAACGAAGTGTTCAGTAAAGTATTTGAACATTATATCAAAACTTGAATATAGTGTCTGAAAATTTATTTGCTCGCTCTTAATAAATACCCTTAATTAATACGTCCCAAACGATCCTATCAAGTTTTGCATTTTATTGCTATATTGAATACTAGTCGTTTCAATTTCCCGTGAGAAATAAGCTACCAATGGTAATTTTCTAGTTTATACTATTTATTGCATGCCTAACTTATCGTTTTACGACTAGCCAGCTTATCAAACTCATCGGGCCTTTAAAATCATGCTTCATTGGTAAACATGCAGCCATATAACTAATATGGGCTTCTAAAAATAAACATCGCATTGATGTCGGCGCCGCATAATTGTTAATAATGTCGGGTCGCTTGCGTATGTCAATAGATACCAACGTTAGCAACTTGCTTGATCCTGCAGATACATCTAATTAATTCTATACGACGTTACTAGATGGCGTCAGTAGCGTAATACAGCAGTCTGTCACCATCTCCGCGTTAATTTAACACTTATTGTAAGTAAAATAAGGTGTACAGAAAACTGCAGTGCCATTAACCAATGGCAAAAATAAGTTTGTGTCGGTTAGTAATAGTGGCTTAATCACAGGCTTAATCGTCGGGAATTAGTAGATACACACTTATTTATTACGAGACAGAAATGCTACCGTTTTGCTTATTGGCAATTATTGTACCTTCCTACCTAGGGTAGTATTGATAACAATTATTTACTGCACCGCTTATAAAAGCTATCTGTTTGTATGTCAATTATAAAACTAATAATCTTGTAGAAGCAATAATCAAATTTTATAGAGTCATGCTTTATAAACTTGTACCATAATTACGATAAGAAAGCTTGCTGTCCATTTAATTTAACCTAATGAAAGGTTTGATTTAATGAGAACATCGATATCTTACTTTTACTTTATAATTGACATATTTTAATATTCTATAAGACGTTAAGCGCTTGAAAGTTCATTTTGCGTCCATAAATTTATAATACGTCCATATAAGACTTAAGCTTGCGGACGTTATTTCAATAAGCATGTGTACAATCATTTAATTTAATAACTATTACAACTAAAGTTGTCACAATCTAAGAAGTCCGTTGACGTTTCTCATTTTACATGCCGCGATAACATTCTACGTAAGAAATTTAAAAATAAAATTCATAATCCTAATGTATTAATATGTTACCCATACACTATAACAACGAGTATCATTCTCAAGCATCAAGTTTAATTATTATTAAGTTTTTTTTTTTATAGCTGTCAAAACGGGCCTTTTATTTTTTGACAACTTTAGTTAGAGTTTCTATGCTTTTTTACGACTATTATTTTAAAAGTCTTTCTCAATCTCACATCTCATAGAACATATATCCTTCGGGCGAGAAACTTTTAAAAAATAACCATTTGTTTTACACCGTCATTTAATGAAAGAAGAATAAAAAATGCGAATTTTTTTCGTGATTTGAGACAGTACGACGTCCAAATGATCCATCAAAGCGTAAGCTGGCCAGGTGGGTAATCCGCCACGATAATGACAGGGTAATAAACGTAAAGTGGGTGGCAATGCTTACAGGATTACCAGCCAGTCGCTCCGATCATTATCTGACATTCTTTGCTTACGCTTTGAGTAGTTAAGCCCTGTAATTATTCTTTTTTCAAATAGCTACATGAGAGCGACACAACGATTAAATAAAATGAAAATAATTTTTATTCATTACGTTTTGCGGTCCCTATTCTCGCGAACTTTTAGTTGCACTGCCATGCTTCCAAAAACAAATGTTTTAAAAATAGTATTATTTGAACCTTAAATTAAATTACAACCCTACATTTTATGCTCTATAAAAAAATTAAACAGCTCATCGATCTACGAATATTGCATCGTTGTTTTTCACAGAACCTGCACGTTTCAATCTTCAACAATTTCGCACGCTGTTCAATTCACATGTTCGCCGATATTTTATTTATTTCTTGATTTAACCTTTATATTCCAATATAGCGTGCGTGTAATTGAAGCTATAACTTTTAGTACCAAAGAATGCCGAGGGACATAAAAAAATATTTACGCTATTAAAAACTGTACCTGTTCTGAGAACCCTGTATTTTACTCGTCGTCTTCACTTAAAAAAACAACCTCGTTGAAATAATCTTATGATTAATTTCTCTGCCAATTAACAACGCTAGCTGTTTACAAAATAAAAAGGCTTTTTTACAGCAACAACCTTATTATTCAGGCGAGAAATTGTTTTTAAAAAACTCCATTCTCGCATAAATTCGCCAAGGTTTCCTATCAGGGGTTTGCATCGCAATTAATTCGATGTCGATTTTTCCCGCCCATTAGTTAGCGTTATCGATTCGACACAAGCAATTAGGTGGTCGATCCGATTCGGGCCGTCCGACGTCCGATCTCCGCGATGAGCCAAACATGATTGATGACGTTTTTACCTTATTACCAAACTTATCCCCTCCACGACTTATCAGCTTACAGCGGGGGCAGGGGAGGGGAGCTTCTCATTACGAGATTGCGGTTACGTCGTGTTCAAACCTGATAACAGTGTTTGAACTCTTTGAAGGGTTTCATTTATTTCATTTACCTACATCCCTTTGGGTTCCTTTGCGTATTCATTATATTGGGTTTTAAGGGTCTAAAGGCGAACCCTTTATTTGAGTGATGAGATTTCGCTCTGTGTAAATATTGTACCGACTTTTAGGAACAAGTTGAATTAGACGCGAATTGAAGTACCTAGTTGGAGTAAAGAAACATTTTTCGACGGTAAATAATGTTGACAACTTTCAGGAAAATCTGATCACTTAATTAGCACCCAGGTTCTTAAATTATCACCTGCTATTGAACAAAAATCGTCAATTCACGTTACTTACTAACAAGTAAGTGCAAAATAAACTGTTCATGCCGTACACGGTATTTCACCTTCGACGGCATGACTTGAAAATTAGCATAAACTTCTGAAAATTACAATAATTTCTAAGGCGCCTCAAACATTCAGACACCAGGCACTAGGTTTTGTACTCCACTTAATAATATTATGTTAATGTTATAAAATCACTGAACTAAACACATTTTAACTTGGATATTCAGCCCCTTTAACTAACCTCGCTGACTGGTAACTCTTTTTACCACTCCATAAAACGTAGTTTCCTGTCCGTTCTTCTCCATAACTAAAGCTACTTTGCCGAATGGATGCTAGAATCAATTATTATTAAATTTACTTATATTTATATTTTTGACGTTCAAAAGTGCCGCTTAATAGCCTAATTGAAATAATGAATTTTTGTCTCTGAAACCTTCTGTAACCAAAGCTTTGTTTCCTTTTACATTTATTTCATATCTAATTTTGAATTTGTGACCCTAATTCTTAACCATAAGGTTGATAGTAGCGCTGTCAGAAGTAAAATAACAGGAAATGGACTATGACAACCTATTAATACAATAAAATAATTGTTGTTACTTGCAAACTTTTATATTATTAGCAACAGCTAACTTTAGAAAATGAACTTTGATAAAATAATACAAGCCTATTTAGTCTTAATATTCGTTTACAGTCTCTCACAGAGAGGAGACCTGTGTCCCAGCAGTAGGAACATTAAAACGCTGATGATGAATGCACAACAGCTAAAAAACCTTGCAGCATTTTACTAACCCTGGTCCTTCTTCACAGTGGGCGGGATGTCTCGCGGCGGGAGCGGCGCGGGCAAGACAGCCACCGCCAAACGCGTGCCCCCGCCAGCAGTGCCCGGAGACGCCTTCGGGACCCCGCAGCACCGCCACTCGGGCTCCAGCTTTGGCTCGCAAGGGTACGCCTCCTGCGAGGAACAGGCCTACCCGCAGCCGCCGGATACGCCTTCACATACTAGAGGTAAGGAACTATTCTTCTTCTCCAGTCGAAGGAAAACTCTTTATATGTTTTGGCCACGCCAATTACAGCGTCAGTGGCCAGAGTAAGGTCTTCCAAAGTGCAGGTGTATGGGCACTTGGGACACTCCCAAAGCTTTTGGGCAAAGTGGCACCGCAATCACAGTGTGTATCAGACGGGTCTATAAAACCCAAGGAACTTTTAAAAACTATGCAACATTTAATTCAACTCAGAGACCTGCATCAGACGATGACAATGTCGCTCTTTTGATGCTCAGATGAATTAAGAGACTTCTTGTTAATCCTGGACCATTGGAATGGGGAATCACTTCTCTTCCTACTCTTTGTAAGCTCCCACGAGATTCTGAAATCGATTTGTTCTACTAGTTAGGTTAAGGTATAAGTACTTCAGATGAGCAGTGGTTTTACTCAATCTTTTATAATTAGCTGAAGCCTTGGTCACAGTCAATATTTCGGGGATTCATCTAATCTTAGAATACTTTATTCAACTCTTTTTCTCTCTTTTACCAATTTACATAAAATATCTTACTTGAATTTAAACCGTCCATTCCAGATGACCACTCAGACTATGGCAGCACAGTGTCTGGCGTCTCGGGCGTGTCGGGTGCGAGTGGGAGCCTCGGCAAGAGCCCGGCAGGCGGCGGCACCTTCACGTTCCCGCCGCCCGCGCAGCCCCTCACGCACAAGGCAGCAGTTTACTACCACCATCAGCTAGCGCTTAGTGATGATCAGGGGATCGATATGACACAGGTGAGATTGAAAAAAAAAGCCATTTTGATTATTTTTGTAACCCTTACGTAGATTACACCACACTCGCATGTAGTTATAAATTGTTGTAAATAATGAGTGGCTAAAACAAAAGGATCAAAACTTCTTCATCTGCCCAAAAAACAATTTCTAGTCTTTCAACCAAGAATTCAAAATCAACTATTAAGTATCTTTTGCATTTATTTTGTTTTACAAATACCCTCAATTTTTCTGTATATTTATACCCACTCATTTTCTAATTCAGAACAAACTCATTCCTAAGCCCATATGTTGACCTCTTTCGTGCACATTTCCAGAGCCCCGGTCGCGACAGCCCCGGTTCCTCGTCAGGGTCAGCTGGCTCTGGGTCCCGTCACTCCTCAGCTTCCCTGGACAGTGGGCGCGCGTCAGGTCGCATGCCTCACCATCACCACGCCGCCTGTCACTGCGGGGACCTCGCTGATAGGGTGCGCTCGATGATTGCACAGGGTCTACCGGTAAGTATTAACAGTTGGTGGCAAACGAATTAAATAGATGCTGGGCAAAAACTCTGTCTTTATTCTGTGTAAATAGTTTCCAGCATCTGTAGCTGTCAAATTGACAATCTACAATCGATAACTCCAGTAGAAAACTAATCAATATATGGGAATGACACATCTGTTCATTAGGTCCCGTGGTGAGACCATACAAAAAGAAGGCGTTAACGATTGTAGAAAGAGATTCGATACGAAACGTTTGTAACTTGAATAGGGGGGAAGTACCTTAACAAAATTACCTGTAGAGCCTCAACAACCATCTCAATTGTTCTCGTTCATCATTTCAGGACACAGACATAATCCACGCGTGCCTAGCAGATCTTCAAATGGAGGAGTACGCCCGTCTCTTCATAGACGCTGGCTACGACCTACCGACCGTCACACGAATGACTCCCGAAGACCTCACGGCAGTGGGCATCAAGAAACCCAACCATCGCAAACGGTTAAAGGCTGAATTGGCCAATTTAAATGTTCCGGATAACCTGCCTGATTATATACCGGTATGTATTGTTTGACATGACCTAAAAAACATTTTAAAAGAATGAAAAAGTCTTGATTCAAATGTTCTTTTTTGGATGAATCCCGAAGGTCTCTTTGCCGTTCATTCTTGGAACTCATTCAAACGTCCACTCATACAGACACCCCACAAACAGCCTCCTCCAAAATATGAACCCACTAAAGCGTTCCTCTCCTCTCATTCCAGGGTTCCCTAGAAGAATGGCTGCGGCTACTTCGACTGGAGGAATACGGTCCCGCACTAGTAGCGCAGGGCTACCGCACCGTTCACGACGTTACGCAACTCGCTTGGGAGGTGAGCACAATATACGTTACAACCTTCATTATCTAACAAGGCTTTTACCAACTATGGTTTCCAGTAGGGTCAGCCTCCAGTAAAACAGGATACACGTTTCATGGAGCCTGCTGACTGCCACAATCAACTGATAGATTCAAAGATAAAGTCAAATCGTTTTTAGGGTTCCGTACCCAAAGGGTAAAAACGGGACCCTATTACTAAGACTCCGCGGTCCGTCTGTCTGTCTGTCTGTCTGTCTGTCTGTCTGTCTGTCTGTCTGTCTGTCTGTCTGTCTGTCTGTCACCAGGCTGTATCTCATAAACCGTGATAGCTAGACAGTTGAAATTTTCACAGATGATGTATTTCTGTTGCCGCTATAACAACAAATACTAAAAACGGAATAAAATTTATATTTAAGGGGGCTCCCATACAACAAATGTGATTTTTGTGCCTTTTTTTGCGAAAATGGTACGGAACCCTTCGTGCGCGAGTCTGACTCGCACTTGGCCGGTTTTTTTTATTAAGCCACTAAAAGACACTTTGACTGTCAAAATTTAAAAAAAAATATCTTTCGTAATATTTAAATCAGAAAGTTTTGATAGATTTTTTAGAGTTTGTTACTCAATCACGCCGGAACGACTGAACGGATTTGGATGAAATTTGGCACAGACATAGATTATAGTCTGGAATTGAAGTTGCGTTTTATTCAAGTAGTTTTTCTTGATAGCTACAACCTGGGAGTCTTTAAGTCAAGAGTGAATAGGTTTCTTCTAGGTAAGCGTGCTGCAACGTCGACCACATCATCGCTTACCATCTGATGAGATAGTGGTCAAGCGCGAGCCTATCAATAATAAAAAAATATAATATATATGTTTCCGTGGGCACAGATAATATAATACTAGCATACAGATGCCTAATCCCATACAAAGAAACCGTGCTGACGTAACTAGCGTTTTTCATCTGATTAATCTTGTTATTTTTGTAAGTACATCAATCGCGTTCGATCCCGTTTCACTGCAATAGATGGTGTTAGAGGGACTTGCAAGTAAAAGGTTTTACTAGGTTCGTGAATATTTTTTTCTATAATTACAGTGAAGGCTCGGTTTATAGTATAATTTTGCACGTTTTTACAGTTTTTTGCACCAAAATGTGTTACAATGCAAATTTTAACAATCGAGTGGAATGCCTCAGAAATTTAATAATGCGCCATCTATTGGCATCAATTTCTAATGATCCGTTCAAATAATCTTTGAAATGTGAATTAAGAGCCGAATATTTCATAATTTTGTACTTAGGAGAGGTGATTAAACAAGAACATACAATTTTTATGTTCAATTCCAGAAAATGTTACACATGTTGTGTTGAACATGTCGCGCCATCTAGTGAGGTTTATTTGAACCAAATTTTCTTTCTTAGAAATGAGACCCCGTGCCGTGCCGTGGGATAGTTCCCGACATTCACGCGGGCGAAGCCGGTGACAGAAGCTAATAATGATTTTAGCTCCATAAAAATGTCTCATTCATATTAATAAACCATCTCCATTTACTTTCCAGGATCTAGAAGACATGGGCATAGTCCGTTTGGGCCACCAAAAGAAAATACTCCTTGCCATCAAAAGAGTGAAAGACATTAGAGCAGGAAAGAGAAGCATTAGCAACCAAGGGTCGTTGGACTTCACAAGAATACAACCGGGCCAGGTCAGTACCATGCACAGATAGACCATAGACCCGATGTCATTGTGTTTGTAGTGATGTTTTAGAATTTAGACTCTTGATAGATTAGGGTTCATCTTGTAATAGACCATGAAAGCCTAAAAAAACTACTATTTTTTTTTTTGTTTTATCTGTGGATAAAAATACCCTATAATTAAAATATATATTCATATGGCAACCCATAGTCTGCTATAAGAACAACCCTATTTATGACAGCGGATATTATAAAAAAAAACTTTAAATTATCTATGAAAATCCGCTTTCGTAATAAAAGTTCTAAATAGACCGTGCAATAGAGAGCAAATTAGATTTTTATTCTGTCAATCAAAAGATTATTTTCGAAGCATCACTCCAAATCAATATTATTTAATTTTAATTTGATATAATTTTATGATTTTTATTATTTTCACATTACATCTCATTTCATTCATCGGCCATCTTGATTTTTAACGCCAAATCTTCTAACAGAAACGAAGCTATTTTAATAAAATGTCTAATATTACCTTACCTACGTAAATATTTTCTTTTTATACTAACAGCGTTATTTTAACAATTTAAAGCGTTTTAAAAGCTTCATTATTTTGACATTTATTTTACTAATTAAAGATTTCCGTTGAGCCAGTCGAGGCTTTTGTTGTTAGATCCATATTGTGAGACCCTATAGCACAAAAATGGCTGGAAAGCTTTGTTTGGCGAGCCGAAACCTGACACATTATGGGAAAACTGATGTAATTAACCGATTGGCGTAAAGTTTATAACAATATTCAATAATATGAGTGTGAAATTTTGTGAACTTTCCCCGATGCGTTCAGAAACGTCGTTATCATTTCGCTTAGAGTTTAGGTGTCTTCCATAGCCATCGCCTTCGCTGGTCGGATGTCCAACAGTTCTGCGATATTATTTCCTCCACTATCATAACATATTTCTATTACTACTATTTCCACATTTAACTAACGAAATCAATTAACTGCTACTAATGTAACCGTGAATTAATTTTGAATAACTCATAAATAAAGTGAGCACTCTCGGAAGAAAATTTTTCTTCTAGCCGGACGGCATTTCTTCTTACTTTTAACCTTAAAGAACCAGTCAGTCGCAGGGTTGTGATCCGCCAGCATACACGTCCATCCGCTGCATCCACCTCATACACTAGCCCAGAGCAGCATGTGAATGTTTTGTTTTCTTTTCTTTTTCCAAACACAAACCGCACCTTGGACATAATCGGCTAAAGGATTTATATCCGAGGGAGCTACATTACCAGCCTTGGGAGCGACAACGGAGTTACCATAAGCCCCCAGACCTAAACTTTGATGCCATACCGACGCCCCTATGTGCCACAGATTTGGTCCCTATCCAGGTATGAGACAACCTCCTTTGGCACAGGTCTTGTCAGTTTGTTCTCGATGCACCCGAGCACCCGGCTTTTATGTGCACACGATTTTATCGTTATAGTGAACGCAGTGTTTTCCATGTGTGTTTTATTTTTTACGTGTTTAAGCCTTTACTCCCCACTACCGTAGAAACCGCTGTGAATGATCTTTCCTGCACGGTAGTTAGTTTCACTTTAATTTTAATTATTATATGAATTAATACAATACTATACTAATTGCGCATGGTTTTAATAATGCTAACATTATAATAATTTGGATTAATGATTGACGAAACAAAGTCTTAAAAACAGACAGCATGGTAAGAGGAGCGACATTAACATGAACTGTAAAATAAGTTGATGCCGTTGTTTGTAAATGTTTTTGTACAAACTTTCTCTGTAATATAACTTTCATAAATGAAATTTGACAGCTTGAGAATGCGGGATGGATCTAAAATGTGTTATAAATGCCAACAGATACGTCACCCGCGCGGGAAATCGCTAGAAAGTCTAGAGGATCCTTCGGAAAGAGCGTCGCATACCACTTTTTCTCCTGAAGCTGGGTTTTATTACGGGGGAGGTCAGTGGCGACGCTCGTATGACGACGGTGACATCACTCCGACGAACGACAGTTCTTACGAGGGAGGGGGCACGCTGCCACGTCCCCGGGGGTTGGTGCGGCCGCGACCTGTCGCTAAGATCACGGCCACGCCGGCGTACCGCGACAAGTCTCCGGACTACACATACGACGAGATCGCGTACTCGGCGCGTCTGCAGCGCGTGGCGTACGGCGCGAGTCCTCACGTGGCGCGGAAGCCTCCCCCCGACCCTCCGAAGCGCCAGAGCTCTCAGTACGCGCCGTTCTCTCGCTTCGGGCAGACGACGGTGGAGATCCACCCTGAGAAGTCCCTCCCGCTGTCCCTGCCCGCGTACCCGAGCTCGGACTCGCTGTCCGTGTCGCTGGACAGCACGGGGCTGCTGCCGCCCCCGCCCGCGCCCTCCAGCCCTCCGCGGAGGTATGATGACGACAAGCTGCGCACCGGATCCGATGCTAGTTTTAAGGTGAGTGCATCTGTATGAATTTTAAGAAAATTACAGTCATGTAACTTTTCCAGATCCGTTGGCAAAAGTCACTTAGGATTGGTTTAAAAGCAAACAGCAACATGCTCAAGTGAAAATAGAAGCTTATACTAACGTTCTCCCTTTTCCTTCTTTACAGTCAAGCTCCAGCACGGAATCGGATAGCATTCCGTTCGCGAACGAAAATGCCGGGACCATAAAGCAGAATCGGGGCCAGATTGGAGGACGGCCGCACACGGTGGACTACGGGCGAGGTGGCATCGGGCTGGCCAGCCTACCACCACGAGGCAACGACATCAAGCCCACCACTCCACACGCTCCACACGCCCACACAGAGCACAAGGACGAGAAGAGCACGGAGCCCGTCGACGTACTCAACGACATCGGCAACATGCTTGCCAACCTCACGGACGAACTCGACGCCATGTTAGAAGAAGAAAAGCGCCAAGGACTCACAGATTCCTAAAACCCACAGACAATCTAGAATACATATTTGTACTCGAATACATTAGAACTTGTCAAAAATTCCAAAGAATTGGACATCGGCAAAGACTTCCACTAATTTAATGAATGCTGACATTTTGATAACGCAAGCAGCTATTGTAATAAGCGTCTACATTATTTTAGGAGAGTAGCAATACTAAAGCAATGTTTTTGTGTATTGCCACGTTATGACGATTGTGAATTCCGATTAACGCGATTATTGGATTTAGTTTTTTTTATTGATGAGCTATTCAACTCAGAAAATTAGGATTTTATAAAATATACAAACAGAACCGAGCTGTGCAAGCATTTCTTCCATTGCATAATTATATTTACCTCTATGTTAAAGGACTGAGTAAGGTAGATTGTGATGTTTCTTCGACTTTCGAAGTCTAGAGGGGGATGTAGTCCTCCAACTTGTGACTAAAATCTATGAATTTTTACCAATGTTGCTTCAATATTCCATATGAAGCCGATACTTGTCACTTGCCATCAAACTAATCCTACACGACAAAACGGATAATACATACTTACTATATAATAGTTTTGTAGCATTTTGTACCGACGTAGTACATTTTATACATACTTGTAATTTAAACATATAGTTTGCTAAATACCCTCTGTTATCTAATTTAGTGAGCTGTGTATTTTTGTTATAAAAATAATTAGTTCCTTGTAATATTAAAAATTGAGTGTATTTTATTGGGATAGCAAAGAAATTAGATGTTAGACGGATCCAAAAACACGACAAAAATGGCTATTTTTGTAAATATTGTTTTACTTAAATTATGTCATAGATAAAATATATCCCAGTAGTTAGTTTTTCATGTACAATAATTGTAGAGTATTTGATTATGATGTAGAGATTAATGTAGCTAGAATTTATACAAAACATTAGTCTAGTGATAGTGTGAAAAACTAGGGTTTACATATTAATGTATCATAGACAATTATAAAGTTAGCTATAGACCTCATAGACCTTGTATGTTAACATTCTTGTAACGCATTAAGGACATGCCGTTTGCCCCATCATTGAAAACTACAAAGTTATGCTTTTACTATAAATATTCATATTCCTCCATCTAAAGCTTAGCAACATCCTGCTTGCAACGGATTGCAGAATCGCCCTCGAAAAAATGTTTATGGTGTTACCGAATTACATTGAAAACACTTTTGATACAGTTCCATCTGAAAAACCTTATAACTCATGATCTCTAATTTATTTTCCACTTTTTAACGCATGTCCAACGTGATATCAAGCGGCCATAAAGCAAAATTGCAATTTTTTTATGATGGCAATGTTATGTAAAATAATACTTTCCATAGACAACTTCGAAAACAAGAAAAACGCTGTTCCTTTTTTAAAATATTTATGAGGAATGACTACTTAATTCTATTTTCAATTCGTTAGTTAACTAGGGATACCATTATTATTTTGTTTTAACATGTGTCATCTATGGCTTGTTGATAATATTTTACCTAACATTGTTTACAAAATAACGCCCACATTAATGGAAAAATAACTAATACGACCCGTAACTAACACCGTGAATATAGTTAAAAATAACATCTTATTAAACGTAGAACAGTATATTTAAGCTTAACTTTGTAAATATCTTGATAGAAATCAGTGTTTCTATACAGTCTTCTTTCTATACACTCTCAAATGTAAACATTTTGTATACCTACATGTTAATGTTTTAAAACCAAAATGGCCGCCACTCATATTTTGTAAGGTGCTAGAAAAAAACAAGCAAAATGATTTACCCAACATACTTTTAGTTGTAACGTTCTATGAACTAGTCAAAATTTTATTTCTTTCGAGTGGTGGCAAATGAAAGCAATTTATAATTATTTTGATAAAGCAGAATTGTTTGAAATGTAATTTAATATTATTGAGCAGCTTATGATCCTCATTTAGTTCGTTTCTTATTTCAATAAATATATTTGTAATATCTAATCTGAATCTTATTTCCCTGTGTTTAAATATCGAATCCTTATTTTCTACATATTTATCAAGATGATGCCGGCTAGATTCTCTGCCGCAAACGACCATAGTTTATGAAGACAAGGATAAAAATGCCTAAGGCTAGAAGTCCGCCTCTGTACGTTTGAGAGCATGAATTAAAAAATAATATAAATCTATCTAATACCTTCTTGTATATATGTATGTGTATATAATCTGAATCTCGGAAACGGCTCCAACGATTTTCATGTAATTTTGTAAGCTGGTTTTCGGGGGTGATAAATCGATCTAGCTAGGTTTCATTTTTAGAAAACGTCGTTTTTTCTAGTTTCACCCGAGCAGAGCTCGGTCGCCCAGGTACTGAATAAATAAATGTTAAGTGTTTTTTTTTTATATTCGGTAGGCTCGCGTTTGACCACTATCTCTCCTGATGTTAAGCGATGATGACGAAGAGACCCCAGTTTACACTACTTAGCATTCATATGCCGATACTAGGCTACTCTTGTTACTGCATATAAATGGTGGATCCACCAAAACATACAAAAAACTAAGTACAGTACCTAACCGCCAAATTTCTTGACCGCCCTGAACTTGGCTACAACGGCTGCGCAGTTATATATCTCATACAATAAAATAAAAAAAAACTAAAACACGACTGATTAAGAAACAAACTAAAAAGACGTAAACAAGAAGAAAATCATGCTGTGCAGTCGGAGGATACATCTGGTTTTGGTCAGCCAGCTCGGTCGCTTTTGAATTAACTTTTTTTATTTATAACTTCTAGTTAACATTTTTAATTCGAATTAGGTAGGTACATTTAAACATATAAGTGTTATATATTTTTGAAATCACCTCTTACAACCCTTTTTTTGATATCCCACAAGATGGGACTGGAAGAAAATATATTGGGCTGCCACTAAATGGCGCCCAAATACACCATTTTTCTATTTTCCAATTTTAATGTAGCCAGTAACACTCGCAAGGTTAAGACGAATCGATTGTCGTAAGAATCATCAAAACCAGCCAACGCGTTTGGTCTCTAGATCACCACATAGGAACAAACATACATACATAGAGTAATAAACACATAACCCTCCAACGGCAGTCGGGTAAAAAGAGCACCGCGCCGCGCCTTGCCCATCGGAAAACCAACTTCAGGGCGGCCAAGAAGTTTCCCGAGTATCTACTGTACATCTTTTAAAGTGTTCAATTATGTTTTAAGTACGTCTCTTCAGTAGGAGTTAGCTTGTGGCTGATTAGGTAATTACATAATACAATACACCACATAATTATCCTTGTTGAAAACATGAACAATGTTCCTAACTCTTATAGAAAGATCACTATCGTGACACGGTAATAAATAGTTATTAACACGGAAAAATCAGTCACTTGATTTTCTCACACTTAAAATACCATACAATTGAATATTTATAATCTTATGACTAATAACAAAACAAACTTACATACAAAGGGGAGAAGGAAAAGGGCTCATTACGCATCAAAAAATTCGTCCACATCAATGTCAATGGGAAACGTGCCCAGAACGCTGGCAGCATTGCCACGTTGAATGGCAATGCTGATTCTCTGGGTGAAGAAAAGGCCAGCCCTCTGGTCACGCGAACAGTCGACTAACTGTTAAGGTACCTAGATTTTTTAAACTACCTATGACAAACGAACAGAACTTATCAATTACAAACAATTTTTTATCTAAATCAAGTATCTGTACTTAATATACAAAGTTCTACATAAATACAGATGCCGCGCTATATTCGCGAGTTCATTTCCGTTTTACGGGAAAGCGGAAGTAAATATGCGCCGCTGCGCCATCTCTAACCTACTTTGTCAAGAAAAAGCATTTTCTTGTTATTGCTCACTCTTGTGAAACGAAAACGTTCTAATAGTAAAACAATTGCATGATTTTCATAATAAATGAAACTATAAACAATATTGGAAGTGTAGGTATATTGTTACAATAAATACAGCTCAATGTATATATTTATTCGACAGCTCGTTTTCATTAGTCTGTGGTAAATTTTCCTGAAAACCGAATTTTCCCGAAGCTCATTGGCAACCCTACTCGAGTCGTTTGTTTCCGACCAATCAGAGCGCGTTGAAGCAGATCGATGCCGTAACGCGGGCGTAGAGAACGCAGTAATGTCAGATTTTCCTGTTGTCATCTGTGAATATTTCGTCTGCGCGATCGATACCACGGATTGGCTATTCGTAGTTACAGAGGTTGAATACTTATTGAGCCGTTTATGGAGAGATAATTAACATTGGTGCTTGAAGTAGCAAAATTCTCATTTCTAAAGTGTTAAAATGGATACGACCGGGGCGTACGGCGGCGGCAAGGCTGGGGGAGCCTTCGATATTCAGCAATTCATCCAAAGGCCCCCCGTGATCGTCAGGGCGGTCTGTTGGGTAAGATACTTTATATGCACTATGTACGGACCTCGTGTAACATATAGAATACTGTTTTTAATCATTTTCAGGCCATAAAGAACGAGTTACAACAGTTTGTAGTTTTTATTTCAAGGAAAAACATACCTATTTAATATCATTACAATCGCGGAATGTAGGAGGTTCCATAATTTGATAAATGATTTGCCTGTTTACATTATAATTTATTTTGTATGACAGAAACATAATAAAATATCTAATTAGGTAACAAAGGGTGTCGATAAGTCTCTCTACAAATAGAATTATTTTCAAATTAGGAACCCTACCACAAAGGCTAACTCACTACGGATTTATTTTTAAACATAGAGTCTATTTTACAAACAGAGCAAAGTAGGTTTTATATGGCATGTGACTGGCCTTGTGTTAAGTAAAGAGCTATGTAACCAAGAATAGACAATTATTTCAATCTCTGAACCTATATATTGACATAAGTACCTAATTGAATCTAATGTTACACCTACACTGCACTGCATTTATTACAGCATGGAGTCTATTTAAAAAAAATACTTATACATTATTTATAGACTTTATAACTGGGTCACATTGGATCATTAATTATCTATACCAATATTATAAAGAGGAAAGATTATTTTGTTTGTGTGTTTGTACCGAATAGGCTCCGAAACTACTGGACCGATTTTAAAAATTCTTTCACTAATAGAAAGCAACATTATTACTTAGTGACATAGGCTATTTTTTTATCCTGAAAACGGGTCCTGTGGGGTGACCCACGGGAGCGAAGCCGCGGGGAACAGCTAGTCCAGTATAACAATTTTGAAGAAAATTGCTCCGATTATTTCAGACTCAGTAGGTCTAAAATTGTTTTCGTAAATAGTATTGCCAGTAATAAATAGAAATTATGGCTTTTTATCTTCGTCATGCAAAAACTTAAACATACAACTAATAGTACCTACTCTACAATCTTCCTAGTTCCTACAGTCTTGACCTAATAAAAAATCAATTGAAATGGCCAAGGAACAATATTTCCAGAACATTGCAACGTAAAAAGACATGGAGCTGACATTATAGCTTATTCATGCTCTTTAAATATAGCAATATAAACGATAATGCAGTTTATGGACCATAAAGAAAATATTTTAGTCCAAGAGGAAGTATGGCTGGTTGGACTACATTCTAAGCCATTAACATTTGTTATATAAAAGCCATTGTATTATTAGATAGGTGAATGTAGATGTCTCTAATAGATAATAGAATACTGTAATTGGAAAAAGGTTCAAGGACGTTCAAAATCAATAAAATGTTTCTAAATGTGTACATAGATGACATTTTTATTTGTTCATCTACATGTCGTAGACTGAAAATGGGCTAAAGAAATAGATAACTTTGTTTTTTAGGGTTCCGTACCCAAAGGGTAAAACGGGACGCAATTACTAAGATTCCACTGTCCATCCGTCTGTCACCAGACTGTATCTCATGAACTGTGATAGCTAGACAGTTGAAATTTTCACAGATGATGTATTTCTGTTGCCGCTTTAACAACAAAAACAGAAATAAAATAAATATTTAAGTGGGGCTCCCATACAACAAACGTGTTTTTTTGCCGTTTTTTTGCGATAATGCTACGGAAACGTCCGTGCGCGAGTCCGACTCGCACTTAGCCGGTTTTTCTTCTGATTCACGTCCACTTAGCTCAGATTGACAGTCCAATCAAACATTGATGTCCAATGGTTACTGTTAAACTGGGTCAGTTAACTAGACCACGCATGCAGACTTACATAAATAACTCTTCAGCAGTTATAGAAGACGGAAAACGGCCCTTAGAGCCGACTTGATCATTTCCGCCCTTTTTGGATGAGACTTTCAGGCAGTTTTACGCAGTTTTGAAAAAAAAAGGAATTACCGATTTTCACAAGTAACGAACGAATGTAACACAACCTTTATATCAGGGTTAGTTCCTATCAATATATGTAGGTATAATCCAATTAATAGGTAGTACTGCAGCCTAATTTCGTAAGTGAATTCGGCTAGGCAAAGATAAAAAAAAAGAAAGAAAGAAAGAAAGAAAAATATTTATTTGAAAAAAAAAAAAAAAAAATATATATATATATATATTTTTTTTTTTTTTTAATCGGCGACCAATCAAATGCGTGATGAAAGACGCGATGTTGATTTCCATCTATGTGATTGGTCGATTGACGGCGGTCAAACCCTTTGCCTTGCCGGATTCACTTACGCAATTATGCTGCTGGTGTTCTCAATGCGAGCAGTGGTGGCCCAGTGGTATCGGCCGCGACTTACAAGTTGTAGGTCGTGGGTTCGAGCCCAGGCAGGCTCTTTACTTTGTGTAAATTATTTCATCACCACTGCTCTCAAAACGGTGAAGGAAAACATCGTGAGGAAACCGGCATGTCTTACAACCAAAACATCGAAGACATGTGACAACTACCAACCCGCACTCATGCCCTCTCACAGAGAAGAGGTCTGTGTCCCAGCAGTGGGAACATTAATAGGCTGATAATGTGATGATGATGTGTTCTCAATGAGCACAGCACAGCTAAACTTGGAAATAGATATTTTTCAATCGCATGCCAATGTGCACGATCTTCGGCCTCTCTTTCGCGATCGAATTACTTAGAAGAGTACCTAACTCTTAAGTTTGTTGACCAAACGACTTATTTCAACATCTGTCTTCAGTTCTAGTCCGCAGTTGCTAAAAGATCTGAAAAGCACTAAGTGGCACCAATTTTCATGCGGTTCACCACTATCAGTCCGTTTTAGGTAAATATCGGGCAATAACAAGACTTAACAAATTACTTTTATATCTAGACGACTGAAAACAACTCGTTTCGTTATGTTATCAGAAAAACATTCAGGTATTCCAATGTGTTAATTCACAATTCATACCACTAAATGTAGGTACACTTTGTAGTATAGTCAAACACAGATCCGGACGAATCCGGATGACAACTAGTTTAATGCCACAGATTATTAATAATCACAGAGTAAAGTAACAATCATAGACAATCCACAACACCTTTCCCTTAAATGAGATATAATACATATTACATATTTTACAAGCAATTATACAAGATAACAAAATCAACTTCCAATGTCCCCGATTATAAATAATCAGGGAATAAAACAACAATCATAGACAATCCACAACACACTGAATAATAAATCGGGAAAAAATGGTGCTATGAATATACCTACGTACAGATATGGAGACTAGTCCATTTATGTTGATGACAACGAAACAAAAGAAGCCATAAACTGAGGGCGTTATACCATACCACACCATACTATGGAAATTCTTGTAGCTCATTAAAAGTCTGTGAGCAAGCTCAATCAACGGTGAATTTTCTATAAATAAAGCAGTTCCGTAACTGATGAATAATAATGTGATGATTGACACTAACAGACAGTTCGTAGCCATTAAAAAACCGGCCAAGTGTGGGTCGGACTACCATTTTCGCAAAAAACGGCAAAAAAATCACGTTTGTTGTATGGGAGCCCCACTTAAATTTTGTTAAATTCTGTTTTTAGTATTTGTTGTTACAGCGGCTACAGAAATACATCATCTGTGAAAATTTCAACTGTCTAGCTATCACGGTTCATGAGATACAGCCTGGTGACAGACAGACGGACCGCGGAATCTTAGTAATAGGGTCCCGTTTTTACCCTTTGGGTACGGAACCATAAAAATGAAGGCAATATAGATTATATGCAGAGTATTGGTTGACGAATTGAGCGCTGTTATCAGTAGACAGTCTAATTAGTCATACGGAGATTTACTCAGATTGTAATTAGGTCATTTCATGTTTACTAAACCAAAGACTAAAGAGAGAGAGCTGAAGTAGTCGACAAAGGCAAAAGAATAAGATAGATGAAGTGGTAATGCCCGCTAAGTATTGACCATATTAGCCTTAGAATCGATGAGAATCAAGTTGAATGCCATGCGTTTGAAGAGGCAGGCATATTTAGACTGTTATTGACTGATGTCCCTCTCTCCTACATTGAAGGGATGTATCTTATCTATATAATCCTTTGCTCCCCAGTTATTCAGCGTAATAGTGATGGGCTGCATATCAGCGAAGGGCTGGCGCACAGGCGAAGACGGCAAGGAGAGTTGCGTCTACAACGGTGACACGAATGCCTGCAACTATGGCGTCGGCATCTCCGTCATCGCGTTTATATCATCCATCGCCTTCATCGCTGGAGAGTATGTCTTCGAGCAGATGTCCTCTGTGAAGACTAGGAAGCACTACGTACTTGCTGACATGGGATTCTCTGGTAAGTTTATTTTCTTCTGCTTTTTTCTCCATTTTAAACCCCTGACGGAAAAAGAGGGGTGTATAAGTTTGACGTGTGTTGCTGTGTATCTGTGTGTCTGTCTGTGGCATCATAGCTCCTAAACGGATGAACCGATTTTGATTTAGTTTTTTTTTTTGTTTTAAAGGTGACTTTGTCGAGAGTGTATATGCTATCGTTGATTAAAATCGGCTCAGCCGTTCAAAAGTTATTCACATTTTACTCTTTGAATATGGGTTTTTCCGCAAGATATCGTGTCATAATTACGTGTTTTGATAGATTGTCGATTTAAGCGTAAAAGTATGAAGTAAAAATAAAATTCAAAAACCCTCTAAGTCAATTAAAAAAACTGCTGTCCACGTTGGCGGTTCCCCGACGCGAGTACGAGGCTTATTTTTTTGTTTTTTTAGAGGTTTTGTGTCGGGGGTTTTCAAAACTTTAATTTATTTTTTTAAATAGTGAATGTTCTTCCATTAATCCATGTTTCAAATGCAGCTGTCATTTGGATTTGTACCACAATCGCCTTAAATTTTCGCCATCCTTTCAAATAAAACAAAATTATTTCTTGAAATTGTAAATTTGGGTTGAATCCAGAATGAATCGTCACTCACAATCTCACAATAAAGAATCTATATTACCAATAGATACTCTTTTGTTGCACAAAGCTTAATAAATGGATTAGGAATCCTGGAAAATGTGAAGTGTTAAGTAGTCTTATTAGCACTTAGATATATCATTTGCTTCGAGTTGCATCTAGCTAGATCTAGATCTAGGAAAACGTGATAGATAAGTAGAAATGTAAATGTTTACAATCTTGTTATAAATAAAGCTATGAGTCTTCGATATGTAGCACGTAGAATTTGACCTAAGTTAGTCACTCTTATGTAAAGTGGAGATGCTCCTAATAAATGTGGAACACATAAACTTCAGGCTTTACGGACGAAATCTCGTAGAGCGCGCTTGGTGAATGATGTAAGTGCCAAAATGTAAGCTAGCATCTTTTGTAGTGCCACAGATAACATAATACTAGCATACAGATGCCTAATTCCATACAAAGAAACCGTGCCGAGTGCCGACGCAGCAAGCGTTTTTCCTCTGATTAAACTGATTATTTTTTGTTTACCGATCGTGTTCGGTTCCGTTTCACGGTAATAGATAGATGGTGTTAGCAGCGACTTGCAAGTACAAGGGTTTACTGGGTTCCAGAATATTTTTCTGTTTAAATACAGTGACGATTTGTTTTATAGTATTTTTTTGCACATTTTACAGTTTCATTGCACAATAATATGGTTCAATACAATTTTAAACAATCGAGTAGAATGTCTCAGACATTTTTAACCGCGCCATCTATTGGCATCAATTTTAAATGATCTGTTCAAAATAATCTTCGAAATGTGAATTAAGGATGCACGGTAGAATCAACTTTTATTCCATGTAAATTTAAAAAGTATGGAGTTTCTTGTGCATTCTTCTCCATAACTAGCTACTTTCCGAATGCACGGTAGAATCAACTTGTATTCCATTTAAATTTAAATTGTGACATTCAAAAGTGCCGCTTGGTGGCCCAGTTGAAATAAATATCTTTTGTCTTTGTCTTTTGTCTTTGAAGAGCCCAATATTCCAATATTGTGTGCTTAGTAGAGTTGATTAAACAAGAACATACAATATTTATGTCCGATTCCAGAAAATGTGAATTTTACACACAGTTCAATAACAAATCGGTACATATCGCGTTATCTAGTGATGTATATTTGAACCAAATTTTCTTTCTTAGCGCTGGGACCCCGAGTTTTAAATGCCACTAGAGAAATACTAAGACTCTTGGCTTTTAAATCTTGCACATAATTGCAATGCTTAAAATGTTACACGTGCTATAAAAGGTCGAGGCCACATATGTGTTATAGTCTGGCAAACGAAAGTAGACACTCGAATTATTTGCAAACTTTTTATATGGCAATGCTATACTAATGTCAACATAAATTTTTGATGATTTGTTGTGGTCTTGATAATAGCATTTATTAAGTGAAAACTGAATAAAACAATTAAAAGTGGATATGTCGTTTCGCATCATGTCTAAATATCAAGAAAAACAACAGGAGAAAGACGTCGAATTCAAACAATAACAAGATTGTTTACGTGTTGTGTTAGATTTCATAAGTTAGTATGACGCTAATAAGTTGATACTTTGTTTTAATTCGTAATCACTATTTATCTTTGATACTTAATATCTAAAGTATTACCTACCTAAAGTACCTATAGTATTTGTATTCATACGAAGTAAATTAAATAATTGTAAAGTATCAAATTAGGTTATGCCAGGTATTTCAAACTAGTTTTGGGGTTGCTATGCTGATATTTTTAAATTTGCCGCGCTTTTTCAGTCTCTACTTTCGTTTGCCAGACTCTATAAGTTAGGGGGAATTTAAAATCTTTTATCTACACTCACCACGTAATGTTCCAAATATGAATTCAAAAAATATTATATAAACACGTACTTTATATTCGTGGATAGGAAAAATAAAAAATAAAACCATTACAGTTCAACATTTTCCTTCGATTTTCAAACAACTGCATCATAAAATAACTTTTTAATTTTTATAGCACACTTTTACTTTTAAATTTATTGGCGCTGGGCTCTTTGACACTGACCGTCATGGTGCAATGAGAATCTAAATTGCCCGCCATACTGCATATTTTTCCTTTTCTACTTTTATTTCAACTGTATGAGTGAAGATAAAATAGTGTATGCAACAGCATATAATTACTTATTAAAACACTCGCGTGTTATTATTATCACCCACGCTCGTGTTTTAATAACCCCTATTATATGACCATTGCATAAACTACTTTTAGGGTTTGTTCGCTACACACGGAATCTGATACAGACTTAAGTATTTTTGGCGGCTACATACGATAACTTTTCTCTAGCAGTTAGACTTATCATTCAGTCAAAACTGACTGTAAAAGTTGTTGTATGTAGCTCAAAAACTGTCAGTTCGAACTGATGGAATATATTCATATTTTTAAACTGTTCAGTGAAAATGGTAAAAAGTGGTCTAATGTTGTCGCCATCAGATCGAATATATTATCTATTTACACGGATTTTTTAGGGTACCGTACCCAAAGGGTAAACATGGAACCCTATTACTTAGACTCCACTGTCCATCTGTCTGTCTGTCACCAGGCTGTATCTCAAGAACCGTGATAGCTAGACAGTTGAAATTTTCGCAGATGATGTATTTATGTTGCCGCTATAACGACAAATACTAAAAACAGAGTAAAATAAATATTTAAGTGGGGCTTCCATTTAACAAACATATTTTTTTGCGATTATGCTACGGAACCCTTCGTGCGCGATTCCGACTCACACTTGGCCGGTTTTTTAACTAGGTACTTACTCAACTTAGTATATCTATATCTATACCGGAAAATCTTGAAACAAACAGACTCCTTTCCGAGCTAAATATGGCAATAAACTCCAGAAGGATCTAAATTTAATTTGGGGTCGAAATAATTGCCCTCATCAATGGCGATCAGATTTATATATATGTTGTTTGTATTGCATTCTGTGTCACGAAGGTTAAAGAGACCGTCATATGATCTGACTTGGGTAGGAACTGTTTTTTCTGTTCCGTGGGTAGGAAGTACTAATATTGCAGTTTGAGCTTTGCGCTATGAAATGTTTTTTTACCCGACTGCCGAAGGAGGGTAATATTTTTATCACAGTTTATGTATGTATGTATGTTTGTTCCTATGTAGCGTTCTAGAGACCAAACGCGTAGGGCCATTTTGATGATTCTTACGTCAATCGATTCGTCTTAACCTTGCGAGTGTCACTGTATAATGTATGGCTACATTAAAATTGTAAAATAGAAAAATGGTGGGCGCCTAATTTTTTTTTGCTTTCAAACCCATCGTGTGGGTTACTTTCATTACTTATATGTTAAAATGTTACTAATTCGAACAAAAAGTGAACTAAAAAGTTATAAATAAAAAAGTTATTTAAAAAAATCAAAAAACCCGCAACTAAAAAGACGAAAACAAGAAGAAAATCATGCTGTGCAGTTGTTGAATACATCTGGTTTTGGTCAGCCTGCTCGCGAATATCTATCCTCCTAAGTTCGCCTCATAAGCAGTCGGGTTTTTTGATTTTTTAAAATTAACTTTTTTTAGACTAGTACCTATTTGTTCTTGATTATGAACGAATCTGTTAATTGTTTATGGATATTAAGACGTGGAAATGTGGGTTGCGAATAAATTTGAAAGAGAGTTACCGCGGCCCTGACATAAGCAACTGAAGGAACACGGGTGGGTTTTAGTCAGTAAAAGTCTGACACGCCCTCCCGCTTCACTCAGAGCGGGCGAACTCATTGGATGATATCCAAACCAAAAAAATAAAAGATCTGGCAATGTAGGTAGGTATACATACGGTTAGGATATTCGTTTCAGACTCTACTTAGGGCGATACACCCGAATAACTTGCAAAAGTGTGCAAGTAGCTTGCATGCTTTAGATAATGCAATTCATCAATCAGAAGTTATTATGGTATAGGTATATGGTATTTTCGCCCTTATGGACCACGGTCAACTTCAATCAATGCTTATCTAACCATCTAATATCACTAAAGGATGCTGCAATTAGTCATCTGCTGAGATAAAAAATAGTGTGCTCATGACAATAGACTGCACTGCTGATCCAGAAACGATAATAATTAAGGCCTTAACGCATAATTATTAAAATCAACTCAAGCAAGCATTATACGAAAACACTAATCTAGTTTTTCATTCGTTCATTCAGTTCAGGCCGAAAAGAAACCTTCCTTCTTTAAATAAGGTAGGTGCTTAAAGAGGATTAACTAAAGGAATGCCGTAGTGAATGAAATAGACCATTATTGCTGCAAAACCGCTATCTATTAAGCCAGATTGAGCCTGAGACTCCATAATCCCTTCATTAAATAAATATCCTTCAACAGATTCAGTTACATGAAGGATTCAATTCGAATTGTAGTGTTTACAAAGAGTGGATTTCTTGAAAATAATGCTGTAGCTCTTCAATCCGAGTTCCCCCAATTCTGAAGAGAGGCATTATCTTCTTATTATAATCGCCCTTAATAGCCATAATACCTACAATATTAATTACCGCCTATAAAATAAAACTAAGCTGCGTCTATATTTTTTTACAACTCCCATTAATGTCAGGTCATTCGATCTTTTATGAGTTTTATCACAACAACAAGATTCTAACGCGCTTCGATCGGCTCCACAATACCTACCTCTCTTTGGGTGTAAAATTTTATAGATCGTAAAATCTACCCTAATTTGTTACTTGTCGTGTTAAAACGGATTCACTTTTACGAGGTCGAATGCGCGCACCTTACAAGGAAAGCCACTTTTCTTACACAGTGAAAATATTCCAGGGGGGTGACCACAAGCTCTTAGAGTAATGTTATTTTGAGATCGAGTAAGGGACAGATGTATCTGACTTGTATACATCTGTCACTTACTCGATCTCAAAATAACCTTACTCTAAGAGCTTGTGGCTACCCCCCTGTTCCGATAAAATTCTAGACTGCGAAGAAGGTATAGCGCACTATACTTATAGTTCTCGCCAAACTTCTTGGCCGCCCTGAAGTTGGCTATTGTAGCCTGACAGACTGTGCAGTAATATCTCATACAAAAACAGCACCAACCAACCAGCCAACTTCAGGGCGGCTCAGTAGTAAATACCTACTTATCTACACTTCCATTGTCACGAATGCGTTTATTATTGTATTTAAGTGCTACTACTTGGAAGCTTGGTATTTTATTTATATAGGACTTAACGATATTACGTTGCGTTCTTACCACAACACGTAATAAAGTAAAGCTAAGCACTTCTGAATGAAAATCAAGGTTTATCAAACACTTGACGTTTTCCAAAGGCATCTTTCAAGCTTTCCAGTTTTGGGACGGGGATCTAAAACTTTTAATTCATTGGGCGTGAACGCTCCTATTCTGATAGAATGTCAAAGTAGAATATGCGATTCTACTTTGACTAAGGGGCCAACTATATCTGTTAGTTTCTATATCTGTTCTGTGGGACCAACCTTGAAATCGAAAAATAAACAGCTCATCCCGACATTTTATTGAGTTTTGCGAACGTAATGACACCTTGTATTATATTGAACAGCTGGTTATTGCCCATATTTCAGATTTGTTCTCTTAGAGCAGTTTGAATCGATGTTTTCACCCCTGAAAGATTCTTTATAGCTAAAATATCACCCTGAACATGACCAAAAGACCTGCAGCATAATTGCTTAAGTGAATTCGGCAAGGCAAAGGGTTTGCCCGACATCAAACGACCAATCACATAAACGGAATACCACATCGCGACTTTTATCTCGCATGTGATTGGTCGATTGATGGCGATAAAACCATTGGCCTTGTAAAATTCACTTAAACAATTAGGCTGCTGCTCACGTATGGAGAGCCCTCTCTCGTGATTAGGAGTAAGAAAGAAAGAAAAGGTGTTTAATTGTCACAAAACGACATACATTACAATATGATCATTTCTAACTATGTGTATCATTTTCTTCAGCATTCTGGGCGTTCCTCTACTTCGTCGGTTTCTGCTACTTATCCAACGCGTGGGGCAAGACCGAGAACCCACCAGTAGGCACCGCCAACAACATGCAGGGAGCCATCGCCTTCTGCTTCTTCTCTATCTTCGCCTGGGTGAGTAGGAACAGCATCGCTTGTAGTTGTGCTACCTGTAGTACAAACCGCCAGTAAGCACTGCCAACAACATGCAGTGAGCCATCCAGCCAGGGACCCTGGGTGAGTGTGATGAACAGCATCACTTGTATCATCAGTCGCCCTGGAAGAAATATTTAAGGTAAAAAGTGTTTAATGTCGTTCAGTCGGGGCGTATGTACATCGCTGCCTATACATGAATATATAGATCAGATTGGCCTTCTTTTGTGTCGCCAGACATTTGCCAAACAACAACGTGTTTGCAGTACAGGAATACCTTTATCATCCTCCTCTCTGTTTCGGTTGAAAAAGTGAGACTAAAAAAAATGGAAAAATGGTTGCAACAGGATAAATTGTTGAAAAAACATATTTTAGGTTTCGGCTTCCTTCCACATATTAAATGAAATTATAATAATTAGGTACCGGTAAAGTCAGCTCATCGAAAAATATGAACTTGTTATAGATTTCATGACATGATCACATGACATATGACATGCAGGCAGGCATATTATAAGCCCAACTTATTACATCGCTGATAAAAATGCTTGGCTCAACGCTAGTCCAGCTCCACAGCCACTAGGGCACAATAACAAGTGATAAGCAGAAAAATCCTGCAGTATTGTTGAACCTGCTGAAGACTGTATGAATATATTTGTGTTGTATAAACTCAATTTATTTTAGTATTATATAACTGCACAGCACATATGTGAGTACTATGTACCAACTGTAAATCTACCATTTACTGTACCTATGTTTGTTGACTTCAGTGTGCCCTGGCAGTTGATAGTGTGTCATGCTCTCTCTCTCTCTCATAATTCGGATTGGTCATAACTTAGCTGCCTCGGCCTGTTTTAATTACCTATTTATTGTATTTTTAATTGTTTGTTTTACTCTAGACGCTATTACGTGCACGTTTTTTTTACATAGCTCTCTCATGTATGTATTTTTTCAACAAGAACAATGTAACCAAATATTTGTAAAACACTTTTTTTTAAAAGAGTAATTGTGGAGTTTCTTGTCCGTTCTTCTCCATAACAAGCTATATTTTCGAATGGACGGTAGAATCAATTATTATTACTTTAAAATTGTTTTTTTTTTGATGTTCAGAAGTGCCGCTTAATGGCCTAATTGAATAAAGAAATTAGATTTTGATGAATATATATTATATAGTCCAATCCCATTATATTTGGGGTAGACAATATAAAAGAAGACTCTTCCTTTTGAAGAAGAAGAGAAGTTCTCTTTATTATCATAAGCGCAATAGCAACATACATAACTAAACTCCAGGAAGAGACAAAACTGCCCCGCGGCCCCGTAACAATTTTCATTAGTGTACTCTGTTATACCTGCTACATTGACGCCATTTTTTTATATGTCTAAGCAGCACGACTAGTATTGTCCTTCAGACCGGCAAGCACGGCCTACTGCGATAGGCGTGAGTCACACATTTTTATCACAGTTTGGGAACAAAATCCGTGATAAATGCGTGACACAAGCTTATCATAGAGGCCTTGCTCGCCGGTCAGGTGGACTCCTCCCTTCTTGACTAAGCCTATAGAATTGTAACGATAAAATCTAAGCTTCTTTTCTCGCCTTACATCGAACTTAAACATAACATACGAAATTTGGGTGTCGGTAGGTAGTGTTTGTGGTACCTACCTTTACATTCTGCCTAAATCTTTGGGGCAGTGAATTATTATGTTAAAACTATAGGTACAGATGGCGCCATTACAAGCTATTATGTATATTTAATTTGCCTTGTTGACCGAGAGAACGCGAAGCGCGAGCGAAGCGTCTCCGTATTAGCTTGGACAAAAATGCTTTCGTATGTCCAGACTTCTGGATGACCGGCTGTTCTCTACAGGTCCTATTTCTCAACCGATTCTCGTGGAATTTTGTGAGCAGGTTTGATAAAATATGTAATTTTTTGTCGTTTCAGTATTTGGAAATTTAAAAAAAAACTCCAAATGCTGAATCAATGAGACAGAATCGCGAGGTCTAGCCAGCTCACAGAGCCACTAGTTAGTTAGATACTATAATATTACGGTCAAATCTTGTAACTGAACATTAAAACAATTATCACCAACCGATTGACCTGAAATTTTGCATACGTTTAGTTTGGCTGACAATGCATGGTTAGCTAACTGGTATCTTTCTAAATACAATATGGCAGAACCTCAAAGATGTTGGACCAATTGGTTTTATGCTCTCCCTTGATATGTGTATCAAATGAAAAGGGTTGTTGAGAGAGCTTGTTTATCAAAGTTTTATTTAAAAATTAAAAACTTTTATTTAACTTGCCCAGTTAGTTGGTTTGTCAGTTAGTATGTATGGACCAAATCTTGCAACTGAGTTTTAGAACAGTAGCTAATCCCCAACCGACTGAGCTGCAATTTGACATACAAGTTTGAATTGGCTGAAAATACACAGTTTGTGTGACATCATTCTAAATCCAATATGGTGGATCAATTTATTTTTAAGCATCCCCATGATATGGTTCAAACGAAAGGTTTTGCTAAGAGGAATACAAAAGCTTGTTTAAAAAAAAATTTTTAAATTATTAATTTTATTTTTCATATCTTTTTTCTCTCCTCCCCAGGTGGCCTGCGCCTTCTTCGCATTCCAGCGGTTCCGCGTGGGCGCAGACGCGGCCTTCGCGCCCGCCTACGAGGTGGAGGGCGCGGTGGGCAGCCCGGGCGCCTTCCCCGCCTACCCCGCCGCCCCCGACCCGCAGCCCGCCTACAGCGACCCGCCCTTCTCGCAGACACATGGCTCTGGTCAGTATGATACGGGCTCTTGAAGTTCAACAATGGGAATGGACAAACATTTCGGTCGAAATTAAAGAGTCCTAAACAGTTTACAGCAAGTGCTATTGAAAATTCCTTTTGAAAATACAAATTTTGCATGTCCTGGGAGTCGAGCCCAGAATCCAGGGATCAGAATTTGCACTTGGGACCACTAGATCTCGTCGGTCAATGTAGTTAGTCACAGTTGGCCTGGCGGTCATAACATAACTCAGAAAAGTTTGGGACAGATTTAACTTAAAAAAGTTAAAATACAGGATGTTCAATAAAAACTTACAATACAGGATGTTCAGAAAAACTTACAATACAGGATTTTAATAAAAACTTACAATACAGATTGTCCAATAAAAGTTACAATACAGATTGTCCAATAAAAAGTTACAATGTTATGATTTTAATGTGATCTGTTTTTGATTTCAGGAAACATCGACTACACGGCCCCAACATACTAAGCTGTTTCACGGCATCAGGATAATTGATTCTCAAATTTTATTTGCAATCTCACACACCTGCATGAGTAATAATTTTATTACGCTAGCAAAACATATGAATCGCATAAATCATTGAATACCTACTACTGACAATCGACTAATTCGTTGCATCCGATTTTGTAAACTCGATTTTTACCATCGATAGTCGATACCTACTTTAGTAATACAACCAAAGATTTACCAAACTATTCTGTACATACAAAAATGTATGTTATTATTGATTATTATTACTTATTAAAAAGTTGTTCAGTGATAGACATCATGTCCACTTATTTTAATGAAGCTTATTTTTCTATTTATTTATTAAGTGTAGGCTTATTCAGTCATTATTACATTAAATTATACCAAAGTTCATGTATTATAATCAGGAGATATATATTATTATATATTCATGTATATGAGAACGTGTATCGCTTCACAGTACCTGCTTGTAGGTATATCTTGACAATATTCACGTATATAATGTAATATAACATCATATATTATATGTAAATAACAATGTATTGTAAACAGATATATTAAATACTATAAAATTATTCCTGGTCTCAAACGACGAAACAAACTTTTTTTTTTTTATTATTCTCTTCAAATGGGCCAAGTAATTTATTTGTAACAATGTTATTTACGCCTAAATATTCTACTTAATCGCAGTTTTAAAACATTCTAGTAAAAAATATTAACTTTTAATTTTACCCGCCTCGGTGGTGCTGCCACCTGTCGTTTGAGACCGCAAACCCGTGTCATGTGATTTTTTATTTCCAGTTAATTCTTCACTATCATCGTGCCATGTCTTTGAACTTTATAGAGCGTTTATTTTTTAAATAAAAAGTGTTAATTTGTCCTATCAGCCAGTTTCAAGTCACCCATACCTTATTGTCACGTCGTATTGATAATACATAATATATATAAGTATTTAAGAGCAATCCTTGAGCAGTGTGGTTACTAAGATAAATAAAAAAACTATATTCTGAAATTATTCTAGAATTTATAAATTTTGCCTTATTATGGGAACTGATAAAAAAATATTGCACTATTTAATTATCACAATTCTAGATAAAGCAAAAAAAATGAGGTAGTGCAAATAATTCGTTCAATTGACTAAAATATCCTATACATTAATATAATATGTATTGTATATCATATCTATATTATATTCAAATATAACAATATATATCATATATAAGATGCTATCTTAGTGACTACCCTGTATAATGTACAATGTAACCAAGCTTGAAAATATATAAAAAAATCTTATAACTAGGACGAAATATTAATTACATTAGTTAATATTTACTCGTAAACAGCATATCGTCATTATTTACTTTATCTTTATAAAAAAACTACACAACATTGGTCTTTGGGCATTATTAATACATATTATTGAAACCACATTTTAGATATTAAAACGCTTTTAAAGTGCGTAGCTTTAGTCTACTTTGGACGGAATCGGAGCAGTTTTATTATTAATATACAGGATTATTTTCAACGTGAACCTTAAATTCACAATTAAGCATCTGTTACAAAATCTGTAAAAAAAACATAATTTCGTTGTTTTGCATAATCAGTGCAAGAATTTGATCTAACAAAATCCGAGTCGTTGGAAAATCATCCTGTATATTGCATCTGCAAAGACAAAATGTGTTGTATATTCTCTATCTCATTAATTTCTAAGAGGTGTTACTAAAGATAGTGTATATTTTGTCTCTCAATATCCACAAAATGTAACTTATAAATCTAATACATTCAGTATTAATACATAGTTATATAATTATGTATGACGTAAGCGCTTTACCCAAGATCATAGTATTTTTTTAATATAAAATTATATTCTAGGAAATGCTATCTCAATACTAGACTATATTTAATTTCGGGGCACATTTTTATTATTTCTCTTACATATTTTTAATGGTCTTACAGAGCTAAGGTATCGTTGTAATATGAGGTCTATTGTAGTACTGTTAAGGTCTAAAATTCAGTACAAAACATTTGACCCCAGGGTAAATAATTGAAATGTGTCCTATTAGGACTTTGAAGAGTCAGCTTGCTGATAGATTGATGTTTATTAATGGAAAACTATTAAAGTATATTTGTAAGTGTGTTTGTTGTACTCACTATGTATAGAAAAGTACTTATTGTGTGGAAAATGGTGTCCTATACAGATTGTATAAATCGACGGACAATTGTGTGAATCTCCTTAAAAGTATTTTTCAACTCGAATATAATTTAACAGTGCGTTAGAATCGTGCGAAAAACTAAATTCGCATTTCTTAATTAATTCTAGGATATTAAATGTGTGCAATAATGGTTCTAAACTCTATTATTTCAAATATTTAAATAATTATATAGCGGGGTATTTATCAATGTTGGCTTAAACGTCAGCTAGCCTGTAGTTGTCTTTATCACTTCCATAGCTTGCACTATAATTTAAATAAAGAATTCTTAGCAATAATATTGGTATTCAGATGTATTCTTAACTCAAAAAAGTATTTATTCACCGTTAATGTTGCCAGCACTTCGATTTTTTACGCTTGCAAGCTTACAGAGTAATGAGTACATCTGAATTGAGTAACGTTCATATCAGTCTTATGTGTTATGGGCATTGTCGTAAAAAAATACATTTCAATCGAGGTATATATTTAGGTGAATATATAAAACTATTATAACAAACTTTCTATCATATGCACTACGTAAATAAATATTCACACATTCCAATCTAATAAATATTTTTATATATTCAGACCTATGTGGTGGGGGTAGATAATGTATGGTGTTCTATTCTATAAAAAAAGGAAAAAACCTGATTGGCTTTCTATCACCTGGGAATTAAAAAATCTGGGCCAATTAATTTTCTGACTCATTCTATTGATAGGAAATCACAACTTTGTACAGTTAAGGGTCAAAAGTGCAGTCACACTGTACCAAAATGGCAACGCCATTTTTTTTGTTAGAATAATTTCAACTTTTCACGGTTAGAAGGTTTCAAGTATATTTTAATTTCTATATAACATATTAAATCAGTTGTGGATAGTTTAAATTATTCTACAAAAACTAGCCATTTGAGTTTTGGGAAAGTAACCCTAAGTTTCTCACCTCAAAATTATCGCAGAATTAATGTGACAAATTGTCAAGCGCGCGTTATCTGCCGTGTTTGGTTGAATGCATTTTCAATAGCCAATCACAGCAGATAACGCGTGCTTGACAATTTGTCACATTAATTCTGCGATAATTTTCAGCTGAGAAACTCGGGGTGAGACTGTACTTTTGACCCTTGACTGTGCTTGAATTTGCTATAAGGACTAAATGCAAATATACCACTGTTATCGCATAGGTACATATTTTATAAGCCATTATGTTTCTGTAATAACTGTAATAAGCATAACTAAAATGCCACAAAATGCCCTTTCAGCACATGATTGATAGAAAATTATCTAATAAAAACTAATTGTTGTATTGTTGACATAAACGCTAAAATGTAAACATTCATCTGTACACTAAACGTAGATAATATTAGCCGTAGATATGTACCTTGTATGTTGGTTAGTATGTTCTGAAGATAATAAAAAAAATCTACTAAACATTAAAAAAAATATTGTAATAAGTGTTGAGTATTTTAATGCTAAAGTCGTTCAGTGTTCGGTAATACCTACTTAATATTAAGACGAGTGTATAAAAAGATGTTTTATTTATTTTCTGTTTTATTTTTTTATTGTATTCTGGTAGGTACTTATTTTTAAGTTACCAAAGACATTTCTGGGAGGTGGGATGTGGAAAATTCAAGAATCTCGAAAAAAATTGAGGTCGATTACTTTTTTATTTAAAATAAAAATTGTGGGTAGTTACTACGTACCCAAATTAACACAAAAAATTTGGAGCAATGGAGGAATTGTACGTTATCAAGTTTAAGTAGAATAAAACCTGAATTAAGATTGAGGGTAGCTGAAACTACTCTTTCATGCAGGTAGCCTTTTAATTCAATGACAATATTATTTCAGGGTCTGAAAATACTCAGAATATTAAAAAAAATCCTTTACAATGGCGCAACTCAGAAAGATGAAAAATACATTTTCTAATCCTAAAAAAAATACAGCGAATTGAAAATTTAAAGTAACTCTGTATAGTCCGTTGACTTAAAAGGTAAAAACCACAGATAATATGAACTAATAATTTAGAGTGTAAAAACTAATACTTTGTTTTGACTTCAGATCTTCAGTAGGTACTTCCTACTTCTTTATACAATTCTACATCTCATCTCAGAATAATATTAAAGACATTATTGTGTATTTACTTAATCTGATTCATTTTTTTTTCTTGTTGATTCATTTGGGCTCGAGAGTCGATCGCGTCGTTCGTTGTATTTTTACATTTTGAATATAACTATCGTTTTGGATTGCAAAGGTAGCCTTCATTGCTTATGTATAAATATTTATGTACTGATAAATAAATACCTACATAGATTTTAAAGATAAGCTTTTGAACGTGTGCTTAAATAGTGATCATGTATTGAAAGTGACAAAATACCGTGAAATCTGAAATCAGTGTTGCAATATTGCAAAAAAAAATGTGGCTAAATAACAGGTATTTAATCATAGGTAGGTATGTCGATTATTATCAGCTACAGTATACAATACTGCGATAAGCCCAAGATAACACGGTTTATTCGGAATTCGAAGGTCTTATCTTGAAATAAGTGACCTGATTTGTATTGATAACAATTTTTATAGACGAGACTAACGGACGATAATAACGTGGCGCATCAGAATAATATAACCGTTCGATAATATTATGACTTTGTAATGATTAAAATCCTGAACTAATCGTTATTCACTCCTATAATTATATAGCAAAAATTACCAATATAGGTAGATGGTGTGACCATCGGGAAAATCAACTTCTTGTGCTCCCAATCCCAACGCACAAACCAGAGTCCAATTCGGTAGTTATATTCATTATGTACCTTATATGTAATGTGTTAGATGTTCGATAATAATGTGCAAATGAAATAATGGTAAATAAAAATTAATTGGAATAATAGATATTGTGGATGTAGTGTTTTATTTGCCCTCTCCTTTTTAACTTCAATTTTTCAACGTTCGTATTTGAGTATGGAGACCAATTCAGTGGAGGAATAAGCCGATATGGTCCGTTTATTCTCCCTTCATTAGGTACTCCTCTTTGGTGACAAGCGACCCAGGAACACTAGCTTGGCGCCCAACACGGGGCACGATTGCGGTCAGGTGAACCACTAGGCAGTTGTCCCACCGCCGACGATCAGCGAGAAGCGAGTAGAGCTAGATACTAGAAACGAGTTGGCGAGCAGCGAGAAGAGAGTGTGTACTGTGTAGTTCCGATACTTTTGTCGCTATAAATGAAGAAATAATACAGGAAAAACGGTGTTGAATTTTAGTAACTGTACTTTTCATAATTGTTATTATAAGCAAGTGTTCTTGCGCGACGTGCGATTACTCGAACAACTAGCTCGGGGCGATCGAGTATACTACACCCAGTAAGCCAGATAGGGCGAGTTAAAGAGTCGGAAGTCGGTGTCAAAAAACGAAAATACAGGAACACCGACTGCCGAAATTGAAGTTATTTTTCACTTTGTAGTGTTTAGCTATACACTTCTACTTACATATTGACACAAAAATAGCAAATGCGCAGAAAACTCTGCGCAGTTGTATCAGCAACCAACTGCAGAGACACAAAGATCCACTGTGTCGCGAAGTGTCCTAACACAGGCAATCCTTTGCCTAAAAGGACACTTCAAACACTAGACTATTTAGGTACCTACTTCTCATTGTTAAAGGAAATTAAATTATTATTAATATGACTAGCCTGACTAGGTACCTACTGAAATCGCCTCCGCATCTGCGGTGGGACAAGTGCCTTATATAACTATATTGCATTTTTTCGGACAGTGTAAGTAGGTCCTGAATACGTTATCTTATAATTTGGGACAAATCATGAAAATGAGAAAGAACGGAAAATGCCCATTATATAGGTACGGCTTTTAGTCCATACATAATGGACATTCACCTTTTTTACCCAGACAAACGCTATCAATACATTCCGGGTCAACCGAACTCACAGTGTCTCTTGAGCTACGTGGCATCCATTAGGTAGCTACCCGTCCATCTATCATATATCGTATCTAATATCGTATATAATCCATACCTAGCCATCCTACCTATGTTTCAGTGTGCACAGATCGCAATGTGCTCTTATTGGCAATTATTGCAATTGCACTAGAGAATTTTGTTCTATCGCAAAATTCTGCTGCGGATAGAGAGGAAGGTTATATCCTCCTACTTTTCCGCCGCATCCTTTGCAACCATCACTTCCTCGCAGGAGGCGACGGCGTCCCACGTATAAGTGATAGTTCACTTCCGGTCAAGAACTCGACCACGACCGGTAGCGAGAGGTTATCCGTAACACCGATCGCCGTTACACTGACAAGGTCACGGTGTTGCGTTGCCCGGACAGGGAATTCCTCAAGGTTGGCCTGCGCCGTGTGGGAGCAATCTTTGTTCCAGTGAGGACCTTGCAAAGTTGCTAAGGCACGCTAGTAGTTAAGACTAACGCCGCCCGTAGGTAACATAATTATATGTCTACGGTAAAAAGTGGGAGTTATTAATTTAAAAAAGGAATAATAAAAAAAATACAACGAATAGCTTTCTGAATTCGTTTTATTTGACACTTTTACTTACGATTAGAATTATCACAAATAAACAGTGAAAATTACTGATGATTCACAGAATCTAATAAAAAACGGCAACGGGTAGACCTTCAAATTTCTAATGCAACTTGACACAACAGAAAGTGGCAAATTGTTATCAACTAAAGATGCTTACATTGCAAATTAACATTACAGAATTTAAAACAAACTTATCTTACTAAAAATATCGTAGACATTGTTCAGTACTATTTCAAAAATAAGTATTTCACAATAATTTCAGCGTGTTCACCTCACGAGTGATGTAATAATGGATTTCCGAGCGACACTATTTTCAGGATTCCCAGTCAGCTACAAAAGTCATTCAACTGTGCACGGCAGCTGTTAATGACGCCATTTAGTGTAGTTCACACGCTACTCTCCAGCATGTAGTACCTATCTAAAACCGTTGTAGAATTACAGATTTTGAATCAACAATTAAGTCACGAGTATTTATTGCTTTTCACTGGTCTGTACATACCGAAATAGCAACTAGAGTAACTTATGAAACAGAATGGAACCAGACGCCGAAAAAATCTAATTAAAATACAAACGAATTACATTCATTAGCTTATTAGTCGGGGATTTCACATACATATTTACGTTTGTACCTACATTAGATGCGGAAGCCGGATTCACATGAATTGAACTAGTTTGTTCTAAACCCGATTACACATTTCCTAGATGACACAGTATTAAGAACAAGCTGTTTCGTAAAGAATATTTTAACAACAACGGGCTGCCTACGCGGACCTACTTCTACGCGCTTACCCGTTTTTGGGCATCGCCTATTTAACATAGACCATTCTCCAAATCTCTATGGGCCGATTTGCGTCGGAGTAAAAATAATTACTATCTGTTTTAAATCAGCCACAATTGCTAATTGAACAGGATCATTAACAATTATTTTATAGATATTTATACAACTTCTGTAAAATATTTCGCTGATCAATACCACCCTCTGGTTGGACTTAAGAGGTATTGATTTTTTATTATTATTAACAATGAACAACGTTCTGGTTTAGAGATGTTCTGAGGCAAGTTGAACTGGGAAAAATGCGCAAAATTGCCAGTCGCACTGTATTGTAACTACAACTAGAAGTCCTAAGTTTGCTAATTTTTTGTAACAGTGTTACAGAAAGTCGTAAACATATATTATGAACGACGAAAGTATATACTTAAAGCTAAAATAAACACACACACTGTCAGACAGTTTACATTCATCAATGTCGAAACTTAATTAAAAACTTAATCATTAGTATCACTGTTACCAGTATAAAAAGGAACTGAATATGTTGTAGAATACAGATCTAGTTTACAGTTAAAACTTTGGGATTGAAAGTGGTAAAAAGAGTTTGTCCCATTGGCCATTCCGAACCACGGTCTGTCACATCAACATTGGGGTCAACGACTTGATTATGCCATCGTCAAATCAAAGGCGTATATTTGAAGGATGTCTAATAAAACCTACTCTTAATCCCACTGAAGTTTTATGATTCTAATGCTGGCAACTCTATAATATAAGATTCATGAATTTTGTACCATTTCTTAATTATCATATTTTAAAGGTAAATGAACAGTATATCCGTGTTAATAGTAGCTAATAGATGTCTAATGCTTACATGTAGTATGTAATACTATTTATTCCATAATAATAATGAAAAGCATTAGGGCTCTTACAATTTAGACGTTTGGTGTCGGCGGTGCGGTTGTCGTACTGCGAGTGCGACCAGTTGATTTTTTCATACAATTTATGCACACACATACTCTGCCCTGCTGTCGCGCGTGCGCGGCACCAGAGCCGCACTACGCTCTTGTTGTATAAATTGTATGAAAAAAATTAACTGGTTGAACGCAGTACGACACACGCACGGCTGCGGCGCCGCAGAAGGGCGACACAAAACGTATAGGTAGGTATATTAAAAGAGCCCTTAAGAGTTACCAGACTACAACTTTAAAAAATCACTACTGCCAAATAAAAAAAATACAACTGGCAAAATGAAAAGATCTTCAATTGTTTATAGTTTTAAAATAGTTAAGAAACACGTACCTATTTAATTTTTAGAATCTACCACTAATAAAAGTGTAATTATGTATGAAGACACATAATTAGTGACATAATGAGTGGTTTGAGTCAGCTGCATACATAATGTATGTAATTGGTCATGAACATGATATTATGATACTCACAATAATCTAGCCACATTCAAGTCCAATGAGCTATATTTACAATTTTATTCATGTATTCAACTAAAAAAGTTGAAGAAAACCTGGAAAACTACTAATTGAAGGTTTAGTTACGCACTTGCATAGCTATGATTTTTTTTGTTTACAAATATTATATATTTTTTTTACATATTTTTCTATATTTTGTCTATTCTACTGTAACTTCCAAACGCTTTTTTATTCCTTTACTGGTATTTTTTTAGAGCAATTTTTTAATCTATCACTTCTTCAACAACAAATGCCACAGAACATTTAAATTTACTTAAAGCAAAAATAATCCGTAACTTACCGATAATACTCTAGCAATGATTCTATACACCGCATGATAATTAAGATATACTTTTAACATCCCATTTGAGTGACTGTAAACAAATAGTTATTAAAATCTCATACTACAGACCTTGCAATGTTAAGTCTTAAATCCAAAATTTAATTTGAAAAATGTAGTCCATTTCAAGTCCATTATTAGAGTATTGTACAGGTTGTGAATAAATGGAATCACTTCAATAACAATGTTAGACTGTATCCACATCCCATACATGCTCTAAATGCACTTTGAACCACACCAGAACTACAAACGCATTTGTATTGTTAAAGTTACATCTTCGCACATTAAACATTACACATCAGTAAAAAGTTTATTTGTATTTGGAACAGGCCAGCACTTAGAGAAAGTCCTTTGGTTTTGACTATTTACTTTATCTCTAAGCTTAGCCTGTTAGCCTGTACTACTTTTTAGCTTTCGCTGAGTTCCCCTGTTTGTGCGGAGGCGTCCATCTCAATGCAGATGGGTCTACAGACAGCCGGGGCTTCTTAAAATGTGAGCTTGCTAACTGCTCAGCTACTATCTTGGGTGTAACACATATGACATGCTGCCCTTTCCAATACTTCACCATGTTCATAGACTGTAGTGTGGAGATGATGTCTGTTTGAGATATCCCGGTCATTGAACTCAGATCTTTGATACTCAATGTACCTCTGCTCACACTTAATACTTCTAATAAGACATAGGACCAATAAGATCTATAACTTAGTTTTCCCAAGTCTGATAATGGCTTCTCAGGACTACCCACTACGTGCTCAAGCCTGGACAACTCATAACTGAATGCTATAAGCAGCTTACCATAGCCTTGTCTCTGATATGGAGGTAAAGTCAGTATGCACGCAACATTGTTTCCTTCTGGAGAATCCTTCTCTTTAGAAAAATAGCCAACAAGATGTGCTCCTTGCTTATCAACTTCACACAGTATGTAAAATAAGAATTGCTCTATATCAAAATACAATGTTTTGTGATCTAAGAACAGTTTAGCGATTAAACAAAGGTTTTGACAGTAAATCTTGTGTTCCTTGCCATCTGCCTCAAATATAGCTATTGTTCCTTTCCTATAAATCTCACTGCCTATTGGCTGTCGCGCTGTGCACTCGCTCAGGTGGTACCGGTATGTTTTTTCCATTCTCATGTATTTTAGACAGTACTCGCAGATCCAAAGCTTCGACTGTTTGCCATATTCGTCCGGATAAGGGCTGAAGTACCACGTATCTATCTCATATTTGCCGAACTGGATTCTGTCAATGTATTTAACTTTAGTGATAGCTTCGTGTTCCTTTTCGAGCGCTGCTGTTGTGGGGTCCATCTCCGCGTAAGACTTTTGAACATGATTGATTTCATCGTGTTTACGTTTCTGGTTCCTTGTTATTTTTCGGCCGGACTTGTCGGTTAGCAAGTGATCACAGTTTATGTTGTTGTTCGACTGTTCGCACATGTCGAATCTATCTGACATAACCCTGTGGCGGGATACCCATTCATCGAGCCTTCTATCGTAGCCGACATAGTGCACATAATATTCATAACAGCCCTCCGTGGCATTGTATCGCGTCTGTATAATCTCAGCCGGGTGCCATGAGTCATCCGAACGCCGCACCAAATAATGCTCTCCGATGTCGAGAGGCTGCTCCTGGTTCGATTCCGAATCTTCATGGTCCGTGCTCCGGCAATCCGGATTAGGTAATTCATTATTCACTATAGGTTTTTCTAACTCTTTATCACCTTTAGCCATTTTATAACGGCAATCAACGATCGTATCACGCAATACCGCGCAACGCGATCTATCGAAGTCGCCATAATAGCATAGATTATAGAAATTCAAGCGCGCAAAAACGTGCTGCGTGCATAGGGTGGTTACCGAAAACCGTAAAGTTGTTTAGTTTTCGATAAAATTAAGCAATAAAAATAAGGCCAACACGTTCAAATTATCTATTAAAAAGTATTAATTATTCATTAAAATTATTGAGTATTATATACTTAATTTGACAAAAAATAACAATTTCTTGTGGGACAATAAGTTTGTCATGTATAAAAAATGTATTATTGTTTATGGTATTACAATGTTACCAGAAGTATAAAATAAAAAGTTTATGCGGGAGATTTTAGCTTTAGCTGCTTTATAAAATTTTCATCTTAAGGTTGCACATGTCAATCATTCTGCCATAAAAACGTAGTCTGGCGCAAATTAATCCACTGTTTGACGGTGTAAGTTCCAAATAAAAAATTATATCAATTTGTCTCATCATTATCTATGGAAACAAAAAAGAAAAAAAAATACAATTGAAAGTGCCATATTTCAACACTAATTTGAATGCATCTTTGGGCGGAAATAAATACCATTAGGAGAAGAAAAATTGCAATACAACCATACAGGGATAGATTAGTAGTTCAACAATGCAAATAATTTAATTTTGAAAATATACATTTAGTAGTTTTTTCATGATATCCACAGACTACTTAGAGATACTATACTAAAGGTCTGTTTATAAATTTCGTGCGCTTGTCGTCGTCCTAAATCTTCATCCATTTCGCTACGAATTTGCAAAAGTACTAATTCGTACGCGAACTAGCTTCTTATTGCTCATCACATCATCTATCTCTTTCGCACGTGTTGTCGGATGAGATAGCATGCATTTTAACCCCGCGCATAAAATACTAATAGTTCGTGCCGTAGACTAGGTCACCTTTAAGGTTTCTCTCCTACTACAATAAAAACAAGATGAGGATCTTTGACAACATACTTTACTAATGATCGTAAAAAAAACAATTGAAACGTTAGGTTTGCTAATAAATTTTTCGGGATGTGGTGTGGTGAACCCTGGGCCTATCATAGTGCGGGACTGGGACCCTGAAACCAGCTCGTGTATTTAAGAGCCGATCGAACCTCCAACCTCCAAGAGAAAGGAAACCTACGACTGTTCATTTTTAGGGTTCCGTACCCAAAGGGTAAAAACGGGACCCTATTACTGAGACTCCGCGGTCCGTCTGTCTGTCTGTCACCAGGCTGTATCTCATGAACCGTGATAGCTGGACAGTTGAAATTTTCACAGATGATGTAGTTCTGTTGCCGCCATAACAACAAATACTAAAAACAGAATAAAATACATATTTAAATGGGGCTCCCATACAACATACGTGATTTTTGTGCCGTTTTTTTGCGATAATGGTACGGAACCCTTCGTGCGCGAATCCGACTCGCACTTGGCCGGTTTTTTAATCTTATGGACCTGTATATTTTCAATTCTAAGTTAATGGACTGCCACACACCGAAACTAAATAAAGTAACTCAAGACGGCCTCATCTCGGTTAACATAGCAGTACACACGGGTGTCAAGCTAAAAGAAAGTCGACGGCTCATCGGACCGTATGGCTCATCGGGTTTCTACCCGATTTGCCCGGCTAGTACGAGCCTTGACTATAAGGAGTTTTTTTTTTTTATAAGAACTATCAAAATCAACGTTTTCACGAAATAAGGACGACTTCACTATCTTTTTTTCGCCAGACACTGACACTCACATTCAGTCACACAGCTTTGGCATTTAGCCTTGATAAATGATGGGTGAATCTGAATTTATTGTTGGCAACATTATTTGTTAATGCCGACCGAACGTACGTAATCGGCAAGCGAAACGTCTCCACCAAAGTGAACGAAACGGAGGATTCGTGAACAAATTACTCTTATCGCCAGCAAAGATATGAAATTAATATTTTTATCTAAAAACTGTGCAGTTCACTCGTACAAGTGTTGATTGTGATGCGGATGTGTATTGGTTGTAACTAGACGTGGTTAACAGTGCAGTTTTAACAACTCCGAGATATCTGAAGCCACCCTTGTTAATTGTGCTTTATTAGTGACAACGGTCGAGTAGAACGCAGAAATGCAGGCGATAAAATGTGTAGTGGTCGGTGACGGGTAAGTTTTCTATAATTACTTGAAATGCATGCTTTTAGAGTAGCAATTTATTGGTAAACTGTCTGACTCTGACGTCATATTTTAAATTAAATTGTCTTCATACGAAGTTAGTTCGAGCTGTATCCAGCCGTCCAGCGCGTTCGACATTAGTTCTGGTTAAACAACGATAATACACGTTTTATTTACTATTGCCATTGTCCCATTGTGTTCTCGGACTTCGCGAGGGCTGGAAAAAGTATGAGTAATGAGGTGATAAAAAAATAACACGCCAAGTAACCTGTAGGTTATTGTTCTCGGCCTTAGCAACGTTTGGAATATATACCATCATGGATAGGGTCACGAATAAACTGCCAGATGCTTGACTGAAGTAAAAATGTTTTAGTACCTACATCATTATTTGCATGTATTTTGTTGTCTTTGCTGATGAATGTAGCTTCAGTTCTGACGAAAGTTCAGATGGTAATAAAATTGTCATGTTACAAATTATTAGGGAAAAGATCCACTCATGGTTATTGTTGTTTAGTTTCCTCAAACATATCCTTTTGGATGGTCAAACATTACCACATCAGACAGTTGACAACAGTTACATAAAGGTAAAATGTTACCAAAGCTAAAAGTATACCTTTTAGCTTTGGCCTTTTACACCATTGACATACAATATATTATAAAACAAATTAAACCAGGATTGGTCAATTTATCATTGTTTTGGCTTTCATTTGCATTATTTTGTTCTACATTTACAAACCTGCCATAGCTAAGTGCTTCCTTTTTCCAATTGAGGATAGCAATTCAACTGTATTCTTACCATAGAGCCTAATTTAAATATGTAACTTTTTAAATTAGTTGCAAAGGAAGTTACTGTTTGAAAATCATATGTGCCAGGAATACAAAATTGAGGATGAAATGGCATGTTTGTTATTTAATGGTATTTTGACCTTTTATTGAACAGAATGATATAAAACAAGATTTGATATCTTATCTAGAAACCTAATACTTACAGAGAATAGATAAAAACAATGATAAAATTTGATAAAAAACAAGGTATACTAATGCTTGTTTGTCATAAAAATCATAAATTCAACAAGGTGGAAACTTTTGACTAACTATAATAAAATTATAATTCAGGAAGGTTCTTTAATTAGTATTTTCTGTTGCAATTATGTGTAACATAATAATAATTATGATATTCAGTGATGACTGAGAAGTAAAAATACAAAAATAGGTAGTGAAACCACAGATTACTGGTAAATGCAATGCATTCTGCACTGCAATAATGATAGTCATTTTCTTTTCGTGTGAGGATTTGTCTGAGTTAATAAAGCCGCCTCTGGGAACCCCACAGGCCTTGTGACTTGGCTATATCAGACTAACATTAACTAGGTATATATATCAAGTCCAGGTATACTCACAATATTTTCCTCCACCCTGTGATATCCAAGATAAACTTAGAAAGTACATATGAATTTGAAAAAGTCACATTGATACTTGGCTGGATTTGATCCCACAACCTCAAGCACGAGAGGCGAGGTCTTAGCCACTGGGCTACGACACAACAATGATAGTAAAAATTTACTAAGGAAATCCCATAAAATAAAGAAAACATCACAGCAAAAATTACTACGTACTCTACTACTAATATTTGCACAAACATTTGATCAAATTTACCAAGCGGTTTAGTTAAGCCAATGCTAATATGCATGTCTCCGTTGCCCTAGGTTTCGAATATCAGATTGCATTCTAACTCCACAGATGCTGAGTAACACAATATTGTATAGTTAATTGATACTGTGATATATTGCTTTGCAATGAGAACCTGCCCTTACTGAGTCATAATACACAGGCCTTTATGAGATCATACACCATAGCACATATGTGTGCAATTTTTTTTTTTTTTTTTTCTATATTAATAAAAACTAATGTTCTTAATAACAAATTACAATCTAGCCTTAATAGACTAATAAGCAATTTAACTCTAACTTATTATTATAATGTAAAATGTTATGACTAAGAATAGTGTGTGTGCAATTGGTAATTATTTGTTTGAGGAGTTTTTCCAATGAGGATGGTTCACTGCTGTTTTAGTATGAGATTTTCTACTGCACAGCCATTTGTTGCCAACTTCAGACCGGCCAAAAATATTGCAGATTACTCTTACATACATACCCACTAGGTGGACCAATGACCTGGTTAAGGTTGCAGGAAGGCGCTGGATGCGAGACGCACGGGATCGATCAATGTGGCGACGCCTGGAGGAGGCCTATGTCCAGCAGTGGATGGCTTTCGGCTGAAATGATGATGATGATGACATACCATTTTTGGTAGGACACTAAAGTGGTGTGTATTGTAAAATAATAAAAAATACATTGATTTGGGTAAAATACAGTAATTTCAGGCAAAACAAGAAACCAACATGTAGGTCAGACAGCTGTAGGCAGAAAGTCTGTAGTTTTTCTCACCCTGCTTTACTTTACTGATTAAATTTGTTGCGGGACCCCATAACAGCTGAATCCTTTATCCCTGACTTGATCAGAATCATTGCCACTGTGCTTCTCCTGTGATTGCCACTGTTGATTCTGGCTTTCAGGAGTTGCCATGATTGGGAATAGCATGTTTGACTTGTGCCATAAAAAAATCGGAACGAAATAGATTTCTCTCTATGGTAATATTATTGTTTACAATTTAGCAACATTTTATCTACTTACTAAAGAAGACTTATAAATAAATGATCTGCCTAAATAGTTATGGTTGCGGGCATGCGCTGGATGCGAGATGCACAGGATCGGTCAATATGGGGGAGGCCTATGTTCAGCAGTGGATGTCTTTCGACTGAAATGATGATGATAACATAATAATGATCATCACTCACTCTTTAAGGACATTTCTATTATTAAAGCAATTATAATTATAGCACAATAGCATTGTTCCTAATAATAACAACAAAGACAATACTATCAGAGTACCTAACATAAATGGTCCATTCTTACTAAACAATATTTTTAGCACATAGGTAAGTAATTACTAAATATAATTTTCGAGCTACATACACATGGTAGGTACCTACACTAGCAATTATCTATCTGCCTTCCGTGACCCATCCTACAGGAAACATTATTTTTTACAGGATAAAAATAGCCTGTGATTTTCAACAATAGTGTAGCTTTCCTACTTTCAGAGATAATCTCTTACAAACATATTTACTTCTATAAAATATTAGATTTTATCTTTCATTTTCTCATGCACAAAGACCGCAAGTAGGACAGTCTCAATGGGCTAATATTTGACTTCCTTTTAGCACTACCACTATGTAATTGATCTCCTCACCTAGAATGCATTCTTTACTGCTTATTCAGTTGAGCATCTGTTTGCATTTACTATTTAAACAGCCATTTCTATTTTGGAGAGAAGTCTGATGTTAAATATTTTAATTTAAAGTGAAACAAAGAACAGTATCTATAATATGTTTTCTACTTAAAATAGGCTGGTTTTTCTGACTTCTCTTATCCTTACCATCAACATTACCTACTCTACTTCTATCCTCAATGAAGTCTTCATCAGTTTGCTGCACAGATCCTCATGAGTCTCTTTCTTGTTGTTCTTCTGTCACTGTTTGGCTGTTCATACTTCTTCCATCAAAATCTGACACTCCTATGGAAACAGTAAACGGATTGCAGTCCTTTGTTTTAATAGTTGTTTGTGCAGAATCAACCACTCACTAGCTCTGTAATCAAATTCCATTAACTTTCTAACCCACTGCAATTTACAGGTCAGCAAAAACTCATGGCCTAATTTGTAGCTAGGTATCTTGTTGTTTCCTCGGATCTCATTAGAGCGTTATCCAATCTCACGTAAACACAAAACTCGACTCGAGTATAATATCGCACGCTCGCGACCTTTGTTCAATCATTTTGTGCACATAATCTTGAAATCGAGGGCATGTTCGAAAATCATGGCGGATAATAAACAACGTTCAGTTTTCCAGGAAATTTGGTGTTTATCTGTAGAAAAATAAGACCTAGGTTAATGTAGCCTACTTAACGCACTAATAATAAAAATCTATTTACGTTCGTCACACATTCTGTTGTTTTTACAAATCCGCACGACGTTTGAAGGTCGTCTTAAATAGAATTGGATGCACACATTACCTTTTTATACTATTTTACGAGTTACGAGTTGGTGTCTTTTCCTATTTCCTTCAGAGTTAAGACTCCTTGGGTCTCATGAGAGGATTATTCCTTTTCGGACCACAAGTTTTTACACAGGTCGTTTAAGTACCCACCGTAAAGAACTAGGCTTCCATTCTTCGATTTCCAGGAATGTTTTTATAGAGATTCGTAATTTCAAATCCGAGACCAAAGAAAAAATAAAACAGAACCTTACTGCAGAACTTTCAAACCAGTTTTCGTGAGCCTCTTGAACATTTTAGATTTATTTGCTGCGCTTCCCGCCAGACCACGATCAAGTTTCCGAACGACTTTGAAAATATATTTACTCAGCACTTTACAAGAAAGGGATTGCAGACTGCTTTCCAAAAAGTGCACGATCACAGAGTTCGTTAGTTTTACATAACATATAATCAATCACGTTAATCTTTGTTCATAGAATAGAAACTTAGAAAGTCTGGCGTTCTTATAAAAGTTCTGCTATCCTACTAAAGTATTTGATAGGAGGGGTAACGATGAGCGATCTCTTTCGATGCATATAGCCAGACATACGGCTACAGCCTTGATCCTCAAAGGGCAGAGGTGTATTGTTAACCCATAGATAGCGGTGACAGAATGAACTATTCGATCAAACGATGACACTAAAAGGCGAGGCCAATTGATTCGATATCTAAATGTATGAAAAAAACAGCCAAGTACAGGTCGGAGTCGCGCACGAAAGGTTCTGTACCATTATCGCAAAAAAAAACTGCCCCCCTTAAATATTTATTTTATTCTGTTTTTAGTAGGTATTTGTGTGTTATAGCGGCAACAGAAATACATCATCTGTGAAAATTTCAACTGTCTAGCTATCACGGTTCATGAGATACAGCCTGGTGACAGACAGTAGTCTTAATAATAGGATCCCGTTTTTACCCTTTGGTTACGGAACCCTAAAAAGGTGTGTGTGTGTGTGTATGTATCAGCTGTTTATCTGCAGTGCAAATTGGTAGATTCAACTGAAAAAACCGGGTTATTATATTAGCGACTTGATTCTAATTGAACTTATTGCGATCTTGTTTATTTTACAATACAAACTTAGATCCCAAGGTAGTTGTTACCGACTTAAAAAAAGGAGGTACGTATGTTATATTGTTGGAACTGCACAATATTCACATATCTGTCTTTTAATTTTAAGCATGTCTGTCAAATTCCGTAAGTGAATGTATATGTATGTCTGTCCACGCATTTTTCCGAAACTACTTATGGGATCGTGATCATTTTTTTTGTGTTGGATTGAGTATCTCTCAACTTAGGCAATCGGTCCAGCAGTTTTCAAGATATGGAGCATACAACCGAACTCCTTAGTGACAAACAGCACGAATGTGTACATTTAGTTATTATGAGTATTTTTTCAATCCTTAAGGTAGGTACCTTACTTTAGAACTTCCTCATTTTTGTGATGGTGTACTAAAACTAAAAAGAGAGAAATAAAAACTTTTTCACAAAAAATAAACTGACTTCAAAAGCAAAACACTAAATAGTGCATAATAATTTTTCGGAAGTCGGTGTCGAACAATGACCAAAAACATCGACTTCCGAAACGAAAGTTTTGAAGCCAGTTAATTTTTTTGTGAAAAAGATTTAACTTCTGAGGTATAACAGCTTAGATATTAGAGCCATAACGTCAAACCTATTTCTTATGTAACTTCACCAAGATTGGAAGTAGACTTTCTACCTTTTGGCAAGATTTCCTGTCATTGTGAATGGAAGTCGAAACAATGGGTTTTCATTTGTGTAGTTGAAATAGGGCACAGCCTTATATACAAGCCTTTCTAAATAACTACACTTTTACTGAAGAGAACTTATGTTAAAGGTATATTTCTTGGTATAATAGTTGGAAGACGTACCTATTCAACATTGAAGTTTGTAGTTCGATGATTAATCCAATTATCGAAATATTTGTGTGCACCTGTTTGCTACTCACTATTACTAATGAATCATTCCTAACTCATTAGGCATAATTGATTAATTAAAATATGCTACCACTGCGGTCATAAAATGAAGTAGGTAAATCTTAAAGCACGAAATGCTAGGTAAAGCAAATCTTTATCTGAAGCAGTGAGATAATGGAAATTCCTATAATTTTCTCCGTACAGGTAGTACGGAGAAAATTATAGGAACTTATTGGGTAGTTTACTGAAAATTTGTTTTTTGTCCATCAGGTATATTAGTAAAAAAATATTGCACAGACATGTATTCTTCTTTTGACACGTAAACACAAAGTGACTACGATATAATATTGTGCGTTGCAATATCGTGTGACGTCATGCCGTTAGTAAACTTTATACTGCCTTAGTAACGTCACAAGCCCCAACTCCTGAACTTTAATGCGCTTTAACTTTAAATTTGTATTGATTTGGTAAAGCAAATGAATACGTGTCCAATATTATTTGATAATCTCACTGACGGACTAAATAGAATTAACATTTTTCTACCCAGGCAACATCCCTATTGGCATCTAAAGTAGACCTACCCAGAACATACGTCTGGTATCTCTGGTTTATCGTACCTATTTTCATGTTATCACTATGAACAATCGACTATTGATTGAGTATTTTATTAGTATCGATAACGGATAACGATAACGTTTTGTAGGCTTTTGCGTTCTTAGAAACGTACGATTTTACTATCGTTTAATTCATATTTCTAGATAACCTTTAGGCGACTTTAACTTGCAATTAATTCGTATCTACTAATCGTTTTAGTCAGACTCTGTAGACAGATGGGGGTACTCTGATCAGCCATTATGCGACTGCGGAACCACTCCACAAACGATGGCCCATCTCTTGTCCTGTTCCTTATGCAAAAACTCTTGCACCATGAGAGATCTTTGCGAGGCCAGCGCTAAGCCTATTGACGTCGCTGAGTATTAGTCGAAGAAAGTTTAAATTATGTACAAAGAATCCTCGAAACGAAGAAGAAGAACAACTAGGTACCTTTACGTTTATCTCTAGTAACGCCACGTGGCCAAGTCTCGTAACCATCCCAGTAGTTACAGCAGTCATCTCAGTGACTACTCACACAACCATAGTCATCCTGACAAGGCCTCGTGACCATCCCAGTGCAGTGGCTACAGTAGTCATCTCAGTGACCACTGACACAACCATAGCCATCCTGACAAGCAGCCTTATTGCGTTATGAATTCGGCAAGGCAAAGACGGCAAATTTTCATACTCTTTGTATGAAAATTTGCCGTCTAAGTAATGGGTAAATTTTTTATATTCATTGCCGAATTCATTACACAATTAGGCTGCAGGTCTCGTAACCATCCCAGTGGCTACAGCAGTCATCCCACTCAAGCAATCATAGTCATCCTGACCAGGTCTCATAAATTCGTAACAATCCCAGTGCCTAAAGAAGTCATCTCACAGACCACTCACCAACCGAGCTCAACAACATCTCGCATAGAAAGCAAATAATAACCGCTTTTAAAATTAATCTACCGTAATATTGCCAACAATGAGAGTCATTAGCTCGACAGCTGTAACTGACATACAGCAGTCTACTTTCGTTTCTATTGTGTAATCAATCGGATTAGACATAGCCGGGGGCACTGTTGGTCTGTTGCAAACGGCAGACCGTATGTCCCTACGACTTTAGGCAATGCTCACCCGCATACAAAACCGGCTTGATACTCATACGTAATCAAATTAAGGGTACCCGACTGTACAAATCCACGGGCCACGGCCTCAAGTTAACAATCTGATTGCTTTTGATTAAGTGATTGATGCTGGTGGGTAAGCAGATATACCATGTTATGGAATTATGTAAGTACCGTATGTGGTAGTACTCTTTTGTGTAAAGCAAAGGCTGGGATCATAGGTATATCAGACAGAACTCGTCTAAAATTGACTGCTTTGTTAGTCTAAGTGGTAGTATAGCAAGCTCTACTGCTAAACATGAGGTCTTAGTTTCTATTCCCGGATCGAGCAAAGTGTTTTAAACCGACTGCCCAAAAAGAAGGAGCTTCTATGTTCGACTTCATGTTTTTTTTTTTTTGTGGTAGGTATATAATAAACAAGTTCTAAAGTAAGGAACCTGTAATTCCCACAGTGATGCCAGAATAGATTAGCCGAATAACATGTCAGTTGAACATAACCGGTGGAATGAGAGTGTACCAGGGTGAACCTAGGGTGATCTGCGTACCCGTTTAGAGCATGCTGGCGTGATGGTAGGTTTGAAATGGTGTAAACAAGGCTTTTTGGAAGTAGGTTGGACTTCCAAAAAAAAACACTACAAAGTGAAAAATTACTGCAATTTCGGCAGTCGATGTCAAAAAACGAAGAAACGAAAACAGGAACACCGACCTCCGAAATTGAAGTTATTTTTCATTTTGTAGTGTTTTTTTCGGAAGTCGGTTATATTTTTTTCCATCTACCTACAATTGCTCAGTAGCACCCCGGAATCAGAATTTGTGACCTGCTGATGGCAATATTCTCGTCTCCCATTACATAAGACTTGATCATAACTGGCAAAATATGGTTGTCACTTTAGGTGGTCTTTAAGAAATACAGACGTGGTGATTTTATATTGTTACCTCATCTAAAAATTTTCTCAAGAAAAGATGTTTCATTTTCATATTACTTTAGCAAAGGTCGGCAGAATAATAGCGTTTCTGTGTTCAATCGCAGTCAGTACGCGAGCTATTAATTAACTCTGTCCTTGCTACGTTCACAACCAGTTTCTATAAGTGAACCGAACCTTGGCAATAGACTGAAACGCTTCAATGAAGAAGTACACAAGTATCGTTTGAAATTGGTTATGATTCAACCTTCAAGTGGGCCCCGAAAATATCATCCACGCGTTCACTGCGGATTGCTAAATCTTAAATCTCATTAGGTACAAGCACTCGCGTCTGGTTCGTATTTATAATCGCCACAGCCTAATTGGGTCTGTGGTATTTTGTTTTTAAAATATTCGTAGAACCAAAGAGCCAGAGTTTTCTAAACTTGGGTCTCAAGAACGTTTAATTCGTTCCTTAATTACCTGCTAATGATACTGCAGGCTTATTACATATCTTGCAAGAGCAAAAACATAGCGATTTTTGCGCAATAATTGCTCTTCATTATAGAAATTTTAGAGGTTCAGGTGATTTTTTTAGAAATAAGTGCATTTGACAAACAGCGAGCGATTAGCAAACGATTGTGTAGGACCTACCAGACCTACACTGTAAGTAATTCTGACTTTTATGACTTACAGCGTTCGATCGCCCGATGATTGCTGATTGCTGTTTTTACGTAATAAGCCTGCCGTTTTTAGAGTTCTGTACCCAAAGGGTAAAAAAGGGCTCCTATTACTAAGACTCCACGATCCGTCTGTCACCAGTTTGTAACTCATGAACCGTGATAGCAAGACAGTTAAAATTTTCACAGATGATGTATTTCTGTTGCCGCTATAACAACAAATACTAAAAACAGAATAAAATAAATATTTAAGTGGGGCTCCCATACAACAAACGTGATTTTTGTGCCGTTTTTTTGCGATAATGGTACGGAACCCTTCGTGCGCGAGTCCGACTCGCACTTGGCCGGTTTTTATTTATGTTATGAGTCAGAGACAAAATTTCTAGGTTTGTGATTGAAAAAACCTTGGTGTTTTTTACCAGTAAATAGCAGGAACATGAAAGTATTTTTCTTTTCAAACTTTGCTCCACACTGGGCATTCCTTCATGTATCGTGGAAACGTTTATAAACATATGAACTCGCATACACCACCCAGAGCCGGTACACAATCTGTAGGTCAAACAAATATTTGATACGTGTGGGAATCGAACCCGCGACACGCAGCGCAGCAGTCAAACGCTCAACCACTGCGACAACCGTGAAAATTAGGTAGATAATAATAATTATGTATCTGTAATAAATAATAATCGGTTAATGTACAAAACTAAACGTATATTTAGGTCAAACAAAGGTAACAATACTGAATCAGGTATTATATTATATTAGATAAAAATAAACATTAGTTGTTGTAAATCTAAATTTATCACGATTGTTATGTTTTCCTTCCTTTTCGATGCTGTTGACTATGGACCATAAATAATTAAATAATCGAACTCAGATAACATAATCGATATTTTAGAATAATCTGTGCTCCAATTTATTTACAGGAAAACGACAAATAAACGTGCCTAATAGATTTATTATGGTAAAAAGTATTTTAAATCTGATTAGCCAGCAGCCCCGCCTCTCGTAAATGTCGAAAATTATCCCACGGAAACACTACCGGGATATGTACCTAGTATCCTATGTATCCAGATTATGGGTACTCGTGTTTTTTTTTTTTTAAATACTTTCAGCCGTTTAGACGTATTTATTAACAAACATACAGACTTTTACTAGACCTCTCACCAGGTGGACTGATGACCTGAGGCCTTAGTGCGAGTTTTTACTCACGGTCAATCGCGTTAACGTAAACGTCAATTTGTATTGAAACTGGATAAGCGCCGTCTGGGGACAGTAAGGAGAAAACTCTTTTTTTGTATACATTTTGACATATGAGATCGTTTACGTAACACGAGTGAGCGTGAGTCACGCGTGAGTAAAAACTCGCACTAAGACCTCTGTTGAAGGTTGCGGTAGTCCGCTGGATGCGAGACGTACGGGACCGGTCACAGTTGACAGTTGGGGAGGCCTATGATGTTCCGGAGTGGACGTTTTTTGGCTGAAGTGATGATGATGATATACACACTTTTACATTTATAATATTAGTAGGGTTAAATAGTCACAAAGTTTTCCGTAAAATTCGCAAAGGATAATTTTAAGTAAATCCCCAACGACGCCGCACAAAACTTATAAAAATGTAAATGAACCGTAATTAGGGAAATTCCAAGGAAATTGCTACAAAGGACAAAAGTTGTCTAAAGCCAAAAGTGGTTATTGGCTACAATCTTGCATAATTTTTATTTCGATGAAGTAGTACAGGAAAAAGGTTATTCAAAATAATTCGACTGATTAGATGAAAAGAAACTAATAAAAAGATGTAAACAAGAAGAAAATCATGCTGTGCAGTGTGCAGTCGCAGTGGATATTCGCGAGCTGGCTGACCAAAACTATGAATATCCCCAGACTGCACAGCATGATTTTCTTCTTGTTTACATCTTTTTATTAGTTTGCTTCGTTAGCAGTCGGGGTTTTTTTTAAATGTCTTTTAAACGTATAAGTGGGATATATTTTAGTAATAACCTCTTAAAACCTTTCATTTTGATACCCCACTCGATGGGTTTGGAAGAAAAAAATAATTGCAACCCCCACAATATAGCGCCCAAAAGCCGCCATGTTCCTTTTTTTAACGTCACTTATCTAAGATCACTTCGGCGGTCAAGACCTATTCAACGGTGTCGTAATTATAAAAATCCGTCTAGTGGTTTGATAGATATGAAGTAATAGAGAATATTACATACATACAAACATACATTCGTTTCCGCATCCATAAACTAAAATGCCTCTAAATCAACATCCGTACCCTGGGAGTTCGAAGCCCTCGGAACGACGTTACCAACGCTACACTGAAAAATTTATGTTCCCAAACATTTTTTTTTTGTTTTATCGCTGTCAGTCTGTGCCACTGTTAATCATAAAAAGTCGTAAATTCCGTTTGGAATTTAATTTCTCATTTCTGTTTACTGTCTCGGCTGTACATAGTCTCCTGTCGTGTATATGTTTCGTTTTTCAGCCTGTTTTCATCCGAGCCACTTCAGCTCCGTAATTGAGTCTCCATATTGCGAGCTCTCGCACGCTTCTACTGATATCAAATTTAAGAGAAGCGGAAATGTAATTTAAGCCTCCTTCCACTTTGACCTGCTTAATATAATCCAGAACTCCGTGTGTCAATAAGCACCCAGGACCAAGTTCCTTATCCGAAATGAGGGTAATTTTAAACTCTGTAAAACTTTATGATGCGTCAGACAATTCGAAATTGTGGGAACATTCAGGCCCATTGTTATGTAATTCAATCCACAGTTATTGTATAGATTGTATTTCTTTACGGTTATTGTATTTTCTTTGTGGTTATTGTTACTGTATTGTCTGGTATTGCAGTTCGAACAAATCAATGTTTTATAAAATAACATTAAACAGTCATTAAGACCAAAATAATAACTGCAGTCGTTAGTATTGTGTCTAGAGTAATGCGCCTGGAGTTCACCATTAACCTTAGAGCCCATTACTGTCAGTCAACAGAGCGTGGGAACCTCGCACCAACCATTCATAAATTATGTTTGATGACACGAAGTCTCAGCGCTCGATAGATGTAAATTTAAATGCTGTATGACTAAGAGACCTTTGTTTAAAAAACCAAATGTTTCGTTCCAAATCAAATATGAAATTGGAACTTGGAACACAGTTTGGGTTCGATCGCGGAGTGTTAGTACTGCGTCGCACGTGCGTGCTAAATAACGCGTAACCTTGCGCTCCCCTCGTCCTGCAGGAACCGGTCGATCCGGCGTATACCGGAATTTCACTCGGAGACAATAGTGGATCCAGTCAGCCGAGCTCTCCCGATCCCCCCGAGATACATCTCGCGACTGCTTGCAGACGGGAAAGTAAATAATGGTCAGGGATCAAGAAATCTGGTTAGCTTTGCATAGCCAGTTCTCTTTACGAACCAACTACTGTAGATATGTTCGAATGGGCTAAAGCTCACTCTTCGCCGCTATATTTATGAAATAGTTACGTTGCAAAAGTGTAAATTTACACTGAAAAAAAAAATCGGTAAACCCAATCGATTTTTCGGTAATATTCACCGCTTTGGGCAGTTAAAATAGAGCCTATTGTCCAAAGAAGTAAAACTAACTGAAAAAAAACAGTTGAGTTATAACAGTAGATTTTACTGTGCATCTGCAACTGTTTTCTGGTCGACTATTTTTACTGTTTGTAAGACAGTAAGTAAAACAGTAAAGGTAAATCAGAATATACAGTAAAAAAAAACAGTAAAGAATGTCTTCTTTACTGTTTTTTTTTACTGTCAAGTAAGTTTTTCTAACAGTAGGTCTAACTGAACTATGATATGTATATCTATAACTGTCATACAACTTTAAGCAAACAGTTGATTTTACTGTGTTTACACAGTACATACTACATGGGACAACATGAATGAGTACTGTGGGATAAACGTAGTAGTAACTATGGAAGGCCAGTTAAAAGTACTGTAAGCAACAGTAGCAGGTAATTTGTGCAGGACTTTAGCAGTTACTGTGCGATCCAGTAGAACGAACTGTAAGTGACTAGTTCTGTTCATTGTAAGTATGCATTAGTAGTGACCGTTTCCTCACAGTAACAGGCATGTAATTCACAGTAAGGTATACTTTGGTTGCTCATTAAAATATACCTTGCTGTCCAGTGGGCAGTACGTTGATTTTACTGTGTTTACACAGTACTTACTACGTGGGACAACATGAATGAGTACTGTGGGATCAACGTAGTAGTTACTATAGAAGGCCAGTTATAAGTACTGTAAGCAACAGTAGCAGGTAATTTGTGCAGGTCTTTAGCAGTTACTGTGCGATCCAGTAGAACGAACTGTAAGTGACTAGTTCTGTTCATTGTAAGTATGCATTAGTAGTGACCGTTTTCTCACAGTAACAGGCATGTAATTCACAGTAAGGTATACTTTGTTTGCTCATTAAAATACACCTTGCTGTCCAGTTGGCAGTACCTTGGATATCAGTTAAAATAATTGATAGTACAATTTAATAACAACCGTTCCCTCTCAGTTATTTGTACAGTGGAAATACGTTACTAGTTACTGTGCGAAAACAGTAACAAATACTGACTGTCAGGTATCAGATACTATGAAAATACTTTAAAAGATACTGTGAGATTTGCTACTAGGAAATGTGGGCACATTAAGGTATACCGTGATTATCAGTTATAACAACTGTGTCTCCATTAAAAGAAACTGTGCCTTACAGGTTTAGGTACATATTTCCACAGTAACATGCAGTGACCGCGCATTACCTAGCACTGTGAGACTCAGTTACTATAACGTATTATCACAGGAACGGGTACTGTAGAAGCTAAGTTGTAAGTACTGTAAGCGAACTTTATTCGGAACTGTTCATTCGCAGTGACAGGTACCTGTTACATCACAGTAATTACTGGGTACCCAACCCAGTAATTACTACTGTATAAATTAATGTTTGAACATTAAGAACATTAGGTACCTGTCACCGCGAATGAACAGTTCCGAATAAAGTTCGCTTACAGTACTTAGGTACTACTGTTCATTCGCAGAGACAGGTACTATTATATCACAGTAATTACAGGGGGTACCCAGTAATTACTGTGATGTAATAGTACCCGTCATTGCGAATGAACAGTTCCGAATATCGTAATATTGAATATTACGATATACAGTAGTAATTACTACTGTTTAATTAAACATTAAACGATGTATAGCGTTATTTCAGCAGCAGTGTGGAATTTCAGTAATAAATGCAAAAACTCGTAAGAATTATATTTATTTTGTATGATTATTACTTTTAGTAGATGACAATTATATATATCGATAATCTGTGATATTATGAATATCATGTAGCGTTTTTCCGGTGCGATATCATAATATTATCTGTCAAATTGAGCAGAGGGAATTTGTCATCGAATGAGGTTTCGTTTCCTGGGTACCAAGCATGGAAGTCGGCAATTAGCTGAAAAAAAAATACTGTGATATTAGGAACCTATGTTATTATTATATTAAGATTTTTTAGTACCTATACTAATGTATAATTTTATGTAGGTCATGCATGGCCCTCGTGGATCTTGATTAACTTTTAATTTGTTCGGCCGATTTGGTGTATTGAGGCGACAAAATTAAACAGACACAAACTTTTGCATTTATAATATTAATATGATAATAATACATACCAAGGTATAGCCCCAAGAGCGTCGAATGCAGGGAAATTCCTGGGTGTATGATTCTTTTTCATTTGATAAAATGCGTTTTAGTCGTTCCTTGTTAGTTTTGTTCCATTTTTCTGCACATGAACTGTAATCATGAACATTGCTTTTTAGCCATTCTATCATTTCCTGTATCTCCTGGTTAGTGTCGTCGTCATTATCAGCAGCAATCAAGTCATCGAAATGAGTTGTAGACCTCTCGCTAGATGAACTGGTAGATGGTTTCGGTGTTAATATTTTTTCAAGTGAACGACGTGCCCGTGGTTCAAAGACTTTGTTGCGGCGATATTTTGCCTTTAAATTGGTAATGGCATCAAAGAGTCGACCGTGAGCCCGTCCCAATGACCCATTGGGTTTCGTATAATAAATGCTGCTATTCTCTTTTGGAAACACTTTCTCTGTAAGTAAAACAAGTACATAACTAATTTAAAAATTACTTATTATATTACACTTATTATATTATACTTGTCGCTACTTATCGCTACTTATTATATTATACTTGTCGATATTTAATATGGCTTCACAAACTGATTTACTGATTTGGCATAGGAAATGAACCTATGTACATATGTGTGCTTGTGATTAATAAACTTACTTATTTCATTTATCCAAGTAATATATGTTTCGGCTGTTACGGGGGCCTTCGGATTTGCCCGAAGTGTGTGTGTAGCTATTTCTCGAACTAGTACCTTACGGTTTTGTTCTCCCAATGGTTGTTGACTTTCTTTTAGAAGCTGCTGGCCATCGGGAGTTTTAGCGAGCAGCGTTGTGAGACTCTGAAAACAGGACAGATTGTTAATGAGAGCACACTACCTATTAAGACCTAGTTTAGAATTAGTTTAGTCTTACTTTAAACTTAGTCAGTTTTAGTTTTAGACCGCCTCATTGGCCTAGTGTTTAGTTTAGTTTATTTATTGATAACGCAGCTAGTAATTAAATAAAATTATTAAAATTATATCCCAGTTGGGAACTATGAGTTTGAAAGGCGATTGACGATCCGCCCAAACACGAAAAATATTAGGCTGATACAGAAATAGTGTTAATTGATAGATAACTTACATCGAGACATAGGAACATGGATTTGCATGACGACGAGGTGCTTGGTGACGATAATGCCGAACTTATTGGTGAATTTGTAAGTCCACCAACATTCTCTCCATACACTTCCACAAGGTTTTCAAGATTGTCACAAATCTTTAAAAAAAACATATAGGTACAGTCAAGGGTCAAAAGTGCAGTCATACTCTCCCAAAACTCAAATGGCTAGTTTTTGTAGAAGAAGTTAAATTATCCACAACTGATTTCATATTTTGTACAGAACTTAAAGTAAAGATTATTCCTACTAATCGCGAAAAGTTGAAATTCTGCTGTCTACAAAAAAATTGCCTTTTCTGTTTTGGTAGAGTATGACTGCACTTTTGACCCTTGAACTGTACTTAAGTTCACAAAAAAAAGATGCCAAGGCGTGCCTATATTTTTATACTTGTGTAACTAGGTACATTATTGTGTGCTTACTTGATTACACTCGGTTACATCGGAATTTAGCTTGGAAGCATTCCACTTCTGAAGCGCTCTTTTAAATTTGGCTTGTGGTCCAAAAGCTGGTATTAACACCCGGATTTGCTCATCTTCGAGCAAAGGCAGCGCCTCTAAGTCAATTTCATGTTCTGAAATAACAAAGTATTATAATTAAATTAATTACAGTCTTGCATACAGATACAGACAGCGGCACATGCCAACACAGATTTTCATTAGCAAAATTTATTAGTATAGTTTATTTTACGTTACGCACTCGACAGTCTACCTACTGTGCAGTCAGTAGCTCGCAACACATGTAAACAGTGTAAGCCAGTCAAGCTACTGACCTGCACGAGTAGGAAGCTATACCTTGGTAGGTACTAGGTACACGATGCAAGCAGTTTTTAGAGTTTTTACGTACCTACATTTAGATAAAATAGAAACCATAAAGCCATAGGTACATACATAGCAAACATATATAGCCGACACAGAGATGCAATGGTACAAGCAATCCCATCCCCAACCTATAGGAAGATTCATGTAATACCGTGTCCACGGGACTGCCCCGACACGGCCTAACGTGAATCTTCACAAGGTGAAAAGTTAAAAACATCACAGAGCATTCCAAAGTGTGTAGGTTATTATATTACCATTAAACTCTAGGACGTGAATGGACACCAAGAAGTCATCTCTGAAACATAAATTAAATCTTATTCAATTTGGCCCTAAAATTGGTAGGAACGTACGCTGGGAAGTAGGTAAATACTTACTTAGTTACTTACCAATAAATTTGTCGACATATTTCTCGAAGCCCCACTCCTTCATTAAACATTCCATATTTGGTTTTGGTTCCTTTTCTTTGCACAGACTTGATAAACTGCGCTGTCACTACTTATTTGTTTGTTAAAAAAAAATTACGCGGTCATGCGAATCGCGGCTATGCGACACAGCGGGAGCTTTGGCGGGAGCGAACTGACTAGTCGAACGCAACGCAATGAAATGAACGAACGAACGCATTCAAGACTGGGCCACTGGCACTCCACGCCCCGCGCCCGGCGCCCCGCTACCTTCCCAATCACGCCACGTTAACGTTAGACAGTTATTTTAAATGTTTTGCTATGATTTAATGCTAATGTTTTAAACATTTAAGGCGGACGGAAGGCCATGAAAATACTTTTCTTTTGTCTAGGTAGATACTTTACTAGGTACTTTAATTAGGCAGAGATGCGAAATTGCTCTTGTTACATTTAAGAAAGAGTAGGGCTTTGATTATAAAGGAGTAGGGTCTGATATTCATATATATGTACGTTCTACCTATTTAACCTACCCTAAGAGCCAGACACGACAACATCTGTGCAGAACTACTACAACACTATAGAGAATACAATTTTACAGAGCGCTGAACGTGCTAGCATCAAGTCTGCATCATCAAACTATAACAACAGGAAAAAAGCAATAATAACAAAAGAAATTATAGAACTTAGTCAACAGCGACACTACTTAAAAAACAAGAACAATAAAACAAAAAGTGAAAAAACTCAACTTAGCAAGATATATAGACAAATAAATAAACAGATTAAGAAAAATATGAGAAAGTATAGAGTCAATATTATAGAAAATCACATCAAAAAATCTGGAGCAGTTAAAAGGGCGTATAAATATCTAACCAACTCAAAACACGTGATGAACCAGCTTCAAAACGAGAAAAAAACTACAGTTACGAGCAGAGATGGGATCATGCAAATAGCCACAAACTTTTACCAGCAACTGTATGCATCACAAGATATCACAAATCAGGAAAAACTAGCCGAGGAAAGAGTTTCTCTAAACAATGACGAAGTACCAATATTTAATATAAATGAAATCGAATGCTCGTTAAAGTTATTAAAACCCGAAAAAAGCCCAGCATCTGATGGTATTACAAACGAAATGCTAATTGCCGGTACAAACGCTCTTACTACACCACTAACAAACCTATTCAATTTAATACTATCAACAAAAGAAATACCTAAACAGTGGACGTGTTCAGATATCGTTTTGCTTTTTAAAAAAGGAGATCCGACATCAATATCTAACTACAGACCAATCAGCCTCACATCATGCGTCTACAAGGTGTTTGCATCGACTCTACTCAGACGTCTTACTAGTATCTTAGATGAACACCAGCCAGTAGAACAGGCAGGTTTTGTAAAGGGGTTTTCTCAAAAATGGTATGTAATGTTGACATAACATCTCTAAAAAGTATCCAGAAAGTGAACTCTACCGGAGACTATTCACAACTGTCCGGTAAGAAGCGAGATTTTAAATTTGGAATCTCCTACTGTCCAGTAAGTAAGTATGTAATTTACTTACTGGACACTTGGTCATCCTTCATCCCTTTTTTTTTTTTATGGCTTCGCACGGTTTAGGTCATCCTCTTTAGATCTGCTTAGAAAAAAAAAACATAGTACCAGACACAGATTAGAGTTTAGCCATTATAACATGGTTAGAGGGAGGCTCCAAATATATATCTATCTCTTTTTGGTATGACATTTTATGAGATACATAATATATTTTGGAGCCTTAAACATCCATTTTATTGTCTGTGACACTTTTTTTTTTTTTTTTTTTATGGGTCTGTGACACATAACGCGACGCAGAAAAAGTATGCACGTTGCGTTTTGTACTTAGTAATGTTGTAGAAGTATAGTGTGGGATTTTATGTTTGTATTTAGTCATTTCAGTTTATAAATCATGTTGGATTAAAGAGTCCGTTAATCAAGATGTACAACAAACAAATATAAATGCCCCCGGTAAATCGATCACAATATCTATCAGTAATTGCCCTAATATGAATGTAACCTTCAATATTAATTAAACGAATTTGTTGTTAAACTTTCTTTCATTTTTGAGAAAAGCATTATACAAACCTCAACCAGTAAGAAAGCCATCCTGGCCTCGTATATAACCGGACCTCACCTGCGGTTCGGTCCGGTTAACTCATACTCGGCCAGGAAGGCTTACTTACTGGATTCTGCTGTAATGTACTATTTCGACAACAGATCACATCCACACTTTGAAACTTGTCATTGAAAAATACAACGAATACGACCTACCTCTCTACATATGCTTTATTGACTATAGTAAAGCATTTGACTCTATATCCCACAATGCAATTTGGCGAACTCTATCTAGGCAAGGAGTGAACCATGACTATATCAATATATTGAAGGAAATATACAACAAAAGTAACGCTAGAATTAAAATAAATGAGTATGGCTCAGCCTTTGAAATTGGAAGAGGAGTGAAACAGGGCGACCCCTTATCTCCAAAACTCTTCATTGCGGTACTCGAAGACATATTCAGAACACTTGAATGGGAAGATAGAGGGATAAAAATATATGGCAACCGCCTCTCGCACTTGCGATTCGCGGATGATATAGTACTGCTCTCGGAAGACCCAAAAGAAATGGAATTTATGATACAGTCACTAAGCAAAGAAAGCAGAAAAGTAGGTCTAGAAATTAACTGGGAGAAAACTAAATTAATGACAAATAGGCATACCATAACTATAAAATCAGACTCAACCGAAATCGAATACGCCGAAGATTATATTTATCTGGGACATTTACTATCCTTCAAGTCATGCAATGATAAAGAAGTAGAGCGAAGAATCAAAATAACCTGGAACAAGTATTGGGCAATGAAGGAGGTATTCAAGAGTAATCTACCAGTTACACTGAAAACTAAAGCTATGCAGACATGTTTAGTGCCCTGTCTCACTTACGCTGCCCAAACATGGCCTTTGTCAACAAAACAGACTCATAAGGTCAAAGTGTGCCAAAATAGCATAGAAAGGAGTCTCCTGGGCCTTAAGCTAAGCGATAAAGTGAGAAATGAAGACGTCAGGAAAATTACCAAGGTAAAAGACATAGCAAGAACCATAATGACCCATAAATGGAAATGGGCTGGGCATGTCCAAAGATCTCCAGGGAACAAATGGTCCAGAATTGTCACTAATTGGTACCCTATTCACAAGAAAAGACGGAAAGGAAGGCCATTCATAAGATGGAGTGATGACATAGTTGCTACAGTGGGAAATACCTGGAGCAGACTGGCAAGAGACAGAGCTAAATGGAGGGAAATGGAGGAGGCTTTCACCGCTAAAGCGGTCCTTACTACAAAACGCGTTAACGCAGTTTAATAAACTAGAAAACTAACAAACTAGAATAAATATAATACTAACACTACAAATAATGTTTAGAATTAATGTAAACTATGTGTAAGGAATAAATAAAGCTTTATTATTATTATTATTATTAAATGCCAAATATGTAGGTACTAACCTAGCAAAGTCTGATAAATCTAGAGTACTTAGATGCATCGGGTAGGTAGACAGGTAATATCAATGCTCCGCCACAGAATATGTACCTACCTACTGTGGCTCCGCCGTCACTCGCGCTCACTTTTGAGTTAGACAATATTACATAATTATCATATAGTTAGGTACATAGTTAGGTAAGTACCTATAGTTTTCTTACCCCCAATTTGCAAGCTGACAACAGCTACCTACCTACCTGCCTAGTTACTTACCTTCCAAAAATATATACCTACTTACATTTATGGTTGTGAATTTATTTCAGAACAATCTGATGGAGAAATGTATCCCTTCTTCTCCTTGGAATACTGAGCTCTTACCATGGTCAGAGACAAATGTACTCAAGCATGGTCAGAACTCAGGGTCAGAATACTTTGATGAAAGGTCTTTGACTAAGGGTATCTGGTACAGAACGATTCAGCCATCTCTCCCACGAGTGCAAACCAAAAAAGAAAATAACACGAGACAAGTAGGTACCTACAATTAATAAATTTCAAGTAATTAATAAGGTAGGTAAAAAAAAAAACACGAGTCAAGTAGGTACCTACAATTAATAAATTTCAAGTAATTAATTAGGTAGAGGAGCTCGTGGCTAAATAATAACAGCCGCACTGGTCGATCACCAAGGTTAAGCAACGCTTGACGAGGTCGGTCCGTGGATGGGTGACAATTTCAACATACCGAGTTTCCTCCGTGCCTCGGAAAGCACGTTAAGCCGTTGGTCCCGGCTGTCATTTGAAGATCTTTGACAGTCGTTATGGGTAGTCAGAAGCTTGAGATCTGACACCAGTCTTGCCAAGGGGTACCGTGTTACCCAGTTACTGGGTTGTGAAGGTCAGATAGGCAGTCGCTCCATGTAAAACACTGTTACCCAGCTGAATCCGGTAAGACTGGAAGCCGACCCCAATATAGTTGGGAAAAAGGCTAGGCAGATGAAGTAATTAATTAGGTAGGTAGATGTTGATCTCTCCGGGTTTCATACGACTGACGTGGCCAGCCCAATCCCATTTTAACCTGGCGGTCTTCTCTCCTACATCGGCAATGCCTGTTAGTGAGCGTAACATTATGTTGGGCACTCGGTCAATCCGTTTGAAGCCAAGAATGCTCGCTCCATCGCCCTTTGGAAAATCTTGAGTAGTGCGTTTTAGTGTGAGTGGAAGGTCGCCCTTCATTTGCGCCTATAAGGACCAGAAGCTCTTCCCGGTATTCTCGATACGACCCGACGTTCGATTTCTTTATCGTGCCTGTTATGGGAGGATGCTATCTGGCCCAAGTAGGTAGTTGTACTCATCGACATATTGTATAGCCTGTCCGTCTACTGTTTGAACAATACGTTTATTTTTGTAGCAGTTATTTTTACTGCTTTTGAAGAGGTTCTGTAGCATACAGAGTATTATTATTAAATGTAATGATAATTTATCTAAATGTGGTGGGCCAATCGTTGAATTGGGCTGATCGAGATCTGCATAACTAAGCAGATTGTAATGTTAGGTAGGTAGGTACAACAAAACAATTTTTCTTCTCCAAAAGAGATGTTTATGAATAAATTTAATGTAACCTAGACACAATGGATAAGTAACTACCTAGTTGTAAACCATACCTACTTTATTAAAGAAAATATTCTTACTTCTTGTTTACTTACGTATTAGATATACTTATACCCTAACCTACCCATTTTCATTACCCATAGGTAGGTAGGTACTACCTATTAGGTTACTTACGCTGTAAATAGTTTTTATATGTTTAAGTAGATACCTGCCTACTGCAGCATAAAAATCAGGGTTTTTATTTTAAATCTTTATTTATTTACGAAGTGGATTAGGATGATTAGATACAATACATACAATTAAAAAACATATGTAGGTACCTTATATTAAACTAGCCTACCCGCAACCTTATAACCGTAATAATAACAGAATAAAGCGTTCTAGCCTCATCGGACAATGGTGAGGCCAGAACGCTATTAAAGAAGTCAACATTAAAACTAAGTAGGTATTGACAAAAGCTTGACGCCTTTGGACCCCCACACGAGCACACTCCGTCAGGACATGATGCACATATTCTTATATGACTCCATGCACAGACATCTCAATTTGGTGAATCGACTTTGCGCATCATAAACCCGAAGCTATTGAGCGGAACGTGTCCGGATCGGAGTCTCAAAGCCGTCACGACTTCTTGCCTGCTCATACTGCCCTCGCTGAACTTACTATAATAAAGAACAAAAAAAGGTACTTTATCCCAATCTACACTCAGGAATTTATCGATTTTTCATAGGAGAAAAAGCGACCTTTTGAGAAGAGTCATTCTGCGAAAGCGAGATTATGAGAAAGCGACCTTTTGCGCCTCATAGGTATCACGTGAAAAAAGTTTCACACGAAAATCTTACACCATAACGATTTTATGTCAATTCGAAGTGTCTATTACTATCAACGGCAATTTCATACTTTAACCCCTATTATTTACAAAACTCTGTAATATTTTTGTTATGCAATAAAAATACTGAATATTACTGAGATGGGCCAATGGTATAATTCCTTGACATCCAGAAGATGGGAGACGACGACGGGGTCGGCCTCGTAAAAAGTGGCAGGACGATCTCATGGCCGGGAGTGGTGGGAGTCTGCGAAAGACCGGGATGCTTGGAAGTGTGCGGCGGAGGTCTTTGCCCAGCAGTGGGATGATATAGGCTATTAAAAAATATGTTCACACAATTGATAGTATTAACTGTTTTTTTTTGCTCCTTACTGTAAGCTAGGTATAAAAACTGTTCAGAAACAGAAAAAATAACTGCTACGATATCAGTTAAGCCAGAAAACGGCAACACTTAAAAGTAACTGCTTGCTTCAGTAACTGTTAAATGTTCAAAAAGTTGATATTAACTGTTTAACTCCTTACTGTATGCTACAGAAACCGTTGAGAAGCAGTAAAAATAACTGCTACGATATCAGTAAAGCCTAAACACGGCAATACTTAAAAGAAACTGCTTGTATCAGTAAACGAACAGTTGATATTAACTGTTTAACTACTTACTGTATGCTACAGAAACTGTTGAGAAGCAGTAAAACTAACTGCTACATTATCAGTAAAGCCTCAATACGACAATACTTAAAAGAAACTGCTTGTACCAGTAACAGTTAAATGTTCAAACAGTTGATTTTAATTGTTTAACTCCTTACTGTATGCTACAGAAACTGTTGAGAAGCAGTAAAAATAACTGCTACGATATCAGTAAAGCCTAAACACGGCAATACTTAAAAGAAACTGCTTATATCAGTAAACGAACAGTTGATATTAACTGTTTAACTCCTTACTGTATGCTACAGAAACCGTTGAGAAGCAGTAAAAATAACTGCTACGATATCAGTAAAGCCTAAACACGGCAATACTTAAAAGAAACTGCTTATATCAGTAAACGAACAGTTGATATTAACTGTTTAACTCCTTACTGTATGCTACAGAAACTGTTCAGAAGCAGAAATAATAACTGCTACGATATCAGTAAAGCCTAAACACGGCAATACTTAAAAGAAACTGCTTGTATCAGTAAAAGAACAGTTGATATTAACTGTTTAACTCCTTACTGTTTGCTACAGAAACTGTTTAGAAGCAGTAAAAATAACTGCTACAATATCAGTAAAGCCTAAACACGGCAATACTTAAAAGAAACTGCTTGCTTCAGTAACTGTTAAATGTTCAAACAGTTGATTTAACTGTTAAGCTCTTTACTGTATGCTATAGAAACTGTTCAGAAGCAGTAAAAATAACTGCTATGATATCAGTAAAGCCCAAACATGGCAATACTTAAAAGAAACTGCTTGTATCAGTAAACAAACAGTTGATTTTAACTGTTTAACTCCTTACTGTATGCTACAGAAACTGTTCCGAAGCAGTAAAAATAACTGCTACGATATCAGTAAAGCCTAAACACGGCAATGCTTAAAAGAAACTGCTTGTATCAGTAAACGAACAGTTGATATTAACTGTTTAACTACTTACTGTATGCTATAGAAACTGTTCAGAAGCAGTAAAAATAACTGCTATGATATCAGTAAAGCCCAAACATGGCAATACTTAAAAGAAACTGCTTGTATCAGCAAACAAACAGTTGATTTTAACTGTTTAACTCCTTACTGTATGCTACAGAAACTGTTCCGAAGCAGTAAAAATAACTGCTACGATATCAGTAAAGCCTAAACACGGCAATACTTAAAAGAAACTGCTTGTATCAGTAAACGAACAGTTGATATTAACTGTTTAACTTCTTACTGTATGCTACAGAAACTGTTCAGAAGCAGTAAAAATAACTGCTACGATACCAGTAAAGCCTAAACACGGGAATACTTAAAAGAAACTGCTTGTATCAGTAAACGAACAGTTGATATTAACTGTTTAACTACTTACTGTATGCTACAGAAACTGTTCAGAAGCAGAAAAAATAACTGCTATGATATCAGTAAAGCCTAAACACGGCAATACTTAAAAGAAACTGCTTGCTTCAGTAACTGTTAAATGTTCAAACAGTTGATTTAACTGTTAAGCTCTTTACTGTATGCTATAGAAACTGTTCAGAAGCAGTAAAAATAACTGCTATGATATCAGTAAAGCCCAAACATGGCAATACTTAAAAGAAACTGCTTGTATCAGTAAACAAACAGTTGATTTTAACTGTTTAACTCCTTACTGTATGCTACAGAAACTGTTCCGAAGCAGTAAAAATAACTGCTACGATATCAGTAAAGCCTAAACTAGGCAATACTTAAAAGAAACTGCTTGTTTCAGTAAACGAACAGTTGATATTAACTGTTTAACTACTTACTGTATGCTATAGAAACTGTTCAGAAGCAGTAAAAATAACTGCTACGATACCAGTAAAGCCTAAACACGGGAATACTTAAAAGAAACTGCTTGTATCAGTAAACGAACAGTTGATATTAACTGTTTAAGTACTTACTGTATGCTATAGAAACTGTTCAGAAGCAGTAAAAATAACTGCTATGATATCAGTAAAGCCTAAACACGGCAATACTTAAAAGAAACTGCTTGTATCAGTAAACGAACAGTTGATATTAACTGTTTAACTACTTACTGTATGCTACAGAAACTGTTCAGAAGCAGTAAAAATAACTGCTACGATATCAGTAAAGCCTAAACACGGGAATACTTAAAAAAAACTGCTTGTATCAGTAAACGAACAGTTGATATTAACTGTTTAACTACTTACTGTATGCTATAGAAACTGTTCAGAAGCAGTAAAAATAACTGCTATGATATCAGTAAAGCCTAAACACGGCAATACTTAAAAGAAACTGCTTGTATCAGTAAACGAACAGTTGATATTAACTGTTTAACTCCTTACTGTATGCTACAGAAACTGTTGAGAAGCAGTAAAACTAACTGCTACATTATCAGTAAAGCCTCAATACGACAATACTTAAAAGAAACTGCTTGTACCAGTAACAGTTAAATGTTCAAACAGTTGATTTTAATTGTTTAGCTTCTAACTGTATGCTACGGAAACTGTTCAGAAGCAGTAAAAATAACTGCTACGATATCAGTAAAGCCTAAACACGGCAATACTTAAAAAAACTGCTTGTTTTAGTTAACGTTAATATTCAAACCATTGAAATAACTGTTTAGCTCTTTACTGTATGCTACAATAACTGTTCAGAAGCAGTCAAAATAACTGCTACGATGTCAGTAAAGCTCTGAAAACGGCAATACTTAAAAGGAACTGTTTGTTTCAGTAAACTTTAATGTTCATCCAATTGAAATAACTGTTTAGCTCTTTACTGTTTTTGCCCATTTCAGTGCACGGTCAATAATCAATTATTTTAACATAAAATAAGTTTCCTGAACTGTTTTTTTTTTTACTGTACAACAACAGTAAAAAGCCTCGTTTTATTTTTTTCAGTGTAGCTTGCGAAAATATAGTATCTGTTACGTAATATTATAGACAAGAGCAATATGATAATATTGAATTACAAAACGCAGTTTCTTTTTTAGAAACCTGAAGCAAGTAATACGCGTGGGTTCCATGAAGGCTGGTCTGACTAGTTGCAATCCGCCGAGCTACAACACGATCGATTTAAATATCCATGGCATATTTGTACGCTCCTAATACAACAACCGTATCGCCCGCGATCGTCTTCGAATTGTAAATCAAATACAAATCAACTGGTCAAGAACAAGACTACATAATTCTACTTTCAGTGAAAGTGATTGCAAAGCACTTGTTTTGATTGGTGGTACTTAGTCACTCAGGCGATAATGGATGTTATTCACGAGCACTTGAATCCTATAATAAATCGCAAAGAAAAATTGAAGAAGCGGACTTTCTAATTTCTACTGGTTAACGAAAAAACGTCGACGAAACAATGGTTTTTGAAGAAAAGCAAGCAATAAACAAACAAAGGATTTTCGAGTTAACCCACTTCCGTTTTGCCGTGTAGCCGAGATGGCTCGAAATGCTCAACCAGCCGTAACAAGAGACTGTTTCCCTCACAAAGCCCTTTCAGCTCTGCCGGTTCGACCCTAGGCCGCTGAGCGTGTAAGTAATTACTGCTCTGCCCTAATTCCTGGTGCCGCTGTGATCCCGGCTAGTCAGTCGACTGACCTGTTTGCTTTCAATGCAAACTGCATCGTTTGTTGAATCGATGAGTTCCAATCAACAGCGTTTGATTGACGAATTTAGGTTACCACGGGCAACTGGGTCGCCAATTTGTGAATGAAACATGAATGCAATAAAAACACTCCATTTAAGATAGTAGTACGTTAAAGTGAGGGATGCCAGTAATACAATTATTGTTCGTTTTGTGTCTGAACAATGGGGTCAAAATAATTACGCTATCAACGCCAGCAACTATTACGAATAAGAAATAGCATCGTGAATTCGTGAGCCCAAACAATAAAGTTATTGTTGCCCACGGCGAGCATACGCATTTTAGTTGCGTCATCGAATATGCCGCAAGTCAAGAGAATAATCGTAACATTACTAGGTCTATTTATAAATGATGATCCCAGGTTGGTAACATCAAAAGGATCCAACGACCTCCGGTATCGGAAAATTTAATTTAGAACTGAAACACGTCCCGAAAATCTGGATCGAACTTGCGGAGAAAATTGAGTTAGCGGCAGACTCGCTAAATTAGCTTCCATGAAATGTTCTTTTGAGTCTCATCAAAATTCGTTCCAACATGAAACATTTTGCTTATGAAAATTCATAACTTGGAGTCTTAGCTTGGAACTAATACTTTGTTAAGACTGTCCCTAATGAGGAGTGGTTTAGTAAATCAATGCGCTTGCATTTTGGGACGTGCACTGGCTTATGAAACAGCATTATTTATGCAGTTTTGACAGCTTTTACTGTTACACACATCCCGTTGTTGTCGATATAAGCGAGCTATTAATTTTCACTGCTGGTATACGGTTCCACACAAACCCTGGCTACGTTACTGCATCATATTAGCATCTCCAGGCACTAACTATAAATGAGTTCACTGTTCATAGCAGTATGTTTGTTGATCAGACAGATACCTTTTGTTTGGTAACCACACTCAAAATAGATGAGCTTTTTGTTTAACCTGCCGTGAAGACCTATTTTCAATGCATTTTACTACCTATAAATTACACGGGATTGCCACGGACGGAAGAACACGCGGAAGCAAAAAGTTACCTAAAGCTATATGTTGCAACCAGTTGCAAATATTACTGTTGTACGTTTATTGGAATGGATTGCATTGAACTGGTGACCTTTCGATTGCCAGTCAACAACATAGTCGTTAGGCGGTCATTCTACTAGTTTTACACCAAAATGTGGTATTCTTTTTGTAGATGCTACAACTGATCTGAAAGAGGTAGTAAATTCAGCAATGACTTAAAAGCTATCATCACTGGAAATAACAGTATAATAACTCGCATAGCTTTTAAACGCAACAATATTTCATCTCTTAATCTGCTATAAGCATTTCCACAGTGGAGAACCATGTAAATGGTGCTTTGAGAACTCTAACGCTGCAAGAGTAAAATGAATTGCTTTCAGTAGATGTGACTGCTTTTAGGCCCCGAGTAATAGGGCTGCGATTTACCGAGTTTTAGTTGTTAGTACTTGTTAGTTCCTCATTCCGGGATTTGTGGGTGAAACGCCCGTAAGATTTTACTGACTTAGCGCAATTTTGGAGCAATTTAAACCGTCTCAACGGGAATAATTAAAGCGTTTGCGCTCAAGATAAGCCTTTGCTACATTAAAAGTGTTTGTTCCGCTGGAATTTGTGTGGCTCTTTAGGGTTCTGTACCCAAAGGGTAAAAACGGGACCCTATTACTAAGACTCCGCGGTCCGCCTGTCTGTCTGTCTGTTCGTCTGTCTGTCACCAGGCTGTATCTCATGAACCGTGATAGCTAGACAGTTGAAATTTTCACAGATGATGTATTTCTGTTGCCGCTGTAACAACAAATACTAAAAACAGAATAAAATAAATATTTAAGTGGGGCCCCCATACAATAAACGTGTTCTTCTTTGCGGTTTTTTGCGATAATGGTACGGAACCCTTCGTCCGCGAGTCCGACTCGCACTTGGCCAGTTTTTGAATAGTCTGTTCAGTATTGTCGTCAGTTCTGAAATCAGTCAGCCCTGTACTGATTTTCTAACCCCTATGCGTAATGTTTTCTGTATCTATTCTTCCCACTTCGCTGGCGTCCATGTTTTATGGCTTGAGCTTCCCCATAAATTTTACATTTATTATATGTACCTACGTATGGGTAGAGTACAGTTCTCTCCCGCTGCGCATTAGCATATAATATTGCAAACTTATGTCAGTTTGCACTTTCTTCGTGGTAAAGGAAAACCGGAATACCTTTTTAAGACTTCAAAAAAATATTCATATTGCATTATGGTTTTGTCTATAGTATATTCATAGTTGATCTAATGCGGACTTTTTAGCCAGATTTCAGTGAAATTGTTTTGGAAGTGTTTGAATACGAATTGTTTATTGTTATTGCAATACAGCACGCGCTGGTTTCTGGTGTCACGGACGTGCGAACGTGTGGAATAATATTGTGTTTTATTAAATTATCCTATTGTTACTATTTTTTTACTGCCGCTTTGTAAAATTGCTGTTTTGTTGGTTCCTGAATTAATTAATAGAAAAAAAACATGGTTGTAGACTGGTTTTATGTGGCGATGTTTGTAGATTTAGTAAGAGGTTATTTTTATGATGTAACTACAACTATGTGCCTAATATTATTTGTTGGTTTAAAAAACGCGTTGATGGTGACTCTGATGTCTGTTTGTACCGTGAAAGTGACGCGAATAAATTATTTAAAACTAGCTGACCCGGCAAACTTTGTTTTGCCATAAAAAGACCAAACATTTATATACCCTACCCTAACCTACCCTACCCTACCCGACCCTACACTACCCTACCCTACACTACCCTACCCTACCCTACCCAACCCTACCCTAACCTACCCGACCCTACACTACCCTACAATACTCTACCCTACACTACCATACCCTACCCTACCTATATAGCCTATGTCCTTTCCCAGGTCTCAAACTATCTTCATACCAACTTTCATCTAAATCGGTGCAGCGGTTTAAGCGTGAAAAGGTAACAGACAGACAGACAGAGTTACTTTAACATTTATAATATTAGTATGGATAACGCGTTACCAAGATAATATTGCAGATACCTAACCATTTCCTTCTACATAATTATGTACTTTAGCATAACAAACAACAAAATTACCTTGCATATGAAGATACCTACATTACGCAATAAGTGTAAGCACCTTTTTCCTGAAACATCTATATATATGAAAGAAAGTCGTGTTAGTTACACTATTTATAACTCAAGAACGGCTGCATTGATTTGGCTGAAAATTGGTGAGGAGGTAGCTTAGAACCAGGAGATGGACATAGGATAGTAGGGTAGGGTAGATGAATGTTTGGTGTTTTTTATGGCAAAACAAAGTTTGCCGATTAGCTGGTAACTGATAAAGCAACTACAAATCGTCATGTTTACAATTCAAATACTTGAGTCATAATTTTGCACTTGACTGTAGTGTACAAATGAGTGAATCACGCAATAGGGACAACTTGTACACTAAAGTTTTCCTACTATTATAATTTTCTCATTCAAATAAACGTTCGTGGTAGCGCAAAACGTCTGCCTGCATTGACGTCACTAAATCATATTAAATCCTCATTTAGTACACCATTTGTGAAACAAATAAAACTTATCTCTGCTGTTGTTATAGAGCTTATCACGTCCGTATAAAGCATAATTTACATTGTTTCTTTTGGTCTTCTCTATGCAAATAGGGTTTTGCCTCCACAAAGTTAGTGTTCCCTGGAGCGCGCTCCGCTTTTGTTCTATTTTCCTAACTGAAAAGGTTTGCGGTTTATGCCTAAAAGGGGGCTAAAATACGCCATTATTTATTATCTGGTTTTATATAATCATCATTATAGGTACTAATTTTATTTATTTGTTATCTGGGTGAGTCAGGACCATAAACTGTTATTAATTTACTTCATTTTCATAGTGATACTATCTGGTTTTAGCTTTTGTTATTATGACAATTCATTGTTGATTTGTTATTAAGTATACGCATAATGTATTTCAAATAATATATAAATGTGCAATTATATACTAAACAATGGTTCATACAAATGTTACATTTATCCTAAAATGTTCGTCGAAAAATATGCTGGGGAGTATCCAAACAAGAAAAGTATTTCCTATTGCAAATATAATCTAAAGATCACGGCTGAGGAATATTTACCTTTTGGATACCCTCACAAAAGTAGGTCGAATCAGTAATCCTAAATTCCGCGTACGGAAAATCTTAAGTTCCGTACCGCAAGTTTTCGCGCTCCTATGAGCACGTAAACTTTGTTGCGGAACTGCGGATCAATTTCGATGCGTCGCTTCCTCGCATCCCGCTTCTGATGTCGAAATACAAATGGTAAATGAAAGGGGAATGTTATGGAGCATTCCCGCTATATGTGTAAATATTTGTTCTGGTATGCGCTTTTGCTCTCCGATTGGGAATCGAAAAGTTCGAAAACACATTTTTCTAATGCCAAGTTATTCTCGCGCCATTTTGCAGTGAAAAGCAAAAATGTGCGGTTGAATGTTTACGTTGAAATAGGAATAAAAGTTACCTACAATAATAACATATTTTCTACATTAGTAAGAGGCAGTAGGCTACGTCAGTCCTATTGGGTATATGTATTTACAAATGCATGCAGCGTAGGACTGTTGTTTGTTTGTCGTTAATCAATTTGTGGAGACTATATAGAAATTTCCTTAATAAGTACAATTGAGGGCAATGCCACAGCTATAATATGTGTTCTGTTATGTTTATACCTACATTATTATTCAACGTTTATGCCAGAAATGTTCTGTACAAATATTATCTCATCTGAATCAGTCTCCCTCATATCACACAATGAAGAAGTTTGGGAAACAGCTAACGATTCATCTTGATAAACCATTGACGTAGATGTCAAGGAATGACATACAATATTTGGTTCCATTCCATTTATCTCGACGTTCCGCTGGGCCAAGGATGCTTTTATCGACGTTTTTGTATTCAGGTTGGTCGACGGCCTCTAGAGTATAGGAGATACTCTCGGGTTTCACTGGTACACATTTCACATCATGTCTGTACACGGCTTGAATCTATAATCTAGTTTTTGTTTTCAATGCAGTGGTCTGCCTTTGTCAACGGAACCGGTTTAAAGCATTAAAAAGTAAAAGGGTCTCAATTTGGAATCTGTTAGTCCTGCTTTAAATGTTGTTGTAACTCTAAAGGCCCTTGTCTGATGGTGCTACGCAATTTAAATTGCAACGATAGGCGATACCGCGTACGTATTTTTAACCCCCGACGGTAAAAGTTAAGTTTTATAAGTTTGATGTGTGTTGCTGTGTATCTGTGTGTCTGTCTGTAGCATCATATCACCTTAACGGATGAACCTATTTGGATTTAGTTTTTTGTTTGAAAGGTGACTTTGTCAAGAGTGTTCTTAGCTATGTTTGATTAAAATCGGTTCAGCTGTTCAAAAGTTATCCGTATTTTACTCTTTGAAACTGGCTTTTTGCGCAAGATAATGTCATAAATACGTGTTTTGATAGATTGTCGATTGAAGCGTGTCTACTACTATGTTTATTAGGTATATGTAGTTAAAAAAGCATGAAATTAAAGTTAATTTTAAAAAACCCCCACACAAAATCCTCTAATTAAAAAGCAAAAATAAGCCTCGAACTCGCGTCGGGAACGGCTTATAAAATAAAATTAACTGCTGTTAACGTTGGTGATTCCCCGACGCGAATACAAGGCTTACTTTTTTGCTTTTTAGATTTTGGATTTTGTGTCGGGGGCTTTTATTTTTTTTTATTTAATCCATGAAAATTTCAAGTGCAAATCGGTCGAATCGCATCGCATTGAGTCCATGTGAAAATATTTGCAATTTCGATTATCAATAATTGCTTATTGATGTGATATAAATCGAATCGCATCGCGCCATCAGAAAAGGGACTTACAGTGGTTTGTTCAATTCATTTATTAAAAAAAAAACTTAAAATTAAAGTCTGGGTTACTCTGAACCATAGCTTGCCTACTGGGTATATGTATATGCTCATGCACTTAATGGGCGCTGCAACAAACCTTTCTACCCACACTATTTTAAAGGAGTGTCTAAGGGAAAGCTTTTAGTACTCGAGTACGAGCTGCTGGTACATTTAACCGTTTTATTTTAGTCCCGCTAGCTTTACTGAACTAAACAACTAACATAAAACATCATCCAGCAGAAAGATTATTATAAGTTTGATGTTGATGAAGGCAATAAAATGATTCCTGTTATAACTGAGGCGAGAACAGATTGCGTTATAAAAGCTATATTGAAGATGCTAAGAAAAGCATTTAACTCAGTTGCCACAGACTTTGAGAGTGATCAATCAATCATTTCGTAATCCCAACGCGTCGTTAAGGAACCTTCAATTAAAGACAGAAGTTGGATCTAAACAAAAGATGGCAATTTAATCAACAATGTTTATACTTGCGTTGAAATAACATTTAGCGTTTGACAAAACAAACAGGTAGAGATTGAATTGCTTCCACGAATGAAACGGCTTCCCCGTACAGGGGAGTAGGGACATGGTTATAACATTAATGTTTGGCGTTCATCTCGAGAATACCTGGCATTTCAGAGAGTGTCCAAACACATGGAGGAACGTCTGGCATACCGCAAATATTTGCTTGCACCAACCAACCACTAAAACATAAAGCTGGAACTGGCTGGAAGGATATAATATGGAGTGTGGTAATAGGGATGTTGAGTCTTAAGTTACTTTGGTCACATCGCCCGCGCCCGGAGACAGCCAGACAACCTGGATAAACTGGTACTATCGGGAAAGGTGGATGGAAAAAGACCACGCGGACGTTCACCTACTCGCTGGTCTGACCAGATCAGGGCCATTACGGGACTCACGGTGACCACTGCCATGAGAAGAGCCGAAAACAGGGTGGCTTGGAAGCAGCTCGTCGTTGACTCCGTCAAAGCTTTTCAAGACGGGCACGACCTTCAGAAATGAAGACAACAAATAAGAAGAGAATAGGGATGTTACCTGGCTAGAAAAATGATAATTCTAGTTAGTCCGTCAGTGAGATTATCAAATAATATTGGACCCGTATTTTTGCTTTATCAAGTTAATAAAAAATGACAAAGACAAAGCGCATCAAATTGCAGGAGTGGTGGCTTGTCACGTCATTTTCTCAGTATAAAGTATAGCACATTGTGACGTCACATGATATTTCAACGCACTGTATCATCGTATTTTTTTATTTACGTGGCAAAAGAAAAAAAAGTGACTAACATTTTTATGTTATGGTTATCAAACTGACGGACTAAATAGAAATTTTTGTCAACTACCCTATTGTAATCGTTATTTTCAGTGATGATAGTTCTGTGTCATATTTAAATGTTATTTTCCTTAATTATAATTCGCCTTGGTAATACACCAACTATCTACACAATTCGCTCTTTTCGAGGAAACAATTTAGCGTCACGGATGCCTGTTCAACATGACTATTAGAATTTCACTGAATAATTAACCGACGTCATATGGAAAGCTTGCACTCAAAATTCACTTCGCACGAAATCAATTTAGACCAATAGACGGGCTATTAAGCGATCCGGCCATAGTCGCGCAGTGAGTGCCAGAGGCAGTAATGAAATTAACATAGCGCCCGTACGGCTGTACGTCATACGAGGGGAGAAAGGGTGCGGTGTACTAGCCCCAGCACGAGAGTTGCATCTATGTAACTTTATTCTATAAGACCGGCTTGTTGAGTTGCAGACTTGCAACATGTTTTTGATTTCTATCGATAGATTATCTACAAAAGATCTTATGCACATGACACTAATGATGCTAAGACAACTCCGCATTGAAATATTAAGAGAATGTACAGACAGTAATAAAATTAACGTAGCCCCGTACATCATACGAGGGGAGAGAGGGTGCTGTGTACTAGCCCCAGCACGAGAGTTGCACCTATGTTACTTTTTTCAATAAAACCGGCTTGCTGAGTTGCAGACTTGCAACATGTTTTTGATTTCTATCGATAGAGTATCAACAAAAGATCTTATGCACATATTTTATTAAGAGAATGTACTTTATTATTGTAATAACGGAACTGAGTGCGATCTCTGAATAATAAACAGTTTTCCATGAATAGACTTAGATGCTGTACTGAATCCAAAACGGAACCGCAAGCTATGACTATGACGTAAAAAAGTACATCAGGATTCATATTAAAAGCTTACGCATGATTACGCACCAGCTCCTAACGTTGCCAAGTAACGGTTTAAAGTGCACGTTATTGCACTTAATGGTATTTTAACGTTTCTTGAGTCACACATAGGAGTACCGTTTATTTAATTTCGACGAGCAAGTTAATGAGAAGCTTGGGTGACTCATACGGTCATTACTCACGCGAGTTGTACCGGCTGGTACTTAAGAACTGAGGTGATAAATAGATTTAGTGGGTAGTACAATATCGGTTACCTAACCATTCTTTAGAACGGTGGACTATGCCACAGATAATATAATACTAGCATACAGATGCCTCATCCCATACAAAGAAAACGCGCCGTTTTTCGTCTGATTATTTTTATAAGTACTTCGATCGCGTTCGGTTTCGTTCCACGGCTATTAGATGGTGTTAGCAGCGACTTGCAAGTAAAAGGGTTTTCTCAGTTCGTGACTATTTTTTCCCTAAAATACAGTGACAGTTTGAATTATAGTATTTTTTGCACGTTTTTACAGTTTCATTGTACCAAAATGTGTTACAATACAAATTTAAAAAATCGAGTGGCATGCCTCAGATATTTAAGACCGCGCCATCTATTGGAATCAATTTTAAATGATCCGTTCAAATAATCTTTGAAATGTGAATTAAGGCCCTATATTCCATAATTTTGTGCTTAGGAGAGTTGATTAAAAAGAACCTACAATTTTTACTCGACTGCCGAAGGAGGGTAATGTGTTTGGTTCAATTCTAGAAAATGTTAATTTTACACACAATTCAATAACAAATCGATGCATATCGCGCCATCTAGTGACATTTATTTGAAACAAATTTTCTTTCTTCGCGTTGGGTGCCCGTGATTATATTAAAGTTTAAGTTTAACCGATTTCTTGGATACGATCACGAGCTTTGCCAACTTTTCTCATATCCTTGATCTATCTCTGAGAATCGACAGAAATTTCAAAATCATATTCATAACATTTGTTTGAATTGCTATTCAAGCCCCTTATGGTTCAAGTTATTGAATCAATCTAATATAGGCCTCGCCCGTAGCGTACCAAACGAATGTGTTAATTGTTTTAATGTTAATTCATGTGGTGTAAGTGCAGTAAATCAACAAAGGCAAAATCTACTATGCATTTTACACGCATGAACTCTGTTAACGTTATCAAGTTTAGATAAACTTATCCTTTTTGTCGCAATACTTAATCCGTCAAACCTATGTACATATTTCTAATTACGCAATCAATCTGCCTAGCCTTTTCCCAACTATATTAGGGTAGGCTTCTTACCGGATTCGGCTAGAGCGACTGCCTATCTGACCTCCACAACCCAGAAACTGGGTAACACGGTACCCCTTGGCAAGACTGGTGTCAGATAGACTTCTGACTACCCGTAACGACTGTCAAAGATCTTCAAATGACAGCCGGGACCAACGGCTTAACGTGCTTTCCGAGGCACGGAGGAAAACTCGGTATGTTGAAATGGTCACCCATCCACGGACCGACCTCGTCAAGCGTTGCTTAACCTTGATGATTGACCAGTGCGGCTGTTATTATTTAGCCACGAGTTCCTCCTCATATTTCTAATTACGCAATAAATACTTAACGCTTACTAAATATGTTAAGCCGAAAATTCGGATTTTGCGAAACAAACAATTTTATGCGCTGTGTCAAATTGTAGCCTATGTTTTACGCAATGCATTATTATGCATCCTGACTCGAAATACAATTTCTAGCATTTGAATATGGAAAATAGTATTATGCATTCTGACTGTAATTACAATTTCTTGTATTTTAATATAGAAAATAGTATTATGGATCCTGATTCGAAATTCAATTTTTTGCATTTGAATATGGCAAATAGTATTATGCATTCTGACTGTAATTACAATGTCTTGCATTTTAATATGGAAAATAGTATTATGCATCCTGACTAGAAATACAATTTCATGAGTTTGAATATGGAAAATGGAAACGTGTCCCGTATACTGTACTATTGTTGGGATGAAGTTGACAGTGGCATTATTATAGGCAACAGAAACCAGAGTCAATTAATAGACATTACATAATTATTTATAGTATTTTACAGGGAAGAATATTTTATATATCATTAACTCGTTAAACTACGTCAGTCACGTCGGCCTTAATGACGACGTACTCTTATTAATAAAGTCATTATCCTCAAATAAATTGTATTGGGAATGGTCTTCCTACCAGACCAAGGTTTTAAACCATATCGGCTTCCCTTCGCAAGAACAAACAGATCTGTGTCGAAGTGTCAAATTATACCATACTGATATTATAAAATGCGAAACTCTCCGAAAGTAACTCATATTTGTTACGTTTTCGCACCGCGTTTAGATTAATTTTGTTATAGGTATACCTAGGTTGGACATTGGAGAAGTATGAATGAAGGATTCTTTTTAACCCGGGAATACGTTACATTGGCATAATCCACTGGCAGAACTTTGTACTTAAATATATTGCCCCAACTTTTGGTAACAGATTACGAAACTTGAACCCTCACCACTGGCTACTAGTATACAGAACCTTTCAACGAATTCCTCTAATCAAAAGTCTAGCGGTATCTCCCTCTTATCACCAGACGGTGTAATCACTGCCTGCAACGTACCATTATCTCTGGTACAGTTGGTTTGTGCACCGAATAACGATACCACCATTAGATAATACCATTAAAGCTTTACCAACAACTTTTAAGTTGATTTACTTTGTACTTGCTCTAGTTTTCACCTCGTAAAGATAACGTGTGTAGTAAAAAAATATTTTTTATAGATACCTACCTGGTAACGTACAGAAACATTAGTAAAAACCTCTTTGTATGAAGGAAATTAAAAAAAATATTTCCGAGCGTTAACACCGCTGATTGACGTCCACGCAATCTGAACGGAATTCAATAAATCATTACGTCAGGTTCTTTCCGTTTTGTAATTTACAAATTGTAAATTATATCGTATTTTATGGAATAATTTTCCGCCAAATTAACTTATATTCCACATAACACGAGGTTATAGCGTTATCATAAACATTACGTTGATACTGTCCGAATAAACAAAACGCGTCTGCGAAGGGCGTTGACCTCCAACATTGCACGGTGCATGTGTTCTCGAGTACAACTCACTTGTAAAAATATTAAAATAGGAATGTCAGAATATGTATGCAGCGCAGCGTCAGTTCATTGGCTTACAAAGAAATTGAATGGGGTCATACATACACTTATTGACTATTATATTCGATAAGTCTCGTTACAATTGTATGTGTCATCTAAGGAAACTAAATTTTGTGTTATTGTATAAATTTTGTGTCCGGGAGGTGAGGTAACCACGGCATCCCGAGAACAAAACTAAATCTTTTCCTGCTTTAAAATGGTGCACGATTATTTTTGCTGATAATTAAAATTACCGCTTTACTGAAACGAATTCACAGGAATCAGGAAAACAGAAATTTGTAGCGATTGATGAATAAGTAAACAAAGTGATGCATATAGTAAACTAGCTGACCCGGCAAACTTTGTTTTGCCATAAAAAGACCAAACATTTATCTACCCTACCCTACCCTAACCTACCCGACCCTACACTACACTACCCTACCCAATCCACCCTACCCTACCCTACCCTACCCTACCCTACCCTAACCTACCCGACCCTACACTACCCTACACTACCATACCCTACCTATATAGCCTATGTCCTTTCCCAGGTCTCAAACTATCTTCATACCAACTTTCATCTAAATCGGTGCAGCGGTTTAAGCGTGAAAAGGTAACAGACTGACAGACAGAGTTACTTTCACATTTATAATATTAGTATGGATACATTAGTCGTATACTCGTATTGAAAAGAAAAGAGCAAAGATCGTTTGAGTCAGCTGGGCCTAAACATCTAGCTGGAAATGCGTCATCCTGTTCAACTTTAAGTGTTTCTTTATTTTATAAGGAAGTAATGTATCTGTTAATAATACTGTGGTTTAAAAAATAAATGAGTTCAACCACTCGTAGTATTCTATCTGCGGTTTGTGATAATACAAACAGGACAAGGATTAATTTTCTTTTTTCCCATATACCGTGGTCTAATTCCATTTTGTAATTTTGTATAGTAATAGGTTAATTCATCAGGAGATCGTACATACGATCATTAGATTCTACACAGTGATACGTCGCGGATTTTTGTTGTAGCCGTCACCAAAGTTCTACATTTACAAAAGTATGGTAGAATTGTTCGTGACTTAGCATTCAATTTTTAACCTGTTTTGATCGGTCTTAAACCCACAAGATATCTTTGAATAATTCCAGTACTTCTAAACTTCCTCTGCCTAGCCTTTTTTCCAATTATTGTTGGGGTCGGCTTCCAGTCTTACCGGATTCAGCTGAGTACCAGTGTTTTACATGGAGCGACTGCCTATCTGACCTCAACCCAGTAACTGGGCAACACAATACCCCTTGCGAAGACTGGTGTTACATCTCAGGCTTCTGATTACCCGTAACGACTGTCAAAGATCTTCAAATGACAGCCGAGACCCGTTGGTCTCGGCTCGGAAAGCACGTTAAGCAACGGCTTAACGTGCTTTCCGAGCCGGAAGGACGGAGGAATCTCGGTATGTTGAAATGGTCACCCATCCACGGACCGACCTCGTCAAGCGTTGCTTAACCTTGAAGATCGACCCGTGCGGCTGTTATTATTTAGCCACGAGCTCCTCCAGTACTTCTAAACTCACTCCACTAAAAAAGTAGACAGTTTCGACCACAATCTTAGAGATTTTTTCTAGAAACAGGCATAAACTTTGAAAGTAACAAAAACTGTTAAGCATTTCGGAGCAATAGAAACCACAAGACGTGAGATTAGTCAAAACACGTTGTTGATGCTATCACAACAATGCCTGGAAGCGATTAAACACTTGTTAAAAGAACCACTTTACTAGGAAAACATTTAGAAACAGAACTGAAGGCTATCTTAACGTCATCGTAGCCGAAAAACGTTTAAATTGTTTCATAAACTTCCGTTTGAGAATTCTTTGTGTCGTCATTAGTATAAAAAATAACCTAAGATTGCTTTAATAGTAGTGGTTTTTTATGAGAGTCCTAATTCTCGAAATTCAAGTGGATCCAATCTGTTTGTATGTGTATCAAACACCTATCAAGTAAAGATAATCTTGAACGATCCATTTCTTCAAACTCATTTAGTCACTTCACCGTGAGTGAAAACAAGGTAACTTGAATTGATTCTAGTCTAGACAGATACAACTGATATTTCTTCTCAGTCGAGTATAACGATGGATGACTTCATGTGTTTATACAGCCATAAGTCGTCAGTTATTCTCCGTCTATTTATAAAAGTCCCAGTAACTCTCCCGCGGTGTTTTGATTTCGCGACAGCCCTACGCTTTAACTCCAGTAACTCGTCCTCATTTCGATGTAAAACTCATATTTCTTCATGCAGAAATATTCTTACAATATTTCCGTAATAAAGGGAATTGTGTCAAGTTTTGAAGGCTTGTATTCCTTCCTTGCCTTTGTGCGGTTACCGTCGTGTTATTTGATAAAATTAACGACGTTTCGTCGGTCGGTTGCACGTAATTATTTTCCGTGAAATTTTCAACTGGATATTCGGCCTACGCTGAAATTACAGACTAATAGAATACTAAGCAGTCAAATTCGTGAAGCGCTTTTATTTCACACGGACACACAATAGTCCCTGGATGAGTTAACACGATAATTAAGCGAGTTACACACATGGTTAACGTGTCACCGGCTATAATGGAACACGTGTTTGAAACGATTCATGACGTTATCTATGAACGACTCCTTTGAAAATAATACAAGAAGCAAGCCAAAAGTGTGGGACAGACTCCAATTTACTCGGACACGCTCGCAGATTTTATTAATTAATTCAATCAAACTTGATGCGTTAATAATGGAAGTGGAAGGAGTGTACACTCGAAGTAAAAGAATGTTGGAACCATCTAAAGATTACGCTGTTTATGTTTACAAATAAATCAGTCAGCCCTGGAGAGGCTGGGGACCGCTCGACCGGAAAGATTAATACGATTGTTACTTCGCCCCAATTTTGAGAAACTACTCGAGGCGAGAATACAAACACCAATATTTGGATGAGGCGACGACGTCCCACGGCCTTTATTACGCGAAAAAAATTGTACGAAATAAATCTTTGGTCGGCCGAACATTTCTGTTTACCTAGTAACGTTTGCTTTCTTGACCTTCGTGGACTCAGTGATGATGAGTCAGTCACGGAGCGATATTATCGAATCGTTATGCGAGTATTGACGCATCGGATACATTTGTTTGATATCCAAGTGTCATGTTCTTTGTGATGTTTTGGGGCTGTTCACAGGTTTGTTGTTTTAATGCTAAACCTTCCTCGCAGAAAATTTTGGTGGCTTATGGATACAGAAACGTTTTCGGTGGATTTTGCCGTAACTCAAAGCATAGAATTAAAATGATCATTTGAAGATTGCGAATTGGGTATTCGTCGTTCGATCATCGATGTTTTGGCTACAATTAAGTTTTTGAGTATCTCACTTAAGACCAAAATACAGCAGTTGATCGGTAGCCTCGTCGTTAATGATCTTATCGTTTTATTATCAAATTTTGGTTCAGTGTGGGCCGCAGTGCCCGCAGTAACATAAAATAGATGGTAGATAAGACTTAGCCTAAGTTGAACCCTGACATTGCGTAACAGTTTGCCATAAATCAATGGTGAGGCAAGTCTACCCATTGATTCACGATAACGTCTATCAAACGCTGATACAAGTCTTCTTGGAAAACATCAACATAATAAAATATATCATTCAGTTTGCTGTCATGATATTTAATGAGTCATACGGATATCTAGGACTGATTTATTTTTGTTCGTATTCATCGGTGACTAACAATCTCAGGTCAGATGTTCTTTCTCATATTTTCTACGAGCAGGCTGTTATGCAACATGATTCATTTGTGGAATGAAGAGCGATTGCTGTAGAGATGCGTACGCGCCGGGTCGAGGGTTATGGGCGGTCAGTCGACGATCTTTCCTTCTTTATATTCGTTAGGGTTCGCACTGGTGTTACGCTACACCGATTCGTATATTGCTGATTTAGTTTTGTGATACTGTGGGAATAGCCGTAATCAGCACTTTCTACAGAGCATTTAGCGATAACGGAAGTCGTTTATGATTCATGACGCATTGACTGACATACATAGTATTTGGTAGCCATTAAAATTCTAAGCGAGATTCGTAACAGTAATTAGTGTGATATATAGTTTTCTATGTTCAAACACAAATCCACCTATTAAACAACATTCTGCATATTAAAACGAAAACGAGTTTATCGACATCGACATTCCCTAGCCAGGAATATCTGACAGGATGCCGTACTCGGCACGATACGAGGGCAGAATATTAGCGATCGTTATAACACGGCCGATTTATGTTGTGCACTTGTGACCTCTAGACGTGGCCGAGAATAGAGGATAGTGTTGTTTTAAACACAGGATTTATATGCAAGCTCGCGGGGTGTACTCGAAAATAGTCCAGCACTATTTATAACGGCATTACAACAGATACAAATTGTATGGTATTTTTAATCTGGATTCTGATCTGGTAACATGGTTTTGTAATGGTTTTTCCTACAGTATCTGTTGTTTGTTTTTGTTTACATTTGGTAGAGCCAGTTTGTTTGATTAAATTTTCTTGCATAAAACACGTAAAATGTTGTAACTTGTTTATTTTCTGGAGCCGTAAACAGCTTCACTGCAACTTCTGTTTTTAATAAATTAAAGCTGCCAGTCTTGTAAATGTGTCAAGGTTCATAAATGGTCTAGATTTTTTTTTTACTCTGGCAAGCATGTGCTGTCCACTTAAGTTATCACATCCTTCATCCTTAGCACGCAAGAACGTGCTCAAGTGTTGCTTTTTCTTTGGGTCAGTGTAATGCGCCATACTGCCTTATTATTTTTAAATTGCAAAAAAATACTGGCAGCTTACCGAACATCACACAGTCTCTGATTTCAAGTCGTTATGCGGAATAATTCTACGTTCCATATTTGAAAAGATGAGCACAATTTTCGCTGATAAAAAACCATCATGATTTGAAATAAGGTTGCAATCTCCGTACAAAAGTTTTTGCTGGCTTTTGTCCTTTATAATCTCATCCTATTTACGAGATTTATGATTCACAACGAAATTGTACCGAAATTTCGAATTTTTTGTATCTTAATACTTTCCTAATGTCGTCTCACCGGCAATGTTTAATGTTGTTTCTTCTTTGTCCACAGAGCCGTCGGTAAAACATGTCTGCTCATCAGTTACACCACAAATGCCTTCCCTGGAGAGTACATACCTACAGTGTAAGTATAATAAATTGTTGAATTTTAAACACAAACATTAAATACTAGGAAAGAAGTTGAAGTTATGCACAGCTTGTTAGCAAAGTTAACGTAAATCAAACAAAATGTAACAAGATGTTATCATATGAAGATACTTTGTAGTTTGACCTATTTCCAGAATCCAGAGCTTCGTTAAAATGATTTAATTTGTGAAACAATGTTAAATCTGTGGGTGGTTGCAATTCTCAGAAAACTTAAAGCTCAAATAATATAAGTTTACTGCTGTTGTGACTGTTAACTTGATAAGCATTTAATTATGTATTCACGAGATAACTTGATTTCTGTTATTGTAAAATTTTGCAAAACCAGCAAGACTACTTTTTTCCCCGAAATTTTTGCAAGGTCGTCTACTGCCTAAAAACAGATGCGAGCAAATGAGATAATATTAGCATCATTAAAACGTCATCTACACTAGAATATTTAATTTGAATAATTGTGGATTTGTAAGGGCCGTTGTCCCCAACTCAGTTGATGATGAGAAACGCACAGGACAGTCGCCAGTGTGGCGACACTGGCGACGCTTGAGGGAGACCTATGTCCAGCAGTGGACGTCTTTCGGCTGAAATGATGATGATGATGATGTTAGTCAAGAGTGAATAGGTTTCTTCTAGGTAAGCGTCCTTCATCATCGACCATCATCGCTTACCATCAGGTGAGATAGTGGTCAAGCGCGAGCCTATCATTAATAAAAATAAAATAAAAAATGTACCCAGTTACTGGGTTGTGGAGGTCAGATAGGCAGTCGTTTCTTGTAAAATACTGATATTCAGAAGAAAATCTGACTGGAAGCCAACCTCAAAATAGTTGGGCAAAGGCATCGCTGATTGATTGAATTGTTATTTGTAATAAATTAATAATCTATAATAGCTAACGTTCTACCCAGGAAACATCCCTTTTATATAAAAAAACCAACAGCTATTGTTTTTTTTTTATAAAAAACCGGCCGATTCGAATTATTCTTTTTTTTTGTTTTGTTCGCCAGAATACAGAAGGTCAAAAGGTAGATAGGTAGGGTAGGAAGACGGTGGCACAGTGATCCCGTGCTGCCGTGTACAGCGAGGCTCGGGGGAGGCGCTTTTTCTCTCTCCCCAGGGATGTGCCCTAACAGGCGTTGCACAGAAGCTCCCCAAAAGCCCAGGCGCCTTTTGAAGGTATACCCCGTTTACAAAAAAAAAAGGTAGGGTAGGTAGGTAGGAAGTCTAGTGTACTGGAGCGAAGCCGCGGGCACAGTTTGTGTACAATAAATAATTTACATATCTAATAGAACCTTCAAACCATCCTCAGATTCGACAACTACTCGGCGAATGTGATGGTGGATGGCAAGCCCATCAACCTGGGACTATGGGATACGGCCGGTCAGGAGGACTACGACAGACTGCGACCGCTCTCCTACCCACAGACCGATGTCTTCCTCATATGCTTCTCGCTCGTCAACCCAGCTTCGTTTGAAAACGTCCGGGCTAAGGTAGGTCCTTGAATCTTTAAGTAATTTGTTCAGTAGGATTTCGTCGCTTATCACACAAAACAGCTTAAGTCATTGTTAATAATTTTGCAGTAGAGTAAAAATTGACAATGGAAATGCAAAACAAATGTACAAAAACTATTTGAATACTCATACAAACATAATCCGTGACAGTGTTCTTAACAATTACATTCAAAGGTGCACACAAAGAAACAGCTGCACACTACAGCAATACATAAAATTTGAGCACAAAGAAAAACAAATGTGCAACCAGCGACATTTTCCAAATAATCTATATGTATAAAAATCAAATGCTGTTCGTTAGTCTCGCTAAAACTCGAGAACGGCTGGACCGATTTGAATAATTCTTTTTTTGTTATATTCGACAGAATACAGGGAAGGTTTAAAAGCAAAAAAAAAAAAAAAAGTTTGGTTGGATCGGGTAGGTAGGTAGAGTAGTGTAGTGTAGGTAGGTAGGTAGGAAGGGTAGGGTAGGGTAGGGTAGGTAGGTAGAGTAGTGTAGTGTAGGTAGGTAGGTAGGGTAGCGTAGGGTAGGGTAGGGTAGTGTTGGGTAGAGTAGTGTAGGATAGGGTAGTGTAGCGTAGGGTAGGGTAGTGTTGGGTAGGGTAGGGTAGTGTAGGGTCGGGTAGGGTAGGGTAGGTAGGTAGGGTAGGTAGGTAGATAGGGTAGGTAGGTAGAGTAGTGTAGTGTAGGTAGGTAGGTAGGGTAGGTTAGGTTAGGGTAGGGTAAGGTAGGGTAGGGTAGGTAGGTAGAGTAGTGTAGTGTAGGTAGGTAGGTAGGGTAGCGTAGGGTAGAGTAGTGTAGGATAGGGTAGTGTAGCGTAGGGTAGGGTAGGTAGGGTAGATAAATGTTTGATGTTTTTATGGCAAAACAAAGTTTGCCGGGTCAACTAGTATAAAAATATTGCTTAAACTTAACAGACTTGCATAGAAAGAAAGATACGAAGTTATATAAAAAAATAATAGAATTAAAATTATAATTGTTAATTTATTATTTAATAAGTCGAGCGAAAAAAAATACGGCTAAATGTAAAACAAAACAAATAGTATTACGGCAAAAAAACATACCGATTAAAATGTCAACAGAATTAATTGTACAAACAAGGCGTCTCAGTAAAATACTTAAATTTAATTATTAATAAATTTTTGCGAAGTATTATTATTAAAAAAGCAAACAAAAATAAATAGACGAAGAAAAAAGAAAACTACTTTTCGATTTGATAGGTGTTGTTCGATAAACGATCATTAGATACGAGTATTTTGGTCCAACTGGGTTCATGCTGTATGAAATAGTCCCATGCCTTGGAAATCACGTAATCCTCATGGCCCTACGCATGATCGCACCCCGGTCGTGTCGGATTGCCGTCACATTGGACCCTCAATGGGTAAGGAACAGAAGTGCATATATGTTTGCGCACAGACGAGTGTACTATAACAGGTCAGATCCTGTGTATTGTGCTGTATATCTATACTAATATTAATAATATTATAAAGCTGAAGAGTTTGTTTGTTTGAACGCGTTAATCTCAGGAACTACTGGTTGGAATTGAAAAATATTTTTGTGTTGGATAGTCCATTTATCGAGGAAGGCTATATAACATTACGCTACGGCCAATAGGAGCTTAGCGTAAATGAAAAATGTTGCATAAACGAACAAAATTATTCCTTTTTGAGAGTTTCCGTTGCGTGCGCTGCGTAAACGGTTTCAGATACTGTTTAAAAGTTCTAAAAAAAGTCCGCGACAGCATATGTCTATCTTTTAAGATTGACTCACTATACCTTTTTTATGGTAATCAAATTTGTTTATTTGCGAAGGAGTTTTATCAACATCTATACTTAAGGCGGTACCCCGAGCAAAACGCCGCGCAAGCCGTTTTTTGTGCTGTTTTTAGGAGCTATCTACTCGTTATTTAAAAAGAATTATCAATTAATAAAAATACATTAAATTTCTACATAATATTGATTCTAAAATGGTAGATTTAGTTTTTTTTTAAATGTTGTATATATTTCACTAATCTACTTCCAAAAAAACATAAAAATGAGAAATAATTATTGATATTATGCATCTCCTCGTAAAGTGTTCATTGATTATTTTTTGTACTAACACTAATGGATAGACAATTTAATAACGAACATTTTTGTAGAATTATTTTTTTCAAAAGACCAAAATTCGATTTTATAAAGATTTTATTCTAAAATCTGGGCGTATTCGCTACTGTAATTCATGCGCCACCAGTGCCGCTAGACCAATAGGAACGCTCATATCTCATGCCGATTTTTTGGTCAGGGTACCGTCTTAATATTATAAAGCTGAAGAGTTTGTTTGTGGGGTAGGTAGGCTAGGCAGGGAAGGTAGGTAGGTAGATAAATAGCCAGTTGACGGGGGTGAATCCGCGGGGGTCAGCTAGTTCTATAATATATCTGCGTTCCCCACCTATGGAACGGTAGAACACGAGAACCATGAGACTCAATTTGGTTTTGCATTGAATGAAGTTCTTCAGCTACATAAATATATATGTGTATCACTTACTAGCTGACCCAGCAAACTTTGTTTTGCCATAAAAAGACCAAACATTTATCTACCCTATCTACCCTACCTTACACTACCTACCCTACCCTACCCTACACTACCCTACCCTACCCTACCCGACCCTACACTACCCTACACTACCCTACCCTACCCGACCACACTACCCTACCCTACCCTACCCTACACTACCCTACCCGACCCTACACTACCCTACCCTGCCCGACCCTACACTACCCTACACTACCCTACCCTACCCTAAACTACCCTACCCTACCCTACCCTACCCTACCCTCCCTACCTACCAACTCGTTGAACTATTTATTTGAATAAGATATAAAATACTACTATACGAATGTAACCAACTTTTGTTTCTACCGGCAGCGGCGATCTAATTAAAATTTAGAACATAAAAGTTGCTATTGTGAGTCACTCTTAAAAGGTAGACATATGCTGTCGCGGACTTTTTTGTAGATCTTTTAAAGAGGAACATTTCCATCATACATAATATTTGCGTAACTTAAACCGTTTACGCAGCGCACGCAATGGAAGCTCTCAAAAAAGAATATCTTTGCCCGTTTTTGCAATATTTTTCATTTATGCTCGGCTCCTATTGGTCGTAGCGTGATGTTATATAGCCTATAACCTTCCTCGATAAATGGACTATCCAACACAAAAATAATTTTTCAATTCCAACCAGTAGTTCCTGAGATTAGCGCGTTCAAACAAACAAACAAACAAACAAACTCTTCACCTTTATAATATTATATTAGTATTACATAATATTTGCGTAACTTAAACCGTTTACGCAGCGCACGCAATGGAAGCTCTCAAAAAGGAATATCTTTGCCCGTTTTTGCAATATTTTTCATTTATGCTCGGCTCCTATTGGTCGTAGCGTGATGTTATATAGCCTATAACCTTCCTCGATAAATGGACTATCCAACACAAAAAGAATTTTTCAATTCCAACCAGTAGTTCCTGAGATTAGCGCGTTCAAACAAACAAACAAACAAACAAACTCTTCACCTTTATAATATTATATAGTATAGATAGTTACAAACAGCCAATGTTATACAAAGGAAACTATAACCATAATAGTCTGCGAAGTAAGACGTCGTCACGAGGAAACGTGCTGAAATAGGAAGTCGTCAAATCTGCGTTCTGACTGATGATAACAGAGCATAATAATGTAAAGATGCACATGTGTTCGTCCACTGTTCTTTGTTCTCAACTTGATGCATGTCACCAATTAAATATTTCCATAGAATTATGTTACTCATTTAATCAGGAAGTTCTACTTATATGATTTAATCGGAAATCTTGTCAAGCTGGTGTTATGTTGTTATTTAGAACTTGATTTAGGATTTCTGTAGTGCAATTCAAGTTTTTCTACGATGTAGAAATGTTTGTGACATTTACATTAAATCAAATACTCGGAATAAGTAGATAGACGACTTAAAAAAAAAAGCACTATGTAAATATGGTAGTATACAATTCTAACTATAGTGCGCGCGGAACTAGTTGGCCGCTCCTTAGGTGGCGTGTCATCTCGCTATTGTAATCTCATGTGTGTTTTGCCTAAACTAGCCGGAACTTTCAACGCGTGTTGCCGTCGCGAAGTGTACGGCGCCGCACTAGTTTAGATAAAACGCACATGAGATTGCAATAGCGAGATGACGCGCCACCTAAGGAGCGGCCAACTAGTTCCGCGCGCACTAGTCTAGCAGCTATGCTTGCAGAAGGCTCAGGTCAAGCAGTGGAAGCTTTTCGTTCGATAGTAAGAAGATTAATATCAGCTGTTCTCTGCCAAGTGTAGGTAGTCATAATCCTGGGGGTCTTTAACTCACAGTGCATTGGTTACTTCTAGACAACCGTGCTCTCAACCGCATCCCATACACCATCTAGTAAGATAGTGATTAAAGGCGAGCCTATAAAAAGGTGGCATAACAAAAAACAGTATCAATTTCTATGACTAATCTTCTGTTGTGTGATTTCCAGTGGTTCCCAGAGGTGAGGCATCACTGCCCGTCGACGCCCATCATCCTGGTCGGCACCAAGCTGGATCTGCGCGAAGACAAGGACACCATTGAGAAGCTGAAGGACAAGAAACTCGCGCCCATCACTTACACACAGGTAATTTAGCTTATTTATTTTCTGCCTACTTTTATCCTATGGTACTTAGGGTTTGGCACTTTTTTTTCCTTCCTTTCTCTCTTGATACATCCTATCATTCATGTCATAGCCCATCCATCTTTTCATCAGCCCTTTCCCCCTTCATCCGTCAACATTTTTACATTCATCACTCTCCTAGTTACTTGCGTTTCATTGCATTGCAACTCTGCAAGACTTCTATCATTGGCGCCACTTTCAAACTTACTAAACTATGTTCTACACAAGTAAGAAATGAGTACGAAGTGACAAGAATACATATAGGGATGTTTCCTGGGTGGAAAAATGATAATTCTATTTAGTCCGTCAGTGAGATTATCAAATAATATTGGACCCGTATTTTTTACTTTATCAAATAAATAAACATTGACAATGATAAAGCGCATCAAAGTTTAGGAGTGGGGGCTTGTGACGTCACTTTGTCAGTATGAAGTATAGCACACCGTGACGTCACACGATATTTCAACGCACTGTATCGTCGTAATTTTTTGTTTACATGGTAAAAGAAAAAATACGTGTCCAATATTTTTATGTTATCTAACTGACGGACTAAATAGATATTTTTTGTCAACTACCCTATTCTTGGCATTTCATACACCTATTTCCAAATTATCATCTTCTGTATATGCGATTCCGTGTCTTGACAACTGTGTTTGGATGAGGAAAGTACTGTCATAAAATCAGCTCATACCTATACATAATCGGTGAAGTCCAATAAAATAAACTGTCACATCAAATATTGGACATGCCGTCATACCTAACATCTATATCAAATTGAATATACGGTAAACATAACCCTCACGTCGACGATGTGCTTGACACTTGTATATTTGATGTATTTGTGTAGCGCCCTTATATCCGAGGAGGGAAGTGTCGTACCCGGTCGCCCGCAGGATATTAGAATATGTTGGCGTGTGTGTTGCGAATGTATCTAGTTGCAGACAAAATATGAATCTAGTTCTAGCACATTCGCGAGCGTCAGTAGGTCTCTATGGAGAAGAATGTGCAAGAAAATCCACGGACACTTTTCCACCAGTTTTAATTACAATTACAAACAGGCCGAGGCACCTAAGTTATGACCAATCCCGACTGATGGCGCCCGTTCACGAACATGACGCATGGATTGGCATCACTCAGCTCCACCATCATAAAGGGAACCCAATGATCCAACACATGTGCCACCATCAGAGAGACATTATAGAGAGTACTCTCAACTACCAGGGCACACACAAGTCAACGAACGACATATAGTTACAGAAAATGGTAGATTTGCAGTTGGTACATAATACTGACACATGTGCTGTGCAGTTATTCATAAAGTCTTCAGCAGGTCCAACAATACTTTTTCATTAAGTATGGGTTAAGCAGCTTTACAAAATTGAATACAAGGTATAGTTCTCGCTAAACTTCGTGGCCGCCCTGAAGTTGGCTTTCCGATGCGCAAGGCACGGATCGGTGCTGTGTTTTGTATGATATTTACTACTGCGCAGTCACTGTAGCCAACTTCAGGGCGGCCAAGAAGTTTGGCGAGAACTATAAACAGAACCCATTGGTCGGGAATATGTGCTTGACACTTGTATACTTCTTGATGTATTTGACCCCCTTAGTTAAATCGGAGATGGGAAATGACGTTGCCCTATCGCCCGCAGGATATTATAAATGTTGGCGTGTTTGTTGTGAGTGTTACCCGGTTTCATCTTATGAAGGTGGGACGCGGTTATGTGACACAAATTACATATTTGTAATGCAATGTTGTTAGAATAATACCATTGAACGTGAAGTATTTAGTCTTTGAAGTTTTTATCAAAATTTAATCTAATTAAAACTTCATTATAATGTGGCAAAAACTTTTTCAGTTTAATATTCAACTTAACTCTTAGTATGCAGATAAGCTTGTTGAAAAGTGTCAGTGAGAACGACATAATTATTTTTACAAGCTTTTATTTAACTTGCAATTAATGTATTTACTATGTAAATGTGTTCGGGTCAAATCTTGCAACTAAATTTTAAAGCAGTTATCCTCCACCGATTAAGATTAAATTTGCATACACGTTTAGTTTGGATGACAATGCATGGTTAATTTAGTGGAGTCATTCTAAATCCAATATGGCGGACTGGGCAAGATGGCGGACTAGTTAGTTTTTGTGCACGCCCATGATATGGGTATCAAATGGAAGGGTTTGCTGAGAAGAATGCGAAAAAAGATTGTTTTAGAAAAAGTTTTTTTGATGAATAATTTTTTAGTCAAATATGGCGAAGCCAAAAGGAGGGTTCTATGTTATGGGGGTTTGGTTTCCGCACTTAGTCCTTCAGCTGGACCATTGTGCGTGGGCCATGGCGGTCGTTGTGTGGATTATTCCAGCCAGCCCACCTCCCTCCAGAAGCTGATTAGGGCTCCTGGTTTTCTTAGAACGTCCGTGTAAGTTCTGGGCGACCCGAGGGTTTGTGTTCTTATCTAGGTGACCCCTGTGCATTCGAAGAGAACGTGCGCAACGGTTTCCTCAGTCTCCATGCATGCCCTAAACAGAGGACTGTCCGTTATGCCTATTGTGTGGAAGTGTTTGTTAAGTGAGCAGTGTCCCGTGATGGTCGCGCAGGCCATTCCTGTCCAGGCGTAGCAAACGTCTGGTAAGCCTACTGTCCAAAGAAAGGAGGGTTATATTTTTTTAATGTAAGAGGCGTTACGCCAAAAATGCTATCATCGTGCTTGTACTTCGTAGTCTACCGACCGACAGTAAAACGTTTTGAAAACTGTTGAGGGTTCAACACAACTTTGCATATTAACAGGATTGTATACGAACTTAAGCAAAATCCTAATTTCATTCATACTAATAAACATATTATTCCTCTTTCCAGGGCCTCGGCATGTCCAAAGAGATCAGCGCGGTGAAGTACCTGGAGTGCTCGGCGCTGACGCAGAAGGGGCTGAAGACGGTGTTCGACGAGGCCATCCGCGCCGTGCTGTGTCCCGTGCAGCCCATCAAACAGCGCAGAAAGTGTAGGCTGCTCTAAGGGACGTGTAGCACTGTCAGATAAGGTATGGAGAATTATAGAAAGCATAAAAATTGCAAGACAGTTGCACTCCTCAATTGATACAAAAGTATTTTATACTTATAAAAGGATACTTACAAAACAAAAAATACTACCCGATCCAGGTGTGTTGCTAAAATGTTCGATTGCATCTCTCTGCTCATACTGCATAAGCTTTTCTGCAAGTTCACAAATTAAAATTCGAGATAGAAGCTAATTGTTTAAGCTTGAAGGATCTTGGAGTGAACGATGCACCCTCTGAATATGTTGAGTTATAGAATTAACATAGTTTGATATGCATCGTTAATTGCTGTATTATATTGAACATCAATTATTTTTATATTATCCGCTCCGATTTCGCACGTGGAAAATTATATACAAAATCCTTCCTCGTTTCTCACTCTTTGTGTTGGTGAAAACCGCGAGGCGTCCGCAATTTTTTTTTTATCCTCTTTAGGCTTGCGCTTGACCAATATCTCACCTGATGGTAAGCGATGATGTGGTCGATGGTGAAGCACGCTTGCCTAGAAAAAACCTATTCAGTCTTGACTTAAAGACCCCAAGATTGTAGCTATCGGAAAACACACACTTTTAAACTACATCATTTATCTAGTAGTAGACACGCTTCGATCAAAAATCTATCAGACACGTAATTATGACACGATATCTTGCGAAAATACCCCGATTCAAACAGAGAAACACACATTTTCATCAAACATAGCTAAGAACACGCTCGATAATGTCACCTTTCAAACAAAAAAAGGTAATCAAAATCGGTGAAAGAATTTTTGTAATCGGTCTAGTAGTTTCTAATTGTATTTGTTACATACAACAATACATATATACTCTTTATAATATAAGTATAGAAAAAGTTAATTAAAAAAAACAAAAACCCGACTGCTTAAAAAGCGAACTAAAAAGACGTACACAAGATGAAAATCATGCTGTGCAGTCGGAGGATACATGTTCGCGAGCTGGCTGACCAAAACCAGATGTATCCTCAGACTACACAGCATGATTTTCATCTTTACACAAGATTTTCCGTCTTTTTAATTCGCTTTTTAAGCAGTCGGGTTTTTTGATTTTTTGTAATTAATCTTTTTTATTTAGACACTTTTTTAGAAATAGGTATATTTTAACATAAAAGTGTTATATTAAATCACCTCTTAAAACCCTTTTCTTCGGTGCCCCACAATATGGCGCCCAAAAGCCGCCATTTTTTTCATTTCCAATTTTTATGTAGTGACACTCGTAGGATTAAGACGAATCGATTGACGTAAGAACCATCAAAATCGGCCAACGCGTTTTGTCTCTAGAACGCCACAAAGAAACAAACATACATATATACATACATAGACTGATAAACACACTACCTTCCGAATGACGATTTTTAACTTTTTTCTTGTATTATAATATGTGATTCATTAATACTAGCTCAACCACATCTGAATCATCACTCATCCTTGGAAGGTCTACACCTCACACAGCTATTGAATGTTTCCTATTTTTGTTTACAGATAGCGTAGTACCGACGTCGATGCCAGTGTATACAGCATAGCTTACAATATAGCGCACCAACATCAGTATATAATGTGCATACACACGAACGCTGTAACTGACTGCAATAAATGCATACATAGATGTTAATTTTTACTGTTAAAGTACGCATTATTAATTAATATGTAACGTGGGTTGGTGTGAGTGCGGTCCGTTTAATGTATAACGCTTTTTTTTTATATCGACCGGGTATTCTTGTCACTGGCAGTTTGTAGAGGCTGCACAAAGGATTACCTTTGCCTGATGCGCTGCAGAAGTTTGTCTATGGATGTCACTGGATTCTTTATTCGAAATTGTGTCGTAGTTTCATTGTCTTTATGTCGTGGAACTGTCGTTATATTTGTAAACTCCTACCTCTAGCCACTGTAATTCATAATTAAATATTTGTATAATATTCCACAACGTAGCAACAGTATGAATATACAAACAGTATGGCAAGTACCTACAAACGCTGGAAACGGCACACTCACACAAACATACGCGAGACCCCTAAGCAGCGTCCGCGGTGCTGCCAGTAGTGCGAAACTACCTACAGTAGTTGCCATACTGTTTGTATATTTTTACTGTGACGTAGCCATACCACCGCCTGTCAGTGACTGCTAGGTAACTATCCGAGTGTAACTCATATTTGGGTGCTTTTTATCATAACTTACCGTCGCTTTTACGAAAATGTAATTACATTCCTACATAATATATTATAATTTCGGGTACAAATTGTTTAAATTTACTTCACCGTCGCTTCTAAACGGTTGTTTAAAAAAAAATGGAATTGTTGAAATTTGTGTTTACCAGAGATTATATTTTTCGATTTATTATTGCATTTTATTTGTTTCCACATTGTTGTGTATATCAATGTTTACAGTCGACTCGAACTCGAATACATTTTCGTCCTTATTTCTAATGTGTTAAGGTTAAAATTGTGTACGAGTTACAATGTCGACTAGGACTCTAGTGGCGTTATAAGTACAGCATTCGTTCGTAAGGAAATGGTTAATCATTAAAGTTTCGTATTCATTGTATATTTAATTAATTAAAAAGTATATAATATGTACCTATGTATGATGTAAACTGTATTTCGTTTTAATACGCTATGCAGATGCCAGGATAAATTGACTTCGATGTGATGTATAGATTAAAATATCTTAAATAAGTACCCACTGTACTGTACAAAACTTAAAAACCAAGCACATAATCCTGCATTTACTAATTCATTTCAATAATATCAAGTAACTCACGCTGAAGTCGACTTTGATTGGAGTCGAAAACTAAATGAAATTAATCTGGTCGATAATATGCCAATTCAGAATATAGCCCGTGAACATTGCATTTTTAATCTTATGCCGCCGTCACAAGTAGCATAATGCAATGACTATATTTCATTACTGCATATTATTTCTCTAAATCGGCTAAAAGCTTAAGGAGTATAAACGCCCGCGTGAATGGTCAATACTTAGATACATATCGTTGGTGAAGTGTAGCTATGCTATCGTGGCGTCTTTGTAATACTAGTCTCGATAGATTTGCGATTTAGAACCTTATTTCTGTGAAAATAGAGTCGATTTTATCATATTGACGAGTGAGCATAAGCCTTTGTTGGCTCGTGCGAAACGTAACGTATTACTTTTAGTTTGAAATCGCAGAACTATTGAGACTAGCGCAGTTTTCAATAAGCAACAAGATTGTATCGCAAACGTTTAGTCTTCTACGGCTAATGTGAAATCCGCACAACTACTTTTAGCATTAACCGACCGAATCGTGATGGACAGCATTCTATTCTACAACGTCTCGATCGGCGTCCATCTCTATTCGGTCGCATTACTGTCATGGGAGGCATTTTTCGCAAAAAAAATGTGATAAACGGGTTTAGGCTCTAATTGACTGTCTACATTTTTTACACGGCCTCTAGATATGAGACGCTTTTTTTACCTTGTAAGCCTAACTTCACGACTGTCGTAGACTCTACAGATCGTTTCTTTAGTAAATAAAATGGCACTAAGTTAATTACTGTCTAAATCCACTCCTAAAATATAAATGTTATAATAAGTAAACAGTACACGTAAGTTTGTGTTTAAGTGTGCAATTGTTGTTGCTTGTCACCGAACGCGGCACGCCGGAACTAGATGCCATAGAGTTTTATTCGTTTAAAAAGTTATTTTACTATTGAGTTTTTACTCTGTTTCGAAATTTAAAATTTAAAAGCTCGAACAATTGCACAGAACATCCCTAGCGGTAAGATTTTAATGTATGTATTGTTCAGATGCAAATATTTAGAAGAATCAGCATGTAAATACCGGTAAATTAGTATTAAATACAAAAATAAAATACACGCCATTTCCTTTGGTGTAACGTTTTTATACTATACTCTTTGCGCTGTAGCATGGTGCGGGTGACAGGTTCAATGACATTTTTACGCATATATTTATACGCATTTTTTGTAGTTTAACGTCATACTGGCAACTATGGTATATGGTATAACTATGGTATGCGTAAAAAATGTTATTGAATCTGTCACCCGCACCATACTACAGCGCAAAGATTATATATCCAATTTTTTCACAATATAAATGGATTTCCTAATGCTAATTCAAAGTAAATAATTTCACTATGTAGCTTTTATGTATTCTCGTATCGTAATACGTTTATGGTTGAATGGACTAACTATATAATGTCTAGTTATAAAATATATAATTTTAATTATAAGTCAACAATATAATAAACAAGTTGAGGCAGCGAAGAGACGAGATATGAAACATAAAGTAATATTTTTTAAACTGAAACAGATATTTTTTCAACGGCCGAGGTGAGTAAGTCGTTGTACAGCCAATATATCGGCAAAAGCTTTTACAAATGCATGTAATCTTGAACTACCCACAGGACTGCTACAATTGTGTAAAAAATGTATTTTTAATAATTTTAGTATGTCCGTTAGTCCAAATTCCCTTTTAAGTATATAATTTGTAGTGTATGTTAGACACATTTATTTGTATTTAGTGTTATGTTGTTAATTGGTATTGTTGGATATGTAGTCACCTATGCCATGTACTGCATTTGCTTTCATTCAAAGTAACAGCTTGTATAATATTATTATTTTTATACAAAATTGTATATGTATAGATATGCGCTGTGTCTATAATTCGATTGATATAATAGTTAGATGACGCTGTCGAGTAATTCTTCCAAATATTGTAAAGCCTCTGAATAATTCAAAATATATTTATATTAACTGTTCAATGTATGAGTTTTATTTATGTACTTATCCTATTTATGTACACATGTGCTCGCATCTTCTATCTACATAAAAAATATTGTTTGTATGTTTGTCCTCTTTGCGTTCCTAAAGTATTGATCTGATTAGGATGAAACTTTGGTGAGTTGTTCTATGTACGTTCGTTTAGGTGCCTGGGCCACAGTTAATAGAATACTAACATATAGATACCTCATCCCATACAAAGAAACCGTGTCGATGTAACTAGCGTTTTTCGTCTGATTAAACTGATTATTTTTCTAAGAATATCAATCGCGTTCGGTTTCGTTCCACGGATATAGATGATGTTGCAAGTTATAGGGTTCACTCGGTTCGTGTTTTTTTTTTAAATAGGTACATGGACGATTTGTTTTATAGTAATTTTGCACGTTTTTACAGTAGTTACCAAAATGTGTTACAATACAAATTAAAAAAAAACGAATGGATGCCTCAGAAATTTAAGACGGCGCGGTCTTAAATTTCTGAGGCAAGAGCAGGAGGTTATCTATTGGAATCGATTTTAAATGATCCATTCAAATAATCTTTGAAATGTGAATTAAGAGCCCAATATTCCTTAATTTTGTGCTTAGGAGTGTTAATTAAAACATATTTTCTATGATCGTCTCTACAAAACTCAAAAACAATTCGAAGCATATGACGCCATCTAGTGAAATTTATTTGAACCAAATTTTCTTTCTTTGTGTTGGGTGCCCGTGCCTAAGCTAAAACATCTATGATAACACACTTTTTTATTTTACGTGGCATTGCAACGCATTTCGAGTACAATTCGTTTTTAATAATTGTTCATACATAGAGGTCTGTGGTATGAGGACAAATATTTATAAACACAGTTGACCTCGTGTAAAAAATCGCGATTGTAAAGTAGATAAAAGTTGACGACATAGAACTTGAGCAACTGTAATTACGAATATCACGATGATAAAAATTACGCAACCTTGGTAACAGATATCAAATCTTACTACAGATAATGTACGGAAAAAATATTGTATCTTTGTACAGCGGTACAGCTTAGTTGAGCAAACATTCTTGTTTATAACACCATTGCTCGCAAATACGATTATATACTTTAGTAAACAAGTGAATGATAAAAACATCCTTGTAGTCTTTTGCAACATTTTCTGATAAACTTCATTAAATGGTCTATTCAAACTGAGGCGTTAGTTGCTACGACTTTTCTGCCCAGATAAACTATTAAAAGCCAGTTTCCGAATTGTCAATTTTGAGCCAAATTCGGGGTGTCTTTGATTCCTGTTGTTGGTTAAAAGTTAAAAGGTTATTTCTAGACAAGCGTGCTGCATCGTCAACCACATCATCGCTTGCCATTACGTGAGATAGTGGTCAAGTGCGAGCCTATCTAAACATATAAAAGAAGAAAGTGACTGACTGACTGACTGACTCACTCACTGACCATCAACGCACAGCCCAAACGGCTGAAGCTTCAATCATGAAACTTGGCATGTAGGTTCCTTTGGTAGTGTAGGTGAAATAGGGGATGAAAGTTTGTATGAAAATCCGTCAGTTTTAAAGTCAGGCTATTTTGGGTTTAGGCTGATGATTAAAAAATAATTTTCATGTTTCTCAGGGATTTTGAAAATTCCACCCCATGAGGGTGAATAGGGGGATGAAGTCATGGGAATAATGAAATCGTCTAGAGACTTGAAATTTTGCACATGGATACTTTATACTGTGCAGGCATCCACTACGAAAGGATTTCTGTGAATTCCACCCCTAAGGGGCTGAAATAGGGGATGAAAGTTTGTATGAAAGTCGGTCAGGATTGAAGTTCGGATCTTCGAATTTTGGGTTTCGGCTGAAGATTAAAATGTTATATAAACATCTAAACATATTAATATCTTCCTCTTCTATTATTATTATTAATCTAAACATATAAAAGAAGAAAGTGACTGACTGACTGACTGACTCACTCACTGACCATCAACGCACAGCCCAAACGGCTGAAGCTTCAATCATGAAACTTGGCATGTAGGTTCCTTTGGTAGTGTAGGTGAGCACTAAGAAAGGATTTTTGGAATTTCCACCCCTAAGGGCGTGAAATAGGGGATGAAAGTTTGTATGAAAATCCGTCAGTTTTAAAGTCAGGATCTTCATATTTTGGGTTTGGGCTGAAGATTAAAAAATAATTTTCACGTTTCTAAGGGATTTTGAAAATTCCACCCCCATGAGGGTGAAAAGGGGGATGAAGTCATGGGAATAATGAAATCGTCTAGAGACTCGAAATTTTGCACATGGATACTTTATACTGTGCAGGCATCCACTAAGAAAGGACTTCTGTGAATTCCACCCCTAAGGGGCTGAAATAGGGGATGAAAGTCGGTCAGGATTGAAGTTCGGATCTTCGAATTTTGGGTTTCGGCTGAAGATTAAAATGTTATATAAACATCTAAACATATTAATATCTTCTTCTTCTATTATTATTATTAATCTAAACATATAAAAGAAGAAAGTGACTGACTGACTCACCCACTGACCATCAACGCACAGCCCAAACGGCTGAAGCTTCAATCATGAAACTTGGCATGTAGGTTCCTTTGGTAGTGTAGGTGAGCACTAAGAAAGGATTTTTGGAAATTCCACCCCTAAGGTATTGAAATAGGGGATGAAAGTTTGGATGTTTGTGTTTTGTTGTTGTTTGTGTTTGGAAGTATGCTGGTGTTGATTTGAGGGAGAATTGCTTTTCCCATGGACAGTTCTATGTAGCGTGTTCACGTGTTAGCTCATCAAATAGTCTGGTGATATTGGCGCCGACATCCAAAATGGTTAAAAATGTTGTTTACAAGGAAATACTATAATTTAATTACTTACTTATGATTATGATTATTAGTCATGGATAAACACAGAAATAATGAAGGGATAGGGACAGGACAAGGATAGAGCGTATTGATTTAAAGTAGGTAAGTATAAGTCTGTCCTAAGAAAAACTTTCATATTACATTATTTTTATCATAATTATTTTTGCTTTTTCTCTACATACTGTTAAAATATGGTAAGGAGAAGCATGTAGTCTACGCGTGCGAAGCCGCGGGCAAAAGTTAGTAATCAATAAATAAAGTTGAAAGATTTTCGTTTGGGGCTAAAGTAGCCTTGGACAAATATATAATTAAAATTCTTAGTCCGGAAAGAATTGGTGACACGCAAGCGTTTTAGAGGTCTATTTTTTGTTTTGAAGTTTTTCAAGCGTTGATTCTCAGACTAATAATTTGAATAAATTAGTCTAGATTTTTGAAAACATAGAAACTTGATATAATTCTTGCCATTGTTGCAAAGTTGCAATGCATACAAAACATGATGAATGTACAATTCTCCAGTACAAAGTTCGTACGGTATCGCATCATACAGCTAAATGCATGATTGCAGTCAACAGCTGTGAGCCAAGGTCATCTAAACAACACATCCAGCGCTCAATTCAATTGATGGAGGCGTACGTACATCGAATAATTTACACCTATTAACAGCCACAGCACAGGCTAGAAAATGGTTACAAAAATTACCAATATTGACTGAACTATTAATGTATCGTAAATTATTATTATAATATCTATAGCGTATTGTAGTTTTGTACAACAATCATAAGTAGACCTGCCCCTTCTCTCGAAATAGAACTGCTAACTGAGTTTGAGGCCAAAAACAAAGTTCAGCGTAAACTGGACACAAATAAAGATAGTGTTCACGAGACGTTTTGTAATCAGTCGCATGAGTGGCGCTGCCAGTGAGCAGTCCCGTGCGTCTGTCCCGCGGATTTAAAAACGTGAAAATAACTAAAAACGTGCCATCAAGAAAATTACTTTGTTTCCAATACAATAAAGTTCATTTTTCAAAAATGTCGAAAGTGCTTCTGAGTAAGGAGTTGCCAGATATTGAGGTTAGTTATTTCTGTTTCTATTTACTGTTTTGGTCTTGGATACATTAAAACGCGTTTTAAATCAAACAGTAGTATAGCATCGATAAGGTGAAACGGGACTTCTACTAACTGATTAGGTAGGTAAATGATAGCAAAATTGTTGTATGGATAACACATTTTTTTACTTTTAAAATATTTCTGACTCGCGTAGTGGTCAGGAAACAATAATAAAGTATTTATTCAACACACGTCAATCTGTCACTATATTTATGTTTATAAAATAAACACAAAGGCAACTACCTAATTCCGGGTATTAATCGCGGACATATTAATTAACAGTTAACACGTTCTAGTAAGACTGGTTACAATTTTCAAAACAATACATGTTTGCTTTGGCCGAGGCCAATAGGTTCTTAATACAATCACAGTAAACAAAACTCTTAGGCCCGGTTTCTCAACGCTAAATTATCGCAGAATGAATGTGACAAATTGTCAAGCACGTGTTATCCGCTGTGATAATTCGAAACGGCGATTATTCGTCGATTACGTTAACAACCCGATAATCGAGTGTTGAGAAACCAGGGGTTAGTTTGTTTTGCTGTCTGAACATTTACAAAGAGTTTTTTTTTGGATCCTTATTAGACTTACTACATCGTACGGAATGTTCCTATTTACTATAGTTACTTTTTTCTATATTTTTTTGTTTACTATATAGTCTTCACTCGTATCCCATAGATTAAATAATAAAGAAAGGATCTAAAATCTTATCTTACTGAAACTAACTTACGTGAAAGTTTGGATGGATGTATGTGTGGATGGATATATGTTAGTTACTCAATCACGCCAGAACGGCCAAACAGATCTGGAAGAAATTTGGCACAGACATAGATTACAGTCTGGGATAGCCCAGTTACTTTTCATCCCGGTAAAATGTTCCCTTGGGATTAAAAAAACTTTTCACGCGGGCGAAGCCGCTGACAGAAGCTAGTAATTTATAATGAAGGAACTGACTTTGGGTAATCCCAATGATTCACATTAATTATGCCTACATTTCTTACACATAGAGACAGAAATGGAACTCAAATAAACTTCGAATTCTAACCCTGAGTTTCGCACCTCAATATTATCGCAGAATTAAATTTTTGGTTGAATGAGTTTTCAACAGCCAATCACAGCAGATAACGCGTGCTTGACAATTTGTCACATTAATTCTGCGATAATTTTGAGGTGACTCGGGGTAAGCTATTCCTAAAGACTCACAGGAAAAGGGCTTGTTTCAATGATAAATTGTTGATTTCGTGGCAAATATCATACGTTGTTACTGTATATCAAGTCAAAGGTTATCTTTTGTTACAGACAGATATTGCGTAAAATATTCTTTGCAATCTACGCATTTTATAAATCAAGGTTAAAATCCACATCATTCCAATATGTCCGTGACTACCGCAGGACCCCGACGGCAATCGCTTCCATATTTGGTAAATAATTACTACTCAATTGGTACCAATAAGTACTCGAACAACAGAATTGGTACCTTAGTAGTTTTCGAGAAAATCGACTTTGAAGGTGGTCCTGCGGTAGTCACGCTCCATTCAGCAGGACCACCATGAGCGCCGAAAACGGTGGCATGCTACAGCTATTCTTAGTATACAAAAATAATTACTACCCTTAAATGTGATTCATTTCGTAAAAAAAACAGAACTGAATCATTTTTATTTATCGAGAAATCAACGATGATAACTTTCGCTCGCTCGTTCAGCAGGACCACGACTTTGAATGTTGATTCCAAGTTGGAGGAGCCTGCTACTTTCCTCAAACCTACATAGAAAATTACTACCCTGCAAGATAAAATTGATACCCAAAATTTACGACTATATATACACTACTCATATATATATATACACTACTCATCTCACACTCACTCTCTCACTTAAGTTTATGTATGTCGGAATAAAAATAACAACAGTTATCTATCTATAATTTTTGAACAAACTGTGTCAAACTACCTACCTACCCACGTCATTAACAAAGGTATTATGGGCCTTGGGCAACTATAGGTATTTTTTCTTATTCTGTACATAGGTACACAGTTTGTTTAAAAAATATAGATAGAGAACTGTTGTTATTACTATTCCGACATACATAAACTTAAGTGCACGAGTATACATCTAAACAGCTCAATACCATTGACAACTTAATTTGGTCGGGTTATACGCGGAGTTTTAGTATGGAAAAGTAATGAAAGCTAATTTCTCTTAAAATACAACACTTAGGTATCTGAATGTTTGATCGCTATAACTTCTCTAAGAGTAGTAATTTTTGTATAAATTTGGGAAGAAATCACAGAGTTTTTAATAGGGAAATCTTGAAATGAAAATTTAACACCGTGACTACCGCCACCCCACCTATGGCATGGTATATCTCGTAAACTACTGGAGCACTAGTTGTGAATTTTGGGTATCAATTTTATCTTGCAGGGTAGTAATTTTCTATGTAGGTTTGAGGAAAGACGCAGGCTCCTCCAATTTGGAATCAACATTCAAAGTCGTGGTCCTGCTGAACGAGCAAGCGAAAGTTATTATCGTTGATTTCTCGATAAATAAAAATGATTCAGTTCTGTTTTTTTTTTTACTAAATGGATCACATTTATGGGTAGTAATTATTTGTATACTTAGAATAGCTGTAGCATGCCCCCGTTTTCGGCGCTCATGGTGGTCCAGCTGAATGGAGCGTGACTACCGCAGGACCACCTTCAAAGTCGATTTTCTCGAAAACTACTAAGGTACCAATTCTGTTGTTCGAGTACTAATTGGTACCAATTGAGAAGTAATTATTTACCAAATATGGAAGCGATTGCCGTCGGGGTCCTGCGGTAGTCACGGACATCATTCCAATATTGTTTACGTACAGTCAACATGTAAAGTAAATAGAAAATCCGTTAAGTTGTTTTAATATTATCTAACAAGAATGAGGTTCAAATACATACCATTACGCACATGTATATTCATGATTGTATAGTCTCTAATATTTATCGTCTTCGACTGTTTACTTATGGTGAGACAGCATCATTAGAACACAAACTGTTTTAATCTATGGGTACCCTGTTGATAACTCTGTCTGTACCACAGAAAAATGTTAAGTGATGAATTATATATACATAAACTCCCCCCTTTTTTCCATGGGGGCAGGCAGAAACTACAGAACGCCACCTGCTACGATCCTTACATAATTCTTTTGCTTCACTCACGTACATACATCTAGTCATACACGCACGCCGGTTATGAGTTCTGCGCACCTGGCCTTTCTGAAGAACATCACCAATAAGGTCTTTCTAGGGCGTCCCCTCCCGGCGTTTCCATTCACGTCTGCCTTGTAAATACCTTTCGTTAGTCGCCTTTCATTCATCCTTTCAACATGGCCAAACCATCTCAATACATACATACATAAACTCACGCCTTTTTGTCATGGGGGTAGGCAGAAACTACAGAAACTACCATCTTAATATACTCTTAGTGATGATATCTCATTATTTTTTTCAGAATCTATTAAGGCTCAATCCAACGGTTAAGCCATACACCAACTTGGTTCCCTCAGCCCAAACGAAGAAGAACAAGCAGCATTGGAAGAGAAACGAAGATAGAAAATGCACCGTAAGTAACTACCTATATTTATGATATTTTAGGTGGTGATGCGTTTTTTTACCCGACTGCCGAAGGAGGGTAATGTGTTTATCAGTCTATGTATGTATGTTTGTTCCTATGTGGCGTTCCAGAGACCAAACGCGTTGGCCGATTTGGATGATTCATACGTCAATCGATGCGTCTTAACCCTGCGAGTGTCATAGGCTACATTAAAATTGGACAATAGAAAAATGGCGGATTTTGGGTGCCATATTGTGGGGGCCCAAATTTATTTTTTCTTCTAAACCCATCGTGTGGGGTATCAAAATAAAGGATTTTAAGAGGTGATTTCAAAAATATATAACACTTATATGTTTAAATGTATCTAATTCGAAAAAAAACTATCTAAAAAGTTATAAATAAAAAAACTTAATTCAAAAAATCAAAAAACCCGACTGCTTCAAAAGCGAACTAAAAAGTCGTAAACAAGGAAAAAATCATGCTGTGCAGGCGGAGGATACTCCAGATTTAGGTCAGCCAGCCCGCGAATATGTATCCTCCGACTGCACAGCATGATTTTTTCCTTGTTTACGACTTTTTAGTTCGCTTTTGAAGCAGTCGGGTTTTTTGATTTTTTGAATTAAGTTTTTTTTTTGTATTTGAGTGCAGGAAAACCCTCGAAGTATCAAGTAAGGTCATTCACATTACACCTTTTATAAACTGAGAAATAATTATGTACCTCTATCAAAAGGTAAATCCCTAATGCCATCAAAGTGATGTCATGTTCGTCTACAGGTAAGGAAGGCTAAAATGTTGGTACAATAGGCGAAACGTCAGTATCTAAAACAAATTTAGCGTAATGCGGAGTACCTTGTAGGTATGTACGTGAGGCCAACTTATATTGGTTTTGTAACCACTGACTTACTCACGTACCGTATCTTGCAAATATAAACGGCATCTTAGTTATTCCAATTAATTCAACATGAATATTGATCACAAACGTCAATCTAAATCTTTATTATGCTAATATGCATCAGAAACGGTACGCATAGGTACCGTTTCGTGAGGGCATTCATGCTCCAATGCATTATAAGCGCAGCTTAGTGTACAGTAGTCACAGCGGATCTTTGTGTCTCTGACGTTAGGCTCTGCTAACCTTTGCGCAAGAAACGTTTCGTCATCGAGTATACTGCATAAAGTAAAAGTACGAGATAAAGGTAAGCGAGTGAAAGAGGCATTTATAAAACTTATACAATGCTATCTTCTACATCAAATTAACAGTGACACAAAAATAGCAACTGCGCAAGGTCTTGCAGCCAACTTCATAGACACAATGATCCGCTTTGACTACTGTAACTACATAACGAAGGCAACCCAAGTGGGAAGATACAACATCGCAAAATTTAGTTACCTCGTCGGAACTACTAGACTGGATATAGACCTGTGTCGCAAACAATGTTTCGTCTCCTACCCTGCGGCCTGCCATCTTTGCCTCAAAAAATGCACCCGAAGTGACCTTGCAATGGCACCGATTATGCTGTAGAATTGGCGGAGTTTTGGGCCAACAGAATTTGAATTACTCTCGAGTCTCGATGAAGAACTAGAGGAAGATTGCTGTAATAATTACGAATACCTCTGATATTTGTTTGTTACATAACGAGAGAAAAATCGAAGATAAAATTGATTACCTACAGCGTTTGATAAGGTGTTGTAGGGGATTCACAAGAAAATTATCGCACATAGACTAGAATGTTCACCTACTAACACTCGCATAATCACAATACTTTTATCACTGAGATTGATAGTAAAACTGAATTGAATTATCTTGGAGATAAAATGTGATTGATATTCCTCATTCCATTTATTTGTGGTCGGCACAAAATGTTCTTCTTCCATACAGCTTTATAAAGTTCGAACAAGTCCTTTGAGTGAGGGTTTAATACCTGTATTACTAATTTTATTTTTTCGTGGCTTTTTTGCTAGCCTATTCTGTTCCACTCCTATCATGAGCCTACGCTTTCTCCTTCCAGTTTTGGCTAATAATTGGCTGGTAATTCTATCTTCGCCGTGGTCAGCCGCGACTCCATCTCGCCGTCCCAGAGCAATTGCTTTAAGCTACCATGTCCCATATTTCGTGGCTTATTAAACGAAAATACAGATATGCAGAGATGTTTTGCGCCACACTCACAATGCAACCAGTATCGAGAGTGATTTATCCTTATCGATAAATTTAAGTCCAACCTTTCTAAATCAAGATCTTCAGCGACTGCTAACAGCTAGGTACATTAAAAACGAGTTTCCTTGAAAGTGTAAGTAGTTTGAAACATAATTACAACATTAACTTGAGAGTTCTATTGTTCGCGAGGCAGACACAATAAGTACTAAAACGCATTTGACTAATAGTTTTTTTTAATAAGTGCTCCTACATAAGAGGATCTCGTGGCTCAATTATAACAGCCGCACGGGCCGATATTCAAGGTTAAGCAATTCTTGCCGAAGTGGGTCCATGGATCGGTGACCGTCCGTTACATCACAGTCGTTGTGCGTTGGTCCCGGCTGACATTTGTTCATATTCGAAAGCCGTAACAAGAAGTTAGATTGCGATAATCAGACACCAATCTTTACAAGGAGTACCGTGTTACCCAGTTATTGGTTTGTGGAGGTCAGATAGCCCGTTGTTCCATGTAGAATAGCTAGGTTAGACTTTGAAGCCAAGCCCAACGTGTTTGGATTGATAGTGCTCCTGCATAAATCATGGCCACTCAAGGTAAGCAGGACGGACTACAAGACGTACGGCGATGCGTCATCGGTACATGGTGGACATCCCACCCATACGCACCAAACGTTTTGGGAATACTTTTATTACGCGTACAGCTAGAGAGTGGAATTCTCTGCCGCTGTATTTCCTGATAGCTACAACCTGGAAGTTTCGTCGACCACATTATCGCTTACCATCAGGTGAGATAGTGGTTAGGCGCGAGCCTTTCAATAATATTTAAAAAATCTTGGCTCAGTGTAAATTACCAGTCGTATGAGGCCCCAGTTCGCAGTCGAAGCCGACCAAATTCAATTGCATTTAGCGGCATGGACACTTGCAGGCCGAAGGATTCGCTTCTGTGTAAGCAACGCTTCGAACGATCTACGTTCGGCTAATTCTTTCTCTCTTTAAAAATAAAACGTTGCCCCGCACTAGGAATTTCTCCTGACTCCCGTATCGTGGGTGCGTTTACCAAAATAAACAATATTCAAGCGCACATTCACAAACAACCGGACCGGAACAACTATATCTATAGGCCGTACTATGCAATTCTATTGTATGGCATTCAGCATTGTATTGTATATGTATGTTCCGTGCGGGAATCGAACCCACGACCAAAACGCAGCGCAGCGTCAAATGTATCGTTTTGCAGTGTAAACGAGCTATTAGGTTAAACATGAGATTATGAGATCTTCACCGTTGAAGCTGAAGACATAAAAGCAATAATTTTTGTAACAACGCGAAGAATAATAAATATCACAAAACTATTCCGATAGTGTTATCGCTTTATAAATATTACCATTTGTGATATTAAAACACTTAAAAATAGATCTAACGAAGTGGGTGGTATCTTCTGTGGATACATTTTATTATTAGAGATAAGAATGATTTGTAAATACAAGATTGTATCTACAGCAAATAGAACTTTTGAAAGTACATTGTCATGGCAACTAGCAAATAGGACCTTGTATTACAGACCTTATCAACAGCAAATATAACTTGAAAGTACATTGTCATGACAAGTAGCCAGTTTTCAGGACCTTGTTTTAAAAATGTTCACTCAAAAAACAACTTACATTACACTAACTAAAGTAGGAAATTGAGTAAGTGGCGTCAGGTTATGAATTAAAGTAAAAACATATCAGCCGATAGAGTCCACTGCTGAACATCCCAATCCCGTCAAAGTAGAGGGAGGCCTATCCTTCCCGCAAGAGTCACCTCATCGATCGGATCCGTGGCTTAGGTCCTCAGTGGTCGAGGCACCTGTGGCCGGGCCATATTTATTTATGCTTTTCCCCTTAGTACAGTAAATGAGAAAAGTGTTTCACCATAATTAAATATTTTGCTTGCTAAGCAAAAGTTATCTATCTAATAGCATAGAGAATAGATCGCCACTTGACCTTATCCTTAAACACCTTTTTCCCCATTAAAAGCATATTTATTTTGACAAAAGTTTTTACACTTGATTATTTTTATGCTTTAAAAAAAGTTAGTTGCTCTGCAGTAAATCTTTAAGACTGACTATGTAAAATCTTTATCTCTTATTTTATTACATTTGAGAATGATTATTATAATTATGTTAAATGATTATCTTGATTATAGGTGATGAGAACTGTGAATTATACAATTTTTTTACTAGATTCTTTATTCAGATAAATAATAAAAAATAACTAAGACTTTAATTTTTCAAAAGATACAACCAATATAAAAGCATTTCTTTGTTATAAATATAAGTATGATTTAATATTATACATATAGTTACAATCAATATACATTTATTATTTTTGTTCAAAATTTTTGTGCCTGACAGTACATTTGATCAAAAACTGCTTTGAAATAAATTAATCGAATCGGGGGCGTCCGCCACAGGTGCGTCGACCACTGGGGGCCTAAGCCACGGACCCATCGATCGGTCCTGTTAATCCAAGTATACCAGATCAAATTAATTAATCAGGTATTCCCTGCAGATGTCTCAACATTATCATCTTCATATCAGCCGATAAACGTCCACTGCTGAAGATAGGCCTTCACCAAGTGTCGCCACATAATCGGTCCCATTAATTAATAATCATACCAGATCTAAATAATTAATCAGCGAATCCCCGCAGACATCTAACGAAGAGTTTTTCCGATACATAATTTCCTAGTTCATTCCATGTTAATTTGACTTTGAATTTAAATAATGTGTTCCAGGCTTGCCCAACTCTGACGAAGAACTTCGACGATATCAAACACACGACGTTGTCCGAGCGAGGAGCTTTGAAGGAGGCGGCTCGATGCCTCAAGTGCGCAGACGCTCCTTGCCAGAAATCCTGTCCCACGCAGATCGATGTCAAGAGTTTTATTAGCAGCATTGCTACCAAGGTGAGTACTGACACGGGTTCTCAGCTCTAAGAAAGAAAATTTGGTTCAAATAAATCTCACTAGATGACGCGATATAGTGCATTTGTTATTGTATGTGTGTAAAATGTTAATTTTCTGGAATTGAACATAAAAATTGTATGTTCTTGTTTAAATAACTCTCCTAAGCACAAAATTATGGAATATTGGGCTCTTAATTCACATTTCAAAGATTATTTGAATGGATCATTTAAAATTTATGCCAATAGATGGCGCAGTTTAAAATTTCTAAGGCATTCCACTCGATTGTTTAAATTTGCATTGTAACACGTTTTGGTGCAAATAAATTATAAAAACGTGCAAAAAATACTATAAAACAAACTTTCACTGTATTTAAAGAAAAAACATTCATGAACCGAGTAAACCTTTTTTCTTGCATGTCGCTGCTAACACCATCTATCTATCGCCGTGGAACGGAACCGAACGCGATTGTTGGACAAAAAATAATCGGTTTAATCAGACGAAAAACACTAGTTACGTCGGCACGGTTTCTATAACATGGGATGAGGCATCTGTGTGCTAGTATTATATTATCTGTGGTACTGGGTTGACCATTGCTAGGCAAGTAGGCAGACAGAATAATAAATATAAACCTAGTTATAACTAGAGGCCGATTATATGCAACACAAATGTCCGAAATGTGCCTGCAAATATGTATAAATAGTGTCAAAATATTCAACATCAATTAAAAAAGACATAGGTAGTAATTTTAAATATTTTAGTTCAAAAACCACATAGGTATCTACAATCAATAATTTTTATTATTTATTTTATTTTAGGTATCGTACAAGAATGGAGAAAACAATCGTTTACAATTTTTCTTTTTTTTCGTTTTTTTTTTTTTTTCTCTTGTTGGCTCAAAGCCATGCAAATTGTCATTTATTTTTTGTTTTTATTTGTGGCTGAGGACAGCTAAAGGTTGGGCGTGAAAAAATTGTTTAACCTATCCCATCGAGTGGGTTATCGTTCTTCAGAGCTCGTTGGGTAGGTAAACATATTGAAATTACATGTTTTAAAAAACATTAGTAAACAAAGGATTGAGAAGCCACCAAAGTCTGATTTTTTAACAAAAACTGTTCCGATTTTTTTTTTGTTGGCCTTGAAATTTGGTGATAATGTTTATTGTAATGTATATTTTACAAAAATAACCAATATCAATCAGATTTTTTTCCAAATTCCCTTAGTTTTCCTATAAAAACCAACTTAATTTTGCGGTTTGGTACGAAAACCTAAACGTGCGAGGTCCGACACGCACTTGGCCGGTTTTTTTTCGCTCTACATCAAGTAGCCCTATTCGCACGAAAGTACGAACATTTTATCAGTATCACCAGTTTACTAAATGCATCGAATCACTTAATGGATCGATAAAATTGGCATTGACAATGTTATCGTGATATTGCAGTTAAAACACACAGTTGTTTTGAACAACAAACTCAGGAAGCCATCAATTAAGTGCTAATTTTATCTATCCTTTTAGCTAATCTATCAATGATAACTGTATAACCCCATTTTGACACAAAATGTAATTGTTTATTAAATACTAGCGGCCCGCCCCGGTTTTACGTGGGTCATAAAAATGGATAGCCTAGAATCGTCTAGAATATTGTATCTTTTAACTGGCAATAGTTATTTATGATACAAGTGCGGAAGGTAGGTGATTTCCGATGAGTGGCATTTTTATTCACGAGCGAGCGAAGCGAGTGAGTGGATAAATCGACACGAGTCGGAAATCATCTTACGTACGTGTATCATACAACATTTTACTATGCATTGTGCGAGGAAATAAATAAACTAATAAAATGAAATTAATAAAATGGCGGGCTTATTCAAGCGCATTCAGCATATCCACAGATTAACTAATAGTTCCTCGGGCATATCTACTGCGCATGTGCGAATAGTTGTCACATCGTTACGCAATAAGGCACGGGCAAAATATACGTTCTGCCAAACATATTTAATGAATATTTAAAATTAATTTATTGATCAAAATCTAAATCTAGAGTAATTAAAAACGCCTAAAATAAAGTATTAGTTTTATTTTACCTTTTATATGAATGATAATCTGTACATAACTAATTTTTAAAACTTTTCTCAAATAATAAAAACTCTATGCGTCGGGCTGACGTTGGAGTTAAAAATTAAAAAAATACAGGAAAGTAAAAAGCACTAGTGAAAAAAAGTGACTTCTTCCGCACAGTTTGGCTGCTTGGAAAACCGCTCTTTTCGAGGACATGCATTGTAAAAGATTTTTTCAAATAGCGGTTACAGTGATTACTCTACTCGTCTGAAGAAACTCACAATGAGCTTTGTATCTTTTGTCCCAGGTTTTTTTGCAAAATGGCGGCCACGCTTCACGAATATAACCTTCGTAAATCGATAGTCCACATCAATACAAACATAGTGTAGATGGGCAAAATCTCGTTAAACGTCATATTTTCGAGATAAAAACGGTCAAAGATGCACAAAGTCGCTGATGGAACCTGGGAAACTCTCCATACAAAAATATTCAATCCCCTTTGGGCTCTCTTTTTATAATATTAGTTAGGATGCACCGGAACGTTTTCTGAAATCCAAACACCTTTTGTCACAACATTTAGCAGCTGTATAATAGTCATGTTAAGAAAGAAACTGTTCCATAAACTGACCACAGATAGAGAAAGGGCTCAGAACGTAATAATCACTACGGGGATGTTCTCATAGGTTCTTCTTAAGGTGAACGCGCACTTATCCGCGCCGCAGGAGCCGCACGCGCCGCAGTCATCGCACTTTACTTGTGCGAGGAAATAAAGAAATTAATGAAATGAAATTAATAAAATGTCGGGCTTCTTCAAGCGCGTTCAGCATATCCACAGATTAACTAATAGTTCCTCGGGCATATCTACTGCGCATGCGCGAATAGCTGTCACATCGTAACGCAATAAGGCACGAGCAAAATATACGTTCTGCCAAACATATTTAAATATTTAAAAATTAATTTACCTTATAGGTGATGTTCTTCAGAAAGGCCAAGTGCGCAGTACCCATAACCGGCGTGTGTGTATGACTAGACTAGCTGTTGCCCGCGACTTCGTCTGCGAAGCATTAGTAATTCGAATTGCTTATTTTTATATCGCGGCTTAATATTGTAGGTTTTCCATACAAACTTCTACCCCTCTTTCCACTCCCTTAAGTATGATTTCCGTAAGTATGTTTGAGGGTAGTTTCAAAAAACTAATAATGTCAACCTTTTAGAATTTCGGCAAATCCTTTCTTATCGGATGCCTACGTCATACAAAAACATACTCTCCAAGTTCCAGGTCTCTACGATCAGCGGTATTGGCTGTGCGTTGATCCGTCAGTCAGTCATTCAGGACAAAGCATTTTATATGTATAGAAGAAGATATATGGAGCAGAAGACTGGTCGGGTTTTTTGACACGCATAATTTCGGGTGGACCAAAAATTACTTTAGTATGAAAACGAATGCTGCGTAAATTACGCGACACAACACAAAAACCTAATACAGCGTAAATTACGCAACACTGAAATGTCACTCACAACTATGTCTACCTGAGACAAACGGTCCAGTTCGGTAATTCCAAATCGATGTAGGGGTCCCCGTATTAATGCCATAACACCCCTAAATCGTCTTCTGGGGATAATGCCGAAAAACAAATGATGCCAACCTTTATTATTTTGCAAAAGGAATAAGATTTTTCATACAAATAAATGTCTCCCTTTTAACCCCTAAAAAAGTTGAATTTCCAAAAATCCCTCCTAAGTGCTTCCCTACATCATAAAAAGAAGCTATGTGCAGTAAAAGTAATCAAAAATCTTTACCACCCCGAAATCGTATTTTAAGGGTAGTTTCGAAAAACTAATAATGAAAACCTTTATTGTTTATTTAGGTTGGTATTTAAGCCAAGTTTCATATTTATTGACCCTAGACATTAGATTCTTCAAAAACAATTAACATCCCCTAAATCGTCTTTTGAGTGTAGTTTCATAAAATGATAATAGCCACCTTAAGGTTAGTATTTGTGGCAAGTTTCAAGTTTATCGACCCTTAATATCAGAATTTTCTAAAAAACTGTAATACCTCCTAAATCGTCTTTTGGGGGTAGTTACAAAAAACTAATAATGACAACCTTTATTGTTTATTTAAGATGGTATTTATGTCAAGTTTAATGTTTATTCACCCAAGAAATCAGATTATTAATAAAATTGAACATCCCCTAAATCATCTTTTGGGGGTAGTTTCGAAAAACTTACAATGAAAGCCTTTATTATCTATTTAGATAATTAGATTCTTGAAAAAAAAACATACCACCCCTAAATCGTCTTTTGGGGGTAGTTTCAAAAAATAATAATAGCAACCTTTATTATTCATTTAGGTTAGAATTTGTGGCAAGTTTCAAGTTTATTGACCCAAGAAATATTTTATTCCAAAACATTGTATTACCTCCTAAATCGTCTTTTGGGGGTATATGGAAAAAAAAAAGAATGACAACCTTTATTGTTTATTTAGGATGTTATTTATGTCAAGTTTCATGTTTATTCACCCAAGAAATCAGATTCTTCAAAAAAAATTACATCCCCTAAATCATCTTTTGGGGGTAGTTTCGAAAAACCAACAATGAAAGCCTTTATTGTTTATTTAGATTGGTATTTATGTAAAGTTTCAAATTTATTAACTAAAGTAATAAGATTCTTCAAAAAAACTTTAACACCCCTAAATTGTATTTTGGGGGGTAGTTTCAAAAAGTAATAGTAGCAACCTTTATTATTTATTTAGATAAGTATTTGTGGCAAGTTTCAAGTTTATTGATCAAAGAAATCTGATTTTTCCATACAAACTTCAACACCCCCTAAATCATCACTTGGGGGTAGTTTCAAAATACTAATAGTGTCAATCTTTATCATTTACTTAGAATACTATTTGTGCTAAGTTTCAAGAACTTTGGTCGAAGGAATTAGATTTTTTATACAAACTTTCAACCCCCTTTTTACCCCCTTAGGGGTAGAATTTCCAAAAATCCTTTCTTAGTGCACACTTACGTCACTTAAAGAACCTTTCTGCCAAATTTCATGCTTCTAGGCTTAGCAGTTTTGGCTGTGCGTTGATTGATCAGTCAGTCAGTCAGTCAGTCAGTCAGTCAGTCAGTCAGTCACCTTTCGCTTTTATAGATATAGATAGATGTATGAATGTGTGTGAAGCAAAAGAAGTATGTAAGGATCGTAGCAGGTGGCGTTCTGTAGTTTCTGCCTACCCCCATGGGAAAAAGGCGTGAGTTTATGTATGTATGTAATTTATTGATCAAAATCTAAATCTAGAGTAATTAAAAACGCCTAAAATAAAGTATTAGTTTTATTTTACCTTTTATATGAATGATAATCTGTACATAACTAATTTTTAAAACTTTTCTCAAATAATAAAAACTCTATGCGTCGGGCTGACGTTGGAGTTAAAAATTAAAAAAATGCAGGAAAGTAAAAAGCACTAGTGCAAAAAAGTGACACTTTCCGCACAGTTTGGCTGCTTGGAAAACCGCTCTTTTCGAGGACATGCATTGTAATAGTTATTTATGCTACAAGTGCGGAAGGTAGGTGATTTCCGATGAGTGGCATTTTTATTCACGAGCGAGCGAAGCGAGTGAGTGGATAAATCGACACAAGTCGGAAATCATCTTACGTACGTGTATCATACAACATTTTACTATGCATTGTGCGAGAAAATAAATAAATTAATAAAATGAAATTAATAAAATGGCGGGCTTATTCAAGCGCGTTCAGCATATCCACAGATTAACTAAGAGTTCCTCGGGCATATCTACTGCGCATGTGCGAATAGCTGTCACATCGTAACACAATAAGGCACGAGCAAAATATACGTTCTGCCAAACATATTTAATGAATATTTAAAATTAATTTATTGATCAAAATCTAAATCTAGAGTAATTAAAAACGCCTAAAATGTCGTATTAGTTTTATTTTACCTTTTATATGAATGAAAATCTGTACATAACTAATTTTTAAAACTTTTCTCAAATAATAAAAACTCTATGCGTCGGGCTGACGTTGGAGTTAATAATTAAAAAAGTACAGGAAAGTAAAAAGCACTAGTGAAAAAAAGTGACACTTTCCGCACAGTTTGGCTGCTTGGAAAACCGCTCTTTTCGAGGACATGCATTGTAAATATATTTTCTTCCAACTACGTAGTAATGTTATCATTAATCACTACAAAACTGATCACGAAGGACGTATTTATTGCTTAGAACCAAAACAGTGCAGAAATGTTATATGAAATCTCATTGTTGCACTGTTTTTCATTAATGCACTGTTTTGTATTTTTTATCTATACTAATATTATAAAGCCGAAGAGTAGGTACTGAAGGTAGAGTAAGTAGAGTAGGTAGAAAAGGTAGAGAAGGTAGAGTAGGTAGAGTATGTAGAGTAGGTAGAGTAGGTAGAGAAGGTAGAGTAGGTAGGGTAGGTAGAGTAGGTAGAGTAGATAGAGAAGGTAGAGTAAGAAGAGTAGGTAGAGAAGGTAGAGTAAGAAGAGTAGGTAGAGAAGGTAGAGTAAGTAGAGTAGGTAGAGAAAGTAGAGAAGGTAGAGTTAATAGTGTAGGTAGAGTAAGAAGAGTAGGTAAAGTAGGTAGAGTAAGTAGAGAAGGTAGAGTAAGTAGAGTAGGTAGATAAGGTAGAGTAGGTAGGGTAGGTAGAGTAGGTAGAGAAGGTATAGAAGGTAGAGTAAGTAGAGTAGGTAGAGTAAGTAGAATAGGTAGAGTAGGTAGAGTAAGAAGAGTAGGTAGAGAAGGTAAAGTAAGTAGAGTAGGTAAAGTAAGTAGAACAGGTAAAGTAAGTAGAGAAGGTAGAGAAGGTTAAGTAAGTAGAGTAGGTAAAGTAGGTAGAGTAAGTAGAGTAGGTAGAGAAGGTAGAGTAAGTAGAGAAGGTAGAGTAACTAGATTAGGTAGAGAAGGTAGAAAAGGTAGAGTAAGTAGAGTAGGTAGGGCAGGCAGGATAGGTAGGTAGTGGTAGGTAGATAGGTAGCCTGTTGACGGGAGCGAAGCCGCGGGGGTAGTTTAAATATAAATTTACCAAAGAGATTTAATGTCTCCCATTAAGTTTAATATAAAATGTATGCAGTAATCGGAAAAGGTACTGGCTGAGAAATAAAATTGGCGTATAAAACCAATTAGGTGAAAAAAAAAATGCCCCGCATTTTGTACCATTGTAAAACTTTGATAGGTAGGTACTTCATATTTGGCAAGAAAACTATAAAAAAATGTAAATAGATGAGAGGTAGATTGGTAGTTGAAAGAAAAGTAGATTACGCACCTCGCTAAAGTGAGTAATTAATGCACTCGTGTTAATTTAGTGCCCTCGCGTGCGCTCGGGCACCAACATAACACTCATGCACTCATGACTCACTTTGCGCTCGATGCAACAATCTACTATTATTCAACTAGGCCAATAAACGGCAATGTTGAACGTCAAATAAATTAAAATTTACAAGTAATAAAAAATGATTCTACCGTGCATTTGGAAAGTAGATTGTTATGGAGAAGAACGCACAAGAAACTCCATACTTACTCTTAAAAAAAAAAGTGTTTTGCAATATTTACATAAGTACATACATTAATAAATTCATTTAAGTGGGGACGATGCACCCAGAATAGCTCTACACACTGTACTACGTACAGGTATAAAGTATTAAAAAGCATTAACAGGAAAATTAATTAGTTAAGTTAAGACGGGCTGGTGTCCGCAACTCCACGTCTAAGCGCGTATTTTGCGTACGGAGGAAAATTAATTAATTTGATAAGTAGGAACATGGTTCTCACATACTTACAAATATTGCGAACATAGGTAAAATACCTAATTCAACAACAACGGAACAATGAGTGAGTCGATTTCTAAAAAAAAACAATGAATACAATAACTATAAATAGGAATATAAATTAACAAATTTGATTTTGTCTACACTAAAGATTGCCCTAATAAGCATGTTTGTGTGAGTGTGCCGTTTCGAGCGTTTGTAGCTTTGTAGGTAGTTTCCGTACTGTTCATCCATATTTACACGTGCTATTATCGTGCTTGACTGAAAGTCACTTGACGAGATTCTTATTACATGTTTCTCGGAACTCAACGGTTTTACCCGTGGGTGCATTTTCTATTGCCTACATATTTGCACGAATGCACACAACCCCTACTGGCTAGTTGCGAATACCGTTACTTCATACAATGCATATCACATCACACACTCATCATCAGCCTATTAATGTTCCCACTGCTGGGACACAGGCCTCCTCTCTGTGAGAGGGAATGGGCCGTAATCCACCACGCGGGCCCAGTGCGGGTTGGTGGATGTCACATGTCTTCGAATTTTTGGTTCTAGGACATGCGAATAAACAATGAATATATTTATAATTTTAGAATTACTATGGAGCGGCCAAGGCGATTCTTTCCGACAATCCCCTGGGATTGACATGTGGTATGGTGTGTCCCACCAGCGACCTCTGTGTGGGAGGATGTAACCTGCATGCTAGCGAAGAAGGCGCCATCAACATAGGTGGGCTGCAGCATTTTGCTGTTGATGTAAGTTTGCACTTAGAGAAAGCTGTTCTGGTGATAGTGCTGTCATAAGTTTGTTTGTACCACGTACGACGCATAGCAAAAACATCAAATAAATTAAAAAAAAATAAAAAAACCCCCGACACATTTATCTTGCGAAAACATCCTGATTCAAAGAGTAAAATGCCCATAACTTTTGAATGGCTGAACCAGTTTTATTCAAACATAGCTAAGAACTCTCTCGACAAAATCACCTTTCAAACAACACTAAAACAAAATAGGTTCATCCGTTTAGGCGCTATGATGCCACAGACAGAAACACAGTTACACAGATACCTACACAGCAACACACGTGAAACTTATAACACCCCACTTTTTCCGGCGGGGGTTAAAAAGAATCCTCCTTTTTTTAAAGTCGGTCTAAAACTAAATTACAAATATGGAAAGTATGCGTCACAACCGCGCATTAAGGCCATCGTAACTCAGTCCACTGACGATAAATATTTGTTGCATTCAACGGATGAAGAATCATTGCAATTTCAATTTCATGATTTTCACCGCCAACCAAGCATGTAAAATCAAATAAGTAGATAATATCAGCATAATACAATTCTAGTAGGTACATTTTTTAGCCTGAGTTCCCGACAAGCGCTCAAAATCCAATGAATTCCAGGTCTTCATGAAGATGGGCATCCCTCAGACCCTGGACCCTAACACCAAGCCCCTGCCAAACGGCGGCGATCAGAAGATCGCATTGATCGGAGGCGGGCCCGCCAGCATCAGTTGCGCATGCTTCTTGGCCAGGCTTGGATATAAAAATATCACTGTCTATGAGAAGGAGAAGTACTTGGGTGGACTTAGGTACGTCTATTTTGTCCAATATTTTACGTACATACTGTATAGTTGTTCTATCTCACGAAGGCGGATGAATCGTAACAATATGACTCTTATTTCGACGTCATAAAAGTCACGTTACAACAATACGTGCATCCCGAGGGCAGGTTCGAGGTAATGTAATTAAACAGTCAATCTGCCTAGCCTTTTCCCAACTATGTTGGGGTCGGCTTCCAGTCTAACCGGATTCATCTGAGTACCATTGTTTTACATGGAGTGACTGCCTATCTGACCTTCGCAAACCAGATACTGGGTAACGCGGTATCCCTTGGCTAGACTGGTGTCAGATCTCTGACTGACTACTCGTAACGACTGTCAAAGATCTTCAAATGACAGCCGGGACCAACGGCTTAACGTGCTTTCCGAGGCACGGAGAAAACTCGGTATGTTGAAAATGGTCACCCATCCACGGACCAACCTCGTCAAGCGTTGCTTAACCTTGATGATCGACCCGTGCGGTTGTTATTATTTAGCCACGAGCTCCTCAATGTAATTAAACAGTACTTGGAAAGATTTGAGGGAGGCCTTTGCACAGTAGTGCGCCGTTACTGATTGGACAAAACTTCTGTCTCTCTATCCCTTGCAAAGACACTTCCAAATACTCTTTAGTGGTTTTTATCTACAGCGAAAATCTTTCTCTGTCAAGATGCATTCAACTGACATACTTCTGGAGACTTATTTCTATATAATAACTGTGTGTTTAATATTTTCAGTTCAGCAGAAATCCCTCAATATCGTCTTCCATTCGACGTAGTTCAATTTGAGGTGGACCTCGTGAAGAACCTTGGTGTCAAGTTCGCCACTGGTAGAAAGCTGTCAACACAGGATCTTACTGTCAATGTGAGTACATGCCGCTTTTGACTTTTGAAATAAATAATTATCGGATGTGACTAGTCGTAGACAAGAGCATAATTTGATTCTTTATAACTGAACTAGCGGACGCCTCGTGATTTCACCTGCGCAGTTCCCGTTCCCGTGGGAATACAGGAATAAAATTAGACTATGTCACCCGGGGATAGTGTAGCTTCCCAACGGTGAATGAATTTTTGAAATCGGTCCAGTAGTTTTTAAGTTTATTCGTTACATACAATAATACAATTTTTCCTCTTTATAATATTAGTCTTGATATAGATATAGAAGTCGCAAAATTTTCAAACACATGCCTACGTACCACTTGTTTTTTTTTCTAGGGTCTTCTTGAAGATGGTCACTCTGCTGTGTTCCTCGGAATCGGCCTTCCAGAACCGAAAAGTATTCCAATTTTCAAAGGACTAAACCAAGAAATGGGCTTCTATACAAGCAAGGATTTCTTACCTCTGGTATCTAAGGGAAGCAAGAAAGGTATGTTAACATTACTGTTACTTTTTCTTTTAAATTTTATTTAGTTTCCAACGTGGTAAAAATGTTTTTTTTTATGAGGAGCTCCTTTTTGAAACTATCGTTTTCTCCGTATGGTGTCAGACGTTAAGAATATTACCATCCCATATCATCCCGTGGGTGTCGTAATAGGCGACTAAGGGATACACCAGAGCATGGGCAGCAGCGTTCTCTGTGCACTTTAACAACAAACTGCGATCGCCAACCCGCCTGCCAAGCGTGCCGATTAAGGCAACCCCGCCCCCCCCCAAATGATAAGCACAAAAAAAAACAGCCCCGAGTGCCCGGAGCTCGGCTACCCCAATAAACACCGACGACTGGACCTGGCCACATATAACACGTGAACACTTCGGACCGACGAAAAGATAGCCGAACTCGAGGAAGAATTGAGCACGTTACGATCGAGGGTTATCTGAAATCCGAAGAGAGGGGGAGGACTCGATAATCCTCAAATCTGGTAATCTGCTCTATTGCTGAGAGGGTGACCGGCAGTCCCAGGGTGGTGTCGGGTTTATCTATATTTAAGTCCCTTGTGAACAACGTGGTGAAGATCGGGAGTGTCGACCAGGGTAGCGTACCTTATACTCAGAATATCCTCGAGATATTCGCTGAAGGTCATACAGGTCTACGCCCCGACCTCGGCATGTAGCGGCACCAACGCCGCCACTTACGAACTAATGACATGACGTCACACAAATCCTGCATCGCGCAAGCAAAGTTTTCGGCGCGATTAGAACACATACAACAGTCCGACAACAACCGCTGGGCAGTTGCCCGGACCAGACACAACACCCGTCTGGTCGGAGGATCCTCCCTTTTCTATGGAGGTTTGTGGGACTTTACACCCTGGTCCGCATACTTCCAAAGGCACACTCCGACGACGCGGTAGAGACCATGTATGAGGATATCTCTATAGCCATGCATGATTTTAAAACTCACTTCACCGTTGTCATGGGGGACTTCAACGCGAAACTGGGCAAACGAGACGAGGATGAGCTGGAAGTGGGGCAATTTGGAGTGACGTCGGAACCACCGGGGTCACCTACTGGCCAGTTTTATGGAGAAGGAGGGCCTCTATATGATGAACTCCTTCTTCAGAAAGCGTGAGCACAGGAAGTGGACCTGGCAAAGACCCACGGAACATTGAACATTAATATCAAGCTTGAATGGTCTCGACTGATGAAGTCTAGGCTCCATCCTGCACAGATCCAGAATCCAGATCCAAAACCCCGAGAGCTTTCAGCTTGAACTCCAGAATCGTTTCGAGCGGAGCTCCGTGGACGAATACAGCGATGGGTTCGTGGAAGCTGTCCAGGCGGTCTAAGATTTTCAAGACCCGCCGTACAGATATAAACAAAAAGCTCTCTGATCCTACTCTCAAGCTCATGAAGGAGAGGCGTGAGATGATCCTGCAGTCTTCAGACGATGCGTTGAAATACAGGCAGCTTAAAAGAAGGATCTCAAAGTCCTTGAAAAGCGACCTCCGCCACTTTAATACCGAGCGTATTAAAGACGCGATTGAGCGGAATAAGGGCTCCAAGGTCTTGGCAAGAGATCTGACTATTAGGCAGAGCCAGCTCACGAAACTGAAGACCTACGATGGCAGGATCGTATCCGCCCAAGCGGAGCTTCTGACGGAGATCGAGAGATTCTATGGGCAGTTGTGCACGTCTACCAGTAAACACGTCGCGAATCTAGTAAAAGACCCTAGAGCTAGATTGACCCGTCACTATACCGAAGACATTCCGGACGTCAGCCTATACGAGATTAGAGGGCTCTTAAACAGCTTAAGAAGCACAAGGCACCGAGTGATGACGGTATCACGACCGAACTCCTGAAGGCGGGTGGAAAACCAATACTTAAGGCCCTTCAGAAGCTGTTTGGTTCCGTCATATTCGAGGGGAAAACGCCGCAGGCATGGTGCATTACATACATCTCTCGCAGAACGGATGGCCGATGGGGCAGAAAAGTTCTGGAGACCGCGGAGCGGAAGACGTTGCGTTGGAAGGCCTCCCACCAGGTGGACCGATGACCTGGTGAAGGTTGCGGGGATCCGCTGGATGCGAGACGCACGGGACCGGTCAATGTGGCGACGCTTGGGGGAGGCCTATGTCCAGCAGTGGACGTCTTTCAGCTGATATGATGATTATGAAGGCGTAATGTAGAAACATTACTGCTTTTTTTTAGAAGCTATAAATATTTAAACCTCGTCGTTACACAATAACTGTTGCTAATTAGGAGCAACCGTGCTCCTAATTAGCAACAGTTATTATAGAATGCTCTACAAGGTTCAAGCCACAAAACCTTCAAACAACCTCTTTATTTCAGGACTATGCGCTTGCAAATCCGCTCTACCAGCCTTACACGGCAACGTTATAGTCTTGGGTGCGGGAGACACCGCCTTCGACTGCGCGACCTCCGCGCTCAGGTGTGGCGCTAGACGCGTGTATGTAGTGTTCCGGAAGGGAGTCACCAACATCAGGGCGGTGCCTGAAGAGGTAAGTGATCCTGCAGTATGCAGTTAGATCTTCTCATGATCTACCTTTTCACAATTATATTGGAGTTGGCGTCCACAAGAGATCCGCAAGAGAACCAGGGTTACCGACATAGCCATATGGTACATTGCTCGCAGAACGGATGGCCGATGAGGCAGAAAAGTTCTGGAGTGGCGACCGCGAATCGGAAGACGCTGCGTTGGAAGGCCTCCCACTAGGTGGACCGATGACCTGCAGCCTAATTGTGTAAAAAACATACACAAAAAAGTTGAATAAAGATTCAACTTTTTTGTGTATGTGTGTGTTTTTGGGAACGAACCAGATTGTTTCCTTTGCCGAATTCACTTACACAATTAGGCTGCTGGTGAAGGTTGCGGGGATCCGCTGGATGCGAGACACACGGGACTGGTCGATGTGGCGACGCTTGGAGGAGGCCTATGTCCAGCAGTGGAAGTCTTTCGGCTGGCTGATGATGATGATGGCGTCCACTCTAACCGGGTACAGTTCAATACCGGAGCGAATGCCTATTAGACCTCCATAAACCAGCTCTTTTCAATGGAGGTTTGCGGGACTTTTCACCCTGTTGCGCATACCTCAAAACAGTTATTGGGTAACACGACAGTAAAACTATTTGCTATTGAGAAAGAAAAGACAGTTTTGTCATCCGTATTTCGTTTTTCTTGTTATTCTCTTCATATTATAACTATTATTTGGTTTCAGGTTGATTTAGCAAAAGAAGAGAAATGTGAATTCGTGTCGTTCATGTCTCCGAGAGAAGTCATCGTCAAAAACGGAAAGGTACTATGGAATTTTTATAAGTCATATAGGGAATTTTGAAGAAATCTACATTTGCACAACAACATTTTACTATGGCCATTTCTTCATACAAAACTCATACAACATTGTATCTTGCAGATTGCAGCGTTGAAGATGTGTCGTACAGAACAACTGGATGATGGAGAATGGATAGAAGATGAAGATCAAGTGATGCAACTGAAAGCCAACTTTATTATCTCTGCTTTTGGTTCTGGACTTTATGAAGCTGATGGTGAGAAAGATTACTATTTTAATATAGGTGATGTATGATAGGAAAAGATAATAGTACATTACAGCAGAATCCAGTAAGTAAGCCTTCCTGGCCGAGTATGAGTTAACCGGACCGAACCGCAGGTGAGGTCCGGTTATATACGAGGCCAGGATGGCTTTCTTACTGGTTGAGGTTTGTATAATGCTTTTCTCAAAAATGAAAGAAAGTTTAACAACAAATTCGTTTAATTAATATTGAAGGTTACATTCATATTAGGGCAATTACTGATAGATATTGTGATCGATTTACCGGGGGCATTTATATTTGTTTGTTGTACATCTTGATTAACGGACTCTTTAATCCAACATGATTTATAAACTGAAATGACTAAATACAAACATAAAATCCCACACTATACTTCTACAACATTACTAAGTACAAAACGCAACGTGCATACTTTTTCTGCGTCGCGTTATGTGTCACAGACCCATAAAAAAAAAAAAAAAAAAAGTGTCACAGACAATAAAATGGATGTTTAAGGCTCCAAAATATATTATGTATCTCATAAAATGTCATACCAAAAAGAGATAGATATATATTTGGAGCCTCCCTCTAACCATGTTATAATGGCTAAACTCTAATCTGTGTCTGGTACTATGTTTTTTTTTTCTAAGCAGATCTAAAGAGGATGACCTAAACCGTGCGAAGCCATAAAAAAAAAAAGGGATGAAGGATGACCAAGTGTCCAGTAAGTAAATTACATACTTACTTACTGGACAGTAGGAGATTCCAAATTTAAAATCTCGCTTCTTACCGGACAGTTGTGAATAGTCTCCGGTAGAGTTCACTTTCTGGATACTTTTTAGAGATGTTATGTCAACATTACATACCATTTTTGAGAAATAGTAGTTTATGCAACGGTCATATAATAGGGGATTTTACTCGTGTGATACTATTATCATATCACACTCGTGTTTTATTACTTAATTATATGTCGTTGCATACACTATTTTATCTTCACTCTTACAGTTGAAATAAAACACATGTACAAAAGGAAAAAAAATGTGGTATGGCGGGCAATTTAGATTCTCACTGCGCATGACGAAAGAGTATGTAACACTACGTTTACTGCGTGGCACGCGCATCCATAGATAATGAGGCCCATACGCGCCAATGAATTAAAAAGTAAAAGTGTGCTATAAAAATTAAAAAGTTATTTTATGATGCAGTTGTTTGAAAATCGAAGGAAAATTCTGCACTGCAATGTTTATTTCTTTTCATTCACGAAAAAAAAGTACGTGTTTATATTTTTTTTTTATTCATATTTTTATGTAGTGGTTGAGCTATTGACTGCTACGATGCGTGTCGCGGGTTCGATTACCGCACTGAACAAATATTTGTATGACCTACAGATAGTTGTTCCAGCTCTGGGTGTTTCTGTATGTGATTTTATATGTTTGTAAACGAACCCACGATACAGGACGAACTCCAAGTGGGGAGAAAAGTAAAAAAAAAAAAAAAAAATTGGAACATTACGTGTGTAGATAAATACAATTAAAAAAAATTGCATACATATTTCAGTGATTTCTCGATCGCGGCTTGTATCGCTTAATTATAACTCATATATTTGGGCAAACCCGTCCTAAGGCTTTTCGAACCACCATGATACTTAAGCTTAATTGGCGAAATGTGGGTAGGTATAGGTATATCATTAGGTGCTCCTCAACCGTTCTGCAAAACAAGTGAGATATAATGTTATGGTGTGACACGATATTGTTCGACACTGATCTATCGACCTAATAGAGTGTATACTATTTGAAATAGCCCACAATGAGAAATAACTCAATGATTGTTGGCTTTACAGCGGACATTTTATAATATCTGTTCATTGATGTATTAAAAAGAGGAAGATACGGGACTGCTCACAGCGCTTGGTCCTACTAATCTAAGTGAATGCCCATAGCGGGTACTCAGTCGCGCACGGCACATTGTTGATCACACAGCTCATTAATTTCAGTGTTTTTATGTTTTTTTTTTGCAATAAATACGCATCGAAATGACTTCTTGTGTAGCTAAACAGTGTTTAAATAATACCAGGCAGAAAAATAAGTCACAATAATATTTAATGTTTGCTTCGCCATATTTGTGAGAGCGAGATAGATATTACAAACATGCGTGAGAGACACGATACGCACATATTGAAATGTCATTTCATTCATAATAGTAAACATTCGGTGATTCGGCCAACATTCGGCGGCTAACGCGATTTCGCTTGCACTACAGCGCCGTCTCATATCTCTGTCCTTGTCTATCGGTAACTGTAGGTTTGGGACTAGTGATGACACTGAACACAGATGTGTGAGTTTCGGTGCATGTAGTCGTGCGCCGAGCCCAGGTTTTCTGATCGCCATGTTAGCGCGTAACGTATCTTCTTCTTTTTAATACATCAATGTATCTGTTGATCTTTCTTGGTATGATCCAAAGGAAACATGCGAACTTTCCCTTCATTGATATGATCAAGTTTAAGGAAAATAGTTAGTCTTCTATCTTAATATTCCCAAGAAGCCCTAGAATAATCAAAATTATCTTCAAATTCCCAGTTAAAGATGCGATGTCAGGTGTAAAACTAAACCGCTGGGGGTTGCCCGAGGTGGACGAAGCCACCATGCAGAGTAAGAGCAACCCGAAGGTGTTCGTGGGCGGAGACCTCGCGGGCGTCGCGGAGACTACCGTGGAGTCGGTTAACGATGGCAAGACTGCGGCCTGGTATATGCATTGTTATTTACAGGTGAGTTTTTTTTTGTTGGTCTGAAACTGCCTTGTTGATCTAGGTGTCTCAAGCACTGCTGCTTGGGACCCTGCATTCACTGCCCGGGTTGGGCATGGTAAGTTATTTTTGCCTTGGTTAAAACTGCCTCGTTAGTCTATGGTCGCAAGCTCTACTCTGAACATGAGATCCTAGATTCTCTTCCCTGGTTGGGCAAGGTAAGTTATTTTTTTGCCTTGGTCTAGAAATGCCTCGTTGGTCTAGTGGTCGCAAGCACTACTCTGAACATGAGGTCCTAGATTCTATTCCCTGGTTGGGCAAATTAAGTTATGTTTTGCCTTGGTCTAGAACTGCCTCGTTGGTCTAGTGGTCGCAAGCACTACTCTCAACATGGGGTCCTAGATTCTCTTCTCTGGTTGGGCAAGGTAAGTTATCTTTTACCTTAGTCTCGAACTGCCTCGTTGGTCTTATGGTCACAAGCACTACTCCTGAACATGAGGTCATAGATTATCTTCCCGAGTCGGACATGGTGGACGAAGCCACCATGCAGAGCAAGAGCAACCCGAAGGTGTTAGTGGGCGGAGACCTCGCAGGCGTCGCTGAGAAATCGCGGGCGTCGCTGAGACTACCGTGGAGTCTGCTGTGGCAAGACTGCGGCTTGGTATATGCATTGTTATTTACAGGTTAGTTGGATAAATTGGAATTTATTTATTTCAACTTCATGTACAAAGTAGGCTGTAGCTATTTGGCTGACTGGACTTCGTAACAGAATCTGCACGTCATCATTTTGCTGCTTATAACAAATTTAACTGCCTTGTGGGTGTAGTAGTTTTGATATGTCTGTTGAGCATGTCCCCCGGGACATAAAAACTCCGATTGTGATGACTTGATCATGTCGATTTTTTTAAATAGAATATAAGAACAGGTTTTTGTAAAAGGTACCTATAGGGATGTTTCCTGGGTAGAAAATATATATTTCTATTTAGTCCGTTAGTGAGATCAAATAATATTGAACCCGTATTTTTTTCCTTTACCAAATCAATAAAAATTGCCAAAGACAAAGCGCATCAAAGTTCAGGAGTGGGGGCTTGTGACGTCACTCTGTCAGTATAAAGTGTACTGACATGACGTCACACGATAGTTCAACGCATTACATCGTCGTCACTTTATGTTTACATGTCAAAAGAAAAATACGTGTCCAATATTTTTTATTAATCTACCTGACGGACGAAAACAAATTTGCAATTAACATCCTTAATTCATGTTATGATATTTTTTACATGAATGTGCGATGTGCATCGCGGATGGTATCACGTATAGGATACACGGCGATTACACTAAAGAAAGAACTTACAAAAACAGAAAATCATTTTGAGCGCAACTTTTTATTATATTTTGAGCTTATTCATACTTCTAAACTTATAAGTAATCGTCCAGTTAGTCAGACAATTGAATCCCGTTCAATAGTATAGTTTCCTAGAAAAAGAACGGACAAGATACACCATGGTTAAATGAAATAGAGTCAAAAAGCCTACAATAGCACTATTGCCAAACCACTGCAACTCCTTAAAACCAGAATCAATAGTGGCGACCACCAGAAAAGCGCCGAGGCTGTGAAGCTCGACAAAGTCCCGGAGAATGAATTTAACTGCCTTGGATCCCGCAACGAAATTAATCAGAAAAGAATAAAGGAGGAGTAGGAAAACAAAAACATAATTTCCACTTCCCTCCATCAAGCAAGAGACAGAACAAACAAGGCCAATAGGCACAAAGGGTTGTTTACAACTGGGATAAGCCCAGTTGCCTAGCACCACGGATAAAAATTAACATAGAGCCATATAAAGATTAGAAATACTTACTGCTTGTTTCTAATTACTTCTTCCTTCTTCCAGAACATACCCTTCTCCGCCCCAATAGAGCTGCCCAAGTTCCACACACCGATCGACGACGTAGACCTGTCAGTAGAGGTGTGCGGCATCCGGTTCGAGAACCCGTTCGGCCTGGCCAGCGCGCCGCCCACCACCAGCACTGCTATGATACGCCGCGCCTTCCAGCAGGGCTGGGGCTTCGCTGTCACTAAGACTTTTGGACTTGATAAGGTATGTAGCGAAACTAAAGTGGCTGTGGGTAGGTACATTGCTCGCATAACGGATGGGGCCGAAGTTCTGGGGTGGCGACCGTGAACTGGAAGACTTTGTGTTGGAATGCTTCCCTGTAAGTGGACCGATGATGACCTGCAGCTGAAACGTAAATTACAAAAATGGCGGTTTGGAGCGTCGAAGCTATCACAGAGTTCATTCGTTTGTACCGTGAACATCCGTGTCTCTGGAAGATAAAAAGTAAGGAGTATAGTAACAGGAATATGAGAAACAAAGCATATGACGAGCTCGTTGATTTTTGCAAGTCAGTAGGTTTTGTTTCAGCTGATCGCGATTTCGTCAGCAAAAAAATACAGAATATAAGAGGTGCATTTCGCAAAGAATTGAAGAAAGTAACGGAGACACGGAACAAAAGTGGAAGCTCCCAAGAAGATGTTTATAAACCGACTCTTTGGTACTTTGACTTACTTTTATTCACAAAAGACCAAGAATTACCAACCCCAAGCGTGTCTAACATGCCGACGGACGAGTCTACAGCTGAAACTTTAGACTATTTTGCAAACCACACACCATCCCCACAACATTATACCAACGACGACATACCAACATCTCAGCAGCCTACGAATATAACGTCACTGCCAAACTCTGACCACACAATTGTAGAGGTAAGTGGTAAATAAAAACACAATATATTGTAATTTTTTTACTGTACAGATAAAAAAAATTATGTATAGGTAGCGGCAACTTTATTGGTCACTGCGCGCAATTGTTTCTGCCTCTTTAATCAGCGCTCAACTTACGTCCATAAACCTATAGGTGCACTGAATAAAGTTATGCTCTACCAGCGTTAATCATAATTTCTTGCCAAGGGACACGACCTATTGAATTAAAATATGTTTTGTATTCATCTCTGCTCTGTTTAGCCAAAGTTGAGACATTCCTGACTGAAGGTCTGTCCAATCTAGTTAGGTCGAAGTTGTCTCTTCGCCAGTCTCCTTCACTAACGCGTCCAGATTCAATACTTTCTCTGTCTACTGTCGTTGCCGACAGGTACATATTACTTCTCTTTCTTAGAAAATTGTGGATGCTACATATTGCTAGTACTATGTAACATATGTTTTCGGGTTTCATGTTAATGGGTGTACGTAATATCTGGAATCTAGAGGCTATTATACCGAATGCATTTTCGACAACATTGCGAGCGCGCGAGAGTCTATAATTATAAATCCGTCTGTCATGATCAAGTTCTCTTTGTGCATAGGGCGTTAAGAGATTTTCTTTGAGAGCAAAACCTTCATCACCAATGAAAACATAGTTTAAATTGTTAACGTTCTCACTTTTGTCGGGTAGTTCTAATTGATTTCTTATAATTTTTTTGTAAAATTCCGTGTGTTCGAGGACACCTCCATCGGACATTCTGCCGTTTTTACCAATATCTACAAAAATGAACTCATAGTTTGAATTGACCAAAGCTAATAAAACCATGCTGTAAAAGTTCTTGTAATTATAATATTTTGCACCAGAATTTGCAGGTGGTACAATTCGAATATGCTTTCCGTCGAGAGCTCCACCACAATTAATGAAATTCCACTGATTTTGAAAGCCTTTAGCAATTTCCAACCATTCTTCTTTGCTCGTAGGAAACTGAAAAATAAAACCAATAAAATTATGTTTCGTCAACTTTTATTATAAATTGTATTGTTTCAGGAATCATCTTCATCTTTAGGATCAGCCTCAAGAGGTATGAAGAGGAAAACGAAACCAAGTGTGATAGATACTCAGATTAAATTCATGACTGTATGTACAGAAGCATTAAAAAAAAAGGAAGTGACAGAATATGATGCTTTGGCCATAACCATTTCCAAAAAATTGGAGAAAATGAATAGTATTCAAGCCTTACATGCTGAAACAATTATACATTCAGTTTTACGCAGGGGTATACTAAATCAATTAACTGATTCAACTGATATTTGTGATAAGCAGTGCAATAAAACTGTTATTTTATCTTCACCATCATCATCTACTTCTGTACACACGGACGCTGCTCAACATTCGTCTCTTCAACCTACATTGGAAACCCTAAACACTGATGTAATACTTCTAGATGAATCTCAGTGTGTATTACGAGAATACTATAAGAATTTTAACTAATTATAATAACTAATTATTCATTTTAACTGATTGTACTGTGATTGTTGTGACTGATAAAAATTATATAAATATATAACTGATTTACAAAATGTTTTACTTACCCTCATATAATCTTCCCGAAGCGTTTCATAAATTACTCTACACGTTTCCGGTATTAATTTACTTAACGCCGATGTAGACACGCCTGTACTAAAGGAGAACGGCAGGTTTGTATGGGAATTTCGTACCGCTAATAAATTTTCTTGTTTTGCGATATTTTTTGTCTTAATTGGTACTTTATATGATAGATAATCCTTTTTTAAATTCTTAGATTTTTAGAACTTGGGACGTAAAAGTTATAACCAGTTTTAAGTTTTAAGGTTATGTACTAATGTACCAATGTTACACATAGGTAAATGTTTAATTTTGTTACATAATGTGTAAAGTAAATGTTTTAAATAGTTTTTTGCTATCTTTGTAGTGTTTTACTTACCATTAAGTAGATTGTTGGTGACTTTAGTAGATTGAGATGAGGATTGTACCTACTCAGGGCATTATAAGATACCTATGTCCAGCAGCGGATGGCAACATTTTGATAATGATGAGTTTGATTATATTTAGTGTTATTTGTATTTCTAAATAATTAATTATCATTACAATATTTGTGTTATTTTAAACAAAGCAACTTCTAAAACATAACTGCGTTTAATGTAAGATTTTATTACGTTTATTTATTAATATCTTTTTACTGATATTATTAATTAATCCAAAGTTCTAAAAATAGTTAATTTACATAAAAATAAATGGCTTAGTTGCCTTAATAACTGGTACAAATTCTATAACCGAACAACAAAAAAAGAATGCGGTACGAAATCTGCCGTTCACCTTTAAGATCTTCATAGGACCGTCCGGTCGCTAAAAACCTTAACGTGGCAACCAATCGTTCTTCTGCTGTTATACATTTTCTCATAACTGTATCTTGCTTAGTTAATTTGGGACGTATCAGTGCTAATAAACAATCAAAATCGTCACTGTCCATTCTTAGGTAATTTTTAAAATCTTCCGGATGACACTGTCGTAATTCCCTTAACATCGGTAAATGTCCATATCTTTGTCTGTATTCCTTTACCCACACTCGTCGTTTTTTTCGGCTGTTTAAGCTAACTACAAATCCAGCTAACGCGATGACCAACCGATCGTCCATTTTTCTTACTACTGTGTAAAAAACTTTTAAAAGCTATAACGTTCCACGCGCCAGTCCAAACTGCAGTCCAAACTCTTGAAAATCAATTTACACGCACAGTTCGGAACGTTTGTCTAGATTATGTAAGTTTCGTCGGCAATCCAAACCGTGAATGCATTTTTAATCGTAATTAGCACAACAGTTTGATCCGCAGTCCAAACCGTACAGATCTAACTGCTGTTTGGAACGCAGTCCAAGATGCGCGGTCCGAACTGTACGTGTGCAGGGCGCTATGTGGCGACACTTGAGGAGGCCTATGTTCAGCAGTGTACGTCTTTCGGCTTAAATGATGATGATGATGAAGGTACGCAGTTTAGCCAGATTTTGTACCTTTAGTGTGTTAATGTAAGCCATCATCACCGTCTAAGGTTTTACAGCCGCGAGTACGAGTATTTTCCTCCGTAGTGATCTCTTCCAAATTTTTCTCTCCAATTTTATACTTCCAACATTTTTAAATCTTGACTGGATGGCGTAGTGCCGTCGAGGTTATCTTATTTTTGTGGTTAAATTAGGCTCATCGTACAACTCGTACTGATCGTGGTTGTTGTCGCCATTGCTCGTTTTCAAACACTGTACCGAAAAACCACCCCAATAGATCTGCTCAAGTTCCACACGACCATCGACCATCGACGACAGTAACGAAATTCAGTAAAAAAAACAGTCAGTAAAGAAATTTATATACAAGTTTCTCTGGCAAATCATAGCGGTCTTTTGTAACAAAAACCTATCTCTCCTTCAGGACCTAGTAACCAACGTGTCCCCTCGCATAGTCCGCGGTGTGACGTCAGGCGAGAACTACGGACCGGGACAGGGCTGCTTCCTCAACATCGAGCTGATCTCCGAGAAGTGTGCCGCCTACTGGTGCCAGAGCATCACTGAGCTCAAGCAGGACTTCCCTAGTAAAGTAAGTCACAGCGTTGCCAACTTGCCCGAGGCCGATATTTTTCTAGGCAGGCATAAAAACATAAGACCACAATATTTTTCTGTTTTTTTACAGTTATATTTATTGGTTCGGTTTGAACTGCTAAATTTTGTGTTGAATTCGGCTCGTTTATGAGGCCGGCGTACATCTGGCGAGGTGTTTTGTAGCGTGCGGTATTCACAGGCAAACAATTTTCAGCCAAAGTTCAAAATATAAACTACATAAATTTTATGGAATGGACAACCGCGGTGCATTGTGCTTTGCCAGGTATTCTTTCATAGTAAAAATAAATAAATTCAAAAACTAAAACCAGACTATTGAAAGATAACGCTCTAAAAAGTATGAAACAAGAAAATGTTCTCATCTGAAATTGCTACGTACAAACTATCCGATATGTATCCGGTATTAAATAAACAACTTACATGTAATAAATATTTTATTGTATTTCATACATAATCATAGTGGTATTCAGAGGATAACCGTGGTCGTATGCTACTTTGCAGAATGTATTGTTTTGTTACGGTAGGTGGCAACAAATTATGATAAGTAGTTAAGAAGTTATGAGGGAACAGATTAACACACATATACCGGTCAAAAACATAACCCTCACTTTTGCTTCGCCGTAGTCGGGTAGTAAGGGTTCTTCGCAGCAACTGTCAACGTAGTCGATTTTCTAAGAAACTAGAATTAACTTTTGTTAGCTTGCCTGTGGAACTTTCTCAACACTAGATTATCGGGTTGTTAACGTAATCGACGAATAATCGCCGGTTATCTGCTGTGATTGGCTGTTAAAAATGCATTCATATAATCACAGCAGATAACGCGTGATCGACAATTTGTCACATTAATTTAGCGTTGTGAAACGGCTTCACTGATGTAATAATAATGTCTTTATGTTTCAGGTGATAATAGCATCAATAATGTGCTCGTTCAACGAGGCGGACTGGACGGAGTTGGCGCAGAAAGCGGAAGCGTCCGGCGCCGATGCGTTGGAACTGAACCTTTCGTGTCCGCACGGAATGGGCGAGTCCGGGATGGGACTAGCCTGTGGGCAGGTAGCTATCAGGTTTATTATAATATAATAATAGCATCAATAATGTGTTCGTTCAACGAGGTGGACTGGACGGATTTAGCACAGAAGGTGGAAGCGTCCGGCGCCGATGCGTTGGAACTGAACCTGTCGTGTCCTCACGGGTTGGGCGAGTCCGTGATGAGGCTCGCTTGTGGACAAGTAACTACTTTTATTTTAGAGTACATAGTATCAATAATGTGCTCGTTCAACGAGGCGGACTGCATGCAGTTGGCGCAGAGCGTAAGCGTCTGGCGCCAATGCATTGGAACTGAACTTGTCGTGTCTGCACGGGATGGCCGAGTCCGGGATGGTTCTCGCTTGTGGACGGGCACCTCAAGGATGTTCTGATTTAAAAATATTATATTTTACGGCTGTTTTGGTAGGCAGGCTGACGAAAACAACTCTGTCTAGCTGTAGATCCTGACTTTACAAAAAAACCCTTTACACAGCCATTAATTTTGCTATAATAAAGTTATTAAATTTAAATAACCAATAAAATATCTATCGAAATTGGCACACACCCTTACGGAACGACGCGGCGACGCACGTGGAGCTTTAGAAAAAAAAAAAAAAAAAAAAAAAATTGCTGAAGTTCCTCTAAGCTGTTTTTTTACGTTCCTTATCTACAATCCAAATATGTACCTATGTATTTACTTCGACGAAGGTGGAATATAATGATGACAAATTAAATTGTATTTTATTAAATCAAAATATTCCTTATTAAACAGGACCCCGTACTAGTGAAAGGCATATCGGAGTGGGTGCGGAAAGCCGTCAAGATCCCGTTCTTCGTGAAGCTGACGCCCAACATCACGGACATCGTCAGCATCGCTGTAGCTGCACATGAAGGTACGATGTGTGACTTTTTTGCCGGTTTTTGCGATAGTGGTACGGAATCCTTCGTGCGTTAGTCCGACTCGCACTTGGCCGGTGTTTTTTTATTTTATGAATTATCTTTAAAAAAAATCCAATATTGGAGTAGGAAATAGGCGAGAGCCAAACCTCGGATTAAGACCTTTTACTAAAATTAGTCGGATGTCTATAAAAAATGTACGAAATGGAATTCGCTTAAACTTAATTTTAGGTAAGTATTTTTTTTTTTTTTTTTTATTATCGATAGGCTCGCGTTTGACCACTACCTCGCCTGATGGTAAGCGATGATGTGGCCTACGGTGAAGCACGCTTGCCTAGAAGAAACTTATTCACTCTTGACTTAAAGACTCCAAGGTTGTAGCTATCAGGAAACAAAGACTCCGGAAGGAAAAAAAGACGTAGGGACCTAGATAAATACTGTCTAAATCCGAATATCAGCATAATATAGTGGAAATATGCTCAACCTACAAATGATTTTGGTATTACGTTTGTATGGACAATTCAGAGAGCAGTGGTGGCCCAGTGGTATCGGCCGCGACTTACAAGTTGTAGGTCGTGGGTTCGAGCCCAGGCAGGCGTTTTACTTTGTGTAAATTATTTAATCACCACTGCTCTCAATACGGTGAAGGAAAACATCGTGAGGAAACCGGCATGTTCTAGAACCAAAAATTCGAAGACATGTGACATCCACCAACCCGCACTGGGCCCGCGTGGTGGATTACGGCCCATTCCCTCTCACAGAGAGGAGGCCTGTGTCCCAGCAGTGGGAACATTAATAGGCTGATGATGATGATGATGGACAATTCATGCCTCGCCGCGCTCTTAAGAATTTGTATGATTGTCAAACTTCACTAACCTGCGTTCTCCAAATAATAAAAATTTTCAATTTAGGAACCGGCCCTTACCCCCGTTTTCTGAACAGTTCAACACTCGATTATCGGGCTGTCAACGTAATCGACGAATAATCGCCGGTTATCTGCTGTGATTGGCTGTTCTATGATCTATGTTATGGGGTTTGGTTTCCGCACCTAGTCCTTCAAGTGGACCATTGTGCGTGGGCCATGGTGGCCACCAGAAGCTAATTAGGGCTCCTGGTTTTCTTAGAACGTCCGTGTAAGTTCTGGGCGACCCGAGGGTTTGTGTTCTTATCTGGGTGACCCCTGTGCATTCAAAGAGAACGTGCGCAACGGTTTCCTCAGTCTCCATGCATGTGATTGGCTATTAAAAATTCATTCAAACAACACACAGCACATAACGCGTGCTGACAATTTGGCACATTAATTCTGCGATAATTTAACAGTGAGAAACCCGGCCTTAGTGTGTAAGTTTCTCAGTCAACTATAACATTTATTGGCTAGTTATCTATTGTACCTATTTCACTTTTTTGTCATGGAAACTGTACGTACTGATGTTGCTTATATATACTTGCAGAAATAATTCTAGTCCTAAAATAGTGAACTAGAATAGTCTGTTTTAACCAATGATATTCAAATAAACAGATACGTTATACACTCACAAAACAATTGAAAAAAGTGTTCCGCGCAGCAGCGGCAGCACACATACACACTTTTCATTCATCTGACATTTCTCTACAAGTCGAAAGGGATGGCTTGATAAAACCAACAAGAAAAAAAGAGACAGCTAGTGTTTGTCACTTGCGTGTGAATGTAAACAAACATTATTCTGTCAACCAATGTATTTTTCTTTTTCTAACCTCCAAATATCAGAATATTAGGAAAACAAATTGAAATAAATTAGTAAATTGAGGTGTATCGCGTACTTACTTATGGTATGAGATCCCTTGTATTTTATTAACTTTGGCACCATAATTGGTACACTTTCTAAAAACACACGATGGCATTTTTTTAATTTTGTTTTTGTTTCAACAAAGCGTATCGCTCTTCGCCATGCGTGACATAAACTAAAGACTAAAGTCTACAATTGTCTCCTATTCGAGTCTTCACAATTCGCGCGCTTATAAAATATCTGTTTATTTGAATATCATTGGTTTTAACTAAATTCCTATCATTGAACAGGTGGTGCAAGTGGTGTGTCAGCTATCAACACAGTTTCTGGCTTGATGTCCGTCAAGGCCGACGCTACACCTTGGCCAGCAGTCGGTAAGTGGTTTTATACATATTTATTACTAGCTGTTCCCCGCGGCTTCGCTCCCGTGGGCCACCCCACAGGACCCGTTTTCGGGATTAAAAATAGCCTATGTCACTCAAGAATAATGTAGCTTCCTATTGGTGAAAGAATTTTTAAAATCGGTCCTATTCGGTACAAACAAACAAACAAAAAAATCTTTTCTCTTTATAATATTGGTATAGACTAGCTGTCCAATGATATTCTAGTAAACAGATACGATATACACTCACAAAACTACCAAAAAATTGTTCCGCACAGCAGCGGCAGCACACACACATACACACTTTTCATTCATCTGACATTTCACTACAAGTCGAAAGGGATGGCTTAATAAAACTAACAAGAAAAAAAGAGACAGCTAGTGTTTGTCACTTGCGTGTAAACAAACATTATATTGGCACCAATATATATACTATCTCTTTCTTTTTCTAACCTCCGAATATCAGACTATTACTGAAAAATAAATAAAAGAAATAGTCAATTGAGGTGTATTGCGTACTTACATTGGTATCATAATTGGTACACTCTATAAATACACATGATGGCATGTTTTTAATTTTGTTTTTGTTTCAACAAAGCGTATCGTTCTTCGCCATGCGTGACATAGACTAAAGACTATACGTCCCAATTAGGACGTATTCGAGTCTTCACAATGCGCGCGCTCGTAACATATCTGTTTACTAGAGTATCATTGTAGCTGTCACAAGCGGCTTCGCTCCCGTCAACCTACTCTACATACATGATTGTTGCGTAACTTAAACCGTTTACGCAGCGCACGCAACGGAAGCTCTCAAAAAGGAATATTTTTTACCGTTTTTGCAACAATTTTAATTTTTATGCTCCGCTTCTTTTGGTCGTAGCGTGATGTTATATAGCCTTTAACGTTCCTCGATAAATGGACTATCCAACACAAAAATAATTTTTCAATTCCAACCAGTAGTTCCTGAGATTAGCGCGTTCAAACAAACAAACTCTTCAGCTTTATAAAATTAGTATAGATTTTCAAAAAAAAATCGTATTTAAAAATATTCTTTCTTTCTTTCTATATACTATACAACAGTCCGACAACAACTGTCGGGAAGTTGCTCGGACCAGACACAACACCCGTCTGGTCGCAGGGTCCTCCCTTTTCAATGAAGATTTGCGGGACTCTTTCCTGTTCTGCACCTCTAAAGACTAACATCGACGTTGTAATTACTTTATCACTTTTGACCTAGATTGCCAGTAAATTGAAGTTTCTCTAAGGGGCCATTCAAATATTATGTAAGCACTAAAGGGGTGAGGGGACCTCTGCTTTGCTTATTTTATACAACATGTGGGACAGGGTATCTAGATAGTTATTACGACACCAATAATTATTTATTTAAACTTTTTTTGCAGAATTGAGCATATCCTTATTTGAATACTTATGGCACGGGCACGCAAAGCAAAGAAAAAAATTGGTTCAAATAAATTACACTAGATGGCGCGATAAGCTTCGATTTGTTATTGAGTTTTGTGAAATATTAAGATTTTCTAGAGGCGATCATAAAAATGTATGTTCTCTGAAAACCCCTCAATAATGAGAGCGTCCATAGACACAAAGTTGCACCGTTTTAGGCGATCCATTTCAGGACTAATTTCTTCCTTCTTTTCACAGGTGTAGAGAAGCATACAACGTACGGCGGTGTATCCGGCAATGCGACTCGTCCAATGGGCTTGAAGGCAGTGTCAGCTATCGGGAACAAGTTGCCCGGCTTCCCTATACTGGGCATCGGCGGTATCGACTCCGCTGATTCGGCGCTACAGTTCATCATGTGCGGGGCACCAGTTGTACAGGTAAATAACTAATTTGTTTAGTTTTAATCAATTTGGAGAATTACCGCAAATTGCGCGACGATCGCGCTAATTCGGAAACTCGAAGATTACCGAAGCGCATACCTTTTCAGGTTTAAGGTCCCCCTAGTCGACGGCACGAACTATTTCGTGCGCGAGGTTAAAATGCATGCTATCTCATCCGACAACACGTGCGAAAGAGATAGATGCTGTGATGAGCAGTAAGAAGCTAGTTCGCGTACGAATAAGCATTTTTGCAAATTTGTATCGAAATGGATGATGATTTAGGACGAAAACGAGCGCGCGAAATTTTATAAACAGACCTTTGGGAGTCTAGCCCTCAGTTTCCCAGCTTAAAATTATCGGAGAATTAATGTAACAAATTGTCAAACACGCGTTATCTGCTGTGATTGGTTGAATGAATTTTCAACAGCCAATCACAGCAGATAACGCGTGCTTGACAATTTGTCACATTAATTCTCCGATAATTTTGAGCTGGGAAACTGAGGGTAGATATCATAAAAAAACGACTGAATGTATCTAATATACTAAAAATAAATTTATTTGCATTGTTGAATTACTAATATATCCCTGTATGGAGGCCGTTTTGCAATTTTCCTTCTTCTTATGGTATTTATTTCCGCCCAAAGATGCGTTAAAATTTGTGTTGAAATATTGTACTTTCGACGCTCATAACTTTCAATTACTTTTTTTTAATTTTTTTGTTTCCATACAGGGCTAGATAATGATGAGACAAATTGATATAAATTTCTTTTGAACGTACATCGTCAAACAGTGGAGTAATCGCCAGACTACATTTGTATGGAAGAAACATCGACTAGTGTAACCTTAACTGTACGACAAGACATAACTAGGTACTTATCATTGTCACCAATTAATCACTAAATCGAAAGAATAGCTATGAACATTAATTTGAGCACAGCACAAAAATTGGAGATTAATGATTTCATTATAGTTATTTATGCTGTTAAACTAACTGTAACTGTTGTATAATAAGGGTATTAAAACAGTTGCATACAAGACTTTATCTACACCCCTAATATGAATCCTCTATAAAGGTTCTGAAACCATAGGGTATTAATACTTAGCGTACTTTTCAGCATTGAATAGAAGGTCCATAGGGATGAAGATTTGAATTTTTCTGATAACTCTTGAAATTATACTAATAGCACATCTTCAGAAAATGATGTACTACTCTTTGATATTTTCCAATTCATGAAATTTTGGTACGTCTTTTCATCATTTTTCTCGACTTATCTGGTAATAATTGGTTAGAAATGTCCTTTACTTCATTAGAAATATCTGGTGGTGTGTTATCAAAGCTTGTATCACTCATTTTTGTAAACAATTTTTTTTTTTTTCAATACTATTATTGAACAAAAGTCAATTCAAAAATTCGAATATGTTTTTTTTTAATTACGGCGCTGTGGTAGTGAAACGCGCGTGCATGTCAATGTTCTTTTTTTGAAATTCATAAAGATGCCATGAGAATGCGGTTGTTCGATGAGTAAAAAAGGAGTTGCATTATGAAATTTAGTACAACATTTAATATAACACCCGTTTGGATGATATTATGGTTACTATGACACTGGCTGTTTTAATGTTGGCAATAAGCTAACTGTTTCAAGAACTTTTATAGAGGATTTATAGCATGGGTGTAGATAAAAGGATTAATAGAATGAAAACAAAAATTATGTGGTTATTATATATTTCGATACAAGAATAGCAAAAATATAAGACAATTTTATATTAACACACAAATCAGTTCTTAATATATATATATAGGTAAATACAACAACAAAAATATCTTAATGTTCTAAATTATCTTAATTATTATAATGAGGTAAATTGTTTGTTTGTATGAGGTAGATAATCTTTGGAAGTGCTGATTACGAAAATTATTACAGTATATAAAGCTATTCTATTATAATAATATACTATAATATTGGCTACTATTTATTCTTAAAATGCACGCTTCCAGTGAGAAAGGCCACCGAAGCGAAGTCACGTAAATAAACTATACTTCATTTGAAATAACATTATACATGTTTCCAAATCTTTTTACAGTCCGTTCAACCGATTTTGAGTTCTATCCCGTAAACATAAGCATGACATAAAAAGCATAAACCTGTTACCAAAACCAACTGTTTACTACAGCTACCATTTGTCGTATCACCAACGCATTAGAAGTCAAAATCGGTTGAACGGGCTGTGAAATGGGCTAATTTAAACGTCTTATGTATAGTCACCGGCTAACGGCATAAGTAATTTGGCAAGGTTTTGGCGTAATGGGGGAAGTTCGCGCATGGTACACGAAATGACCAACCACCATATTATAGAGCGAACGGAACGTGGACGGTCAGCGATCCTTGCGTCAACTGACCAACCAATCGCGCGCTCGAAACGGTGCTTAACGTTCCCCGCGTCCCGCTTGGTAACCCTTTGGTTACCAAGCGGGACTCGGACAGAAAAAAACGACTTGTGCGAATCTAATGACTCTTGCCAACTTACGGGCCGGCAACTATACCTACAAATTAAAATTACAACGCGCCAAAATAATCTTCTTTAAGGGCATAGAACTCCTAAAAGAATTGGCAATGACCTCTGAAGTATGTGTGATAACTGATGGCCTATTCTGTGTACTGCTTTCGAGAGCAGTTGTTTCTTCGGCACGATGGGCAGGACCCAACGACTGGTTTGCCTGATTTGACGAATTTTGGATCCCAGAATCACGATTTGCGTAGTTAAAATTGTTGTTGACAGGATCCAACGAATGGTTTGCCTGATTGGACGAATTTTGGAGCCCAGATGGTGTATTATATGTACTGCTTTCAATATTAATTGATTCATCAACAGATATTTCTAGTGTTAAAGGGTTTTCAATCGGAATATCTTCGTGAGCTGATGACAGTGATGACATTTGGTTTTCATTCGTGGTTTCGGATGCTTGTCTTGGTAGAAACGCGACTTTGCTGCCAGATTTAGCTGCCTTAGTTACGGTTGCGAGACTCGTTGGACCAGTCGATGCGAGCCTTTGTCCAGCAGTGGACGTCTTTCGGTCGTTATTATGAAGAACAGTTGGTATTTTCATCGTTATTGTAATGTTCATTCTTGTTGTTTTGGCGGGTATGCCATCATTGTTGTTCTCCTTCGACATGACCTCCTGAAGAACCTCTACCTCTTGATTTAACGTGCGTTTGGATTTGAGTGACATTCTCTCTGATAAGTCTTCTTCTTAAACAAAATAAAAAATAATCATTAAATGTTATTTATATACCAACAAATAGTTTTAAAAGATTTTTTTTAAAGCATTTTCTAATTTATGAAAAAGTATGCTTAAAATGTATTATTGATCGCAAACAATAATACTACAATGTGGCTTTTTTTTAGTATTCTCAAAAAATAATATAAGTTGCAATGCCTACCTCCATTGTTCTTATTATTTTTTATAAAAATCTGGGCTTCTGCATACGAATCTGAAAAGCAAAATAAACATTTTATTGCACTTAATTTTAACCCTCTTACTAATAAACACGGAATAAAGTTATACCAGGTATAACAAAGGTATACCCATACATTTTCATAGGTTTATACCTGGTATAACTTTATTCTGCGTTTATTTGTAAGAGGGTAAGAGTTTAAAAATCGTAATTTTCTGCCATTTAAGAAAGAAAAAAATGTGTGTTAGATTTAGATCGAAATAAGAAAACGCAAATGAAAAACGTTACCAGTGTAATATTTCGCAATCGCCAGGTAGAAACGCCAATTATCTAGATATTTTTCCCTTCTTTTGACTCGCTTTTTTGTATCCGATGGGTTTTCGACAGGATAATAAACGATTACTCTTGGATCCACCATACTGCTTAGTAATATCCAAGACCATGGTACGCACACATAGTTAGCAACAGTATTATTTGGTAACTCCAAAAAATCTACCACACAGTATTTAATTATTTTGGGTTTCATCTGAAAATTTAAAAAAAATGTCAAGTTAGAGTCCTTTTCGCACTGTTATGATACAACTAAAAAGTAAAAAAATATTCAAAATAAAACATTCGACATTGAAAACTTAAGAAAATTTTAGCTTTTTTTTAAGTTGCTTTTATTTTGTAATAGTAGTTTATGCAATGGTCATTTAATAGGGATTATTAACACGCAAGTGTTTTAATACCTAATTATATGTCGTTGCATACACTATTTTATCTTCACTCATAAATTTGAAATAAAATCAAAGTGAAAACGGAAAAATATGCAGTATGATGGGAAATTTAGATTTTCATTGCACGAAGACTGCGCACTAGCCACAGATTACTGATTTCTAGGCAATAGCGCGCGCATCCATAGACACGGGTTGTGTGCTCCATGATAGACAGTGACACTACTTTTCAACATTAAGTCAATGAGCACATAAGCGCCAAATCAAAAAGTAAGTGTGCCATAAAAATTAAAATAGTTATTTATGCTACAAGTGCGGAAGGTAGGTCATTTCCGATGAGTGGCGTTTTTATTCACGAGCGAGCGAAGCGAGTGAGTGTATTGTAAAACTTTTCTCAATAAATAAAAGCACTAGTGAAAAAAGGTGACACTTTCCGCACAGTTTGGCTGCTTGGAAAACACTCTTTTCGAGGACATGCATTGTAAAAATATTTATAAGCTTCATTTTTGAAACCCTTTTCAGTCTTACTTCTGGGACGGATATGACATCATTCTTCTTTAATATGACCAATTCATGGGGAGTTTCGATCTTATGGTTCAAGTTTTCCTTATGCTTGGATCTGCGCGTTTTTTTCTCCGATAATGCATGGCCTTAAATAAAAAATATCTATTAATAAATGTATATACATAGTTAGGTACATTGTTAAGATGCTTACAGCACATTGTCAAAAAAAATCATTCCTTATTTTGTCTATATAATGCTGAATAGTGCAATAGTAAGCTAAAAATGTATTGAAAGTACAAGGCCAACCAATCACAACTCTCGAGTTTGGCACATGATTCTTCAGCTTGCCATATGTATACATAATAGAGCAAGAGCCCAGACGTTACTTAATTCTTTCTACACAAAATATGTGGTAGGTATTGAAAGAAAATAAAAGTCCAAGTTAGCAAGTAAGAGTATGTTCCAAGTTCAATTCCACTGATTTTGTGTTAAAAGAGTTAGGTAACGTTTGGGACGTCTAGGATTTCGGACTTGAGCATGTTAATTTAAAAAAAAAACAAGCCATCCAATTACAACTGTCCATTGTCAGTTTGAGTCGAGTTGAGCATGAGCATCTGGTATACCGGCCTGACATTACAATAATTATGTATTTTTATTGAATACTCTAAAATTTATATAATCTGTGTAATTTATACCTCCATTAATTTTATTCAGAACATTATCAATCTGCCTATTGATAAAAATTTGCGCATCTTCGTATACATCTAAAAAAGAAAAATTAAATAATTATATTGAACTGATCACTTTATATATTAAATATGAATGAATGATGAAATAGTAAAACCCTAATATGGACAATTATTACCAGTGTAATATTGCGCAATCGCCATGTAAAACTTCCATTTGTCTGAATATTTTACCCTTTTTTTGACAAGTTTTTCCATATTGGGTAGGTTTTTCTTAGGATATGCTACGGCTACTTTACTAAGGTTCCTCCATTCTACCCGTACTATTATCCAAGAGCTTGGTATGCAAACATAGTCATCAATACTTTAATATGGTAATTCCAAGAAATGTACCACACAATATTGAAGTTCTTTGCGTTTCATCTTGAGATTCATCTAAAAATAAAATTGAAAAACTGCAAATCACATAATTATTTTACAATAAATAATTGTTGGATACTAATATTGTTGTTAAGAGTCTTGACAGTAGTGATGGCTGATTTCAATACACTATTCTCGTTTCAGCATTTTGAAAAAATGAAGATCTCTTAAGAACATACAAAAGAAAGAAAGAAAACATTTATTACCTAACACTGTATGTGTACAATCTTAATACTAAATAGTGTCAAATACAGATGTGGCAATATGAGCACATTCAGTGTGGTAAAAGGAGCGCGCTCAGCAAATGCTGATCAGTGTGCAGCATAGCCTCAACGCTGATTTACAGCCCGCCCCTCTCAGACTCAAAACTCAGTTAAAATGTGGTTTTCGGCTATTGTTCTGGTATCCAACAACTGTTTTCCCATATTTGACAAATTATAGATACCAGATTACCTATATGTACTACTTACAAGATGAGTGTACAACTTTCAAGTTGTCCCATAAACATTCAATAAATATTATGTTTCATCTAAAAATTAAAATGCAAAAGGTAAATTAACCCTATTGCCTCGCTGCAAAATAACAATGTTTTCCTTGTAAGTGAATATATCAAAACAAGACATTGTGACGTGCCTGACTAAAACAAAAACAGATGATGTCATAGCCAGCCAAATGGTCTACCTATCGATTGCTTTATGAGCTGTCCTTGAGAGGCCCCAACGGTATAGTTCTCGTCAAACTTCTTGGCCGTCCTGAAGTTGACTTTCTGACGCATTTGGTGCGGCGCGGTGCTGTTTTTGTATGAGATATACTACTGCACCAGCGTTGCCAGAACGTAACTTTTGTTACATTTTACGTAACTTTTGACCATCTTACGTAACCTCCATGTAACACGACTCAAAATGTAACTTTTACGTAACTTTTACGACTTACTAAAAATATTAAAATATTAGCCCGCAACAAAAATATAATCGTGAAACAGAACGCTTCTAAGAAAGCATTTGTTTGTCTTGTTGTCGCACCTGTGACCTGACTTTATTCACTCACTCACTCACGTGTATTTATAAATCTTCCATCCCGATTACTTCGGCGAGCGAGTGAGCGTCGTGTTTTGTTCAAGAAGTTCATTTAGCTATTTATTACTCATTGTTAAGTAACTTTGGTTTCGTTTACAAGAACTAGAGTGGGCTAGTATCTACCGGCTGGCGTAACCTAGATTTGATTTAGTTTATCGATATTTTCGCTAATACGACCAAGTAGGTGCCTAGCTACATAGTTGTTTCTCGTTGTAATTTGAATGTTCTAAACTAAACGCAACGGATTTACCCGTGGTAGTCGCGGGGGTGAGCCAGCCCGCGTGAAAATTCAAATAGTGGGCGCGTTCCGCTACATGGTAAAAAAAAAAAAAAAAATGTAGTATTTTATTATTTTAGTGTCGTTCTCTAAATAAAATAAGTTAATGTAACTTTTCTACTGAAAATGTAACTTTTTGGGATGTATCATGTAACATTTGACTATCTCCCACTGGCAACACTGTACTGCACAGCCATTGCAGCCAACTTCAAGGCAGTCAAGAAGTTTGGCGAGAACTATACCTGCCAATAGAAATCTTAAATGAACTTTTTACGTATGAAAGTAATCAAAACATACCTTTTAATTTTAAATAACGTTTCGGTTACAATTTAACACAATGTATAAGCTGAACAGAGCTGAACGAATTTGAATTTGATGTCAATATAAAATTAAAATTCAATGCCACAATAAATGACTGTCAGTCACAGATTGATGACAAGTCACGAAAAAACCCGTCTATTTGACCAGTGTGTTACCATTTAACAAATTCATTAACTAATAAAACGTCTATAACATTCTACCGTACGAATTATCTATGGAATTGTATCTATTATGAAAAACACATTTTCCATATGAGTAGTTTAATTAAAAATATATGTAAAGTAAAAAATATACTATTTATTTGTTTTTACATTATAAAATCTTATCGTTGAAATTTTTTAATGAATAAAAATTTGTTGTTTGTTTTTCGTGAAACCGAATGCGCGTCCATGGTAGGTAACACTTTGACCTTGATTGGATACGGAGCGGACTGAGCGGAGTGCCAATTAATAAACAAGAGGCCAGGCCGGGTGCGATACTCAGTACAAAACCAAAACATCAACGTCATCAACAATCAAAATAACAATACCAATAAAAATAAAATCAGCTGTACTGTATTAATACATAACTTGACCTAATCTCGTAAACAACTGATTTTATTTGCGGTTTCAGACTTAGTTTCATAGGAAAATCTTGTATTCACACTTCGCACTATAATAATTTAACATAATTCTTACTAATATTATAAATGTGAAAGTTTGGATAGTTTTGTGTGTGGATTTATATTTGGACCCAGTTAAGCAGAAAAGATCCAACCACATTTTTTGTAAAATCGAGTTATCTACGTATCCATAATGTACTCATAAAGTTTCATATATGCACAAAAGATCCAGGCAGTTTGATCATATTAACCTAACAAAAGTTAAACTGTGTCAAAGATACCATCCCCTAATCACCAATTTTGAAAAATGCAAAAAGTACCATGTTGCTTGGACACAGAAATTAATAAGATTTAAATTTTTTTAAAGATTCATGTTGCATGGATCTATTTAAAACTTTTAAAAGTCTCAAAAGTTGTTGTATACTTTTCATACCACGCAGTTTGGATCTTTTTGCATAATAGATACTTCACTTTATTTCAAAAACTTATGGAGCCAAATGCTTTGGATCTAATTTGCATAATGTCAAATGTAACGTTTGCCTTTGTTTGACACATCTAGGATGTTTGGATGTATTCTGCTAATAGTATTTTTTTATTGTAATTTTAAATTAAAAGATTCAAAGTAAACTTTTGATGAATCTTAAATATTTAAAAAATCGATATTATTATGTTATGGTGTTTTGTTCAGTATAAAACAAATATAACTTTATATTATCCGTTTACTTGATATTGATAATCTTTTTTTACTTGGTAACACTCATAGAATTCACTGCTCTACGGCCATTAACTACGTGACGTCTGTGTAGTGTAGCTGTGTATTTTTCATAAGTATTGTTAAAAAGCCCCCCTACGTACATTTCGCATTACTGTCGTGAGAAAGTAGGAGCTGCGAAATTTTTAAGATCAGATATGACATTTCCTAAACTTTACCAGATCTACACTGAAGAAGCACATTCCGCAGGCATTAATATCTTGTCATATCCAAAAGTAAAACAGATTTTCTTAACCAAATTTAATCTTCGCACCAAACCCCTAAATAAAGACACTTGTAACAAATGCGACTTTTACAAAAATAAAAAGAATTTGATTACGGATGAAGAAGCTAAGAGAAAGATTATAGAGGAACATAATGCCCATCTTAAAACCGCAGAAGATCTTAAAAAACGACTGAAAAATGACATGGCTCTCGCAAAAACTGATCCTTACACAGAAACGATTACATATGATTTAGAGAAAACGTTGCCACTTCCACGCATTCCCACGAATATTGTATTTTATAAGAGGCAGGTATGGGTGTACAATATGGGGATACATATGGGATCAGATGATCAAGGGCACTGTAACATCTGGGTAGAAGGTGAAGCTGGGAGAGGCTCCCAAGAAGTAGGTTCTTGTCTTATTAAGCACCTATCTGAAAGATTGAAAGAAGGAGTGACCAATCTTATTTTGTGGAGCGATTCCTGCGGCGGCCAAAATAGGAACATTAAGCTCACCCTTATGCTTAAAGCTTTTTTAAATGATCACCCAACATTACAACAAATTTGTATTAGATTTTTAGAGTCTGGACACAGCTTCTTGCCTAACGACACCGATTTCGGAAAAATAGAATGTGCTTTGAAACACCAACAAAGAGTTTATCTACCTGAAGATTATATGAACATAATGAGAACCTGCAAAAAAAATAAACCTCTTCAAGTGCACAGAATGGAAGCCAAAGATTTTCTTGGATCAGCAAATCTTGAGAATACAATCACTAATAGAAAAAAATCTATTACTGGTGAAAAAATATCCTGGCTTAAAACTAAAGAAATTTTATTGAAAAAGGAAGCAATGTTTTCCTTGTTTATGCGACAAAGTTTAGAGGATGATTATGAAGAGGTGGATCTGAAAAAACGTCAACGTGGAAGACAACGCTTAATTTCCAGAGATATGATGAATATGCTTTGGCCAAATGGTAAACCTATAGCAGCTGCGAAATTGAGCGATATCAAAAGCCTAATGCATTTAATTCCACGAGATGCTCACACCTTCTACAAAAATCTAACGGGCGACAATAATGTAGAAGACGACATTGATGGATTTGGTGTCGAACCTGATTTTGAGGTAGAGTTTGAAGCTGAGGAAAGCGTTATTGCTTAAATAAATTGGAAAACCAACCAGTGATTGCCGATTCATTTTTTTTATATATTTTTTATCTCAAAGTAACAATTTGAATTATTTTTTCTCATTAAACTGTTTTTATGTAAGTTCCGATTTTTATTTCCTTCCTTCTAAAATGAACCACACATTAAACTAATGTTTATTATTGTAATACTGTATTTTGCATAAAAGATCCACGCATAGTTTTTCAGGAATTACAGATATTCTTCATATGAAAATGTACAATATGCTACTTTCAAAATAATGTGTATGTTATGGCCTACTACACTACTAACTTTCAAATAGGTACAGTATCATAAGATTTTTTTATTCTTTGCCTAACTTTAAACTGCATTTACTCAAAAGTAATGAAACGTTGGCTGGATCTTTTCTGCTTAACTGGGTCCATTTGTTGCTCAAAACGCCAGAACGGATTTTGATTAAATTTAGTAAAGAGATAGATTATATTCTGGAATAGCTTACAGACTACTTTTTAACCCGGTATAATGTTCCCGCGGACGATGCCGCTGGCAGAAGCTAGTAATCTCACTAATATATTAAAAACGAAAGTTTTTGAGTGTATGTATTTGTTACTGGTTCACGCCAGAACGACTGAACGGATATGAATAAAATTTGGCACAGGGATAGATTATAGTCAGGAATAGCACATAGGATAGTTTTCATCCCGGGTATATGTTCCCTCGGGATAATTTTCGATATTCACGCGGGCGAAGCCCGGCGCAAAAGCTAGTAAGTAGTTCACAATGATGAGTAGGCAAAATTAACTCTTAAAGGTTTTAATTTGTTCGAGTTTCATCTTATAAACCATATTGATGTTCATATTTATTGGAATAGGGAATGTTGTAAAGGACAATGGATAATCAAAATCATTAATTAAGAGCGGACTCTAGTCAACAGGAATTTGAAAAATAGGTATTTGAAGAAACTATTGCCGTCGCGTCACCTCCAACCTCACCCCGTAAAGTGCGAAAGGGACAACTGCAGCTCAGGCTGATTTTACCTACAAAAACTTTGACTAAAAGACGTTTCGTATTCTGCTGTTTTCTTCATGAAAACTGGTCTGATCTAAAAAAATCCTTTTTTGTTAAAAACTTATAAATTTTGCCTGAGTCTTCTGAACATGGCGGTAAAAACGGGCATTTTTTTCGGATTTTTGGATTGTCATATTTCTTTTTGTGATTATGTTTTGGAAAAAAGGAAAAGATACAGGCACGTATTAATTAGACCTAGATTTTATGGAAAAAAAATCATTGCTCTAGAGGCATTATGCACGAAGAAAACAGCAGAATGTGTTTGTATGGAGAAAGTCTCACATTTCGTTAAAACGAGAGGTACCTATAGGTACTTCGGTAGAATAATACAACTAGTTCATATTAACTAAATATGACAACAAGTCAAATGATAGTATTTATTAAGAAAAAAAAATGCAGGAAAAACCAGAGGTAGGTATTTGGTACAATAACAGTAATATTAAAAACTTGTTCTTATTAACTAAATAAGACTAGATACAACTAAGTCAAATGTAAATAAAATCTTAACGTATAGAGGTATGAGGTAAAATTGTTTATAAAATGTTATCTACGGAAGTACTGATTACAAATATTATTTCTTTCTGTAGTAGGTATTACCGAGAGTTGGAATATTTAAACATTTACAAGATAATGATGCTGAATGAATTTCACGAAACTCCGAACATAATGTTGGTTTTTTTTATCTCTGAGACAATATTGACACATGCAAATGTCAAATTACTTTTTTTAGGGCCTAAGCCTTCTGAGGTAGGTATGTTAAATGTAGTAAATGTAGACTCCAATACTGTTATATGTCTAAAAGGATATTAAATGCAGTATAAAAGATGGTATTTACAAATACAATTCCTGACACATTTCGATATTTTCATACAAATATTAATAAACAAGGTTCAATGTTAGTGTACAATAGTTTATATAAATAAATAGTTCTATAGACAATTGTAAACAATAATAGTAGATAAGGCAACTTAGCCTTTAAGTTTATAGACAACCACAATTTGTGACTATATATACTTTTCTTAGCTGCACGCACACCACAAAATACAACAGTATAGTAACATAATATTTTCAGAACAACGCAGAAGTTACTTTAGAAGGTATTTAGTATATTGTAGGAGAATTTATCAGAATATATTCGTAAATATTATCATAATAATTCCATTACGTATAACAACAAACAAATTATTTTTGTTTGGGTCTCATTTTCTGCATTTTATCACGGATACTGTTCCGAATAGATTGGGTATCTGAAGTTTCCCAACCCTTCTTACGTCCATAATCTATAACAAATGCCATCAGTGCTTTTCTAGCGTCTTCATCTAATCCGGGTCTGACATGTGCCCCAAAGGTATCAACTTGGGCTCTTGCGCCAGTCCACGAACATGTACTCAAAGCACTCGTTTTAAAAATTTCTGTTAATAAAATTCGAGCCAGTGTATTGCAATCTTTCGCATATCTCTTGCAATGACTAAGTTGTACGGCATTGATATACACATCAGTATCAGGCATGAGTTCAACAAGTCCTGGAGCAGACGTGCGATACTTCAATGTCCATCGTGTGTCATTTTTATCGTATTCCAGAGGTAGATCAAACTTGGGGTTAAAACAAATTTTCTTTTTCAGAACTTGATCTTCACCATTGCCATCATCATCATTCTGTTCCTTTTCTTTATTTCGTTTTTTCCCGGATGTCTTTGGCACTTTTGCTTTGGTGTCTTTCGATGTAGATGCGGTAGGAATATTGCTCTTTCGAGTGCGACGATTGATGACCTTTTTAAATTCTTTTTTCGCCTTTTCAGGGTTTTCTTTAATCAATGTACTCAGTTGATTGATATCGCCAATAGAGGCCATATCACTTAAAAACATATTAAAATTGTCTTTGTCTATTGTTATAGGTTCTGACGACTGGTTTGTCAGATTAGACGAATTTTGGATATCAGATGATGTATTATTTGTGTTACTTTCAAGATCAGTCGTTTCTTCGACCCGATTGTCGTTTTGAGATTTTTCAACAGGTTTATCTTGTGTATACGATTTTTCTATCGGAACATCTGCATGTGGTGGTGACAATTGATTTTCATTTGAGGATTTGGATGCTGATAATTCGTCGCCTAAAAGAAAAAAGAAATTTGAATAACATAGGTACATAGGTGTTACCTACTTTTAAACATATTTTGACCATATTCGGTAGTATAATGTAAAGCCCTCGCCAAACTTCTGGGCCGCTCTGAAGTTGGCTACAATGGCTGCGCAGTAATAAATCTCATACAAAAACAGCACCGTTTTGTGCCTCGGAAAGCCAACTTCAAATCTACGGCCAAGAAGTTTGCCGAGAACTATCTAAGTAAAACTATGTATGTATTTGAAAAATCTATTATCCATAATTTTTACAATGATGTTAACTTATACTCTTTGCGCTGCTACAGCGCAGTTGGATCAGTTGATTTTTAAACCCTGTACGATAAATATTTGGAGCACAGTGTCATTAAAATCTACTACACTCTTTGCGCTGTAGCATGGTGCGGATGACAGTTTCAATAAAAAAAAAATTACGCATATACGTATACGCATTTTTTGTAGTTTAACGTCACACAGGCAACTATGGTATAGGTATGGTATAACTATGGTATGACGCTAAACTACAAAAAATGCATATACGTATACATAATTATGCGTAAAAAATGTTATTGTAACTGTCACCCGCACCATGCTACAGCGCAAAGAGTGTAGTAGATTTTAATGACACTGAGCTCCAAATATTTATCGTACAGGGTTTAAAAATCAGCTGATCCATATATTTATGCTAGCTTAGCTCGCCAGAATGTCGCAGGCTTTTTTTGTTGAATTTTTAAAAGTCATAGAACAAAAGTTGTTGTAAAAGATATTAGTAATACAGCCCTGTGGAAGGTTTTTAGTGTTTTACCAATAACCCTAATAAAAGATAAGCAATTTTTACCTTTATTCTGGACATTTGGTTGTCTATGTTCGTCTTGTACATCATCAAACTGCCCATTGATAAAATTCTGCGCATCATCGTAAGAATCTGCAAAAATAAAATATAAATTCATGTTGTCACTATTACCCTCAGTTTCCCAGCTCAAAATTATCGGAGAATTAATGTGACAAATTGTCAAGCACGCGTTACCTGCTGTGATTGGCTGTTGAAAAGTCATTCAACCAATCACAGCAGATAACGCGTGTTTGACAATTTGTCACATTAATTCTCCGATAATTTTAAGCTGGGAAACTGAGGGTTAATCATTTACATTCAGATATTGTGTTACACACATTTGCAACAAGTAACAACATAATTTAAGTGATACACCATATATATCTTGATAGAAAATTTAGAACGTAGTTATGTATAAAAATATTACCAGTGCTATATTTCGCATCGGCAGTGTATATACGCCAGGCACTGTCCACTCCTTGCTTTTGCCTAACACGCCTTTCAATATCTTTCAAGTGTTTATCAGGATAGGATACTAATACAGTGGTGTTTGACTTTCTGCGTACTCTAACCCATGAGCTCGGTATGCAGACATAGTCACCTTTAAAAGGAAACTCCATAAATTTTACCACACAATATATAGAGCTATCATTGTGGTTCATCTGAAAATAGAAAACCAAAAATTACATATCGTAAATATAATTTTTCAACTGAAACACAGGGTGACGTCATAGTCAGCCAAAAAGTTTACTTTTATAGGTATATTAGGTATCGACCGCTGTTTCTACCAATTGTCCTTGAGAATGTCTCAACAACACTACCAAAAATCATAAATAAATTGTCAAAGCTTACCTTGAACTTAGAAGTTCCAATATGTTTTCGGCGTTACAGTTTGGTACAACGTATCAAGTAACCACACCCTGATTTGAATGAATTTATTCTACTCAATATCACAGAATAAATAATAATAGTACAGTCACGTTCAATATTCTATGATTTTGCATAATCCGCGCCCGGCGCCACGCACGACATTGACAAAGTATGCGCCCGAGCAGTGTTGCCAGTGGCAGATAGTCAAATATTACATGAGACATCTTAAAAAAGTTACAGTTTCATGAGAAAAGTTAAATTACCTTATTTTATGTGGAAAATTACACTGATACGCTCACTCGCTCGCCGGAGTAAGCGGGATGGAAGATTTAGAAACACACGTGAGTGTTAGAGTGAATATGCAATACGTCAATTTTTCTGTCACAAAATCAGAATAATCAGATGCGACAACACGACGAACGAAAACTTTTTTAGATGTGTTCCGTTTCACAATTAAATTTTGTTTGCTGCAAAATATATCGATATTTTTTATGAAGGTTACACTAGTCGATCATTCTTCCATACAAACGTAGTTTGGCTATTATTCCTCTTAAAAAATTATATCAATTTATCTCCTCATTATCTAGCCCTGTATGGAAACAAAAACGTAAAAAAAAAAATATTTTAAAGTTATGAGCGTCGAAAGATCCATATTTCAACACTAATTTTAACGCATCTTTGGGTGGAAATAAATACCATAAGAAGAAGGAACATTGCAAAACGGCCCCCATACAGGGATAGATTAGTAATTCAACAATGCAAATAGTTTTATTTTCAAAATATACATTTAGTAGTTTTTTCATGATATCTAGACTCCCAAAGGTCTGTTTATAAAATTTCGCGCGCTCGTTTTCGTCCTAAATCATTATCCATTTCGATACAAAGTTGCAAAATTGAAAATTCGTACGCGAACTAGCTTTTTACTGCTCATCACACCATCTATGTCTTTAACACGTGTTGTCGGATGAGATAACATGCATTTTAACCTACCGCACAAAATAGTTCATGTCGTCGACTAGGGGAACCTTAAGTCCTAAAAGTTACATTTGGAGTCGTGTTACATGGAGGTTGCATGAAGAAGGTCAAAAGTTACGTAAAATGTAACAAAAGTTACATTCTGGCAACGCTGCGCCCGAGTCCCGAGTAAATGACCAGTGTGTTACCATTCTCAAATCCAGTTAACTACTAAAACGTCTATAAAATTCTACCGTGCAAATGCTACCATAGTTCAGAATTATATATTTGTGTTTAAGTTAAGTTTATCTGTAATTTGTAGAAATAATGTTTATTTGTTATATCTGTTACAAAAACAAAATACTATGTCCAGGCTAACCAACTTAACTGTGAATTATGAGTGGCGCTGTTCGTCACCATTTCACCAAAAAATAATTAAAAATCGATCTTATGTCCCATTCAAAATGTAAGTTCCAAAAACGTCCGTTTCACAGATAAGTTGGTCGGGCTGTAAATAGGTCTAATCTATGCCAATCGTCGAAATTATATAATTATTGAACACAAATCTGTAATTCGTAGGACGAATTTAAAACAACATAAAAACTATAGTAATAATCTATAATATACTTAGTGTAATAGTACCTAGTACTTAGTTATTTTCAGTAAGAACCATTCTATATATTTATATTAGTCTATGGTAAGTAGGTAAGTACTGAGCACATAATACTGCGCAGCGCAGATTTTTTTGTAAGTATGTCAGCAACATTTTATATTATGATGATAGCGAGTTATATAAATACGTGGCGCCATATTTATGTACATTAGTTACGCAGCGCAACTGCATCTGTTGTCTGGACGCCTCATCTTCAACTTTTGATAAACCGTTCTGCCATTGTTAATTAGGTGCATTTCAATAAATTCCATGTACTGGTGACTAGTATATAAAAAAATAGAGACATACCGGTAAATGTTACTATAATGATTATAAAATACATATAACAACAAACAAATAATTTGTATTTGCGGCAGCCGACGCTATCCAAATCCAACCATCCTCTCGTCACGTCATGACATGTCAGAGTTCAGGACTCATGACGTCCACCATACTGTTTAACAAAAACAAATGCCAGTTATACCTACTCTTTGATTATCAAGTATATAATCAAAGTACCTACTGTTCTCGCGTTTTCATCAAATCCAGGGGGTAACCATAAGCCTTAAGCACTTCGAGGAGGTATGGTTATTTTAAGTGTGTGTAAGGGACAGATGCATACATATTAAGACTTGTATACATCTGTTTGGCTGGCCAGGACGTGGCTGGAGGTGGATCACTGTGCTGCCCAATTTCTCACAGGGCATGGTAACTTTAAAAGTAAATTATATGGGAGTCAATGATATTCAAATAAACAGATATGTTATAAGCGCGAATTAAGTGATTGACACTTGTGTAGTTTAAAAAATAAACTTTATTTAGACGAACAGCGTTACAGTAAATAAGATAGTAATATCTATTCTAATAAGGAGACATGTATTTATATTTAATTAATGCTAAGTTAACAATATTCTTATATGCTACTTAAATGCTACTTTGAGGTGGAGGGGGATTTGCTGATAAAGCGAATAGAGTTGGGGTCGTCACACTTAACTCCTCCCTCCCTAAGAGAGAAATTATCTAAAGGCAACTCTGTCGTCTTTAGAGAATTTCGTCTAAGTTTCTTAGTCAATAACTCTCTTCTTTGAAACAGAAACCCAATGACGAATACAATTATAATGGCGTAAATACTTATGGTCCATACACTGATTTCGTAAGTGACTATAATAGTTTCACCATCACTGACACTATCACTGTATTTGGCTTGGTTCAGCAGTTCCTTGACGTCGCCTAGATCTACTCCTCTGAGATCCATCTGCTTGGCCGACGGGGTGACATCTCTGCGTAGTTCAGGCATCTGTACTGGTGGCAGTCTGAAGGAGACTAAGCTGGTGTTCATGGGTGTTGTAATTGAGATATCAGCAATCTGTAAAGTACAATGCTGACTTGGCACTAGTATGTATGTGCCTCGTAGATTGTGTCTGCGGGTCTCCTCTTCGCAGTGCTCCGTTGCGATAGTTTCCTTTTCCGTGTATATCAACCAGTGAATGTTGGATATAGGCTGCACCTTGGTTTCTTCTATCTGCACCTGGTGTTGCTTGCAATTACTGAAGTTATGTTGTAATAACATGAGCTGTTGGATACATGTTTCCTCCGCGTACTGTACCACGTTTTCATCGGAACAGATATATGTCTGATCTTCTATTTCCTTACAGCCATCGACTACGGATCTGTATTTCGACTTGTTCACTATTAGGTATGGATATTGGGGTAAAATGATATTAGGTTTTTAGGTTATCTGGTTATAGATTGGGATAGGAATAACTTTATAGTAATTGTATGTGTTTTTGTCTATTAATGGAACTTCTAATACAAATATAATTTTACTATTGTCTATATATCCCTTAATTTCTATATTTCCTTCTAATTTTACTAAATTATCTAATCTTAATGGATAAATTAAGTTATGATGTTTTCTTATGACATTAAAAATATTAAATAATTCTGTGGTATTTACTATGGATGGGTGTAATATGTGCATTTTACTAAAAGCAATAGCAGTTTCCAATTCAAAAATAATTGAATAAATAGTACGACAATTATTTAGAACTTGATTCATACTATTCATTATGGTTAAAAGGTTAGAGTACTTGGTTTGGTTTTGAATAAGTGTTTGAAAGTGTTTTATTTTGAAGTCCAAATGTCTAGTATTAAAGTTAATGTCATCAGAAACATTGAGTAATTTATCGAAAGCCTTCTGCATTAATGATACTTTTCGTTCTATTGAATGTTCCCTATTTCCTAAATTACTAATTTCTATATTATATTTCCTAGCATCTTCGTTATCTAAATTTCCTGTTATTACCTTAATAAGGGATCCTAATGGGTTTATAATTCCTCTCCTTGTTCTGCTAGAGGGTAGAATCTGTTTTAACCTATCTTTTGTCAATTCAATAAATGATTCAATTTGTACTGTTAACCCTAAAAGTTCTCTATGTATCTCGCTATTACTATGACTTATAATTTTTAACTTATTATACTCTTCTATATTATTTTCTAACTGGACAGTTAGCGAATTTAAATCTATAGTCTTAATAATATCCCAATGGTTAGTCCTCATCAGAGCTGTTCCAATCCGAATCGGAACTATTCCCGGATTCTGGTCCATCCTCTGGATGTTCAGGGTCGTCCCTTGATCCGCTAGGACGAGCAGTATCAACCACCATCTGTGAAGGGCGTTTGACATTTCTTAATGCTACTTTAGTGTTTCTATTTTTAAGCTTAACTGGGACTATGTTACGTTTAGGTTTTCCGGTGACCGTTGCCTTTTCGTATCGCGGCAGTTCCTTTGCTTTCCTAGTCCTAGTATTTTTCATAAAAACCGTGTCACCATCCACTATTTTTGGTGGGTCCTCCCCTCCTTTCTTATCTCTAACTAAGTTTTTATGCCCAATCATTTGACTGCTTAAATGCTCATAAAGAATTTTCAATCGTTTACGGTGATCCTGTAATATTTTTTGCATTAAAGTTTTGTCCCTGTCAATATCAAAAGCATTTCCAGACTCTGTGTGCCCGAAAACTACTTCATAAGGTGTGAAATTCGTAGCGCTATGAATAGTATTGTTATAACCCATGATTGCATATGTCATAACGGAAGCTGCATCTAAGCTAGATTGTTCATATTTTGCTAACCTATATATTTCAATAATTGTGGAGTGGAATCTTTCTACGATTGCCATTGAATTAGGGTTGTTTGGTGTCCCTATGTGTTGCTCAATTTTATATAATCTTAACATTTCCTTAAGCAATTCATTGTTAAACTCAGTGTGTTTAGAAATTAAACAAACTTGTTTCTTGATAAAACTAAATGTATTATAAATTGAACACTTTTACAGGTTTTGAGTAGGTAGGTAGGTAGGTACTACAATCGCTATCGCTACGCGTGCTGCTTCGTTCGGTCGTGTTTGCGGAGTGCACAGAGTACATTATAATATACTGAAATAGAGACCAATCTTGTTCCGTGGAACGCGTCACTTGCGTTCGTGAAGAAACTAGCGCCATCTGATCTATATAGTTAGAACTACACCTATGTTATGTGTGTGTGTGTGCGTGTATGAGTGTGCGTAGGTGTGTGTTTGTATTTAATTTTATTATGTAGAACTGTAATGTTCGTTTCAAGGATTGTTAAATAAAATACAATGTAGCTAATGATGTTTTTATTAATATGTACATTACTAAATTATCCTATGACATACATAATTATGTAAAGATTAACAATTTAGGGTACAATTTTGCTTTTTTTGATAATTGTCCTATTTTTTCCTTTTTAAACATTTATTGTGATATTTTTTTGCTTTCATTTGCACTTTATCCTCTTCATCATCAACTGTCCTTCTCCCAGATAAAATTTTATTTATTACTTTACAATAATTAAAATTCATAAATCTAATCACAGTATTCATTAAGTATTCAATCATTTTATTTTTATGTGTGTTACATTTAATGAAATTAAAATTAACTAAGGACATTATAGACATTTTAATTATGTCTTTTAAATAATAAGCTTGTAGGTTATTTTTGAGTATATGATTAATTACATCTTGAAAATTTGATATTAGTTTTATTAAATTATTGCTGGGAGTACAAAGCCATCGTCGACCTGCATACTCCCTGTATCTTATATATTCTATTTCATCATCGCTTGTGAAATCATTTTTGCAGACAGAGCAATTTTTAAAAATGTTTGTTTTTGTTTTTTTCAAAAAATATCCGCTGACGTACTGTAGAGGTGCAATTATTCTAGGATCTTTTTCTTTATTTTCCAGGTTTTCAAAATTAATTTCTAAAATACTTTCTAAATCAACTGTACAGGTCGACGTGGCTTCAGTATTTTCATTGAGTACGAAGGAGCATAATGCATCGCAAAAATCATTTTCACAATTTTTTCCTTGGGTGTGGACACTGTTTAAGTTATTTATTAGAAGAGTGGCAAAAGCTGACTCAAATTGGTCGCATGCCGGGTTAACGTTGCGGCACCCGTGACTTCTAACCGCCCCAAAGAAGTTCTCTAGGGGATCTTGATTAAGGTGCCGCAACCAGACTGATGTTACCCCGTATTCATGGCGTAATTTATTAAGTAAAACTTGAATTCCCTCCAGTGTCCACACCCAATTTTACAAGGTAGGAACACTTTCGACCCTGCCAGCAGAAGTCACAAACTTCATCGAGTTAAAAACCCTTTTTGCTTCTGCCCATGTCTTTTTATGGGCAGACGTTGGCGTAGCTGGGCCTAGTAGTGGCTTAGCATTTTTATTTTTGGCATAACTTCCATTGACAGAGTCGAAAACATTATCCATAAATAACAGCAAATCTGCGGTTTCCTGGCATTCTGTGGGTAGAAAAAGAAACAAAACAAAAATGTTATTTATTCACACATACACATTTGTCGTAGTTCTGACTGTTAAACTTTTTAGGGCAGCAAATCGAAGGTTTCGATAATTCTGTTACAAATTTAGAATAAACATTTCATTCCCCAATAAACATTTCACTATAACTACTGTAGTAGGGGTAGTAAGGGGGAGGGGTTAGTTTTGTATGAAATGTCTTACTATGGGGATCGAATCGCTTCAAAGTTTGCGGAAATTTATATTATCTGTGCTATAACTAAGTTACTGAAAACTGGTTTCTACTGTAAAATAAAATGTCAATATCAAGAAAAATGGCTAAATATCAATTACCTGCTAGGTATCCCATATTGGATGCCACAGTGCGACTAAACACCTGAGATGCAAATTTAACTTTCATTTTGTTTAATTTTTCAGGGTTTAAGTGGTATTCTGTTAGCTTTGGTATCAGTATTATGCCTTTATAGCCTGGGTTTTCTTTATGAAGTTGTAATAAATGAGACCATTTGGCAGTTTTGGTCACGCCATCTTTTTTATAAGTTAAATTTTTTGTCACCAAATTGTTCCTCATACCCTTGAGAAGGTGTGGGGGGTCATAAAGGGGAATGATTTCTTTATCATTGATTATTATTACATTTTCTTTTGGAGTTTCCCCTCTTCGTAAGTAGACACCCCTGGTCTCATTTATTAACAAACGTATCGCCTGACGATTGTTTGTCCTTTGGTCACAGACTGATGCTACCACTATAAACCCTGCTTGTTGCACCTCAGTAATTACATGTTTTATCTGTTGAGCCAACTCTGGTCCTTTTGTGGCACTTGCTGAGAAGGTGTAATAAATGGCTTGTTTGAAGTTTTTAATTAGACCACGCACCATGAACACTTGGGCGTGGTCAGCAAATTCTGGTTGCCTTTGCTGGTCATTATCTATTACCCCTGTAATTTTGTCTTTTTTTTCATTATATGTTATTTGTGCTTTTAATGACACTTCGTCAAATAACAATATGCACAATCTTTCTGATATTTTCATTTTTTCGGCCTTCTTTTGTAATTGTACAAATATATTTTTAATAAGCCCAGGTCGAAGATTACATTTTTGTATCACTTTTGCGAGTGTTTGATTTGCGGGCAATATAAATATTTTTCTTAGAAATCTATATGCCTTTGGACTCTGTTTAAAAATCGATAATGCTGCAATTTTTTCCTGTAGCGTGAATCGGCGTCCTTTATCCTTTTTTTTATCTTCTCGCCACTGTACCCGCATTAATAGTTTTGCAGTGCTTGAGCAATTCTGAAGTACATCTAGTACTGCAGGATTGGCAACAAATTTTTTTGCTGCCTTTATTTCCGCTGTCTGCTTCTTAACTTTATTTTTCAATTTATTTATTTTTCTTCTGGCTGCCATTATTTTCAACTGTAAATTTTTTTCTGCCTTGGAGAGTTTACACGTCCTAGCAGATATTTTCCTGCCTGAAAAGTAGAAAATAAAATGATTATTTATGAGTAAAAAAATAAGTAGTAATAATTAATATACACACAATGAACACAGTTAGACATACAGTTTAAAGTATTCATGTAACAACTGTCATAGAATATACTTTTTAACATGGCGTACTTTCAGAGCCTATATATATGATTCAAAAATTAAATCTTATTCATCACACAATCACAGGCATCTTTCTGTGACGCGGTCATGACTTTTGTTTACCAGCTCGACAGAGAGTTTGTATAGTAACCTAGAGATACCGTATTTACGACGAAAAAGAAACTGTCAATTCTCTCTTTCTTGCTTATGGAAAAACTCTCTTGCTATGAAAAAAAAGAGACAAACATAACGCTACCATCCTGAACGTCAAAGAGATAACTTTTTAGTCACTGTTGTATCCCATCGGTTAGCAGCTGTAATTAATGTTTTTAGCTGTTTTCACGCCTTTGTTTCGTTTATATCAGGTTTTTTTTTTTAATTATCTGCATGAACCATGTCGTGTGTGGCTATCAGTTCCAAGAGTAGAATGAGCGTATTAACAGAACATAATCAAAGGAAATCTTTCCACAGGTGAGTTATCGACTAACATACTGAAATTATTGTGCAGGGAATACATTTCATAGGCTGTCCGGAATAAAGGAATCTTAGTTCTAAATACGTCGAGGACGTATAGTATCATTTAAAACATTCTATTTAGTAAAATAATTAACTCTTTGCGTTAGCTGATAGAGCTTTGACAGTTTACGTACTTACGTTCTGATGTTAGAGATGTGACAAAAGTCACAAGAAAGATGTATCGATATGATAGATAGAACTTAATACTAGGGGTACAAAAGTGGTATTATGGCCAACAGCAATATCTACCACAAAACCTTTCATAATTTTATGTTTACAATAAAGTATAAGAATATAAATAGAAACATAATAAAAGGTTTCAAATCATATTCTTCTCAACTTTAACGATTTTTTGTATCCTTACGTACCATTTTCTAAAAAGATAAAAAGCTTACCTAAATCCTTCAGAACACTCTTTTTGCTTTGAGGAGTAGTTAGCGGCATTTCCTGGCATATCATGTCCGAAGCTGAAATATTAATGTGCACGCTTTTAACAATGGAATCAGAAACAATGTACATACAATATTTTGTAAATGAGCAGTGGATATTCAACAAAATAATAAAACTGATTGTTCAAGTGCGATCTGCTGACTCCGTAAGTAGCAGCCGCTACTAAGAAATACTTGATGGAAAAATCCATTAACACTGCCCAACCTGGGAATCGAACTCAGGACCTCATGCTCAGCAGTAGCGCTTGCGACCACTACACCAACGAAGCAGTCACTGTTTTTCAACTAAAATGTCAAGTTTGTTCTTGGGGTAAATTCATCCCAACTAAGGAACCCCTTTATTTTTACTGACATGATCAAGTGACACCAAACTTATTTTATATATATACATGATAACAAAACTTACCTAAATTTTGTTCAGTATTTTGAGAAGTAGAAGGTGGTACGTCTTGTTCACATACTACTGTTGCCGGATCTGAAATATATATTAATAAATCAGTATCACTTAAGGCTAGTCAAGTGTGTTTTGGTCATGCAATAACATTAGATAGAACTGTTTGTAGTATAAATAAAGTATTTAAATCACTGACTATTGGCTAGGAACAAATACACATCATTAGCCTAATGATGATCCTACACCTAGCACATAGGCCTCCTCGTTGTGAAAGGGAGCGGGCCGTAATTAATCGGGAGCCAGTTATGTGTTCTCTTGCTACTTCTAAATTAATGGATTATGATGCGATTTTCGGGGTCGATTTTTCTCCTGCACACACGTGTGTAACTTTGTTTTATTCCTTTTTTAACCTCCACCTAACCCTTCGGGGATTACCGGCGTAATGTTATGTTATGTGAATAATAGCATTCAAAGGATAAAACAAAGTTTATATACTAGGTCTAAAAGTTTGTTCGAATTCCATTTAGTGACAGTGCCAGCTATGAAACCCTAAAACACAAAACAAACAAACAAAATAATTATATTTAATGCTAAGTACTTACCAATATTTTCTTTTTGCATTCTATTTTCTACAATACTTGTAGATGTGTACTTTAACTGCTGCTGTGATTCAGGAGCTAAAATAAAATATATACAAACATAAGTAATGGCTCATGGCAAAAAGTTCCATTTCTATATGTGGAGGCTTGTTATTAGCTATTTGTTTAATATTATATTCTTTATGTCATTGGTTTGTTAGTCTGTAAGCCTTCTTTAAAATAAAATAAATAAATAAATTTCCAATCGGTAGAATTATATTTATTCAAATATTCAATTGCAAATGTGCCAAATGCAAGATAGACTCGGAAGGATAAGGTAAGTTCCATTCCAAAATTTACACAATTATTTTATTTGCCATCATAGAGGCCATAGCGACATATTCTGATATGGAACTCTAGAAGAATAATATAAAATCATAGTAATTTAATACCTGTAGATGTTGATGGTATTGGCTGATTTACAAGTCCGTGCAATGGTTTTCTTCCAACACATGGTAATTTTGGTTGTGATATTAGTTTGAAACCTGAAAAAGTATAAAGGAATAACTGCATTAAAAATTTTGCTAAGATGCTAGTTTATTAATTAGTTAAAGCAATAGTGGCCACTCATATAATTGTGTGGTTAAGATGTTTCATCATCATATCAGCCGAAAGACATCCACTGCTGTACATAGGCCCACCCCAAACGTCACAACATTGATTTATTTATTTATATACACTTTATTGTACACCATAATAAACAAGAACAAAAGAAACTAAAAACATACAATGGGCGGCCTTATCGCATTGATTGTTCCTGTTCGTCTCATATACAGCGGATCCCCGCAACTTTCACCAGGTCACGGTCCACCTAGTAGGAGCCCTTCCAACGCAACGTCTTCTGGTTTAGTTATGATATTTATCACACTAATATAATAAAGGTGAAAGTTTGTGAGTGTGTATTTGAAAAAAAATCTTGTGCCATAGCACCTCTAAGGCTACACTCCAACCAGTCGAAGACCTATGCTACTATATTTAGTATTAGCAATTTTATTCTTTTAATATAAGTAACATTATTGATGAACAAACCTGGTAAAAATAATGTTGGAACTGCAATATTGCTTATTCGGTTATTGCGACATAGATATTTATCTTCAAAGTGTCTGTGACACACTCGACGGTACTTGAATATATGTGCATTTTCAAGTCCCAAAATATCACTTCCAATTGAATATAGCCAGGTATTGAATCGTATTCTGTCTTTTTCAGGGTTTGGAAATCCATGAAGAACTGCATGCATGCCTGAAACAAATTGCATGCCATTATTAGTTTATATTTTTATCAGTTTATTTAATTTTAAAAAGTGATTGGAAGAGGTAGTGCAATTTATGGTCAACCGAGATTCTGAGCATCTTGATATTAAAGTTTAATATTTTTAATTGATGTGATATTAATTTTATCGAAGATTTCTGTATTGGAAATTGTTTATTTAACATAAATAATTAAAAATTACTAAGCTAATAAAATAGCCTTTTAATAGGAATATACCTTAAACAAAAGAATTAATGGTGTGTTTACCATGTAATAATAACACTTCAAAACCTGTTGTGGGCGAAATCACATATTAAAAGTTATATCCATTTAAGATCACGTAGCGATATCCCGGGAAATTGCAGTACCTATACCAATCACCGATTATAAGGTAATTCAATTAAAAATATTGGAATAATGATTTACAGAAGGTTGACTGGAAGAGAAAAATGAGGTATCAAGATCAATCTGCCTAGCCTTTTCCCAACTATGTTGGGGTCGGCTTCCAGTTTAACCGGAATCAGCTGAGTACCAGTGTTTTACATGGAGCGACTGCCTATCTGACCTCCACAACCCAGTAACTGGGTAACACGGTACTCCTTGGCTAGACTGGTGTCAGATCTCAAGCTTCTGACTACTCGTAACGACTGTCAAAGATCTTCAAATGACAGCCAGGACCAACTGCTCAACGTGCTTTCCGAGGCACGGAGGAAACTCGGTATGTTGAAATGGTCACCCATCCACGGACCGACCACGCCAAGCGTTGCTTAACCTTGATGATCGACCTGTGCGGCTGTTATTATTTAGCCACGAGCTCCTAAATAATGAACATAATATTATTGTTTCGAAACAAATTAAATTTTATATTGAAGAGAAACTAAAACTGAAGAAGACTACCTACTTTAAAGCAAATCAAAATTACAATGCAGTCGGGTAAAATGTACTTAATTTTGAATTGCTTTAAATGCAAAGATCCAAGATTTGGCTATGAAAATGTGTCATACCTCCACTGTCCTTGCACCCAGAAACACAGCAGTGCTTATCCGAGGACATGATGCACTAACAGAGTCCTATCTCAAACTTAAAAATACACTGGAGTCTCAGCACAGTCTGTCTCAGTCACAACCACTCAAAAAACTACTTTCTAGTCACAAATATGGATTAGCCGGAGGAACTTTGCTCAACTCAACGACAAATGCACATCATAACACAGAAAGATCACAAAAATAAACAAAATATCGCAAAATACCGGGCGCAAGCGTCAGATATCAGCAGACATTTGTAAATTGGGGTAACCAGTTTATTGTTAATAAAACCACCAAGGGAATTTTACCACCACCGTAATGAATATTTGCAAAATGATTGTAAAAGTTGTTCCTATATGAGTTTTATGTAATCAAAAAATAATAAAATGTCACACTGTGCGTTAAATGTAATTAAAACCCGTGAAAATAATCCCTAATTGAAAATATTCTTTGGAAACATTATCACAGAAGTTGTTTAAAAATATACTATTTTAGTAGTAATATTCTACCGTAACTACGCAATGTTGACAAGTTACGATTTTGTTTAGCGCCATCTATTCGAATTAAAGTAAACATTGCATCAGAGCTGCCATCTTGTGAAACTAGTAGGTGTAAAATCACGATTATAATCCAACAAAATTAAAAAACACTTTTTGACTTATATTGTACACTGAATAAATATGTTTCGTGATTTTGTATCATTGTACCCATTGCTGTCTCCAGTTTTTTGTACTAAGATTGAACGCCCTGGCGGAGTGTGCGGCCGACGCCGCGCGCCGACGCCGGCACGCTCTGCTCGTCTAGTGTTGCCCGCGTATAATAATAGTGCTGCGCGCGTACACAGTGCCTGCATCGCTACTTATTTTTTTGGGTATTCCATACATACCAAAATATTTGATTAGAGCTCTCACTACCTCGGGTGTGCTTTTATTAGGAATATGTATTGCTTGACCTAGCTTACTAAATGAGTCTACTATAGTTAAGTATTGATTTTTCTCTATATATAACAAGTCTATAAAAACTTCCTGGAATGGACTGTCTGTAGTTTGTGTTAATTGTATAAATGGTTTTAGAGGTTTTCTGTCATACTTCATTTTCTTACATTCTTCACATGCATTAATAATAGCTGTAACTGTTTCTTTCATATTGCTCCACCAATATGCTCTTTTTAACTTCATTAGAGTCTCTCTAATACCTCTATGACAAGTCTTCCCTTGATGATATTTGACAACTAGGTCTTTCTGGTCGTTTTCATCCGTAACATTCACAACTCTCTCAGTACATTCGACAAAGTTTTGCGTTCCCTTTTTGTAAAGTGACGTCACTACATTAACAAATGTTTTTCTATGGCAATGGTCTTCAAAGTAAATGAAGTACTTATTTTTGTAATCTATATATTCCTTAAGAAAATTTTTGACTAAGTTTTCGCTGTTACTAGGGGGTAGATGGACTTCAAAAATTTTTTGTTTGTTATTAGAAATATCTTTTACACAGATATCGTCCCTGTACCAGGTGAAAACATGAATTTGTCTAGCTTTGGTATCTACCGCTTCATTAAGAATAGGAATACCTTCATGTTCTCTATTAGATATTGAGTTTGCTGTAGCGGCGTCGCTTTCAGAATCAGATAATTCTATCGTCTCTATTTCTGGTTCTTTAACGCTAAGTTTTACGATTTCGTCCGTCACTTCTTTCAAATGTTGCTGTAATCTCGCTTCTTTTTCATCTACGTTAACTATCATTGATTCCGAGTCATCTTTTGTTATATTAATTTTGATACGCGATAAGGCATCGGCATTTGTATTTTGTTTACCTTTCTTATAATATATATCGAAATTATAATCCTCTAAGCGTAAACGCCATCGAGTTAGCTTGCTATTAGGTTCTTTTAATGAATTCAACCATGCCAAAGGTCTATGGTCGGTATAAATTGTAAACTTTCTGCCATATAAATAGGGCCTGAAATGTTTAACTGCCCATACTATGGCCAATAACTCCTTTTCTATCGTACTATATCTAGATTCTGTATCGCTTAGTTTTCTACTGGCAAATGCAATCGGTTTGTCTGATCCTATAGAACCTTGAGAAAGTACTGCTCCTATCGCAACGTTTGAAGCGTCCGTTGTAAGAATAAATGGTTTTGTGAAATCGGGGAATTGTAACAAAGGTGCATGTGTCAGCAACTCTTTACATGTTTCAAAACTTTTTTTATATTCATCATTTATCTCAATCTTTCTTCCCTTCTTCAGGCATGCTGTGAGAGGTGCGGTTATCTTAGAAAAATCTTTTATAAACTTTCTATAATAACCAATTAACCCTAAGAAACTCTTAATTTCTGTAACTGTTTTGGGCAAAGGGTATTTCAGAATAGCCTCTATTTTGTCGTTGTTAGGCTTAAGGCCATCCCTAGTTATTGTATGACCCAAGTACATTACTTCCTTTCTCAAAAACTCGGATTTATCAAGCTGGACTTTTAAGTTAGTTTTTCTAAATCGCTCGAAAATAGCTCGTAGTTTCTCCATGTGTTCTTGTAAACTGGTGGAGAATATGATGACGTCATCAAGATATACAAGGCAATGCAAACCTTGCAGACCTCTGAGAACGTTATCCATTGCCCGTTGAAATGTGGCAGGCGCTGTTTTCAAACCGAAAGGCATTTGAATTCGTATAAGCCGAACGGTGTTGAAAACGCAGTTTTTTGTCTGTCTTCTTTCTGGATTTGTAATTGATGATAGCCTGACGCAAGATCTAAGGTGGAAAAATACATACTCTTGCCTAGTTTATCAAAAAGATCATTGATGTTGGGCAAAGGGTACTTATCGTCCACAGTTATCTCATTCAAACGTCTATAATCTACTACCATCCTCCACTTTTGTTGTCCAGAGGCATCTAATTTCTTTGGAACAAGGTGGACCGGTGCACTCCAAGGAGAATTTGATTCTCGGATTACATCGTCCTTTAGCATTTTGTCCACTTGGCGCCTAATCTCATCTGTTTGAGCGGGCGGCAACCTATAGGCTTTTACATTAATGGGATCTTTGTTTACCGTTCTAATTTTATGTTTCACTTCGTTAGTGAAAGACAACGGTATGTCCTCGCAATAAAAAATATCCTTATATTCCTTACAAATATTCTTAATCATCGTTCTTTCCTCATTATTCATATGATCTAACCTTAATTTTTTTAAGTTGTTTAATAATAACTCATCCATTCTGTCTCTGTCGCTTAAGTTGTTAACTAAGATCTCTCGGTGATTGTAAGGTTCTACCTGAAAGGGGTTAGTGACCTTGAGGGTCATTTCTATGTCCTTGCAGTTCTGAATAACCGTATATGCATAACCATTTACACAGTTAACTAACGCACAGGGCATTCGAATTCCTTGAGTCAATTCTTTAAAATCTAAAATAGCCTCGCCATTAGTTAAATTTACGGGCAGTTTCACCCTTAACTCACTACGTGGCGGTAAAATATAAGTATCTTTTAGCGCTGAAGAATAAACAAAAGGTATGTCAGTATTCCTCGTACATAAAGTTAGTGTTTGGTAATCAATTTTTGCCTCTAATTGCTTTAATAAATTACTGCCTAATAAACCGTCATAGTTATTGTCAACATCGTAAACGTAAAACTTATGACCTTCGGAATTTTTAAATATTTTGGGCAAAGGAGTTAAAACAACTTCTGTATGCATACTAACACCATGAGTACTGACTACTTCGAAAGGTTCTTTGTAGATAGCATTTTTAAAATATTGGTAAGCGACACGCCGACCTATAAATGATCTAGAGCTACCAGAGTCTAACATAAAAACTGCATTACCTAGCTCCGGAATTACAATATAAGGTAAAGAACGATAATTGGTACAATTTAAAACTATTCTTTCTCCCTGTATGAGGCTCTCAGGTAAAAATTTTCAATTTGTTCAGTTTCATAGGACGTGTTTGTTTGCGGTTCATAATCGCAAGTATTTTGTTCATTATTATCGTATGTCATAAGTGAGTCATTATTCGTATAATTTACGCGTCTAGAGCTTGCAGTTCGCATGGTAACATCGGTGTTTGAACCCGAATTTGCCGGCGTTGCATTATGCACCGGTGACGTCCGCGGCGCGGCCTGCTGATTCAACCACGGCGTTGACCTACTTTGTTGTGGCGACTGATTTTGCGTATTATTTTGGTTTCTAAAAGAATTTCTATATTGAATTGAATTATTTGGAGAATTCGTTTGAGTAATATTGCCTGTTGAACTATTTCGTACTGATGTACTAGGTTGGTTTTGTGGATTGGGCCAACGTTGGAAATTGCCATTATTGTTGGAAGATTTTCCTGGCGGTTTTGAACTACTTTTATTCCTATTATTCCTATTATTTCTAGATTCGTAAACCGTCTGAAAGTTTTGCTCTTCTAACACTACTTTCAAGGCGTCTTCTAGTGTCGTGACATTCCTTAATCGTACCAATCTAACTAAATAAGGAGGTAAATTATATAGAAAAACATTCAATGACGAATTAGTATAAATATGCTGTTTGGCTTGGCGTAAATTCGCATCGTCTACGGTTTCAATTACTTTTGCAATCAAGACACTACGCAAGTTTTGAATCCTATGACAGAAATCTAAATAACTTTCGTTGTAATTTAGTTTCATAGATTCTAACTCTAATACTAAACAATCTCCGGTTCTAGGGTCACCAAAATGTTGTGCCAATAATGTTTTCAACTCCAACCAAGTACGAATATTATCCCGTTCCCCTACTAGATTCGCGGCGTCCCCTGTTAATCTACTAGTAAGAACGTGAAATAGGTATTCGTTTTGTACTTCTCCCCCCTGAAATGTATTTATAATATATTCACATTTCTTTATAAAAAGTGGGAGCTGTCTAGAATCGCCATTAAACTCTGGAATAATTTTTGCCATTGTTGGCGGAACCTGCACGATTTGATCCATTTTGAAAGAATAGAAAGAAGGTGAAAACTAAAACACTAAATATCTAACTAAGTTTATCTTATTACGCCAGTTATATCGTAATAAAATAAAATAATGTTATCACGGTATTGCTCAACCCCTAATAACACAACACATACAATTAAAACAAAGAGAAAAATGATAAAGAAAAACAGAGAGGATAGTGAAAAAGTTTTACTCACAGTCCTGTAGTTACTCCCATCTCCTCCTTGTGACTACTATCAAACACTGCGCCAGCCGTTGTGCCTGGTACTTAATAGATTTGTTTGTTCGGGGATCTCTGTTGAACTGTAGAAACAGACGTCCAGCTGCGCTTGTAGAGTTGTATACGTCGCAAACTGACTACAGAGATCCTACCGGCTGCGCCAATTAAGTGATTGACACTTGTGTAGTTTAAAAAATAAACTTTATTTAGACGAACAGCGTTACAGTAAATAAGATAGTAATATCTATTCTAATAAGGAGACATGTATTTATATTTAATTAATGCTAAGTTAACAATATTCTTATATGCTACTTAAATGCTACTTTGAGGTGGAGGGGGATTTGCTGATAAAGCGAATAGAGTTGGGGTCGTCACACTTAACTCGCGCGCATTGTGAAGACTCGAATAGTAGACAATTGTATGATTTAGTCTTTAGTTTATGTCACGCATGGCGAAGAGCGATACGCTTTGTTGAAAAAAAACAAAATTAAAAAAATGCCATCGTGTGTATTTAGAAAGTGTACCAATTATAATACCAAATTACATAAAACAGAAGGGATCTCATACCATATGTAAATACGCAATACACCTCAATTTACTAATTTATTTCAATTTTTTTTCCTAATTTTCTAATATTTGGAGGTTACAAAAAGAAAAAACATTGGTTGTCAGAATAATGTTTGTTTACATTCACACGCAAGTGACAAACACTAGCTGTCTCTTTTTTTCTTGTTTGTTTTATCAAGCCATCCCTTTCGACATTGTAGTGAAATGTCAGATGAATGAAAAGTGTGTATGTGTGCTGCCGCTGCTGCGCGGAACACTTTTTCAATTGTTTTGTGAGTGTATAACGTATCTGTTTATTTGAATATCATTGATGGGAGTGTATTCTTTGGCAGAATGAACGCAATATTATGTTGGTTAATTTACAGGCTGCATCTAGAGTTGTTGACTATACGGCCCTTGTAGAAACTAAGAACAAATTGCCGTTCGTTCTAGCGTTTTGCCATACCTATTATTGGAATCAAGTATAACAGCTCACAATGTTAGGACCCATTAATATTAATGATATTTTTTATCCGTGGTACTAGGCAACTGCGCTTAGCCCAGTTGTAAACGACCATTTGTGCCTATTGGCGTTGTTTGTTCTGTCTGGTTCTGTCTCCTGCTTGATAAGGAGGGAAGTGGACATTTGTATTTTTTCCTACACCTCCGTTATTCTTTTCTGATTAATTTCGTTGTGGGATCCAAGAGAGTTAAATTCATTCGCCGGGACTTCGCCGAGCTTCATTGCTTCGGCGCTTTTCTGGTGGTCGTTACTGTTGATTTTGGCTTTCAGGAGTTGTTTGTGGTGGTTTAGGAGTAGTGCGGTGGCATTGCCACATTAAAAAAAACTCTAAGAGCTTATGGTCACCCACTCGGTCTATATCTTCTCCGACGACTATTTTGTTCCTTTTCTGCCGGATATCTTTGTCACTTCTACTTATGTGTTTTTCATTGTAGTTAGATGCGGTCGGAATAATCAACGCATATTTCGGAAAATTAAAACGTATAGTTCTACCATAACTATACTCCATTTGAGATAACATTAGACATTTAAATAATCCCATTTTACAGCCCGTTCAACGGATTTTGACTTCTATTGCGTTGAAGATATGACAAATGGCATCCGTATTCATCATCATCATCATTTCAGCCGAAAGACGTCCACTGCTGGACATAGGCCTCCCCAGGCGTCGCCACATTGACCGATCCCGTGCGTCTCGCATCCAGCGCCTTCCCGCAACCTTAACCAGGTCATCGGTCCACCTAGTGGGAGGCCTTCCAACGATCGTTTTCCAGTTCGCGGTCGCCACTCCAGAACTTTTCGGCCCCATCGGCCATCCGTTCTGCATCCGTATTAAATAATTAATTTTGGTAACAGGTTTATGCTTTTTATGCCATCCTTATATTTACGGGATAGAACTCAAAATCGATTAAACGGAGTGGAAAAATAGGTTGCCAAAATTTCTAATGTTATTTCAAATGGAGTATAGGTAACAACGAATGATCCACATCATAGAAATATGTGAGGCAAATCAATCAAGAAAAAGTCTAAGTGGTGAAATTATGAATTCTCTCTTCTAAGTAAATCAGCATATTGTTTATACCTAGCAAAATCATGTTGCGTTTGATTCTGCCTGCTTTTAAATTACATTTCTACCATTTGAAAAAACAAAAACAAATCGTCGAAAGAGTTGAATGAATGGTATATTGGTATCGTTGTAGTCTGACCGTACCTACCGTATAATTAATTAATATTTTTTATCTGTTTCCCTACTTACATTTTAAAGCTGAAATCGCCTATCGCCGAAAGGGACGGGGGGGGTGACCATAAGCTCTTAGAATAAGGTTATTTTGAGTGTGTTTAGGGGACAGATGTATATGACGTGTATACATCTGTCACTTATTCTATCTTAAAATAATCTTACTCTAAGAACTTATGGTCACGCCCCTGACCCATGATCTGTTATCTTAAAATATTTAAGATAGATGGCAGGGTCCAGCAAGCATTCTTGCAAAAGTGAGATAAGTTAAATTGAATATTTTGAGTGGTTATCTAGAAATACCTAGTTATTATAAATAGAGACAAGAAGACATAGTCGTTAAGATAATACAGTTGCTACCTCTTGCACGTTTTAGGAAACATAATAACTTGGCGGCATTTTGCGTCCAATACTCATCCATTTTATAATAACTAGCTATTTGCCTGCGAGTCTGCGACTCCATCCGAGTGGATGACATGAGTAAGACAGGTCAGCGACAAAAAAAAAAGATTTTAGAGTAATTTTCAAACTGATAAATATCGATCTTCTTATTGCTAATATGAACTTTATTTAAATGTGTCACGCCACATTTTTATTACCATATATTTAAATAAAGATTCCATAGGCTACATACAAACATTTATTTAAAAAACACCGGTAAGCTCGTTAATGTATTTTTAATTATTTACTAAAAGATATGGAAAGATGGTATCAAGACCGCCTGGGAGTGTGGACTACTGCTGGATGATATGTATACATAGACATGAAATACAAATTCATAAACGAAAAACCAAAAAACGCGGTATATTTTTAAAGAAAACACGTTGTTATTTATTGTTTTCTTGGTTTTTTATTTTATTTTACACTGGTGAAAATAGAGAAAACGACGTTTTCTAAAAATGAAACCTAGCTAGATTGATTTATTGCCCCCGAAACCCCTTGAATACTAAATTTCATGAAAATCGTTGGAGCCGTTTCCAAGATTCAGATTATATATACACTTATACACGAAAGTATTAGAATATAAATAATTTAATTTAATTTTCAAAAGTTATGGGCGTTTTACTGTTTGAATCGGGATGTTTTCGCAAGATATCGTGTCATAATTACGTTATCAATAGATTGCCGATCGAAGCGTATCTACTACGCACTCGATAAATTATGTAGCATGAAATAAAAATGAGTCGGGGGTTTTTTAAATTTGTATTTTTACTTGTAATTTATTGTATTAGTTTTAAGATAAAAAAAGAAGAACAACAAATAACACAAACAAACAATAGGTACAACCACAGACATAAATCTAAATAGATAACGCAAATCCCTCTATCTGCATAAAAACCAAGCGTGCCACTTTTTCACAAACAATTTAAAAACAAAATTAGTTACCAATGCAAGAAAAATGTTCCAATGCTTCGGCCAACTTTTTCTATACATTATTTATAGCTCAATATTGCTTTAAAAGGCATGTTTCTAGATTTCCGGTGCCGATAATGCTAAATGAAAAGCTCAGATTACGATCATTTGTCGTAACTTTAGTCCGTTTTTTGGCACGCGAAGTACATAGTACAATCACGTCATCTAATTAGATGTATGTCTGTGAATACAACGAATATAAAACTTAAAAAAAAAACGCAGCCCTGTGTTATTCTAATTTATATAGTATCGGATATAAGGAGTACCATGACAGGATCCGATTAGTCCTACCTACTAAAAAAGCTGTCGCGCTAAAAAGCCAGCTCTAGATGTCCAAGATAAAGTAGGTACCTAAATACTATATGACTTGAAAACGCAGGCGCAGCATTCAACCCACGACCAAATAGCTACTGGGCTATTACATGGAGCTTTAACATAATTGACGAAATGTAGGCATGTCTATCTATACTACACAGCATGTAGGAATGTCTCACATCCCTGACTTACATTAGGTGTGTCTTACATTCCTTCTTGGTGTTACGTTAACATCGACCCTCAATGTTGGTCCTTTCACTGAGGCAAAGGCTCAGTTGGCTGCAAAAAAGTTGGGGATCCTTGCAAAGGTGAGACGGTACTTCACGCCTGAACAGCTGCTCAAATTGTATAAAGCGCAAGTTCGGTCATGCATGGAGTACCTACTGCTCTCACCTCTGGGACGGATCTGCCAAATATCAACTTGATGCACTTGAGTCGATTGACAAACGGGCCAAGAGGCTTATCTGCAACGATGCACTGGTCGCCTCAAAGCTCCAGAGCCTTGAACATCGACGCCAAGTGGCCAGTTTGTCGGTTTTTTACCGGTTACATTTCAGGAAGTGTGCGATGGAACTGCACAATTTGATTCCACCTAGCCCTTTTCTATCACCGGACAACAAGACGTACGGCAATGCGCCACCGGTACATGGTGTACATTCCACCCATACGTATAAAGCGTTTTGCGAATACTTTCATTGTACGCACAGCTAAGGAGTGGAATTCCCTGCCGGAGTCTTTATTTCCTGATATCTACAACCTTGGGGTCTTTAAGTCAAGAGTGAATAGGTTACTTCTAGGCAAGCGTGCTTCACCGTCGACCACATCATCACTTACCATCAGGCGAGATAGTGGTCAAACGCGAGCCTATCGATAAATAAAAAAATACGATGGTGAAACCGCAAGGCGTCCGCTAGTAATTTATATCCTATATATATCTAGTCAAAATATATCTGGAATAATGTTATCATCTATACATATCATCATCATATCAGCTGAAAGACGTCCACTGCTGGACATAGACATCCCCCAAGCGGCGCCACATTGACCGTTCCCCTGCGTCTCGCATCCAGCGTATCCCCGCAACCTTCACCACGTCATCGGTCAACCTAGTGGGAGGCCTTCCGACGCAACGTCTTCCGGATCGCGGTTGCCACTCCAGAACTTTTCTGCCCCATCGGCCATCCGTTCACCGAGCAATGTGCCCTGCCCAAATGGTTCTTTTTTCAAATCGGTGTAGAGGATTCAAAGATTTCCCTTCACGTCTGAACAAACTCACAAAATTTGAGTTCTCTCTATAATATATTGAAGACAACTTTTCCTTCTCCTTTCAGATTTGCAGTGCAGTCCAGAACCAAGACTTCACAGTAGTTGAGGACTACATAACTGGTCTGAAGGCTCTGCTGTACCTACGGTCCAGAGGTCTCGATGGTTGGATGGGTCAGTCACCACCTACTTTCAAGCATCAGAAGGGTAAACCCGTTCAGACGCTGTACGACGAAGATGGCAAGGTAAATTGAACTTTGTGTCTCTAAAATAGAGTTGGTATTTTATTGTACAATAGTATTTGCTCAGATGAGCCATGACTTCTCTTATCAAGTCATAGGAAATAGTTTGTTTCCAAATAGATAAAAATAGGTAGGTATAGCCTTATTTTAAAATGCTGGCTAGTGAAGCACAGGTTTTTCACTGCTAATTAAATACGAATCTTGCGCTGAAATAAAGGCGTTAATAAATATACCACTCTTGAGACCAATTTATTTTTGACAATAATTCAATGTATCGAAGATTTATTTTAACTTCACTTCTGAGTCAGCCCTTTTGTCCAATTACTTTTCCCAATTTGGGGCTCGAACCCGCTCATTTGCAGTAGAAATAATGAATATTGAGTTATTTTAGACACTTTTATTACCAGGCTGCAAGGAAAGGGTTATAATTTTAGCGCGTATTTTTTTTGTATGTATGTATGTAATATTCTTTATTACCTCGTATCTTTCAAACCACTATACGGATTTTTATAATTAAGACATCGTTAGATAGGTCTTGGCCGCCCAAGTGTTCTTAGATAAGTGCCAGTGAGTTTTGGGTGCCATATTTGTGGAGATTGCAATTATTTATTTCTTCTAAACCCATCGAGTGGAGTATCAAAATGAAGGGTTTTTAGAGGTGATTACAAAAATATATAACTACCACTATGTTTAAAAGTTATTCGAAACAAAAAGTAGTTAAAACTAATAAAATTTTACCTACTTAAATAAAGAAGTTTAAAAAATCAAAAAACCCGACTGCAAAGATGTACCTAAACAAGAAGAAAAACATGCTGTGCATTCGGAGGATATTTATAGTTTTGGTCAGCCAGCTCGCGAATATGTACCCTCCGACTGCACACACAACATGATTTTCTTCTTTATAACATCTTTGCAGTCGAGTTTTTTGATTTTATTAACTTTTTTTGATTATTATTTATTTATTTTGAGCCCGAATTGTCTCACTGCAGGGCAAATTTCTTCCTTCCATTTTTCCAGGATTTAGGCAAGTGTAGTCCAGTCCTTTCTGTAGTCTGCCATCTTCACCTTGTCTGCCGCGAAGTCGCCGTACATTTTCAGGGACCTACATTGCGGTAGTTTTTGCCCATGAGACATTCGACATGCGGCACTTTGATTTTCATAAACTTTTACAAATCCCATTTTTGGTCCTCCAGGTTTTAGCCCACTTCGGTCCATACAGCAAAAAGCGCGAAGAGTTACTCCATGAAACCAGACTAAAATCAGACTTATTGGCAGACAACAAGGTCCAAACTTATATGACAAATGGCTCTGTCAATGGTCATCATGAAGAAAGTGCAGAGATTCCTAAGATCAGAGATGTAGTTGGGGAAGCGTTGCCCAGGGTTGGGACTTACAAGCATTTGGATAATACTAAGCAAGTCGTCGCACTAATTGATGATGTAAGTACACTTATTATAATTATTTATTACTGTAGGTACCTACTAGCTAATGCCAGTGGCGTCCCCGAGTCAATGTTGAAAACAAACCACAGGATAACAAGTATCCTATGACCTAATCCAGACTATGGTCACAGTAAAAATATACAAACAGTATGGAAACTACCTACAAACGCTCGAAATGGCACACTCACACAAACATACGTGACCACTCGTCGCAACGCGGTGCTCAGTCAGTACTTGACAGCACTGCGGACGGGTATGTTCGTCGGTGCGTAAGTTTGTAGCGTGCCGTTTCGAGCGTTTGTAGGTAATTTCCATACTGTTTGTATAGTTTTACTGTGCTATGGTTTACCTGTGTTGCAAAAAGAAACAAAAGAGTCAATTTCATCATAATCCATTCAGCCGTTGAACAAACATCCAAGAATAACCCCAAACTAAAAAAAATATGCTATGACTATAAGTAAAGATTTTCATCATCGTTAATTGTCAATCGGATCAAGATCGAGGTCTTGACTTCTTCAGTGAACTCTGTCAGTTTGCTGGTGACGGTATTTGGAAACTTACGATGGCCAAACGAATAGTCGAAGGCTTCTACAGTGGCGACCACCAACCGGAAGGCCCAGCAAAGACCTTCCTGCACAATGTCGACCGATGACCTGGTGATGATTGCAGAAAACAAATAATTTCGAGAATTACAGATCCGCAGCCTAATTGTGTAAGTGAATTCGGCAAAGGAAACAATCTGGTTCTTTCCCAAAAACACACACATACACAAAATAGTAGATTATTAACCAAGGGGATAAAGCAGTGTCTTCTGTCGCGGGTGACGATTTAAATCGCGAGCGTAACGAAGGACTCGAGGTTTACTCCCGAGCATAGCGAGGATGTTAAAAACTTAAATAACGAGCGAAGCGAGGGATTTAAGACGAGTCCTGAGTGTAGCGAGGGATTTAAGTTCACCCAAGACTAAGACAGCTTTATCACCGAGGAAAATACTCTACTTTTCGTACCATTTGCGAAAAAATTAACACAATGTTAATATGAGATTAGCATTTATTAAAAATAATGACAATTAAAAGTAAAATAAATTAAAATAAACTTAACGTTTATGTATTTGAAGAAAACAAAAATGCGGCAAATTCCTAGACTAATATTTTTTTGTCGGAAAAGCAAAGGCAACAAGCTCATACGGCCTCGTCGGTTTTCGTAATTTTATTTAATAATCATAACTGCATAATAAATGCGTATTCCTTTTTCAAAAAGATGTATAATGCTTTATATACAAACTCAATGGTGTTAACACAGATGTAGTTCAGTATAAATTTCGGTAAGTATTCCAAATTTAATTCACATTCTCCCCCTAGAGGATGAATGAAATTCAGTACAATTTTCTTTCCCCGTTTTTAACAGATTAAAAATGACTATTGTTATGTTCGCTTTTTGTGGCATAGAATGTCACTTTTTTGTGCAAGTGGTACGAAAAATATCATATTCAACTTTTTTGTGTATTTGTGTGTTTTTGGGAAAGAAACGGATTGTTTCCGTTGCCGAATTTACTTACACAATTAGGCTGCTGGTCGATGTAGTAGACACTCTAGGCCCAGCAGTGGATGACGCTCGGCTGAAATGATGATAAGGATAGCCTGTCCCTAGTTTTATGTTGCAACAACCGGAGCATGTAGAACGTGTCGCTCAGTTTAAGTACCTAGGGCACTTTGTGACAGAGATCCTGATAGATGATGAGGATGTTGAGCGAGAACGAAGGGCGCTGTCGGTGCGTGCTAACATGTTGGTTCATAGATTCGCAAGATGTTCAGTAGACGTAAAAGTGACACTGTTCAGAGCCTACTGCCAAAACTTTTACGCCAGCGCTTTATGGTTCAACTACACCCAGCGGGCCTACAGCGCTCTTCGTGTACAATACAATAACGCCTTTAGGATTCTGGTGAGGCTCCCCCGATTCTGCAGCGCGTCGTGCATGTTTGCTGACGCAAGAGTCGATGACTTTTATGCCATTATGCGCAAGAAAACAGCTTCTCTGATGCGTCGAATTCGGGGGAGTGACAACGGAATCCTAAGGATGTTTTCTGAGAGGCCAGACTCTGAGGTGTTGAGGAGAGTCATCCAGCTTCACGTGACGAGATGACACTATTATAATTAATAATTTTACTAACTTAGTTTTAAGACCTTTGTTACTAATAACTATGGACATGTAATTAGTCTGCAATAAATGGATTTTATTTTTTATTATTTATTTATTATAGGATCTAAGAATTCTAGGAATCTATCCAAAGGCCATATTCGCAGTTAGCTGTTTTTTTTTTTAAACATTGCCCCATACTAGGAATTTCTTATATGTCGTGGGTTCGTTTACAAACATTTAAACTCACATACGCAAACACCCAGATCTGGAACAACTATCTGTAGGCCATCCAAGTATTTGTTCCGTGCAGGAATCCAACCCGCGACACGCTGCGTAGCAGACGATCGCTCGTCCAATGCGCCAACCGTGTCATCATGTAATGACGTTAGAAGTGAAAAAGTTATAATCCTTAAGTTATGGAAACTGCTAAAACTTCGTATTGTTTCAGGATATGTGCATAAACTGCGGTAAATGCTACATGGCTTGCGCCGATTCCGGATACCAAGCTATTGAGTAAGTACTCGTTGTTACCATAAACATGTATTACCTAATTATTATTTCTTATAACACCGTGTGGTTCACATAAAAATAGCCACAAGCTAAGTGACGTTATTCTTAATCCAATATGGCGGACGGCCCATGATGGCGGACTAGTTATTTTTTGTGCACTGCTATGATATGGGTATCAAATGAAAGGGTTTGCCGAGAAGAATATGCAAAAAGCTTGTTTTATTAAAAGATTTTTTACTGAATATATTTTTTATCCGTACTAACTCAACCAATTGTTAAATTTGCTAACCAATGGTTTAAAATTTCGATAAAATGCGTTTTTTCATCTATTGTTAGCCTCACAAATAGTCCAATACGTTGGAAAGTTAATTATTTGACCATTTGTTAGACTAATAAATGATGAATAGACGCGTTTTACCGAAATTTGAAACCATTGGTTGACTAAACTACGTATAAAAAAACTGGCCCTAAGAGGAGGACATATCTACTCCGTTAATTTTCCCAAAAATAATTTTCATTCCTTGTGACTATATAGAATGCTCAAAATTTATGCAAACTTTCTTAATCATAATAGCAGCAACCAAGTGCGCCGGCAGGACTGTTTTCTGAAGAGTGCATCTTCACCACCCTGCCTCGAATTTTTTCGTTTGTTCATTTGTACAAAGAACTACCATTACACGGGGTAAATACGAATGCAGGGGTGAATCGGAACGAAACTTTGATTAGGATTTTAACTGTAATACCATTTCATTGGTTTCAAACAAAGCATCGTTTTTTTTAAATAATGATTTTATAATTGGACTACCTACTAAAATGCTGCAAACAATTTTTAAATAACGTGCTAATTCCCTTCAATGTTTTTTTTCTATTCACCCCTATCTGCGTCACCCCTTTTGACGGTATTTGTCGAGTTATTCAAAAAAGTTAGAAAAATATAGAAGGAGAAACCAAGAGCAAGCGAAGCGATGTTGTAAATTTTAGCACATCACCGAATTGTTTAATGTTTTTGTATATTTTATTGAAATCCAAAAGGTTGCAAGTGCACCCCCTTAACGGCGCCCATGGCAGCAACAGTTCTTCTTATTGCAGCTCAGAGATTCTCATGTTCATGAATAGTTCTAGCGTTTACCCAATCCAAGCAGAAATAAGTGTCATAAAATTATTATTAATAATTTCAGATTTGACCCCAAGACCCATATACCTCTTGTGACAGACGACTGCACAGGATGCACGCTGTGTCTGTCTGTTTGTCCCATCATCGACTGCATATCGTGAGTATAGTGTATTTTTTATTGCGTAGGTCAACGGAATTTATAGGATCACAAAGTAAATCTTCCATGTACCTAGCCTTTTCCCTGCCATCCGTTTAGGAGCTATTATGCCACAGACATATAAACAGATCCAGCACTTTATAACACCCCTCTATTTCCGTCGGTCGTTGAAATTAATTGCCTCTCACTCAATTTTAAACTTTAGCTTTATGCAGTCTAAGTCGATTTTTGTGTGACCATTTGTAACAAAAAATTAAAAAGCTCTTCAATTTTGGTTGAAAAGGAATTTGAACTTGACATTGAGTGGGTTGTTCCAATTCACTCAGTCTCAATTTATTAATGAATGTAAGCAGGAGAGTTTTTTAAATACTCGTTCTAAATGATGTATTTTTTTTATATTTTACAGGATGGTGCCTAAAACAATTCCTCACATTATCAAGAGGGGTATGCGCTACGATATACTTCCAGTTTCACCTCTAGACGCAGTGTGCCAATAAAAATATCAATAACACAATTTTTATCAAAAATGTATAATATTATAATAAAAATAAAACAATAATACAAAAAATAATTAATCTCCATTAATAACATTTTGATAGATTTTATCAGCATTATTTTGTGCAGTATCCCAAGAATATACCCAACTATTTTCAGGATTTACATCTAAAGTTAAAGCTGATAGTGGTTTGGGGCAATCATAGTGACTTTTATTTACAATATTCACTCCAACTCTACCATTAATTTGATCATGTAACTTCTCACAAACAAAACACTCAAATTTATCAACAATCTGCATACCATCTACCTGGTAAGGTCTGTCATTGTACTCATTCAATAGATTTTGGTTTGTTATTAATTGTTTTGTCTTATGTTCTAAATATTCGTCATACAAACTATTGTTGTTCATTAATACCTTAATATGTTCATACAAAATCTTTGGTGTAGGGTAATCTTCCAGAAGTATTGCAGACTTTTTATTAGGTAACCAATCTCTGATAGTCGGTGAACCAAAATATATGGGGACAGTGCCGACCTTGATAGCGCGCCAAAACTTTTCAGTAACATAGTCATTGCATACGCCATTCTCTATCGCTACTACGAATTTGTACCTTGCTATAAACCTTAAAAACTCATCTTCATTCAAGTTATTTAAGTAGTCATTCTTGAATTTAGGCGGCATATCTTTATTCTTCAAGCATGTGCCGTAAGAATCAACTTTTGTATATTTCATCAGCTCCTTTACATATGCATCCCGTTCGGTCGAGGTTTCACAGTCACTTTGTAAGTACATAATTGGGGCAATATCATTTAAAAACTCGTTTTTCTTTGTTGTCTCTACAAAGTATTTCTGGCTTGTTATATCTGAATAAGATTGTAAATGTTGCAATGGAAAAGGCACATTGCTAAACCTGCTAAACGTTGCAGAGATATTAAACACGCTTAATGCCTTTTCATGCAGAAACTCTTCAACATTTCTTGGAGATTCTTCATGGAATAATCCCCAAATGACATTAGGCCGTCTTGGTAGAGGAAGAGACTTGAAATCAATAGTACTTGCATAGAACAGGTATGCTCCTACGTTATAATGTTGTTCCTTCTTTCTATCACTGTAAACATGACACTTAACATTGTTGGAACAATGTTTAAGACTTGATATGCCGGGGAACTCCATAGTCCACCACAGTATCACTGGATATGGAGATGCCACTTTGGTTACATGTGTATAATTCAAATCACTAAAGTTCCACAGCATTATGAAGAAAAATAAAAAAACTAGCGTAAACCACATTAAGACACGCAACCGCACTTTCATGAGTCCTTTAAAAATATTCTTTAACATGATTATAGTGTAATATACAACAGTCCATGTACAATGTTTTAATCTTTTACACATTATATATAATTATGGCACATCAATTCCCATTTATCATTAGTCACACACCCACATACTTGTGAAACGGACAGGATATAGTTGTGGTGCCGGGAAAACATTATCAGTTGTCCTAACCTTTTAACTTGTAAAAAATAATACAATAGTAAAGATAACAAGAAATTTAATGAACAAATTAAAAGGTCCAGCCTCTCTCTGAACGCTGGTAATATAAATCCATAGAAAATGCTATTATTAAATCTGCATAAAACAATCCATATATGGCTCCTACCATTTTACCTATTGAAAATAAATTTATCAATGCTAGTATAGTTAGTACTAGCTCAATGATGACGTAATATAATTCTGCCTCATATTGTACTTGGTCCACAACATAAAGCACCATTATGAGAGCAGAGCACATGATAGTGGGCCCTGCTACCAGGCATTGTAACACGTCCAGCGGCTCCACAACGTGAGGCAGTATATTGAGCAGCAGTGCCACTACCTAAAAGAGACGGACCCACTTGTAGGCTTTTATTCATGTTACAGAAATACCTGATCCGATAAATAATTTAGCAAATTGTTCATGAATTTATATGAAGAGATCAAACTTTCTAATATTATAAAAATGATTAGATATGAGAATTTCAAGTCATGACATTTCAATGCTCAAAACTACTGAATAATACGAATTATATTATGCTTCCAGTAGCATTTTATTTAGTTTTCACATTTAATCTGTTCTAAATAATGCAAATCCTCTTTCACTGATAACATAGAATAGATCTATGCACAGTGCGACAAGCAGATGACAATAGAAGAGTCCGTATAAAGCTCCAGAGGCGGTTACATTTAGGAAAACATATAAAAATGTAATGACATTGAAAAATATTTGTATTATTAGGTACAGTTGTTCAGCTAGATCATGCACTTGGTCCACTAAGTATAGCACGACGAACATAACTGACAAGACGAGGGTTGGAGCGACGGCCAGGCAGTGCAAGATTTCGGGCTCCGTTATAACGAACGGGATTATCATGAGGATCAATGATATAACCTAAAAGTAACAATCTTCATGACACATGTCTCGTATTGTTTTGGGACTTACCTATTCGAATCAAAGAATCTGGGGTATCGAGATGACATGGTAGCTCTGAGTTCGTATCAGTTGAATACCTTTACTACCTGCTGATGTTCAAAATATATACTTTCGCGCCTGATGCATTTAAATACTTTGATTAGTCTAATAAAACAAATGAACACATTCTATCACTATATTAACAATACTGAACGTATAAACGCCCAGTTTGAATCATTGTTTCACTACAATCCATAATCATTAACTTTTTGCTGGTCTGCAGGCTGCATGAGTGCATGCAGATTGCAGAATTGCAGACCATGCAGTGCAGCTGATAAAAGCTGTCATCACATCAGTCATGTGATTTTGACATGTGTCAATCTTGATGCTACGAAGAACGTGCAAGGGTCATGAAGGGTCAAGGACGTCGAATAGTGTTGTTTCCGATAAACAAGCAACTAAATTAAACAATCACCTACATTATTTACTTGAGATTCCTGTTATTATTAAAACAATTATAGATATTCTCCGTTTAAAGGTTGAATTAAAGACATTTATTTAATGCAAATTGTATTAAAATACTAAATTATACCTGATACACGATTATATTATAAAATAATTACTATGCGCAACTAAAAGTACATCCTCTTTCATTAGCAATTAGAAATAAATCAAGTGACAGTGCTGTTAACAATGCAAAATAAAATACACCGTAAATAAACCATAGCCAAACTCTAACAAGATTCAGTAGAAAACATTGAATGAAGGCTCCAAAGGTAAATAAAATTTGGAAAAATAAGTACATTTTTTCCATAAATAGCGGCACTCTTCTTCGTAAATATAAGATTATGAATAAGAACGATATTACTAAAGTAGGGCCAGTTGCTATGCAGTACATATGTCCCGCTGGTTTTGAAATTATCCATGGTAATATGGTAATTACAAGTGAAAGTCCCTACAAGGAATGAAATTGTAACTAACATCAAGAAATTCATAATAATTCATTAAAGAATGTAGTGCAAAAAATAAGTTAGGAGAAAAATACTTACAAATTCAACAAGTTTCATAATAAATATATTGTATCTTATTAACTCGTTCCATTTTTTGTCTACTGGAACCGAGTCTGAAAAAGAAAATATAGGTAGGTGTACAAACTCATGATGCTTGAAGAAGCTTGCGGTTCCTACAAAACCCCACGCTACCGCTGCGTAAGAAACTCCTCACAAAAAGGCTTGGTGCGGCCTGGCACTGCGCTATCAGCTTTGTTTCACATGACTTATTAGGAGATTCGGAAGCTTATTGTCTTTGTCTGAAAATGCCTCTAAAACGACAGAAAATGTGTGATAATGAGTAGGCCTCGAAAACAAACGAAACGAAACTGAAACAGAGCTTAGAGTTCTGCTCATCCTATAATAATATAATAATCTTTACTGGAAGAATTTCAGTCAGAATTTGACACACAAACACACAAAGAGTACAAAACTTTAGTAGGTTTTTACCATTTATTATCATGTCCGACATTTTCGTGTTATTTTAATTATCCGTTTTCTTTATTTGGAGGTGGATGGTCAACAGGTAAGGAAATAAAACATGTTCTCTCAAAAATAAAATACAAAATAATATCTACAAAAACAATATTCGTGACAGTCCGAAAGACATTCGCAGACATCCGTAAGTCAAAGTAAGTTGAGTCGTTTTTTATTAATGCTGGATGCCTGTTGATAACCAGTTATTCATATTAGGATAGTTTTTAAACTTGCAAAAATAAATTCAAATTAAAGGTGTAAATGATACTGACTATGGCTTACTGAAATACTAAACTTGTGAAACAGTGGGCAAATACAAATGTATAAAACAGCAACTTGAAAATAAAAGTTTGTCGGCGAAGCCCCGCTGTGCGGGCTCCTTTTCCTGACTGCAGGGTCTAAAGTAACCTAACATGTCGGGGTGCCCTAAGTTTCCTTTTCCTCGCTTCGCTTGCTCTTGGATTAGAATAGAATAGAATAGAATACTCTTTATTATGTACACCATATAAGTTACAGAAAATATAGACGAAAAAAAACATTACACTGGGTGACACAATGGGCGGCCTTATCGCTAAAAGCGATCTTTTCAAGACAACCTTTGGATGGATTTTAAAAATGAAAGGAAAGACAGTACTGCAGGTAAGTTTGGTGTTCTATTTATATAGAAAATAAATACATATATATACATACTATATAGACAAATATAAACAGTAACAAGTATGGAACAAAACTAAGAAATCAAGAAAAACAACTTTTAAAGAGAGAGGTAGTGATTAATTCGTTAAAAACACTAACGTCGATTATTCTGCTATTTTCGAAAGAATAATAAGCTAAAATAGAAAAATAAAACCCCAAATACAAATAAAGTATGTATCATTTTTATTACCGCAGCTCACAACACCACCTAAAAGATATTACTCAAACAGGATAAATTTAACTAAATGTGTATCTTAGTTTATTAGTCGCCCATTCAGTGTATTTTACCTCGGTTAATAATTTCCCTTCATATTATTTCTCTTTTGTGTAAGGTTGGATTTCGGGTAGAATGAAAAGGACAAAGGGCATTCCTGCCCGAGCCTCAATAGCGGATAGCGTTGGATAGATCTCTTCAATGGAAATGGAATATTTCTTATTCTGATGACTTCTTTCGGTTGTCACTTTGAGATGAGCTATAGAACTCTATTGTGAGCACTGACTTAGAAACCTATGGACTTGCCATACCTACGAAATTAGCGTGCATACCTACAAAAATCTGGCGCATAAAATGGCTGCCTTGTAGGGTTGTAACTGCGAGAAACATGCGCAGCTGATATCGATGTAAATATCGACCTTCATGAAATTGTTTAAGTTGTTGTTCTACGATATAATAATGTAATAACAATATAATATGAACAAACCAGGCCCATAGAAACCGAAGTAGCTAAGGGTATAGAGTATTGTATGACTGGTAATATACAGGGTGGGCAAAAAATATATCGTGGATCAAACAAAATAGCGATTTTTGGGGATAGTGGGAGATGTTTTTCTTTTGACCTGCTAGAAAAAGCCCAATTTCGCCCTGTTTCGTTAGATTCACGGTTTTTGGCCGTCCCTATACCTAACCCATTAAAAACTAAAATGTATTTTGTTTTATATCAAGTCAAAGCAGCCTATCCCAATCCACTAGACATAGGCCAAAGGGGTAGTAATAATAAATAATACCAGCCTGTAACTGTCCCACTGCAGGGTAAATGCATCTTCTTATAGTAAATAAATAATAATATTTTGATATCTTCCTACTTTTCGAACAATTTAATTTATGTAAAATAATAACAATATTTTATGTAAAAAAGACATTTATTCATTTTTGAACAAAATTAACTTATTGAAATTCACTATTTTATTTATTTCTATAAAGCCAGGTTCGGCATTAACATGTTGGTACCTTATGCTCAAAGTGCGAGTGTTTCAAACAAGTGTTGTCGGTATTACTTATAAAATCATACGCTTTCGGCTAAAACAAATTGAAGCGTAAGGGCAAATTTTCTTAATTCTTCAGAATACCTTTTTCTAAAGTAGGCCTTTAGATTTGGCAATTTGCTTTTTACGAAATCCTTCTGCATATTCTTAAATTTTTATTTAGAATTAAACTTCCTTCATTATTGATATATTTAAGTTTCTTAAGGTCTTGAATAATATTAGAAATCTTTCCATCACATCTCCGGACCTTTTCATTTAAAGTTCTCACTTTTTGATTTAGTAAAGCCCATTTCTTTGTGAGATAAACATATATATATAAGTAGGTTGTTGTGAGGAACATATTTGCCTAGGCTGAAAAAGAAAGTCGCATAATTCTATTACTTATTTACATATTTAATTCATTTAAAGAAATACTGTCAATAAAAAAGTATGTAACAAGATGTGTTGAAATTACTGTATTTTGTAACTTTTGATTAAAAACATACCAGTAAAGTCGATGTGGGCACTACGCCATCAGGTAACCTTATCACATCGAGGGTTCTGTTAAAACAAGATTCCTCAAAGTGCATGGAACAGATACGCCACATTTTATGTCTAGGGTTTGTATTTCAAAACCAATAGCTTCTATCCATTTCTTCTTTAAAATTTTGTTTCCAGGAAATCTGTGGATTAAAATATCATTGCAATGTATTTTACATACTATAAATTTTATCGATACTTATCGTATGCGAACATCGATCATCACTATCCTTACTTGTCAATAATTATTGTATGTAAACAATGCAAAGAAATATAGAAAATAATAACGTTTTATGCCATACAAACATGACACAGGTTCGAATAATATTCAAAAAGACCATCTTGTAACAATATTTAACACAAAATTCGACCGGATTAGTGAAAACTAATTACTAACCTGTGCAGAGTCAATTTAGGCTGATTTTTGTTTTTTCTCATACCAGACTGTTTTAAACAATACGAGGGCATGATTTTCCTATTAATGTCCACACTCAGAACACCAAAATAACTAGTTTCTAGACGTATTTCCTTGTAAAACAACAAAAATATTCTGAACAAGCAACTGTTTGACAGCACAACTACCACAAAAACAAAGAGTACTTTTGGCGCATAAAATGGCGACCGGTCACGCATAGGCATGATGTTGACGTCACACAAAAGTGTTGCCAAATTTAGTCCTTGACAAACATTTAGATGTCTCTCTTTTCATATGCAGCTCTTGGTTAGTTAAAAAGAGACAAAACACTTTTTGACATGTGTGTGTCGATATGATAGATATTTGTATAACTATTCTTCATATATTAGAATAGGCCGTCTCCATAGTTATCCTACCTCATTGATTGTGAGTAATAAAGTAAGTATATTATATCTTAAATCACATAAATTCTGGTATTTTGTCAATTCAATTAATTTGAGTCGCACTTATTTGAATAAAGACTTTAGTTCTGTGGTAGATAAAAGTACTCAATAACTATTATTTTTTTGTAAATGTCCCCTTCTGCCCCCACTCGCGATGCAATGTGCCCTTTCTTAAAATCCTTAACTTCAGTGTTCAATTAATTTCCTATTGAGCCTATTAACTCCAAACGAACATAAAATTAGAAATAGTTGTTTTATAACAAAGGCTCTGGGTGTAAGTATGTCCTAGGCTATTAGACAAAATTTAATTTTTGTGCTCTAATTACGTACAGGTAATTAAATCCGAATGAACCGAAAATTATCAAAAGTCGTTTAGTATCGAATAGTCTTCTTGAAACGCTCTATCTATTTTTGTAACGTATGGTAATTAAATGTATCTAATTCAAAAAAATACTAACAAAAAAATTTAAATAAAAAAAAAAGTTAAATCAAAAAAATACAACCAACTTACGAATAAAAACACTACAAAGTGAAATATACATAATAATTGGGCATCGAACAAAAACCTTAACTTAACATAGGCGGCACAGGAGAACACCGTGGAGTTTTAGTGGGTTAGAGTCCCACATAACTGCCTCCACTATCTCCCCGTGGTAGTGCAGTATGCATGAGCATTTCTCCACGCAAAAAAAAAGGTGTGAGCAAAGGGTACATTTTCCTATACTGGGTGTGAGCAACTCATTCAGCTTGAAAGATACTCATCCTGACATAGAATATATATATATATATATATACATATATATATATGTATATATGTTCTATACTAGGTACTCATATAAAATTGTAATAATTTGGTGTCTCTTGTGACTATACAAGTTGGTAAAAAGTGGAATCATTGAAATAGACGCCATCTTGGTAAAGTGGAGCTGAGGGTAGTAATGACTACCGAAACTTTCCTTTTATGTAAAGCTTCTGGGTTACTCACTAAATTTGCTGTCAAATACATTTTACATAAACATTATTGGAATGTGTTACAATTACACCCGCAATATAATAAAATACTAAAGTTGAAGTGACTTTACCGAAAAAACTAAAGACGGGACTTAAAAGCCGTAGTAGCCAGGTCATTAATTTCCAAAAAAGTAAAAATAGTTCTGCTTTTGACCACGTTCGTTTGATGCCACAGTAGCGCTGCTGCGCCCGTGTTCTGTCAATCAGAAATGGTGGATTTCTGTCACAGTGGCTTTGCGGTGTAAATTTTAATTATATTTTTCGTTTGTTTATTCCGGTCATGTTATAGCTTAGTTTGTAAAAACAAGTTATAGCAAAATGGAGGAAGAAGATCCAGTAGTACAGGAGGTAAAATTATTGTTCAATTTTATGAACAACGTGGTAGTTTATAAGGTTATGTTGTTGTGAGAAAAAACTTCGCTTTTTGTTAATTTTTGCCGTTAATTCGTTGCAGATACCTGTGTTTCTGTCTCAGGCTTTATCGCAGAATCTGTACATATATCAGTATCCTGTGAGACCAGGCAATAGAGACTGGAAAGACGTGAAAGTTGTGAATGCATCTGTGAAGCCTAGGAACAAGATGGTGCGACTTGAAGTCGGCTTAGACACGTACAGCGATAAGTACTGCTCGTCGAAGGGCGAGCAGATTGCGCTCAATACCGATGGCCAACAGGTATAAATAAGTTCATCATGATTTATATTGTTCTTGTACCCAATGTGACCTTCTTAATGACTGTTTACAATATTGCACAATAGGTTGACGATGCTCTACTGTTATTTCTGTTTGTCTGTCACAATTTCACTTCACAAATTTCTCACCTCTAATTTTTACTTGCCTTATGTCCCACTGGTGGGCAAACACCTCCAAAAAATCTTTCCAGCTTCTTCTATTATAATAAACTATTATTTGGTAGGTAAATAATAGTTATATTTTGAGCAAGCATGGTGATTAATGCTTGCCAATTCTACATATGAGAAAAGGCCTTTGTCCTGCATGGTGACAGTAACAGGCTGTTATTATTATTCCATTTATTTATTACTAGCTTCTGCCTGCGGCTTCTCCCGCATATAAAGCATTAGGGTATACAAACTAGGCTAGGGTTTTTTTATTCCCAGGGTTTCAAACTATTGCCATGCCAAATTTCATCTAAATCGGTTCAGTAGATCCAGAGATTACTACAACCTCACAAACTTTGCCTCTTTCAAACTTTACATTTTTTTACTTTTACATTTTTAAATATTATTATATAATAAAATAAAAACATTTTAAAATAGTAGTCCACCGGTATTGGGAACAAGCTACCGGTGGTCAGATCACCTGAGAGAGTAACATCCTAACGATATGCGCTATGTCCAGGAGTACTGTATTTGTATTATTAGTATTATTTACTAACTAAAATGTGTATATTTATGAACAGGAATCGTCATGGCACACAAAAGAGAAGGACAGGTCTCAGTACTTCAGAAATGGCATCATGGACAAGGTTGTGTATGAGAGCAGTGGTCCATGCTTTGAGACACAGCATTATGCTGTCGCCATATTGCAGGATAAGGAGTTGCATTGTACTCCTATACAAGGTACGGACTCTTAAAAAAGTTACTTAGCTGTAATTAGGTGTGGTGCGAGTTTTGTTTTATGCCTTCTACATAAATTTTAGTGTTTAAGTTGTAAAGCAGTAAAAATACAAAATTCTACCAAATACATTTGGTTAATACTCTAATAACTTTTGTTAAAACAATATGCAGTAAGATATAATCATAAAAACATTTATCTTAAACATTATGCAATAATATTTAACATTAAAATTGCAATCCTTATTTAAAAAGGCCATGATTTGCTTTATAGGTATTGTTCAAATGAGGCCTTCTTACTCCTACTATGACAAGCAAGAAAAGCGCAAGAATGACAAGAGCAAGGCAGATTCAGATGATGAAGACAAGGAACCTGAAGCACAGCAGGTAACATAATTTTGTTAAAAAGTAAACAAATATCCAAAAGATATAAAATGTAAAAACGGGATCCTGTTACTGAGACTCCGCGGTACGTCTGTCTGTCTGTCTGTCACCAGGCTGTATCTCATGAACCGTGGTAGCTAGACAGTTGAAATTTTCACAGATGATGTATTTCTGTTACCGCTATAACAACAAATACTAAAAACAAAATAAAATAAATATTTAAGTGGGGCTCCCATACAACAAACGTGCTTTTTGTGCCGTTTTTTGCGATAATGGTACGGAACCCTTCGTGCGCGAGTCGGACTCGCACTTGGCCGGTTTTAAAATTTCGCGCGCTCGTTTTCGACCTAAATCATCATGCATTTAGCTACAAACTTGCAATTGCAAAAGTGCTAATTCGTACACGAACTAGCTTCTTACTGCTTGCTCATCACAGCATCTATCTCTCACGCACGTGTAGTCGGATGAGATAGCATGCATTTTAACCCCGCGTACAAAATAGGTCGTGCCGTCGACTAGGGGAACCTTAAACCGAGTTTAAGTCGAGTTTTTGTTTTTGTGGCTATGCGATTGGGGCTGGTCTAGTTCCCGGCCGGCCCGGCATGTAAGTTCCCAAGGTTTTGGCTTAGTTGGGATAAGTTCATGGAGCGAACGGAACGTGGACGCGACGCGATTGGTTAGTCGATCCTTGTGTCAACCAGTGCTGCCAACTTAGCGCTTTCAGCGCCAGATCTAGCACTTTTTTTGTTCAATAGCGCGTTCTAGCGCCTAGCGCTAGGTCTAGCGCTTTTTGAAACTCTGTACTTTCTTTATAAAAAAGTAACAGCGCAAACTTTCAACTTCCCATCAACATGTTGAGGAAAATTTTATCCACAGATAAATATAAATTCAAGTCCAAAATTAATCAAGACCAACCTTATTTCAGCCTCAGAAGCAATTGTAGTAGAATCAGACGATGATGAATTAATTTAATCCCTTTATTTTATAAAATAATTACATTAAAACGTCACTACTTTATTTTAGTATTACTAAACAAGTACTATAATGTATGTAACTCTTTTATATGACACAATTTGATAACATAAAAAATGAAAGTCTCAAATTATTGGGCGTTTTGTTTGAATTTTGCGCCGAATTTGACCGATTTTTGGAGCAATTTGTTGACAGCGAACATTTAGCGCGTTCAAGCGCTTTTTTAATGAGCTAACAGCGCGTTTTTGCTTAAGGCGCCGATTCCCTTGAGTAGCTGATTTTAAAATGAGAATCACGTCTAAACGGCTAGTCGTAATTTATTGGAAAACATAAATGTTATATTAGACTATATTTTTAATAATTTCATCTGAGCAAATTTTGAGTTTTAGTCGTATAACATAGTGTAATTAATTTGTAAAGTTATGTCTAAAACGGACAAAAACGCGACAATCACACCAAAACCGCTGGGCGTATTTTAATGAAATTGACACCATAACAAAGACAATTTAATTATCTACATTTTGATCTGAAGCTTTTTTTTTTAAAGTCAAAGAATAATAAGGAAAGTACAAAAAACTACTAAATTTTGGGTCGCGCGGCTGTGAAACGAGTGCGCGTTTTGTTCCCTCAAGGTCGTTGGCGTTAGTCGTCGTCTTAAACGAGTTGGCAGCACTGGTGTCAACTGTCCAACCAATCGCGCGCTCGGAACGGTCGACGCGCCCCGCTTCACTACCAAAGAGACCAAATACGACTTCTGCGCATCTCTCGACTCTTGCCAACTTACGTGCCGGGGGTTATATTATATCGCGGGTTCGATTCCCACACGGAACAAACATTTGTAAACGTGCCCACAATGTAGAACAATGTTAAAAAAATATGTCAATAAAGGCAGAGGCATATGGTGCATGCAAAAAGAAGTCTTCGATGATGATGGTCCAGACAATATTATCATCAGCATAATGATAACTGTATGTGATAATTGACACATGGTGACATATGATGTATTTTTATTTTGGTGTACAATAAAATATATTCTAATCTTTCTACATCATATTACCCTTGCAGGTGACAGTGAAGTTCGCGCGTCAAGAGACGGAGGTATCGAAGAAGGCGCGAGAGAAATCCTTCGAGACAATCTCTCAGAGAATCAGCGAAGAGCCGTGGTACGACGCGCTATGGAAACCTTGTGATACAGATCATGCCGAGGTCAGTTGAATTTGAATAATATGTTAGTGTAAAAATTGTTGGTTGAATCTGTGGGTGATGGCGTCTACAAGGCAAATGATGGTGTGATGGAGTCATCCACCTTCCCAGAATATTTTATCGAATTCCTTTATTTAACTGCTTTTCTTATTTTAATACATATTTAAATATTCCTAAACAAACATTTAAAAATATAGGCCCACTGGTAACGGGAACAGACTCGATCAGGGCTCCAGAGTACTATTTTCTGGATCAAACCCTTGATCCAACTGCCCAACGGTGTTGATCGAGGCTCGTGGCTATTAAGCCAATGGCTGACAACTGTCGGCACAATGATTGCTGTATTCACATCACACATGTCGACAATCTTCAGAGCCTGATCGAGATACTTAGTTTTGTTTGTATTTTTTAGGGTTCCATAAAACATGAGTCACAAATTAAATAAAACATTTCCCACAGCTGGAGCGTTTGAAACTGTTCAGCGCGACGTCATCCGACGGCTCCTCCCTCACGGTGCGCGCGAGAGAGTATGTGCGAGCGCTGGTGCCCGCGCCGCCCGACGACGAGGCCGACATAGCGCCCAGCCAGCGGGCCTCGCCACAGGACCAGCTGAAGGAAATCCTTGTTAGAGGTATGTGGTGACAATAGGGATGTTTCCTGGGAAGAATGATAATTCTATCTAGTCTGTCAGAGAGATTATCAAATAAATAAAAATGTACAAAGATAAAGCGCATCAAAGTTTAGGAGTCAGTATGAAGTGTAATACACCGTGACGTCACACGATATTTCAACGCACGTGGCAAAAGAAAAATACGTTTCCATTATTATTAGTTTATCTAACTGATGAACTAATAGTATATTATGCAACTAGTGAATAAAAGACGGATTTAAAGCGAGGGCCATCGATGAATCACGAGCATGTGAAGGATTCTAACGACTGAATCACGACCGTAGGGAGTGATTCATGATGATTGAATCACGAGCATAGCGAGTGATTCATGTGTTAGAATCATGAGCGACGCGAGTGATTCATGGCCCTCGATATAAATCCGTTTTATTCAAGAGTAGCATACTTTACAATTACGTAATAAATAAATGGTTAATTTCCTTCAAAATTTACAAAAATGTGAAACTCTGACCCCTGAAACACAGATGCTGATACCCCTAGGCCAGTGTCCACCTCCGTTACGTTACATAATTATAATTAATTAAATACCATTGCAATTAATATTAGAATTACAATCCAAATAAATATCCTACACTAAAATCAAAATCATTATTAAAATCCTAAATATAAAAAAAAAACTCAAAATTAAAATCGAGGGAGTTTAAAAGTCGAATATTCTCTGCACAAGAAGTTTGTATCGAGTATTTTTTGCGCAAGGAGGCGCAAGGAGGTTACATAGCATTGAGATGGACGTCTAATACATTGGTGTGTTCCAAATTCAAACTCCAAAACAGTGATTAAAAGTGCTTTTTATTCACTGGTTTCTGTGAATAAAATAAGCTTTTTAGAGGGGGAATGGTATAATAGTATATTATGCAACTAGTGAATAAAGGACGGCTTTAAAGCGAGGGCCATAGATGAATCCCGAGCAAGCGAATGATTCTAACGACTGAATCACGACCGTAGGGAGTGATTTATGATGATTGAATCACGAGCATAGCGAGTGATTCAAGTGTTAGAATCATGAGCGACGCGAGTGATGCATGGCCCTCGATATAAATCCGTTTTATTCAAGAGTTGCATTCTATATTTTATACCATGACTACGAGAAAAAGAAAGATATAAGCGAAAAGCACAAGGAATATTACGAGTAATAAATAAATAGTTTATTACCTTCAAAATTCACAAAAAATGTGAAACCCTGACCCCTGAGCTAGGTAACAGCACCTTTGTTTCAGGGTCCAGTGATCATCTCCGTTAAGTAACATAATTATAATTAATTAAACAACATTGCAATGAATATTAGAATTACAATCCAAATAAATATTCAATAAATATCCTAGACCAAAATCATTATTATAATCCTAAATATAAAAAAACTCAAAATTAAAATCAAAGAAGTAGTTTTACAGTCAAGTATTATCTGCACAAGAAGTTTGCATCGAAATTTTTTTGCGCAAGGAGGTTATGTAGCATTGAGATGAGTTCGAATACATTGGTGTGTTCCAAATTCAAACACCAAAACAGTGAGTAAAAGTGCTTTTTATTCACTGTTTTCAGTAAATAAAATAAGCTTTTTAGAGGGGGAATGGTATAAATAGAATTTTTTGTCAACTACCCTATTGTAATCACTCTTTTGGGAACAGTACAACCTTGTGATCGGGTTTTATAGTCTGAGTATCTACTTTATGTAATAAAAAGTCCTCTTGACCGAATTTCGGTCATGGCGGTGGATCTCAGTGGAGATATTCATCAACGTGGGAGATATAACAGAGCACAAACATTCTTAGGGATACCTTTAAAGAGGCGATTTCACGTAAAAAGGTGAAAGTTTCCAACGTTTTGTGAGTTGCTTAGATAGCTCATTAAGTCGCACTGGCCTTGTGATCTAGTCTTGAAAGAAGGTGGCTGTAGTAAACTCCTTAGCTACAATATCGTGCCAAAAAAGAAATAAATTAGACAATATTCTGAAATGATATTTATTTCTTTCAGCAAAACTGATGACTTTCAACGACCTCCGCGCTCTCATTCGTACAGATGAGGGCCCTATCAGTGAGACCGCATTACTATCCATACTGAGTGGGGCTGCGTGCTGCGTGCGCGGCCTGTGGACGCCGCGCTCAGCTGATCTGTACACGCGAGCGCTGCCCGTGCCCGCCAGGCTCATGTGTGCCGCTAGAGACCATGTGGTGAGTAGCATTACTATTTAGAATTATGTCAGAAATAAATAAAAATTAATTAAATCCAACAACACCACACAACCTGGAAATCATACCTAGGTTGCTCGCAAATGCTAAGCCAATAAGTACAGACTCAATTTTATATATAATTGTATATTCAGTTTTTATTGCAGCTAATCTAAATATTTATTTTACAGTTGTATCTCTTCACACAACACCCGTACGTCGATCGACGGAAGGTAGCGGCAGCTGTTCGCCTCCCCGCCGCAGAAGTCTTAGAAATCATTCGCTCCGTCGCCAAATTCAACCCAAACACTGGCTGGGAACTAGTCATACAACCCGACGTCGCCTTCGAAATGAAGTACCCAGAAGTGGTACAACGTCAGAACTTATACTGGGAGGCTCGCCAAAGATTGTTCAACGAAATGTTGATCGGTGAAAATGTTCCTAAAAGACAAAGGAAGAAATCTCAAAGAGACTCAGTATCATCGGATACAATGATGAGTCCCAAACCTCGGTGTAATAGTGTTACTGAAGAAGACAGTGATAAGAAAAGACACAAAAATAAATCTGCCACGGGTAGTGGAAAAAGGACTAGGCATATTAGCTCTAGTAGTGCGCAGGAAGCCACGTGATTCTCGTCCCCGCTAGGTTATCAAATTGTAGTGTAGTGTCACCCACCTGTGCTTTGTGATCTTAAGTGAACTGTGAGCCTACTCATTCTTATTGGACACATAGGACCGGTGTATGAATTAATGCCAAGTTGACTGGTTTTCGGGCTAAAGTACGGTTTGACAAATACTGAACGTCAAATTCTTAATTCAGAAATCAATCAACCCGTTTTTACTAACACAGATGACACCTAAATGAAACAATGCACTGGTCGATTTTCAATGCTTAGGCCTAGTTTTTTTGATGGTTTCAAATTTCGGTGAAATGTGTTTCTTTTTATCAAATATTAGTCTAACAAATTGTATAATTAACTCTTCAACTTAGGCCGAGTTTCTTACCTGTAAATTATCGCAGAATTAATGTGACAAATTATCAAGCATGCATTATCTGCTGTGATTGGTTTAATGAATTTTCAACAGCCAATCACAGCACATAATGCGTGCTTGACAATTTGTCACATTAATTCTGCGATAATTTAAAGGTGAGAAACTCGGCCTTATTTGACCACATGTGATGCCAAAAATTAATGAATAAAGGCGTTTTGGCAGAATTTTATTGGTTAGCATGTTTAGCCATTGGTTAATTAACTATGTATCAAAAAACTGGGCCTTAGCTCAGTACTGAAAGATGGAAATTCAACAGCATATTTTACTATAGGTGTCACCTATATTGTTGATGAAAGCAGGCTGGTAATAAACATTTTGGTGCTGCTAATGAATGTATGAACGTGTATTAAGTCGCAGTTATTGAAAAAAAATATTATCAAAGGACTTCCTAACATTTTAAGTTATCATGTAAAGTAGGAAAATGTCTGTTTGTCATAAAGAACTGCATGTTTGATATTTCTAAGACTCTTTACTTTAATGTTCTATAACATTCTTTGCTGCACTTGTTCAAATCTGTTTACCTTTGTAGCAGAATGGTTGTTGACTCGATATACGCCTGAAATAGTACATTACAGCAGAATCCAGTAAGTAAGCCTTCCTGGCCGAGTATGAGTTAACCGGACCGAACCGCAGGTGAGGTCCGGTTATATACGAGGCCAGGATGGCTTTCTTACTGGTTGAGGTTTGTATAATGCTTTTCTCAAAAATGAAAGAAAGTTTAACAACAAATTCGTTTAATTAATATTGAAGGTTACATTCATATTAGGGCAATTACTGATAGATATTGTGATCGATTTACCGGGGGCATTTATATTTGTTTGTTGTACATCTTGATTAACGGACTCTTGGCTGGCAGTAAATGTCTGTGAGACATTAATTTGGTTGTTTGGGAAGGTGGATGCTTGCGATGATGTTACGGGCAGGGGAATAGTGGTCGGTTCTTGGCGAGAGGTAGATGGCTGCGGAGCCAGGCTTAGCTGCTGTTGACGCGATGTAGACGGCTGCGGGGAGGTGGAAGATGATGTGTTTTGAGTATTCAATTTAATTTTTTTATTTATATTGCTTGTAATTTCACTTTTATTTTCTAATGACTCTTCTATGTATCCTTCTGCAACTCGGTCCGATTTCCACCCCCCGTGTCGTTTTATTGTCGTGAGATTGGCTCCAGAGTCAGCAAGAAGGGTAGCAGACGACCTCCGGAAACAATGGCCAGTATAGCTCTCTGGATTTGGTAAATTCAAATATTCTGCTATTTGTTTAGGTATTGCGGCAATCTTATGACGACCGATGTTTTGCCGCAAGCATGTCCCGTTTCTATAATTGATAAAAAAATTATCACTTTTCATATTTTCAGGGCGCAGGTCATGATATTTCCTTACAATATGAGCTGACTCCTTGTGTATAACAAAAGAGCGATCAATTTTTGTTTTTGTTTCTCGTACTTTTACCGAAATTATTTCATTATGGTATTCCACGTCACTGTTTTTAATATTACAGAGCTCCATACATCGGCAGGCGCCATTAATTCCCATTATAGTAATAACCTAAAAACAAAAAAAAACTATTTAAATCGAGAATATAAAAATAAGTTTATGTTATTTGGAACCAGATTTAATAGCATATTTATATTATTGCAACCGACTAACAGACCACTTACTCGTACATCACAACAAGTTAAATTAAATAAGTAAACAAAATAAATATTACCTTCACTGCTAAATAAACTTCATCGGGTGCTTCATTTATAAACTTCTGTATGTTTTGGCTGGTAAATACATTCGATTTTTTTCCTTTGTAGCCAGTCGATTGTCTTTTCAACCAAGTTATTAAATTGGAATAATTCTTAATGTTTACATCGTGTTTATTTTGCACTACACATCGAAGCATAGAATACACAGCCCATAAACTTGTCGGCTGCATTGTTTGGCGAAGAAAGCTGAAATATGCCAAGAATACATTTTCAGACCAACTGTTGGCTTGTTTTTCTGCCTTCCACTTCATAAATTTTTCATAATTTTTCATGTATCGCTCCTTGGATTTTGGCGGAAGTAAATTTTCTTTTGCTAATTTGGCCTCAGCTTTTAAATCAGGAGGAGTGCCATCTATTTCCGAATCAGATTCGCTTGAATTCATTTTTTGGGATTATTTAAATTCACGCGGTAAATTAAAACACAATTGTCGCAATTGAATGTGAAATCCCGCCAGTCGTTGTTTTTTTTACTACAAAGTTTGCGTTTAGTTTTAAACATTGTTCTATTTTTACATTACATGAATGTTTTAGTAAAAAATGTAAATTATTGTTTTTGAAACTCCATGTTAATTTTAGAATGGAAAGTTTTAATCCAACATGATTTATAAACTGAAATGACTAAATACAAACATAAAATCCCACACTATACTTCTACAACATTACTAAGTACAAAACGCAACGTGCATACTTTTTCTGCGTCGCGTTATGTGTCACAGACCCATAAAAAAAAAAAAAAAAAAAGTGTCACAGACAATAAAATGGATGTTTAAGGCTCCAAAATATATTATGTATCTCATAAAATGTCATACCAAAAAGAGATAGATATATATTTGGAGCCTCCCTCTAACCATGTTATAATGGCTAAACTCTAATCTGTGTCTGGTACTATGTTTTTTTTTTCTAAGCAGATCTAAAGAGGATGACCTAAACCGTGCGAAGCCATAAAAAAAAAAAGGGATGAAGGATGACCAAGTGTCCAGTAAGTAAATTACATACTTACTTACTGGACAGTAGGAGATTCCAAATTTAAAATCTCGCTTCTTACCGGACAGTTGTGAATAGTCTCCGGTAGAGTTCACTTTCTGGATACTTTTTAGAGATGTTATGTCAACATTACATACCATTTTTGAGAAATAGTTATATTCTGCTGCCATAAGAAAAAAGGGCGCATCTGATGAAAACAGAAAAACATATTTGTTCGGTGAGACTAGATTTTTGAATTGTGTAGCTTGTACAAAAATATTACTATACTCTTTGTGCTGTAGCATGGCAACTATGGTATATGGTATAACTATGGTATGACGTTAAACTACAAAAAATGCGTATACGTATATGCGTAAAAAATGTTATTGAAACTGTCACCTGCACCATGCTACAGCGCAAAGAGTGTAGTGTCTTGCTTTTCTGATGCCGAATATTATGTATAAGTCCAATTTTGCATAAATGACCAAATGCCCCCCTTTTTATTTGGACGGCATTATTTTTTTTATTTTTCTTAGCATTACTTATCCAAGTATTCATTTATTTTTAATGTGTTTTGTGTTTTTTTTATTTTCGGTTCATGGTTCACTCGATATATTATAACGATTATCTGAGTGATCAAAGTAAAGACTTTTTTTTTAAATTATTGTATTGACATGACTATAAGGCTTTTGATCTAGTAACAAATTTACAATTGTGTTATGATGATTATCTAGAAGACTAATGTCTAGTTTTTGGAACAAAAATTATATCAAAATGTATGTGACAAATGGTTAAACGCACTTTAGCTGCTATGATTGGTTGAAACAAATAACCAATTAATTGCGTTTCATTTGTGATGGGTCTATCATTTCTTTCCAGAAACCTGGGTTTAGGGACAGATTCACAGATTTTACTTTTCTCATTAATGTTAGTGTTTCATACGAATATACGTCTTATTTTTAAGGTTGCACTAGTCGATCATTATTCCATACAAACGTAGTCTGGCGATTACTCCACTGTTTGAAAATGAAAAAAATGATATCAATTTGTCTGATTATTATCTGCCATGTGTGGAAAAAAAAATTGGCAGTTATGAGCGTCGAAATTTCATATTTCAACACTAATTTTAACGCATCTTTGGGCGGAAATAAATACCATAAGGAGAGGGAAAATTGCAAAACAGCCACCATACAGGGATAGATTAGTAGTTCAACAAAGAAAATAATTTTATTTTGATACATTTACTTAGTAGTTTTTTCATGATATCCATACTCCCGAAGGTTTGTTTATAAAATTTCGCGCGCTCGTTTTCGTCCTAAATCATCATCAATTTCGCTACAAATTTGCAAAAATGCTAATTCGTAAGCGAACTAGCTTCTTACTGCTCATCACAGCATCTATCTCTTTCGCAAGTGTTGTCGGATGAGATAGCATGCATTTTAACCTCGCGCACAAAATAGTTCGTGCCGTCGACTAGGGGAACCTTAAGTGAATTCTATGTATAAGTGAATGTGACCAAGTGTTTTCTACGATTATGAACCTTATTTGCCTTTTCGTATGAAATGCCAACTTAGCATGTTAAAGTGAGATCTGTGAACCTAAATCCGTAAGTTTAAAAAAATTCTAAAATCTTATCATCAATCAATTGTTTAAATTATTATGTTGAAAAGCTGCTAGTGGTCTGTATTTTATGAAATCATTTTATTATGCATACAACAGCAGAATATGTAGATAATTTAAACTGCATGGCAGTAAAAAAGTATAATTTACCAATAGAAGCTCTGTTTTAGACACTTAAAACAGTCTTCATATTAATATTTCAACACCATAGTTCCAATTGAAATCAAATGTTTGCAAAAATGTGCCTAAATGATGTTTTCGAATAGCTTTTTATTAAATCTAAGATATTATAACGTTATTAGCATAATTTAACTAACTGGCCTATAATATAATATTAATCATGACATACTCTGCCATACTTATTTATAAAATCAGAAGACAAAGTTTTTAGTTAAAAGGTGGAATTAAATCAGCCGGCGAACTCCGACGTGGTGGGATGAGTATGCGTGATACGTACAGGTAGATACAAACTTAATGGCGTTTCGGAAAACTCCACGTGGGTGAGGGTAGAGCTAGACCCGCCATTAAGTTTGAATGGAGTTGTAGTGAAAATGATTTTTTTCTTACGTTTTCACGTAAAGTATTACAGCGGTCGTTGATCTGGGCATCAGATTTAGTTCTTTTTTTTATAGGCTGGCGCTTGACTACTATCTCAGTATCAAAGTTACTTGAAATTAAGAGCTTAAATAACTTATCACGACTGCGGAGTTTCACTATTCAACTTAATTTGTACCTTGACTAACTTGTAAACAAATAATCAAGCAATAAAAGATTTAGTCTTGACTAATCCACTAATCAATACTTAAATATATTATGACCACAGACATAAATCTAACTAGATAACGCGAGTAACTTTTTCACACACAATTTAAAAACAAAGGAGATTGCCCATACACAGGCCCGCTATGAGGTATCGTGTCTGCGATTTCAATATTATTCGAAAATAGGATTTATATTTTGTGTTTTTTCCATCCGTGTCCTTTACTTTCTATGTACAGACAACAACAGATCAGGTTCCTTCACTTGGAAATTTGTATGCACCTTATTGCATTGTAATAAGGGTTCATTTCAAGAACAGAAACATCGTTATATCTCGTGAACCTCGCAAAATAAATAAAAAATGTTTTCTAAAACAAACTCTTCAGCTTTATAAGCTGAACAGAGCGAATGTTTCAGGGTGTAGAAGTTCTTACGAGTATGAACAATTTTATCAATAAAAAGAAGATCAACCAAATTGGTACCGCGTTGTACTGTACATCTGATCATTTTGAAAACAAAATCCCGTGCACAAGACGACCACATCTGCGTCCGCCCTTTTTGCGTCGACCAATAGCCATATGCATAGCAGTGTTAAACAAAAAAGGATTCGTTAAAAAAAATAAGATTTTTTGGCTGACCAATAGTAATAGAACAAAAACAAGACCAAAGAAGAGAAAGTTTTCATGCTTAACATTTTGTTTCAACTAATTCTCGCCCTCGGGTTCAGTTCCCCTCTCGTTCTTCGGACCTAAACCCCATTGAAATCTATGAGGTTAATGGTCCAGAGATGGGATAATAGACGCGAAAGAACCAAAGCAGCATTAGTCGCACATGTAGACCAGGTAAAAAAATGACCCGTTTGTTTTTTTGCCGTCTTTTTATATTTACAAGGGGCTGAGAGGCCAGGAAAAAAGAGTCACCCGATACTGGGTTATAATCCCAATCATAAAAAACATAAACAATGTGTTAATTGCGAGTTAGTCTCGCACCATGGGTTTCACATGATTGTTGAAGATGGTATTTTATTGGAAACAATCTTATAAAGCTCAATTTTATTTAACTGTATAGGCAATCACACTACAGAATAGTCCGGTCAAGCTAGCTCATTTAATTAGGGTAAGGAAACAATAATTCGCATAGAGCAAAAACAAATTATGGATCTTGGGAACACGATTATAAATGGAATGTGAAAAATCACATAAATATATATTTAGATAAGAATTTATACTATATTGCTGAAAACACCTATATTGTTAGAAACTTTTACGGCAAAAACGGTGCCTAACATTAAGCTGCCCATTGATATTTATTTTCATGGAAACAAACCGTAAAACTCAGCTGGCTGTTATCTACGAAGTATTATAATTACTCGTTTGTTTTTTTTGCCGTCTTTTTTTTATTACAAAAACAAGGGTCTGACCGGTACTAGAGAAACAGTCATCCGATGCTGCGATGCTATTGGTTGATGAGTATAAGTCGGCGTTACTATAGCGGGCGAGCCCTGCAAGCAGAAGTAGTCTTTACGGTGATCAAATGTACAGTTTGCTGATATTGTGATGATATGATATAACATTAAAAGTGACGTCACACTCTTTCACTCTTGAACTTCGATGCACTTTTATCTTTGTACATTTTTATTGACTTGATATAGCATAAAATACGTGTTCAATATTTTTTGTTTATATAACAGACTAATTAAATAAAATGACTATTTTTGTACCCACGAATCATCCTTGTTAATCTAGCTACCACTGGTAATCCGAATGAGTGCTTCTATGTACCCATTGAAGTAAATATAGACCACAAACAAGTACATGTATTATAAAATTAAGCTGCTATCGAACTAGGTGAAAAATGTTAATATAATGCATTTGTACATAAATGCCGTTTGTATATAAAACAATAATTGTATGCTATCTTAGGCGTTTATCTCACCGGGTCAGCGAGTTTTTGTTTCTGTACAGATGCGCTGTACGTGCAGTAAGCTCCACAAAAAGCATCGGAGTTCTCCCGTGATAAATCTTAAAGTGAACTAATAAATATAATGTATTATCTTAATTAAACTTTTTTCCACGCCTTTCACTAGCTAAAGTATAATTGTCATAAATTATCCTTAACTTAATAAGTATTTTGTTTTGCTTAAACCTACCCTAAGCGGGTCAATCCGCTTCCAAACTCTACAATCCACCGAAACGCCTCGGGCACTTTCCTGACTGAGTGCCGATTTCACCAATGACTAAAACTTAGTTTAAAGCAAATACAGCCGTCTGATTGGTTGAGACCGCTGAGAAACTACCAATCAGAACGCTGTATTTGCATAAACTGAGTTTAGTTGAACTAATCGCGATTAGTTGCATTGGTGAAATCGGCCCTGAGTCGTTTCGGTCGGTACAGAAACGAAAATCCACCTACCCAGTGAGAAGCGCCATAATGTGAAATTGTGTATGAGCAATTTGTGATTTTATCGATAAGTTGTTAATTTTTGTAAACGAAATAAAAACCGTTTTATTTTATTTTTTGGATATTTTTATTTGAAAAAAAAAAAAAAACCGGCCAAGTGCGAGTCGGACTCGCGCATGAAGGGTTCCGTACTTGTTAAATATGGCGGTTAACTATTTATGACGTATTAAAAAAAACTACTTACTAGATCTCGTTCAAACCAATTTTCGGCGGCAGTTTACATGGTAATGTACATCATATATTTTTTTTAGTTTTATCATCCTCTTATTTTAGAAGTTACGGGGGGAGACGGGACACATTTTACCACTTTGGAAGTGTCTCTCGCGCAAACTATTCAGTTTAGAAAAAAAATATATTAGAAACCTCAATATCATTTTTGAAGACCATCCATAGATATCCAAGATTATCCATAGATACACGTATGGGTTTGATGGAAAAAAAAATAGTTTCAGTTTCAAGTGTGGGAACCCCCAAAATTTATTGTTTTTTTTCTATTTTTGTGTGAAAATCTTAATGCGGTTCACACAATACATCTACTTACCAAATTTCAACAGCATAGTTCTTACAGTTTCGGAAAAAAATGGCTGTGACATACGGACGGACAGACAGACATGACGAATCTATAAGGGTTCCGTTTTTTGCCATTTGGCTACGGAACCCTAAAAACAACCATGTCCAGAGTCTTCTTTTTTTATTTGAGATGGGTTTGTTCTTGACTCTAGTCTAGGTCAGAGGTGACTGAGACCGAGTCGATGATGGAGTGAGCTTACCCAGAAGAAGTCTGCAGCCTAATTGCGTAAGTGAATTCGGCAAGGCGAAGGATTTGATCCCATCAATCGACCAATCACGTGCGAGATGAAAGACGCGTTGTGGATTAGGTACCGTCTATGTGTTTGGTCGTTGGATGGGGTTTTAAATCTTCGCCTTGCCGAACTTTGAAGAGATTCGGGTTAAATGCGTTCGGAAACAGACGCAGGTAGAAGAGTTCCACTCATTCGCTGTGCGCGTTATGAAGGATGCTTGGAAGCGCTTGGCGCGAAATGGTGGATTGGCATACAGGTAAGGATGGTAACTTGCAATGCGTATAAATGTCCGATGGTAGAAGGAGGCCGGTGGGATGCGGTCGTGGAGTTCTTGAGCTCACTCACCGAAGTACAGTATGTAGGAGACCTACAAGCAGGCAACCTTGCGGTGATGAGCCAAGCTGTCAAGCTTGGCATCCACCAGTTCAACGTCGCCAATTAGCCTCTTAGCTCTGCGTTCCACCGAGTCAAGCGCGGCAAGTTGATATTTAGCTGAACCATCCCAAAGGTAGCTGCAATACTCCATGCAGGATCGGACTCGCGGTTTGTATAGGCCTTTTTTAATGAAGCCGACAGGTGACGTGTGACATTCTGTCAATTTTGTATATTACGTAGGGTCCTGCCCAGTCCTGCCTATATGTATAACTGCTGGCAATGTGAGAAATGACGAAAAGGCCCGGGCCCTATCTCTATTTATTCATCACCATCATTTCAGCCGAAAGACGTCCACTGTTGTACAAAGGCCTGCCTCAATTGTCGCCATAACTGACCGTGGACAGTGTAGTTGACTGCTAGCTGTAAGCGCGGGGATAGCGAGCAGTCAGCTCCGTTTGAGGCGGTGTTTTACAGGAGAGGTGTTGGAGCGGGGTCGTGTATGTGAGCTATGTATGACCTTTACTCTCCTAGGTTACTGTAACTAGGTGATGAGTGTCCTTAGGGTCAAAGCACACTCGGACAGAGTCAAAGCGTGGTGACTGGTGGTGACGCGTCTGTCTAAAGATTTACATAGCATAATGAACCCTATCTCCATTTATGTAACGCAAACATTCCTATCAGTAACAAAAGACGCGAGCATTCGATCGATGACTGAATTCTTGGCTATCCTAAAAAATTTGACGCAAAAGTTGCTTCGAGTCGACTTTACGTGTGGAGATAGGATTCAAGCTATTTTGATTCTGTCTCAATACCCTTATAACTTATACTTTGCTTTCACGTTCAGTCTGACGGTTTAAAGTTTCTGAACGCTCCCGAAGGATTCATCATCATCATATCAGCCGAAAGACGTCCACTGCTGGACATAGGCCTTCACCAAGCGTCGCTAGCCGATCCCCGCAACCATCACCAGCAGCCTATTGTGTAAGTTAATTCGGCAAAGGAAACGATCTGTTTATTTCCCAAAAACACACACATAGGTACACTCTGAAAACGAATCTTTATTCTACTTCTTTATGACTTTCAATATGATTGACTGGTCTACCGACGGGCCTGCCGACTGGTATACCGACGGGCCTACCGATTGGTCTATCGACTGGTCAACCGACTGATCTACCGAATGGTCTACCGACCGGTCCACCGACTGGTCCATGGACTGGCCTGCCGACTGTTCTATCGACTGGCCTGTCGACTGGTCTGTCATCTGGCCTTCCGACTGGCCTACTGACAGGTCTATCTAATGGTCTACCACCTGGTCTACTCACAGGTCTATCGAATGGTCTACCGACTGATCTACCGACTGGTTTACTGACAGGTCCATCGGACGGTCTACCGACTGGTCTATCGACTGGTCTATCGACTGGCCTGCCGACTGTTCTATCGACTGGCCTGTCCACTGGTCTGTCATCTGGCCTTCCGACTGGCCTACTGACAGGTCTATCTAATGGTCTACCAACTGGTCTACTCACAGGTCTATCGAATGGTCTACCGACTGATCTACCGACTGGTTTACTGACAGGTCCATCGGACGGTCTACCGACTGGTCTATCGACTGGTCTATCGACTGTTCTATCGACTGGTAACAGATTGTTTCCTTTGCCGAATTTACTTACACAATTAGGCTGCGGATCTCCTGACAGAGAAACCATCGTTTTCTGGAAGCTGTGTCTGCTTTTCAGCCGTTGCGTCGGCAGTTCTGAATAGTGGGTGTCTGGTGTCACGCTCCTGCTTTTGTTTCTCGAATGCACCACCACAACTTCCCTTCGGACGTGTGGAGGTGCTATCCCGGCTATGCTGACCAGGGATGGTTTGAGGCAGCCGATAATTGTACGGCATGTGTTGTAAAGAGCACTACTTCCTTGGCGTGGGCGAAACGGTACCACATTAGACACGCATATTCGCCAGTCGAGAAGCAGAGTGCTAGGCCAGTAGTCCGGAGATTGTCAGCAGCAGGATGAACGCTCACCAGCTAGTGAGCGTTCTTCCTGCTGCTGCTGCGTGAGGTGAGGCTCCCCAGTTGGTTGATGTTAGGCGTCTGAATAAATTGTTACCTATGTAGCTAGCTTTTTTGTATCTATTATATAAAATTCTCGTGTCACAGTTTTCGTTGCCAAACTCCTCCGAAACGACTTGACCGATTTTGATGAAATTTTATATGTATATTCAGTAGGTCTGAGAATAGGTCAACATCAATTTTTTTTTTTTTTTTTTAATGGATAGGATAGGTATGTAGGGTAGGGTAGGGTAGGTAGGGTAGGGTACGTAGGGTAGGGTAGTGTAGGGTAGGGTAGGGTACGTAGGGTAGGGTAGGGTAGTGTAGGGTAGGGTAGGGTAGGGTAGATAAATGTTTGATCTTTTTATGGCAAAACAAAGTTTGCCGGGTCAGCTAGTGTACCTATAGAATGGTGTCTCAAACAAATTTATCTTACCTTAAATTACAATTTAATGACAGCCGGGGCCCAACAGCTTCTCATACTTTCCGAGACACTTACAAATCGATTCGAATCGATTTGTAGTGCCGAAGTGGTCACGGACCGACCGCTGCCATTGTTTCTTAAAAAATAATTTATGAAATTTTATCAAAGTGATCTAGCTCTCAGAGTCTCAGATCCATGTTTTATTTAAACTGTCTCTCAATAAGTGCCCTAAATTATAATAAAAATAATGTATACTACAGATGGCACACATTTTATTTTTAGCTTTGTAGTGTTTTGTTTAGGAAGTCGGTTTATTTATTTTGTTAAAATATTTAATATTCTTCTCTTTTTAGTTTTGGCACCGTATATTACCATGAAAATACGCATTATTAAGGATAACTTAAAAACTGAATGAAAAGCACCAGCTTTCAAAAAAAAACAGAATCATCAATATCGGTTCATAATTGGCGGCGTAATCGCGTAGCCGCGTAAGTAACAAACATAAAAAACAGTCGCATTGCGAACCTCCTCCTTTTTCACGTCGGTTGAAAACTACAAGATCTACTGAAAACATTTATTTCAACTATTACATAGTTCTATTTGGTGCGAGTTACAACAACAATATTATATTATCAAACATCAACAGTATTAAAAATATTCTGTGCTTATACATATCTACATAGGTAAGTAATTAATAGTTAACACGATTGAAGAAAGAATGCCAAGTAATTAGAAAAAAAATAAGTACACCTTGGGCTCTATACAAAGTGTCATTCTATTGGCGAAGGCGATATGGTCGAATTATCCAAAATGTCACGTACATTTCGATAGCGCATTCCCATACTTTTTTGTAGTTTTTAGGGTTCCGTACCCGAAGGGTCCAAACAGAGCCCTATTGTTGTCATCCACATGTCTGTCTGTCCGTCGTCATTCACACAGGTTTTTACAGCCAAACGGTTGGAGGTGTCTTCAAATTTTCACAGTATAAGCATCGTGTTGACTCAAAGCCGTACAAATAATATTTTTTTTATGTTTTTTAGGGGGCTTTACAGCAAAAGGGGGAAGCGGAATTTTTTTTTTTTACTTTTCTCCTCGTTGAAAAATAAATAATGTATTTTTGTTTTTAATAATATTGGAAAACAAAGGAATGAGAAGCCACCAAAGACAGCAATTTTTACAAAATTTTGTTCCGATGAATTTTTTTACTTCTCATTGACCTATATGAACTTCAAATTTAATAAACTTTATTAAGACGTATATTTTACTAACAAATACCAATATATTGATAAATCATCTCTCTATTTTTTTATTATATGGTACGGAATCCTAAATGTGTGAAGTCCGACTCGCACTTGGCCGGTTTTTAAATCGCTTTTGCCGATATAATGCCACTTATCTAGGGCCTCTGTAGCCTAATTAATTGGTATGTGAAACACCTAACTATTTTATACTTATAGAATAAAATAATTAAAATATTTATGCTCTGAAGGATCCCATTATTGTACGAGACCCTTCGGAATAAAGTATCAAAGACCAGACATACACCCGGTTTTTCGAAAGAAATTAATAGTACTTACATGCAAGTCAAGTAATGCGATTGGCTGTTAAAAAATAATTCAACCAATCACTTGGTTAACGCGCGTCTGACAATTATTTGTCACAATAATGTTGTGTTAATTTTCTTTCCAGAAACTGGGTCTTAGTTATAAATAAACAAAAATAATACTAGCTGAATGTTTACTTGATTTATAAACACGAGATTAACAGGTTCACGGTCCAATTAGTAAAACAATAGTTTAAATAAAAGTATGAATCATATATGATTCATTAGACAGGGAAACTGTTAACACTATAAAAAATACTAAAAAATTAACAGTGCAAAGATTTTTTATACTTTAACATGAATTATATATATTATAAATTACAATAATTTTCTCCATATACATTATATTTAGTAACTGAAAAGCGTTTAAATAGCCGCTACAAAGAACATCTATTTACAGAAATAAAGGCAAACACACTAAAAAAAATCTATGATTTTGTACGATTTAGGTGCGATTTTGTTTTTACAGGGTGTAACGGACAGATGAGGTCATATTTAAAAAACTCTTTTTATAGCTTTCTTTGATAGCTTTCAGCGAATATATTTTTCTAAATAGTCCATGATTATACATCAAATCCATGATTTCCAATTTTAAAAATATAAAATTAAATGCTTTACTTTAAATAAAGCCGGCAAACATGATTGTATGCTTACACCTATAATATCTTGCAAAAATTTCAATTTAAACACCTGTTTCAGAATTGAGAACTTGTCAGTGCTTTACTTAATAATAAAAACTTGTCAAACATTAGCAGTTGCACTTCAAGCATACCTAGAGTATGACAAGTTCTCGTTACAAATTAAAAAACCGATTGTAAGTCAATCAAAATCATTACAATGACAAGGACATGTCTTGTTCAAGAATCAGAGACAAGAATTGTTCCAGAGGGGTGACCATACATTCAGGTTATTTTGAGTGTGCTTATGGGACAATCCCACCGCACTATTCTCAAACCACTGCAACTCCTGAAAGCCAGAATCAACAGTGGCGACCACCAGAAAAGCGCCGAGGCAGTGAAGCTCGACGAAGTCCCGGAGAATGAATTTAACTGTCTTGGATCCCGCAACGAAATTAATCAGAAAAAAAAACAGAGGAGTAAGAAAAAATGCTTGGTGCTTATGGGGCAGATGTATTTAAACCACATACATCTATACATCTGTCCCTAACACACACTCAAAATAACCTTACTCTAACAGCTTATGGTAACCCCTCTGGTTCTGATTTTAAATCTACTGCCTCCTAAATGCAATCAACACAGATAGATTCTAAAGTGCCTTATATCCTGATCAGAGCATACCTGACTACAAAAGCGACTGCAGCAAAGCTAATAGCAGTAAGACCATTCAGCTTATTAGCGTTATTACAGAACTTCAGGTCACATTTCTCCGCCAGTTCTCCGAAGCGGTTCTTGACAAGCGACCAGTCGCACAGGCCTACTCTGCAACCTTTTATGTTCATTGGGCGTTCGTTCTCTAAGAAGAGGACTTGGTATTCTTCGTGTACTTGGAAGTTCCCGTTTTGAGTGCATCTGAAATAAATGGGTTGAGTGACTGCTTTTGACTTGAATGTAGTTCTTATTTATATATATTTAACAATTAATGACAGTACAATTATAATTGTAATAGTGAAGAGGGAACAGAAAAATAGGTACAAAGGTATGCTTATTTAAAGAAATAAGCATACCTTTGTATAATAGGGTACACAAATATTTGAGAAAAGGAAGGTCGGACCCTGCAGGTAAAAAAGTCAACCTTAATGAAAAAAAATTGCCTTGATGGATATGGATTCTCGAAATTATAAATTAGAACGTAACTCTGTCTGATACGGTTTAACGCCGAAACTACTGAACCAATTTTGGTAAGTCGATATAGGGATGGACTTAAGATAATAATTTACGAAGAACATTCACGCGGGAAGATTTCATACGTTCACGCGGGTGAAGCTGCTGGCAAGTGCTGAATAAAATTAATAGTAAAAAAAAAAAAAATAGTTAAAATCTCTATGACAATGAGGTTTGCTGTAAGAGAACCCAATTATGGGTTAAACTCGCCTTTGTACATAAGCTGTCCTTTTGTATTTGTATATGTGTGTTTTGTGTACAATAAATAATAATAATAATAGTTTTAGCTAGCTATTCGACATTACCTTCATTGAGGTAAATAAAGTATGAAACGTCTCCTGACTATTTATCACATAACACTAAAATACAATTAATTCGTTTCTAGGAATGACAGTGGAATAATTATAGGTAGCCAATAATATTATCTATTGTTTGCTCATAGGTCGGTACTTGGCACAGTTTAACATCGTAAACTTCCTCGATATCGGTCGAGCTCAATTGGGATCTCCTATAATAATGATTGTAGCCATTATTGTAGCCAATAATTAACTCTCCAACTATTTTTAAAATTTGTGAGGGTAACATTTCACAAAAAAGGGTATTTTCCCGAATTTTGAAACCATTGGTTGAGATATTTAACCATTGGTTATGTTAACTACGGATAAAAAAACTGGGCCTAAATTGAACAACACAGCAGCAAGTTTCGCTAACTAAGCGGAGCGGTAGTTATATCAGTTAGAACCATGATATTCTCAATTGTCCTTTACAGCTCCGAATCTTGGGCAAATTTGAGGCATTTGAGACATGGTGCTGGAGGAAAATGTTGCGCATATCATGGACAGCAAAACGCACAAACAAGTCCATTCTCGACCAGTTAAACATTAAAACCAGACTCTCCACGATCTGCTATCAAAGAGTCCTAAATTACTTTGGTCACATTGCCCGGAGACAGCCAGATAACCTGGAAAAACTGGTTGTTGAAGGAATAGTGGATGGGAAAAGGCCACGCGGACACTCACCCACTCGGTGGTCAGACTAGATCAGGGCGATTACCGGGACTCACGGTGACCACTGCCCTGACAAGAGCCGAGGCTTGGAAGAAGCTCGTCAATGACTCCGTGAAGGCTTTCCAAGACGGGCACGACCTTCAGTAATGAAGAGTCCCTAAAGCTGCATGAAATGAGGATCATGTCATATCACTTACTTGAACAACACAGCAGCAAGGTTAGCATTGAACGGCGTTATCCTAGAGGTGGCCCACTGGCGAGACTGCACTATGGCGGAGTGATAATTATCTCCAGTGAGAGGGGCGGTGTCCTGGTGAGCTTCCATGGCCGTCAGCGTCATCAGCAGCATGGCGGCTTCCGTGAACTGTATCATGGCGCGCGGCTGGTTGGGTTGCTGATCGTCTGGAAAGATTTCGTAGGGAGAAAGTTAATTTGAATCCTGAGTAAGAGCAAAACTGAACAATGAGCGTGTCTATAAAAGTTAGTACAGTAAGTATTTATCCTTAGGACAAGAGGGTATGGCATTGGGTGGAAGACTGAGGGGTGGTTCAAGCTGACCCTGACTACCAGCCGTATATATTTGAGGAAAGCGCCACCTCTAAAACTCTTTCTACATTCCTTTTTGTGGAGATGTCAACATGGATACATTTGGAGGGTTAAATCAGACTCCTACCGAAAATTCCTAGTGCTAACATGAGTGAGGGGCCCGGAACATAATGACCTGAACTTCTTGTCTGTTTAATGAAAATGGAACCTATCCGAGGCCGGGTGTTAAAAAAACATTGAATCAACTCCTGAGTCTTGAACTGCGATTATTCCTGATGTCTACCACTTGGTTGAGCACCACTGTGGGACAACGAAACGACTTTTAAACATTATTCTCGTTGTCCACCACTGGGGGCAGAATCACAACTTTCTAAATTATTTCCTAAACGTGTATTAAAGGCATTTATACCAAAAGTACCAGGAGGCCAGAAACATGAAGAAGTATTTACGGTGCTGGAAGCATGAGCGGCAAAGACTAAAAACACCAGGGCATCAGAATCATGAGAAAGTTTTTGCAGGGCTGGAATCATGAGCGGTAAAGACTCGCAAACTAACAGGAGAAAAATCACGAAGAAGTAAACATTATCTTTAAACCTTATGAGAAGTATTTTTGTTGATATTCGCTGTCCCATGTGGTGGACATCGGGCATAATTGTTGAACTGTGTGATCGGATAATTAATAGGTTTAAAGGTACCTGCTATAGCCAGACGTAACTTTGTTTTTGTCATGCCATATTACACTTGGAATTAAATTAAGTCAATAATATTTCAATAACATCTGACTCATGACAATGATCAACATTTTACCTAAAATAAAAAAATATGACTCTTAAATAATTCAATAAATTACTTAAAATACGTACCTTCTTAATAAATAGGTAATTGTTGTTTTCTTATGTCAACAATTGTTTTTTTTTTATCTTTGCCCCACACTAGGAATTTCATCCTGTATCGTGGGTGCGTTTTACAAACGTATAAACTCACATACACAAACACCCAGAACCGGAACAAGTATCTGTAGTACATACAAATATTTGTTTCGAGTGGGAATCGAACCCGCGACAAGCAGCGCAGCAGTCAATCGCCTAACTACTGCGCCCACCGTGCGCCTTTAACCCACAACAATGTGTGAGGTCATGTATTTAGTTGACGTTAATTAGAAAACAGCATGTTGTTGAAGGTTAATTTTATTTATTAGACCTCTGGGGTCACTTAGTAAATATGACAGTATGGCGCTAGGAGCTCATCAATACAATTCTTGGCATAACCGAAAAGTAATCATCGTCGGGATCTAGGTAGGTAGGTAAAGTAGGTACAATACAACCAGGGGCGGATCCAGGATTGATTTCTGGGGGAGCAAGAGTTAAGAGGAAATACGGGCGGAGAGACTTTTGAAAAATAGGTATTTGAAAAAACTATCGCTGTCGCTCTGCGAACTGCGAGCGCGTGGCGTCCGGCTGCCCTATCAATGTGTGTGTAAGTTAACAGTGTGTGCGTGCCTCCGAAATTCTCCGGGCCGCGGCTCGCGCATTTCTTGTAATCGCCCCAGTCACTCGTTACTTTTGTTGTTGTGGATTGTGGACAGATATCCAACAATATCTGTTATTCTTAACAGCAAAATCAGAAAATCTTTTTTTTTTGGACGTGACTAATAATACTGAGCAATTTAATAATGTAATTGCTAAATTTACTGGCGGAAAAAGAGTTAACTTTGCAGGAAGGGGCTCATGTCTTATCAGACAAGATGTTATGGAGTAGTAACTCCATGGAATAGCGAAGGGCTATTCATGCACGCATTAAAAAAAAATACAGGGCTGCAGTCCGGGCCAATATATAAAAAAAAAAATAGAACAAAAGCAGCGTTCGAAAAAAATCACAGAGATTTTCCGAAAAAGAAAACTGACGTATCCCAAAGACGGAACGAGCAAAATAAAAAGAACAAGTACATAACCTGTTAAAAAACTACGGTCGCTTAGAGTTGGAAGAAGATATGCCTTTGAATTTATATAAATTAAAAGAAAAATAATTTCTTGAAAGATTGCTCTCAACAAAAGATGTTCAAAGAAAAATAGTGGGGGCCAAAGCGATAATAGCTTATGGGAAATTGAAAGACTAAAGAGGTTTACGGCATCGAATTCTGGGCGAATATGTAAGATGCGGCCGAAAACATCGGTTCGCAAAATATGAGAAACGTTATTATATAACAATTTTAAAGGAACCGTGGCTACCAATTATGGCAAGGAAAAGGAATCTGAAGCGATCGATCAATTTATCAAGCACACGGAGCTACAGGTATTAGAGTGTGGAATGTTTATCGATGAAAACAAACCCTTTTTAGCGGCAAGCCCGGATGGTCGGGTAGGTGAAGACTCGATAATAAAGGTAAACTGTCCTTATGAAATTGCAAGTATATCACCTGAAGACGGAATTCATCAAAAATAAATGGATTTAGAGCTGTTTTCAAGGGTCATCACTAATCGTCTCCGTAGACCACACACATACGCTGCGGCAGGTTATACAGAAGACCGAAGAGTACAACCTGCCTCTCTGATTAGCGTTTGTGGAATACGAGAAAGCCTTCGATTCGATCGACACTTGGGCTGTACTTTAGTCTCTCCAACGGTACCAAATTGACTACCGGTGCATCGAAGTATTGAAATGTTTGTATAAAAACGCCACCATGTCAGTTCGACTTCAGGATCAGACCTCGGAACCCGTCCTTATGCAGCGAGGTGTGAGACAGGGAGACGTAATATCTCCAAAACTGTTCACTGCTGCACTGGAGGATGTCTTCAGGGTTCTGGACTGGAAACTTTGCCGACGATATAGTGGTCATGGCTGAGACTATGGAGGACCTCAGTACAATGCTCGATGACCTCAGTAGAGCTTCCTAAAGAGTGGGTCTTAGGATGAACATGGACAAAACCAAGGTGATGTTGAATGTCCATGTTACACTCACTCCAATCAAGGTCGGATACTCTACACTCGAAGTTGTGGGCGACTATGTCTACCTGGGACAAACGATCCAGTTGGGTAGGACCAACTTCGAGAAAGAAGTCATCCGTCGAATCCGACTTGGCTGGGCAGTGTTCGGGAAGTTGCGGTATTTTCTCGTTCAACTTACGACAGTGTCTAAAGGCGAAAGTCTATGACCAGTGTGTGTTGCCAGACGTATGGCTCTGAGACATGGTCGCTTACTATGGGCCTCACCAGAAAGCTTACAGTCACCCAAAAGGCAATGGAGAGGGCCATGCATGAAGTTTCCTTGCGTGGTCGAATCAGAAATGTAGAGATCCGCAAGAGAACCAGGGTTACCGACATAGCCCGAAAAATTGCCATACTTAAGTGGCAGTGGGCAGGGCACATTGTTCGCAGAACGGATAGCCGATGGGGCAGAAAGGTTCTGGAGTGGCGACCGCGAACCGGAAGACGTTGCATTGGAAGACCTCCCACCAGGAGGACCGATGACTTGGTGAAGGTTCCGGGGATCCGCTGGATGCGAGACGCACGGAACCGATCAATGTGGTGACGGGGAGGGCCTATGTCCAGCAGTGGCTGATATGATGACGATGATGATGATGAAATAGATTTATGTACGTTTAAAGGCAAAATGTTACAATTAAAACAGAATCACAATTACTTCTACCAAGTACAAGGCCAACTACACATAACTCGTCGAGCTTTCTGTTATTTTATTTTATGGAGTCCCAAAAGCTTTTATTTTTCAAAATAAAACGGACGACGCATTATGGCATAAAAATGGAACCATTATTAGAAAAGTTCTACCACATTAGTGGCAAGCCCAAGGCATTAGCCTTTTACTAGAAATCATTGACGGTCGGATACCAAAGAATAAACCAATAAGAGAAAGCACGTCGTCATAATCTGCCTAGCCTTTTCCCATCTACGTTAGAGTCAGATGCAGCTGAATACCAGTATTTTGATGGATCGACTGCCTATCTGACCTCCACAACCAGTTACTGGGTAATATGCAACCCCTTGGTAAAACTGGTCAGACTTTCGGGCTGTCAAAGCCGAAAATAACAGCCGGGACCAACGGCTTAACGTGCTTGGCGAGACACGGACTGGTCTTGGTATGTAAAGATGGTCACCCATCCACGGACCAACCACGGCAAGCATAGCTTAACCTGATCGATTGACCCGTGCGGCTGACGTTGAAATAAGTTTAATTTCGCTGATGTATCTAGTAGGCGATCTAGAGATTGCGGATACCTATCCGATATATAATTTACTGTTTTGTATTGAAAACTTTTTGTAATAAACATTTATAGACATGCACTTTATTTTATTTTGTATCCAATACTTTTTAATACTTCTATTTGTATTTCTCACTAACAGCACATGTAAATAATATAAATGTGTTTATCGATAACTGTTTACAACACTAGTATATCGATATTATTTTCAACTACTACGCATCACCTTTCCGTCTGTGTACGTATTATGCAGACCCCTTGCGTCTCACCCCGCCCTCAAATTCGTGCGATAAGGACAACTGCAGATTCGACAAATTTTCTTAAGTAAAAAGTCATAATTCGAGGTTTGGCTCTCGTCTGTTTTCTCCTCCAATATTGGACCGATTTAGAAGATATTTCATAAAATGAATAAGAAGGATATTTACTATGTCCCTATGTTTTCCTTTTTTCATTAATAGTTGTCAAATTTGTACACTAGGGCTCTGAAGACAGCGACTCAATACATACAATTTTGAGCATTTTGAGAGGGTACTAGTGCTTATACGGATAATATATCACCAAAAAGGAAAACATAGGGACATAGAAAAAGTTGATATTTATGTTACTGTAAAAAATCATAGCTCTAAGTTCATAAACCAGAGAGAAAACAGACGAGAGTTTTTGTATGGACAAAAGACCACCCCCGTTTCCTCTTAAGGTGGTTTCACACCGGCGAGGCAAGGCGTGGATGGGATGGACGAGAAATGAAATTTGTATGGCAAAATTTCTGTCCACGCCGTGCCTCGCCGGTGTCAAAAAAATAAAAGTTGCCAGCTTCAGTTTTGTAAAACCTACATGATTGATTGAAAGGCTGGTACCGGTAGGGAAGTGATTCTTCCAGCGTAACCATAAGGCCTATACACACTAAAGCCGCCCACGCCGGCCTGAGCCACCGAGCACATTTCGAATAATAATGCTGGCGGCTTGTGCCCACCAGTTTTTTCATTAGAATCGATTTAAATATAGGTAGGTAGCTACAATAATATAGCTATGATTCATGTGGCATTCTTTAAGAAGATGCATTTTTAGATGGATCACAAGAAGATAATATTTTGATACACTTAATTCAATTTTGCGATGGCGCAAAGCCAAATAAATTGTAAAAAATATCAAGTGTCTCCAACATTATTGTAAATGCGAACACAAAAATGTATGGATCGCAGATTTTGATATTCGCAGTCAGGGGCGGCCTTAACCGCTGCGAGGCTTCGGGCGGGTGGCAGATATTTGCGAGACCCTTGTCCTTTTTACCCGACTACGTCGAAGCAAAATGGAGGGTTATGTTTTTGACCGGTATGTATGTATAGAATAGAATAGAATAGAATATACTTTATTGTACACCAAAAAAAGAAATAACACATATTATACAGCAACTTAATACTATGGGTACAAAGGCGGTCTTATCGCTGACAGCGATATCTACCAGACAACCTTTGGATGGACTAAAGAACTTAAGATAAAAATAGGGGGTAGGGTGTACTGTTATATTAAAAAAATATATATATATTAATACATACAAATTATATAGCTATATAAAATACTATACACAAACTTACAAATATATATACATACATAATATTACATTTAAAAAATAATAATTAAAGAATGGTTGAACAAAGATTGGAAATAAAAAATAAAAAAAAAATGGAAGAAACAGAAAAGCATTAAAGACAAAGGAAATGATTCTTGACAAGATTTTTAAAAGATGCTAGTGACTGGGCTTGTCTTACTGACATCGGCAACTCATTCCACAATCGAACAGCCTGGACCGTGAACGATTTACTGTAGAACTTAGTAGAATGAGCAGGCATCAAAAGTCTCAAATTCTCCGATGATCTCAAGTGTCTAGAATGTGTGTCATGAAGGAACTTAAAGCGTTCTTTGAGATAAAAGGGGGTTGTAGGAATAAACAGAACACTGTAGAGTAACGATAAAATGTGGGCATTCCGGCGAAGGCGGATTGGCAGCCACTTGAGCTTAGTACGAAATTCAGAAACATGGTCATATTTGCGTAAACCAAAAATGAATCTAATGCAAAAGTTTTGGAGTCGCTCAAGCTTATCTAGCTGCACTTCAGTTAGATCTAAATAACTAAATAACTCATCTGTTCCCTCATAGCTTCTAAACTACTTATCATAATTTTACCATATTTAATAAGGGATCACAAAGTGAAGAACAATAAAAGAGATTTGCCCCACCATGTGTGGTATGATTGAACAGGGATTTTAAAATGAAGGTAGGGTTTCGTACATCAAATTTTTATGATGACGAGATTTATATCCCGTCAAAGTCATGGAAACTAAAACTACGTTATCGTTATAGGTATCTAGAGTCCACTCTTGTAACTTATGCAGTAACTAGATACATATAAAAATGTGATGTGGCTCTGCAAAAACCCCAAAATTATTTGAATAAAAAATAAATTTAAAAACTAAAACGCGACTACTGAAAAATCACACTCTAAAAAGTATGAAACAAGAAAATATTCTCATCTGAAATTGTTATTTAGAAACTATTCGATATGTATCGGGTATTAAATTAAGAACTTACATGTAATATTTTTTTTTTGTATTTCATAAATCACAATGTTCGGAGGATAACCGTGGTTTCAGATGAAAATATTTTCTTGTTTCATACTTTTTAGAGTGTGATTTTTCAGTAGACGGGTTTTAGTTTTTTAACTTATTTTTAACCCCCGCCGGAAAAAGAGGGGTGTTATAAGTTTCACGTGTGTTGCTGTGTATCTGTGTGTCTGTCTGTGGCATCATAGCGCCTAAACGGGTGAACCGATTTCGATTTAGTTTTTTTTGTTTGAAAGGTAATTTTGTCGAGAGTGTTCTTAGCTATGTTTGAATAAAAGCGGTTCAGCCGTTCCAAAGTTATGGGCATTTTACTGTTTGAATCGGGGAGTTTTCGCAAGATAAATGTGTCGAGGGTTTTTAAATTGTGAAATTTTACTTGTCGCAAGATAAACGTCGGGGGTTTTTTAAATTTTGGAATTTTACTTGTTTATAACAATAATGAAGTGATGAAAGACGAGAATTGCAAAATTTTGCAATTATTATTTACAATACTATACTATGTTGTCATACTGAACCAACTATATTTTTTGTTACGAATAGGTTACTGGTAAGCCATGCTAAGGATTTGTAAGCTTTTGGGTTGTCGCGCGAGGCGCCTGCCACAGTGAGGCCTGGGGCGATTATCCTAAGGCCGCCACTGTTGGCGGATTCACTTGGCCCGCTAATAAAATAAGAAAGACATTGAGTTGGGCGAAAGGCTTAACAGATGACGTTGAATCTTTGCGGAAGGCCTATTTTTGTGATAAAATTAATAATACAAAAACAATAATTAACTGACCTTTCCCAACATGCTTGTTGAAGAAGTTCATCATGTCCTTGACGTTGGTGCAACCGATGTCCTTGTTGAGAGCAGTTCCGTAGCCGTACTTGTAGTAAGTGGCAAGGTCTTCAGCGTACTCCAGGCGTTTCAGATCCTCACGGGTGAAGGCCTGAGGATAGAATTGTATTGAATTAAATTGTTCGAGAGCCAGATTATCATTTTTTCTTTTTGTATTTTAGATAGTCTCACGCTTGACGCGTCTCACCTGATGGTAAGCGATGATGTGAGAACAGTTGCCTAAAGGAGTGATATGAAAGAAAATTAAGTAAGTGATAGGTTGAGAGGACAGAATGGAAGAAGAAAACTTGTTGCGCCCACCCCAAGTAACATGGAACAAGGACAGGTGGAAAATGAGATAATGCTGGAACCAGAAAACCAAATATATGTGACTCGAACAGTACTCGAAGATAAATTTTTGTTCGACTTACAGCTCATCAAAGGGATATATGCTCGACATCACAAGCCTTGTTGTATCGGCAGATCTGGTAGATGCGGAGGATGATCTCCTTCCCCATAACTTATTGACGCCAAACCAGAGAGAATGAAGCTAAAGCTTTGGGTACTTACAGCGCACCAAGGAGATATATGCTCGACATCCCAAGCCTTGTTGTATCGGCAGATCTGGTAGATGCGGAGGATGATCTCCTTCTCCATGTCATAATTGAAGCCCAGACGAAGGGATATGTTGGTCATCATCTGGTAAACGTAACATAAATATTTATTTCCCTGCTACAAAGGCGCCTTTCTCTTTCACAAAGGCCTAATGACTACAGATAACTTTTTTTTTGTTTGGGAAATCATCTAATGACTTCTCCCTCTCTGGGTGAAGCGGGAGGGCGTGTCAGACTTTTACTGACTGAAACCCACCCGTGTTCCTTCAGTTGCTTGAATCAGGGCCGCGGTAACTCTCTTCAAAATTTATCTGCAAACCGACCAAAGATACCTAGGTACTCAATTTAGAAACGTTTCTGAATTGAATATATTTTTAACTTAATTAACTACTCTAACTCTTATTTTTAGTCTCGTTATACTGTGAAAAGATCATTTCAAAACCAATAAATACCATCCAAATTCGATAGTTTGAAATATAACTGTAATAATAAAAAAAAAACATTGTCACATTACGCCCAGATTTTAGAATAAAATCTTTATAAAATCAAATTTCAGTCTATTGAAAAAAAAAATATTTATATATCCATTAGTGTTAGTACAAAAAATAATTGAACACTTTACGAGGAGATGCATGCTATCAATAATTATTTCTCATTTTTATGGTTTTGTTGGAAGGAGATTAGTGAAACATATACCTCTTTAAAAAAAAAACATACGACCATTTTAGAATCAATAATATTTAGAAATTTAATGTATTTTTATTAGCTGATATTTCTTTTTAAATAATGAGTAGATAGCTCCTAAAAACAGCACGAAAAACGGCTAGCGCGGCGTTTTGCTCGGGGTACCGAATAATTCTTACGCAGGGACTTTTATGTATATCAAATACCTGTGCTAGGAGGATGTGTCTGTGTTAGTGTGGTGTGTGAATCTCACGCGATTTACTAAAAGCCCACGGTATTTGCAATATTCCGGTGACAGGCTTATAACTGAAGTTAAGTAAGTACGTACTGCCTAACTTAGTGCGCCAAAAAGTTTTATGTAGTATGGGCGCACGGTTGGCGCAGTGGTTGAGCGATTGTCTGCTGCGCTGCGTGTTGCGGGTTCGATTCACGCATGGAACAAATATTTGTATGATATACAGATCGTTGTTCCGGCTCTGGTTGTTGTGTATGTGAGTTTATAATTATGTTAGTAAACGCACCCATGATAAATGAAGAAATATTCCTAGTATAGGGCAAGATAAAGGACAAAAAAAAATTGGTCTTATTAATGGTTATCGAGGACCTGACCTCTGCAGATTGTGGTTTTTAATTCTTTCCGTCCATGCTATCGTATACCTACCAAACTCGGACCAAATTAGCACATAACGAAAATTTACACAAAAAACTGTTTCCGCGAAATATATGTGGATACTTACAAAGTCAATTAAAACTACGTCCAAGGTCATCACGGTTATGTTAAAATCTATGTTCTCATTTGTATTAATTAGTTCTGGACTAAGGTCTTTAAAATTAGCAAATTGAAGGTAGATTATTTTTCATGTAAAATTTTGGGCATGATCTTCTTTCATAGGCTCGTTCATACAACTTAGCATTTTTTTAGGGTTACGTACCCAAAGGGTAAAAACGGGATCCCATTACTAAGACTCCACGAACCGTCTGTCTGTCTGTCTGTCCGTCTGTCACCAGGCTGTATCTCATGAACAGAACAACAAATAACTAAAAACAGAAAATAATAAATATATAATTGGGCTCCCATACAACAAACGTGATTTTTTTGCTTTTTTTTTGCGATAATGGTACGGAACCCTTCGTGCGCGAGTCCGCCTAGACTTGTAGAGTTTTTATTGAATAATAGGGATGTTTCCTGGATAGAAAAATGATAATTCTATTTAGTCCGTCAGTGAGATTATCAAATAATATTGGACACGAATTTTTTTGCTTTATCAAATAAATAAAAATTGCCAAAGATAAAGCGCATCAAAGTTCAGGAAGGTGGCTTGTGACGTCACTAAGTCACTTTATGTTTGCATGTCAAAAGAAAAAATACGTGTCCGATATTTTTTATTAATCTACCTAACGTTACGGACAATAAAAAAAAATCAGTTAACATCCCTATTCAGTCAGAAATAGGGATCTAACTGCACTTTCCAAAGCGAAGATCTCTAAGCTTTCTTTTAATAATTAGCGTTCATCGATATCAATTGAACGTCGAAGTTCCATAATACAGTCACATAGATGTGATGGGCATCGACTATCGATATCTTAAAAACTTTTTACAAAAAAATACTACCGACTTACCAAATAAAAAAAAAACTGGCAGTCGGCGTCTTTCGCAGGTACCATTTTCTAAAATCGGTCAAAAATTGACGGAGTGAACAAAAAAAAAATATACTAACATAATGTCGAACATAGAACCTCCTCCTTTTTGGTAAGTCGGTTAAAAAGCGTAATTTATCGATGTCCATCACATGAAATTCCGATAGTCAAATGTACGTAAATTCAGTCAATTTCTAGGTAAGCACTTTTGTATAGTAATTTATAACTCATAAGAGTTAGTAGCCAACTTTACAATAAATAGTACGCAAATAAATAACATTATAGGAGCCGATTGCGATTCGAGGTCGCATTCCATCCAGCCAGTTGTTTACCATACGACTTTGTTTTCCGACCGCTCATTCAAAAACAATACAATCTAGACTATTATTACATTCGAAATTAAAAACATACGAAACATAAACATATTAAGACGGTACCCTGACCAAAAAATCGGCGTGAGATATAAGCATTCCTATTGGTCTAGCGGCACTGGTGGCGCATGAATTACAGTAGTGAATTCGCCCAGATTTTAGAATAAAATCTTTATAAAATCGAATTTTGGTCCTTTGAAAAAAAAAAATCTACAAAAATGTGCGTTATTAAATTGTCTATCCTATTAGTGTTACTATAAAAAAATAATTAATGAACACTTTACGAGGAGATGCATAATATCAATAATTATTTCTCATTTTTATGTTTTTTTGGAAGGAGATTAGTGAAATATATACAACATTTAAAAAAAAACTAAATCTACCATTTTAGAATCAATATTATGTAGAAATTTAATGTATTTTTATTAATTGATATTCCTTTTTAAATAACGAGTAGATAGCTCCTAAAAACAGCACAAAAACGGCTTGCGCGGCGTTTTGCTCGGGGTACCGCCTTAAAACTAACTACGTAACTTGTATTTGTCACTGGATTATTGCAAATGTTAGGCTCAAAATCCGAAAATGCTTATTGAGCGAAAAAAAATCTGAACGCAGAAAGCCAGAACTCGTTCTGAGATCTAACTGATGCAACCACAACGCGAATTTGCGACGGACGAAAGGGCGCCGACAAGAATTTGACAACTTTCCGTTAGTAAGTTATTTTCATGTTTTTTGGGGTCGCTAATAACGAAAGTCAAAATCGAAATCAAAGATGGCGTAGACGAAAATTTTACAACGTTTCTTCATTGGTGTGATTTTCGTGGCTATTGAGGTCGCTATATAATAACGAATATTGGGTCAAATCCAAAATCCAAGATGGCGCCGATGATAATTAGGAAACCTTTTCGTCATGGGTGTCATTTTCATGGTTTTTGGGGTCGCCTCTAAATAATATGGGCTTGAAATCAAAATCCAAAATGGTGCTAACGAAAATTTGCCAACTTTCCGTCATGGATGTCGTTTTCATGGTTTTTGGGGTAGACACACTCACAAAAAAATTTAACACCCAAAAATAATACAATAGCAATTGTTCTACATAGTTGTTAGTCGTAACCTTACCTCTTTATACTCCCTCTTGGACTCGAAGATGTTCAGCTGAGACATGGTGTCGTTGTTCTCGCCCACATTTTTGATCCAGGATGGGCAGGACTTATCAGGCTATAAAATACAACATACCTTTTTAATATTACGCATTAAACATGGACAACCAAAGATTTGGACGTATATAAACACTTTACAACCGAAATAAAAATTGGGATTTCCTACACTTTTCTAAAAACAGAAGACTCACATACACCACTCATTTTCTTTTTATTTGGTAGCAAACCAGCATGCAAATGGTGACTATATATATACGGTACTGACAGTACCTATAACTCTAGCGAGGCAACGCAATGCCAACTTAAATATTATACAAAGCCGAAATTGGTACCGGTTTGAAATGTAAAGCTGCCCCAGTGCTTTTGCAGCTAAACGAGACAACAACATTCTACTTGGAAACAAATTCTGCTTGGAAGCAAAAATAGGCCTTCACAGTGTTATCACAATTCATCATCTGCCTAGCCTTTGCCCAATTGTTGTTGGGGTCGGCTTTCAGTCTTACCGGATTCAGCTGAGTCCCAGTATTTTACATGGAGCGACTGCCTATCTGACCTCCACAACCCAGTAACTGGGTAACGTCATACCCCTTGGCAAGACTGGTGTCAGATCTCAAGCTTCTGACTACCCGTAACGACTGCCAAAGATCGTCAAATGACAGCCGGGACCAACGGCTTAACGTGCTTTCTGAGGCACGGAGGAAACTCGGTATGTTGAAATGGTCACCCATCCACGGATCCACCTCGTCAAGCGTTGCTTAACCTTGATGATCGACCAGTGCGGCTGTTACACACAATATTCTTCTTGGAAGCAAAAATACGCCTTCACAGTGTTATCACAGTTAGATATTACTCTAAAAGATCTTACAGTGTATCTAGATACTATACTCACTCTTAGTAATTTTTCGTCATTTTCTTTGGGTATATCGTAGGCCTCTGCTTGGTCTCCGAACAAGCCTTCCGTGAAGGCCTTGAAAGTGTTCCTCGAGCGCTGATCGTTCACGAACTTGAACTGTGGATAGAAATTCAAAAGTGAATATAAGTTGTAAAAGTCAATTAAATATTAGGTACTACTACCGCTACCACTAGTCCGCTTCAAAACAAAAGGAGGTACTCAGTTTGACACGATTTTTGTATGTATGTAAGTTCGTCTGCGATTTTCTAGCGTTTGGCTGGCCCGATTTTGATGCAGTTTTCAGAAAATATTTGTTACATTCTGGAGAAGGTTTTGGTATACAACAAATGGATACCCCGTGACGTCGTCTACATGGATCCGTTATAAGTATGTATGTTAGTATGTGTGTATCTTTGTCCATTCCACGCATTTCACCGAAACTAGTAATCGGATCATAATCATTAATATTTTATTGGACTAAGTATCTCTCAACTTAGGTCAAAGTGCAAGTTTCATCAAAATCGCTTCGACAGTTTTCAAGATATGGAGCATTCAACCGACAAACAGCACGAATGTGTAAATTGAGTTATTATGGGCATTTTGTCAATCGTTTAGGTATCTAACTACTCGTATGGAACTTGCTCTTTTTTTGTGATGTTGAATCAAAACTAAAAAGAGAGAAATGAAAAAAAAAACGCAATGCAAATAACCGACTTCAAAAACAAAACACTAAAAAATGCAAAATAACTTTGAAAATTCCTAGGTTTATATTTTAGAAGCTGTAAGACTAAAACCGCGCCATTGAAACAGTGTAAAAAGCGTTATCGCCGATATCTCGCTGAAAAAACATAGTAGAGGTCAGATTTTTTTTGTAAAAGCTAGATTTAAATTTGTCAAAATTTGTAAAAAGTAAACTTTATATTTCAGGAGCTCTAGTACGGTATCGCGTAGAAATAATTCGCGATTATCTCTCATGACTTTAGGAGGTGGTGAGGTGACCCAGTGGCAACCGTTCTCACTTTCGTGTTGTAGGTCGTGGGTTGAATTGCAGACAAGCGCTTTATTTAGTGTAAATTATTTTTATTTATTACCACTGCTCCCAAAAAGGGACTAGCAGTTGGTAAATTATAAGAAGGCAGAACGAATATAATCAAATTATATTTAAATGAATTATGTTTGTTTATTTCTCAATAAAATTGTACAATTTTGAACATTATAATTGAATTAAAAAGCTACCAATATTATAAAGAGGAAAGATTTTTTTGTTTGTACCGAATAGGCTCCGAAACTACTGAGCCGATTTTGAAAAATTCTTTCACAAATAGGAAGCTACATTATTCCTGAGTGACATAGGCTATTTTTTAATCCCGAAAACGGGTCCTGTGGGGTGGCCCACGGGAGCGAAGTCGCGGGGAACAGCTAGTTACAATATGCCAAAAATAAAATGAGAAACTGGACCAGACCTAAGCCGAGCCTGTATTTCAGGACGCAGTTCACTTGCCAGACATAAGAACAATACAATAGTGGTTACGTTTACATAATCTATAATATAAAAATGAATCGGAAAATGTGTTGGTAAGCGCATAACTCAACAACGCCTGGACCAATTTGGGCAATTATTTTTTTTAAATGTTCTTTGAAGTTCAAAGATGGTTTTTACGGGGAGAAAAATTCTAATAATGGCCGGAAAAAAAATAAAACAGCCCTTTTCTTTTTTCCCATACAAAAGTTTTGTAACTAAAACGTAGAGTCAATTTGAGCTTTATTGCTATTGTATAAGCTATTTTTGCTTTATGTAGGGTAGGGTAGGGTAGTGTAGGGTAGGGTAGGGTAGGGTAGTGTAGGGTAGGGTAGTGTAGGGTAGGGTAGGGTAGGGTAGGGTAGGGTAGTGTAGGGTAGGGTAGTGTAGTGTAGTGTAGTGTAGCGTAGGGTAGGGTAGGGTAGGGAAGGGGAGGGTAGTGTAGGGTAGGGTAGTGTAGGGTAGGGTAGTGTAGTGTAGCGTAGGGAAGGGGAGGTTAGTGTAGGGTAGGGTAGTGTAGGGTAGGGTAGTGTAGGGTAGGGTAGTGTAGGGTAGGGTAGTGTAGGGTAGGGTAGTGTAGGGTAGGGTAGTGAAGTGTAGGATAGGGTAGGGTAGTGTAGCGTAGGGTAGGGAAGGTGGTGTAGGGTAGGGTAGTGTTGGGTAGGGTAGGGTAGTGTAGGGAAGGGTAGTGTAGGGTCGGGTAGGGTAGGGTAGGGTAGTGTAGGGTAGGGTAGGGTAGGGTAGTGTAGGGTAGGGTAGTGTAGGGTCGGGTAGGGTAGTGTAGGGTAGGGTAGGTAGTGTAAGATAGGGTAGGTAGGGTAGAAAAATGTTTGGTGTTTTTATGGCAAAACAAAGTTTGCCGGGTCAGCTAGTATTATATAACTTTAAAGCAAAATAATATTTTACAACAGAAAGAGTGAGTGTTGTATGTGGTGTGGTGTGCTTGTGTTGAATGTGTTTGAGTGAGTGTTGTGTGTGGTGTGGTGTGCTTGTGTTGAATGTGTTTGAGTGAGTGTTGTGTGCTTGTGTTTGGTGTGTTTAATAGTTCAACTTTATCTTAATGTTTTAAGAAGTTCTTCTGCAATTTCATAATCACAAGTAATTATAGTTTGGTAATTAATTGTGAACGACCGTAAACAACACAAGTTCACAAAACAAACTCATATAACATGAAACGAGAGCATGCTGGCGTCACCATCACAGTTTACGGGCGAAGTGAGTCATACAGTAGAGGCGTAGAATACGTAATGTCATTGAAACTATAATGCACCTCCTTGGAACTAATGGGTCATGGTAGTGCAGTTGTTAGATATCTAGGACAAACATAATTGTCTGGATGTCTCGGTTCAATGACACGTGGATTTAAATCTTCTCTTGCCAAAACTGGTGTCGAATTGTCTGGCTTCTGTCGATCTGTAACGACTATCGAAGATCTACAAATGGCAGCCGGGATAATGTCTTAATGTGATATCGAGAACAAGCAGAATTGCATGCATGCATGCGTGCATTATCTGTCACTCTATCCCTAGCCATGTTTTGTAACAGGCCTCGCATTGGGCAGCCTTGGGCAATACAAGGGATTGTCTAATACCGATGGAATTTGATATGTTTTGCTTAGCATAATCAGGTATTTATAGTATATTATGCAACTAGTGAATAAAGGACGGATTTAAAGCGAGGGCCATAGATGAATCCCGAGCAAGTGAAGGATTCTAACGACTGAATCACGACCGTAGGGAGTGATTCATGATGATTGAATCACGAGCATAGCGAGTGATTCAAGTGTTAGAATCATGAGCGACGCGAGTGATTCATGGCCCTCGATATAAATCCGTTTTATTCAAGAGTTGCATACTATATTTTATACCATGACTTCGAGAAAAAGAAAGATTTAAGCACAAAGAATATTAATAAATACCAAATTAATGGTTTATTTCCTTCAAAATTTACAAAAAATGTGAAATCCTGACCCCTGAGCTAGTTAACAGCACCAGTGTTTCAGGGGCCAGTGACCACGTCCGTTAAGTTACATAATTAATTAAACCAATGAAATAATATTAGAATTATAATCCAAATAAGTATTCAATAAATATCCTAGACTAAAATCAGAATCATTATTAAAATCCTAAATATAAACAAACTCAAAATTAAAATCGAAGAATGAGTTTGAAAGTAGAATATCTCTGCACAAGAAGTTTGTATCGAGTATTTTTTACGCAAGGAGGTTATATAGCATTGAGATGGAGGTCTAATACATTGGTGTGTTCCAAATTCAAACACCAAAACAGTGATTAAAAGTGCTTTTTATTCACTGTTTTCAGTGAATAAAATAAGCTTTTTAGAGGGGGAATGGTATAAAGTTAATTTTTAAACATTATTTGTAATGTATTGTGACACGAGAGCAACTGCCGACAAACTGTTTTACAGTTTGGCAGATTTTTTTAATGTTATAGTGTAAACAGATTTTGAATAAATAAATTGAAATTGAATTGAATTGTCTGGAAATCTAGGTTAGTAAATTGGATTTTAATTTCATTGCTCTTCTTCATGAAGACAATTCAGGGAGTGAAATGCGACTTGTACCAAAAAGTATAATTACGTGACTTGAAAACATAATTTGTATTTTTTTATTTTTTTTTAATATTGTGATAATTTTGGTCTCAAATGAAAGGTATAGACGTAGAACCATTACATCCTTTTAAATCATGTAAATCAGTCCTTGCGTTTAGCAGATATTAACACATTACTGAAAATAATTTCATGCCAAGTGAAAGCATCAAAGACGCCCCTTACTGCGATACTATTTTTTTTGGTGATAGCGATACTGCCTTTACATTTTATCGTATCGTTTTGAAATATTGGAATACATTGGTAGAGAGGTTTATTCTCTATGACAGGTGTTAACGACTTTATTTTTTGTTATCTGGCGGATACTTTCGTCTTTACCCATATACGTTGGGATCGGCTTCCAGTCTAACTGAATGTACCTGAGTACCAGTTTAACATTAAGCAACTGCCTATCTTATCTCCACAACCCAATAACTAGGTAACACGATTCCTCCTGCCAAGGACTGGAGTCAGCTTGTATGGGCTTCTGACTAACCTACAAATGACGGAAGAGAAAGAAAGAAAGAAAACTAATTTATTTGGCACACACAGATACACACAATGTAGGTACAAATAAAAGGGAACAGCAGAAGGGGACAGCTGGGACCCGTGGCATGTAAGAGCCTCGGAATATATAGTTGGTCACCCATCCATAGACCGACCTCGGCAAAAATATCAATCCGTGCGGCTGTTACTATTGAACCACGACCTGGATGTCTAGGTTAAATTATACGTGAATTTTACTTTTCGAGACAATTCAGAGATTGAATTCAAGTCACATTAAAATTGCGTTTATGTTGAAATAAACAAACGTTTTTGTCCCTGATCTGGTTTAGTTACGCCAATCCAATAAATTAAAGAGCACTGAAGTTAATTAGCCCGCATGTCAGTGGTACCCTTAAAACACTGTCGAAGTGACAAGATAATTATGAACACTGTTTACGCTTTAATTTCGTTTTGAAATATAGTTTGATATTGAAATCAAATCAAATTTAGTACATTACTGCCGCGGTCTATAATGACTACTTTGCTGGTCGCGGTGATTATGGCCGACAGCGCAGCGTAGCGCAGCTCCAGGCTGACACAGCGCGGTCAGCGTGCAGCACTTGATGGACGAGCTGAGATAAAGGCCGAGACCGTAGGTTGAGGCCTTTACAGCGAGGACAGCAAGGGCTGCAATGATGGCCAAGCTGAAAGGCCTAGAGCGTAGCTAGGCTAGCTCGAGGCAATCATAGCGTGACCAGCGAAGCAGTCATTTTGGGCCAAGGTTTGTATAGTGCTTTACTCAAAAATGCAAGTACCTAATCTAAATAAAACCAGCAAGTAATTTAAATAAAAATATATTAATTAACTAGAATTTTAATTAAAATGACAATTATGAAAAGTACAGTTACTAAAATTCAACACCGACTTTCCCGGTTTGATATTACTAATAGTTTGCGATAATTCTAATGCGGTGTTTGACTGCTGTATTATTGAAAAGAAAAACATTTTCGGATAAAGATTTAGATTTCTTACTGATTTTCCACTGCACAATTTTTTCATATGCAAACTTATATTTTTCCTTTGAGTTTCGCGGTATCAAATTTTCAACCACTAATTTAGCTTCATCTTTTTGTCTGGCGGTGTTAAACACATTGAATCGGAATAATTTTCGCTTTGAGAGCTCATTTTTAGCAAAAAAGTCACTAAATAAAAACAAAATTTTCGCTGAACCGCACTTTTGTTACTTCTTTGTTGTTTTTTTTTGAGCAATGGTAGTTGGAACTATACAGCTTAATACGGAATAAAATCTTTTTGTACCTATCTCTATAGATACAAACAGCTGTGTTTTAAAAAAAATATTTTTGGCTTTGATTTTTAAAACGTTGAAACGTCAAAATAGCGGCCGGCAAAACATTGCCGGCCTGTTAGAGCGGCCAGCAAAACTTTGCTGGCCGCTCCTTGAAACAGAACGGCAAGGTCGACTTTGCTCAAACAAGGTTGTCAAAATAATGACCACATTACATGCATTTTTGAGTAAATTTATTTTTGCAGAAAACACTGTTACAATAGAAATGTACATGTTTTAAGTGTTCCGACCGTGAGGCATGCAAAATGAATACAATCATGGTTAATTAGAATCAAGATTGACATATTATATTTGCATGAAAACACACCCGAGATGCAACATATGACACAAGAGAGAGACCGTTCAATGAGAATCTTAAATATGCCCCATTTGACCTAACAATAAATTAGTCCGGTTTCGGAATTGGCTATGTGGTTTTAATGCCAAAGTTCGACAGGACAACAGGCTTTCAGGATAAAAATTATCATTTGAAAAAGACTTAACTTAGAATTCTTATTTCAGAAATCAGGGGTACAGTATAGAAAGTCAGAAATGCATTTTTCTAAGCCTATAGGTAGGCTGCATAGATATATTTATATGGTAGGCTGACACAGATTGTTAGAGACTAGGGGTAGTGAAGAGGACATCGCGGCGCTGAAGCCTGGGCACCCCCCAGGCCTCAGCTCCGTAAGCTCCATAAGCTCTTGGAGTAAGGTTATGTTGAGTGTGTGTAAGGGACATATGTATATGACGTGTATACATCTGTCACTTACTCGATCTCAAAATAACTTTACTCTAAGAGCTTATGGTCACCCCCCAGTTTTGGCAATCGCGGAAACTGACCCAAAGGATTAAACTCAAAATCTTTGGTTCTAATATCTAATCCGTGCTGCTCTACGGGTGCAAAATGTGGAAGGTCACAAAGGACATCTTACGCCAAATCCAAGTCTCTATCAACCGCTGTCTTCGTCGTCGCCGTCCCCGACAAACCTGGCGTCGCCACGTGTTGGCTGAAGCGGCGAGCATTGGAATTGAATTCGGTCTTCAATTTGTTTTTGGTTAGGCATAACTATTTTAAAATTGAGTCGCAAGATTTGACTAACTAACAAGGCAAGTTAAATAAAAGCTTCTAATCTCTTTAAAAACTTTTTTTTATTACTTACATTTTAAACGAAGATCTCCAGCTACGTATTGTATAATTTTTCAGTCCATTAATTAAAATACTGGAATCCCGTTTGTTAGTAGAACGGGTTGTTTTTTCGTATGTATTCATTGTACTGTACTGTATTTGATTTATCCGAAACATTTAAGACATCCTGTCCGAAATACCTTTTACCGTTGATGCTTCGGTACAAACATATTAACTATCCAAAATTTAACGTTATTCTGAACGTGTTCCGCTTAACAATCGCTTATAAAACCTACACTGAGAAAAATGTCATTTTGGCATAATCTTAAAATATCGTGACGTTGGTTTAAAATAGATGCGTTGTCTTATAATATGTTGATAATAAGTAAATATTACGCTAGAACTGAAATGTGTTAAGATGGAATCGAATTTTTTGGGTAAATAATGCAATATTATGATACTTGTCATCGTAAAAATTTGTAATTATGAAATATCATTGTCTTCTTCAAATAATAACACAATGTAATAGAAAATGGTCCACTGTCCCATAAATTAGTATGATAATTATTAATGAGATTCTAATTAAAAAACACAATGACAGTCACCGTAATATAAATAGATTTCATAGTTTAATATGAAGAAGTATCTCTAAAAATACGATGACCTCCCCCTAATGTACTATATTAAATTATAATGCTTTAAACTTATATTTTTAAAGTAAGCATCATTTTTTAATATTACAGTCATATTATTTTATGTGAATCCTATGATAATACGATTAAATAATCTCATATTTTTAGAGTAAGCATCAAAGTTCAATAATATAGTCATATTATTTTATGTGTATCCTACTAAATTATTATTACGGAACCCATTTATGAGTAGCATTTGAATGTTAACTTCGTCCTGTCTCAATAGATGGCGCTTTACATTTACGTCACGTTTCTGAATCGCGGTGTTAAGATTCTCCGCCGTTGAACGACCCTCGCGAGATTTTGTAGCGAAATCATACTTACCTGGCATAGGGGACACCGTGATCATGAAGGCGGTTCCCCCAGGGCGAGGCCTTCCCATTGCACTGCGGTTAGGTTGACCCCTGCGATTATCCCTAATGTGGATAACTCGGATGCGTAATTTTTGGTAGTGGGGACTGCGTACGCGCCGTCCCCCTGGTATTTACATTAATAATAATTTAATATATATTGGATATAATTAATAATAGGATATAACTGGATATAATGAGGAAGTCACCGAAAAATAGTAGGAAAAATAATAGGATATAACTGGATATATGTATATGAGGAAGGCACCGAAAAATTGTATGACATAACTGAAATGTGAGGAAGTCACCGAAAAATTGTAGGAAAACTAATAGGATATAACTGGATATATGAGGAAGTCACCGAAAAATAGTAGGAAAAATAATAGGATATAACTGGATATATGAGGAAGGCACCGAAAAATTGTATGACATAACTGAATATGTGAGGAAGTCACCGAAAAATTGTAGGAAAACTAATAGGATATAACTGGATATATGAGGAAGGCATCGAAAAATTGTAGGTAACTAAAACTAAATCCATGGTGACACATCATCTTAAATACTGTTATCATCAACATCAGTATTATCATCGTTCTTTTTGGTGAATCACTATGCTCCGTCCTTTGAGTGAATTCATCATACTTTAAGCTGAATTCACCTCTTTTATGATTATCAGTTTTCTCAGTGTACGGGCATAGATTACTCAATAAGTCTACGCTTATGTAACAGCATAACAGCCCATTCCACACCTACAACTATAAACAAGACAATGCCGACGATGCAATTGACTTTCATAAGTCTAGATGAAAAGCAATTGGACCATAAGGTATTTCCTACGCTCCATATTGGAGCTGTATTGCCATTGGAATTTCATTAGCGTTGGTTTATGGCATCTTCCGGTTTCAAATGTCTATGATATGGTGTTGAGCAGATAAAATCCTAGATATTTAATTTAATTTTGTGATGCTCTTTTTTGGATGGTTTTAAGCAGTTGTACTGTTGGTGTGAACAGTACAACTGCTTAAAACCATCCAAAAAAGAGCTTTTTAAGACTACATTACATAGCAATCATACAGATTATACAAAATCCAAAATTAAGACTACAACTACACACTTTACGCTCTAGCATGGTGCGGGTGACAGTTTAATAACATTTTTTACGCATACGCATTTTTGTAGTTTAGTGTCATACCATAGTTATACCATATACCATAGTTGCCTTGTAGGACGTTAAACTACAAAAAATGCGTATACGTATACGCGTAAAAAATGTTATTGAAACTGTCACCCGCACCATGCTACAGCGCAAAGAGTATAGGTAAACATATATAAGATTATGAGTTATTAATAGGGAGTGTCTGAATGTTAAGAACTTCATTGAAAAGACATGAATGACTGTCCAACGAGATGGACTTTTCATTGCACAGCCTTGCCATGCGTGTAAGGGGTCTATTAAATAAGGTATTTAAATTGAGGATGGGAATAACAAAAATATAAGATGCTGACGCATACTACGTTGGCTTATCTTAAAATTAAAATAATTTATCAATGGTGCATCGATGGAACCGTTTATAATTTTATGAAGAACTAATAGGTCAGAACTATTTCGCCTTGCTTTTAATCTTATAAATTTGAAATTTTTCATTCTGGAATAACCAGGTAATAATATGGAATATCTTAGTTCCTAGTCTTCATGTTGCTTCGGATTTCAGCATCATTGCCTTGAAGTTATCAACGATCTTCAACAATAACTTAAATACTCACATATACGCCGACAAACAGAGAAGTATTTATGAAAGAAGAAGACATATGTTGCGCCGATCACAAATAAATTGTGATAAGGACAGGAAAATTATGATTCTCATGGTTGTTCGAGGGGACTCAAGGAGGCAGGGAAATGGAACCAAAGAAGAGAGGGACGGATTGTGTGAGAAGTGATATAAAAGAAAAGGTAGTCAGGGACAGCATGCTAGTTTACAGGACGTCGTGCTGTGCCGACTCCGAGAAACATGTAACAAGGGCAGGAAGATCATAATGAATCGAGAAAAACTTACCAGATAGTTTTGTCGGTTGGTACTCAGAAGTCCAGGGAACCTCTGCTTCCAAGCCTGAGCTAGCTGCTGCGTGGTCATATACCCGTCAGCGGTGAGGTCCCCGGCAAACGTGGCGTTGATCCGGCTGTTCCACTGCCATTGTTTCAGGAGGTCCAGGTCGGACGAGCAGATGCGATGCTGTGGAGGGAATTGTGGGTTAAAAAGTTGACAATATATCCCTTTTAAGGTCGCTGCATACGTAACGTGATATTTTCATAAAATATCGTCCTGTTGTAGCGACGTATGCAGCGAATTTTAGTGTTGTGGTGTGTGCTAAGTGCATAGAATATATACACGTTTTTGGAACAATGTGGAAGTTTCTTTAACCAGCAATAAACTATAACGTTTGTCTGTTTTATAAACTTAATAATCAGTTAGAAATAACCAGGGAAACAGATTCTTACAATCAATAAAGAGGCTCTGTTGAACAGTCATATCCTACAAAAGTAGTTGATCTCCTAATTAGGTACTTGAAATGTACAGGAAATCGCAAATCATTCAAACAAGGTACCAAAGCTCTGTCGAGTATACCTACTTCAAAGTGCTAATAGAGTTGGCAACTCATGGAACTTTACCGAAACCGTACAATACGGTACGTTTCCATAGCTTTAGTCAAACCTTCAAGGTTAAGTAAGGCAAGTAAATCACGAGTATTTGCACATGTCTACGAAACCAAACATTCTCGATATAAAACTTCATAAGCTGTTACTTTGACTTTGTAGTCTTTAGTTCGTCGAAGAGCTTTTCTCTATGGACAGGTCATCTGCGAACATTTCGCTATATATTAGAAAGTTGTTGTTAACGATTGATGTTTCGTTTTGTTCAACCGTGATCCCTAAAGTACAGTTGACGTTGAATACTTAAGACGGTACCCTGACCAAAAAATCGGCATGAGATTTGAGCGTTCCTATTGGTCTAGCGGCACTGGTGGCGCATGAATTACAGTCGTGAATACGCCCAGATTTTAGAATAAAATCTTTATAAAATCGAATTTTGGTCTTTTGAAAAAAATAATTCTACAAAAATGTTAGTTATTAAATTGTCTATCCATTAGTGTTAGTACAAAAAATAATCAATGCACACTTTACGAGTAGATGCATAATATCAATAATTATTTCTCATTTTTATGTTTTTTTGGAAGTTGATTAGTGAAATATATACAACATTTAAAAAAAAACTAAATCTACCATTTTAGAATCAATATTATGTAAAAAATTTATGTTCTTTTATTAATTGATATTTCTTTTTAAATAACGAGTAGATAGCTCCTAAAAACAGCACACAAAACGGCTTGCGCGGCGTTTTGCTCGGGGTGCCGCCTTAATTGGCGAGAGTTAAATTCAGTACAGCGATATTTAATCAGTAAATTACCTACATACCTGCATCTTATTTCATAACCGTAATTAGAGCAAAAAAAAAACATATAAGTAGTGCTTTTCAAAAATGTTTGCAGTTTTCAAATTAATTATTTTAAATATTTATGCTAATGAGGAATGAGGTAATAAGACAACGTAGTGGTTTAAAAGAAGATGTAGTGACTAAGATTGAAAAGAGTATGTTAAGATGGTTTGGCCATGTTGAGAGGATGAATGAAAGGCGAGTAACGAAAGGTATTTTCAAGGCAGACGTGAATGGAAACGCCGGGAGGGGACGCCCTAGAAAGACATACATAGACCTTATAGGTGATGTTCTTCAGAAAGGCCAAGTGCGCAGTACCCATAACCAGCGTTTGTGTATGACTAGATGTATGAATGTGTGTGAAGCAAAAGAAGTATGTAAGGATCACAGCAGGTGGCGTTCTGTAGTTTCTGCCTACCCCCATGGGAAAAAAGCATGAGTTTATGTATGTATGTATTATATTTTTGCTAAAATAACTTTATTAAATCTTTTAAATTCAAGGATTTTAACTTAAACTTTTTTTTGGCAACAAAGAACAGTTGTTTGTTTCCTTTTGTAGCGAATCAAAATTTACTTAACAGCTTATTTATTAAATTTTGAGATTCAATGGTGATAAAAATCAGTTAATATTTTGTATTGATTCAGATTTTCCGGGTTTGCAGTGTGGCGGGATTGTCCCAAAACAATTGTTGTATAATTCTTACTTACATTAGTGTTCAAATAGTTGCTGTGGTTGTAGTTGGTCACTATGTTATTCTTAAGGTTTCCAAGTTTCTGTAGCTCAGCGATTTCGTTGGCTTCAGGATTGTGAGAGCCATGGCGGTTTAGCGACCAAAAGGCAGTCGGTGTGCAACCTGAAAAGAAGAAAAGTCCTTATAAAAGCTATTCAGTAAATTAGAAGAAAATTTATGGGTAATTTCTGTCCGGCGTAATTCTTATAGATATCACAAAATTTTGGCACTTTACAAGAAACCTTTTTAACCCCCGCCGGAAAAAGAGGGGTGTTATAAGTTTCACGTGTATTGCTGTGTATCTGTGTGTCTGTCTGTGGCATCATAGCGCCTAAACGGATGAACCGATATTGATTTAGTTTTTATTGTTTGAAAGGTGATTTAGTCGAGAGTGTTCTTAGCTATGTTTGAATAAAATCTGTTTAGCCGTTCAAACGTTATGGACGTTTTACTGTTTGAACCGGGGTGTTTTCGCAAGAAAATGAGTCGGGGGTTTTTTAAATTTTGATTTTTCACTTGTTTATGTTATCAATGGGAAACCTTCAAAAGGTAGCAGGACTTTATATTTAAATAATAGTACAAGTTCCTCATCATAATTACGCACAGAATTTACTATGCTTGAATTTGTTACCTTGATAAATTATTATAAATATACAATTTTCTCTTATCTCTTGGAAGTTAGCACAAGTAAACGGACTTTTCCAAAAACCAACAAGAAATCTAGGTACCTTACCTGAGAGGTACCAACTATTAATATCGATTTCTCAGATTAATAAACACTAAAATTGCTTTAGAGATGTAATTTCAGCATCCTTTCAAAGTTTCAATGAGCAATCATTAGCTCGTATTACAAATTTTATGGCATACGCATGAGACTGCTTAGTTTGTCTACTGGTGCTCGCAAGCACTACTGCTAATCACGACTTTCTGGGACTCGTTCGTCTGGGCAAGAGATATCCAACTGAAGTTTTTCAGTATGAATTTGTGTCCGGTTTATGGTAATTAAATCGTCCCCTATAACATGATAGTCCCATGTTAATATTCAATTCCAACTTCATTTTACTCTTCGGGGACTACAAAAAAGCGTGTTGTATTGTGTGGTATAAGGTATTGGCACAAAGTACGTAAGCGGCGGGTATTGGTATACCTAGATGGCTAGACAAATTGTTCCAATTGACATGTCAGTACAGTTCAACTATTTCCAAATAAAAACGAATGCTGATTTCCAGTCCATAAATTATTAGATTTATCGTGTATAATAATTTGAATTCAGAACCATAGACTATACACTTAAGACGGTACCCTGACCAAAAAATCGGCATGAGATATGAGCATTCCTATTGGTCTAGCAGTACTGGTGGCGCATGAATTACAGTAGTGGTGAATACGCCCAGATTTTAGAATAAAATCTTTATAAAATCGAATTTTGGTCTTCTGAAAAAAAAAATTACTACATACAAAAATGTTCTTTATGTAATAAATTGTCTATCCTATCGTTATTAGATGCATGCTATCAATCGCTTTGGAAGGAGATTAGTGAAATATATGCAACATAAAAAAAAACGAAATCTCCCATTTTAGAATCAATATTATGTAGAAATTTAATGTATTTTTATTAATTGATATTTCGTTTTAAATAACGAGTACATAGCTCCTAAAAACAGCACGAAAACCGGCTTGCGCGGTGTTTTGCTCGAGGTACCGAGTTCAGAACTAAGGGCCTAAACACATAACCGCGTTGCGACGCCGCAACGCCGAAGTCGGCGTTGGAAACTATCAACGCGGTTATGTGTTTAGGCCTTAAGTAGGTACTGTAATGTTGTTTTGTTTTGATTTCCGTGTGAAATATGTAGAGCTGTAAAATAGCTGCTTTAGTAGCTTTCGTCCCATTTTAAAAATAAACATTATGTTAAAAGAGTATTAACAATTCTATATATTCCAAGTTGATTGGGAGCGTCGGATCTGCACCGAGTGCAAGGGGCAACTGATAAAATCCGACGACTGACGAAACACGAAGTTTGCCGAGGGACATTAAAAAAATATTTGTATTATACCGTAGGTTCTTAGAACCGCTCAAAGAATCTTAGACATGACTGTGACATAGTTTTTTTACCGTATACAGTAAATACACACATCGACTGCGTTATCCACTAGCACTTTTCTACTCTACAATTCATTTCAATTGACCCAGACACGCGCATTTGAGCCGTCTGAAAATTACCGAAATACCCTCAATGCCAAACTGCATCTTCGCGTCACAAAAACACAATTATTTATATCCGCGTCCGCGTTATTTTACCGCCAATTACACAACGCATCCGGGAATCCGGGCGCAATAACATGCCTTCCATTAGTAGTCAGGAACTCCGTACACATTGCTTCTTCCGCAACTGCATGTATACCAAACACGTTCCGGGAACAACGCAGTAACGTTCCATGGTACATCCCTGCAGGCATTAAAAATAGATTACCATGTACTACTATTAGGTACATGTTCCATGGTGTTTTATTTATATTACTTGTCATTATCTTTGCTGATGTGGCAGTAAATCAAAACATTGAGATGGTCTCTTGTTCCCATAGACAAGTTCCTTCCAATATTTATTTTTATCTCCTGTTTGTATATGTAAGCTACTGTCTCTCTGATTTATCCTAACATTGTTTCATCGTTCTTAGTTCTTGTCTTACTTTACGCGTTACTTATTTTTACCCGACTGCGCGACGTAAAGGAGGGTTATGTGTTAAGTAGTCTATGTAAGTATGTTTGTTCCTATGTGATGTCTTAGAGACCAAACGCGTTGACCGATTTTGATTATTCGTACGTCAATCGATTCGTTTTAATCTTGTGAGTGTCACTGGGTACATTCAAATTAAAAAAATAATTGGGCAAACCCTATTTTTTTTCTTCCAAAACCATCGTGTGGGGTATCAAAATGAAGGGTTTTAAGAGGTGATTATGAAAATATATAACAGTTAGTCGTTTAAAAGTAATTTGAAAAAAAAAATGATAACTAAAAAGTTACAAATAAAAAAATATTAGTCCCAGCTTAATTAACTCTGAAACCAGAGGTGGCCACATCCTCACACGAAAACGAAAAAGAAAGAAAGAATCCTTAAGAATTGGGCTATCTAGTGCAAAAGGAATTTTTCAAATCCGTGTCATAGTTCGAACTAGTTATTGCATTCAAACAAACTCTTCATATTAGTTAGTGAAGATTAATATTTCAATTATGTTAAATTGCATTCAAGTCTGTGCCTGTTCCCTGACCTAGCCAATTACTAATTGTCGTTGACTGGAACGAGATCTTCACGAGAACGATGGCAGGTCAGGATTAGGTCTCTCGGTGAATCATTTCAAGGAAAAAATCTGATCAGAGATCATGATAAGTTTATAGCAATTGACGTAGAGTGTATAAAGAGCTTAAGGCACCTTCCCGAGCAAAACGCCGCGCTAGCCGTTTTTGTGCAGTTTTTAAGAGCTATCTACTCGTTATTTAAATAAATAAACATCAATTAATAAAAATACATTAAATTTCTAAACAATAAAATTCCAAAATGGTAGTATACCTACTTTTTTTTTAAAGAGGTACCTACCTATATGTTTCACTAATCTCCTTCCAACAAAACCATAAAATTGAGAAATAATGATTGAAAACATGCATCTCCTCGTAAATGTTCATTAATGAATTTTTGTACTAACACTAATGGATAGACAATTTGATAACGAACATTTTGTAACTTCTTTTTTCAAATGACCAATATTCGATTTTATAAAGATTTTTTTCTAAAATCTGGGCGTATTCACTACTGTAATTGTTGCGCCACCAATGTGCCGCTAGGGCACTAGGAGTGCTAAAGAATTGGTCAGGGTACGGCCTTAATGAAGCCGACACTCACATATTCGTGCCTTATAGATATTTCATATTAGCACTGATACATTTTGTAAAACTAATGAAGATTACAAGATACCAACACAGTACATGCTCCTCTAATAAAAATGCTCGTAATAGTTACAATGGGCATGCCAGGTCGACCTCATAACTAAGATTGATCGCCCTATTAGCCACCATTTGTCAATCGAACGACCCTGCCTATTATATAGATTGATATTTGCCACTATTAGATCATTGGAAGCATTATTTAGTTGTGTAATTAAGTTATACAGGTCAAATCATTTGGAGAAATTGGGTTTTGGTAATTCATATTTATATCCCGCATGCAGGCAAGGCACTTCTACTGATAGTCCGATAAGACAAAAGCATAAGCGGGTCGTATTCTAATTACAAGCTTTTAATTTGAAGCGTATGTGTTACTGTAAAAGACTGAACTACGGTCAAACCTAGGATTAACCGATAAAACCTAAGATTTACCAAGTCTTACCGGTAAAAGTTCTAAATGTTCTATAATTTTATCTCTGATTTCGGCCTTTTTATCAGAAATCACACTATTAAGTGCAAATTGACATAATTTAAAAAAGAGATACGTATGTACTATGATTTTAAAACATTTCTTATATAAATGTTTAAAAAAAATCGTCTTACAAACATAATACAGACTCCGGTGAAACTAATCAATCAGTACTTAATATTGTAATATGTAATATTGTTCTCATCATCTCGTACCATAGTGAGTCATAGACATCACAATTTTGCAACATTTACAAGTATACGTGGGACACTCAGAAAGTTTTGCGAAACTAAAAAAAATTGTTCTATACGTACATATATTTTTATTAAATCTTTTCAAAGTACTTTCCACCAGCCTCTATACAAAGATTCATAGAATAGAATAGAATATAGAATAGAATATACTTTATTGTACACCATAAAAGTTACACATCTATTTTATAAGAAAAACTTAATTATACGGGTACAAAGGCGGTCTTATCGCTGACAGCGATATCTACCAGACAACCTTTGGATGGACTGAAAGAACTTACAATGAAAATGGGGGTAGTCTGTGGTGTACTGCTATTACATTAAAACATAATATATATATATTCAAAAATATATTGTTATAATAAATACTATTCATAAACTTAAATATACATATACTTAGATATATACTTACATACATAAATAATATTACATGTTAACAAATTCAAAGAAAGGAGGGACAAAAAAAAAAAAGAAGTAAATAATGATGATGAAAGTAATTAGACCCAATATAAAAGCGTTAGAGAGAAAGGAAGTGGTTTTTAACTAGGTTCTTAAAAGAAGCCAGTGACTGGGCTTGTCTAACAGGCAACGGCAACTCATTCCACAATCGCACAGCCTGGACCGTAAACGATTTGTCGTAAAACTTAGTGGAATGAGCAGGCATCAAAAGTTTCAAATTCTCCGATGATCTCAAGTGTCTAGAATGTGTGTCATGAAGGAACTTAAAGCGTTCTTTGAGATAATAGGGGGTTGTAGGAACAAACAGAATACTGTAGAGTAAAGATAAAATATGGGCATTCCGGCGAAGGCGGATTGGCAGCCACTTGAGCTTAATTCTAAATTCAGAAACATGGTCATATTTGCGTAAACCAAATATGAATCTAATACAAAAGTTCTGGAGTCGCTCAAGCTTATCTAGCTGCACTTCATTCAGATCTAAATAACTGACATCGGCATAGTCGAGGATTGGGAGAAGGAGGGACTGGGCGAGTGCAGTTTTGGTGGCAGTTGGAAGGAAATTGCGCAGTCTGCGCAAAGACCCCGCAGATGCAAACACCTTGCGACTAACCTCCTGCAGCTGAGGACCCCACGAAAAGTCCCTGTCAACTTAAATACCCAGGTCTTTCACTGAGTCGCTGTATGGAATAGCTGAGCCATCAAAGACAATCCGGGGGAGCTGCGACCAGTTTATTTTCGAACGCAACCTAGGACTGCCGACAACAATGACTTGAGTCTTCGTAGGATTTACCTTCAGACCGTGAGTCAAACTCCAATCAGAAATACGATCTAAATCTTTATTGACCATATCAACTGCCTCAGACAATTCTTCTACCGGAGCTTGCGAATAAATTTGCAGATCGTCAGCGTAAAGGTGGTAAGACGATAGAAGTTCATTGGAAATAGAATTAATAAAAATAGCGAAGAGCAAAGGAGATAGAACGCCCCCCTGTGGTACGCCTGCAGAGGTATTGCACCATGACGAAGAAGAATCTTCAATGCAAATACGTTGTCGGCGGCCACACAGGTAACTACGAAACCAATCAATTACCGTTGGAGATATGTTAAGAGAGCCAAGTATGCCGAGTAAGATATCAAAATCGACGGTGTTAAAAGCATTGCTGAAGTCTAATAAGGAAAGAACCGTCAGATTTCCATTTTCCATACCAAGTCTAATATCGTCCGTAATGTTTACAAGAGCTGTTGTAGTACTATGTCCTGGACGAAACCCGGATTGGAAAAAATTAAGGAGGTGGTTCTTGCACAGGAATGTACTAAGTTGGTTATGGATAAGGCGTTCAAGGACTTTGGAAAGAAACGGTAATATGGAGATAGGACGGAATTCAGAGAAGGAAACAGGATTATGCTTTTTATGAAGAGGGGTAATTTGGGCTTCTTTCCAAGAAGAGGGGAAAACACCGCTGGATAGGGAATGATTAAGGATATGGCAGATGATAGGAAGGATTTCGTCAAGGATAGGGAGTATCATCTTGCGACTGATGCAGTCACTACCAACAGCATTAGACGAGATAGATTCTATGCTCTTCTTAACATCACAATCGGAGAACTGATTAAAGACGAATGGTGAATAATCAGGAGTGGGAAGAGACGAAAGATCATTTAACGTTTTTGCTTTGATATTACCATTGAAGTTAGAGGAAGTACAAAAATGTTGATTAAGTAATTCAAGATCTATATCTTTAGGAATAGAATCTTGGCGCGATTGCCCCACTCCCATTGATCTAAGAAATTTCCAGACTTTAGCTGGGTCACCGTTATCAACGGACTTATGAATGTGGCGGCGTTGAGCATCCCTACACACCCGGTTGCTACGATTGCGGATTGCAACATATTTCTCTCGAGTAAAAGAATTTGGTCTGCTTTTAAATCTTGTTCTAGCTGCTGCTTTCCTCTGCAGTAAGTCTCTTACACCATCTGTAAGCCACGGCGCCGGACAGTGCTTCATTTTTACCGGTCGAACAGGGGCATGGACGTCGTATAACTGGAGAAGCCTAACACTGAGTAGATTGACTTTGACATCAATCGACTCCGTGCCAATGACATCAGACCAGTCAATGTTGCCAGCATCCTCACGGAGGCTCTCAAGGTCCATACACCCAAAATTCATGCGCCTAAACCAGTTTTCAAAACACTTTTTCCAGTCCGCCGCAGACACCTCGTTTACAGCCTGCTCGAACGCAGCCAGCGCATCTTCCGGCGACGAAAATTGTATCCCTTTGAGCTGATTTTTTATTTTTGGGAATAAAAAGAAGTCACACGGTGCTAGATCAGGGCTGTAAGGAGGGTGACCCAGGAGTTTGACTGGCGTGCTGTCCAGGATGTCCCTCGTTTTGAGTGCGGTGTGCGCAGGTGCATTGTCGTGGTGGAGCAGTAGCCCGCGGTGCCCTGTGTTTGGTCGCTTGTTGCTTATAACAGAGAAAACTTCTGGCAAACATTTGGTAGTATACCATTCGGCATTAATGCTTCTTTGATCCCGTAAGGGAATTGATACCAAGTGGCCAGTCAAATTAAAAAAGCTAGCGATCAAAATCTTACCCCCGCTTCTAGATCGCTTCACTTTGGTAGGCGTTGGCTCATTTTGAAACACCCAAACAGTCGACTGGCGCTTGGTTTCTGGGTCGTATTGATAAATCCAGGACTCATCACCTGTAACGATGTCGTAAACACGCCGAGACGAGCCTGCTTCAAATTTGTTAAGCATATCACGGCACCATTCCACCCGGGCCTGCTTCTGAGCATCGGTGAGGTTGTGCGGCACCCAGCGTGATACTATCCTCCTCACGCGAAGATGGCTGTGTAGAATCTCGTGAACGCTTCCCGATCCAATCTTCAATATGTGTTGAATCTCCTGATATGTAATTCGCCTATTGTCTTGGATTAAATTTTTCACTGCTAGCACGTTTTCTTCGGTAACAGCCGTCAAAGGGCGACCGCTTCTTTCGTCATCCCCCAAAGTTGGTCGACCGCGCTTGAATTCGTTATACCAACGATACACGGTTGCCTTGGAAGGGCCTTCATCCATGAATGCCATTTGAAGTCTATCGTACGATTCATCCGGTTTCAGGCGACACTTGAAATCGTATAAAATCATAGCTCTAAAATGTTCCCGGCGCAGATCCATATTTCAGTGAGACACAATACTTTGAATTAACTCGCAAAAAATGTGGAGGGAAATTTTGAAATTGGAACTTACTTATTTTTACTTATAAATAATCATATTTTCGAAAAACATTATAACTGGCCAGTCTCCCATATATAAAAACTTTTTTTCGCAATACTTTCTGAGGGGCCTGGTACATGAAATGAATTATTAAGATTGACCATTTCGGATTTTACCAGTGTGACTTGGTAAATCTCAGGTTTTACCGGTAAATTCTAGGTTTTACCGTAGGTCGGGCTTTTACTTTAAATTTGAGGGGGACAAATTGTATGTAATCATCATAATCTATGTTCAGCAGTGGACGTTTTTCGGCTGAAATAATGACCATGACGTTTTTTTTTCAGAAATCACAGAATTCTGGACTAACAGTGACAACAGTCTTGAATCCTGAAAGCCTTGCAGAAACAGCAAAGTAATTTGCAAACAACTCTTAGAAAAAATCTACGTTGAAATAAAGATCGTATTGCACAAGCTACACTCTAGTTTCTAAGCTTCTAGTCTCATAATGGGTTCCTTCAATAATAGCTCCCTCCTACAGCTATCTATTGTAGTAACAAAAGCCTGCAAAAGTGTGTCATGTAATGGTGAGTATACACTAGAGCACTTTCGCGAGCATTGCAATGTAATGTAACGTTCTTAAGAATGGTACAATACACAAATGCTCAGTTTCCTGAAGCATTTCCATGTCATGTAACGGTCTTCACTCCACGTCACCCGCGCTTGTGCCTTTGCTCGATAAAATGTTACACCACAATGTTCGTTGGTTTTTAATAAAATCAGGTTGTAACAAAACATTAAAATCAAAATATATTTTTTTATTTCACATAGGCACATGGGCACTTATAAAACGTCGACAAAAGGTGCACGGTTCGGGTTGGTCGTTTCCTATGGAGAAGAACCGGCAAGAAACTCCACAGTTACTATTTTATAAAATGGTTTGGTTTGACAATATTTCAATGTTACAGCATTAGTGCTTAGATGTGGGGGGACAACGTAGGCCCCACAGTCATAAGAAACTAAAAAATAAGATTATATATTATACTAGCTGACCCGGCAAACTTTGTTTTGCCATAAAAACACCATAACATTCATCTACCCTACCTATCCTACCCTACCTAGCCTACACTACCTACCCTACCTATCCTACAAAGGGCAAAGGCAAAGGGCTATAAAGATGATTGAAAACTATTGTCAAAATTCTAATCAAAAGAAGGAAAAAAAGAGAAAAAAATTATGTTGAGAATAGTTAGAGACATCCACATATTTGTGGATGCACCGAGCGTCATGTTCGAAGTGTGGTCCGAGTAAATTTTAAAACAGCAAATGCTCGATAATCTGTTTCAAGAAAATGCTCTAGTCTATACTCACCTTTAGGTACCTCCATACCATCCCTGCACCCCTGCTGTTATCCCACACAGAGCATCGGATGTCGGATAAACATAGTTATACAGATTAGCCTCGATCCAGCTTGTTAACTCGGAATAACTTTATAGGGTGAACTATGAAACTAACTAGAATGTTTTTGATGAAGGATACTACGTTTTGTTGCAATTACCGTTTCGTATAGTACAATATTTCTGTCGTTTATGTTATGGTTACATTACTAGAACTAAAATCTTCAGCTGAAGTAATTAGGAAATTTCGAAGTCGTTGGGCAAATCCGTGAGCTTTTTAAGAGCGGACTCTAGTCAACAGGAATTTGCAAAATAGGTATTTGAAGAAACTATTGCCGTCGCGTCACCTCCAACCTCACCCCGTAAAGTGCGAAAGGGACAACTGAAGCTCAGGCTGATTTTACCTACAAAAACTTTGACTAAAAGACGTTTCGTATTCTGCTGTTTTCTTCATGAAAACTGGTCTGAAATAAAAAATTCTTATATCAAAATTTAGTGGAAAAGTATATCTATGCTCCTATCATTTCCTTTTTTGTTAAAAACTTATAAATTTTGTCTGAAAGTCTTCTGAACATGGCGGTAAAAACGGGCATTTTTTTCGGATTTTTGGATTGTCATATTTCTTTTTGTGATTATGTTTTGGAAAAAAGGAAATGATACAGGCACGTATTAATTAGACCTAGATTTTATGGAAAAAAATCATACTCTAGAGGCATTATCCACGAAGAAAACAGCAGAATGTGTTTGTATGGAGAAAGTCGCACTAGAGTCCCCTCTTAAGCATGAAAAAAGCAGTAAGGGAAAAATAACATTATTTACTAATGACAAGACGAACCATCACATTGCTTCACTGGTCCTTTTCTATACAATAAATTAAATACTATTCTTAACATCTATACATTAAGTAAATGAGAATGCAATTCAATCAAACTATTAAACTGTCTAAATACTTGTGTTTACGAAACTACAGAAGATCTTCTTAAAATCTTAAGATAAATATAAACTCATAAAGACACCTAACTCAAGCACACAACACTCACTCAAACACTCTCAACATAAGCATACAAAACACAACACTCGCTCAACACTCACTGTTGTAAAACCTTATTTTGATTTAAAGTGATATAATATTATGTTAAACGAAACTACTGGTGATCGAAATTTCAGTAAAGTGCGTCCTGAAATATAGGCTCGGCCTAGCTCAGGCTCATCTTTCATTCTTGTGCATATTCTTAATAGCTTTAAAAAATAATTATACTGTTCAAATTGTACAATTTTATGGAGAAATAAATAATATTTAACATTATCCTATAGTTGATCTTGAATTCTATCTAAAATACGAAGACAGTTTAGCAGTAGACATTTCAGCCCGATATAATGAGGCAACACGCGATAATAAAGTTGAAAATACAGCATTAACACATGTGTAATTATGTTCTAGGTAAATAGTTCACGCGGTGTTAACTTTCAAAAGCCCATCGTTCTTTGGTAATGAAGGTAGTGACGCTATTGGACGACATCCAAATATTAGATACACATTAAAAGTTAAAATAGGGCATCGCGTCATGCACAAAGATACTCTAAATATCGGCGACACAGTATCAATAAACATCAGTGCAAGATTAAAGAGACTGATAATTAAGATGGGGAAACTAGCGAACACACCAAACAGTGCTAATGGAGTTAAAGGAATTTAACCCTTTCAGTTTGTTTCGATACTTTGATACCAGAAGATAAGCTGCACAAATTTAAGTCTCTTGTATATTTACACTATTCACATTGTAGTACATAAACTGAATAATAATGTCCTTAATAAGTAGTAATATTTGATAACTCATAGATTGCACGACAATAAAATTTTTGAAGACTCTCTGAACAAACAAAATAATGACACCTAAATCCAAACACAAAACATTTTAAATCTTACTTAAAAAATATTTACAAACAGCCAGTAACTATGTACAATCAGCCAGTACGTATATAAATATGCAAATGTGGCGCGCAAGTCATCACAGAGCTATGATTCGAAAAGCAATCGATGGATTGCAGTTGTGAGTAGTAAAATTAGATAGCTTATATATGAAGAATATACACAATCTTGAATAATACTCTTATTATTAAGATAGTCTTCGAATATGAAACATTGCAGTTGCCGAAGAAATCCAAATGGGAAATATCATGGTTAATCCAGAATCTGCCATTGCATAAGCCTTGTTTGGTGTAATGTTAACGAACTGGCTTCGACCCGCAACAAGGCAAGGCGACTGTAGAAGTCTGAGTTCTGTTCCAAGCTAAGAGCATCAAAGGTCTGACTAAAATTTAATATGATAATATCATATGCAAACAGACACATCTAATATTTTTGTCTTTACCTATGAAATTGCTGTTTACTAAACTGTATACTTTTTTTTTTTTTTTCCTTCGCCCTTCTCGGGCAGGCTAAGGTCTTGAACCATACCGCCTCGTCTTCAGTGCAATTTTAACATTCTTTAGTATGCATTAAAATACGGATGTAACAGATTCTAATGGTTTTAGGTGTACCAGGCCCCTCAGAAAGTATTGCGAAAAAAAGTATTTATATATGGGAGACTGGCCAGTTATAATGTTTTTCGAAAATATGATTATTTATAAGTAAAAATAAGTAAGTTCCAATTTCAAAATTTCCCTCCACATTTTTTGCGAGTTAATTCAAAGTATTGTGTCTCACTGAAATATGGATCTGCGCCGGGAACATTTTAGAGCTATGATTTTATACGATTTCAAGTGTCGCCTGAAACCGGATGAATCGTACGATAGACTTCAAATGGCATTCATGGATGAAGGCCCTTCCAAGGCAACCGTGTATCGTTGGTATAACGAATTCAAGCGCGGTCGACCAACTTTGGGGGATGACGAAAGAAGCGGTCGCCCTTTGACGGCTGTTACCGAAGAAAACGTGCTAGCAGTGAAAAATTTAATCCAAGACAATAGGCGAATTACATATCAGGAGATTCAACACATATTGAAGATTGGATCGGGAAGCGTTCACGAGATTCTACACAGCCATCTTCGCGTGAGGAGGATAGTATCACGCTGGGTGCCGCACAACCTCACCGATGCTCAGAAGCAGGCCCGGGTGGAATGGTGCCGTGATATGCTTAACAAATTTGAAGCAGGCTCGTCTTGGCGTGTTTACGACATCGTTACAGGTGATGAGTCCTGGATTTATCAATACGACCCAGAAACCAAGCGCCAGTCGACTGTTTGGGTGTTTCAAAATTAGCCAACGCCTACCAAAGTGAAGCGATCTAGAAGCGGGGGTAAGATTTTGATCGCTAGCTTTTTTAATTTGACTGGCCACTTGGTATCAATTCCCTTACGGGATCAAAGAAGCATTAATGCCGAATGGTATACTACCAAATGTTTGCCAGAAGTTTTCTCTGTTATAAGCAACAAGCGACCAAACACAGGGCTCCGCGGGCTACTGCTCCACCACGACAATGCACCTGCGCACACCGCACTCAAAACGAGGGACTTCCTGGACAGCACGCCAGTCAAACTCCTGGGTCACCCTCCTTACAGCCCTGATCTAGCACCGTGTGACTTCTTTTTATTCCCAAAAATAAAAAATCAGCTCAAAGGGATACAATTTTCGTCGCCGGAAGATGCGCTGGCTGCGTTCGAGCAGGCTGTAAACGAGGTGTCTGCGGCGGACTGGAAAAAGTGTTTTGAAAACTGGTTTAGGCGCATGAATCTTTGTATAGAGGCTGGTGGAAAGTACTTTGAAAAGATTTAATAAAAATATATGTACGTATAGAACAATTTTTTTTAGTTTCGCAAAACTTTCTGAGTGTCCCACGTATTTGGCAGCAAATTGTATCGAGTCAGCCTTCCCAGTAAGCTGTGCGGAGGTAGTCAATAAAATAAAATACAATAAAATTCTCCGCTCCACTATCTTGAAATCGCTTCTGTCAATGATTTCACATATAGTCCAGTTGCGTAGACAGTTGAGACACAAAACTACACCAATTTTATATCACAATATCCACTAGCAATCAATTTGCAAATAATATTAACAGCCACTGAACTTCACTCGAAAATATCCCGCCAAAAACTCCCCTGTCTACTCTATACTGCGGTAGATGTAACTCCTCTTTCAAAATCAGTTGGGCATTCATTTGTTTAGTCTTTGTTTTTTTTTTCAGAACATCACACCATTTTGTTATAGAATAAGCTACAGACTTTTTGTTACAATGATGTTATTTTCATAATAATTATTGTAACGAATCCGCGATGTTATCTGCAATAGGCACTTGAAGTCAGGTTAACGTACTCAGTTTTTGTTCATGAAATGTTATACAATACGTGACGCCAGTGTGAGAATAATTCACATATTGTGTTACAGGGGTGAATGTGCTATGCAGGTCTGGTGCGAGAAAAAGGTAAAAAGTTGGCACCAGCTTAAAAGATTTCACACTGTTCTGTAAAGCTAGCAGTAATAAAAAAACCTTATTTACAAAAAAATATTCATTTGGGAAGTCGGTTTCTTTGGTAGGTATCAATATTTTCCATTATGTACACCAACTTCCAAAAATAAAGTTATTTTTTACTTTGTTTTGTTTTTATTTGGAAATCGGTAGTATTTTAAAAATATTTTTTATTTTTCACTCTTTAGTTGAATAGGCAAGTTCAAGATACTTAAAATGCCAGGATAGATTGCCCGAATATCATGAAACTGAACATAACCGGTGAAATGAGAGTGTACCAAGGTGAAAAGCTGTACACATCTGCATACCCTTTCAGAGCGTACTGGCGTGATGTTATGTTATGAAATGGTATAAATAATATACAGACAAGCGAATGCAGTAATTCCGAGAGATTTGCCGTCATTTATTGAAGAGTTCTGTCGTATATCTTCGAAGTTCTTCATCAGATCTTCACCAAATTAAAATGAGACCAATTTGGGCACATACTCTTAAAAAAAAAAAGATTTTTTTAAATCGGTCCACAATTTACAAAAAAAAAACACAAAGTCGAACATAGAACATCCTCTTTTTTTGGAAAGTCGGTTAAAAAGAGAGCCAAGACGTTAGTATACTTACCTAATGATAACATAGGAGAGAATCATGATATAAGAAATGGATGACAATGAAGATATAAGAAAGCACAGATAACAAACAGCTATTGTATTTGCTTCCATATTTTCTCTCCGTTGAACCCAGGTTAAACAAATAAAGCCAATCTCTGGGAAATTAATAAGTTGAGTATGAGATGAAACCCCAGACTTATGAGGAAATAAGGGCAGAGAGCGCCGACTGAATTTCCTTAGTAAAAAGTCATAATTCGAGGTTTGGCTCTCATCTATTTCCTTCTCCAACGACGACAAGACGAGAGCCGAACCTCGAATTATGACTTTTTACTAAGGGAATTCAATCTGCGCTCTTTTCAATCGACAATGTGACATTCTATAAGTCCGCAGTCATGTCCATAGTATATGAGATTGCCATGCGCTACCAAGATGTCTCGTGGCTTTTGACATTCGTTATCACTTGATATTAGAGCCCAATATCTACTTACGACCAAATCTACTGTTAAATATACAATGTCACACCTTTTTTTAGTCTGGAGAAATGCTCATGCATATTAGCGCTACCACGGGGAGATAGCGCAGTTATGTGGGACTGGAACCCACTAAAACTCCACGGTGTCCTCCTGTGCCACTCATGGTGGGAATACGGGGACGCGTTAGAATTCACCGCGAACCAGCCGCGGCTGTCCGTTACCGGACCTTCCTTACTTGTTGTGCCGGCGCACCAGAACACACTGTGCGCTGTGATGACCCCAGGGACCAAACCAGCACATGGGTGCCAGATGACCCCGTGTGTGGCACCCTTGGTCTCCATGTGACGGGTCAAGATTAATAGCCATGCCACCTACCATTTCGACCGCAGGGGATAGGGAGAGCCGGCAACGCTATACCGACACTCCTCCTGCCCTGCGGCCCCACCGCATCCGCCATCAGGCCGTGGCGACCCTGTCCAGGCTGCGGAAGGTAGAGAGAGAGCGGCGCACTGCAGGACCAGCACTCCTCTCCCGCCGCGGCCTCCAACTCTCAGCCGCGATATCGTATGGGTATGGGAGGCCCCATACGACATCGTGGCCCGCCTCAGTTGCGATGTCGCCCAGGCAGTACCGCAACCTACATGTTGGCCGCTACGTTCTCGGCTTATCGGAAAAAGCTCCTCCTCGGGTTCCTCTTCGCTTCACCGTGGGTGACCAAGCTACGGTTACTGAGCCCCTCCGCTTCGACAATGCGGGAACCCACCGAGGGGACGATGTCACACCTGGCTATACCTATGTCTGCTACAATTAGTTAACAGTCCATGCACATACGTCCCAGCAGTCGTGAAGCGGTTAAGCCGACATAAGACAACGCTACCGACAGTATAGGCCGATTATCGTGACGCATATTAAGGTAGCTGCGAGGCGAATGGTGATTAGAGATTATTTACTGCATCGCATCGCAGGTAGATATACGCTTGTCAAGTTCATTGAAAAGTATTATGTTTAGGAAGTTTGCCGTATGACATTACTTCCCAGATTTTTATCCTTATTAGCAACACTATCGAATGGTGTAATATTCGAACAGCGTGTGTTTTTTTTTACAAAAATGAACGGGTTCATTCCTGGCTAGGCATATTGTTTTTTTTGAGTCATAGTAGCAGTTTTAGTTTTCATCAAAGTCGGGACCGTGACCTCTTTAGAGTGTTTTTGGCTATTCTTCATAGTTTTGGATTTGGCCATACACGCCCACTTAAAAACTCAATATGTATATTTGAGCTCCATATCATCCAAATCATATATTGAAGAGTGAAGAACTCTAGAATGTAGATCATACATATTAATTTGATAGGCTGCTAATGAAAAATGTGTGGTCACAGCTCGATCTTCTGATATCAGAATTAAGAGATCTATATCAAAATCAGTAGAGATCTATCCTATCGATATTTGTTCGACGACGGTTTATTTGTCTTCCATTAATTTAATCGCATCACCCAAATATTCGTTAGTGAATAGGATTCCTGTTTCCGCATGGTTTCTCTTTAGTTTATCTCTGTATTCAATCTAGCTACAGCATTGTCCATTATAAATTGCGCTTCCTGCACTAAAAGAACAGTTACATTGTCGTTTTTTTTTAGATCTCATGTGGTTTTAGAATCACTAGCTTAAATTAATTTCTTCATGTATTTCATTTTGGTCTGATGGCCAATACAACTCTCTAAGTAATAAAGGAATGCTGGCATATAAGACCTTGCGTCGTTTAATCTAGTTTCTTTTGTTTTAAAATAAATAGTTTTCATTTACCTTGATTCGTTAACTGGTTAATCGGTATTATTAAATTGATGGTTATGTCAATTATTCTCAATGTGGGAGGAAAAGATCCTTGGAATAGAAAATTAGTTTATTGTTGGTTCTATTCTACGTTCTAGCACAGAATAAATAATAGTACAAGGTTCTAGTACAATATTGATAGACGTTCAATAACATTTATGGAAAGGAATTTAATGGAAGAATGCAAACAAGGACGTCCGCCAATGTTGAGCATAGCTAGATATAATAATATGAAGAATTGAACAAGCAAATCTGTTTTCTGCCTTTCTGTTTGTGTTTGAGGATAAACAAACGATGCAAATCGACCGCAGCCACAGATTACACTTGTGAATACCGTTAGTTCTCTACGCGTAACCAATGCAATCGCAAAATAAGAAATCAAACTACTTAAGTTGGCTGTTGGGAACGCAACCTTATGAAGAGTTTGCCGAGAAGAACACGCATGATCACTTTTTCAGATAGCCTAATGACCCCAAAAGCTGGTAAATCAAAATGATGACGAGGCATTGAACAAATCAAATCCATCACTGTTGGAAGTAATAAAATAAATGTATTATGGTTTCCATATTTTTAGATTACTAGACAAATGTTAATTTGTCAGCTATTTATCATTATGTAGATTTAAATCGTATGATTAATGTGCAGTAGAAACCTATTAGCATTTAATGGAGGAATAGACTTTGTTTACGAACATTTCAGATAGTTTTTTATAGTTTTACGAGTAGTAAGTAAAAAAACTAAAATACTTATATTATTTATTTCTTTGATACAATTTTGTAATCCATATACGAAGCTCGTATGGAAGACGCGTTATATGACCTTAAATTGAAGCTAAGATCAGAATAGTAACGAGGTAGTTTGTGGACCGAATGTTCCTTGTTTACTTCTAATGATATTTTCAAGTTTCATTGCCGATTGGGACCATACGATAAAGTAGATCATATTTTTCGCCGACGATGTTCCAGCAGCGATGTTCCTGGAGTCTTTAACGATGTTCCAGCGATGCCACTAGTGACGAATAGTCTTTATTACTACATAGCGAGACCAAAAGTAAGATTTTTAATAATAATTAGATCCTTCTAATGGATGTCTTCAGTAGGCATTGTACATGCTTTATGGCTACCATATTTTGTCCTCTTCCTTGTACATTACTAATCAAACTTGAGTATTATTAATCAAACTGATCAATAATTGTGTCAAGAATAGAATTAATTTCAAATAAAATATCCTCAAGACATCTCTGCAGATTTATGTTTGAATTTAGGAAACAAGCATTACTTTGTATATTTTAGCTAAATACGTTTATTTGTGGCAGTTTTTGTATCATCATCTCCATCATAAGTTTGGTACCAGCACGGCTATTGCTCAATTATGATGTTAGGCTTTTCGGGAAAATATCGCATTAGGATATCGAAAAATAACATTGGTCTAAGAGCTTATAGTTATCTCCCAGGTAAGAATTATGTTGTAAAGAGGACCTATTGCAATCTTGAGGGAACAAAACGCGCACTCGTTTCACACCTGCGCGATCCAAATTTTAGTAGTTTTTTGTGCATTCCTTATTATTCAACGACTTTAAAAAAAAAGGCCTCAGATCAAAATGTAGATAATTAAATTGTATTTGAGATTGCGTCGATTTCATAAAAATTCGCCCCACGATTTTGGTGCAATTGTCGTGTTTTTGTCCGTTTTAGACATAACTTTACAAATTAATTACACTATGTTATACGAATAAAACTCAAAATTTTCATAGATCAAATTATTAAGAAAATGGTCTAATGTAACATATATTTTTTCCAAAAAAAAAAAACAACTTACCGTTTAGACGTGACTCTCATTTTAAAATCAGCTACTCAGGGGTATTCTCTGATTGGTTTTGACACACGATTAGCTTGACGGAGTCGAATGCTTTTCGAAAGTCCGTAAACTGGCGAGCTAATAATTATCGTAAAATGTTTTCTGAGTGAAAGCAACAAGGAATATTATGTGCGGATTACGGTTTTCGTTCAAGTTTCAAAGCATTACATATTGAATTCGATTTTTTTATTAGTTGGGTCGTTTGGGAATTGAGAAATAAATATATGTAGGTTACTATAGCGAGCCATTTATTGATTGTTTTGCCTTATGATTTTAAATAAATACTTATATACACCTATGATGAAGCAAATACTGATAAATAAATGGTACTGATGAAAATGGTACCATCGAACTGATCTGATGAAGGAAGGTAGGAAGGTAGGCTCTGGAACTCCGAAATCTAACAATGTATCCTAGTCGTGTTTGGGCTTATTGGAATCGTCATGAGATCCACTTTGATGACAAAAAAACAAAAAGTCTAACCGACTTCCAAAACAAAATACTACAATACGAAAAATAACTTATTTTCCGAAGTCGGTGTCGAAAAACGGAAAACAATAAAAAAGGTACCGTAGACACCAACTTCGGAAAAGAAAGTTAATTTTCGTAAGCGATGATGTGATCGACGATAAAGCACATTATTAGCGACACTATCGAATGATGTAGTCACGGCATGCGTATTTTTTTTCAAAATCAACTGGTTCGATCCCAGGCTAGTGATATTTTTTATGTTGCGGTTTAAGTTTTCATCAAAATCGGCCTCGTGACTCCTTTGAGTGTTTTTCGCTATTCCTCATAGTTTCGGATTTGGCTTTCCACGCCCACTTAAAAAACTCACCCTGTATACGCGTGAAGTACCGTCTCGCCTTTGCAAGGATCCCCAATTTTTTATTTTGGATCTATTTCGGACAGGTGTCCGGTATTTGACGTCCAAGCTTTTGTTAAAGTAGCTACTGGTGGGAAAATAGGTCATACAGTTGGCTCACGTTGTGCTACTGCCCTTGGTTAGAGTAACTACCTTATCAGGCTTATCTGTACCAGAAAACTTATTCTGCTGACAAAATAGGAAGAAAAGTAAACAGCAAGTTAATTTATCTAAAACTTACCAGGAGTATCATAAGCTTTCATTGCAGGAGTATCCCTGATAGCGAAGATGTAGGCTGTTTTGTCGCCGTAGAGAAAGTAAGGGTCGTCCTGGATGGAGAGGCAGGTCTCCTCGCCGCTGACAGCGGCCAGCGCCAGGAGAAGAAGGCACCACATCTTCTAGAAAATTGGAGATGTGCTCTTCGAATATCAAGTTTGCTATAAATGAGTCGGTAGATAATTGGTTACCTAATGATCCTTTTATAAAAAAAAAAAACACTAAAAGGTTGGTCACTGCACTTTTTGCGCTGTAGCGTCATACCATAGTTATACCATACCTATACCATAGTTGCCTGTATGACGTTAAACTACAAAAAATGCGTATACGTATATGCGTAAAAAATGCTATTGAAACTGTCACCCGCACCATGCTACAGCGCAAAGAGTATAGGTTGTATACCTACTTAGCTTTTTAAGCATTTGTATTTTTGGTATTTTTAGATATGGGAATAATACTTATCTCATATTCAAAATTATAAGTAAACAACACTGTTAAATTAAAATATTCAAATTTAATGATACTTTATCTTATGCATTATGTATATGCACGTGTAAGTAAATGTTTTATAATAAGCAATTTATAATAGAAATACATTATTAGACATAATACACACTAAGTATCTGCACCTTTTAATAACTTAGTTGGTAGGTACCTATGCAAAATAATGTTGTTTCTTGTTTTCGAAAATACATCTTGTTATGATTACCTAAGTTGTACTAAGAAAATCACACTAAGATTATAAAAGCGAAAGTTTGTGAGTGTGTTTGTATGTTTGTTACTTCTTCATGCTTAAACGGCTGAATGGATCGGGATGAAATTGGCACAGAGATAGATTATAGTCTAGAATAGCATAACGATATTTTCTATCCCGGGAATATGTTCCCTTGGGATAATTTTCGACATTCACAAGGACGAAGCCGCTGACAGACGCTAGTAATAATATAATTCGATAGCTAAAGTATACCAGTATACCAGATAACAAAAAAATTAAAAGTCATTGACTCGACTTGTACCAAAAAGTATAATTACTTAGTTACGTAACTTGAACACATGATTTTTTGTTATTTTTGAGATATTTTGATAATTTTAAAAGGTGTTATTTAATCCGTTTAAATCATGTACATCGGTCCACGAGTTTATGAGATATTACTTCATTACTGAATGCCAAGTGAAAGGGTCAAGGACGCCCCTTACCGGGATACGTTTGTTTTGATCGTGTAAGCGACACTGGCTTTACATTATTTTCGTATCGTTTTGAAATATTGCAATGTATTGGTAGACAGGTGATAACGACTTTATTTTTGTGTTATCTGGCGGTGACTTTAGATGCTGAGACCCGAGTGATCGTTATATTCACAAAAAAAAACTTGCGGAACTAGTTAGGCGCTTATTAAATCAGTATACTATCATCAGCTCCTATTTATTAAATACTTGGCAGGCTATTAGGTACTTAGTTTAGAGATTCAGTGTACAAAGGTTTTTTTTTTAACTATCCGGCAATACACATAGCCTACTTCCGGTTATTTTTGAGCATACTGCTTAACTCTTGCAAAAGTAGAACGAAAAAAAATACTAAACCAGCTTGCTACCGACAAATTAAAAGTTAATAAATATAATCGCAAATTCGCAGACTCCACATCATAAAATAGCAAACATGTTAAGTAGGTACCTTTAAGCAGAATGGCATAAAAAATGTGGGCACAAGCACACTGAAAGCAAACAAATAACAAAAGCAGCACAATGGGCGTGAACCTGCACTAATGTGACACACTTGAACACTTCACTAATAAAAAGTATTTAACTCGGAATAATTAAACGAACGGTACTACGCTGGTTACCTTTGCGCGGGAAGAATCGGGAAACACTATGTTTATCTATGGTTCAAATACGCGGGAAACGCGGCGGCCCGCGGGCGTAATGGCGGAGGTACTGAGTGAACTGGGCTTGGTTGGTATCCGAATACCCGAGCGCTTGCCCCGCTTGCCACACAACTATAGCCCCAAGCGAGTAGTGTGCTTACAATTTACAACCTCAAAACATTTGTAGCTATTGAATGAAGTTGATGTTACATCTAAGGTTATACTTACCTACATATTATGATCAAGCCAATTGTCGAGCGAAAGAATTTTCTTTCAATGACAGACAATGTTTATACAGCTGACTTAACTTGTTTGAATGTGCAATTTGTAAACGTTTTATTGTATTGAAATGATCAGTAAATAAGTGGTCGATAGGTATATGAAGTCTGATCTAGATTTAATGAAGAATTAGTCCCACTTATCGATGCTTGAAGTTGACTCTACATTCACAAATTTATGATTTTTTTTCTTAGCTTTCTTTCTAACTTATTGGCCTAAGTTATGGAGTGTAGGTAGTAAACCTTTTACTTAGTACATATCCCCATTGTGAGTAGGTAAAGTTTACACAGGTGAACACATATTATTATGTCTCCTTGTTTATGAGATGTTGGCTATTTACATATGTAAGTAATTATGTATTTGCGCGTCACAAAAATGTAATTATGCATTTTCGCAATTTATTATTTTTAATGATGATATATAGACAAGTAATATATTGTTTTTCCAGAGTTTTCTCCATCATACGATGGTAAAACCAAGTTATTTAGGAATGATAGTTTTTGAGTCACGCACGCATAGGCCAGCGAGGATGACATCACTGTTTCGTTGAGAAAATAGCAAGTGAGGTAGGTACATCGGTTATGTAGATTTGTAAGCCTTGCAATTTATCAAATTCAAGAAAAATAGGCTAAGTAGGGCAAAATTCATTTTTACTGAAAGTATAAACGTTCAGTAAAACTATTTTTTTTTTTTTCAAAATTCTAAAACTGTCCTGTAGAGAACTTGGAACATAAAAAACTTTTTAACAAAAAATCAAACCGACTTCCAGAACAAAAAACTACAAAGCAAAAAATAAAATTCTTTTCCGAAGTCGGTGTCTTTTTTACCCATTGTTTTCCGTTTTTCGACACCGACTTCGGAAAAGAATTTTATTTTTTGCTTTGTAGTTTTTTGTTCTGGAAGTCAGTTTGATTTTTTGTTAAAAAGTTTTTTATTTTTCTTTTTTTAGTTTTGGTAGGTACCTCCAATTAACATGATTATCATTTATTGTAAAGTAGGTACATCTCATGGCGATTCCAATAAGCCCAAACACGACTAGGATACTTTGTTTTATTTGAGAGTTCCAGTGCCTACCTTCATCATCAGATCAGTTCGATGGTGCCATTTTCATCAGTACCATTTATTTATAAGTATTTGTTTCATTATAGTCGAGATATCTTATGCCCGTCACATACTTAGCATTTAGGAGTTCCAGTGGCCATCTGTGTCTTCTTCATCAGTTCCACTTCACCAAATGATACTTTTCGAGTGCAAATGATTGCATTGTTGATGACAATACCAAAATCGCTATATGTTTGCCTATAATATTCGAGGAGTTCCCTCGATTTCTCTAGGATTCCATCATCAGATCCTGACCTGATTTCTATGGGACCAACTAGGAAGTATACCCTTTCAAACAAAAGAAGAATTTTTGAAATCGGTCCAGGCGTCTTTGAGTAATCGGGGAACATACATAAAAAGAAAAAAAAAGTTTCCGACGAATTGAGAACCTCCTCCTTTTTTTGAAGTCGGTTAAAAAGCGAACTAAAAAGACGTAAACAAGAGGAAAATCATGTGCTGTGCAGTCGTAGGATACATTGTCATATTCGCGAGCTGGCTGACCAAAACCAGATTAGTTTGCTTTTTAAGCAGTCGGATTTTTAGATTTTTTTAATTAGGCAACTTTTTATATTTACAACTTTTTAGTTTTTTTTTTAGGATTAGGTACGTTTAAACATATAAGTGTTTATATTTTTGAAACCACCTCTTAAAACCCTTTATTATGATACCCCACACGATGGGATTGGAAGAAAAAATAAATGTTCCCCATCTTAATGGAGCCCAAAATCCGCCAGTTTTTCTTTTCCAATTTTAATGTAGCCAGTGACACTCACAGGCTTAAGACAAATTGTTTGACGTAAGAATCATCAAAATTGGTCAACGCGCTTGTTCTCTAGAACGCCACAATAAATAAATATACATGCATACAGACATAGACTAATAAACACATTTCCCTCCTTCGGCAGTCGGGTAAAAATAAATCAAAACGAGAAAAATAAAAGCCAACGAATTTTCATCAGACGATTATTTCTACAAAATAGTATATTATGCAACTAGTGAATAAAAGACGGATTTAAAGCGAGGGCCATAGATGAATCAAGAGCAAGTGAATGATTCTAACGACTGAATCACGACCGTAGGGAGTGATTCATGATGATTGAATCACGAGCATAGCGAGTGATTCAAGTGTTAGAATCATGAGCGACGCGAGTGATTCATGGCCCTCGATATAAATTCCGTTTTATTCAAGAGTTGCATACTATATTTTATACCATGACTTCGAGAAAAAGAAAGATTTATGCGAAAAGCACAAGGAATATTACGAGTAATAAATAAATAAATAAATGGTTTATTACCTTCAAGATTTATATAAAATGTGAAACCCTGACCCCTGAGCTAGGTAACAGCACCTGTGTTTCAGGAACCAGTAACCACCTCCGTTACGTGACATAATTATAATTAATTAAATACCATTACAATTAATATTAGAATTACAATCCAAACAAGTATTCAATAAATATCTTAGATTAAAATCAAAATCATTATTAAAATCCTAAATAACAAACTCAAAATTAAAATCAAAGAAGGAGTTTGTGTATCGAGTATTTTTTGCGCAAGGAGGCGCAAGGAGGTTACATAGCATTGAGATGGACGTCTAGTACATTGGTGTGTTCCAAATTCAAACACCAAAACAGTGATTAAAAGTGCTTTTATTCACTGTTTTCAGTAAATAAAATAAGCTTTTTAGAGGGGGAATGGTATAAAATAAGTTTTTTGGGCCCTGCCGGCAGATAAACTCTATGCAGCTTTTATTAGTCCGGTCCGTAGTTTTTACAGTGTCCCGCAAAACCACCGTAAGAAAATGACGTAAACCGTACGCCCTATTTTCCGGCCGTTTGTCTTGCTATTTGATTGTTCCGAGAGAATAATCGCATGGGAACATTTCTCTGCTACGCATCATTGTGTCTACTGATCACTAATTATTGTACATCAATTTGTGTATCCATATGTTAAGAAAGATATATATTGTGCCCCTATGTTTTCCTTTTTCAGAGTTTTAGTTGTTCATTTGTACACTAGGCCTCTGTTGACATCGCAATTTTCAGCATATTTTGAGGGTTCTAAAGATAATGTATTATCAAAAAGGAAAACATAGGGGCACAGTATACCTATATCTTACTTTTTCAGTTAGTGGAATATCTTTTAAATTGGTCCAATATTGGCGGAGGAAATAGCCGAGAGCCAAATCTCGAATTATGACTTTTACTTCAGTCGGATGTCTGCGACCGCATTTCCTCTTAAAACAATAATGATTCCGATGTAAGAGTGAGTCGGAGCATAAAAACGAATAGAACTATCCCTTTCTCGCAGCGGAATTATAGAAAAACCTGTCAAGATCCAGTTCAAACCCATTTGAACTGGATATTGACAGGTTTTTAGGGTTCCGTAGCCAAATGGCAAAAAACGGAACCCTTATAGATTCGTCATGTCTGTCTGTCTGTCTGTCTGTCTGTCCGTCCGTATGTCACAGCCACTTTTTTCCGAAACTATAAGAACTATGCTGTTGAAACTTGGTAAGTAGATGTATTCTGTGAACCGCATTAAGATTTTCACACAAAAATAAAAATAAAACAATAAATTTTGGGTGTTCCCATAGTTGAAACTAAAACTAAAAATATTTTTTTTCATCAAACCTATACGTGTGGGATCTATGGATAGGTCTTCAAAAATGATATAGAGGTTTCTAATATCATTTTTTTCTAAACTGAATAGTTTGCGCGAGAGACTCTTCCAAAGTGGTAAAATGTGTGTCCCCCCCCCCTGTAACTTCTAAAATAAGAGAATGATAAAACTGAAAAAAATATATGATGTACATTACTATGTAAACTGCCAGCGAAAATTGGTTTGAACGAGATCTAGTCAGTAGTTTTTTTTTAATACGTCATATATCGTAAACAGCAATTTACCAAGTACGGAACCCTTCGTGCGCGAGTCCGACTCGCACTTGGCCGGTTTTCTTTAAAGTTACCTATCGTCTTTTGTTTTAATCTGGCAAATATATCCTGGGTTTTAAGATCTGCTGATTGGCTAATCTTTCTACCACGTCTCGAGATCCAATTTTATAGTTCAAGCACCAGTAAACTGACCGTTTTGGCCTGAAATATTGGTGAAGGAACTAGGTAGCTACAATGTTCAAAGACGAGTTCTCGTAATGTTTTACGCATACATTAATCACCGGCTTATTTTAGTATGCACATGTTTGTTGTGTAAATAATAACGTCTGAGCCCTGGCTATGTCGTAACACTTGGAGGTATGTAGGTAGCTAAAATATCCGGATTTCATGACATAATAGCTTCAGCGTCAGCGGTGTCCAAGACATAAAGTTTGAAAATAGAAAACTATATCCCCAGTTAAAATAAAGCGTATGGCAAAAAACGGCCAAGTGCGAGCTGGACTCGCGAGCAAAGGGTTCCGTACTATTATCGCAAAAAACGGCAAAAAAACACTTTTGTTGTATTGGAGCCCCACTTAAATATTTATTTTATTATGTTTTTAGTATTTGTTGTTATAGCGGCAACAGAAATACAGAACCCTAAAAAAGATGGCGGCTAAATTGGATTTTGTCAACGCGCCAATAGGTCTTTATGAGGAGTGTGAGTGTAACCTTCCGGATCTTTTTCATAGCTTTTTTATATTTGGAATGGCTTTTCAATAATTTTACCCTGACTGAGGAATGTGAGACTATAAAAGTTTAGATATAATTCAATAGTTCTTAGATAACTTCCTCATAACATAGTATCTTGGTTCAGAGAGTTTCTTCCTCGCAGAAGCAAGCAAATCAACATGAGTTACCTCTGTTAAATGTTGCTTCAATACTAAAAACATAATAAAATTTTATTTTATTATGTTTTCAGTATTTTTTGTTATAGCGGCAATAGAAATACATCATGTGTGAAAATTTCAACTGCCTAGCTATCACGGTTCATGAGATACAGCCTGGTGACAAACAGACAGACAGACAGATCGTGGAGTCTTAGTAATAGGGTCCCAGTTGTAGGACGTAGAATAGAAACCAAAGCGAGAATACGGTTATTACAAAGTGAAGAAGGCATCTAAGTACAAATACATTTTCTCCAAACATTTGATTATCTGACTGCTCAAGGCACGCAAACGTGTCTTAAAACAAACAATAATTCTTAGTTTAGCCAAAAATCAGTAAGAAAAAGAACAAACACAGTAATCACAGTACACAAGCCGCAATCAACATCGGTCAGTGGCACCGGGACTGTGACGTAAACATGGAGGTACCAGTGTAAAACCTGCGTAGACTGCCGAGTCTTGCCAGCTTGTGACCTCGATCGACTCAAACCCCGTAGAAAGCGGTGTCGGTAAGCTTCGCGTACACACTCTAGCTTTAGATAAGAGTTATGAAATGCCCTGATAAGGGGATTAGTGTTCTGCTTGCTATTTATGGAATGTAAGATGCTGCATGTATATGTCGCAGGGATATGATGAAAACAGGGAATTGATCAAATCTCTAAGCGATTTGATCAAATCACGGAGGATGTTAAAATAATAACACGTTTTTATCATTTCCCTAAACAAATCTGGTGATTTGACAAATCCCAATAAAGAAATCTAGTGATTTGAACAAATCTCAAAATTGGTTCAGTGAAATGACAAAAATAACTTTTCTGTAGTAATTTAAAGGTTTATTTTGTACTTTGCTTTCCGAGGTAATCGGCTGCGTTATGTTATATGGTCAAAGAATCAGTCCAAGAGCGAGCGAAGCGAGCTCGGGAACTTAGGGCACCCCGACACGGACAGGTTAGGTTCGAACGAGATGACGGGAGCTGAAGTGAGCGAGCAAAGCGAGCGAACGCAGCTCCCGTCATCTCGTTCGTGTTAGGTTACTTTTGACCCTGCAGACAGAAATAGGAGCCCCGCGCAGCGGGGCTACGTCGACTTTGTTACATGTTTTATTATCTTTTCACTGAATCAATTTAGGGGTTTGTTCAAATCACTAGATTTTTTTTGTGAGATTTGTCAAATCACCAGATTTGCTTAGGGAAATGATAAAAACCTCCTCGCGATTTCATCAAATCCTCCGTGATTTGATGAAATCGCTTAGAGATTTGATCAATTCCCTGTTTTCATCATATCACGACGACATATATAATGGCTCTATTAAGTATGTACTTACGGTTACATTTTCACTCGACTACGGCGAAGCGGAGGGTTTTTGAATCGCGGGTACGACTGTTATGTTTTCAACCGACTTCAAAAAGAAGGAGTTTTATTTATTTATAGAGAAAGTATGTATGTTCCATAAAGACTCCGAAACGGCTGGACCGATTTTAATGAAATTTTCAGACAATCTTTAGATTGACCCAGCGGGTCCTTTCAGCGGTTCCTATACGCGGGTGAAACCGCGAGGCGTCCGGTAGTTTATTATAAGTATGCTTTATTGTACACCTTAAAATACATTACTAAAAATAAAAATAAACTAATACACATACAATGGCCAGCCTTTGTATGTTTGTTACGTGATTACTCCGCCAATAATGAACCGATTTTAATCACATTTTTTATTTGAAATATGTTGATTCTCAGGTGCGTCCCATTTAAATTTGATCAAGATCTGACGAGTAGTTTTTAAGTTATTCTTGATAATGCGTATCTTCATATATAAAAGGTTGCAAAACTAAAATGAGAAAATTAAAAACTTTCAACAAAAATATTAAACCGACTTCCAAAACAAAACACTACAAAGCGAAGAACAACTTTCTTTTATGAAGTCCGTGTCATAAACGAAAAAATCGGTCCAGTAGTTTCGGAGCCTATTCGGTACAAACAAACAAACAAATCTTTCCTCTTTATAATATTGGTATAGAAATATATATGAACACCGGGGTGGTTTTTAGTCAGTAGGAGTCTGAAAGACCCTTCCGTCCTCCCCAGGGCGGAGGACATCCAATGAGGATTTTCCACACCGGAACAAAAAAAAAGGATATTATGTAGATGGGCTGGAAACTGAAGGTTCAGCATTTATATGGAAAAACTTGGATTACCATAACACCACGGTTTAATGGAGTTATCTATTTATTTCTATGAATAGATTTCGAGTCTGAACAGGGGCGTAGCTACAGTATCAATGATACGGGGCCCCTAATCCACACGGGCCCCAACATGTGAAAGTATCAATTCGTAAAATGTTGTCCAAAACCTCCCATTTTAATAGATTAGAGGGCTATAATTGATAAATTAAGATGATAAAAGCTGTTTGTTATGATGACAGCTTAATAGCATATATGCGAGTGGGGATACTCCAATTTTCTAGTTTCTTTTGCTCGCTCTTAATTTTTGCTTATATAAAACAGATGGATGTTCGATTCAAGAATCCTGACTTGGATAGCTTAAGCTTTCATTGTGCTTTTTTAATTATTTGTAAAAAAAAAGTTGCCTTTGTTTTGCTGTATTCGGGTAAGAAGGGCCCACAACTAAATCTGATACAGGGCCTCTTTAAGACTAGCTACGCCACTGAGTCTGGATCTGGAGTAAGTGCTTATACTTAAAAAGATCCTTGTTTTCGTCATTCGTCATGCCCTAACCCAGAAAAAACACAGCCATTCGAACTTATGTGCCGATCACATGATTATCATGTCGGCTTGTCATTCAAGAATAACGGTACTTCCAGAGTAATGACATAAGTATACGAGTACCTAATATATTATTACCAACCGCACACAGCTCAAATTGCTATGTTTCTTTTTTTACCCGACTGCCGAAGGAGGGTAATGTGTTTATCAGTCTATGTATATATGTTTGTTCCTATATGGCGTTCCAGAGACCAAACTCGTTGGCCGATTTTGATGATTCATAAGTCAATCGATTCGTCTTAACCCTGCGAGTGTCATAGCCTACATTAAAATTGGACAATAGAAAAATGGCGGCTTTTGGGCGTCATATTGTGGGGGCCCAATTTTTTTTTTTCTTTTATACCCATCGTGTGGGTTATCAAAATGGAGGGTTTTAAAGAGGTGATTACAAAAATATATAATACTCATATGTATATTTAAATGACCCTGACTATAATAACAAATAACTAAAAAGTTGTAAAAAAAAAAATATAACAAAAAACCCGATTGCTTAAAAAGCCTACTAAAAAGACGTAAACAAGAAGAAAATCATGAAATGCAATCGGAGGATACATCTGGTTTTGGTCAGCCAGCTCGCGCTTATGTACCCTCCGACTGCACAGCATGATTTTTCCCTTGTTTACGACTTTTTAACTCGCTTTTGAAGCAGTCGGGTTTTTTGATATTTTGATTTAACTTTTTTTTTCATGTGTGAATAATCTAAAGAGAGAGGAGTGACGAAAAGGATAGGCACACCATAGGATAAAAACATCATTCGATCCATTTGTAAAAAGTTAGATGGAGTTGAAGAGGACTTTGAACATGGTGTTTTCCTTGCATTGTCAAAAAGGAGAGGAAATTGTATTTTTGTCAATGGCAATTGATTCTGGTCTGAAATGATGTTGATCAAGAAATTATAAAAAAGTAAGCTTAACCTGGAAAAAAAAATCAGGTCACCTTCAGTACAATATGGCATTGACTGTTGTAGCTTAATAAGAGCACGCCTATAGACGAAATGGTTTGATAATGTTGTTGGATTTCCATGGATATTTTGCCAGTTTTGAAGAGTTTCCGTATAAGGTGGCAGCAAGACGGCGTGTTTTTAATACAATCCAAAGGTTCTTAAAGGAAAGTCCTTTAAAATTTGTCTGTTCGACAAGGTAAATAACGCGATACCTTGTTATTGAGTTAAAACGAAAGGCAATGCCAATGATTGTGTTATGCGACCTTCCCCGTAGAGCACAAATCTAGACTCCATACTGTTACAACCACAGACATAAATCTAACTAGATAACTCAAGTCCCTCCATCTATATGAAAATAAAGCGTGACACTTTTTCACAAACCATTTAAAACCAAATTTACTTTCCTATGAAAGAGAACAATTCCAATGCCTCGGCCAACTATTTCTATAAATTCTTTACAGCTCATTAAAGAATAAAAACGGCATTTTTCTAGATTTAGGTGGATTTCCGATGCCGATAATGCTAAATGAAAAGCTCAGATTACGATCATTGATCGTAACTTTACTCCGTTTTTTGGCACGCAAAGTACATACAATCGTGTCATCTAGTTAGATTTATGTCTGTGGTTACAACAGAAGACATAAGCTAGGATAAGGATTGGGATCGGGCAGTTCATGTCCATAACGACACGCCGTTTATCATCATCAATTTTTCTCTAAAAATGTCTACATATTTATCTAAATAAAAGTCAACAAGTTGACAAGACATAAATGCCAATTAATCGAAACACGAAACACGTCTGATTGCATACCTTCGCGTTGAACATTACTGTAACATATACCTATAGTAGCTCTATAGCTACATCGCAGTGCATGCGGTGCGACCTCAATTTTCATGTGCGGTGACCCGTCCGCCGTCCATAATGCCAACTCATCTGTTATACGGGTGAGGAGATGCGTGTCGTTCCATAGTGGCAATTTAAAAACATTGGCTTTTTAATATATTTTTTTCTTTTTTTGTCCTCTACTGAGCAGTTTGGCTTCGCACATCTTGGGTTTTTTTTAATATAGAATGTTGTCTTTATGAGGTAATATGAGGCTCATATTACCTTATGAGCCATAGTTTAAAAGTAACTCATTTCAGTTTTTGTGAGAAGATGGATGAAATTTAGATTAGTGAATAAAATTGTATTATGTATTCTTTGTACATTTTTTTTTTTACTTTTGTAAGTATTTTTCTTTTTTGTATTTTTCTTCATGTTTTTTTGTTATATCGTGTTTTTTTCATTTGTATATAGGTAGATATATTTAATTAAGCTTATATCTTTTCTGAGGGTGCGCCAAAGTTCACCTAAATTTTCAACTCCGATAATTGAAAATCCGAAAATGTTCTTCCTAACATTTTTCATCCTAACAATCACAATTCCTAACTACTCTGTCTCTAATGTTCATAATTCAGAAGCATTCAACTTCATAATGTCAGTAGCAATAAACATTTAATATACTTTTATTTGTTTTCCTATATTTTCTCAACATAACTATCTTTTACACTATTATTCAAAGTCATATCTTTTTTGTTTAGATTTATTTTTATTCATAATAATCAGTATTATATACATTAATTTTGCGTAACTTTATTTTCACATAACATGTATAACGTATGAATAACAGGTACCATGGTACAAGTAGTCAAATAAATACATGTTTTCATATACACATTTCAATTAAATTAGTTTAATATTAGCGGCTAAAGCTTTCAAATAATCACTTTTATTGGTGTATTTTGCTTTAAAATTCAATATATATTAAATTCTGTCATATTTGCCGTTGATTTGGAAGTTCATTTTATTTTTGTAGGTAGTACTCATAAATAGAAAGCTTTATAAAAATTTTGAAGACTCGGCAATGTTATGTTTTTTTGTATGTTTTTCGTGAGGTAAAAAAACCGGCCAAGTGCGAGTCGGACTCGCGCACGAAGGGTTCCCTACTTGGTAAATTGCGGTTTACGATTTATGACGTATTAAAAAAAAACTACTTACTAGATCTCGTTCAAACCAATTTTCGGTGGTAGTTTACATGGTAATGTACATCATATATTTTTTTTAGTTTTATCATTCTCTTATTTTAGAAGTTACGGGGGGGGGGGACACACATTTTACCACTTTGGAAGGGTCTCTCGCGCAAACTATTCAGTTTAGAAAAAAAATATATTAGAAACCTCAATATAATTTTTGAAGACCTATCCATAGATACCCAACACGTATGAGTTTGACGGGAAAAAAAATATTTAGTTTCAGTTTCAAGTATGGGGACCCCCAAAATTTATTGTTTTTTTTCTATTTTAGAGTGAAAATCTTAATGCGGTTTACAGAATACATCTACTTACCAAGTTTCAACAGCATAGTTCTTATAGTTTCGGAAAAAAGTGGCTGTGACATACGGACGGACAGACAGACAGACAGACAGACATGACAAATCTATAAGGGTTCCGTTTTTTGCCATTTGGCTACGAAACCCTAAAAATGAGAATTAGTCCAAGAGCGAGCGAAGCGAGCTCGGGAACTTAGGGCACCCCGACACGGATAGGTTAGGTTCGAAGGAGATGACTCTCCTTCATGTTAGGTTACTTTAGACCCTGCAAACAGAAATAGGAGCGCCGCGCAGCGGGGCTCCGTCGACTTAGTTGCTTAAATCTTAAACTTTAACCATGGATATCTTCCATAACCATGGGGTTCCGTGGGGTTGGGATGGTACAGTGAGGTAGCCCCTCTACCCTCCTTTCCCTTTCCCCCTTTCGCGCCCCTTAAATCGATGGAAATTTATGGAATTTTTTATTCTAACCTGAAAACTTTAACCATGGATATCTCCATAACTATAGGGCTCCGAGTAGTTGGTGTGGTACTGAGGGGTAGCCAAACCTCCCCCCATCCCTCCTCTACCCTATCCGCGCCAAAAATCAACGGCATATAATCGAAATTTTAACCTTACACTTATACTTTTTGTTGCTTCTTAATTCACACGCCCAATATTGTTTTCAATACACTTCCTCGAAAACTAGCTCTTATTGCACTACGATTAGGTTCGACATGCAACATATTTCGCACGCGTGCGGTAATAATATTACAGCACGCGTGCGGTAATTCGATTAAAACATAAGAAAAAAAAAAAAAAAAACACCACTGACTATTATAGAGCAGCCGTGTTTTTTTTTTAATCTCGTCATTTTGATTTGCGTTTTTACAGAGTAAATATTTTTTGAATATTTAAATTGTGTTTATAAAAAGAATACTACTAATAAACATGATTATTTTAAACAAATATTACTTTTATGAACAAGTTAACCTTTTATTTGTGTTCTTAATTAAAATATATTTGAATTTTATATTTTTCCTGTGAGGCTGTTTAACGGCTTCATACCTTTGCTTCTCCTTTAACCTGCGAACATAAAGCGCGAAAAAAAAGGAAAGTTAGTCTTAATAATTTGAGTTATTTGTGAAAAATGACAAATTTAAGTTTTGAAGAGAATTCTTTAGATGGTACTCCGCCGGATATTGTGATTGAGGCACAAAATGCTTGCGATAGCCTGTTGCCATCTAAATCTAAGGTGAACAATGAAATATATGGCTGCTGTGCAAAGTTTTCTTCATTGGAAAGTTACTAAAAAGGCGTCGTCATTTTCGGAGCAAGTTTTTTTATGACAAAAATACTTATCGTTTTATTATTTCATTTCTTCGAAAGTGTATTGAAAAACGTCGTTTGATACACGTGGGAATTTGTTATTGCGTTTCTCGGCCCCATAACACCCTCGCCTTACGGCTCGGGTGTTCATTCGGCCTCGTACGCAATAACAAACTTTCCGCACTTGTATCAAAATGGGGTCCATATTGGCTCACCTAAAGTTGTTTACCCGAAATTGTTCTTCCTAACGATTTGTAATCCGAATGATCACTCTTCCTAAAAATTTTCATCCTGAAGTTTTCATTCATACTATTTGTAGTGCTACCGGCGATGTTCATAACACTCGTGTTTCCGAAAGTTGTAATTAATAATATCATTAAGTAAATATATTTAAACTCCTACTGTTTTTTATCATAACGCTTTTATCCCTAAACATAATTACCATAATATTTTCACTCATACTCAGAAAGAAACATTTACCAAGTGTAATAAAAAATATATTTGGTTAGAAGATGATATTTATAGTTTTAATTTGAGGGATGTTTATTATTTGGGGTATGCTTTACATAGCGTACTGAGTTGTGTCTATTGTTAAGTTCATGTCGGTGTATTATCATTACGAGCATGTTTGTGTTAATGCTTTATTAATATAGAGAAAAATTATTTAAAATCATTTAAAACCAGTCGCGGAGGATTAAAATTAGAAGTACATGGATTGACATATGAAAAAAAACCGAATAACAGTGGATAAACAATATTGGGCGTGTGAATTAAGAAGCAACAAAAAGTATAAGTGTAAGGTTAAAATTTCGATTATATGCCGTTGATTTTTGGCGCGGATAGGGTAGAGGAGGGATGGGGGAGGTTTGGCTACCCCTCAGTACCACACCAACCACTCGGAGCCCTATAGTTATGGAGATATCCGTGGTTAAAGTTTTCAGGTTAGAATAAAAAATTCCATAAATTTCCATCGATTTAAGGGGCGCGAAAGGGGGAAAGGGAAAGGAGGGTAGAGGGGCTACCTCACTGTACCATCCCAACCCCACGGAACCCGATGGTTATGGAAGATTTAAGCAACTAAGTCGACGGAGCCCCGCTGCGCGGCGCTCCTATTTCTGTCTGCAGGGTCTAAAGTAACCTAACATGAAGGAGATGACGGGAGCTGCGTTCGCTCGCTTTGCTCGCTCACTTCAGCTTCCGTCATCTCCTTCGAACCTAACCTATCCGTGTCGGGGTGCCCTAAGTTCCCGAGCTCGCTTCGCTCGCTCTTGGACTTTTTCTCACTTTTTTACCTCACGAAAAACATACAAAAAAACATAACATTGCCGAGTCTTGAAAATTTTTATAAAGCTTTCTATTTATGAGTACTACCTACAAAAATAAAATGAACTTCCAAATCAACTGCAAATATGATAGAATTAAATATATATTTAAATTTAAAGCAAAATACACCAATAAAAGTGATTATTTGAAAGCTATAGCCGCTATTATTAAACTAATTTAATTGAAATGTGTATATGAAAACATGTATTTATTTGAATACTTGTACCATGGTACCTGTTATTCTTATATGTTATACATGTTAAGTGAAAATAAAGTTAAGCAAAATTAATGTATATAATACTGATTATTATGAATAAAAACAAATCTAAACAAAAAAGATATGACTTTGAATAATAGTGTAAAAGATAGTTATGTTGAGAAAATATAGGAAAACAAATAAAAGTATAATAAATGTTTATTGCTACTGACATTATGAAGTTGAATGCTTCCGAATATGAACATTAGAGACAGAGTAGTTAGGAATTGTGATTGTTAGGATGAAAAATGTTAGGAAGAACATTTTCGGATTTCCAATTATCGGAGTTGAAAATTTAGGTGAACTTTGGCGCACCCATCAAAATGTACTATTATCCACTGTTATTCGGTTTTTTTCATATGTAAATCCATGTACGTCTAATTTTAATCCACCGTGACTGGTTTTAAATGATTTTAAATAATTTTTCTCTATTTTAATAAAGCAATAACACAAACATGCACGTAATGATAATACACCGACATGAACTTAACAATAGACACAACTCAGTACGTTATGTAAAGCATACCCCAAATAATAATCATCCCTCAAATTAAAACTATAAATATCATCTTCTACCCACATATATTTTTTATTACACTTGGTAAATGTTTCTTTCTGAGTAGGAGTGAAAATATTATGGTAATTATGTTTAGGGATAAAAGCGTTATGATAAAAAACAGTAGGAGTTTAAATATATTTACATTAATGATATTATTATTTACAACTTTCGGAAACATGAGTGTTATGAACATCGCCGGTAGCACTACAAATAGTATGAATGAAAACTTTAGGATGAAAATTTTTAGGAAGAGTGATCATTCGGATTACAAATCGTTAGGAAAGAACTTTAGGTGAGCCAATATGGACCCCTTTTCTGATCCATTAGTTCTTTTTTTATCTCATTGTGTAACGCCTTAGGTGTGACCTGTAATGTTACACATGTATACTTAAATAAATAAATAACATTTGTTTTTTTTTTATGATACGGAATTTGGCTGCAGCCTATAGACGGAAATCGTGTCGCGTCTTTCATCTCGCATGTGATTGGTTGATTGATGGGGTCAAAACCCTTTGCTTTTCCGAATTCACTTATGCAATTAGGCTGCACTGATATGGTTGTTAAAAGGTAGATAATTATGCTACTACCTACTACACCGGTTTAGGGTTTACTCTTTAACTTGAATTCACAAACTTTGAAAGGTAGACATTCTGATGGCCGTAAAGAGTGCTAACTAGTACCGAAAACACTACAAAGCGAAAAATAACTTTCTTTTCCAAAGTCGGTGTCTTTAATTGTTACCTATTTGTTTACGTTTTTCGGCACCGACTTCGGAAAAGAAAGTTATTTTTCGCTTTGTAATGTTTCGTTTTGGAATTCGGCTAGTTTTTTTTTTTTTTTTTTTGTTAAGTAAGTACCTACCTAAAATGCCCATGAAAATCATAACCAAAGACGATTACAATCTTTCATTCTTTTTCGTGTGAGGATCTGGTGTCAGAGTTAATTAAGCCGCCTCTGGGAGTCCTACAGGCTCTGACTTGGCTAGTTCAGACTTACATTAACTATATAAGTCCAGCAGCCTAATTGTGTAAGTAAATTTGGCAAATGAAACAATCTGTTTCTTTCCCAAAAACGACTTTTCGCGATACGAAAAGTCGTTTTTGGGAAGAAACAGATCGTTTCCTTTGCCGAATTCACTTACACAATTAGGCTGCAGATTTCCTCACGATGTTTTCCTTCACCGAAAGTACATATGAATTTGAAAAAGTTACATTGGTACCTAATTTCCCGGATTTGAACCCACGGCCACTGGGCGGCTATCACGAAAGGCTAGGTCTTAGCCACTGGGCTACCACGACATCTATTCATTGTAATACACGCTGCCCTGCTAATTGTACTTGCAGTAATCGTCATTTTTAGGGTTCCGTACCCAAGAGGTAAAAACGGGACCCTATTACTAAGACTCCGCGGTCCGTCTGTCTGTCTGTCTATCACCAGGCTGTATCTCATGAACCGTGATAGCTAGACAGTTGAAATTTTCACAGATGATGTATTTCTGTTGCCGCTACAACAAATACCTACTAAAAACAGAATAAAATAAATATTTATGTGGCGCTCCCATACAACAAACGTGTTTTTTTTGTAATTTTTTGCGATAACGGTACGGAACCCTTCGTGCGCGAGTCCGACTCGAACTTGGCCAAAATGACGTCTCAAGAAGGGGAATCCATACATAAAAAAATATTTTCTTTTTTTTAGGTACAATTGAAAAATTAACGAAAAAAATAATTGTTGTTTAGGTATCAATAAATAACTTTACGCGCTTATCTCCAAACCGCCATTTTGCAAGTAGGTACCTACTGCGTTTGCAATAAGCCCAAACACGACTAGGATAGTTACATTGTTTCATTTCGGCGTTCCAGTGCTAAGTCTATTATTGATGTTGTCGCACCTAGTTTAGCTATTATCTTTAATAATTGTAACGACTGTGGGGAGTTTCCTGACCTAATGAAGAATAGTAAAAGGATGTAGGATCGAAAATCGAAATAAAGCGCAGTATCTTCTTTAACTTGATATATTTCAAACTTCTTAATATTATAAAAATTACACGCAACCAACTTTGCTAACATTCCGCCATCTTCTCATACCTTTGTTTAAATCAGGTAGTACATCAGACCCTACAAATTATAGACCTATTTCAGTACTACCTACTTTTAGTAAGATATTTGAGAAATTAATTTTAGAGCAATTGCAAAGATTTTTTAATAAGCATAAATTATTACATAGCAAACAGTTCGGTTTTACAAGGGGTCGTTCAACTACTGATGCCGGTGTTGAGCTTTTAGGACATATTTATAATGCATGGGAAGATAAGTGCGATGCCCTGGGAATCTTTTGTGATTTGTCCAAGGCATTTGATTGTGTTCTTCATGAAACGCTAATCAGGAAACTCCGCCACTACGGGATCCGGAACAGCGCTCTGGATCTTCTTACTTCTTACTTGAGTAATAGGATTCAGACTGTTGACGTTAATGGAAAAAGATCACCCGGATCTATAGTAAAAATGGGATTCCCGCAGGGCTCGATTCTTGGTCCTTTCTTGTTTCTTATTTATATTAATGACTTGCCTTACCTCATAAAGGATAACCATGACATAGTGTTGTTTGCAGATTATACTTCACTTTTGTTTAAACTTAAACGGCAGCAGCTGGTTACTGACGAAGTAAATAGCGCGATCTCAAAAGTAGTTCACTGGTTCAATGTTAACAATTTACTCCTTAATGAAAAAAAAACCAAATGCATTAAGTTTACCCTACCTCACGTTAGGCAGGTGAAAACTGATGTGTTGATAAAGGGCGAAGAATTGAATCCTGAGAATAGCACAGTATTTTTAGGCTTAACTTTGGATGCTAAGCTTCAGTGGGGCCCACATATAAATTGTCAAAGAAGCTAAAATCCGCAGCATATGCTGTTAGAAAAATTCGTAATTTAACTGACATAGAGACAGCCCGTTTAGTATACTTTAGCTATTTTCATAGTGTAATGTCGTACGGTATTCTGTTGTGGGGAAATGCCGCCGACATCCAGAATATCTTTGTTTTGCAGAAAAGAGCTGTTCGATCAATATATAAATTAAGCCCGAGGCACTCTCTCAGAGAGAAATTTAAGGAGATTAATGTAATGACTGTGCCCTCTCAGTATATTTATGAAAATCTTTTATATGCTCATAAAAATATAAAATTGTTTAAAAAATACAGTGATATCCATAACATAAATACTAGGAACAAACACAAATTTGTAGTACCTACAACAAGGCTCAAGAAGATAGGTGGCTCGTTTAGATGTCAATGTGTACGCTTTTATAATAAGCTTCCAAGCCACGTACAAGATCTAAGTCTTAATAAATTCAAATCATTCATTAAACGTAAGTTGTGTCAGAAAGCGTTTTATACTATTAAAGATTACGTTGAGGACAAAAAGGCTTGGGATTGAGCTGCTCCAATTAATTTTGATTTTTTTTATATTTTGCACCGTGAATTTTGTTTTTAATTTTGATATTTTTTTTGTTTTCTTGCAATGACAAGAATATTTACTTTTTAAAGTATTATATTATTTTATTTTTATTATTGTGAATGTGAAGACTATGTGGATTTTTGTTTTTTATTATAACTTAGTTAGTTTTTACTCATGGTCTGGCAGTTTGAGTAGTTTATGCGGCCTACCCGAATGTCCTTTCTTTGGTATTGTTCGTCGAATCGTTGAGCTCCGTAAATTCTGAGTTGAGCTGCTCGTTTATTGACAAATGCGTGCACTGACTGGACAGGTCCACTCAATCTGGCTGGTTCTTTCCTCAAAAGACCATTTCAGACATCTGTCTACATGGTCTTCACATGATATAACCAAGATTTTGTCAGGACTTTAAAAGAGACTGTGACCTCTGAGTTTGTTTCGGCCTTTCTTCTCAGAGTAGTCAGATAGGAAACGCCGACCTCATCTAGTTTTAAAAAATATGATCGACGTGTAAAAGAGTTTGTACAAACCAACTTACAGAAATAAAATCATTTATCATTTACCTTCGGGCTTCATCATCAAATCAATAACCTTATATTGCGTAATGAATTTGGCAGGGCAAAGGATAATAATATGAACAATCAACCAATCACATGCTAGATGAAAGACGCGATGTGAATTTCTGTCATCAGTAGATAGGTACTATTTATAACTATTCGAGATATTATCTAATACCCGTGACATACCAATCATTAAGGAGTTCCAGTGGCCATCTGTGGTCTCCTTCATCAGTTCCACTTCACAAAATTATACTTTCTAAGTGCAAATGATTGCATTATTGATAAAATTACCAAAATCGCTACATGTACCTTTGCCTGTAATATTTGAAGAGTTCCCTCAATTTCCATGAGATCCAGATGCCCACAAACTTTTTGCAAATAACCCTTTTCTTGCAGCCGGGTGAAAATGTTTTAAAATTTAAAACTTCAATTTTCCCGCCATGTTTTTTAAAGTTTTGTCTATGGATGACAAGGACTCGACGTGTTGTTTCTACTTATATTTATTGAGATAAATGCATTTGCAAAATAATAGAAAAGTTACATAGTTTTGCGCATTATGAAGTGGCCATAACATTGCTAATCTTACCCACTCTTTTAATTTTTTTGTAGGCATTTAACTTTTCAATTGCTATCAAAACGCAAATCCGCCATTTTGAGTGAAAGTCAAAAAATTCGTTCTCTATGCTCAGTCACTAATGGCGTGTCTTGTCTTTCTACTACACGCGCTAAATCGTCAAAATGGCTAAGAAAAAAGGCGACGAAAAAGTGAACCAAGCTCCTCAGAGTGATAATGAGGAGCCCAATTATGACGAGGAGCCCGATTTCGAGGATCCAGAGGGTTTCGTTGATGATATTCCCGATGAAGGTGGGCAATTTTCTGTGACAAGTTTAACCGGCCATATGCGTCACCCACGCATTTTACAACTTTTCATTCATGTTGTTACTATTTTTAACGTAATTGTGAGGTTTAGTGTGTGTTGGCAAGTGTACACGGTTAAAGTTATGAACTATACCAGTGATATTAAGAAGTGTAATGTAAGTCATAAAATCCTAACCTAACTTTGACGTTGCAGAATTGTTGGCCGACCTTTTAGAGCAGGAACCTAAAGAATCTGACAGTTATGAGAACGTGGTCGTGGTCGACGGGTGCCCGCAGGTCGGACCCGAGCGACTGGAGAAGCTCCAGAGCGTCATTAATAAAATATTCAGCAAGTTCGGAAAGATTCGCAACGAGTATTACCCAACGCAGGAGAATGGAAACACGATTGGCTACATTTTCCTGGAGTACAGCAATCCTCAGAACGCCGCCGAAGCCGTGAAGGCGACAAATAACTGTAAATTAGATAAGCAGCATACATTCTTGGTGAATTTGTTCACTGATTTTAAGAAGTGAGTACCCCTATCTCTTAAATTCAAAACTCAAGTTTCCAGGAGCTAATTATTCAAGAATATGAGTTATCATTGGTAGTTCATTGAACTCTTCAAAAGTACTAACAATATGACCTTGTGACAAGTCAATTAGATGTTTTCCTGCTAGCACTTATCTTAGTCACCTATGGACATGATAGTAGAATTAAAGTTGAACTTCACAGAAAGTTGTGATAGCAACTTTCTCTGATAGACTAAAAAGATTTCAGTAGGTATTTTGCTACTTATTTTTCCATATTGCTTGCAAATACAGATAATTATGATGAAATTCCTAGCAGAAATATTTGTGCCACAATTTTTTAAACATTTCAATAGTCATGTTAATAGTTCTCGCTAAACTTCGGGGCTGCCTTGATGTTAGCTTTCCGATGTGTAAGGCACAAATTGATGCTGTTTTTGTATGAGATTTAATACTGCGCAGCCATTGTAGCCAACTTCAGCAAGGGCTTGGCTTGGGCAGCCAAGAAGTTTGGCGAGAACTATACTTGTTGTTATGTAAATAAGCAGCAGTATTTGGGACTAACACAAACAAAACAAATAATACTTTTTAGTTACAGTTTTATATTCAATATCATTGTTTCCTCATCAGGTATTCAGACATCCCTGATGAATGGGAGCCGCCAGCACCTCAACCGTTCAAGGTTGCGTCCGACTTACAATGGTACCTGATGGACCCTGATGCATATGATCAGTTCTTGATTGGCATCGGCACTGGTGTCTCTCTGCAGGTGTGGCAGAATGCCCTTCCTGAACCTTCGCTTATGCAAGAGAGACCGGTAAGTTGTATATATAGTAAGTCTTTTTAGTTTTAGTGTCAAAGCCAGTCAAACAATATTGTGATGTGGCCAAGAACGAAAGCATCTAATGTTTCAATAGTAGAAATATGTTTTCTGTATTTATATTGGGTGCTTTTTCATAGAGATTGTTTTCTGCTAGAGCACTTTCTATGAGACAGCATTGTTGCAATGTTGTTGAGTTACAACATCTGTAGCCTTTTACTTAACAATATTGACACATATCATGTTTAAAAAAAACATGCTTCAGTTTACAGAATGAGATCTTTAATAGAAGATTGTATTAAAATCTTCTCAAACCTTTTTCTTTTGTTCTTTTTACATACAATGTTAAATAAAAGTGTTTTTTTATTTTCCATGCAGAACTGGACCGAAACCTATGCCTCATGGTCACCACTGGGCACATACCTAGCGACGTTCCATTGGCGAGGTGTCGCCCTATGGGCTGGTCCCAAGTTCTCGCAGTTCCAGAAGTTCTTCCACCCGGAGGCTCGGTTCATCTCGTTTTCACCATGTGAGAACTATATTGTTACATTCTCACCGACTGGTGATAGGGGCGAAGACAAGAAGCTCATTATCTGGGATATCAGGTTAGTAATAAATGTTTTATTCCTTTATTAAAGCAAAAAATCAAAATAAAAAACAAACCTATATACAAATACAAAGAGGTGAGGGAAAAGCGCTCATTGTGCTTCAAAAAATTCGTCCACATCAATGTCAATGGGAAATGTCCCAGAACGCTGGCAGAAATTGCAACGTTGGGTGGGTGGTTAATGTGATTCTCTGGCCGAAGCAAAGGCCAGCCCTCTGGTCACGTTAATAATAATAGTTATAAATAGAGATGTGGTATCTGAAGGAATACAAGAATATAAGGAGGAGCCATATGTGTTCTGCAGTTTCTGCCTACGCCTATGGAAAAAATCCGCGCTTTTATGTATATATATAGCTGTTTTTTTATGCTATTTATGACATTGATATTGTATTTGGCAATTAATTGATGCTTAGCTGGTCTTGTAGAAACATAAAGGTACATTAGAAAGTTCAGAAAGGTTATGCCAGGAAGGTGAGATGCAACAGTGTAACAACTTTAATTTTCTTAGATCCTTTACATATTTCATTTTCAAATTAGTATTCAATCAGAATGCTGGTAAGCATGACTAGGTTTTTTTAAGATAGCTGTCTTTTCTTGTCTTATCTGTATATAAAGTGGCAAGACTGCCGCTGGCAGATGCGGGCATACCGCACTAAGTACTATTAAAACCAAATTGATGCCAGAAGCACACCAAAAACCTGTACAATTTGCATGTGCGTAAGGAGCCTTTAGGAAAATTAGTCACATCCCATCAAATATGTGCATTGATCTGTAAATGATTGGAAACACAAGCATAAAAGAAATATACATAAGTCAGTAGACAGTTTTACTGCTACTTGACACAGATAATCTGCAAAACAAGTTAGTTGGCCAAACATCTTGCTAAAACAAATATACAACTTTCAAATGTTCTTAGCTATATCCATCAGCCATCCTAACTATCTAGGAACCTCTCTGTATTGACGGTGTGTTTACAAACATTGAAACAAACAAACAAACAGCTGGACCAATAACAAATTATCTGTAGGCCAAATATTTGTTCAGTGCGGGAATCAAACCAGCAGCCAATCGCTCAGCCACTGCTCCAACCATATCTTACGTATACTTCTAAACTACAATATACAAACTATCACCTTTCTAAGACTGTCTTGAAAAATAAATTTCAAAACTTTTAAATACAGTCAATTGAGTTGTTCGAAATCACGCAAACGGGTTTGTTATTATGTATTCTCGTCGCGTCGTGTGAGCTGAGAGTCTGAGACAGTTAGAATACCAACAGGTATCACAGATTTGCATGCAAACAAAAACTTTTCTTACAGAGAATAGTCCTTTAATGTGCTTTTAAAAGGCTCATTACAGTAATGATGTAGAAAGTCGACTTTTGTAGTTATTTTGTAAGACTTATGTAAGGAAAGTAAGCAATTTACATCGTATATAGGAACTAACCTATAAATGTTGTGAGGAAAATAGAATTGCCTTCAGAAACATCTTCATATTACTCAAATGATATTGTAATATGGTAATAGATTTAGGCAGGTGGCAGATAAACTAGTTCTTAACTTTCTATTTTATTGTAATATCTGTTAATGTATGTCTGAAATAGCCAAGTCAGAGGCCACCAGAGATGGCCACATCTTCACGAAAAAGAAAGAAAGATTGAAATATATTTGATTGATTATTATAATGTATTGCATGCTTTTGGCGATGTCAAGCTAGCAATGGCTAGTGGCATGAACCTGTGGTGACTAAAAAATCATGAAAATTTCTATTATCTTAACTAATGTTATAAAATTGTATGCTTGTATTTAGCTCTAGAATTTCTGATCTGATTTCGAAAATTATTTCTCTGATAGTAAGCGACACTACCGCTGAGCGTCATAGGTTACTTCTCAAAAACAAATATGGGTCCTGTAGGTGGGCCACGTGGTCAAAGCCGCAGGACAAAAGCTAGTTTAAAGCACACTTGTGTTCTACATTCCACCAGTTATTTATGTTTTCTCTTTCCGATTCGTGGCAATGTGTTGAATGCATCAATAGGCCACTTCTCTGTCCAATACATTGTATCTGTCTGGGTTCTTTAGCTTGGTGAGACACTCATCCTGATGATATGAATATTATGTCTCTTTAATCTCCTATAACGTAAAATTTTGTCTCCAGATAGTCCAAGGGCAGTTCGCAAGTTATTACGATGCATTGTTTCTGTTACTAAATCATCTCATTTCCTACAGGACGGGTCTGGAGAAGCGTAGTTTCCCGCCGCCGGACGAGTACGTCACATGGCCTGTGTTCCGCTGGAGCAAGGACGACCGGTACTTCGCCAGGCTCGGTCAGGACGTCCTCTCTGTGTATGAGACGCCTAGCTTCGGTCTGCTGGACAAGAAGTCTATCAAAATTCCGGGTATCAGGTAAGACATTATCCTTTTTTTTCGCACTTAAATTACTGTTTGGTTGGATAAATCTTCAAAAAACCTATCACAGTATTTTACGCACCCTTAACAAATTTGTCATATTAATTTTGCTTTCCTGAAACTTGGAATTTGTAACGTATAGTTTACATTTTATGCCTGATTAAAGTTAAACGAATAGTTTTTTATAAATAAGTACCTTGAATATAATTCTGTAAATGTGTTAGTTTATTTATTTTATTTTTTGCGTCAGCAATATATCCAATTATCAATATTTACCTAACCTAATGCATACCTTGTTGTTTTATAACAGTTTGTATGTAGGTTATGAATTCAGGAAGTAAACCTACTTTATGTTGCAAATATGTATTTTTTTTTATTCAAACAACAGTGTTAAGTAGGACTTAAAGATTTTTTGGGATATAAAAACACTAAGGCCCACTTGCGGCCACCCTGTGTTATCTTACTAAAGCCGAATTAGTAGCTAACTCGGCCCATCATATGAAATATTTATTATTTAACTTCGTGTTAGAAACTAAGTCTGAGAAGTCTTTGGTACAATTGGGCCATTTTATCATATTTCTTGAAGTGCCAAAAAGCAGCTAAAATTCATACATTATTATTCTGTTCACAGAGACTTCAGTTGGTCGCCTACCGACAACATATTAGCGTACTGGGTAGCAGAGGACAAAGACGTTCCAGCCAGGGTGACACTCCTTGAGATTCCCAACCGCACTGAAATACGGTCCAAGAACTTGTTCTCCGTAGCCGACTGTAAAATCCACTGGCAGAAGAGCGGAGACTACCTCTGTGTTAAAGTAGACCGTTACTCCAAAGTAAAGAAGGACAAGAATGAAATCAAGTACTCGGGCATGTACTGCAACTTTGAAATCTTCCATATGAGAGAGAAGGAGATCCCGGTCGACTCCGTAGAAATCAAGGAACCTATTCAAGCGTTTGCTTGGGAGCCTGTCGGGTCTAAGTTTGCCATCATCCATGGTGATCCAGCTAATATCTGTATTAGTTTCTACCAAGTGAACACTGGTCAGGCTCCTACTTTGTTGAAGAAGTTTGAGAGGCAGCCTTTCAACCACCTATTCTGGTCTCCCTCGGGACAGTTCATTGTTCTCGCTAACCTTGGACTGACTGGTGGCGCTTTGGAGTTCTTGGACACTAATGATTTCACTATCATGAATGTCTCGGATCATTACCAGGTGTGTATCCGACTTTTTACTTGGGATTTTTTGTACATAGTTGAGTACTTTTGATTGATCCATCAAAAAATGAGAAAAAGATATCTTATCCATGTCTTATTGTTATGACATTTTTTTAAATCAATTGAAGATCGAAGCATTAGTTACCCGCCTATTTTGCTTACGGGTTTGATTCGGTTTCTTCATTCGGTCCATCCTAGCTCCTCGATGAAGGTCAACAGCGCCCTGGTGCTGCCGACCATCTCCTGGAGGGTACCTGGGTCACCGAAGTACCACCACCACCCTGTAACTACTAGTAACTAGCGATTACAGGGCACCTTAGGAGCAGATGTGCTGCTGTCTCATCTTCCACAATGCATGCTCTGCGGAGTGGGCTGTCCGTCATTCCTATGACAAAAAAGCATCTTTTAGCCGTAACGACTAATCGTTACGGCTGTGACTGCACACAATTGTGGCTTAGTTAGATCGAAACGTGATAGGATGACATTATAACTCCACAATACAATTGTAGGAAGAATTTTTTTAACCAACTTTTCTCTGCAGATGTCTGGTATTGAATGGGACCCGACCGGTCGCTTCGTGGTGACTGGTGTCTCCTCACTCAAGAGCAAGATCGACACTGGTTACTATATCTGGTCCTTCCAAGGCAAAATTATCAGAAGGTCAGTAATAAAACTATTTTTTAAAGTAACCATGTTAAAAATGTTTTTTAAATGAGGTTAAAATAGTTGTTAACATGAGGTTAAAAAACATTTTTCTCTTTTTCAACTCTCGAGTTAAGTTTTTCGTGCCAGTGGGCATAAGCTAACGTTATTGTTTTTTACAGAGTGATGAAGGAAGGTTTCGCGCAGTTCAACTGGAGGCCGAGACCTCCGACGTTACTCTCTGAGAAACAGCAAAAAGACATAAAAAAGAACCTCAAGAAGTACTACTCACAGTTCGAGTCTAAGGACCGCATGCGCAGTAACAAAGCCAGCAAGGTATGGTCTATTATTATTGTAGAAAAGATTAATAGGCTAGGTCGAGCGATGACCTTTGCAGGGTGGCTGGTAGCAGCTGGATCAGACGTGACGAAAATGGAAGCCAATGGCGTGCAATGAGGGCAAATATCGTTTTTGAATTTGCAGCCATTAGAAATGCCTTATTTTAATTAAAATGCTGCCGTGCACTAAATAACAACGTTTAACAGCTAGGTGAGCACAAAAACGGAAGCCCTCATTGAAGAGGCCTATGTCCAGCAGGCGACTGCTATAGGTTGATGTTGATGGTGTGGTTAATAAAAAAAAAGAAGGCTGCCCAGTTCAAATGGGACTAAGCTGGATATGTCTGGCCCGGAAAACTCATGATAACTATAAAAAGGGGTCAAGGCAGACTATGAAGGATATGGCAGTATGACTTGTATTAAAGAAGTAGAACCGGAAAAAGTTGACTGAAATCTAAATTCTTCATTTTAGGCTCTCATCTCAGCTGATGTTAAGCGATGATTTGGTCGATGATGGAGGACGACTCTCTTGACTTCCCCCTAGGTTATAGCTATCGGCCAGGTTTTGTTACCTCCAGACCAATGTCCTGATGTTCAACTCTCATTTGGTTGAACTAGAACTTGCTGAATGTCTTTGGATTCTTACTCTGATAAAGGTAACATATGTCTAATGTACTTAACATTTCGTTTACAGGAATTAGTGGCCAAGCGCACGGAGCAGATGAAGAAACATATAGAGTACCGCGAGGCCAAGGTGGTGGAATGGAACGAGCAGAAGCCGCGCCGGCTCGAGCTCAGGAATTGTACGTATCACTTTAATTTTAACAGTAATAGGTTCACGATGACATTATCTCACCTGGTGGACGGAAGCTAAGTAGCCACATACGAGCTACAAAAATGAAATGACGTCAAAGAAATCTTTCATTTCGCAAGCAAAGTTCTCCGCGATTGGCACATAAACAACAACCATCGGACTAAACACAACCGTTTGGTCAGAGGAACCTTTTTAATGAAAGTTGCGGCACTTTACAGCTTGTGCCGCATACCTCCATAAGCTTTCCTATAAGTAACTTTTCACTGTTCAGGTTAACGTTTGAGAAACAAAGACAAAGACTCATTGTTGATTTCAATGTGATCTGCTGTTCTGTAATATTGCATCATCATTTTCTAAGAAAGTTTGGTTCAAATAAATTTCAATAGATGGCGCGATATGCATTGATTTGTTATTGAATTTCGTGTAAAATTACGATTTTTTAGCATTGATCATAACAATTTTATGTTCTTGTTTATTCAACTCTCCTATGCACGAAATTATGGAATATTGGGCTCTTAATTCATATTTCAAAGATTATTTGAACGGATCATTTAAAATTAATTCAAATAGATTGGGGGGCGGTTTTAAATTTTTGAGACATTCTACTCGATTTATTAAATTTATATTGTAACATATTTTGATACAGTGAAATTGTAAAAACGTGCAAAAAATTGTCTAAAATAAATATTCTCAAAACAAGTAAACCCTATTTACTTGGAAGTCACTGCCAACACCATCAATCGTTCGGGAAAGAACCGACCGCGTTCGATATACTTTTAGTAAAATAATCAGTTTAGTCAGATGTATAACGCTAGTAGTAGTGCAGTACTTGTTTTCTTCCATACTTCTCTATCACTCGTCATCTTAACAGCCCCTCGTACTTGTCATATTATCTTTCACAATTGTTTCTGTTGGTCTTGTATTTAACTTAATATATGTAATTATTAATTTTCGTTTTTCTCCTACAGATGTTGACACAGACGGTATCGACACCGACTCGACAACAACGACGGTAGAGGAAGTAGTAGAATTTTTCGTGAAAGAAGAACAAACGGTCATCGAGTAGTCACCATTCCGCGGCAACGTTAGGGGTCGGTGAAAACCGGCCTCAGATAAAGTCCGGAATACGGACATTTTTAATAAACAGACCATAAAATATACAGTGTTTTTTTATAGCTTCATCCCGGTAACGTCACAAAAGTATTTTATACGCGAACGCGAATTTCAATATGTCAATAGGTAATGTTTATAGAAATCATATTAAATTGATATGTTTCAAATGGAAAACGGCCTTTTAATACCTGTTTGTTGTATTTAGTTTTGTTACATTTATTTATAAGATGATGGTATGAAATAAACAATTGATTAACATCCGAAAAGGGCGAATTATTTATGGACACAGCTAACTCAGGTTTGTTTTCAAAATTATGGGAGTGAAAGTTTGGGAATTACCGAGTTTCATTTGCTTTTGAAGATCGTGAAGTTGTTTTGCGATTCATCAATTTTATAGAATTGATGTTGGGGTATATTAACACACCTGTAAGTAATGTTTAACATTCCCTTTCTTATATAATTAGAAGTGCAAAAGTTAAAATTAATACACCATTATGACCATGCAATAACAAAAGGTGGGAGTGGTAGTCTTAAAACTACCACAATAAACGCTGAAGCGGTGTACGAGGTTTATATGGGTTCGATTCCTTAGGGTGGGTGGCGCTGAGTTTTCTTATACATCACGCCTGCTTTTTGGAATGGCTTAGGCAGGGGTGCAGATACATTTCACCTGGTAACCTCGCCTTTCGAGTAAGGAGGCAGAAAACAAGTCTTGAATTATTTACATACTCCATACGAGTATTTATAGTTCATAAACTAAAGTGTGTCTTGTCTTGTCGGCCACAAACTTAACTACAAGGCAAAAGTTAAATTAAATAGGTAAGTACAAAATGCATATCCGCTATAAATGGAGACGCTCTAGCACTCTCTGCTCTAACATGACGAACGCGTCGTCGCGCCAACAGGGGGCGCTTTTCGATTTCGCTTTACAAATGAACGCGACGGTCGCGTGTTCGTGCGATGATCGCGTTGTATTAGGACTGCGCCTAAGGCTTAGTACCGACTGCTGCTTTTTAGCCGCAAGGATTTTATTCCGCGCGATTTTTGTCTATTTCTACCTGTTCATAGAGCTCCAAATATGTGCGCGAATATAAAACCGATTTTTTGCGGCTTTTGTACGCAAATACGTGCAGCTTCATACAATTCCATGTCACAGAATTTTCGGTATATAACCGCGCGGCTAAAAACCGCAGTGCGTATTAAACCAAGGGGCGAGCGTATTGACATTAACCAGATTTCAAGATGAATGCTAATGAAAATGTCCTTGTGCCAAATCCAATAATCCTTGAAGCATAATTATCGAAGAATAAGTACTTATGATTCGATTTAAAAAGCTTGATGACATAGTGGCCGAGCGATTGGCTGCTACGCTGTGGGTTCGATTCCCACATGTAACAAATATCTATCAGCTGACCTACAGATAGTTGTTCTGGATCTGGTTTTTTATCTATGTGAGTGTAAATGTTTTAAAACGCACCCATGATACCAACAGGAGTCATATCTAATGTTCCTGAATTCGATGGTTATATTTCATTCGCTACGCTAAATAATCAAACACAAAATGAAGGTGTGGTTATTTACTGCAAAAATATAGATCAGTACAGCGTTGAGGAACCGGAAATGTTGGCTTCAAATTGTCTTATCTTAAAAATAAGCACAAACACTAATTGTTGCTGTCTATCGTCCACCTAGTCATAAAATAATCGATAACTTTTTAACATCCCTTAACGATTGTCTAAGCATACTATCATCATTCCAAAATATTATATTAGTTGGCGATATTAATATTGATATTGTTGAAAATTCCCAAGACAACAGATCCTACACCTATCTCAACCTCATCGCTTCTCATGGTTTGCTCCCAGCTCACACAATTCCTACTCATAGTCGCACGTGCTTAGATCATATGATGATAAAGACAAGATTACCAGCTAAGTGCTATGTTTCTCAAACTTCAGTTACAGACCACAACAGCGTTTTACTTTATCTAGACCGTACCAGTTAGAAAAGCCAAGGTATCAAAACGTTTAAAAAAGTAGACGACGAAGGACTTGAAAAGGATGTTAAAAATATAAATTTCCAATGTATTTACAGCATTTCAGATGATAACGAGGCAACAAATTTTTTATACACTCACTAAGTCAAGCCATAAATGATAACACGAAACTTATCATTACATCAAAACGTAAATTAATATTGAAGCCTTGGATAACACCGGGCCTTCTTAGATGTATGCGAAACCGTGAATTACAAATTAAAGTATTAAAAAATCCAGATAATGAAATAGTACGTGCCACCTACAAAAGATACAGGAACTTTTGCAACACCTTATTAAAGAAAGATAAGCAAAATTACGAACAAGAACTGATTAAGCAAGCAGGGAAAAACAACAAGAAACTTTGGAAAGCAATTAAAAATATAACATACTAGCTGACCCGGCAAACTTTGTTTTCCAATAAAAAGACCAAACATTTATCTACCCTACCCTACACTACCCTACCCTACCCTTTTTTTTTTTTTTTTTTTTTTGATAACGCTGGAAAAAAATGCATTACGCATACCCGCCCATGGGGGGAATGGACGGGCTATGTGGGACTCCCCGGGCAAGCCCGGTATACCCACTAAAATAAACCAGCGCACTCCCGCATCGTCTGTGTGGAGGAGGACTGGGAAACCGGCACAGCCTTTACGCCCAGTCCTCCGCCGACGACTGCCCACCATAATGGCGGGCCCCGCACGCCCCTCCCTCAGCGGAGGGGCCCGGGAATGACCGTGAGTGATCGGCCATTCCCGCCCGACGAGGGTGGTGATTGTGCAATGCAGACGACAGGCGCCCCCGCACCTGCCGCCCGCTAATCACCACCAGGGGGTGGGCGCAGGCGATCGTACATTGCGACATGGCGTCCTCGCAAAAGGAGGCAACCGCCGCCCAGGCCTCCCCGCTCCCCAGCATGGATTTACCACACCGGGAAGCGAGAGGACCTGCCAAACACCTCCTCAGGGCATGACGCAGCTACGCCCCCGCTGGGCACACCTAGACGGTGTGCCGCGCCATGCTCCTCACCGCGCTGGACCTTTACGGTCCCCTCCGTTGCAGCATCTGGCCCGCGAAGCCCAGACGCCGCCCTCCGCGTGTGCGGCGAAGCGTCGAGACCGACGCTCCGCCGCCTCCTCCCACCATTGACTTGTCCCTGCCGACCATCCCACGTCAAAGGAGGGTCGGCAACGACAAGTCACTACCTCCTCATGGGCCCACCTCCCGCCCCCGAGCCGCAGCCACCCCCACTCGCAGGAGAGATTCCGGGCTGCAGAGCCAGGTGCAGAGCGGGCAAAGCCCGGATGCAGAGCCGGGCAAAGCAGGGTGCCTCTGCACCCTGGTCAGTGCACTCGGGGAGCTCAAACCGCACGAGCGCCGAGTGCAAAGCCAGGTGCAGAGCGGGCAGAGCCGGTCACTGCAGAGCCGGGCAGTGCAGGGTGCAGAGCTGGGGTGCCCCGGGCGTCCCCCCCCGCAGGGGAAGGCGGCCCGCCCAGAGGCCAAGAAGTGAGCCCCACCGCGTTCCTAACCACCTAACCTACCTACCCAGACTACCCCTTCGTCGCATCTGGAGTGTCCCCTGCTAATCAGGGGAACACCCAGAGCGACGCCTCCCCCCCCACCACCCCGTCAGATATTCGCCACCGCCAACAAGAACCCACGAATGGGAAGTTATTGACGGTGCCCAGGGTGCACCAGCCCAACGGGTTGCTCTTCCCCCCGGACATATCCGAAAGAGACCAGCAACCAACTAGGCCAACGTGGAGGTTACCTGACCCGCACCCCACCCTACCCTACCCTACCCTAACCTACCCTAACCTACCCTTCCCTACACTACTAGGGAGATCGAGAGTGCGGTGAGGTTTGCTAAAGCCCCTCACCCAGCTACACAAATGCCCCTCGAGTTCATGTGCCTGGCAGATCGAGAGTTGCTAGCCAGCAACAATACGCAGACGGTGCGTATCTTCACCGACGGCAGCAAGATTGAGGGGAAGGTCGGAGCCGCATTATCCATTTGGGATAATGATGGTGAAGTCCGGAGCCTCAAGCTTTGCCTTGCCGCGTACTGCACCGTCTACCAGGCGGAACTCCTGGCCATTTGGAAAGCGACCGAGATAATCCTCGCGCGGCAAGAAGCGAGCTATGGCTTGTACAGCGACTCAATGGCAGCATTGCAGACGCTTGCAAGCCATAGCTCTCTCCATCCCCTGGCATTCCACGCGCGCGCCAATTTGGCTCAGGCCCTGGCCCAGAACAAAGCTGTGTCTTTGTTCTGGGTCAAAGCCCACGCGGGCCTGCCGGGGAATGAGCGAGCGGACGAGCTAGCCAAGGAGGCAGCATTGTCGTCACGGAGGAAGCCGGACTACGACCAGTGTCCGGTTTCATTTATCAAGCGACTGATCCGTTCGGAATCGCTTGATGAATGGAATCGGAGATATGTGTTGGGCGAGACAGCTTCCGTGACGAAAAGGTTTCTTCCGGACGCAATAGTGGCCTTCCGTATTGTGAAACAGGTACGGCCCTCAGGTGTTCTCACGCAGGTTTTGACGGGGCACGGTGGGTTCTCTGAATACTTGAATCGCTTCAAGTGTAAGGAGAGCCCATCGTGCGTCTGCGATCCAGGCGTGGCAGAAAGTGTCCAGCACATAATCGTAGAATGCCCGTTATTTATCAGGGAGCGCTACCAACTTGAATGTGAGCTGGACATGAAACTGACGAACGAAAGTATCAATGGGTTCATGACAAAGCAAAAAAGGGAAAGGTTCCTAGCATACTGCCATAAAGTAGCCACTGTGGTTATTAACAGAAATAAGACTTGATGCGCACTGTGCTTCATTATTATGTAACAATATTCAAATGCAAGCACAGAATGCGGCACAGTTATGTATAACCAGTAGTATGTTAAGTTAGTACCTAATTAGTTGTGTAAGATGATCTGTGATACATTATTTACTGTGATGACTGCACTTTTTATGTTTTATTATCCCTAATGTTTATATTTTACTGCACCTATTTTATGTTCTTATGTTTTTACCCTAATGTTTATTTAAAATCTGTGATAACAACACCGACTGTATAAACTCTGTGATAAACAGCACCACTATTGTAAGAAAATCAGCATTATTGTATATTTTATTTTCGTAAACCTGTGATAAATAAATAAATTATGCCATTAGATAAGATTAAATAAAGTGGGATTCCCACCCACAGTATGAAAGAAGAAGAATGCAAGAAAGATATAGGAAGAGGAAAGAAAGTACGAGAGGCATAAAAGATTGAACGGAATGTTAGAGGTTTAGCACAGAATAGGCGCCAAATTCTGTGGCGGGGATTAGTGCATACAAAAAAAAAAATAAAAAAAAAAAAACCTACCCGACCCTACACTACCCTACAATACTCTACCCTACACTACCATACCCTACCCTACCTTACCCTACCCTACCCTACCCTACCTATATAGCCTATGTCCTTTCCCAGGTCTCAAACTATCTTCATACCAACTTTCATCTAAATCGGTGCAGCGGTTTAAGCGTGAAAAGGTAACAGACAGACAGACAGACAGACAGACAGACAGAGAGAGTTACTTTCACATCTATACTATATAATCTATACTTATAATATTATAAAGAGGAAAGGTTTGATTTTTTGTTTGTTTGTTTGTTTGTATGAATTGAATAGGCTCCGAAACTACTTGGCAGATTTGAAAAATTCTTTCACTGTTGGATAGTCCATTTATCGAGGAAGGTTATAGGCTATATAACATCACGCTACGACCAATAGGAGCGGAGCATAAATGAAAAATGTTACAAAAACGGGAAAAAATATTCCTTTTTGAGAGCTTCCATTGCGTGCGCTGCGTAAATGGTTTAAGTTACGCAAATATCATCTATGATGGAATTGTTTCTCTTTAAAAGTTCTAAAAAAAAGTCCGTGACACCATATGTCTATCTTTTAAGGTGGACTCACAATAGCAAATTTTATGTTCTAAATTTTAATTAGATCAACGCTGCCGGTAGAAACAAAAGTTGGTTGCATTCGTATAGTAGTATATATATTATTTCTTATTCAAATAAATAGTTCAACAAGTTGGTAGGTAGATAGGGTAGGGTAGGTAGGGTAGGGTAGGTAGGGTAGGGTAGTGTAGGGTAGGGTTGGGTAGTGTAGGGTAGGGTAGTGTAGGGTAGGGTAGTGTAGGGTAGGGTAGTGTAGGGTAGTGTAGGGTTGGGTAGGGTAGGGTAGTGTAGGGTAGGGTAGGGTAGGGTAGGGTAGGGTAGTGTAGGGTCGGGTAGGGTAGTGTAGGGTCGGGTAGGGTAGGGTAGTGTAGGGTAGGGTAGTGTAGGGTAGTGTAGGGTAGTGTAGGGTCGGGTAGGGTAGGGTAGGGTAGGGTAGTGTAGGTAGTGTAAGGTACGGTAGGTAGGGTAGATAAATGTTTGGTGTTTTTATGGCAAAACAAAGTTTGCCGGGTCAGCTAGTATATATATATATTATATATAATATTATAAAGCTGAAGTTTTTGTTTGTTTGTTTGTTTGTTTGAACGCGCTAATCTCAGGAACTACTGGTTGGAATTGAAAAAATATTTTTGTGTTGGATAGTCCATTTATCGAGGAAGGTTCTAGGCTATATAACATCACGCTACGACCAAAAGGAGCCGAGCATAAATGAAAAATATTGCAAAAACGGGCAAAGATATTCCTTTTTGAGAGCTTCCATTGCGTGCGCTGCGTAAACGGTTTAAGTTACGCAAATATCATGTATGATGGAAATGTTCCTCTTTAAAAGTTCTACAAAAAAGTCCGCGACAGCATATGTCTATCTTTTAAGATTGTCTCACAATAGCAACTTTTATGTTCTAAATTTTTTTTTGATCGCCGCTGCCGGTAGAAACAAAAGTTGGTTACATTCGTATAGTAGTATTTTATTTCTTATTCAAATAAATAGTTCAACGAGTTGGTAGGTGGGTAGGGTAGGGTAGGGTAGGGTAGGGTAAGGTAGGGTAGGGTAGGGTAGGGTAAGTTAGGGTAGGGTAGGGTAGTGTGGGGTGCGGGTCAGGTAACCTCCACGTTGGCCTAGTTGGTTGCTGGTCTCTTTCGGATACGTCCGGGGAGAAGAGCAACCCGCTGGGCTGGTGCACCCTGGGCACCGTCAATAACTTCCCATTCGTGGGTTCTTGTTGGCGGTGGCGAATATCTGACGGGGGGGGGGAGGGGTAAGCGTCGCTCTGGGTGTTCCCCTGATTAGCAGGGGACACTCCAGATGCGACGAAGGGGTAGTCTGGGTAGGTAGGTTAGGTGGTTAGGAAAGCGGTGGGGCTCACTTCCTGTCCTCTGGGCGGGCCGCCTTCCCCTGCGGGGGGGAACGCCCGGGGCACCCCAGCTCTGCACCCTGCACTGCCCGGCTCTGCAGTGACCGGCTCTGCCCGCTCTGCACCTGGCTTTGCACTCGGCGCTCGTGCGGTTTGAGCTCCCCGAGTGCACTGACCAGCTCTGCACCCTGCTTTGCCCGGCTCTGCATCCGGGCTTTGCCCGCTCTGCACCTGGCTCTGCAGCCCGGAATCTCTCCTGTGGGTGGGGGTGGCTGCGGCTCGGGGGCGGGAGGTGGGCCCATGAGGAGGTAGTGGCTTGTCGTTGCCGACCCTCCTTTGACGTGGGATGGTCGGCAGGGACAAGTCAATGTTGGGAGGAGGCGGCGGAGCGTCGGTCTCGACGCTTCGCCGCACACGCGGAGGGCGGCGTCTGGCCTTCGCGGATTCTGGCCAGATGCCGCATAGGAGGGGACCGTTAAGGTCCAGCGCGGTGAGGAGCATGGCGCGGCACACCGTCTAGGTGTGCCCAGCGGGGGCGTAGCTGCGCCATGCCCTGAGGAGGTGTTTGGCAGGTCCTCTCGCTTCCCGGTGTGGTGAATTCCATGCTGGGGAGCGGGGAGGCCTGGGCGGCGGTTGCCTCCTTTTGCGAGGACGCCATGTCGCAAAAGGAGGCAGCGGTGGGGGTGGGAGAGGGCGGTTGTACGATCGCCTGCGCCCACCCCCTGGTGGTGATTAGCGGGCGGCAGGTGCGGGGGCGCCTGTCGTCTGCATTGCACAATCACCACCCTCGTCGGGCGGGAATGGCCGATCACTCACGGTCATTCCCGGGCCCCTCCACTGAGGGAGGGGCGTGCGGGGCCCGCCATTATGGTGGGCAGTCGTCGGCGGAGGACTGGGCGTAAAGGCTGTGCCGGTTTCCCAGTCCTCCTCCATAAAGACGATGCGGGAGTGCGCTGGTTTATTTTAGTGGGTATACCGGGCTTGCCCGGGGAGTCCCACATAGCCCGTCCATTCCCCCCATGGGCGGGTATGCGTAATGCATTTTTTTCCAGCGTTATCAAAAAAAAAAAAAAAAAGGGTAGGGTAGTGTAGGGTCGGGTAGGGTAGGGTAGGGTACGGTAGGGTAGTGTAGGGTAGGGTAGGGTAGGGTAGGGTAGGGTAGTGTAGGGTAAAATAGTGTAGGGTAGGGTAGGGTAGTGTAGGGTAGGGTAGGGTAGGGTAGTGTAGGGTCGGTAGGGTAGGGTAGGGTAGTGTAGGGTCGGGTAGGGTAGGGTAGTGTAGGGTAGGGTAGGGTAGGGTAGGTAGTGTAAGGTAGGGTAGGCAAGGTAGATAAATGTTTGGTCTTTTTATGGCAAAACAAAGTTTGTTGGGTCAGCTAGTTTATAATATTAGTATGGATACCAATAAAACAAAACAGCAATCCACACAATTAATCTCAACAGACAATCCTATGAGTCCATAAATTCAGTTAACTCATTTTTTGCAAATGTAGGAAGGAAACTGTCAGAAAAGCTACTCTCACAACATATAAATTTTCCAAATTACAATGCCAACAGCCATCTGATAAATTCTCCTCAAAGATCATTTGTCCTTCTGCCTACTGACGAAGAGGAAATACAGTCCTTAATAAGTAATTTAAAAAGCGAGTGTGCGGTCGGCGTTGATAATATATCTGGATCCTTTTTAAAACGTTTTTCCAAAATTATTAGTCCCCCACTAACATACTTATGCAATCTCTCCTTTTCTACTGGAATATTTCCGCAGGCATTCAAAACTTCTAGGATTGTACCCGTATTCAAAGCAGGAGACAGATACTGTGTTAATAATTATAGACCAATCTCCATACTGCCATCATTGTCAAAAATATTAGAACGATTAATGAACACCAGGCTTACTAAATATCTTGAACAAAACTCTCTCCTATCTCCATCTCAGTTCGGATTTCGATCTGGCAGGTCAACAGCTGAAGCCGTCCACGAACTAACAGATCACATATTTAATAAGTTAGATAGTAAAATGAAGACCTTAGCCATTTACCTAGACAAAAAAAGACAAAAAAAGACAAAAGACAAAAGATATTTATTTCAACTGGGCCACCAAGCGGCACTTTTGAATGTCACAATTTAAATTTAAATGGAATACAAGTTGATTCTACCGTGCATTCGGAAAGTAGCTAGTTATGGAGAAGAATGCACAAGAAACTCCATACTTTTTAAATTTACATGGAATAAAAGTTGATTCTACCGTGCATTCGGAAAGTAGCTTGTTATGGAGAAGAATGCACAAGAAACTCCATACTTACTCTTTAAAAAAAATAAAAATGATTCTACCGTGCATTCGGAAAGTAGCTTGTTATGGAGAAGAATGCACAAGAAACTCCATACTTACTCTTTTAAAAAAAAAAAAAGATTTTTACAATATTTAGGTACATGAGTACATATACATTAATAAATTCACATATGTGAGGACAATGCACCCAGAATAGCACTACACACTACCTACACTATGTAAAGGTATAAAGTATTAAAAGTACTCACACATGTCTGTGCAGTTATACAATAGGTACTAGAAAAACATCAACATCCGAAGCAGTTGAGTTATGACCAATCCCAACTGACGGCGCCCGTTCACGAACATGACGCATGAATCGGCACCACCCAGCTCAACCATCATGAAGGGAACCGAATGATCCAACACACGCGCCACCATCAGAGAGACATTTGAGAGAGCATGACACACTCAACTGCCAGGGCACACACAAGTCAACGAACGACACATAGGTATAGCAAATGGTAGATTTACAGTTGGGTACATAGTACCCACACACGTGCTGTGCAGCTATACAATACTAAAAGAAATCGAGTCTATACAACACAAACATAAACATATCATTTGTTTTTGCGCCCTAGTGGTTGTGGAGCAGGACTAGCATTGAGCCAAGCATTTTTATCAGTGATATAATCCCCCAACTTATAATATGCCTGCCTGCATAGTGTGCGTTTTATACAATTTTTAAATTTCGTCTCATTCAGTTCTAGAATATGGGGAGGAATTTTATTGTAACATTTTGTACAGTACCCCATGAAAGATGAGGCCACTTTTGCCAGTCTGAAACCTGGTTGAACTAATTGGTCCCTATTTCTAGTAATGTAATTATGTCTGTCTCCGTTTTTACTAAAAAGATGTAAATTCTTTCTCACGTACATAATGTTTTCATAAATATATTGACAAGGAACCGTCATGATGTTAATGTCCTTAAACAGTTCCCTTAGAGAATCACGGCGGCGAAGATTGTAAATCGCTCTGATGGCTCGTTTTTGCAGAATAAAAATAGACTCAATGTCTGCAGCCCTTCCCCATAGTAAGATACCGTAAGACATTATACTATGAAAGTAACTAAAATAGACTAGCCTAGCGGTATCCACATCAGTAAATTGACGAATCTTTCTGACAGCATAAGCTGCCGAACTCAGCCGCCCCGCAAGTGATACTAAATGAGGACCCCATTGTAACCTTGAGTCTAGCGTGATCCCCAGGAAAACCGTTTTATCGACGAATTCGAGCTTCTCCTTGTTTAATATAATGTCACAATCAGTACTTTTGACATTTGGCAACGAAAATTTTACGCATTTGGTTTTTTTACCATTTAATACTAAATTATTGGCAGTGAACCAATCCTGAACCTGCCGTAGCGCGTTATTTACTTCGTCAACCTGACAAGTACGTCTATTTACTTTAAAAACTAAAGATGTGTCATCAGCAAATAACACCATATTTAGTTTGCCTTCGAATAAATGGGGTAAATCGTTTATGTATATTAAAAATAAGAAAGGACCTAAAATTGAGCCCTGGGGTACCCCCATTTTCACATTTAACCCCGACGAATTCACACCGTTTATTTGAACTAATTGTTGTCTATCACTCAAATAAGATTTAATGAAACTTAACGCTGATTGACCTAGCCCGTAATGCTCAAGTTTCAGAAGTAATGTTTCATGATTAACGCAATCAAACGCCTTCGACAGGTCGCAGAAGATACCTATGGCATCCTGCGACTCTTCCCACGCATTAAATATGTGTTTTAATAGGGTGACACCAGCGTCAGTTGTACAACGTCCTTTGGTGAAACCATACTGTTTATCATGTAAGATGTTATTCGTATTAAAATGAATGAGCATTTGATTTAGCATTATCTTCTCAAATACCTTGCTGAAAACCGGCAACACGGATACTGGTCTATAATTATTTGTGTCTTTACTGTCCCCGGATTTAAAAAGTGGTATAACCTTACTATATTTCATTAGATCCGGAAAGACTCCTTGATCCACACACAAATTGAAAATCAAAGCTAAGTACGGCGCTATAGTCTGAATAATAGAGGTACAAGCCTTGATGGACATTCCCCATAGATCTTCGGTCGGTTTTATCTTGATTTGCTTAAAAGCTTTTATTACTGTTAAGGGGTTTATATGTGAAAAGTTAAATTCATTGGGGCAGGCTGAAACGTTCGCGTTTAATAATCCAAAAGCTAGCGAGGGCGAAGAATTTAAGGTTTCAGTAGTTTTAATTGGGATGTTGGTAAAGAAATTTACAAACTCTTGAGCAACTGTTTTGTTATCTCTAATAAGTCCGTGTGTGGTCTCAAGTGTGTAATCATTATTATTTCTTTTATTCCTGTTCGTTTCATTGTTTATAATTTGCCAAACCGTCTTGATTTTATTTTCTGCAAATTTAACCTTATTGCTAATGTACAAGGCCTTAGCTGCCTTACATGTATTTTTAAAAATTCTTGAGTAAGTAGCAACATACTTATTAAACGTTTCAGTATTAATAAAAGGCTTAAGGCCGTAAAGTTCGTAAAGTCTTTCCCTACTTTTTCTAAGTCCTGTAGTCGCCCAGTCACTGAATAAAAACTTAGGGCATATAGTTTTAGTTTGCTTCTTAAAAATTGAATTGAAATCTTTTTGAACCACTGAAAAAACTTCATCATACAAAATATTACCATCATTCACTGTGAGGTCCTGATCTCTTAACTTATTGATTAAAGTGCTGTTAAATTTATTTAATTTACCGGATGTTATTGGTCTGGATTGAATCTGCACTTGTTGTTTTAGCATAATGGACTCAAAGGCCACCAGTAGCCCACTATGATCCGAAGGCAAATAATTAATAATGGCCTTGTCAAAGTAGTTGCAGCAACAAAAAACATTATCAATACATGTAGCAGAAGTCAATGTAGTTCGTGTTGGTTCCATAAATACATGTGACAAATTAAATGATTTAAAGAGATTTAATAACCTACTGCTATCTGAATTTTCTTCTAGAATATTAATATTAAAGTCACCACAGACAATTACTTGTTTATTACCAATTGCAAGTTTAGCCAAAACATCTTCCATTACTGACTCGAATATAGAGTAGTTTTTATAATCAGGGGGTCTGTAAACGCACACTATGACATGCTTATCCAACTCAACACAGGACAGTTCAACACTATGTTCAACTGATAGGTCTACTATATCTTTACGGGGTTTTGATTTAATACCATTTTTAATTAATATAAGTGAACCCCCATGCAACATAATATTTCTGTTAAAACAGCTGCCCACAGTATAATTTTCATAATTGATTAGCATTGCATAATCTTTCAGCCAATACTCAGTAAAACAAACAATTTCGAACCTTGTTTTTTCCAAAAACAGTTCGATTTCTAATTGCTTCGAAGAAAAGCCCTGAATATTCTGATGGAATAATTTCAGAGAATTCTGCTCAGACCTTTTCTTGAAATTAAATTTTTGCGAGCAAGAAGGTACCTTTTTGATGGTGGATATACTCTTATTTATTCTGTTATTGGTACCCTCCCTTGTCCTATCAACTAGTTTAAAGAATAAATATTAATAGCATCTTTGCTAACGTTATTCAAGGTATTTACCACCTTTAAATTAGTACTATTACTAATATCAATAATTGTTGGATACTTCGACATACTACTTATGTCTGAGTTTATTGTATAAGATAATAGCCCTAGTTTATTGTATAAGATAATATAAGATAATAGCCTATTTGATGTCTTACCCTAAGAGGCAGATACAAAGTATTGCCTGTCGACTTTAATTTATCAACAAAAATGTTGATGTCAAAAAAAACTAGTTTGTCACTATAGTGACTCACAAGAAAGTGCAGATGCTTATTAAGCATGTGAATGTGATTATTTTGTCTATTTGACAATTTATCTAAGTAAGGGAAGGCACACAAAATAATTTTATTGCAATTTAACTTTAACATCTCTTTTACATACTCAGTGATGTCATCTTTTTTTACATTTTTACTATTACCTACAAATACAGTTATATTGGTATCTGGTTTATATAAATTCTTTGTCACAGATTCCATTATTTTCTTGTAAGATGACCCGGGCATGCAATAATTAAAAGTGGAATGATGCTGACTGCCATTTATTAATTTACCTAAACCCCTTCCTACACCATCCGAAAACATAACCGAATGAAAACCTTCGTAACTATGACTAAATAACAAGCCAGCACTCTCAGGCCGGTCTACTTGAGGCAAAGCCTGTACTATATTAGATATGTCTTGTACGAAGACACTATCTTGAGGCACCCTCTCAGCTTGGACTGGGTCCTCCGTAGCATCAGGCTGGACTGCAACTAGGTTTGAGACTGTCTGGCAGTTACACTGACACAACACTAACTCATTTGCGGCCAAAATGTGTTCTTTTATTTGTAATTTTGAATTTACATATTTATTGTAAAGAGAACTAAGTCTGTTCTCAAGTACCTGGATTTGTGTCTGTAAGCGGTGTGTGTCAATCTCATAGATATTTTTGCTGTCTTCTAATTTAATTTCATAATTATTTAATTTATTAAGTAGGTCAACACGTTCTTTCCTGAGTGGAATATTTTTAATGAAGAACTTGTGTTGTTTCCTAAACTTGTTACAATTTCTTATTAGTCTATTTAGTTTTGCATATTTCTTAAGTTTCTTATGACTAACTTTGTTAAAAAAATTCTGATTTAAAAAAGAATCTTCAGTTAAATCAATAGTAGGTATTGAAACAGGCTTACAATTAGATTTAATAAGTTCATCATACAAATGGCAAGTTTCATCAACCTGGGTTGACTCCTGTTCTTTTTGTAATTTTAAAATATGAGTATTTGCATGAATCAGTTCTTGTTCAAGATCCCTAACTTTATTTAAGGCCTCCTCATATAGATAACTGCAGTTATTGAAACCATCCGTGACTACCCTCAGTTGGTCGCGTTCATCCACAACATTCTGGTATTGCTGACTTAGTTCAACTAGCTCCCGTTTAAGGATTGTGTTTTTATATACAATATTCTCAACTTCTACTTCACAATCCTCTCTTTCTTGCAACATCTCACGACATTGGCTTTGTGAGTCTTTCAGTTCCTGGAGTGCTGTTCTCAATTAAATTTCTAAGTCCTGAGCAGTAGCCTTACGGGTCAACACAGGCATGGTTTCAGGATAGGTTACTGGAAATAGAAATAAAGTAACGGTGAGAAGCAAAGGAATAGAGGAAAAACAAAATAAAATAAAGTAAAGCTGGAGATAGAGGGAATATTTAGTGTAGTTAAGTAGAGAAATGAGGTAGGCTGAATTTGGATTAAAAAGCTATTTATTACTGAATTTAGTTGCTTTTGATTTTATTTTTATTTTTAATGTGGGTACGGTGCCCAGAATCTGAATGAATGTTTTATTATAGTTTTCTAGTTAAATTATGCAAAATAACGATCATAGCGTTATGTTAATGTTTATTATTAAATTATCTGAATATATTAGAAGAATTATGGGCATTGGGATCTTGGATTTGTTTCGTTTTCTAAGAAGTCAACAAAACGATTTAGATTCACTGCACAGTACTAAATCAACAGAATTTATACGTTAAAACTAAACGAGAATGTATTACAGGGTTAAATGTACACTTTGTGTGCTATAAATAAAACAATACTGCCCTTAGAATATCCGTAGTTCCGCACTTTAGACCTCAGTTGTCAGCTGTTCGATAGGTTACCGGATCAGTGCCACAAACTTTTGTATAACTCGATATTTTGCCAGTAAAACAATAATCCTGAGTATTTATAGCGTTTTGTTGTGTTTATACTTATAATTAAACATTAATTGCACTTAAATACTAATTAAATATAATTTTAAAATACGGAACACAAATTTGACATGTCATTCGGACAGTCATATAGATTTAGCCAAAGCATTCGACACAGTATCTGTTCCCATTTTGATTAAAAAGCTCGAAAAATATGGAAGTTAGAAGTCTGCCGCTGCAACTATTCACAAACTATCTATCTAACAGAACACAAAAAACAAAAATAGGAAATTGGGTTAGCGATGAACTTTCTAACCAATACGGTGTTCCACAGGGCAGTATCCTCGGCCCAACATTATTCTTTGTTTATATAAACGATTTATGTAATATCAGTTTAGAAAAATTATCACGTTTGCCGATGATACTGCCTTGATATTTCATGCTAACACTTGGGATGAGGTTAGACAATATGCTCAACAAGGGTTTGATACCGTCTATAAATGGCTGCATTACAACTTGCTAACCCTAAATGTGGATAAGACGAAATTTATGATTTACTCACTTAAGCCGCAAGATCAACCTGATTTCGACTTAAAAGCTCACTCTTGTGATAATATCAACCAGTGTTCCTGACCTGGCTTGGTTAAAACTAGTTCCATTAAGTATCTTGGTATAATTATAGATTCCAGACTCAGCTTCCAACAACATATCGAATCCCTCGTTAAACGTATACGCAAATTAATTTATATATTTAAAAACCTACGACATATTTCCAATTCATCAGTTCTTAAGAAAGTTTACTTAACATTATGCCAATCACTTATATCATATTGCATTACCACATGGGGCGGTTCCTCTAAATCATACATGATCAATCTAGAAAGAGCCCAAAGAGCAGTATTAAAAGTTAGTTGCTTTTTCCCAATCCTATACCCAACTTCTGAACTTTATCAACACTGCCAGGTACTTACAGTCCGGCAATTATTCATTATCATGACGGTATTAAAAAAACACGCTGAACTACCCCTAGATCCCGATCTCCTAACACAAAACAGAAGATCAACCAATGTTTGTCCAATCATCCGTTACAACACTAGTTTCTCTCAACGCTTTTTCTGCTTTCTTGGTACTTTTCTGTACAACTCTATGAATAATAAACTATTTATATACACGCATACAAAAGAGGTTTGTAAAAGGAAATTAAGAAATTGGCTGTTAAACCTTGACTATATTACCACGGAAAATATTTTAAAACCAGTGTCATAAACGCATAACACGCACATTTACACTCACACTCTTACACTCACACATTTACACTCTCACATTACACTTATACAATCACTCATGCACACATCCTTCTCATTTCTCCATTCTCATTAGTTACATAGGTACCTACTTATTGTTTGTAGGTACCTACATACTTTTCAGGGAATAAGATACTTCTTTTGTATATTTTTCGCTGAATTTTTAAATTTTATTTATCTTTGATTTTGATTTTAATTCTCTTTAAACTTAATTTTCATTTAATTTAATTTAATTGTATTCTTCTTTAATCTTAAATTTCGATTTTGTAAAGACTACACGTAAATTATTTCACGGTTAATTATTCCTCTATGTAAAATGGGTGATCTGTAACACAGGGCCTTACCTATCTCAGACACCCTTCTCCATATAAGGTTACGTATTATGATAGTCTCTGTATTTTGATGTCGAGATAAATAAAGATTTTTATTATTATTGTCCTTTATTTAATTTAATTTCTTATTTTATACATTTTTAAATATTTAAAAAAAACACATACAAAAAAGAAAAACATTTAAAAATATAAAAAACAGAGGCCCATCGGTATCGGGAACAGTGTCCAAGCTACCGGCGGTCAGGGCTCCAGAGAGAGGAACCTCCTAACAATACGAGTCGTGTCCAGCATTACTGCTTTAATAAGGTCAGAGCAGACTGACCCGCCTTTGTAAAGCCGTTTTTATTCGTTCTGGTCTTATTGAGATTTGAATTTGAAATTTAGAAGAAATGAGAACGAATGAAAAACGGGCGGAACGCCGAAATACGGTTATACAGTACTATATTACGAAGTGTATTTTCTATTCTTAAAACTCTTTAAAAGCCTTAAATCTAGCTTGTGTAATAATTTATGAAGTGCTCTAGTTCAAATATATATTACTATTGTGTGTTATACTGTGTATAATTTGCCTACCATGTACCTGCATATCTGCGGCGTGTAACGTCTCAGTCTGATTCCCCGAAACACCTTGCTGCATATCTACTGCACGTGGTGTATGAGCTGTGGCAGTCAAGTCTACGGTGACGCGCGAGACCACAGCGCGCCCGTTTCAGCACGCGCAGATTCCTGCTGCCTACTCATCTACCGACCTGCTGACTAGGTGCACACACTGATAGTGCACCATCAGCCGTACTATCACACCGTGCCACGTCCTGTCTGCTGACCTGCCTACCTGCCCGATTGCCTGCATGTCCGTCGTTGCTGACTGATCACCTGCCTACCTCGGACATTCCACGCCTTCCTGTCCGAGCTGCTGCCTGGTTAGCTGCCCACGACGTGCGAAGCCGACCCATAGTTCTGTTCTCTATTTTTTTTTTTAAATTTCATAGCTTTAATTTAATTTTATCTTAATTTTATTAACGTGGCTTACGTATAGCTCCACTGAGCTATACGTAACGCTACAGTTTGGCTCAGATTATTATTATTCTTTATTATTATATTTCTAGAGAAAATCTATTTTATGTACTTATTATTTCACATGAGCAGTGGTGGCCCAGTGGTATCCGCCGCGACTTACAAGTTGTAGGTCGTGGGTTCGAGCCCAGGCAGGCGCTTTAATAATAATAATAATAAACAATTTATTATTAATTCTGTGGCCTGACTTGTCAAGCGTGACAACTGACAACTGAAATGGACGCAATCCATTAACGAAAATGTCATGCGCGCATACTTTGGGGCTACAGAGGGAGGAAACAACCTGACCGCGTACCGTGTCCGGATGCTCTCTTTGTTTCAGGTGCTTGAGCCAGCCGTCAACGTTTCAGCCCAACGACTTTCGGATCAGGTGCGGGTCATCCAGCGTAATCGTATGTTGGATGATACTGTACTTGATCGTAATCGTATGTTGGATGATACTGTACTTGATCGCCTCCGAACGGAAATGGGTAACCGTGTCACTGCCCCATCGTCGCAGGCTGTGGTGCTACCACAGTCCAACCACGCTGACGAGGAGAGTAGTGACAGGGTTACAAACGTAAGTACTCAGTGCAATGAGGAGTTGAGGAGTGCTTTGGAGTGTGCTATTCGGGAGTATCGCTACATGCCACCCGAACTTAGGCCACGATTACCTCGTTTGCCCATGCATAACAAAAATAGGGCGCTGGTGGCTGTTCTGGATTCGCAGTTGTCAAACTATTTTGATGACTGCGAAGACCTCACTGATACACATTCGATCATGTACTGCGCGGCTGTAGCGGCATGTCGTGTAGCTCACGTCAAATTTGTAGATGACAGAGCTACACGACCGAAACCAGCCGTACCGGCTTGGCAGTGCAGGATCGAGCGTCGTATTGGTGGGGCCAGAGCACTCATTGGCAAACTAATTTGTTTCAGGGAGGGCAATAATCGCCCAAGAGTGATGCGCTTTGTGAGACGGGCATTTTCGGGGACTGATGTCAGCCCCCGAGACTATATATCCCGTGTCACAGAGCGCATCGACTTCCTGAAACAAAAAGTGTTTGCATGGGCAAACCGTATTCGTAGGTATAGGCGGAGAGTGGAGCGATACACCCAGAATCGCACATTCCAAAGTAATGAAAGGTGGGTTTATCGGGCCTGGGAGCGACCCAACCAAGGTGTGACTGATACGCGCCTGCCGGATGATGATGCCATGTGTTCATTCTGGCGCAGCATCTGGTCGGTACCTGTCAGTCACACCGAAGGTGAATGGACTCGGGAGGTCGAACGAGCGTGCGATGCAATACAAGAAATGGGGGCTATCACGATCAGCCCCCAAGATGTAGCCCGTGCAGTCCGTCCGTTGCCAAACTGGAAATCTCCAGGGCCGGACGGGCTGCACAACTTCTGGATAAAGTGGCTACAGAGGTCGCACGCTCGTTTGGCATCTCAGTACCAGGCAGCCTTAGAGTCTGGTTCGCTACCCAAGTTCCTTACAACAGGAATAACCCACCTGCTCCACAAGTCTGGTAGCACCGTGGAACCCAAAAATTATAGACCTATTACATGTTTACCAACGGTCTATAAGGTTCTTACATCCATTTTGAGAGTTAAAATTAATAAACACGTCGACGATAACTCGATCATGTCGGTCTCTCAGAATGGATGTAGGAACGGGTCCCGCGGTACTAAGGAGCTGCTCCTTTTAGATATGGCCATTAGCCAACAGGTTCGGCGTTCCCGAAAGGATCTGTCGACATGTTGGATAGATTACAAGAAGGCCTATGACTCGGTGCCTCATACATGGCTCATGAGGGTGCTAGAATTGTATAAAATAGATACAACTCTACGCACCTTCCTGATGTCGTGTATGGGGCAGTGGAGCACAGTCCTTCGCTATCCAGGATGTCGAAATATCCAGAGGAATAGCGAACCTGTAAGGATCGAGCGAGGTATATTTCAGGGCGATAGTTTGAGCCCACTTTGGTTTTGCCTGGCCCTGAATCCTCTAAGCATGCTGCTGGAGAATTCAGGACTAGGCTATCGGTTGAAGAGAGGTGGTCAGGTTATATCTCACCTCCTTTACATGGATGACCTGAAGCTCTTTGCCCCCAGCAATCTCCAGTTGATGGAGTTACTGAAGGTAACTGAAACTTTTAGTAGCGCCATCAGGATGGAGTTTGGTGTGGACAAATGTGCGGTCATGCATGTAAAGCGAGGGGAGATTTTGGAATCCGTGGGAATTCAACTTGCGGATTCCATAAGCCTGAGATCCCTCTCTCCAAACGAAACCTATAAGTATTTGGGTATGTCGGAAGCGTTAGGTATCAGCACTACTGACATGAAGCAATCGTTGAGGGAACGCTTCTTTGGCCGCCTGAAAAAGGTTTTTAATAGCCTTCTTTCGGGTGGAAACAAGGTGCGCGCCTTCAACGGTTGGGTCATGCCGGTATTGATGTACTCTTTCGGCATACTCAAATGGACTCAAACGGAACTCGACGCCCTGGATAGGCGGGTCCGTACACTGCTGACTGCATATCGAATGCATCACCCACGATCGTCGGTCATGAGATTGTATATCCCGCGGAAGTGTGGAGGCCGAGGCTTTTTAAATGCCAAGAATCTCCACAACCGTGAGATATGCAATCTCAGGGAATATTTTCTACACGCCGACGTGGGAATGCATCGAGATGTAGTAGCAGTGGACAAGGGACTCACCCCGCTCTCCTTGGCGAATGAGAACTGGCGCAAGCCTGTAGTGCTTGACACTAACGACCGCAGGGAGGTATGGCAGAGTAAGGAGCTTCACGGACGCTTTTTCCGGGCCCTACATGGGTCCGATGTAGATCAGTCAGCGTCCGTAGCCTGGCTGCGTTTCGGTGACCTCTTTGGGGAAACCGAAGGTTTTGTCTGTGCAATTATGGACGAAGTTATCATGACGAATAACTACCGGAGATTTATTGTGAAGGATGGCACGGTTGACATCTGTCGGGCATGTCACCGGCCGGGTGAATCGATCCGCCACATTATCTCTGGTTGTTCTCGTCTAGCTAACGAAGAGTACTTGCATAGGCACAACCTTGTAGCCAGGATTATCCATCAGCAACTTGCTCTGAAATACACTCTTGTGGCATCGGAGGTGCCGTACTACAGGTATGTGCCCGACTCAGTTCTCGAGAATGGCAATATCACATTGTACTGGGATCGGTCCATCATCACTGACAGGACTATTGTAGCCAATAAACCTGATATAGTGGTGGTGGACCGAATCGAGAGGCGTGCAATGATTGTTGACATTACCGTCCCTCATGACGGGAACCTCGTGAAAGCCGAGAAAGATAAGCAAATCAAGTATCTTGACTTGGCTCGCGAGGTTGTCGACATGTGGGATGTGGACTCAGCGATCATTGTGCCGATTGTCGTGTCGGCCAATGGCTTAATAGCCACGAGCCTCGACCAACATCTTAGGAGGCTCTCGTTAGGCGGCTGGGTCAAGGGCCTGATCCAGAAAGCAGTATTGCTGGACACGGCTCGTATTGTTAGGAGGTTCCTCTCTCTGGAGCCCTGACCGCCGGTAGCTTGGACCCTGTTCCCGATACCGGTGGGCCTCTATTTTTTATATTTTTAAATGTTTTTCTTTTTTGTATGAGTTTTTTAAAAATATTTAAAAATGTATAAAATAAGAAATTAAATTAAATAAAGGACATAATAATAATAAAGCTTTATTTATTCCATGCAAATTACAATCTATTAAAAGAATATATACTTAGTTTATTTATAATTACGTTACTTTAGTTATTTGTTATACAAGAGTGCAAAGTTGCTTTTTAACCACGTGTTCAATTTTGATGACCGAGCAAGCGAAGGATTCTAAAATTGAATCACGAGCGCAGCGAGTGATTCAAAATTAGAATCCTGAGCGTTAGCGAGGGAATCAAAAGAGCACGAGGTGAAAAATCTTTGCACTCGAGTGCAACACGTAACTTTTCATTCCACCTCAGCGAGGAAATGACTAAATGCAAAAAAAAAAACGTTTACAATCACAAGATAGGTACACTTTTATTTTAGTTTAGGTATTAATTACTACATTATGACAGGTAAGTATTACAGAATAATCTTTAAATTATAACAAAATAATACTGAGGTATAATTAAGAAAATTTTAAAGTAACGTTGCTACAGTTATTTAAATTGAGTGTAATATTTTTGTTTGGTACTGTAATATTGGTGTTAGTCACTTGTGTACTGTTTTTCGGTAAACTATCTGTCATACTCAATGATATTCAAATAAACAGATACGTTATACACTCACAAAACAATTGAAAAAAGTGTTCCGCGCAGCAGCGGCAGCACACATACACACTTTTCATTCATCTGACATTTCACTACAATGTCGAAAGGGATGGCTTGATAAAACAAACAAGAAAAAAAGAGACAGCTAGTGTTTGTCACTTGCGTGTGAATGTAAACAAACATTATTCTGACAACCAATGTTTTTTCTTTTTGTCACCTCCAAATATCAGAAAATTAGGAAAAAAAATTGAAATAAATTAGTAAATTGAGGTGTATTGCGTATTTACATAATATGGTATGAGATCCCTTCTGTTTTATGTAATTTGGTATTATAATTGGTACACTTTCTAAATACACACGATGGCATTTTTTTAATTTTGTTTTTTTTTCAACAAAGCGTATCGCTCTTCGCCATGCGTGACATAAACTAAAGACTAAATCATACAATTGTCTACTATTCGAGTCTTCACAATGCGCGCGCTTATAACATATCTGTTTATTTGAATATCATTGGTCATACTTAATAGTTGTACCGATTCATCGGATTCCCTTGGCGTGAATGTTGGAGAGAGAGGGAGATGGTTAGAACCGCGTAGGTACAAAGCAAATTGAAAAAAGAACACCAAGAAGGTTCCGAGTCTGAGTTTTTAACAAATTAAAAAAAAGTTGTATGATATATTCGGCACCATAGAGGTAGCAGTAAATAGGTTTAATGTTTTTTTTAATTCACATACTTAGTGCACACGATGTTCTAAATTCAATTTACTTTATCCTCTAGTGAATAAAAGCGGCTTTTCCACTCAGATATTAAAGATTAAAAATACTCTTTCCTAGATGGTGGGATGAAAAAGTAATTTGTACGGGGGTCCGTAAAAGCCTCCTCCAAGGACTGCCATTGAGTTTTGTTGCTGGCAGCGTGTAGCCAGCTTTGACCCACCATCTCCACTATCTCGTCTGCCCATCTAGCGTTAGGCCTGCCTCTGCTTCTAGTTCCTCGCGGGCCAGTCCATTTTACTGCTCTCGCCGTCCATCTATCATCTTTGAGCCTGGCCACGTGACCTGCCCAATTCCATTTTCTTCGGAGCGAGAACATTAGAGCATCGGTAACATTGGTTCTTTTGCGAATTTCAACATTTCTTACCTTGTCTTTCAGCTTTATGCCTAAGCAACTTCTCTCCATTCTTCTTTGTGTTGTCTGGATTTTGTTTCTGGTCTTACAATCGAATGTCCAAGTCTGGCACCCGTAGGTTAGACATGGTAGTATTTCTGAATCCATTACTATTTTTTTATATGGTAGTGGAAGCTGCGATTTGAAAACTTCCTTGTGGCACCAGTATTTGTTCCAGGTAATCGCAATTCTTCTGTCCACTTCTTCTAAATTTCTTTCTTTGCTGAAAGATATTTGTTTGCCTAGGTAAACATACTTTTGGACAAACTCGATAGGTGTGTTGTCTACCAAGATGGGTGTCATTAGGTGATTTGTTGTAATTTTTGTTTTGTCGTGATTCATTTCCAGTCCAACTTTTATGCTGACTCGGTGTAATTCGTTTATCATGGTATTTAATTGTTGTGGGTTCTCCGAGAACAGGATAATGTCGTCCGCGAACCTCAGGTGACTAAGAAACTTCCCGTTTATATTGATGCCTCGCTTAGACCATGGTAATCCTTTCATTATGTGTTGTAGGACAGCAATGAACAATTTCGGTGAGAGTGGGTCTCCTTGTCTCACGCCTCTCTTAATATACTGGGAGATCGCGAGGGGCGCGCGTTAGTGGTTGCTATTCGGTGTTAACTTGTTTCTTGTGTGTTTGTTCAGGACTGTTGTTTTCTCGGTTGTATACTAATTTTGGTTTTTGTATTACATAATTCTTCAGAGTGGCTGTTTTGTTTTTCTTCGATGGTTGTGTCTTATTGCGTTCAGTGTGCAGACAGGCGCTTTACTTTGTGTAAATTATTTCTTCGCCACTGCTCTCAAAACGGTGAAGGAAAACATTGTGAGGAAACCGGCATGTCCTAGAACTATAAATTCGAAGACATGTGACATCCACCAACCCGCACTGGGCCCGCGTGGTGGATTACGGCCCATTCCCTCTCACAGAGAGGAGGCCTGTGTCCCAGCAGTGGGAACATTAATAGGCTGATGATGTGATGTGATTATTTCACATAACAAATGTACCTACTTCTTCTTTTCGTGTGAGGATGTGGCCACCTCTGGTATCAGAGTTAATTGAGCCACCTCTAAGAAACCCACAGGCCTCTGACTTGACTATTTCAGACTTACATTAACTACAGGTACAGTACATTTTCAGTAAGTCCCGCACCCTAAACATTGTGTAAGTTTAAAGAGTAGGTTACTGAGTGTTTCGCTTGCATTCATTGCTTCATAATCATAATTATGTTCAAAAATCCGTCTACTCGACAGCGTAAAACACGCAAAGAATATTGTTGAGTTACCAAAATGAATAGGCAGGAGCGTGCTTTGTGCTGTTATAACAGAGACGCAATTAACGTGCAGGTTTCCTCAAGATGTTTTCCTTGACAGTTGCCTGTGATGTCCAAGAAAAACATTGGTAGGTAATACAAAACAATGAGACGTGAGCAGCGTCAATTTTCGCCGAAGGTGAGGCACGAGGTTTAAGTAGGTACGTAACAAGGTAGGTATATATGTCGTGGTTGCCCAGTGGCTAAGACCTCGCCTCTCGTGCTTGAGGTCGTGGGTTCGAATCCGGGCAAGTACCAATGTAACTTTTTCAATTCATATGTACTTTCTAAGTTTATCTTGGACATCTGACATAGGTTTTTTTTCTTTCTTTCCATCTGCAATCAGCCTCTGAGCTATAATAAGATTGGTTGTTCCTTCATTTGGCAGTTCGAGATTATTCACATCCTGCGATGCGTCATCTCGTTATGTATCACCAACAGTCTTAAATTGACGCTATTCTTTTTCTTTTCAGTCTGTAGGTAGAGTCCGAGGACTCCAGTAGTGCCGCAGCGAGTTCATTTCTGTGATTTATGAGTCTTTCCTTAAAAAAGTTGTATGACGTTTCCACAAACTCTTTGATGGTAGGGATTTTAAGGACCTACTCATGTAGAATTCATTCTTCGTGAACTAAGGAGCGCAGTTCAATATTTTTAGTGCTTTGTTTTAGAAGCGTTGTAGTATCTCCATGTTTGAGTGGCTTGCCGAACCCCAGAGTTCTATACCATACGTCCATATGGGTCTTAGACTGCATTTGTAGATCAGCAGTTTATTTTCCAACCCAGCACTGAACCCTGGGGTACTCCAGCTTCTATGGGGTAAAGTGATGATAACCAGTCTTCGTAGTTAACCTGGAACACTCGATCCTCCAGGTAAGACTTGAGCAACAAGTATGCAGCGTGTGGTAGACAGATTTTTAGTTTACATTGGAGGCCCCTATGCCATACTCGATCAAACGCCTGTTGTATATCTAGAAAGGCACCTGAGCAGTACTCCTTCCTTTCCAGTGACTTTCGGATTGTGTGGACCACTCTGTCACCTGTTCTATTACAGTTATATTCACCTGTTATAACTACGTTCCATGGTGTGTCCGGAAGCCAAATTGGTGTTCGGGGATTATCTTCTGCTTCTCAGTTATGGGTGTCAAACGTTGTAGTAGTATTTTCTCGAACAGTTTAGACAATATAGGGAGAAGGCTTATAGGTCTATATGAAGAAATTTCATTAGGGGGTTTGCCTGCTTTAGCTACCATAATATATATTGATTGTATGATTGTGATCTTCCAGATCCGCGGGAAATAATTTAGTCTCAGCACTGCGTTAAAGAGAATAGTAAGCAGAACAATTCCTTTTCACGGTAGATGATTCAAGACTTCTGCTGTAATCCAATTGAAACCTGCAGCCTAATTGTGTAAGTAAATTCGGCAAAGGAAACAATCTGTTTCTTTCCCAAAAACGATTTTCGCCATACGAAAAGTCGTTCTTCAGATTTTTAATAGATCTCCATAGCTCTCTTGGGGTACACAGGGTATAGGTAGTGACATTAGCTGATCGCTATCAAGGACTTGGTCGATTTCATATTCGTGTTACCTACATGATGTCGGGTTCATTTGGCTTGAAAACATTTCTTTGGTCTGTCTGTCTGTCTGTCACCAGGCTGTATCTCATGAGCCGTGATAGCTAGACAGTTGAAATTTACACAGATGATGTATTTCTGTTGCTGCTATAACAACAAATACTAAAAACAGAATAAAATAAATATTAAAGTGGGGCTACCATACAACAAACGTGATTTTTGTGCCGTTTTTTGCGATAATGGTACGGAACCCTTCGTGCGCGAGTCGAACTCGCATTTGGTCGGTTTTTTTTGTACAGTCTATGGTTCTATGTCCTTCTGCACATTTAACGCATCGGAAGGGGCGCATTCAGTTGGTTTTGATATTTATGTCGAACATAAAAGTTTATAAGTGTGTTTTTGGAAAGTCAATTAAAAAATATCTATCCATAGCTGGGACTCGAACTCGCAACGTTAAGTGTAGTAGGCCATCACGTTTATCATTAGGCTATTCAGACGGGCACTTCAACGTCATTATTGACTTTTTTTTTATTATGATTAGAGACCTAAAATCTCATAAAACGTATTTTTTTTAGTCTCTTGCATTAGGTCCCGAATTGTTATTATTCTCTAGCCACATTTGAAAAAGCCCTTGAAGGTATATCGCTGATTCGACGAGTTTACCCCCCTGGTTCGCTGCCATTTTTATTACTTTTTTAACATGTAGTCCTAAGTTAGTCGCCATTTATGGATTGCCAGGTAAACTGGCAACCCACGGATTGCGTCTAACTGAGAGCTAGCGACTTAATTTTTTCCTATTTTCCACTTTCTTTTAAATGTCGTTGGAATTCTTCACGAAAATCTTTTACATTTTGGGTTCAATCATCCTTCATAAATTTATTTGATCATGGTAATTCTGTCTAGACATTTCCAGGCAACTCTGCAGCAATCAATTCTACTACCAAGTATCATGAATGAAAATTAAGTTTAATAAAAAAATCTGATTCCTGCAGATTTCAAGATCTTAGGTAAAAGCTATGAATCGTGCAGAAAATTAAAGGCTTATTCTGGAAAACACACTATCGCAAAGATCAATTAAAAGTTACCTACTGAAAAAAATCTAAAAGCAAAAGGATGGTGTCAAACGACGCATGTCCAGTTTTCCACAGGTCAAACGGATTATCGTATCCGAGGCTTTCACCCCCATTGTGTACGCAAAAACTGCCCTATTTGCACGGGCCGGTCAACGAAGCCCATAAAAACTTCGTTTTCATACCATACCAGTAAAGATAAGCCTGTTTCTTCCAGATTATGAACCGTAGATAGGTAGCTAGGTACTGTAGGTATGTTGATGATATACGTTTTGTGAACGATATGTACAGTATTCACAGTGGCGGATTTGCCTAAGCATAGTAAGCCCGGGCCTTGGGCGGTCAATCATGGCTAAAAATACACTGATGATAACAAGAGTATTATGGGCGCTGGAAGAGGGTACGCTATACCCGAGACGAGAAGCGTACCATTTAATCCTTGCAAAGGTGAGACGGTACTTCATGCCAGAACAGTTGCTCAACTTGTACCAAGCGCAAGTTCGGTCATGCATGGAGTAGTGTCGTGGTGTGTATCTCTGGGACGGATCTGCCAAGTACCAGCTGGATGCACTAGAGTTGATCGAAAAACGGGCCAAGAGATACATCGGCAATAAGATACTGGTCGAGTCTAGGCTCCAGAGCCTTGTTACATTTCGGGGAGTGTGCGTTGGAATTGCTTGAACTAATACCTCCAAGCCCTTTCCATCATCGGACTACAAGCTTAGACGTACGGCGATGTGTCATCGGTACATGGTGGACATCCCACCCATACGCACCAAACGTTTTGGGTATACTTTCATTATGCGTATAGCTAAGGAGTGGAATGCCCTGCCAGAGTCTGTATTTCCTGATAGCTACAACCTGGGAGTCTTTAAGTCAAGAGTGAATAGGTTTCTTCTAGGTAAGCGTGCTGCTGCGGACCACATCATCGCTTACCATCAGGTGAGATAGTGGTCAAGCGCGAGCCTGTCAATAATAATTAAAAAAAAACACTGGTAGTGCGAGTCTTACCCCTACGGCGCAGCGGCAGAAAGAATATAAAATAAAAAAAAACATAATAGAATAATAAGGTCAATAGAAATCAAATGATCCATTGACACTTACAAGATTTTAATAATAAAGTAGTCGAGCGAGATCCTTTTTAGTGTTCCGTAGCCAAATGGCAAAAAAACGGAACCCTTATGGATTCGTCATGTCTGTCCGTCCGCACGTATGTCACAGCCCCTTTTTCCGAAACTATAAGAACTATGCTGTTGAAACTTGGTAAGGTAACGTATTCTGTGAACCACATTAAGATTTTCACACAAAAATAGAAAAAAAAAACAATAAATTTTGGGGGTTCCCCATACTTAGAACTGAAACTCCCATTTTTTTTTCATCAAACCCCTACGTGTGGGATAGATACCTCATAATATAGGTCTTCAAAAATGATATTGAGATTTCTAATATATTTTTTTTCTAAACTGAATAGTTTGCGCGAGAGACACTTTCAAAGTGGTAAAATGTGTGTCTGTGTAACTTCTAAAATAAGAGAATGATACAATTAAAAAATATATATGATGTACCATGTATTACCATGCAAACTTCCACCGAAAATTGGTTTGAACGAGATCTAGTATGTAGTTTTTTTTTAATACGTCATAAATCGTAAACCGCAATTTACTTTTCATTCAATCAACTCAAATATAAAAATAAACATTTAATTTCATAAATATATTCCTTATGCATAAACCGTGAGCCATTATTTTCTAATAAAAGTCAAACTTCTAAGCCAACGCAATCAAAAGATACAGCCGTTTATGCCGCAAATTGCCGCAAGTTTTCGACATTCGCAAGGGAATCAAAACATACAGAGAAAAATCTTGAACTTTGGTACGAAGCAACGTCATAAAGCACAGATAAAGGAAAAATTGTGAAAACCGTAAATTTTTGTTTACATCATATAATAAAAATATTTTTAATAATTTTAAACTTGTTACCCCTTTCCTCGTGAACGCGTCGAGGTATTAAATTGAAATTCATGTCAAACACTCAGGTCTATAATACCTTTAAGCTGTAGCAAAATCAAACTTCTATGTCACAATTTCATACCGGTTTGTACGGAACCCTCGGTGCGCGAGTCCGACTCGCACTTAGCCGGTTTTTCTTTAATTAAGCTAATGCTAACACTTTTTACTGTTTGAATCGGGGTGTTTTTAATCGCAAGATAAATGTGTCGGGAGTTTTTTAATTTTGAAATTTTACTTGTAAACAAAAGAAATGAAACTGAAAAAACGTGCAAAAAATACTATAAAACCAATCGTCACTTTATTTAAAGAAAAAATATTCACTAACCGAGTAAACCCTTTTACTTACAAGTCACTGCTAACTCCATCTATCTATCACCTTGGAACAGAACCGAACGCGTTCGATGTACAAAAAAATATAATCAGACGAAAAACGCTAGTTACGTCGGCACGGTTTGCATGGGGATGAGGCATCTGTATGCTAGTATTATATTATCTGTGACCAGGTTTTTAGTCTCCAAATGATCACTCTACCGTGCAAAACGTATGACATGTAAAGTTCAAAATTTTCAACGCTTTCCCGTTTCGGGCAAGAAGGCTTTATTTTACATGCAATGTATGTATGTGTGTTCGGGTCAAATCATGCAACTGAATTTTAAAGTAGGTATCCGCCACCAATTAAGATGAAGTTTTGCATACACGTTTAGTTTGGTTGACAATGCATGTTAGCTAAGTGACGTCATTCTAAATCCAATATGGCGGACTAGATATTTTTTGTGCATTGCCATGATATGGGTATCAAATGAAAGGGTTTTCTGAGAAGAATACGAAAAAAGCTTGCTGAAAAATATATTTTTTTATGAATAATTCTCTATTTAGGACATCAACAACGGTTAGATATGTTATGTGAATGGACATTTGATTTCTTTGCATTTGGTTAAATTGTTTTGAATCTCGCCCCCTGCTTTTGCCAATCCAATGTGTTTAGGACTAATTCTGACCTTGATCCTTCATGCCTTAACGACTGAACGCACAGGTTTGGGAGGTTTTTTTTTTTTTATAATACTAATCCCGCTCAACAAAGTTGGCGCCTATTTTGTGCAAATCCTTTCATTACATTCCTCTTTCATGCCTCTCGTACTTTCATTCTTCATACTAATTGTTCTTCTTGCTAACATCTCTTGTATACGGTGGGTGGGACTCCCACTTTTTTTAATTATGAAAAGGCAGCTTTATTTATTTAAAATTTGGGTCAAAAGACAAAAAGTGCTAATATACAAGGTTACAGAAAATTACAAATGTGCGAGAAGTGCTGTTTATAAATACTATATGCAAAAGTGCTATTTATCACAGTCAGAAAATATATAACAGGGCAAAAGATCCAAATTTTATTAATAGTGCCTTACAAATAGGGATGAGAAGCACAAAAGTGCTTTTCACCATACAGACAATCTGTTTTCTTAGGTACTACCCCAGTGCACAGTGTGGGTTTGGGGGGTGACCATAAGCTCTTAGATTAAGGTTATTTTGAGTGAGCGTAAGGAACCCATCCCCCTTGGACCTGTAGCCAAGTTGACTATCTTCAATCGATAACGCTAGTTGGATAAACATTAAGCCTATCCTTCTAAATATCCTATCCAATTTGTTTCCCTTCCTAATTTAAAATTGGCGCCATCCCGCTGGCGCCACGCTAGCGCCTCACTGCGGTGAGAGTGCGAACTGGGACTTGAAAAAAATGGCGAAAAGCAGATAACTGCGCCCGCGCTGTGTCCGTTTAAAAAAGGGTTAATAAATACCCAAAAGGCTTCGCTAGAAACTGATTAACCGATTGGTTCTCGTAACCCTCCTTGTGAAGTGAAATCAAGCAAAAACGTGAACTTGTAGTGCATATTGAATATTCGCCACGCCGGCCGGCCCTGATGTCCCGAGTGTGTGCTGATACCTTCGATCCCTGCCTATCCAGGTGAGTGTTTATACTTTTTCTCAACGCAAGGAATCGCAGGGTTGGGATTGCCAACATCGGAGATTGTAATCGTTTCTGCGGACGAAGTCCAATCATTCTTTTTGGTGCCTCCTGTGAGGAGTCTACGCACCCTCACATTCTCTTATTAATCATAAAATCTCGTTTAATGAGTCTAAATTGCCTTGTAATATCGTGTATTCTTATTAATTTAATAAATAACAAGTAAGAAACACGAGTTAAATAAATATATTTCATAATTTATTTAAACAACGCAAAAGGTAGGTATTCAAGTCGGGTTCCCGCAACGTGCTAAGCTGGCCAGCGGACCACGGTTGTACCTAACCTACCCTCATTGATCATTATTATTCATTCCGAAAATTAAATTGTATTTAAGGTTTCAATTGAAATCTGGAATAAACTAGGTATTTCTTGTATGACTATTCCTTGCAATAACTGATGTTGGTATAAAGCTAATAGGAATGTTTCATGGTCGAATGGTTGTGCTCGAGAAATTACCTACGTACCTACATTTTATTACGAATAAAAGTGATAACTTATAAGTGTCTAAATCGTAATAGGTATTTATACCTACACATTTAAATTCATAACTTGTATTACTTGCCAAAGTAGCTACCCTTAGTAGTGCCTAAAGTATATTGCGCTTGCAGTTCGGATAGGTACTTATCTACCTACCTTCTTATCTCATTTATTTATCGTGAATACGTAAGTTAACAAATATGTCTGATGAAGTTGAATTACAGGCGTATCTTAAAAGACGCGAATATGACTTCAAGTGTATGCAGATTATCTACGATTTGTCTAAAGATGTTCTGCAAGATAGTTCTAAGCTATCCTCTTTCAAGGCTAGATACAAGAAGATTGATCAGATTAGGGCTGCTTTTATGGAGTCCAGCGAAAATGTTAATAGATTACAGTTAAAGTTAAATCCCAAGTCAGAAATAGATTTGAGTGCGATGTTGTCATTTGATGATTTGTATTATGCGTCTATCGAAGTTGCCGAATCTTTGCTTGCGACGTCGCTGCCTGCGCCCCACACGCCTGCAGCCGCCGATCCGTCCGCACATTGTCGTCGAGAGGTTTCTATTGTTCAAGTGAAACTGCCCAAATTGAAAATTCCGCATTTCGATGGGAAAATAGAAAACTGGCAGACCTTCAAGGATAGTTACATCCCGCTTATTCATAACAATAGTTCACTTTCAGACACGGAAAGGTTTCATTATTTGTTGTCGTGTTTATCTGGGTGTGCACTGACCTTGGCCAGGGGCGTACCTATAACCGAGTCGAATTATTCCGTGGTTTTTAATCTTTTATTAGATCGATATGACAATAAGCGCATTTTAGCAAATACTTATCTAGAAAAAATATTTAAATTAACTTCTGTCAACAAGCCGTCACTTGAAAATTTGTCCGAACTGACCAATTCATTATATGAAAGCGTAAATGCGCTACGTGCTTTGCAAATTGATGAGCTAAGTGAATTTATTTTATTTCACATTGCATCGCGATCACTTGACCTTGAAACTAGGAAACGGTTCGAGTTACAAAATATTCACGAGATGCCTAAGTTCAATGACTTAATTGTTTATTTACAAAATTATATTAAGATTCTGGAAGTTAGTCAACCGGTCTCGGTTTCGACTACTCCATCGAACTCTTCTAATAACAATAAACAGTTTCGTAATAAAGGTCAGCAAAGGTCATCATCATTTGTAGCATCTACGAACCAAAGTAATAATAATAATGCATCGGGCTCATTAGCTTGTTTATGTTGTAATGAAAATCATTCCATTTACCGATGCGGAAAGTTACATTCTATGACACTTGAACAGCGGCAACATTTCGTTACGAAATTTAACCTGTGTGCCAATTGCTTAAGGCCCGGTCACGATAATAATAATTGTAAATCTAAAACCACATGTTTTGTTTGTAACGCGAAACATAACACGTTATTACATGTGGAAAATAAAAGTTTATTAACGTCTTCTGTTAATTCAAACGAGAATAACGAAAGTTCCGCTAAAGTTACTAGCACACTTATTACTTGTATTACGTCACTAACTTCGGGTTCAAATTGTAGTACGAAGATTCTTGGCTCAGCGGTAGTTCGTGTACGTCACGCGGATGGCTCGCTCCAGTGTGCACGCGCCGTTATTGACAGCGGTTCGATGGATTCTTTCATCACCAGCGCATGCGTGCGCCGCCTAGGTTTACGTATAAGAAAATGTAATTTGAACGTTACCGGTCTCGGACAAAGTAATGTTTGTGACATAAAAGGTTATACCTTCGCTACAATAATACCTCATTCTTGTGAGTCGCCTAAGTTCGACTTACCTTTAGTAGTTTTACCTAAAATTACTTCCATGCTGCCTTCGTCAACGTTACCGTTGCACGTCAAGGATCATTTCAAACACCTTGATCTCGCCGACCGCGACTTCGATAGATCCGGTCCGATCGATCTACTGTTAGGTGTCGAGTGTTTTGATCAAATATACACTGGCGCACGTTTCACTCCCGGTCCCGGATTACCTTGCGCCTTGTCTAGTGTATTCGGCTGGGTGATAAGTGGTCAATATTTTCATAACACACCACCTAACAATATTCACTGTGAATCCGTTACGTCACTCCTCGCGTCCTCTTGCACGCTCGAAGATATCGTTCAACGGTTCTGGGATTCTGAAGAACCGCCGAAAGGTAAACTTTCCGGTCCGGAAGATGATCTCTGTGAACAAATGTATAAACAGGATACTTACCGTACACGTGAAGGTCGTTACGTGGTACCTATAATGTTAAAGAAGGATGCGCCTTCTTTAGGCAACTCGTCTCGCCAAGCTTTTAATCGCTTTCTCAGCTTAGAAAGGCGTCTTATTAATCAGACCGAGCTGAAAGCTGATTATAAGGAATTTATGCACCAGTACAAAGAACTAGGACATATGCAGCCTGCAGAATTTTCGACTACTGATCGTTATATAATTCCACATCATTGCGTCGTGCGTCCAGATAGCTCTACGACACGACTCCGGGTAGTCTTCGACGCTAGTAGTCGGACTACAAGTAATCGTTCTCTGAATGATGTAGTTCATGTTGGACCGAAACTTCAAATTGACATCGTCGATTTAGTTACGAAATTCCGACTTCATAATATTGTCTTCACTGCGGACATTTGCAAAATGTACCGCCAGATATTGATACGTCCTGAGGACAGGCGTTATCAACACGTGTTCTGGCGTGACGAGCCTAACGAGGCTTTGAATGAGTATGAGCTTAATACCGTGACTTATGGAGTCAGCAGCTCCCCATACTTAGCTATTCGCACTCTGCGTCAACTTGCTGAGGATCACGGTTCTGAATACTCAAGCCGCGCCGCTCAAGTTCTTTGTGAAGATACATTCATGGACGACATCACTACCGGATGCTCATCTCTTGATGAAGCGAAACAATTAAAAGAGGATGTTACCTCGTTATTGTCAAAGGGTCATTTTGAACTTCGTAAGTGGAGTACGAATACTCCAATTCTTTTGTCTGATGTTCCTCCTGACCATCTTCAGACTTCTAAATCCTTCGATGATGCTGGAAATGAGTTTGTCAAGATATTAGGGATACGGTGGAATCCATCGGACGACAATTTCTCCTACAAGTTTTCAGACTCGTTCGACGTAAAATTTACTAAGAGATCTATCCTCTCTATAGTGGCCCGCATTTTCGACCCGCTCGGTTGGATAAGCCCGGTTGTGTTTTCTGCAAAGTCGCTATTACAAGAAATGTGGCGCTTAAACTTAGGTTGGGACGAAGGTATCCCGCCACATTTAGCTAAGGCGTGGCATTTAATAGCAGCCAACTTATCTGATCTGCAGAATATTTCACTACCGAGACTGATTATGCCCTCTAGTCTTGCCGAAGTGCATTTGGTAGGGTTTTGTGATGGTTCACTCAAAGGGTATGGCTGTTGTGTCTATCTTTGTAGTGTTGTGGATGAGGTTACCACGGTCACTCACCTGTTAATAGGTAAATCTCGAGTGGCTCCGTTAAAACCGACAACGATAAATAGACTTGAACTCAGCGCAGCGGTGCTTCTAGCGCAAGTTATGTCACACATGCACAACTTACTCAAAGATAAAATTCACATAAATTCTATGAAAGCCTACTCGGACAGTACCACCACTCTTTCTTGGCTCAACACGGCACCTCATTTGCTAAAGATGTATGTAGCAAATCGAGTCGTGCAAGCAACCGATTTAATTGGTCCCGAATTTTGGTTTCACGTGTCCACCGAGGATAACCCGGCCGACTGTTGTAGTCGCGGTGTTCTCTGTTCAGAATTAATTGATCACCCACTCTGGTGGAGTGGGCCTTCTTGGTTGCGAATGTCGCCTAATAAATGGCCTTGCAAACGTACGTTGCTCGTAAATGCAGAACTGCCGGAATTAAAAACTTCAGGTCCAAGCAGCCTACACGCTACTGAATCTGATAATCCACTTCTGACGTTAACTTCTAAGCTTTCTTCTCTGACAAAGATTCAACGAACTTTGTCATGGTGTTTCCGTTTCATATCAAATGCAAAGGTTGTTTCTTCAAATAGAAATTTCTCCGCCCTTAGCAGTTCTGAACTCGATAAATCAATGAAGACGCTAGTCAAGTTTACTCAAGACCATTATATGTCGTCTCACGTCAGTCAAGTGAAAAATCATGAACAATGCGACAAGTCGATTCAAAAACTGTCTCCTTTCTTGGATGAAGATGGTTTATTACGAGTGGGGGGACGCATCGATGAGGCTAATCTATCGCCATCTGCGTTACATCCTCTTCTCTTACCTAAATTGAGTCCTTTGTCGAGGCTGATTGTCGAGCATTTTCATCTAAAATATCTGCATTGTGGCCCTCGGACTTTACAGTCCCTAATTCATAGAAGGTTCTGGATAATTGGGTTAAGACTACTTATTCGTACCGCACTCTCAAAGTGTGTGCGTTGCTTCAAAGTAAAACCAGTGTCCAGTCAACCCATGATGGGCAAGCTCCCTGCCGCTCGTCTTCAGCCCTCTCGATGCTTCCAAACCACAGGAATTGACTTTGGTGGCCCTTTTATTGTAAAGGAAAGTCGTCGACGTGGAGCTAAAACCTATAAAGCATACATATCTCTTTTTGTGTGCTTGAGTTCGAAAGCCGTCCATTTGGAGGCCGTCACTGAGTTGAGTTCCGAAGCATTCCTCGCGGCTCTGGATAGATTCGTTTCCCGTCGCGGAATGTGTGATACAATCATTACAGATTGTGGCACCAACTTTGTTGGTGCAAACAAATATCTTAACGAAATAACCGGCGAGCTTCGCAAACATCAAGTTGATATATCAGATGGTTTGGCTATCCGTCAAATAAAATGGAAATTTAACCCGCCAGGTGCACCACATTTTGGTGGCATATTTGAAAGTGGCATAAAGTCCACAAAATATCACCTTAAGCGTGTAGTTGGTGCTCAAGTTTTAACGCTGGAAGAATTTATTACGATTCTCGCTAAAGTGGAAGCTGTGTTAAATTCACGCCCACTTTGTACTTTGTCTTCAGACCCGCAAGAATCGAACGTTTTGACTCCGGGACACTTCTTGTCGGGAGGTCCTTTAGTTTCGCTACCGGAAGAACCTGTTAGTGAATGCTTATGTCCACGTTCTCGTTGGCAAATGCTCAAGAAAATAACTCAAAGTTTTTGGCTTGCTTGGCAACGTGATTATCTGCATACACTTCAACAAAAAACTAAATGGTTCAAAGATACACCCAACCTTAAATTAAACGGTTTAGTCCTTGTTAATGAGCCTAATCTTCCCCCTTTACTATGGAAATTAGCTCGTATACAACAGATTCATCCGGGATCAGATAACATAGTCAGGGTTGTGACTCTTCGAACTGCAAACGGTAAAACTATGCGCAGACCAGTAGTTAAGGTCTGTCCGTTACCAATTAACTAATTATTATCTTATCTTATACCTCGAACAATATTGTGTATTGATCAGTATTGTTCAATTAAAATAGTTTAGACACTTAGGTAATTATGCTTATTAAGTTTGAATTCTATAAGTCTCGAGCACTGCTAGTTGTACTCTGGCAGTCTTTTGGCTTGCGAAATCCTGGTCGATTTCGAGTGGGGGGAAATGGATAAACATTAAGCCTATCCTTCTAAATATCCTATCCAATTTGTTTCCCTTCCTAATTTAAAATTGGCGCCATCCCGCTGGCGCCACGCTAGCGCCTCACTGCGGTGAGAGTGCGAACTGGGACTTGAAAAAAATGGCGAAAAGCAGATAACTGCGCCCGCGCTGTGTCCGTTTAAAAAAGGGTTATTATATACCCAAAAGGCTTCGCTAGAAACTGATTAACCGATTGGTTCTCGTAACCCTCCTTGTGAAGTGAAATCAAGCAAAAACTTGTAGTGCATATTGAATATTCGCCACGCCGGCCGGCCCTGATGTCCCGAGTGTGTGCTGATACCTTCGATCCCTGCCTATCCAGGTGAGTGTTTATACTTTTTCTCAACGCAAGGAATCGCAGGGTTGGGATTGCCAACATCGGAGATTGTAATCGTTTCTGCGGACGAAGTCCAATCACTAGTAGAAAACGATGGGAATGAAACATCTGAACGTTAAGTCACGTGGTTAGACCATATAAATAGAAGGCGTTAAGGTTGCACTAGTCGATCATTCTTCCATACAAACGTAGTCTGGCAAATTACTCCACTGTTTGACGATGTACTTTCAAAATAATAAAAAAATATAAATTTATCTCATCATTATCTAGCCCTGAATGGAAAAAAAGGAAAAATAAAAATAATTTGAAAGTTATGAGCGTCGAAAGTTCCATATTTTAACACTAATTTTAACGCATCTTTGGGCGGAAAAAAATAACATATTATGTAAAGAAGAAAGAAAATTGCAAAACAGCCTCCATACAGGGATAGATTAGTAGTTCAACAATTCAAATAATTTTATTTTGTAAATATACATTTAGTTGTTTTTTCATGATATCCAATTTATATATAATTTTGCGCGCTTGTTTTCGTCCTAAATCATTAGCCATTTCGCTACAAATTTGCAAAAGTTCAAATTCGTACGCGAACTAGCTTCTTACTGCTCCTCACAGCATCTATCTCTTTCGCACGTGTTGCCGGATTAGAAAGCATGAATTTTAACCCCGCGCACAAATTAGTTCGTGCCGTCGACCGGGGCAACCTTAACGATTGTAGAAAGAGATTCGATACGAAACGTTTGTAACATGGCTAGGGGGGCTGGCATTCTGTGTGAGGATTAAGACACAGGATTTTATCTCAGTTCACTTAGGATAATTGCCGACTTTCACGTGGTAAGTGTTCGATAAATATTATATATGTCGAAGTTACGACCTAATCTCCTTCCAGTAAAAAGGTTTAATTGCGTGTCCTAAGCCTCTCTCAGGCGATTTATCTTATCTGCTGCGAAAGTAATTAGAGCCGTCTCTTTTTGCAGGAACCTCAATGTTATGGTCCGGTCGAGGTAGGTTAAATGCTCTAAGGGTCGAGGTTAAGATTAAGATCTTTTCGTAATAAACTTTTACGTAAGTTAGTTTGAAAGGAAACGTATCTACTTAGGTATTTTCTATAGGTAGAAGATATAGTCCTCGCCAAACTTCTTGGCCGCCCTGAAGTTGGTGTACCGGACTACCGGATGCGCGAGGCACGAAACGGTGCTGTTTTTGTATGAGATTTACTACTGCGCAGCCATTGTGGCCAACTTCACGGCGGCCCAGAAGCTTGGCGAGGACTATAAATAAATAAATAAAAATAAAAAAGCCTTATATTGCCTGTAAGTGAGTAATTTTTTAAAATAACACTAGTGTTTAGCAAGAACCCCTTAAACAGGTGAAGGCATCCTCCAAGTCTTTCCCTTAGGTTTTGTTTTGGGCTACTTCTAGCCATTTTGGGCCAGTAGTAGTTTTTATATCATCCTCCCATCTTGATCATGGGCAACCCTTCTTTCTTTTCCCTTTTGGCCCTTTCCATGAGGTTTTCTTCTAGTCCATCTCTGGTCCAGCAACATGTCCAGCCCATTTCCATTTTAAGTTTTTGGCATATTCAAGAGCATCTTTTGATTTTGTGGTTTTGTCTTATTTTGGTATGTATGATTTTTTGGATTTGCCTAATTTTTAGCATACTTCGCTCCATTCCTCGTTGGCAGATTATTAGTTGGTTATTGACCTTTGATGTACCTAAACTTCCAAGTTTGGCAGCCATAAGTTAAGCACGGTAAAATGCAGGTGTTAAAAACTTTCGTTTTTAGGTTTGTTGGCATCGTATTTTTGAATATTTAACGCAACTTCCAGTATTTGTTCCATGAGTATTGGATTCTTCTTCCGATCTCCATCTCGTTGTTCTTTCTGTCAAATTTGATCTGTTTTCCTACTTGTATGCTGGCTCTGTGTAGAGCCTCAACCATGTATTGGAGTTGTGAGCTTGTTTCTGCAGCACGACTAAGTCGTCTGCGAAGCGAAGATGAGTAAGATACCAGACCTTCAATATTGATACCATAATTTTTCCAATCCAACTGCCTAAATATTAACTCGAGTATGGCTATGGACATTTTTGGTAACAAAGGGTCTCCCTGTCTGACACCTCTTTTGATAGGACATTTTGGGCCAATAGATTCTAATTTTATTCTGCTGGTAGTGGTACTAGTTTTGTAAATATTTTTAATAATCTGTACGTATTGATCATTCATCTCTTGGTTTTTTAACGACTTCCATACACTTTCATGTGACACAGTGTCAAAAGCTTTTTGGTAGTCTATGAATCCAACGTATAGTGGTATGTGTTGTTCTTGGTATTTTCTATCAAAAGTTCCAAGGTGTGAATATGATCTATTGTAGAAAATCCTTTTCTGAATCCTGCTTGTTCAATAGGTTGGTTTTTTAGAAACAAGGCAGTAAGCTAATGGGCCTGTAGTTTTTTATGTCCTTTGGATCACCTTTTTTATAAATTAATATGATATTTGATTCTGTCCATTGTATGGGGATATCACCAGTTCCTGGTATCTGGTTAAATAACTTTGACACAGGCCGGGCTAGTATTTTGTCGGCTGCCTTTAATGCTTCGTTTGGGAAGCCATCTGGGCCTGGGCTTTTGTCGGTTTTCAGGTTTTTTATTGCTGTAATAAGTTCAGTTTCTGTTATCGGTTGTACCTTTTCATTGGCGAGAACTATACTCCATTTTAAATAATATTAAAAAAAAACAATCCCTTTTTACTGTCTGTTCAATTCAACCGATGTTGAGTTCCATTCCGTAAATATAAGGATGACGTAAAAAGCATAATATAAACCTGTTACCGATACCAAAAAATATTTGTCGTATTACAAACGCAATAAATTTTTTTTAAAGTAAAACTGGTTGGAAAAGGTTTTATTTTCAATCTTATTTAAAATGGAGTACTGGGGGGTGACCATAAGCTCTTAGAATAGGGTTATTTGGAGTGTGCGTATAAGGGACATACACGTATAAAAGTCATATAGATACATCTGTCACTTACACACACTCAAAATAATCTTATATTAAGACCGCACCCCCCAGGTAAGTACCTAATTTATTATAATTTAGTGCTTTTTAAATCTTGTTGGTCATGTTCTAAAATCGCAAGCGCGACTGATCAATATGAGGTGATAGCTTTGATTCCCAGTGGGCCAGTGTTTTGAGTTTTCCAATTACGAAATTCTCAGAAGTACCTACCTACGTACATGGCCCTTACAAACGAAACATACAGATTGGTACCTACTAGTAGGTAACTACAAAATGTGGTGGACGTGTAACACCTCTATCTCCTGTGGGCACACAAGCGTGATTTTGTTTAAACCAATTCCTTGCAAACCAGACCACCATTTGCTTGCCTTGCGTTTGCAAACACAAGACACAATCCTCACACTCAGTGAGTCTAAAATGGCAATTTTTAGGGTCTCGTACCAGAAGGGTCCTAACGGAGACCTATTCCAGTCACTCACGAGTCCGTCTTTCCGTCTGTCTGTCCATCGTCAACAAAGAAACAGCCAGATCCGGAACAACTATCTGTAGGCCATATTGTTCCGGGCGGATATCGAACCCGCGACGCGCAGCGCAGCAGCCGATCGCTCAACCAATGCGCCAACTATGTCGTCAAATTCAGTGTAGGCTACCCAGCTCGGAAAATCTTTCAGAAAACCTTTCCGCGGAGTCTTAGTAATAGGGTCCCGTTTTTACCCTTTGGGTACGGAACTTTAAAATCTGTCCAAGTGCGAGCCGGACTCGCGCACGAAGGGTTCTGTAGCATTTTATTTTTTACCGCGACTAAACCTGTGACCAGCGATTTGTTTCGCGAAAGCCAAACGGTTCGTTCGCGAATTGTGAACCGGTTTTAGCTTTTAGCGCAGAGTAAAGTTATTCCTCGAGGTATTATATATACCTACATAACAATAGATAATTATTTATGTCCAACCTTATATTGGTGTTCTAAAGGGTAGATTAGTGTCGATTTCTGAATAGAATAATTCGAGTTAAGAACGTGACAAACCCTATTTTAACGCCAAAGTTTCACAAGTTTCAAGTTTGGCAGGCTTCTTCTGGGCACAAAATAATAAGTTTAGAGAAGGGCCACTCCCGCTGTTTAGAAAATTGACAGCTAAACTTGACAGATTCACTAGGGTTGCTACTATATTGATTCCGAATTTAAAAAAAAGAGTAGGTTGTATAAGTTACATACATAAATACATCGATTCGTCTAAACATACCTACTATCATGCTTACATGCGTTAGAGGGTAGACAGGGCATCAAGTATCCATTTAATTTCACGAAACATTTAATATTACGCCACATACGACGAAGATTGGAGAGTAGCAAGACGTAGTAATAGTGTAATAATGATCCCACGTAAAACATTAAAATGTGAAAAGCACCAAGATCGACAAAAATATAAATGGAAAAACAGGTACCTAATAAAATCAAAAAACCAAAGATGATCTTAAACAAGAAGAAAATTATGCTGTGCAGTCGGAGGACACATATTTGTAAGCTGTATGACTTGAACCTTATTATTATGACAAGTTCCCAATTTCGACTATGGACTTAAAATAATTCATTAATTTCTAATTTGTCATCTTGAAAGATTTAATGACCTTTATAACTTAAAAATTATTGAAAGAAAGAATTAAAAACAAAAAAGTAAATTCAGTCTGTAACAAATAATAAAGGAAACCCATCCAATGTAACCAACCTCGTTACAGTAGGTACATAATGTATGAATGACGTGACAAACACACTCATGACAGCCGCGGCTGAGCTCGGTCCAATATTGCCCAATATTCCCTGTAAAACCGCAATGTCAAAGTGTATGTGCAAAATGACACTTTGTTCGTAGTGGCCCCTCTGTCTGCGGCGCGCCGCCGCTTACGTACTCTATGTTCTGGGTAAGCTCACTTCATCGTCGACTTTCTTTCATCATCATCATTTCAGCCGAAAGACGTCCACTGCTGGACATAGACCTCCTCCAGGCGTCGCCACATTGACCGATCCCGTGCGTCTCGCATCCAGCGCCTTCCCGCAACCTTAATCAGGTCATCGGTCCATATAGTGGGAGACCTTCCAACGTATCGTCTGCCGGTTCGCGGTCGCCATTCCAGACTTTGTCTCTGTCACAAATATTAAAAAACCTCCCCAAATAAGAAAAAAAAAGTTTTCAGGCTAAAGTAGAGTTTGACAAAAACTCAACTTCAAGTTCTTAATATTCTGACATCTGTGGCTAAACTACAGTCATGTTCAGAAAATGATAAGTGTAACGTTTTAAATTTGTTGTTTTTAAGGTTTCCCTAGTCCTCGTCGTCGTTGCGCGCGAGGTTAAAATGCATGCTATCTCATCCGACAACACGTGCGAAAGATATAGATGCTGTGATGAGCAGTAAGAAGCTAGTTCGCGTACGAAATAGCACTTTTACAAATTTGTATCGAAATGGATGACGATTTAGGACGAAAACGTGCGCGCGAAATTTTATAAACAGACCCTTGGGAGTCTAGATATCATGAGAAAACGACTAAATGTATATTTTGGAAATAAAGATATTTGCATTGTTGAATTACTAATCTATCCCTGTATGGAGGCCGTTTTGCAATTTTCCTTCTTCTTATGGTATTTATTTCCGCCCAAAGATGCGTTAAAAATAGTGTGGAAATATGGCAATATCGACGCTCATAACAATCTTTTTTTTTTACTTTTTTTCTATATAGGGCTAGATAATGATGAGACAAATTGATATCATTTTTTACTTTGAACGTACATCGTCAAACAGTGGAGTAATCGCCAGACTACGTTTGTATGGAAGAATGATCGACTAGTGCAGTGTTTTTCAACCTTTTTCATGATGCGACCCCCCTGGTATGAAAAAAAATTTCGCCACTCCCCGACCCTTCGCTTTTTTATCATGTATGTATGTGTATGTTACAGTATTACAAATATTCATTCCATACGACGTTTTTATGCGTCTCCATAATTAGGAATCGGATATAAGTACATAATATAGTACGTAAAACACATTATTTTACAATCACATACATCGAATACGTCGCTAATTGTTAACTAACGCAATTTACGCACATAGGTACACGCCACCTCAACACAAAACATCCAAATGAAAAAAATAAGCCCGTGGAATTTTTTGAGAGAAAATTACAAGCTCTTCAATATCAAAAATTACAAATGTCCAACCTAAATGAGAAAGCGTCGCTTGCTAGTTATCGAGTAGCTTTTTGTACGATTTAATTCTATGTGTAGCAAATACAGATCCACTATGGGAGAAATTGATTAATCAAAAACAAGCACAACCTTCGCATTAACATGAGTCTTAGGATTTAATTTTTTGTTAATTTGTTTTTATTGACATACAAATGTTTATGAGTATATGCTTTTGTTAAAATTCTCATACTTAATAAATCAATCTTTTTAATCTTTATTGTTTTTTTACTGAAGTTGTTCTCTCGACCTCTGGCGACCCCCCTACAGAAGCTTCGCGACCTCCCAGGGGGTCGCGACCCCCAGGTTGAAAAACACTGGACTAGTGTAACCTTAATAACACTTAAAACTTGACGCATTTTGTTTACTTGTAATTTCGAGGAAGATGCACCGAATGTTGATACAAGAATTACAACTATTTATAAGGAAAAACATAGCATTGAGATAGAGCCAGAGCATCTAGTATATTACTAAACAATTCTTTACAAAATAAAAATAATAAATATCCTTTTCTACCCATATTTTATAGACCTTGGGAACTGCATAAGAAGTTGTACAATACTTCATAAAAAACCCCGCAAAGAATGGGTAAACGTCGGGATGTAATAACAGCGCTGCAAGAGATTACAAGTTTTCCTTTACAAGATCCGTCGCCGCTAGTCCGCTACCTTACGAGGGAGCGTGTAGAATTTTTCCTCGCTTTTAGAACAAACCCCCGGGCGCCCAGTGCACTTAAAGACGAAAATATATTTTCTAGCTAAAGCGTGAAAAAGCTTAAAACCCGTTGGAAAAACATTCGTCGTAGCTAACATGAGAGCGCATGACCGTGCTCGCGCCGCGTTCATTCAGAAGCGCCGCCCTCAGTTCGACTCAAATTTTCTTCTGAACGCACGCCCGGGGACAATTTCCCGCGCTTTTCGAAATCCGAACTAATTTGAATTCCAATGGTTAAGTTCGCGCGCCTTAGTGGCCAGTAACGAGTGTTAAAGTGTTGCACGTGTAAAAAGTTTTAATTTAAAAAAGTTTTTATTATTTATTGAGTGTTGGTTACGATATAAATAAAGTTTTATTTTTTTGTTTGCGGATTTATTTTTGGTTGGTCCGATCGTCGTTTATTACTCGGTAAGTGCTTAGGTGATTAAGTATTTATTAAGTGCTATAAACATTAGTGTGTTTCTAATTACTATACAGATAAAAATTGTCATTAGCATGACATCTCTGACATCAAATCAATTTAAAGTGCTGGTTTATTTATTAGCATTATTTATTTATTTAAATATTAAATAAATTAATATCTGCACTTCAAATTAGCTCTGCCTACACTTATTATTATTCGGTTTATTGAGGTGTACCTAGTCTGAAGACACATTTTATAGTCGGTTGAAAAAAAAACCATGTCTATCGCTTCCTAGCGAATTTCACAGGTTTTATCTAAAAACAGCTGTCGCTTAGATGTAGGTTGGGACATCTTGTCACAAATATTTTATGCAGGCACTAAAAATACATCAAAGATGATCAAAGAGAAAGATCTTTTATTTTTGGTATTAGTCAATGAGTCGTCTTCCGCTAGATTAAAACAACTTATGTCAGTAGATATCTACACAACTCTATTCATGAGGTTACAGAATGTTAATAAATTATTTGTGATGTTCTAAATAATATTTTGTTCCTAACTACTTGGATGCATAGCTATATCATTTTTCTTTGCAAACTTCTCAATAGCTGCAAAAAGGAGAACCTCTGCTTAACCCTTCGGAAAAAGCAGGCGTGATAATATGTATATTATGGTAGGTACAACTGAACAAAATTTTCTTTTTCATCTTTCGTGAAAGTATTTCTACAATAAATCTAAAAAAGAGTGCCCATTGCGCATAATGCGTCAAAGTACCTAAATATTTACAAGAGTTCAAAGCATACACTTTATACAATAATATTTACACATATTTATAGTATTCACATTATAAATTTTCGAAAAAAATGTTTAGCAAACATTTTATATTCTTAAATCCCGCGTTTGGACCAAGTGCGCATTATCTATGGTATCTTAATTGGCGGGTCCTAGTGTGTTTAATTAACTTTTGACCTTTCCAGCTTAAGTTAGCTGATTATGATTTCGTTATCATTTAAGATCTTAAGGAATTACTTAAGCTGTAAAAGATATTAAAAGGAAATGCCGAAGTTATGCTACAATCTAGGAGTCTTTAAGTCGAGAGTGAATGGGTTTTTTCTAGGTAAGCGTGCTTCACCGTCGACCACATCATCGCTTACCATCAGGTGAAATAGTGGTCAAGCGCGAGCCTAAAGATAACAAAAAATAAAGTTTCATTATTTATATTTATTACACGTCCGGCCTCTACCAATCGTTTCATGTGCTCAATGATTTAAAAAAAAACTGTTTGCGTGAAAATTCAGAAGCCATTTGGTTAAAAAGGTAAATTGGGTGTACCATAGATACAATAAATTTATCAGAGTACAATGATAAAAAAATATTCGTTAATTTTTTCTGTTCCGATTTTCCAATTTTGAAAATTGTTGTTCTCTGATTTTCGAGTCGACTATCATCTCAGTGTGGTTAATCGTTCAACTACCTAGAATTTACCAAGGGTTTTTATTTTATTTCGGTTATTTTAGTTGGTATTCATGAAACAGCTCTTTCTACTTTTTTGCCCGCGTGGTGAAGGAATGATCTGAAGTATTCACTTTCACGTGCAATGGATAGATAGAGAGGGGAGAATTTGACTGATCTGCCATCGCTCCTGTTTAGGTGGTGCCATAGACAACTTTCACAAACCAAAAAGTAAGTACAAATCTACTAATTAGTTCTAAATTGCCTATGGTACAAACTTATTAACAAATTAATCCGGAAAATTATACAATAAACAAGAATTAGCAACAATTTGTGGCCGGTAGAAGTCCAATAACTACTAATTTATACATCTACTTTGCTCCACGCTTGGTTTAGAAATTACAATTAATTCTTCGTACCGTGAAAGCAATTTAAACTTCAGCATTGATTTATTGGTAAGAGATGGAACTCTGTGACGGACGGATTATATAGTCTGTGATTGTCTGTAATCAGGGCAGCCGTATTCAATCGCACTGCGGGCACAAACAACATGGTGGTCTGTACAGGATAATTACCTTTTACTTTCAATTTGATTGATTAAATAGACATTCATTAGTTTAAATGCGTTCTAGAAAGCGGCTGGCGTCAATATTGTTCGGTCTGGGATTATTGGGTGGGTTATTATCGCCAAAATTTGGTGTTACGTCTTTCTGACTTATGATTGTAACCCTTTGTAATTTCCATCTGCATAGAAATCATGTTGTCTTATCAAGGAGTATTTTATCCGTTCACTGGGTTGTGATATGATGGTCAGACATGCAGTTGTTCTATGTTGAAATACAAAACACTGTGCTGTGTTCAGCTACTACTATTTACACTGGGAGCCAACCCAAACATAGTTGACAAAAGTTTAGACACATTGATTGATGGAAACTATGTTGTAATAGAGTTAGAATAATTTAATTTGGGAAGCAAGAACCGTCATTTTGTCACTGCATACTTATTACCCGACTGCCGAAAGAGGGTAATGTGTTTATCAGTCTATGTATGTAAGTATGTATGTATGTATGTTTGTTCCTATATGGCGTTCCAGAGACCAAACGCGTTGGCCGATTTTGATGATTCATACGTCAATCGATTCGTCTTAATCCTGCGAGTGTCATAGGCTACATTAAAATTGGACAATAGAAAAATGGCGGATTTTGGGTGCTATATTGTGGGTGCCCAAATTTTTTTTTCTTCCAATCCCATCGTGTGGGGTATCAATAAAGGGTATTAAGAGGTGATTTCAAAAATATATAACACTTATATGTTTAAATGTATCTAATTCGAAAAAAACCGAACTAAAAAGTTATAAATAAAAAAACTTAATTCAAAAAATCAAAAAACCCGACTGCTTCAAAAGTGAACTAAAAAGTCCTAAACAAGGAAAAAATCATGCTGTGCAGGCGGAGGATACATCAGATTTTGGTCAGCCAGCCCGCAAATATGTATCCTCCGACTGCACAGCATGATTTTTTCCTTGTTTAGGACTTTTTAGTTCGCTTTTGTTTTATAACTTGTATCTACTGGTGAGTCCGTTGAGGATGATAAACCACTTCAATCTAGTTTAATTTCCGCACAAAGTGTCAAATAGACCTAGTTTTATTAAGGTCTGGTAACTTCAGCAAATAACACCAAAACATTTGTTGTTGGCAGGACTTGGGTCTAATTTTCCTTAAAGTGCTACCAAATTTACGTCGTCTGCATCTGGTGGTTTCAAATTGGGAACTTACTAAATGTAGGTACCTTCGTAGGGGCGGTTTTCTCTGCTATTAGGTCCTTGAATTTGTAAATCTTTTAAGAGTCAAATGGCCTTCTTGATTAAGTGTAATGACCCTTATTTTATCTTGTGGAGGGGCCGAGAAATAACTTGGAGACTTCGACAAATTGGGATCTATTGTGGTCCCCTAGATAACCACTACAAACTCGTTGAAATCTCTCTTCAAGAGTTTTACAACGAGACTAGAAGATATGAGCCTATTGTCTTCTGGTTTTGGATATCTAACCCCTTGGAGACTCATTCGCTTACCAGCCGGTGCATCGCATGTGCATGGAAGGTGCTCCATGCGTTTTGTATGTTCCCCATACAACCCGCACATGGGTGTCGCAGTTAAACCCATCTTCATGAGCATGTCGTTGGTTCCAAAGCCGGTAGCGGATTTGTCCCCTCTCATATTCCAAATACATTCCAGTGCTTTGATCGCAGAGCCCAGGCATTTCTTGGAGTGTTCCAGACCAGTATTAGACAGCCCATGATGTAATGATCCTTAGTTTTGATGCTGTGTGTGATTTTTCTGCTTTATAAAAACATCTCTTTTTCTAACTCCGATATTGAATGACCAGAGGTCCTACATAAAATCACCTTGTATCACGAAAGCGATTGTCAAAATGATAAAATGCAAGGCATCAACTAGAGTGCTCGCACGATAAGTCTGCGCGCGACGGGTGGCGTGCTTAATGTTGCCAGCATAACTGATCTTTTTTCCTACATATAATCAATAGTCATTTTTCTCTCGAAACTTAAAAGTAATTTAAGGTTAGCATAATTAATTACTAGCTTTTTCTACATGCATAGAATATGATGAATGAAGCTTCATGAAATTATTGTAAATCTTTTATTGAATACTTAGTAGTACCTACTGTTAAATTTGGTCTAACAATGGTCCTGCAGTGGCTAATACCTTTAATTTCAATTCTTTTTTAATTTCTTCTTCAACAATTCTTGAAGAAGCTGCTGCCACATAACCCTCTTGAGTTATTTGGGTGACGGTGCGTTCAGAAACACCTAAAACAAAATAACGATGATGCATTAAATTACATGATGCCGGTCCTGTCCCGCCGGTATATTTATGTACCACCCAAAAACCAATACTGTCCAGCACCGGTAGTACGAAAATTTAGGGAAATTTTAGTATTGTGGTATCCCTAAGAGTTACCTGTCAAATAAGCAACGCGGCCTCTATCATTGTAAAACGGTACCTTTGGCCCGTTGTTGTCTTGTGCACTTGAAGAAAACATCCCTGCCATCACTTTAAATTACTTTTAGCATAATGATGGCGATTATTTACTGCGGAAACGAATAAAAACATGGAATACAACACACTCTCTTGACACCTGACATAAATGACAAACGATTAGTTCCGTTTTTGGCCGCGCGCAGACTTAACTTGCGCGCACTCTACACGGTATTTCATACATTTGCTGACAGAATGTTACACTGTCAGTTGTGTAGTGCCCTAGGGCATGTTTGGATTTTACAGTTTTGCCCGGTCAAAGGCAGCTTTACTCCTATTATGGGAATTAACTCAATCGTGGCAGACTGTGAACAAACAAATCTCATTTTGAGCAGAATGGCATGACCTGCAGTGCAGCAAATAACAATGCACGATTTCCCGCGTTTTCCGGCGGCCATTAGGGAAACGCCAGAGAGAATAGAGTAGGTAGACATTTAGTCGATTATTATGAATTAATTTGATCATTGGAATTAATTTGTGATCGTTAACGTCGCAATAAATGTTAAATCCGTAGATATTAACTTTCCATTCAATATAATTTAACGGGATTCGATGGACGGTTATCAAATTCTTAATTTACGAATTAGATTCGATTTGGCAAAGTTTGGTGATTATTGGAGTTAAATATTATCTAGTAATAATTTACCTAAATGGGGTAAATCTTAATAATAAGATCACGAATCTTACATTATTATGCTATTATTATTATTAGTTACTCATCGTAAGTTTTTCATGTTTAATTAGATTGCATGAAAAAATTTTTGGAGTGCCTTTACACAACACTATTTTGGAAATCTTGTGTTTTTGGTGTAGGATGAAATCGTGGTTCAAAGTGTATTAACGGAGTGGCACGAACTCTTATGCTGTTTAAACTTGTATGAAGCCCATTTTAGCCTATGTTCAGTTTTAGAGTCTCGGCATGGATTCCCATTGTGTACTACCCAATGTAAGATATCGTTGAAAATATCTTGGCGAGAGATTTTAAATTCAGTTCTTTCTGTACTAAAGAATACGTGTATTAAAGATTACGTTGAGAACAAAAAGGCTTGGGATTGAGCAGCTCCAATTAATTTTGTTATTTTTAATATTTTGCACCGTGAATTTTGTTATTTTATTTTTTTGGTTTTCTTGCAATGACAAGAATAAATACTTTTTAAAGTTTTATATTATTTTATATTAATTATTGTGAATGTGAAGAATATGTGGCTCTTTTTTTTGTTTTTATTTATCTTAGTTTTTAATCATGGTCTGGCAGTTTGAGTAGTTTATGCGGCCTACCCGAATGTCCTTTCTTTGGTATTGATCGTCGAATCGTTTAGCTCCTTAAATTCTGAGTTGAGCTGCTCGGTTGTTGACAAATGCGTGCACTGACTGGACAGGTCCACTCAATCTGGCTGGTTCATTCATCAAAAGACCATTTCAGACATCTGTCTACATGGTCTTCACATGATCTAGCCAAGATTTTGTCAGGCCTTTAAAAGAGACTGTGTCCTCTGAATTTGTTTCGGCCTTTCTTCTCAGAGTAGTCAGATAGGAAACGCTGACTTCATCTAGTTTAAAAAAATATGATCGACATGTAAAAGTGTTTGTAAAAACCAACTTACAGAAATAAAATCATTTATCATTTACGATGCACCGTTTTGAACAAAGCTATAAAAACATGTAGGTAAATAATTTACAAAATAATGTTGTCGTGAGAATTTTCATGTAAAGTTTACCTTGTCTAGCATACATTCTGGTTTCGACTGCATCATAAACACAACCGCATGGAACTAATATTTCACCCTGTTTTTTCCTGCCCTTATTCCTCTCAGAGTCCACGCAACGGTGAATCTGTCTTCATTAACCCTAGATTAAGGAAAGGGATTTTTATCATTCTGCTGATCTCTACAAAGAACAGTAAATACGGTTTCACTATTTCTTATAGAAAATAAAATACTGGATAATGGAGGAATTTGTTGTTATGTATTTTGTTTGGAGCCTTGAACTTACTTACTTTACGTATGTCTTGCTGAAGTAAATATACATGATAAGTTCTTACAGCAAAAGCAAGAATATTTTTTGAAAAAACTTTATTGATTGGTTGATATTTTACCCCTTCATCATCATCATCATTTCAGCCGAAAGACGTCCACTGCTGAACATAGGCCTCTCGTTATTATTCACTGTATAGATAAGAGTGACATTACACACGTGACTTGCAACTTTTTTGAGCTAAGTAGTAATTTGTATAAGCTCCTAGTTCCAGTTCATTTCTGCTTTCCTGGTAGTTTAAAAAAAAACAATGAGGACAGTTGAATTTTAAAACGTCTATCGATATCATTTATTACGAATCCTTCATGCTCTTATCTATGTTTCATCATTGGTGAGTTTCGAGGAATACTTTTAGTGCGCTTGAAAGTTGGTGCGCTTGCGCAGTCGTCAGTCATAATAAAAAAACGTAGTTTTCAGACAAACATCGCATACGTGAGACAAAGCCAGATCGTAAGGGCGATTCATGTCTTCAAAAGACCAATAGATTACAAAGATCTAGTCATGATCACAACATCTAAAAAATAAATGATGATTAGTGATTATTATTATTGAACAAAATATAAGCTGGATTTGGAAACTATCCCTTTCGTAAAGATTGGTCCCAAAAAGCCGTAAACGTGGACAGAGAGGAGTGGAAGCAGAACAGTGAGGTTTTTAATCTGCAGCGGGTAAATCCGGGAGTGATATGAAGTTTAGAATGACGTTGTTGCTACACACGTTATTTGGAAAAAAAAAAAACGACTGGTACGCCAGTTCGAAAACACACTAAATCGAAAACCACTATATCGAATGACGTTATTGCGACGCACGTTATTTCAAAAAACTGTTAGACTGGTACGCTAATAGGAAAGTTTTGGTATTAAAATCTACTGTTTCGAATAGCATAATCCAATATAAATTTGTCTGGGGATCAAACTCGCGACCCAGTGGATTATCAAGAACTACCCTACGCTACGATAATAAAACTGACACTTAGCTAGTTGTCTATACCACTAAGTATAAATTATTAATATTTAGCTTTGTAGGTATCCCTTTAGCATTTGGTAGCATGCTTTCACTTTTGATAAGTTAATAATAACAAAAATACTACAGTACCTACCTATTTATTAGAATGCAATCACAACCATGCTAGTAAAAATAATAATAGATATCAACATACAAAATTATCATAGATATGTATTATAATCTGAACAGTGCGACCTAGGCGATCATATCACTATCGTTTGCGGTCGCAAATACACTTTGTTGCGTAACAATTCGATATTACAACATACTTATAGATACCATATTGTAACACACCATAAATGGGTTTCAACTACGTAGGTATCTATAAGTATATAAAACCAATATTTAAGAGATTCTCTATCTCTCTCCTCAATGTTGAGATAGATGTGCGGAGTGACGAGAATGGATAAAGTGAAGTAAAGCGGGCCAAGAGGCTCATCGGCGATGAAGCGCTGGTCAAGTCAAAGCTCCAGAGTCTTGAACATCGTCGCCGAGTTGCCAGCTTGTCGGTTTTTTATCGGTTACATTTCGGGGAGTGTGCGATGGAATTGCACGATTTAATTCCACCTAGCCCGTTTCATCATCGGACTACCAGACGTACGGCGATGCGCCATCGATACATGGTAGACATCCCACCCATACGCACAAAACGTTTTGGGAACACTTTTATTATGCGTACAGCTAAGGAGTGGAATTCCCTGCCAGAGTCTGTGTTTCCTGAAAGCTACAATCTGGGGGTCTTTAAGTCAAGAGTGAATAGGTTATTTCTAGGCAAGCGTGTTTCACCGTCGACCACATCATCGCTTACCATCAGGTGTGTGATAGTGGTCAAGCGCGAGCCTATACGTTATATTTTTTTTTTGTGAGAAATGAGTATATTAGAGGAAATTTTTAAAGTGGCGCCAGTGACAGAAAAGTTGAAAGGAAACCGTTTGTCCTAGTATGGTCATCTGATGAGGAGCCATGAAACGCATTTTACTAAAACTTTTAGTATCCATCCACATCTATATTCATAACTCTTTTAGTATACAAGTAAAATTTCAAAATTTAAAAACCCCCGACACATTTATCTTGCGAAAATACCCCGATTTAAACAGTAAAACGCTCATAACTTTTGAACGGCTGAACCGATTTTATTCAAACATAGCTAAGAACACTCTCGACAAAATTACAATTAAATCTAAATCGGTTCATCCGTTTAGGCGCTATGATGCCACAGACAGACACACAGATACACAGCAACACACGTGAAACTTATAACACCCCTCTTTTTCTGGCGGGGGTTAAAAATCTAAATCGAAATCGGTTCATCCGTTTAGGCGCTATGATGCCACAGACAGACACACAGATACACAGATACACAGCAACACACGTGAAACTTATAACACCCCTCTTTTTCTGGCGGGGGTTAAAAAGAGTTATGAATATAGATGTGGATGGATGGAGAGGGAGGGGACGGCCAAAGAAAAGAAGGATGGACTGTGTGAGGAGTGATATGAAAGAAAAGGGAGTCAGTGATAGCGTGACGGGGGACAGGACGGTATGGAAGAAGAAAACGTGTTGCGCCGAAGTAACATGGGACAAGGGCAGGAAGATGATGATTTAAGAGATTCTCTTTGCTTGGCGAATGATAGAGCTGTCCGAGTATCCATACCTATATGTAGCATTGGTATACTTTGTCTCTCAAGATACAGGTTACCCTAGTTTGAGAGGCAGGGTTCATTAACCAATGGTTACAATGTAGTTCCTCGTCCTACAATAGACTGTAGTTAATGTCACCTGAGGTATTCCGCATTCGGCACCTGTCAATATTTTTCGCAGGTGCCGTAAGTGGAATGATTTATTATTTAAAATTTTATTCCACATTTGGCACCTACGGATCAGTAGGTACTAGTGTTGGGACGTTTATTTTTTTAGGACGTCAAAATAAAAAACGCGATCAAGATCAGTAGGAGAGTTTAATCACATGATAAAAATATAAATTCCTCTTTTGCTTTTTTAGTTAGATGTTAAGTATTATAAGCTTTAAATAAATAAATTCATATCCGAACTACCAGGAGGTCAGAATAAACCTACAATATAGAGTTGTATTCATGAACACTTATTATTGTAACCTTTTTTTGTACTAATAAACATTTTATTTTATTTATATTTTTATAGCTACTGGTCGGACTAAATTTGAATAGTTGAGACAATTGTTTGAGGTAATCGCTCAAAGTATTTTTTTAGGGATACTACTTATTTATACAAGTAGAACTATCCAGCTCAAACACGGACAGAGGTACGGGTCAATTTTCACGGTCAAGAAACATTTGCCGAATTCGTTCCGTGGATGAGTGACCATCGTTCTATTACATACCGACAAAACAGCGTGCTTCGGCAAGCACGTTAATTCCGTTGGACCCTGCTATCCTTTGACTATCTATGACCACTATGTGTGAGCCACAAGACCTGACACCAGCTGACTATCTATTTGTATGGTCTGACCACGTGACTTAACGTTCAGATGTGTCATTTCCATACATTGATTCGTTTTCAACTAGCGTTATCGATTGTAGATTGTCAACTTGGCTACAGGTGCAGTTTTGCCCAGGGAACCGTGTTACCCAGTTGCTGGGTTGTTGAGGTCAGGTTGGAAGTTGCTCCGTGTAAACTACTACTATATTCCCCGGCATGTAACTTGGCAAGGTTTTGGCGTAGAGGGGGTAACCTGACCAACCAACATATAGAGCGAACGAAACGTGGACGCGACGCGATTGGTCAGTCGATCCTTGTGACAACTGACCAACCAATTGCGCGCTCGGAACGTTCCCAGCACCCCGCTTCACTACCTGAAAAACGACTTCGCGTAAATGCGCAGAAGTCGACTCTTGCCAACTTACGTGCCGGGGATTATACTCAGTTGCAAACTCATTAGTTTCGAAGGTTAAGGACAATGCTAGGCCGATTGATTGATTGTCTTTGTTCTTACGTTATTACTGGTGTCTACCCTCACTATAGAGTCGTTTAAATGTTAGGTAGGTACTATCCATCGGGCGTCGCAATCCGATTCCCGGACACCGTAGGCGCGGGCCTGTGGACGGCGAGTGATGGGTAGCTCGCAGTCCGATAAGGACCAGCAGCATTATTGCGTAATGAATTCGGCAAGGCAAAGTGCGAAGATTATGAAAAATTTACTAATCACATCCGATGAAATACATGATGTGGATTTCCATGTGATTTTTCGATGTTTCATACTCTTTGCCTTTCCCTTGCTGAATTCATTACACAATAAGGACGAGTCGACGGCGCGTAGTGTTTCTTGCGCGCATCAAGGAGATGTCAGCAAAAACTGACGGGGTCCGCAAGGGCCGATGCCTGTTGCCTGAATTTATCCGCCTGTGTCGCGGATAAATTTTAAATAAAGTAACGGCGGCACAAGCAACTGAAGGAACACGGGTGGGTTTTAGCTTGAAAAAGTCTGACACGCCCTCCCGTTTCACCCAGAGCGGGAGATGGTCATTGGATTATTACCCACCTTAAAAAAAAGGTAAGTACCATCGTTTAAAATGCAGTCATTATTGATGCTTTCAATGTTTTTTCAACAGAAATAATGTAGATATTTGAATAAATAGAAACATAATTTCTGGAGACATCATTTACTAAAGTGGTCGTGGAAAAAGTAATTTATTTAATGTTATTTTCGCTAGGCATTTAATTAAAGTACTTAGGTATTTGTATTTTCTGTTTGTTAATAGGTTCATTTTGTGTTAATTTACCTAACAAATAATTACTAAATGGGTCTGTTACTAATCTTCTAAACTTTAAACCAACTGTGAGGTAAGGTGTAGATGCCTCATATTTCGTACTTTTATGTCTAGTGAACCACCAGAACGAGACGAGGATGAGCTGCAAGTGGGGCAATTTGGAGTTGGACGACGGAACCACCGGGGTCACCTACTGGCCAGTTTTATGGAGAAGGAGGTTCTCTATATGATGAACTCCTTCTTCAAAAAGCGTGAACACAGGAAGTGGACCTGGCAGAGCCCCGATGGTGCAACAAAAAATGAGATCGACTTCATCATGTCAACCAAGAAGCAAATGTTCAATAATGTCTCTGTGATCAATTCGGTAAAAACCTGGGCGGCGTTCGGGCAGTTGCGTGGTATCTTCTCGTCCAATTTACCGCAGTGTCTCAAGACAAAAGTCTATGACCAGTGTGTGTTGCCAGTGATCACCTATGGGACCGAGACGTGGTCGCTCACAATGGGCCTTATCAGAAAGCTTAAAGTCACCCAAAGGGCAATGGAGAGGGCTATGCTCGGAATTTCCTTGCGTGATCACGTCAGAAATGATGATATCCGCAGGAGAACCAAAGTCACCGACATAGCCCGAAGAATTGCCAAACTAAAGTGGCAGTGGGCAGGGCACATTGCTCGCAGAACGGATGGCCGATGGGGCCGAAAAGTTCTGGAGTGGCGACCGCGAACTGGAAGACGATACGTTGGAAGGCCTCCCACTAGGTGGACCGATGACCTGGTTAAGGTTGCGGGAAGGCGCTGGATGCGAGACGCACGGGATCGGTCAATGTGGCGACGCCTGGGGGAGGCCTATGTCCAGCAGTGGACGTCTTTCGGCTGAAATGATGATGAATGATGATGATGATGATGATGCACCACCAGGTTTAGTAGTAATTAGTACAACTACTAATATTAATATTTGTTGTAGGCCAATCGTTGTACTGGGCCGATTAAGATCTGCCGGGGCACATCGCAATACGCCGGCATTTTTTGATTTGCTTGTCTAATAATTATTTAACAAACAGTAAACATGGTAAATATCCCGTTTCGAATGTTAATGGTAGTGTTAGTGACTATGACAGTTTAAAAACTTATATGATGTTTGTATTTCAAATTGTGCATTGTAAACAACCAAATATTTTTATACAATGTTTAACAGTCTGTTATTATTTATAACACGAATTACAATATTTGAATACAAGTGAACAGTGTTATATAGGTATTACTTTTACTGCCGAGAAATAAGGACAGTGAGACACAGAATAAGCGTAATGTTGCAGTGTCTTAGAATTATTTGGAAGCCAGTGGAACACAATATGAAGAATTGAGCACATAACACAAATTCAAAATGATTTGGAGATGAAAACATTCCATTTCTACAGCATGTTCAAAGAGCACGCACTTTGTAATTAAGAAATACTAAAATGTAGGCAAACCTGATTGATTAGTATCTGCTAATCCAAAATAGAAAGTATACACAAGGGCCACTGCCGCCGTTTCAAAAAAATTTACACCTAAACTTGACAGATTCATTAGGATTGCTACTATAAGGTCTACCAGAATCTCATGGCATTTTTTATTTATTTTAAATTGTGATTTTCATATGGCAATGTCAATTGTCACCTGTTAAATCAAAGTACTTGATGTGTCAACCGCTGCTGAAATTTTTTGATATTATCTTGAAAATTTGTTATTTTTGTGAAAATGTCGAAAAACCCACTTCGATCTCAAGCGAGACATATTGTTTTCAATGTGTATCATAAAATAAGGGTAGAAGAAGGCGTAAATCAAACTCAATCTTTGATTTTAAAGTGCGTCGTAGAGTGGACCGGTAAGTTGGACTGACTTGTTTTGATACTTTTAGTTTATTTTATAGTTTTCTTATTTAATTTTTATTTCTTTCCATTACTATTATATGGTAAATCGTAGGTCAGGGCACATCAAATGATGGCCGGAAGGAAATGGCAGCAGTAATTTAACTGTTACTAATTCTTCGACAAGATATTGATTTTAACGGAGATTGAGAATCTTTGACGTAAGAAAAATAATAAGTAATAATCGGCGCCCTGCAGTGGGACGTATATATAAACGGGAGTTTTTGGCGGGCTTTTGTCGAGTGAAGTTCAGTGGCTGTTAATATTATTTGCAGATTGATTCCTAGTGGATATTGTGATATATTATTGGTGTAGTTTTGTGTCTCAACTGTCTACGCAACTGGACAATTTGTAAAATCATTGACAGAAGCGATCTCGGGATAGTGGAGTGGAGTATTTTATTGTAGTATTGACTGCCTCTGCAAAGCAAAGCTTACTGGGAAGACTGACTCGATACAATTTGCTACCAAATACTCCAAAAAACCGGCCAAGTGCGAGTCGGACTCGCGCACGAATGGTTCCGTACCATTATCGCAAAAAACGACAAGAAAATGACGTTTGTTGTATGGGAGTCCCCCTTAAATATTTATTTTATTCTATTTTTAGTATTTGTTGTTATAGCGGCATCAGCAGAAATACATCATCTGTGCAAATTTCAACTGTCTAGCTATTACGGTTCATGAGACAGTTCTGAGAGCCTGGTGACAGACAGACAGACAGACAGACAGACAAACAGACGGACCGCGGAGTCTCAGTAAAAGGGTCCCGTTTTTACCCTTTGGGTACGGAACCCTAAAAAACATTAGAATCTGTTACATCCGCATTCTAATGCATACTAAAGAATAAATATAAGATCCAAAACTCTTTCCAAAGACGTGGCTAAAAGGTCCTAGCAACCAGGCCATACAACTTACATAAAAAAGTATATATAGACAGATGATGATGAATGACTATAAGTAACATGATACATTTTATTATTTTTTACAGACTTTATACATAAAGAGATTGGTTTTGAATATGTTAAATGCCAATGAAAAAGAACCATTTTCATGGAGAGAGATGACATAAAACTAAAAAGATACAAGTTTTTAAAATGCCAGTGGAGTTCATGGAATCGTATTCTAGTTTTCTAGTTCTGAATGAGGTTTTAAGTTATTAGTATGATTTAGAAAGAAGAAGAAGAAAGAAAAAGTGTTTATTCGCCACAAAAACGACATACAATTTTTGATTTTTCCTTAAATTAAAACCATCGGTAGTATTAGTAAGTACTTAAATTATGTTAGTAAAGGAAGTTAAAATAAAATACCAGTTTTGAGTACAGTACAAGGATGATGAGTATGTAAGTACAAGCAGATGCATGTCGTGACTGTGACAAGAAGGCTTCCACTCAGCATAATGCTGTGCCGTGGGAGACCCACAGCACAGCGCTGATTTTCAGTGGTCGCCTAGGACGTGACGTACGGAAACCAAAGCTTGTTGCGTCTAATATAATAGTAAAATATATAACAAATAAGTATAGAGAGATAATATAAACCACTACGTAAATATGTTGCGACTAAAATTAAAGTAGGTATCTAGACAAAATCAACGAAACACAAAGTGTATGTACCATTGCTCTGTCCCGTCCTCATCGCGCCCACACTGGCGTGGCGTTCTTAAAAAGCCTTAATGAGAGCCTACGTGACGTCGTACACAAGCGCGCGCGCTGCTTGTCGTGCGTGAGGCAGCGCGCGCCACCCAGACGCGCACCGGCCCATAGATAAATATACTCCTACTACACCGGCCGCGGTTCGTGTCGTATGACGTCAGGCGGTGAACAATTCCTGTACGGTCGCATGCCTTGTGGTTAGCTTGTGAGATACGCGATTGTGATGACAATGTGACGATGCTTGACAACAACCAAGGAAGAAGAGAGAGTGCAGTGCCCAGCGAAGAGTGGCGCACATCGCTGTCTGTGAAAGGAATGCGATGCTGCCGCCTCGAACCACTTGGATATGATGCCCATGGATCACGAACCTCAAGTGAGTAACTGTAAAGGTTAAAAAACATTACTTATAAAATATACTTTGCCCAACCTTCTGTTCTTCTAATAGGATTTTTTTTAAATGAAATTTAAAGCTTTGTTTTGTTTTCAGCGATCTTATGGGAGGTGGTAAATCGTTCCAGCAGCGAGTGGCGGCATACTTAAAGCATCCTCTGAAGGCTGTGGTACCACGACGAGGCAACGAGAGCGGTTTGGACGTGGAACGGGCGGAGTAGCTGTAGTGCTCGTGTCTCCAGCTAAGCTTTTTAAACAGGTGTTCCGGTTTGTGTGTTTGTATTACGCCGAACATTAAGACTGCTAAATGTAATTGCCGTCGTGCAGCCATTTTTAACATGTTGTGTTAAAAATGGCTGCAAGACATTTAATCTGCAGCCATTTTTAACATGTTGTTAAATGATATATAATAAATTAGTACATAAATAAATATTCAATTGATTTATTTTTCCTATGTTAAGAACCCGATGTATAATAACATTTTTCATACACATACCTATAATACTCACAGTGGATCTTTGTGTCTCTGAATTGGTTGCAAGACCCCGCGCAATAGCTATTTTTTTGTCAATTTTGAAGGTGAAGATAGCATTTTATAACAGGCTCTTTCACTCGCTTATGTATGTCACATCGTCCTATCTCGCTTACTCTATGCAGTATACTCGATGACAAACTGTTTCTTACGCAATGGTTGGCAGGACCAAGTTCAAAGACACAAAAGATCCACTGTGACTACTATTATATAGGTACCTCATGTTCATTGATACTAAAGACATAAATAAAAATTAAACAGTATCAAGATCGTTTATTCCAATTTCCCCAGTATTGCACACAACAAATTTTTATTTCCACATTTGCCATGAGATTCTGGTAGACCTATATATTGATTCCGAATTAAAAAAAAGAGTTGGTAGTATAAGTTACAAACACAAAAACATCGATTCGTCTAAACACACATCATATCATGGTTACATGCCTAAGAGTAAGGTAGACAGAGCATCAAATATCCATTAAAGATCCCGACTCCACATACAACGAAGATTGGATGGTAACTAGACGTAACAATTGTGTAATAAAATCCCACCAAAACATAAAATATGAATAGGCACCACATCCAGATCCGTTCAGCCGATCTGGTGTGATTGAGTAACAAACATAATATACACATCCATCCAAACCTTCGCAATTATAATATTAGTAAGATTTTGAACTTCTTCCAAAAGATTGAATGACGTGACAAACGCCCGCGCTAGCACTCGTGACAGCCCTGACTTAGCTCTTCCAATAATGCCCAAGAATCCCTGTAAAATCGTTATGTCTATGTGTGCGTGCAAAATGTCGCTTTGTTCGAAGTGGACTCTGACTGCGGCGCGCCGCGCTTACGTACTTTGTGACAGTATCGAGATTTTTATAAATAAAGCACATAGACTAAATTCTGAATTACAACATTTCTTACCTTTTCTTAATTGCGATTGTAACGGTTAAAGAGACAGATGGATCGGAAAATCGCAATTCAGGACACCTACCTACACCTTAATTGTGCTCACAGAATGCCAAGGCAGTGGGGACATCTAGACTTTTACCTACTTCAATTTCTACGCAACACGCAACAGTTCTTACTTTAATCTATCATAAGAATCTGTCATAAGAATCTGTTATAAGAATCTGTCATAAGTATCTGTCTTACGACACTGTCATATGAATCTGTCATAAGAATCTGCCATGAGAATCTGTCATAAAAATCTGTCATAAGAATCTGTCATAAGAATCAGTCATAAGAATCTGCCATGAGAATCTGTCATAAAAATCAGTCATAATAATCTGTCATAACATAAAATCAGGAGAGCACCTGTTATGTTTTTAAGTCCCATGTAACAGGGAGCAGAAAGGGAGGCTTTTGTCATCAACCGCCACAAACCCATAATCCGGGTTGCTACTGAGAAATTCCGGATGGAAAACTACAAACACTTTGCCCGATCCGAGAATGTAACCCAGGACCTCATGCTCAGCAGCAGGACTTGCAATCACTAGAACAACAAGGCAGTCCAATAAACTTGTCTTAGTTTCTAAAGCATGATCTTACATACCAACAAAGTCTGATTGCTAACGCAGTCGCAGATGTCTGAAGCCAGATCGTATCAGTTGCTAGACTGTTTGCCTGCAATTAGTCATTGCTGTCCGTAGACCCATCCAGTTGGCATGACCCAACTTTGTACACGGCCTTCAACATAGTTGCCTAAGATCCCATTGCTAAACTCAAATCCGCAGGTAATTTTTGTTTTTTATAAAACAAAATTTTCATAAATTGTTCAATTCATTCAGTAGAATATACTCATTGTTCCGGATACATATTCGCGAGCTGGCTGACCAAAACCAGATGTATCCTCCGACTGCGGGAACCGATCACGTCTCCGATTTTTTTTTGTTCGGATTTCATTTTACCGAAACTATTGACCGACGTCTTTTTTGCTATATGCATTATTTGACATATTTTCAGATCATCGAAGTATCATGTTAACTACATTTCGCCGATTTACAAAATACCTTTTTGCTTTTGGCCGAAGACTTTTTTTTCACCACACCGAATCAACATTTTATGCAATATTATTTGGTCACAAATATATAGTCGGTTAATTGGTAGCATTTTCAATTTAAAAAAGAAATAGGGTATAAAAATTAAATATGTTGTGCTACAAAATTTAGTGTCAGAAACGAATTGCTGCAAAACCGACTTCACGCAGTCTTGTCTATGTTTACGTATTTATTTAGAATTTTCATGCAAATTATTTATTAAAGCTGTCATGCATTAGACATTTTTATTAACTAAGTACTTCAAAGAATTAGTCCAAGAGCGAGCAAAGCGAGCTCGGGCACTACGACACGGATAAGTTAGGTTCGAAAGGGATGACGGGAGCTGAAGTGAGCGAGCAAAGCGAGCGAACTCAGCTCCAGATATGCCCAGACAACCCTGTATATTCTATTCTTTTATCATGTATCTTTCATAAAAAACAATGTGACTACAGATTTTTGCGGTAGGCTCCGTAACGAATCATACGTACGTTAGCTAGGTAGGTAGGTAGGTATAAAGGTTCATAGTACAGTTTCAAGGAGCAATATTGTGTCAGATTAATGATTGCAATATGACGCTCTAAGGACCAAGATACTCCAAAGATAATCCATTAGTTGCCTTTACGACGTATCGGAAAAAGATGAAAATGCCCTTCCAACGATGGAAAATAAGCCTCACAATTTTGTACCTCGAAAAATACAAATTGTTTACAGAGAATTGGAGAAAATCGCTACATTATTTGATCGACATTAGCTTATTTGTTGAGATCGAAGGAAATTGTATTTGTTCGTAAAATAAATTATATCTGAAATGATGTCTTTTCAATCAGGAACTCGAGGGGTACGGGCGGACGGATAAATTATTTGCTGGACGCAGGGACGGAGTGAGGGTACCATTCATACTAATATTATAAGTGCGAAAGTAAGGCTGTGTGTCTGTTTGTTTTCACATCTTAACGGCTGAACAGAAATGATTTGGAAGAAAATTGGCACGCGTTTGGAACAGGAGATAGGGATCTTTCTATCGTGGGCGAAGCCGCTGACTAGAAACAATAAAATAAAATATTCCACATTCGGGACCTATCAATATTTTTCGCAGGTTCCGTAACTAGAATGAAAGTAAACAAAAAAATCAAAATTAATTTTAAAAAAATATTAGGAAGTTTTTTTTTTAGGACGTCAACATCAAAAATGTGTAATAAGGCGGATGTGACTTTTTGAAATTCATAATTGTCTATTTTCTAAGTTTATCTTGGATCATAGGCATCGGTGAAGGAACACATCGTGAGGAAACCTGGAATTATATAGTTAATTTAAGTCTGAAATAGCCAAATCAGAGGCATTTGGGATACCACAGGCGGCTTATTTGACCACCAGAGGTGGTGGTACATCATATCGTGAAAAAAAAAAATTCATGTTTTTAATTATTTTATTGTTTAATTTCTCGTAGGATTCCATTATAAAAGGCCGGTCCTTTAAAGCAAGTCCTACGTGAATGTGGTCCCTACCTGTCGGCCATAACATACAAATTTCTGTCCGTGACAGGTAGCCCGTGGGTACCCAGCAGGTACACAAGTAGGGTATTATGTACCCAGTGTATTTGTGTGCTTGTGTTTTTATTTCCATCGTTTCCCAATTGGTTACAATAAACCTGTAATGGGCTTTGCGATATCGTTTTTGTTTGTTCAAATGATATTTGATTTTTATTCTGGGTATTATTTATTGATTGGGTTTATGGCTATTTTTATGTGATTTAGGATTTGTATCAATTGATTCCAATTTGTGTAAGAGATATGATTTTTGTAAATTGTGTAATCAAAAGATAAGAATATTATAAATTATAGCAATACTTCATTTTTAGTCACAAAAATATTATATTGTTGGATTAGCTAAGATATTTATTATCATTGTGCCAAAAATAGTTTAAAAAAATACCTAATCGTACTTATTACCCCTCCCTTATAGTTATCTTGACATTTTTTTTTTTTTTTTGCGTGGAGAAATGCTCATGCATACTGCGCTACCACGGGGAGATAGCGCAGTTATGTGGGACTCTAACCCACTAAAACGCCACGGTGTCCTCCTGTGCCGCTTATGGCGGGAACACGGGTACGCGTTAGCACTCACCGCGAACCCGCCGCGGCTGTCCGTCACCGGACCCTCCTCTGGGGAGTACCCCCATCACCGGCGCACCAGAACACACTGTGCGCCGTGACCACCCCAGGGACCAAACTAGCACGTGGGTGCCAGACGACCCCGTGTATGGCACCCTTGGTCCCCTTGTGACGGGTCAGGGTCAATGGCCCCGCCACCTACCATTTTTCGGCCGCAGGGGATAGGGAGAGCGGCCAACGCTATACCGGCACTCCTCTTCCCCTGCGGCCCCACCGCGTCCGCCATCAGACGGTGGCGACCCCGTCTAGGCCGCGGAAGGTAAGGAGAGCGGCGCACCGCAATACCGGCACTCCTCTCCTGCCGCGGCCTCCAACCCTCAGCCGCGATATCGTATGGGTATGGGAGACCCCATACGACATCGCGGCCCGCCTCAGTTGCGATGTCGCCTACGCAACACCGCAACCTACATGTTGGCCGCTACGTCGTCGGCTTAACGGCAAAAGCCCTGACGAGCGGCCCCTCCTCGGGTTCCTCTTCGCTTCACCGTGGGTGACCAAGCCACGGTTACAGAGCCCCCCCGCATCGACAAAGCGGGAACCCACCGAGGGGGATAGTTATCTTGACTAGCAAGACTGATCAGGCTGAAAAAATAAATCGATTTTATTTTTAACCGACTTCCCAAAAACGAGGAGGTTCTCAATTCGGATGTTACTATTTTATGTTTTTTTTTTTATGTTTGTACGGGCATGACTCCCTCATATAGAAACAGATTGTTTTGTTCGACAGAAGTTTTTTGCAAAATGGTCCCATTTAAATTTGGTGAAGATCTGATGAAGAATTTCGGAGATATACAACAGAACTCTTCAATAAATGACAGAAAATCTCTCGGGTTTGCTGCATTCGCATTTCTGTTTATTGCTTACACCATTTCATAACATACCATCACACCAGTATGCTCTAAACAGGTACGCAGATGTGTACAGTTCACCCTGGTACACTCTCATTCCACCGATCATGTTCTATTCGGGTAATCTATTCTGGGATCACTGTGGGCATTATAGGTACCCTAATATAGAACTTGTCCATTATGTACCACTAAAAATTGAAAAATAAAAAAGAGTGTCGGTTGTATTTTTTTGTAAAAAAGTTTATTTGTTAAAACATTTCAGCAGAAACGTTATCAACCACAACCGCTATAAAATGTGCGAGATACGATGTGTTTACTTATAACGTTTCTGATAAGCCTAGGACGTAGAGAATGGACTGAGCCTTTTTAGGGTTCCGTAGCCAAATGGCAAAAAACGGAACCCTTATAGATTCGTCATGTCTGTCTGTCTGTCTGTCCGTCCGCAGCCACTTTTTTCCGAAACTATAAAAACTATGCTGTTGAAACTTGATAAGTAGATGTATTCTGTGAACCGCATTAAGATTTTCATACAAAAATAGAAAAAAGACAATACATTTTGGGAGTTCCCATACTTGAAACTGAAACTAAAACATTTTTTTTCATCAAACCCATACGTGTGGGGTATCTATGGATAGGTCTTCAAAAATGATATTGAGGTTTCTAATATCATTTTTATCTAAACTGAAATGTTTGCGCGAGAGACACTTCCAAAGTGGTAAAAAGTGTCCCTCCCCCTGTAACTTCTAAAATAAGAGAACGATAAAACTGAAAAAAATATATGATGTACATTACCATGTAAACTTCCAACGAAAATTGGTTTGAACGAGATCTAGTTATTAGTTTTTTTTAATACGTCATAAATCGTAAACCGCAATGTACCAAGTACGGAACCCTTCGTACGCGAGTCCGACTCGCACTTGGCTGGTTTTATTTTAAGTTGTCTCAGTCCATCCAAAGGATGTCTGTTAGATATTGCTGTTAACGCCACCATTATAAAACCTACAGTTTTTTTTTAAATATTTGTGAACTATTTTGGTACACAATGTACTCATAGTAAAATCTATCTATCTAGGTATGAAGTACATACAGTACATACGGGCAGACAAGTATGAGATCGCGCAGTTAGTAGTTGTCTCTTTCTATAATACTGGTATCTCCACGTCACAGGCTTGCAGGGACAAGTACGTTCCGCACATAGGTTCTCATAGATATAAAGACGGTGTCAAGTAAAATTAAAAAAATATAAAAGCCACCGACATATTTTTATTGCATGCTACATTATTTATCTAGTAGTAGACACGCTTTGATCGACAATCTATTGAACACGTAATTATGACACGATATCTTGCAAAAACACCCCGTTTCAAACAGTAAAACGTCCATAAGTTTTGAACGGCTGAACTGATTTTCACCAAACATAGCTAAGAACACTCTCAATAAAGCAACATTTAAAAAAGAAAAAAAAATAGTCATTCGTTTAGGAGAATGATGCCACAGAAAGACACAAAGACACCATGTTTTGTTTGAAAGGTAACACTATCAGGAGTGCTTATATCAATCAATCAATCAATCATTTATTTCGGACCATGATCCATAATTTGTTAGTAATAATACACTTATGACTGTTAGTAAATTTACATAATTTAATAATGTGATCCTAATTAAAATAATAATCCATAAACACAAAAAAAAAATAATTGACAAATAAATTAACAAATAGTTATTATAGCTATGTTTGATGAAAATCGTTTCAGCCGTTCAAAAGATATGGGCGTTTTACTGTTTCCATCGCGGTATTTGCGCAAGATATCAAATACCCCGATTCACCAGATATTTTTATTTTACTTGTGTGAGAATAACTCAGTCCTTTATCTACGTCAATGGAGGATACTGACCGCCCGCGGTTGGGTCACTCCGTCAAGCTAATCTAGCAAGTCTAGGGTTAAAAAGATCAACGTATCAACTTGATATATACGGATGTTTTTTAAGTTGAAATGAAGACCTTTTTAGAGCTAAGAAAGTTGCCGCAAATTTAAATTACTTAGGCAGAATGAGAAACAATGTATATTGTATTCAATTTAAGGGGTCAAAGTATTATTTTAGAACAGAAATAAGGTTTTAGACCTTCCTTCAGGGGGTTTTCGTTAGTATATATATATACTAACGCGGAAAAATCAATCTGCCTAGCCTTTGCCCAACTTCATTGGGGTCGGCTTCCAGTCTAACCGGATTCAGCTAAGTACCAGTGTTTTACATGGAGCGACTGCCTATCTGACCTCCACAACCTAGTAACTGGGTAACACGATACCTCTTGGCAAGACTGGTGTCAGATCTAAGGCTTCTGGCTACCCGTAACGACTGTCAAAGATCTTCAAATGACAGCCGGGACCAACGGCTTAACGTGCTTTCCGAGGCTCGGAGGAAACTCGGTATGTTGACCTCGTCAAGCGTTGCTTAACCTTGACGATCGATCAGTGCGGCTGTTATTATTTAGCCACGAGCTCCTATATACTAACTGGAAAAAAGAGAGTTATTACTAGTGGATTCACTATTTTGTGGAAAGTTTTGAAGCGTCTTCAGTCTAGTGTTTTCAAAGTAATCTGTAGACGTATAATTAATTGGACGATCAAATTGGGAACCTCAAAGAACATGAGTTATATTGACACAAAAAGCCACTTTTTGCTAAAAGTTACGAAAGTGAGTTTATAAATTACAAAGAAAAATATTTTCTTTTAGAAACTTTGCAGACGTCTGTGCTTCGATAGTATAAAAAATCGAGTAATGTACTATAAAACTTTTTTGTAATTATGGTTTCTAAGAATAGTTTGTGGAGTTGAATTTTTGCCTTCGAGCATTTTTTTTCGTTTAACGGAGTCAATGAATTTAACGCGGTTAGAATTATTATTTATAAAGGTAAAGTGGTTTTATATTTTCAATATTACACACAAGTTGCTTATGTATTAACTCGCACTGAAAAAAGTGTAGGTAATGCTGGTGATCGGATTTACTACCTAGGGCATACAGGTCGGCTACCTCTCGCGTCCGGCCCTGGTTCAGGCCATGGTACGGATGGGAAGCTGTCACCTCCTTCTGTGAAGCAGTAATGCTCGCGAAGGACGAGGCAGAACGCGTGAGGGAGACGCAACGGAGACGCCCTCACGCCCAAAGCCACCGCGGGGGACGCCCTGGGCGTCGGGAGTCACCAGCCGATTCCCGGCCACCACAGGCGCGGGCTTGCGGACGGAGAGTAATGGGTATCTCGCCGTCCGATAAGGACCAGGCCCGAGTCGACGGCGTGTAGTGTTCCACGCGCTCCTCAAAGATATGTCAGCAGTAACTGTCGGGGCCGCTAGGGTCGATTCCTGTCTGGGTCGCGGATAAATTTGAAAAAGAGTTACCGCGGCCCTGACTCAAGCAACTGAAGGAACACGGGTGTCAGAAAAAGTCTGACACGCCCTCCCGCTCCACCCAGAGCGGGAGAAGTCATTGGATGACTTCGCAACAAAAAAATAAAAAAAGGCCTACAGGGTGGCTTTTAGTTGCATTGGCAATCTTTAAGGAGGTAAAAATTAATAATGCACAACTTTTCCCAAAAGACCAATCCTGAAACGGATACCAAAATTCAGCAATTTCAAACGTTTTGTCGACCTATGCGTCGGTACATAAATATACTGAACAGCTTTATTTTGAGTTCATGTTTCAGAGTTGCTAGTACAACTAGCAGTCGTATCAATTCATAAATGTTTTCACCCCTGTAAGATTGCCAAAAAATGCATTAAGTTATCATTCGGTTTCATAATGGTCTTGTTAGGCAAGTAAATCATATTTAAACTTAATTTTAAGAACATGTTCACTTTTAACATTGAGGCATTTTCAACCTCTAACTACATATATAGCTAAATAATTGATCTCTACTCCACCTAACGAGCAAGATTCAGGAAAGCGGCACTGAATTGCGGTCGAAGTTCTGTGAAGGCTCCACGTCAAACGTCGCAGGCCCATGTAATTGCTTTCGCCCCAACTAGACTAACTACATATATACACAGATATAAATCGGATATCTTAGTACAAAGTACAAAATATACAGAAAATTAACACATCACTGATAGACTTCACTATTTTTGCCACTTCGGCAATATAATTTGCATTTACTGGCAGCTTTTTGCAGTTCCATAGGTTAATATGTTATTACCAGCGTGCATGTTGAAAATTATCCCCTAGGAATACATTCCCCGGATAAAAAATTGTGCTATTCCAGACTATAACCTATCTCTGTGCCAAATTTCATCCAGATCCGTCCAGCCGTTTGAGCTAGAAGAAGTAACAAACACACACACGCAGATACACTCACAAACTTTCGCCTTTATACATTGACATATATATTACTTGCGTAAGGACCAGGGGGGTGACCACAAGCTCTTAGAGTAAGGTTATTTTGAGTGTGTGTTAGGGACAGATGTATATGACGTGTATTCATCTGTCACTTACTCGATCTCAAAATAACCTTACTCTAAGAGCTTGTGGTCACCCCCCTGGCCAACCGCGCGACTAAATGGCACCAGCGCGCTGGCCCTAAATTACAGTTTAGGGCCAACGCGACAGTGGTCCGTGTGCGGGAGTGAGCGAGTATTTGCTTGTCATAATAATGCCTAGTTGTGTGGTAAAAGGCTGCAAAAATTACGATACAAAGGTTAAAAAGAAACATGGGATATCGTATCATCGGTAAGTAACCTTACATTACTTTTGTTATCTGTTGCTTGCATTAAGAAGGTTTCTATAAAATGTTCAGATGGGCGTATCCTTCCTTTCGAAATCGTTGCCTTTATAATATTAAGTGTGATCTGGCCCTCGGAAGTGTGAAGGCCGTTGGTCATGGCTCTGAGGAGAGCCGTTTGGTCATTTTGATTTAAGGGTAAGTCAGCTAGACTCTGAGTTACCGAGTGCTAGCTCTCTCTCTCTCCAGGGTGCCCCGAGCATTTGGAATCATAGTGCAGTCTAGTTTCATAGGTGAGAGAGTTCATGAAAAAGTTTTCCAAATCTAAACTTCTAAACGAATATTTTTGTTTGTGTATTTGCAAGAGGCTTTTACTGGAAGTATTGGTTGGACTAGGAAATTATTTCGTGCATAGAAAATTACACTATACAGCTCAAATCAATTTTGTCTCGGAAAATTTAAACCGTTCCTGTGTGAGGGAAAACTAGTAAGTCAAATAGGGAGAATTCTAATAAATAAGACGTATAAATTGATGATATTATTAAGCTCATTAGGAATATATCTTAAACGTGTACTTTAAGTACGTACTCACCCATTCACTTCGTATAAGGACCCTATCCAGAAGTAAGACGTATTCCACGTTGGGCAACCGTTTTTAACGGCACCTGACTTAATGATCCAAAGGCACTAATTGCACCTGCAAAAAATATCGATAGGTGCCGTATGTGGAATACCTCAGGTGCCATTCACTCATGTGGCGTTAAAGCGTGTGCCCAATGTGGAATACGTCACTGTATTGAAACGATCTGCAACTATATACTTTATCTTTGTGCCAACCAATACTTCTGTCCACTAACTACAGAATAACATTAAAGAAAAGGGGCCAAAAGGCTTTGTGCGTGAGCAATCAAAGGTGTGGTCTCATTGAAAGACGAAGGAGGTTAGGAGTGTTGCTATACAGCCCGTGCCGGATTAAGACAACGCGTGGCCTGTAAATGCTATTAATTTCTCTTGGTTTGCTTTACGTTCTAAAATAGTGGGAGGGTTTTTACAGAATACTTAAGTAACAGCCGCAAGGGTCGATCTTCAAGGTTAAGCAACACTTGACGAGGTCGGTCCGTGGATGGGTGACCATTTCAAAATATCGAGTTTCCTCCGTGCCTCGGAAAAGCACGTTAAGCCGTTGGTCCCGGTTGTCATTTGAAGATCTTTGACAGTCGAGTAGTCAGAAGCTTAAGATCTGACACCAGTCTAAAAAACCCGACTGCTTCAAAAGCGAACTAAAAAGTCGTAAACAAGGAAAAAATCATGCTGTGCAGTCGGAGAATACATACGCGCGAGCTGGCTGACCAAAACCAGATGTATCCTCCTCCTGCACAGCATGATTTTTTCCTTGTTTACGACTTTTTAGTTCGCTTTTGAAGCAGTCGGGTTTTTTGATTTTTTGATTTAACTTTTTTTATTTATAACTTTTTAGTTAAGTTTTTTTCGAATTAGATACATTTAAACATATAAGTATTATATATTTTTGAAATCACCTCTTAAAACCCTTTATTTTGATACCCCACACGATGGGTTTGGAAGAAAAAAAAATTTGGGCCCCTACAATATGGCGCCCAAAATCCGCCATTTTTCTATTAACCAATTTGAATGTAGCCTATGACACTCGCAGGATTAAGACAAATCGATTGACGTATGAATCATCAAAATCGGCCAACGCGTTTGGTCTCTGGAGCGCCACATAGGAACAAACATACATACATACATAGACTGATAAACACATTACCCTCCTTCGGCAGTCGGGTAACAAGGGATACCGTGTTACCCAGTTACTGGGTTGTGGAGGTCAGATAGGCAGTCGCTCCATGTAAAACACTGGTGCTCAGCTGAATCCGGTTGGTCTGGAAGCCGACCCCAACATATTTGGGAAAAGGCTAGGCAGATGACTTAAGAAATAATTCTAACTATGATGAATTGTTTTGGATCCCGGCTCGAAGAAATAGAAGTTAATTTGTTGACTTATGTAAAGAAACTGAAAAATTTAAAGAAACTGGGGTTAAGTGTGCAAGAGTCGGCTCCCAAATTTTTATTTCTTTTACCATTCATAACTGATATTCCATTGCACCTACGGGTAGTATAGAGACCATGACATGACATGGTTTTGCCACAATTAGGGCTCGGAAAAGCGCGGGGCCTGTAGTAGTTTCTCTACGTGTCTAATCCGACTATGTATAATGACCTCTATTGTGGTCAATACTTTAATAATGACACATTAACTACTACACACACACACACACTGTTATCTTCTAATAGCTACTTATCTTTACATGCCAGTAAGAAAATAGAATTTAGGAAAGATATTTTTAGGACAACGTATTTTAGGACAGTGTATTCTTTGGATACTGCTAGCTTATTCGTCGCCTAGGGTTGACCTGAATCATAAGTAGGTAATGTTATTTCATTCGTACTGGCACAAAAATGTCCTTTTGAAAATGGAATTCGCTTTTCGAATTTGGAAGGTTATCCTTTTCCTGAGATTTCATATATTATATTCCGTTCAGCCTCTAATTTTACATTTGACAGGCCAACACTTATGATTTAGTGATGACCGAGGATAACCGCGTTGTGCGTTGTCGATTCGATTGCTTACAACAATCGACATTATTTACGATAAAAATTTAATCGATTTAACACATTTTTATTTTATTTTTGCTCAATTTTTTGTATTATTTTATAAAGATACCCTACAGGTGTTGAAATGACTATGTTCTAAGTATTACAATGAACTTACATTTTGTATATATCTATCTGAATATTTAATACATATCCCCTATTACTTTTTTCCATATTAAACCTTCCTTACATATCTTACTGATAATAAGATTACTATGTTTTATAATATTAAAAGAAAATATTTAACTTTTACTTTTATATTTATTGTTACATAATTCGATTCATTTGTTAATTTTAATTCATCTGAATATCGGGGCTAAAGTACGTCGCTTCATTATTGTGAGCGTCCATGAAGTATTGCATTTTATTGTCTATGGTTGCCTGTTAATAATTATGGAACTTCATAGGCGTGCTTATGTCAAATATAAAATTAAGGGCTGGTATATAGTAGTTAATTAAGAGAAAATATTTTCTCTCAATTTTCAGAGCGTATTGAATACAATGCGTCCTTTTTAAGTTGTTCAAGTAGGCAATTAACATACATCTAAAAATGTATATTGTTTTTCAAGTTTATTTTAAATACTGTGGATATAGGTAGTATTTTATGTTTGTAAGAATCTAGATATTTAGGTATTAGGTATTTCTATGTAGATTACAAAGCCTGCAACTGTTACTCCTAATAGGTCTAGTACCAGGGCGACCGAGATCTGCTCGGGTGAAAACTGAAAAAGTGTAAACGTATTTTTCGTATTTTTTTCTACTTTTCCCGATATGAGACCTAGCTAGATTGATTTTTCGCCCCAAAAAACCGATAGATTGCAAATTTTATGGAAATCGTTTTAGCCGTTTTCGAGAACGTGATTATGTATACCAATATTGCTCGTTTAATAGAGTCGTTTTCGAGAACTTCATTATTTAATATATACAAATATTGCTCGTTTAATAGAATCGTTAGAGTCGTTTCCGAGAACTTTATTATTTAATATATACAAATATTACTCGTTTAATAGAATCGTTAGAGTCGTTTTCGAGAACTTGATTATTTAATATATACAAATATTGCTCGTTTAATAGTATAGGATAGGATACATATTGTGGTAAATATAGCTAGTTACAAGTCATATACATATTCTATGCTGATGACGATAGCCTTCCAGGGTAAATCGGAGGTCTATCGGTCATCTTGAAATCGATTTAATAAAACCCCTCTATTTAATATAAGTAGAAAATCGGCGCCATATTTAATTTCTCCCAAGGCTTCTGCAGACAGGCGCCACGCGACAGTGCAAAAAAGTTTTTGTGCGCACAGCTAAGGAGTGGCATTCCCTGCCGGAGTCTTTGTTTCCTGATAGGTACAACCTTGGGGTCTTTAAATCAAGCGTGAACAGGTTACTTCTAGGCAAGCGTGCTTCACCGTCGACCACATCATCACTTACCATCAGGCGAGATAGTGGTCAAACGCGAGCCTATCGATAAATAAATAAATCGATGCGACAACTTTTTTTCGTATAAATCGTTGTCGCATTGTCTCATCGCACCTTTCTGTAAGAGCCTTATTAAAACTTATCAAAAGATAGAGAGCGATGATATCCAAAACGAAGTATTCGTAAAAAAAAAACAAAAATTAAAATCCTAATTCATTACACCGAAGAAAGTATTTTACGCTTCCTTCCTCATATTTTCTTGGAAGTCTTTATGTTACAGATTGTCCTAATTCTGATACTATAAATCAAAATATATATCAGAATCGCCGATACTTATTGAATGGTGTTATGCGCCTACGCGTCCGATATTCGTCGCTACAAAGATTTTTATCTATGCCGCACTGTCCGTTTAGGTAAATAGTGTTGGCTGGTTGCCAAATATTTATGTGTTAAGGCGTTTATACATGAAATTGGTAATAATAAGTTACGTGTTAAGGAAATTTAGGAGGGTGATTAATTTTCTTCTTGGCAGCCTTATCGGATTTCCAGATTGAGATGGATGGATGTGTCGATTTCAATTTGAAGCTACGCTTGCCGCGGTCGGACCATGTAAACATACCGAGATTCCTCCGTGCCTCGGAAAGCACGTTACAGATAGTTCATCATATCAGCCGAATGACTTCAACTGCTGGACATAGCCCTCCCCCCAGCGTCGCCACATTGACCGGTCCCGTGCGTCTCACAATCAGCGGATCCCCGTAACCTTCACCGGTCCACCTGGTGGGGGACCCTCCAACACAACGTCTTCCAGTTCGTGGTCGCCACTCCAGAGGCTTTCTGCGAGCAATGTGCCCTGCTCACTGCCACTTAAGTTTGGATACTCTTCGGGTTATGTCGGTAACCATGGGTCCCGTTTTTACCCTTTGGGTACGGAACCCTAAAAACCAGTCCTGTGAAAAACATGCTGCGGTTTAGACTGTGTGATGTCTGTCAGTGAATTAATGAAAACAACTTATAATCAGAAAAGCAAAATTTTAACTTTGCTTAAGCGCTAAAAGCCCAATATTTAAAAGCCTTTCCAACCTAATTTGTCTATTCTAGTGTCAAGTGCTTAAAATGTCTGAAATTTCGATTAACCAATCACAACGGCTAATATAAGATTAATTTGACAGTAGATTTAGTGCACAGGGCAAAGACCTTATACTTAGAAGTATGAGGTCTTTGGCACAGGGGCTAGATTAGACGTTCATCAACCATGGAGCTAGATGTGTTGTGTTTATCTCTTCTCTATAGAACTTTATGCTTTGTAACGTGCAAGTAACTTCATTTTTTTTGACTGACAGACTCATAGACAATTAAAAAATGCCTGTAAATGTTACAATTTGAAATAAATGCAACTGTCAAGGACACAAAAACAGTTTATGTCTTGCAATTAAACTCAACTATTTGCTGAACAATAAATTACTAAAAGAAAATTGGAAAATCAGTAATTTACGAAAAAAAAAACATTTTCACGTGCGTGTAACTTTCAACCTTAATTTAGTACACAATTCATTTCCCTGACTGAAAATACGGGCATAAAATGAAAGAAAATCACAATCCTGAACCGACTGTAAGATTAAAGAGTATGGGGTAAGCGCTTGACCCCCTAAAACACCCCAGCCGGATAGTAAATGACCCCTGACAGGTGGCCTTCTTTATCAGCCTCCTTTGTCACACAGTTTTTATTAAGAACGTGAGACCCCTGTAGTTTTTCCTCCTCTTTTAAGCTGAATATAAATTGTTTTCGTCACAAAAAAACTTATGAGAATGCTTGCTGAATTGTTAAGTTTGAGGCAATTCTAGATTCAGCGTAGAAACAATATTTCTGGCACACACTGGCTGGAAATAATAAAAACTGCTTTATAAGTTTGTCTCTGATGCTTACATAAAAAAAAAATAACATGTAATGTAATCTGAAATAATAATACTTGTACGTAAAAAGCTAATTTTAAGTTTATACAAGCATTTTTGCTTGTTTCCTGCACAAACAACCCTTTTTTTATTTAAAAATAGACACGATCAATTGAACCCAAACAACATTCTAGACACAACAACCAGATTTAGACACAATATTAATAATTTTTCTATTATGTATCAATGTTGATTCTAGCTCACATAATCGAAGACAGTATCTATTCAATCCATCAAATCTATGCAAAGTAATCCTTTGGACTTTGAACAAGCAATCATTTCTTTAGCAAGCTAAACCTAGGTCTCAGTTCTTTTGCAGCTATTAGTGCATTCTATAGCAATCATTCCTCAGTCGGGCTTTTACGATATTAATATTCCTGATCCAACCAGCACGCATAAAGGCGGAAATCTTAAAAGTGGATTTACTGTATTCAGAGGATCACATCAGCCTTCGCACTGTACGAACACCCAAGTAGATGTTTCTATTTTATTTTAGACATTATGGCCAGATTATGGTACTATTTAAGATAAACGTTCATGCTATCACAATAAACCGCTCGTTGGGTTTGAGATATTGGGTCAGCTGCCGTTTTCCTGACGTATCGTCGCAGTGACGTCAGGCTATTGAATGAAACCCAGTAACAACAGATAGATTTGATGAGGCCGATGCCCTTACAGACCGGCTGCGGTTTTGTATTGGATGTCTTACCGCGGAGAGGGCTGGTTGGTACTGGTATCCTACTCTATGAATGAACTTAGGTGGTCTAGTTTCATTCATTATTATTATAAACAATAATTCGTTTTCACAACAAGAGATCAAGACTAAAATCTGACAAATCGTCAGTTCTTGACATTATTTTTTATGGTCCCGATAATTTTGAGGAAAATCTCTGAAACTATTATTTTAAATATATTTTGCCATGAAGAGGTGAATTCTGAGATGTTGTTTGAAAGAGATTCATGTAAATTAGACATCCTGTGCTGTCATTAAATCTACTATGTAGATGAGACCAAAAGGTGTAGCAGGATGACAAGATATATATATTTAGATTTATTCCTTTTAGGAAAAGAAGTCTAATAATCATTGTAGTAACAGCACTATCAGCATTAAGCAAATATCAATTCTACCGGTTCTATGGTCGTAGTGGCCCAATGGCTAAGACCTCGCCTCTCGTGCTTGAGGTAGTGTGTTCAAATCCGGGCAAGTACCAATGTGACTTTTTTCAAATTCATATTTACTTTCTAAGTTTATCTTGGACATCACAAGCAACGGCGAAGAAAAACATCGTGAGGAAACCTGGACTTATATAGTTAATATAAGTCTGAAATAGCCAAGTCAGAGGCCTGTGGGGTTCCCAGAGGTGGCTTAATTAACCCTGACACCAGAGGTGGTCACATACTCACACAAAAAAAAGAAAAAGACGGGTTCCATCTTCTAAATAAGACTTTTAATGGTTCGGAATAGAAGGTGTATTTTACTAGACAATATTCCAGAGTATTATTTTATTGTTATTATTATCAATATTCTCGTGCATACAGGCAGACAATATTCACCTGTATTATCGTCTCTTAAATCTCAGTATGCATGATCTACGTGAAACATGATTTATTTTAGCTCCAGTGACGCATCTTGTACATAAGTACGTACAGGACAAGTGCTAACAGCAGACTGTTTATAGCTTCAGATTTTATAGGTACATCGACCAAAAAGGGATACGATATACAGATTGAAAGTTTAATCCTTACTATGATTTTATATGCGACTATCGGATGCCTTGCGGTTTCACCCACGTATTGCCCGTTTCCGTGGGAATACAGGGATAAAAAAAAACTTAATTCAAAAAATCAAAAAACCCGACTGCTTCAAAAGCGAACTAAAAATTCGTAAACAAGGAAAAAATCATGCTGTGCAGTCGGAGGATACATATTCGCGGGCTGGCTGACCAAAATCTGGTGTATCCTCCGCCTGCACAGCATGATTTTTTCCTTGTTTACGACTTTTTAGTTCGCTTTTGAAGCAGTCGGGTTTTTTGATTTTTTGAATTAATTTTTTTTATTTATAACTTTTTAGTTAGATTTTTTCGAATTATATACATTTAAACATATAAGTGATATATATTTTTCAAATCACCTTTTAGAACCCTTTATTTTGATACCCCACACGATGGGTTTGAAAGAAAAAAAAAATTTGGGCCCCCACAATATGGCACCCAAAATCCGTCTATCCGACCGTTATTATCTAATTTTAATGTAGCTTATGACGCTCGCAGGATTAAGACGCATCGATTGACGTATGAATCATCAAAATCGGCCAACGCGTTTGGTCTCTGGAACGCCATATAGGAACAAACATACATACTTACATACATAGACTGATAAACACATTACCCTCCTTCGGCAGTCGGGTAAAAAGTAGCCTATGTTACCGGATAATGTGTGTGTTTATTATCTCAAGGGAACATTATACTGGGATGAAAAGTAGCCTATTCCAGGCTATAATCTATGTTTGTGCCAAATTTCTGCAAACTTCTTCATATACAATTTTTGACAGCCGCTATGGGGAGTCAAAAGCCAGATCATCTGACAGCAGTCTTGCCAAGGGGTGGAGGTGTGGTATTATCCTTTGCTCGGTTGTGGAGGTCAGATAGGCAGTCACTGAATTTGGCTACAATGGCTGCGCAGTATTAAATCTCATACAAAAACAGCACCGATCCGTGCCTAGGAAAGTCAACTTCAGGGCGGCCCAGAAGTTTGGCGAGAACGCACAAGATTTGGCGATCCGAACACTCACTCTGTTCGACTGAACTGTACTGCAATCCATACATCATCATCATTATCTGCCTAGCCTTTTCCCAATTGTTGTTGGGTCGGCTTCCAGTTTTACCGGATTCAGCTGGGTACCAGTGTTTACATGGAGCGACTGCCTATCTGACCTCCACAACCCAGTAACTGGGTATCACAATACCTCTTGGCAAGACTGTACTGTAATCCATACACCTTACTTTAAACTACATATGTTGAACGAAACGCGTATGATCCATAAATTTCATTGCGATGTTTTGATCGCGAGTAAAATAAACTCTATAAGTGATCTATCGCTGCATGTTTTAATAGTTTGATTAGACAACATAAATATTTTAGTTGCAGCTAACTGTATTTCTAACTCATCACCATTTGAACAATTTTGTTTCATGAATGTTCTTGTCATGATGATAGAATGTATGTCAACGGATGAGAATTCCCATCGGGCATACATACGGCTTGCCTACTATATTGACTAGAATCATAGCTCTCTTCGAAAATTTATTGCATGCCGCAAATAATCTCGATAAATTACGAGGGAGTCCGAAAGAACTTATATAAGTAAGTTCTTACCTTCACAAATAATCTTTATGAGAAGACGTCGTCAAAAGAACTATAATACTTACATAGTTATCTAACTATGTATGTCGCGCAACCTACAAAACCACTCAACCGATTTGGGACATACTTTTAGTGATGGAAGCTTAACGAGGACATCTGAAATCTAATATTACACTTATATAATGAGTATAATGGCGTCGAGAAAATCTAATATACTGTAGGTGGTTATACGTTTTGTCGTCTCCTTTTTGTAAGAAGGTATCTTTGGAAGTAGCAAATAAGTGTAGGAAAATGTTTATATCTTATTGCGTTAAAAAGAAGATCAAGATGGCAGCTTGACACATAGACAGATATCCAGTCTAGTCCTGGATCGACTGATAAAAATTATGGAAGAATTTGCGCAGCTGTGGGATGATACAGGCAGTTGACAAAATGGCTGGCTTTGTGAGTTCAAGACAAAGAACAATATACAAGCTGCTTTCTTATTAACATCCCCAGTTTTCCAGACATAGGTATCATCAAAGATACGACTAATGCACAATACAACTTGAAACAAAATATATACAGCTGTTCCCTCCATTTTGTCGAGTTCTGCTAACATAGATACTGAGACAGATAATATAATACTAGCATACAGATGCCTCATCCCATACAAAGAAACCGTGCCGACATAACTAGCGTTTTTCGTCTGTTTAAACTGATTATTTTCTAAGAACATCGTTGGCGTTCGGTTACGTTCCACGGATTTATATGGTGTTAGCAGCGAATTTCAAGTAATAGGGTTTACTAGGTTCGTGAATACTTTCTTTTTTAAATAGAGCCTCGATTTGTTGTATAGTATTTTTTTGCACGCTTTTACAGTTTCATGTGTACAAAACAAATTAAAAAAATCGAGTGGATGTCTCAGAAATTTAAACCCGCGCCATCTATTGGAATCAATTTTAAATGATCCATTCAAATAATCTTTGAAATATGAATTAAGAGCCCAATATTCCTTAATTTGCTTAGGAGAGTTAATTAAACAAGAACATATTTTTTATGTGATCGTCTCTAGAAATCTTAATATCTCAAGAGTCAATAACTAATCGAAGCTAATCACGCAATCTAGTGCAATTTATTTGAAACAATTTTTCTTTCTTCGCGTTGGTAGCCCGTGGTACTGATAAAAATATAAAAATAAAAATAAATTTTATATTCCAAAATTTTTGTTTGTAAAGGGTTCCTCAACTCGCAAGATAAGCCTATTATAGAGCAAACTACAGGTAAATATGCACATTTTTAAAGAAGCTTTTAAAGCTAAGCTAAGTTTTTTAAGCTTTTTTGTATGACTAGACTGATGTATGGACGTAACTGAAGCAAAAGAAGTATGTAAGGATCGTAGTAAAAGGGGAGGATCATTCTGTAGTTTCTGCCTACTCCAATGGGAAAAAGTTAATAAAAAAAAAACAAAAAACCCGACTGCTTAAAAAGCGAACTAAAAAGACGCAAACAAGAAGCAAATCATGCTGTGCAGTCGGAGATGGTCATGGTCATGTATCCTTTGACTGCACAGCATGATTTTCTTCATGTTAACGTCTTTTTAGTTCGCTTTTTAAGCAGTCGGGTTTTTTAATTAACTTTTTTTATTTATAACTTTTTAGTTATTTCTTTTTTAGAATCAGGTACTTTTAGACATTTTGAAATCACCTCTTAAAACCCTTCATTTTGATACCCCACACGACGGGATTGGAAAACAAATTTTGTGCTTCACAATACGGCGCCCAAAAGCCGCCATTTTTTATTTTCCGATTTTAATGTAGCCAGTGACATTCGCAGGGTTAAGACGAATCGATTGACGCAAGAATCATCAAAATCGGCCAACGCGTTTGGTCTCTAGAACGCCACATAGGAACAAACATACATACATACATAGACTGATAAACACATTACCCTCCTTCGGCAGTCGGGTAAAAAGGCGTTAGTTTACGTATGTTATGTAAACTTTGTCTTCTTGGGGAAATAGGGTCATCGACTAACTGTCCATAATAAAATTATGCAGAATAAAAACAGGAAAAAAATGCATTGGACGGATCGTTCAAGCGAAGCGAAACCTGAAAATGACAGCATCTATCGGTCGAGATATTGAATGCTCTCGAGATAAAATATTGTAACACAAAATACGTTGGAAAGAATTTCTGTGTTCCAGATTTTAGAGCATAACCTACAAAATAAACCATAATTTTTATATGACGCATAAAATATCGACAACCGGTGTTACCAGGTAAAATATAGCGGACATAATTCACATTTTTATAAAATTTTCGTCATATATTCTCGGAAAATCTATTTTCGTCGGAAACTAAGGTCAGTGACATCGATAATGAAAGCTGTGACTATTATTTATATCTTCTTTAGCGAACAAACTTTTCTTCTAATATGAAAGAAAAATATTGTTTTGTGGGTTGGTGGAAAATATGACATAACTTACAGGATTTATTTTATACAGTCAGCATAAAAAGTAAGTATTAATATTTGATAATAGATAATATACATATTTGATGAATAAAGGGTTTTAAGAGGTGATTTCAAAAATATACAACACTTATATGTTTAAATGTATCTAATTCTAAAAAAAAGTAACTTAAAAGTTACAAATAAAAAAACTTAATTCAAAAAATCAAAAAACCCGACTGCTTCAAAAGCGAACTAAAAAGTCGTAAACAAGGAAAAAATCATGCTGTGCAGGCGGAGGATACACCAGATTTTGGCCAGCCAGCCCGCGAATATGTATCCTCCGACTGCACAGCATGATTTTTTCCTTGTTTACGACTTTTTAGTTCGCTTTTGATGCAGTCGGGTTTTTTGATTTTTTGTATTAAGTTTTTTTTTATTCATTAGGCTTGCGCTTGACCACTATCTCACCTGATGGTAAGCGATGATGTGGTCAACGGTAAAACACGCTTGCCTAGAAATAACGTATTCACTCTTGATTTAAAGACCCCTAGATTGTAACTGTCGGTTCTTTAAATATAAAAACCTGATTTTTTGTTGAATACTGAAAATACATTTATAAACTTATTTTGTTAACTATACTAGACTCCCACGCGAGTTTTTTATAGATTCTGTGACGAGAATAAGTTCCCAGAATTCAGGTTTACTTTCGTAACTGTTTTGGTCGATTTTCTTCAGAACTTTGAAAGTAACAAACGAATTAAGGTTCAGCGAGTAAAGTTTTATTTCTTTCTTTTCAATTAAAGTTAAGAGAAAGTATGCAAATCTTTTATAACAATGGGTTTATTTCGTACATTTTACCGTCAAAGTTTTCATAATCCGTCTGTAGGGTGTTGTTATGGTAATTTTGATCTTGTCACTTGATTAAAGAGATCAAGAGGTCGAAGCCCTGAAAGTCTGGCCTGAGTCTAACGACACACCAGGCAAAAATATTTGAACAGTTTTCGGCGAAGGAAAACATCGTGAGGAATCCTGGTTTTATAGTTTTATAAGTGTGAAATCGCGAACTTCCCTTGAGCTAGCGTGGTAACTTATTTGTATTAGAACAAGCTTGCAGTGGAATAGTTACAAGCTGGTATTATTTAATTCCACGGACTTATATGACGTTATTTCAGCTTGATTGAAAGCGCAAATTCGATTATGCATGGAATACTGTTCCCATCTATGGGACGGATCTGCCAAATACCAGCTTGATGCACTAGCAAAAAGCTGAACAAGAGACTCATCGGCAATGAGTCACTGGTCGAACAGAGCTCCAGAGCCTTGAACATCGTCGCCGAGTTGCCAGCTTGACGGTTTTTATCGCCTACATTTCGGGGAGTGTTCAATGGAATTGCATGATCTAATTCCGCCTAGTCCGTTTCATCAACGGACTTCCAGACGTACGGCGATGCGCCATCGATACATGGTGGACATACACACTAAACGTTTTGGGAATACTTTTTTTATGCGTACAGCTAAGAAGTGGAATTCCCTGCCGGTTATTGTGTTTCCCGACAGCTACAATCTAGGGATATTTAAGTCAAGAGTGAATAGGTTACTTCTAGGCAAGCGTGCTTCACCGTCGACTACATCATCGGTCGCCACCAGGTGAGATAGTGGTCAAGCGCGAGACAAATAAAAAAAAGTGTAAATGAAAAAGATTTGTTAAAAAGTATAGAAACTCTAGACAAGTGATTCTACCAATGAAAGCGTTGCGACTGCGATTGGAAAAACGTCAGAAATATACGTGATTATCAAGCGCTGTCGAAATGTCAGGTTAATCCCTTACATTTTGGCATTGTCTGAGAAGCCGAGAAGCAATAAATTTATGCATATATTTTTTTTTTCTTAAACAAGCTTTTTTCGTATTCTTCTCAGCAAACCCTTTCATTTGATACCATATCATGGCAGTGCACAATAAATAAATAGTCCTCCATCTTCGGCCGTCCGCCATATTGTATTTAGAATGACGTCACTTAACTAACCATGCATTGTCATCCAAACTAAACGTGTATGCAAAATTTCATCTTATTCGGTGGAGGATAACTGCTTTAAAATTTAGTTGCAAGATTTGACCCGAACAAACTTAAATACCTACATTGCATGTTAAATAAAAGCTTATAACAAATATTTTCCGTCACTGAATTTTTACAGTTGTATTGTTTTAGAATACTCGATTTGTTTTTGGGTAAATAAAGCACATACATCTTCTTCTTCCTTCTTTCTTCAGGTCAATTCATTTCATTTTCAAAGAACTTTATTTCAAATAAAATTTAACAATAATGCAATTATCCTAAGACACATTAACACAACACAGAACACTATATGAGGCTACGCAATTCACCTTTCAAAGTTAATCACAATATGATTTTAATAAACTGATTACATCATAAACTTTTAACTACTTATTAGGGTAACTTATTATCAGTTTTGCAAATTATTTAAAACACTTATAAATCTGTGCGGACTGTTGCGGTTGGCCTCTACCTCTCTTTTGTTGTAAGCAGAGCAATTATACTATCCTAAGTCTTTCGACGTGCCCATACTAAAGAAGGCGATTTTCAGTATTATTTTATCGGTGATATGTGCGAAGCGTCCTTGTTTGTTCAGAGGTCATATAGAATGATCAGAGTTTAATTATGTTTCGTATAATCCAAAGCTATACGGTAACGGTTAGCTAAAGGCAAGTTTAGTTAGTGTTAAATGCTCGCACACGCGTGAATGACGAACTATGAATAAATTACTAGTCGAGGCACAAACCAGCCGAAACTGTAAACGGTTATACGATACTGCTGTAACACCAGATATTTTAGGTAGGGCTAAATCAGAACTGAAGTTACTGTTCTGATATTGGCTGTAGATTTTAATGTCTTCTTCTTTTCGTTTGAGGATGTGATCACCTCTGGTGCCAGAGTTAATTAAGCCGCCTCTGGCACAGGCTTCCAACTTGGCTATTTCAGACTTACATTAACTATACTATAAGCCAGGTTTCCTCATGATGTTTTCTTTCACCGTTGCCTGTGATGTCACAGATAAACTTTTTTTTTTGGGTGGGAAATCATCCAATGACTTCTCCCGCTCTGGGTGAAGCGGGAGGGCGTGTCAAACTTTTGCTGACTAAAACCCACCCGTGTTCCTTCAGTTGCTTGCGCCAGGGCCGCGGCAACTCTTTTGCAAATTTATCCGCGACCCAGACAGGTATAGGCCCTCACGGACTCCGTCAGTTCTGCTGACATCTCTTTGAGGCGCGCGTGGAACACTATAACTAATATTGATTCTAAAATGGTAGATATCGTTTTTTTTTAATGTTGTATATATTTTACTAATCTCCTTCCAAAAAAAACATAAAAATGAGAAATAATTATTGATAGCATGCATCTCCTCGTAAAGTGTTCATTAATTATTTTTTGTACTTACACTAATGGATAGACAATTTATTAACGAACATTTTTGTAGTTCCTTTTTTTCCAAAGACCAAAATTCGATTTTATAAAGATTTTATTCTAAAATCTGGGCGTATTCACTACTGTAATTCATGCGCCACCAGTGCCGCTAGGCCAATAGGAATGCTCATATCTCATGCCGATTTTTTGGTCAGGGTACCTTCTTAATTACCGAAGTCTATTTTCTATTTCTAGCTAAAACCTCTTTTATCCCTCTCAGAAAGGCTGTAGATATTAATTTTGATCGAAAATATAATAAACTCTTAGAGAAACTACAGCGGGGTACTTATTCTGTGAATGACTTCATGAAGAAAGTAATATTTTTCTAGTTAGTTAAGTAACTTTTACGTTTGACTTGTAGCCTTATGACATACTCATTGTACTGTATCCATGTTTGATTGACAATATTCATTGATTGTATACCTACTTACTGTTATTAGTCGATTGAGAAGTGTGTATTATTTTACTCATTACAGTGCTTACTTATCGAATTTGGATGTTTCATTACTATATTTGTTGATTTTTATACATCCACCCCAGTTTGGTCCATAAACCTACCTCATTCCTAACAAACTACTTGCATGAGACGAACTGCGAATGGGACTGGGACAAGCCGCGAATGGGACCAACTGCGAATGGGACTAACCGCGAATGGGACCAAGTGCAAATGGGACGAAGTGCGCATAACCCCTTTTGATTTTAAAGTGATTTTAAATTGACACTATACTCAAACTCACGTATACGTTATTGTTAGCCTGTCAAGCGCTATTGTTACTGTATTCACACTGACAGCTGTTACATAGATCAAGCTATCTTTTTTTATTAAGTATAGTTTAAAATTTGTAAAGTGACTAAGTTCCATTTTGGAACGAAAATTATAGCAAAATTGTTCACTTTGTCTGCGTTTCATTTGTTACGTGTCCATAATTTCTTTCTAGAAACCGGCGCCAAATTAATATCATTTGTACGTAAAGATAAGACTTACTTCTCTATCATCTTTAAAAATTCGTTCCTATGTTATAATTAAATAACTCGACTTTATCCAAACCATTCTTTTAGCCAGGTACCTATAATACCCTAAGTGATGCCAGAATAGATTGAACCAATAACATGAAACTTAAACCAAACCGGTGGCATGAGAGTATACCAGAGTGTACTGTTCACACCTTTAGAGCGTACCAGTGTGATGTTATGTTATGAAATGGTATAAACGTTAAACAGACATGCGATTGCAGCTATTCCGAGTGATAAGCCGCCATTTATTGAAGAGTTCTGATGTATATCGCCGAAGTTCTTCATCAGATCAGATATGATGAAATTAAAATGAGACCACATGACAAGCACCAGCTTTCAAATAAAAAAGAATCATCAAAATCGGTTCACCCAGTAACAAACAGTAAAAAAAAAAAAAATACAGTCGAATTGCTTACCTGCTTCTTTTTGGGCAAACGGCTAAAAATAATTTTCGTTACTAATAAAAACGATATTTATAGTCAAGCCCTCACGACTACAACAACTTAATTTAAAACTCACTTAAACTTGAGCTTAAAATATCTCTTCCTTAATTCAGTTATAAGAATAATGATATCATCTCGGCATGTCAGTAATTATGTCACTTACCCTACGCTCCACTTGCGAGCAATTAATTATAAAACTTCCACGAGAAGCACTTTGAAGTTATTCTCCTTCACTCGTTATAGCTCCGGAATATTACTCTCATATTATATTTTTAACTCACCAAACCATCAAAATCACCGTTGTTAAAACGGATAGAACAGTTAGTTCTTTTGAACTAACCGATGACTTACACTCTTTGCGCTGTAGCATAGTGCGGGTGACAGTTTCAATAACATTTTATTACGCATATACCTACGTATACGCATTTTTTGTAGTTTAACGTCATACCATGGTTATACCATATACCATAGTTGCCTGTAAACAAACGGCGTGACGTTAAACTACAAAAAATGCGTATATGTATCTGCGTATTTTTTTTTTATTAAAACTGTCAACCGCACCATGCTATAGCGCAAAGTATAGTCGCCGAATGACGACGTAAAAATACAAATTTAAATTAAATTCATAGCATCCATAATGTACATATTGGTGGTAAATATTAGATACAGAAACAATTATGGATCCTGTCGGGCACAGCAACATTCTAGATACAGTCAGTGTCTAGGAGAGAGGAATTGCGCTTAATATTTTCCTTATTAATTAATTAACATTTCAGTTATCTATCTACTTTTATTTCGTTTATCGTACTAATATGTGAATCTTTCTGTGTTTATGTTGTGTATAATTTTTACTTAAACGGTTAAAATATTCGCTTAAATTTTTGTATCACAATTAGTTTATTTGATATTCATAGTTTATATTTAATACATTAAAACTCAAAATGCCCAATATATATGTTTAATTATCGTTTGGCTCGCGTATGACTACTATCTTAGTACATTCCTGTGCAAGAACCACCTCCTTAATTTTTTCCAATCCGGGTTTCGTCCAGGACATAGTACTACAACAGCTCTTGTTAGCATAACGGACGATATTAGACTTGGTATGGAAAATGGAAATCTGACGGTACTTTCCTTATTAGATTTCAGCAATGCTTTTAACACCGTCGATTTTGATATTTTACTCGGCATACTCAGCTCTCTTAACATATCTCCAACGGTAATTGATTGGTTTCGTAGTTACCTGTGTGGCCGCCAACAACGTATTTGCATTGAAGGTTCTACTTCGTCATGGTGCAATACCTCTGCAGGCGTACCACAGGGGGGCGTTCTATCTCCTCTTCTTTTCGCTATTTTTATTAATTCTATTTCTAATGACCTTCTCTCATCCTACCACCTTTACGCTGACGATTTGCAAATATATTCTCAAGCTCCGGTAGATGAATTGACGGAGGCAGTTAATATGATCAACAAAGATTTAGGTTGTATTTCTAAGTGGAGTTTGGCCCATGGTCTCAGGGTTAATCCTGCGAAGACTCAAGTCATTGTTGTCGGCAGTCCTAGGTTGCGCTCAAGAGTTAACTGGTCGCAGCTCCCACGGATTGTTTTTGATGGCTCAGCTATTCCATACAGCGACTCAGTGAAAGACCTGGGTATTTTAGTTGACAAGGACTTTTCGTGGGGTCCTCAGCTGCAGGAGGTTAGCCGCAAGGTGTTTGCGTCTGCAGGGTCTTTGCGCAGACTGCGCAATTTTCTTCCAACTGCCACCAAAACTGCGCTTGTCCAATCCCTCCTTCTCCCAATCCTCGATTATGCAGATGTCAGTTATTTAGATCTAACTGAAGTGCAGCTAGATAAGCTTGAGCGACTCCAAAACTTTTGCATTAGATTCATTTTTGGTTTACGCAAATATGACCATGTTTCTGAATTTCGTACTAAGCTCAAGTGGCTGCCAATCCGCCTTCGCCGGAATGCCCACATTTTATCGTTACTCTACAGTGTTCTGTTTATTCCTACAACCCCCTTTTATCTCAAAGAACGCTTTAAGTTCCTTCATGACACACATTCTAGACACTTGAGATCATCGGAGAATTTGAGACTTTTGATGCCTGCTCATTCTACTAAGTTCTACAGTAAATCGTTCACGGTCCAGGCTGTTCGATTGTGGAATGAGTTGCCGATGTCAGTAAGACAAGCCCAGTCACTAGCATCTTTTAAAAATCTTGTCAAGAATCATTTCCTTTGTCTTTAATGCTTTTCTGTTTCTTCCATTTTTTTTTTTTTTTTAATTTCCAATCTTTGTTCAACCATTCTTTAATTATTATTTTTTAAATGTAATATTATCTATGTATATATATTTGTAAGTTTGTGTATAGTATTTTATATAGCTATATAATTTGTATGTATTAATATATATTTTTTTTTAAATATAACAGTACACCCTACCCCCTATTTTTATCTTAAGTTCTTTAGTCCATCCAAAGGTTGTCTGGTAGATATCGCTGTCAGCGATAAGACCGCCTTTGTACCCATAGTATTAAGTTGCTGTATAATATGTGTTATTTCTTTTTTTTGGTGTACAATAAAGTATATTCTATTCTATTCTATTCTATCTCGCCTGATGGTAAGCGATGATGTAGTCGAAGATGGGGCACGCTTGCTCAGAATTAACCTATTTACTCTTGACTTAAAGACCCCAAGGTTGTAGCTATCAGGTAACAATGACTCCGGCAGGGAATTCCACTCTTTAGCTGTGCGCACAACGAAAGTATTAGCAAAACGCTCTTTTTGCGTGTGGGATGTCCACCATGTATCGATGGCGAATGACCGTACGCCTTGTAGTCTGATGATGGAAAAGGCTAGGTGGAATCAAATTGTGTAGTTTCATCGTACACTCCCCGTAATGTAACCGATAAAAAACCGTCAGGCTGGCAAGTCGGCGCCGATTTTCGAGGCTCTGGAGCTTTGACGCGACCAGTGCATCGTTGCCAATAAGCCTCGTGGCCCGTCTGTCAATCGACTCAAGTGCATCAAGCTGGTATTTAGCAGAACCGTCCTAGAGGTGTGAGCAGTGTCATGCATGACCGAACTTGTACTTTTTACAAGTTATATTGTGAGTCAATTACTTATTAATTCCATTTTACTTATCGAGTTAACAGTTAAGTTTACCTTCGATTAATGTTAATACAAATAAGCTTTGTTAAATTGATTGAGTCTTGTGGGGGAAAACATGGAATATAGGGGTTTTAATTTCAACTCTTTAAACACACCGATTACAAGCAGTTTTGTTCCTTGCGCACTAAAAACAACGATACAGGATGTCTTTTCACTCGATGGAAATTTTTCAGTAGAAGAAAGTACTCATGAATGCTGGACCAGCAAGCCTCTCCCAAGTTTCTTTATAAGTCTTGCCTTCGGAATCTAGTGTGCATTAAGTTTTTCATCATTATATCAGCCGCAAGACATCCACAGCTGGGCATAGGCCTCCCCTAAGCGTCGCCACATTGACCAGAGGTTCAAGTTCAAGTTTTTGAGTGGCGACCGCGGACCGAAAGACGTTTGCGTTGGAAGGCCTGCCACTAGGTGGACCGATGACCTGGTGAAGGTTGCGGGGATCCGCTGGATGCGAGACGCCGCATCCAGCGTCAACCGTTTAATTCTATATAATTCAGTTCAGATTTGGTGATTTAAACGCTTAAGTTTTTGGAATCTAGACATCAAAATAAAAATAAAACATTTTTACAAAAATATTGATTCTACCGACTACCAAATAAGAAAACTACAAATTGAAAAATAACTTTATTTTTGGAAGTCGGTGTCTTTGGTAGGTACCATTTTCTTGCGTTATGGACACCGACTTCTAAAAATAAAGTAATTTTTTTCTTTGTAGTTTTTTATTTGGAAGTCGATAATATTTTTTTGTAAATATGTGTTTTTTTATTTTTCACTTTTTAGTTGTACCTACCTAATAGGCAAGTAGTTAGTAAGGTACCTATAATGCCAGAATAGATTACCCGAATATCATGAAACTTGAACATAACCGGTGCAATGAGAGTGTACCAAGGTAAACTGTACACATCTGCTTACCCCTTTAGAGCGTTCTGGCGTGATTACGTTATGAAAAATGGTATAAACAATAAATAGACATGTGTTTGCAGCAATCGCGAGAGCATTGCCGTTATTTATTGAAGAGTTCTATTGTATATCTCCGAAGATCTTCACCAAATTAAAGAATTTTCAAAATCAGTCCACAATTGACTGAGATATCGGTGAACCAACATAAAAAAACAAAGTCGAACGTAGAACCTCCTCCTTTTTAGGGTTCCGTAGCCAAATGGCAAAAAACGGAACCCTTATAGATTCGTCATGTCTGTCTGTCTGTCTGTCTGTCTGTCTGTCTGTCTGTCCGTCCGTATGTCACAGCCACTTTTTTCCGAAACTATCAGAACTATGCTGTTGAAACTTGGTAAGTAGATGTATTCTGTGAACCGCATTAAGATTTTCACACAAAAATAAAACAATAAATTTTGGGGGTTCCCATACTTGAAACTAAAACTAAAAATATTTTTTTTCATCAGACCCATACGTGTGGGTGGGGTATCTATGAATAAGTCTTCAAAAAAGATATTGAGGTTTCTAATATAATTTTTTTCTAAACTGAATAGTTTGCGCGAGTGACTCTGCCAAAGTGGTAAAATGTGTGTCCCTGTAACTTCTAAAATAAGAGAATTATAAAACTAAAAAAAATATATGATGTACATTACTATGTAAACTACCAGCGAAAATTGGTTTGAACGAGATCTAGTAAGTAGTTTTTTTTTAATACGTCATGAATCGTAAACCGCAATTTACCAAGTACGGAACCCTTCGTGCGCGAGTCCGACTCGCACTTGGCTGGTTTTTGGTAAGTCGGTTAACAAGTATCGGTATACCGCCAAGCTAGTATTAGGTACCTAATTGCTAATGTTGATTTTAGTTTTCCAATAGACCCTCTTAGTTTCAACCACAATTAATTCAAAGCCTCTTTGAAGCCACCACAGTTCCCAATAAGTACCTACCTAGTACCTATCGCTGTCAAACTCTTCAGCCTATATCTGTAACGTTCGACCAATCGCGGCCCGAATCGGATTCCTGTCAAACTGAGTTTTAAACTTCCATTCCGTAACTAAAATGCCAGGAATGGGCCGCAAAAGTTTGGAATTGATGTTTTGAGGTGATTTAGATTTATCCAACATTTTTAGAGTTTCTCAGTTGTAAGGCAACATTTTTATTTGCTATTCGCAGCTGATTTATTGAAGACAGAAGCATTCTACTTGATATTATGCCTCAATAACCAATTAACTTAAAAGTTGTCGGTGGTGGATTCGAACTAAACCCGGCACTCATGTTTGTGTAATTTATTTCTATTAGCTCTTTAAACGTTGAAGGAAAATGTCTTGACGATCGGTGTGTCCTGGAAGAAAAATACCGGCCAAGTGCGAGTCGGACTCGCGCACGAAGGGTTCCGTACCATTATTTAAAAAAAACGGTAATAAATCATGTTTGTTGTACGGGAGCCCCAATTAAATATTTATTTTATTATGTTTTTAGTATTTGTTGTTTTAGCGGCAACAGAAATACATCATCTGTGAAAATTTCTACTGTCTAGCTATCACGGTTCATGAGATACAGACTGGTGACAGACAGACAGACAGACAGACAGACGGACAGTGGAGTCTTAGTAATAGGGTCCCGTTTTTACCCTCTGGGTACGGAACCCTAAAAAGATCCGGCTAAGTGCGACTTGGGCCCGCGCACCGAGGGTTCCGTATAAACGGCTGCATTCAACAAAATAATTAGTTAACATTACTGACGTTCATAAACAATGAGAGCACCGAGCATCGATCGTCAAGGCAATGTGACGATCGGTGTGTTCTGGAAGAAGAAAAAACAAGCTTTGTTGTAGCTACAAATTTAAATGTCAGATTTTTTCCTTTTTTGTATTATAAGACATTGCTTCTTGTCAAATTTGCTATGAATTGAATTTTTTAATTAGTTTTTTGTTCTGATTCCTTTTTCCTAAAACATGCGACAAAAAGGTTGTATCATTTGATTTAGTTGATTTAGAAGTTTGATTTTTCACAGCTCCATGAAAATGCAGACCTGAGTTTATCATATTAATTTCAACTTGATACAAAGAAAAAGAAAGAAATAAAAAGTGTTTATTTGCCACAAAAACGACATACATTTTTTTAAAATTAAAACCTTATTCCTTCAGGCATACCATAGAAAAAGGTCTTGACACACGGACATACAGACAGCCAAAGTGATCATATAAGGGATCCTTTTTTCCTTTTGAGGAACGGAACCCTAAAAATCAAGTGACTTCCACCGTTCCGCATGGGGCCTACATGGTAGATTACAGCCCACCCTTTCACATAGAGGAGGCGTGTGTCCAAAATGAGAGAACGTTAGGTTATGTAGGCTGATATAATACTCACAACGGATCTTTGTGTCTCTGAATTGGCTGCAAGACCCTGCGCAGTAGCTATTTTTGTGTCAATGTTGAAGGTGAAGATAGCATTGTATAACTGTCTCTTTCACTCGCCTACGTTTGTCGCATCGTTCTATCTCGCTTACTCTATGCAGTATACTCGATGATAATCTGTTTCTTGCGCAATGGTTGGCAGAGCCAACTTCAAAGATCCGATGTGACTATTATATAATAACTTGAAGTATTATATCCACAAAGAAACAAAAAAGATATCATAATAGTATCGAGAACCACTCACTTTTTGATACGCCCTTATTTTTAGACATAAAGTATGTATGCGACCTTTCTTATATTATTATATCTAAACAAAAGTTGGGTTGGGAACTCAATTTGTCATCTTGATTACGTGGAAGTGAAGTATAAATCCATATATTATGTTCTGGGTACTACGTACTACTAAATATTCATATGAAAATATGCTAATGTTCTCGTATTTAGTTTATACAATATTTAGTTTACATAAGGTATAGTTTTCCCTGTGGTGTGCGTAGGCTTCGAGTCTACGCGTGCAACTTTCAGGTTATTTTTGGGGTGTACTTACAAATACCATGAAAGTATCAAGATAACAGGTATGAGCGGTGGTGGCTCTGTGGTAACAGCCGCGAGTTACAAGTTGTAGGTCGTAGGTTCGAACCCAGGCAGGCGCTTTATTTTGTGTAAATTATTTCATCACCACTGCTCCCAAAACGGTGAAGAAACCGGCTGGTCCTAGAACCAAAAATTCAAAGACATGTGACATCCATCAACCTGCACTGAGCCCGCGTGGTGGATTACGTCTAATTCACTCTCTCACAGAGAGGAGGCCTGTGTCCCAGCAGTGGGAATATTAAAAGGCTGAAGATGATGACGATCTAGGTACCTTAACAAGAGTCTACCTACGCAATATAAATTAGACACTTCAAATATTTCTACCTATTGTAAGTTGCACACCGGTTCCTAAAAAGTTGTATAAAATGAGAAAATATCTTGACCAAAGTTTTGAATATAGATGTGACTATATGGAGGGACGATGGATGGCTAGAAAGGTAACTACTGTGATGACAAAGTAAGAAATAAGCATGATAGAAAACGATATATAACGCCAACCCCATTATGGCAATGATGCCATCTAGCCAATTCGACCACAGCGACCGCATTCCATGCCTCTTCATGGCAGTTGCGAGCACAGATTTGCTGCTCTGTTAAGTACACTCATGTGACTCGCATATCCATCTCAGGCCGAAAAACTTCGAGCACACAGTGAACACCCAGATCATAAAATTAGAAGGATTTTAGGCAGATAATATTTTGGCGGCAGTCGGAATTGAGTGCAAAGTAGTTTTTGTTTATTTAATGTAAATGATATGCTTCATATTAATTGTCTTTGTTTGATGTTGCACGTCTCGACATTTTCATTATTTTAGTTTTGATATTTGTCTACCTATTATTATTCTTATGTTCTACTTATGTATCGCTGTATTACTTAAGTCTACGCAAATTATTTGTAGCGCGATGTATTCATGTGGAAGCTTGTAATTAGACATTTTCCTTATCTACGATTTTATTTTAATGATGTTATTAGTATGTAAGCTTTCTTTAAAATAAATATAAATGGTAGCTGTTGGTGATCTAGGTCTTTGAGGTCCTCGCGTTTTTGGTCTAATTCGGACCTTCTACTTTCTTCAAAGGCCTGCCTTTGCCGCTGCAAAAGCTGTCTTCACTCAAGCCGATTTTATGCCTGTTTCTCCCGAAGTTTGGGAACAATATCGCCTCTCTTCATATGCCTATTCTGAACATCCATGACGCGTAGAAACTATCCCCCACGCTTTCGTTTCCCTTCCAGGAGTTCAAAATAGAAGATACGTTTGCCAGTCTCTGCTCTTGCATCCTGGAGACATGAGGCTACCTGATCAATCAATGTCAAAGACTCTTTAGACCCATAAATTGGGTTAGTGGCATGAATGATAATGTACTCAGAAGTAGACAATTGAAAGAAAGAAGACGGTAGATTGTTTTGCTCCTAATTCAAAAACAGTCTTCAATCATGCTTTCAATGTTTTTACAGCGTTTACATTTTCGGGCCACTAACTTTCGAATACTGCCTAAAATGTCAGCTCAAAAAACTCAACCGTCTACAAATCCGGTTGTCATGTGAATTGTTATGACCGGGACGGGATACAAAAGGGATTCTGTTTTAAATTCAATGAATCCTCAACATCTTACTGTTTACACATTTCGCAACTTCGAGGAACGAACATTTGTTAAAGCTACCATTTAGCTTTAGGGACGAATTGTAAGATATTTACTTCAGGCTAAGGTTCAGCAAGTTTGGTTGTTTCTACTTGTATATTCTAGGCGAGAAGTCGCTTTGAGATTTGTTGATTTTGGGTTAGTAATGTGTCCTAAGTTGTTGTTGTTGTTATTATTCTTATTCTTTTCAAGTCGATGGAAAACCCTTTGGGACTATTGGCAAAGGCGTTCATTATGTCCTAAGCTGCGCTTCAAGACTATGGTTTGTCGCCGTATTCTTTGTAAGTTTTTAAGGTTCTTCAGTTTTGTTAGGTTATTTAAGGATTTTTTAGGGTTCCGTACCCAAAGGGTGAAAACGGGACCCTATTACTGAGACTCCGCGGTCCGTCTGTCTGTCTGTCTGTCTGTCTGTCTGTCTGTCTGTCTGTCTGTCACCAGGCTGTATCTCATGAACCGTGATAGCTAGACAGTTGAAATTTTCACAGGTGATGTATATCTGTTGCCGCTACAACTACAAATACTAAAAACAAAATAAAATAAATATTTAAAGGGGGCTCCCATACAACAAACGTGTTTTTTTTGCTTTATACGAAAATGGTACGGAACCCTTCGTGCGCGAGTCCGACTCGCACTTGGCCGGTTTTTTTACTTCACTAACGAACGAATTTGTTTTACTTGAATATGGATGTTGGTGTTTAAATACTGATTATTTTTAGATACCAAGGTGACCATATATATTTTACAATCACAGACTGCAATTTTACACTTTTGGTTGATAATAGAAACTAAATCTGTTTATTAATAGATAACCAAGGGGACAATATATATTTCACAATCAGATTGCAATTGAACACTATTGGTTGATAATTAAGTAATCTATACGTAATGTTTTTATTAGTAGATACCAAGGGGACAATATATATTTCACAATCAGATTGCAATTGAACACTTTTGGTTGATAATTAAGTAATCTAAACTAAATCTGTTTATTAATAGATAACTAAGGGGACAAAATATATTTAACAATCACAGACTGCAATGGAACACTATTGGTTGATAATTAAGTAATCTATACGTAATCTTTTTATTAGTAGATACCAAGGGGACAATATATATTTCACAATCAGATTGCAATTGAACACTATTGGTTGATAATTAAGTAATCTATACGTAATCTTTTTATTAGTAGATACCAAGGGGACAATATATATTTCACAATCAGATTGCAATTGAACACTTTTGGTTGATAATTAAGTAATCTAAACTAAATCTGTTTATTAATAGATAACTAAGGGGACAAAATATATTTAACAATCACAGACTGCAATGGAACACTTTTGGTTGATAATTAAGTAATCTAAACGAAATCTGTTTATTAATAGATACCAAGGGGACAATATATATTTTACAATCACAGACTGCAATTGAAGACAGTTCGGTTGATATAAATAATAAACACTTAACGTTTTCATAATATCAACCTTATATTAGTTTAAAATAACTATCGAAATGTGGGTATACTCTAGGTGAACCTCTGCTTAACCCCTCGATTCGAGGAATATAGGCATGGTATTATGTTATGTATTATCTTTTTATTTTTGTAAAAAACACTAGGAATAAATCCATAAGGTTATTTCTGTTCCATTTTAATTGCTGTGTATCACGCTGTATATGTCGAGGGGACGGATCTAAAACTGTCCACATTAGGCAAGTGTATTTTTATCTCGAAAGTCAATCGAGCGAAGGTGCGTCTACCTTTAGTCTGTAAATATTTGACTTTTTTTCAATGCAGCTGTTCTGGGTATTTTAAGAATAGAAAATGTTGTTCTCTTTGTTTTTTTTTTGTTATTACGAAGACTTGTTTTGTCTACTCTTTGTTTGGTGTATTATTCTCGCAAAATATGCAACTTAATACATATAATTATACAATGTGTCCAGTTTTGTAGTAATAAAACTTTGAGGCCATAAAATACACTTAAGTTTTTCGATAAAAACACCACACTTATGGGGTCAAATCCCCACACTTTCAAAGATAAAGGTATTTTAGTATCTGACTTACTTAGTAAGTCATCCACATTGTCTAGTTGAATGAATATGTTTTTAGATTCTCTATGGCTCTATGCTATGGCTGTAAAAATAACATTAAATGTGAGACCTACATCCAAAGTTATGGTCGTTAGACTATGCGCATATCGTAATAAGTTAGTCGAATACTAAAATTTAGTGATTGGACCCGTGGGGTATTTTTATCGATACAATTAAGTGTAGTTTCAGTTTTTCAACTTTTATTACTACAAAAACAGACACAATGTTTAATTTGATCGCTATCTCATGTGATGGTAAGATTAAAAAAAAATAAAAAAATAATGCGTGTGTAAGTAGTTAATCACCAACCGTTTTTCAAAAGTTTATAAGACAGCATCAAAGGTGATTGGTGTTCTCTGCGATATCAATAATTACAGAGACAGGATGTTCGATGGCCAGGGAACCGTGATACAATGATGAACTGCGCTGGTTTTCCAGGCATCTGGCCAAAGATAGTTTAAGATCACAGTGTGCTTTACGTTGGTAAGATTCTGAATCAACTCTCTGCAATCTCTGCATCCATCAGAAGTTCCACACACAAAAGAGAGCCTTACAATTTTGGCACTATGATGTGTGGACCTGCATGCTGTAAAATTTAAAGCAATCTGAAATTAAATTATTCATTTTTTTTTTTTTTAACTAGCTTTTTTCGTATTCTTCTCAGCAAACCCTTTCTTTTGATACCCATATCATGACAGTGCACAAAAAATAACTGGTCCACCATCTTGGGCCATCCTCCATACTGGATTTAGAATGACGTAACACAATGCATGGATAGCTACCATGCATTGTCATCCTAACTAAACGTGTATGCAAAATTTCATATTAATCAGTGGAGGATAACTGCTTTAAAATTCAGTTGCAAGATTTGACCTGAACACACCTACGTAATTTTATACATACATTGCAAGTTAAATAAAAGCCTGTAAAAGTCCTAATACAAGTTTTCTAGACGCTATAAAAAAAAAGACAAATGCAATAGTCAAATAAAAAACTTATTCACAAAACATTTGAAGTTAAATCGATTCGTTGTCAGCCAGTTTCCTTTGAATACTTACAAATCGTTCAATAAAATAAAGTCTTGTGACTCTGTCGGAACATTTGGCTTAAGAGTATCATCCAGAGGCTTACCGTATTTCAGAATATGGCACATGGACTGTTATCTTACTGCGTTATCACTTTTAAAATACCTTGCGAGACTTTTCTGACAATTCACGGTTAAAATCAAAATTTTCAACTCAAAAATCGACGCCATTTTTTTGAGTCTAAATTTTGGTATGATAATTTTAAAACCGTCTACTGAATAGATTTTCTTTGATATTGTTCAAAAGCAAGCTTAGTGATACGTGACGTGATTCGTAAATTTAAGCTAAATTTAAATTTCATTCTAGGTAAATAATACCAGCGTATAAATTTTCTTTTTTCATCTTTTTTTTTAAAACGTTGTCTCACACTAAGATTTTTTTTCCTGTATCGTGGATGCGTTTTCAAATATATAAACTCACATACACAACACCCAGAGCCGGAACAACTATCTGTAGGTCATACAAATATTTTGTCCGTGTCAATCGCTCAACCACTGCGCCAACCGTGCGCCCTAAACTGTCCCACTGCAGGTCAAAGGCCTCTTCCTATACAGAGAAGGCACGAGCATTGATAACCACTCTTGCTGAAGGCGGTTGGCGATTAGCGATTTCAGACTTACATTAACTACGTCAAAGATGTCCAAGATAAACTTAGAGAATACATATGCATTTGAAAAGTCACACGTACTTGCCTGGATTTGAACCTACGACCTGAAACACGATAGCCAAGGTCTCAGCCACTAGGCCACCAGGACCACAATCTAGGTAGGTTCATAAAGATAAATGACAACGGATGTAAACAGATTACATCTCTTTACAAGATTCTGTTTGGTGATTTAAAAACACCACCCTCAAAACAACCTTTTCAATTAATACACAAAATTCAATGGAATGTAAAACATGTTTTTTTTTCTGATTTGCAATTACATATTTTGTAATAGGTACTCTGATTTAGAATGTAGGTGTGAAATTAAAAGTGTAAATCAATGTTTCGCGAAAGACGAGTTTCGGGTCAACGACACCAAAGGGATATGTGAGGTTCCAGTCCGTCATTGGCATAACTGGCTAGGGCTAGAGTTTATAACAACATACAGCTATAATTGCCTTATAATTATATAGAATAATTAGTATAGAAGTAGAGAGTAGTATAGTATAGTAGTAGTAGTGGAGTAGTGTAATGTAGTGTTGTGTAGTTTAGGAGTGTAGTATAGTATTGTAGTGTAGTATTGTAGTGTAGCAGTTTAGTGTAGTCAAAATCAAAATCAAAATCATTTTTTTTATTTCATATAGGCCTAAATGGGCACTTATAAAACGTCGACAAAAGGTGCACGGTTCGGGTTCTTCGTTTCCTAAAGAGAAGAACCGGCAAGAAACTCCATGGATACTCTTTTAAAAAATGGTTTGGTTGTACAATATTTCCATGTTACAGCATTAGTACTTAGATATGGGGGGACGACGTAGGCCCGACAAGAAGTCGTAAGAAAAGCAAAAAAAGAGATTATATATTATATAAACAAAAGAAAATAAAATAAATTCAAAAGTTTACAAATAAACAAGCATCTAGAAGGCCTACAATTTTTTTGTAAATGTGTGAACAATGTTCAAACAATTACGAAAAATTCAGTAAAAGAATCTATACAAAGGTAAAATAAAAATAAAAAACTTAATTTAACATGTGGCACAAATGTTTTTATCAGTGCTGTAACTATTCTTAGCAAAGGGCTATGAAGATGATTGAAAACCATTGTAAAAAGACTAATTAAAAGAAGGAATAAAAAACTTAAAGAATGAATGAGATTGAGAATAGTTAGAGGCATCCACATATTTGTGTCGTTTATGAGTTACCAGGAAAGCCGCATGCGCAGAAGGAGCTAAAGCCAAAATTTTGGGTATGGGTATTACAATTTCGTGCTTACTGTGTGTAGTTTAGTAGTGTAGTGTAGTTTAGTATTATAGTGTAGTTTAGTAGTGTAGTGAAGTAGTCTAGTGTAGTAGTGTAAAAGTGTAGTGTAGTAGGGTTATGTAGTGTAGTATTGTACAGGGGATCTCAAACTGTGCGCCGCGACGCTTCGGGGCGTCGTTTTTTTTTTTGTCGTCTATAGGCTTGCGCTTGACCACTATCTCACCTGATGGTAAGCGATGATGTGGTCGACGGTGAAGCACGCTTGCTGCTCTCTCATGGGCATCGTTCTACATATTATTATGCTAACTGGCTATTCTGCAATATCAGTAATAAAATCTTCGTACAGATTACAAATCAATTGAGAAAATGATAGCAGAGTAAGAATTTAAACTTTAGCTTCGATTTGAGAAGTTATGCACAGAAAAGCGAGCTCATTTGTTCATATGTTTTTTCAAGCAACAAGAAAAACACAATTATATATTAAGGAACATGGGCGTCGCAAAAAAATACACTATGTAAAGGGAGCTACAGTATAAAAAAGATTGGGAAGCCCTGGTTTAGTATAATCAAATTCGCATTCAGACCAAAATCATATATTATGATGTTGGTCTGAATGCGAATTTGAATTCTGCATATTCAAATATTTAGTTTCACTTACGGCTGATCTTTCTATAACAGAACTGTAAAACTTCCAATTTTATATCCTAATTATATAGAAGATTGCAAAATCGACCCTGTGACATGTAATAAAGAAAAACATGGTAGTAAATATATATATTGTTAATGTATTGAAATCACCAACATACAGATATTGCGGATGGTGTAAATAATTCGCTGTATAAGAAAAGTCCTTTGCCCTTTAGCGAAAAAATCTCTTTCAGTATTCTCATCTATTATTCCTAAGGTACTATTTTAGGTTTGACTTCAAAACAACATCATAATGTATCTCCATTTAATCAAGTCAAAACAGTGTCTTTGTGACAGAGCACGGAATGTCCACACGCGGCACACCGCCCCTAGAGACGCCATGTTACTGATTTGGTGTCTAATTTGATGGAGAGATTTGGGCATATTTTAAAACTCCTTTTGTCCTTGTAAATGAAAATTTTTCTTCAAGATGGTCTATTCTCAAATAAATAATTATATTTGCAATACAAATTTTGGTCAGCGGATGACAAATTTGTATGGAAAATCTAATATATAATATAATTATTGGAAATTGCTTATTATTTCCTTGAATAAAATTGTTCATTAACATGTGGGCAGAAACAGTTAAAAAAACGCTTTGGCGCGACTTCGCACTGCATCCGATCCGAGTCTGGATTTGAGTTCCAAATTCTATCCGGATAGAAAATGTTCTGAATTCGGTCGGACGAAGTTCGGATGTTGTGCGTAACACCTCTTACAAGTAGTACTAGGCTACTTCGGACCGAAATTTTTCGGACTCGGATCGGATGCAGTGCAAAACCGCTCTAAGGCTCTAGTCAACCATTCACAGAGACATTCTATCAGCAATAGCGCTTTCAAAAAGTTTAAAATGTATGGGACTGACATGCGCTGCTAAAAGATATTTTACTTGAAAATGAAAGACGAATAATTTGTTGCATATTCCTTGACTTTTCGACAATCCTTATCGCATATAATGTCTCTTTAACTAGAGGTAGAGCTTAAGATTTGTATGTAAAGTTTTGACAATGCCGTGTCAAGCTGTGCCCGCCGAGGCGTCTCAGTACTCTGTGGTCTTTGTAGGTAAATAGTGGCGGCAACACAATATCATCGTCAGACTATGCAGTGATACCTCTCAGACGCTTTGTGGAAACTTATAACGATGTAACTGAATCACCTTGGCGTGAGGATTCTCTTGTCAAACAATATTCGTATTAAGAACACATTTGTGAAAAAAAAGATTACGATAAATTTATTGGAATATTACTTTAAAAAAGTATTTTAATACCTTAGTAGATATAAGGCTTTTGACACAATGAGTTAGAGTAGAGCCATATTTTTTGGGATAAAAATGAAAGTTTGATTTTTGAATCTTTACTATATATTTATTCTAGAATAAAAAGCAGGCGACGAAATGAAAATAAATTCGAACAATATTGGCACAACAGAAATTAAGTAATTTTTTTAAATTTTGCGTAATCGCCATCAAACTTTTCATAGCAAACTGCGTTTGTATCACGTCGATATTAAGAACTAAACGTTATCTATTTTCGGAAAATTGGTTTTAGATAAATAAATAAGAAAATTAAAATTGGTTCAAATCGTGAAAATAGACCCCATCAGATTAAACAGGACGCAAATCTTACTCCTTACTAATATTATAGATACGAAAGTTTGTATGTTAGTTACTCAATCATTCCAGAACGGCTGAACAGATCGGGATGAAATTTGGCAAAGATATAGGTTATAGATGAAAAGCACGTAGGCTACTTTTTATCTCGGCAAAATTTACAGTTTCGGTGGGAAAATTGCCGAAGTTCACATGGGCGAAGCCACTGACAGAAGCTAGTTTATGTATAGGTAAGAACCTAAGAAAGATCTCGAATTTATGTTCCTCTTTCATCACGTACTTTGAAGAATATATATATAGACTTCTTAACGCTAATACCTAATGAAAAATAAATAGAAAAAAATATACGTGATTATCAAGCGCTATCGAAATTTCTTACATTTTGGCATTGTCTGTGAAGCCTGGAAGCAAAAATACACTGAATTTTCCGTCACTGAATTTTGACAGTCGAATACAACTGTCAAAATTCAGTGATGGAATTCTAGAACAATAGTTCTAGAATATTGGTTTTGTCTTTGGGTAAATAAAGCACATTAATTTTCTTCTTCCTCTTTTCTTCAGGTCAATTCATTTCATTTTCTTTTTCAAAGATCTTTATTTTAAATAAAATTTAAAAAGAATGCACTTATTCTAAGACACATTAACACAACACATAATACTTTATGAGGCTACAAAATTCACCATTCAGTCTTTATAACAATATGATTTTAACCTGCTGACAAACTGTTTTACAGTTTGGCAGATTTTTTTAATGTTATAGTGTAAACAGATATTGAATAAAAAAATAAACTGATTACATCATACCCTTTTAACTACTTATTATGGTAACTTATTAACAGTATTGCAAATTATTTAGAACACTTATAAATTAGAACCTTTAAAAAAAAAACGGCCAAGTGCGAGTCGGACTCGCGCACGAAGGGTTCCGTACCATTATCGCAAAAAACGGCAAAAAATCACGTTCGTTGTATGGGAGCCCCCCTTAAATATTAGTTTTAATCTGTTTTTAGTATTTGTTGTTATAGCGGCAACAGAAATACATCATCTGTGAAAATTTCAACTGTCTAGCTATCACGGTTCATGAGATACAGCCTGGTGACAGACAGACAGACAGACAGACAGACGGACCGCGGAGTCTTAGTAATAGGGTCCCGTTTTCACCCTTTGGGTACGGAACCCTAAAAACGAAACTCCAACTACTGCAAAATCACGCTCTAAAAAGTATGAAATAAGAAAATAATCTCAACTGAAATTTATGTTTTGAGTTATTTCTATACAGAGCGTGATTTTTCAGTAGTCGTGTATTCATTTTGAACTTATTTTTTATTAAAAGTACTTTAGGGTTTTTGCTATGCCCATCACATTTTTTTTCTGGTTAGGGTTTTTTGGTTTTAAATGTATCTAGATAATGCATAAGTTATTTTCGTGGCTTTGAGGGGATATATCTCGCAACGGTACGCTTGACAAACATATGATGTACCAAACCCATCCTTTATTTTAAAATCCTTGTTTAACGATACCATTATAAATACCATACATAAAAATGAGCCTTAGAGGTTGCCTTAATCAATTTAAAGTGACGTCACATTTCACATTGCTTATAACCAGCCGTCAAATAAGACGCTTCCAACGACACCTCATTTGTCAAATTATGATAAGTAGTTTAGAAGTTATGAGCGAACAGAAGAACATACACACATACTGGTCAAAAACCTAACCCTCCCTTTTGCTTCGCCGTAGTGGGATAAAAAATGATGTCACTTTGCCATTAATTTAGCTTTTAGTGTGGGAGTAATTTAATATTCATATATCAATTCTGAGTTTTCCTCCAAGTTTCATATTTACTTAAGGAACGGAAATATGTGTGGGAGGCTAACTTAATACATGATTTTTGAGAAGGTTAATTCTCAAGTGTTTTTAATCGGAAATAGAAGTTTTTTTCTGTCGTCTGAACTAATTTTATGAAATGGTAAAATTGATTTTTTGTATGTTTGTATGTAAATGACGATTCATTAATTGATAGAAAGCTACAAAGGCGTGGAGTGTCATTGGCCATATTCAAACATGAACGGTTCCTGTGGAATGACCACAGGAGCGGAACCGAAGGAAACATATTCTCGATTACGGCCCTTACTCCGTTTTAGTGACGTAGACGGTAACCCTTTAAAGGATACTCCAGAGAGAGAGCAGTGGTGGCCCAGTGGTATCAGCCGCGACTTACAAGTTGTAGGTCGTGGGTTCGAGCCCAGGCAGGCGCTTTACTTTGTGTAAATTATTTCTTCACCACTGCTCTCAAAACGGTGGTGGATTACGGCCCATTCCCTCTCACAGAGAGGAGGCCTGTGTCCCAGCAGTGGCTGATGATGTGATGTGACTGTGACTTTTGCCTATTCCTCCAAAACGACTTGGATGTTTAAAAATATTTTTACACAGAAAAGTTGATGATTAGAATTTCTTCTTAACCTACATAGAATATGTAAATCAATAAATATTTTACAAACAAAACTGTCCAGTATTGATATTCTGAGTTTCGCGTTAACATTGGGGCATATTACGCCTTAACAATGATGGCCCTTATTTATAAAAAGTTCAACGCTATCCGCGTCGAAAATGATAGCAGATCCTAACAATGTTAAAATTCTCTATAAGAAAATCGCTTTTAGAACCTGTTAATTTGTTGCTAACAGCGTCGAGATTCTTATAAATAAGAGTGAATTTTTTATTTTTATTTTATAAATTATAGGCTCGCGCTTGACCACTATCTCTCCTGATGGTAAGCGATGATGTGGTCGACGGTGAAGCACGCTTGCCTAAAAGTTACCTATTCACTCTTGACTTAAAGACCCCTAGATTGTAGCTATCGGGAAACACAGTCTCCGGCAGGGAATTCCACTCCTTAGCTGTACGCATAATGAAAGTATTTCCAAAACGTTTAGTGCCTATGGGATGTCTACAATGTATCGATGGCGCATCGCCGTACGCCTGGTAGTCCGACGATGAAACGGGCTAGGTGGAATTAGATCATGCAATTCCATCGCACACTCCCCGAAATGCAACCGATAAAAAACCGACAAGCTGGCAACTCGGCGACGATGTTCAAAGGCTCTGGAGCTTTGTCTTAACCAGTGCCTCATCGCCGATGAGCCTTTTATAAAAGGTCAGTAAAATATTATGAAAAAGTTCTGATTACTCTAGAAAATCTAAATTATGTAACAACTAAACATAGAACAATGTTATTAATTAATCTAATTGGAGTCTGGATAACAATTAATTGTTTATTTTCAACAGTTCGCCTTGAGAGGTTTGTTTACTAAGCTGCGGTTGGTAGACAAGTAAACAAACATTTGTTCACGCGGTAATGTTGGTAATGTTCTGTCGGTGAAACGGAAAAGCTGTTGTGAAATCTCGCAAATTAAAATGTATATTTTTAACAGACTTTCCAAAAAGGAGGAGGTTCTATGTTCGACTTTATATTAATTTTTTTTCAAAAGTGAACCGATTTTGACAATTATTTTTCTGTTTGAAAGAGTATGTTCCCGAATTAGTCCCATTTTAATTTGGTGAAGATCTAATGAAGAACTTCGGAGATATACAACAGAAATGACGGAAAATCTCTCGGGATTGCTGCAATCAGATGTCTGTTTATTGTTTATACCATTTCATTACATAACATCACGCCAGTACGCTCTAAAAGGTACGCACATGTGTACAGTTCACCTTGGTACAGTCTCATTTCACCGGTTATGTTCAAGTTTCTTGATATCCGGGTAATCTATTCTGGCATTATAGGTAACTTACTAAAAAACGTGCGTATTAGGTAGGTACAACTAAAAAGTAATAAATAGAAAACTTAAAAAAATACTACCGACTTCCAAATAAAAACACTACAAAGTAAAAAATAACTTTCTTTTTGGAAGTCGGTGCCCATAACGAAAAAAATTGGTACCCACCGACTTTTTTTTAAAATTTCGTGCAGTTTTCTGCACCTGTACATCATTGTGGCTGTTATTGAGATTGATTGTTGTTGATTATTGTTATTGATGAAACGAAAGTAATCCAAATTCGAGATAAAATTATACCAATAAAAAGTTTTTTAAACATTTTGCGGTGACAACCGACTGGCGGAACGGTGCCGGGACCGCGCGAAAGTGTAGGAATTAATCGCTGTACTGGCCTCCTTCACTCAACCGTACGTGGAGTGAAGGAGGCCTGGTAGCAGCTCGGAATATGGATTTGTTGAGGATGTACCATAGGTACACTTCTGGTAAAAACTTCGTGGAATGCAGGCGAGAATTTATGTTAGGTATTTGGTGAACAACCAAACAAAAACAAATTTTCTTTACAACCGTAGTACCACCCCCTCAACCGTCCAAAATCTCGGACGAAACACGCCAACCGTCCAAAATCGCGGCGCCATTTTGCGCCATTTTGCGCTATCGCCCGGTCTCAGAAAAACGCTGATTTTTCGGCAGTTTTATATAGGAACCATCTATGAAACTTATGTTGTTACAATCTCTATGAAATAAGCTATCATATTTCACAAGGATTTACCCAGTTTATCTTGTAATTATTTTGTAAGTATTGTGTAAAGTCAGAATGAGGGAAATTATTTAAAAAAGAAGGAAAAAAAAAGAAATAATCAAAACAAAAAACTTTTTTTTACAATATTTTTATTTTATTAACTGTTTGATGCTAATTATTATATTAACTATAAAATAAAATAAAAAATAAATAATCAAACATAAAGAATCAATAAAAAAATACGATCTAAATATGCACTGATTAGCGACCGGACGCGCACTTGACTTTGAGAATTTATTTAGAATAATGGTGTTGGAGCGGGTTCAATGACAGCGGCGGCGTTTTTTTTTCACTATGGTCTATTCAAGTATCGACTTAAACCAAGATCCTTTGAGCCAATATCCTTTAACGTGACGGATTGTCTGTAATTGCCGGTTCGGATAGATTTATTGAAATTTCCGATTCGGATGGATGGACGGTTTAAATCTGTGACTGATACATGTCATTTCCTTTACGGATGGATGGACAATTAACTTTTAAATTATGTATATTACGAAGCAACAGAATAAACTAACGATACGAAAACAAACGAAACAACCAAACAATTAAACTAAAACATGTACAAAGCATACTTAATGTTGCAACAATAACTTGTATTTAAATACGACAGTTGTTTAAACTTTGTGCAGTTTTCATACACTGGAGTAACTATTATAATAAATGAACCGCCGTGTTTGTTAAACGAACTCAAGGAGACCAGTAATTGGCATGATTGTTCACTGGTTAATATGTATCTTTGTATTCTGACCATTTAAATTAATGCTTATAACGTTACAGATGAGGGTAAAATAAGAACGATTATAATACTAGTACTGTATATGATGATAGTCTAAGTTTAACATTCCTAAACAAAACAAAAACACTAGGGAATGCAAATAAATAAGAAAAAGTCTTAGGCCCCTCGCCCACAGCGACTTTTTGTAGCGATGCAGTAGCGATGCTGTCGCTCGCTGTTTGCCCTCGCCCATACCAAGATTCTCAGTCGCGATGCAAACCCGATACTGTCGCGCTTCTGTCACGATACGAACGCGATTCAGAAACGGCACCAAAATGCCACAGTTGCAAGATGGACTCCGTTAAGGCAACATTAGTCACGTTGTCTTTGGTCTCTCGACCTATCTGTGTTGCTCGGTTCTCCACTCACGCGCCACTCTCCCTCCGTTCTCTCCCCGATGTCCGTCCGTTTGCATCGATACTGTCGCGATGCTGTAGCGCGTTAGTAGCAATGCTGTCAGCATCGGCATCGCTACAAAAAGTCGCCGTGGGCGAGGGGCCTAATACAATGTAAGAAAAAAAAACTCTAATATCAAGAAAATTCGTTAACTTCATTTAGTAAAGGGCCAATTATACCCCAAGATGGAGTTTCAGCAGATTTCAGTACTAACAAATATTCCAAGAAGGTATGAATGAAGTACGTAATCACTTGATTATGCCTTCTACGAAGTGCTACGGAACGCCTACGCCGTAGCCTTTCGTAGCGCTACGAATCTCAAATTTAAATTATGTATATTATATATCGTTATGGGTACAATTAAATGTTGGTAATAGGATTTCGTGTTAAGCTTCAGGATAATGTTAATAATACTAACATTATGTTTAATTTAGAAAGGAAAGATAGGTTAACTTTTAAGTTAACAAAGATTGGTATTTCATCAGGATTTTAAATAATCCGGTAAGTATATGTCAATTTGTAAAAAAAAAAAGATCTGCTGAGTATGCGGCGATGCTGTTTCCACATTGGAAAGAGAATAAATAGGGTAATTAATAGAATCTATATTTTTGTCGAGAGCCGTGGTGGCTCAGTGCTAACGGCCGCGACTTACGGGTCGTAGGTCGTGAGTTCGAACCTAGAAAGGCGCTTGGTGTAAATTAATGAAGGCAAATCTCTCGGGATTGCTATAATCGCATGTCTGTGTATTGTTTATACCATTTCATAACATAACAACACGCCAGTACGCAGATGTGAACAGTTCACCTTGGTACACTCTCATTTCACCATTTATGTTCAAGTTTCATGGTATTCGGGTAATCTATTCTGGCATTGTAGGTACCTTACTATAGGCAAGTTGCATATTAGGTACCTACAGTTGAAAATAAAAAAAACACAAAAAAATACTACCGACTTCCAAATAAAACACAACAAAGTGAAAAATAGCTTTGTCTTTGGTATGTTCCCGATTTTTTTTTGTTATTGACACTGACTTCCAAAAAGAAAGTTATTTTTCACTTTGGGTTGTTGTGGTTGAAGTATTTGTGACGTAAACATGTCACTTTCTTTTTTGAACAGTTGAATTTCTTGGTCTTCTTTTTATCTGTTGTCCGTGGGCGTATTGTCGTATCATCATATCAGCCGAAAGACGTCCTCTGATGGACATAGGCCTCCCCCAAACGTATATTGACCGGTCCCGTACGTCTGGTATCCAGCGGATCCCCGCAACCTTCACCAGGTCATCGGTCATCGGTCCTAGTCGGAGGTCTTCCAACGCATTAAATACTAATTTGAGATAAATACCAGATAATTTTGTTCATCTGTAACTGTTGGCAGGCGCAATAAATATTAAGTTGTAATCCTGTGAATGCACTAAAAGTATGAGCAATTTAGCACTTTCCCAGGAGACCGAAAGATTAAAATGTGAAAATGTGTTATCTCTGCTCGGTTAGCAAAAATATCTAGCTATTTTAGTGTTGCAAGTTGTTTATATTTTAAGTTTTATTTCTGCGTAGTAGGATGATTGTAATGTGGGCGCTTTAAATTAAAATTATGCGGTATGTTTCTGCTAAATTGTTTAATTGTAAGAACTTGTTAAATCTTAAGTAATGTATGGATATGGAAGAGAGAGGTCCTCTGGCACAGGTATATCCATACCTAAAAGAGGTCCTCTACAACTTTTATGTAAAACCTGTTGATTGTGAAATAAATAATTTAATTTAAAAAAAAAACAATCTTTGTTCAATTTGCGTAGATTTCATTCATGTTCCCAGAAGCTTTAAACAAGTGAAATTAGTTCAACAAAATGGGAATTGGACTAATTTCAAATTCGATCAACTGCGTATTGGACCAACCGCGTATTGGACCAACCGCGAATTGGACATATGTTTTAACATTGGACCAATCACGCCTAAAGGAAAACGTTGCAGTAGCGGTTCAAAAATAGTGAATGTGTAACTGTCAAGCGCTATCAAAATATCATGTAGTTCTTTTATTTGATATTTCGGCCATCGCCATTGTTGACATCGAATGACGCTTTGTCTTTAGCCTCAGGTACAGAACCCGTCATTAAATGAGGGCTACCGCGTTTGAATTTGCCGCTAGGGGCGCTGGTGTAGAGTGAGGTCTTCAAAATGTCAAATTTCATAGTTTTTTGGCTACCCTTTAAGGAGCAGACGCTCCTGGCTGAGGAAATGAAAAAATAACACTTGTATGTGAACATGTTTTTTTGTTTCCCTAAGCGCGAGTTTATTTTTTTATTGTTGTGAATGTTTTCCAAATATGACAGCTTAACATAAGTTTTATGTTTCGGAATTTTTTATCCTCCTTTTAAACGAAAAAAAGGGGCTGCACAAAACGGCATACTCGATTTTATATTTAACGCACTTTTACGGCATTAGAAATGATTTTAATTCAAACTTTGCTTCCTTGCGCGTTTTAATAATGACGTTTAACAGCTACATTTATGGACCTTACTCGCCAGGGGCGCCACCTAGTGAGCACAAAAACGGAAGCGCTCATTGGGTAGTAGAACTTGGGAAAGGGGGTAAGCAGTTCATGTTAGCTCTACGTACAGTAGATAAATTAAAAAATCCTACGATTGAAGATTATAACACCAAATCCAGACTAGACCTTGCTAACTCAACCAACATAGGGATACCAACATATACCCGAGCATAGAGCTAATTGAACTTCATTAATATACTTTCTAAATACGCGACTTTACCTGCCTTAATCCTAATGAAATCGCACATTGCAATTATCGGGCCATACAGGTACAGTCACGAGACTAAATATAATAATATATTTTATGCAAAATTCATGAGCGATTTTCTCGAGAAATACGATTTATAATTTTGAGATAAGACGGAAATACTATGGGCCGTGTTCGGAATTTTGAATTTTATGGTAAGTACGTGTCAAAGCCTCCTTTAACGCCAAAGTATGACAGGCTAATTTAGTGTTTGAGAAACATTCAACATCAAATTTTTTGTTCAGAAATCGGGGTTTCGAACAGTTATCATATCTAACATCATATGACTAGCCTTTTCCCAATTGTTGTTGGGGTCGGCTTCCAGTCTAACCGGATTCAGCTGAGTACCAGTGCTTTACATGGAGCGACTGCCTATCTGATCTCCACAACCCAGTAACGGGGTAACACCATACCCCTTGGCAAGACTGGTGTCAGATCTCAAGCTTCTGACTACCCGTAACGACTGTCAAAGATCTTCAAATGACAGCCAGGACCAACGGCTTAGCGTGCTTTCCGAGGCACGGAGGAAACTCGGTATGTTGAAATGGTCACCCATCCACGGACCGATCTCGTCAAGCGTTGCTTAACCTTGAAGATCGACCCGTGCGGCTGTTATTATTTAGCCACGAGCTCCTCAGTTATCATATCTATATTAGGAAAAAATCGCTTTTGACAGTTTGTAAATGTCACATGCTTTTGCGCGTGACTGTACATACATACGTTATCAAATGTCGGTTTGACGAACAAATCGGTCACATTGAGTGGTTGTTATAACGCGACAGATACAGAATCGATTAAAACTTTTAAATGTAGGTGACTCTTCAAATGTGACTCGTTGTTTCTAAATGGTTTTGTGTCATACTTGTTCTCAGAATGGGTAATATTTTTTGCGACACACATAATATATATTTTTTGATGTAAACTGATATGATAATTTGGCTCATAGAATTTTCTCAGAAAAACAATTTTGAAAACTATTTATCTCAATCATTTGTCCATTTCTAGACTTTGCTCTTGAGTCGGGCAGTCATAGCGTGGGTTGCAGTATGTGATATTCAAATAAATGGTGTGTATAACTATGTTTATGAAATTTTATTTATATTTTTTTAAACGTCATTTGATACGTGGGTATATGTCATTGCAGTCTCTGCACTCCATAATGGCCTAGCTTTCGGCTCGGGTGTCTATTCTGCATCGACTGCAATGAAGGACTTTGCTCACTTGCAACAATATGTACTATTGTACACAGTGTTAGTGTGATACAAATAAAGTCTATGTAACGCTACTACGTGTCGCTTATGTATCCTTACCTTAACTCACCTGTAGAGATTACCTAGCATCAGCAATGTCTGTGATTAATTTCAGGGGGAATAGAAGGGGACTAGCGGTTGGGCAGATCCCCTATCGCCCATTACGATTGCAAAATCAAGCGAATAATTGTCGATGTTCGGTATTTGGCATTTTTGTGGAGATCTTTTTATTGTGTGCGGGTATGGCTTTCCATCTTAGAAATGGAGATTTCTGAAAGTAAAATATAACATAGCATCTGTTCAACCATTTTTCGCCTCCAAATATTTTCTGTATATCGTGTTTTTTTTTGTTCACGCGAGGTACTAACCTTCAAAAAGCGCCTGGAATTTTGGGGAAAAGACTAGGGTCTCACCCTAGTCTTTTCCCCATTATGTTGGGTGTTTTACCTCATTAAAACCATCCCAGCACGTAGAACGCACGGGGCCCCGTGATCTCTCAAAAGACACACACACACGCACACACACACACATACACACACCACATCATATCATAGGGCACATCTCTGAGGAAACTGAAAAAGCGCCTCCCCTGAGCCTCGCTGTGTTCATCATCAGTCTTTTAATGTTCCCACTACTGGGACACAGGCCTCCGCTCTGTAAGACAGGATATGGGCCATGATCCACCATGCGGGCCCGGTGTGGGTTGGTGGATGTCACACGTCTTCGAATTTTTGGTTCTAGGACATGCCGGTTTCCTCACGATGTTTTCCTTCACTGTTTTTAGAGTAGTGGTGATGAAATCATTTATACAAAGTTATGGGTTCTGGGTTCGAACCCACGACCTAAGACACGTAAGTCGGGGCCGTTACCCCTGGGCCTGTGTATGCGTGTTATTACCATCTGTAATCTTATGAAATTAAAACTTGTATTTAGTATGAATTCATGAGAAAGTCATCAAATTGCTGTTAACATATTTTTCTTGCAAAATCAAGTATTATACGTTAATAATAAAAGTCCCAATCTCTGACACGTGTCACAGATTACTTCAATATAAACCACAACATACGCAGAACAACCACTCTTAATCCCTCTAAGCCGAAATAAAAATACAAAGGAAAAGCCACAGAGTAAAAAGAACAGTACAATAAGACAACAAAGGTCTAAGGTCAGGGACATATGAGTCTCATAACACAAATTATCAGGGCTGACCCGAGATAAATTGGAACTATTAATTACGAGTCAGCGTTGAAACAGGGTAGGTTTTGGCCTATTGTTTGAGGCTGGCGGGCACAGCCTTTTGTTGTTGCCCACTTTTTTATTGCTAAGATTTTTCACAGTCTATTGTGCGTTAACTGAAAATATTTTTGTTTTTAGTCTGGGTATATAGAGCTTTTGTATGCGTAATTGATCAATGACGTATTATAAATTAATTACTTTTGATTAGAAGTCAGTCTTTTACGATTAATGTTAATTGACATTAAAGTAATTAATAAATAATAAGTTCATTTATTTTCTCTCACAATGGTTTTAGCACTAATCAGTTTTTAAATGTATAAATTCACATTGTGAGTGCTGGTGCCTGATATTGGTTTAGTTAAAACCTGTGTTACAGGTCACCAGGCCCCACTTAGTGGCCACATGCAAATTAACAGGCAGGTACCATGTATTTCCACTAAGCGATGAAAAGGAAAATAAAAGTAACAACAAAATCATGAATGTGTATGTGAATTCTGGTTAATTTGTAGATGAATTGTGGTAATTGTTCTGAAAATTGAAATCAGAAATTATGGAAACATAAGAGCAAACATCGAATTTCGCAACAAGGATGTAGAAGGGGAATAGAATTTATTTAATTATGTAAAGCAGTTTCTCCGTGTCATCATAGCAAAGGGTTTTCATGTATTCTGTCACTTTTTGCTTACAACTGGGCTGACTGATGATGAGCTAAGAAGTCCTCCTTGCGTCATTTCCCCATTTTTGGGGCTCTAAAGCTAAAAAGACATACGTTCAACGCCTGCATCCTTCCTGTTATGACGTACGGCTGCCAAACCTGGCCTCTTACTAATGAAAACATAAACAAACTAGCAACATGTCAACATAACATGGAACGCACCGTGTTAAACCTGAAGAGAAAAGATAAAGTCAAATTAAAACTCATAAGGAAAAAATAGTAGATTATTAACCAAGGGGATAAAGCAGGTTCTTCTGTCGCGGGTGACTATTTAAATCGCGAGCGTAACGAAGGACTCGAGGTTTACTCCCGAGCGTAGCGAGGGTGTTAAAAACTTAAATCATGAGCGAAGCGAGGGATTTAAGACGAGTCCTGAGTGTAGCGAGGGATTTAAGTTCACCCAAGACTAAGAGAGCTTTATCACCGAGGAAAATACTCTAATTTTCGTACCATTTGCGAAAAAATTAACACAATAATAATATGAGATAAGCATTTATTAAAAATAATGACAATTAAAAGTAAAATAAACTTAACATTTATGTATTTGAAGAAAACAATAACGCGGCAAATTCCTAAACTAACTAATATTTTTTTGTCAAGCTCATACGGCCTCGTCGGTTTTCGTAATTTTATTTAATAATCCTTACTGCGTAATGCATAATAAATGCGTATTCCTTTTTCAAAAAGATGTATAATGCTTTATATACAAACACAATGGTGTAAACACAGATGTAGTTCAGTATAAATTTCGGTAAGTATTCCAAATTTAAATCACATTCTCCCCCTAGAGGATTAATGAAATTCAGTACAATTTTCTTTCCCTGTTTTTAACAGATTAAAAATGACTACTGTTATGTTCGCTTTTTGTGGCATAGAATGTCACTTTTTTGAGCAAGTGGTACGAAATAGTAGATTATTAACCAAGGGGATAAAGCAGTATCTTCTGTCGCGGGTGACGATTTAAATCGCGAGCGTAACGAAGGACTCGAGGTTTACTCCCGAGCGTAGCAAGGGTGTTAAAAACTTAAATCGCGAGCGAAGCGAGGGATTTAAGACGAGTCCTGAGTGTAGCGAGGGATTTAAGTTCACCCAAGACTAAGACAGCTTTATCACCGAGGTAAATACTCTACTTTTCGTACCATTTGCGAAAAAAATAACACAATATAAACTTAACGTTTATGTATTTGCAGAAAACAAAAACGCGGAAAATTCCTAGACTAATATTTTTTTGTCGGAAAAGCAAAGGCATCAAGCTCATACGGCCTCGTCGTTTTTCGTAATTTTATTTAATAATCATAACTGCATAATAAAGGCGTATTCCTTTTTCAAAAAGATGTATAATGCTTTATATACAAACTCAATGGTGTAAACACAGATGTACAGTGCGACATAAAAGTGTAGAAAATAAATGAGGGCGCCACAATCGCTCAGATAGCAACCCAGTTAGTACGACCCAGCTGATCTTGATACTTGAATAGTATTATTTATTTATTGGGTTTAAATTATGAGTAAATAATTAAAAATAGTAATAAATTAAATAAGTATGTTTATTAAATATTTTATATTCAGTAGTATAAACAACAACTTCACAAAAAATAAGTATTTTTAATAATCAATTGCATTCAATATAAAGTTGTCCAATGCCTTTGGGGGACGACCCTTCCTGTGTTTAGCTGGTGTTGAGAATTTCCCAACGTTTTCAATGCCGCGTTGCACGATTCTGCGCACTGAGCTTACAGAAACACCTAAAACAAGTAAAGAAAATAATCACTGTCAGACCGACGAACGAAGTTCCGCGGTAAATAAACGTGAATATATTTTAAAATTGTTTCTTTCCATCTAGTCGCTTGTATCAACAAATATGGTATAGCAAAAAAAAAAAATTTCGTATCCGCAATAAACTACATTATTTTTTGTTGCCTTACCATCAACGTTGTTAAGTCGCGCTATAACTACAACGCTATTTGTTTATCTTAGCATAACCTCAAAAATGGTAAACAAATAAATTGAAAATGATATTTGGTTCGAAAATTTTGCTCCCTGAATGTATTAATCGTTTGTAATTAACGTTTAGTGCAACTTTCAATAGTTACTTACCAGTAAAATCTGCTGTACGATGACAAACATCTTTTAAGTTGGATAGAAGCTTCCCCGCTTGGAATTTGGCTATAAACCGCATATAAACTTTGTAAACTATATCACGGGCACCTCCACAAATTACCTTATTAATGTTTTTCCACTGTTTTTCTATCCACACACAGAAATATCACACAAAAACCAAAATTCTTACAAAAATCGAAACCGATCGAGATGAGTTGACAGCTCAAGTACTCATTTTAGATGTTGCCAGAAAATGAAAACTTTTAGTTCCCAAATATTTAACTTCTACTCTTTTATGTTGCACTGTAGTTCAGTATAAATTTCGGTAAGTACGAGTATTCCACAATTAAATCACATTCTCCCCCTAGAGGATGAATGAAATTCAGTACAATTTTCTTTCCCTGTTTTTAACAGATTAAAAATGACTATTGTTATGCTCGCTTTTTGTGGCATAGAATGTCACTTTTTTGAGCAAGTGGTACGAAAATAATTTTTGAGAATATCATACATCGGTTTGCTTGTCTTGCTCACTAGCATAGGCCTCCCCCAGACCCTTCCACAGTACACGATCTTGTGCTTTTCTCCTCCACGCAGCGCCTACTGTTGATCTGAGATCATCTTCCCATCTACGCACTGGTCTTCCCCGTTTCCTCATCCCCTCTCTCGGGTACCATTCAGTAACATCTTTGGCCCACTTCTCTATTCTACTTCGTAGTGTGTGACCTGCCCACTGCCATTTGCCACTGTCTTTTAATAGTGAATGTCACGTCCATAATATTAGTTTTCGTACCACTTGCTCAAAAAAGTGACATTCTATGCCACAAAAAGCGAACATAACAATAGTCATTTTTAATCTGTTAAAAACAGGGAAAGAAAATTGTACTGAATTTCATTCATCCTCTAGGGGGAGAATGTGATTTAATTGTGGAATACTCGTACTTACCGAAATTTATACTGAACTACATCTGTGTTTACACCATTGAGTTTGTATATAAAGCATTATACATCTTTTTGAAAAAGGAATACGCATTTATTATGCAGTTATGATTATTAAATAAAATTACGAAAAACGACGAGGCCGTATGAGCTTGATGCCTTTGCTTTTCCGACAAAAAAATATTAGTCTAGGAATTTTCCGCGTTTTTGTTTTCTGCAAATACATAAACGTTAAGTTTATATTGTGTTAATTTTTTCGCAAATGGTACGAAAAGTAGATTATTTTCCTCGGTGATAAAGCTGTCTTAGTCTTGGGTGAACTTAAATCCCTCGCTACACTCAGGACTCGTCTTAAATCCCTCGCTTCGCTCGCGATTTAAGTTTTTAACACCCTCGCTACGCTCGGGAGTAAACCTCGAGTCCTTCGTTACGCTCGCGATTTAAATCGTCACCCGCGACAGAAGATACTGCTTTATCCCCTTGGTTAATAATCTACTATTAAATATTAGTTTTAAGTTTGTCAATAAAGGCTATTTGAATTAGAATTTGGATTGGGGGTCGTGGTTGACCATGTCTTGGTTTCCAAACAAATGATGTTTCTCTTTTCAGTAACGTGCATGGCTTCTTAGGCTTCGGATTTGGTAAGATGTTCGGATTTGATCTGACTGGCGTATATGACTTCTTCATCTAGGGTGTTTGCCCTCGACTTTAGATCCAAGTGAAGTATGTAGTAGAGTTTCATTGACGTAAAACTTTTACACGAAATGGGCCTTAAACTAGTGTAACTGTTTCATGGGAACCGATGTCTACGTCAATTTGCGTTAATACAGTATTAAGTCAAAAATATAATAACATTAAGGTTATAATAAGAAAGAAGAAAATAAACATTTGGTGAATTTGCTTGTGTTTTATGTGGGTATATTATAATTGCCATATAATGTACTCTTACTAAAACAATTCTTATTCATTTCTATTTCTGAATAACTTGATGATAACAAAAAAAATATAATCACAAAGGTCAGTGATTTCTGCCGACCCTGTGAAAACCAACTCTTAACATAGGTACCTACTTATAAAATAGCCTCACATTTACCGAACAGCACCCACGCACCACGTAAATATTCACACATAAATATGTGGCATTGAGATTTGCCCTTATCATGTTTATGTCGTAAATCACTCCGAGAGGGCGCGTTGATGCCGAAAATTGAGTCACCTTACCACAGAATCAGAATAGCCTATTGTGCGACTCTCGGCATTAAATTGATTTTTATTTAACGTTTCATTTACATTTTCCACGGAATATACGAAGCATTCCTATTTCAAACGATTCTGTTGAAGATAAAGTAATAATAAACAGTTTTCGAAGCGTTTTGAATTTATCGGTTTTACGCTTTTGTGGTTTCGTAATTTGAGGTTTCCGTGTTTTGAATATAACTCTTACAATTAAAGATTATAATCAAAAATTATCTAGGTTATCAACCAAACACGTAACGGGGAACCGAAACGAGCGATTGATACATAATTGACGAATAAAAAAATCATGAAAATAAAATTTCATTCAAAAAGTTCTCACGTTTGACACCGCGTTCCAAAATCAAATTCTCGGCTGCCAGTTACAGAAATGGCGGCAATTCGATATCGAAACTCGTTGGCATGGCGTGGCCAGTTCCGTCCTCTTTCTAATATTAAAAATCTGCGGCTAGATATTTATTGCCACTTTTATTGTTATGACTACAAAACTCCGCGATGTCGTCAACTTTCGGAAATCATATTTCCGTTCCTTTTTTTGGTTGAATTCGTTTTTGACATCCCATTTGAATATTTTAATTTCTGATATTCAAATGAAACATTTTCAGAGGAGTAATTTGTGGTAACAGATAGATATTTCTGAATAGTTCTCTCGGATTCATTTTGTGTTACGTAAATGGGAAATAGCTGTCGTAACATGCATTACGTTCTGAAATTTTGAATGCACGTATTTAGTGATTTTAGTTTCAAATGGAACACGAAAGTCATTATCGTTATCCTAAATGTCCGATACTAACTTAAAATTAAAATGGACCTATTTTCATATAAAACAAAAAGTACACGGACAATTTAACAAATGATTTTGTATCTATTTCACAGATAAAAATCTAAACTACTTTACACTTTTTTATTCACTTTTAATAGCGATACTACGATAAATCGACCTTTTCAAAACTGTTGAAATATTCAAATATTACCAAAGTTACGTGCTGACTCCAACAGAAATTAAATTAGATGGGCCGAGCTTCAATTTACTAAGCACTTAGAGTTTGACACATCTGATTCTATGCTAGGCATATTAGAACCATTTCGAACTAAATTTCTCGACGGAGATTGGGCAATTTAGACATCGCAATCGTCCGAAACCAACGGGTGGAATAGAATATTCTGCTCAGTTTTGGGGCGAAAATCTAAAATAGAGAAAAAAAAAAATTTTAGTACAGTGCAACATAAAAGAGTAGAAGTTAAATATTTGGGAACTAAAAGTTTTAATTTTCTGGCAACATCTAAAATGAGTACTTGATCTGTCAATTCATCTCGGTCGGTTTCGAATTTCGTAAGAATTTTGGTTTTTGTGTGATATTTCTGTGTGTGGATAGAAAAACAGTGAAAAAACATGAATAAGGTAATTCGTGGAGGTGCCCGTGATATAGTTTACAAAGTTTATATGCGGTGTATAGCCGAATTCCAAGCTGGGAAGCTTCTATCCAACTTAAAAGATGTTTACCATCGTACAGCAGATTTTACTGGTAAGTAACTATTGAAAGTTGCACTAAACGTTAATTACAAACGATTAATACATTCAGGGAGCAAAATTTTCGAACCAAATATCATTTACAATTTATTTGTTTACCATTTTTGAGGTTATGCTAAGATAAACAAATAGCGTTGTTGTTATAGCGCGACTTAACAACGTTGATAGTAAGGCAACAAAAAATAATGTAGTTTATTGCGGAAACGAAAATTTTTTTTTTGCTATACCATATTTGTTGATGCAAGCGACTAAATGGAAAGAAACAATTTTAAAATATATTCACACACTTATTTTATTTATTACTATTTTTACTTATTTACTCATTATTTAAACCCAATAAATAAATAATACTATTCAAGTATCAAGATCAGCTGGGTCGTACTAACTGGGTTGCTATCTGAGCGATTGTGGCGCCCTCATTTATTTTCTACACTTTTATGTCGCACTGTAGTTACTACGTTAGCTGACGGTGATGAGCCGTATTTATAAAGCCTTTGAGTTCAGTTTAGCAACTGATTACAGGTTCTAAATTCAACTAACTTTAATTAAAAAAAAGTTGACAGTGAAGCAGGCTTACGTAAAAGCACTAATAATATAATATAATACTAGCATACCTTTTTTTTTTTTTTTTTTGGGTGGGAAATCATCCAATGAAGCGGGAGGGCGTGTCAGACTTTTACTGACTAAAACCCACCCGTGTTCCTTCAGTTGCTTGCGCCAGGGCCGCGGTAACTCTCTTTCAAATTTATCCGCGACCCAGACAGGCATCGGTCCTATCAGGCCCCGTCACTTTTGCTGACATCTCTTTGAGGCGCGCGTGGAACACTACGCGCCGTAAACTCGGGCTGGAATACTAGCATACCTAATAGTACATTACTGCAGCGGCCGGCAAAAAAGTCCATCAATGCCTAGTTGTGGCCAAGGCTTGTATAGTACTTTTCTCAAATAATGCGTGTAAATTAAAACTAAGTAGGTATCTAGAACTCATTTTGTCAAATACAATTACTTTTCGAAATTAATGACGAACAAAGAACAACAATATTTATTATTCCCTATTAAAGTGTTCATTTTTTTTTCTATTGAACAGTTTTCTAAATGCGAGCCAGTTCGAAATTTAAATGAAACCTTTAATAAGTTAAAGCTCCTAGGTTGCCATTCTTCGGAGTAAAAGATCGTTCTATTTTTAAATTACACGACATATATGAGTTTACTATGTAATTTATTTGGCCGCTAAACACGACATATATGGATTTTCGGCATGTTATACCAATCCTTAGTTCTATGTACAATGAAAGTACTCCCAAAACGTATAGTGAATGAATATGGTAAATTATCTTATACAGTCCGATTGTGCCTATCCCGCCTTAATTTGGGTCACCGTCCATTACCGACTAGTGACAACAGAGTCTGATTTAACTCGATTAGAAGAAAAAAAGAAACTGCCAATCTCCCTTCTCGCGCAATTTGCTCTTAACGTAAATTGATTCAATTTTCAAGGCGGTAGCTCTGCAGCCGTATTCTATCACGTCGCTGGATAATGAACCTTAAGTTCTTGTAATATGGTTGGTGTAGTGATAGTATTGCTGATTGTAGCTTCTGTTTTTTCTTCGGATGTGATTAAAAGAGTGCTTGTTTAATTTCCTGCTGCGTCTTTGTTCCAGATAAGACTTTGCATTGTCATGTAGATTTGAGTTGATGGACGGACTTCAGAGGTGGATTTTGTTTCGAACATTGGTCTCTTTTGTTAGCGATTTCATTATAAAAATAAATTCATTTTTTGGCAGGTTGGTCGTGAAAATATGACAGATGGACAGAGAGACCGAGTTATTTCGCATTGAACTATTAGTATGAATTACGACAACATTTTAATAAGGAACAATTATGTTCTTTCTAGAAATCAACCGCACAGCAACCGGGTGTTACTTGTGCTGTTTCTAGAAGGAAATTACGGTTTCAGGAACGAAATTATCGATATGTTAAAATCGATAATTTCGCCCCTGAAACCATGGCATGTTTATCTGTAAGGCATCGATAATGTCTTTAATCATATAATAAAATCACAATTTAAGTAACCGAACAACTAATCTTTATTTATTTTTGTTTACAGGTAAGATCCTGACATCAAGTCAATGTTTGAAACTTTTTCACAATACTAGAATATTAGGTATGATTGAACCTTCGAGAAACAAGCTTACAATCTCAACACTTTACGTCTGTTCAAGATTAACTACACAAAAAAGGTACACAATAAGACAATTCTAGTATATAGAACGAAATGGGCATTTGTCATAGGCATGGAGAATGGACTGAGTGATCGCTATTCAGGTATGAAGTAAATATTTATAGAAATGTGTAAGAGAGACAAAGTGATCGTGCGACCAGTAGATCTTGTCCTAATTTTTGAATTGGGTTACGTCACAGGCATGCAGGAAATTCGCAAGCACTCCAGCGCCCCAGCCAAAGATATTTATTTATTTAGACTTCATGCACAACGGTACAAAGGTGGACTTAATGCCTTAGGCATTATCTGCCAGTCAACCAAGGGTGGTGCAGATACAACATGGAAGATGCATAGTTTAATCACTAAAAAGCTAGTAGTTATCATACTAAAATAGGTAACACCATATGGTTCAAGTCAGAGTTAACAAACGTCTTCGCCCGTCTCGGGGCGGAGGACATCCATGAAAATTTCTATTAAAAAGGGGGATGAGCATAGATATAGATAATTAGCTTCTGCCATTGGGTTCCTCCAAAAAAAGCCACATTGTGTATTATATACCATGGCATAGCATGGTCGCCACGGTGGAAGTGGCAACCGCCAAAGTTTTTATTAGAGCATTGAACGGAAGTCGTGCGTGATGCCATTACTACACAAAATGTGCTATATTTTTTAAACAATCGCCACAAATATGGAAGCAATGTGACACTAAACACGTGTCTTATCCAATAAATCAAAGTCCAAAAATCCCAAAGTCAGAAATTATCTCAAAAACACGTACTCTCGGGATAAAAGTATAATATGTCCTTAATTATTAATTATTTATTGTACACCAAAAACAACATTACGTACAGTGTAATAATAAAGTTCTCGAGGGTTCACATTTATTGTTCACCAGGGTTCAATCTATTTCGATACCAACATTTCTCAAAATTAGTTTAGCGTTTTAAGCGTGAAAATGTAATAAACAGACAGATAAATATAGTAACTTTCGCTTTTATAATATTGAAGATGGAGTATAAATGTGAAAAGAGACAGGTATTGACTGCAAAAAAGCTTTGTCTCTTTCTAAAGAATGGTCAATTTTTTGACGATATTCAGTCTATTCTCCACGCCTAAGGCATTTGTCGTAATTTTTGCGAGGCGTGGGCAGTGGGAATTTGCCGTAATTCCCAGGGTATTACGACACGCGATTTCTCCTTGTGAGAACGAACTACAAATCTAATATTGTCACTACTATTATTGTGTTATTGGGATTGCATTGTATTAAGATAAATGAGGAATGGTGAGCTTGCTGCGTTACATGTACCTAAATAAAAATAAACAAAACTTTATTGCGGATAAAAACTAAGATCCATTGTTAGTAGTATTAGAAATAAATTTCTTTGGAACTCTGTATGTTATTAAAATTTAAGTATAACGTACATTAATTATTTAGCTAGGTATTTTTATCACTAAACATAATTACAATAATGCGTCTTGGAATTGTTTATGAGTTCTACACGCTAGGTTACGTATATTTGGCAACATATTTAGAATTTCGTCATTTGAAGGTAGACTAACATCAAATAGTGTAAGTATAGTTTGATTTAATACGATCACATACCTGTTTATTGAAAGCCCTTAATTAAATTAACAGTTTGTTACTTAATTATTTACTTTTAATTGTGTATGAACTAATTAAAATAAGACCAGTATTTTGAGTACAATTGGAGAATACCATCCAGAGCAAGATTTCTCAACAGTTAAATGTTCCTCCTCCAGGTATAAAATAAACAGGATAGCTCTATTTAAGAGCCGGAACTAAATAAACACTTTAAGACTTTATTACCCAAGGGAATAAAACAAAAAAAAATATTTACGAGTACTTGGCAAATTGAAAAACTCTGAAATGCCAAAACTATCATGGTTCTCTATCATACATGCACACACACATCCATTCAAACTCACATTTATAATATTAAGTAAGACTAGTATTTCCCGCGGCTATGCTCCCGTGATGGTCTGTCTCACAGGAATCGTGGCTATTTCCGGGATAGAAATTATGACACTATCGTAACAGTAAAAGGAATTTCATAATCGCCTCAGTACTTCCTGAGGATACCTTTAACAAACATATAAACTCAAAAAAAAACTTGCACTATACTAGGAATACCTCCTCTTTCGTGGGTGTAAGTACAAAAATTTATGCTCACATATACCAACAGTCAGATCCGGAACAACTATCTGAAATACTTACAAATATTTAACCGTGTGGGAATCGAACCAGCGACACGCATCGCAGCAGCCAAACACTCAGCCACTGCGCCAACCGTACTGTGCAATAGTATTAGTTTGGATGACGTCTCTACTTGTGACGTTCGTGTTCAGAAGTGTCGGGATGGAGTAGTAAACAGATTAATCTAGCTTGAACGACAATTTTTAAAAGAAAAACGAGAAAAGTCTAGAAATCTAGACAGATTGACCTTTCATGTTTGGCTAATGGGGTATCCTAGACTGTATTATTGTTATGGCGAGACGTGCAGACAGCAGATGATGCTGGGTACTTTAATGTGCACGATTTGTAATAGAGCACCGGTTTCGTGTGGCTGAAAGTGTAGTTCGGATTTTGTGGTTGTTATTGTGTAGGGATAGGTGTAATTGAGTACACGAATTGATGTATAATACTACTGTTTATTAGCAAACCATTGAATATATAGACTTAGGCTACTTACACATATAAACATAGACATAGTTCTATGACACCCACACTACACCTCCCACATAATAAAATATAAAAAAAATACAAATGTTTTTTTTTATTCACATACTCTAATGTTTTAAACTAGGTATACAGACACTATAAAAGTATCTACTAGGTGCAATATAACTTAGTTCTATTCTTATGCACTACATCAATGTTACCTTTTCTTATTATTTCTACGTTTGGTGCTAAGTCCCTTACAACTACATAGGGTCCAGAATAAATGGGACTGAATTTGTTTCCAGTTTCTTTTTTTACAAGGATTTGGTCATTTGGTGTATAATCCCACCGCACTATTCCCAAACCACTGCAACTCCTGAAAGCCAGAATCAACAGTGGCGACCACCAGAAAAGCGCCGAGGCAATGAAGCTCGACGAAGTCCCGGAGAATGAATTTACCTGTCTTGGATCCCGCAACGAAATTAATCAGAAAAGAATAACGGAGGAGTAGGAAAAATGTAAATTTCCACTTCCCTCCATATCAAGCAGGAGACAGAACAAACAAGGCCAATAGGCACAAAGGGTCATATACAACTGGGATAAGCCCAGTTGCCTAGCACCACGGATAAAAAAAAAAAAAAATTGCATTAATACATATTAATGGGTCCTAACATTGTGAGCTGTTATATTTGGTTCCAATAATAGGTATGGCAAAAACGCTTGAACGCACGGAAATTTGTTCTAGTTTCCACAAGGTCCGTATAGTAAACAACTCCTGATGCAGCCTGTACATTATTCAACATAATATTACGTTCATTCTGCCAAAGAATACACTCCCATAAGATTGGTGATTGGTGATTTGGTGTATAAGTGATAGGCCTCATATTGGAATCATAATGTTGCTTGCGCAATGTTTTTCGTTGAATCAAGTTATTTCGTGCTTCAGACTGTGACACCTGTAATCTATATTTCAATTCAAGCGGGTAACTCTCATGATTATAAAGTGGTTCAATTGACTTTGATAAATTATTAGGCAAATTACATTTTTTCCCATATACCAATTCAAATGGAGTATGGTTTGTTGCACTATGCACCGAAGTGTTATATGAGAAGCACCAATAGGGTAACCATGAACTCCATGTTTCAGGATGATTATCCGTCTGGATTCTCAAGAATGCTCCTAGATGTTTATGAGCATTCTCCAACGCACCAATACTTTCGTGATGGTATGCCGTGGAGTTAAGCTTTTTTATATCTAGTAATTTACATACCTCCGTCATTGTTGCGCTGATAAACTCTGCTCCTCGATCGGTCGCTATAGTGTTTGGAACACCATACTTTAGGATAACATTTTCTACAAAGGCTTTTGCAACCTCTTCTGACTTTTTAGAACCAAGTGGACAAGCGATAATATATTTGGATAATTCACATTGTGTGGTTAAAATATACGAAAAATTATACCTATCCTTATCTAAGGGTCCTACTATATCTAGATATACCTTCTGAAAGGATGTATGAGCAGTAGTCGTCACTACCATCGGCTCTTTATTGTATATGCTATGTTTTTGAATCTGGCATTTATGACATTTCTTCACAAAATCATGGACATCTCGTTCCATGCTAGACCAGAAATAATATTTACGAATATTATTTAACATCCGTCTTATACCCGCGTGGCCACTCGTGGGTAAAAGATGAAAGTCGTTAATTATGACTCTTCTGTCATCTTTGTCATCTATTCTTTCTACGTCTTTTAATACACATAACCTTGGTCCGGACCATTTTGCATCTTTCTTTACCTCGGATATCAACTTCTCAATAAAATAATTATTTGTGCCATTTTTAATGAAATATATCTCCTCTATATCATTAATATTACAATATTCCCTGAACTCCCTCGCAAATACGGCTGGCGTCATCTGCGATCGGGATGCTGGGTTTATAAACAATGTCATCCGAGCCGGCACATAACACAATGTATTCTGACTACTTAACCTTACATTATTATTTTCGTCTCTTAATTTAGCCCAATTATTACTATCTACAAATCGTATCTCAACAGAGTCCTTCGGCTTACTATGAGTTTCCACAACTTTTGGTTGATCAGGCCAAATGTCTGTGTTAACCATATCTTCCGAAGAACTGCTCTCCAATAACTTCCGCTTTTGTCCTCTAGTCATAATGTTTACAACACACTCATGCATTTCTTTCAGTTCCTTCGATGACACACATACTCTCGATAATGCGTCTGCAGCCACATTACTTTTACCTGGCACATATTCGATATCAAAATCGTACTCATCCAAAACCAATCTAAACTTTAATAATCTACTAGAAGGATCCTTCAAATTGAATAAATAAATTAGAGGTTTATGGTCTGTAAAAATCTTAAATTTGCGACCATACAAATATGGACGAAAATGTTTAATACTCCACACTATAGCTAATAATTCTTTTTCTATAGTGGGATAGTTTCTTTCAGCTTTATTTAAACTTCTGCTTGCATAAGCAATTGGCCTTCCATCCCGATTAGACAATACGGCGCCTAACGCGTATCCTGATGCATCTGTTTGTAGGTTGAATATATTGTCACTAGAAAAACATGGGTATTGCAAAACGGGGGCGGATATCAATCGCTGTTTTAATGCATCAAAGCTCACTTGGCAGTCTTTATCCCATTTAAATGTTACATTTTTCCTACTCAAATTATTCAAGGGGTGAACTATATCTGCAAAATTTTTAATAAACTTTCTATAGTAATTGGCAAACGCTACGAAGCGTTTTACCTCATCTGCCGTTTTTGGAATGGGATAATTTTGCATAACACTAATTTTGTCCGGGTCTGGTAAAACTCCGTTGCCAGAGACCACATGACCCAAATATAACATATCCTTTTTCAAAAATACACACTTGGACGGATTCAATTTAAGATTCACTTTCCGAAGTCTTTCAAAAACGTCAATTAAATTTTTATTATGTTGACTGAGACAACTTCCATACACAATTAAATCGTCTTGATAGACGAGGCACTTTTCAAAATTAAGACCTGCCATTGCCATTGTCATCATCCTTGAAAATGAGCTAGGACTTGTTTTAAGCCCCATGGGCATCCTAGTCATTTGATATTGCCCAGAACCAAATGCTGTATATTTCCTACTATTGGGGTCTAAACCTACATTATAATATGCTTGATGGAGATCTAAGTGTGAGAAGTAGATGCATCCTGATAACGAGTCTAAAATTTCTGTTATGTTAGGAAGAGGGAAGTTATCATTTTCAATATTATTATTCAGTTTGCGGTAGTCAATAACTAATCACCACCTCTTTTGTCCATTAGCGTCTAATTTCTTGGGTACCAGCAAAATTGGGCTAGACCAATCACTTACGCATGGCTCTATAATGCCGTCGGCTAACATATTTTGGAGTTGTTTATGTACCTCATCTTTCTGTGAATGAGGTAACCTATATGGTTTAACAAATACGGGCTCTGCATTAGGCTTTACGCGAATAGAATGTTGATAAATATGCGTAGTTGTCAGTTTATCCCCCGGTAAAAAGAATATATCAGCATATTTGGCGCATACTTTTTCAATTGTTATCTGCTCTTCTTCATTTAAATGTTTTATATTCAGCAGTGTAAACATTTTTTTAACGCGGGCCGCATTTTTTTCGCATTTATCAAAACTGCAAATATTGTAATCCGACGCGCTGTGTATAATGGGGTCTATTTTATCTAGAGTTAACTCATTCTCAGTTGTGTTAAGTATTCTTACAGGTATTTTTCCACTAGTGGGCTTTACTAAGGTGCTAGCTATAAAAACACCTTCGCTGCATTCAGAAGTACAAACTACACATTCTTCTTTTATATTAGTTTGTATAAAGTGGATTGACTCCGATCTGGGAGGTATAATAAACATTTCTTTTTTACTATTAGATATCTTAATAGACAACGTGATTGGATTACCATTTAAAGTGTGCAAAGATAAACTATTATTCTTGTAGTCTAATAACGCTTTATGTTTTCGCAAGAAGTCGTCACCGATGATTCCATGCGCCTTACATGGCAAAGAATTAAAAACAATAAACTTATGCCTAAACGTTGCATAATCTGTTACTAAGTCTAAATAAACGTAACCTAAAGATTGAACTTTGCCCCCAAGTCCATTAATCTCAATACTCTCTAAATGGCATGGAATATTTTGTTCGACAAGATGTTTATATTTGATGGCTGAAATTGACGCACCCGAGTCAAGTAACCATCGGAATGGGCTACCATTTACAGAAAACTCGACAACCATGTTATTATCACATGACAAAATATAATGTTTAGGCACGAAAAAACTGATTTTCGGATTCTTCATTTTTAGGTGCATCCTCGGTCATAATATGCACAGCTTCCGAATTACGTGTCCACTTGTTTCGGTTATTATGAAAAGAAGACCTACCTCGATTCGATCTTCTCGAATTCCGCCACGATCCTCGTGGTGCACGACCACGCCCTGGGTCCTGGATGATCTCATTACGGTCACCCCAACGCATTTGACCCTGGTTTGAGCGGCCTCTAAACGCTCGTCCATGCTGACCTCTAAAATAATTACTAGAAGCACGCCTGTAATTATGTCGATTGTTTTGATTAAAAGCCATAATCTCACCTGATGAAGTCGAAGGCAGCGAAGTCTCTTCATCCACTGCTGCTTGAACTGCATCTTTGAGGGATTCAAAATTTCTTGCGGCTATGATAGTGCTTAATCGACGGTTTCGCAATCCGTCGGCAAACCGTTTGATGGCTTGTTTCTCATTAAGCGGTTTCAATACCTGGTAATTACTGGATTTCCCTTCGGATTGCGCTATCGTCAAGTCCACAAACATCTCAGTAATGGCTTTTCCGTACTCATCAATTGACATTTGCTTTTGGCAGAAAGAATGTAGTTTGCTCTGTATTGCCGTAGCAGACTTTGTTGGCAATAATTGAACCCGCATATCGTGTAATAGATCCTTAACTGAGTCATAATTTGATGCTAATTTTAATTTTGCAGCCTGAGACAATCGACTTTTCAAAACGAATGTAATTAATTGTTCTTGCGACTGACTATCTAAAATAGAACTGTAATAATCGATCCCATCGATTAACTGCTTAATACCTAACTCGTCACTTGTCATGACGGGCAACAAATTCAGTGCTATCTTAAGATCAAATTTGGCCTTTTTAGCTATTTTTCCTTCGTCCTCACTTAAACTTTCTAAATCTGAGTTACTGTAACTACTTCCTTTTTCACATAACTGTTTTATTTCTACGAATAATTCATCTATCTTATAACGTAACTCATTTATTAGTATTAACTCCTCATTTTTGAAGTCTTTTACGTTAGCTTCTATTTCTTTACAATAATTTTTAAACGAATAAAATAAATTTATCGATTCTTCTAATTTTCTACTACATACCTTAGATTCTAATCTTCGCTCAGGACCTATTTTAATTAAATATATACGTGGGACACTCAGAAAGTTTTGCGAAACTAAAAAAAATTGTTCTATACGTACATATATTTTTATTAAATCTTTTCAAAGTACTTTCCACCAGCCTCTATACAAAGATTCATGCGCCTAAACCAGTTTTCAAAACACTTTTTCCAGTCCGCCGCAGACACCTCGTTTACAGCCTGCTCGAACGCAGCCAGCGCATCTTCCGGCGACGAAAATTGTATCCCTTTGAGCTGATTTTTTATTTTTGGGAATAAAAAGAAGTCACACGGTGCTAGATCAGGGCTGTAAGGAGGGTGACCCAGGAGTTTGACTGGCGTGCTGTCCAGGAAGTCCCTCGTTTTGAGTGCGGTGTGCGCAGGTGCATTGTCGTGGTGGAGCAGTAGCCCGCGGAGCCCTGTGTTTGGTCGCTTGTTGCTTATAACAGAGAAAACTTCTGGCAAACATTTGGTAGTATACCATTCGGCATTAATGCTTCTTTGATCCCGTAAGGGAATTGATACCAAGTGGCCAGTCAAATTAAAAAAGCTAGCGATCAAAATCTTACCCCCGCTTCTAGATCGCTTCACTTTGGTAGGCGTTGGCTCATTTTGAAACACCCAAACAGTCGACTGGCGCTTGGTTTCTGGGTCGTATTGATAAATCCAGGACTCATCACCTGTAACGATGTCGTAAACACGCCGAGACGAGCCTGCTTCAAATTTGTTAAGCATATCACGGCACCATTCCACCCGGGCCTGCTTCTGAGCATCGGTGAGGTTGTGCGGCACCCAGCGTGATACTATCCTCCTCACGCGAAGATGGCTGTGTAGAATCTCGTGAACGCTTCCCGATCCAATCTTCAATATGTGTTGAATCTCCTGATATGTAATTCGCCTATTGTCTTGGATTAAATTTTTCACTGCTAGCACGTTTTCTTCGGTAACAGCCGTCAAAGGGCGACCGCTTCTTTCGTCATCCCCCAAAGTTGGTAGACCGCGCTTGAATTCGTTATACCAACGATACACGGTTGCCTTGGAAGGGCCTTCATCCATGAATGCCATTTGAAGTCTATCGTACGATTCATCCGGTTTCAGGCGACACTTGAAATCGTATAAAATCATAGCTCTAAAATGTTCCCGGCGCAGATCCATATTTCAGTGAGACACAATACTTTGAATTAACTCGCAAAAAATGTGGAGGGAAATTTTGAAATTGGAACTTACTTATTTTTACTTATAAATAATCATATTTTCGAAAAACATTATAACTGGCCAGTCTCCCATATATAAAAACTTTTTTTCGCAATACTTTCTGAGGGGCCTGGTACGTATTTTGCTTAACTCATTATATATGTTATCAAATTTCTTAGCCATAAGACACTATTTTAATCGTTTTGATTTTGACGTCACTGCATACTTTAAAATTTGTCTTAAACAGTCTCTACATAACAGTACATTTAACTTAATTTCTTCCCGAATATCTTGCGTACACAATCACTTTAGTTCACTGATTTACACTGACATTCACTTTCTGCTGCTTTCGGAGTGGCCTGGCCGCGACCTCGTCCGGACAATCGCATGCCCCTGAACGCCTGGTGGTTGATCTCCTGACGCATCCAACGAGTATGGCATTTTTTATATGCCTTAAATCCCAAGTATAGAAGCACTGCACCCATGAAACAGATAATTATTGTGGTCATAATAGTCTGGATGTTCAAATGTTGCCCAATTTCTTGCAAATTCGCACTATTGCCAGCACCAGCTGCGTTTTGAGCTAGAAAAACCTCTTCTTTGGTCTGGTATGATTGACACATTTTGCTTTTCTTAACAATTTCGCACCAATTAATAATGAAGCCAGTTGTAACGCGACACGACCATTATGCGCGGCTTGCCCGAAGGCAGGGTCGCCATGTAGGGATAGGTGTAATTGAGTACACGAATTGATGTATAATACTACTGTTTATTAGCAAACCATTGAATATATAGACTTAGGCTACTTACACATATAAACATAGACATAGTTCTATGACACCCACACTACAATTGTTAGATTTGATGTTGATTTTTTACGTAATTGTCGAATTTGATTTTACAGTTAGTCATTTTTATTTACTTCTGATTAAACATTTATGTTTGATTTTAAGTCCTTCTTCTTCTTTACGTGTAAACTGTACTCATATTTTGTTTGACCAAAATATGGGCCCTTTTTGTTTGCGTGGAGAAATGCTCATGCATAGTGCACTATCACGGGGAGATAGTGCAATAATGTCGGACTCCAACCCACTAAAACTCCTCGCTGGGGGTCCTTATGTGCCGCTTATGGCGGGAACACGACCACGCGTTAGCACTCACCGCAAACCCTCCACACACATTGTACGCCGTCACCCCATGGACCAAACCATCACATGGGCGCCAAACGACCCTGTGTATGGCGCCCTTGGTCCCCCTGTGACGGGTCAGGTCTGTGGCCCCGCCAACTACTTTTCAGCCGCAGGGGATAGGAAGAACGGCCAACTCTATACCGATACTCCTCCTCCCTTGCGGTCCCACCGCGGCCGCCATCAGACGGTGATGATCCCGTCCAAGCCGCGGATGGCAAGGGAGAGCGGCGCATCACAATACCGGCATTCCTCTCCCGCTGCGGTCTCCTACCCTCAGCCGCGATGTTTCCCATACGACATCGAGGCCCGCCTCATTTGCGATATTGCCTTTGTTGCTAAACGGCACCGCAACCTACTTCTTGCCCGATACTTCGTCGGCTTATCAGAAAAAGCCCGGACGAGCGGCCCTTCCTCGGGTTCCTCTTCGCTTCACCGTCATCAGCTACCTACATTTTAACTGTGGTTATTTGTAAGTTTTATGTGCGAAACATGGGCACTCACTGAAACAACACAGAAAAAATTGCAATAAAGAGAGGCAAAGAGCCATGGCACGAAGCATAACAAACATACGTAAGGCAGATCACTTAAGAAATGAACAACTGAGAGTTAAAACTGAACTACCGGACATCTTCACCAGAATTGGCCAACAAAACTGGAGATGGACTGGCCACATGATGAGATCAAGTATATAAATGTAAATGGGGTAAGGTGATGACTGATTGGTATCCAAGGGACAGTAAACGCAGCAGATAAGAAGATGGGAGGACGAGCTGATACAAATAGCGGACCCCAACTGGAGGAGAGTGGCTCGTGACAGAAGTCAGAAGAAAGAGCTAGAGGCAGGCACACTGAATTGAGGGACATACTGTAACAAATACAAAACAATCATTTCAAAATAAAGGGCATTATTATTAATTTCATTTTAGATATTCATAGTTAGTTCAAAATCAATTCGGAATCAGTCACGTTTTCATTCCTAGTGTTAGCTTTGCTAGATTCGTTAGTGGTAAAAAGGCAAGCCATTTAGCAAGGTTGGTAACGCGGCTGATCATCTCTTAGTTGTTAGAGTGCTAACTTCGCTACCAAGGTACAGAGTAGATGAAAAAATCAGATAAAAATTATGAGAATTTAACTTCTAAAGTTTGAACTGCAGAAAATATTTATGTGATTTTCGATAGCCTTTAGCCCAGTTTCTGGTATGTATATTATCCATCGCAAAATTTATTGATTGGTTTAATGAAAGTTCAACAGCCAATCATATCGTTTCGGCAATAATTTATTTCCAGAAAACTCACGCCTTTTTCCTATGGCGGTAGACAGAAGCTACAAAACACCTGCTACTAAAATAAAACAGGTTATCTTCGACCCGTATTCACAGACCACCTTGAGCATTATCTTTTAAAGCTTTTAAGATGTCAGCCTTATCTCCATACGGTAGCGTCAACACAGGTCCAAACACCCAACATTGTACCAGCCAGTGCAGCCAGTACCAACGGGTATGTTCTAAATTTACCAGGTGACGAAGCTGTCGCCATCCGAATTAAAATGTTTTAGACTCCATTACGTTTTCACACTCTCCCTTATGGCCTCCGTAATTAATTTATGACCAGACTCGCTTTCACTTAAACGTGGTCCTGATTTCGGTATCTTTTTTAGAATGCCTTTTTTAAATTCGTTTGAGATAATGCTTCTACTACGTAGTAATAGTTAGTATTCTTTGCTTCTATGTTGTCGGACGTAGGGGGTATCTGGTCTACGTTTCTATTGGTATATCTTTAACATAGAGCAGGTTTCAGGGTGGCCATGTAGTGATCACGTGGCTCCTTTTTCGTGCTGATGGTGATTACCGGGGTGGTTTTAATGAGGTAAAAATCCCACACACCCTGGTCATTTCCACTAAAGTCCAGGTGCCTTGTGAAAAAATAAATATGTCTGTCTTTCTTTAAGTCAAACATTAATTATGTAACATTACTGAAGTTCATAAGCAATTAAAGCACCGAACACTGCTCTAAAGAAAAGATAAACTGGATTGGGGGACAAAATTTACTTTGCCTGAAAAAAAAAAACTGTTTTCCCCACTCCATGCATCGTCCCATAGGTTGCGATCAGTTTATCAACTGCAAATAATTTAATAATCGTCTTTTTAATTAGCCACAATTGTAGGGATTTTAGATTTATTCCTTTATGTGCGCTATAAGACATTGCTTCTAGCCATATGATTCTACGTCAACGGGAAGTACCCAATAGGTTTGCGATATGATACTGTCAAATATGCGGTATAAATGGCAGTATCATTTGAAAGGAAATGAAAATAGTTTAGTGGTAAAATTAGTAAAGGTAAAAAAAATATTGATGGGATCCTCCTTTTAGGCAGATAATGCCTGTATTAGGAAAGTCCGCTCTTCCATAGCAAGACGTATTATACAAAAATCAAAATGTATAATTAAAATTTTATGCTAAAACTACATAAATTAACGTTAACTTCCGCTCTTCCATAGCAAGACGTATTATACAAAAATCAAAACGTATATTTAAAATTTTATGTTAAAACTACATAAATTAACATTAATTTCCGCTCTTCCATAGCAAGACGTATTATACAAAAATCAAAACGTATATTTAAAATTGTATGCTTAAACTACATAAATTAACATTAACTGCCGCTCTTCCATAGCAAGACGTATTATACAAAAATCAAAATGTTTATTTAAAATTGTATGCTAAAACTACATAAATTAACATTAACTGCTGCTCTTCCATAGCAAGACGTATTATACAAAAATCAAAATGTATATTTAAAATTTTATGCTAAAACTACATAAATTAACATTAACTTTCGCTCTTCCATAGCAAGACGAATTATACAAAAATCAAAACGTATATTTCAAATTTTATGCTAAAACTACATAAATTAACATTAATTTCCGCTCTTCCATAGCAAGACGTATTATACAAAAATCAAAACGTATATTTAAAATTTTATGCTAAAACTACATGAATTAACATTAACTTAAACTTTTTGATCGCGTTTATTTAGAAGTTTGACTCTTTCAAAGCTATGAGGGATTGAATACCTGAGTAGGTATATGAAAAAAGAAACCCCTAAAGAATCACTTCGATGTTCGATGTTCGACGATTATTCCAACTTGATACTTTCGAGCGTTCCAGGGAACAAGGACACACGGCCAGACAGAAATGGAAGTGATCCTATGATTGTTCCTTTTTTGCCTTTTGTGGAACGGAACCAAAAAACATTCAAACTGATGGGATGGATGATATTCTTATTCGTTTAAAAACGTTGGTTAAGTGAACCAGAATATCATCAATCACTCTATCAAAGTCTTTTCAAAACACACTGGCCATCTGGAAAAAACTGGACTCGCAATTTCAAATATCGAACTAACACTAAATAACGTAAAATGTTGGTGTAGATCCCATCCGCCAAACGTGCGATCGCGTGCGTGCCAATAAAAAGTCAACTTTTCTGTCAAAAGTTTTTTATCGGTTTACATTTTGAAGAGTGTGCAATGGAATTACATGATTTAATCCCACCTAGCCCGTTACACCATCGGATTACAAGACGTACGGCGATGCGCCGTCGGTACATGGTAGACATCCCACCGATACACACTAAACTTTTTGGGAATACTTTCATTGTGCGTACAGCTAAGCTGTGGAATTCTCTGCTGGAATCTTTGTTTCCTGAAAGGCTACAATCCAAGGGTCTTTAAATCAAGAGTGAATAGGTTACTTCTAGGCAAGCGTGCTTCACTGTCGACCACATCATCGCTTACCATCAGGTAAGATAGTGGTCAAACGTAAGCTTATAAATAGATTAAAAAAAACGTTACGAGAAAGTTCATTGGGCATGATCTGACCCGCTTTGTGAAGAGTGGTGGACATTAACCAAATAGTTTTAAACTAAAGAGAATAATGTGACCTTTCATTGCATATATTTATTTGATTTGGATGAAAATGTACCGAAGAGTTAAAAAAAAAAGATCGATTTCAGAGGACTTTATTTTTCATCTTAACATTTTGTTAAAACAAGGTATTTCCTTAAGTTTTCCGTGTGTCATTATTTTCCAAAATTTGATCATTACTATCAACACTATCGGACCGTGTAATAATCAGCGGGTTCGATTTTTTATTTGTAGCGCATATTGCTGTCTCCGTCTTATTGTTTTGGCGCCTCTCTATCTTATCTAACTTGCATATCTCCACGATTTAAGTCGTAATTACTTATTTAATGCATTGCTTTCCTAGATTCAAGTAAAATATCTATTAACTTCGATTAATTCTTCATATTATTGCTGAGACGGGTGAGCACAACTGTACTTTTTATTTTTTGTTAAAAATTAAATATGTGCCAATTGACTACTACATAATTTTGGAGTGGTCGATTCGCACACCAATAAATTAACTTCGTACGAATCGCCACAGAAAAAGATATTATTAAAAAGGGTCGATTCAGACTTTTCGGGCGAGTTAAATTCGTGCGAATCGTCCAATAACCCGATTTTTTTTTTTTTTTTACTTTCCCTTGGCTCACTTTAATGTGATTAATGGCATAGTAAATCAGAACCATATATCAATACATTCTGCTATATTTACTTTGTGCACGTCATGGGTATGGTTTCCATACAAAGATCCCCTATGACCTTAACCATTGACTGTTTTACAGCCATTACTTCTAGCATTATGGCTCAGACACTGAAGGGCGTTGTTATCGTGCATTATGCTATGGTCGGTCACGGTGTTAACTCTCCCAGAATCCACCTTATCACTTGATTAACGTGATAAGCCGTTGACGCAAAACAATTTAACTTGAATTAGCGATACGGTGTGTGAACGAGGTGTATGACACATATGACTCCGCGTCAAAGTTGTGACAAGCAAGTTCGCGACAAAGGTTAGGGCGACAGTACGATATGTCGACAATCAGTGGAGCGATAGCACATCAGTTTAATTTACGTTAGTGCGAGTGCGAATGATTTTTTTCACGATAAAATATGGGACTACGAATCTTTTGATCGACGAACGATACTATATATACTATAGATAACTAAAGCGTTAACATGGTATAATTATAATTTATCCTCTCTCTGTATCATCAATCACATAGCTAACTAAAACGTTCATGTTTGGCTTGCACAAGTATGATCATATTATTTTGCCGAATTTCGAACCAAGCTCAAATGGCTTCCTATTCGCCTTCGCCGGAATGCCTACATACTTTCTTTGCTATATAACGTGCTCTTTAATCCATCTAACCCTTTTTAGGGTTCCGTAGCCAAATGGAAAAAAAGGAAACCTTATAGATTCGTCATTTCTGTCTGTCTGTCCGTCCGTATGTCACAGCCACTTTATTCAGAAACTATAAGAACTATGCTGATGAAATTTGGTAAGTAGATGTATTCTGTGAACCGCACTAAGATTTTCACACAAAATTTGAAAAAAATCAATAAATTTTGGGGGTTCCCATACTTGGAACTGAAACTAAAAATTTTTTTTTCATCCAACCCATACTTGTGGGGTATCTATGATAGGTCTTCAAAAATGATATTGTGGTTTCTAATATCATTTTTTTCTAAACTGAATAGTTTGCGCGAGAGACACTTCCAAAGTGGTAAAATGTGTGACCTGTAACTTCTAAAATAAGAGAAAGATAAAACTAAAAAAAATATATGATGTACATTACCATAACCCTTCGTGCGCGAGTCCGACTCGCACTTGGCCTGTTTTTATCTTAAAGAACGCTTTCAGTTCCTTTATGACACACATTCTAGGCCCTTGAGATCATCGGAGAATCTAAAATTAAGTATACGTATGCATTCCAAATCCTACTTCGACAAATCTTTTACAGTTCAATCAGCTCGTTTGTGGAATGTATTACCTATTGAAGTGAGGCGTGCTCAAACCTTATCAACATTAAAAAAATGGTGAAGGAGCATTTCCTTTCACTTGAATAAGTCTTCACCTTTCTCTGTGATATTTTTGTTATTTATTAGTATATTATTAATTAGTATATTACTGTACACTGACAACCATAAATTCCTCTCCTCTCGTAAAGTCCATCCAAAGGTTGTCTGTAAGAGATTGCCCTGTGCGATAAGACCGCCCATTGTATACTTGTTTTTATGATTTTTGTCCTGTATAAATATATTGGTGGTGTACAATAAAGAATATAATAAATAAATAGCATCCTTCGATGGCATTTAAGTATGGTGTAAATTTGTTAGGTGTAGTCTGTGTCATCATCTGCCTAGCCTTTTCCCAATTATGTTGGGGTCGGCTTCCAGTGTTACCGGATTCAGCTCAGTACCAGTGTTTTACATGGAGCGACTGCCTATCTGACCTCCACAACCCAGTAACTGGGTAACACGATACCTCTTGGCAAGACTGGTGTCAGATCTCAGGCTTCTGACTACCCGTAACGACTGTCAAAGATCTTTAAATGACAGCCGGGACCAACGGCTTAACGTGCTTTCCGAGGCACGGAGGAAACTCGGTATGTTGAGAATGGTCACCCATCCCCGAACCGATCTCGTCAAGCGTTGCTTAACCTTGAAGATCGACCCATGCGGCTGTTATTATTTAGCCACGAGCTCCTAGGTATAGTCTGTGTAAGCTTCTATATTAATTGAGCATGAATTGACGAGGTCTCAACAGCTTTACTTTTCAGGGTTGGTCTCATTATCAAAACTTTTGAGCGTTCTTTAAGAGGTTCGTGTACGTGCTAAGTTCCATTTAGCTTCTCCAATACATGATTTTCGCTTACCTTGCTTGTAACTGCACGCGGGCCGCAACGTATTTTACATCTCTCATGTTCGGTAAGTAGGTTCTTATTACCTCCAAATGGGGCTTGCAGGTGACTAATTATCGCTCTAGGGTAATAATGTAGCTAGAAAAGCCCTAGGGCGGTAAGTAATAAAAAAAACACTTCTTTCTTTCAAAAAGTTCGCGTACATCTAACCATCATACTGTCAATAGACATCATGCATTCAGCCCAATGACCAAAGAGGTCGCTTTACTATTCAGCCTTGTCTTCGTGTGAGTATAATAGTCATCAGTTTTAAATATGGAACGGCGAAGCTCAATTTCGTTCTAGAAAAAAATATATTTTAAAAAATGTTTTAATCTTGTAATGCCGGTTTTTTCTACTTACCTCACAATCGAGATGTAAAGCAGAATAGTTAGCTCGGGTGTAAGCACCAATTGCACCCTCGAACTATAGGCGCCCTCGCTGCGCTCGTGAGCCTAAATATCTCGGGCTGCAATTGATGCCTTACAGCCCTTGGCTACTAATCTACTATTATGCTACAAGTGCGGAAGGTAGGTGATTTCCGATGAGTGGCATTTTTATTCACGAGCGAGCGAAGCGAGTGAGTGGATAAATCGACACGAGTCGGAAATCATCTTACGTACGTGTATCGTACAATATTTTACTATGCATTGTGCGAGGAAATAAACAAAATTAATAAAATGAAATTAATAAAATGGCGGGCTTATTCAAGCGCGTTCAACATATCCTCAGATTAACTAATAGTTCGTCGGGCATATCTACTGCGCATGTGCGAATAGCTGTCACATCGTAACGCAATAAGGCACGAGCAAAATATACGTTCTGCCAAACATATTTAATGAATATTTAAAATTAATTTATTGATCAAAATCTAAATCTAGAGTAATTAAAAACGCCTGAAATAAAGTATTAGTTTTATTTTAACTTTTATATGAATGATAATCTGTACATAACTAATTTTTTTAAACTTTTCTCAAATAATAAAAACTCTATGCGTCGGGCTGACGTTGGAGTTAAAAATTAGAAAAGTACAGGAAAGTAAAAAGCACTAGTGAAAAAAAGTGACACTTTCCGCACAGTTTGGCTGCTTGGAAAACCGCTCTTTTCGAGGACATGCATTGTAAAGTATAATTTCAATACAGTTGTTAAACATGGCGTACTTTCAGAGGCCATAATTATAATTCGAAAATTAAATCTTTTGCATAGGCATCTTTATGTTACGCGGTCGTTCCTTTTGTTTATGAGCTCGATCATTACTTTTGCAGTTGAGTTGTAAATTTATAAGTCAATTTAAAAAAGTTTAGTAGCAAGGAGTTTTCATAACAATAAAATGGGATAGATACGAGGAAAAATGAATGATTCTGTACGTAATTGCATTGAATTCTCAAGTATTTTAAACGGTTGTTTAATATAATTAATTACCAGTTTTAATTTAATTATTTTCACATCAACATTTGTCAAAAATCGAGAAGACTGTAAAGGCTGTTATCGTTGTAAAACAAGTAAAATTTCAAAATTTAAAAAACCCCCGACACATTTATCTTGCGAAAACACCCCGATTCAAACAGTAAAACGCTCATAACTTTTGAACGGCTGAACCGATTTTATTCAAACAAAGCTAAGAACACTCTCGATAAAATCACCCTTCAAACAAAAAAACTAAATCAAAATCGGTTCATCCGTTTAGGCGCTATGATGCCACAGACAGACACACAGATACACAGATACACAGCAACACACGTAAAACTTATAACACCCCTCTTTTTCCGGCGGGGGTTAAAAAAATATGTCCAGTTGCAAAAACGCGCCATTTTCTGAAAATTTATTTTTTTGTGAATTCATTCCCGGGTGTGTAGGTTATTGTAAACTCGTGTCATTAAAAACCCTCGCACTCGGCTCGGGCTTGTCAATGACAGCGCGTTTCAAATAACCTACTTTCCACCCTTGTATCACAATGTAATAAATAAATAAATATTAGTTTCAAAAAACTTAAAAACACACTTTAATCGAAAACCAAACAAAAAAGTAGAAAATCAATTAATACCTAAGGGCTGATTTTTCAATTGTCAAAGAAAAAGACAAATACAAAGATATTTTATTTCAACTAGGCCACCAAGCGGCACTTTTGAACGTTACATTAAAATGTACAAGGAATAAAAATTGATTCTACCGTGCAAATAACTGCTATCCAAAGAATTAATATCGCGGTTTGACAGATTTTCTATACAACACCTGTCAAGGCATATTTATTTTTATTCCTTGTTAAAGTTATCTGACGATTGGAAAATTGGCACTATGCTTCAGTCTTCAGCCTTATCAGGCTTACCGGCTGTATTTTTTCATAAAATGTAATGAGGAGTTACTGTAAACCAAATTTATGAACATCTTATTATTTTATTTATATTTTCTGTACCTACTTAATCTAAAACAAAAGAAACAATAAAATAGATTTTTAGCCCCTTCTTGAGTAGCTTTAGTAGGTAGATATTACAGACAACAATAAGTTCTGCAAAGATAAAAGTTCTACAATGTTGTCTACACGTAATATCAGTACCGTAGTTGTTATAGTATAAAAGTTCTACTTTTATCGAATAGAAGTAAAGTGCAGGTGATTGATAGCGACCCTGAAATATTTCCGAGAAGAAAGTTCTCGGAAATATTTTAACACAATTTCGTGTTCATATTGAAGGTTGTCACTTAGTGAAAGTAAAGGCTTCTCCCGTTGAAGCCGTGATGCGATAATACAACAATACGACAACGCCTTTTCGTGGAAATCGTTCTGACTGTAGATCTTAGAAAAATCTAAGAACACGTGTGGTCACATCATCACGTTACGCCTGTTCATAGAAGCCTTAGGCCGGGACTCCACCAAAGCGGAGATGTGCGGAGATGTCCAAAACGGAGACGAAACCAACCAATAGAATTTCGTTATTCACACATCTCGTCTCCGCTCAGCTGGACTTTCCGCACATCTCCGCTTTGGTGGAGTCCCGGCCTTATATCGTTGTCCGCATTGTATTATAAAAAAAATATGCTACAATCTGACACTAACAAAACCTTTATCTCGTAAATTATGGCAAAAACAAAACATAATACTAGTTTATGCAATGGTCATATAATATGGGTTATTAAAACACGAGCGTGGGTTTATCACGCGAGTGTTTTAATACCTAATTATATACCGTTGCATACACTATTTTATCTTCACTCATGCAGTTGAAATAAAATAAAAGTGGAAAAGGAAAAAATATGCAGTATGGCGGGCAATTTATATTCTCATTATCTATCAATGTCAATGAGCCAAGCGTCAATAAATTAAAAAGTATAAGTGTGCTATAAAAATTAAAAAGTTTTTTTATGATGCAGTTGTTTGAGAATCGAAGGAAAATATTGAACTGTAATGGTTTTTTTTTTAATTTTACCTATCCACGAATATAAAGTACGTGTTTATGCAATATTTTTTGAATTCATAATTGGAACATTACGTTGTGACTGTAGATAAAACCCATTAAGATTTGTCACAACAACCACTTATAATATTTGGCATACCAGGACAGTAGGACGTTTATAAATATTAACAGTCCTCTAAAGAAATAAACGAGATTTATGTATACTATAAATGATTATAGGCTTATTATTATATACAAAACATCTTTGATTACTGCTTTGTTTATTTAGATAACTTCGCTAACTATTATTCACGGCAAGTTAACTGACAATAATTTAAAAATAAATATGTAGATTACACAATGTTCACTTTGGATGAAGTGTGAAAATTATTTATCTTGAAATTCTTGATAAAAAATTGAGGCCCCCTTGCGCTAAAAGCTTGACTCAGTTGAGTTAGTCGCTAACACGAGGTTTGAAAACAAATGGGTTAACGTGTAAAATAACCCCGGAAGGCGCAAGTACGCCTAATTAAAATGAAGGTAGTGTTTATATTTGTTCAAAAAAATTAGGCTAGATTTGTAGATCACCTAAGTAGAGACGGGGCCGCCTGGTCTTGATACAAAAAAAAAACCTTTTGCAAAAAAATACTACCGACTGCCAAAGAAAAACTACAAAGTGAAAAATAACTTTATTTTTGGAAGTCAGTGTCTTTCGTAGGTACCATTTTTTTGCTATATGGACACCGACTTCCAAAAACTTTCATCTTTTCACTTTGTAGTTTTTCTTTGGAAGTCGGTAGTATTTTTTTGCAAAAAAAATTCTTTATTTTACCCTTTTTAGTTTTACCTACCTAATAGGCAAGTTGTTTATAACGCCAGAATAGATAACCCGAATAACATGAAACTTGAACATAACCGGTGAAATGAGAGATCTGCGTACCCCTTTCAGGGTATTGGTGTGATGTTATGTTATGAAATGGTATAAACAATAAACAGACATACGAATTCAGCAATTCCGAGAGATTTTCCGTTATTTATTGAAGAGTTCTGTTGTATACTCCGAAGTTCTTCATCAGATCTTCACCAAATTAAAATGGGACCAATTTCGGAACATATTTTTCCAAACAAAAAATAATTTTCAAAATCGGTCCACAAGTGGCGGAGACATCGGTGAACATACATAAAGTCAGACATAGAAACTCCTCCTTTTTGGTAAGTCGGTTAAAAAGGCAAAGTACATTTAAAGCATACTAGACGAGTCAAGAGCAAACCCATCACAAATAAAAAATAAATAAATACAATTTCGATAAAACCCAATATAAAGTGGCAAATTTTTTTTTACGAATTTCGATCCAATCGGCAAAAATTACGTATTTCTATACAAACCTTCATTCTAAAAAGCTTTCCTTAGTACTCGAGTTCGTTCCAAAATACTTCTTGTGTAAAATTTCCATGCGGTTTCGGCTTTGCGTTGTCTGTCTGTCAGTGAATTAATTTAAGAATTTTATTAAATATAATGATTAGAACCACATAGTCCTTTAAAACATTTTCTGAGTTACCAGCGAGGTTCAATATTCCCGTCACAAAAGATACCAGGGCGTTAGTAACAAAAGGAGTTAAGATTAACGACGGCAGGTCTGTTTTATTGTTATCTATAAAACTATTTGTTACCTTCTATATGACCCTGGTAACTTTTGGGTGGTGTTTTGTTGTTTTCAGGGTCAAAAACCTTTGAAAGCTGGGACTGTAGTAACCATCCATTATGTTTAGGTAATTAACCCCTTATGTAAGGAAGGTATATCCAAAATTTTCAGTTTCAGCCAACCACCAATCATGAATTGTAAAACGGTTACTTAAAGCAAAGTGTCGTTCTTTCAAATAAATATTTGTAATATTTTTTTTGTTATCAAGAAAGCTTAACATTATTTGTCCATCTCAATCAAACATAAAAACGCCATTGTATGATGTACAACAGAGAACGGACGATGGGGCAGAAAGGTTCTAAAGTGTTGACCACGAACCGGAAGACGTTGCGTTGGAAAGCTTCCCACCACCGATGGGACCTGGTGAAGGTTGCGGGGATCCGCTGGATACGAGACGCACGGGATCGGTCAATGTGGCGACGCCTGGGGAGGCATATGTCCAACAGAGGACGTCTTTCGGCTGATCAATATGATGATGATGAAGTACAACGCTACACATTATTTGAGGCAGAGCAAACATCTCTTTCTGTGTTAGTATAAACTGTATTACAGACACAGGAACCTTCCTCTTAGATAATTGACAATTTGCTGCACTTTGTAGGCGTGTTGGTAAGCTTAAAACTTAGTTTAACAAGTACTTAACACTTATTAAAATTTATGTAAGCGAGATATTGGTGTGTTGTGTGGGTGTATGTGTGATTCTGTGTTTGTGTTTAGGGCCCAAACACAAAACTGCGAATTGACGCCATGCGAATTCGCAACGCAGAAAACAACTAAGGGTCCAAACACAAAGCTACGAATTGAGGAGATGCGAATGAGCAGAAACGAATGTCCAGTAAACCGCCACACTATCACTGACACTCTTTTCTTTCATATCACTTCTCACACAGTCCATATCTCTTGAACCTACTCAATGAATACGAACTGAATCCCTTTTCATCATGACAACAAACATTCAAACAACCCTCAAGAACTAAGGTGTTAACGCTAAGTTAGTCTTTATTCAGCAGTCTTTCTTCCGCTTAACCCATTTACCACTTCGAGTCGGGTGTGAAAGTTTCAGCAGGGCTACAAAGACCACTCAGCTTATGATAATCCAACTCAATCATTCCGTAATCCATAAAATTATTTAAAAGTTCTGTATCTGCGTTGATCCAATTACTCCTGGTGAGTGGTGATTATAAAAAGCGAACCAATCTGCGTAGCCTTTACCAAACTATATTGGAGTACAATGTACAATAAACAGACATGCGATTGCAACAATTCCGATTGCTTTGCCGTCATTTATTGAAAAGTTCTGCTGTATATCTCAAAAGTTCTTCATCAGATCTTCACCAAATTTTCAATGAAAATAGGTGAAAATACATTTAAAAAAAATTATACAGTCCAACTTAGAACCTCCTCCTTTTGGGCAGTCGGTCGGTGGGAGCTACTGAAAATTACATGAAGTACTTTTCATCCCGAAAAACTACAAGAATGCCTTGTTAGAGAAAACAGGAGTAAAACCGCAGGTAAAAGCTTGTTAATGTTAGTAATGTTTTAATTTTAATTTGCAATTCAAAGTTAAGTTTTAAATTTTAATAAATTCGTTGGAAGTTGTACCTAGGTAATAAATTGTAAAGGTTACAGAAAGGTTCGAGTAGTGTTGAATACTAAAAGGTAAAACAACTGTTGTATTCCCAAAAGTGCCTTAACAGTTATTTAGAGTTACTTCAACAGTTTATTTAATATCGTTACAAATTAGAGAAAGCTGTCCTAGAATTTAATAAATGCTTTCATTTAATTGTTATCTAGCTCGTGGGAAATTAATAATAGCTGCACAGTTTGATCTTCGAGGTTAAGCAATGTCTGCCGAGGTCGGACCATGGATGGGTGACCGTACATTATATATCGAGACTGTTCTCGTTAGACGTTGGTCCCGCATGTCCCAACTGTTTGAAGTTCGTTACGGAAAGTCAGAATCCAGAAATCTGAAACAAGGCTTGTCAAGGGGCACCGTGTTAACCAGTTACTCGGTTGTGGAGGTACGATAGGCAGTACAGCAGTGGCAGTTTTCTTTTTTTCATGTAAACTAGCAGTATAACAACGCTTTTAGGATGCTGATGTGGTTGCCGCGTCATTGTACCGCGTCGGGCATGTTTGCGAACGCGCGTGTCGATGGTTTTCATGCCATCCTCAGAAAGAGGACCGCATCACTGCTAAGTCGTGTTCGCGACAGTGGCAACAGCATTCTTAGCGTTTAGGCTGGCCGAGCGGACTGCCTAATATGGTGAACTGTATTAAGTTGCATGTCGAGAAGAAAGATTGTTTAACGGTTTTGATTAGACTTAATTATCATTTTATTATATTTATATATTCTGAAGAAATTTTTTTCTTTTGGTTTCTTGATTACAAATTTTATTTTTTATTTTTAAGAAATCTAGCTTCTGCTAGCAGTTTCGCCCGCGTGAGAGTCGTAAATTATCCCGAGGGAATATATTCCCGGGATAATAAGTTTCCTATGTGTTATACCTGACTGTAATCTATCTCTGTGCCAAATTTCATCCAGATCCGTCAAGCCGTTTGAGCGTGAAGAAGTAACAAAAATACAAACACACACACACACTTACAAAACTTTCGCCTTTATAATATTAGTGGGAAATGTGATTATCTTTTTGACATTCTGATTCGTTTTATTTTTTGACCTTTTCATTTTTTCAAATTAACATAAAATAATTATGTTTTTAAATTTAATTAATTATCAATTTGTTTTCAGTAAATTCTCGTTCAATTTTCTCATACTGTAAACGTTAATTAGTTTTGACATGTCTTATTAGTTTATTTAAGTATTTGTTACTAGCTAATGGACTGTAAAATGTCTGAATTTTAAATAAATTAAAATCAGGGTAACAGGATGCAGTTAAGCACCAGTAGTTTAGTTTAGTAGTCTAAATTGGAAGCCGACCTCAACATGGAAAAGTTGGAAATAGCTAAGCAAATTTATTTAATTCTGCCAAAAAACAGTGTTTATCTTTGCTGCAATTTTTGTAACAACGCTTTATTTTAATGCGTATTTTCTTCCTAGTCCGTTATGTAAGTTATTACAAGTTTATTACATGCGGAATACTGCATATTATTACTGACCAGCGATCCGCCCCGGCTTCGCACGTGAGTAATTTAACACAAAAACCTTCCTCGTTTCCCACTATTTCTATTGGTGAAAACCGCATGAAAATCCGTTCAGTAGTTTTTGAGTTTATCGCGTAAAGACGGACTTTATTTTATAACTAGCTGTACCCGCGGCTTCGCTCCTATCAACTGCGTAACCTACCCTACCTTCTCTTCTCTATCCTACCTTACCTACTTACATACCTACACTACCTACCTACCAATTTTTTTTCTACTGTCATTCACACAATTCAAGAATCACACTTCACATTCAGAAAATGTCGCCAAATGCACTACGCCATCTAACGAATATCTGCATTGCGTGTGTTGTGATATTTTACTTCTTTTAAATTCATATATCTTTTGGTAGAGTGAACCGATTGCGATGAAACAAAAACAAAATAATACTTAAAAGGTTACGCACAATATTTATTTATAATAGTTATCTGCATTGGTTTCGTACATTCAACGCGATGCGTGCACAATTAAACAAAATGCCAAAAATGGTGGCAATGAGTTCTATTGGTTATCCTTTAACACCCTGGCTAGATTTTCTGGAAATATTTTCGATGTACAAAAACGACTTTTCTCTGGATTTATTATATTTATTTATACTTCATGTTCAATAGTGGTACATAGGTGGACTTTATGCCACAAGGCATTCTCTACCAGTCAACCTTACATGTATTGATAACAAAAACGACTTTCCTACAGACTTATTAGATGTATTAATATTGGTGATATGTAGTGAAGACTTTATAAGGGAAAAACCTTTGGAAAAAACTCGCATTATCTTAACAGGAACACATGTTACATGATACGAACTATTACAAAACCTTATCAATGTTATCAGTGTCGATATTATTTTAAGGCTTAATCGATTTGATAAGAAACTAATCCTGATAACAGTTAATCTGTCGAAGGGAACTGATAGTTTTGACAACCCTGATAGTATTCGGAATTGAACCATTCTGGATAGATAATATCTCCTTTTTCGATTAGCTGCGTAAAATAACGCCTGCTTATTGGCTCAAATATCTGCTCTGAGTACTAAAGAACCAATGAGGCTCTAACGGAGTTGTCATGAATAGGGAACATTACTGCCAATTGCTCCCGCCAGATGGCGCTTGAAGGATAAAAGTAAACAAAAACATAACAACATGGCGTCTACTACAGTTTGTATTAGTGGTTACCGAACTATTTTTACTGTTTTAAGTATAACTTGTGTTCAAAAACTAAATAATAATATTGCTAGCTGTTGGTCAAGAATGCATCAGTGTTGTGTTTATGGATGCAGAAATAAAACCGGCCATATAATCCCAGAAAACGCCAATATTCGCAAGCAATGGGAAATTACTATTCGTCGCAGGAATTTTACAAAAAAGTCAAGGCTGTGTCCTGACCGTTCTAAAGCGGAATATTTAGTAAAGAAGGTATTTTACAGGTCAGTGTATTATCCTAAGGCAACCTTTATTCAAATAATAACAGTAATTATTATGTTTAATGCTATAGACATTAAAAAGAAGGTACATAACATTGTGTAGTAATTAAACACAACTACAAAATGGTTTTAATGTCTACATAAATACGCATGTTTAACCATATGGTGTTAATAAAACCTAATTTATACTTACAGGACTGAAACTAAATAGAAAAAATATTAAATAAGGGGGTTACCTACCATTGTTTGGAGAAAAAAAGAGTCGATGAAAGATAAACAGAGAAGGAAACTTTGAACAAATTGAGGAGAAACAATCAGCACTTTAAATTTCCGGTGCTGTTGGAATAAGTTTCACAATAATGTCTTAAAAATAGTGTTTCAAAAAGCTAAATTTCATTTGTGGTAAAACAATAAGAAAACACCTTTTGTAAGTAGAATAACTTGGCCCTTAAGAATGTAACTTTGGTATCATGGATATACCCAGATAGCCTAGATTTAGACTCAACTCTGGACCTAAGTTTCATGACAATAACCCTTCTAAAACTCTTGTTAATTGATGTGAAATTTTGTAAATAAAGAAATATATTTCTTTTTAACTTAATTTGATACTTGGACAATAATATAGATTCAGTACCTACTCTCAGAAATAATAAGTTTCACCGGTTACTTACTTTAACAGTTGGTCTATTTTTAACGGTTTTGACACATTACTCAGGTTGACCAGGATTTCTCCTTTTTCTTAGGCAGACAACATTGTATATGAATTGTATTAGTAATCAATCCTAAGAAAAATAAATAACATACAAGTACAAAGAATTTTCATTTATTTCTTGTTATAATTAAGTAACACACAGTAGGTACATTTTAATAGCACAGCACTGAAATTTAGGTAAATGTAGGTACTTATTTTATACACAACTATCTAGCCCTTGACCCTTCTTGAAAATAGGTGTGATCCTATTTATGACAATATTGACAATGGAAAATAACACCACTGTATTCTAGATGTTAATTTCAGTTTTCATCCAGGTGACACATAAAAATAATAATATCTATTTTGTTGTTGTATAAATAGGTACTGATATTTTCATGGAGGCCTTAGACCGGGTGGTGCAATAAAACATAATAACAAGCATTAGCTGCAAATGCCATTCTAACGTGCAGCAGATACGCAGATACATTTTCGGTCCTTTTTCTATGTTTAGATCAAAACTGAAAGAATGAAGACAGTAGATGTAAATGAAATGTAATAATATCAAGTGCTAATAAACTTATTTATGATTCAATGACAAGATTTCTAATTTTAGAGTAAGAACTATCAAAACAAAGATATTTAATATCTGCTTTTACAAATCACCTTCTTAAAAGAATATATATATTTATTCGAAATGATTAAGGGTGGTAAGGAAGTCAGCGTTTAGGTCTTTGGTAAGGCTTTTGGCAATTAATAGTGCATTGGACTGCTGTCCACCATCAAAATGTAACCGTGTGCAAAACGGTTCCACTGCAAAGTAATTATGTAAGTCATACAAAATCAACCTGGAAGTATTGTTTTGAATATTAATTGGAAGTACATTGATCTCATTACATATTAAATTGATATAATATCTGCAAGTTACACAAGATTTCCAATGTTCGCATTCATATTCGTACCTTTCAACTAAATCCGTTTTCTTTTTCATTTTACTGATGCAACGCGCTCTTGAAGCCGGGTTTTTAGGTACAGTATGGTCTGATTTCCTCAATTATTAGTTAGCTCCATTTTTCTTTCACTATTAGCACATGCTATTAGTTTTATATTTTGTATGCATAAACTGCGAAATATTGCCGCTCGACTTTGACAGAATAAAAAAAAAACGTAGTGTTACATACTCTTTGGTATAGTTTGTTAACCTCCCGGCTTAGGGTATATATGTTCTGTGGTTATCCTTTATTTTCAGTGGCGCCATCTGAGCTCAGCTTTGCGGATAGTTCCCTATTGTTGTGATGGGGTATATAGTGATTTTTTATTTCATTGACTAAACTGACAGCTGTCAATGACCTTATTTTTTTAAATGTTGCAAGCGTGGAGCATAGTGTTGTAGGTAAGGCTCAATCATAAGTGATTCATCGAATCGATGTTACATGACTTCTTAATTTAATATTGCTAATTTTATTGGTGTTAATAAATGTTTTATGAATATAAACGTAATAAATTTAAGTGTAATAGTATTAATACGCATAATACATATACTATTATTGTAATAAATAAACAATAAAACAAATGCGGTCGATAGAATGAAGTCTGACATAAACGAGTAGAAATTAAATAAGGGCTGCGAGTTTCTTAACAAATGTAATTTGTTTGCCGTGAAATGGTTCTATTTCCGATCTACTTCGATTTTCGATCAATACTTTCGATCACTATTTTTACGTACCAATAAAGTGGCCAAACCCCAAATGCGCCAAATGTCCCAAATGTCTATGAAATTAAAAATCAGAGATAAGATCATTCTGATGTAACTTTAAAGTTTTAATCTCTTTCCTTAAACATATATGTTTACCACCTCTCTCTTGCAATGGGACGGATTTGGAGGAAACTTGGCATACGAGTAGACCATATCCTGAATGTAGTATATTTATGTAGTATTTTTATTTTTATGCCAGCCGTATGTTCCCTTGTGATAATTTCCGACAATCCTGCGTGTGAAACTGCTGGCAGATGCTACATACATAAACCCACGCTTTTTTCCCATGGGGGTAGGCAGAAACTACAGAACGCCACCTGCTACGATGCTCACATACTTCTTTTGCTTCACTGCTTCATCGCTTGCGTTCATACATCAAGTCATACGCGCACGAATGTTATGAGTACTCCACACTTGGCCATTCTGAAGAACTTCAGAAGCTAATCTTGCTACTATAATAAACGTCAAAGGATGGATGGATGGATTTTTGTTAATCTTTCACGCAAAATCTACTGAACAGATATTGATGAAACTTTACAGAAATATAGCTTATACATCAGAATATCAAATAGGCTATAATTTATAAAGATATAGCAGCAGGTTCTCTATATTTTTTATAAAAACACGTACACACAAATGTATTCATCCATCTGCCTAGTCTTTTCTCAACTATGTTGGGGTCGGTTTCCAGTCTTACCGGATTCAGCTGAATACCAGTGTTTTACACGGAGCAACTGCCTATCTGACCTCCACAACCCAGTTACTGGTAACAGCAGTACCCCTTGGCTAGACTGGTGTCAGATCTCAAGCTTCTGACTACTCGTAACGACTGTCAAAGATCTTTAAATGACAGCCGGGACCAACGGCTTAACGTGCTTTCCGAGGCACGGAGGACACTCGGTATGTTGAAAATGGTCACCCATCCACGAACCAACCTCGTCAAGCGTTGCTTAACCTTGATGATCGACCCGTGCGGCTGTTATTATTTAGCCACGAGCTCCTCACTACACACAAATGTATTGAAAACAATATAATTATCACGGGAAATTTAACGTGATGATTTCGATTGTTTGTTTACCTATTTCGCGCGACGTTTCGGCCGTGTTGCAACGACCGTGGTCCCGGGTAGACTGGTGTCTCGGTGTACTGGCTCCGTTGGGGCAGAAAATTCTTCCTCAACCCTCACTTTTCTACACACTACACTGACCGTGTCCTTATTCTGTAAGTTTGCCGACTGCACAAAACGAGGTAATGATTTTTGAATCACTGGATTGCACGCCGCGGATAATTTGTAACCGTCATCCCGATTGAACGTTTTGTGTTTTTTAATTTCAATCGCTTCACGCACAATTCTTGAATAGAAGTGGCGTTCCGTGGAGAGGACTTGTGGACGATGAAATTCGATCCAGTGATTACTGCCGCCTTCTTATAGGTGTTCTGCAATCGCCGACTTATTGGACTGCCGGTTTTTTACAGCGGCGATATGTTCCGTGATAATTATATTGTTTTCAATTATGAAACGCGAAAGTTTTAAAGTTAAGTCGAAACTAAACTTAACTATGTAAGTAGACGGCTCTGTCATGTTAAAATGTAATCAAAATGTAGAAAGTTAGCCTCATTTATCATTGCATTCCGCCTGTCTCCGAGACAAAGTTGAAAAGTTTCCGTCAAGAGCTTGTTATTTCCTATTGTTTGTTATCTGTTTGCCTAAGTTGAGGAGAATGACGTCATCAGTACAAAGTGGAGGCTGTCCGCCTGTTGGATTGAAGTTATAATCTCTCAGTCACCTTACGACATCTGGCAAGAGTCATCTAGCAACACATGTAAACTAATATTACAAATACTTTTTGCTGCCCGCGTCTGCAGTACTGTCAGCAGTGGTGGCCCAGGTCGTGGGAACCCAAGAAGGCACTTTACTTATCACCACTGCTCTGAAAACGGTGAAGGAAAACATTATGAGGAAACTAAAATGTCTTAGAAACAAAATATTTGAAGGCATGTGCCATCCACTAAAACGCAATGAACCCGCGTGGTGGATTACGGCTCATTCCCTCTCTATGAGAGGAGGCCTGTGGCCCAGCAGTGGGCTCATTAAAAGGCTCATAATGATGATGATGACCCGCGTCTCCATCCGCGTGTAGTTAGTATTTTTTTTGTTTACCTATCATAAGTTCGAAAAATATTTGATCGAATTACATTTCACCTAAAACTTTTCAACTATAATCGTTTCGTTTTTTTTTTACTTCATCGAAGTCACGTCTGCCACTGTCTCAATTGTCCTATTATCAATTCGATTTTTTTCGTTACCCCGACGTTTCATTTGGTCGAAAGGCTTTTTACCGAGTTACACTTAGCCGAAATAACATTTGTTCGAAGTATTTATTTTTACACGCATATCAAAATACTAAGTGAGAGAGAAGGAAAAAAAATTGTCGATGGAACCCCGCTGCACTGGGCTCCTATTTCTGTTTGCAGGGTCTAAAGTAATTTAACATGAAGGAGATGACGGGAGCTGAGTTCGCTCGCTTTGCGCGCTCTCTTGGACTAATTTAAGAATGCGTAAGGTCAGTTTTGCAGCGATTCGTTTCTGTCTCTAAATTTTGTAGGACAACATATTGACTTTTTATGACACTATTTCAATTTTAAATTGAAAATGCTACAACGGAATCGGTTATATATTTGTGACAATAGTACATTTTGATACAAGTGCGGAAAGTTTGTTATTGCGTACGAGGCCGAATGAACACCCGAGCCGTAAGGCGAGGGTGTTATGGGGCCGAGAAACGCAATAACAAATTCCCACGTGTATCAAACGACGTTTTTCAATACACTTTCGAAGAAATAAACACAGTTTAGATAAGCATAGGTCGTTTAGTGTACGGACGTAGCGCCTAGGTAAGGTTTTATAGATTAGATATTGATTCAACTACTGACCTTTGTTGCCAAATACTGGCTATCCGGAGCTTCTTTCAAAAAGTTTTCAACTTCATTTGGAGACAATACTTTTGATTTTTGTCCAATATATCCGACGGAGTGTCTTTTTAGAAATGCAGTCAGGTTGCAATATATTTTATGTTAACACCGTGATTTTGCAGAACCGTGCTTTTTAACATGGAATATATACACCATAGCGTGCTAGGCTTATATTTAGTAGCGAGTTCATTGAAATATGCCAAAAATACTTGGCCCGAAATGACGACGCCTTTTTAGTAACTTTCCACTGAAGAAAACTTTGCAAAGCTGCCATTTAATTCACCTTAGATTTAGATGGCAACAGGCTATCGCAAGCATTTTGTGCCTCAATCACAATATCCGGCGGAGTACCATCTAAAGAATTCTCTTCAAAACTTAAATTCGTCATTTTTCACAAATAACTCAAATTATTAAGACTAACTTTCCTTTTTTTGCCGCGCTTTATGTTCGCAGGTTAATGGAGAATCAAAGGTATGAAGCCGTTAAACAGCCTCACAGGAAAAATATAAAATTCAAATATATTTTAATTAAGAACACAAATAAAATGTTAACTTGTTCATAAAAGTAATATTTGTTTAAAATAATCATGTTTATTAGTATTATTCTTTTTATAAACACAATTTAAATATTTAAAAAATATTAACGCTGTAAAGACGCAAATCAAAATGACATGAATGAGATTAAAAAAAAACACGCCTGCTCTATAATTGTCAGTGGTGTTTTTTTTTTAAATTTCTTATGTTTTATTTTAATCGAATTACCGCACGCGTGCTGCTTATTACCGCACGCGTGCGAAATATGTTGCATATCGAACCTAATCGTAGTGCAATAAGAGCTAGTTTTCGAGGAAGTGTATTGAAAAATAATATTCCGTAAAATATTGATTCGGTGTGGTGAAAATACGGCAAATAAGAAACGTTTAAAAGTCGCTTCGGCCAAAATCAAAAAGTTATTTTGTAAATCGGCGAATTGTAGTTCGGTAAAATAAAACATATGCCACATGATACTTCGATAATCTGAAAATATGTCAAATAATGCAATAGCAAAAAATACGTCGGCCAATAGTTTTCGGTAAAATGAAATTCGAACAAAAATAATTCGGAAATGTGATCGGTTCCCATTTTTTTATAATCGATAGGCTCGGGTTTGACCACTATCTCGCCTGATGGTACGTGATGCTGTGCTCTGCGGTGAAGCACGCTTATCTAGAAGTAACCTATTCACTCTTGACTTAAAGACCCCAAAGTTGTAGCTATTAGGGGACAAAGATTCCGGCAGGGAATTCCTTCACAGCAGTGCGTACAATAAAAGTGTTAGCAATACGCTTTGTGCGTGTACCGATGGTGCATGGCCGTGCGTCTTGTAGTCCGATGATGGAAAGGGCTAGGCGGAATTTAAAAAAAAATGTACCTGGTAAAAAACCGACAGACTGGCAACTCTACGTCGATGTTTATTTATTTATTTATTTATTATAAGGTACACCAACAGCATCACATACAAAACAGGTTTGTAGTAAACAAAGAAAAAATAAAGGCTGGTATGTGTGCCTATTACAGGTATACGCAGCTTACACCATATGGTCAGAAACACTAAATTATTTAAAGAAAAAACAAAATATCAAATATTATTCTAAACTTAAAAAACATCTTAAAAATAAAACATGCAAAATGAAAAACACAGCATAAAAAATGAAAAAGAAGTAGGATAAATATATTCGTAATTAGCCTAAGTTGGAATATTTGCGCACTCCCGTACCTCCGAGACTGCTCTTCTAAACTTGTTTAGTGAAATACCGTGTAAATCGGTATCTGGTGTTGTACAAAAACTATTATAGCTTCTACACATGCGGAGAAGTGGAGCGTTGAGGCCTAGGTTGGTTTTGCGGAATGGAATATGTAGTAATTTTGTGATGGGATGTCTGGGTAGTTTTGAAGGGACTGAATATTGGATACATTCTACTAAATCACTGCACTTAATATACCCGTTTGCTATTTTGTAAAGGAAAATTAGATCACGCGTACGGCGACGGTCACGCAGTGTCTTTATTTTGAAAAAGTGTAGGCGCTGTACATACGGATAGCGATGACTAATTCCCCTAGATATAAATGCAAGATGTTTAGTAAAAGCTCTTTGAATTTTTTCAAGTCTTTGCGAATGAACAGCGTAAAGTGGGTTCCAGGCGACACTGGCGTATTCCAACCGACTTCGCACTAGGGTGTTAAATAAAACTATTTTGGTCTTTGGTTGTTGGAAGCCTCTTGTGTTGCGTTTAACAAAACCCAGCATCTGCGCAGACTTCTTTACGACGTCGTTGATGTGTGGCTTGAAGGTGAGCCTATCATCCACCAGAACCCCTAGATCCCGGATTTCTCCTACCTTTGCCAACGAGGTGTCGCATAGTGTGTAGGTAGTTGGGAATGATGACTTTTTTCTAGAGAAACGGATGTGAAAGCATTTTTGGGGGTTTAAGGTCATATTGTTGGTTTTGCACCAATTTTCGACGTTTGTTAAATCGCTTTGAATAAGTCTGATGTCTTCAGGCCCAGTGATTTTTTTGTAAATCTTTAAGTCATCTGCAAACAACATTGTTTGACAGTGCCTGATATGATTTGTTATGTCATCAACAAATAGTAGAAACAAAACTGGGCCAAGGTGGGAACCTTGTGGAACACCGGAGCGTGCATGAAATTCGTAAGAAACATAGCCATTGACAGCAACGAACTGTGAGCGATTTACAAGATAGGATGCAAACCATCTCAACAAAGATCCGTGGACACCACTGACCTCAAGTTTTGCAATCATGAGTGGATGACTCACCTTATCGAACGCGCTGCTGAAATCTGTATATATTGCGTCGACTTCGTGTCCGCAATCGAGCGCTTCAGATATGTCGGATAAATATCTGACTAAATTAGTCTCTGTGGAACGTCCAATTCGGAATCCATGTTGGCTATTGGAAAGCTTAGTGTCCAAGTAGTTGGTAATGATGGGACAAACGAGACACTCAAAAAGCTTTGAAAAACATGATAGGATGGAAATAGGCCTGTAGTTTTTAATATTGCTGGAGTCGCCTTTTTTGTGTACCGGCACGATCCGAGCCTTCTTCCATTCTTCTGGAAATACTCCCGACTCTAAAGATCGATTAAATATTAGACACAGTGGCTCTGCAAGTGCTTTCCCACACGATTTAACAAAAACTGGTGGAATACAATCGGGACCAGCACCCTTGGATGTATCAAGTTTCTTTATCTTCGCTAGAACTTCTTGTGGAGAAATTTTTATGTTACTAAGCACTCCGGATGATTCTTGGATGTTTGTTTTGGTACTGCCATTTGGGTCGGTGAAAATTGAAGAAAAATGAGAAGCAAAAAGATTTGCAATGTCATTACCAGTATTAGCTACTGCATCGTCCATGTGCATTCTGGCTGGAATCACTGATTTACTGTTTCGTTTGTTTTTAATGTAACGCCAGAATAATTTGGGATTTTTTGTTATTTCGTTCTCAATGTGTTGTTTATAGTCGCTATAGTTTTGGTTGATCATTGTATGACAACGGCTTCTTAGTAAATCGTAGGTTAACTTGTCTCGAGGATTATTGTATTTTCGAAATTTACTACGGTACTTTTCTTTTTCGGATAGTGCTTTTATGAGAGCTTTACTAAACCAGGAAGGATATTTTGAGTTTTTACAATTATGTTGGGGTATGTGCTTATCGATCAACACTTTTAGTTTTGTGTAGAATACAGAAACTAGATTGTTAATATCATTAGAGAGCGAAAATTCTCGATGCCAGTCAATAGCTTGCAGGTCAGACATAATTTTTACATAGTCACATTTGTAGAAGTTTGGGCGAATGTTGTTATTTGAACGCAAACATTTGATATTAACATGTGATATGGAAATTCTTAGGGCAGGGTGTTTAGGATCAAGTCTAGTAAGAAGGTCGGAGGTATGGGTAACATAAAGATTGCGCATATTACTTAGAACTAAATCAAGTATTCTTTTATCAATGTTACAAACGCAGTTAAATTGAAAAAGACTGTTAATTGATAGAAAATCAATAAACGCATCTCCTAAAGTATTATTATAGTTATTAGGACTAGTATATGTTTGTCCATCTAAAGGTGACCAATTAATGAATCCGAGATTGAAATCGCCTAGGATAAGAACTTCTTCAATATTGTTGACAGTGTTACTTACAGTATTTAGGAAAATTGATAAAGACTCTGCTTTTACAGGAGGAGGTAAATATGTGACACAAATGGCTATGTTTTTTACAATGTTATTAAATTTTAATTTAACAGTCACCCAGAGGTCTTCATTGTCACTTTCCCAATTGTGGACTCTGGCTGAAGGAACATCCCGAGAAATAGCTAGGAGAACACCGCCGCCGTCTTTTTTTGCAGTATTATGGCATATTCTATCGCGACGGTAAACAGTGTACCTAGAATCAAACAACTCGCTATTTAGGATGTTTGAATTCAGCCAAGTCTCAGTAAAAGTTATTATTTTGTAATCGTTGAGCAAAGTGTTTTGGTACAGTTCGTTTGTTTTCGTTCTTAAGCCTCTTACATTTTGATAGTAAATATCAAGCATTGTGGATATAATTTTAACCAGAAACATTGTCTGAGTACGGGTTGGAATGATAAACTAAAGTAATGAGCTATTCTTTGGTTTTGAGTAAAGCTAAGCTTTCCAGATTGCGAATAAGAATCGCAGCGTGGGTAACGTCTTTACGCACAAACACTCGTCCATTTCGAACCCACACAAACTTGTAGCCCAACTCCTTGGCTGACTGCCTTGTGGCAGCATGCAGCTGTTTGTTAGCTGGACACAAATGCTCCGACACGTACACTGGCGTTTGATCTCCTCCTATTCCCAAATGTTTAGAGTTGAGCTTTTCTTGAGGTTGTTTTTTTTTATTGAAATTCACAACTGCTGCGATCAAGCTGTCGCGGAGACGGGGTGTTCGTAGTTTAACAACCATAGGACGAGGCCTATTGCTCTCAGCGTTTAATTTGGCAACTCGTGTCGCGTGAAGGATATCGCCATCACCAAGTTGTTCTCCTACAGCTTTTGCTAGTTGAATAACGGTAGTGATAACATTTTCTGTTTTGTATTCCGGTATTCCATTGATTTCAATGTTGTTTACGCGTAGATTCTGCTCTACTAATGACAGTCTCATGGAGTGGTCTGTGGATGCTGTTAATAGACGTTCGTTCTCAGCCTGTAATTTTCTTATCATGGTGTCTTTTTCTTCGAGACAGGACTTGAGAGTTTCATATTGAGTGTTGTAAAAATTCATAGAGTCTTTAAAATCTGATATTTGGTCTCGAAGATGTTCGAAGGCTCTGGAGCTTCGAGGCAACCAGTGCATCGTTGCCAATAAGCCTCTTGGCCCGTCTGTCAATCGACTCAAGTGCATCAAGCTGGTATTTGGCGGATCCGTCCCAGAGGTGAGAGCAGTACCCCATGAATGACCAAACTTGCGCTTTATACAAGTTGAGCAGCTGTTCAGGTGTGAAGCAGCGGCTTACTTTTGTAAGAATCCCCAACTTTTTTGCAATGTATTTATTTAATACTAGCCTTTTCAACACAAGCAATCTCATTCAAATTCAATCCTTCTTATCAGAAACCTAATCAGCTTAGCTTCCCTTTCAAAAAGTTTTGATAAAGTTGATTAAAATCTGAAATGATCTACTCACCGAGCTTTCTCTATCAATTTCAAAGTTTCATTCATTATTCTCTAGTTTTAATCTAGTTGCCGTCTATAATTAAGTTCTGAAACCAAGGTGTCATGTTATATTGCTACCTAAATTCCTTTCTAATTGATGAACCGACACCTACATTTCACGCATCAAAATTAAGGCAAAACATCATCCTTATGCTATTGCAAAACCTACCCAATTTTCATGACACTACAGTCTAATTTCCAAGATCTATTTCTCCAATATACTTCACACCAACTCATATCCAAATTAAACTCTATTTGCAAGATAAAACAGTTGTAATTGCTTTGGCATTGCCTAATGAATATAAATAGATATGTTGCGACACACAATATTAATTCCTTCAGCAGGATTATGTCACGTTCAGGGCTTTTTATTGCTTCCTGAGAAAAAGTAATTAAGGGCCGGTTTATGGCTGGGCTTATGATTTATTAGGTAACGGGAAAATTATGTCTGGCTTGATTTTTTAATGATTTTGAATAGGCCTTTATGTGTGTTTATAATTACTTGATTGAGGTGCTGGAGTTGGATTTCATTTTGTCTAAACGGCTTAATTTTTCGGTATATTTAATTTTATTTTCAAAAACCTACTTGGGTTTAACAAGTGCTGGCGACCAGCAGCCTTGCCTAAGTGAATTCGGCAAGGCCAAGGGTTTTGGCACCGTCATTTGACCAATCACGTGCGGGATGAAAGTTGCGATGTGGATTTCCGTCTATATGATTGGTCAATTGATGGCGGTCAAACCATTTGCCTTGCCGAATTCACTTACGCAATAATGCTGCCGTTCGCAGCGACTCCACACGGGACAAATTGTAAAAATCTTTCTCTTTTATTGGTCTTTAGAAATACAACAGACAGAGGCAGATAGTAACTTTGTTTTTAACCGCAAAAAAATCAAATTTTAGCAGGCATTTTAGGTGAAGTGGAACTGATAAAGAGATCACAGATGGCCACTGGAACTTCTCAATGATAAGTATGTTTTGGGTATAAGATATTTCGAATAGTTAAATGACTGTTATGGCGCTTAAATAAATGGTTCTAATGATAATGGTACCATCGAACTGATTTGGTAATGAAGCCGGATGGTAGGCACCGGAACTCCGTAATAAAACAATGTAACCCAGTAGTGTTTAGGCATGTTGGAATTGTGATGAGAAACCCTCTGGTTATAAACGATTTTCATGGTAATATAAGGTACTTACCAAACCTAAAAAGAGAAAACAAAAATAACCGACTTCCAAAACAAAAACTACAAAGCGAAAAATAACTTTTTTCTGGTAAGTCGGTGTCAAAAACTAAAATAAATAGGTAACAAAGACACCGACTTCCCAAAATAAAGTTACTTATCGCTTTGTAGTTTTTTGTTTTGTAAGTCGGTTTAATTTTTTTGTTAAAAAAAAGGTAATTTAAAAATCTAAAAACCCGACTGCTTAAAAAGCGAACTAAAAAGACGTAAACAAGGAGAAAATCATGTTGTGCAGTCGGAGGATACATATTCGCGAGTTGGCTGACCAAATCCAGATGTATCCTCCGACTGCACATGATTTTCTCCTTGTTTACGTCTTTTTAGTTCGCTTTTTAAGCAGTCGGGTTTTTAGATTTTTTAAATGCACTTTTTTTATTTACAACTTTTTAGTTACTTTTTTTTCGAATTTGGTACATTTAAACATATAAGTGTTTTATATTTTTGAAATCACCTCTTAAAACCCCTTTATTTTGATACCCCACACGATGGATTTAGAAGACAAAAAAATAAACCCCACAAAATGGCGCCCAAAATCCGCCATTTTTTTTATTTCTAATCTTAATGTAGCCAGTGACACTCGCAGGGTTAAGACGAATCGATTGACGTAAGAATCATCAAAATCGGACAACGCGTTTGGTCTCTAGAACGCCATATAGGAACAAACATACATACATACATAAATACATACTTACATACATACATACATAGACTGATAAACACATTACCCTCCTTCGGCAGTCTGGTAAAAAGTTCAAGCTTTGCGTTACACTAGGAATTTTTTCCTAGATCGTGGGTGCGTTTACAAACATTTAAACTAAAAGACGTTTTCTAAGTTTAAGTTATATTGAGCTGTTTGGGGTTGAAACATTAGGTCCATGGGGTCCATTTGCTGTTCGAGTTTTTCGATAGCAATCGGACCCCAGATATAAGCAAACGGTTAGTCGTCTCTTCAAGTGACCAGGGCCTTTCTTCGGCCAGAGAATCAGCATTGCTATCCAGCACGGTAACGTGGCAATGCTGCCAGTGTTCGGGGCATTTTCCCATTTGAAAACCATGTGGAAGTCATTTTTGACGCTTAAAGATTTTATAAGCGTACGTAATTTTGATGTAAGTGTATATAGTTATTGCTAATTAAGTATTTCATATTATATGAATTTGTATCTATGTAAATAAATATATTTACTAATAAAATTAAGTTCACACAGACAAGCGAGAAGTGGCTATGCGACAAGGTATAGGTCGTCCTAAAAATAGTTGCTAGGTTCATGAACTAGGTTGAATTAAAGCTTACAGTTTTTGGATTAGTTAATAGCACACTATATTACATCTTATTTAGGAATATCGCGTGACGACCTACGAAGTTCATAATAAGGTACCTCGTTTTGACATTGAAAACAAACCAAACCTACCTATTAACAAAATTATAAAATAGATATAAGCACTATAATTAAAAATAAATTAACAAAAAAAAAGGCGACGGAGAGAAAAATGAAAGAATTACGTCAACACCCATTAATTTAATTATGATAGCGTGCTTGCTCTGATTAGGAAAAAAAATGGCCGCCAGAGGCAGTTAGCTGTCAGAAGTTATGAAGTGAACACCCGAAACGTTTCCCTTTTAATTTGTATGGGGTAAATGAATAGTCTATACTAATATTATAAAGAGAAAAGTTTTGTATTTTGTATTTTTGTATGTAACGAATAAACTTAAAAACTACTAGACCAATTTCAAAAAATCTTTCACCGTCGGGAAGTTATACTTCCCCGGGTGATATAGGCTACTTTTTATTCCTGTATTCCCACGGGAACGGGAACTACGCGGGTGAAACCGCGAGGCGTCCGCGTATGTCCTAATACATCGTCTGCCCGTGTTAACAATTTCATCCAAATTCGTTTAGCTGTAGAGGCGTTTATGATTAATTTAATCATCTTTATTTCAGCCTCATAACTTAATAACATAGCCCCCCTCCCTAAGCATCTCTACAACGACCGGTCAAGTGCATCTCGCATGCAGCGGATTTCCGCAGCTTTCACCTGGTCATCGGTCCACCTGATGAGAGGCCTTCCAATGCTGCATCTTCCGTGATTTATTAACAAATATCCAAACACACATACTTTTACGACCAACTCCCTTGGATAGATGTTTATTACTCGTCACGCGAAAACACAGACTTTTACAACCAACTCCCTTGGATAGATGTTTATTACTCGTCACGCGAAAACACACAGACTTTTACAACCAACTCCCTTGGATAGATGTTTATTGCTCGTTACGCGAAAACACACAGACTTTTACAACCAACTCCCTTGGATAGATGTTTATTACTCGTCACGCGAAAACACAGACTTTTACAACCAACTCCCTTGGATAGATGTTTATTACTCGTCACGCGACAACACACAGACTTTTACAACCAACTCCCTTGGATAGATGTTTATTACTCGTCACGCGAAAAAACACAGGCTTTTACAACCAACTCCCTTGGATAGATGTTTATTACTCGTCACGCGAAAACACACATACTTTTACAACCAACTCCCTTGGATAGATGTTTATTACTCGTCACGCAAAAAAACACAGGCTTTTACAACCAACTCCCTTGGATAGATGTTTATTACTCGTCACGCGAAAAAACACAGGCTTTTACAACCAACTCCCTTGGATAGATGTTTATTACTCGTCACGCGAAAACACACAGACTTTTATAACCAACTCCCTTGGATAGGTGTTTATTACTCGTTACGCGAAAACACACGGACTTTTACAACCAACTCCCTTGGATAGATGTTTATTACTCGTCACGCGAAAACGCACAGACTTTTACAACCAACTCCCTTGGATAGATGTTTATTACTCGTCACGTGAAAACACACAGACTTTTACAACCAACTGGGCCAAATTTCATCCTGATCCCTTCTGGAGTGATTGAGTAACAATCATACATCCTAACTTTAGCATTTATAATACTAGCTTCGAGAGCAGTGCTGGCCCAGTGGTAACGGCCGCGACTTACAAATTGTAGGTCGTGGGTTCGAACGCAGGCAGGCGCTTTACTTTGTGTAAATTATTATATCACCACTGCTTTCAAAAACGTTGAAGGCAAACATAGAGAGGAAACCGGCGTGTTTTAGAACCAAAAATTCGAAGACATGTGACAGCCACCAACATGCATTGGGCCCGCGTGGTGGATTACGGCCAATTCCCTCTCACAGAGAGGAGGCCTGCACGCACAACGGACCAAATGCGTGTCTCAGTGCGGAAAAGGGGTCCATCTATCCTATCCAAATACTAGCTTCTGTCAGCGGCTTCGTCCGCGTGAAAAGTCCATCCCAAGGGAACATTAAACCGGGATAAAAGTGTGTAAATAGATACCAAGTATTTAGTTGCCGAGAGGGATGCCCCATGGGACTAATAATGTGTTACTTTATTAAAGTAATACGTCACTGTAAGGGCATTTGATTGAGTGATTGTTTGTGTGGATTACCTAATGTTTTTAAGTAAGCAGATACAAAAAATAATCTTTATTTTCTTATTGGCACCCATTGTGGGAAATCTTTTATCCAGCAGCCACTGGATGTGGCTGACTTGGCCTAGTTTTTGCAAATACAGTGTTCTGATTGGTTGAGACCGCTGAGAAACTGCCAATCCTAACGCTGTATTTGCATAAACTAAGTTTAGTTGAACAGATCGCGATTAGTTTAATTAGTGAAATCGGCCCTTAAGGTTGAACTAGTCGACGGCACGAACTATTTTGTGCGCAGGGTTAAAATTAATGGTATCTTATCCGACAATACGTGCCAAAAAATAGATGCTGTGATGAGCAGTAAGAAGCTAGTTTAGCACTTTTGCAAATTTGTATCGAAATGGTTGATGATTTAGGAGGAAAACGAGCGCGCGAAATTTTATAAACAGACCTTTGGGAGTCTAGATATCATGAAAAAACATCTAAATGTATATTTATAAAATAACATTATTTGCATTGTTGAATTACTAATCTATCCCTGTATGGAGGCGTTTTGCAATTTTCCTTCTTCTTATGGTATTTATTTCCGCCCAAAGATGCGTTAAAATTAGTGTTGAAATATGGAACTTTCGACGCTCATAACTTTCAAATATATTATTTTTTTACATTTTTATTTCCATACAGGACTAGATAATGATGAGACAAATTGATATAATACTTTATTTTGAACGTACATCGTCAAACCGTGGAGTAATCTCTAGACTACGTTTGTAGCGAAGAATTTTCGACTAGTGTAACCTTAAAAGCGTACCACTGGGTCGAGTATGCGAGGGACAAGTTACTGACTAAGCGTGGTTTGGAACGTATTTTACACACTTGGGTGCAGAGTAACTATCACAATGATGAAAAAATTAGAAATCAGAACACTAGAGTGTGTTCAACCTGTAAAAGTTAACGTGACTTTTCCCCTTGAAACATGAGAAAATAGGACCATAATAACACCGCTTGAATGAAAGGAAGCAGCAATTTATCATCGGCTACCATTTTGTAACATTCCTCCAAAGAAACGTATTTTACTGGTTGACAACGTTCCGGAAATTCATTGTGGCAGTTCAGAATGGTTCGAAATGGCACAATATTGGTGAAAATAATTTCCAGTTTTATGAATCGTAGAAATATAGATAATTAATTTAATATAACGAGTAATTGCCTATCCTGTAGGAAGCCTAACCTATGAGAATGATTACACGATTTTGGGTAAATCTGTTAGCAAACCTGAGTAAAAATTTTCCATAGACTATCGCTCTATGACATCGTGGAATAATTAAAAACATAATTAAAGAAAAATTATAATATCTGGGTGGAATAGCAAAAAGAAACTGTTTTTCTGGCTTTTTCTAAAATATAAAAAACAGAATGGTTTCATATTTTTCAACAAAGGTAGTTAAAGACTTTCATATAATAATACTATTATTATGAAGTGGGCCTTTGTATTTTCATTTGTACAAATTAGTATTATATAAAAAAAAACCGGCCAAGTGCGAGTCGGACTCGCACACGAAGGGTTCCGTTCCATAATCGCAAAAAAAAGGCAGAAAAACATGTTTGTTGTATGGGAGCCCCACTTAAATATTTATTTTATTCTGTTTTTAGTATTTGTTGTTATAGCGGCAACGAAAATACATTATCTGTGAAAATTTCTAGCTATCACGGTTCATGAGATACAGCCTGGTGAGAGACAGACAGACAGACAGAAGGACAGACAGACAGACGGACCGCAGAGTCTCAGTAATAGGGTCCCGTTTTTACCCTTTGGGTACGGAACCCTAAATAAAGACCTTAAAAATTTCAACACAGAATTTGAACTTGCAAAAATAAAGTAACCAAAAAAATCTCACAAAATCCACTCGCACAGTCCCGTTGTTGTCCTACCTTACGACTGAAGTGCGGCACATATGTACATACACAGGTAGAGGTAAAAGCTTCCTGCCTTAACGAGTAGGGGCGATAATTCACGGTGAATTGCTCGCTATGACAGCAACAGCGGTTGATGACCCCTGCCGGGTTACCTAGCTTTGTTTATGAACTAATATGAGGTTTTAATGGATGTAATTTTTGTTTTCTTCGCGGAGATATGAAGGTTTCGTATGTGAAATTGAGTTAGAGGAAAAGGAGGTGTTGTTATTAGGTTGTTTACCACAGAATAAATATTCAAACAGTATGGAAACTACCTACAAACGCTCGAAACGGCACACTCACACAAACATACGCATCGACGAGACCCACATACATCTAACTAGATGACGCGAATGTATGTACTTCGCGTGTCAAAAAACATAGTAAAGTTACGATAAATGATCCTAATCTGAGCTTTTCATTTAGCATTATCGCCACCAGAAATCCACCGAAATATAGAAAAATGCCTTTTCAAGCCATATTGAGCTGTAAAGAATGTATAGAAGAAGTTGGCCGAGGCATTGGAAATGTTTTCTTTAAATGGTAAGTAAATTTGTTTTTAAATTGTTTGTGAAAAACTGGCACGCTTGGTTTTCATACAGATGCAGGGACTTGCGTTATCTAGTTAGATTTATGTCTCTGACAAGACCCCTAAGACGCTCGCACCACTGACAGCACTGCAGAAAAGGCACTTCTGCAGTGCTGTCAGTGGTGCGAGCGTCTATGGTCTCTTCAGTGCGTATGTTTGTGTGAGTGTTTCGTTTCGAGCGTTTGTAGTTAGTTTCCATACTGTTTGTATATTTTTACTGTGCCTGAAGTTAGAGTATGCAGAATTGTGTTGTTCAGCGGATGAAAAGTGGAACTGACAAATTTGATTTTAGGCGTGAGATTACCAGCAGCAGTAGGTACCATTCTGTTTTTTCTGTCTAACCCCATGTGAAAAAGGCTTGAGGTTATGTATATTATTGTGTATGCATGTATGTGTTTTTTTTATTAAATACAAAAAGAAATATACCTATACTTTTACTAGGTATGTGAAATGTAATTTTACCCGAAAATATTACTTTCAGCATCAATAAAAGTTGGACCAATAAAAGCGAATTACGTGTTTACGGAGTTCTGTTCTCCGTCAAATTCCTGAGAAAAGAATAAATTCTTTGTCCATAAAACAGGATGATTGTGGATAAAGGAAATCTATTGAGAATATTGAGATACAGACGGAATTATTTACAGCACAAAGGAGCTCGTTAGTACATTTTGTACCGTCTGGAATTATTGGTAATTTTATATTTCTGTGACCGGTTTTAACCTTGACTTTTTTACTTAAATACTTACCTTTATAGTTAAGGCCCGGTTTCTAGATCGAAAATGATTGCAAAATAATGTGACAGATTGTCAAACGCGCGTGATTGGTTGATTTTTTACCAACCAATCTCAACAAATTACGCGCCTTTGACAACTTGTCTCATTAATTTTGCGTTTAATTTGTGACGTGTCTGTAATTTATTTTAATAAACTGGGGGTTTACATTTTAACTCAATGTAATGGGTCCGTGCCCACCCGACCCGATGAGAATCGACCCGAACAATAATACCAGATGTGTTACTACCATTTCAGTGCCATTTGTTTAGTCAGGCAAAGTGATATTTAGTTCTAAATAAGTTATTAATGTATTATACACAGAATATTTAATATTTTGTTATAATACATAATTAGAGCAGTGGTGGTCCAGTGATAACGGCCCCGACTTACGTGTCGTAAGTCGTGGGTTCGAACCCAGACAGACGCATTACTTTGTGTAAATTATTTCATCACCACTGCTCTAAAAACGGTGAAGGAATGTCTAGAACCTAAAAAATCGATGGCATGTGACATCCACCAAACCGCACTGGGCCCGCGTAGTGAATTATGGCCCATTCCCTCTCTCACAGAGAGGAGGCCTGTGTTCCAGCCGTGGGAACGTTAAAAAGCTGATGATGATGATGATAGTACATAATTTATCCCGGTAGTCAGTGATTTCTTTTCAAAAATTTTGGTTTATAAAGATAGCCTCTGCCTCATTTAAACCGGTTTTCTCGAAACAGTAGGCAAAGCGGCTCATATCCATTGTCTATAATATAATTATTTTAAGATAATTTAGGAAATCTTTTTTTTTATGTTAGTAGGTACATACTTGCTAACCTAATAATTATCATCACGTATAAAGACTGATCAAATAAATACCACCGTGCCACTAGCTATAAGATTGTAATGATAATTAACAATAATCTGTGATTTTTACTACAAAGTGTATGTGAGTTTATATGTTTGTAAACGCACCCACGATACAGGAATAAATTCCTAGTGTGGGGCAACGATTTAAAAAAAAAAAAAAAAAAGTACAAAGCGTACCTATACTATATTAAAAAAGAATAAGTACTCACTTGTTTAAATATTGATTTATTTATCCAAACATCATTTAAATTTTACATTCTCTGTGATGCAAGCGTTAAATCAACACTTTTTTGCCTGACTATACATCGAAGTTTTTATGCCTATCATAACAGAAATATGCTGGTATTATTCTTCGGTTCGAGTCTAACCGGGTCGAGTGGGCACGGACCCAAAGTAACTAGGACTTCAAATAAGGAATCAGTCTAGATAGGTAAAATTTAGACAAAGTAAATGAACGTTCGACCACAAATAATATAATACTATATGTTCTACCGAAACTTTTAATGATCACGATTTTTATAGGGCATTTTAAATATTTCTGATATCCTTATATAGCCCTTTAAAAAATACCTTAATTTTTAAATAAATTTGCCATAACCAACCTTACCTATTCTTTCATTCTTTCTCGTGAACTTGCAGGTCATATGATTTATGAATATCTCGTAGGTATTTGGTAAAAATTACGTCATAATACTTTTATACCCCGATATCATTGTTTTATGCTAGAACCCGTATCAAACTTGACATTTTACAAGGAGGGTGCAAATTGTTATTTCAAACTAATAACATGGGTAGACTACATAATGTATTACAGATTTTCTAAAAGTATTTAGTCATATTTTGTGGAAAAGGATTGAAGTATTTAATTTTTGTAAAATTAAAAAAGATTATTTTAAGGTGAACAAAATATATATTTATGGGAGTTATTTTGGCGAGTGCCATTAAAGTAAAAATTGTTTTTTTATTAAAATTAAAATGGAGGAGCTCGTGGCTAAATAATAACAGCCACACGGGTCGATCTTCAAGGTTAAGCAACGCTTGACGAGGTCGGTCCGTGGATGGGTGACCATTTCAACATACCGAGTTTCCTCCGTGCCTCGGAAAGCACGTTAAGCCGTTGGTTCCGGCTGTCATTTGAAGATCTTTGTCAATCGTTACGAGTAGTCAGAAGCTTGAGATCTGACACCAGTCTTGCCAAGGGGTACCGTGTTACCCAGTTACTGGGTTGTGGAGGTCAGATAGGCAGTCGCTCCATGTAAAATACTGGTATTCAGCTGAATCCGGTAAGACTCGAAGCCGACCCCAACATAGTTGGGAAAAGACTAGGCAGATGATGATGAGTTTTTTGTTAAAATGACCACTAACGACCTTAAATTAACTATAATATATTTAAATGAGCAGTCAATTTAAGATTATAAATGCAATAGAAAAACTAAAGTGAACCTCAGGCGTTAGGTGAATTAGCTTCAATTTCGGCAGTCGGTTTTCTTGTTTTTGTTCCGCAGTTTTTTGACACCGACTTCCAAAATTGAAGTAATTTTTCACTTGGTAGTATTTTTATTATGGAAGTCGGTTATAATTTTTGAATAAAAGTTTTTATTTTTTATTTATAATGCGCACAGTTATTCCAGAATAGGTTAGCCGAATAACAACAAACTTGAAGATGACCGGTGAAATAAGAGTGTAACAGGGTGAATTGTGCACATCTGAGTACCCTTTACAAAAAAAAAAAACTAAATATATATTGTTATTACGGGTATTTTACTGTATTAAATTTTTGGGGCATTTATATGTATAAGTAGTATTAAGATTAGTTTAAGGTATTTATATTTTTGTGTCAAGTGTTGAGGAGAAGTGTTGTGAATCAGCATTGACCAGCGTTGTGGCTATGCTGCACTATGATCAGCATTTGCTAAGCGCGCTCCTTTTACCACACTGAATGTGCTCATATTGCCACATCTGTGTTTGACACTATTTAGTATTAAGATTGTACACATACAGTGTTTGGTAATAAATGTTTTCTTTCTTTATTTCTTTTCAACGTACCGGCGTGATGTTATGCCATGAAATGGTGTAAACAATAAACAGACATGGGATTGCAGCTATCCCGAGAGATTTGCCGTCATTTATTGAAGAGTTCTGTTGTATATCTCTGAAGTTCTTCATGAAATCTTGATCAAATTTAAATTGGACCAAATGAGAAGATTTTAAATAAAAAAAGAATCATCAAAATCGGTTCACCTAGTAAAAAGTTCTGAGGTATCACAAATAAAAAAAATACAGGTGAATTGAGAACCTCCTCCTTTTTGAAGTTGGTTAAAAACTAAAGTCTAATACCTTATGTCAATTATTAAAAAAATAACTTTCAAAAATTCTTAGGCTAAACGATCAGGCCAAACAAATAAAACTTGTCAGGCAAATTACTTACAGTCATGGCACTTATAAATAGAGCTTATATAATAATTATATAATTAGTGTTTTAGACTGAAAGTTTTTCAGTTTCTGTAATAGTAGGTGAAGCTGTACCTACAGAGCTATAGTTTAATTTAGAAGAATGTACTCCCAATTGTCTCTAATTTAAGAAAAGACGTGACTTTTTTCAGAGGGCTTTATTTAATTATACTCACACACATATTCTATTTAAATTGTGTCAAGTTTTGTACAATTTAAATAAAAGTTACAAATAACTTAATGCACATAAATTATGTACGCAGCAGTGACGAACTCGATGTTATAATTAGTTTAGCTTTGGATGCTCTAGAGCAAGACAAAGGTTCATGCTATCAGCGACGGTAATTGTTCAAAAGCCAAAATGTAAGGGATGATTACGTGACATTTCGATAACGCTTGCCAATATTCTTTGATTACATATGTCATGACCAGTGACAACCTATGGATCTGAGACGTGGTCGCTCTTAATGGGCCTCTTCAGAAAGCTTACAATCACCCAAAGGGCAATGGAGAGGGCTATGCTCAGTTTCTCGTTTGCGTGATCGAATCAGAAATGTAGAGAACCAAGGTTACCGATATAGCCCGAAGAATTGCCATACTTAAGTGACAGTGGGCATTGCTCGTAGAACGGATGGCTGATGGAGCCGAAAAGCTCTGGAGTGGCGACCGCGAACCGGGAGACGTTGTGTTGGAAGCTTCCCACTAGGTGGACTGATGATCTGGTGAAGGTTGCGGGGATCCACTGGATGCGGGGCGCACGGGAACGTTCAATCTGGCGAAGCATGGGGGAGGTCATGTCCAACTGAGGACGTCTTTCGGCTGATATGATGGTGATATATGTCATGGACCAAGTGTTTAATATATTCTATATGTATAATGACTGGGCATTATGAATCTAGTCAAGTCAAAACGGGCAATGTAATGAATACTGATTCAAACTTCTATATTTATCACATTGTCTGGTCATTATATAAATTTCTACGTAACGGTTGGGCAATTCAACGAATAGAAAGAAAGAAAGAAAAAAAAAACACTTATTTGTGACCCGCACAGGAGAAACTAGTTCAGCAAAACACAAACAAAAATATAAAACAAAAACCAAAATAAAATAGGGTTACTTTAGACCTTGAGGACAGAAACAAGAGCCCGCAGCGGGGCTACGTCAACTTTGTTGCTTAAATAGTAATCATACATACCAATTCTATAATAAAACCCATTTCAACATTAAAATAATAAAAAAAACACATCTTTTTATAACCCGGCCCAATAAATGATGGTCCTTTTATTTATCATAAATAGAATATGTAAGTTTGACTGATTAAACCCACGTGCGGTGGTAACACTTATTTTCATAGAGGCCACAGATTTACCACTGACATGCTCCACCTAACCTTCCGACGTCTCGATAGGTAAAGATACATATCTTGTAGCTATTATGTTCTCTAGAGGAACCTATAATATCCGCTACAATAATTGAACCAAACATAATTAGGAACAAAGTTTAACGATACGAGTTAGGAACACAATTATTTGAAACAGATTCTCTATTACCTACCTGGATATTGTCTGTTGTCGCAAAACACTTACTATTGCTTTTATTCCACCTTACCTTTGGTGTTGAAATATAAATTTAAACTTATTTTTGAGATTCTTGGGACCTTGGTCCCGACCTTTGGAAGGGCCAAGGGCCGAAACCAACTCGCAGAGGCTTTGTTAGCTACATGACACCCACCGGTGATTATTCCTGTATGCACTAGTGAAGGCAGAAAACTCTGCTCAGTAATCATGCTCGTGCACAAGTGTCCTACACTGTGCGCTTACAAAACTTACACACAGCCTTACCGGTGGAGACAGAGTCTAAATGCGATACCAGCTTAGTACGTGTAATGCTGGAGTTTTTATCAAAATATTTGTTAACAATTGTGTTGCACACTATTTTGTTGGAATCTTACCTTAATGCTCTCGAGACGTCTGGTTCCGTCTATCGTAGTTTGGATATTATCGTCAAACGCTGGCTGCCGCACTTGTTTACACCATGTATTGGTTAAAAGAGAATTGAAGAAGGTTTTTTTTAAGAAGATTGTGAGTTGAAGGAAAGACGTCAGGAATTGTTCCTGACGGGGATTGTGAGTTGTAGGAAAGGCGTCAGGAACTGTTCCTGACGGGGATTGTGAGTTGAAGGAAAGGCGTCAGGAACTGTTCCTGACGGGGATTGTGAGTTGTAGGAAAGGCGTCAGGAACTGTGCCTGACGGGGATTGTGAGTTGTAGGAAAGACGTCAGGAATTGTTCCTGACGGGGATTGTGAGTTGTAGGAAAGGCGTCAGGAACTGTGCCTGACGGGGATTGTGAGTTGTAGGAAAGACGTCAGGAATTGTTCCTGACGGGGATTGTGAGTTGTAGGAAAGGCGTCAGGAACTGTGCCTGACGGGGATTGTGAGTTGAAGGAAAGACGTCAGGAATTGTTCCTGACGGGGATTGTGAGTTGTAGGAAAGGCGTCAGGAACTGTTCCTGACGGGGATTGTGAGTTGAAGGAAAGGCGTCAGGAACTGTGCCTGATGGGAGTCCACAACCAGACACGTTTTTTTATTTCTCTAACACAACACACAAAAGATTATTAATTTTCACTCTCAAATCTTTCGAAAAGATCTACAAAACAAAAGAAACCACAGACGAGTCGTTTTCACAATTTATTCGCCGGATCGAAAGTCAATTGCAGTCACCGTGTGAGTTTTATGAGATAGATTCTGTTATTTTATTCAAATTGCATTGCCACTTTTATCGGATTGCAGCGAGAGTTAGCTTTGTTGACGGGTTAGTTCACAGAGCACGGCATGTACGCTCTGGCAGTAAATAGAGGCCAATCCCAACTTCAAACAAATATTATAAAGGAAAAATTTCGGAGTGTGTGTGTTTGTTACATCTTCACGCTCAAATGGCTGGACAGATCTGGATGAAATTTGGCACAGAGATAGATTATAGTCAGGAATAACACATAGGATACTACTAATATTACTAGCTTCTACCAGCGGCTTCGCCGGCGTAAATCAAAAAGTATCCTTTGTGCTCTCAGATCAACAAAAAGTTTGTGCTATTGTAGATTATAATCTATCTCTGTGCCTAATTTCATCCAGATTCATTCAGTGGTTTTTGCGTGAAAGAGGAATAAACAAACACACATACATAAACTTTCGCCTATAAAATATCAGTATGTATAACACGCTAGGTTAGTATGGCAAGTTTTGACAATGCCATCTCTGGGAGTGGGCATCTCTGTACTCTGTGGTTTAGCCGTTCGTTGCACTTCCAATCAGATAAAATTGTGTCTTTCGATATTGTCTAGAAAAAGGATAGCTTATTAAGTTTGCATTCTTGCGAAATGAGAGGTTTTATTTTTGCTGAAGGATTTTTGTCTGGTATGATATGTTTTACTGAATTATAAATAAGCATACATGTATGAAGTACCTACAATAACAAGCTCTGTAATAATCTGCAATGGTAAACAAATATTGTCTCTATAAAGCCAAGAAAACAAAGTGCAGTACGACAGCGTTAATCATGTCATAAAAATTCAATTTTCTCAATTTCGAGCTCAAAAGCCTTAAAAAAACTTGTAGCGTGCAAAGTGTTTGGAGCTACCACAGACATAAATCTATCTAGATAACGATCCCTCCATCTGTATGAAAACCAAGCGTGCCACTATTTCACACGCAATTTAAAAAAAAAATAACTAACCAATGAAAGATAACATTTCCAATGCCTCGGGAAACTTTTTCTATGCAGACTTTACAGCTCAATATGGCATAATTAGATTTTTTTCTAGATTTCGGTGGATTTCGGGTGCCGATAATGCTGAATGAAACGCCCAAAGTACCAAATAATTTTATTCCGTCTTTTGACACGCGAAATAAATACAATCGCGTCATCTAGTTAGATTTATATCTGTGGGAGCTACTGTGTTACTTACCTTAAAATTGAATTTGATGCATCGGTAATGACATGTTTCCTTTAAGAATAATATTCAACCCTCTCTTAAGAGATTATAAAATCGATTAATCCGTTTAGAATTTTCAATTCATCTCAAATTCCAAAAACTGATACTATTAAAATGTACAAAACGTCTATTTTAATGCGTGGAAGTTTTATGCACAGTGAGATAATTGTGAATCACTTTTTCCTGTTGCCTACAACGGCAACAAGAATCTTGTGTTTTACGGGATAATAAGTAAGCCTATGACACTCAAAAATAATGTAGCTTTTTATTAGTATAAGAATTTTGGAAAACGGATTAGTTGTTCCAGATATTACCTATAACAAACACATAAACAAAGTTACCTGAATCAAATATTAGTTTAGATTAACTAAATACACTCAGCGCAACCTGAAGCCCCCAAGGGTTCACGCAAGGTGTCATATTTGCGCGGGATTATTTGCTTTTGGTTACTTAAATAACTTGTCAATCTGGCGAAACTGGCTTAAATGTTGAGTTATTTACATTATCCGATGTAATTTTGAGCTGTTGTTTGTAATGTATGTTTCTAATAACATAGCTACTGATAAGCCTAGTTTGTATTGTATTAGTAATTTAATAATTTAATTTTAGTAGACAAGTAGAACATTAAACTAAAGAAAGTGTGTGTTAGGTGCAATGTATCGGGACTGTCCAAAAAAAAAAAAAAAAAACATACTTCATACATTTAGCTAATAAATAAATGATTCATATTCATATCCTTTACTAGTTGTGCCCGGGGCTTCGTTCCTGTCTTCTGCCTACCCTACTTGCCTTGCTACCTACCCTATTTACAATTTTTTTTTAGTGTTATTATTCCACGGAGAATCTTAAAACCGTCATTCAGAAAATTTCGTCAAATGCACAATGCCAACTATGGAATATGAAGTTCAACTGTCCGACTATTTGCATTGCGTGTGTTGTGATATTTTACTTCTTGAGCAATTTAAATGCATCTAACTTTTGACAGAGTGAACCGATTGCGATGAAACAAGAACTAAGTAATACTTCAAATTACGCGCAATTTTTCTGTATAAAAGTTATCTAAATTGTTTTCGTAAATTTTACGTGATGCGTGCACGTGCACAACTAAACTGACAAAACTGGCAAAAATGCTAGAAATGGGTTCTGTTCTGGTTATTTTTTTTGGAAATATTTTGGATGTACAAAAACGACTTTTCTACAGATTTATTATATGTATTGATTGAGCGCAAAACATACATAAACAAATATACAAATACAGTAGGTCCACTTATGTACAAAGGCGACTTAACCCATAATTGGGTTCTCTTACAGCAAACCTGTGTCATAGAGATTTTTGATTAAATGAGGGCAGTAGGTATACTCAAGTGCACAAAAAAACTTAACAATTAAATTCTTACTAACTTAATAAACTAAACAAATACGTGTACAACATACGTATGCAGAAACATAATACATACTATATGATATAAATAAAATCCTAATAAATACATACATAACCCATTTATGATGATTTTATTCATAATTTATTATAAAAGCATTAACACAACTCTTTTACAATATTTTAAAATAGAATTTCACTTTTGTTCTAAGAGTATTATATTTTAAGATATCTTGAAAAATCTCTAAATTCTATTGAACATCAAAGATCAAACCTATCAAAGACTGGCTACAGAAAAAGTAAAAATTGAAAATAGAACGGTCATCGGAATTCTTAGCCCATCGGAAGCAATATCGGCTATCTGTGGGCCAAGTGGCCCTTGCAAGGGTTGGGTCGAAGGCAATCGCTCTTCGTCGGTCAGAAGCTCCTAAGATATATATGGTCCTCCTTCGTGAATGAAACGATGAAACTCATTCGTTCAGCCGTTCGGTTTTGCTAATTGGCCGTTCGGTAATTTCCGGAGGATATTTTCAAAGCTGGAATTTCAGAAGCATGAAAATCGAGTGAATTAACGAAAATTGTAATAAGCACTTTGCATATTTATAGCGCGAAATGTCGTTTAATATTTTAATACTTTGTTATGGGTATTGTATAATTGCCTTCATTAATTTTCATGGCATTTTCGTGTCGAGTTTCGGTAAAGTCGTTAATAAAATAAGTTATCAGTCAAGTGATCAAGTTTCACCATTGCGTTCCACCAGAGGTACTCAGTGTCGGTAATTGGGTTTTAGTGACTTAAAGGTCACATAGTCATCTAGTATTATATTACTGCACAGCAAATTTGTGAGTACTTTTAGTACTTTGTACCTGTACGTATATAGTGCTATCCAGAATAGCACTAGATATAATATTCACAGCGGATCTTTATGTCTGTTAGGTTGGCTCTGTCAATTTTCTGTCAATTGCATTAAATAAATAAAGAGACAGTTATACAATGCTATCTTCACTTTTTAACAATTTATTAATGTATGTACTTATGTAAATATTGTAAAACACTTTTTTTTTTAAAGAGTAAGTATGGAGTTTCTTGTCCGTTGTTCTCCATAACAAACTACTTTTCCGAATTGATGGTAGCATCAATTGTTATAAACTACTTATAACTTTTAATTGTTGACGTTCAAAAGTGCCGCTTAGTGACCAAGTTGAAATAAATATATTTGACTTGACTTAAAGTCACATAATATATGGCAGCAAGTGCTACTGTTGAGCAAGAAGTTCTGGGTTTGATTCTCGGGTCGGGCAAAGTGTTATTATATTTTTCTATCTGGAATTTTCCAGCTAGCAGCCTGGAGTCTAGACTTGTGCTCCAATGATGGCATTAGTCTCCCCTTATTTAATGGTATTTAAACATAAATGAAAAGAAAGAAAGAATGAAAATACATTAACAAAAACAACAACAGCAATAACGACTGGTGAAATGTTCACTAATATCTCTGCCTTACTCTTTGAGGAATACAGTCGCAATGTTAAATTTTGTAGGTTTCCTACGGATCATATTGAACATTGTTAGTACAGCTCGGTCAACCCAGTATTTCAAGGATTTTTCTCTCGAAAAGGTGTTGAAGTGTGGTATAACATCGCCCCGTATTTCAATTTGATCTTTTATCAAAACAATGTGTCCTGTTCTTGTGTTTTGACAGCCCGAAGTTGTTAACCTACATTGTGGTAGACAAACCCAGGGCCGTGACTCGGCCCTGGGTTTGTCTGGCTTACTTTCTATGATATCAGCATTTTGTGGAAAGCTGCTTGCATCTCGACTAGACTAGGCTAACGTAAGAGGGCTACTCTCCAAGTAATTTATAAGGTCCGTCTTGACGTCTCTGATTTTGACGAAGATAACACAACAATGGCGTGACACGATAATTTTGGTTTATTGGACGATTCGCACGAATTTTACTCGCCCAAAATGTGCCCTATTAATAATATAAGTTTTTCTGATGCGATCCGCACGAAGTTATTTTATTGGTATGCGAATCGACCACTCCAAGATTATGTAGTAGGCAATTGGCACACAAAATGTGTTTTGTGCAATACCATTAAGATAAAGTACAATCAAGTACAGAAGTATAAATATTGTTATTGATATGAAATGAGACACAATCAAAAATGTTTTTATTAAAAGAAAATTATGGTGTATTGGAGGATTTTCACGAATTTATCGTGCGATTTGTCCAATAACCCATAATTTTGTTTAAACGTCAAATAGAAAAGTTAACACATGTTATTCATAAGAAAAGATTTTAGATTAATTTTAACATTTACACCTTTCGCTGTGTAAATAGGTACTCAAAATAAAATCCTAGCCATTCATTTAATAATCCAACATGAACATAGATGCCTAGTAAATGATCATGTTTAGATCCGTTGCACGGTTAAAGATTGCCATTTGTTTTGTAGTAACAAAGTATTTTGACAACTGGACAAATAGATTTATTATTTGGAGATTTATTTGTAAACCTATAATAAGACTATACCTAATAAGGCCCACTCGCACCAAAAACTTAACTAAGAATTAGTTTCTGATACGAGGTTAATTGACAATATGATACAGGATGTTGCAAGCGTGCCTTCATCATCATCAGCCTTTTGAATATGCCCACTGGGACACAGGCCTCCAATCTGTGAGAGAGAATGGGCCGTAATCCACCACGCGGGCCCAGTCAAGCGTGCCTTAATAGACTATACTTAAGAAATATTGGACTCAATTTCGTTCATCAAGAATGGAAAAGAACCCACTCAAATAAAGCCAAATAAAACATAACCTGTAATACATGTTTAAATTCTCATAAAACTTTGTATGGAATAAGAAATATGCTGTAATCAAGTGCCAGACGGGGTGACTGTTGAGCTTATGAAAGAGTTACATTCACGACGCGATTCAAGCTCCTCTAAGCTTGTTGTGAAATGTATTCACTTCTTTGAGATTGTGCTTGTTATATTTGTAGCATGAGTTTATAATTTTATTATATATATTTTAGTGTAAGGACACTTAAATAAGTTATAATATTTTGCATAGACAATAATATGGAAACTTCTTGCATTCACTGCCAGACAACAGACAGCCTAAACAGCTGGTTCTAGAAGATTGATATGCACAAAAGTTTCGTTTGTGAAGTGAGCACTAAAGGAAGGATTTTTTAAAGTACATCCTCTGAAGAAATGTAAGAATTTCGATATTTTTAACCGACTTAAAAACGGGTACGTATGTTTGTCCGCGATTTTCTCGCGTTTGGGTGAACGGATATGGAGCATTATGTTTTTATTGGATTAAGTATCTCTCAACTTAGGTCATAGTACAAGTTTCATAAAATCGGTTAGGTATTTTTCAAGATATGGAGTATATAACCGAACTCTTTAGCGATAGACGGCACGAATGTGTAAATTGAGTTAATATGGGTATATTGTCAATACTTTAGGCACCTTACTATGGAACTTGCTCAATTTGTAGTGACGGTGAAGCAACACTAAAAAGAGAAAAATGAAAACGGTTTTTGCAAAAAATTAACCGACTTCAAAAACAAAACACTAAAAACACAAAACAACTTTCTTTTCGGCAGTCAGTGTCGCAAAACGATAAAAACATGAGGTATGAAAGACACCGAGTTTCGAAATGAAAGTTATTGTGCACTTTTTAGTGTTTTGTTTTTGAAGTCTGTTAATTTTTTTGCGGAAAAGCTTTTTAAAGTTAGAAACGAGGTTTTTGGTACTTACTGTTTACAAGTTAGGCATATAGTTATCATCGTTTTTTGGCCACTTATACGCTCATGCCCCCCTAGCCAAGTTACAATAATTTCGTATCGAATCCCCTTCTACAATCGTTAACACCTTCTATTTATTTGGTCTGACCACGTGACTTAACGTTCAGATTTGTCATTTTCATACATTGTATTAGTTTTCTACTGGCGTTATCGATTGTAGATTGTCAACTTGGCAACAGGTGCTGGGAAGAAATTGATACGGTGACATCAGCAGGTTTTTGATCTATAAATTTTCAGAATGACGACGAGCTCTATCAAATCAGTAGTAGGATCTCTAGGGTCTAAACAATGTAAATTATATTAATCCAATATAGAATTATATTTTTCAAACATTGCAATTTCAAGTTTTGATTACAAACGGCTGATGGCAAAATATTAACCACAGGGCCGAAATGAGTTTGAAGTGTCAAAACAAAAGTAATTTTCATAAGTACTTCATTTTAAAATATTTAGCCTCATTTAAAGTGGAATGTTGTCTTATATTTATTCAAGGATTTGTTCATTATAATAACTTAAAATGGGTTTTATTTTACTCTTATTTAAATCCCAATTTTAATTTAAGTTTCCTAATTAATCAACTCACACTGAGACACAAAGCAACTCCAAGCTGCGTCCATTTTTAAAATAGAAATATATTTTTATTACACGAAACACATACGACATACCACACACTACTACATACTATATTTACAAAATTTTTCAGTGAAAAACATCGAATTCAAAATACTGAAATAGTTATTTATGCTACAAGTGCGGCATAAATCGACACGAGTCGGAAATCATCTTACGTACGTGTATCATACAACATTTTACTATGCATTGTGCGAGGAAATAAAAAATATATCTGACCCAAGCAAGAAATTAAGAAAATGGCGGGCTTATTCAAGCGCGCTGAGCATATCCACAGATTAACCAATAGTTCCTCGGGCATACTCACTCGTTTCGCTCGCTCGTAAATAAAAATGCCACTCATCGGGAATCGCCTACCTTCCGCACTTGTAGCATAAATAACTATTGGAATTGTCTCACTGAAATGTGTGGTTACGAGTACCATACATTTTGTATGGCTAATGTGTCACATCTCGGTGGAAACTGAACCTATTTATGATGTATTCATAATAGGATAATATTTTTGTGTTCACCAAAAATCTAAAGGTACATCTAAAATACTGATCGTGCACCAAATATTAGTTGATCTACGAATAAATTATGGTCAAAGAATCAGTCCAAGAGCGAGCGAAGCGAGCTCGGGAACTTAGGGCACCCCGACACGGACAGGTTAGGTTCGAACGAGATGACGGGAGCTGAAGTGAGCGAGCAAAGCGAGAGAACTCAGCTCCCGTCATCTCGTTCGTGTTAGGTTACTTTTGACCCTGCAGACAGAAATAGGAGCCCCGCGCCGCGGGGCTACGTCGACTTATATGAACATATTTTGGTGCACATTCAGTATATTTGGTGAAACACAGGCAAAATTAGGTAAATGAAATGGGAATAAATTGAAGTATAGGTCTACCAGAATCTCATGGCAAATGTGGAAATAAAAATGTGTTGTGTGCAATACTGGGGAAATTGGATTAAGCGATCTTGATACTGTTTAATTTTTATTTATGTCTTTAGTATTAATGAACATGAGGTACCTATATTATAGTAGTCACAGCGGATCTTTGTGTCTTTGGACTTGGTCCTGCCAACCATTGCGTAAGAAACAGTTTGTCATCGAGTATACTGCATAGAGTAAGCGAGATAGGACGATGTGACATACATAAGCAAGTGAAAGAGACAGTTATACAATGCTATCTTCACCTTCAACATTGACACAAAGATCCACTGTGAGTATTATAGGTATGTGTATGAATAATGTTGTTATACATCGGGTTCTTAACATAGGAAAAATAAATCAATTGAATATTAATATATGTACTAATTTATTATATATCATTTAAATCATACTAATAACTTAAAACCTCATTCAGAACTAGAAAACTAGAATTCGATTGCATGAACTCCACTGGCATTTCAAAAACTTGTATCTTTGTAGTTTTATGTCATCTCTCGCCATCAAAATTGTTCTTTTTCATTGGCATTTAACATATTCAAACCCAATCTCTTTATGTATCAAATCTGTAAAAAATAATAAAATTATCATGTTACTTTTAGTCATTCATCATCATCAGTCTATATATACTTTTTTTTTATGTAAGTTTTATGGCCTGGTTGCTAGGAACTTTTAGCCACGTCTTTGGAAAGAGTTTTGGATCTTATATTTATTCTTTAGTATGCTTTAGAATGCCGATGTAACAGATTCTAATGTTGTTTGGAGTATTTGGCAGCAAATTGTATCGAGTCTTCCCAGTAAGCTTTGCAGAGGCAGTCAATACTACAATAAAATACTAAGCTCTACTATCCCGAGATCGCTTCTGTCAATGATTTTACAAATTGTCTAGTTGCGAAGACAGTTGAGACACAAAACTACACCAATAATATATCACAATATCCACTAGGAATCAATTTGCAAATAATATTAACAGCCACTGAACTTAACTCGACAAAATCCTGCCAAAAACTCACGTCTATATACACGTCCCACTGCAGGGCGCAGATTATTACTTAATATTTTTCTTACGTCAAAGATTCTCAATCTCCGTTAAAATCAATATCTTGTCGAAGAATTAGTAACAGTTACATTACTGTTGCCATTTCCTTCCGGCCATCATTCGATTTGCCCTGACCTACGATTTACCATATAATAGTAATGGAAAGAAACAAAAATTAAGTAAGAAAAATATAAAATAAACTAAAAGTATCAAAACAAGTCAGTCCAACTTACCGGTCCACTCTACGACGCACTTTAAAATCAAAGATTTAGTTTAATTTACCCCTTCTTCTTCCCTTATTTTATGATACACATTGAAAACAATATGTCTCGCTTGAAATCGAAGTGGGTTTTTCGACATTTTAACAAAAATAACAAATTTTCAAGTTATTATCAAAAAATTTCAGCAGCGGTTGACACATCAAGTACTTTGATTTGACGGGTGACAATTGACATTGCCATATGAAAATCACAATTTTAAAAAAATAATAAATGCCATGAGATTCTGGTAGACCTATACTTTCAAATATTATACCATCCTTTATAATATAATGAGTTTATTTATTTGGTAAATATTAATTTACATTACAATCTTTAAACTGACAGTTGCTTAATTGAAATAAAAATAATAAAAATGTGAGATATTTCTTAAATTTTTTTGCCGAAAGTTTTAAATTTAATTAACTCAAATCAACTTAATACGGCAACATATTATAAGTATTTAAATTACTGGCTGCTGATCGTGGCTACGCCCGAATGTTTTTTTTATTATGATGGTTTTGCTCTTGGCTCTAGTCTATGTCAAAGGTGACAGAGACAAAGTCGACGATGGAGTGAGCTTACCCAGAAGAAGCCTGTTCACTCTAACTTTGAAGAGATGAGATTTAGATATATTTTTTGTTATAAATAATGGATGAAAAGTATACTTTTTTCGAATCCAGGTATTATCACCGTAATCTATCTCCAAAGTAAGTTTCATAAAAATTTGTATAGCATTTTAGACGGATACACTTTCGGGTCTATAAACTTTATAAACTTTATAACTTTATTGACATAAAAATATTACAGACATACATGTGAAGCCCCTGACTCCCGTGCTAGGCGAACCTGTGTTACAGGAATCAGTGTATAATATCTATGAAGTATGGCATTACAAAATTATTATTTACATTTATCATATTTAGGCTATTGACCGAGAGGATTACTTTGTGAGGTTTTATTATAATTCTATCAAGAAAAATAAGGAAAAGATTACTAAGGACTCTTTCAATTTAGACGTTTGGTGCGGGACTGCTACGGTGCGTTTGTCGTACTGCGCACGACCGGTTAATTTTTACCCGACTGCCAATAGAGGGTAATGTGTTTATAAGTCTATGTATGTATGTTTGTTTTTATGTGGCATTCTAGCGATCAAACGCGTTGGTCAGTTTCGTAAAAAGTTATAAATAAAAAAGTTAAATCAAAAAACCCGACAGCTTAAGATACATATTCGCGAGCTGATCAAAACCAGATGTATCCTCCGACTGCACAGCAGGATCTTCTTCTTATTTACGTCTTTTTAGTTCGCTTCTTAAGCAGTCGGTTTTTTTTATTCCTAACAATTTTTACACCAAGACCGCGGTGCAGCGCTGGTGCCACGCACGCAAGACAGCAAGAAGAGTAAATGTGTGCATAAAACTGTACGGGAAATCAACCGGTCGTGCGCAGTACGACAAACCCTCACCAAACGTCTAAATTGAAAGATCCCTAAAAGGTAAGGTATAAACCAGAATGGGCCTAGTTAAACACGACGTACTTTATGACCTTAAGAAAACCTTTTTACCTTCTTTATAAAATTTCAATTTAGAAAAGGTAAGATTTTACAACGTTGGACGTTGAATATTGATATTTTTAGGCTCATCTTGTAATTTTTTTTTTTAACGTTAGCGAAGTCTTAAATAATATTTCATTTGAAGGTCAAAGTTTGTGGATGTGAAGATCTCTTGCAATTAAGCTAAATGTCAAAGACCAACAAGGGATCGTTTACGTAAAAATATTTTCAAAGTCACTTCTTAACTTTAAAATATTTTCAGAATTTTAAATTTTTGTAGAGTTTTTTCGGAGTGGTTTTAACTTTTTGATTAAAATCTGCTTAAAGGTCAGTTTAAAAAAAAAACATCATGTTTTCTCATTTATATTGAGGCGAAGCTGTCGCTTGATTATATTGGATGACTGAAGGATGAATTTCGTATACATACATAGGTTTTTCTTCATTTTGTAAAGGCTGAAATGAAATGAATGTTTCGAGAATCGGATTATACGTAGGTAAATCCAATTTTCGAATCTGATATGTTTTTTTGAGTATTATGTTAATTTGTTTAATACTTTGATTGGTTTGAGGAAAGGGATATCAGTAGATACTTTATCTGCACGCTATTATAGCGACGGTAAGAGTACTATCCCGTGTTGAGGGATTGGCTGGAGAGACGGCATTGCACCCTTACTTGCCGGCTGACACAGGTACTGCCCAGGCTAGGGTGCTTTGGGAAGTACCTTTGCCGTATAGGTTGAGAACCAACGCCCAGTTACCACCATTGTGGCCCACTAGCCCAACCACTGCCTAGACAACACGGCGCAACAAACCCTTGAGTAGTGCCCAGCTTGGGCGGTGAAGCGCCATGTGACCTGGTCGTGACGGTCGGTGCTGCAGATAGCCTCTCGCTTCTGATCGTGGTCCAGTCCATAGTTGGATGTCAAAGCGCGTTGGATGCCGTCGCCTCCTTCCGCGAGGTAGTGACGGTCGCAAAGGAGGCAGCGGAATGGGAGATAGAGAAAACAACCTCCCTCCCTATCCGTAGATGCACCGGGCGGTGGAGGCCGTGGAACGATCTCTAGCCACCATAGGATGAGGCCTGCAGGTAACATACATGGGTAGTCTGTTGCCTGAACAGTCAAAGGCCCGAGGCGCCGCGGCTGCGGCGCTCCGTGTTCCGTGCGTGCCTCTGTAGAGGAATTGGGTGACGGGGTCCGCATGAATTCATGCTGGCCAATACCTGACTGGGAGAGCGTGGGCGCGGCCAAAGGTAGCTGCAGAATACCACGTGCTTTTAGTCATCTAGAGCATAGAATAAATATTCAAACAGTATGGAAACTACCTACAACCGCTCGAAACGGCACACTCACACAAACCATACGCACCGCCGAGACCACTCGGGCACTTCTGCAATGCTGTCAGTAGTGTCGCTTACCACCATGAGGGTATCCACACGTAACTAAATTATAATATTTTTTTATCAAAAAACGTAATTACAATCACTGACTATAAAGCCACTAGCTTGTATCAAATTGAAGAGACTGTCTAAAGTATTCTAGAGCAACCTGTAATCTATTCAAGTCTTAAGTTATTACATTTTAGTTCCTACATAAAAGTTTCGTTATTAACTTAAAAGGTAATTTTCCAGTACTCTTGCTTGTCTTTAGAAATGTATTGTAGTAAACGAGCAGATACTGAAGGTGCAACTCGAGCGTGAACGAGTTGTCTCCGTCTAGGTGCAGCTTTTGTTCAGCTGTTTAGTAAGTAAGGATGCTATTTAAAACACACGAGTAGGTACGGAAAATTCGACGACTGTCTTATAGAGTTTCCTTGCGACTGTTAATCACACCATAATAGTAGTTTATGCAATGGTCTATTAATTACAATACCTAATTATATGCCGTTGCATACACTATTTTATCTTCACTCATACAGTTGAAATAAAATAAAAGTTGAAACGGAAAGAAATATGTGGTACGGCGGGCAATTTAGATCCTCATTGCACCATGTCAGCGCAGCCAGCGCGCGCATCCATAGACAATGATACTACTTTTCTACATTATGTCAATGAAGCGCCAATAAATTAAAAAGTAAAAGTGTGCTATAAAAATTAAAAAGTTATTTTATGATGCAGTTGTTTGAAAATCGAAGGAAAATGTTGAACTGTAATGTTTTTTTTTTTATTTAACCTATCCACGAATATAAAGTACGTGTTTATGCAATATTTATTGGTTCATTACGTTGTGAGTGTAGATTAAAATATTTAATTCCATGCGTGGCCTATTCCACTGTTCAGCGAAAGCCACAATAAATGGCGATACAATATTTTCAGATGAAAAGATTAGTTGTCTGGGGGGTACCTAGGAACCTTGAAGAGTCTGTGCCCTCTAAGTTTTTTGTTTTCAGAGTAGTTGGAACGGAAACTACGACGTCTTCTGGAACTATTTCCCGCGCAAAAGCGTTTATTTAAATTGTTTTATAAAAATGAATATCATGACCAAAACCTTTTTCGTAACAAGTCTGTTTTAAAAATAATACGGCTCTTTAAAAATGTAATACAGTACAAAATAAAAACGTTTCAGTACACTCTCTTATTCTATCGTAGCAGGTATGATGTATGTATTTTCAAACTCTGAAAGTCGTTCAAAAAGTGCAATTTTCTCCTTTAACGCACACCGCAATGGAAATGCATCGCGATCGCTAGCGAAGCGTGAATAGATGCGCGTGACGTGCCGACGTCTAGGTGGCCTTTTTTATCCGAAGCTTTAGTAAATAGAGCGTGACAATTTTATAAATGTTTTAGAAGGTATTTGACGAGTATTTTAACATATAAGTAGCATGAGAGTAGTAGCACGGGCACCCAACGCGAAGATAGAAAATTTGGTTCAAATAAATTGCACTAGCTTCGATTTGTTTTTGAGTTTTGTGAAATATTAAGTTTTTCTCGAGATGCATGTTCTTGTTTGATTAACTCCCCTAAGCACAAAATTAAGGAATATTGGGCTCTTAATTCATATTTCAAAGATTATTTGACTGGATCATTTAACATTGATTCCAATAGATGGCGCGGTTTTAAATTTCTGAGGCATCTACTCGATTATTTTAATTGGTTTTGTAACACATTTTGGTACAATGAAACTGTAAAATACGTGCTAAAAAATTGTATAAAACAAATCGTCACTGTATTTATAGAAAAAATTGTTACGAACCGAAAAAACCCCTTTACTTGAAAGTCGCTGCTAACACCTGAATCGGTTCCGTTTCAGGTGTTAGCAGCGACTTTCACGCGATTGAAGTACTTATAAAACTAATCATCATAATCAGACAAAAACGCTAGTTCGTCTTACGTCGGCACGGTTTCTTTGTATGGGATGAGGCATCTGTATGCTAGTATTATACTATCTGTGGCCTATCTGACCTCCACAACCCAGTAACTGGGTAACACGATACCCATTGGAAAGACTGGTGTCAGATCTTATGGCTTCTGACTACCGTAATTACAGACTGTCGAAGATCTATAAACAACAGCCAGGAACCGTTGGTCCACACGTGTTGGTGAAAACACGATAAGCCGTTGCTTTTCGAGTTTTCAGAGGTACGGAGGAGTCTTGGTATTCAGTCAACGGACCGACCTCTCGGTAAGCGTCGCCTTACCTTGAAGATCCACCGCTGTAATATCATTTCAGTTTATTTTGAACTAAATTAAAGGGTATTTTGGTCTTAATAATTTTATAGATGCAAACGTAACGTGACAGTAGTATTAGGCGTGAAGGACGTGGCAGCGTTGTAAATGGCATATTTATCGAGCGTACATCTAAATGGAGCGTTAAAAAACGTGTTTGATTATTTGTTCTTAATGTCTTTTGGCATTTTTTTTTTATAACCTATAGGCTCGCGCTTGACCACAATCTCACCTGATGGTAAGCGATGATGTGGTCGACGGTGAAACACGCTTGTCTAGAAATAACCTATTCACTCTTGACTTATAGACCCCTAGATTGTAGCTATCGGGAAACACAGACTCCGGCAGGGAATTCCACTCCTTAGCTGTACGCATAATAAAAGTGTTCCCAAAACGTTTTGCTTGCGTTGTTTTTGCTTTAGTCCGTTGCAAACTAAACGTGAATTGGCAGATGAAGTAAGAAAAGACAACGGTCACATTTTCGTGTTTTTATTGGACCTTTATACAAGGTGTTTTTTTATATCCCGCAACTCCAGGGTATGAATGAGACAATTTTAAAAGAATTGACTGGCATATGAATTATTTTTATTTGTTTTCTTTTTCGTTTTTCAGACTAAATGAAAACAATTTTTCTGATATAAATTAATTTTGATTTATGAAAATTATGTTCGAAACTTTGCATTTTTGGACCACATATTCTAGAACTTTTTGTTTTATTTTTAATTATAGAATATAAACCTAGATTTATTTAAATATAGAAAAAAAAACACATTGTAGAACATGACAAGCGAAGTTTAAAAACTTTTAGATATTTATTATTAAACAAAACTTACAATAAAAAAAAAAAAACAGTTGCTAGAAAAAGCGTTGTGAAACATCTTGTGGCAAGTGACATGTAAATATATTCAAGGTTAGGTTAGGTTAGGTAGTTTATTTCCTATGCATTTAAAATAAAACATGTATTTTGTAAATAACGTGAAGAGGAAATTGCCAATGTAAATGACGATTTTCTAATTGTACTTTGTGGGTAGGTGTAACGGGGTGTAAAGTCCCACAAACCTCCATAGAAAAGGGAGGATCCTCAGCCCAGACGGGTGTTGTGTCTGGTCCGGGCAACTGCCCAGCGGTTGTTGTCGGACTGTTGTATGTGTTCTAATCGCGCCAAAACTATGCTGGCGCGATGCAGGAATTGTGTGACGTCATATCATTAGTTTGTTAGTGGCGGCGTTGGTGCCGCTACAGTACCATTTAATCATCATTTTGTGCAAACCGATACCATTTCATGCTATCCAATTTATCTAGTAGTAGACACTCTTGGATCGACAATCTATTGAACACGTAATTATGACACGATATCCTGCGAAAACATCCCCGATTCAAACAGTAAAACACCAAACTTAGCTAAGAACACGCTCAATAAATTCACCTTTAAAAAAATAAACAAAATCAAAATCGGTTCATTAGTTTAGGCGTTATGATGCCACAAAAAATACACAAACACACAGGTACACACTTCAAACTTATAACACACCTTTTTCCATCGGTGTTTAATTAAATCATAAAAATATCTGAACTGATTAACAACTGATTAGCAGATTCTTAATTCAAATAAAATAGTTCTTAGTTAGTCGAAATTATTATAAACCAGCTTCTGCCAGTGTATGCTAGTTTATTATTCTAAGCGATAAAAAAAAACTTAATTCAAAAAATCAAAATACAATACCCGACTGCTTCAAAAGCGAACTAAAATGTCGTAAACAAGGAAAAAATCATGCTGTGCAGTCGGAGGATACATATTCGCGGGCTGGCTGACCAAAATCTGGTGTACCTATCCTCCGCCTGCACAGCATGCTTTTTTCCTTGTTTACGTCTTTTTAGTTCGCTTTTGAAGCAGTCGGGTTTTTTGATTTTTTGAATTAAGTTTTTTTATTTATAACTTTTTAGTTAGTTTTTTTTCGAATTAGATACACTTAAACATATAGGTGATATATATTTTTGAAATCACCTCTTAAAACCCTTTATTTTGATACCCCACACGATGGGTTTGGAAGAAAAATAAATTTGGGCCCCCACAATATGGCACCCAAAATCCGCCATTTTTCTATTGTCCAATTTTAATGTAGCCTATGACACTCGCAGGGTTAAGACGCATCGATTGACGTATGAAACATTAAAATCAGCCAACGCGTTTGGTCTCTGGAACGCCATATGGGAACAAACATACATACATACATATATAGACTGATAAACACATTACCCTCCTTCGGCAGTCGGGTAAAAAGTAGCTTAAGTGCCATTCCAGACTGAATATTAATCTATCTATGTGCCAAATTTCATGCAGATCCGTTGAGCCACTCTGGCGTGATTGAGTAACAGACATGCATCCACACACATCCAAACTTTCGCATTTATAATATTAGTAAGATTGGTATTAGTAAAAAGTAAGATAACTATCTTAAATAATGTATCTCTCAAATGGTGGAAGATTTTTAAATTAGGTGTAGTTCCAAAGATTAGCCTACACGTCTGAACAAACTCACAAAATTCGGCTCTGTCTTTATAAGAATTAAGGTTGTTACTCTATAAACAATAACATTTAATTGGGAGACCGAGCTCCGCTCGGGTGAAAATAAAAAAACTACATTTTCTTAAAATGAAACCTAGCTAGATCTTTTTATCGCCCTTGAAACCCCCTGCATACAAAATTTCATGAAAATCGTTGGAGCCATAGCCAAGATTCAAAATATATATACTCTCTCAATTGCTCGTTTAAAGCTATAAGATAGATTAATATCAATGGCCATCTTTTTTTAGAAAGCCTATATATTTATTTGCCTGCCTAAAAGGAGGATCCAATCAAAAAATTGTTTTTACCTAAACTTGTTTTACCAATAAACTATTTTCATTTTCATTTTCATTTTCATTTATTTATTTGTATACACTTTATTGTACACCATAATAAACAAGAAAAAAAGAAACTTAAAACTAAAAACATACAATGGGCGGCCTTATCGCATACCGCGATCTCTTCCAGGCAACCTGGAATGGACAGAGATTACCTGGACATGACATGGGGTTGTCATTGGTGCGACAATACCAACAATAAACATAATATAGAAACAATAATACTTTCTAGAAACACAAATAAATACATATGCTAAATAATACTTACATAAATACAAATATATAAGCAATGAAAATAAATGATGTACGACATTCATAGCACATTATGTCTAAAAACAAAGAGCACAATCACAGCGATAGGTAATGTTCTTTGATGAGTTTTTTAAATACAGGCAACGACTGAGCACGTTTAATTGGGTCAGGCAATGCATTCCACAGACGAGCAGCCTGGACAGTAAAAGATTTATCCATGAAAGTTGTGGAATGCATTGGCATTCTAAGTCGCAAGTTATCTGATGACCTTAGAGATTTCGTGTGGGAATCGCAGATAAACTGAAAACGATCTTTGAGGTAAAGAGGGGTAGAAGGAGTAAAGAGCACATTAAACAAAAGAGAAAGAATGTGAGCATTCCGGCGAAGGCCAATTGGCAACCACTTGAGCTTTACACGAAATTCGGAAACATGGTCATATTTGCGCAAACCAAATATGAACCGTATACAAAAATTTTGAAGCCGCTCAATTTTATCGAGTTGTTCTTGAGTAAGAACAAGATAGCTGGCATCAGCATAATCAGGATGGGAAGAAGAAGAGATTGTGCAAGCGCAATCTTAGTGGCAGTCGGGAGAAAATTACGCAGTCTCCTCAAAGTTGCAGCAGATGAAAACAACTTACGGCTGACTTCTTGCAGTTGAGCAGTCCAAGAGAAGTTCTTGTCGATGAGTAACCCCAAGTTTCTAACTTTCTCGCTGAAGGGAATAACTGAATTGTCAAACATAACTTGGGTAAGACACGTCCAGTCGATCCTAGAAACCATTCTAGAACTGCCCACTACAATTACCTGCGTCTTTACAGGGTTGACCATACCTCTTACTACAATCGCAAATGCGAGCCAGATCAAGATTGATGGTAGCTATAGCCTCAGACAGACTTCCGAGAGGAGCTCGCGAGTATAATTGCCGATCGTCTGCATAAAGATGGTAGGAAGAAATTAGTTCATTGGAGATTGAGTTTATGAAAACTGCGAAAAGTAAAGGGGATAAAACGCCACCCTGTGGTACCCCGGCAGAAGTACTACACCAGGAAGACAACTTCTCTCCGATGTTAATACGTTGCCGGCGCTCGAACAGGTAACTACGAAACCAGTCAACCACCGATGGAGATATATTAAGAGAGCATAGAATGCCAAGCAAAACATCGAAATCAACCGTATTAAAAGCATTACTGAAATCGAGCAATGCCAAGACCGTCAGATTACTGCTTTCCATGGCTGACCGAATATCATCCGTAATGTTGAGAAGAGCTGTGGAGGTGCTGTGACCAGGACGGAAGCCGGATTGGAAGGGATTGAGGAGATTATTTTTGGATAGGAAAGTGCTTATTTGATTATGGATTAACCGTTCTAGCACTTTGGAAAGGAATGGTAAGACAGATATTGGACGGTATTCAGAAAAGGATGTGGGATTGGACTTTTTTGGTAAAGGAATTATCTGTGCATCTTTCCATGAGAATGGAAAGACACCGCTAGACGCAGAAAAGTTAAGGATGTGGCAAATGACAGGAAGGATAACGTCCAGCACCGAGAGTAACATTTTACGGCTGATACAGTCACTTCCTACTGCATTGGAAGTAATTGATAGTATGCTCTTCTTAACATCACAATTGACTAAAAACAAATGGAGCATAATTAGACCAGGGTCGATAATTTTTAAAACCAAAAAAAATAATAGTAGGATGAAACCCATTAGAAAAGGAGGGGAATATTATAAAAATAAAAGGAAAAATAATTTACGGGCGATCTGAGGTCGGGAAGGGGATGGGGGTGAGTTTTTAAGGGTAAAAAACGGGTTTTCTCGATTTCCGGCAAAACTAAAAGTCTTATCGAAAAAACTCAAATAGCAAAGTTGTAGGTAATAAAAAGATCTAAAACTTTTGTATTTACACTTTTTTCACATAACCTCAAAATTTATGTGAAAAATCCAAAAGACCAAGTTTTTGGTTTTTTATTTTTATCTTTTACAAATTTTTTTTTTTTTTAACGAGATTTGGTGAAAACTTACCTTTTTATGTCCCAAATACGCTGTAATTTATTTGATTAAAAATATTTATTTTTTCACCTTATTTTGAATTAATATCGAAAAAACACCCTAATTTTCAATCGAAAATTCACCCGTCAAAATATCAGCTTTTTTTTAAAAAATTTGGTATGGTTTCTGTTCGTTGAAATCTCTACTTTTTGATGGTGTATAAAAAATATACATTACTATGATACATATAATTTAATTTAAAAACGAAATAACAGGTAATAAGGCCCAGACCCTCCTAGTCCCTTCCCTACTTCTCTATAAAATACCTTTTGATGGGCTAAAATTTTCCGTGGGTCACTCAGGTATATCAGTTATCTTAAAATAGCAATAAATAGTCATCTACGCATATAATTTAAAGAAGATTCTACAATTTACTCAAAATATTGTAGATGTCTTAATAAATATTACCTTTATTTTTTGCATTTTCTGAGAAAATTTACAATATTAATGAATATTTTTTTACAACATCGGAAAGTAGAGATTTCAACGAACAGAAACCATACCAACTTTTTAAAAAAAGCTGATATTTTGACGGGTGAATTTTCGATTGAAAATTAGGGTGTTTTTTCGATATTAATTCAAAATAAGGTGAAAAAATAAATATTTTTAATCAAATAAATTATAGCGTATTTGGGACATAAAAAGGTAAGTTTTCACCAAACCTCTTAAAAAAAAAATATTTTGTAAAAGATAAAAATAAAAAACCAAAAACTTGGTTTTTTGGATTTTTCACATAAATTTTGAGGTTATGTGAAAAAAGTGTAAATACAAAAGTTTTAGATCTTTTTATTACCTACAACTTTGCCAATTTAGGTTTTCGATAAGACTTTTAGTTTTGCCGGAAATCGAGAAAACCCGTTTTTTACCCTTAAAAACTCACCCCCATCCCCTTCCCGACCTCAGATCGCCCGTAAATTATTTTTCCTTTAATTTTTATAATATTTCCCTCCTTTTCCAATGGGTTTCATCCTACTATTATATTTTCACTTTTTATTATTTTTAAAGGCTTCTACCCTGGTCTAAATTGGGAGTCGGAAGAGATGAAAGATAATCCAACGTATTAAATTTTACTGTCCTATCGAAATTGGACGAAGCTGTGAAATGATTATTCAATGCATCGATATCTATATCAACAAAGTCTCGTTCTATTTTCAAATCTACTTCACAGATGCTCTCAACATTTTGTCAATGTCAATATCGTTATTTCAAGTTCATGACACTTTGTTGTCATTGGCAAGCTTGAGAATTTGTTCGACTTTTACGTTTGTCCGGATTGAAGATACTTTTTTTTTGTGTTGGGATATCATCCAATGACTTCTACCGGTATCTGTCATGTCATATATCTCTGGGTAAAGCGGACGTGTCAGACTTTTACTGACTAAAACCCACCCGTGTTCCTTCAGGTGCTTGAGCCAGGGCCGCGGTAACTCTTTTTCAAATTTATTCACGACCGTATTGAAGATCCCTGGAAATAAAAAAATAAATAAATCGTTTATTTTGTAAAATACATTTGTTAGAGTTTTGGTGGGAACGTGATGGCGTCTATGTTGCTTCTCTGTTTTATTTTCCTAAAATTGTGTTTAACTGAATATTATTAGTGTAAAAATGGTGGTGTTTTGTTCTAATAATATTAGTGAACGTGCATGAGTGTGGGAAAATGAAACACAGCGGAAGAACATGAGTTTGTTCATGTTGTCGACAAAACTCCGTGGAGGCTTCCAGTAAAGTTACCGCCATTTTATTGGGGCCTAACTATTATATAAGTATTAGTCTATGACTAGGACATTGGACTAAAAACTAAAAAAACTAGAACATCTATACTTGACACTGGCTAAATGCACAAAACGTGCGAAGCCAAAACAAAAAAATAAAAATAAATACATTTGTTCTTAAAATTACAAACCCACCAAACTGCGGGGCAGTTTATCAGCGGAACCTTGGCTGGAAGACAATGCCAATAAAGAAAAGCATTTAAAATAGAGATATTGAAGGATAACTTAAACCAAAATGACCTCCAAAAATAAGTCTATTTTTGGAGGTATTTGACGTAACGCACAGGGCGTTACGTCTCGGTCTACCTCGCTATCCCCTTGGACAAGCGACCCCAGGTACCGGCAGTCGTAGCACATCGGTGAGGGTGTTCCAGCTAAAGCTATTGGCACGGTGTAGTAGTAGTATATAGTAAGAAGTAAAATATCCTTCTTCACCTTATACGGTGACAATGATCCTATCGGTATTGTTTTTCTTCGTGAGCTTTTTTTTTAAAGTAACACCGTTATCATCATCATCATCTGCCTAGCCTTTTTCCCAACTATGTTGGGGTCGGCTTCCAGTCTAAACGGATTTAGCTGAGTACTAGTGTTTTACATGGAGCGACTGCCTATCTGACCTCCACAACCCAGTAACTGGGTAACAGCGGTACCCCTTGGCTAGACTGGTGTCAGATCTCAAGCGTCTGACTATTCGTAACGACTGTCAAAGATCTTCAAATGACAGCCGGGACCAACGGCTTAAAGTAACACCGTTATGAATGCAAAAAAATCTAATGCCTCGTATTTTCAAAATCAATGCAACCGATATCGCGGTCAAAGACTACTTATTTTCAAATGAATTGTTGGTACAGGTAAAGATAAATCTGTTGATAGGTACATTAACTCGGCTTTCAGAACTATACAAGCGGTAATCAGTGATGCTCTTCATTATCTCCATTGTTACTCTCTGTTCCATTTTTGAAAAGGTTTCATCCATTGTGAGATATCATTTGATTTGTGGTTCAATTTTTTTTGTATAGCGTGTTTTGTAATATTGAAGAGGCACTGTCCACGCAATGTTGTCTGGTACGGCAGTATTACCTAGGTAACCTAAGTATATTAAACACTAGGTAGCTTCGTTTTTGAAGGCTAGGTAGTACATTATTTGTGAAGGACGGAGGATGGTTGAAATGAAGGTGAGCACTGACGTATCGAATTAAAAAGCCAATTTGTTAGGACATGAATGACTAAGTACTAGATATTAAATTGATTGTTCTAGATCTACTAAAATAAAAAAGTAAATAAAAAAATCCGACTGCTTAAGAAGCGAAATAAAAAGAGGTAAACAAGAACAAAATCATACTGTGCAGTCGGAGGATACATATTCACGAGCTTGCTGACCAGACGTATTCTCCGAAAGTTGGGGACCGTTGGGAAAATTTTAATAATAAAGTATTAGTTGGTCATTTTACGCTTTTAGATCTTTCATATAACGAATAATATCAAAAAAACACCAATATCCTTTTTTTTTCAAATATTCGGATAAAATATTTTGAAGACAACTGCAACTGGTATTTCTCGAAACTTTCAAGAGATAGATGCTCAACATTATGGGCATCAAAAATTATTCAATTTCTAGGATAGCCATTGACATTTTTACTCAATCCTGTTTATTCGCCTAGCAATGGCCCAGGCAAATTGATGGGTCAGGTCTCAAAGGTTTTGTACCAGATTTTAACAAGGGCCACGATTTATTTCCTTTTGTATTCGGGTGTGCTGTAATATGGACACTGAATAATCTAATAAAGGTCGAAAATGGACGTGAAAAATCTAGAACATTTTTCGGCTTCTCACAAAAGAATTATATTCATATTCTGTTGTCGTTTTGGTATGTTTTATTGCTTTACTCGATGTTGGAAATTGCGTGGCCATATATTCGCGATAGTACGAAAATCTCCATATTTTTGCTAAGAATTGCCTTGAGGTTTTTAAACCATTCTTGCGTTGTTCCAGCCTGTTGCTAGTTTCGTTGAGTAGGTACTATTTTAGTTAGGCTTTCGTCAAAGCTAGGTCGTTAGTAATTCTCATCTTAAAGTGCGAAAGTAACTTTTACACTATTCTTGTTAAAATATTAGGAAGTATATTAACAAAAAAGGACAAAATAAATTGCAAAATTTAAGATATTTTGATATCGGCGATCGCATAAATTTTATTGAATAGTTACCAGAATGATTTTAATGAATTAACTCAAACGGTTTTCAATTATATTAGAAGAACAAATATTAAAGAAAGGTCGAAGTGAATTTAGATTTAAACGATATAAAGTGACGATTTTTTTAAGAAGTTCTAGCTTATTAAATATTTACGTAAGATATTTAATAACCGAAAATTTTACTTAGATTAGCTATATTCATTAAAATATTAGACATTGTATGATTATAAGAGAGTTGGTTCCTTACAAATCGTTCGAACTTTATATAGCTTCAGCATTGATAAAACCGCCGCAAGAAAATGTTTACAACCCCTCATTTTTTTTGCAGTTAATTTCTAAAACTACAAATTCTCTGTAAATAATTGTAGCCGCACTACTACCTACTTAAGATAGTGATGCGACACAACACCTCGTGCCGTGCAGGTGAGGTGTTACGTAAGAGACACTGGAGACGAGACGAGTGGACGTGGCCACGTCACTAACATGCACGTGTGTTTTAGTAATTATCACGGCAAATGTTGGTAGATATTTTATTAGGAAAATGATATTTGTATGATTTTTGTCATTGCAGATGGCTCAATACTTTGCTTATGTAAATTACGGGCTTTTTGAAAGCTATATATTTGTTTTTTTACTTTTTCCAAGTAAAAAATTATCATGATTGTTAGGACCCTTCCCAGCTATTTTAAAGTCTGTTTTAGTTTTTGACTCTTAACGTTGTGGTAGGCTGCCAGAATACCCCCCTGGTGGGTGCCCGCCTTGTCAAGGCGGGGGGGCTCAGTAGCCCTGGTTTGGTCACCCATGGTGAAGTGAAGAGGAACCCGAGGAGGAGTCACTGGTTAGGGCTTTTGCCGATTAAACCGACGACGTAGCGGCCAACAAGTAGGTTGCGGTGCCGCTTGGTAACAGAGGCGTCATCGCAACTGAAGCAGACCGCGAAGTCATATGGAACTTCTCAGGGTCTCCCATACGATATCGTGGCTGAGGGTTAGAGGCCGCGGCGAGCGAAGAATGTCGGTATTGCGGTGCGCCGCTCTCACTACCTTCCGCGGCCTTTACGTGGTCGCTACCGTCTGATGGCGAACACGGTGGGGCCGCAGGGGAGGTCCCTATCCCATGCGGCTGAAAAGTGGTAGGTGGCGGGGCCACTGACCAGACCCGTCACATGGGTCCAAGGTCCACACGACGTCATCTGGCGCCCATGAGCTGGTCACGGTGTGCAATGTGTTCTGGGGCTACCCCCTAGAGGAGGGTCTGTCTGTTGGACAGTCGCGGTGAGTTCGCGGTGTGTGCTAATGCGTGCCCGTGTTCCCGCCATAAGCGGCACAAGAGGACACCGTGGAGTTTTAGTGGTTTGGAGTCCCAAATAACTGCACCGTGCATATGCTTACTGTGCCCCGTGGTGGCACAGTATGCATGAGCATGTCTAAACGCAAAAAAATAAGATAAAGAAAGGCTGCCAGACTAACCAGATGTAGCTGAATCCTAGTATTTTACTTGTAACGGCTTCCTATATGATCTCCACTAACGAGATACTTGAAAACATGATATAACAAAAACTACAGAAAAAATATCAAACAATTTATATTAATTATTGTGTTATAATCATTGCTGTTTCTCACGGTCAGGGTATTTCGGAATTGCTTTGAATATTCAGAATAATTGTGTAAATTTCAGTTAATGAATAGTAAAACGGAATGTATGTATTAAACTTTAAAATACATCACATACATTCATAGTTTATTCATAAAACCCTTTAAAACGGGTGTCGGATCTCGACTGGGATTAAGTGAGGGCCATTTTGGTAAATGGCCAAAGGGTTTGATAGCCTGAGGGTCCGATAAAGTATTAGAGGAGTTTTGTAATAATAGGTAATTGAGTACATAAGAAATCTTATGGATGGATAGGTACTTTGTTGTAATCGCAGTATGATTGCAAACCTTTGCATAATCGAATTGTAGTAATTTGCTTTTAAAAAATAAATACAGAGGGATTTTTTTTATAATTTTTGGACGTTTTTGTACTTTCTTGTGAGTAGATAAGCTATTTCTTCGTTAATATGTAGATTTTTAGGGTTCCGTACCCGAAGGGTAAAAACGGGACCCTATTACTGAGACTCCGCGGTCGGTCTGTCTGTCTGTCTGTCTGTCACCAAGCTGTATCTCATGAGCTGTGATAGCTAGACAGTTGAAATTTTCACAGATGATGTATTTCTGTTGCTGCTATAACAACAAATACTAAAAACAGAAAAAACAAATATTTAAGTGGGGCTACCATACAAAAAACATGATTTTTGTGCCGTTTTTTGCGATAAAATGGTACGGAACTCACGGAACCGGTTTTTGTTCTCTAGGAAACTAGAGTGCAATTCATCTGTACTTCTATAATTTAGTAATAATATTATTATAAATAGGAAAGATTTGTATTTTTGTAGGTAACGAATAAACTTAAAAGCTACTGGACCGATTTCAAAAATTCTTTGACCGTTGGGAAGCTACACTATCCCCGGGTGACATAGGTTACCCATTTTTATCCCTGTATTCCCACGGAAACGGGAACTATGCGGGTGAAACCGCGAGGCGTCCGCTAGTCTATTACCCCACCGGAACATACTTCTGGGAATGAAAGCTCTCTATGTCCTTATCCAGGCTGTAGTGTACTCTTGTAGTAAAATTGTTCCAAATCCGTTAAACCGTAGAGGCATAATTCATTCTTCTAGGCAAGCGTGCTACACCGTCGACCACATCATCGCTTACCATCAGGTGAGATAGTGGTCAAGCGCGAGTTATAATAATAAAAATATCTTACAAACATCTAACTTTAAATTTGTGCTATTCGGAAACAAAAGACTAAAAAAAAAATCATTTCACTTTGTAGTGTTTTTATTTGGATGTCAGTTGTAATTTTTGTAAAAAAGATTTTTATTTTCACTTTTTAGTTGTGGTACATAATGGACCAGTTCTAAAGGGTAAAGCTACCTATAATGCCCAAAGTGAAGCCAGAATAGATTAACCCAATAACATGAAACTTAAACAAAACTGTGGAATGAGAGTATACCAGAGTGAATTGTTCACACCTGCGTACCCCTTTAGAGCGTACCTCCTCCTTTTTGCGAAGTCCGTTGTAAAATATTTAAACTAAAATTTCTCATCAATTCTAAAGCAAGAATTATTATAAGATTTTTCACACTGAACCTTGAAGCTGCAAAGCGCCGAAAGGTGTTGAAACAAAGTCTTCGTGAATTTATATTATGCAATAAATCCAGCTAGAACTCTCTGGGGTTAAGTGGCTACCATTTCCCTTAAGAATCTTATCTTGTGGACGCCATTTTCTTAAGACATGTGCTGGTAATTGAATTTAAAATTGGAATCGTTGGGATAATTTTCAGCCATGTTTTGGCGGGTCAACGATCTCTAGGGTTGATGAATTGGAGTTATAAATGCTTTCGACTGAAATAATTATATATTGTTTTCATCATGCTTGTACCGTCTGAAGGGTAAAGCAGAGGTTTACCTAATAGTGCTTTTACATTTCACCTGTTTGTTCTAGTCCCATGTTATAGGTGACTTGGCATCAACCGGGCACAACTTATGAGTTTGACCTGCTACTAAGACGCCATTTTGTTTTGGTCATTCGTGAAAACGATGCTACAAAAAAAAACAATATTTGAAGTTCTGTTTAGTATAAATAAAACAATATTGCTGCAATTGTATGTTGGGCCGTAGAATAGGCCGTATGCTGTGCCACCATGCCCATATGGCCTGTGGGGTTCCCAGAGGCGACTTATATAACTCGGACACCAAATGTCGCCACATCCTCACACGAAATATAAGAAGACCATGCCCATTATTTGGTTTCGTTCATGCATGGATTACTGCTCTCTCCTCTGGGACGGATCTGCGACAATACCAGCTTGATGCAATTGAGACGATTGACATACAGGCCAAGAGGCTTACTGGCAACCATGCACTGGTCGCATCAAAGCTCCATAGCATCGAACATCGACGCCGAGTTGCCAGCCTGTCGGTTTTTTGTCGGTTACATTTCGGGAAGTGTGCGATGGAACTGAATAATTTGATTCCACCTAGCTCTTTTCATCATCGGACTACAAGACGTATGGCAATGCATCATCGGTACATGGTGGACATCCCGCACATACGCACAAAGCGTTTTACGAATACTTTCATTGTGCGCACAGCTAAGGAGTGGAATTCTCTGCCGGAGTCATTGTTTCCTGATAGCTACAACCTTAGCGTCTTTAAGTCAAGAGTGAATAGATAACTTCTAGATAAGCTTGCTTCACCGTCAACCACATCATTGCTTACCATCAGGCGAGATAGTGGTCAAACGCGTGCCTAACGTTAAATAAATCAAAAAAGAGAGAGGTGTCTCAAAAGTTGGAACGGAGTTCGATTCATTAAATTTACAGTCTTTCAGTTTCGTAAAATTTGACGAAACTGAAATAACAACAACATAGCTGATGCTCAGTGTAAACACACACTATAGCGGCTGCTAGCGTAGGTACGGTATGTGTCTAGTCAGCGCGCGCTCGTACGTCTTCGGTTTTCTTCGTGCGCCTCCGGCTCCCTCTTCAGCGTCTTCCTTTTGTGCGGATCTTTGCTTGTACTATACTGCATGCAGCCCGCGGTGCCTCGCACAATTTATCACGCAAAAATGATTGTTTTTTATATAAAAAGGCTATTTAAACGATAAAATTATAAATATTTATGCATATTCTCAAAATTGATGGCAAGCTGAATTGATTGAAAATAGTAGATTGTTGCATCGAGCGCAAAGTGAGTTTGATTGATGCATGACTAAATTAACACGAGTGCATTAATTACTCACTTTAGCGAGTTGCGTAATCTACTTTTCTTCCAACTACATACTCTACCTGCTCTGCCTGCTCTACCTGCTCTACATGCTCTACCTGCTCTACCTTCTCTACCTGCTCTTCCTGCGCTAACTGCTCTACCTGCTCTACCTGTTCTACCTGCTCTACCTGCTCTACCTGCTCAACCCACTCTACCTACTCTGGTACCCTAACTACTCTACCTACCAACCAACCAACCAACCCAACCAACTCTACCTACTCTACTTACACTACCAACTCTACCTACTCTACCTACACTACCTACACTACATACTCTACCTTCTCTACCTACTCTACCTACTCTACCTATATAATATTAGTATAGATAAAAATACAAAACAGTGCATTAATGAAAAACAGTGCAACAATGAGATTTCATATAACATTTCTGCACTGTTTTGGTTCTAAGCAAAAAATACGTCCGTTGTGATCAGTTTTGTAGTGACTAATGATAACATTACTACGTAGTTGGAAGAAAAAGTTTTAGTGTCAAGGTTTTTCTTTGTTACACTTTTTTCGATCTAGCCCCTCAGCCCGCAAACAAATCAGAACTATAACGTGCGATAAGAAACTCCGTTCCAATGAAACTTAAGCAGTTTAAGAAAATGTATTTCTAAAGCTCTTATAATCTCTTATTACAGACACAGCCTAGTGATAAAATATGTTCATGCTACAAAATTTTAAGAATTTATCTTTTGAGAAATGACTTATTGGGATAAAAACTCTTCAAAGGGAAATAATAATGAAGACGAGAAAGTTGCTGGCTATGCAAAGTGAGCATCTTTTTAACGAGGCTCGGCATCGAAACTGCTAACTCGTAATTATTGTTTAGGAGTAGATAGGTAGATGTTTAGAAGAAATAATAAAAATTTCCAGGAATATCTTTAACATTATTCGGGGTACTCTTTTTAATCTCTACAAAAACACAAGCAAACAAAACATACCTCTATAATTATGCACGAAGTTTGTCGCCCTTATTATGCTGTCCAGAAGCATCTTTAAAATAAAGCAACGTTTGCCACGTCGTTCCATCGAAACTTCGATCTGTGGCGGGGGCCCATCTAACACACCGAAGCCCCTCGGTACCTCGAAAAGACATGGTGAACATCCCACCCATACGTACAAAGCGTTTTGCGAATACTTTCATTGTGCGCACAGCTATGGCACTCCTTACTCCGGCAGGGAATACTACTGTATTCCGGAGACTTTGTTTCCTGATAGCTACAACATTGGGGGTCTTTAAATCAAGAGTGAATAGGTTACTTCTAGACAAGCGTGCTTCACCGTCGACCACATCATCGCTTACCATCAGGCGATATAGTGGTCAAACGTCAAACTGACATTTCGGATAAACAGAAGTTCTAAAGACGGAAATCAGTCTTAGGGCTCTTACAATTTAGGCTTTTGGTGTCGGACTGCTGCAGCGCTGCAGCGGTGCGGGTGTCGTGCTGCGCAAGGCCGGTTGATTTTTCTCATGTAGATATCATAATTTTCGCAAAACACAAATCTAGGTAGTGTATAAGTAACAGATCTAAATGAAGCTCAGGTTAGAATAAATTGAAGCAACAAGTCGTTTGCACATAAAATAAGAAATGTTTTCAGGAATTACGGCCATTTTGTTCAGGCTACAGGTTCACAGCGTTAAATTAGGAATGGCCATGAATTTTTTCAAGTACCCTGAGTTTATGGCTTAAGTTTTTGGTAAAGGGCGTGCGTTGTGAACCATTTGTAGTACTTAGCTTCATCTGTCATCATGTTACGAAAGCTGAAATATTGAGGTAAATGTACACTAGCATTATATGATGAGTATCGTTTTGTTTTTCATTACGCCTGAATTGTATTTAACTTACTAGCTTGAGCCAGCGGCTTTGCCCGCGTGAAAAGTGTTTTGTTATTCCAAGGGAAAATATACCGGGATGAAAAGTAGCCTATGTGCTATTCCAGACTATAATCTATCTCCGTGCCAAATTTCAGCCAGACCCGTTCACCTGTTCTGGCGTAATTGAGTAGCAAACATACATTCATCCAAACTATTCTAACCACACAAAATTATTCTGTTTGTATATTTTAGTCACTTTTTAGGGTTCCGTACTCGATCGACTTTTGATCTCAAAGTTCAAACTCAAATTAATGGCTGCCAGACTCGAAAATCAGAGAAGAAGGCTAGACGTGACAGATATTCCGAAATTCAAGTCTCTAGTGGAACACAACTGGGCTAAATGGGCGAACACGGATTTTGATAGCGAACCACCGGAAGAGCTTTGGAACAGAGCAAAATCCCTTATAGAGCTGGCGGTCTCAGGATCTAAAACACCAACTGTGACACATATACGGCAACACTGGATGACGGATAAAACCTTTGCACTTGTTGAGGAGCGACGAAAAATGAAAGCAGCCGGTGCAACTGTTCAAGCCTGTAATGAAAAGTCTGCCCAGATCCAAAGGAAATGCAGACAGGATCATAACGCCTACCTCCGCCATATATGTGAGGAAATAGAAGCTCATGCAGGTTGGTACGAGTCGAGAGACCTGCACCACAAAATCCGGCTTATAACTAAAGCGCTCCCATCTAAAAGTTGGGCCATTGAAGACGGTAATGGTCAAGTGGTCAGCGATATAGAGCAGATTTCTGAGGCTTGGAGATGTTACTGTAGGTTACTGTTTGAGGATCCACAATTGGAAGTCTTTACACCTACAGAACCTGAGAGTGATACACTGGAGCCAGACATTCTTGAATCTGAAGTCAGAGCTGCCATTAAGCATTTGAAGAATGGAAAAGCTACGGGTTCTGATACCATCCCAATTGAGACTATTCGAGCATTGGGGGAACGCGGCGTTCAGATCTTTAAAATCATCTGCAATAAGATATGGTTGGCAGGAAAATGGCCGACTGAATGGGCTCACACTGTTTTCATTCCTCTCCACAAAAAGGGTTCCACCAAAAAGTGCAGTAATTACCGTCTGATTGCACTGATCAGTCATGCTAGCAAAATATTGCTGCACATACTTAACGAACGGCTGAAGGCACACTTGTCGAAAGAAATCGCACAAGAACAAGCTGGATTTGTGAAGGGAAAGGGAACTCGAGAGCAAATTTTCATTGTCCGTCAGGTTATCGAGAAGGCACGAGAATTCAATAAGCCGACCTACATATGCTTTGTTGATTTCTCAAAAGCGTTTGACTCCGTGAAATGGCCAACCCTGTGGAGGACGCTACTGGAAATGGGCACACCAAAACATCTTGTGCACCTTCTTAGAGAACTCTACGAAGGAGGAACTGCATCAGTGCGAACAGATAGCCACATTTCGGATAGCTTTCATCCCAGTGCAGGTGTCCGCCAGGGATGTATCGTATCGCCTCTTTTGTTTAACATCTACACGGAGCTCATTATGCGAATCACCCTCGACGGCTGGACTGATGGTGTTGCAATTGGCGGCTACAAAATTGCGAACCTTCGCTACGCTGATGACACAACATTGTTTGCGACTAGTGCTGACCAAATGGAGGAACTTCTCCTTAAGATGGAACGCGTGAGTCTTGCATTCGGATTGAAGATCAACCGGAGTAAGACCAAAATAATGATTGTGGACCGTAGCAACAACAACTCGTCGGCTGTGACACAGATTGCCAACTGTGACGTAGTTCAGTCCTACATATATCTTGGCGCTATGATTGCGGGCAATGGCGGTTGCGTGGATGAGGTGAAAAGGCGAATGGCGATGTCTAGACGGGCAATGGATAAGTTAAGGAAAATATGGAGAAATCGTGGTATAACAAAAGCTACTAAGATCAGGCTCGTCCGTGCGCTTGTTTTCCCCATATTTTTGTACGCAGCTGAGACATGGACACTACGAGAACTGGAACGGAAAAAGATAGATGCTCTAGAAATGTGGTGTTGGAGAAGAATGCTTGGCATTTCTTGGACAGAATTCCGCACTAACATCTCCATACTCCAAGAACTCGGCATCAAGCAGCGTCTATCAGCAATATTACAGTCTCGCATACTGAAATTCTTTGGCCATGTCTCGAGGCGGAATGGCGACTCCATTGAGCGCCTGGTGGTGCAGGGCAGAGTGGACGGTAACAGGCCACGCGGGAGGTCACCGATGAGGTGGACCGACCAAATTAAATCTGCGATAGGAGGTCCAGTAAATGAATGCGCTAAACTTTCATCTAACAGAGCCAAATGGAGAGAGATCGTCAGGCGTGCGACAAGAACACCAGCGATCGGACAAAATTCATCGTGACCACGACCGCCCTGTCAAGAGCGAAACGAATAAGAAGAAGACTCGAAGGGTCCAAACGGGACCCTATAGCTGTCACTCACGTGTCCGTTCGTCTGTTCGTCGTCTGTCACAAGGGTTTTTAAGCCAAACGATTACAGCTACAGTCTTAAAATTTTCAGTTTAAGCATCTTGTTGACCCAAAGCCATACAAATTGTCAAAAAATATTTTAAATGTTTTTAAGGAGGGCTCTCATACAGATAAAGGGAGCGTAAAAAAAATATTACCTACCCTATCGTGTGGGGTATCGTTGATGAACTCGTTTATTTTTGTGGTATATTTGATGATATAATGGTTTGCAACCTATATTTTTTGGATTAATATGACATTACATCTGTTTGTAACATATTTTAAATCATTATACAATTTGCTACAATGATTTAATTATTCTTTAAGTGACAATTTTACTGCAATTATGTTCCACCAATGCCTGTAATTATGTACCCAATATTCTACACAATGTTAACTGTTTGGGAATAAATAAATTAAATGAGATGTATAATTGTAATCAACATAAGTTGTGTTGCGGGTGACCTATTTATAATAAGTTGTGATTTAGAACTATTCAGTGTGTCTGTTAATTGCTTTTATTTATAATTTTTGTGTCAAATTATAACTTTTGCATGCCTCTTGGTAAAATATGGCTGAACCTACTTTTTATCTGTTTTTCACCATGTACTGTACCCATATTTGCAAAATAAAGAATTACTTACTTACTTACTCGTTGAGTGAGATACAACTGTATTTTATGTTTTAAAATATATTGAAAAACAAAGGAATGAGAAGGCACCACAATCAGCTTTATTTACAAAATTTTGTTCCGAAGAATTTATTAACTTCCCATTGACCTATGAACTAGAAAAGTTGTGATAATATTTATTATTACGTATATTTTACTAACAACCAATATCAAAATCCATTTTTACTTAGAAATTCCCTCAATTTTTCTATTACAACCAACTTAATTTTGCGTTTTGGTACGGAACCCTAAATGTGCGACACGCACTTGGCCAGTTTTTATTAAGTTTAAGGCTTCTTTAGTCTTAAATAAACCTATTTTTTTCGTCTAGACAGTAAGTAGACGTTTGAGTTGTAGCGTGAGTTTTTTTTAGAACGATAATGAATATTTATAACAATTTGAAAATATAATAGGATTCGGCTTTTAATAATGTTTATTATACGAAACATTAACTTTTTTTTTAAACTTTAATATTAAGGCTATGTTAAATGTAATGGTAAATCATTTTAGTTTAAACTGTATTTTTTATTTGAGAAAAATTGCAAAGTAAAAGTGATGTGACCAGCTTAACGCTGGTTACTACTATTATGTCGTTCGTTGACTTGAATGTGCCCTGGCAGTAAAGAGTGAGTCATGCTCTCTCAATCTCTCTGATGATGGCACGTGTGTTAGATCATTCGGTTCCCTTCATGATGGTTGAGCTGAGTGGTGCCAATCCATGCGTCATGTTCGTGAACGGGTGCCATCCGTTGGGATTGGTCATAACTTGGCTGTCTCGGCCTGTTTGAATTAATTATTGTATTTTGGGGTTGTTTGTTTTACTCTTGCTTTTGCTTGCATGTCCATTTATATCGTTCTCACATATATATGTAATTTTCTAACAAAAATTATGTATGCGAATGTGGAACTAGCTTCATTTTAGTTTATTTTTGTTGAAAATTCAAAGGTACCTTTAAATGGTTTAGTTGAAATAGAAATATTTTGCTTTTGATTTTGACTCCAATAAAGTTGGGTAAAGGCTGGACAGGTTGATTGATGTTGAGCTAAGCTGAACTGAGGTTAGCTGTGGCTTGGACAACCACGGTGAAGCGAAGAGGAACCCGAGGAGGGGCCGCTCGTCAGGGCTTTTGCCGATAAGCCGACGACGTAGCGGCCAACCCCAGAGGAGGGTCCGGAGACGGACAGCCGCGGCGGGTTCGCGGATGTATGCTAACGCGTTCCCGTGTTCCCGCCATAAGCGGCACAGGAGGACACCGTGGAGTTTTAGTGGGTTAGAGTCCCTATCTCCCCGTGGTAGCGTAGTATGCATGAGCATATCTACTGAACTACGCTGAACTGGGGTAGGTTAGGTTAGCAACATTTTTCTTCGAAGCTTTCAAATTTAATCGAAGCTTCAATTTACTTTCATAATTATGACCGTAGCGACAAAAAGTTTATGAATAGTTGTCAACGTTGAAAGTTTAATAGCTAGACAATGAATATTTACTCACGACTCGTGGACAATTAATCAAACGAGTTTGTCGCGGCAATTATTATCAAAGTTGTTAGTGCATTTAACTACAAAACAACGACGAAAATCTGTTTCTGAATGACTTTATTTGCCTTAACTTTTTTTGGGCCTTTTGCCTGATACTTTTGCTTCCGCTACTGCAACGCTTGCCCAGGTCGTTTGAATACCTGGCTCGTGACCCACCTACGCTATTTCTGCCACCCATTCTGCAGCAAACGCATATTTTGATATGACCACAATGAAGAACTCGTACCAGATTAAATAAAATCAATAATATATCCACGTAGGTAACTAGGTACCATACTAATCTATCAAAGTCATTGTTGAAAAATCTCCCAACAGCGACAAGAATCTCCACATCAATGTTGAAACAATAGCAAAGATGCTCTACTTCATTATTCCTTAATTACGGCCTTTGCTAATGGCTGGTGGAGCATACTTCGGGACAGGGCTTTCTATTGTGACGTCACGAACTGCTATTGTTCCTGGTCGTTCATAGGCACGGTGTTGTAACGAGCAGATTATAGGGAATTTTTATTGGGTGTAGTACACAGAATCTGATTAGTAATTTAGATCTCATAAAACTAATCTTATGTTAGAGATCAAAGTGAGTTTACGGAAAGACTTAATATTAGGGGCCTTATTTGTAAAAAAAATCTCTGAGCTCTTTAGCACCTGATCAGCTCATACTGAAATAAAATTGGCTTATGTTTAACTAACCACCAGATCTAGTAAAATGTAACGGCAAAAAATCACTTTATATTGCCAAAAATATTAAATGGTCTTCAAAATTAAATCCATTTTAGCGTAAAAGTAGAACAAAAATTTACAACTTGTGATCCAACTTAAAACAACCAACTCCAAATTATGATTGTTTAATCCAAAAATAGTTAAGGAACACAAAAAAAAAAAAAACTGTTAGCAACTTGGAAGTAGCGCTCGCCGGCCGCTGCCACGGCACCGCTCGCTTCGCTCGCTCGGCTCGCGCGCGGTTGGTCACAGATCTAACCTAACCTAACCTATTTCACAACCAATAATTTACTATTAAAATTTGGTGACCAATTTACTAAATTTGGTTATCATAGTACAATTTTAGGTAATAGAGGTTATGGTCACAAGGTTATTTTTGGTGGTCATTATATTTATACCCGTTAAAATTCTCGAATTAAACATCTGCTAAATCAAACATGAACAGCGTCGTATTTTTTTTTTTAAATTAGGGATTATCTACGTTTTAATTTTGACAGATTTTAGAGTGACAACAGTAGCTTTTTAAATAGTAATGTGAAAAGGGATATATGATTTAATGAAATATTATTTGGTCCATAAAACTGTAGAAAGGAACCAAACTCGCTAGATTTGAAAAAGCCCACAATTCACTATTGTCACAGATAATATACTTAATTCTAACATACAGATGCCTCATCCCATACAAAGAAACCGTGCCGACTTAACTAGCTTTTTACGTCTGATTAAACCCAAATTTTTTTTATTCGTTTCTGTTCCACGGCGATAGATAGATGGTGTAAGCAGCGCCTTGCAAGAAACAAAGTTTATTATATTATGTTCAATTCCAGAAAATGTTAATGTTACACACAATTCAATAAGAAATCGGTATATATTGCGCCATCTATTGATATTTATTTGAACCAAATTTTCTTTCCTTGACACAAGGATCCCAGATACTGTAGATTAATCTATTGTTATATTAATATTATTATATAAATTACTAATAAAACTATAGGTGTACAGGTACATACCTAGGTATCTAAATAGGTCTATGAATTGGTCACCTTGAAAGTTGTCCTCTCACATTCACTTCACACAAGTCAATGCACTGGTCCAATCTTCCTTTAACCTTCAGAAGTCCCGACAGCCAACAAGTTCAAAAGCAATTTATGAAACAGCAAAACAGTGATTCAATCCCTGAAGTATTCCCCAAAAATTACTATATATACGAAAGCATTAAAAGAACAGTTAATTACACCAACTCGTAAAATCATAGTTCACCCAACCAAAACGGTTTATAATGACATTTAAAACGAAATTATCCAGCATTTTAATGCTCCACAAAATTACCAAACTTTTAGTAGTCGTAAGAACTCAGTCAACCAGCTACCATGACCTCTGCAACCCGCATTGTTTCAGTAAAATTCTAAGCAAGCGTAACACTCATAGGAGTTTACAGGTATCTAGGTAAAGTGGTTGTTCACGCTAACATAATTATGAATTCCTTTGTTATCCACAGTTTGTGACATCCATCTAAAACATATGACAGTCTTGTTAAAACTATAATTTACTTACAAACAAGATTTTAGTTGCTGCATTGGCATTTGTTGTAATTCACTTAGTTTGAATTTGAATTAGAGTGAATTTCGGATTGAAGTGGGTGGTGAGAATTAATTTTGGCAAGTTTAAAACTGAATAAATTAATATCTTTTGTCAAAGTTTATTTCATAAACAAACAACATTTATTGAACTTAATTTTGTTATGAAATTAATGTTTGCGAATGTGGTATTTTGAAAATGTGATGATTTGCGATTATGGTGTTTTGAGATTATAATATTTTGAGAATATGTTATTCAGAGACGCAGTGACAGAAACTGTCACATTTATAATATTAGAAGCCTATTAAGAGCGGACTCTATTCAACAGGCATTTGAAAAATAGGTATTTGATGAAACTATTGCCGTCGCGTCACCTCCAACCTCACCCCGTAAAGTGCGAAAGGGACAACTGCAGCTCAGGCTGATTTTACCTACAAAAACTTTGACTAAAAGACGTTTCGTATTCTGCTGTTTTCTTCATGAAAACTGGTCTGATCTAAAAAACTCTTATATCATAATTTAGAGGAAAAGTATATCTATGCTCCTATCATTTCTTTTTTTGTAAAAACTTATAAATTTTGTCTGAAAGTCTTCTGAACATGGCGGTAAAAACGGGCATTTTTTCGGATTTTTGGATTGTCATATTTCTTTTTGTGATTATGTTTTGGAAAAAAGGAAATGATACAGGCACGAATTAATTAGACCTAGATTTTATGGTACGGGACCGGTCAATGTGGCGACGCTTGGGGCAGGCCTATGTCCAGCAGTGGACGTCTTTCGGCTGATATGATGATGAGATTTTATGGAAAAATATCATTGCTCTAGAGTAAGAAAACAGCAGAATGTGTTTGTATGGGGAAAGTATCACTAGAGTCCCCTCTTAATAGAAAAGGATAGAATTAGAGAATGCTCGGTTTTTGATGCTATTTCTCGGAAACTATTGCGTTATTTGGTTTCACATTTCAGTGTTTCAAGCTTAAAGCCTTCAATTACTAGGAAAGCGGTGAAATCGGATCAGACAGTGTTTCAAAAAACTGTGGCTAAGTCCACTGTACAGTTATGTGATTTGGGAATGTCTGATGCAAACGTACTTTCCTTCGGGGAATACTGGCATGATGTGATGGTGTAAATAACAGATGGCATGTCTTTTAGGAAACCCAATAAGTAATCTTGTAGCATCTTTTCCCCACAGTTTCTTTCCTATGGTCGGTGGTTTAAGAACCTTGCGTTTTCTGCGATATAATGTGATTTTTAATTTCGTAGACTAAATTGACAGTTGGCAATGACCTTATTTTTTTAAATGTTGCAAGAGCGGAGCGTAGTGTTGTAGGTAAAACTCAATCATAATTGATTCATCGAATCGATGTGACATGACTTCTCAATTTAATTTTACTAATTAGTGTAAATAATTGTTTTATGAATATAAACGTAATATATTTAAATATAACAGTATTCATACACATAGTACATACATTTTTATTGTGTTAAATATGAAAATAACAATCAAATAAATGCTATCGATAAAATAAAGTCTGACATAAATGAGTAGGAACTAAATAAGAAAGAAAGAAAGAAAGAAAGAAAAATATTTATTTGTGACCCGCACAGGAGACACGAGAAAATAAGCATACACTTAAACAATAATAAAATAAAAAAACTCTGTGCGAGACCAAAAAGGCTCCTATCTCAGCATGTGCAGCGATATCTAAAAAAGGTAATAACGCTGCGCTGATATTCTGATAGGGCCTACTGTTGATGCCACGGACACACTTACGGAAACAGGACTTATAAAATAAAATAAAATAGAAGAATATATAAATAACAAACAAAATAGAATAAAACAACAATAAGGGCCGCTAGTTTCTCAATATTTTTTTTTTTTCCGTAAAATACTTAGAATAATCAGGATTGTCAGGATACGATACTCTTTTTATGTAACGATAAAGTGACAACCCAAATGCCAGTTTAGTCTACGAAATAAAAAATCACAGTATAGTGTTAGTGCAGTTTTCAATCAGTACAATTTTAATCATCAACAAAATTTTTAGTATAATGATCATCCTTAAAACTACCACTTTAAATATAACAGACTAGCGGAGGCCTCGCGGTTTCACCCGCGTATTTCCCGTTCCCGTAGGAATACAGGGATAAAAAGTAGCCTATGTCACCCGGGGATAATGTAGCTTCCCAACGGTGAAAGGATTTTTGAAATCGGGCCAGTAGTTTCGGAGCCTATTCGGTACAAACAAACGAACAAACAAAAACTCTTTATAATATTGGTCTGAATATGAATGAATGAGCTGCGCTTCAGGAGAAGGCAGAGCAAGACCCAGTCCCGCGCTAGGAATTAAACTGTGTTACAGCACTCCTCCATCACTTACAAAAAAGTTAGTAGCAGGAGGATTTTGACTCTCTGATTTCTCATTTTAGGCAAGCCTGTTTATATGGAATCAGTATAATAAAAAACTAATCTATACTTCTTCTTCTTCTTCTTCTTTAATCGGTCCCTTATTACTGAGAATCGCGGTCACTGGACCCCTTTAAGCGGACAATCTGCCTCCATCGATGCCGGTCCAAAGTTGCCATCACCACCTGCTGAAATTTGCTTGAGGACGTAGCTTCTTTCACTTGGTCAGACCATCGTGTTGGAGACCGGCCTCGTGCTCTTTTCCCTTCGGTATTGCCAACAATGACCAGTTTTTCTAGACTTCTATCTCCCCTTCGCATTAAGTGACCGAAATAGGTCAAAATACGCTGTAGGCATACTGTAGACAACCTGGTCTTGATATCGAGTTGGGCAAGGATAGACACATTTGTGCGTTTGGCTGTCCATGGTATTCGGAGCATCCGCCTCCAGCACCACATTACGAAAGCGTCTACCCTCTGTCTTTCCCTTGCTCGGATTGTCGACGTCTTAGCTCCATAGAGGAAAATGGGGAAAATTAATTAGCTCTGACTAAACGGGCTTTGGTTTCTTCTTTTTTAGTATTTTTTAGTTTTCTTCTTTTTAATCTATACTAATAATATTATAAAGAGGTAAAGTTTGTGAGTTCGTGTGGTTTTAGGGGGGTCATCTGTGGATCTACTGAACCGATTTAGATGAAATTAGGCATGGAGATAGTTTGAGACATACACAGTATTGGAGTGTGTGTGTGTAATGTATGTATGTGCATGTGATGTATGAATGTCGAAGGGAATTATAAAATGATCGAATAAAAAAAAATTACGACTGATGATGAGCTACTGTTTTAACAACTTGAGCGGTATGAATTTGAGTAAACGAAAAATTAACTATAATAACGAAGAATATTGATTAATAATAAAATCCAGAACGAGCTTACAAAAAGTGGGTTGTGACTAATCCATTTCAGATATTAAAATTTTAGCCGTGCGACTAAATTGATAAGTGAGCGACTAGAAATGCGCGGGTGTTCGGGTGTATTCGTGTTTTTAACGAATTAGTCCAAGAGCGAGCGAAGCGAGCTCGGGAACTTAGAGCCCCGCCCAGCGGGACTCCGTCGACAAACTTTATTTTCAAGTCAAATATTATGAAGCTTCTCATTTAGTATTTTAAGTAACTCAAAATAATGTTTGTAAGTTGCTGTTCTGTTGATTTCTCGTCACTCGCAGTCACTCACTAAGTAATACTATAACGTAAATTAATGATTTTAGTCACTCAAAACTTTAATTTACAGTCACCCGTTTAATTAATACCCTTAAGATATTAATATACTTGTACCGAGTTGGTTTTATAAATGTTTAAATTTTTATTCGAGTTATTTTAATTATTTAATGCGTTTCTATTTACTAGAGATCTTGCAATTATTATCTATTGATGTATGAGATTTTCAGTGTCTATATAGGAATAATTTAATTGTAAAAGCCATGATTTAAGTTTCTATTTAAACTCGTTCTGTTTTAATTGGTAAATTTTAAGACTTTGTTAGCTTAGCTTTTGTTAGCTTTTTCAACTTGTACTCGTAGGTATAACTGCTCTCACTGGACGCCTTAAAGCTCCAGAGTCTCGAACATACACGCCGAGTTGCCAGCCTGTTAGTTTTTTATCGGTCATATTTCGGGGAGTGTGCGACGGCACTGCACAATTTGATTCCGCCTAGCCCTTTCCATCATCGGACTACAAAACGTACGGCCATCGGTACATGGTAGACATCCCCCCCATACGCACGAAGCGTTTTAGTAATACTTACATTGTGCGCACAGCTAAGGAGTGGAACTCCCTTCCGGAGTCTTTGTTCTCTGATAGCTACAACCTTGGGGTCTTTAAGTCTAGAGTGAATATGTTTCTTCCAGGCAAGTGTGCTTCACCGTCGACCACATTATCGCTTAACATCAGGCGAGATAGTGGGATTATAAAAAAAAGCTTTATTGTGTAAGAGACCGCTAGCAACCATGTAATGGCGTTTAGCCATTGTCGTTCTGTGTCTCACTGAGGGAGCAGACTATATCCGATCGAGGTTTTATTTTGATAGATCGAAGGGTCGTAATTTATATTTTTGTGTTTCTTTGTTATAGTCTGCTGTCCCAATAGTTGTTTGATCATCAAGACATCTGTTTCATTGTAAAACCTGTACGTAAGGTACCGAAAGATCTTGTTTGGTCATTACTTTGAGGACATCTCTTTGTGCTTTTTCTAAAGGTAAAAGGTATACTTTTGGCAGCCCCAAAATAATTATTGAAATAAAGGCAGCACTTCTAGGTATTACAATCGGCAAACAATAAATTTTTCCTTTATACATTATTGGTTTAGATCCGTCCGGAGACGCTTTTTGCTAACCAATGTAGGCTGATTAAATGTAGTGAAGATTTACTGCGACGATCTAAAATAAATTGGGATATAGGCAGTATGCAAAACGCCAGGAACAGTGGGAGGCTTTGGGGAAAACCTGGGCCCAGCATAAGGATATTTTAGGTTGAAAAAGGGAGGATTTTTTTGAAGCAAAAATCTGCTACATTAAATTACATAACAGTGTAAAAAATATAATTTCAAAGTTCAACAGCTCATAAAGGAAGCTAGTTCAATATGTAATTTAACGACCGCATATTTGGGTAACGACTCATAGCGATGTGTCGAGGTTTTGATGTTTTATATCGATGTTTATAGCATCCCAGTGATTTATTTTATACTCTAATGCTCAATGTTATATTGACAACACTCACGCACATAGTAATGTATAAAGCAACATATCCTTAAAATAATGTTGCCATAATCTTTACATCGTTTCTTAATTATAGCTCGGGGACTAATCTTTTGCAAAATTTCGGTCCAGTACACGTGGCCTATCCCAAAGGAACCGTGCACTTTTTCATAACTCCTTCAGTATTGCCGGATCCAGTATTACCTTGTTTTTTCATAGCCTTATTCAAAATCAATTTTGTTATTTCATATAGGCCTACATGGGCACTTATAAAACGTCGACAAAAGGTACACGGTTCGGGTTGGTCGTTTCCTATGGAGAAGAACCGGCAAGAAACTCCATGGTTACTCTTTTAAAAAATGGTTTGGTTTTACAATATTTCCTTGTTACAGCATTAGTACTTGTATATGGGGGGACAACGTAGGCCCGACAATAAGTCGTAAGAAAAACAAAAAAAAAAGATTACATATTATGTAAACAAAAGAAAATAAAACGAATTAAAAAGTTAACAAATGTTAACAAGCATCTAGAAGGCCTACAATGTTCACACATTTACAAAAGAATCTATACAAAAGTAAAATAAAAAAAGACTAAATCTAACATGTGTTATCACATGTCCAATGTTGTTATCAGTGCTGTTACTATTCTTAGCAAAGCTATAAACTATCCTTAGCTTGTATCCTACAGCCGGGTAAAGACAAGTCTCTGCCTTAAGCGATCTCTCGCCAATTTTGACATTCAGATCTTCAAAACACCTGTTGGAACCTTTTAAAATATATAACAATTGGCCTCTTTATAAAATTAGTTTATATTGAAAACTAAAATATATTTATCCATGATAAAAATCATGATTTTATCAATTCATAAACGACTGCTACGATACTTGTACGAGGCTGCTACGTCTCTGCTACGGCTGTGCTACGCCGTTGCTACAGCAATTTGTTGTAGCAACGATGATATACAACTGGGTCAGAGAATCAAAGTGAAATTATAATTTCATAGATATTTACTACTTCACGACGCAGTCTATCGTTACAATAAATTAATCGATTATTATATTCACGACCCTACTCTAGGTTTAGGTATTTTTATGAACACACACACATCGTATATAAAATAATTTATATTTCCCCTTTGACAGTTTTGATCGTAAAATTTCTCCACCGCTATAATTATAACGTTATTTTATGCCTGCCTGAGACAGAAAATTTCAATGAAAATTTGATATTGTTGCCATCCCGTATCAGAAAGAAGATAAAATTATTATCAAAATCAATTTCATGGTGAACTATCTTCTGCCCGCGTAAAAAGTGTTTTATCATTATCAAGGGACCACACTATCGAGAAAAAAATCCTATGTCCTTCCTAGGGTTTCAAACTATATACCAAATTTCATCTAAAACGATTCAGCCGGTTAGTTGTTAAAAAGTTGACAAACAAACAAATAAAGTTACTGTCGCATTTTTAATAATAGTATGGATGGATGGATGTATCTTCTTTCAGAATAGACAGTGATAGATGATTATTCTTTTTAGCAGAAAGCCAAACTTCTTCTGCCCATCTTCATCTTTTTAACCCCCGCCGGAAAAAGAGTTATAAGTTTCTCGTGTGTTGCTGTGTATCTGTGTGTCTGTCTGTGGCATCATAGCGCCTTAACGGATGAACCGATTTTGATTTACTTTTTTTATTTGATAGGTGATTTTGTCGAGAGTTAGCTATGTTTGAATAAAATTGGTTCAGCCGTTCAAAAGTTATGGGCGTTTTACTGTTTGAATCGGGGTGTTTCCGCAAGATAAATGTGTCGGGGGTTCTTGAAATTTTGAAAAATTTTACTTGTTTAACTTAAAATATTGCTTAACTCTACGACTTTCGAATACCAATTAGCAAAACTACAATAACAATCCAGCAATTGAAAATCATTTGTCAACCAGCAATTGAAAAAATTTGTCTTAAACAATCAAAATTCTACTATTGACAAAGTTTTAACAAGTTGCGATACCCAACGAAACCACGAACTAGTTGAAGAATATGGGGAAGCTCGCACGTCTCGAGTTACAAGAGCTGGGATTAGAAACTCTCCATCATCCGCCATACTCACCATACCTTGCGCCTGCCGACTTCTATTTTTTCCAGAATATGGATAACTTTTTGGCAGGAAAAAATTCAATACCCAAGAGACAGTACAACATGCCTTTGAAGTATTTGTTGCCGCCCGTTCAGCTGATTTCTTCAAGAAACTGCCACTGCGTTGGCAAAGATGCTTCGATATCATGGGTGATTACTTTGATTAATAGACATTAAAAATATAGAAAAAAAAAAGCTAACTTATTTCATAAAAACACGGCAATTTCATAGGTAAAGACCAATACTTTTACTTTTACTACGGGGTTAACTCTGAAATATGATAAAACAAAATGTTCAGTACATTTATTACGTTTTCATAACTCAAGAAGTTAACTTCAATGAAGGACGCAGTTTTACTTGCGGCGATTTTATACTAGGTTCCATAGTAAAGTTTTTCATATTTATGAGTACCTATTTTCAGCTCCTGAAATATTATTTATATTTTTTTTTTCAGCATGCGTCGTCCTACCACAGGGTATACCTACGTCTTTCCACTTTACAAAATGTGATAGAATTGTAGTCTTTTAATTTGAGCCTCTTTATTGAACTCATACCGCTATCTCCTACTAGACCTACCTGATATATTGACAATGAATCATGTCACCCTGTATACATTATATTCTACATGCGACGGGATATTGTCCGTGCAATATAAATTGTAAGCTAGGTTCGATGCTAACCGCCGTTTATGCGCTCCAATGAACGTTATAAATGATATATTGACGGTTTTCGCATACCTATTGTGATAATAATATTGAAATTCTTTGCAGTCTCGATGGAAAAGTATTTTTGTGATGATAGATTTAGGAGTTGACTGAGAAAGTATAAAAAAGCCTTTTATTCAAAAACCAGAGAAATACAGCAAAAAAATCAGTAAAAACTTCATAATTTATCGAATGTTTCTGATTTCAGTGTGCCTCTTGGTGTTGGGGTTTGGAACGAAATCATAGCGTGATCTAATATTAATTTTTGTCAAGAGTTGTCACCGCGCTCGATAGATGGCGTTGGCGTCGAATTAGATCGCGCTATGGTTTCGTTACCGCGAAAAGTGTAAGAGATCAGAATTTTATTTTTTTTGTGTGTGAACCTATTGTGAACCTATTGTGTTCTTGGGATATAATATACGCTATTATACCGATATAGTGCTATATTATTTATTCCTCGCCGTAATTGGACCCTTCTTAGTGAAGTATAAAATACATGGTCCTTCGAACTGGATTGGTCGGGAGTGTGTGTGGTGGTTTCCAGAGGTGGTAGTGTATCACCACCCTTCGCGTCGTTACTGGGCAGTGGATCGCTGTCCAGATCAGCCCCTTCAACGGGCACCAGGTGAGGTGTCCAGGAGTTGGAGGAGGAACCGATTGGAGCCGGGAGCAGCCAGGTGGAGCGTGGACGCAGCCAACCTGGTACCCAGCAGTCGGAGGATCGTCGCGAGGGAGGATTTCGTCGAATAGAGGGCGCCACTTGTATGGTGCAGTGCTGCGCGCTGCGAAGAAGGCGCTTGCGGCTCGTGGTGCAGTACAGCACGCGTGCCGGCTGTGGCTCGGGTGCAGTACAACAATAAAGTGTCAGTGAGTGAAAATAAAAAATCGTGAGTACATTTGAATTATAACTTAGATCAGGAAGTTTAGTGTTTACATCAATCAAGAATCTCAAAAAGTGCGCGTAATTTGGACTTTAAATTTAACATTAACTTTAATGGTTTTTATTAGCTTAGGACTTGTAATTGTTTTATGTGAAAAGCGGTTCTGACGGGGAATCCATGCCCGATTTTAGAACCAAATAAAAGTTGTTCCAAACACTTGTAAAATTTTGGGATTTGTTGGATAACTTTAAACATAAAACAAATCTATTTTTTGTGACTTGTGTTTTGATTGTGTTGATAAAAGTTGTGCCATAATTGTTGCAAAATGGAGTCGTTCTGTAGTATACAGGAAGATGTTAGTTCTAAAATGATTAAGGCTAGATCAAATTTTAAGAAAGCTCCTAAAGACCGTTTAACTACTTCATATTTAGAGACACGACTTGAAAATTTGGAACAATTATGGAACGCATTTACTTCTAATCATAAGGAAATATTAAGCACGATAAAAAGGCCTGAATTGGCTAATTCGAGCTATGTTAAAAATAATCTTTATGATGAAGTTGAAGAATTTTATGTAGATTTTAAAAGTGATTTAAAAGAAATGTTATCCGAAAGAAAGTTTACTGATTCGCGTACAGATTCTAATATTTGTTCTAAAACAGAAGGGAACCTCAGTAGAGTAAGGTTGCCTGAAATAAAAATTCCCTCTTTTTCGGGAAAGTATTCGGAGTGGCAAACATTCAAAGATTTATTTGTGGGTTTGGTGCATGAAAACAAATCTTTGGATGATGCACAACGCTTATTTTATTTAAAGGGTCATTTAACAGGGGAAGCTGAACAGTTGTTACGAAATATCAATGTTACATCAGATAACTATAAAATTGCTTGGTCTAAGTTAGAAAAAATTTACAACAATAAAAGGTTTCTGGCAAATAGTATAATGAAAAGATTGTTAAGTCAAAAGACATTATCGTTTGAATCGGCATTGGAAATAAAGCGACTTATTACGACTACTGTTGAATGCTTAGAGTCAATTAGTAATTTAGGGGTAGATGTGTCTTCCTGGGATCTGATTGTGATACACATAATTAGTGGAAAGTTAGATAAAGAGACCAGGAAAGCGTGGGAACTTAATGCGGCTTCAGACGCAAGCGATGAATTACCTACCTTTAAACAGTTTTCGGAATATTTAAATAATCGGTTTAGAGGTCTAGAAAATTTAGATAAGGTCGATAACAAAGACAGACATTCAAACCAAAAAGGGACTCAGTCGTTTCATGTAGTAAAAAAGTCGGTTGCATGTGCGTTTTGCTCGTCAGCCGATCATAAAATTACGTCCTGTTCTAAGTTTGGAAAGGAGTCTAATGACGCTCGGCGTAGTTTTGTTCAGGAACATAATTTGTGCTTTGTTTGCTTATACAATAATCACTCTGCTAAACATTGTAAAAACACTCTCAAGTGCCAGGTGTGTAAACGCCGCCACCATTCTTTGTTACACCCAACAGGTGTTTCTGGGTCTGATATGGGCGAAGGTAGTAATAGGGCTCACGAGGAAACCTCATCGTTGATGAAGGAGGATAATAAAACTAGTAACGTTGAAAGGGCCGCGCAAGCGGAGGGGTCGAGCAAGCCACTGGTTTCCTGTTTATCCACAGGAGGCGGTCGGAAAACCGTCTTATTAACTACTGCTTTGATCGAGGCGAAATCTAAAGACGGCTCGTATCGAATAGTTAGGGCTTTGCTGGACCAAGGATCACAGGGTTCTTTCGTTACAGAATCCGTGGTACAATATTTGGGTTTAAATAAAACTCCATCGCGACAAACAGTGATTGGGGTAGGTGGGGAGAAAAGTGCGACTGCCAAGTCCACTGTAACCCTTAAAATGAGATCTAGAATAGACCCCACGGTCAAGATAACAGTCGATGCTTTCGTCTTGAAGTCGGTCACTGCCCTTCTCCCAGCTACGAAAGTAACTAGGGTAGAATGGGTTGACTTGGCCGAGGATGATTTGGCTGATCCAAAATACGATAGGCCTAATAAAATTGATGTTTTGTTAGGTGCTGAAATTTACAGCCAAGTCATCCAAGAAGGAATCAAACGAAACGTAAGCGGAACTTACTTGGCACAAAATACCACGTTAGGGTGGATATTGTCGGGTACCTTTGAGTTGGATCACTCAAATTATCCAGCACATATTACCGTCATGCATTTAAGTCTTGATCCCGATGAGTTGCTTCGAAAATTTTGGGAGTTAGAGGCAGAACCATCGAGAAAGAAAACGCTAACGGAGGATGAAAATAACTGCGAAAAATTATACGCAGATACAACAGAACGCGACAAAGGTGGCCGGTATATAGTAAGGCTACCATTGCGCGACGGGGACCCGGTCGACAAGGTTGGTGAATCGAAAGTTATTGCTGAAAAAAGATTAAAGTCGTTAGAAAGTAAATTCAAGAAAAACAGTAAATTCAAGGAAGATTATTCGAAGGTTATCCAGGAATACTTACAGCTAAATCACATGAAAAAGGTTTTAGAAAATGACAAGAATAATCCGAAAGCTATTTATTTACCACACCATGCTGTTGTCCGGGAGGATAAAGTAACGTCTAAGGTTCGCGTCGTATTTGATGCCTCCTGTAAGGGATCAAAGGGAGCTTCACTTAATGACTGTATGTTAGTTGGTCCTACATTGCAGGCGGAACTTCGGCATACGATTATGCGATGGAGAACGCACCGAATATGTCTTGTAGCTGACATAATAAAAATGTATCGGCAGGTGTTAGTTCACAAAGAAGACTCAGTACTACAAAGGATCCTCTGGAGAGAAAGTCCTGAAAAGGAAACAGAAGTGTATCAATTAGAAACGGTAACATTCGGCACGGCGTCGGCACCATATCTGGCAGTACGGTCACTTCAACAGGTGGCGTACGATGAGTGCTCAGATCAGCCCGAAATAGCCAAGATTATTCTAAACGATTTCTACATGGACGACGTGATGACAGGATCTGAAAATATAAAAAGCTGTTTTAATATTTACACGGAATTAAGCAAAGTGTTAGACAAGAGAGGTTTTCCATTACAAAAATGGAGGAGTAATAGTCAGCAATTACTGAATAAAATAAGGGATGGGAAAGAAACTACAGAGGAAGAATTAAAGATAAAAATAGATGATGTAACGAAGATTTTAGGACTTACCTGGAACTCGAACAAAGACTTCTTTCAGTATTCTGTAGAACTCCAACCGTTGACTGCACCTGTAACGAAAAGAAAAATTATCTCCGAGATATCACGTCTATTTGACCCTTTGGGTTGGTTGGCACCAAGCATTGTTTTAGCCAAAATATTTATTCAGAAATTATGGTTAGCGGGATTAGAGTGGGACCAAGAAATTCCAAAAAACTTAGTACAAGAATGGATTACTTACCATCATAGTTTGGCCAATTTGGTGAATATTAAAATCCCACGATGGTTGCAACAGGAAAGTACCAATTTGAAGGCTGAATTGCACGGGTTTTCCGACGCTTCGAAATTAGCGTATTCGGCAGTCATATACCTGAGAGTAGTGGATCACAAAGGGGATATTCACATTTCATTAGTCACGTCGAAAACGAAAGTAGCGCCCGTTAGACAAGTGTCTATTCCACGATTAGAACTTTGTGGTGCTACTCTCCTTGCTAAATTAATGGTGGAAGTAGGAGAAGTATTGAACATACCACGTGACAATTGGCATGCATGGACCGATAGTGAGGTGGTGCTAGCTTGGCTCAACGGACACCCAAGTCGCTGGAAAACGTTCGTCGCAAATCGAGTTTCTGAGATTTTAAGTCTGTTAGATACGAAATATTGGTCTCACGTATCAACGAAACATAACCCCGCAGATTGTGCATCTCGCGGAGTTTCCCCAGCTGATCTTGAATCTACGGCTTTATGGTGGAATGGGCCGGATTATCTAAGACAGCTGGTGGTGGAGTATAAAAGACCCAAACACCTTATCACACACTTAGAAGAAGTGAAAGTTCACACGACTTCTTTGGAACGTGAAGGTTTGTTTGAGGTTTCGTCACTATCCCGATTAGTCCGAGTTGTTGCTTATTGTCGGCGATTTTTAAATCTAAGGAGATCAGTAACAATCAGACATAATACACGACATTTATCCAAATTAGAACTTGAAGTTGCTCTAGAAACATGTATCAAAAAATGTCAACAAGAATTTACCGAGGAAATGGAGGATTTAAAGAGTGGTAAAGTAGGAAAAAAGTCCGGTAATTTAAGGTCTTTAAATGCTTTCGTGGATTCAAAAGGAATCATAAGAGTTGGAGGGCGACTTGAGATGTCTCAATTAAGTTATAATAGAGTTCATCCTATATTGTTACCAAAGCAGTCTTTTCTGACAGTTCTATTAGTGGCAGATGCTCACGAAAAGACGATGCATGGTGGTCCGCAACTTATGGTGACATACTTGCGTTCCAAATATTGGATTATTGGTGTCAAGCAATTGGTTAAAAAACATGTTAAAGGATGTATTAAATGCATTCGATATTCGTCTAAAGTTAGAACGCAGTTAATGGGACAACTGCCTTCGGCACGTGTTACACCTAGTAAACCATTTCTATATAGTGGAGTAGATTACGCTGGCCCTATTAACATTCGGGTATCGAAAGGTCGAGGTAATAGGTCCTATAAAGGCTATATAGCATTGTTTATATGCATGGTCACTAGAGCAGTACACTTAGAGGCGGTCAGTGAATTAAGTACTAGAGGTTTCCTGACAGCTTTCAAAAGATTCGTGGCAAGACGTGGTCGATGCAGTGACTTACATAGCGACAATGGGACAAACTTTGTGGGAGCGTCACGCGAGTTACTCTACTTATTTAACGATGAGAAGTCCAACCTCAATCCGGAACTAGCAGAGTACCTCGCTAATAATGGCACAGATTGGCACTTTATCCCGCCCCACGCACCTAATTTTGGTGGCCTATGGGAGGCAGGAATAAAATCGACCAAGTACCACCTTAAAAGGGTTATTGGGAATTCTACACTGACGTACGAAGAGATGGCAACAGTGCTGGCTCAAATTGAGGCTTGCCTCAACTCCAGGCCTTTATCGTATGTCGAGGATCAAGATAAGTGTGTCATTTTAACGCCAGGGCATTTCTTGATCGGAGAACCACCCGTTTTAGCACCAGATTCGAATTACGAAAGGTCCAATGTGAGTACCTTAAAACGCTGGCAGCTTCATCAGAGGATGATGCAGGATTTTTGGCGTCGTTGGTCGCAGGATTATTTAAACCAATTCCTGCAACGCCATAAATGGGCCAATAAAAATCCAGAACCATCAGTTGGGGAGGTCGTGTTAGTAAAGGAAGACGGTTTGCCTCCAGGCAAGTGGTTATTGGGTAAGGTTGAACAGACGCATCCGGGTCCTGACGGAATTACTCGGGTCGTAACCATACGCACACAGGCTTCAGTCTTTAAGAGACCTACCTCTAAATTGTGTGTGTTACCTATTTGCCAGTAATCAGTTAAGTTAAGGTCAAGTTTAAAATTTGTTGTACTTAAGATTTGTTTTATTTATTATTTTTCTTTGTTTATTATAATGTAAAACCAAGGGTATGATATTTGTTCTGATAAACCCTATATTGTGTTAAAACCTACTACCAAATACGCAAACTTTTATTTAAAGGTTTCCGGTCATGGTCAGGCTTGATATAAGCCGGACGTTTGTCACGGTGGGCGGTAATTAAGGACATGTTGTCAATATGTCCTTGGTGGGCGGTATGTTGGGGTTTGGAACGAAATCATAGCGTGATCTAATATTAATTTTTGTCAAGAGTTGTCACCGCGCTCGATAGATGGCGTTGGCGTCGAATTAGATCGCGCTATGGTTTCGTTACCGCGAAAAGTGTAAGAGATCAGAATTTTATTTTTTTTGTGTGTGAACCTATTGTGAACCTATTGTGTTCTTGGGATATAATATACGCTATTATACCGATATAGTGCTATATTATTTATTCCTCGCCGTAATTGGACCCTTCTTAGTGAAGTATAAAATACACTTGGCAAAGGCCTCCTCTAACAGTTTCCACTGGGGTCTGTCTTGAGCAACTTTTCTCCATCTTGGGCCAGTGGTCTTTTTAATTTCTTCCTCCTATCTCAGACACTGTCTTCCACGGCTTCTTTTCCCATCTCTTGGGTACCAGTCTGTCACTGCTCCATTTCCCACGATTGTCGCGCATCATGTGGCCGGTCCACCTCCACTTTTGCTGGTCTACTCGTGTGAGGATGTCAGTAAGTTTGGTTTTCGCCCTGAGGTCGGTATTTCTGATTCTGTCCTGACGTTTGAATCCTGTAATGCTGCATTGCTCTTTGACATGTGGCAAGCTTATCTCTGAGGTGTTTGGTAAGTGCCCATGTTTCGCAGCCGTAGGTTAATCATGGAAGGATGCACGTGTTGAAGGTTTTTCTTTTCACCGCCATGCCCAGGTCCTGTGATTTCATAATTTCCTTGAGTGACCAATATCTTCTCCATCATGTGAGCATAGATATTTTTGATTATGTTTGTGTAAGTTGCCAGTATTCCTTGTTGTTCCAAAGTATCCCATATGTTACTGTGGTTCAAACTGTCAAAAGCCTTGGCATAGTCTATGAAGTACACATAGATCTTTTTGTTGTACTCATTATATTTTTCTAATATTTGCTTGACTGTGTGGATATGGTCAATTGTAGAAAACCCTTTTCTGAATCCAGCTTGGTCCACTGGTTGTTGTTCGTCTAAAGTTGGACTCATCCTGTCCAGTATAATCTTTGCAAATATCTTATAGACATTTGACATAAGGCTTACTGGTCTGTAGTGTTCGATGTCCTCTTTGTCACCTTTTTTGTGGATTAGGATGATATGCGATTTCGTCCATTGCTTTGGGATGTTTCCACTTGTCGTAATGTTGTTAAATATGTTTGTTAGGATGGGCGTTAGCTCCTTTATTATTCCTTTCATCAACTCATTTGTGATCTTGTCTGGACCTGGTGATTTTTCCATCTTCTAGCTCATGATCGCTTTTTCAACCTCACATGGTATAATTTCTGGAACAGGTTCTAGTTTGGCTTCTGGCATTATATGGATGTGTGTGTTGTTAGTTTGTTTGTCTGCATTTGATTCATGTCTTGCATAGAGTTGGGTGTAGAAATGAGTAGCCAAATCGTTGATGTTCTTCCGTTTCGTGATTAGCTTATCGTTTCGCTTTAACTTTCAAACTTTGTTTTCCTGCTTCACGTTACTCTTTTTGACACCTCCAGTTCTCTGTATGTTATGTTCCAGGGTTTCCAGTCTTCTGGTTTTACGATCTTTTCTGATGCTTTCTCTGATTTTCTTACTCAGTTCGGTTATCATCTTGACATTTTCTCTTTTTGCTTGTTGTGTTATGTACTCCTTCCTTTTATTTATGAGTTGGTATTTTTGGGCTTTCTGGTTTGTGATTGAACTGTAGTGAGTAATTAGATGTTTTTCTAAGATGTCGTACTTCTGTAATGTCTGTAATGTCTTCTCGTGTATCTGTTTCAAAATGTCATCGTAATTGGTTTCACCTTGTTTATGTGGGTGTCGTAGTCGGTTGTTGCCGTGTTCTTTTATGTGTTACCTTGACTGTTTTGTTGGGACCTTGAGGACCAATGAGGGAACTGCGTACCATGCGTTGGTTTGTGATGAAATTTAGCTTTGTTATATCAGTTGTAAACACTTTCAAGTGGTTGGTTATTACGTATTCTATCTCATTCCTGTATTTTCCAGCTGGGGAGGCCCAAGTCCATTTATTTTTAGGATTTTTTAAAATATTGAGTTGACTACTGTTAAGTTGTGTTCCATGAGGAATTCGACCAGTCTCTGTCCGTTGCGAATACTTTTCCCGTAACCAAATCTTCCGATTATGTATTCGTTCATGTTTTTCTAGTTGTGCGTTGAAGTCTCCCATTAGATTAATATTGTTATCTATGTGTTATCTTACTGCTTCGGATAGGTCTTCGTAAAAAGAGTCTATTACAATGTGATGTAATAGACGTGTGTTGTATTAGACTGAGATAGTATAGGAAAAGAAAATTAAAGAAACAGCATTATTTTAGTAGCATTGCGTTTAAAAGTAACATGCTAAATAGATGTTTCTTTCACTGTTCGAAGCAAGTAAAAATAACTCTGTTCCAGACTTACTGTCAGTCGTTCTACACGATCCAACTTTGGTACAAGTGCACGAGGAGTGCTTATAACACTCTTCTCCATTCATTCTTCTCCATATAGATCTTCACTTTGAGCGTGCAACCAGCTGAATCTTTCTGACTGACGGACTCCTTGACAGTTTAGAAGAGTCTGTAAATGTTTTAATTGAATTAATGCTTCCTGAAAACAGAATCATGTTTTCTTCGTTACTGTATCGTTCTCTTTTCTACAATATTTATTTTCCTTACTTACGTTTTTAACAGCTTCTATATTACCGCGCAACAAGTACAAATCTACCTCGGTTTTAACAGCTTTTACTTTGGTAGTTTCTCAAAGAATTCCACTCACCATAAAACATTTGATAACGGGCCAAATGCCCAGCATTCCCGAACACAACAACAGAGAAGTAAAAATGCACTCAAATGTATATGGTTCATAAGTCAGGATAGGTTTTAATTATGAAGCTCCATCCTTACTTTAGTTATAGCCTCTTTTATTGGCTTTTTTGGACGTTCCAAGTTACTTTGGTGGTGTCGTAAAAATGTGAAGTAATAATGGCCAGGTACCAGTTTTGTTAGAATAGGTGGTCTCTTCAATCTGTCAGACTGATTCGTCCTTGGTTGGTCACCTAAACTGTTGGTTGGTTTTCTTTACTCATTTTTTTTTACTAAAGGCTTCTACAGACAGGTACGATGCGACAATGCGACAATCAATCTGCTTAGTTTATTCCCAACAATGTTTATTTCTGGGGCACTAACTTGTATGATAACGCTTTGTCGCGCTTTTCTAAAAGATGATGAATTGAAAATTACCTAAACGAAATAAATTGAATTTTCATGAAGCAATTTTGATGAAGCTTTTTGTTTACCAGTTTTGAAAGGATTTAATCCTTGTTTACCTTATAATCTCTAGTTTTCAGCCCAATTTAATTTCTTAACAGGTACTTCTGCCATCCGAAAAATTAAAGAAGAGAAAAAAGTAAAACCAAAACGGAGATATAAAACATTAAGTTAAGAGTCTGCTCACGTATTGTGCAATAGATTTGTACAGAACCCTGTGACACAAATCGTGTCACTCCTCTACGCCTCCATACCATTACGTATTAATAAACTTCGACCTCCCAATTCCCTTCGTCTTCGAGAAACTTTGTGTGAAATTGGGTGCACTGTCTGTCAAGATCAATTTAGCACAGCCACGGTACAAAGTTTTGTTAGAAACGACACGGGCAACGGTGTTTTATTGAGCGAAACTGCCAGGGCGCATTGTACTTTCACAAAAACAATACACTCAGAAATAAAGTGGTCGACACGTAGGTACATTATTTAATTTGTGTGATATAGTTACTGGAAGTTCGATAACTTTGTTTGGATGTGATTACTTTTAGAGTAGTTTTCAAGATTTTGTTGTGAACTTTTTATCAGTCAGTGGATAAGTTAAAATAAAACTTAGTTATTGATTTGGTGTTAGTACAATTTTAACACAGTGAATTATGATTTAAACAATGAAACGAATTAAACTTGTAACTGGTATATAAGCCCTTGTTATTTGCACGTTTCGATAGTGTTGAGTTTCTTGAATAGCGAAAGACGCAGCAGTAGAAGGTGTCCCATGAGGTTTACCGACAACCTGGTGAATACCTATTATTGGAATCACAATGTTAGGTCCCATAATATTACAGCAAATTTTCATCCGTGGTGCTAGGTAACTGGGCTTATCCCATTTGCAAAATGACCCTTTCTGCCTATTGGCCTTGTTTGTTCTTTCTCCTGCTTGGTATAGAGGGAATTGAAAATTTTTATTTTTTTCCTTCCTCGTTATTCTTTTCTGATTAATTTCGTTGCGGGATCCAAGAAATTAAAATAAGTATTTAAGGATCGTAACAAGTGGCGTTCTGTAGTTTCTGCCTAACCCCATGGGCAAAAGGTGTGAGTTTATGTATGTATGTTTTCAAGGCAGTTAAATTTATTCTCCAGGTCTTCGTCGAGCTTCATTGCCTCGGCGCTTTTGATTCTGACTTTCAGGAGTTACAGTGTTTTGGGAATAGTGCGGTGGGAATGACCCAAAAACAAAAAGCCTGGTGAGGGCCTCGGGAGCACGTTGAATGCTAGAAGCAAACTTTTGGCAGGCTTGTGTCCAGCTGTGGACGCCTTTCAGCTGGAATTACTAACTGATTTTGTACGCAGTAAACTGCATACAACAAAGTAACAATAAAATAAAAAAGCCAGCAAAACACTGTTCCTATTTAAAATATAAAAAGCAATATTAAACGTAAACACAGCGCAGCATTTAGCGGTCAAAGTGGGTTAATATGTGGAATGTCCTCGGATGCGCCGGGAGAACGGACAAAGAGTGGCATTGTCCGTTCGCTTACCGCATTCAACTAGCTTGCAGACTAACTTGATATACTTGAGAGAGTTTATTAGACAACAGTTTAAAATAGGGGAAGATTGACCCACTAACTTTTGACTTGAGATTTGTGTAGCTTCTATAATATAATGAAATGACAAAAATTACGTAACATCTCAGAGGCTTTTTTCTAGTAGGTAATTATAAAGGCTCCCGAAGACAGGTGCCATGCGACAACTTGTTTTTTAGGGTTCCGTACCCAAAGGGTTTTAACGGGACCCTATTACTAAGACCCCACGATCTGTCTGTTAGTCTGTAACCAGGCTGTATCTCATGAACCTTGATAGCTAGACAGTTGATATTTTCACAGATGATGTATTTCTATAGCCACTATAACAACAAATACTAAAAACAGAATAAAATAAATATTTAAGTGGAGCTCCCATACAAACAACAAACCTAATTTTGTTGCTGTTTTTTGCGATAATGGTCGTGCGAGAGTCCGACTCGCACTTGTCCTTTTTTTTTTCTATAGTTGTTAAGATGGATCAATTTCTATATAAACACCGCGACAATACGTTTTTATTCTGACATAGTACCTAGTCACACTGTTTCCTCTCGCTTGTCTGCGGGAGTATCTTAACTTTTTCGTATATTATATAAATTATTTAAATTTACATTCATTTTATGTTTCAATTATGCCTAATGTAACACAAAATATGTAGTTATGCAAATAAACAACAATTGAACTTGCTAAATAGTTTCTGCACACACAATAACTGGTCAATTTAACACATTTACCAATATTTATAGCTCTCCCCGCTTGCTAGAACAATGAGGCGTTAATCATACCTCTTTTTATAAATACCGATATTTTATGCCTTTCACCCATTATTTGGCAATTATGCCACGAATCCGATTGTTTAAATGCATAGCAAGTAATCTATAAATCTGTGTTTTCAACATTTTTCATGATGCGACCCCTCTGGTACGAAAAAATATTTCGCGACCCCCCCGACCCTTCGCTGTTTATCATGTATGTGTATGTTAGTTACAGTGTTACAAATATTCATTCCATACAACGTTTTTATGCATCTCCATAATTAGGATTCGGATATAAGTACATAATACCCGGAATTGAGAACTGAGGCTTTGAAGTATTTGATTCCAATTGCCACCTCGTACTTATGCGAGTTGACATTTTCATCAATGGCCCAAATAATAAAAAGTAAGCAAAGAAATCGCTTAAATTTGGAAAACGATTTAATTCTATGTGTAGCAAATATAGATCCACGATGGGAGAAATTGATTAATCAAAAACAAGCACAACCTTCGCATTAACATGAGTCTTAGGCTTTTATTTTTTGTTAATTTGTTTGTATTAACATACAAATGTTTATGAGTATATCCTTTTGTTAAAATTCTCACACTTTATAAATCAATCCTTTTAATATTTATTGTTTTTTTTACTGAAGTTGTATTCTCGACCTCTGGCGACCCCCCTATAGAAGCTTCGCGATCCCCCAGGGGGTCGCGACCCACAGGTTGAAAAACACTGCTATAAATGAATTTACTGCTGTAATTATGCAGTATTTGATAATAAAGGAGAATTAAATTTTATGAAAGCAAAGATGACTGTGCATTACCCGTAGGAACGGCTGTATAATTAGGGAGTGGTCATTCAAAGCCTCAATTAAATTCTGATAATATAACATTAGCTTACGAATAGTCAAGAGCGTATAAACAGCGTTGGTTGACAAACAATGGGATCACTTTGACATGCGTTTAATATTGGCATCACGTCGTTTGAGAAGTTGGCTTCTGCAGATAGGTGCGACGCGAATATAACACAAAGATTCGCCTACGCTTTATATAGAAGTTATTCCATTCGTAGAACACTTTTAGAATAATTACCATGAAAACGCGTCGTTGTACAGTCACTTCCAAAACTCAAATAGCTAGTTTTTGTAAAAGAAGATTAATTATCCACAACTATATTTTGTATTGAAATTAAAATACCATGGACAGTCAAACGCACAAATGTGTCTATCCTTGCCCAACTCGATATCAATATCAGATTGTCTACAGTATGCCTACAGCGTATTTTGACCTGTTTCGGTCACTTACAGCGAAGAGGAGATAGAAGTCTAGAAAAACTGGTCATTGTTGGCAATATCGAAGGGAAAAAAGCACGAGGTCGGTCTCCAACACGGTGATCTCACCAAGTGAAAGAAGCTACGTCCTCGAGCAAATTTCAGCAGGTGGTGATGGCAACTTTGGACTGGAATCGATGGAGGCACATTGTCCGCTTAAAGGGATCGTGTGACCACGATCCTCAGTAATGAGGGACTGATTGAATAAGAAGTGAAAATTATGAATATTTCTGCCTAAAACAAAATTGAAGCTGCTGTTTTTAACCCACGCCGGAAAAAGAGGGGTGTTATAAGTTGCACGTGTGTTGTACGTGTATCTGTGATCAGTGTTTTTGTGAATCTGTGTGTCTGTCTGTGGCATCATAGTGCCTAAACGGATGAACCGATTTTGATTTACTTTTTTTTGCTTGAAAGGTGATTTTGCCAAGAGTGTTCTTAGCTATGTTCGAATAAAATCGGTTTAGCCGTTCAAAAGTTATGTGCGTTTTACTGTTTGAATCGGAGTATTTTCGCAAGATAAATGTGTCGGGGATTTTTTAAATTTTGAAATTTTACTTGTGGTACAGTGTGTCTGCACTTTTGACCCTTAACTGTAACTTTGTCGTATTGTCAAGTCGCACCTGACTCGATATATATATACCTTAAGTATTCCACAAAATCCGTCAGGTTCAAAAGTATGTCACCACCAAATACAAGTAAAATTTCAAAATTTAAAAACCCCCGAAACATTTATCTTGTGAAAACACCTCGATTCAAACAGTAAAACGCCCATAACTTTTGAACGGCTGAACCGATTTTATTCAAACATAGCTAAGAACACTCTCGACAAAATCACCTTTCAAACAAAAAAAAACTAAATCAAGATCGGTTCATCCGTTTAGGCGCTATGATGCCACAGACAGACACACAGATACACAGATACACAGATACACCGATACACAGATACACAGCAACACACGTGAAACTTATAACACCCCTCTTTTTCCGGCGGGGGTTAAAAAATGACTTCACATTCGGCCTACTGGCTCATAATATCGCGAGTTAATATGGCCGCTACACAAAATGGATGACTCGTGTCACCGAATACTTCACTTAATAAAAGTCACGGCACATACTCCAGTTCGCGTGTTCCACGTCCGTTATGATTATTACGTATTTTCAGGTATGTTTTTTAAATTCTGATGGTACTGCGGTTTTTTTGAATGTAGGTATTAGATACGCTACGTAAGCGAGGGACGATTGATTTGTGACAAATCAAAGGCATGAAAAAACGACATCATGAGATGTCAACATTTATTCTTTCTCTCAATTCAGAAACCGGCAAGCATATTCAGGGTGAAAAGTTAATATCTGAATAGGTGCGGCTTGGTGAGAGAACACTGACAATATAATTGGAAAAGTTTCATATATGATCCTATGGTTAGGGGCTGATTTTTAGGGTTCCGTACCCAAAGTGTAAAAATGGGACCCTATTACTAAGACGTGTAAGTCTGTCTGTCACCAGGCTGTATCTCATGAACCGTGATAGTTCGACATTTGAAATTTTCACAGATGATGTATTTCTGTTGCCGCTATAACAAAAAATACTAAAAACAGAACAAAATAAATATTTAAGTGGGGCTCCCATACAACAAACGTGATTTTTTGCAGTTTTTTGCGACAATGGTACGGAACCCTTCGTGTGCGAGTCCAACTCGCACTTTGCCGGTTTTTTTAAGATTTACAGAAAGGAAGGACACTGAACGTGCAGGCCCGTTTATTTTTATTTGATCGGGTGCTGTTTGACGCAAAATGGCATAAACAGGCTATCAAATTATGCCTTGAATATGCTTGCTCATCCTGCTAGTTAGTTTCTGTACCTGAAAAAGGTTCAGAATAGAATAGAATATTATTTATTTGCTAAGAAGTTTCTTTCAATAAACTCCTTCCTTTAAAAAATGCTTATTGGTTTCTTTAAACAAAAGAAGAGTTTATATATTGCCATTTTTTTTTTTTTTTTTTATGTATTCATTAACACGAGGAGTTCGTGGCTAAATAATAACAGCCGCACGGGTCGATCTTTAAGGTTAAGCAACACTTGTCGAGGTCGGTCCATGGATGGGTGACCATTTCAACATACCGAGTTTCCTCCGTGCCTCGGAAAGCACGTTAAGCCGTTGGTCCCGGCTGTCATTTGAAGATCTTTGACAGTCGTTACGAATAGTCAGACGCTTGAGATCTGACAGCAGTCTAGCCAAGGGGTACCGTGTTTCCCATTTACTGGGTTGTGGAGGTCAGATAGGCAGTCGCTCCATGTCAAACAAAGGTACTCAGCTGAATCCGGTTAGACTGGAAGCCGACCCCAACATAGTTGGGAAAAGGCTAGGCAGATGATGATGATGTATTCATTAACACATACACATTTTTTCGTTATGGACACCAACTTCCAAAAAGAAAGTTTGGTATTTTTTGGAAAAATTGTTTTTTTTTAATTTTCACTTTTTAGTTATACCTAATAGCCAACTTGCCTTTATTAAGGTACCTATAGTGCCAAAATAGATTACCCAAATACCATGCAACTTGAACGGTAAAATGAGAGTGTTCCAAGGTGAACTCTACACATCTGCGTACCCCTTTAGAGCGTACTGGCGTGATGTTATGTTATGAAATAGTATAAACAGACATGCGATTGCAGCAATCTCGAGAGATTTGCCTTCATTTATTGAAGAGTTCTATTTTATATCTCCGAAGTTCATCGGATCTCCACCAAATTAAATTGACATCAATATCGGAACATACTCTTTCAAACAAAATAAAGGATTTTCGAAATCGGCCTACTATTGACGGAAAAAACGATGAAAAAAAAAAAGTCGAACATATAAGAACCGCCTCAATTTTGGAAAGTCGGTTAAAAAGCTTACTTTCATCTCCACTTAGTATTTCCACGAAACAACAGCATCACACCGGTAATTACGTAGCCAACGCAATTTCGACCGTAATGGCTTTCCAAAGGAAATTAGATGATGAAAACAAAACAGCAGATGCTTTCCTTTGAGACCAGTGACCAGGCCACTGAGTCTGTTATTATTACGAGTATGTTTCACGTTGACATTGGCTTATAACATTCTGTTATTGCATACGACGAAGTTAGCTACGTGTTTTGAGGCAAAGAGAAAGAAAATAAAGAAAAAAATATAGTAAATTAAATAATAGATTGAACTAAAAGTAAAAAAAATAAATATAAGTTTCAAAAATTAAAACACACACTTTAATAGAAAACCAAACTAAAAAGTAGAAAATAATTTTCAATCAAATTTAAATTAAGAATAGTGTGATCAACAAAAATGCGGTGCTTGATGTCAATTATTGTAATATTTTTTTGTCAGATATTGATAAAAGTAGTCATTTTGAAAAGGTCTTAAAAAGCACCCAACGCTTTTTTACAATAAAATGCATATTTTTGTTAATCAAACTATTCTAAGGTTGTCTTGAAAAGATCGCTTTTAGCGATGTTTTTGTTTGTGAAATGTTTTCTTCGTCTAAACTTTCTGTAACTTATATGGTGTACATAATAAAGAGTATTGTATTCTATTCTATTCTTAATTTAAATTTGTTGAAAAATTATTTTCTACTTTTTAATTTGGTTTTCTATTAAAGTGTGTGTTTTAATTTTTTTAACCAATATTTATTTTTTTACTTTTAGTTCAATCGCTAATCCTGAAGATCCTGGTAAGGATAATAGGACAAACTATTTAAATTATTGCATTGTCATCGGACCTTGATAAGTGTGCAAAGTTTCAAATTAATTCGACGTTTTGAAGGGGGTGAAAATAACGTTCAAAGATTCCGTTTCATAGATTCATAGATACATACATACCAAACTAATAAAAGCCTGTTAAAAAGAGTTTATATGCATCCGGCACGAGTATGACGTATACCATAAAAATCTAAAAACCCGACTGCTTGTTAATATTTTGACTAAGTGTTATATATTTTTGAAATCACCTCTTAAAACCCTTTATTTTGATACCCCACACGATGGGTTTGCAAGAAAAACAAAGAAATTTGGGCTCCCACAATATGGCGCCCAAAATCCGCAATTTTTATATTGTCCAATTTTAATGTAGCCTATGACACTCGCAGGGTTAAGACGAATCGATTGACGTATGAATCATCAAAATCGGACAACGCGTTTGATCTCTGGAACGCCTTATAGGAACAAACATACATACATAAATACATACATACATAGACTGATAAACACATTACCCTCCTTCGGCAGTCGGGTAAAAAGGTATTTTTATATAACCTAGTTCTATTTTGTAGGAAAAACATGCGCATGCGCGATTCGCGCAAATCGGCCTTAGCTTAGTATAATACATAGTGCTATTCTATCAAGTAAGTTGTCGATCACTAGCATCATAACAGCTAACTTCGTCTGAGTTTTCACGGTGAGTTTTTATACAGAATCGACCGGCTGGTACCTGGTTCTCGTGTGCGAGATTCACAGCGCTGGATGTCAGCTACAGCCGGCGCTGACTGGATGACGTCGACAATATAAAATTATTTATTAAAAAAACTTTTTTTAAAACAACAAAAAGCTTTTTAGCAAACCCTTTCATTTAATACCAATATCATGGCAGGGCACAAAAAATAACTACTCTTATCTTGGGCCGCCCGCTTCTTCTTCTTAGCGTGTCGATGGCAAATATAAAAATTTAAATATTGTGGTTGGCCCAGAATTCAGCCACGGCAACACCATTCGGTGACGCAGTCATAAGGTCTTCGCAAGTACAGGTGACAGGGCATGCTGCGCACTCCTTAAGGTGGGCCATGGTCTGCGGAGATATGCTGCACAAGCACTGAAGACTAGTGCCATCAGAGAACCCCCACCTGTGGAGGTTGTCTTTGCTGCCGCTAGAATGACGTCACTTAGCTAACCATGCATTGTCATCTAAACTAAACGTGTATCCAAGACGGTACCTTGACCAAATAATCGGCATGAGATACGAGCCTTCCTATTGATCTAGCGGCACTGGTGGCGCATGAATAAAAAAATACTACAAAAATGTACGTTATTAAATTGTATATCCATTAGTGTTAGAACAAAATATAATTAATGAACACTTTACGAGGAGATGCTATCAATAATTATTGCCCATTTTCATGTTTTATTGGAAGGAGATTAGTGAAATATATACAACATATGAAAAAAACGAAATCTACCATTTTTGAATCAATATTATGTAGAAGTTTAATGTATTTTATTAATTGATATTTCTTTTTAAATAACGAGTAGATAGCTCCTAAAAACAGCACAAAAAACGGCTGGCGCGGCGTTTTGCTCGGGGTACCGCCCTGTTTTAAAAGTCAGTTGCAAGATTTGACCCAAACACACTTACATACATACAAACATATATATACATATATACATACATTGCAAGATAAATAAAAGCTTGTAATAAACAGCATTATAGGCAAATGACAACGCTGTTAGCGTGGCTGAATTCTGGTCAAAATATATGAAACTTTGGAATCATCGATACGACGAATTAGAAGAATAGTTGCATGGCATAAAATATGGTCATATGTAAGGTCATGCAGTTGGTGCCAAGATGGCTGCTCATCTGGAGCCACACTGCAGTCACTTCCTCAAACTTTGATCCTCTAAATTCTGTCAAACCATGGACATTAAAATATAATTATAATTACAATACAGGATTTGGTATGGCCGTAGCACATTCCATTGCACATTTTTATCAATTTTAGTTTCTACTGATCAAGCTGTTTTCTGCGGCTTTGTTCTGTGGAACTATGCATTTTCCAGGATAAGTAGATTGATTCCAATCAGAGCACAAAAAAATTGCAAATCCTAACCCAAACGGCTACTTTCATATCAATTCAAGTGAAGTCCAACCATAATATTTAACCTTGAAACCTTTTTAAAAGTTACTCACTCACATATCCCAAGAGTTTCAAGGTTTTACAAAAAAAAGCTTCGATGTACCTTGTCGTTCTTTAGCTCAGATAGCCCCGGGGAAGGGAAGAAACAGATACATGTTATTATTATAATTTTCTACATCAGAAATAGAAATAAAAGGCATAATTAACGTTTGTATTTTAATTTGTTATTGTGTTTGTTTTGTTTTGATCTTCACCAATTTTAATTAGTTGGCGAAATGTTTTGGTTTATTAAATTATTTTGTTCCTGTCTGGTTGGTACCAAATTTTGAAAGACTGTTTTATCAATTAGTCATCAGTTTTGGTCTTAATAACTGTTTATACCTGCTATCACGTTTACCAAGATCGACAGCAGTGGTTTTTGCCTTTAGCAGGCAGACGAAAATCTGTTGAGTTTTACTTGTCTGCTGTTGACTTTTGGCAAATACTACCTCTCCTACCTCTTCGTGAAAACAATATAATTATCACGGGAAATTTAACGCGATAATTTCGATTGTTTGTTCACCTATTTCGCCCGACGTTTCGGCCGTGTTGCAACGACCGTGGTCCCGGGTAGACTGGTGTCTCGGTGTACTGGCTCCGTTGGGGCAGAAAATTCTTCCTCTACCCTCACTTTTCTACACACTACACTGACCGTGTCCTTATTCTGTAAGTTTGCCGACTGCACAAAACGAGGTAATGATTTTTGAATCACTGGATTCCACGCCGCGGATAATTTGTAACCGTCATCCCGATTGAACGTTTTGTGTTTTTTAATTTCAATCGCTTCACGCACAATTCTTGAATAGAAGTGGCGTTCCGTGGAGAGGACTTGTGGACGATGAAATTACAAACAAACAATCGAAATTATCGCGTTAAATTTCCCGTTATAATTATATTGTTTTCAATTATGAAACGCTCTTCGTGAAAGCCCCAATAATATAATGAAACAGTTGATATTGATGACAGTAACCAAATTATGGGGCATACCTTTTGTAATATTACTATAAAAGCAGTAATAATACATTTCATACAATTTATTACCAACACGGACAAAATAATGATCGAATTATTGACTCATATTTACGAGGAACGCCATTTCGAAACTCGGCAGACTTGAATGAACAATTTGCATTTATATTCTGCCGTCTAGACTCCATCAATACACGTAACGGCATTAATTCTACCATTTGAAGCGAAAAATCAGATCAACTTACGCAACAGATACTCTCGAATAGAAATTGAGAATTTCTGTAACATTCATAAACTTTTCTTCTAGTTTATTTTGGCGCTTGAACTTCAAACTTACTGAAGACCGAAGGATACTTGTTTAATATAATTTCGAAATGTTATGTTTAGGATTTCTAGAAGTCTAAATGAATCAAATTCTTATGAAAAGCTACTTAAGTAGTTAGTTATTTATCAACTTAAACACTTTATTGAAAGACCCTATAATATTTATACATATTACGATACATTTTAATATAAAAAAAAACTTAAACATACTTTTCTTTGTTCCAGGTGTTTTACTCCCGTGAAAGGTATTAAAAGTGCAAAGTGAGAATCAGTGTTAGTAAAACCAAAGAGTGTTGTGTTGTTCAAAAAATCGCGTAATAAGTAGGATCAAATTTACCAAAAAATGCAAAAAATATAAAAGCGTGCGTTCATTGCTAAACGTGTGTCTCCTTCGACGTCACAACGAGGACTGCCACTAAACAGCGATGGCTCGGCCTGAGGTTGTGCGATGAACCGGCCGAAGAGGAGGGGATGGACGAGCCTAGCGCCGCCAAGCGGCCGTCAGTGCTAACTATAGACAGAGCTGCCTTCTTACTACTAAGGGTAAAACGAGCCTTCAAGAAGAAGCGGCAGCAAAGGAAGGAGAAACAGTAAGTATGAGTAGTATAAGGATAGAATATTATTCAAACTTTTGTTGGTGACCTGGTCAAGGCTGCAGTTGGCACTTGGGGGAGGCTTATGTCCAACAGTGAACTTCTTTTGGCTTAAATGATAATGTTATTTTTGGTGTTCAGTCATCACGCTGCACACACTTATTCAAAATACGTATTGGGTATTCTACCATAAATAAAACCCGTTGCTCAATCTCATATTTTTTCGATCTATAGGTAGGTGCTATTGATATAATCAGCTGGTTGAGTAACTGCAGATGGCTCATTCCTTAGTTCAAAAACTTTTATAATCAGCTTTTATAATATGTGTAGGTCTTTATAGTTAGCTAGCAAGCTAGCTATTTAAGGGTCCTTAGAGTCTGTCCAGACTTTTCCAGACTTAATTTAAGATACAGGACACGTGCGGGCACATGGGAAAAGTTCGGGCCAGTTTTGCAAACTTGATGAAAGGCATCCCTCAGGCCTCTTCACAACATATACGTATACTTTAGTGTGAGTAAGTATCTTGTTAATTAATTGCTCCCCAGGGCATGATTATCTTTCTTTAGAAGGACTATAGTTTTACTTATAGCAATTTTATGATAGCGTATCAAGGGAGCAACAAAGCCATACTCGTTGCTATATTTACGTCTTATTAAATTATGGATTCGCAATGATGACGTTAGCCTCAAGACAAAGGGACATTCTATGGGCCATATCGATCGTATAACGTCTAAAGTGTACCATAAATTACCACTGACAAGCGTCACGTGTCATCTGGGTCATCATCATCATCAGCCTTATAATGTTCTCACTGCTGGGACACAGACATCCTTTCTGTGAGGAGGTAATGGACCTTAATCCATCACGCGGGCCTGGTGTGGGTTGGTGGATGTCACATGTCATCGAATTGTTGGTTCTAAGTCATGCCCGTTTCCTCAGGATGTTTTCCTTCATAGTTTTAAGAGCAGTGGTGATGAAAAAATTTACACAAAATTAAGCCAGAAAACACGAACGGACGACCTTACGACACGTCAGCCAGGGCCGGTAAGCCTTGGCCACCACTGCTCTAACATGTCATATTGGTAATCGCATGTATTTTGGCATTTCGACCATTGCTGTTGTTAAATGAATGTAATGTTACTTCGTCTGGGCCCTTATAGCCTAAGATACGACTGCAAAAATCAGGGTTTTTGATTAAACTTATTTATTATAAATGAAACTTGATAATCAATGATATTCAAATAAACAGATACGTTATACACTCACAAAACAATTGAAAAAAGTGTTCCGCGCAGCAGCGGCAGCATACATACACACTTTTCATTCATCTGACATTTCACTACAAGTCGAAAGGGGTGGCTTGGTAAAACCAACAAGAAAAAAAGAGACAGCTAGTGTTTGTCACTTGCGTGTGAATGTAAACAAACATTATTCTGACCACCAATGTTTTTTTCTTTTTGTAACCTCCAAATATCAGAATATTAGGAAAAAAAATTGAAATAAATTAGTAAATTGAGGTGTATTGCGTACTTACATATGGTATGAGATCCCTTCTGTTTTATGTAATTTGGTATTATAATTGGTACACTTTCTAAATACTTGAAAATGGCATTTTTTTAAATTTTGTTTTTGTTTCAACAAAGCGTATCACTCTTCACCATGCGTGACATAGACTAAAGGTTACAATTGTCTCCTATTCGAGTCTTCACAATGCGCGCGCTTATAACATATCTGTTTATTTGAATATCATTGTTGATAGTAGAATAAATTGCTGCAGGATTGCCTGGAAATATCATGTCATAATAACCTTAATTAAATAAAATGAAATTTATGTGTGATAGCTAACCCCGTAACGTCGTACAGATAGAATAGAAAAACTCTCTGATCCTACCCTCAAGCTTATGAAGGAGAGGTGTCAGATGATTGCAGGATCATCTCACGCCTCTCCTCCGTCTTCAGATGAGGCGTGCAAATACCGGCAGCTCAATAGACAGATTTCTAAATCCTTGTAAAGAGAGCTCCGCCGCTTTAATATCGAGCGTATTAAAGACGCGATTGAGCAAAATAAAGGCTCCAAGGTTTTTCAAGGGATCTGGCTATTGGGCAGAGCCAGCTCACGAAACTGAAGACCGACAATGGCAGGATCGTATCCGCGAAACCGGAGCTTCTGATCGAGACATTCTATGGGCAGTTGTACACATTAATCAGCAAACCCGTTTCGAGTCTAGCAAACGACCCAAGAGCTAGATTGACCTGACACTATACCGAAGATATCCCGGACGTCAGCCTGTACGAGATTTGGATGGCTCTGAAACAGCTTAAAAACAACAAGGCGCCTGGTGATGACGGAATCACGGCTAAACTCCTGAAGGAGGTTGGAAAACCGGTCCTCAAGGCCCTTCAGAAGCTGTTTGATTCCGTCATATTCGAGGGCAAAACACCACAGGCATGGTGCAGGGGTGTGGTGGTACTCTTCTTCAAGAAGAGCGGCAATGCCCGGCTGAAGAACTATAGGCCAATCTCACTTCTTAGCCATGTCTACAAAATGTTTTCAAGAGTACGACGATTTCGAGCCTCCCGAACAAGCAGGATTCCGAAAAGGCTTTAGCACCGTAGACCACATACATACGCTGCGGCAGGTTATACAGAAGACCGAAGAGTATAACCTGCCTCTCTGTTTAGCCTTTGTGGACTACGAGAAAGCCTTCGATTCGATCGAGACTTGGGCTGTACTGCAGTCTCTCCAACGGTGCCAGATATACTAGCGGTACATTGAGGTGTTGAAGTGTCTGTACAAAAACGCCACCATGTCAGTCCATCTTCAGGATCAGACCTCGAAACCAATCCTTCTCCAGCGCGGCGTGAAACAGGGAGTCGTCATTGCTCCGAAACTGTTTACTGCTGCGCTGGAGGATGTCTTCAAGGTTCTGGACTGGAGGTAGCTTGGCATCAACGTTAATGGCGAGTACATCACTCACCTTCGGTTTGCCGACGACATAATGGTAATGGCTGAGACCATGGAGAGCCTCAGTAAAATGCTCGATGACCTCAGAAGAGCTTCCGAAAGAGTGGGTCTTAAAATGAACATGGACAAAACCAAGGGCATGGTGAATGCCCATGTAACACCCACTCCTATCAAGATCGGAGAATCTACTCTCGAAGTTGTAGACGATTATGTTTACTTGGGACAAACGGTCCAGTTGGGTAGGTCCAACTTCGAGAAAGAGGTCAACCGTCGAATCCGAATCGGCTGGGTGGCGTTCGGGGAGTTCCTTATCAGAAAGCTTAAATTCACCCAAAGGGCAATGGAGAGGGCTATGCTCGGAATTTCCTTGCCTGATCACGTCAGAAATGATGATATCCGCAGGAGAACCAAAGTTACCGACATAGCCCGAAGAATTGCCAAACTTAAGTGGCAGTGGGCAGGGCACATTGCTCTCAGAACGGATGGCCGATGGGGCCGAAAAGTTCTGAAATGGCGACCGCGAACCGGAAGACGATACTTTGGAAGGCCTCCCACTAGGTGGACCGATGACCTGGTTAAGGTTGCGGGAAGGTCTCGCAACGCACGGGATCGGTCAATGTGGCGACGCCTGGGGGAGGCCTATGTCCAGCAGTGGACGTCTTTCGGCTGAAATGATGATGATGATGATAATGAGATAACCCCATGAAAGATTTTCAAGTGAATCTAACGTCATTAACCCTCGCCGGAAAAAGTGGGGTGTTTTATGTTTCACGTGTGTTGCTATGTATCTGTGTGTATGTCTGTATAGCGCCTAAACCGATGAACAGATTTTGATTTATTTATTTTTTGTTAGAAAGGCGTGTTTGTCGAGAGTGTTCTTAGCTATGTTTGAATAAAATCGGTTCAGCCGTTCAAAAGTTATGCGCGTTTTACTGTTTGAATCGGGGTGTTTAAACAAGATAAATGTGTCGGGGGTTTTTTAAATTTTGAAATTTTATTTGTTTTAAAGAAACTGTTGTAGAAAAGAATAATAAATAAGATTGGCAGCTCTCAGTTAGTCGCAAGCTGTAGGTTGCCAGTTTACCTGCAAAACCTGGCAACCCATAGAGGGCGGCTAATTGAGAGCTAATTGATGTAGCATATGTACCCACGATGCATTAGTCTGTTCTACTGTCAAGAATCATTAATTAAAATTGAGTTTCATCAAAAACAAAATACCTGCAGATTTTTGTAGTAGGATCTCAGTTATATTATGTAATAATGACGTCCGTTAAATAGATAAGGAAAGGCCATCTACCCAACCCTATTACATAAAAACTAATTTGATCTCACGTATAATAAAAACAACCCACGGAAAGAAGCTCTAATTACCCTGACCCCAATCAACCATTGTCCTCTCATTACACATTACCTGCAGATAATTCCCTTTGCTTATACAAATGCAAATGAGGGTAGTTCGCATTAAAGGCACGTACCACGTTTACTGAACCCACAGTCTGCCTACGTAAATTGAGTATACGGCGAACATACTGACAGAGACGATGTACATTGCTTGCTCGCTATGTTGCTATTCTTTGGCGACAGAGAGTGGCGACCATTGAATGGAAAGTACTGCGTAATTGCAGGGATGGATAATGTTAGGGATAAGATATATAGACGATACAGCTTCATTTCGCTCCGGTCGTTTGACCAGAGCGGTCGTGCCGTGTTTCATTTATTATTATTGCTCTTTTGGTTTGCTGTTTGGGTTATACTGAAGTTGCTCACTATTATTTTTATGTCAACTAGCATATTACGGTTATTTTCTGTATAACACGTAAGATATAAAGCTTAAATAAGAAAAATTTCAAAAAAAAACTTTTTTTTTTCTTTCATGATTTTGAAACTACTTAATTTATCTAGTAGTAGACACGCTTCGATCAACAATCTATCGAACACGTAATTATGACACGATATCTTGCGAAAATATCCCGATTCAAACCGTAAAACGCCATAACTTCAGAAGGTCAAAACCAATTTTCATTAAACATGACAGCTAAGAACACCTTCGATAAAGTCTCCTTTCAAACAAAAAAAACTATATCAAAATCGGTTCATCCGTTTAGGAGTGATCATTTCAGAGATTTATGTCACACACACATCACATCATCAGCCTATTAATGTTCCCACTGCTGGGACACAGGCCTCCTCTCTGTGAGAAGGAATGGGCCGTAATCCACCACGTGGGCCCAATGCGGTTTGGTGGATGACACATGTCTTTAGTTCTATGACATGCCGGTTTCCTCACGATGTTTTCCTTCACCGTTTTGAGAGGAGTGGTGAAGAAATAATTTACACAAAGTAAAGCACCTGCCTGGGCTCGAACCCACGACCTACAACTTGTAAGTCGCGGCCGATACCACTGGGCCACCACTGCTGATTTATGTATCTGTCTGTGATCCCACAGGGAGATACATAAATGCACTTAAAGACAAACACACCCTTTTTTTCCGTAGGGGGCTAACTAGCGACCCGGCCCTGCTTAGAATGGTTTTACAATTAGAGAAAACCGGAAATCTCTTTCAGATGTGTAAGTTTAATATAAAAAAGTAATATAATAAGTATACATATAAACCGTTCGCAATAAACTAAGATGAAAACCTCATCAATTTCCGTTGCATAGTTTAGAAGATATATATATATATATTTATTAGATATATCTATTTAAGTTTGATTCGACAGAGTTTTTAACGGCACTACGTAATGACAAAACCGTTCTTGCGAAATTAATTCTAGACTGAAGAACTTTTTAGTATTCCGATCTTGCTTAAGTAATTTCTCCAAGTCAGAATCAAACTACGTTTAAACGCGAATTTCGCAAGACTTGGCAATTCTAATCTTTGATCTTAGTCACGCTCTATCCTGTTATGATTTAAATAATTTCGGCAAATTATAGGAATTCAATATTTTAGATGCTTTTACTAGTAAACATTTGATCCGAACATTTTTACTTAACATTGTACGTTTTTTAAAATATATTCCAGACCAATCAACATTAAAGTAATTCTGGAAGAAGATCCAATAAACTGGAATATGTTAGTATAAATAAAATGCCATTTAATACTTTATCCACTTTATTTCCTGCATTTCGTATTCACACTTCATTAGGCTTACTAGCCGGCTCTACAATAATCTTATCCCCTTCTTCAGCGGGCTTGTCATTTTCATTTTCTTTAATCGCTTTAAGTTGAGCGCTCAAATCTTTCTTCACGGGTGCAGGTGGTTTGTATAAGTTGATATTATTTTCCAATTTCTTATCACCAACGACTGTGATACCATCTTTAGGAACTGTGTCTCTTAGTTTCTTCGAGTTGAACCTTGGCATTTCGAAGCCATTCATGACAGTTGCCATGTCCTTTTTTTTCGGGAACAAGATTACTTCAATAGATTTTGTCTTAGCGGCTGGCAGCATGGATTTGCTTGGGATCATGCTATCGAAAATGAAAGGCATCATTGGCAGGGGATTCGATCTTCCTCCGCTAGGCTTCATAGGTGTCTGCTCCGGAGTGAATTCAAAATAAAGTGAACCTTCCGTTAAATGTTCGTGAGAATCACAACACATCGAAGACTTGAGTGGGTCATTGGGGAAAGAGAATAGATCAGTTTTGGAAAGAATCTTGTTGATGAGTCCAGGGAAGGCATCTTTGCCGTTTCGGAGACTCGAGCAAGGACAGGCGGGCCCTTCAACAACAATTGGTTCATGTTTTGGGAAGAAAGGTGCAGGTGGATGCGACGGGCCATGGTCTGGTTTCGATGCATGCGATGGGCCATCTGTGAACAAAAAGTCATATTAATTTGATGTTATATGTTTTGGACCAGATTAAATAATTACAGTACCTACAAACAAAAAACTGACACCCGTTAAAAATCTGTCCGATTGAAGATTTCGTTTATCGGAGAAAGTCTGCAACATCTAAAGAACGAAAACTCTCAAAATAAATACATTATACGATTTTCCCAAAGTCCTTTTGAGACATTCAAAATATATTTTTATGATTTAGTTATACTTTTCTCTTTTGGGAGAGCGTCGCATTTTATCAAAATCTTACCACGACCGTTGCCGGAGAGATAAAATGAGATATCCATTTTGCCGAGATTCACAAGGGAGTGGGTTATGGTCGGCAAGGGTCGAGCTGCCTCCTTACAGGAGGCGACAGCCATGTACCCCACCAATAAAGTCAATGTGTGCGAAAACATATTCTGGGAAAAATAAAAAACATATTTTAGTGATGTTTATGGGAATTTGGGATTTATTGCAACCTTTTTGTTGTGATAAACCAAATAATTTGCGTGAGCTATGGACAATAGATTTCTGGATAAATGGATTTTGCTTTTATGCATGGGTTTTGTTTTTTTTGTTTCTGCCATCAATACTCGTAAACATGACGCCATTTAGTTTAATTTCACTGTTATTATGTACTCTATCATTGTCGTTTCCCGTGCTAGCGTGAGCTAACAGTTTAATGGATTAATTTCTAATTGCGTAGACATTTAAAAATGTATCTTAATACATATATATAATTTATAAAATTGTGACAAAAGAAAGCTGCAGTGGATTCTAAAAGCTATTAAAAATAGTTTGTAAATCAAAGCAATTTAGACACTAAAATAAAACAAATAAAAAAGCCAAGATATAAAAGCTTAAAAGAGTATATTTAAAGTTTTTGCTTACCGTTTGTCCTACTCAACGAAATCGAATTGATTGAAATTCTGTACAAATCAAATTCTGTTTAAATTCTTTTTGTTTCGCAACTTTCAATTCGGTTTTATTGGTTTTTCATTTTATTGCTACGATTTAGAAATATCTACGAAATGTTGGCAAATTGTCGGTTCCAAAGAAATTTATTATAAATGCGATGTTACTCGCTTTCTTGTAAGGAGTATATATGAATATTTTTATGCTCTGGGTAGCTTATTAATTGTTTCTCTAAACTTGCTCATGAGGTATTTCTTTCTGAAACACGGCTGAACATGTGTGTTGCACAATTAAAATCTGTACATTTTTCTTTTAAATAACTGTTTAATAATACTGCACACCTTGATTACCCAAATGGGTAGGCAGAGGTGAATCACATCAGGGATTAAGTTCAATGTTATAAGGGCATAGCATTTTGTCATCAACTGAACAAGTTGATGACGAAATCCACTCCAGCTCCCCCAGTGGCGTACAACATTATATAGTTTCTATCGAATCCTAATAATTTTGAAAGAAATTCCAAATCCATTGATTTTGTAATAGGTTTTTGAGATAAAAAGCGCATTGAATGTGGTTGAACTGTCAAATTGAACCTAGGCATTGATCGCGTGAACCCATTAATCTCTTGTTACGCCGTACTCCGCTTCTACTGATAATTTTGTAAAAGAATAACCCTTTAGAATTTTTCTTGCCCTGAATTGAAATAACTTCATGCTCATTAGTTGCGCTTGCAACCATTGCAAAAATGTTTTTCTCTTAAACTGCTGAATCGTAGTTCCATTCCTATCAAAGGTTATTTTGGGTTTTACTACAATGTTAACAATTTAAGTGCCTCTATTTCATAAGAAAAGGCTCAACTTATAGACGTTTATGTTCGCTTCCATAACGGATATTATTTGAAGGAATTTCCTGTATTCTAATAGTATTATATCCATAAATGATATTTCATCCATAAATTCCACTAAACTGTAACAGCTTTTACGTGCATAAATGTATGTTGTTTCGAATATCGCCAAGTCTGGCTTTTCTATCGAGACCTTTCTTCGGTTTAACTGAAAAATGTTCTTTATGTTGTTAAATTGATGAATAATATTGATTTTTCCATCGGTAAATTTATAACGTGCAATACTTTATTAGGATGTTTAATAAGCTTTAATACAAATTTAGAATACTGAGATTGCGAATCCTAGTGTCTAGCTTTTTATTTGATAATTGAGGTAAAACGCTCACAGCACATACCGACATTCCCCTTAGAATTGCCAAACTTAAGTTCATTATTAACTTAGTTATTTACATTATATACTTAGTTACATTAGTACATTGCACGCAGAACGTATGGCCGATGGGGCAGGAAAATACTGGAGTGGCGACCGCGAACCTAAAGTCGTTGCTTTGGAATACCTGGATATGGAACGCATGGGACCGGTCAATGTGGCTACGCTTGGGGGAGGCCTATATCAAGCAGTGGACGTCTTTCTGCTGATATGATGATGCTCGCAACTAAGCAAACAAGAGATTTAAATACCCGTATTATATCTAATTAGAGTGCGGTCCCCTGCAGCAGATGTTGACCAACATCCTGGAATGCCCCAAATACACCCCCATTTTGAGGACCAAATGGCGTTCATTTACTGACGGCGTTGTTAACGTGGTCAAAAGGCCCAATCTATCAAAAAGTCGATCATCGACTCGAAATGACGAAGAAACAAAACTCTCTACGTAAAGTCATTGCAGTATTAGAAGAGGAAAAATAAACACAAGTATTTCAAAGAATTATTCATTTATATACATCATCGGTGAAAGAACTCAGATGTACGCCTACATGTTGGAGTGTCGTTTTATTTATTCCTATTTCGATCCGAATGCATTTCGGCATCGGCGTGCGGGCAATAAAATGCGCTTAAATTGTATTTATTTATAAACGTCGATTTCTGAAACTGATCGTAAAACTTCGCACGTTTCGTGTTGCTAGCGTTGGGAAATTTTCGACGTTTCTGGGTAAACATGGCGAGGGTTTTTAACAGGTTCCATTTCGCGATTTTCTTCCTGGTCTTGTCTTGTTTTGTCTTTCTATTAGCGATACTTGGAATGCCAAAATGTAAAGGAATTATTACATGATACTTCGATACTGTTTGGCATTCCCAAACACTTTTGACTTTATAGGCTTCCTTACCCGAAGGGTCTAAATAAAGCCCTATTGCTGTCACACACGAGTCCATATTTCTGTCTGTCTGTCGGCTGTCACACATTTCCTTCCAAAGAATTTTTTTACTTCCCATTGAACTTGAAATTTGGTGATAATGTTTATTATCTATACTAATATTATAAAGAGGAAAGGTTTGATTTTTTGTTTGTTTGTTTGTTTGTATGAATTGAATAGGCTCCGAAACTACTTGGCAGATTTGAAAAATTCTTTCACTGTTGGATAGTCCATTTATCGAGGAAGGTTATAGGCTATATAACATCACGCTACGACCAATAGGAGCGGAGCATAAATGAAAAATGTTACAAAAACGGGAAAAAATATTCCTTTTTGAGAGCTTCCATTGCGTGCGCTGCGTAAATGGTTTAAGTTACGCAAATATCATGTATGATGGAATTGTTTCTCTTTAAAAGTTCTAAAAAAAAGTCCGTGACACCATAATAATATGTCTATCTTTTAAGGTGGACTCACAATAGCAAATTTTATGTTCTAAATTTTAATTAGATCAACGCTGCCGGTAGAAACAAAAGTTGGTTGCATTCGTATAGTAGTATATATATTATTTCTTATTCAAATAAATAGTTCAACAAGTTGGTAGGTAGATAGGGTAGGGTAGGTAGGGTAGGGTAGGTAGGGTAGGGTAGTGTAGGGTAGGGTAGGGTAGTGTAGGGTAGGGTAGTGTAGGGTAGGGTAGTGTAGGGTAGGGTAGTGTAGGGTAGTGTAGGGTTGGGTAGGGTAGGGTAGTGTAGGGTAGGGTAGGGTAGGGTAGGGTAGTGTAGGGTCGGGTAGGGTAGTGTAGGGTCGGGTAGGGTAGGGTAGTGTAGTGTAGGGTAGGGTAGTGTAGGGTAGTGTAGGGTAGTGTAGGGTCGGGTAGGGTAGGGTAGGGTAGGGTAGTGTAGGTAGTGTAAGGTACGGTAGGTAGGGTAGATAAATGTTTGGTGTTTTTATGGCAAAACAAAGTTTGCCCGGGCCAGCTAGTTACATATATTTTACTAACAAATACCAATTTATTTATAAATTGGTACGGAACTCTAAATGTGCTTGGCCGGTTTTGCAATGGCTATGGCGACACTTTCGTTCGCTTTCGCTGTCACTTGTCTATAGCCTCTTATGACAGTTTTCAGTCTTGTTAGAGCTTATTAGACAGTACTTAGGCAAGCGTGCTTCACCACACCCACAACTACACCATCGCTAACCATCAGGTGAGATACTGCGAGTCTATTTGGATGCGCGGGTTAGACGCACCACAGTTAATTGTGTTAGGCTGGTTTCGATCGAAGGGAATAGCAAGCGATCATGGACGAAATTAATGGAGACTCGTTTATAATAAGGTTAAAGAACTAACTGGCGTTGGATGTCCTGAGAAGACCGTTGGCGATGACTCCATGTGAAGAAAAGAGGCTCGCCCAGGAGTGGCAAGATGCTATACACATAGTTGTCAATTCCGACGTCTGTCAGGCTCAAAAATATGTGGGTGGCTGTCTCGCTCACACTTGGCGCGCTGGTACTGTGGGGGAGAAGATAGGACGTGGCCGTCGATGCCAGCCTAATACCACACGTATTTCCTCCAGACGCTACAAAATATAAGTCGTCATTGGCATAAATACTATAAAAAAAATAGACATCATTGCAAAAGAAATGTCTCCCTCTCCTTTTTCCACACAATTTTCACTGTCTTTTCTATTCTGCGTCTTATTAAATATTATAAAGCAATTTCCGGGTTAGAATATACCAATATAGTGTGGTCAGTATTATTTGGTAGCCGGTAGCCAGGTAATTTCGTCAAACTCTTATACTATGCAGTCAAAAATTAATATAGCATCTTGACGAGTCATATTATCCTGCTATCAGCCTCTAAAATCTCCCAGCCAGCCTCACCTGGCAGGGAGAGTGTTATTTATTTTTGCTTATAACCTTAATGCCTAAAACTCACAATAATATTTTGGTAAAACTTTCTACCTTTCACTTGCAACACTGTACATTGCCGGACTTATTGGTTCGTTACACGTCAACGGTTAAACGAAATGGCGGGAACACATTTGGCATTCACATTACTGGTACGTACTCCGTGTTATAATAAACATACATACAAACGGACTTGTAAAACAAAGTCTTCTAAATCAAGTTGTTTGGGCGTTAGTCATCATTGCGTATATCATTGGCTGTCTGTTGCATTTCAATTGTAGTTTTTCCTTATAGAACGATGTTTGTAGAAATTCCTAGAAATTTTCAACTAGAAACATAAAATTATGCCTGTTTTCCCAGAAGTTTCAGTAAGGTGCCTGTAAACGGGCTACAGAGATTGCATCTTGTTGGCAATTTTTTTGACCAATATAGCTCAGTATATTTGCAACTTCTACCCTTGCTGCAATATCATTGTGCAATACATTGCCTGGTATAGTCCAGCATGATTTTGCAACTGGATTACCGAGGCATTTTGCTCGTACACGCGGAGCAATTAATAAGGCTAGATCACAGTAGTTAATAACGATTTTTACGTATGCCTTTTCGGACGTTACATGAAACTTCGCGGCAATTACGGCTGAAGCATCCTTCTTAAAGTACTATATATATCTTTATACGCACTAGCTTCTATATCCCATAATTCAGGACGTACATGAATTTCGTTGATAAAGTTTAAAATCTTTTCGTTTGACCACTCGGCCATGACGAACAGAACAAAATCAACAACGGATACAAAACAACTTCACTAATCAGGACGAGGCGAGGCTTGCGAGTAAAAAGAGCAAAGACAATATACGGCGATATTGCAGTAAAATCAAAGCTGGGTAAATCAATTGCAATCTAGCCGGCTAGACATTGAATACATGCGAATACTATGAAATATCTAGGCAATATCGCCGGGCTACACTACAAAATTCCAGCAATTGTTGCACTGTGTTGATCGATATGATTGGAAACTTGGTAGCTATACTATTGCAGCAAGAAATGGTCAAAAAACTAGCCCGTTTACAAGCACCTGAGGTGAAGCTTTCTATATTATCTACAGTCTCATTTCGCCAGTTACCTTTGAGTTCCATGTAACGAGGGTGAGCCTATAGCCATGAACTGGGCACAGATCCAAACGACTGCTGAAAACTGCCAGATTCAAAATCCTAATACCATTTTAACCGATCCGGGATTCGAAATTAGGACCTCATGCTCAGTAGAAGTGCTGCGACCAATACACCAACGAAGCAGAAGTCTAGTTTGCAACTAAAAAGAAGAAAAATTTGGTGCCTGCTATTGGTAGATTTTTTTCCAATATAACCTTTTCTATATAACACTGTTTCCTGATTGGTTGGAGTCGAGTGACAGCGGTACGATGAGACGGCTGAGTAATTAACATTTTCCTGAAAAAGGAAGCAAACGAATTGGTATAACAGTATTGTACATCAGTATTGCCAGAAACTCGATAGATATTGTTTCTTTTGATGCTTTCTAGGCCAATCACGTTTTAGTGACAACCACGTCAGTAGTAGGGTTAAACTACCTTTAGTATGGAATGAACCCTTGAAATCTGAAATATCAGCTGTTCAGTTCTATCAATCTGCCTAGACTTGAGAGTACTTGTGTCTGATATTCTTCTGATTACTGTAACGACTGTTAATCACAGGGAAGAGCTGATTTTTGTCAAGGTCTTAGGTTTGGTCCGATCATGTTCAAGAGTATTTAGAACCTGAAATATTGTCAAATATTTTCATTATCATCATCACCATTTCAACCGAACGACGTCCACTGCTGGACATAGGCCTCTCCCAGGCGTCACCACATTGACCGATCCCGTGACAACCAACCTTAACCTAGTGGGAGACCTTCCAACGCATCGTCTTCCGGTTCGCGGACGCCATTCCAGAATTTTTCGGCACCATCGGCCATCCGTTCTGTAAGCAATGTGCCCTGCCCACTGCCACTTAAGTTTCGCAATTATGTCGGTAACTTTGGTTCTCGTGTGGATATCCTCATTTCTGATGCGATCACGCTAGGAAACGCCGAGCATAGCCTTCTCCATTGCCCTTTGGATGACTTTAAGCTTTCTGATAAGGCCCATTGCGAGCGACCACGTCTTCGTCCCGTATGTAATTACTGGCAACACACACTGGTCACATATTTTAGAGGAATTAATAAATAATAATAAATCTTTATTCAAACTGGTAAACTATGCTAATAGGTATTCTATATAAAGTAGGTACAACATTGTTAGGTGCCTGTACTTTAGGTAATCCTGTATCACAGGCGACAGGGCCTTAAACAATGTAATTGTAAGGACAAGGCTTTTTACAATATTTTCTTAACATTAGAATAGTACACTAGAATATAATTCCCCTTGAAGCATGATTAATTAAAACAAATAACTGTCGTCTCTTATAGTAATTCAAATTACAAATGATTGTATCAGTCATAATTATTCTTGTTTTTTGCATTCCATTTTCTGAAAACGAAATCTGTTACATAAAATTGTACCTAACCCAGCCGTTGCACGTGCCAATTGTACGTGCGTCACTTCAGACTCGATAAGCTTACTTTTTTCAACGCATTTCTATAGTCGGGATTTGATTTAGAAATATTTCTTATCGTGAGTAAGACAGAATTAGATCAACTGCTTAGCCAAGCGATAAAGATGTCGATTTTCGTAAATATGAGATTAGAAAGGCAATATTTGCTGCCTCGGTGGTCTTATGCTCCTGAAGGGATTCAATTTCCAGGTCGGGAAGTGTTATTGACATTTTCATCAATTTTTCAATTGCAGTATCGTGAAGACAGTTTTGTGTGTGAATGTTGATCCTCAGTTGATCACCAAATAAACTATGAATGGACTGTTTGATATGTCTTCAAATGCCGTACTACAACGTGTCAACGCCATCATGATTTTCCGTTGTGAAAAAGAGATAGTGCTATTTGTTCTCTTTAGCGCCGGAATTCTCTCACGGAATGATGAAAGTTTTGATACGTCCGAGTAAGGTCCCTGAGTTTACGACTAATACAGAAGTATGAAAAAAGAAGGCATGTTGTGCCTCTCCCATACGATTAAATATTATGCCAAGAGAATGATGACGAATTTATAAATTGCAGCCCTTAGTATGTACTTGTGCTTCATCATCATCCTACCAGCCGAAAGACGTCCGCTTCTCGACATAGGCCTCCCCAAAGTGTCGCCAGATTGACTGGTCCCGTGCGTCCCGCATCCAGCGGATCCCCGCAACCTTTACCAGATCATCAGTCCACCTGGTGGGAGGCCTTCAACGCAACGTCTTCTGGTTCGCGGTCGCCATTCCAGAACTTGTCCCCATCGGTCAACCGTTTTGCGAGCAATGTGCCCTGCCTACTACCACTTAAGTTAGGCAATTCTCTAGTATAGCCCTCTTCATTGCCCTTTGCTTGACTGTAAGCTTTCTGATGAGGCCCATTGTGAGTGACCATTTCTTAGAGCCATAGATTATAGCTGGCAACACACACTGATGAGTATAGACTATTGTCTTTAGACACTGTGGTAAGTTGGACGAGAAGATACCGCGCAACTTCCCGTTTATTTTGGTTTGGGCGAGTTTGGCGTAATCGCCACGCTTGGCAGGCGGGTTGGCGATAGCAGTTTGTTGCTTCTCTGATGTGTCCCTTAGTCGCCTCTTACACCACCCACGTGAAGATACAGGATGGTGAAATTCTTTACGTTCAACACCATACGGAAGCTTGTGCTTAGTTAAGGCAAAAATAGGGTCCTATTCAAAGAACTTAAACATAAACGTGGGTGTACAAAACCCTTCCACCGAATCTCTGAATACATTGATGATGTTATGTTATATGTAGGTGCCTTATTTGATGATATTATTGTTTGATTATTATTATTGATAGAAACTGTATACATTTGATTGCTTATGCCAATATTTTGAATGAATACATTTCAGAGATACGTACAACATTATTTATTCGAAATATAAATCACGTTAACCTTTGAACCTCTAGGGAGAATCGAACCGTTCTGCCGTCTTATAGCTAGAGTGCCGCTATCTGAAAATTTAACGATTTTTGTTTTATGAAATGTGAATGTTACTTAGCATAAAAATGTCAGTATTATCACAGATAATATGATACTAGCATACAGATGCCTCATCCCATACAAAGAAACTTTGCCGACGTAACTAGCGTTTTTCATCTGATTATACCGATTATTTTTTGTAAATCGATCGCGTTCGGTTCCGTTCCACGGCTATAGATAGATCACCCTGTATATCCGTGGAACGGAACGGAATCGAACGCGATCGATGTACAAAAAATAATCAGTATAATCAGTATAAAACGTCGGCACGGTTTCTTTGTGTGGAATATTCTTCTACTTTGATTAGATACCGACTAAAAAACAAAAACGCCCCAAATCGTTTTGTTTACAAAAGTTATAATTGATAAGATTAAGTAATTGATTGAAACTAACAATGTGACCACCTATTCGAAAGTGGGCAATTAGATCTATTTTTCAACACCGAAAACTCTCGAAAATAATTTATAGTAGATAAACAGCGTCGATTTTTACCCAAAGGGTAAAATTGGGACCCTATTACTAAGACTCCGTCGTCCGTCTGTCTGTCTGTCTGTCTGTCCGTCTGTCACCAGGTTGTATTTAACTAACAACTGTCTAGCTATCATGAACCGTGATAGTTAGATTTCTGTTGCTGCTATAACAACAAACACTAAAAAAAGAATAAAATAAATATTTAAGTGGGGCTCCCTTACAGCAAACGTGTTTTTTTGCCGTTTTTTGCAATAATGGTACGGCACCTTTTATTATTATTTTTTTTATTATTACGCGGCTTTATGTTTGTCGTCTATTCCTCAAACATGATTTTGTCAGATAGTGGCACTCTAGGTATAGGACGGGATCATTGTTGTCCTGTCATGAATTTGATATTCCATTTTCAAATAACGATAAATAAAAAATAAACAATGTTTGGTATTTCCAATTTATTGCTTAACGTCGGTTTTGGTGGTAATTTGTTGCGTGGCGGTCAAAAAGGGGTAATTTTATTTTGATCGGTGGTTATTTCGGTGACCAGCTTAGCCACTGTAATTATCCATGATGATTGATAGAGGAATAAGTGAAGGTATGGGGTATTTCGTGTTTTCTTTTTCAATGATCGAGTTTTTTGTTGATTTAGTTGAACAAAGATATTCTAACTGGCTTGAACTACCAATTTGTTTATTTAATATAAGTATGTTGTTTATTTTATTTTTTAAATCTTTATGTACTCTATCTGCCTCGCCTTTTTCCAACATCATTGGGTTCGGCTTCAAGTCCAACCGGATTCAGCTGCGTACCAGTGTTTTACATGGAGCGACTGCCTATCTGACCTCCACAACCCAGTAACTGGGTAACACGATACCTCTTGGCTGGACTGGTGTCAGATTTTAGGCTTCTTACTACCTACCTACATACCACCTACAATTAACGAAACCATAGTTGGTCTTAATGCAACAAGGTATTCTCTACCGACAACCCATGGTGTAAAAAGACTACACTGTGATTCCCCTGATGAGCAAAAAATAAAGAAACATGTTTTGTTAGTGATTCGCACAGGAGACAGGAAAAGAAAAATATTTGAAAAATCCCCTTGCGAGATCAAAAAGGCAAAAAAATGCCAAACCAATATCATTTCTGACAAACTATAAATTCTCTTACCATTTAAATTAGTTATTTTTACCACTCTGCATTCAGACAGAATACTAAAATAATTAAAATTAACAAAACATTAACTCTAAAATGCCAAACCAAACAACAAAATATAAACAGACCGAAAATTCAAACAGTAAACTTATATAAATTTTCCCTAAAGAACAACTTCACCTAATTTGTTTTGAAAATAACACTGATTCTAAATAAAACCGTTAAATCGGAACGTGACAGTTGGCGAGTTACATTTATAGAGAGATCGTGCTTCTCTGTTAAGTATTCGAAGTTTAAAATAGACTCGCTCATCTTTGTTTGAAAGGGTTGTAAGAGGTTCAAAGGTTTATAAGGTGAGTGGCTGCATCAGCATCTACACTCGCGAGCATTAAACTGGAATCACTTCAACGGGGTCGTTCAAACAATTTTTACAATTTCTATGCAATTAACTATAGATTGTAGTATATCATTTAAAAGGTAATTTTGTTAGCTTTCAACCTCTTTCAATATGATAACTAAAGATTATTCACCTTATGTCATGGAACGTAAAACAAAAGACCTCAATTTTTTAAACAAAACATCAAAGAAAGAAAAACGTTTATTTGCGCCAGGCAAGACGCATACCATAAAAAAACAAAGGAGTAACTTACATGCAAATACAGCGTATGCGTCACAACAACGCCAAACGGTCATCGCTGAGCATAATGCTGCGACTCGCGTGCAAGACAGAGCCACAGCGCTGGTCATCACATTGTTTGGTAGTCTTGAAACACTATAAAAGTGGGCTGTCACTGGGAACACTGAAGCTAAAAGAAAATGGAAACAACACCTTTAGACGCCGGTCAAGTAGTCATTCTAATTCAGCAAGGGTTGTCTCAGCGTACTATCGCTCGACAGCTTCTTCTGAGCCAATCTTGTATGATATACCACAACCCATAGTTAATTGCATAGAAATTGAAAAAAAAATGTTGTGAGCAACCAGCGATGAAGTGATTCCAGTTTATTGTCCACGAGTGTAGTGTTTCTATATATATAATTTATTATTCAACTTAGCTTGAGACCTACTTCATGTTAGGTACGGAACCATTCCTGCTACTCTTATGTTTGTTTATGTTCACCTTTAGCTACTCAGTTACCTTAATTTGGTCTGTATCCATAAGCACGTTTTTAATTTTTACAGTTTTTTTGATGTGATAGCCTACCTATGATAGTTACCATTATTCCAATGAATTAAATAAAAGTCAATTCAGATAGCTTATCAGAAAACTGCAACAAAAGAGGTTTTCACTTGAAAAATAATCTTTAAATAATCAAAAGATCACCGAGATCACAGCCAAGGTAGAGTAACAGTATTAAATTGTGCGATTCAATGAAATACAATCTACAATAGACTTGTAAATAAATATTTGTCTGTTGCCTGTGATAGCTACCATTATTCCAATAAATTAAATAAAAGTCAATTCAGATAGCTTTTCAGAAAACTGCAATAAAAGATTTCAACTTGAAAAATACTTTTAAAATCAATAAATTGTCAAAAGCAATAAATTACTTAATTAAAATATGTAAACTGCCACATCAAAAGATCACCCAGCCAAGGTAGAGAAATAGTATTAAATTATGCGATTCAATGAAATAAAATCTACAATAGACTTGTAAATAAACATTTGTCTGCTTCGTTTTGTGAATCAGCTGGCTACGAAATTCAATTGTAAACAGATGCCACAATTTCTTTCGCCTTGAGTATTCAAAGCTCAGAAATCTTTATATTATGAAGGAACTTCCTTTTTCCTCTTCACTTGATGGTGAATGAAAATGTAATTAGAGATGGAACACGCGAGATTTCATTTCTTTCAGATTTTGTTGGAATAGCTTGGCTATAAATAACTCGCCATATTGATTGATAGGTAATCTTAAGGTCAAGTTCCAACACTGTCACATCTTTAAGATACATACTGTGTATAAAATATTCAGCAGAAGCAGTTTCCGATACTAGCGTATCCACGGCACCGCCCCGGTCAGGAAAGCCCTGACCGGGGCGGTGCGTTTTCGTTTCTGTACAGAAGTGCTGTGCGTGTAGTGTTAGCGCATGCACGGTAAAGAATCTGTAACGAAACGACTCATGCGCCTTTCAACCCGATAAGAAAAGCGCCTAAGAGATGCAGCGTTGGTAGGCCTCCCGAAAGGTGGTCTGAAGAACTGGTGATGGCGCCGCTTGGAGGAGGCTTATGTCCAGAAGTGGACGTCATTCTGTTGAAATGATGATGATGATGACATTAATACTAACAATTTTGTAATAATTTCCGTAGATTTTAGCAGGACTGGAAAATATTCAAGCCCATGTAAATCCTCATAATGCTGCGAAAGCTTTTTTAGACCCTAAAAGACGAAGTGAAATAGTTGACGAAACGTTTTTAGAACAAAAAGATATTTTATTAGAAATGGTATGTATGTTTTTCTACTATTTGATTTAGCTTTAAAATGCGAGAATATAAGGAATGCCTATCTGATTAATTCCGAAGATAGGTAATTGGCCTCGTTCAAAAAATATTGAAGAGTAGCGGGGACACCGTAGTGCCCCCGCCAAGACGAGCCAAGCGAAGCGCTTTGTCGTTTTTTTTTGAACTCCCTATGAGGAATAATTATTGCTAGGATGATTAAAAAGGCAAACTACCCATCTAAACAATAGTTCGTTAACAACAGTAATAAGGTACAAAATTATATCAAATACTAGCTGACCCGGCAAACTTTGTTTTGCCATAAAAACACCAAACATTTATCTACCCTACCTACCCTACCTACCCTACCTACCCTACCTACCCTACCTACCCTACCTACCCTACCTACCCTACCTACCCTACCTACCCTACCTACCCTACCTACCCTACCTACCCTACCTACCCTACCTACCCTACCTACCCTACCTACCCTACCCTACACTTCCCTACCCTACACAAAGCAAAAATAGCTAGCTTAATTTAATATGAACTTTATACAATAGCAATAAAGCTCAAATTGACTCTACGTTTTAGTTAGAAAACTTTTGTTTGGGAAAAAAGAAAAGGGCTGTTTTTAGGGTTTTCCGGCAATTGTTAGAATTTTTCTCGCCGTAAAAACCATCTTTGAACTTCAACAAACATTTAAAAAAAAGAATTGGCCAAATTGGTCCAGGCGTTGTTGAGTTATGCGCTTACCAACACATTTTGCGATTCATTTTTATATTATAGATTACTATCAATACACAAAATCTACATATCAAAATGTGCTCGAAGAAAATGATGCCAGTTCAAAATTCACTTTATCACAGAAAATAACACACATTTTATTAATCCTCCAGTTTCATTATTTACAAAAACCTGTAGAATACACATATCCATGCAAAAGTAATTTATTATATTAATGTAATCACAACTCATGTCCCCAAGATACAGGTCATGCCTAGTTTGGGGACCACCTTCCGAACGAACTGATAGTTTTTGTTAAAGACCAGTTAATTATGTAACAGCTCTAAGACTCACTTTGTAACGGTGAGCAAATAAACTTATTCATAATTATTGCTAAAGTATCACAAACTTGGCAACACCACACCAACCCGACCGTCTCAGTTCAGAGTTTAACAACTTCCAACTAAATTGGTGATCAGAGTTTTGGCACATAAAACAGTTGCTCCTTTGGTGAAACACTCTCGATGTGCGAAGTTCGAAGCAAATCAATTATCTGATGCCGGAGGCTGAGACGGTCGACTAACCTTATTGGGATCCCGTACATAATGTAACTTGGGTGTGAGAGATATGTTGCTGTTATATATCATGAGTTGGGTGTATTGTTATATATGCCAAGTTAGATCGTAATTTCAAAGTGGGGATAGAGAATGACGGGCATTTAATTATGGTTAACGTGCTTTTTTATGTGTATACCATTTCTTTAATCTCTTTCTATTATAATGCCTACGGTTTATCACTGTAAATTAAATTGGTCGATGGAGTTAAAAATGAAACAAAATGTTATGTTCGACCTTATCGTGAATGTGTGATCTGTTAATTAATTTTAAGGAATAGTTAATTCGCTTTTGGTTTAACTAAATTTTAATAACTGTCGTGCCAGCGACACGAAGGAGAAGAATTTGATATTTTATCTTGTCCGTACCTTCCTGCATATATATACCTAAGTTTTTCCTAGAACATATTTGGAATCTACAAATATAGTACTTTACGGTTAGTATTATCTCTTTCCATTTTGAGACAGATGATGATAATTATAAAGATTTCTTTATCTTTCTGTCTGTTATATTAATCTTAATGTTAACTGATGTGGGCAGCTGTTCTTTCGAACATAATCAATAGAGATCGTCCACTGTCAAGGTCAAATCCATCATTTATGTTTGTCCTTGTTATCTTTAATGAGATTTGCGTTATTTCTTCTATTGACGTAATAACTGTCATTAAGCTTCGTCAATCTGTTTCTGTTTCTTATTTTATGTGGAATTCATATTTAGATTTAATATTAACCTTTCGTATGTTTACGACGTGGGTCCACGTTAGACTCAGTGGCTTTTCTATTGATTCGGTAATTACGGGAACACCACAGGTTAAGAGTTCTATTTACCGTTAGTTCTTGTTCTCTATAATCGATTAGTTTTTCTTTTAAAATTAAATAATACAAAAAGTAAGCTTTGTTTTAACTAATTCAAGACAGTACAAATGTTTTATTAAAGTAAGTAACCAAAATAATTCAATATTTTCAAACCACACAAATTGAGTTATAAATTAAAAATATTCATTTCAGCTAGAAACAAAGCTGAAAGAAGTCAGAGAAAAAAGGAAGAAGAAAGCACTAACTGATGATGCTAACGGTATTCATTCAACGGTACTCGTACACAATGGTTTTGAAACTCATGATAAACACATAGAAAATGTTGATGTGAAGCTAATGGTTAACGGTATCAGTGCTATTGGCGATAGTAAACTGGAACTCAAGTATGGAACTGGTATGAAAACTGCAATAATTATTTTTATTATTTAATTTGAGTGTTAAATTTAGACATGAAGCCATATATGCAGATTTTTGCATTGGACTTGACTCTGAAAAATTTTTTTTGCCCTAAATAGTCAAACTTTTTATTATCTCTGATAAAATTGGTTGCTTCGTCGCCGCTTAGCGACTACCAGTTCTTTTTTTGTTTTCTGTACAAGCCTCAGATTCCGTAGTATAACGTTCTATGCAGCGTTACTTTATTCTTTTGTTTATCCTCATAATCTACGGGAAAGAAACGATCGTAAATAAAATCTTAAATTGTTTCAGCATTCCTTGGCAATGTCAATTTATTCTCACAATATGAATGTAATATTTTTCAACCTTCGTATAGTTCGATATAGACATAATAGCAGTTCAGAACGATTAGCGAGTCACTGAGCAGTAGCAATTTCATATGCCAGCGGGTGTGAGGGGTAGGTGCAGCGAGTAGCGAACTTCATACTTGCTATTAAGTAATTCCTCTCTCCTAGACACTGACTGTATCTAGAACGTTGCTGTGCCCGACAGGGTCCGTAATTGTTTCTGTAACTTATATTTACCACCGATATGTATATTATGGATGCAATCAATTTAATTTGAATTTAATAAATCAAACTCAAATAATTTATTTCAAAAATGGTGAAGCTAGTTGCATATTCGCAAGCGTCAATAGGTCTCTACGGCGTGAACGTGCAAGAAACTCCACAGACACTCTTTTCGAATCAAGCTGTACCAACATTTTGTAAGTCTTCGTCTTCCTTAATATACGTCAAAGTAAAGTCAATTAAAGCAAGTCCTCCATAAGTAATAAGTGCCGACAAGGTAAATTAATTAGAGACGACGTAAGCTTCAAATTAAGTTTGATAAAACATGAAAAGCGAAATTAGAAAATCCTCCAAAACCGTGAAACCGTCTACCGTCCGACGTCTTCTTATTTTATATAAATATAAATTAATTGCTGAATGTATGTAAGCGCATCACTTCAGAACGGTTGTACCTATTTGGCTGATTCAATTTGTTGTGATCGTAATTGTTATGGGCAAGGTTTGTATGAAGGTATTTTTTTGGAAGAGCCACCGAAATTAATTTACATCTGTGAAAATCATAAAAATATGTTTTAGATGCTTAAATACCCACCGCTTAAAACCACAAAACTATATAAATGTCTGTGTACTAAAATACTACACTGAATCCAATATATAGCATTTAGGATTAGCTTTGACATACGAACAGCCTCGAACTGGAGTATTTATTTGGACAGTTCGTAAAACAAAATATTTCAAACATTTCGTCTGTGAAAATATAAAGAATAGAAAAGGTAATAAAGATATAAATATAACCCTAATAATGAATATTTAAAAAAGTAGAGACATATATTATATAAAACTAAATGATTAGTGCACCCGGTGATCTCTCTCAGTACTAGAACAAAACTCCTATATTAACCCAACAACAAAGAAATTGACTCGGACCTGATATATAAGCCCGATCTTAAATTTTTTGATTTTGATTTTATTTGACTCTTAGTCGGACAGGCCGAAATATTTTAATAAATCAAGTGAACATTTTATTGGTATAAAGCTTCGTTAAATAAGAAAATCAAAAAGCTGAGTGAACTGGCGATTTAAAGAGATGTAGAAAAAACTTTTTTAGCACATAGGAACAGAACAAATTTTTGGGCAAAGAAAAACAAAAATAAAAACAGTAAAAAAATAACAAAAACATGACAATGTATGCCTCAAGGGTGCGCCAAAAATGTCCAGTTCAGCAAAATACCAGAACGTAGTAACTTGACGCCAGTTTTCAACCATGCTTTAACGTCTGAAAGAAATAAAAACAGAAATAAACTTCTTAAATTAGGCCACGCCACTAGATTTTTGTTAAACATCGAACATAAACTGAAGTTTCTAGAAGCAAAATGTAATTTAGCGAGAACGGGCTAAAAAAACGCTCATACGAAAAGAAATGGGTACTAAAAAGTCTTTCAATATGATAATAAGTAAACATGAGACAAGCTAGCTTCCAAAGGAGATAGAATTTATGAAAATCCTGCTAAACCTAATACATTTTTTAGGTAAAGGCTCGGTAAGCATGGATGCTCAAGGAATATCTAATATTGGCAAAGTCCATGTAGAATTGGGTGTTGGTGAAACTGGACTTTTTGTACCAGGATTGACGGCGTTGTTTATGAGTAAGGATACCTAGTCATTTGATTTATTAGTTGTTAAAAAGCTTTCTTCTAGATATTTAGATAAGCCTACAACAATATCTGGCAATATTTGGCGACTTGAAATAATCAATAAATTATTTATCTACTTATTTAACTAAATGTGAAGAAATAAGCTTGGTGTTATTTTATTCTGAAATGTCTATTCATTAAAAGAAACCTGTCATGAAATAAAAGGTAACAGAATATTGACACAAATAAATATTTCCACAATAACTCTTCCTTTGTCTTCCAATTAGAGAGCTAGACTAAAATCCCTTCAAACCTACCTTATTAAAGTCTTTTTTATTATTTTCAAAGATCATGGACACCTAAACAACACAAAACACGTATCAACTGAAGTATCAACATCACTAAAGCCAGATAATTCCCGAAGAAGTGAACACCAAGCTAATTTAAATGTAACAACTATCAAAGCTGTTACTACAACTCATGTTGCTGCAACACTACCTCATAAGCATCATTCAGTGGTTCCCGAACATGCAACTCCAGTAAAGAATGCCACAGTCCAAGTCTGGAATACACATGCATCTACTGGGACTGAAGTACTGCCTCTTCTAACAGTCAATTCCACAGTTACTGTAACTGCTGCAAGCAACAGTACTGTTTAATTAGAAATTGATTTTAATAAAGTGACAATAATAATTCGACCAGGTTTCTCTTATTTTTCGCATAACTTTGATTAAAAATCATCATGTGCCATACATCAAGTTGCACTGGGCCCTAAGTGGTGGGCTCTTCGTTATGCTATAGATCCTTCGTGGTGGGTTACAGCCCACTTTTTTGGTGAAGGAAGCTTGCGTCATTAAATATATATTCCTGTATATATTCCATATTCGTAATTAAATTAAGACTCATTAAAAATATGGCACATGTGATGTATTATAGATATGTATTTTCGTCCAACAATGGAAGTCTTTCGACTTAAATTTGATAATTATCACAAAGAGCTATACTTTTTGAAAGAGCAGCCTAATGGGCCTTCACTGTGGCATTTTAATAACACAAAGGCAGTATTTGGATTATTAATGAAAATGATTGTAGACAGCCAATAAATGTTATGTTTTCATATTCATATTACATCGTTTTCTTGGAACATGTGGTAATGACTGCTTATAATTATAATGTACTTTGCTAGGCCTAATTACACGCTCTCAATATTCGTTGGGTTATGATTGGTATTTTGACTATGAGTATGTTTTACCTGGCAACTGAACACAGGAAGGGATATAACTCTATCGGCACCCCTTTTTTTAAATTATTTTTGGTTGTATAAACTAAAGGAAAGGAAAATAAACTTAAAGCTCTGCTATCATCACCTGTAATTTGTTAAAGTTGACTAACATAAAGGACATCTAAAATGTTTCTCAGACTAAATCCGATCGGAACATTCCTATAGCTTTGTCTGTCCTTTGAATAAACTTTGAAGATAATTGTATCTGTTATGCTCTGCATTAAAGACTATATTTTAAAACAGCGTTTAATATAACTAAACCGGTTAGTAAAAGATAAGTATGCTATAACTCATTACCATCAGAATCCTTCACAATGATAGGCAATAATGACCATAATTTCTTGTATGTTAGTGTACAACATAAAGCAACATTCCGAATGTATTCTTTAAACTCAAGACGTCTGCAAATGACGTCCATTTTCTCCCGCGCTTCTGTAAGCATAACTCCTCAAATTCTATTGGGCGGCATTGCAAAGGCTTTTGGCGGCACGGCAAAGGCTTTTGCCGGGGCGTAATGAGCGTCGTTTACCGCAGACGGCTCCAATAAGCGCCATGTTGCATTATGATGTTACACGAAGACTCTGGAACTGAGAATACGTCTGATATAACAGAATATATTCAGATCATTATAAATACAGGAGGATTATGAGATCATATTCACGGTAGCGATAATTATGAAACAGAAGTGCATTGTGGCTTAATTAGGGCAAGGTTTCGTATTGTACTGGATGATGCGAGAAGATATCAGTTTTTGGAGGATTTGTAGGAATCTATGTATATAGAAATAGTGCCACATGGCCGTGGCTGACCAGGAAATAGATGGTGGGATAAACTAGATAATTATATCGGATTTGGAAAGTTGGTACAACAAACTCGTGATCGATGGTAGAACATTAGGAATGGAGGGATTTCTTTGTCCAACTTTTGGTCCTTTTGGTCTAATAATAATAAAGGCATGATAAATCATTCAAGTATTGCAATATCTTCTGGTAAGAAAAACAAAAAAAAATTGCAATCTACTTGTGGTTCAAAAATTTATTATTTCCTTTTTAACCCCCGCTGGAAAAAGAGGGGTGTTATAAGTTTCACGTGTGTTGCTGTGTATCTGTGTATCTGTGTGTCTGTCTGTGGCATCATAGCGCCTAAACGGTTGAACCGATTTTGTTTTTTTTTTTTTTTGAATGATGTTTTTGTCGAGTGTTCTTAGCTATGTTTGAATAAAATCGGTTCAGCCGTTCAAAAGTTATGGGCATTTTACTGTTTGAATCGGGGTGTTTTCGCAAGATAAATGGATCGGGGGTATTTTAAATTTTGAAATTTTACTTGTTAACTCTTGAAACTGAAGCGCAGCTGCCTAAGTAACTCTCACATCAATCTTTTTATCAGACTTTCAAGCCCATATTGAATCAACATATATTACCAACAAGCCTGATATATGGCTCACATTATTTTCTATAACTTGCTTGACAAATTGATATTCTCAGGCGAAAAATAATATCACACAATTCTTGATTTTTACACACTCATACGCAAAGCAATATATCTTTATCTAAAGTTACAATTACCATTTATCAAGTTTCAATCTCATGTAAGCCAATTCTTTTCTATAAAACCTCATTCGTTTTCTGATAAGATAAGATAGTTTGGAAGTTTTCATAGTTTTGGAAAATCTGCTACCTGAGAATATTTTCTGAGATTTATTGTAAATTGGAACTTATCTGGATTTATTTCTTTAATATGACAACTAGTTAACTCGCTAAGCGTTAATTTATAGATATGTTTCTTAGTATGTTAGGTGTTTTCAAAATCACTCATATGCTTTTTTGCATTTTCTGGGCAGCTTACTACTACAAACAATCTTTACTATCAGTGTCTGAAACAACTCTTCTATTCTATCCATTATTTAATTTGCGATATTTAAAAATATCTTGGTGTTCACAAACTTAATACGTCCATCATTATAATTTTTAATCATTGAGCCCGGATCATAGAAATCCGGTAGTTTTAAAATGACAACGATCTTATTCAATGTTTAAGAAATTCTATCAGGTTTAGTCACCTTATTATCTCTCTCTCTCTCTCTCCCGCTCTCTCTCTCTCTCTCTTTTAAATAAAACTTTTCCCCACTCTAGGATTTTTTTCCTGTATCGTGGGTGCGTTTACAAACATATAAACTCACATACACAAATACCCAGAGCCGGAACAACTATCTGTAAGTCATACAAATATTTGTACAGTGCGGGAATCGAATCTACGACACGCAGCGCAGCTATCAATCGCTCAACCACTGCACCAATAGTGTGCCCACGCAATTATGTCTATGGAGTACCTATGTATAAATAATATACATGCAGGATGACCTATAACTGCTGTCCTATCCACGGCATGTCCTAGAACCAAAAACTCAAAGACATTCATGACCCGAATTGGTCCCGTGAAGGTGGATTAAAGCCTATTCCTTCTCTCAAAAATAGGAGATATGTGTCCCAGCAGTGAAAACCTTAAAGGGCTGATTATTCTACTGCAACCTATTCTCATTTCTCCACTATCTTTCTTTAGCACCCAGCAATAGGTAGTAGAATAGTTCAGAAGTAAACTCGAAAGTATCTAGTTTCTTTGTTTCTGTCATTCGGGGTAAATGTCAAGGTACATGCGATGGCGGTTACGTAACAAAATGGCGGATTGTGACGACGTCTAGCTGTCTTGTATGATTTGCAAGCCGGCTTTGCGCAAAGACCTTATACTTCTTACTACTAGACTGTGCACTATGGCGCAAAAAACGGTCCGAGCGAGAGGGCTCCCGTTGGTAGTGTGTCACTTTCTAATGAGGTGACCATGACCAAACATAACAAGGGACAAATTGATTGTAAAAACAATAGTGTAAGTATCCCGATATATGTATATATGCTACCTAACTACGCTACCTAAACCTACCAAATTCAAGGAAAAAAAAGAAACGTGTGTATATTTTTTGGAATCTACATCACTTACCGTATGGTGTCGGGCATAAAGAATTTCAACAGCCCATGTTTTTCCATTGGTGTCATAAAAGGCGACTAAGGGACAAACCAGAGAATGGGCAGCAGCGTTCTCTGTGCATTTGTAACAACCATACTGGGATCGCCAACCCGCAGCACTCCCCATGAATAGGACAAATAAAGATAGCCCCTAGTGCCCGGCAGCCTGCCTACTCTCGACTACGGTAGCGATCTAGGTTAAGGTATGGCAAGGGGTGCAAAGAATCCCGGACGAGATCCGGCTACCCCAACAAATACCGACGACAGGACCTGGCAACGTACAACACGCGCACACTCCGGACTCCGGACCGACGATAAGATCACCGAACTCGAAGAGGAATTGAGCAGTTTACGATGGAGTATTATAGGGTTATCTGAAGTTCGAAGAGAGGGGGGGGACTCGATAACCCTCAAATCCCAAGTCTGGATAAGTCTTGTTCTTCAAGACCCATCGTATAGATAGGCACAAAAAGCTCTCTGATCTTACTCTCAAGCTCATGAAGGCGAAGCGTGAGATGATCCTGCAGTCTTAAGACGATGCTTTGAAATACCCCAAAGGATCTCAATTATTTCACTTAATGTCCAGTTGCGTAGACAGTTGAGAAACTTAACTTCACCAATTTTATTCCACTAGGAATCAATTTGCGAATAATATTAACAGCCGCTGAATTTTACTCGAACAAATCCCGCCAAAAACTCCACAAACCTGGTGGTCCTACATTTAGTATTACCTTGCCCAAACATTTAAAAGTACTACTCTTACACAGTATTAATGAATTATTTTTTAAATACAATGAATTGATGAATTAATGGAACTGTAAAAATATTTAAATACGCTTCAAAGTTTCATAGACTTTGAAACGTATTTAAATATATTTTTTATTCGTTCGTTTTGGTATTACATAAAAAAGAAAATATAAAATTTTCTACCATTTCTACCAAACCCAATGATTAGTTGAGCTGGCAAGATGTCAGACAAGGACACACTACCAGCGGGCACTCTCTCGCTCAGGACCGCTTTTGGTTAGCTACCGCTTATAAGGGAATAGCTAACCTAGATGTATGGTAATAGATTTCATTTTAGCTATACAAAAATTTTTGGTACACAGTCTAGTAGTAAGAAATAAGTATAAGGTCTTTGGCTTTGCGTGTCATGTTTCTGTATTTTATATGATTTTTATGGGATATCCGTGTTTTTTGTTGTTGTTGGTTTCCTTGATATTGGTTTTTATAGTGTTAATTTTTTCTTTTTATGAGACTTCTTCGGTGTAATATAATTTTATTGTAGCTTAAATTTCTGTAACGATTTTTAGTAATATTTAAGACTAGATAGTTTTCAGACTGATATATTTTTTTAACAAAGCTGAGATTTAACATATGTTTAACGAAAATATCCAAGTTTGCAGCAGTATCTATATAGTTTTTAGGGTTCCGTACCCAAAGGGTAAAAACGGGACCCATTTTTGTGCCGTTTTTTGCGATAATGGTACGTAACCCTTCGTGCGCGAGTCTGACTCGCACTTGGCCAGTTTTTACTGAATGCAACTATTGCAGTTTCATTTGAAATAGATACCTATTTAGGATTTTAAATAAAATATGTAGCATAGTGACCGGACCTCGCTACATGAAAACATAGGTATCAATCTGAATATAATATTGAATTTTAACAGCTAAAATTGAAATTCAGTTCACAAGTTTGCTTGGTCGCGTACCGAAAAACAACTTTTAGTTTTCGAGAGTCGTTTTTGCTAGCGGTTAGTTCATTTTTATTTCTACCAGCAATGCCACTTTGTAGTTGAAACTTTTTCCAATTAAAACTGAACTTTTCAACTGTGGTGTGAGGTTTTTTAATAAATTGTTTGCATAGTCAAGGCACTGCCTATGTTTTTCCTACTCTCCTTCCAATTCTCTCCCTATTTGAACATACTTGTACATCCCTGTTCTTTCAACCTACCCTATTAGAAATTTGATTATCCTCGTACATCTCACATAACAAATAAAAGTGGCAGTGGGCGAAGTACATTGCTTTCAGAACAGATGACCGATGGCGCCGAAAAGTTCAAAGTAGCGAACGCGTGGGAAGGGTTCCGAAGAGTGAATCGACGGTCCTTCTGGACCCGGAAAAAGTGACAATCTATTGTTCTTATAAAGATTGCGAAAAGTATATTGGATACTTAAGATTGGGCTATGTTTGACTGGCTGCAGAAGCCTAGGCCAGGGATCCTCCAAGTTATGCCAACGACATGGTTTTGAGGTCAAGAAATATATCTTGGAAGTTGCCTATGTAGTGGACATCTTTTGGATAGATGATGATGTTCCTTCATGAAATCGTTTAAATTCTTTGTTTCCATTTGATGAAAGCAGTATATCAACTTTATCGACGAGTATTGAAAGAGTCTTATAAATGTTGAAGTAACACTACAATCTGAACTGTTGGTGTAGATCTTAATTTATTGTCAAGGTCATGCGTCGGTAACGTAATTTAAAAAAAATGTGTATTCGTTTATATATTCGAAAATTTTATTTCGAACCTAGTTTAAATTTTTCTTCTGTTCTGCAGTGCGGCGGCGGCAGCGGCGGCGGCGGCGGAGGCTCTGGGAGGGGGAGGCCGCCGCGCCCCCCCTCCTCTGCTGCGCTCACGCACGCTGCCCGCCATCATCGCGCCCGGCTTCTCCATACTACATGCCCAGATCGACCCGCAACGAACTAATAATGGTAAGTGATGTTGTAATAGAGAGACAGATTTAGAGGCCATCATATTTCTACTTTTGGATGTTGTAAACTTATGAAGCCTATTATACATTTTTCCTAAGTATATACACCAAATTGAGTATCGTAGAACTCTAACTACAGCACTATGGTAGTGGTATGCTAATCGTGTGATACAGTACTTATTTACGGAACTAAAACCCGAAAAAAAAAATCGCGGTTAAACAGGGGCGTAGCTACCGCCGTATCTGCCGTATCAATTATACGGGCCCCTGGGCCATGGGGGCCCCAGACGTGCGTAAGCAAAAATTAAAACTGATAAAAAATTACCTAAGAACTTCGATGGGAAATGAACGCCTGTAAGACCTGTCACTTTTGTCCATAGAGGCAGAAACTTTAGAAAAACTAAAGTCATCATCAGCTATAAATGATTTAATAAACCAGTTTGCCGAAAAAAAGGCGAGGAGAATGTATATTTAATTTAAATTCTTTGTAAAAATTTAGGAAAAAGTGACAGATAGATATTTTTTTTTTCTTTTGTGATAAATCTTTACCCTTCATAAGGGCCCCCAAACCGATTTTTATACGGGGCCCCGCCAAGTCACGCTACGCCACTGGTCCCAAATATAGTCAGTCCCAAAAGTAGCATTCCTTTTAGGGTATACAAAACGGAACAGTTGTCTTTGAGTGTCTGAAACGTGGATCTACACAAGATACAATGGTTTTTGGTAATAACGGCATTTAACCAGTTAAGGTACAGGAACCATAATTTGCCAGCTTTGTGATGAGTGACAGACTGTCCTATTCTATCTACCGGATCTAGTCGCGTTTTTACGACCAAAATATAAAACATTTATGCATGGCAATCAACAGAGTTTTTATGGCTTGTAATAATGAAGAAAAAGGGAGTTGAAACGACAAGCTGTAAACTGAATATTGCAATGAATTGTGTGATAATAATCTCCAAACTCATTTGACTGGAGTCACACAATTATAACTGGTACTTTACGGCTCTATGAAAAATGTTTTTATTTTTATAATGATTGCATTTCCAGGTTGAGTTGTAAAGCAGTATGGTGTATGCGTTTTCAGACTATACAGTTTTATGATTACGCGATTTCCTTTTTAATGCCTGCATTAAAAGAATAAGCCTATCAAACAACGTTGTGGAGTCAAATTGAAACGTAATTTTCCGACGCGACAATACAATATACCTTTTCCATAGAAATTGTTCTATCTGATATAGTTATTTAAGAAGAATTTCTACTAAAATCCGCCATCGCAATGTATTCGCATTGTCGCGTAGCACTTATTTGTAGTTTTACCAAAAATAAGAATTAAGCTGGTTTTATTTTACCAGCGATAACATTAGATACCAAGCTGTGTATTGCCAGTAATGATTTTTGGAACCGAAACGTGGACGCTCACAATGGGCCTCATCAGAAGGCTTAAAGTCATCCAAAGGGCAAAGGACAGAGCTATGCTCGGAGTTTCCTTGCGTGATCGAATCGCAAGAGAACCAAGGTTACCGACATAGCCCGAATAATTGCCAAACTTAAGTGGTAATAGGCAGGTCACATTGCTCGCAGAACGGATGGCCGTTGGAGCCGAAAGTTCTGGAGTGGCGATCGCTAACCGGAAGACGTTGCGTTGGAAAGTCTCCCAATAGGGGAAGCGACGACCTGGTCAAGACTGTGGAAGTCTAGTGGATGCGAGACGCACAGTGTGGAGACACTTGGGGAAGGGCTATGTCCAGCAGTGGTCGTCTTTTGGCTGAAATGATGATGATGAACATTAGATTAGAGACAAACACAAATTTGTAGTACCTACAACAAGGCTCAAGAAGATAGGTGGCTCGTTTAGATGTCAATGTGTACGCTTTTATAATAAGCTTCCAAGCCACGTACAAGATCTAAGTCTTAATAAATTCAAATCATTCATTAAACGTAAGTTGTGTCAGAAAGCGTTTTATACTATTAAAGATTACGTTGAGGACAAAAAGGCTTGGGATTGAGCTGCTCCAATAAATTTTGTTTTTTTTATATTTTGCACCGTGAATTTTGTTTTTAATTTTGATATTTTTTTTGTTTTCTTGCAATGACAAGAATATTTACTTTTTAAAGTATTATATTATTTTATTTTTATTATTGTGAATGTGAAGACTATGTGGCTTTTTGTTTTTTATTATAACTCAGTTAGTTTTTACTCATGGTCTGGCAGTTTGAGTAGTTTATGCGGCCTACCCGAATGTCCTTTCTTTGGTATTGTTCGTCGAATCGTTGAGCTCCGTAAATTCTGAGTTGAGCTGCTCGGTTATTGACAAATGCGTGCACTGACTGGACAGGTCCACTCAATCTGGCTGGTTCTTTCCTCAAAAGACCATTTCAGATATCTTTCTACATGGTCTTCACATGATATAACCAAGATTTTGTCAAGACTTTAAAAGAGACTGTGACCTCTGAGTATGTTTCGGCCTTTCTTCTCAGAGTAGTCAGATAGGAAACGCCGACCTCATCTAGTTTTAAAAAATATGATCGACGTGTAAAAGTGTTTGTACAAACCAACTTACAGAAATAAAATCATTTATCATTATCATTTATCAGATATAAAAGTTAAAACTTACTAATATCCTTCAAATATACAAAGCAAAAGCACTTATTGAGATTATTGCAGCATTTTCTCTGCAAACGTTACGGCACTTTAGTTTCTATATTGCATTGCAGTAGTCGCATATTTTACTTTGTTTTCTTTACAATTGAAACAATACCCGGTCAAAGATAAAACGAAGCTATCAAGCAGTTTGTTTTAAAAATGTTTAAAAACCGCGTCCGTAATTCCAGGTATAAATTACTCCTTTGAGAAGTCTTTCTTTTATCAAAAGTATTCTGGATTACACGGTGCTTACCTACAAACAAATGAAGTCGGTTTTTATTCAGCGAGAAATAGCTTTCTTGCCAAGATTTTCTTTTTCACGTTTAATTTATAAACGGACTCTTTTCGCGCTTCCTTTGTTTGTCTATCCGTTTTCTTTCCTATTTTGATTTTAAGATCCGTTTTCAAGTTCTATGTGAATTGTTTCATTTTGCCTTCCGTGATTTCCGGCAAGGTTTGATCACCGGTAGTGGATTCCTCTAAGATGTTGCTGAAAATGGAAATCTAGAATTCGTGTTTCGGCAGGAGAACGACTTCAGAGTTAAATAATACAAGCTTTACTAATACAATTTTGATAACACTGATATTCAAGTTCCAGTAAGATATGATGTGAAGACTCGACAAGCAAAAACAAAATCTTTTCAATTGTCACCCAAAAATATGTTTTATGGTTGATGCACCGCATCTGTCATAATATCTAATTTATTAAACCAAATACTGTTAGACATTAGAGACTCAATGAGCAGTAAAAATGTGAAGCGCAAGCTGAAACAACACGACATCGACTTGATTACACCTTGATTTACGAATATATCAAATTCCAGACCATGACATGCTAATTTATTTTAATTTAGGGGCTCCTAAATTAAAATAATCAAAATCAAATTGAATGAAACCTAAAAACCTGTCACTACCAATCAGAGCATAGATGGTAGAAACAATAAAACAAAGAATAATTTCCTTGGTCATAACTATATAAACGACCAGCTCCATAATCAGTTGAACTTGTAGTGATGAAGTGGCATCTATGCGGCCACATACAAACTAATGCCATGACGTCGCTCAAAATCCTGCATCCAACAAGCAGAGTGTTTTCAACGCGATTTGAACACATACAACAGTCCGACAGCAACCGTTAGGGCAGTTTTCCAGACCAGATATAACACCCGTCTGGTCTGGGGTTCCCCCCTTTTCAATAGAGTTTTGCAGACTTTTCATCCTGTTTCGCACACCTCTAAAAGAGACTTTCCTCCACACCGCTCATAAGAGTTTTATAAGATTGTACTAAACAGGAGTAGATAAGAATAATGTATGTAATTTTCAGGAGTTCCTTATAAATACATCGCAGGCGAGAACTAAAGAAATAACTTTTCAAATTACGAAATATTTCACGTTTGCCTACGAGAAATTTCGTCGGCTACACGACTTATAGTTTAATAACCAATCAACAAAGTAAGCATGTCATAAAAAAGGGCTTTAACCTTTGAACCTATTACCTATATATCAGTATATAGATTAAGTAGTGGTCATAAATAGAGGTCGTGATCAGTGGTCATTAGACAAAGGATATCTTAGAGCTCATTTATTTTCGATAACAAAGATAAAAGCTTAAAGGCTTCAGAATAAAGAAATCTAAAATGCTCGACGTGAATTTTCGCATTTCGTTTATTGTTATCCGAAATTACGGTCATATATCAACAGAAAAGAAACAGCTTGCTACAGAAATGAAACAGTTGGCCTTGAATAATAAAATATCATACTTATGTGTGCGAAGGAGATACTAATGTGTATACCTAATACTTGCCTTGCTATCCCTTTCCTATTTCAAATCTTACAAATTTAGTCGACCACGCGTCAACGGCAGATCGAACGTTGGTACACCATGGTCAGGATTGGGTAGGATATCCCGTGAATTGCAACTTCTACTGCAAAACTGATAGCAAAAGCAAGTATTTAATTAATATTTATAGCAGTATTTAAAATACATAGTCCTAGGTTGTTTACTAAGCAAAAAGAAAAATTAAATCTACTACACTCTACTTTAAGCTAGGAAACTTAACGCTAGGCAAAGTTAAGCTCTTGGCTCTAAAGGAATTTAATTAGGCGAAAAGTGAAAGAAAAAAGGTAGTTTGGAACTTTTCTCGTTAGCAAGCTGTATCGTGTCTCTGTGACTACTAATCCTTCTTTTAATCCAGGATTTTCAGGACAAAAAGTTTAACCAATTTCAAATTTTGTCGAACATGATCGCACGTTTGCTTAGTCACCCCCACTTTCCCACACACAGACATACACAATCTTGTGTCATTATTACGAGAGCCGCTGGGGAGTGTAGATGTGTTGAAATGTGGTCATTTAGTGCGTGTACGACCCTGTGAAATGCCCCACAATAGTACCGGTCCCTACAAATGGCTATATGTCAAGTTTGTTTTCAAATATATTTTTTTCATTAAAAGGCGTACCAGGGGCTGAACCTAACTCGCAGAGGCCTTGTTCGAATGTACAATTCCCAGCTGGTGCAGAACTATTGCAGAATATGGAGACAAAACACATTGAGCTATGGGTTTTTGAGGTTCCGTGAATCGATTACCTAAAACTATAGAAGGACTATTGGCCACTTTTGGTCTACACGGCTATAAAATGGCAGGGGATGACTTACACTCTCAATTAATGGAACCCCAATAAACAATCGCTACTACTTTAGTGACGTAGCGCCAAGGGGGCAACATTAAGTTTATTGATCATTATTATGACCTGTACTGAAGATGAAGTGGAAGATGAATTAATATTTTAAAAGGCAATAGTCCAATCATTTTCAACCTAAATTTCAATGATATTTTAAAATATGTCGGGCTAGTGTGAATAAATCAATGTGAACGTAAGTATGGTAGCTTTATTAAAATAATGTACTAGGCCATATTTCAAACCTGCATAGAAACGACCGCATTGCCGCATTTACTGCCTGAAAGCGTAGCTATTATACCTGAAAACGACTCAAAGTTAAAAATAACCCTAGTGCTTCCTACTTAATGTGAGTTTGTAAAATTCCATTAAAGATCGCGTGTTTCATAATACTTACTCTGGAGGCAGACGGTGCATTTCCTTTGCACGCAATCTTTGGGTTATCGTAGACAAAAAAACATCTTTCAAGAGCGTGCGAAGGTTCATTATCGCAGTACAAAGATAACTAGACTCCTTTCGGTGATTTGTTTGTATTTCGAATTAGAAAGTTCTTTTTTTTCAGTCTTTTGTTTTTTTTTGGTTTCAGTTGTTTTCTTGCATTCTAGTAATGACGGCTTTCGTTTTTGTATTTACATCTGCATTCTCCAAAAACAGCTAATGTCAAAAACCTTGTGTGTATCTTCTTGAGTGAATCAATTGTAATGCTTACAAAGCGAGTTATGGCATGGTTTTCAACCGACTAGGCTGGAAACAAAAATCCAAGATGGCGCCGACGATAATTTGATTTTCATTATTGGTAAATTTTAATGGTTTCGCCGACAAAACATGGGTAACTTTCGTCATGGGCATCATTTTCTTGGTTTCCGTGTATGTTAATAACGAATATGGGTTTAAAAACGAAGTTGGCATAGGCTTCATTTTCATAGTTTTCGGGGTCGCTAATAACGAATATGGATAAAAATTAGGATACAATTTTCCAAACTCTATCAAAGTAGTGGTTGGTGAAACCCGTACCTATCTTAATCTGCCCTGTTTGAAAAATATTCACAACAATAACAAAGTAGTAAATAAACTCGGGTTATGAGCCTAAAACGGTAACATTTGACATTTGAAAAACCTCACTACACGTACACCAGCGATCGTAGCGGAAAATTCAAATGCGATAGCCTTCATTACTTTGTTAACACAAAGCAACTATAGATTGGTATTATATCTTAGAATATTCATGCCCAGTTTCAGCTGTCAAAGCCATTGTCACGGAGCCGTCAATTTCTGGGTAAACTGTCCCAATCACCGTCACGATTGGTTTGTATGGATAGTTTTAACAAAGCCGTTTCTAGCAATACTCGCCGAGGCGTCATTTCCGAGATATCCTTACCAAACCTTCCTTAGTAAACAAATCAATTCGATGTTGCGTTAGTTCGATATTTTGACACCAAAAACTTATTCTGTACACACTATTTCTCAATCAAAGAAGTTTCTCTTAAGGAATAGTTTTGTCGAATCAATAGCTATTAAGAATTTGTATGAAGACCTAGGTTTCAGTTTCACTTTTAAGTTTTTACCGTGAAATTATTCACATGCGTGTCCTAGAACCATAAATTCGAAGACATGTGACATCCACCAATCCGCACTGGGCCCACGTGGGTGATTACGGCCCATTATCTCTAACAGAGAGGAGGCCTGTGTCCCAGCAGTGGTAATCTTAAAAGGCTGATGATGATGATAAAATTATTCATAAAAACAGTCTTTCTTTGCTTGGTAAGAGATGTTAATATTTTAAATATGGCTGATCTTACTTCACTAACCCCCAATTTCTGAATTAAGAATTTAACTATTGCCATAGTATACTTCAGCCTGAAACACAAACCTTAGCATTGCTGGAGGGTTTGACAAGTTCTTAATTCCAAATTCAGCGGCCCTTTTTTGGGACAATTCCACCGCACTATTCCCAAACCACTGCAACTCCTGAAAGCCAGAATCAACAGTGGCGACCACCAGAAAAGCGCTGAGGCAATGAAGCTCGACGAAGTCTCGGAGAATCAACCCAGCTTTTACATTTATTTATTTAAACAAGCACAAAATTAAAAATGGAGTATGATCATTATTTAGATTCTTTGAGGCATATTCTGTACTTACCCATCTTACATATAGGAAGTTTTCTTTAAAATTCACAGTTCCAGTGTTGGATATCAAATAACAGATCAGATCTTTACGAGTCGGTTGTTAATACAAAATATTTATGGATAACGTATATACTATGTTCAAGCAAATGATTCACAATATATTAACCAGTTTAATGCCAAATAGACTCAATATATGTAACATAATTTACGTAGCTAACATACAAATCTACAATAATAATATACTAACGACAGTTTACTGCCAACAAAATGTAGCAATCACGTTTATTGCAGCCGACATGATATATCCAATGATATTTCTTACGATATATCCTGACACAATAATACAGGGCTACGGAATCTAATTTTGGATCCGATTCAACTTATAAGTAGTTTAGCAAATAATAAGGACTTATAGTTCTATCCTTCGTTTTTTTTTCGTGAAAGACAGAGAAGAACAGAAGGCCAAACTTTGTTTTCTATCTGCCAGTTACAGTTAGAAAATGACCAGTTGATGAATCTAACTTTATTATATATAATTTGCGTTAGTCTACTGACTCACTCACCTGTATGTAAAAGATGATAATGTGGTCGACGATGGAGTGCGCTTGCCTAGCAGTAACCTGTTCACTTATGACTTAAATATCTTAGGTTCTTCCTCCATCTATATTAGAGGGACAAAGACATATAGAGAAGAGCACTGGGCCCGCGTGATGGATTCACGCGGGCCCAGTGCGGGTTGTGGATTAAAATAAAATAAACCGTATTTTTCTGCCCAGATCAACATGATCCTATATAAATATTTGTAAAGTAACTACATTATGTAGCTTTTTCACAGGGTTTCGCTCCAGTGGCCTATGTATATCAGGAAACGTGTTAAGTAAAATAATGTTCGTAATAGGATCAGTAATTCTGGAGATTTCCAAACTCTTACGCACAATCAAAAAAAGAACAATTCCATCTTTGCAATATTAAATCAAACCAAATTAAATTGTTAATTTGCCAGGTTTAAACAGATGTTACAAATATATATAAAGTACACTGTATCATTATATAATAAGGTGTGCAAATATTGATAACAACACATTGATACATTTTTATTACATTGGTAACAATTCATTTAAATAATTATAAAATAACATTACTAAATTATTACACTCAAAAAAACAAAACAAAAGAAAATAAAATAAATTCAGAATATGACTAAAGTCAAAAGTGAAATACAAAAATTGTCATATGAAATAAATTACATGTCATAAACATAACAATCAAATAAATTAAAGAGCTGTCAAATTAAATCAATAATATTGCATGTCACACTATTTTTAATGTCATATTATTCAATGTCAATAATTTACTCTTACTATAGGTAGAGACCTGTACTCCTTGATATTATAAAAACACTTTAGAAGATTTCCTAAACGATATCAGTTCATAGGTAACTTAAGCTACACATACCATCCCAAGTCAGCAGTGTCGTGCTCATGTGTGGAATCTCACGACGTTCCATCTAATGCAATTCGCAAACAGACGCTGTTGGAGCCACTTGTTTCTCCGTCGAACTTCCATTTTGAAGATAAACAGCTTCTATTAGAAAATATTACAGCGGAAAGTATTCATGAGAAAGGAGTGGAAAATAAATTTAGCGATAGTGAAACTGCAGTGCTGAAAGAGATGTTATTTAGGATTGTTCAGCTAGTTTAATTTGACTCTGTATAACCTTTTAATCAACAGAAAATGAAGGATAAAATAAAGGAAATAAAAGCAAGATGACACGATAAGCAAATCAAAAACAAGCTCACAACTTCTGTATTAGCAAACACCACTCAAACGTTGGCTAACTGAATTATGATGGTATCATCGTTAATCATTCTCAAACAATGTCCAACAAAGAAGTTTATTTAATAAAATTATTGTAGCGATCTCTTCGATAGACAACAAATAATATTTTGATCGACGCCTTAATTGGGACCAGCTGTTAGAGAAACTTCTTCATCATTTTCTGAGCTTTGCTTATAAATAACTGATTTGTGCCAGCGGTTTTATCGACGTAAATTATTTCAAGACAACGACGTATGCCTGGAATAAAAAGGTACTCAACATCCTTATCCAACACTATCCGCGTGCCAAGTTGCATGCAAATCCATTAATCTGTTAAGACAAACAGACGAAGTTACTTTCGCATTTATAATAAAAATGGATATAGATTTTCCCTTCTTAAGACCTTTTAGTCCTATTCAGTAAACATCTCACAGTAAACATGTAGGTAATAGGAGCTCAATGCAAGTGACTGCAAGGAGCTCAATGCAAGTAACACTGAATTGATATAGATATCTTTTTTTTAATAATTATTATTCATAAGATCTTCGTTCCAAAACACAAATCACAGACTTAGGCAAAACAGCCGCACAAACTAAAGTGCAATTGGGTAGGCCAAATCTGCCGCATGTCGCAAGAGAATTGGGCAAAAGTAACCACTGACTTAATTCCGAATAACAGGAACCGGCGACGCGGTAGGCCCAGAAAGAGATGGCGTGACGAATTAGACGTCTATCTGAAGGATTGGCCAGATGTAGCAAGTGACAGGAAAAATGGAAAGACGGAAGTGAGGCTTTTGCCCTGCAGTGGGACATAACATGCTCATAATAATAATTAATAGCTTAATAGCCACGAGCCTCGACCAACACCTTAGGAGGCTCTCGTTAGGCGGCTGGATCAAGGGCCTGATACAGAAAGCAGTATTGCTGGACACGGCTCGTATTGTTAGCTGGTTCCTCTCTCTGGAGCCCTGACCGCCGGACCCCATTCCCGATACCGGTGGGACTCTATTTTTTATATTTTTAAATGTTTTTTTTTTGTAATTTAATTTATAAAATATTTAAAAACGTAAAAAATAAGTAAACAAATTGAATAAAGAAGATAATAATTGTTATTATTATTCATGACCATAGATACAAGTATTTCAGTCACATACATAGATGGGTTTTAACATTCTTTAGTATGCATTAGAATGCGCATGTAACAGATTCTAATGTTTTATGGAGTCAGCCTTCCCAGTAAGCTTTGCGGAGTTGGACTTCCCAAACTACAATAAAACTCTCCGCTCCACTATCCCGAGATCGCTTCTGTCAATGATTTCATATATTGTCCAGTTGTGTAGACAGTTGAGACACAAAACTACACCAATTTCATATCACAACAATTTCCACTAGGAATCAGTGTGCAAATAATAATAACAGCCGCTGAACTGCACTCGAAAAAATCTCGCCAAAATCTCCACATTGATATCTACTGCCACAGAGTTGCCAAGGCCAGCTAAAACTTTAGTTTGCATCTTTTAATGATTTGTTAGGATAGTCTAAAAATTATTCTTCTTTAATATGACCATCTTAATCACCTGCTAAAGTTATCGGAATAAATGTAGTCTTGTAATTTTATAACAAAAACCTTTTTAGGATCTAATAACGTAATTTATTAATTCTGAAAAGTTACAAAGCAACTAAAAGTCACAAATTGAAAGATCTCAAAGACCCGAAAAAAGGGACTTTTTGTTCTCTATTTATTAAGAGGAAAAGTTTGCAACGGAAAGGATTCGAAAGTCCTAAGAAAGGTTTTATTAAGTTTCCGAGAAAATTCGCTCGCTTTGACGAAGTCTTTTCTAACTGGAGAAATATATCGCTCTTTGTATTGCGAATTTAAGGGTCTGTATCTACCTATTTTAATGTTTATAAATTAAAAACAAGTTGTCATGACGTCCAAACGATTAGTCTTAATTTTTTGAAAAGTTTATTTTCATACCTACTAAATATTTTTCCCTAATAATCTGATTTGTTAATTATTTAAAATTATATTTCTTTAACATAATGTAATTAATTTGTCAAATTTTATTCGCCGTCGTTAGTTATTGAATTAAAATTTTACCATATCAAATACAATTTAACTATCTATAATATGTTTTATGTAGATTCAATTTTTTTGTATTAATTTTATAGTTTAAGAATAATATGCGGGGTTGTTTTTTTCGATTAAACTTACTAAACTCGCGCGAGTTATAAGCACCTGTCCGATTTTCTCCCTCAAAGTCGTTGGCGCTTATTAACGAACTTTCCTAAATTGCTTAATTAATTCTGCAGAATGTGAATTAGGTAATATTAATGTGTTTCATCTAAACCCTTATTGCCTACGTGCTGGTCTTGTTATTGTGTGCGGCTGAATATGGCTCGCACTGGGATTTCTCGTCCGTAATTAAAGTAATAACTTAAACGTAATTAAGTCGTGGCCAAGTTTGCTTATTATGATCACTGCTTTAATTTGTGGTCTATAAGTGTATCTCCTATTAAATAATTTCCATGACTGCTTAGTCTCTTGAATGGTAGCCCACTTTGGTATTGCAGATATCGATAAGCGACAATGATCACATATTATTAAGTAAGCAGCTGGCTCGATTGCCACCAACAACATTTGCTCCTGAATTATCAAAGGTATAAATTATACTAGCTGTTTCCCGCGGCTTCGCTTCCTTGGACCTCCCCACAGAACCCGCTTTCGGGATTAAAAAATATGCACTCAGGAATAATGTAGCTTTCTATCGGTGAAAGAATTTTTTAAATCGGTTCAGTTGTTTCGGAGCCTATTCGGTACAAACAAACTAACAAACAAAAAAATCTTTCTGCTTTATAGTATTGGTATTGGTATAGATTGTCTTTAACTCCATGTTTGTTGCTGTTGTGTTGTGCCTGTGTCGAGTAAATATTTTCTATTTCTTCTATATAGGTCCTCGACTCAGTTGTCATGATAATGGAAAACCCTAGATTAATCTCAATGAATAACAAACTATATCAATCTGCCTAGTCTTTTCCTTACTATGTTGGGATCGGCTTCCAGTCTAACTGAATTCAGCTGAGCACCAGTGTTTTACATGGAGTGACTGCCTATCTGACCTCCACAACCCAGTAACTTTGTAACACGGTACCCCTTGGCTAGACTGGTGTCAGATCTCAAGCTTCTAGCTACGTAACGACTGTCAAAGATCTTCAAATGACAGCCGGGACCAACGGCTTAACGTGCTTTCCGAGGAGCGGAGGAAACTCGGTATGTTGAAAATGGTCACCCATCCACGGACTGACCTCGTCAAGCGTTGCTTAACCTTTATGATCGACCCGTGTGACGTTTATTATTTAGCCACGAGCTCCTCAATGAATAACAATCTATAATTAACTATTTAAAGATTCGTGGTGCAATCGATTTGGAGGAAATACCAACTCGATTCCACCACGAATCGTGGAATACAGGGATAATTCTGCATCATTTTGTAACTTTAAGTTTATTTATAAGCTACTGTAGTTGTTAAAACATTCTCAAAATTAAAGTATAACCCCGTGAGTGCTAATTAGCAGACACAATAGAACAACAATTGTTTCTGGGAAACAAAGTTCCCAATTGCAGTTAAGCCGTACGCTTCAAATAAGGATTGAGGAACGCACCCATGCATATGTTCCCCTAAGCTCAATGCTACACAGTCGCCTAAAGCCTTCAGGAAAAAACTTCTTCGTGAAAAGGATCCAGTTGTCATTCGCCATGTAGATTGGCAGTGAGTGGGGTACGGCGGTAAGCCAGTGCGGATCCCTCATTTATAGTTCCAGGAGCCAATCAGTAAGTTTCGAGATGGGATGTCAGAAGCCGACTTTTAGATCAGGATTTATTTTGCATATCTATTGATAGTGAAGCTGCTTTAGTAGATATTTACCACATACTAAACATACTTTCTACAATAGGAGATTGTCCAATCCATATTAATATTATAAATACGAAATAAACTCTGTCTGTCTGTCTGTTACCTTTTCACGCTTAAATCGCAGAATTTATTTAGATAAATTTTGGTGTAGAGATAGCTTTAGACCCTGTGTTAAGTATGGTACGGGATAGGAGTGAAACACTGCACACTGGTTTATTGAACGACAAACGGTCGGAGAGACACTGCCCGCACACACACTATCCTGGGCTATTAGTTGGGGTTATTTGCCTTAGGTCCTAAAGTACCAAAAATCTATACAAACTATCGCCCTGTTTCGTTTGATCCACGATTTTTTGCCCTCCCCGTATAAGTCATAAGTCATTTATTCATTTGTTTAACATAGGTACAATAATAATGGTATATACAGGTAATAAAGAGTGCGCTATGTTATGCCAGAGGGCGTACAAATGTTTGCAAGTATTTAAAAAAAGAAATTAAATAAAATCAAGCCAGGTAAATCAAAATAATGAACTAAAATAAGCCTGGACAATTATATAGAATTGCATAATCCAAATTAATAGAAATCAATGTCTATATAAATATCAATATAAATCAATGTCAATAAAAAGAGAAACAAATAATAATAGGAACAATAATATAACAAAAACAAAATGTCAAAAACAGTACATGTCAAGACACAGACTGAAAACAAATAATAAGGCTATGTCAATATAGGAAAAACATTACAAATGTCAATATTCAATACTAATGTTAATATACAAATCCAATGTCAATATACAATACTGATGTCAATATACAATACTAATGTCAATATAGGTAAAATTACAAATGTCAATATCCAATACTAATGTTAATATACAATTCTAATGTCAATATACAATACTGATGTCAATATGCAATACTAATGTCAAATATACAAAATTATTTATAAGCACAAACAGTCATGTATCTCATTAGCATGTCAACATTCTATCATTAGATATTTGTCTGATAAAAATTCCGAAATACTGTAATATGCTTTGCTCACCAGTAAGGATTTAAGCCGTTTCTTAAATAAGCTCACGTTCAATTCTTTGATTGATCGTGGTAAGTGGTTAAATATGACTGGCGCCATGCAAAATACACTTTTATACATAAATGCTGTGTGGGACCTTCTTACGCATAAGCTACTGTTATCCCTTCGACTTCGGTTACTAATGTCCGACATTTTTTTAAACAACTTAGGATTGGACTTAACAAATACAGCAACTTCAAAAACATATAAAGATGGAAGAGTCAATATTTTAAATTTAATAAATAATGGTTTACATGTATCTATGACCTGTAATCCAAACATTGTTCTGATGCACTTTTTCTGTGCTTTAAAGATTATTTCCCTATTGGTTGAATTCCCCCAAAAAATAACGCCATATCTGAGCACTGAACCCACCAAGCCGTGATATGCTGTGACTAAAGCGTCCACACTCGTCACTGAGGTAAGTTTGTATAGGGCATAGGCAGACTTACTAATTCGCTTGGTTAGCTCCTCCGTGTGTGGTTTCCAATCTAATTTATTATCAATTGTTAAACCTAGGAATTTAGATGTGTTAACTTGTGATATGCGTTGGCTTTCATAGTATATACTCATATTTGTGTTTGAACGTTGGCTGAACGTAGTTAATTTCGTCTTTTCTATATTTATCTATAAATTATTATTATCTAACCATTGTATTATGGAGGTTATCTTCTGAGAAATTTCGTCATTGTAGGTTTCAGCGTTTGTGCTGTTAATAGTAACAGTGCTGTCATCAGCAAATAGTGACATAGGGTGACTTGTAACTTTCGGCATATCATTTACACGTATGTACACTGTATGCGTATACATGCGCCGGTAGTGTGTTCCCCTGTCATGATAAAACACTGTTTACGCGTTCGAAGCCGCGGGCTAAAGCTAGAATGTTTTTTTTTGATGCTTAGGCTCAAGGCCTTTATTGCAATACTCTCTCTTTTGCGCTAGCTTGAACCAATACTGTCTGGATATCCGTGTCTTTTCCTGGATCTGCAGCGTTGTTCGAACGTTTATATTGTGATACAATAATAACTACAATACTAGCCCCTGGATACTTATCATTATTTGTTATGTTTTGTTGCCGTTGTGTTGTGTCTGTGTCAAATAATTGTATTTCTTCATTTCCCGCTGCTGAATACAAAAATTAAAAAAACACCCGACACAAAAACCTCTAAAAAGCCAAAAATAAGACCCTTTTTCCGCGTCGGGGAAGCGCCAACACTTACAGCAGTTATTTTATTTACTTAGCGGTTCCCCGACGCGAATAAGAGTGTGCTTTTTAAATTACATATAATTTATTTAGTTGAAGACACGCTTCAATCGCCAATCTATCGAAACATGGGTTTTTTCGCAAAACAATATATTGCGATAAAATCCAGTTTCAAAGAGGAATATGAGGATAAATTTTGAATGGCTAAACCGATTTTAATCAAACACAGCTAAGAACACTCTCGACAAAGTCAACTTAAAACAAAAAAACTAAATCAATATCGGGTATCGGGGAAATTGGCACAGACAGACACACAGATAAACAGACACACAGATAAACAGACACACAGATAGACAGACACACACGTCAAACTTATAACACCTCACTTTTCCCGTCGAGGATTAAAAATACACTGGTTGGACCTGGTTGGTTGTAAGAGCAGTGGTGGCCCAGTGGTATCGGCCGCGGCTTACAAGTTTTTAGTCGCGGGTTCCAGCCCAGGCAGGCGCTTTACTTTGTGTAAACAGGCTTCTTCTGGGTAAGCTCACTCCATCGTAGACTCTGTCTCTGTCACCTCTGACCTAGACTAGAGTCAAGAGCAAACCCATCACAAATAAAACAAATAAAAAATCATCACCGCTGCTCTCAAAACGGGGAAGGAAAACATCGTGAGGAAACCGGCTTGTCCTAGAACGAAAAATTCGAAGACATGTGACATCTACTAACCCGCACTGGGCCCACGTGGTGGATTACGGCCCATTTCCTCTCACAGAGAGGAAACCTACTGTGTCCCAGCAGTGGGCCAATTAATAGGCTGATGATGTGATGTGATGGTTGGACCTTGTATATTAGTTTATCCATTCACAACTTCTTCTGAATAATATTTCATCCACAACAACTCATTCAATTCTGTGTTAATCATTTCCATGATTTATCTTCTCCCTTCTGGCTCATTAATGTCATGATCACAAGCCAAAGATATGACACTTGCACAAAATATGCGCGTGAATGCGTTCAGCTTTGGCACAAGTTTATCTAAAATTAATCTGTGTAATAAATTGAATAATTAATGTTGTTTAAAGATTAGAATTTGGGTTACTAATATTGCGTCAGTTGTGTTATTTCTTTAGATCTTGGTGTCTTCATTAATTTGTCTGTGTTATATATTAGAGTTTATATTTCATATTAGTGATGAAACGCAACAATTGGCGCAAAATTTGAACAAAAACTGTACATTCGTATTCGCATTCGCATTCGCGAATGTCAGTAGTAGATATTTGCATTCGCAGATGCGAATCATCTGTGAATGTTCAAAAAATGACATTTGTTACATCACTAGTTCATATTGTGTGTCCGTTTGTTACGGTTCTGTCTGAAACCGTTAAATCTGAAAATTGTCGTTGTTGTGCAAATAGCACCAGGTAATTGCAAACACCGTATATTCACAATAAAACACATTAAAATTGTCTTTTACTCGTAGATAACAATCCCATCGAAATTTAATGCGTTTCAAATTCAATTAAGTTTTGTGACATTTATTACGAGCTCACTGTGTTTGCAACAATACGATGATATAAACACTAAATAGAGAAGTTTTATTAAATTAATATCTTAATTTATTCAGTTTGCGTACAGAATTTTGAACTGCATTAATTGAATTGAATTAATGAATTGAAAGCATACCGTACCGTCCATTTTAATATAATTGGATTACATGGATGTTGAATACATTTGGTGGTCAGATTAAATTAGGACGGACAGAAACATATTTAGCCTCCTTCAATTGAATTTGCATCTATTATGGCGACGACTTATTTACGTTTCGATTTGGTTTTAGAACGGACCATAGGAATGACCGGAGAAAGGCCGAAAAGCTATACAAAATACTAACTGGGCCCACGGCTTCTCTCCCGTCAACTGCCTACCTTACTTGCCTACCCTACCTAGGTAAGTAGGGTAGGCAAGTAAGGTAGGCAATTAGGGGATGGAAAAATTAACGAAATAAAAACAAAAATTGTCATAAGCAACTTACAAAAAGAAATGAAATCCCACCAAAAAAAAAATTCATGTAAAATGTTGCCAAGACGAGACCATATGGCTCGCACTGTCAAAAAGTTATCAGATCTCATGAAGGAAATCAGCCGCACGAAGTGTCAATTCAGTGGCCTTTGCTCGTAAGAGGCTTGACACTCAAGTGAATAAAAAATAATTTCCGAAAAATGCAATTTGATGCAAATTTTTATTTGCACTGGAATGCTTATGCCTATGTCAACATTGTGGAGTGCTAGATTGAGAGTCATGATTGCGGACGAATCGAGCTCAAAAGCTTTTTCACTAAAATTAATTAAATTTATCCGCGACCCAGACAGGCATCGGCCCTAGTGGACCCCGTTTACCGCGGCCCTGGCTAAGGCAACTGAAGGAAAACGGGTAGGTTTTAGTCAGTAAACGTCTGACACGCCCTCCCGCTTAACCATGAGTGGGAGAAGTCATTAGATAATATCACAAACCAAAAAAAAAACTTGTGCATAATCAGCCTATATTATTGCTGTATCATAACTGCTGTGACGCAAACCCGCTCTCTGTGAGATTGAATGGCCCACAATCTTCAACGTTTGCCTAGTGCGGATACCACATCGTGTCTTTCATTTTTTTAGTTCTAAGACATGCGGTTTCCTCTAGATGTTTTCCTTCACTGTTTAATTTTCACGTTTTCGTTCTTATAGTGGAAATTCAATGTCAATAGTTGCAATTAAGTTATAAATAATTTTGGCACAGACATTTGCGATATTATTATAATGACCTCTCGGTAATTTGTTATGACTGGCCGCAAATCGTTTGTGTAAACATATTGAGCGAATTTAAATAGTTTTATTACTTGTATAATGGCTGCTAATTGGCCAATAAATATACACTTGTTAAATATGATAGCTGCTTCAAAGCTTCAAAAAATACATTTGAATGATAGAATAGAAAAAAATTATTCGACATAGACACAACACAACAACAACAACAATCACAAAGTAACAGAGAATAATAGTAAAAAGAAAGTACAAACAAGGTTTAAGAATGATTGCGCCAACTCAGCATTTGCTAGGCGTCAGACACCCAGCGCTGAAAATCTGTCGGTATCATTGATTGCAGAAGGTTATCTCAATAAATACTTACTAGATGCACTTGAGTCGATTGAGAAACGGGCCTTGATCATGGGCGTTGGCTGGTCCAGTGTGGCATTGGCAAGGATGCATTGGTCAAGCCAAAGCTCCAGAGCCTTGCTATATTTTTCTGTTTCAAAAATAACGTCAGTGATTTTTTTTGTCAAGTTTTATCAGCGCTAAAAACTAGGAACCATGAAAAGCAATATCCATAAATACTTTTGCATATTCAGCCCTATCTCTGGGATTGCTGAATATATTTAAATTTATTTTCAAACTAGTTCAGGGACTGTGCTGTACAATTGACACAAACAATTCTTATTAACGAGTTTTTCACGACTCCAAGGACAGGTTCATCGACAAAAAAGTATTTCATGCATGTTACGACGGACGACATATTTACAAAAAAAAAATTGAACTGCTTAGGAAGTAATTAGCAGATTCTAAATTGAAATTGTATTGAAAATTTGAAATAATCTGCTAATCAGCCGATATGTGTTTGTTTATTGCACGGAATCGCCGCGCACAATCATTCAGTCACCCTTTAGTGACTCGTCTCCGTGTTCTTTGTTTGCTGTAACCAAACGAAATTTCATATCTGCATTATTTTTAAATGAAGTCACGATTTGTAACCAGAACTAGCCAACAAAGTTCCATGTAATCTAGTGCCAAGGTAAACTACCACAAAATCCATCTTATGGTTAGATTTCTGGGCCTTTTTTATCCTTATCTGGCATTCGCTGCGGTTGCAACGACGAAAAAACATTCCACGATCCTATTATTTTTTAAATGAAGTCACAACTCTTTCATATTACCAGGCAAAAAAAAGTCCCCTGTCATCCAGTGCCAAGGTATTCTACCGCAAAATCCATCATACAGCTTACAGATTCTGGCAGCCTTCCAAAACGATTACTGCAACCATTGAGCCACATTACCAGACCGTTGCATGGGACACGGCACACCTATTTAACACAATGGTTCCATAATTTTGTGAATTTGGCACTCCGTTTGTTTTGTGGCTGTGAGTCAGGGATATTGGGAATGCTGCGGGTGTGGATGCGTGTTGGTGTGTAGATGTTCTGCAGCCTAATTGTGAAAGTGAATACGGCGAGGCAAAGGTAAACCCTATGAAAGAGTCAGTACAACCACAGTAAAAATATACAAACAGTATGGAAACTACCTACAAACGCTCGAAACGGCACACTTAACACAAACATACGTGACAATTCGCGACGCGGCCCTCAGTACTGACATTACCTCGAAAGTGCCCGAGCGGTCTCGTTGGTGCGTACGTTTGTGTGAGTGTGCCGTTTCGAGCGTTTGTAGGTCGTTTCCATACTGTTTGTATATTTTAACTGTGGTACAACCCACCAATCACATAGACGGAAATCCACATAGCGTCTTTCATGTCGCCTGTGATTGGTCAATTGAAATTGAATTAACATACGTAATTAGGATGCTGCTGAACCCTTCGTGAATACAAGCGTGATGTTTTATATGTTATGTGTTCACTATAAAAAAAAGCTATAAAAAAGTAAAAATCATTAGTGAAATATAATTAATTTATTCTTGTGGAGTACCCGTGGCATGTATGTTAGAACAGAACTCAGATCTACACCACGATGGGTTTATGAATTGAACTTCTATTATTTTTCTTACCATTCAACTCAAACTACTGAATTAAAATAGCTATCTACATTACGGTATTCATCATAACAACTACGAACCCAAATGATATATGCTTTTGTTTACTCCCACAGCACAACTCTAAATGGAATATAAAATGTTTCTCATAATGGAGTATAAAATTTGAGAGATTGTTCATGTCCATTAAGAGATAACTTTAATACTGAAAATTATTATTCAGTTTATTACGCTAACACGCGAAACTGACCCCAGGTACTTGCTAATTAGTTGGCAAAATTAACGGCTAAACTAGGGATGAATTTTAGAATATTACGAGTATGATGCTAAATTAAAATATTTCACTTAGCCACTGAGCTGCATTTTATGAAACTATTTAAAAGAAAGTTTAATAATCTTTGTGCTGCTTACGGCTTTATGTAAATTGGTTTGGTACATTTGGGAATCAGAATAAATAGAAATTGTTTTGCATAAAGATAAAGATTTATTTATTTAATACTTTTACTTGGCATTTTCTACCTAAATAATGGTAGGTGCACTAACGATGATAATTTGGATTGAATTATCTACATATCTGCCTAGCTTTTTCCCAACTATGTTGGGGTCGGCTTCCAATCTTACCGCATCCAGCTTAGTACCAGTGTTTTACATGGAGCGACTGCCTATCTGACCTCCACAAACCAGTAACTGGGTCACACGGTACCCCTTGGCAAGACGTGTGTCAGATCTCAAGCTTTTGACTACTCATAACGACTGTCAAAGATCTTCAAATGACAGCCGGGACCAACGGCTTAACGTGCTTTCCGAGACACGGAGGAAACTAGCTATGTTGAAATGGTCACCCATCCACGGACCGACCTCGTCAAGCGTTGCTTAACCTTGAAGATCGACCCGTGTGGCTGTTATTATTTAGCCACGAGCTCTTTAATTATAATACATAAATAAATACAATATAATTTTACAATAAACACCCAAACGAATTAACTAAATACAGAAATATACTTAAACAAAGAGAGAGAGAGAGCATTGGTGGCTTAGTGATATCGGCCGCGACTTATAATTTGTAGGTCGTCAGTCGTGGGTTCAAACTCAGTCAGGCTTTTTACTTTGTGTAAATTATTTCATCACCACTGCTCTCAAAACGGTGAAGGAAAACATCGTGAGGAAACCGGCATGTCCTAGAAATAAAAATTCGAATACATGTGACATCTACCAACCCGCAATGGGCCCGCGTGGTGGATTACGGCCCATTTCCTCTAACAGAGAGGAGTCCTGTGTCCCAGCAGTGGGAACATTAAAAAGGGTGATGATGATGATGACTTAAATCAAAAGTTGAAATAGACAATAAGAAAAACAAATGCGCTGTGACGACACAACTGCCATTTTCTTGCGAATGTGTTAAATGTAATGCTTGTACTCCCAGAAGTGTAAGATAGTGTGTAGTACCTACCGCTGCCGCTTATATACTTTGTTGTAGTACCTACATTTTTGATATATTTAAGTCCTATATATATTATCACAACATATCTTTGTGTCTCTGAATTGCCTGCAAGACCCTGAGCAGTAGCAATTTTTTTGTCAATGTTAAAGGTGAAGATAATATTGTATAACTGTCTCTTTCAATCGCTTACGTTTGTTGCATAGTCCTATCGCTTACTCTATGCAGTATACTCGATGGCAAACTGATTATTGCGCAATGGTTGGCAGCGCCTCTTCAGAGACACAACCATCTGCTGTGACTATTATAATAGGGAACCTATTGCCTACTGTTCCTCAACCGGGCACACATCCAGACTCCGGGTTTGTACCGAGATATGTCAGCTGGAAAATACAATAACACATGCCTGGCCCGGTAATCCAGCCTAGGACCTCATGCTCAGCTGAGAAATCCCAGATGAATTAAAACCCAATAACACATTTCACTACCCAGGAATTGAACTTCAGACCTCGGGCTGTTTAACAGCACTTGCAAATACTAGAACACGAAGCAGTCTGTCTTTAAAATTTTGCTGTAACTGAAATTGTCTGAAGGACGTTTACTGACGTTCGCGTTGTTGTAAGAAGGAATTAGTCCTGACTTCTAGCGTGGTGACAGTAGCTTTATAATTCAATTGCGTATCCATTAAGACTCTAGTGTTTCATGGCTTTTATGCTTTTACAGTTTTAATTACATTCAGTATGAAATAAATTTAAAGCTGAAAATGGGTCAACAACTTTTTACAAGGATCAAAATAAAATCTTGAAATTAAACAGCTTGAAAGGGATAGTGCTATTCATCCTGTATAGCTTCGTCTCTTTCTCACAACGGAATAATCATGGCATTAGCACGTCACAGTTTGAAACTGTACATTTATTTAATAAAAATAATTTAATTATTTCAAGTTCTGCGAACATTTTGTGTGGTTATTTTCCGTCATCAGTCTTTATCCTATTGTAAGGGCGGTTACGCACTACAGCCGATCCGTGTTCGTGAAATTTCGGTGCCGAGGTAGCCGTAGTAGTTTTTTTTTTTCCGTCATTTAATCAATAGTCATATTTCATTACTCGAAACTTAAAGTAGTTTAAGTTAAGCATAATTAATTAGTAGCTTTTTCTACTTGCATAGAATATGATGAAAAAAGCTTCATGAAATTATTGTAAATCTTTTATTGAATACTTAGTAGTAACTTCTGTTAAATTTGGTCTAACAATGGTCCTGCATTGGCTAATACCTTCAATTTCAATTCTTTTTTAATTTCTTCTTCAACAATTTTTGAAGAAGCTGCTGCCACATAACCCTCTTAGAGTTATTTGGGTAACGGTGCGTTCAGAAACGCCTAAAACATAATAACAATGATGCATTATATTACATGATGCCAGTCCTGTCCCACCTGTATATTTATGTACCACCCAAAAACCAATACTGTCGGGCACCGGTGGTAACTAACTAAATAACTTTTAGCATAATGATGGCGATTATTTACTTCGGCAACGAATAAAAACACGGAATACAACACTCTCTTGACACATGACATAAATGACATACGGTTAGTTCCAATTTTGGCCGCGCGCAGACTTATCTTGCGCGCACTCTACATCCGAACTCTATCCATCATAATCTGTCATAATTCAGAACATTTTGAACTCGGAATTCAAATTACGGACACGGACGTGTAGTGCGTATCCACCCTAAGCGCCATTTATAATGATGTCATTTATTATCAAAGGTCTTTCATAATTGTTCATAAATTGGCTGATTGATATTAAACACTATTTTGTCTTTAAACTGTTTATTTATTATTAATATGAAGATTACAAAATAAATACATCTTAACTATCTTGTGTGCAAGTCCGGAAGGGAAGAGAGTGTTGCCCGCATTCAAAAATATAAATGTATCATAGAGTATTACAACACGCCTCCTTACATTTGTATTTTACACACCTACTACTAACTATTTATTTGCATACATACTAACATGTACATTTAAGAAAGTATTCACATATTTATCTTTACCCTTAGGCACCTATTCTTTCTTCGTATACAATTAATATCAACTAGTAGCTTGCACACATGTATTATTATATACTAACAAAATATAAAAGTAAACTTAAAACTTTCTTCTTATTTATTTATCAACATAACTTTTCACAATCAAGTTTTACATAATTTTAACCTTTTATTCTAATTTCAGCTTTTCTCTAAACTTAAGAAATTTATTTTTTCCCAAAGATTTGGTAAGTATGTCTGCAACATTTGAATCTGAATCAATTTTTACAATTTCAATAACTTTATTTTTATAGTTTTCATGAACATAGTGATATTGTACTTCTATGTGCTTAGAATTTTTTGTAAAATTACCATATTTAGCTATAGCAAGGGCTCCAGAGTTATCTTCATGGATTACAATTGGTGTACAAATCTTAATAAACATATCACTTATTAAATTTTTTAAGAAATTTATCTCGGTTACAGCATCAGATAATGCAACATATTCTGCAAAGGTAGATGACTTAGTTACACAACTTTGTTTCCTAGATTTCCAATAAATTGGATTTCCAAATAGTTCAATAATAAAACCTGTAGTTGACTTTCTATCAGTGATATCTCCTGCCCAATCAGCATCTACATAACAATTTACAATATTATCAGTTTTAAGGCTTTGTCTGTAAGTTAATTTCAGATCTTTAGTTAAATACAAATACTTGAGAACTCTTAAGGCATATTTAAAATGTGTCTCATTATAGCAATTTTGGAATCTACTTAAATAGTTTACACTGTAAGATATGTCAGGTCTAGTACCATGACTGATATACAAGAGTGCACCTATCAAATTTCTATATTTAACATCCTCATTTATATTAGATTTATTTAGTTTTAAATTAAGTTCCATTGGTGTTTTATACAACTTAGAATTTTTAATATTATATTTTTCTGCTAAAGAATCTATGTAGTTTTTCTGGCACAATGTTAAGACATTAATAGAGTTATTATAATCATACTCAATATCTATACCAATATAGTTGTTTACTTTATTTAAATCCTTCATTTTAAATTTATTGTGCAGTTGTTTCTTAATATCATTAATTACTTTTACATCTCTACAACAAATTAGTAAATCGTCAACAAACACAAGTATATAAATTGTTACATTGTTTTCCCTTTTTATATAAAGACAATAATCATATTTACTTCTATAGAAACCTAGTTTCTTAATAAAATCATTGAAACATTCGTACCAAGCTCTTGGACTTTCTTTTAAACCGTACAACGCTTTATTCAATTTATAAACTTTATTTGGAACATCATTATAGCCTTGTGGCTGTTTAACATAAACTTCTGATACTACTTTACCATTTAAAAAGGCAGTTTCTACATCCATTTGATGAATATGGAAACTATACTGACAAGAATAAGATAATAACAGTTTTAATGTTTGCATTTTGGCAACAGGTGAGTATGTATCATCAATATTATCCTTTTGTTGAAAACCTCTTACCACTAAGCGAGCCTTAAAAATGTTACCTGGTTTTCTCTTGTACACCCACTTCACATCTAGAATCTCTTTGCGCTCTGGTCTACTCACTAGTTTCCATGTATTATTATTAACAAGACTAGTCATCTCACGGTCCATTGCTTCTTTCCATTGATTGGCCTCATCACATTGTATCGCCTCCTGAAATGTACCTGGAATCATGGCATCACAAAAATTTGCACAAATACAATAATATCCGAATTCATCATCAAATCTGACTGGACGTTTGGTTTGTCTCTTTGTTCTTTTTGGTTCCTTATCTTCATTGTCATTATCATACTCATCACAAGTTGGTTCAGTTATTTGAGTTTCTTCCGGTATGTTATTTTTAATTATGTCTTCTTCTTGTCTTTCTTCCTCTGAGTCTGTATCATCATTGTTGCCCATACACATAACATCCTCTTCTACAATATCAACATGTCTGGCAACTATTATTCTATTATTTATTAATACTTTATAACCAACTTCAACATATCCAAGTAATATTCCTAATTCTGCCTTTTTATCCCATTTTGATCTTCTATTTACTTCTGGTATTCTGACATAAACTCTGCTTCCATATAATTTCAATTCTTTTAGTGATGGTTTCTTATTGAAAAATATCTCATAGGGTGTTTTTCTCACTATAGTATTTGCCAAACTCCTGTTTTTTAGATAAGCTGCTGCTTTAATCACTTCCGGCCAAAAGCATCTATTTACTTTTGCTTCTGCTAGTAAACATCTAGCCATATCCATTATAGTCCTGTTATATCTCTCTGCAGTTCCGTTCAACTCGTGTACATATGGTGGGCATGCCTTTATCATTATTCCTTTTTCTCTTGCAAAACTATACATCTTATTGTTCATATATTCTTTCCCATTGTCACATCTTAATTCTTTTATCATTTTTCCAGTTAAATTTTGAACTGCATTTACATATTCTATAAAGCAATCTGTGACTTGATCCTTTGCCTTAATACAATAAACTTTTGCCAATTTGCTATAATCATCTATGAAGGTCACAAAGTATTTTTCACCACCATATCCTGTTGTGTTATGTGGCCCATTGACATCTGTATGAACAATTTCTAATATGTCTTCAGCTCTTCTTCTATTATTATTAAAAGGTAAGTTATGCATTTTGTTCTCAATACATATAGCACACTTCATATACTCTGATTCTATTTCTTTAGGTATTCCTTCAAGCAACTGATTTTTACACATAATATCCAAATATTTAAAGTTGACATGTCCAAGAGTACGATGTAATTTTTCCTTCACTGACAATGTACTTTTACTTACATTTGCATGCATTTTACTATTTTCAATGTAACTAATCACTCTGTATAACCTCTCCTCTTTTTGTGCTATTGCCATTAATTTGCCATTTGGAGTGTAAATTTTTGCCCAATGTCCTTTTGATACAACCGTGTTACTATTATCTGTGATCCTTGCATAACTCAATAAATTTGCCTTCATTTCTTTTACATAAAACACATTTCTCACATTTACATATGATCTTGAACCATAAACAGGAAAATATAGTTTTATATCACCAACCTTTGTAGCTTCTAGCATTCTGCCATCACCAACTTTGACTTTAACTGGATTCTTCAAAATAACTGACCTTTCAAAATGCTCATCACTATTTATAATGTGGTCAGTGCATCCACTGTCCAATAACCATATAATTTCATTGTTACTTAACTTATTTTCACTCGAACTTGATGTAATGTTGCTTTGAATAACTGAGGTATGGAAATTACAGTGTTCATTCTGTGTATTTGATGCATTTTGATTAAAATTTCTTCCTCGACCACGATTATTGTATCCACGACCACGTAACTGGTGAGTTGAATGACTTTGTCCTCGTCCTCTATTATAATTTGTACGTCTATTTTGTTGTCCTCGATTGTACCAACAGTTACGTTTCATATGGCCTGGTTTCCCACAAATAAAACATAGATTTGAGTTTGGGGCTGACTTTGTTTCAGTCTTAAATGCATTTGACTTATCTACTGGAGCTTCTGAATTTTCTTGTGTTGTATTTTGTTTCTCTGCCAAATATTTTATTTTTATCTTGCTCATTAAGTATTCTACTGTTCTGTCTTCTTTTGGTAATACATCTATCAAGTCACCAATGTGACTATATTCATTTGGCAATGCTCTCAACATGTAATTTAATTTCTCACTTTCACTAATAGAAGCACCAGCCTGTTTTAATTCGTTTACTGATCTTTCAAATTCGTCGAAAAATAAATTCAGTTCCGCGTAGTTTTTTAATTTAATATTTTCAAGGTTGTTTCGGTAAACAATTTGTAGTGATGTCGACGCCTTCAAATACATCGAATCGAATTTGCAAATTATGTCATAAGCCGACTCACATTCCGCTATGTATTCCAGCTGTTTATTGGTTATCGCCCCATAAATATAATTAGTTGCTTGCACATCTTTTTCTAGCCAATTTTCCTTTAATTTGACATCAGCAGTACTGTCAATTTTTTTAGATATAACCTCGTTGCATTTTTTAAATTGCAAATATTTTATCAACCGCATTTTCCAATTTGCGTATTCCTTCCCGTCGAATACTGGTATCATAATTTGGTTATTTGCTTGCTGCATTTTTTGTTCTAATGTTCACTTGTCTTTGTACGTAACTTTTAATCTCTCTCAATCTTTTGTAATCTTTGTTGTATTTTTATAAACCACTTTCTGCTACCATGTTCATAAATTGGCTGATTGATATTAAACACTATTTTGTCTTTAAACTGTTTATTTATTATTAATATGAAGATTACAAAATAAATACATCTTAACTATCTTGTGTGCAAGTCCGGAAGGGAAGAGAGTGTTGCCCGCATTCAAAAATATAAATGTATCATAGAGTATTACAACAATAATAATGAGTAAAATAAGCCTTTTTCAGGATTTTTGGTATTTTATCTAGATACTATGAGCTCTAGAAACGACAAGTGCTGCACATGCTGAAATAGGAGCCTTTTTGGTCTCGCACGGGGTTTTATTTTTTATTATTGTTTTTTTTTTTGTTTTTGCTTATTTCTCGTGTCTCCTGTACGGGTCACAAATGAATTTACATTCCCGCCACATTTTTATTTCATGCTACATAATTTATCTAGTAGTAGACACGTTTCGATTTCGGCAATCAATTGAACAAGAAATTATTACACAATATCTTGCAAAAACATCAAACAGTAAAACGCCCATAACTTTAGAACGGCTAAATCGATTTTAATCAATCATAGCTAAGAACACTCTCGATAAAGTCACCTTTCAAACAAGAGGAATTAAATCAAAATCGGTTTATCCGTTTAGTAGGTATGAAACCACAGACAGATACACACGTCAAATTTATAACACCGCTCTTTTTCCAACGGGGGTAAAATAAAACATAAATGGATGGAATTGCCAGTCGCTATCGAAAAGTCTCGGGATCAATCCCTCACATTTTGCCGTTTCGCCCAACGCCATCGCTGACATCCAATGACACCTTTTTCTAAAGCCACATTCATGTCTACAGCATCAATGCGATGCCAGTCAAGTCAAAGCTCTAGAGCCTTGAACATCGTCACCGAGTTGCCAGCTTGTCAGTTTTGTATCGAATACATTTCGGGGAGTGTGCGATGGAATTGCATGATCTAATTCTGCCCAACCCGTTCCATCATCGGACTACCAGACTTACGGCGATGCGTCAACAGTACAAGGTGGATATCCCACTCATACGCACTAAACTTTTTGGGGATACTTTTATTATGCGTACAGCTAAGGAGTAGAATGACCTGCCGGAGTTTGTGTTTCCCGATAGCTACAATCTAGGGGTATTTAAGTCAAGAGTGAATAGGTTTCTTCTTGGTAGGCGTGCTTCAACGTCGACCACATCATCGCTTACCATCAGGTGATATAGTGGTTAAGCGCGAGACTATAGACTATAAAAAATACATTATCACTTTAAGCCCATTATCAGCCTTTTAATGTTTCCACTGCAGGGATACAGGCCTACTCTCTGTGAGAGAGGGAATGGGCCTTAACCCACCACGCAGGTCCAGTGCGGATTGTTGGTTATCACATGTCTTCGATTTTTTGTTTCTCGGAAAGGTTTACTCACGGTGTTTCCCTTTTAATTTACACAAAGTAAAGCGTCTGTCTAGGTTCGATCTCTCGACCTACGACACGTAAGTCGGCGCTGTTACCACTGTGCCACCTCTGTTCTGCACTCTAAGTCCAGACTTCACTAATGTCAGTAGATATTAGCAGACGAAGCAACTTGTAATGGTAACATAACCCACAAGTTTAGTACTTTGTTTTAAGTGCAGTTTTAAGTTGAACTTATGTGAGCTTAGATAATGGGGTTGTTATGCTAGGGACTCGTTTTAGAAATCGAATGGGCAAGTTCAAGCATTCCTTAGAGCTGTTAACGTCTTGGGAATGTTTGATCGTTTTAATTGTATTTTGGTGGTATGCGGAACAGGGTGTAAAGTCCCAGAAACCTCCATAGAAAAGGGAGGATTCTCCGACCAGACGGGTGTTGTGTCTGGTCCGGGCAACTGCCCAACGGTTGTTGTCGGACTGTTGTATAATTATGTTCAAATCGCGCCGAAAACTGTTTCTTCGCGATGCAGGATTTAAAATAAAATAAAATAAAATAAAATAAAATAAAATAAAATAAAATAAAATAAAATAAAATAAAATAAAATAAAATAAAATAAAATAAAATAAAATAAAATAAAATAAAATAAAATAAAATAAAATAAAATAAAATAAAATAAAATAAAATAAAATAAAATAAGGTTTCTTCTTGGTAGGCGTGCTTCAACGTCGACCACATCATCGCTTACCATCAGGTGATATAGTGGTTAAGCGCGAGACTATAGACTATAAAAAATACATTATCACTTTAAGCCCATTATCAGCCTTTTAATGTTTCCACTGCAGGGATACAGGCCTACTCTCTGTGAGAGAGGGAATGGGCCTTAACCCACCACGCAGGTCCAGTGCGGATTGTTGGTTATCACATGTCTTCGATTTTTTGTTTCTCGGAAAGGTTTACTCACGGTGTTTCCCTTTTAATTTACACAAAGTAAAGCGTCTGTCTAGGTTCGATCTCTCGACCTACGACACGTAAGTCGGCGCTGTTACCACTGTGCCACCTCTGTTCTGCACTCTAAGTCCAGACTTCACTAATGTCAGTAGATATTAGCAGACGAAGCAACTTGTAATGGTAACATAACCCACAAGTTTAGTACTTTGTTTTAAGTGCAGTTTTAAGTTGAACTTATGTGAGCTTAGATAATGGGGTTGTTATGCTAGGGACTCGTTTTAGAAATCGAATGGGCAAGTTCAAGCATTCCTTAGAGCTGTTAACGTCTTGGGAATGTTTGATCGTTTTAATTGTATTTTGGTGGTATGCGGAACAGGGTGTAAAGTCCCAGAAACCTCCATAGAAAAGGGAGGATTCTCCGACCAGACGGGTGTTGTGTCTGGTCCGGGCAACTGCCCAACGGTTGTTGTCGGACTGTTGTATAATTATGTTCAAATCGCGCCGAAAACTGTTTCTTCGCGATGCAGGATTTAAAATAAAATAAAATAAAATAAAATAAAATAAAATAAAATAAAATAAAATAAAATAAAATAAAATAAAATAAAATAAAATAAAATAAAATAAAATAAAATAAAATAAAATAAAATAAAATAAAATAAAATAAAATAAAATAAAATAAAATAAAATAAAATAAAATAAAATAAAATAAAATAAAATAAAATAAAATAAAATGAAATGAAATGAAATGAAATGAAATGAAATGAAATGAAATGAAATGAAATGAAATGAAATGAAATGAAATGAAATGAAATGAAATGAAATGAAATGAAATGAAATGAAATGAAATGAAATGAAATGAAATGAAATGAAATGAAATGAAATGAAATGAAATGAAATGAAATGAAATGAAATGAAATGAAATGAAATGAAATGAAATGAAATGAAATGAAATGAAATGAAATGAAATGAAATGAAATGAAATGAAATAAAATAAAATAAAATAAAATAAAATAAAATAAAATAAAATAAAATAAAATAAAATAAAATAAAATAAAATAAAATAAAATAAAGTTTATTGATTCAATAAAAGAGTGTTACAGTATTAAGATGTGACACTGGATTCTGCACTAGGATACCCTGTGTCGCAGAATCCAGTCTCTCTCGACAAATAATATGATTAATTCATTATATATATCAAACTTGTGACGTCTCGTCATTAGTTCGAAAGTGGTGGCGTAGTTTAATGAAAATGTTGTTATAAATAAGCAAATACTAAATTACCTTTTAAGCTTTATAGCTGTGGCGACATCAAATACGAAGTAAACTGAACATGTGTTAGACCTTAATATTAGAGTTCTACGTTATGATGATATAAATAAATATGATGGACTTTCTGGTGATCTATGGGCAAAAATAATGTCCCATAGTCCACCTAGGTGAACTAAGCGGGTGGACCATGGACAACACACGGCTACCACTGTGTGCGTAAGCGATACTGAACGCTCCCGAGCGTACGCACACAGAATCAATGTAGTACATCGTGGGATAGTACAACTGTGTTAGCAATTTTTTTTCTTTCTTGATATCATAGAACTCTAATATGAAGGTACTACTAAATATACTGTATCTACAGATAGGTGTCAGGTAGATATCCATAAGACACGATACCCTTCTAGTCGGAGGAAGGCATATGAGACACTTTACATCCAGTTCCTCATACCTGCTCCCGCATCCCTCATCATTAATGCTAATTTGTACCCTTTGTGCCTATTGGCCTTGTTTGTTCTGTCTCCTGCTTGGTACGGAGGGAAGTTGAAATTTTTATTTTTTCCTACTCGTCCGTTACTCTTTTCTGATTAATTTCGTTGCGAGATCCAAGACAGTTAAATTCATTCTCCGGGACTTCGTCGAGCTTCATTGCCTCGGCGCTTTTCTGGTGGTCGCCACTGTTGATTCTGGCTTTCAGGAGTTGCAGTGGTTTGGGAATAGTGCGGTGGGATCCCTCATCTTATATCTTGTAGTAGCCAAATTCACGTATTTCATTTTATACTCCAATCCACCATGGCGAAATGAAATGAGTAAAACGGCTTTATTATCCTCATATTTTAGCCCAGAAATCAATTAGGTACCTACCTTGCCCAGTTTTATGTGTAATCACAAGATACGACCAGAAGTTGTCCAAAGCCTCCATATTTATGGCGGCTTCGTTCAAAATTGACGTCGAAAGTCGCCCGGGCGGCTTATTTGCATAATACTTGAATTTTAATTGTCAACTTGCCTGAGCGGGATAAGGGTTGGTAGGGCTTTCGGATGTCGTACCTTACGGTAATTTAGGGCCGTTTTGAAGATCTTATTCAATTGAAAATGTTGAGTGTTTAAAGTGGGCCTACTTAATAATTAACGGGGTTTTAATGATAATAGCATAATAGATCGTGTTTTTCTTTTTTCACGTATTTTTCATTTGTCATGTAAACAAAAAGTGGCGGCGATATAATGCGTTGAAATGTCGTGTGACGTCACGCCGCTAGAATAAGAATAAGAATAAGAATAAGAATAAGAATAAGAATAAGAATAAGAATAAGAATAAGAATAAGAATAAGAATAAGAATAAGAATAAGAATAAGAATAAGAATAAGAATAAGAATAAGAATAAGAATAAGAATAAGAATAAGAATAAGAATAAGAATAAGAATAAGAATAAGAATAAGAATAAGAATAAGAATAAGAATAAGAATAAGAATAAGAATAAGAATAAGAATAAGAGTAAGAATAAGAATAAGAATAATGATTTATTTGCACAGAAAGTAGGTACAAGATACAGATGTTATAATAATATTAAGTGATCCTTATACTTTCTACCTTAACTAAGGCATCCAAAACAGTTTTATTTAACAAATCAAACTTATTTAAAACAATACAGGCATAACACCAGCATAATACAAGCACAATGTCAAAATAAATTAAAATTAAGTTTATAAATATACGTTTATTAATTAATTATTAGGAAGAATTCCAGTCGATAGCCATATCATTATTATTCAAGTCAGTCATCATCTTAGGTTAATTTATGTGTCATGATCAGTCTGTCATGATTGAATTAAATGTTAGGGATGGTTACAGAAATGTCAGGATTAATTTAAGTATTCATCGTTTAAAAATTCGCAAATCTTGTAATAACATTTATTAGTCAACTAATCTGTCAATTTCTTTTTAAAGACTGGAATAGCCTGTGTTTTATTTTATCAGGTATTTTATTAAATATGATCGGGCCCATACATAAAACACTTTTCTTTAATAAGGCGGTGTCATAACTACCTACATGTAGTATGTTTTTATATTGTTTCCTTATTGGCCTGTTTCTATTATCGGATACTTTATTAAAAAGATACATATTTGATTTAACAAAGACAGCAATTTCGAAGATATAAAGAGATGGTAATGTTATTAATTTCAAGGACTTAGGTAGGAAGCTATCTGTTACTGTTAAATTACACATTGCCCTTAAACATCGTTTCTAAGCCTTTAACACCTGTTCTCTCAGGCTACAATTGCCCTAAAATATTAAGCCAAATCTCAAAATAGACGCAACTAGAGTCTGGCAAACGAAAGTAGACACTCGAATTATTTGCAAACTTTTTATATGGCAATGCTATACTAATGTCAACATCAATATTTGGTGATTTGTTGTCGTCTTGTTTATAGCATTTATTAAGTGAAAAATTAATAAAACAATTAAAAGCGGATATGTCGATTCGCATGATGTCTAAATATCAAGAAAAACAACAGGAGAAAGACGTCGAATTCAAACAATAACAAGATTGTTTACGTGTTGTGTTAGATTTCATAAGTTAGTATGACGCTAATAAGTTGATACTTTGTTTTTATTCGTAATTACTATTTATCATTGATACTTAATATCTAAAGTATTACCTACCTAAAATACCTATAGTATTTATATTCAGACGAAGTAAATTAAATAATTGTAAAGTATCAAATTAGGTTATTCCAGGTATTTCATACTAGTTTTGGGGTTGCTATGCTGATATTTTTTAAATTTGCCGCGCTTTTTCAGTCTCTTCTTTCGTTTGCCAGACTCTAACCCATGGTATGCAACCTACCTTGTGGCCATGCTCACTTTTATAGAGAGGTTAAAAAGCACATATGCAGCAACACTTAGTTTTTTGCACACTTCTTCTACTTGTGGCTTCCAAGTTAGTTGGCTATCTCTATCATTTTAATATCTTATATTGAAGTTTTTTTCACTTGGTAGTGTTTTTTAGGAAGTTGCTTGTAGAATTTTAAGTTTATATTGTTCACTTTTTAGTTGTGGTACATGATTAGCAAGTTCTATAGTAATGGACCTATAATTCACAAAATTATGCCAGAACAGATTACCGGAATAACGTAAAATTTGAACATAACCGGTGAAATGAGGGTTTACTCGGGTGAACTGTACAAATCTGCGTGCCCTTTTAGAGTATACCGGCGTTGTGCTATGTTATGAAATGGCGTTAACAATAAACAGACATAAGATTGCAGCAATCCTGACATATCTGCCGAAGTTTATTGAAGAGTTCTGTTGTATATCTCCGAAGTTCGTCATCAGATCATCACCAAATTTAAATGGGACCACATGCAAAATACGAGCTTTCAAATAAAAAAGAATAATCAAAATCGTTTCACCTAGTAAAAAGTTTTAAGGTGCCACCCATAAAAAATACAGTCGTATTGAGAACCTCCTCCTTTTTGAAATCGGTTAAAAATAGGTACTACCATAACCTATCACCGGTTTTTTGTAATGTAAGAGCTCAGAAAAACAAAGGAAAATAATAATAAAATATTTAATTAAAAATAAACTTATGCAGTACAATAAAATGTTAGCTAGGTCCTAAGCCGTCGGTGTCCGCCAGAAAAGAGAGCGCGAGCCTCGGTGCAATATGCGAGCTAGGCGAGCGGCCCGTGCGTTGCTATCTTCACAGTTGTCAACTTCATGACGGTTCTCGAGCGACATCTATCGCCTTACAGTCGGCCTTCCTGAAACAGCTGCGCGCCCCGCGTAGCTCTCGCCTCTTGGTTTTGATGACGGCACAGCTTCCTCACGAACTCACGATGCGGCGACAACGCGGTGAGACTGGCATCTTCATGTCAGCTTAAACTGACTTCTGAATGTCAGTGCGATTGACGTCTGGATATCAGTGGGATTGACGTCTTAATGTCAAATTAAACTGACGTCTGAATGTCAGTGTGATTGACGTCTTAGTGTCAAATTGAGCTGACGTCTGAATGTCAGTGTGATTGACGTCTGAATGTCAGTGTGATTGACGTCTTAATGTCAGTGCGATTGACGTCTTAATGTCAACTAGAACTGACGTCTGAATGTCAGTGTGATTGACGTCTTAATGTCAGTGTGATTGACGTCTTAATGTCAACTAGAACTGACGTCTGAATGTCAGTGTGATTGACGTCTTAATGTCAACTTGAACTGACGTCTGAATGTCAGTGCGTGGGCTTCTGAATGCCAACATAAACTGACTTAAAAATAACCGGTCGACCGTGTCAGTATGACTAACTTCTTAATGTTACAACCCAATCTAAATTAAAATCGATTGTGGTTATAATGATGGCTTACCCTTCAGGGCCCACATCATAAATGTCGTGTCACAATAGCCTCCAAAGGCATTGTCTTCCTCTTAAGGATGACACACGACTAATTATAAAGAATACAACCTCTTAAGGCTAGATGTATTATTGAATTTGGTTTGTAAGGTTGTGTTAACCCGTTACCAACGCCTCTGAAGGCTAGCGCTATTGAATCAAAGATCGATCATAAATATTGTTTTATATTAACAATTACTAAAATGGATCCAAATTACATTTTTTTTTTATGTGCACTAATCAAATGAAATAAATCGTCCTGAACAATATTACTTTCGTAAATCTTTACTCAGAACAAGAATTATCTGACTCATCGGAATGATAACATTGGAAAAGCTTTAACTTATCCCTGGCCAAAATATTTTCATAAAGTCGGCCACGGTTACGTGTACTCTTAATCACGTACCGATCATGAGGCAGGACCTTTACAATTTGATATCGCCCGTCAAAACGCGGCATAAGTTTACTACTGCGTAAACCCTTACAAATGATCTTTTTTTCGGCAAGAACTAAATCACCTATCTTAAAAGGTGCTTCATAACGCCGTTTTTGATCTTACTTGTCCTTTGCCTGCTGAGACAATTTAGCTGATTGGATGACAGCAACTTCCCTCGTCTAAATTTGGTGATCTATCGGGCACAACTATATCGCCTACTATTTTAGGTCGAAACCCATAAAGAAGTTCCAATGGAGCCTTACCCGTACTATTATTTATGTTAGAATTTAATCCTAACTGTACCTTAGATAAGTATTTCTCCCAGTAATTATAGTCATCACCAACGTATGCTACAAGGGTGTCAAGTATAGTCCTATTAAAACGTTATATCTGACAATTCGTACTTGGACTAGCGACCGCCGTCATGGCATGCTTTCTTTGCCTTTGAGTGCAATACTCTTTAAAGTCTTTGCAGTTAAAAGCTTTGCCTCGGTCGCTTATTATACGACTAGGAACACCAAAAGTTTTAATTAATTGGTCAAACGTCTGCAAAACATATTTACAACTGTTGTCTTGATCAGCTTTGATCCATATAAATCTCGTGAAGGCATCTATTACCGCTAGAATGTGCATTTTGCCTAATGGGCTTTTACAGAACGAGACAAGATGGTCTACATGAACCGTGTGAAAAGATACGGCCACCTTTTCAATTGGATGTAATAAGCCCACACGACAACCAGTTGGTTTTTTAGCATATTGACACGATATACAATCACGAGTGTACTTTTGGATAAACCGACACATACCGTGAAACCAATACATTACTTTATGGCATTGTAAGTTTTATTAAAACTAATTAACGTTATCATGGAAACTTTCAACGAGAGACCAACGTGATATTCGTGAAACGACTACATTTTCACCATTTCCAACTTTTCTAAATAATACACCATTCTCAAACAAGAAATCTTTAGCCAAGCTATTAGTTATGCCCTTCGCAACCTTATCCTTCAACTGCTCCACGAGGGTACGCAACAAGTCGTCATCCTGATGCACACATTCAATTGGGAATTTTTCAACACATCGTATTACTGATTCCACAGGATTACGACTCAGCGCATCCACGTGAGCTATGGATTTGCCGGCACGACACTCAAAAGTAAAATCAAGGCCTTGAACTTCAAGCCACCACTGGGCTATACGGGGAGACAAATCACGTTTGGTCCTTGACCAGCGTATTCCGCTACAATCGGTTACTAGAATAACACTAAACCTGACAGGTATACCTTAAACTTGTTCAGGCTCATGACAACAGCCAACGCCTCTTGTTCGAAACTGTGATACTTTTTTTTCGACCGACGTAGTCTGATGACTCACATATGCGACTGACGTACCTGATGTACGTTTCCAGGCACAGCAAATTTCATAAGCTGCATTGAGCTTATACATGGACGGCGTGACTTCGCCATCTCACACCTCATGCCCTGAATACTCTATACTTGAAACTAAGAAAGAACACTTGTCTAACCTGAGCGTCACGTAAGCATCCCGTATTTTCTCCAAAACGGCTTTGAGACGGTGCAATGCATCATCATAATTTTCAGCGTAAACGAGAATATCATATAATTATGCTGTCACACATTGGAACAACCAAGAATGTTGTCGATTGCGCGCTGAAAAACTGATGGTGCATTCACTTATCCAAAGCTCATACGCGTATACTGGTAGTGCCCATCCGGTGGCGGTGTTATGAACGCCGTATACTGTTTACTATCATCAGCAATTTGTATACAATGATAGGCTGACATAATATCAAGACATGTGTAAACGCGTTGCTTGGATAACCGGTCTAACTGATCTTGTATTACGGGTAAAGGATAGCGTTCCTTTTTAGTAATTTTATTCAATGCACGGTAATCCACGCACATACGTACTTCACCCGAATTTTTGGGGACCAATATGACGGGACTGGCATATGAGGAATTCGATTCCTCCACTATTCCTTTACTCAATAAGTCTGATACAATATCACGGACTTTCTTCCGGTCTTCTAAAGACATTCGACACGGACGGTAATAAGCGGGCTTAGTGTCAGTTAATTCAATGTGCATTTGGACTGAAAATGTTCCAATTTTATTTTCACTACCCGAAAAACAATCAGAATATTCGTACAGTAAAGATTCTAGGTCAGTCACGATGTTTGATTCCAGGTAATCCCCTATTTTGTATTTATTATTATCGTCCGTGATCGTTATCAACGCTTGCACCACGCATCGGTTGCGCGGTAGTTTTATGACCTCATTACTAATATTAATTACGTTTAAGACAACTTTGCCTTCAATAACCTCGGTGTTGCATTCGGGAATAATACACTTCGCCCTCGGAGTATTATATTCAGTAGCTCGCAGTGTAATCGAACCAAAGACAAAATCAAAACAAGATAATAGTATTTTATTTACACCGGGTTGTAAAATTACTTCGTCATCCAAAACCAACTTGACGCGCTCAACTTCACTATATACACTGGCAGGTAGTTCGAGAAATTGATTTACATTAACTTTAAAGATGTCGGTGTTTCAACCACATATACGGTGGAATGCTCTGTCAAAGGCTGGCCTATTATAGTGCCAATCTCTTGAGCAGAGTCTGGTACTATGAAAGCCATACCAGTAGCCTCTTCAACTTAATTTTAACAACTACCCCGCCGACCGGATTAATTTTTGAGCCACCAAAACCGGAAAAAATAATATTTTCGCAAGGATTCGCTTCTAATTTTTATCAATTGGCTACTATCGTGACGCAAGCGCTTTCAAAATCAATAAAATCGTACACAGAAATCATTAATTTTTACGGTGTAATATTTCGAACTACCCGACGCATCAGTGATTATGCGCAATATATCTCATTGTTTGTAATTTTTTTTGTTAGAAAGTGTACGACAATTTTTAAGTTAAAGACATTCTTCTTTTATATGACCTATTTTGAATAAACATTGTTTCCAACGATTTAAGTTGATTGTACAAACGCCGCGCATAGCCTTTTAGTTTAGAGGAACAATTAAATATAGCAGTTTGTTCGTCCCAACCGTAAATGTTTGAAATACCTTCAACTTTTCTAATCCATTGTTCCATTGTAATAAAAGAAGTATGAGGATCGAATGTCAGTATTGGATCGCTACGACCGACATATCTGCTGAGCACGACGGATGAATATTATGATATCAATGTGATGGACTTGCAGTGGTAGCTTCTAACGATGGGACTAACACCGATGTGGATTGCATGGAGGTTTTAGAATATACTACACGACAGGTATCTTCAACGCATGGATCCTTTGCTACACTACAGTGTGTGCCTGCGGGGACCCGTTTACGGCACGCGCTAACGGAATTTTGTTAGGTACTGGTGGCAATTGGTTCACGAAGGGTACCGCGGGTAGTGACGGCGGCGTATAGGAACGCTCACCAGATTGGGCATTTGCGTCCTTATTTGCCCCATTCGACGCGGCGCCAGAACTACCCTCGGATGCGGGTATCACGCTAACTCTGCCTTGCAAGACTTGGTTTTCCAATAATACTACGCGTTCTAGTAATCTACGAGTAGTTATATCTTTGACTAGACGGCGACGAAAGATTTTTCATTTTCGCTGTCGTCCATATTTTTACGTTTACTTTTTTTATGGTGTCCCATTATTATAGAATAATCACAGGAAGCAATAGATAGGGTACACATTCAAGTGAAATGCAAGTGTAAAATAATTTCAAGCAATAGTCAAACTCGGTACTTGATCAGGATACACTCAGTTATTATTTAAAAACACTTACGTGGGCTGTAATGGTTCAATCCTACTTCTGAGCTGTAAGAGCTCAGAAAAACAAAGGAAAATAATAATAAAATATTTAATTAAAAATAAACTTATGCAGTACAATAAAATGTTAGCTAGGTCCTAAGCCGTCGGTGTCCGCCAGAAAAGAGAGCGCGAGCCTCGGTGCAATATGCGAGCTAGGCGAGCGGCCCGTGCGTTGCTATCTTCACATTGTCAACTTCATGACGGTTCTCGAGCGACATCTATCGCCTTACAGTAAGTAAATTATTGATGCTGTACAAATAAACTTAAGTGATACTCGATTCATTCAATTAATTTATCACATTTTTTTCCATGATCTTCGTTCCAGAAATTGGACTTAAGGGACTCTACGCAGCTTCTAGTCTGTTTTAAATGATAATTATCTTCTGCAACAGTAAAGAACAATGATTAATGTAGCCAGAACTTCAAAATGAATCTGTTCTACCTTCAATATTCGACCAAAGCCAGGTAGATTACCATCTCCGTTGATAAAGCGCTTGTATACAAATTAATTAAAGAAACTTATAGCAAACTCATCAATATTCATTACAATGTAAATTTCATTCAAAATTGCAAGACGGTACTGCACCAAGAACTTGGTCACTTTGGTTCGGAATCGAAGTTTCCAGTTTCAAGAAACCTTGGTTCAGATGCTATTGGAAGGTGATTAAAATTGAAAATGTTTGGAAAGAGCTTTCAGTTTGAGGAGACGTGGCCAAGTTTGGATGCCGGCTTAAGACCTTATATTTAAGTTACCAATCTGGTCCAAAAGTTTCAAATATATTTACTGAAACGAGGTTTCGTTGGTTGGTTTCAAAAATGGTTAAATACATGTCTTTTGTGTAAGTCTTTTTATGAATGTTATGTACTTGCAGACATGCTACAGTCTTCTAAGTTCTATCTATGTTCTATGTTAAGGATTTGGTGTCCGCACTTAGTCCTTCAGATGGACCACTGTGCATGGGCCATGGCGGCCGTTTGGTGGTTATTCCAACCAGCCCACTCCCTCCAGAAGTTAATTGAAGCTCCTGGTTTTCTTAGAACATCTGTGTAATATCTGGGTGTCCCGAGTGTTTTTGTTCTAATCTGAGTGATGGCTGTGCATTCAAAAAGTACGTGCGCGACGGTTGCCTCAGCCTCCATGCACGCCCTGCACAGAGGGCTGTCTGTTATGCCTATTGTGTGGAAGTGTTTGCTTAGCGAGCAGTGTCCCGTGATGGCCCCCTTCATCAGGTCCAGCCCGCCATAAACGCCTGGTTAGCCTTCTTTTCAAGGATGGCATAGCTTCTTTGGACTGCCTGAAGCCCGGTGTCGAGGTCTAATAGTTCTCCGCATGTATCTGGGTGAATTCTTGTAGCCACCTGCGTGTTACACACAAATTACCTAAATAATTTTGACAGTTTCATATTATTTATTGCGATATTTACGATGTTAAAAGCAGAAGAATATTACACAGAATGGAATGCATTATTAATTTGTTTTAAATTGGGGTGCCTAATCAAAATAACCTAAAAAAATTCGTTCGATGCTGACATCGCGCACTCACCCGCACTGGGCCCACGTGGTGGATTAAGGCCCATCCTCACAGAGAGGAGGCCTGTATCCCAGCAGTGGAAATATTAAAAGGCTGATGATGATGACATCGCGTGGCTAATCATTATAAGCATCAAACCTAATTCAATAACGATTCTCTGTTTAGCGGTAGCGGTAAGTAAATAAATAAAAAACTTCAGCTAAGACCCGCTAAGTATAAAGTTCTTTGCAAGTGCCAAGCAGTTAGGAAAGTAGCAATCTGTTGTTCTTTGTAACGGAGGAGCTAATTAACACTGAGTTTAAATGAGATGTTGGCAACATCAACAATCTTCAGAGATAGAAAAAGCCATGAGTAAGATGAAGTAGAATAATAATAAAGTCGTTTATTTCTCCTCACAAAACAGACATTAAAAGTTAACTAGGGATAAAAATACAAGTTATATATGTTCGTAGTCCAGAATGTGTGTGGAGCTGGTGTCTGAGTAAGGCATAGGAATGCCTGCATTACAAATCACCAGGTCCCCACCCCAGAAAACAAAAGCAATAAAATTTCGTGGTTCCAGTTTAGTTACCTTCAATTTAGTCCAGTTTGTAACTGTTAGAAGAAATAAGTAAAATTATAAACAAAACTTTTTAAACATTGTAATGCAGAAAAAAAGTAGAATAAATATAAAACAATATACACCTTTTATATTATCTATAGGCTCGCGTTTGACCACTAGCTCGCCTGATGGTAAGCGATGAAGTGGCCTACGATGAAGCACGCTTGCCTAGAAGTAAACTATTCACTCTTGAATTAAAGACCTCAAGGTTGTAGCTATCAGGGAACAAAGACTCCGGGAGGGAATTCCACTCCTTAGCTTACACCTCAGTGTGTGTCACGAATAATGGTTTAAGAGAGATAGGTACATACCAGAAACTCACTCCTGTATTCGGCGTACTCGTCGAAGGTTTCGGCACAGGACATTTCGCCACTTATGTTTAAAAGTTCCATAGAACACGCGAATCTATCGTGCATAATTCAAAGGCCATTCTGTGACTGATAAATTCCAAATGGAAAAACCCAATAACACTTTTCCCCACCCGGTAATCGAACCCAGAATTAATTATCCAGAATTGAGACTCGAACCCACGACTAAAATATCAAAATATTAAACTTTTTAATATAAAACGTACCTACATCAAAATATAATACATCATTGCTTCTCATCTGCAAATCTTACTGATTGGCATTTTTTTCATCAACTAATTTCTGATAGCAAGTTTTGTAGCAAATGTATTCTTGCACAGTTTGTGCCAATACGAAATCAAAAGTCATCATAATCAATATGTCAATCGAAATCATATATATTATATTTAAATTTCTGTTTCGTTTAGAATATAGTATTTATTATAATATTTATTAGTCTATTGTTTTAGAAATTATTTATGTATTTTATTAGTTAGATAGTTTAATCCAATTTTAATTATTGTTCATTTTTATTTTGGACTCCTACCACTGTTGTGTTCTTTTTAACCCAAAGGTTGACTGGTAGAGAATGCCTTGCTGCATTAAGTCCGCCTATGTATCACCATTGTACATGAAGTTTAAATAAATAAATAAATAAAAGTCTATAGTTACGCAAATCAACACCAAGTCAAATTAACACCAGGTAAACGTATTCACCCTTATTATAAATAATTAGCTGTCCCACGCGGCTTTGCTCCCGTCTACTGGCTACCTACCTACCCATCTACTCTACCTACCCTACCCTACCTAACCTACACACATGATTGTTGTATGACTTAAACCGTTTATGCAGCGCACGCAACGGAAACCCTCAAATAGGAATATTTTTCCCGTTTTTGCAAAATTTTTCAATAATGCTCCGCTCCTATTGGTCGTAGCGTGATGTTATATATAGCCTATAACCTTCCTCGATAAATGGACTATCCAACACAAATAGAATTGTTCAATTCCAACCCGTAGTTCCTGAGATTAGCGTGTACAAACAAACAAACTCTTCAGCTTTATAATATTAGTATAGATTAAACTAATCTTTCATAATTTACTTATTATAGAAAAATCTTTGTTTTAAATTAACATCAGCAGTCACTGCCAAATTAAGATCAATTAGGTTTGAAAACTTTAATTAATAGCTCGTATTAATTCTAAACAACGATGAGAACAGATAAAGGAGAACTTTACAAGTAATCGAGAACTATAGCGGTTCAATTCGAAAAGTTTAAGAGAACCTGACGTTAATTTAAATTGTTCTTTCGGAAAATTTCCCAAGATGCTTCGATTAGATTATTGTAGTTGGTGTATTTTAGAATTGAAATAGCGGTCACCGACATTCTGAATTAAAAACTGAAATTGAAATAAAGCAACATTCAACAACAACAACACAACAAGAACATTCAACATTCTTCGTCTTCTTCTTTTCGAGTCGATGGAAAACTGTTTAAATATTTTGGGCCCAATTGGTGGCAATTTAATTGCAGTGTTATTGAGGTTTACCAGGTCCTCTAAAGGTGCTCCCTCACCTGCAGCATTCGTCTATAATGTACCATTTCAGATTCGATTTTGAACATTGCATTACAGCACTGCCATGACTTGACATGAATTCGCCTGTAATTTAATCATTCCAGATTCGATTTTGATTTTTTCATTGCAATTGGTATCAAAATATTTCACATTGTATTATCTACTTGCGCACTATAATGCTTGGTTCGGTTCCCTCACCAATTTAATGCTCGAATCTGTAACATTACAGGTTGCGCATTGTAATGCTCGGTTCTCATCCCTCACCTATGTAATGCTCGAATCTGTAATATTACATGTTGCGCGCTGTATTGCTCGGTTCTCCTCCCTCACCAATGTAATGCTCGACTCTGTAACGTTACATTACAGACAAATGCTCCAGGTGAGGGAGCAACTTAAAGTGCATGGGCCACCGCACTCACATTGGGTGTCAGACGGGTAACATTGGGTATTTTGGACATTTACTGCCATGCTTATACGAAACAACTATTAACTCAGTAGAAATCGATAATAAAAAATAAAAAAAGCCGACTGTTTCGAAAGCGAACTAAAAACTAGTAAACAAGGAAAAAATCATGCTGTGCAGTCGGAGGATACATATTCGCGGGCTGGCTGACCAAAATCTGGTGTATCCTCCGCCTGCACAGCATGATTTTTTCCTTGTTTACTAGTTTTTAGTTCGCTTTTGAAGCAGTCGGGTTTTTTGATTTTTTGAATTAAGTTTTTTTATTTATAACTTTTTAGTTCGTTTTTTTTTCGAATTAGATACATTTAAACATATAAGTGTTATATATTTTTGAAATCACCTCTTAAAACCCTTTATTTTGGTAGCCCACACGATGGGTTTGGAAGAAAAAAAACTGGGCCCCCACAATATGGTACCCAAAATCTGCCATTTTTCTATTGTCCAATTTTAATGTAGCCTATGACACTCGCAGGGTTAAGACGAATCGATTGACGTATGAATCATCAAAATCAGCCAACGCGTTTGGTCTCTGGAACGCCATATAGTAACAAACATACATACATACTTACATACTTACATACTTACATACTTACATACTTACATACTTACATACTTACATACTTACATACTTACATACTTACATACTTACATACTTACATACTTACATACTTACATACTTACATACTTACATACATACATACATACATACTTACATACATACATAGACCGATAAACACATTACCCTCCTTCGGCAGTCGGGTAAAAAGGCTAAAATCGCTAAGAATGATGTAGTCCTGCATTTTTAGAGTGTTGTATGGTCCAGTAGTGTGAATCCATATTTGCAACTTCGAAAAACGTGTGAAAGGGAAATTTGTGGTCTTCTTTTCACTTTTTACTGTACAGGACGTCTTTGAATATCCTGAACACGTTTCAATTCAACAAGAGATTGCCTAAAGTGTGAAATCAATTAACTGATTACATTTGAATTAGGTTTCGGCGCCAGAACCCTTTATATTGCTTTAGCGAAATAGACCCAATTTTCAGGGTTTCCATACATACGTAACTTACACTCTTGTTCAGTATTAGGTACCTACCTGTATATGCATGTATGACGTATTTATTCGGATATAAGTATTTGCATATGTGAAAGAATTTCGGCTGAATACAATTTAAGATGATGAAGATGACGACTGCCTTGCTGGTCTAGTGGTAGCAAGCGCTACCTGCTGAGCATAAGGTTTTAGGTTCGATTACCGGGTCGGCCAAAGTAGGGTTATTGGGTTTTTCCATCTGAAATTCCTCAGTAGCAACCCGGAGTCTGGGTTTGTGCCCGGTTGATGGTAATAGTAGATAGGCTCGTCCTATTGTCATCATTCACATTGGATTTAAGCAAAATGTTGGTACCCTATGTGCACTTCTGCCCAACACTTCGAGGAATGCTAACAGGCGTGACATATTAATATTATGTTGTAAAAAGATTAGCTCGTGGCTAAATAATAACAGGAGCATGGGTCGATCTTCAAGGTTAAACAGCGCTTGACAGGTCCGTGGATGGGTATCCATTTCAACATACCGAGATTCCTCCGTGCCGCGGAAAGCACGTTAAGCCCTTGGTCCCGGCTGTCATTTGAAGACCTTTGACAGTTGTTACGGGTAGTCAGAAGCTTGAGATCTGACACCAGTCTCGTTATGGGGTATCGTGTTACCCAGTTACTGGGTTGTGGAGGTCAGATAGGCAGTCGCTCCATGTAAAACACTGGTACTAACCTGAATCCGGTAAGACTGGAAGCCGACCCCAACATAATTGGAATTCAAAAGGCTAGGCAGTTTTTATTTAAAAAATGTAACTCTAATGTAGAAATCTAACATGTTTGTTCCACTAGTTTCCTGTTTCATTCTCTAGGGATATCATTAAAAGTTAACAGAGTTAAATAATAACAAGTTCCGGGAATTAATCAGGAAAATGGAACCGTTGTTAACACACACGTTTTTCCTTATTTCTTTGAACACCACATCCTGATGTATGGGAGTCGTCGCTGTTGAAAAATACAACAAAAAGGTTTATCTAGTTCCGTAAAAGGAGGTCGGATGTTTGTTTTTAGAAACGCATTCTTTCTGGAGAAGTTTGTTAAACGAACTCGTTGGAAGATATTTTTCCTTGAATTGTCTTTTACGAAAGAAAAGTTATAAAGAAAAAGAGATTCACAGGGTTCTTAGGATTTTAAGTAATCCTACGATTTGAAGAAAATTGCACCACGTCATTTGTTTTATTGTTGAGATAAGATTAGGAATCCTAAATTATGTCAGTGTTTTAGTAGGTCCTGAAAAAGTCTATAAAAAAATATAAATAGTCTAGGAATATAAGTCGACATATAAGTCTTTTTGAAGGAAACTTCGTCCACTCCAACTGAGACAGTCGCCTTGATAACAGATAAAGTTCTTCGATCAATGTAATGATATTCAAATAAACAGATACATTATACACTCACAAAACAATTGAAAAAAGTGTTCCGCGCAGCAGCGGCAGCACACATACACACTTTTCATTCATCTGACATTTCACTACAAGTCGAAAGGGATGGCTTGATAAAATCAATAAGACAAAAAGAGACAGCTAGTGTTTGTCACTTGCGTGTGGATGTAAACAAACATTGGCTAAACTTTGCATTATGGGCCGTTGATTTGGAAGTTCATTTTTTTTTGTAGGTAGTACTCGTGAATAGAAAGCTTTTAACAAATTTTCAAGACTCGGAAATTTTGTTTATATGTATGTTTTTCGTGAGGTAAAAAAATGAGAATTAGTCCAAGAGCGAGCGAAGCGAGCTCGGGAACTTAGGGCACCCCGACACGGATAGGTTAGGTTCGAAGGAGATGACGGGAATTGAAGTGAGCGAGCAAAGCGAGCGAACGCACTTCCCGTCATCTCCTTCATGTTAGGTTACTTTAGACCCTGCAGACAGAAATAGGTGCCCCGCGCAGCGGGGCTCCGTCGACTTTGTTGCTTAATTAGCAATCTTAAACTTTAACCATGGATATCTCCATAACCATGGGGTTCCGTGGGGTGGGGATGGTACAATGAGGTAGCCCCTCTACACCCCTTTCTCTTCCCCCTCCACGCCCCTTAAATCGATGGACATTTATGGAATTTTTATTCTAAACCTGAAAACTTTAACCATGGATATCTCCATAACCATGGGGCTCCGAGTGGTGGGAATGGTACAGGGGAGTAGCTTAACCTCCGCCCCTCCCCCTCCACCCTCCCCGCGCCAAAAATCAGCGGCCCATAATCGAAATTTTAACCCAAACATTATTCTGACCACCAATGTTTTTAGGGTTCCGTAACCAAAGGGTAAAAACGGGACCCTATTACTGAGACTCCTCGGTCCGTCTGTCTGTCTGTCTGTCTGTCTGTCACCAGGCTGTATCTCATGAACCGTGATAGCTAGACAGTTGAAATTTTCACAGATGATGTATTTCTGTTGCCGCTATAACAACAAATACTAAAAACAGAATAAAGTAAATATTTAAGTGGGGCTCCCATACAACAAACGTGATATTTGTGCCGTTTTTTTGCGATAATGGTACGGAACCCATCGTGCGCGAGTACGGCTCGCACTTGGCCGGTTTTTTCTTTTTGTAACCTCCACATATCAGAATATTTGGAAAAAAAATGAAATAAATTAGTGAATTGAGGTGTATTGCGTACTTACATTATGGTATGAAATCCCTTCTGTTTTATTTACTTTTGTATCATAATTGGTACACTTTCTAAATACACACCAGGCATTTTTTTATTTTGTTTTTGTTTCAACAAAGCCTATCGCTCTTCGAATATTATTTGAATATCATTGGATCAATGTCAATAAAAACAGCTATATTATTTATTAATTGACGGATTTTTTTTTCTTTACTTACAATTTGATTGTTTCGAATGGAGGAAATAACTTGAATGTAAAAGTTAACGTAATTATGTATATAGTTTTATTGCCTTGGATTTGGTTGCACTTATTCTTACCTTACATAATAGGGTAGTTGACAAAAAATATTTATTTTTATCTGTCAGATAACCTAAAAATATTGGACACGCATTTTTTCATATGCCACATAAAAAGAAAATTACGACGTAACAATGCGTTGAAATATCGTATGACATCACGGTGTGCTACACTTTATACTGACAAAGTGACGTCACAGCCCCCACTCCTGAATTTTGATGCGCTTTATTTTTGTCTATTTTTATTTATATGATAAAGCAAAAAATACGGGTCCAATATTATTTGATAATCTCACTGACGGACTAAATAGATTTATCATTTTTCTACCCAGGAAACATCCGTACCATCCATCAAATTTCAAAACACGGTACAGAAACTGAAAACCCTGTATATTAATCTTCATAATTATACAGAATGTCCGAAAGCTAACATCATATTCCGAACTTCGCTTGAGCTCTACGTTGATTTATATTTTGTCACGCGTGATGCAAAATTTATAGCCCCGGGCCAAGAGGACTGACGTGTAAATGTGGCCCAGGAGGGTCGATAGAGCTAACACTTCGCTTTTAATTTGTGCAAGGTCGCGTCTTTGAAACTTGTGCATGTATTATCCTTTTAGACTTAACTAATTTGCACCTTCGTAAATAAAAAGAAAAACAGTATCGCGAACATATTCCTAGGTACTATCAGGCAGGTGTGTGTTGTGTAACAGCGCTATATAAACTTTTTAATAAAAAAAATAAACCGACTTCCAAAACAAAACACTACAAACTGAAAAGGAACTTTCTTTTCCAAAGCCGGTGTTTTTGGTACCTTTTTAGGGTTCCGTAGCCAAATGGCAAAAAACGGAACCCTTATAGATTCGTCATGTCTGTCTGTCTGTCTGTCCGTCCGTATGTCACAGCCACTTTTTTCCGAAACTATAAGAACTAGGCTGTTGAAACTTGGTAAATAGATGTATTCTGTAAACCGCATTAAGATTTCCACATAAAAATAGAAAAAAGACACTAAATTTTGGGGGTTCTCATACTTGAAACTAAAACTAAATTTTTTTTTCTTCGTCAGACCCATACGTGTGGGGTATCTGTGGATAGGTCTTCAAAAATGATATTGAGGTTTCAAATATCATTTTTTTCTAAACTGAATAGTTTGCGCGAGAGACCCTTCCAAAGTGGTAAAATGTGTGTCCCCCCCCCTGTAACTTCTAAAATAAGAGAATGATAAAACTGAAAAAAATATATGATGTACATTACTATGTAAACTGCCAGCGAAAATTAGTTTGAACGAGATCTAGTCAGTAGTTTTTTTTTAATACGTCATAAATCGTAAACCGCAATTTACCAAGTACGGAACCCTTCGTGCGTGAGTCCGACTCGCACTTGGCCTGTTTTTAATTTCGTTTTCACACCGACTTCTGAAAAGAGAGTAACGTTTCGCTTTGTAATGTTTGTTTTGGATATCGTTTTAATATGATTGTCAAAAAGTGTTTTTTAAGTACATACAGCTCCAGAGAAACCTTCCCCCGTAAAAATGTATAAAAAGTGACATCTATGGACAGGAGGATTTGATTGATTCAACGATCTTTACAGGCGCTGCGTGCGCACCACCTCTGTGATATCAATGAAACTGCTAAGATATTCTAACTAGAAATAAAATACTGACGGCGCTCATGCAAGCGAGCGCTAGGTAATATCCATCGCATCTTACCTATTGATATTGTGACTGTTCCTAAATGACCCTAGGCTGATAAAAAATTCGTTTTTCCTAAAATGTCCTAGATTTAGTGTTAATGTCGGCCCCTTTTTTATAAAAGAGGGAACAACGCCCCGCCATCCGCGTTGCTCAATGAACTTCGTACCATCGACTGGGTAATTCTCTTCCGACATAAGTGAATTCCAAATTATGTTTTTGTTTTGTCTTGGAATTCACAGTTATAAAATTATAACTTGGAAGTGGTTTAGAAGGATAAAATATAACTAAAGGGATATAAACTAAATTGTTACTATTAACTAAAGCTTGTGTGAGAAACTCTTTACACTAATGTATAGAGTATTTATCAAAGACCGAATAATGGTCGCGGATAATGAACTTACATTCATGAATTACTACAAATACAAATAACTAAATTAGCAGAGAGTTTAACTCAGGAAGTAACTGGAGTTGATAATATCAACTCGCCTACAGACAGCCCCAAAAGCGCCCACCCCGCCATCATTTCGTAGTGTAATAGCTGGTAAGAAGAAATGATGAAACAAACTTCCAGCACACATTTCTGTCTGATAGCCTTATGGGCTAAATAAGTAAAACAATAGTGAAGTAAGAAGTTAATTTGACAAAGGGATTGCAAAGTGCATTATTTACCTAACGAAAGGAAGTTGGTAGGATCGCTACGCTTGCATTCATTAATACGTTTATTTGCATTACGTTAATGAGTCAATTGGCAATAGTCTAGATTCCCACCCAAGTGACGTGAGATTGCCTTTCAAAAGCACACACGTCGTATACGTGTACTGCAGGGCCTCGAATGCGCGTCCTAGGAAGGATTTGCGGCGGTCCATACAGTACAAGTTTCCCTAAACTTAAACATGTCTTACACAATCCTAAGACAAGGACGGTTTTGTGCCTAAGTGTCCTGCCATTGAGCGAGACATGCTTCCAGAATTACTGGACGCGCACTATAATAAATAGTTCACCCTCGACCTAACACCCTTTACTAAAACAATACAAAATTAGCAAGCGTACCGTAGACTCAGTCTGAAACAGGTTCACTACAATTGCCTTGTTATACGTTGAAATGGAATAATTCGTCATTTCACACTTTTTTAAACTTCCCAATTTCGAGGATGCTCCAGTGTAAATAACAGCCGTGCGACGTCAACAGCGGGGTCTTCCACTGGGCTTCCATCGTGTCTCGGCAAATATTATTTTTTTATTCAGATATTGGCCCGAAAGCCTGGTGCGATTTAACGAGACACGACACTAACATTCATTAAATTGATCATATCCCAATTTGTGATGTTCAGCGATGACTACCCCCTTTAGTTTATAAGTGTACATACAACATGGCAATGCAATGAGACCGTAGTCAGACCTTCTATAGGAAGCAGTATTTAACAACTAACATTTGGTTGTCCTACGTGCTCAATCAAGAGCGGCCATATTTAGCCTATTTTATACAGAAATGAGTTTTAGCGGTTCCGCCTTCCATGTATGTAGTGTCAGTTAAAAGTCAATAATAGTCCATAATCAAGTAAGTCATTGCGTAGTGTATAAATTATGAAATTAGGGCATGTAACGTGTGACGAAAGGCTTCGCCGTTTCCCTAAACCAAATATTAGCCACAAATATCTGCCAAAGGGTGGATTTAGGAAGTAAATACAAAGGTTCGCCACGCTAGAATAAATAGTACATTAGTTAATGATCCCTACCTATGTAATACAAAGATTAAACTTACCCCATTCATACTGGCACTCACTCACACCATATTAACGCGAATAGACTAAATTATAACTAACTTAATAATTAAACTCGTCAACCCGATACGTTACAACGACGCGACTTTTCCTATTCTGTCCCGAGCCTAATCTTCGACCTCCAAAATCAATCCGTCCGCTCTGCCTGCCTAAAGCTAAGTGTCCCCTCTCTCCAACCTTTTTCTTGTTCGCCTACAACCACGCTCCCTGCAGTCCCGCTACGAGACCCTTTTGCCCTCAATCCCTCGCCTAAGTGTTTTCAGCTTGCTGGTCGCTCTGTCGTCGTCTACCTACTTTAATTGTTACCACATGTTGATTTCTAAATTTTTGTAGAGAATCTCGGTTCTTGAGTCCCTTTTTCTATATTTCCAGCCGAATTGTATTTGTTAAAGGTCCAATATCGCTTCACTATTTTAAAATGAAAAGATTGTTCGTAATTTATTGGGGTTTCTGTCAGAGCGTGCTTATACCCGAGTGTTTGTGCCTAAATTTGGTCCGCACATGAGGCAACAATGCGCAGTTTTAAATATTAAAATATAGAGATAAATGGCGTGTAGTCACAATATTTTAACACTTCCAAACGTGTTCCACAAACACTATACATTTTTTATAAAATTTAAGGCCTACTCCCTAACACGAAGTCCGTAGTTTCGGCCTTCGTTACGGGGTTTTCCTACTCCATATCACCTTCGGACGGATGATTCGTTCGGGCCCGAACTTAGAATGAATGACAACACAATTTGACAATTGTACCTACTGCCGATGTGTTTTTTTACTTTTTTACTCATCCGAAAAATTTTAAAATTTTTCGGATGAGTAAAAAAGTAAAAAAACACATCGGCAGAACAAACAACAACACTTGTTTTTTTCACTCCGAAGTTTTGTAGTAGTTTCGGACGGGGCCCGTAACTACGTTGACGGAGATAAGGAGTAGACCCCCCGGGACCCTTTAACTCACGAGTCAAGCTTTTATACAGCTGCTCCAATCTATTACTTAACATAGTTGTGAAATTCATCAATATGTTTATGAGTCATCCATCACATCATTCATGCCAGCCGTTTCGTTTATATTATTAAATAGATAATGAAGAAGACTGAGGGTAAGCTTATAATTTTGTGAAGTAAAACATTTCATCATAGCATAATTACTCGTGTGCTTGTATTGTTCGAATAACGACTTATAATTACAGTAAAATTATGACTCGATTGAGTAATCTTATAAAAGTGAAAATAATCGTCCTTTGGGAACAATATCAAAGTTGAATGAGTATTGCTCTAGAATTAAATATCAACGTAAGTGTAATCTAAAGTAAAATCAATTTATATTAAAAAAAAACATTAGAAATCTAACTTTTTAATTTATTTCCTTATAGAGAAACACAGTTCGTTTATGGGTACGACGGTATCAAGAACCTGGTGAAGTTAATTGTAACAGCCAAGGGCCACGTCCGATTGCTTACACAAATCAATCCAGTCGCCATCGTGATATTGCGAATAGCCAAATCACGGATTCTTTTATAACCACCCGATCTGGTGCTATAAGACATGGCATTTCGCCTACCACTGTCCGACGATATTTAAATGCAGCTGGGATCCATACTTATAAACCAGCCAAAAAAAAAATAAGTAACCGAAGCTCATCGTCAAGCCAGGATAAGATTTGCAGAAGCTGTCACCTCCTTCAGTGAAGCAGTAATGCTCGCGAAGGAGGAGGCGGAACGCGTGAGGGAGACACAACGGAGACGACCTCACGCCCCTAGCCACCGCAGGAGACGCCCCGGGCGTCGGGAGTCGCAAGCCGATTCCCGGCCACCGTAGGCGCGGGCTTGCTGACGGCGAGTAATGGGTAGCTCGTCGTCCGATAAGGACCAGGCCCGAGTCGACGGCGCGTAGTGTTCCACGCGCGCCTCAAAGAGATGTCAGCAAAGTTGACGGGGTCCGCTAGGGCCGATGCCTGTCTGGGTCGCGGATAAATTTGAAAGAGAGTTACCGCGGCCCTGGCACAAGCAACTGAAGGAACACGGGTAGGTTTTAGTCAGTAAAAGTCTGACACGCCCTCCCGCTTCACCCAGAGCGGGAGACGTCATTGGATGATTTCACACCAAAAAAAAAAAAAAAAAAAAGGATTAGATTTGCAACTATTGCAATTTGTTTTAATAATAATTATGGTAAATCGAATGAGATCAAGATTACAAGTTTTAGAAAATAAAGGTTACCCTCTCCGTCATTAGTATAGTTTTGACAATCAAAAAGATGTACGAGAAACTAGTTTTTACCCGCTCTGCAATGCGGCTGCAGCTGGTTGCGGCTGCTGCCGGACGGCAGACCGCTTTCCGGTTTACCGCATAGTGCGTAGGAGGTTTACAGTTAAGTTTTTTTATAGTTAATTGTTTTATGTAAACAGTTTTGAAAAATCTCTGTTGTTCTGTTTGTTTCAAACGTGAGTAACATGTTGGTACTCCTGTGAAACCTTCAAAACGAAATTTTCAGTTTTTTAGATCTTTGAATTTTGAGTCGCGCGGGTGTGAAACGAGTGTGCGTTTTGTTTCGTCTGGACGAGTTAAATTTCAACTCTATTTATCATTTTACTGATTGCTATTTCGATTGCACTTACTTAGTGTACAAGCCCTGGAATATTATAATTATTTATTCAAGGTCACTTTTAAAGCTTTTGCTTCTTACTAAAAGCAGCTGTTTGTTGCAAACGTGTTAATGTAATGTTAGAATGTTTCACTAAGTAAGATTTTATAGTCATTCATAGAGCAGGCCTTAGGGGCTAATGAGAGTGTACCTTAGGCTCTTTGTACGTGTTTTTGATGTTAATGTTATTTTGTGCAAGGTTGGATCCTTGAACTTTACTGGCAGTGGTTACTCAAGAAAGTTCAGCACGTTAATATAAGCTTTAAATGCGAGGTCGTAGCACTTTCAAAGTCAAACCACACCTGAGTACTTTTTGTCTTAGTACTAGAAAGCTATAATTTGGCATGGATATACATATTGGTAAGAGATGCCTTATTGGTAAGCTTCCTTCATTCGGTCTGCCCAGTGGTCTGTGCGATTGGGTCGCAGACTTCCTGAGGAACCGGTCTATACGAATGGTTATTGATGGCCGCTGGTCTGACCAACTGGATATCAACGCCGGGGTCCCTCAGGGGTCGGTACTCTCGGCAACATTGTTCTTGGTGCACATAAATGACCTGCTATAACCCGGCGCCTTTGGGTATGCAGACGACAGCACTGTTGCTGAGAGATACGTATTCGACGCGCGCACTACTGGCCCTCAGATCCGGTCTCTACGGGAGGCCATGGTTGGGCGCTTGAATCTGTCCTTGAAAGCAGTCTCCGAGTGGGGCGATGCCAATTTGGTCAGGTTCAATGCTGCTAAGACCCAGGCGAGTCTTTTTTCCGCTAAAAGGAGCAAATTCCACCCGGCTCCTTCTTTCCGTGGTGTGACCGTGCCGATAACGGCCTTGAAATTAAATCTTGAGCTTCTTGGCGTAACGTTGACATCGACCCTCAATTTTGGTCCATTCATTGAGGTAAAAGCTCAACTGGCTGCCAAAAAGCTGGGAATCCTTGCAAAGGTGAGACGGTACTTCACGCCAAAACAGTTGCTTAACTTGTATCAAGCGCAAGTTCGTTCATGCATGGAGTACTGCTCTCACCTCTGGGACGGATCTGCCAAGTACCAGCTGGATGTACTAGAGTCGATCGAAAAGCGGGCCAAGAGGCTTATCGGCAATGAGATACTGGTCGATTCTAAGCTCCAGAGCCTTGAACATCGGCGCCAAGTTGCCAGTCTGTCGGTTTTTTCAAGGTTACATTTCGGGGGGTGTGCGATGGAATTGCATGATCTAATTTCTCCTAGCCCGTTCCATCGGACTTCAAGACGCACGGCGATGCGTCATCGGTACATGGTGGACATCCCACCCATACGCACCAAACGTTTTAGGAATACTTTTATTATGCGTACAGCTAAGGAGTGGATTTCCCTGCCCGAGTCTGTATTTCCTGATTGCTACAACCTGGGAGTCTAAGAGTGAATAGGTATCTTCTAGGTAAGCGTGCTACATCGTTGACCACATCATCGCTTACGATCAGGTGAGATGGTGGTCAAACGCGAGCCTATCAACAATAAAAAAATAAAAATCACGCCGACAAATTGATAAAATAAAACCACAAAAATAACTTTTTTCAGGGTACACGTAAAGTGTGGATGGTTTTTTTACCCGACTGCCGAAGGAGGGTAATGTATTTATCAGTCTATGTATGTATGTATGTGTTTGTTCCTATATGGCGTTCCAGAGACCAAACGCGTTGGCCGATTTTGATGATTCGTACGTTAATTGATTCGTCTTAACCCTGCGAGTGTCACTACATTAAAATTGAAAAATAGAAAAATGGCGGCTTTTGGGCGCCATATTGTGGGGGCCCAATTATTGTTTTCTTCCAATCCCATCATGTGGGGTATTAAAATAAACGGTTTTAAGAGGCAATTTCAAATATATATAACACTTATATGTTTAAATGTACCTAATTCGAACAAAAAAAACTAAAAAGAGTTAAATAAAAATAAAAAATTCAGAAAATCAAAAAACCCGACTGCTTAAAAAGCGAATTAAAAGACGTAAACAAGAAAAAAAACAAACTGTGCAGTTGGAGGATACATATTCGCGAGCTGGCTGACCAAAACCAGATGTATCCTCCGACTGCACAGCATGATTTTTTTGTTTATTGATGTATGGTGACAACAGTTTTCAAACGGCAAAGTTAATTTTGTCCCTTTGTTAAAGCAATGTTCAGTGCCTTCATTGTTTCAACGTTAGTAATGTTATCTATTTATTTTGGTAAATGTAGCTGTTTATACGGAACCCTCTGTGCGTGACTCAGACTCGCAATTGGCCGGATTTTCATGAAAAAAATCTCGATAGCAGCCTGGAAAATTGATGGTGTAAACCTCGTGCAACGGAAACCTCATAATGAGAAAGAACTACATACATCTACCAACAATAACAACACATGACATTTCTAAATTCAAACACCATAAAACCATAGAGTTTGAAGTGCACGCGTGACATTTACGAGTGGCCAGTCATGTTTATTGCTCTGCCATTAGAGCGGTTAATAACTGCACAAGTTATAACTGCCTGTGATTTTATACTACATCGATATTATGGTGTATTTGAATAGATTATGACCATTTTTTAGTTTCGGTTCAAGCAAAAGTATGATGTCATGGGCTTATCTTTGGTGCTCGCCACTTTTTAGGGTTCCGAAGTCAACAGGGAACCCTCATAGTTTCGCTATGTCCGTCTGTCTATCCGCAGCTTAGCTCAGAGAATATTAGTACTAGAAAGCTATAATTTGGCATGGATATACTTTAATAATTCCGAAAAAGTGGTACAATAAAATCAAGTTTTTTTTTTTCGTTTACGGACACCGAGTTTCAAAGAATAGGTATCCTTTATTATATAGTTAAGAGTCTTTAACATTAAACGAACATTATGAATACTTAAAAAAAAATATAGTTAAATTATCTATTTAAAATTACAACAAGAGGTTCTAAACAAGTGACATGCTATCATGGAAATTGTCAGGAAAAAGTAAAATAATTATTAATTAAAAAATCTTTCTTTTTTAAACAAGCTTTTGTCGTATTCTTCTCAGCAAATCCTTTTATTCGATACCCATATCATTACAGTGCACCAAAATAACTATTCCGCCAACATGGGCCGTCCACCATATTGGATTTAGAATGACGTCACTTAGCTTACTATGCATTGTCATCTAAACTAAACGTATATGCAAAATTTCTTCTTAATCGGATGAGGATAACTGCTTTAAAATTCAGTTGCAAGATTTGACCCGAACACACATGACATACATTGAAATTTAAAAAAAAGCTTGTAAAATGTATGGAATTAATAAGTGCTATCGAAAAGTCACGAGATTGATCCCTTACATTTTGGCATTTTGGTCATCGTCATCGCCAAAGACCTTATACTTCGTATAAGTCTTTGGTCATCGCTGATATAATGACGTTATCTAGAGCCTCAGAACCAGAGACATTGTAATACCTAGACAGAACGTATTTACGACGAAAAATAAACTGTCAATTCTTTCGTTCTTGCTTATAGAAAAACTCTATGAAAAAAAAGGGACAAACATAGAACGCTACCATCCTGAACGTCAAAGAGATAACTTTTAGTCCCTGTGTTAACCCATCAGTTAGCTGCTCTAATTAAAGTTTTTCGCTGTTTTCACACGTTTGTTTCGTTTAATATCAGGAAAAAAAATGTTGTTTAATTATCTGCATGAACCATGTCTGAACATACCACCATCTTAAATTCTATCTACAGTTATTTGACATTCCTTAATAATGCCATTAATCATGTGTTCACTATTATAGGACGCTGCTTTCAGCGTCCTATAATTCAGGAGAAAAAATCAGGAGGTATATAGATTCCTCCTGAATTTTTCCTCTGGGGTTTTCTGAAGAGTCAGGGTATACAACAGTAATCCATCAACCATATCTGAATCAACGGAAAACATTAGATAAAAAAGCAACAACATTCCTACTCAACTGTGTAGGAATGTTGTTGCTTTTAGTTGTGGCTCGTTTTCATGAATGTTAGAGATCGTTTTGAAGAGTGCCAGAGCCGCGAAGGACGACATTTGAATAATGTTATTTTCAAAAAGTAATTTTCCCCTTGTCTTCAGTATCTAATTTTGTAATTTAACGTGTATTTATAAATACATTTGTTCTTTTTTATGCATCTACAAAATTTAGTAGTACTTGCAAGCTTGAATAACTATTGTTTCTAAATAGTCTGACATCTTCAATGAGGTCTCTATAATATACCCAAATTAATGTTTCTAAACTATAAAACTCAACAATGTCACCAAAGCACTTAGTCTGCTAGTCTCGACGGCAACGGAAAGCTTTAGAAGACCGTTACAATTTTTAACGCCGACAATAAATCTCCTATGTTTGACGTTTAATCGGAAACCATTTTGGTAAGGAGACCGGGAAATACTGCGAGAAATTAAGATGAATTCATAGCAGTATTGTTACTTAGTAGTGAATGTTGAAGATCTAAATTCTTGTATTTTTGGTAAAGAAAACTTATAGGGTATAACAGAAACAACGCGATTCCTGAAAGTTCTTCCTATTGATGTAAATAATAACCCTTTCATTATGAATATCTTTTATTTATATGAAAAATCAGATATTCAGTAGATTACGGGGTTAGTCCCATGTCCCATAGCAAAAAAAACGTTAATTTTATTATGATTTTTTATGTATTATTTACGCTGTAAGGCTTCTTTTACACGCTATATGCTTCACAATTTTTCAGGAATGCTTATTTTAGTAACTCACATCTTGAAAATAATTATAAAGTTCACTTTTGTTTGCCTTCCTTTAAGGAAATGTCATTGTTCATGCATATCTTTAAAAATATGTTTTAAGAAATATGCGTATCCTTTTTCCATATATTCTCATATTATTTATATCATAGTTCCTATTTGTCGTTATTCACCTCTTTTTAACCATGACTTACAATCCCGATCTAACAATACTGATTTCAAATATGTAATTTAAAAAAAAACGCGTCTACCAGTATTTTTATATTTGCTTTAAATTGAACACTACCCTATACACCTTACTTTTAAATAATACGCTTCTGCTATAATAAGTAATATATACGAAATAGGAAAGTAATTTCTGACGTATAATAAGTTGAAAAGATGAATTTATTTAGATGCGTCTTATTATTTTCCAAAATATGTCTTCGATCATATTATGAAAAAAACGTTACTACAATGTTCATAAGAAGTAAAGACGGATCTGTATAGATGCGTCTTTTCATACGTGTCTTACGATAAACCACCAGTCGCTAGTGACAGTAGCTTTTTTTTACTTAGTATTGCTAATTGGGCGGGGTGTAGTAGTGGGAGCCGTGGTTGGGAATATAATGTTTTGCACATAGGGATGTCAGAAATGCCAATAAGTATCGATCCACATTGATATTTTTTTGGAAATAACGATATCGATGTCAACATTTTCATACAAAAATGTCGATCGGTACGATTTCAAAAAAGACTATTTGCGCTCTCAAAAATTTGTATATTATCAAAAAAAACATGGGTCTGGGTTCAGGCGAAATTTGCGGTCTAAGCGTATTTCTTTTCACAATTCGGTTATTGCTGTGGAAACAGCTTAAAGCGAGGATCTTAAATAATTGTTGCTTCAACGAGATGTAAGTTTTTCTCTAGTGGTTTTAGTCTGGCATTAACCTAATTTAGCAAAGTCTTCAGAACAGCAATACCTAACTCTGTAAAAGGTTTTGTTTGTTCATGTCCTTTCTGAAGTAAGATTGCAATTGGAATCGCTTAACTAGTATTAACATACCGATCGCCACTAATCTCTTAAGCAAGCTTAAATAGGGTTAGAAGTACTATCAAGTCTCGTATGACATTTAATTCTGATGAATTGACCATGGCAGGTGTGTTTCGCCTTGTAGCCAAAATCTTAGCCACAATAGCTGAAAATGCATTAAATCTTTCCAACATTTATCAAGATACGAGTTCCCTCGTTCCTCCTTGTGCTTACTGATGCGAGGGACTCAAAGACACGAGATGTAAATAACTTTGGTCTCGTGTAAAATATACAACTTTTCACCTCAGTAGCGAGAAAAAGTAAAAAATACAACATGGTAAAAATTAAACCACATGTATATTTCTAAAAATTAAAAGTTAGAAATAACAGTTTTGTTTGCAACAGATATTGTTGTGTTAGCGGCTTGAGTTTGAGAATTCGCTGAGGTTTCGGCTTCCTTTCTTGTGAATTGTGACGGGAGGATAGTGAAAGTAGGTGTCTCTGCACCGGGATTCGTGACTCTGGAAGTAGACGTGCGACACCAAGACTCTGAGGTCTGTTTCAAGCTTTTGGTCTCTACTATATGCTTACAGATTTGAGATTTATCTTGAATTGAATCCTCAAAATATCCTTCCGCGACCGTATTCGACCTCCATTCGCCGTGTCGTTTTAATGTAGTGAGGTAGGCTCCTGAATCAGCGAAAAGCGTGGCCGAAGTTCGCCGAAAGCAATGTCCAGTGTAAAGCTGAAGTTCTTGTAGTTTTAGAAAAATGGCTAGGTCTCGCGGCGTCCCGCCTATTTTGTTGACTCCCATAAGCTGTCTCGAACACTTATCATTATGATACTGTAACAAAAATCGATCTGTTTTCTTATTAGCAGGGCGTAAAGCCTTATATTTCTGAATAATATTTACATGTTCCTGCCGAATAACAAAGGACCTGTCAATATTTGTCTTTATATTCAGCAAGTTGACTAACAGTAATTTGTCCGAATGCTTTTCGATGGCATTAACAGTTAGATTTAATAGTTCGTTCGTGCGGCATGCTCCATTAATTCCAATAATGAGGATAGCCTGCAATACAAATATTACATGAGTAATTAAAACGGATACTAGGTACTTACCCAATTTCTTTACATTAGTAAGTAACTCGCATTTAGTTAAAACTAGCGACCAGGCCCATGCGACAAAATAACAGTAAACAGATATAAAATACATACCAAAATTATACATTAAAACTAGCCCAAGTATAAAGCAAAATGTTAGTAAAATCACACCAATCGGTCCAGTTGTTTCCGAGGCAAGCTCGCATGAACATATAGATATCCAGACGATGATTTGTGTATGTAGGTATATGTATACAGTATACAAATAGAAAACACATAGAGATTTAAAGTAAAAAAATAATGTAAGGTTACAACTAGGGCCTAAGTAGGTACTACGCCTAAAGCTTCACAAATGGGTAGTGTTCACATTTAATATTACTTAATTCCAGATAATTACTAACTTTTGCAGCGAGAAAATTGCAGTCTGGAGCTTCACTAAGAAACGTTTCAATGTTAGCGGCCGAATTTTTTTTTAGATTTTTGGATTTGTGTTCTAATAACATTATTTTCAAAAATGCTATATGTTTGGCATTGGTTTCAATATGCACGTCATCTTTTGGCTTTCAACATTGAGTAAATACTCCACATTGTAGATGGTTGCCTCGTTTGTGATAATTATATGAAGTACGATAACAGAACAGTCTCTGAAAGAGTGTTTGCTCCCTTTTTAAGTCTCCATTGGTTAAAAATATCATAAGCTTTTAGATATTTTGCGCGGGACTTTTGAGGCAGGAAACTTAATTCTGCATTTTTTACATATTGCTTAAATTCTTCCGGTGTTAAATAGCAGACTTCATCACTGGATTCACTCATATTTATTCATTATTATTTTATTAATATCCAACGTGTATCGAACTTTGGAGCTAGCGTAACAGAAGAAGTAAACAATAAAAAGTTAAATCCCACTATTATTTTAAGCACGTCCTCTCACTTACCTATTTAATAAAGTTCTAGACACTGGTCAGGTGCCAGATCAATGGAAAAGATCCGATATAATCTTATTGTACAAAAAAGGAGACCCGAAAGACGTAGGTAACTACAGACCTATAAGTCTTCTTTCAAGCGTATACAAATTATTTATGTCAATTCTGCTAAGCAGATTGTCTCCAAAAATTTATGAACACCAACCGTTAGAACAAGCTGGCTTCCGTTCGGGCTTTTTCACAACAGACCACATATAGGTCTACCAGAATCTCATGGCAAAAGGGGAAATAAAAAATTGTTGTATGCAATACTGGGGAAATTGGATCAAACGAACTTGATACTGTTTAATTTTTATTTATGTCTTTAGTATTAATGAACATGAGGTACCTATATTATAGTAGTCACAACGGATCTTTGTGTCTTTGAACTTGGTCCTGCCAACCATTGCGTAAGAACAGTTTGTCATCGAGTATACTGCATAGAGTAAGCGAGATAGGACGATGACAAAAAAGACAAAAGACATAAGATATTTATTTCAACTGGGCCACCAAGCGGCACTTTTGAATGTCACAATTTAAATTTACATGGAATAAAAATTGATTCTACCGTGCATTCGGAAAGTAGCTTGTTATGGAGAAGAATGCACAAGAAACTCCGTAAGCTTATGTGACATATACAAGCGAGTGAAAGAGACAGTTATACAATGCTATCTTCACCTTCAACATTGACACAAAAATAGCTACTGCGCGGGGTCTTGCAACCAATTCAGAGACACAAAGATCCACTGTGAGTATTATAGGTATGTGTATGAATAATGTTGTTATACATCGTGTTAACATAGGAAAAATAAATCAATTGAATATTAATTTATGTACTAATTTATTATTTAGCATTTAAATCATACTAATAACTTAAAACCTCATTCAGAACTAGAAACTAGAATACGATTCCATGAACTCCACTGGCATTTCAAAAACTTGTATCTTTGTAGTTTTATGTCATCTCTCTCCATCAAAATGGTTCTTTTTCATTGGCATTTAACATATTCAAAACCAATCTCTTTATGTATAAAGTCTGTAAAAATAATAAAATGTATCATGTTACTTAAAGTCATTCATCATCATCGGTCTATATATTTATTTTTATGAAAGTTTTATGGCCTCGTTGCTAGGACCTTTTAGCCACGTCTTTGGAAAGAGTTTTGGATCTTATATTTATTCGTATGCATTAGAATGCGGATGTAACAGATTCTAATGTTTTTTGGAGTATTTGGCAGCAAATTGTATCGAGAAAGTCTTCCCAGTAAGCTTTGCAGAGGCAGTCAATACTAAAATAAAATACACCGCTCCACTATCCCGAGATCGCTTTTGTCAATGATTTTACAAATTGTCCAGTTGCGGAGACAGTTGAGACACAAAACTACACCAATAATATATCACAATATCCACTAGGAATCAATTTGCAAATAATATTAACAGCCACTGAACTTCACTCGACAAAATCCCGCCAAAAACGCCCGTCTATATACACGTCCCACTGCAGGGGGGTATTATTACTTAATATTTTTCTTACGTCAAAGATTCTCAATCTCCGTTAAAATCAATATCTTGTCGAAGAATTAGTAACAGTTACATTACTGTTGCCATTTCCTTCCGGCCATCATTCGATGTGCCCTGACCTACGATTTACCATATAATAGTAATGGAAAGAAATTAAAATTAAGAAAGAAAAATATAAATTAAACTAAAACTATCAAAACAAGTCAGTCCAACTTACCGGTCCACTCTACGACGCACTTTAAAATCAAAGATTGAGTTTGATTTACGCCTTCTTCTTCCCTTATTTTATGATACACATTGAAAACAATATGTTTCGCATGAGATCGAAGTGGGTTTTTCGACATTTTCACAAAAATAACAAACTTTCAAGATAATATCAAAAAAATTCAGCAGCGGTTGACACATCAAGTACTTTGATTCGACAGGTGACAATTGACATTGCCATATGAAAATCACAATTTAAAAAAAATAATAAATGCCATGAGATTCTGGTACACCTATACACGTTATTCAACAAGTTATAGAAAAACACAAAGAGTTCAACAAACCACTATATATAGCTTTCATTGACTACGCTAAAGCTTTTGATACAATATCTCATAAGTCTATATGGGAAGCCCTGGGTCACTGCAAAATCCAAGGAAAATACATAAAGGTATTAAAGAACATCTACAAAGGAAGTAATAGCAGGGTAAAACTGGAAAAAAGAGGAACAAATATACCAATCTGTCGGGGAGTAAGACAAGGAGATCCACTTTCACCAAAACTTTTTATAGCGGTACTGCAGCTTATCTTTGAGAATTTGCACTGGCCAACACACGGAATCAGAGTAAATGGGAGGAGGCTAACTCACTTAAGATTCGCTGACGACATCGTCATTTTCGCCGAAACCAGTGACAAACTAGACGAAATGATAAGCACTCTGAGAGAAGAAAGCGAAAAAGTTGGGCTCATTACGAACCAAGATAAAACCAAGCTAATGACAAACAGCAAAACCACCAACATCGACTTGTATGGCAAGCCACTAGAATACGTAAATAACTATATATACCTCGGCAAACAAGTATCATTCAGTTACAATAATGAGGAAGTAGAAATAGAACGGCGAGTAAACATTGGGTGGAAAAAATACTGGAGTCTAAAGGAAATTCTAAAAGGCACTTTCCCCCTTCACCTGAAGAAGACTGTAATGGATACATGCATTCTACCGACTCTCACCTACGGCTGCCAAACATGGACGTATAACACAAAAATAAAAACAAAACTAACAAACTGTCAGAAAGCGATGGAAAGAAGTTTATTAAAAATAAGAAAAATTCAAAAGATAAGAAGCAAAGACATAAGAGCAAAAACCAACTTAATAGACGTTCTTCATCATGCTCGCACACAAAAATGGCGATGGGCAGGCCATATAGCGAGATACTCAGACAATAGATGGACATTAGAAACCACAACATGGAAAAGACCGGCGGGCAAAAGAAAAAGAGTTCGTCCAAGGAACAGGTGGATCGGCGAAATAATTCTAATAGTAGGAAAAAATTGGAGAGACAAAGCAAAAAATAGAAAATTGTGGAGTAAGCTAGAGGAGGCCTTTACCCAGCGTGGGGTTCCAATAATAGAGTAGTAATAGTTATTTAGTAATAAGAGAAAATGTTATTTAAGGATGTTGGAAATAAATGGGCTTTATTATTATTATTATTATTTTAAGATGCGTTCGACACCACCACCTCACCTGCGGAGTGCAATTTCCGAACTATTACTAAATTATTCTGTCACAATAAAGATTGGTATAACTTTTAAAAATTATGTAGATACATGATAAAATTCGTATATTTTCTTCAACATCTCTTTATTTAATTATAAAAATATATAATTCAATAATTAAGAAAAAGTATAATAATTACACCTTATACTCGTATTAAAACCTTAACAGATAATTTGAAAGTTTACAGTTATGGTGTGTGAGCATAGATATAATAAACAATTATGTATTTTTTTTATGTGTGTATCAGAACGTTTTATTAATGGTTTCTTTTTTGGGCCTATTTTATGTGTGTGTTTATGGCATTTGAAAATCGAACTTTGAATGGACTTGTTTCTATCTCTCGCTTTTTTCGTATCGAAGTGAAAGTGACAAAACAAAGTGAAGTTCAAATCTTTCGAATGTTGTGAGTATACCCAGCACTGTTCTCGGCAATCAAAAAAAAGAAAAAAAGTTATTTTGTCTCAAGCTCGCAGCAAAATCGAATTTTGCTCACTGTCTTTAAACAACAAAACCTGCTTCTTTGAAGTGCTGAGGTGATAATAGTATAGTATGCTACTAGTGAATAAAGGACGGATTTAAAGCGAGGGCCATAGATGGATCACGAACAAGTGAAGGATTCTAACAAATGAATCACGACCGTAGGGAGTGATTTATGATGATTAAATCACAAGCATAGCGAGTGATTCAAGTGTTAGAATCTTGAGCAACGCGAGTGATTTATGGCCCTCGATATAAATCCATTTTATTCAAGAGTTGCATACTATATTTTATACCATGACTACGAGAAAAAGAAAGATTTAAGCGAAAAGAACAAAAAATAATAATTAATAAATAAATAAATGGTTTATTGCCTTTAAAATTTACAAAAAATGTGAAATCTTGACCCCTGAGCTAGGTAACAGCACCTGTGTTTCAGGGGCTAGTGACCACCTCCGTTACATAATTATAGTTAATTAAACACCAATGCAATTGATATTAGAATTTCAGTCACAATAAGTATTTACTAAACATCCTAGACTAAAATCAAAATCATTATTAAAATCATAAATATAAACAAAATAAAATATTGGTGTGTTCTAAATTGAAACACTAAAATAGTGATTCAAAGTGTTTTTATTTACTGTTTTCATTGAATAAAATAAGCTTTTTAGAGGGGGAGTGGTATAAAAATATTAATCCTCCACCTCCAAATCCAATCAAAGAATATCAAGGCATTACTCAAGAGCACAAGTCGGTGATCATACAAAAACTGACACCGACTCTGATGCCAGAAAACAGAAGATCGTTTTGTAATAATTAACTACTGATAATAAAAACAGTGTTCATCTTAATCAAGTTTATGAAGACTGATTTACAAGTAGTTAGCTTATAAAGCTGTGTTAATAATTCTTCATGAGAATTAAAACAAAACTCTGATAGTTTTTTGTTTCTGAAAGATTTTTAATATGAAAAATGAAAAGTTATAATTAGGACTAAGACCAATTATATATTTTTTTTTTTGTTCTAAAGGGTTTCAATGTTGTTTATGTTCAGGAAACCAGAGAGGTCTATGATAGCTATTTTTTTTATATTTTTTTAATGTTTTTATTTTTCTGAGTCTGATGCGTAGTGTTTTTTTTGTGTTTAAATATTCTTCAGTTTCAAATCAGATGCATGAGGACACATGGACGTTTCTGCCAGTCAGTTTCTAAATTCACTGAATATTACTTAGTTGAAAAACAGTAAACGGCTAAAAAGGCCTTTTTCATTTAGGTAACTAGAAGCTGGTAACGCATTATCACTAAGTAAGAAAGACATTGAATTAATTACTAAGTAAAAAAACATATCTAGCCAGAAACTTCTTTGCTTTGCAGTATCACGTATTTTTATTTTATTTTTTATTAAAAGAAAATATGATTTATTTAATACATAAACTTTATTTTATGAAAATCCACGTCTATTTAACGTTAGATCTAATTTTAATGCATACTTTAGCTCTCCTTAAAAAAATAATATTGTTTTTTCCTTTCGTGCAGCGAATATTTAGTTTAAAATAAACAAATAATTTTTTTCTCCGTTTCAAACTTGAGGTAGAAACGTCCTTTTTCGTTATGACGGCAGCACACGCCTCCTCTCTGTGAGAGGGAATGGGCCGTAATCCATCACGTGGGTCCAGTGCGGGTTGGTGGATGTCACATGTCCTCGAAATTCTGGTTCTAAGACATGCCGGTTTCCTCACGATGTTTTCCTTCACCGTTTCGAGAGCAGTGGTGCTGAAATAATTTACACAAAGTAAAGCGCCTTTACTTTGTGTAAATTAGTTGCGGCCGATACCACTGGGCCACCACTGCTTTCCGTCATACTATACACACCGTCTGCCATCCATATACAAACAAAGATTTCAATGTGACAAATGACCCAAAAAAAAATTTTTTCATCAAAAATACAGAAGTTTAAATTTAAAACGAAAGAAAAAGAAATTGTAGTGCATGCACTTTCTCAGTACGATGTGTAATAATGACACCTTATCCGTCCAGAAGGTAGCATACGAGGCCATCGACATTTTCTGGCCCGACGCTTTGCCTTCATTATTTTTGGTATTCTTTTTGCTTGTCCTAATATATTGTTTATTCTATTTGTTCTTTTGAGTTTGTGTAAAATAAATGTTTTTACTTTCTTCTGTTTTTCTTGCTCTTCTTTCATGATTGGAAGATGTCGTCTGTAGTGACGACGAGAATCTAAAAATCAATCAATAGTACATCACTACTATATAATTTTTTAAACTGTCATGGTTACTAACATTAACATTAGAAACGGAATATTTACCACGTTTACTCGCAACAAACAGTAAACATGGTAAATATCCCGTTTCTAATGTTAATTTTACATCACTACTAATACGTGATTTAATCATTAAAAAAATCTTACGATATGAATATAATTAAAGGACATTCAATCTGAACAAAATAAAATTTAATTCCGATAAATTACGTTATTCTTTAATTTTTTTGGAATCAAAACTTTAGGGTTATTCATTCTCCACGTATCATAAGAGTTTTAGAAAATGCGGTTTTTAGGATGTTCTCGACACTAATATTCTCTTTAAAGTAATATTTTTGTTTCAGTAAAGGTCCTAAAAATAGATTTCTAAATATTAGAAACAAAGCACTCATGAGAATGATTGCATGACGGATGGGAAGGTCAGACAGGCTCTACGAGTAAGCAAATGGTTTTTGAGGTTGCGGAAAAATATGTAAGCAAGGATGATTGATAATAACATAAATAAAATGTCATACTTACATGTTGCAACAACAGAACTTTTGATATTAGTTGATTCAATGTTTGTTCTTGGTATATTCTCTATATCAGCGTAAGATGGTGTCACTATCGTCTTGTTCAGCATTTGTTTCTTAGCTTTTCCGGGTCTGTCATCAGCATCTAAAGTGGAACCTGCAATATCATTATTTGTTGACCATAATTGTAACTTCTTCTTACGATTAAGTATCATCATCGTCATCATCATTTGAAAAATGTCCACTGCGGGATATTCTATAGGAGTCCCTCAAGCGGCCCTGTGCCATCCTAAGGTTAATTTATCGATGCATTTCTAAATAATACTCCTCAGGACCAACTTAAGTTACAAAACTAGCAAAGTCTCAATTCGCAAAATACGAGTACTTTTACATTTTGCAAGAAATAAACTTGGATAACTTAAATGAATTTTATGAAGTTCCCTTGTTAATTCTGTAAGAAACTCAAAAAGACAAGTTAAAAGAAAAAATATATACGGTGCCGTGTATCAGTCGGAGATTAGATCTGTTCGCTAATGATTGGAAGGTTATACTGTTAGAATGTTTGAAAATTTCTGAGTCAAAAAAAAAAAAGAAAAAAAGCTGTATAGCGTATAAGGTCGAAATTACGATAGATATTTTAAGATTTCTTTGTGTTTTAAATTTGTATATCAAAATCAGAGTAATGGGTTTCCATTTGTTCTGATTATATATCATTAAATAAATATTTAAAAAGCGGTATATACATAATTATTATTATTATTAATTATCGGAGTTTGTTGACTTTTAATATCATCATCTGCCTAGCCTTTGCCCAATTGTTGTTGGAGTCGGCTTCGAGTCTTACCGGATTCAGCCGAGTACCAGTGTTTTACATGGCGTGACTGCCTATCTGACCTCCACAACCCAGTAACTGGGTAACACGATACCCCTTGGCAAGACTGGTGTCAGATCTCAAGCTTCTGACTATCCGTAACGACTGTCAAAGATCTTCAAATGACAGCCGGGACCAACGGCTTAAAATGCTTTCCGAGACACGGAGGCAACTTGCTATTTTGAAATGGTCACCCATCCACGGACCGACCTCGGCAAGCGTTGCTTAACCTTGAAGATCGACCCGTACGGCTGTTATTATTTAGCCACGAGCTTTACGACGACTTTCAATATGCTGCATACCAAAATAACACTTAGTAATTTACCTTTGTCACTGTTTTCTTCAGAGGTTTCATCGAAAATCTCTTCATCAGAATCTTCTTCACTGTAGTAGTCAGAATCATCATAGGTATCTTTGTCACAATCTTCATGTTCTGTCTTGTTCATCGTATCTTCGTGCCCTCTTTGACTATTGTTAATATTACCTCCTTTTGGTTGTATAGATTTTTTATAAACTAGAGTTTGTCCATGAATAGCAGATAATGCCAAAAGTACTGAAATCAAAATAAATATTAATTTCATGTTTGAAATGATGTTCGTGTCTACCTTAGGTAACGGTTCGTAAGAAATGTTTTTTTCAAATGGTATTGATAGTTCAGTAAAGTAAATTTCTGATTTCATCTCAACGCAATTTTGAACAATCGTTCCAAAATGAGAAACACTTAAACAATACAACTTGTTTTGAAAATATTCTAATTTTAATAAAACAATGGATGATATAATATTCAATTGTTATAAATTACGTTCAGAGGTAAAAACTGGTACAAATTGTGAATTGCGCGTCGAGTCATGAGTGTAAGCTCCCGTCCCGAAAACTATGCAAATTAATTATAGTATGTTACAAAATTAAAGAAAATGTTAGCACTAGAATTAATAAGTTCGTATACGCTTTAAAACAGGTAAAAAATGTAACAAACTTAAAAACGGCCATTATGTCTTACCAGGCATATGTGGAATCGTTATTGCGATATGGTCTTGTAATGTGGGGTAATTGCGTTGATCTGAATAGAACATTTGTTGCCCAAAACAAGTGTATAAGAGTGGTCTTAACTCTTGTCGACCAATATTTAAAAAACTTGGCATGCTACCACTGCCATCTCTCTACATTTTTGAAATTTTTGTATTCGTAGTTACAAACAAAAAACTATTTAAGACAGCAAATGAAGAGTGAAGTGAAGAGTGACCACTTTGCGTGGTGGGGACAGCAGAATATAGCAGTTGAGTACTAACTGCGTTAGAGCTAAGACGTCGTTCGTTAGTTCATCGACATTAACGTGTCGATCCGTTATATCGGTAAGCAAGATTGTAGCTGCGTTGTAAATATTTGAATAAACCCAGTATATCGAATAATTTATGTGATTTCATTTTCACGATTGTATCCACCGACCTGTCCACACACGATGTCTTAACCTAAAGGAATACATCCTGACTTCCCAATGGTTTCAATCTACATCGGCCAGCCTTGATGCGACATATATATAGAAAATCAACGGGTATAGTTGTTGCATTCAGCTATAAAAATTGTCACATAATGCGCACTCGAGACTTGCAATGGCTTTATCTTTACTGCTCCTATAGGATTACCTTCATTATGTTCCACACTAATCTTAAATAGAGACTGCACCACTGGGAATTTTATGAACTTAATCCTGACCTTGAAAGTTACATGTCTGACATTTTATCGTATTAGTGTCTCTGGACAAAGCGAATTTCTGTCAATGATAACGATTGTCGGAAAGTCAAAATGTCTAGGATTGACATACGTTTCCGAAAAGTCACGTGGTCAATCCCAATCATTTTGGCACAATTGCTATTGCTTATACACCGTTCGTTTTTGGTCGTTTAAATCCTGTGGAGGGTCGATCTGGTACATTAAACAGTATCAATTTGTAAAGTCGGTGTTGCAAAATGACAAAACAAGAGGTACCAAAGATACCGACTTCCGAATCGAAAATTAGTTTTGCACTTTTTAGTTCCACGGGATTTAAACGACCAAAATTTTACTGTGTAGAATTTTATCTAATCTAGAGCCACAGTAAATATTTAAGGTATATCGAAACTGAAATGAGTATTTTCGGTCTCGATATCGATCGATCTTCCCTACCTAGCCCACAAAGGCAATTATACAGTTGTAGTATATTATACGTAATTTCATTGCAAAATTTTAATCATAGAATAAACGTTTTACAAAAACGTTGAAAAAAGATTTTTGACTTAAAAATTAATCCGAATTCCAAAAAAAAAAACACTAGAAAGCGCAAAACAAACTTTATTTTTGGAAATCAGTGTCTTTGCTACCTATTTCAGTAAGAAAGTTTTCGATTTCTAGTGTTTTGTTTTGGAATTCAGTTTATTCTGTAAGTAAAAAGATTGAAATTTTCCTATTTTTAGTTTTGGTACCTTAAATTACAATGAAAATACGGTTGTGATGACAACTCGTCACACTAGCTATCTCGTCGCTATCTCTAATAGGTCTCGTGCACTAATAAGTCACTAACACAAATAGGTACAAAGGTATGCTTTTTTCTAACGAAACCTCTTCCAGCAAAAAAGATATGTACCTAGACACCGTGTGTTGGAGGAAAAATAAAAAGATTAAATACTTACAATTCACAATAAAGAAGAATACAGTATAGATAATATATATAAGTATTGTTATTGACTTTAAACAAAAATGTTCACCATTTCAGTAATAGTGACTTAAAACTATAAGTTACAATACAGGCTGTATTCCAACATGCATCTCCACCCACAGGAATATTGGCGGAATTTGTCATAGTCGAGTAAAAAACACAAATAGGAACAAAGAAAATTTATTGATATTTAATTATTTAAATGTCTATCTAAACACAACCATGGCAACTTAGTTACCATAGGAATTTATTATAACACGAGTTAGTTTACATTAACATAAAAATAAAATTATTGTTTTAATAACGTACTTAGCTGGTTACAGTCAGTCTAATCCACTGCCACAGTCGTGCGTCGTACAGTTCTGAAAATCTATACTAATATTATAAAGAGGAAAGATTTGTATTTTTGTATGTAACGAATAAACTTAAAACTACTGGACCGATTTCAAAAATTCTATCACCGTTGGGAAGCTACACTATCTACAGGTGACATAGGCTACTTTTTATCCCTGTATTCCCACGGAAACTGGAACTAAGCGGGTGAAACCGCGAGGTGTCCGTTAGTATTGTGTAACGTAATACACTTCCTCTGCTACACTTGGTTTGCTCATGTCCTCCTATATAGATGTCTGATTTGTCGAGAAGTTATTAGCGTCATGGGTTTTCTGCCGAAATGAGGTGAGATATGAATACGTGTCTTGATTTGAGATAGTATTTTGTAGTAATGATGTGTATCTGAAAAAAAAATATGGGTACTAATTTTAAATGTTATCTCACACCTACTACGTGTTTATAATTACTTAAAAAAACCGATAATAAAACAATTATTCTAAATTCGTAGCCAAAATAAGAGCGAATAAATGCGTTATTGTAAAAATTCTAACTTCGGTGATTGATGACTTTGATGTTAGTGTACTACAAAAGGTTGTCAAGTAAATGGCAAGTTTATGTCATATAACTTAGTAAATTACCCCCGTCATTGTCTTCTTCACTGTCGTCGTCAGAATTCTCGTAGGTATCTGCTTCACTATTTTCGTTAGAATCTTTTCCCGAATCTTCTTCTCTGTCGTAGTCAGAATCTTCTTCACTCTCCTCGTCGGAATCTTCATAGGTTTCTTCATCAATCTCGTCATCAGAATCTTCATCACACAATTCGTAGTCCTCTTCTTCTTTACTGAGTTCGTCGGAACCTTCGTAGGGATCTTCTTCTTTACTTTCTTCTTCACTACCTTCATCAAAATCATCGTAAATAATTTCATCAGAATTTTCGTCGGAGTTCTCAATGGTATTTTCTTCTTCACTATCTTCTGCAGAATCTACGTAAGAATTTTCGTTAGAGTTTTCGTAGGATTCTCCTATACTCTCTTGGTCGGAATTTTCATTAGTATTTTCGTAAGAATCTATTGAATCATCGTAATAATTTTCATCTGAATCTATGTCAGAATTTTCATTGGAATCTTCGTATGGATCTTCATCATAGTAATAAATACGTTCAATAACTTTGTGACCTTGTGGATGATTATGAATTGTGTGACTTCTATGATGATTGTAAATCTTATTTTTTTATAACTTCTACCCCAATTTGTTGATAGTGTCAAAAGGACTAAAAATAATATAAATATTATTTTCATGATTTAAATTATTTCATGTGCACTTCTAATAACGGTCTGTAATTGTTATGTTGTAAAAATGGTACTGATTATTTATTATATAGGTAATTGAAACAATATTAATTATTTTATAATATTTTCATTGTAAATGTATATAGATATAATTTATTGAACTATACAAAACAGTTTCCTTGTACAAACATTATATTTTAATATAAATCATCTTATCGCTCTCGGCAATTCCTATATATCCAGATATTAAAACAAACAAACCAATTTTCCTCTTTATTATTAACTAGCTTCTGCCTGCGGCTTCGCCCAAGCTAAAATGTTTAATAATACCAAGGGACCACTATACCAGGATAAGAAGTAATTGTGTGTTAATCCAGGTAATAAACTATCTGTAACAACATCCATATTAGTTCAGCCTTTTTGGCGTGATTGAAACAAAAACGTTAAAACTTTCGTATTATAATTTAGTACCTGGACGACCAAGCTCTGCTTGGGTGAAAATAGAGATAACTACGTTTTATAAAAATGAAACCTAGCTAGATCGATTTATTGCCCCCGAAACCTCCTGCATACTAAATTTCATGAAAATCGTTGGAGCCGTTTCCGAGATTCAGATTATGTATATACATATATACAAGAATTGCTCGTTTAAATGTATTAGATAGATACGTAGAATAATATGATTATAGCTACCTGCCCCGGTTTCGTACATGACAAATTAATTATAGACACATACATACCTTTGCCGATAATCGTTCTTCCTTTTAGAAAAACTGAATTAAAAACCCGTTGCGTTGTATAAAAGACCTAAACGGAGATACAGACAGCAACTTGGTTTTATACTATTTAGATATATGAATTTAGTCAAATAGTTGCTTTTAGGTACGGATCGTCGTATCATACTCGTATTACAATTATTTTTCTAACTTCAGCCAGGTTTTAATGAGCCACTTTGAACAAAGCGCTATTTTGCACGCACACATCGACATTACGATTTCACAGGGATTCTTGGGCAATATTGGACCACAGCTCAGTAGCGGCTGTAACGAGTGCTTTGTGCGGGCGTTTGTTACGTCATTGACAATTACTGTAACGAGGTTGCATTGGTGTAGTTTTTATATAAGTTATAAAGGTCATCAAACATTTCAAGATGCAAGTTAAGAAAAGAAAAAAAAATCTTTTCCATTATCTAAGAAAATAATTAATTATTTTAAGTACATAGACGAAATTGTACATTGTAGCTTTGCATAAGTAAGGCTTTGAAACTTGTCACCCTTCTAGATCTTAACTCTTTTTCGTCGAACTTGGTGCTTTTTCACATTTTTTCAGTTTATGGTGGGATCGTTATTACTCGTACAACATTGTTGTTTTTTTTTAACAGGCTCGCGCTTGACCATACCGTATCTTACCTGGTGGTAAGTGATGACGTGGTCGGCGGTGAAGCTCGTTTGCCTAGAAGTAACCTATTCACTCTTGACTTGAAGACCCCTAGATTGTTGCTATCTGGCAACTCAGACTCCGGCAGGGAATTCCACTCCTTCGTTGTAAGAATTCTAAAACTATTTCGAAAACGTGTACGATACGTCTTGTTACCCTCCAATCTTCGTAGTATGTGGCGTCGTGATCTTTAATAAGTATATTTGATGCCTCACAGCATCTAAGTGATATGACGTATGTTTAGACGAATCGATGTATTTATTTGTAGATTTATACTAACTTCTCCTTTTTTAAATTCAGAATCAATATAGTAGCAACCCTAGCGACTGATGTTACGGTGACAGTTGTCGAGAACGGCGGGAGTGATCCTTCTGTATACTTTCTATTTTGTGCTGTCGCCCTACGATTATTTGACAGCCCTACGAGTATTAAACCAAAATATAGTGTCGCTATAACACATCGAACATTTAAGAACCAAAAAATCAGTTTATCTGGAACCATTTGAGATAAAACCAATTTTTCGTACGCTATACATCAACACTACGGTGTCGTTCACGAAAAAATTTGTTAAAATGTTTTATGTAGTTTAATTTCTAAAAAATATGCTTTTTCTCACTCCTACGCTGTTCTTTTCTGTTTATTTTGTAGCGGGATCCAGGGCAGTTGAATCAATTCTCCTCCAGTCGTCGAGTTTCATTGGCTTAACGCTTTTCTGGTGTTATTTTTTAAGAATTTAACATTTTTCTAAATCACAGATATAGGTATTGTTTTAAGTAGCCTTTTCTGTTCCACAGCTAGGAAAAGACGATATACCTCATAATTGTTTTTAATTAAAAATATAATTTAATTAGCTTTTTTTGTGTAAGATAGTTATTACAGCCTGATCAGCTGAGACCGTGTCAAACGGAGTTTGGCTCTTTTATGACACTTAATACAGGTAGCTCAATAAAAGAGAAGGTAGATTGGAGGAGAAACAAAATAATTAAGGGCGGTTTTATTATTTTTCATTTTGATTTATTTTACTTAACTATTAATCAAAATAAGAGATGAAAATTTTTCAGATAAAGATATACTATGATGAGTGTTTTGACTATGTCATAATACTGGCTTCACACACTCTTCACAAGCCATCATAGTTGATAAAAAAAACTAAATAAGGAAAAATAACAAAGTAAAGTCACAAGGTAAAGTTTATTTATTTATTTAGATGTTACAAAACAAAAAGATTATTATGGCTATGATTTAAATAAAAAACGTAAAAAAACGATGTTTGTGGTTCTTTCTTTCAATGTGTTCCACAGAAACGATCACCCACTTTAGGAACTATATAGGGATAATCACCTGAAAAAAGAGAAACACTTTATTTTTTAATTTAAATTAACTTTTAAATTAGGTAGTTATTTTCTTGGTGACTCCCAAAATTTTGTTTCTACTTCTTAAACTATTATTCAACGTTCTTAATTCTAAACAATCAATCTCCCTAACCTTTTCCCAGCTATGTTTGGGTCAGCTTCCAGTCTCACCGGATTAAACTGGGTACAGGACCGAAATTTGGTCGTTCACAATGGGCCTCATCAGAAGGCTTAAAGTCACGCAAAGGGCAATGGAGACGGCTATGCTCGGAGTTCCTTGTGCAATCGAATCAGAAATGAAAACATCCGCAAGAAACCAAGGTTACCGACATAGCTCGAAGAATTGCCAAACCTAAGTGGCCCTTAGCAGGCACTTCTCATCAGAACAGTGGTGGCCCAGTGGTATCAGCCACGACTTACAAGTTGTGGGTCGTGGGTTTGAACACAGGCAGGCGCTTTACTTTGTGTAAATTAGTTCATCACCACTGCTCTCAAAACGATGAAGGAAAACATCGTGAGGTAACGGCATGTCTTAGAACAAAAAATTCGAAGACATGTGACATCCACCAACCCGCACTGGGTCCGCGTGGTGGATTACGGCCTATTCCCTATCACTGTGAGGAGGCCTGTGTCCCAGCAGTGGGAACATTAATAGGCTGATAATGATGACGATGATGAAGTGGCAGTTGCAGGGCACATTGCTCGCATAACGGATGGCATATGGTCCCGAAAAGTTTTGGAGTGGCGACTGCAAACCTGAAGACGTTGCGTTGGAAGGCCTCCCACTAGTTGGACCGATGACATGGTGAAGGTTGCGGGGATGGATGCGAGACGCACAGGACCGATCAGTGTGGCAACACTTGGGGAGACCTATGTCCAGCAGTGGACGTCTTTCGGCTGAAACGATGATGATGATGACATGGGGTAGTTTACATAGTGCGACTGTCTAGATAGACAGATGACCGGCAGTACCCAGTAACTGTGTAACGTTATTCACTCTGGCAAGACTGGTAGTAAATTTTCTGGCGTTTGACTATCCGTAACAAAAGTCGTAGAGTTTTGGTATGTAATGAAAGCCTCGGGAATAGTCGTTAACTTCTGTCTGTTGCTGTCTTAGCTTTGAAGATTGACCCGAGAAGCTGTTAACATGGCTCGAGCTAATCCATGTTCAAGGTCATGAACACCTGACATAAGACGTCAAATGAGTGGTCCAAAGAAGAATGAATGAATTACAAACAAATACAAAAGGGAGACGGAAAAGACCTCATTGTGCATCAAAAAATTCGTCCACATCGATGTCAATGGGAAACGTGCCCAGAACGCTGGCAGCATTGCCACGTTGGATGGCAATGCTGATTATAATATAGGTTTATATATAGGTTTGTTTTTGTTTTCAGAATTTTCAATTGTATATATGTTAATAAAAAATTATTACAAACAACTGAAAGTCTCGGCTATTTTGACCAATAAAATATAAGAAGCAAATTACCTTCGTCATTATCTTCATGTGTCACATTGTCAGAATTGCTGTTAGAATCGTTGTCAGCATCTTCATCCGTATTCCGGTGCACCCTTTGCTTCCGGTAAACGCGGGATTTACGCAATCCAACCCGTCTAATAAAACGTGGTTTTGGTTGACGCGATACATGTCTCCAATCCACGACTGAAAAACATATTTTTACTGTTTACTCGCCATGATAAAGATCTTCAAAATCCGCTTGGGTTGAATTTGATTCTAATTATATATTTTTTTTAAACTCGTTGTTATACGACTCTTTTGTAACTTATACTTATAAATCGGTTTAATTGATTGGACCACTGATTTATGCGACCACAGTGGTCGCGGAAGATAATTAATTTGATCAATAAAACAGAATAAGCAAATTACCTTCGTTCCTTTCTTCGTCAGTCGCATCGTCAGAATTATCGAGAGAACCACTGTTAGATTTTTCGTAAGAACGACTGTCAGAATTTTTGTCCGTATCCTGATGCTCATGAGGTCTACGCGATGCAACCCGTCTATCATGATGTAGTTTTGGTTGACGTTGTACCTGTCCCCGACCGACTGAAAAGAATATTTTACTGTTAACTCGGACCCGCTTGAATTTAATTTGATTCTTGATGCTATCTTAATCTTATCTTATTCAATCCATTGGCGTTCTTACACTTTATGAACTATTTTATATCTCCGACATATTCGTATCTTATATCTATACGATTATTCAGGGATTCCAAATAGTAAACAACTGACATAAATCTGTTAAAATGAGTGGCCTAAAGAAAATTAACATTCATTTAATTTCAGTGGCTAAAAGTTTTGTATTTTTAATTAAGATGTAAGCATGCAAAATGACACAAGACACTGATATTTTGATTAATTATATATGCAAATTACCTTCGTTACTATCTTCATCCGTCACGTCTTTAGAATTTTCGTAAGAATCACTGTCAGAATTTCTATTAGAATCCTCTTTAAGGTATTCGTTAGAATCTTTGTCCGTATTTTTGTAATCTCTGGGAATATTGCCGCGTTGTTGGAGTAAAGGTCCTCGGTATTGGACCGCGGTGCCTCTTTGGTTCCCGCGGTAAGCTGAAGCAATCACAATGATTGTGAACAATATAAATATTGTTCTCATTTTTGTAACTTTATGTTAGCACTTCTAATAATGACTAGCAGTTATGATGTACAAGTTGTATCTTCCTTCATTATATACTTGTGTTTCAGGAAAAAATATTCATTGTCTTTATTTGATGATGACGGAAATGGAAATAAATGCAACATAGGTAGATACCTATTTAAAAATAATTTATAAGGATATATATACAGATAATAAATCTATATTTATAAAACAAAGTTGTGCTATTGTAGTTACACCACCTATAACTCAAGAACGGCTGGACCATTTTTATGATTATTGTGTTTTTGGATTTATCTTCGTCCGGAATAGGATAATAAGTAGTAAAACATTAAAAGTTAACGGAAAACATTTGCCCAAACATTTTGCGATCACAGCGCAATCTCTGATACATGATAGAAACAAAGCACACACAAAAAAGAAAAAAACGTTGTATGCTGTTTCCGGTATTGCCACTAGATGGCGTTGTAGATTTATCTGAAATTCATCCTATAATTCTAATATATAAAACACAAAAGTGTTTCTACCTATGTCTGTTATAGACTTTGAAACCATCCATCCGATATGCCTCAAACCGGTTTCATTAGAAAGGCAATGCGAACATGGTTTAAGACTATAAAAAATATTGGTAGGTAGGTAGGTATGTAAGGTAGAGTAGGGTAGGGTAAGTAGGTATGTAGGGTAGGGTAGAGTAGGACAGGTAGGTTTGTAGGTAGGGTAGGTCTGTAAGTAGGTAGGGTAGGTCTGTAAGTAGGTAGGGTAGGTCTGTAAGTAGGTAGGGTAGGTGGGTAGATAGGTAGGTCGGGTAGTTTAGGTTGGTAACTAGGATAGGGTAGGTAGGTATGTACGGTGGGTGTGGTAGAGTAGGTAAGTGCCATTTTGCTCAAAAGTTTTCAATCTTAAGCCGCAGGTGTCTCTGTTCGGAAGAAGGCTCATCTGCAAAGTGAAAGAACGTATTTTTAGTATACTATTGCAAGTATTGTTGCATATACCATTTTTGTTAGACTTGGTACAGATATTGAGTATTATTTCAACATTATCCGATCGATGTGGCGACACTTAGGCGAGGCCTATGTTCAGCAGTGGCTGGCTTTCGGCTGAAATGATGATGATGATCCTTTGTGAATTGTTTTACAAAGTTCGAAACGTCATCAATAACATAAAGCTACATTGAGTATGAAACACAAATTTTAAAGTTACGTTTAATAGGTTCTCAACTTTTGATAATTCCTTCTCCAAATCACTATTTACTTGCAAGGTATTCGACCCATTCCTTTAGTATCTTTGTGCTTGTCTTGATGCATATCGTTTTGAATATTCCCGTATGATTTTAAAGCTCTTCGCTTCCACCATCCGTACCTTCGATTAGCTGAATCAACCACAAATATTGAGCTCTCAATTAAAAGCAGCAACTTTTCTCATCTAAATCTATAGCCTTAACATCTACAGTTGTACACCCTTCTGTGTATAATAAGACAAGGTATTTACCAGACAACACCTTGTTTTTTTTGACCGACTTTCCAAAAAGAAGGAGGTTCTATGTTCGGCTGTATGTTTGTTTTTTTTTTGTGTATGTTCGCCGATTAGTCTGTCAATTATAGAGCGAGTTAGAAAATTGACTTTTTTCCCAAGAGTATTCTTTCGAGGTGGTCCCATTGTCTAGATTCCCATTATGTCAAGATCTGTTGAGGGGATCCCATGGAAATCGAGGAAACTCCTCAAATTATATAGGCATACATATAGCGATTTTTGTATTTTCATCAACATGGCAAGCATTTGCATTCAGAGAGTCAAAAGTAAATATTATTGCCATTGCAAGAAAAAAATAAAAAAAATATCACAAAAAAAAACAAAATTAATTGGAGCAGCTCAATCCCAAGCCGTTTTATCCTCAACGTAATCTTTAATGCAATAACTCGCTTTTTGGCACAACTTACGTTTAATGAATGATTTGAATTTATTAAGACTTAGATTTTGTACGTGGCTTGGAAGCTTAGACATTGACAGCTTAGACTTTAGACATTAAGCGTACACACATTGACATCTAAAGAGCCACCTATTTTCTTGAGCCTTGTTGTAGGTACTACAAATTTGTGTTTGACACAAAACACTACAACGCGAAAAAAAAATAGGTACCCAATACACTGACTGCCAGAAGAAAGTTATTTTTCGTTTTTGACACCGACTTCCGAAAAGTAAGCCGATTTACCTTTTGTGTTAAAAAGTTTTTATTTTTTATATTTTTAGTTTTGGTATTTAGTGTTTTGTTTTGGAAGTTGGTTTAGTTTTTTTATTAAAAAGATTTTTTAACTATAATGATGAACATAGTCGTTACTGTTAGATAGTGATTTCTTTACTATGGCAACTCCAAATAAACTGTAGTTCCTAAGCTCTTTAGAATATTAAATCTGGTCTAAGGTTCCTTTGTTCGATATAACATTAAATTCATCTGTCACGTTTTTATTTGCAACTACACAGAGGATTAATTCATTGCAGCATTTATTGGTTTTAATTCATTCTTTGACCGAGATTTAAAGCGGATTAAAGTCGGCCAATGAAACATGGTTTACGATGCAACTGGCTAGTTATTTTTCTTTTCTAGAGAGCTTTACGTTTGTAAAATCTACGTTTAGGTGGTGGGACATGGTGAACATCCCACCCATACGCACTAAACCTTTTGGAAATACTTTCATTATGCGTACAGCTAAGGAGTGAAATTCTGTGTTTTTCGAAAGCCTCGACCTCAACCTTGGGGTCTTTAAGTCAAGAGTGAATAGGTTACTTCTAGGCAAGCGTGCTACACCATGGACCATATCATCGCTTACCATCAGGTGAGATAGTGGTCAAGCGCGAGCCTATCGATAATAAAACAAAAATAACATTAAGTTACTTGCCCAGATTACTAAATTAAGAACTTGAAGTTTGTTATTTGTCATATACTACTTTATCTTTAAAGCCTGTAAAAATTTACGCGTTCTTAAATCCAAATAATCAATTCACAAACTGGCCTATCGAAATTAACTGAACTAACCGATTTTACTGTCAGTCAACTGTTGGATATAAATCTCTCCCAAGCTGTGCCACAAAATCCGGTCTTTCGCTTTCCATATTCAGTCAGACCCAGCTATATTTAAGGTAGTGTCATTTCACCTAGCTTGGCAGACTCCTAGAGTATGCTGGCCGATATGCCTTCAATTTAGTACTCCTTAGTGCCACTGGTATTTCCTTCGACTATCGACATCGATACGATTTTAGTTTACCAAGCTATTTCTTGAAAGTAATGCGGTGATTTCTTGCTCTGTGTTCTATTGTCGAGTGTTATTAGGTTTTCATGACTTGTGGTACCAATATTTTTATTATTATGTTGTACTTTATGCAGAATTAGTGTTCATGACTGATGAAGCCATGGACTCAATTTTTTGTTCCGGCAAGGTGTTATAGTGTTTTCCGTCACGTAATTTTCAGCACATAAATAACTTTACACAAACAAAAAACAAACCCACTGCCAAAAAACAATATAAATCTTTGTTACCTATTGTTTTCCGTGTTTCGACACTGACTTCGGAAAAGAAAATTATTTTTTACTTTGTAGTGCTTTTTTTTGAAAGTCGGTTTTTTTTTGTTAAAAAGTTTTTTATTTATCTCTTTTTAGTTTTGATAGGTACCTCCAATTGCCATAAAAATCATATATAGCCAAAGTACATCTCATGACGATTACAATACGCCTAAACACGACTAGGATACATTGTTTTATTTCGGAGCTACAGTACCTACCTGCCGGCTTCATCATCAGATCAGTCCGATGCTACAGTTTTCATCAGTTCTATTTATTTATAAGTATTTGTTTCATTATATTCGTTTAACTATTCGAGATACCGTATCCACTTCATCAAATGTTACTTCCTGAATGCAAATGATTGCATTGTTGATGAAAATGCCAAAATCGCTATATATAAGCCTACAATATTTGAGGATTTCCCTCGATTTCTCCAAGATCCCATCATCAGATCCTTACCTGATGACTATGGGACCAAATGAAAAGTATAAACTTTCAAACAAAATAAGAATTTTTCTACTCGGTCCAGGCGTCTTTGAGTAATCGGCGTACAAATATAAAAAAATATACCAATCGAATTGAGAACCTCCTCCCTTTTGGGCAGTCAGTTAAAAAAACAGAAATAAGAGTGTTCCTATACCTCTGTCTACCTCTTCGGGAATTACAGGCGCAATATTTTCCTATGAAAAATGTACCTTAACGCACAAACGTGTTGTGTATATAAGGAAAATAGCGCGAATTTACTGCTTATTATTCATAACAAGTTGTTCCTCAGAAGAAACTTGATTACATTTAGCTATGCCTCTTTTTTTTATAACCTATAGGCTCTCGCTTGACCACAATCTCACCTGTTGGTAAGCGATGATGTGGTCGACGGTGAAACACGCTTGCCTAGAAATAACCTATTCACTCTCGACTTAAAGACCCCTAGATTGTAGCTATCGAGAAACACAGACTCCGGCAGGGAATTCCACTCCTTAGCTGTACGCATAATAAAAGTGTTCCCAAAACGTTTTGTGCGTATGGGTGGGATGTCTACCATGTATCGATGGCGCATCGCCGTACGTCTGGTAGTCCGATGATGAAACGGGTTAGGTGGAATAATATCGTGTAATTCCATCGCACACTCCCCGAAATGTAACCGATAAAAAACCAACAGGCTGGCAACTCGACGACGATGTTCAAGACTCTGGAGCTTTGACTTGACCAGCGCTTCATCGCCGATGAGGCTCTTGGCTCGCTTTTCGATCGACTCTAGTGCGTCAAGCTGGTATTTGGCAGATCCGTCCCAGAGATGAGAACAGTACTCCATGCATGATCGAAATTGCGCTTGATACAAATTGAGGAGCTGTTCCGGCGTGAAGTACCTTCTCACCTTTGCAAGGATCCCCAGCTTTTTGGCAGCCAGCTGAGCCTTTGCCTCAATGTAAGGGCCAAAATTGAGAGTAGATGTCAACGTAACGCCAAGAAGCTCAAGATGGTCGGTTATTGGCACAGTCGCATCTCGGAAAGTTGGAGCCGGGTAAAATTGGCTCTTTTTAGCGGAAAAAAAACACGCCAGGGTTTTAGCAGCATTAAACCTGACCAGATTGGCATCGCCCCATTCGGAGACTGCCTGCAAGGACAGGTTCAAGCGTTCCACCATGGTCTTCCGGAGAGACCGGATCTGAGGCCCGGTAGCACGAGCGTTGGACAAGTATCTCTTAGCAACAGTGCTGTCGCCTGCATACCCAAAGGTGCCAGGTTTTAGCAGATCGTTAATATGCAATCAAGAATAAAGTTGCTGAGAGTACCGACCCCTGCCTAGCGAGCATGGGCGTACCCAACACATTTGTGACAAGACATGATAAATTATGTCATGTCTTACAATTTGTCTTAAATGCTAGCACGGGTCAAACTTTTGACATATTTTAAAGGCGCAACATGCCTTTCTTGGTGCTGCCCGGCGAGCACGGCCTACTGTGACATGGCTTGAGTCACACATTTCATCGCAGTTTGGACGATAACACCATTTTGTCCTAAATAATAGCACCGGCGGCGTGAGAAAATTTCCTGACGTTTGTTTGGGACTCATCGGGTCTTAATGGCTAATACGGGCACACCCGTTTTGTCACAAATGTCACATTTTGGCAGATGATTTAGAAAAATGTATCACTTTCGTTCGGAGGTGGTGATAAAATTTTAAAGTTGAAAAAAATATATTTGCCTTCTAATTACTGCACCAAATGGCAATAAATTCATTTTGTGTGTATGGTGATCAATGCATATTAATTAATTGAAATGTTACAGGATTATTAATTAATTTTATATTATTACTTTCTCATAATTGTATTTTTTTTTATTGTTGTTCTTATTTTTATTTTTTTATAATTATTATCTTTTATACCATATTCTTCTTACTTTCTACATTTTTTAATGTTTCTTAAATAAAATCCCCAAAAAACATTTAAAATATAAAAAATAGGGGCCCACCGGTATTGGTCCAAGCTATTATATTTTTTAGTAATTATTAAAATTTTCACAATAATTATATCTTTCTAACAAACACTTAATATGTTATCAAACAAACCAAGAAAAATAAAGTGTGCATAAATCTATGGTCGTGGGTCAAATATTAATTTATTCCCAACAACATTAAAAAGTTGTTTAGCTGTATGAACGGCATACTTTTTTACGTATCATTTTATTTGGTCGTCTATTCAAATTATGTCGCACTATGAAGTCAACAACAAGAAAAGCAAGTCGCGCCTGTAAACTATGTCACATGGTTGTCCCGTGCTAACATTTAAGACAAATTGTAAGACATGACATATTTTATCATATCTTGTCATGACCGTAGTTCAAGTCGAAAACCAAGCAATGTAAAAAAAAAAAAAAAAACTATAATTCATGTTGGGATGCTGCTAACATGGGGGTAGCAAAGGGGGGGGGCTAAATTTTGGTTATTTTTTGCCTAAGACATACCGTTTTCGAGATATCATTTTGGAAATATAGAGCGTTTTAAGCAAAATAAAATAAGATACGGAGGCCCATAATTCGGAAACAGTGCGTCGCCGTCGTAGGGCTATGCTTCTCAGAGCATAAATGGTTTTCATGGCCAAGGTTAAACCGAAACTGCAATAAAATTAGAAAATTTCCGAAAAAGAAAAAAATAAACGTCAAGAAGTTATGCCACAAATCAAGAAAATATCTCACGCCGCCGTGCTAGCATTTAAGACAAAATGAGTTTATCGCCCAAACTGTGATTAAAAGTGTGACTTAAGCGATGTCACAGTAGGCCATGCTCGCCGGGCTGCGGGACCCCGGCATTGATATCCAATTGGTCCGACGAGCAGCAATCGATAACCACTCGAATGGACCGATCTCTCAGGAAGTCTGCAATCCAATCACACAGACCACCGGGCAAACCGAATGAAGGAAGCTTACCAATAAGGCTTTCGTGCCAGACCCTATCAAAAGCCCTCGAGATGTCGAGGGAGACGGCAAGCGCTTCCCCGTGCCTCTCGATGGCCTCACTCCAGATGTGAATGGCATACGCTAGAAGATCCGCAGTAGACCGATTTCGAAGAGTATGGACGTTACAGAGATGGGTCTGTAGTTGGCCGGGTCAGCTCGACTACACTTCTTGGGCACGGGCTGTACGTTAGCTAGCTTCATAGATGATAAAAAAAACAAAATAAGGAAAAATAACATGTGAAGTTTTTTTTATTTATTTAGATGTTACAAAACAAAAAGATTATTATTGCAATTATTTATACTGGTAACAAACATAAAAAATGATGTTTGTGTTTCTTTGCTTCAATACGTTCCACAGAAACGATCACCCACTTTAGGAACTTTAAAGGGATCATAACCTGGAAAAAGAGAAATATTGATTTTTAAATTTAAATTACCTTTTAAATTAGGTAGTTATTTTCTAGGTGCCTCCCAAAATTCTGTTTCTACGTCTTAAAAAAATAAGAAATCAATCTCCCTAACCTTTTCCCAACTATGTTTGGGTCAGCTTCCAGTTTCACCGGATTAAACTGGGTACAGGACCGAAATGTGATCGTTCACAATGGGCCTCATCAGAAGGCTTAAATTCACCCAAAGGGCAATGGAGACGGCTATGCTCGGAGTTCCTTGTGCAATCGAATCAGAAATGAAAACATCCGCAAGAAACCAAGGTTACCGACATAGCTCGAAGAATTGCCAAACCTAAGTGGCCCTTAGCAGGCACTTCTCATCAGAACAGTGGTGGCCCAGTGGTATCAGCCACGACTTACAAGTTGTGGGTCGTGGGTTTGAACACAGGCAGGCGCTTTACTTTGTGTAAATTAGTTCATCACCACTGCTCTCAAAACGATGAAGGAAAACATCGTGAGGTAACGGCATGTCTTAAAACCAAAAATTCGAAGACATGTGACATCCACCAACCCGCACTGGGTCCGCGTGGTGGATTACGGCCTATTCCCTATCACTGTGAGGAGGCCTGTTTCCTAGCAGTGGGAACATTAATATGCTGATAATGATGATGATGATGAAGTGGCAGTTGCAGGGCACATTGCTCGCATAACGGATAACCATATGGTCCCGAAAAGTTTTGGAGTGGCGACCGCAAACCGGAAGACGTTGCGTTAGAAGGCCTCCCACTAGTTGGACCGATGACATGGTGAAGGTTGCGGGGATGGATGCGAGACGCACAGGACCGATCAGTGTGGCAACACTTGGGGAAGACCTATGTCCAGCAGTGGACGTCTTTCGGCTGAAACGATGATGATGATGACATGTGGTAGTTTACATAGAGCGACTGTCTAGATAGACAGATGACCGGCAGTACCCAGTAAATGTGTAACGTTATTCACTCTGGCAAGACTGGTAGTAGATTTTCTGGCGTCTGGCAATACGTAATAAAAATCAAGGAGCTTTGGTATGTAATGAAAGCTCACCAATCCGCGGACCAACCTCGGGAATAGTCGTTAACTTCTGTCTGTTGCTGTCTTAGCTTTGAAGATTGACCCGAGAAGCTGTTAATATGGCTCAAGCTAATCCGTGTTCAAGATCATGAACACCTGACATAAGACGTCAAAAGAGTGGTTCATAGAAGAATGAATGAATTACATTCAACTGAAAGGCCCGACTATTTAGACCAATAAAACGTGAGAGGCAAATTACCTTCGTCATTATCTTCGTGCGTCACGTTGTCAGAATCGTTGTCATCATCTTCATCCGTATTCTGGTGCACACTTTGCCTCCGGTTCACGTTAGGTCTACGAGATGCAACCCGTCTATCATAACGTGGTTTTCGTTGACGTGTTACATGTCTCGAATCCACGACTGAAACAAACATTTTTACTGTTTACTCGCCATGACAAAATCTTCAAAAGCCTTTTGAGTTAAATTTGATTCTAATTATATTTTATTTATACGCGTTGTTCTGTTGTTTCTGATATGTATTGTATACGACTCTTTTGTTACTTATGCTCATAAATCGGTTTAATTGAGTGGCCCACTGATTTATGCGACCACAATGATCGTAAAAGATAATTAATTTCACCAATAGAATAAAATAGGCAAATTACCTTCGTTACTATCTTCGTCAGTCGCGTCGTCAGAATTTTCGTAAGAACCGCTGTTGGAACTTTCGTAAGAACTGCTGTCAGAATCTTCGTCCGTATCTTGATGCACATGAGGTCTACGCGATGCAACCCGTCTATCATAATGTGGCTTTGGTTGCCGTTGTACCTGTCTCTGATCGACTGAAAAAAATATTTTTACTGTTAACTCGGATCCGCTATAATTTAATTTAATTATTGGTGCCATCTTATATTCAATCATTAGGCGTTGTTACATTTTATGAAATATTTTAAATCTCCGGCAGATTAGTACCTTATATCCAAATGATTATGCAGGGTTTCAATTTGTAAACACCTGACATAAATCTTTTAAATGCCTAAAGAAAATTAACATTCATTTAATTTCAGTGGTTAAACGTTTTGTATTTTTATGGTGTTAGCATGCAAAATTACTAAATCACAAGTAACTGCTAATTTGATTAATGACATAAGCAAACTACCTTCGTTACTATCTTCGTCAGTCGCGTCGTCAGAATTTTCGTAAGAACCGCTGTTGGAACTTTCGTAAGAACTGCTGTCAGAATCTTCGTCCGTATCTTGATGCACATGAGGTCTACGCGATGCAACCCGTCTATCGTAATGTTGTTTTGGTTGCCGTTTTACCTGTCTCTGATCGACTGAAAAAAATATTTTTACTGTTAACTCGGATCTGTTATAATTTAATTTAATTATTGGTGCCATCTTATATTCAATCCATAGGCGTTGTTACATTTTATGAAATATTTTATATCTCCGGCAGATTAGTACCTTATATCCATACGATTATTCAGGGGTTCCAATTTGTAAACACCTGACATAAATCTTTTTAAATGAGTGGCCCAAAGAAAATTATCATTCATTTAATTTCAGTGGAGAAAAGTCTTGTATTTTTAAGGTGTTAGCATGCAAAATGACTAAATCACAAGAAACTGCTAATTTGATCAATGACATAAGCAAATTACCTTCGTTACTATCTTCATCCGTCACGTCGTCGTTAGAATTTTCGTAAGAATCACTGTCAGAATTTCCATTAGAATCGTCTATAAGGTATTCGTTAGAATCTTCGTCCGTATTTTTGTAATCTCTGGGAATATTGCCGCGTTGTTGGAGTAAAGGTAATTCTTCTCGGTATTGGACCGCGGTGCCTCTTTGGTTCCCGCGGTAAGCTGAAGCTATCACAATGATTGTAAACAATATAAATATTGTTCTCATTTTTGTAACGTTATATTAGCACTTCTAATAATGTTAGTACTAATAGTTATGATGTACAAGTTGTAGCTGCCTTCATTATATAGTTGTGTTTCAGGAAAAATAATTCATAGTCCTTATTTGACGATAACGCAAATGGAAGTAAATGAAACAATGGTATTCAAAAATAATTTATAAGGATATATATACAGATAATAAATCTATATTTAGAAAACAAAGTCGTGCTAGTTACACCACTTATAACTCAAGAACGGCTTGACCAATTTTTATGATTTTTGTGTTTTTGGATTTATCTTCATCCGGAATAAAATAATAAGTACGAGTAATAAAACATTGAAAAATTAACGAAAAACATTTTCCATACATTTTGCGAACACAGCGCCATCTCTGATACATGATAGAAACAAAGCACACACAAAAATGAACATGGCGTTGTATGCTGGTTCCGGTATTGCCACTAGATGGCGTTGTAGATTTATCTGAAATTCATTCTATAATTCTAATATATAAAACACAAAAATGTTTCTACCTATGTCTGTTATAGACAATGAAACCATCCAACCGATATGCCTCAAACCGGTTTCATTAGAAACGCAATGCGAAGATGGTTTAAGACCAAAAAAAAAAATTGGTATGTAGGTAGGTATGTAGGGAAGAGTAGGGTAGGGTAAGTAGGTATGTAGGGTAGGTTAGAGTAGGACAGGTAGGTTGGTAGGTAGAGTAGGTAGGTAGGGTAGATAGGTGGGTCGAGTAGTGGAGGTTGGTAAGTAGGATAGGGTAGGTTGGTATGTACGATGGGGTACCCTACCCACCGTACATGGGTAGGTAGGTGCCATTTTGCTCAAGAAAATTCAATCCTAAGCCACAGGCGTTCTGAAGAAGGCACATCTGCAAAGTGAAACAACGTATTTTTGTAAACTAACTGCAAATCTTGTCGCATATAAACCATTTTTGTTAGATTTGGTACAGATATTGAGTATTATTTCAACATTATCCGATCGATGTGGCGACACTTAGGCGAGGCCTATGTTCACCACTGGCTAGCTTTTGGCTAAAATGATAATGATCATCTTTTGTGAATTGTTTTACAAAGTTCGAAACGTCATCAATTACTTAAAGCTACATTGAGTATGAAACACAAATTTTAAAGTTACCTTTTAATAGGTTCTCAACTTTTGGTAATTCGTTCTCCAAATCACTATTTACTAGCAAGGTATTCGACCCATTCCTTTAGTATCTTTGTGCTTGTCTTGATGCATATCGTTTTGAATATTCCCGTATGATTTTAAAGCTCTTCGCTTCCGCCATCCGTACCTTCGATTATCTGAATCAACCACAAATATTATTCATAAGATATTTGTTATATTATGTTACGTAGCTGCTGTTCGAAGTTATATTTTAAATGATCTATCTGCTTTATGTATTGATTACTTGTCTTTATGTATCTTTTTTTTCTTTTCTTTTCTGATTATTGAGTCGAGTCGATTTGTATGGGCAGTACCCATAATAAATAACCATCTTTTAGTTCTCGTTTTTAAAATATGACCGCACCGTTATATAAGTAGGCATTACACCCTGTAAATGCCTACTTATATATCGCGATCAATAAAACCCTAATAACAAAATTAGAAACAATGAAACAATGCTCTCTATTGAAAACTATGATTATTCATATTTTTTTACCTGTAGGTATTTATATAACGAGTCTATCCTTCGACAACTAAACATCAAGGCCAGAATCTCCACCAACTGCCTTCGAAGAATCCTGGAGTTCTTTTGTCACACTGCCCGAAAGGATGGTCAAACCTCGAGCAGCTGATGATCACTGTCAAGGTCGAAGGCAGAAGGCGTAGGGGCCGCAGCCCGATTAGATGGTCTGACCAAATCCGTGCAACGCTGAACACTAAGTTGCACGATGCACTTCACGACGCCAAGGACAGATGGAAAAGAATCGTCAGAGAAAATTTGCTCTCCTGTCGGGGAAACACGACCCTCAGTAAGGTCACAGGTACACGACGCGAGGAGGATGAGGATTTCTACTTATATTTCATTTTTTTTTCCTGTTTACGTTTGTAGGTACAATATTATTTGCAATGTTTGTCGGAAAAACATAACTATTTACAATTATAGAACAAAAAAACAAGTAATATTAATGTTTCCTATTTATTGAATACTAGTAGGTAAACCTACGACACTATACAAAGATAAACGTGTGACTCCACGTGTTTATGTATTTGTGTGTGTGAGTTATTAATGTGATACCTAATTGGGTACACAATAAACACAACACAATGGTGTGTATAATAAATTATATATACTATGTTACATTAAAAGCTCGAACTACGGTAAAACTAAGGATTTACCGGTAAAACCTAAGATTTACCAAATCTCACTGATAAAAGTCCGAAATTATCTATGCTGATCGCTAATTTATCGGGGTTTTACTAACAATACTCTACTGTGTCTTAGGATGGAGGTTAGTCTTAGGATTTACCTGCGAGACAGGTAAATGTTGATAATTTGAATTTCTATGAAACACTATGATTCGAAATTACAAGAACAATTAAGGGCGGTCACAGCGATTTTGCAGCGATGCAAAAGCGATACAGTCGCTATGCTGTCGCAGGTAATATACCATCGCCCAAGTAATGGCGATTCTGCATTGCGGCTGACGGAATACAACATTGATACTGACGCGACGCGGTATCGATATAGACACGATGCAGCATTGCAACAGTTGTGCGTTTGCATTAAAACAGTCGCGCGTATGCATCGATGCAGACGCGATACTGATCATCATTTCATATCAACACCTACCAGTCTTCGAGGCAAATCCTAAGATTGACAGTGTGATTGCTGGTAAAAGCCCGAAATTAGCAATTAGTTTAAATCATTTAGGAATTTCACCAGTGAGACTTGGTAAATCTTAGGTTTTACCGTAGTTCGGACTTTTACAGTAACATATATATTCTATTCTTGGAGATAAACTATGGGAACTCGAACATACGAGAAATGTCATCATATGCGTAGGTTTTCCTCGACTATGTTGTGGTCAGATTCCAGTTAAACAGTATGCAATTGAATTCCAGTATTTCAAATGTGGCGCCGTTGTATCTGACTTCAACAACGCAGTTGCTTGGTAACACGATAGCCAATGGTAAGGTTGTTGCCAGATTGCCTGGCTTTTGAATATCCGTTATGACTGAAGTTCACAAATTACAGCCGGGACCAACACCTTAACGGATTTGCCAAGACACGGAGTAATCTCGGTATATTAAAATGGTCACCCATCTAAGGACCGTCCTCGGCAAGCATTGCTTAACTTTAAAGATCGAATCGATCAAAATTGTCGAGCTATTGACGACCTTTAACGACCAAACATACTAGTAATGTGTGCCATAATATTTATGAGCCGTGTCTACACAGGAAATTACAAGAAAACACACCATTTATCATCTGTATACCTTTTTGCGCTGGCAGCCCCACTTTTGTTGAGGTATCCAAGTTACTTTCCTAAACGGTAGAATCAATTGTTATTACTTGTAAATTTTAATTGTTGACATTCAAAAGTGCCGCATAATGGCCTACTTAAAATAAATATATTTGAATTTGACTTTGAGTGTTGCCATTTACTTTAACATCAAAGTGAGTGTGCCTTCCTAGAAAGATTTTTTCATCGTGAGCTCTCAATTAAAAGATGCAACTGTAGTTAGGTGAAGACGGCGGACAGACAGACGGACACGTAAGTGTCAGCAATAGGGCTCTGTTTCGACCAATTGGGTACGGAACCCTAAAAACAAGGGTTGTCAGCTCGCAGTCAGCCGCTATTCCTAGTTTGCCTGGTGTGAACAGGTATGTTTCTGTTGATTATTTTTGCACAAACTTTGGTTTCGAGAAAATGATATACTAAATTGAAGTTTAGCTTCTGCTGATCACGGTAGTATAGGGTTGCCTGTAATAAAATAGCCGTAAATAGGGGTTGCCACTGTTAACAAAAACCCTGATTTCTGCAGATTTTTGCCTTCGGATGTCTATCATAAATGCGAAAGTTTGGATGGATGTGTGTTACTCATTTACGCCAGAATAGAGGTAGATTCTAGTAAAAGAAAGAAAGAAAATACATTTATTTGTCACAAGCCACTAGAGCACACAATATAAAAATAAAATAAAACTTTAAACTAAACAACAGTATAAAAAAGAAAAAAACAATATAAATATGACATTGTGTGTCCCACGGCTGCGCCAAATAGGACCAGTTCAGCAAAATGTCGCGCAACTAGTGCCCGACGCTGGTTTTCAACTGGACCTGTGACTGTGACCTGACGGACGTAAAGCAGTTTTATAGTGACACTAGCTGATCTTTCCTCTTTATAATATTGGTAAAGATTGGTATAGATAATGTGTATGTAAGAAAAGTACTTACTTATATAAAAGACAAAAATAGATGTGTATATTACAAAATAAAAAAAACCGGCCAAGTGCGAGTCGGACTCGCGCACGAAGAGTTCCGTGCTTGGTAAATTGCGGTCTAGGATTAATGACGTATTAAAAAAAAACTACTTACTAGATCTCGTTCAAACCAATTTTCGGTGGTAGTTTATATGGTAATGTACATCATATTTTTTTTTTAGTTTTATCATTCTCTTATTTTAGAAGTTTCAGGGGGGGGGGGGACACATTTTACCACTTTGGAAGTGTCTCTGGCGCAAACTATTCAGTTTAGAAAAAAATGATATTATAAAAACCTCAATATCATTTTTGAAGACCTATGAGATACCCCACACGTATGGGTTTGATGAAAAAAAAATATTTTTAGTTTCAGTTTCAAGTATGGAGACCCCCAAAATTTTATTATATTTTATATTTTTCTATTTTTGTGTGAAAATCTTAATGCGGTTCACAGAATACATCTACTTACCAAGTTTCAAAAGCATAGTTCTTATAGTTTCGGAAAAAAGTGGCTGTGACATACGGACGGACAGACAGACAGACAGACAGACATGACGAATCTATAAGGGTTCCGTTTTTTGCCATTTGGCTACGGAACCCTAATTACAGATACACCACATAACAATAGATAAGTTGAGCACAAATGTACTAAGGAATAACACAAAGGCTACTTTTTATCCTAGTAGTATGTTCCCGTGGGATAAGATTCGACATTCACGCGGGCAAAGCCCTGATAGAAGCTAGTATTTAAATAGGTTGTTAATAAAAACCTATCAAACGTCCAAATGGAACAACTTACGAGTCTTAACTCAATCCATACATGAAATCCTGACTAGTGAAATGTTTACGTCGCCGTCTCGGTCAGTTTCATTACTTTATTTATTTAAGTCACCATTTTTATTTGCAACTACACAGAGGATTAATTCATTGCAGCATTTATTGGTTTTAATTAATTCTTTGACCGTAGTTTAAAGCGGATTAACGTCGGCCAATGAAACAGGGTTTACGTTGCAACTGGCTAGCTATTTTTACCCGACTGCCGAAGGAGGGTAATGTGTTTATCAGTCTATGTTTGTATGTATGTATTTTTATTCCTATGTGGCGTTCCAGAGACCAAATGCGTGGGCCGATTTTAATAAAAATAATAATTGGTAAAAAGAAAACTGGCGGCTTTTGGGCGCCATGTTGTGGAGTCCCAATTTTTTTTTTACTTCGAAGCACATCGTGTGGGGCTTCAAAATAAAGGGTTTCAAGAGGTGATTTCAAAAACAAACTTATTGTATCGGCATCCTAACTTATGTATGTGGGTAATATAAGGAAAATAGCGCGAAGTTACTGCTTACTATTCAAAGCAAGTTGTTCCTCAGAAGAAACTTGATTAAATAGCTAGCTATTCCTCTGGCGAGGTTGTAAGGACGTGACGTCAGAGGCAAATAGGCTGGTAATAGGTGAAAATATGGAGTTTTATTTGGGAATCTTGGTATTAGACGTCCTTAGGAACTTTCGGTTGCAAATTCCTTCTTTTGTTACTAATCCAATTAGAACTTATCTAAAGGCAGATGTATTGCACAATATTATAAAGTACACACAGTCATCCATTCATATTTTGTCGGGTAGCCATAGTAATCGGTACCGTATTAATTCCCAGAACTAAATACAAGGTAGTCGTCTGTGGTTGTCGTGTGTTGTTATTTTATTATATTTTGATTTCATTTTAATTTTAGTAAATTTTATTGCAATTTTAACTTTATTTCATTTAATTGCAATTAGCAATCAATTTGACTTTATTTTATTCTGATTTTATTTTCTTTGATTGTAATTTTGAATTTAATTTATTAAAATTTTGTGTTGATATTTCTTGATTGTGGCTTTATTGTAATATTGTTTTATTTATTTTAGTTTTATTTAATTTAATTGCAATTTGGAATTTACTCTGACTACTTTATTTTGATTTAATTGTATGTAATTTTAATCTTAGTTTGAGCATGCTTGCATGCAAGTCAAGGCTTTAACTATTTTGGTGTAAACAATTTATTTGTTAATAAAAAAAATGATTTCATTAGAGTTACCAATTATTCCGCTATCCAGAATAGCTTTTTCGAGGGCCCAAGAAAATCAAAATTCTTACCAACCTACACCAGCAATAATAAAATGCCACCTTTACGGATCTCATAACGAATTTACACAGAATTAAATGTTTTATATATCAATAAAAGCGAGAGGCTATCAAATAGACTCTTGAACACATCTTACAGTACTTTTAGCGAGTAAGTTTCAAGATTATTTACTTTCTAATAGATCCAATGTTTAATGGAGTTTAAAACTTTTTCATTGTTAATATCGATAGCTCTTTGAAAGCTTTTTTTCTTTGAAAATCGATAAATTTGATCGCTGAGTTACTTTGAAAAGTTTCAGATTTTATGATCGAAGTTTTAAAAGGTTTAGTAGATAGTTGATTAAATTGTATTGTGAGTCACTTATCTATTGTTGTAACTGATATTTACAGCTAGATTTTGGAACTTCATGATTTGATAGTTATTAATAAAATTAAGTTGTTTCATATATACATAAACTTACGCCTTTTTCCCATGGGGGCAGGCAGAAACTACAGAACGCCATTTTTATTTTTATTCGGGATAAAAAATAATATCATTTACGTTCATACGTCTAGTCATACAAGCTCGCCGGTTATAAAAACAGGTATTTCTGAAGAAAACCACCAATAAGGTATATATATAATTCTAGCTGTTGTCCACGGCATTAGAAAGTCTGAAAATGCGAAAGTTTGAATGTGTGTATGTTTGTTTACTCAATTACGCCAGAACGGATGAACGGATTTGGATGAAATTTGGCACAGATACAGATTATAGTCAGGAATAGCTCATAGGATATTATGTTCTATATTTTATGTCCCGGGAAAATGAACTCTCGTGATAAGTTTCACTCGCGGGCGAACCCACTGGAAGAAGCTAGTTGGTTATATGCGTGTCCTTCTAGATCCAGGGCGTCCCCTCCGCGGCATTACCACTCACGTCTGCCTTGTAAATATTGTTTGTTATCTTGTCTTATCTTGTAGAGGGGCCGAGAAATAACTCAGACACTTCGACCCATTGGAATCTTATGTGGTCCCCTAGATAACCTACCGCCTCCCCCCAATCTTGTTGAATACCTTCTTCATGAGTTTTACAATGCGATTAGGAGATATGAGCCTTTAGTCTTCTGGTCTTGGATATCCTACCCCTAGGAGACTCATCTGCTTACTAGCCAGTGCATCGCATTTGCAGAGAAGGGCTCCATGCGTTCCGTATGTTCCCCGCACAACGCAACAGACTGACCCATGCAACATGTCGTTGGTTCCAAAGTGGACAGTGAAGGCCCCAAGCAGGTAGTGGTTTTGCCCCCTGCTCATATTCCCAATGCATTCCCGTGCTTTGCATGTAAAGCGCAGGAATTTCTTTTGTTAGTCTCCTTTCATTCATCCTCTCACAATGGCCAAACCGTCTGAGTATTACTTTATTGAATTTTTATCTAGTTGTTTCATGTTAGTAGAAACATTATGAAAAAATCCTTTACATTTAATAAAACTTGTTATAGATGTTATTTTCAAAAGGGTTTTGCTCTTCCTCCCGGGTTAATATTAAATTAATTATTAAAGTAAATATTAGTCTTTTCCTTTTCAAAATATTTCTCTATGATTTCCTGTAGCAATAGTTACTTAGTTTTGTTTAATTAAGAAAGATCTTAATTAAAATTTGTGCAAAGATCAGCACTTAATCTCACTGAGTTATTTTACACATTGTTTAGGCCAATTATTTTAGATATCTAGATTATTATTTTATACTTATTATTATCCATTTTTCAATTGAATACCCTGCATTTGAAATTAAAATATCCTAGTGTTTGTTCAATTATTATGAGTGTTCATTTTAATCCGTTATTCTTGGCAACATCCGTTATATGCGAGACATACGGGACCGGCAATTATGGTGACACGTGTGGGAGGCCTATGTCCAGCAGTGGAGGTCTTTTAGCTGAAATAATGATGCTAATGATTCTTGGCAACTGAGCTTACCTCAGTTGTAACCATTCATTTGTGTCTGTTGGCCTGGCTTCGTTCTGTTTCCTGCTTGATAAGGACGGAAATAGAAATTATGTTTTCTCAATACTCCTCCGCTGATCTTTTCTGATCAATTTCGTTTCGGGATCGTTCCATTCTTCGGGAATCATCGAGCTTCATTGACGCGGTGCTTTTCTGATGAGCAACACTGTTGATTCTGGCTTACAGGAGTTGCAGTGGTTGGTAATTGTGCGGCGGACTCGTCCTAATCCCAGCGTTGATCCGGAATTATAGAAAACAATAATATACACATTCAAACATTTGTAGGCGAATTGAGCTGCACATAGAGTTATGCAAAGCAACTAATTTGTAGATAATCTAAATCAGATAGGTTCGGTACATATTGCAAATGCTGATATCGATAAATTAACAGATTAGTAATGGATCCACTCAAATATTTGACTCAATTCTAACTCAATTTCTGATTATTGGCCAATATTTTTGAACTAGTAATGTAGGCCGATATATTTAGTCACTGTGACACGAATGAGGACAGTTTTATGTTTAGCAATGGACTGTGATAAGGTCAGTTAATTTATTGATGTGAAGCAGATGTGGAACTGCGAGGAGGGGAACCCATCTGGTTTAGCAGCCTTCTCCTAATTCGTTTTTGCCCATAACAGGGCTTTAGTAGTTTTTAGAGACGGACTTTTTTATTAGATGGCTTAAAATTATTTGCACTAGAGACTTGTTATTGTTGTGGTTCTTAAACATCAAACGTATTCAGCTATGTTTTGGTGCCTACAACACCGAAACAGATAATGGGTCCTATTACGCCAGACGTTATCTGGACAGACCGAGAAAAAAATGGCGGGACGAGATTGACTCTTAGGACTGGTCTGCACTAGCATAAGACAGAATTGCGTGGAAAAGAAGGTTTTGTTCTAAGGTAGGGCAATAATTCTATAAATATAAAAATCAATTGCTGTTCGTTAGTCTCGCTAAAACTAAAAAACGGCTGGACTGATTTGAATACTTCTTGTTCGCCCGAATACAGGAAAGGTTTAAAAATAAGGTTTTTAGGTAGGGTAGGTAGATAGGTATGTAGGTTCGGTAGGTAGCGTAGGTTATTAGATAGATAAGTAGGGAGAGTAGGGTATGTAAGGTAGGTAGTTAGATAGGTAATGTAGGGATAAAGGTAGTTAGGTTAGAAGGATTGACGGGAGCGAAGCCACGGGCACAATTGACATCATATACCAGGCCCCTCAGAAAGTATTGCGAAAAAAAGTTTTTATATATGGGAGACTGGCCAGTTATAATGTTTTTCGAAAATATGATTATTTATAAGTAAAAATAAGTAAGTTCCAATTTCAAAATTTCCCTCCACATTTTTTGCGAGTTAATTCAAAGTATTGTGTCTCACTGAAATATGGATCTGCGCCGGGAACATTTTAGAGCTATGATTTTATACGATTTCAAGTGTCGCCTGAAACCGGATGAATCGTACGATAGACTTCAAATGGCATTCATGGATGAAGGCCCTTCCAAGGCAACCGTGTATCGTTGGTATAACGAATTCAAGCGCGGTCGACCAACTTTGGGGGATGACGAAAGAAGCGGTCGCCCTTTGACGGCTGTTACCGAAGAAAACGTGCTAGCAGTGAAAAATTTAATCCAAGACAATAGGCGAATTACATATCAGGAGATTCAACACATATTGAAGATTGGATCGGGAAGAGGTCACGAGATTCTACACAGCCATCTTCGCGTGAGGAGGATAGTATCACGCTGGGTGCCGCACAACCTCACCGATGCTCAGAAGCAGGCCCGGGTGGAATGGTGCCGTGATATGCTTAACAAATTTGAAGCAGGCTCGTCTCGGCGTGTTTACGACATCGTTACAGGTGATGAGTCCTGGATTTATCAATACGACCCAGAAACCAAGCGCCAGTCGACTGTTTGGGTGTTTCAAAATGAGCCAACGCCTACCAAAGTGAAGCGATCTAGAAGCGGGGGTAAGATTTTGATCGCTAGCTTTTTTAATTTGACTGGCCACTTGGTATCAATTCCCTTACGGGATCAAAGAAGCATTAATGCCGAATGGTATACTACCAAATGTTTGCCAGAAGTTTTCTCTGTTATAAGCAACAAGCGACCAAACACAGGGCTCCGCGGGCTACTGCTCCACCACGACAATGCACCTGCGCACACCGCACTCAAAACGAGGGACTTCCTGGACAGCACGCCAGTCAAACTCCTGGGTCACCCTCCTTACAGCCCTGATCTAGCACCGTGTGACTTCTTTTTATTCCCAAAAATAAAAAATCAGCTCAAAGGGATACAATTTTCGTCGCCGGAAGATGCGCTGGCTGCGTTCGAGCAGGCTGTAAACGAGGTGTCTGCGGCGGACTGGAAAAAGTGTTTTGAAAACTGGTTTAGGCGCATGAATCTTTGTATAGAGGCTGGTGGAAAGTACTTTGAAAAGATTTAATAAAAATATATGTACGTATAGAACAATTTTTTTTTAGTTTCGCAAAACTTTCTGAGTGTCCCACGTATGTGACGTTAAAAAGTGCCGTTTATTGGCCTAATTGAATAAATATATTTGAATTTTGACTTTGACTTTGAATTGGTGCTAGATAAACTAGAGTCTACACCGAATAGTCGTGTATTTATTCCATCTATTCAAAGGAACAACATTTCTGATACTTTCGGCCCAAGTACTACCGAAAAAAAATCTCTTGCTTCCACTTCGCCGTTCGCAAAACTTTAGGCACCCATATCGGAATTCATAAAGTTAATTATCAAAACCCTTGAAGGCGTTAATTAAGCGGCGTGATTAACTAACTGTTAGTCAATTAGATAAGTAATAGTTGGCTGGACCTTCGTCAAGATAGTTGGCGAACTTTCATTAAATAGTTGCGGACATAACTGCCTCTATTTTGATTATAGAGAATTATTCGGTGTTTTCTTATGTACAGTCAAGGGTCAAAAGTGCAGTCATACTCTTCCAAAACTCAAACGGCTAGTATTGTAGAAGAAATTAAATTATCCACAACTGATTTAATATTTTGTTTACAAATTAAAGTATAGATTATTCCTACTAACCGCGAAAAGTTGAAATTCTGCTGCCAACAAACAAAAAATGCCTTTTCTAATTTGGTAGAGTGTGACTGTACTTTTAACATTGAGATAGGAAATATATGGAGGCGCCGCGATGTTCTATACATACATTAGCTTATACAAATATGAGTGAAATACGATACAGAATGTGAAACATCGTTTTGTTTCATTCTTTCTAATGTAGTAAACGTATTTGATGAAAGAGACAACAATATTTCAGTTGTTGCTCATTATGGCAACATTTTGTTATGACTTAGTGACGGTTGTAGGTACGTGCCATTTTCGCCATTTTATGAGACGAATTTTGTGGTTGTGTTCGTGGTAGTCCTGCTGTCAAATGGTTGTTTACATATTGTATTATTGAGATTTGTGAGTGTGTGTGTGTTGCTTGATTGACACAACCTTAGAATCGGCGGCCATTTTATGAGTCATTTTGAGGTTTAGGTAGGCACGTTTTTTTCGTAGATATTTCCAGTCCATATTATTTAGTATGTCTATGACTTTTAACCCTTATAGTACATAATTATATTCAAACCACGCCTATTAACTTAAGGCGGTAATCCGAGCAAAACGCAGCGCAAGCCGTTTTTGGTGCTGTTTTTAGGAGCTATCTACTCGTTATTTAAAAAGAAATATAAATTAATAAAAATACATTAAAATTCTACATAATATTGATTCTAAAATGGTAGATTTAGTTTTTTTTTAAATGTTGTATATATTTCACTAATCTCCTTCCAAAAAAACATAAAAATGAGAAATAATTATTGATATTATGCATCTCCTCGTAAAGTGTTCATTAATTATTTGTTGTACTAACACAAATGGATAGACAATTTAATAACGAACATTTTTGTAGATTTTTTTTTTCAAAAGACCAATTTTGATTTTATAAAGATTTTATTCTAAAATCTGGGCGTATTCACTACTGTAATTCATGCGCCACCAGTGCCGCTAGACCAATAGGAATGCTCATATCTCATGCCGATTTTTTAGTCAGGGTACCATCTTAAGGAAATAAGAAAAGATTTACAACCGATTTCTAAATTAAAGATTTAAGAATAGGGATGTTTCCTGAGTAGAAAAATGACAATTCTATTTAGTCCGTCAGTGAGATTATCAAAACATATTGGACCCCTATTTTTTGCTTTATCAAATAAATAAAAATTGACAAAGATAAAGCGCATTAGGAGTGGAGGCTATTGACGTCAATTTGTCAGTAAAAAGTTGTAGCACACCGTGACGTCACACGATATTTCATGTTTACAATTTTATGTTTACGTGGCAAACGAAAAAATATGTGGCCAATATTTTTAGGTTATCTAACTGATGGACTAAATAGATATTTTTTCAATTACTCTATTAGTCACTTTGGCATCCAAGTAGGGTTTGACGCATTCATAAGTTATTGATTAAAAACCAATAAAAATAAAGACCTAATAAATAGAAAGCTCATTTTCCCTTCAATTTAAGCTAAAATCTTAGCATATTTCTTTTACATTGTTCATCCGCTTCAAATTCTTTCCTCTCATCCTTTTATGAGATACCGGCGATTCCATGTGATCCTCGATAATTTACTGCGAATGGAACCGAGATTGATTCAGCTTTGACACGCTTAAAAAGGTTTATTTTTCTCATATTATGTTCTAGACATATTCCACAGAAATTTATTTTGAATATATCGTCTTCATTAATTAAGTTTGATAAGATACTATTCTGATGCTTCATTCAAAAGATGACTCTTAATGGCTTCTGTTGATAAGTTCAGAATTAGAAATAAGAATAAAAAACTGGCCAAGTGCGAGTCAGACTCGTACACGAAGGGTTCCGTGCCTTTATCGCAAAAAAAACGGCAATAAAATCACGTTTGTTGTATGGGAGCCACATTTAAATATTTATTTTATTCTGTTTTTAGTATTTGTTGTTATAGCGGCAACAGAAATACACCATTTGTGAATATTTCATCTGTCTAGCTATCATGTTTCATGAGAGACAGCCTGGTGACAGGCGGACAGACAGACGGATAGACGGACCGCGGAGTCTTAGTAATAGGGTCCCGTTTTTACCCTTTTGGTACGGAACCCTAAAAATTATAAATACTGTCTTGAATTTTTGGGTACTCTGCTTGTCGTGTCGACGGTGAATCCCGTGCATCTATTGTTATAGTTTTAGGTGACCCAGTAGGTGGCCACGTTTTACTCAGATCGTCAAGGGTGCAGTTGAAAGGACATTGCGGACACTGCAGCAAATTGGACATTCCCTGATCTAGATCACCGAGCCCGTAATAGGTGTTGGATGAACTGATAATCGCTCAATTTTGGGATCATTTTGCTTGGTGTTTTCTCAAGTAAGGCGGACCAGCTTCTGATTTTATAATCAAGACGCAAGCTCGATTTTAATCTTTACTGATTCTGCCAGTGATCTAATAATAGAATGATTCCGTATTCACAACGGATGGTCGCCCCTCATCTCAGATGTTCAGTGACATCTTCAATGGCTGGTGCCTGCTCAACTGAGCGTGGTTGTACCGAATTGTATTTACTCAAGTCTTGAGATTTACGTGTGAGAATTCTGTTGAGGACTTTGCTAAATATTGTTAAGAAAATGAAATTATTATTTGGATTTTATTGAGAATGTTAGGATGGATGTGCGGAGTGACAAGAATGGTTAAAGTGAGAAATGACTATATTAGAGGAAGATTGAAAGTGTCGTCACTGAGGAAGGCCTATGAAACGCTGGCGTGACGACTTGTACTCGTTCACACATCGGTCCGTTTTACAGGCCCGCTTTATCGTATACGTTTTTGTTCGGCGCTGAGGTATATAGTTGTATGAGCAAGTTCACACACATTACAGAATTCCAGATCCAGTAAAAATACCGATCCGACAACAGTGCGTTTTACAGGTCCACTTTAACGTATACGTTACGGCAATGGCGTAGGTATTTGTACGAGCGAATTCACAAACACAGCAGTAAGAACATACCGATCCGTTTTGTTGAAATTTGTAGCACACTGACTAAATGCGGTGTGAGCATCACCTCCAATAGCACCGGATCCGTTAAAAACGATCCTGTAAATACGGATGTTCTATGTCAACGTACCCTAGAGGCGTTTATGACGGATTGGTTGGAACAGACATAGGGAAATGTTCCCTATGTGTTGTAAGCAGGCAGTGGAGGAGACCTTTGCCCATCAGTGGAACAACATAGATTGAATAAAAAAACGGCCAAGTGCGAGTCGGACTCGCACACCGAGAGTTCCGTACAAATCTCAGCTTAAAGGTATTATAGACCTGAGTATTTGATATGAATTTCAATTTAATACCTCTACGCCTTCATGAGGAAACGGGTAGTAACTTCAAAATTATTAACAATATTTTTTTCATATGATGTAACAAAAAATTTACGGTTTTCTTAATTATTACTTTACAGCGTGCTATAAGACGTTGCTTCGTACCAAATTTCAAGATTCTGAGTTCACGGCAAATACCCTGATTTTTTCACAGCTTTATAGAATATTAGACCTGAGTATTTGATATAAATTTCAGCTTGATACCTCCACGCGTTCCTGAGAAAAAGGGAAGACAACAAACAGACAGACAGACAGACCGACAATAAAGTGATCCTATTTATTCGCATTAATTAAAGTCTTATTTGTGCCACACGATGACGCAAAATGAGTTAAATGTTTCAGTTGAATGTAAATTATGAGCCTCCCAAAGTAACGTCCGTTTGGTCTCACTGGCTCACGCTAAATAACACGGTTATGCTGACATACGAACTGTCACTTTGATTCCTCTAGGGACATCCTGATTGGTCAGAGCTGCCAGTCCATTTGATTGACAAGTATAGCCTGCCAATATTATTGGCAGCTTGAAGCTGAGCCGTTTCAAACAGTCGGTATTAATGCCAGGTAGACTTGATAAGCTGCAGGGAAATCTAAGGCCCTGTCCACAACTGGCGAATGCGCCACGAATATACCTTCTATCTAATACCGTCCTTCGGACTATTTTTTTAAGTTCAATAAGTGTTATTGGATTGAGGAAGCAATCAATGGTTCGAATTTAGAGTATTAAAATACTTGCTAGCTATTTCCCGCGGTTTTGCTCCCGAGGTCTACTATAAGTAGAAAACACCCTATAATATTCAGCGATCATGTAGTTTTATATCAATTATAGAATTTTCCTAATCGGAATAGCACTTCTAGCGACCTCATACAAACATTTACTTAATTTAACTGATTATTTCTGATTGACTCGTTTATCCTCGCACTGGAACGCTTTGCAGCAATTAGCAATGGAGCACAAACTTTTATACTATACGTCCAGGTTTCCTCACGATGTTTTCCTTCACATTAAGCGACACCCAAGATAAACTTAGAACTAAGTGCCTATGAATTTAAAAAGTCATATTAGTACTGGCCCGGATTTGAACCTTGAGTTCGTGATCTCAAGCGAGGTACTAGCCACTGGGCCACCACGACATACTTCGATAAAATATCTAGAAACATATTTTTAACTAAATTCCTAAATTAAGAAACATATTTTGCTCAAGAAAACCTCTCTCACCACCATAGTAACTCGCTGTACCGACATTTATTAGTCTCCATAAATAACTTCGTAACACCTGTCGCCACATAAGCGATAAGATTCTGAACTACTTCGTTCATTCTGAGTGAACTATGTATTTAGTTCATTCGTTCTTTCGGAGCGATCCATATTGAGCTGTCAGAAACTCCCGCTAACTCTATTATTAATACAACATGGAGGTCTTATAGTGGCTTGATTAGATACGTCAAGAATTACTATATGTGAAATATATTTTCATAATTCTCTTTTCAGGATGTCCAAGTAGGAATGGGTTACTTAAGAAGCTAATAGAAATGAAATAAGTCTAAATCAATCAATATTTCTTGGCTATTCCCAAATATGTTGATGGCAACTTCCAGTATTGACGGTTAGAGTTGAATATCAGTATTTTACATGGAGAAACTGCTCGAACCTTCACAATCTCTTTTTTTTGTTTTCGGGGGGAAACCTTCAAAACGCGCCTGGACCTTTGGGCAAAGACCAGGGAGTGTGGGATGTTTACCTCACTAAAACCACCCCGGTGGCCACTATCAGGAAGGGGTCCCGTCACCTCTTAAAATACCACTCCGGAACCCCCTCTGTGCAACGCCTGTTAGGGCACGTCCCTGGGGAGATTGAGACGCGCCTAATATTATAATGTTGTATGTCTTTTAGTCTGTGCTAAATAAATGTATTTTCTTTTTTCTTTCTCCCCTGAGCCTCGCTGTGCGGCTGCACGTGATCACTGTGCCACCGTCTACCTATTCGTCAGATTTTCTGACGGGCAGTCAAGGCTGTCAAAGTTGTACAAATGAGAACCGGGACTGTTTTCGCGCTTTCCAAGGCAATGTAGAGAAATAGTGTCCGACCGAAGGTTCGGTTTTCACTTTGAAGTCGCTATTTCGCAACATATATTAAATAAAGGGGAATGCTCATTTTGTAAGGGAACTTGGGCCCCTTTGAAAAAATGGTTGTATCTTGATGAATTTGGTTGTATATTGTAGCTAATACACGTTATATTCATAATTAGAAAATATTTTTTATTTATTTTGCGGGGTTATCGAGATATAACTATGTTTCTGTTCTTGAAATGAACCCTTATTACAATGCAATAAGGTGCATACAAATGTCCAAGTGAAGGCACGTGATCTTTTGTTGTCTGTACATATAAAGTAAAGCACACGGATGAAATAGTTATTTATGATACAAGTGCGGAAGGTAGGTGATTCCCGATGAGTGGCATTTTTATTCCCGAGCGAGCGAAGCGAGTGAGTGGATAAATCGACACAAGTCGGAAATCATCTTACGTACGTGTATCATACAATATTTTACTATGCATTGTGCGAGGAAATAAACAAAATTAATAAAATGAAATTAATAACATGGCGGGCTTATTCAAGCGCGTTCAACATATCCACAGATTAACTAATAGTTCCTCGGGCATATCTACTGCGCATGTGCGAATAGCTGTCACATCGTAACGCAATAAGGCACGAGCAAAATATACGTTCTGCCAAACATATTTAATGAATATTTAAAATTAATTTATTGATCAAAATCTAAATCTAGAGTAATTAAAAACGCCTAAAATAAAGTATTAGTTTTATTTTACCTTTTATATGAATGATAATCTGTACATAACTAATTTTTAAAACTTTTCTCAAATAATAAAAACTCTGTGCGTCGGGCTGACGTTGGAGTTAAAAATTAAAAAAATACAGGAAAGTAAAAAGCACTAGTGAAAAAAAGTGACACTTTCCGCACAGTTTGGCTGCTTGGAAAACCGCTCTTTTCGAGGACATGCATTGTAAAAATATATACAAAATATATATCCTATTTTTGAATATTATTGAAATCGCAGACACGATACCTCATAAGGGGCCTGTGTATGGGCAATCTCCATTGTTTATTGTGTCTCAAACGGTAACATTTAAAAATGTGAATGAGATAGGCGCAGTAAGTAGGCAATGATATTTGTGTTGGTGTTGTCTCGCTCCTTCCCATAATAGATAGTTAACAATATTGAGACTTAAATTAAGAAACTATATGTACTTATTCTTTTTTATATGATTACGTATACTATATAGTTTTTTTTTATTGTTTCGGATTCGGTTTCACGGTTTTCCGGAAACAGAATCAGGAGCCGAATATTCGATTACGGTTTCGATTTCAACTGAAAATCGTCTTTCGGTCGGACACTAGAAGTTACTTTAATTGCTCTATAAATTTAATTGGTGCATACCAGAAATTGTCTGTATTGCATTGAATGCAAGTATTGGATACTGTGCTTTGCACCGCAATGCAATTGTGGTTGGATTCCCGCATAATGGCAAATATTTGGTGGCACCTGGAGCCAAATAGTCGTTGGATACTGTGGCCACTATATGTAACCCACATACTGATTTCTAATAGAGGCTTGTAAATTATGTCGTTAAGGTTGGTACAGTGCAGCAGTGGTTGACGTGATCAGCTGCTGCGCTGCGTGTCTCGGATTTCGAGTCCTGCACAGAACAAATATTTATATGGCCTACAGATAATAGGGATGTTTCCTGGTTAGAAAAATGATTATTCTTTTAAGTCCATCAGTGAGATTACCAATAATATTGGACATGTATTTTTTGCTTTACCAAATCAATAAAAAAATACAAAGACGCTTGTGACGTCACTATGTCAGAACAAAGTGTACTAACGGCGTGACGTCACACGATTTTTCAACGCATTATATCGTCGTCACTTTATGTTTACGTCTCAAAAGAAAGAAAGAAAATACATTTATTTGTCACAAGCCACAATATAAAAAAAAGAAAAACAAAAAGATTTTTTTTTATTAATTTACCTAACGGACAAAAAACTAATTTTCAGTTAACATCCCTATTGTTTCGGTCTGGTTGTTTGTAAATGATGTGATTTATTTTAACCCCTGCGGCTGAAAATAATTTTATGCTTCTACTAAATAGACTTTTTGTGAAAAATTTAATATGGTATTAGCCAAGGTATGATTTCCATTCAATCTTTTTCTGTAAAATGTACTTCAGTGCTAAATCAAATTGTGTATTCTGCTGTTACTTCCAAATACTGGTTTCAAACATAATCTGAAAATGCCTCAAATAAAAGTTCCAATGAATATTTAAGTATAAAATATTTCAATTAATTTCAATGAGTCCTATAGGGCGCTTGCGTGAATTCTGAGCAGTGTCAGGAGTACTTGAGGGAACCCGCAAACACGGGAACAATGTACAACAGGATCAATGGAGCAGCACGATTTAATGAGATCCACCACTAGGGCTGGCGCGTCAGAGTTTTTTTTATCTAATAAAAAGGAACAGGTTTGCGAAAGGGCGATGAAGCGTCGTCTATTGGGTATCAAATACAAAACCACAAGATACGAAAAATATATAAAATAGATACTCTGTAACAAAAAAAAAACCGACTTCCAAAACAAAACACAAAGCGAAAAATAACTTTCTTTTCCGAAGTCTTTTGTTTTGGAAGTCGGTTTGATTTTTTCGTAAAAAATTTACACTTTGTGTTTTGGTACCTCAAATTACCATGAAAATAATGAATAACCAAAGTATCTCATAACAAATTGCAACAAGCCTAAAAACGACAAGGATATATAGTTTAATTACGGAGTTCCGGTGCCTACCTTCCAGCTTCATCACCAGATCAGTTTGATTAGAACCAATTATATAAATTTGCTTTATCACAATCATTTAACTGTTCGATCGAGATATCTTATACCCAAAACTAACTTATAATACCTGCCCTGATCACCATCGGACCACCTGGAAAGAACCTTTTCAAACAAAAGAAGAATTTTCCAAATCAGTCCAGGTGTCTTTGAGTAATCGGGGAACATACATAAACAAATATAAATACAGATGCTGACGAATTGATAACCTCCACCTTTTTACCCGACTGCCGAAGGAGGGTAATGTGTTTATCAGTCTATGTATGTAAGTATGTATGTATGTATGTAAGTATGTATGTATGTAGGTTTGTTCCTATATGGCGTTCCAGAGACCAAACGCGATGGCCGATTTTAATGATTCGTACGTCAGTCGATGCGTCTTAACCCTGCGAGTGTCACTGGCTGCATTAAAATTGGATAATAGAAAAATGGCGGCTTTTGGGCGCCATATTGTGGGGGCCCAAATTTTATTTTTCTTCCAAACCCGTCGTGTGGAGTATCAAAATAAAGGGTATTAAAAAGTGATTTCAAAAATATATAATACTTATATGTTTAAATGTACGTAATTCGAAAAAAAACTAACTAAGAAGTCATAAATAAAAAAAGGTAAATCAAAAATTCAAAACACCCGACTGCTTCAAAAGCGAACTAAAAAGACGTAAACAAGGAGAAGACAAGCAGTCGGGTTTTTTGAATTTTTGATTTACCTTTTTTTTAAGTTAGATAATAAAAGAGGAATCGCCGATGGGTACAAAAGACTGCTAGGTTGAAGTGGGATTGAGCTTGTATCAATACAGATGTGTCAGAGACTTTTATTGTACAGTGCGACAAAAAGGTTAAAAATTACCATGTAAAGGTAAAGTCAAGCTTATATTTTATTTTATTTTTTAAACTTTGCCCCACACTAGGAATTTCTTCCTGTATCGTGGGTGCGTTTACAAACATATAAACTCACAAACACAACACCCAGAGCCGAAACAACTATCTGTCGGTCATACAAATATTTGTTCCGTGCGGGCATCGAACCCGCGACACGCAGCGCAGCAGTCAATCGCTCAACCACTGCGCCAACCGTGCGCCCAAATATTTAACTAGGTACTGGTTGGTTATATCAAATGCAACTGAGATATACCTGACGGACACATCAACAGACCTGGGGACCAAGCCCAGGACGCAATGTCCAGCTGCCACGATTGCGAACACTACTCAACGAGAGTACACACATACATACAGTATTACATGATAGTATAGAGTATCTATCAAATATTTCATAGCGTAGTGTTACTATTAGAAAGCTATGTAGAGGCAGTAAAGTTTCACACTCGCACGCCCCGTAGCTGGAACCCGATCAACCGTGCTATAGTGACGTCATAAAACCACTGATCCGAGCACAATGCATTGGTGATTCTGCACATGCTCAATGCCTGCTGCTTTACTTTACGAGCAATGCTTTTACGTATACGTGCATTTATCCAGATATTAGTGGAAACAATCCACTGATTAGAATAGGATAGATTAACTCTTATCTCCGCACTTAGATTCCCATTTGGTCCGTTGTGCGTGCAGGCTTTCCCTGTGTGAGAGGGAATGGGCCTTAAACCAGCACGCGGGGCCAGTGTGGGTTGGTGGATGTCACATGTCTTGGAACTTTTGGTTCTAAGACCACCCAACGACACGTCGCGCCGGTTTCCTCACGATGTTTTCTTTCACCGTTTTGAGAGCAGTGGTGATGAAATAATTTACACAGAGTAAAGCGCGTGCCTGGGTTCAAACCCACGATCTGCAACTTGTATATCGCGGCAGTTACCACTGGGCCACCACTGCTTTCGTTTCTCCATTACTTAATATGTTTAAAAATGGGTCTAATCGACAGCAAAAAGCATGCAATGTTGAATTATCAAAATGAAAGCTACTCAATCCCCTGCACCCTAATCGCGTAATTTTTTAACCACCAGTCTGTTACCTACCCTTTTCAAATTAAATTCTTTGCAATTTTTGTTTGAAGTCTCTTGATCTTTCAATTCTTCCATTCCACATTTACAGACTCCATTGATTCCACTTTTATTATGCGTACAGCTAAGGAGTGGAATTCCTTGCCCGAGTCTGTTTTTCCCGATAGCTACAACCTAGGTGTCTTTAAGTCAAGAGTGAAACAGTAAAAAGGGAAGCCATATCATCGCTTACCATCAGGTGACATAGTGTTCAAGCGCAAGTCTATAGGAAATAAAAAAAAACAATAACCATTTGAATGAAAAACATTTTTGAAATTTTCGTCTGCCAACCCTACGACCAATAAAGGGCCGAAGGCCCACACTCTTCATTTTAAACGAGGAACGTGACAGAGTTATTCGAAGCCTCATGATAATTACTTTGCATGCCACACTGGATCTCAATGGCGATAGCGTGGTTTTTCGCAATACCTGAAAATCTTTATTTTAAATAAGACTAAGCTTCAAAGCATCAAAGATGTTGAATTTGCATTAGAAAGACTTGACTGAAGCAAACGGTGTCGGTAAAAGGTTGTACAAATATCAGTTCTACCGCGTCATAAAAAATCTGACTAAAATTGTCGAAATCTAAATGAGCAAAAGGGTCTAGGCAAGTCGTTCGATCTCAACGATGCGTTGGCAATTGACAATCCTACACATTTTTGAGATTTTTCTATCTCTATTGCAACGCTTTCGTTCATAGATTGTCGCCTTTCATTCACTGTTCAATGTCGAATCTTGTTAGGAGTATAATCACCCTATAATGTTCCATCTGCTAGGACACAGGCATTCTCTCGGAGAGGGAGTGGGCTGTTATCTGTCACTTGGACCCAAGGGAAACTTATAAAACCTTAAATTTTTTTTGTAAAGATATTTTATAACCACAAAATATAATAAGATTGATTCAACAAAAAATTCCAGACTTCTAAATCAATTTCTGAAAACTCGATAAAATTTCAAAAATGTCAGAACTCAGGAGGCAAAGTCAAATCGGGTCGGAGAAAATTCTGATGATACAGTAAAGCTTGGGTCCCAAGAGCCTGTAGTTTTGGGATATAAACTTCGTTATCTTGAAGTACGGTCAGAGGACAAAGCAAGTATCCATCTTACCAGGCCCCTCAGAAAGTATTGCGAAAAAAAGTTTTTATATATGGGAGACTGGCCAGTTATAATGTTTTTCGAAAATATGATTATTTATAAGTAAAAATAAGTAAGTTCCAATTTCAAAATTTCCCTCCACATTTTTTGCGAGTTAATTCAAAGTATTGTGTCTCACTGAAATATGGATCTGCGCCGGGAACATTTTAGAGCTATGATTTTATACGATTTCAAGTGTCGCCTGAAACCGGATGAATCGTACGATAGACTTCAAATGGCATTCATGGATGAAGGCCCTTCCAAGGCAACCGTGTATCGTTGGTATAACGAATTCAAGCGCGGTCGACCAACTTTGGGGGATGACGAAAGAAGCGGTCGCCCTTTGACGGCTGTTACCGAAGAAAACGTGCTAGCAGTGAAAAATTTAATCCAAGACAATAGGCGAATTACATATCAGGAGATTCAACACATATTGAAGATTGGATCGGGAAGCGTTCACGAGATTCTACACAGCCATCTTCGCGTGAGGAGGATAGTATCACGCTGGGTGCCGCACAACCTCACCGATGCTCAGAAGCAGGCCCGGGTGGAATGGTGCCGTGATATGCTTAACAAATTTGAAGCAGGCTCGTCTCGGCGTGTTTACGACATCGTTACAGGTGATGAGTCCTGGATTTATCAATACGACCCAGAAACCAAGCGCCAGTCGACTGTTTGGGTGTTTCAAAATGAGCCAACGCCTACCAAAGTGAAGCGATCTAGAAGCGGGGGTAAGATTTTGATCGCTAGCTTTTTTAATTTGACTGGCCACTTGGTATCAATTCCCTTACGGGATCAAAGAAGCATTAATGCCGAATGGTATACTACCAAATGTTTGCCAGAAGTTTTCTCTGTTATAAGCAACAAGCGACCAAACACAGGGCTCCGCGGGCTACTGCTCCACCACGACAATGCACCTGCGCACACCGCACTCAAAACGAGGGACTTCCTGGACAGCACGCCAGTCAAACTCCTGGGTCACCCTCCTTACAGCCCTGATCTAGCACCGTGTGACTTCTTTTTATTCCCAAAAATAAAAAATCAGCTCAAAGGGATACAATTTTCGTCGCCGGAAGATGCGCTGGCTGCGTTCGAGCAGGCTGTAAACGAGGTGTCTGCGGCGGACTGGAAAAAGTGTTTTGAAAACTGGTTTAGGCGCATGAATCTTTGTATAGAGGCTGGTGGAAAGTACTTTGAAAAGATTTAATAAAAATATATGTACGTATAGAACAATTTTTTTTAGTTTCGCAAAACTTTCTGAGTGTCCCACGTACATAACAGATTAGTTGGTGAGGTTGGATACTTATCTTGATTCACCGACTGTACATAGTATTTGCGTTATGCCTGGGACGTAAGACTAGACGGTTTTGAACGTGTCTATCATTGTCCTAAGTTGCAAGTTCTATATATTGGTTTAGTTTAATAGTTTCTTGGTTGATAGAATTTGAATTCATATTTGCTTGACATATTGTAATATAAGTGGTATGGAACTACACAAAATTTATGCTTATAGCCGAGAGTTTTCATTATTTCATCTAGTAAAAGTGATCAAACAGATTATGGACTCAATTAATCGAGTCATTATAGTTTTTTATTCGTATAAAAAATTCAATACGTTCACGCAACCAAACTATATTTTAGTATTGGTATACAGGCAAAAATTCATTATAGTTTTTTATTCGTATATAAAATTCAATACGTACAGGTAAACAAGCTATATTTTATTATTGAGAATTAAAATGTTAATGAGTCCACTACACTATAAATATATTTTTTGTACGCGTGATGACATATTAGGTTTATGGATTTCATATGAGTCATATAAAAATTACTCCTCAATAAGTAACGTTACCTAATTATTTGAGTATTATACTTCATCTTAATAAATAATCAGTTAAAAGTCAGGCTGTATAAAGTATACCAAATACCTTGTTCAAATGTACAAAGTTATTGATGACAGTCTCTGTAAACCACCTCCGCAACATTTTATTCCATCAAAAAATCTTTTACAATACTTTCAGGATCGTAAATGCCACAATTTCAGAACCGCGTATCTGGACAAAATGTTTCCACTGTACAATTTCCGACTCGAAGGACCATTTTTGATTACAATACAAGCCGCATTGTGTTGCCAATATCGCTCAAAACGTTTTCAATTCGTTAAAAGGCCCCTATATGTATTGTTACTTATTTAGAATCCACTCCAAACGGCAAGAAAGGTTCTTGTATTTTTTTCGTAACTTATTTGGTTGGTACTTTTTTGGTCCGCTCTAGAATTTATTTTAGCTAAAGGTTGGATTCGATGGTTTGTCAATTCAAATGATTCTGCTAAGTGACCTTATTAGTCGTGCGGTATTTTTTGTAAATGTCCTTAAATTGAATAGTTGGTAGCTAGAATTGTATTAGCATAATTTCATGTTAAAAAAAATTACCATACATGAAACTTAGCTAAGTTATGATGATTAATGAAACAAATGCCACTTTACTGTTCTATTTATTAGTATACATTTCTAGAGTAAATCTAACAGTACATAATATTTAGGCGTTCATTAAAGTTTTCTTGTGGTCATCAGTCATTTCTGTGCTTAAGAGTTACGTTAATACCTAAAATTTTCAGTCAGAAAATAATTTAGTTACTTACATAAGTCAAAGCCACATTAATAATAGGAGTGTTACAATATAAGTGAACATCTTCCGTCTGCTGCCCGCTTATTTCCCTAGAGAGGGAATGAATTCAGTTTACGAATCTGGCGTACAGAGGCACTTTTATCAAAGTTTACTTTTATCAAGTTATTTTTTACCGACTTCAAAAAAGGAGGTAATCAATTCGACACGTATGTATGTAATTTTATTGGAATTGCACAATATTTACATATGGTTACTCTGTATAGGCTTCTAAACACGTGTGCCAAAATTCATATGTTTATGTATGTGGTGTTGAAATACGATAAAAACAAGAGGTACCAGAGACACCGACTTTCGAAACGAAAGTTATTTTTGCACTTTTTAGAATTTTTCTTTAGACTTAGATTTATTTTTAGTAGTAGTGCTATCTACTGCGATTGTGGTAGTGTACTTAAGTACTTGAATACAAATAAAAATGGTGGCGTATATAGATTTTTGTCTACTCTTTTGCTGACTATACCTACTCCATTAAAGACGGTTGGAAATCAGGAGCTAAGCAAATATAAGATAAGCTCGTATATCAAACAAAACTGTGTAAATATGAAAAATTACCTCAGTTTGCGAGCAAATCCAAACAAACTAGCTCTTGGTCTTCAACTGCCTTTATACTTAATTCTTATGTAAGAATACCCATCCACTCGCAGTATTCAATTATAAGGTTTACATGCATACATACATAAACTCATGCCTTTTTCCCATGGGGGTAGGCAGAAACTACAGAACGCCACCTGCTACGATCCTTACATACTTCTTTTGCTTCACTCACATTCATACATCTAGTCATACACAACACCGGTTATGAGTATTGCGCACCTGGCCTTTCTGAAAAACATCACCAATAAGGTTTCTGTATGTCTTCCTAGGGAGTCCCCTCCAGCTCCAAGCTCTTTTAAACCTATCAGACAACTATCCATGTACAAGTTGAACAGCCACGGTGACGCTACACAGCCAACAGTAAAAGGTTTATTACCTCAAAAATGCGATTAACCAATCATGAAACCTTAAAATATATATTAACTGTATCAACAAATTTTAAAAGTCTTTACCGAAATACTCGTATGAATGTTGGTGTAGATACAATTTCAAAATAGAAATAAATTTAATTGAAAAAAGTTTTAGTTTCAGGTCTACCAATTTGGTTTAATGGGTTGGGAATACATTTTTTTTTCAATTTATTCTAACCATGCAAATTAAATATGTTTGAATTCATTAGGCACCTTACAATATTCCTTGTGGGTGATATTGGAGTATCCCTACAGGCGTCGACCAGACGAATTTACAATTTCATTATATTACTAACACCACTCCGAATCAAAAGGTCATATTCAAAAAACTTCCTATGAGCAGATCGTCATATTTCCAAAAGGACCTTTTAACAAAATGTCCAAGCTTTAGCAGAATGACAAAGTACAGTCATGCTTAAAAAATACTATCGATTTTTCATCATGGTTCATTGTACAATTTATTTTAAAAGTACATGTGTAGTAAATTTCATAAATGTATGTTTGTTTACGCATTTACGCTCTCAACTCAGGGAATAGTATAAGTTTCGTTCAAATCGGTTTAGCAGTTTTCAAGATATGGTACATACAACCGAACTCCTTAGCGACGAACAGCACGAATGTGTAAATTAAGTTATTATGGGTATTTGGTCTTTAGGTACCTTACTATAGAACTTGCTTACTTTTTAGTGATAGGGTAATGATACTAAAAACAGAGTAATACAAACTTTTGCACAAAAAATAATCCGACTTCAAAAAAGTGCAAAATAACTTTCGTTTCGGCAGTCGGTGTCGTAAAACGATAAAAAGAAGGACCAAAGACACCGGCTTTTGAAACGAAAGTTATTTTGCACTTCTTAGTATTACTTTTAAAGACGGTTTTTTTTTATTTTTATTTTTTAAACTTATAGGCTCACGCTTGACCACAATCTCACCTGATGGTAAGCTATGATGTGGTCGACGGTGAAACACGCTTGCCTAGAAATAACCTATTCACTCTTGACTTAAAGACCCCTAGATTGTAGCTATAGGAAACACAGACGAAGAGAGAAGATTTCGAAGATTTAGATTTTCTAAGAGAGAGATTTTATTTATTTATTTATTAAAACTTCATGCAACATAAAGCTGCATAGGCGGGCTTAATGCCTGAGGCATTCTCTACCATTCAACCAAGGGTGGTGGCGAGATAACATGACAGATGCATAACAAAAAAGATATTAAAAATGGGTTTAATAGTAGATATATATAGCTATAATAAACATACTTATATATTTACTAAAATAAATACCATAAATAAAAAAATATAAAAAAAATACAAGAATATACATAAATGAATATATAAAACAATAAATATTATTTCATATATGATTTGATTTAAATCTATAATGTATCTTTCTTCTTTCATAAGGCAGACTGCCTGCAACTTCCAGTACTTCAACCGTTAGGTACTACTCCTTATTCTCTACTCAGTAATTTTAACTAATAATATCCATATAATGTAATTCCAGTGACCTTTTACTAATATAATCCGGTATAGAGTTAATGACAAGCAAATAGACAGAAGCATGGCATTAGGAGGTACAATTGAATATACATTAAGATAGAAATGAGCTCATCAGAAACTGAAACGGTGTTGAATAGATCTTAATACCTACTGAATTAATTGTCGCTGGAATTATTAATTGTGGTAATATCAAGAATGCTATGAGCAAGGTCGTCTACTCAATAGATATTAAAGAGGCTAACAAAGAAATTCTGTAAATTATTTGATCTCTGGACCCTCATCTAGCTTTTTGCTCAAGAAAATTCGGCGTGAAAAATTCTTGCTTTCGAAGAATTTTATTCTCATAGGCTATTCTTTCGTCTAGTTTTAGTAGCATTTGGAATGAATTGCACAGAAGGGACAGAGGTTATACTCAATAGTAACGATAATGATTCTTTCAAGAACGTTCTCGTATTTTCTTTTATCTTTCTCATGTATCATTCGAACACAACATCATGCCAGTATTCCACGAAGGGGTAGGCAGTGTTGTACCTACCTATACTACTTTAGGTACGCCTGTCACCTATCTTTGTCTGTCTGTGTAATGCACTAATAGTAATACAAAAATTTTGGCGAATATATTCATCGTCATCATCATATCAGTCAAAAGACGTCCACTGCTAGACATAGGCCTCCCCTAAGCGTCGCCGCATTGACCGGTCCCGTGCGTCTCGCAACCAGGTGGGAGGCCTTCCAACGCAACGCGTCATCGCGCGTATTGCGTGATCGAATCAGAAATGTAGAGATCCGTAAGAGAACCAGGGTTACTGACATAGCCCAAAGAATTGCCAAACTCAAGTGGCAGTGGGCAGGGCATATTGCTCGCAGAACGGATGGCCAATGGGGCAGAAAGGTTCTGGAGTGGCGACCGCGAACCGGCAGAATAAATTAATAAGTAATAATAACAAAATTATATAAATAAAATAGAGAGATACACACATATTAGTACATTAAACCAAATAAAAACAGATAGATAAGAAATATAAAACTGAAATGTTAATTATTAAGGAAAATATTAGGCGCTATTCCTCTCTCCTAGACACTGTCTGTATTTAGAATATTTATATTTATTATTATTATATTATTATTATTATTATTTCATAATTGCTCCTGGAACTTATAATTATTTACCATCTGTGTTTAGTCCTGGTCCTTTAGCATAGTGATGGGTTGACTAAGATTAAGAATCATCATCTCAATAATCCGTGCCACAAGCATATACAATCGCGGCACAAGACGTAAATTTAAATCAATAGCCAAGTTATTCGGCTTCGACGATGGATCAGCCCTACATAGGCCGAAGTGAATGCGGCCGACGAGCCAAGAATACGTCGATTGCAATTTTTCGCGATAGTTAAATAAGCTTGTTTTATAAAATTACTAACTTCTGCAAGCGGAGTCTCCCGCGTGAATGTCGAAAATTACACTCGTTCCACTAGAATCCCCTATTTCAGTCCCCCAGGGGATTATACAGCACTCAATGTTCCACTACGATCCCCTATGCAGGGGATTCTATAAGTACTAATAAGTTCTATTCCTTGTCCCTTCTAAATAAAAAAGCCACCTATAAAATAACAATAGTTATGTAATACATAGATTTAAAAATCGGTCTAAAGAGGGGAATACAATGACGTAAATTAATTTTTCTAAAATAAGTTAGATGTTGAAAAAAAAAGTACCAAACGCGTTGAAGAATTTCGCAAGTTCGACTAGTGCAGCGTCTCGGTGGCGTTGGGTTCGAGTCCTACCTAAGGCGTTCGGTTTTTTTCAATGTTTAGCTTTCTTAAGTACATTTATTTAAAGTTATAAACGCAAAATACTAAACAAAAACCTTTTCTACTTAAAAAAACTAGGTCATCGGTCCACTTAGTGGCAGGCCTTCCAACGCATCGTGTTCCAGTTCCCGGTCGCCATTCCAGAACTTTTCGGTCCCGTCGGCCATTCGTTCTGCGAGCAATGTGCCCTGCCCACTGCCATTTAAGTTTCTCAATTCTACGGGCTATGCCGTTAACTTTGGTTCTCCTGCGGATATCCTCATTTCTGACGAAATCATGCAAGGAAACTCCGAGCATAGTCCTCTCCATTGCCCTTTGGGTTACTTTAATCTTATTGATAAGGCTTATGGTGAGCGACCACGTCTCGGTCCCATAGGCGATCACTGGCAACACACACTCATAGACTTTTGTCTTGAGACACTGCGGTAAATTGGACGAGAAGATACAACTCTTTCTCGAAATTAGACCTACCCAACTGGACCGTTTGTCCCAGGTAGACATAATCGTCTACAACTTCGAGTGCAGGTCTCCGATAAAAAAAAAAAAGTTGGTACAAACTTAATTTTTGCATGCAAAATTTTAGAATCTTTCTCTGTGCCAAATTTCATCCAGATCCATCCAGCCGTATAAGCGTGAAGAAGTAACAAACATACAAACACACACTCACAAATTTTCGCTTTTATAATATTAGTGTGATTAATCAATAATTTGACAGTACTGTAGTTGCATATTATTTTGTATTGTAATTTATTTTTATAATAACTATGTCAATAAATAGTCACTGTATTTTGGTGTCGAGATAAATAAAGAATTTTATCATTATTTGCCACCTGTATGTGCACTAAGGACGCAATAAATTTAATTTGAATTTGAAGAAAAAAACATAATTGGCGAAATGAGGGCCTTTTTTTTGCTTGTATTAATGCTCATGCATACTGTACTACCACGAGGAGATAGTGCAGTTATGTGGGGCTTCAACCCATTTAAACTCCACGGTGTCCTCCTGTGCCGCTTATGGAGAGAATACGGACACGCGTTAGCACTCATTGCGAACCCGCCGCGGCGGCCCGTCACTGGACCCTCCTCTGGGGAGTACCCCCATCACCAGCGCACTAGAACACACTTTACGCCGTGTCCACCCCAGGGACCAAACCAGCACATAGACGCCAGACGACCTTGTGTATGACACCCTTGGGCCCTCAGTGACGGGTCAGGTCAGTGGCCCCGCCACCTACCACTTTTCGGGCTCATGGGATACGGACATCCACTGCGGCCCCACCACTTTCACCATCAGGCGGTGGCAACCCCGTCCAGGCCGCGTAAGGTAGGGAGAGCGGCACACCGAAAATACCCGCGTCTTCTCGCCCGCCACGGCCACCAATCCTCAGCCGCGATATCGTATGGGACCTGGGACGCCATAGCAACGGCTACTGAGCCCCACCGCCTCGACAATGCGGGAACCCACTGGGGGTGTTCATCCACTACCTAGACCATCGAGGCATTCTTTCTAAAATAGTCCTTAGGCTGCAGCTAAAGTTTTATTCTATCAGAGGTAATGATTTCAAAAAGTCGAAAATCTATGGAATTGACAAGCTTTACGCAAATGTTACTTGTTCAATCACAAATATTACTGATACGAGATTTTACTGATAGTAACTTTCTTGAATTTTCTTGAATACAAACTAGGTGAGTGACCAGTGATTAATTATTTACTCAATTTCTTTGTCTGGTAGAGATAAAGACCGAAATAGATATAAAACTAAGAAAATCATCTAACGCAGTAGTCCAACTAAGTAAGTTTATTATGTGTCTCTTGACAGTTTCTTAAAAGAAAATGTCGTCAACATAAACTGTATTTATTTCTGCTTAAATCTAACTAAATGATAAAAGCTATTTGTCCCAAGATTAGTTAGCTCTTTATTTTGAGCGCAACTAGTCTAGACACAACTATTAACAATACACAAGACATTTTGTAAATCCTTGTCTAAAAGAAAAAAAAGTATCTGGACCGAACAGTTAATCCTATTAATATTAAAAACGTGAAAGTTTGTATGTTTATGTTTCAATCATTCAAAAATGTGGTTAACGTTCCGTATAAACCGCTGCCTCATACCCTCAGCCACGGGCTGGTGTATCATCCATCCTTGATACCTGCTTTCAGTTGAGGTTGGGAGGCCTATGGGTTAAAAGGAATATGTTGCTTAGTATTTTAAATTTTAAACGGTCAATATTATTACGTTCCCTTTTATTTGTACCTACATTGTGTGTATCTGTATGTGCCAAATAAACAGGCTTTATTTCTTCTATTCTTTCTTAAAATGGCTGACCGGTTTTAGATTATATTTGGCACAAAGATAGATTATAACAGAATAACACATATGTATAAGGACTCTTCGTCTCGGTAAAATGTTGCCAAAAATAGATTACGAAAAGCCCACGTGTAAAATTCACATGTAACTAGCGTCTATATAAAATATATTAAATACGCAGAGCATGTCTTAAATTGTGAAAAAGGCTGCTATAAGGCAATTCAGGAACAATAAATCTTCGTAACGCCTAAGAATTCCATTTAGGTAAGCCACCGAGTGGTTCATAAGTTATCACCAAGGAACAGAGAGAGACATACATTTTACAATTGAAGTAACACGAGAATTTATCCAATAAAAAGACTTCTTTTCTTCTTATATAAACCTTATCCTACCAACGTACATTAACGACACAATTACGGACAAAATTGGAGGCTAACCGCAATCAGCTCTTGTTACGAGTACTAACCTTTACAACAAATTGGTGGAGGTTAAAATAATGTCAGACACAAAGACAAACTATAATATAAGCCCCCATAATCATCAGGATTGACCTTTCAAAATCGATTGTTCTTGAAAATAAAAGGTTCTCATTCTGCCCCTGAGACTTCAGACGAAATCTTTTTGCCGAAGAAAATCAAGCCAACTATCCCAATATCTATTTGGTGGAGGCAATATAAAAATTCTTCCCTTCGCTTTTTTGCCGTCCCAAATATTTGTCTTGTATGCCAAATGTTCGGCGTAATGTAACCCAATATGCTCATTGCATAAGCGGTTTGGTATGATTTTATTTACCCGCGTATTGCTCTGTATGATGGCACAGAGCTACTTTCGAGGGATCTTTGAATAAATAAACAAATGGAATTTTGACTCTTTGTTAGTATCTTACATTTTTTTTAGGAGAAACAGGGTTTCGCACAAGGAATACATTTCGTTTCATTGTGTTTAAATAAATTCAGATATAAATAGTAAATAGTAAGATGATAAAGGATCAGTTTCTGGATCGAAAACTATCGTATAATTAATGTGACATATTATCAAAAGCGCTTTAGCTGTGTGATTGGTTGAATGAATTTACTTTTTTTTTGCGATCGAAATTCATTCTTGACTGGCGGTTAATTTGTGACGCGTAGATTATTTCTTACCAGATTATTTTTCTTTCCATTATTAGTGTCTTACTTACTTTATTTTCTTTATTTTCCTTCACCTATTATATTAAAGCTTTAAATTATATAATTAAAAAAAAACCGTTTCGTAGAGGTCTTGCCCAATACTTATAAATAAAGTCAAGAAACATAAAATATGCTAATGCTGGTCACAAGTCTATCAACTATAGCCCTTATTTAGCTGACACTTATCTCATCTAAACCTGTGAAACATGCGTCAAGCAATACATCTGTCAATTTCACGAAAGTTACATTGAATTAATGATCTGGCACTATTACCGACACCTACCCAAGAACTTACGTATGAATGTTAATTACTAATCCTTGTTATAACACCTTGAAGTTAGGCTCATAGAGTAGGAAAATATTAGGTACAGCTGGTAATGACTTAATGGTTGACATATATTAGATTATGAAGGATCCTCACCTGGGACTGATAATTTGGTTGACCTGTATATTGAGAGCTAGCTTTGCCCCGCGGTTTCGTTTCTGTCGTGTTTCTCGTAGGAACCGTGCACTTTTCCTACATAAAAAGTAGCCTATGACACTTTTTGCGATTGTATGGTTTTCTATCTGTGGTAGAATTATCATTTACAAACGAACAATTGGTGCTTCTTTATAATATTAGTTTACCTAAGATGTATAAATTTGTCATCGAGGTCGAAGATGTAATAAGGGGCAGCAAACTGTTATAAAAATTTAAAGGATGCCGTTTTCAGTGCTGTTTAGACAAGTCAAAAAAACATATTATTTCTGTTTTTTTTATGGCTAGGTACTTTGACGATTCGCTGAAATTACCTTTCGATGCATTCTTATATTTCTTGATGAATTACGAGTATCTCGTGACTTCGATCTTGCCTGAAAAAAAGCGATGCATGAGGTCTACGGAACGACCGATCCGGAAGATCCCTGTTCACTATTGCTTTGAAGGTCAATGGGTTATAGGTGGTAGGGACACAGATGGTGACAGAGAGTTGCACTCTCTAGAGTGAAATTGCCTGCAGGTGTCTGTTTTTCCCGATAGCTTCAATCTAGTGGTCTTTGAGTCAAGAGTGACTAGGTTCTTAGGCAAGCGTGCTTCACCGTATACCACATCATCGCTTACCATCAGGTGAGATAGTGGTCAAGCGTGGGCCTATAGACTATAAAGAAACCACTCTGGAACAGTGCGTAAAATTAATGTCGTGGAAAAACGATGAAGCGCTGCATGATTGCGACAAACGGACAAAAATGTATTACCCATAACTTCTTCTTCTCTTTGCTGTTGACAGAGTGGTCGTGGTCACCGCTGTTGTTGTTGTAACTCGTCTCACGATCTCTCTCCATCTGTTAGATTATAGTCTACAGGGTCTCCAACCGCATACTTAATAATAAATAAACGTAATTTATTTTGTTCCAGACATAACACAAAGTCAGATGCTCTGCCGCGGCGTGTCGGGCCACAAAGTGGGTGGGCTACGAGCGCACGCGCCGCGTATCTCGTTCACAAGCAAGGACGAGCCGGACCCACATGAACTGCGCCGGAAATCCGCGAGCAGTCGCCTCGGGAGCTCACCTAGGAGTAGCATCGCTAGTGAAGATCGGGCTGATGGGATTGCACTTAGGTGAGTATCCTTTAGTTTTCATCATCATTTCAGACAAAAGACGTCCCCTAGTAAACATAGCCCCCACGGCTACAGGTCAGCGGTTCTCAATCGAATTGCAAAATGGAAGTGGCAGTGGGTTGGGCACATTGATTCTAGATCGGATGGTCGATGGGGCCGAAAAGTTCTGGAGTGGCGACCGCAAACCGAAAAAAAAACATATTTCCTTTTAAACCGTAACCATTAAACCATTACAACTTGCCGTTAGGACAGGAAGACTTGCGTCGCAGGTACAATATCAAATCTCAGAATAATTATAGCTTGGCCAATTCAATTCCTGTGTGTCTCTAGACAAATAAGAACGTAAGTATATCATATTGTAGTCTTTATTAACTACAAGTTACCATTATCATCTGCTGAGCCATTCCACAAGAGGTCAGCTTCCAATCAACCCAGAAGCGGCTGAATACCAGTATTTTACATAACCGTCAACCCAGTAACTGGGAAAAACAATACCCCTGGGTAAGACTGGTGTAAGACCAGTGATTTGCAATATTTTTGTAACCTGGGACTATTTTCATTTATTTGTTGTTTGCAGGGACCGGAAGTCCAGGACAAAAGACAGTGCTAGTCCTATTCTTTAAAATCAAAATTAAAGAGCATTTGTCATCGAAAACACATTTCTGATAGCAACTTAAAATCAGTTCGCATCAGTGTTATTTTTGAAAAGAAATTAAATCTTTTCGTGGATCATATTTTATCTCTCGCGGACCACTAGTGGTCCACGGAACATAGGTTGAGAACCAATGTGTTAAGACTGTCGGGCTTTGGACTACTCGTAACGACTGTTAAAACACAGCTAACGGTCCAACGGCTTGACGTGCCTTCCGAGGCACACACTGATGGATATTTACTACGTTTTAGCTTTTTAACTCTGAAAAAGACACGTTCATCGTTTATAAAATACATTTTATAGTAATATATTTCAACCAAAAGTTGCACTGAATATTCACTTATTTCCAAGTGCAAAGACTTCAAAAGAAGCTTCTGCAAAAATTGCAGTGCTCGCCTTGGGAGTGCCGCAAATATACGAGGGAATCCCTTGGCGCAATCCTATCTCTATTCAGACAGGATAGAATAGCGACTAGATACGACACTGCGAAGATTTATATGGATGCACTGGATAGAAAATGTTGAACTGCCATTTCTAAACAATGGTAGGTCTGATTCTGAGAGGTTAGGGTAAGGACAAAACTATTTTTTTTTCACCACCTTGTTCTACATATTCTATCTAGTGTTTGAAATGCCACTTTAAAAAAGAAATAAGTGCATTTAATCTGTACATAACACTTCGCTCATTATTACATTAAGTACCTACTTCACTCCTGCTTATCGTTTTGAAGATAAAATAAGAATGAAAATAATAAAAATTACAAATGAACTATTTTACAATAATAGTTTCGTTAAAGTAAAGCCTAGCTACGCTGCTTTGCTGATCTCGTACGAAACTAGTTAACGCGAGACGCACAAAAGGCCTATTTCTCTCCTTTTAGGGTTCCGTAGTCGACAAGGAACCCTTATAGTTTCGCCATGTCCGTCAGGCCATCCGTCCACAGCTTAGCTCTTGGTACTACAGAGCTATAATTTGGCATGGATATACATATTAATCACTCCGACAAAGTTTTTTTTTATGTACACTTAAGTGAGGATGTGTTTTTCTCGTCTATCCCATGGTGTCGAGTATCGTTGGATAGGTCATTCAAAAATATTACGGGTCTGTGATAACCAATTTTTGGTTCAGGGATCCTTTTGCGTAAAATTAGGCTTTAACAGCCTCCCCCCCCCCTATTTAATAGCTCAATGGTTGAACAGTATTAAATATAACGAAATAAAAAGGTAATATATTACAGCTAATTAGGCTTTACCAGTTTACGAGTAATAGTCGGCCAACTTATAAAACGTACTTGGAAAAGTAAAAAAAAGTTTATTGATGTATGGGGACAACAGTTTTCGAACGGTAAAGTTAATTTTGTACCTTCGTTAGTGCAATGTTCGGTGCTTTCATTGTTTATGAACGTTAGTAATGTTACCTATTTATTTTGGTGAATGTAGATGTTTATACGGAACCCTCTGTGCGCGAGTCAGACTCGCACTTGGTTGGTTTTCTTTTATTTGTCAAGGCTATATTGATTTTTCGGCTTTTGCCACCCGTCCTACCGAAATCATCTGAATTTGTGTTAGCTTAACTGTTACTGAAGTGGGTTACGTTTTTGTTTGTTTAACCACGAACTTCAATACCAAATCAGTTTGACCTTAAACCCTAAAGTGCCACGTTTTGGCTCACAGAATCCCGTTTACAGCCAAACCCATTAAAATGAATGGCGGATAAAAACATAACAAGTAAAATTTCACAATTTAAAAAACCCCCGACACATTTATCTTGCGAAAACACCCCGATTCAAACAGTAAAATGCCCATAACTTTTGAACGGCTGAACCGATTTTATTCAAACATAGCTAAGAACACTCTCGACAAAATTAGCTTTCGAACAAAAGAAACTAAATTGAAATCGGTTCATCCGTTTAGGCGCTATGATGCCACAGACAGACACACAGATACACAGATACACAGCAACACACGTGAAACTTATAACACCCCTCTTTTTCCGGCGGGGGTTAAAAAGTAACTTTGAACTCAATTCTTATTCAGAAAAAGGTTGCTTTTATCACAGTTCTTTCTGGCAGGACTTTCAGCCTTACACGTGTTCCTTTCACTGTCAAGGCCAAGTCCGAACACCAACCTCGGAACTTGGCAAACCGCCTAATAAGAGGGAAATTTCCTTTTCAAACTAAGTTGGTCATAATAAATGGCCAGTTACTATGTTAAAGTAAACCATACATCATCTATAAGATAACATGTATCATCTTTTCCTTTAGGTTACGGTTCTGTATTAGATATTACTTATATAATCTGTGGTTTGGATGAATAATAAATAAATTCAAACGGGTCTTTTACGTCGAAAATATTTTAGAATATTTTCCGCTGTTCTATGTTGAACGATATGTTACTATTTTTTGTTTATGAAGACAAATTTTAAATGGTGCTATTAACTAAATTATTTTATCGTCTGGTCCCAATCGTCCATAACAAATTTAGAGTTCGAAATCCATCCTTCGGGATCAATTACCTATATATACGCCAACAAGTCAACAGTGTTGCAAATGCCCAAAGTATAGAGTTTCAAGGCTGCGCTCGGCATTTCCTTGCTTGATCGTATCTAAGGCCCTCGCCAGGACATCAATCCAACTTGTGCGAGGCCTTGCAATGTTGCGTCTTCCTGTAACGAGCTCGCCACTCCAGTACCTTTCAGTCCCATAGGCCATCTGTTCAGCGAACAATCTGTCCTGCTTAATGCAACCATAGTTTGGTCATATCTACGTATTTCTAATTCGAACATGCTCGGAAAATCATAGGACATTCAATCTTCAGATGGGGCCCATTGTGAGTAACTATGTTTCAGTCTCATATTTCATCACTGGCATAATGCACTGTTTAAAGGATTTACCTTGAAACACTAAAGTATGTGAGACGAAAATATATTGCTTACTTCTCAAATTCCGAGTTGGATTCGATGAACATCCTCTTCTGTAAAGTCACCGTTTTTCACGAGAATGAGTATTTAAAATGACCTTTGTTTTTCCATTTTTATTGAAAAATTCTTGCGGAAGCTCTACTGCACTGCCTCCTTCATAGTATTAGATGGTGAGTGATGTAATCGCTATGGATCTTATTTTAAAGCCTCATGACTGGGGCCTTGATCGAATGACCGGTAATGTATTTAGCCACGAGCCCTTGTATTTAGCTAAAAGTCATCGGACACGGCGCCATTGAAGTTTCGTAAATCCTAACATAATCCCTAGATATCAACGATACACCATTTTTTATCGATTTAACAATAGCTTATTTTTGGCTGCCTCAACTAACTACACATAAAAAGTCATCTGTAGGATAAAACACGAATCACGCGAATGAAGTCGGTACATATGTATAGATTCGGTACATTCATGCTTAAAAATATTACAAAGAAACAAAAGAAGTACTCAGGCATTGATAATAATGTTACCAAAGAAACATACAAATTATATCCATGTCATACATCCGTCGATATTCTCAGATGATCACTTAGCCTCGGGCGCGGTTCCATATAGCTACTTCTTTCGAACATTACCTTAAGTCTCTTTGTAACTTTGCCCATGAAAATAAAATTTCTTTTTGTAAGCCAAGATCGACTTTGTCCTTATCCCGAATTTGTTTGAAGCCTTTTTTGTGATATTTACTTAGGGAAAAACTAGGTTCGAATCGTAAAATTGAGAATTTAGTTGACTCATCTATTTTTTCTTGCTATTTTCTACGTCTATTTCAGTTGGTTTTATTTATATTGATGCTAATATAAAGATGATTCTGTGAATGTATTTTCCTTTTACCTTTTTTATTTTCTTGAAGATGTCTGCCCCCCTAGCCAAGTTACAAACGTTTCGTATCGAATCTCTTTCTACAATCGTTAACGCCTTCTATTTGTATGGTCTGACCACGTGACTTAACGTTCAGATGTGTCATTCCCATACATTGATTCGTTTTCTAATAGCGTTATCGATTGTAGATTGTCAACTTGGCTACAGGTGCTGGTTTTGTATATTTCCACAAGGAAATGATTAAATTCAAACTCCTATGAAATTAAAAATAACAGTCCTTTATATAAAAATTGTGTTGTCAAGAGATAAAAATGTATATGAAATAAACTTGCTAAATTTGATTCCATCCACACAGACACCGGGAGCCTAAACACGTATATGTATATAGGTAATATATATGCGTGGTATATAGGTAAGGGTGACTACACCTTTAAAATAACGACTTTCGTATTCCGTAATACACTCGAAAGGCAAAAATGCAATTTGCAAATTTACGCAATACCGAAAACATTTAAAGGAAATGTGTCATACTCTTTCATGGAGTTGTTCCCTTTGCCATGCTGACTCACTTACGTAATAAGTCTGCGAGACAGGTTAAATAAAAGCTTATAAAAATATCTATGATGAAAACAATTAATTTTGTTATCATTTGTAAATAATATGTATTTTGTAATTAGATCACTATTTCTGAAGGAGGAGCTCGTGGCTAAATAATAACAGCCGCACTAGTCGATCATCAAGGTTAAGCAACGCTTGCCGAGGTTGGCCCGTGGATGGGTGACCATTCCAACATACCAAGTTTCTTCCGTGCCTCGGCAAGCACGTTAAGCCGTTGGTCTCGGCTGTCTTTTGAAGATCTTTGACAGTCGTTACGGGTGGTCAATAGCTTGAAATCTGACACCAGTCTTGCCAAGTGGTACCGTGTTACCCAGTTACTGGGTTGTGGAGGTCAGATAAGCAGTCGCTTCATGTAAAATACTGGTACTCAGCTGAATGCGGTAAGACTGGAAGCCGACCCCAATATAGTTGGGTAGGCAGATTTAATTAGATCACTATTATTCGTATAATCGGAAAAAAGAAAAAGTTTTATTAGGTGCACCATCCTTTCTTTTGGATTTCGTAAACTTACGAAACTAATGTATTTAGAAGACTTATAACTCATAATTATGTTAGAATAAAAGTCAGAAAATTCGGAGAGTTACCGGCGTATTCCAGGACTAACAGTTAAGCTCAGCTTAGGTACGGCATAAGTTATAGTCCTAAGTTTTGATATTATTTAGATAAGTTACCAAAATTTACTTACTAAAGAAGACTTATCATAACTTACAAACTTATAAGCCGCTAATTCGTTTACATTTCTTTAATAAAAGTCTGCAAATATCATTATCTTGATAGACCCCAATTTATTTAAAGACGGTGTAATATAACATCTTCTTCCATACTTCTCTAATTATAGTCGTTTAAGAATGCCCTAGTCGACGGCACGAACTATTTTGTGCGCGAGGTTAAAATGCATGCTATCTCATCCGACAACACGTGCGAAAGAGATAGATGCTGTGATGAGCAGTAAGAAGCTAGTTCGCGTACGAATACATACTTTTGCAAATTTGTAGCGAAATTTATTGATGATTTAGGACGAAAAGGAGCGCGCAAAATTTTATTAACAGACCTTTAGGAATATGGATATCATGAAAAAACTACTAAATGTATTAGTTCAAAATAAAATTATTTTAATTGTTAAACTATTATACTAATCTATCCCTGTATGGTGACTGTTTTGTAATTTTTATATTTTTTTTGTTTCCATGCAGGGCTAGATAATGATGAGACAAATTAATATATTTTTAGGGTTCCGTAGCCAAATGGCAAAAAACGGAACCCTTATAGATTCGTCATGTCTGTCTGTCTGTCTGTCTGTCTGTCCGTCCGTATGTCACAGCCATTTTTTTCCGAAACTATAAGAACTATGCTGTTGAAATTTGGTGAGTAGATGTATTCTGTGAACCGCATTAAGATTTTCACTCAAAAATAGAAAAAAAACAATAAATTTTGGTGGTCCCCATACTTGAAACTGAAACTAAAAAAAAATGTTTCCATCAAACCCATACGTGTGGGGTATCTATGGATAGGTCTTCAAAAATGATATTGAGGTTTCTAATATAATTTTTTTCTAAACTGAATAGTTTGCGCGAGAGACACTTCCAAAGTGGTAAAATGTGTGTCCCCCCCCCTGTAACTTCTAAAATAAGAGAATGATTATACTAAAAAAAATATATAATGTACATTACCATGTAAACTACCAGCAAAAATTGGTTTGAACGAGATCTAGTAAGTAGTTTTTTTTTAATACGTCATAAATCGTAAATCGCAATTTACCAAGTACGGAACCCTTTGTGCGCGAGTCCGACTCGCACTTGGCCGGTTTTTTATTTTGAACGTACACCGTCAAACAGTGGAGAAAATGCTAGACTACGTTTGTATGGAAGAATGATCGATTAGGGCCACCTTAAGTAGTTATTTCTCTAGCCATCTCATTCCTGACACAGTTCATCCATAGTAAGCTTTCTCCTATTCCTACGCTGTTCTGTTCTGATTAATTACGTTGCGGGTTCCAAGACATTTGAATCGTTTCTCTAGGACTCGGTGAACTTCATTGCTTCGCTATTCTGGTGGTTCATTATGGTTTTCTTTTCTCTGTTTTTCATCATATCAGCTGAAAGACGTCCACTGCTTGACATAGGCATCCCTCAAGCGTCGCCACATTGATCGGTCCTGTGCGTCCGTATCCATCGGATCCCCGCAACCTTCACCAGGTCATCGGTCCACTTGGTGGGTGGCCTTCCAACGCAACGTCTTCCGGTTCGCGGTCTCCACTCCAGAAATTTACTGCCCCATTGGCCATCCGTTCTGCGAGCAATGTGCCCTGCCCACTGCCACTTAAGTTTGGCAATACTCAAGACAGTGGAAATGCCGTTAAACCCTTTTCAGTGAGGTAATATTTCTTGTCCCAAAGGAGACTCTTATATTAATTGCTAACCTAATCAGTACTTAATAGTCTAATAGCTGTAAACGTTTGGGATGCCATCGACCCCGAATACGATCCCTAGGGAAACTTGCGTCGATCAGAAATTAAGTCGGTGATGTGGAAACGGTATGGGGTACGGTTGATAGGATTTCTACCAATTAGATTAATTGACATGATGTAAATAAAGTCTCGTATACGTATTCCTCATCGTGGTATATTGACTCATTAATATTCTTTGTTCGTGCATTCACTCTTCCTATGGCTTTTCTTGGTCTAAGTTCTGACCGGCTATGTTATCGGCTGTTACAATAAAATGTATTATAAATAAAATAGAGTGAAAACCGATGTGATTGTGTGATAAATTAATTGGCCTTCACCGAAGACATCTCAAAATATAATACTCATAAATTAAACCAAGACACTTTTTAGATGACCTTAAACTACATTTTATAAGTTAGAATTTAAAATTCACGTTGTTCTCTTAATAACTGTTACGACATATTTTGAATTATGTTCATAGACATTTGTGGTAGAATCAAAGCCTTGACTGAATAATTTTCTGCGTGTTTCTACCATCTATAGATTATTGAGAAGTCTGAGCCAAAATCTATCTGTCTGTGTGTAGAGATTGATTCACCTGATGGACCTCAACAGAATATTGTTAAGGTCCATCAAATCCTAATTGTAATTTTAATGTTGAAACGAAAATACACATTTTCATGAACTTACCATTGAGATAGGAAATATATGGAGGCGCCGCGATGTTCTATACATACATTAGCTTATACAAATATGAGTGAAATACGATACAGAATGTGAAACATCGTTTTGTTTCATTCTTTCTAATGTAGTAATCGTATTTGATGAAAGAGACAACAATATTTCAGTTGTTGCTCATTATGGCAAAATTTTGTTATGACGTAGTGACTGACGGTTGTAGGTACGAGCCATATTCGCCATTTTATATGTGACGAATTTTGTGGTTGTGTTCGTGATAGTCCTGCTGTCAAACGGTTGTTTACATATTGTATTATTGAGATTTGTGAGTGTGTGTGTTGCTTGATTGACACAACCTTAAAATCGGCGGCCATTTTATGAGACATTTTGAGGTTAAGGTAGGCACGTTTTTTTCGTAGGTATTTCCAGTCCATATTATTTAGTATGTCTATGGAACTTACAGCAAAGAGATCAATGCAGCAATAAATTTTACCTTGCTTAGCCTTGACTAGATTAAGAATATAAATATCATTCATCATCTATAAATGGTAGGTAGTACACGCAAAAAATATCATACCTATATCATTTTTTTTACCACTCATATCTTTATCTAGAAGTTATAAGGCAGCAAGCTCAAAGACTAGATTTAGCTATCTTTTGTCTAATTTAGAGGTTCAGACTCAAGGGGGGGTTTAACCCCTCCCCCCCCTCTGTGTCCACGCCTGTTTCAGTGTAAACTGAACCACATGTTCAGTGCAATTGATTCAAATCACATTCACATAAAATCTGGTTTTAACCGGTTTCCATCGGCCGTGAATGATCTGTTGTATTACAGCAGTAATTGCTTACACGGTTCACTTGCGTGCCTGAGGGAAATTCCTACTGCATTAATTATAGAACAACTTAAAAACAACCTTACGGTAAAAGTAAGAGAAGCTTAAAAACTGTGTACCTGCAAAAACCACCTTAAGTTCACTGTTATAAAGTTCCATTTTCAAAGGCTTGATAACTATAAGCATCGGAAACTCTATATCTGGTCCAACATGATAGCTCTACCTATAGTGGTCCTATTACACATTATTTATGCAACCGTTTTACACTGACACCTAGATTAAAGAAATTCCTTCCGAAAAGCCTGCGACTTGAGGAAACGCATCCGGTGATGCCAAGAGTCTCTTCAAATTGAACTTTATTTCTGCGCTGGTAAAGTTGGAAATAGACTGTGCCAGTGGAAAAGGTTTAGTATGATAAAACTGCGAAGATTTAAATGGACAATAAGAAGTTTTGACTACGCTAGCGAAATACAAAATACTCCCTTATCCTTTTATAGGCCGTAGTTTTTCACTTTGACTTATGTACGGTAAGAAATTGGTTCATCTGATTTCTGTGAACTGGGACAGAAATGATCGATTGGTTAAAATATTACAAAAAGAAATGTCGGCTAGTGGGTTCATTCATATTGTTGCTATCTCTTATTAACAATATTCTATTTCCACCTCACCAGTCAATCAGGATGACAGTTATATATTTGTCATGGCACAGTCCTAGGTTCTTTCATCCCGAAGATGAAGGAACCTTTCTTCAAGAGGACTTAGAGAAAGAAGCACAGGCTATATATATAGGCAGTAGACGTCACGGCGTCGATTAAATAAATAATTAATGATGAAGATATGGCTGGCCGCTGGTTCGTTTTCCGTATTCGAAGACCCGAATGCATCGTACGCTAGTAAAATACATTGACTGCCGCACACGGCTATTTTTTTCTCGAACGGAACACTTTCCGTACGTACGTATCGAATGCCAGCCCGCGCGTTCGTGAAAATTCCAAACAGAAAAAAGCTAATGTCTGCGCTAGGTTCACGGAATTCCGAGTCTTTATTTCGTATTCGGAAATCGACCGCGGAAAACGTACGTTTGTGGTCAGCTTAATAAATGTCGAATTTCGAATCAGAAATATTATTTGAAAAAGGAACGAATCAGCTTTCGCTATAGGTTCTAGTTTCCATAGAGCTGCGCTGCCTCTAGTCCCTCCCAGCTTGCGAGGGGCTACACGCGCCCGAATCGATCCTCAAAACGAAGGCGATGGTGGCCTTCCAAAGGCCACCTCAAGGAGCTGTACCGGGAATAAAATTCGAATTAAATGTGTTTGTGCGTCCGTCTTGGAATACTTTGACGGAGGTATTGACGAGCTACTTTCACGCCACTCTGTCTTCTGCTCTTCTCAGGGTTGTGGTCACCGTCAGTCCTGAAATCATCCTTATGTGGTCTGACCAGCGAGTAGGTAAACGTCCGCACAGTCTCTTACCATTCGGCTTTCCCACCACAACTGGCTAGGCTGGCGGGCTGTCTCCAAGCGATATGACCAAAGTAACTCAAGACTCTTTGATAGCATATCATGGAGAGGCTGGATCCAATGTTGAGCTGGTCGAAAATTTACTTATTGGTGCAGTTTGGGCAACTATGCTATGCGGAATATTTTCTCCAGCAGCACACGTCAAAGGCCTGGTATTTTTCTGAGTCGTCTGTAAATAAATGAAAATTGATATTTTCTATGTGAGAATCTTCAATCACGTACAACAATTACAGCACTCAGAGTTCTGAAATAATTACAGCATAACGTTTGAAGCGGTGCTCGAGACAGTGCGCCCTGATTGGCTAACGGGTACTTGATAACAATGTCACTCACTGTGGCACAATCGTTTGTTGGCTTCGTTGTTTGATAGAGCAACTTTATTTAGCCTTGTACTGGAAATACTGCTTCTTTGGTTTGTTGTCACAAAGGCAACTTGAGAGTTAGTACCTTGGTCATCATCATCATCCAGCCTTTAAATGTTCCCATTGCTGGGACTCAATCCTCCTTTCTGCGATTGGGAATGGGCTGAAATACACCATGCTGGCCCAGTGCGGGTTGGTGGATGTCACATGTCTTTAAATTTTTGGTTCTAAGACATGCCAGTTATCTCACGATGTTTTCCTTCACCGTTTTGAGAGCAGTACTGATGAAATAATTTACACAAATTAAGGTACCTGCCTGGGTTCGAACCCACGACCCACAACTTGTAAGTAGTGGCCGTTATCACTGGGTCACCAATGCTTTCAGTTCCCTGGTATCGATCCCAATTTAGGCAAAGAATTGCTGCAATAAGGTAGTTTACTGAAAATTTGTTCTTTGTCCGTCAGGTAGATTAATAAGAAATATTGGACACGTATTTTTTTTGACAAGTAAACATAAAGTGAAGACGATATAATGCGTTGAAATATCGTGAAACGTCACGCCGCTAGTACACTTTAAATACTGCCTTAGTGACGGCACATGCCCCCACTCCTGAACTTTGATGCGCATTAACTTTGTAAATTTATATTGATTTGGTAAAGCAAAAAATACGTGTACAATATTATTTGATAATTCCACTGACGGACTAAATACAATTATAATTTTTCTACCCAGGAAACATCCCTATTTAACAACCATAAAAGGCAAAGAGTTGTAACAGTAGAATGATCATGTATAAAAGAAAACTTATTTATCTACTAAACAACGAATATAATAAACAGATAACTCTATTTATTTGCGCTCTATGGAAGTACTGAGGTACTGTATCCAATTACGAAAAATCTTTCGTGCTTAATATGATCATAACCTCTTTAGGTACCTACGCACTTTTCAACATAGCAAATGCGCGGTTCGAATAGGCAAGGGCGAAGAGAGCGAACCCGCGGAAGCAAAACAGCAAAACGCAAATCAACGGCCTAAAAAAAACCACGTGTTCTTATTCCGAATTTCAGAACGAAACTTAAAATGGAACACACATAAACCCATGAATCATATGCTTATCATACCTCCCACTCTCATTCACTCCTATTCCTTCTATATATTATTCAAGGCATCAAGAAACCCCAGTGATTAAGTTATTCTCTCGCCATCCATCATTGTGTGGCGCACACAAATCAACTAATCTTTACCTAAGGCGAAATGATCGATTATGCTGATGTATCGGTATTGACATCCTTGTATGTGTTGGGGATTATTATTAAAATAAATTATTTTTGTGCCTCACTAGCTTTAATACCACGACTTCGCTCCCGTGGAATAAATAGCCTGCAGGAAACATTAATGTTTCTGCCTCACTAGCTTTAATCCTACGACTTCGCTCCCGTGGAATAAATAGCCTGCAGGAAACATTAATGTTTCTGCCTCACTAGCTTTAATCCTACGACTTCGCTCCCGTGGAATAAATAGCCTGCAGGAAACATTAATGTTTCTGCCTCACTAGCTTTAATCCCACGACTTCGCTCCCGTGGAATAAATAGCCTGCAGGAAACATTAATGTTTCTGCCTCACTAACTGTTAGATACTCGCGAAGAAAGGCTGATTCTTCAACGTAGACATCGCGCAACGTAAATTTGACTACGCTTAATGAGCGAGGGAACCGTCGGGCCACCACCAGGATAAAGAATGGATGATCAGAAGGACTCACCACACCTCGCATGAAGAAATGTTCGCCGGCGATAAAGTCTGTGTTAATCTATCCTTTTCACGAGGGTCTTCACTAGAATCACACACAAATTACACTCGCGCGCGCTAGGAAGAAAACTCAAATCGCCATATTTTATTTCACAAGAAACGTTATTATGTTGGCGCCACTGTTTTCTCTCTCGTTCAGACAGTTCAGTTGGCAGGGCGCGAGGCGCGGCAAATTTGAAATAGGAAAGGAACATGTCATGGATAAGGATTCTTTGCCAGGATTGGCGTGTAGCCGTAACATATTCCCCCCACTTGAAATATACTAAGTTTTCACAGAAGAAATCTAAAAAATATGTGCTCGAAACTATTACAAAATAGAACTACTCTATATATACTAAACTAAATCGCTTAAGTCTAAATTACCTTATACCTACATACGTCTTTACTATAATAGCTTAGGCATCAATAGGCAAAGGACAAATCTTGACTACTGGTCGCCGAAAAACATGGCCATTCGCTGAGCGAAGCGTCACTACTCGGACAACGTTATCGCGACCGGGGTGCAGTTGCTCTATTTTAGCTAGTCTCCAGCACAACGTAGGTAAAGTAGGTTCAATAACAATAACTAAATCATTTACCTTGAGATTAGGAACACGTTTGAACCATTTGTTCTTTTGTTGGAGAGTATGTAAATAATCACGTTGCCAGATTCGCCAAAAGGTTTGTGTTATCTTTTGAAGTAACTGCCAACGAGAACGCGGTGTTTTAACATCGACCATTGGGGACTCGGGTAACGACGCGAGTGGACCATGGACAAGAAAATGCCCAGGCGTTAATACGTCTGTTTCATTAGGGTCCGGTGAAATCGCGCAAAGTGGACGCGAGTTGAGAATGGCTTCGATTTTTGTTAAAACTGTACTCATTTCTTCATACGTCAGAACTTGAGTACCCACCACCCGCTTGAGGTGGTACTTGGTGGCTTTGATGCCACTTTCAAATATTCCTCCAAAGTGAGGTGCACTCGGTGGATTAAATTTCCACTTGATGCCGCGGGCGGCAAACCCATCCGCTATCTCAGGATAGTGATACCGCAATTCCACTAGGATATCTTTCATTTGTCTATTCGCACCTACAAAATTAGTACCACAATCGCTAATAATCGTGCTACAAATGCCACGACGTGAGACCATTCTATCTAAAGCAGCCAAGAAAGCTGGTGAGCTTAGCTCTGTAACGATTTCTAGGTGCACCGCTTTCGTGCTAAGACACACGAATAAGCATACGTACGCCTTGAAAGTGTGTGCTTTTCGTCGACGACTCTCTTTTAGAATGAATGGACCACCAAAATCTATTCCGGTAGTGTCAAAACAACGACTAGGTTGTAACCTGGCGGCAGGGAGTTTGCCCATTTCGGGTTGACAAGGTACCGGTTTGACTTTAAAGCATTGTACGCATTTAGAGCATACTGAACGAATGAGTAGACGACCACCAATGATCCAGAATTTCCGTTGGATCAAAGACTGTAAAGTTCGGGGTCCACAATGCAGATACTTGACATGAAAATTTTCTACAATCAAGCGCGATAAAGCACAAGCCTTAGACAAAAGAAGAGGGTGTACTGCAGAAACCGGTAACATGGCATTATCAATTCGTCCCCCCACTCGCAGCATACCTGCACTGTCCAAAAATGGGGACAGTTTTTGAATAGGTTTAGAGCAAACTTGATTTTGAGCGACCTTTTCGAGCTCATCTTTCAAAGAATTACTTTGTGCATATTTTACAAGCAGCATCAAAGAAGAGTCTAGCTCTGCAGTGGAAAGAGAAGAAAGCGCTCGATTCTCTTTCTTGCGTCTTATATTTGAAGAAAACCGCAATACCCACGCGAGCACTCTTGTCAATTTAGATAATAAGGAATATTTGCTAAGGAGCTGACCTATTAAGTCTTCTTCCGGGGCAACCGTGAGAAGAGTTTGCGCCACTGAAGGTTTCATTTCCGGTAAGACCGTGTCCGGCAGTGAAGGCAATTTAGATGGCCATTCCGATGGCGGTTTTGAAAGCCATGCTGGACCTGACCACCAGAGGGGATGCTCGATAAGTTCAGCGCAACTAATACCGCGACTACAGAAGTCTGCCGGATTATCCTTGGTGGATACATAGCCCCAGCACTGAATGTCGACCTCATCGGTTACTTGAACTACCCGGTTTGCAACAAACATTTTAAGCAAATGTGGGGGCGTGTTCAACCAAGCCAATGTGGTGGTGCTGTCTGAGTATGCTCGAACTAAGTCAATATGTAATTTGGACTTGAGCAGATTATACATGTGGCTCAGAACCCGAGATAGCAACACTGCTGCACACAGCTCGAGTCTGTTCACTGTCGTGGGCTTCAAGGGCGCCACCTTGGACTTACCTATCAACAGTCGAGAGACAGTGGCACTTGGCGTCACTGCGCACAAATATACACAACAACCATAGCCTTTGAGAGACCCGTCACAAAATCCGACTAAATGATTTTGATTAGTGTTTACGGGAAGCACACTACGCGGCATTTTGATTTGTTGAATATCATGTAGATTTGCAGCTATGATATGCCATCGCTTGGCTAAGTCATGTGGAATGGGTTCGTCCCATTCTAAATTCAGTTTCCACATGTCCTGCAAGAGTGACTTTGCAGAGAAAATCAATGGGGAAATCCAGCCAAGGGCATCGAAGATTTTCGCCGTGATCGAAAGTATTGACCTTTTGGTAAAATTTATGTCAAAATTGTCCGAAAAGGAATACGAGAAGTTGTCAGAGGAGGGGTCCCACTGGATACCTAGGATCTTGATAAATTCCTGACTTCCTTCGTCGAAGGTCTTGGGAGTTTGACAATGCTCAGGAGGAATATCAGCTAATAATTCGGAATTGTTTGAACTCCATTTTCGAAGTTCGAATTGACCTTGAGCCAACAAAGAAGTCAAATCTTTTTTTAACTGTCTAGCTTCCTCCAAGGAGGAACAGCCAGTAGTAATGTCATCCATAAACGTATCTTCGCGAAGGACTTCGGCGGCACGAGATACATACTCCGAACCGTGGTCGTCGGCCAACTGGCGCAGAGTGCGAATGGCCAAGTATGGTGAGCTACTGACGCCATATGTGACAGTGGCCAACTCATATTCGACGAGTGGAGCGTTCGGTTGGTCACGCCAAAGGATGTGTTGGTAGGACCTGTCTTCAGGTTGAACGAGAATTTGGCGGTACATTTTGCAAATGTCCGCTGTGAAGACAATAGTATGCAGTCGAAACCTTGTGACTAAATCGATAATGTCGACTTGAAGTTTGGGTCCGACATGAACTATGTCATTTAAAGACTTATTGATAGAAGTCTTGCTACTGGCATCGAATACAACGCGCAGACGTGTAGTAGAACTTTCGGGTCTAATTACACAGTGGTGAGGTATAATATACTTGGCTTCAGTAGACGAAGCGACTGCTGGTTGCATATGACCAAGGTCTTCGTACTGACGCATAAATTCTGTATATTCAGATTTCAAATCGGAATCACGCTCGAGACGTTTTTCTAAATTTAGGAACCGATTCAAGCTGCAACGACGAGAGTCGCCAAGAGGCGGGGCATCATCCCTCAACATGAGTGGAACAACGTAACGGCCTTCAGGAGTTCGGTAAGTACCTTCTTTATATTTTTGTTCACAGATATCATCTTCAGGGATCGAGATGGCGGGACGCGGCGGTTCTTCAGTCTCCCAGAACCTCTTAACGATGTCCTCGAGCGCACAAGTGGCAGTAAGGAGTGACGTTACCGGTTGGGATACCGCCCGCGACAAAGAGTGGTGCAAGAGCTGACCGCTAATAACCCAACCAAAAACACTTTCGAGAGCGCAAGGAAGGCCCGGACCTGGTGAGTAACGAGCGCCGGTGTAGATTTGATCGAAACACTCAACTCCTAACAAAAGATCCACCGAACTCGATCGATAAAAATTGTCATCCGCTAAATACATATGAGAAAAATGACCGTGTACCGCAGCAGGTAACGGGGATGAAGGCATCGATGTGGTGATATTAGGTAACACCACAAAAGGCAATTCGAATGTGGGAGTATCACTTTGGCGCGGCATAATCGAGCCAAAGGTAACACCCTTGATATCAAGTACCGAACTTTGACCTAAACCGGTAACATTCATTTTGCATTTCTTGATGGGTAGCCCGAGTCGTCGAGCACACGAAGTCGTTATAAAGGAATCCATCGAACAGCTATCAATAAGGGCGCGCGCACACTGATGCGAGCCGTCCGCATGCCGCACGCGCACTACCGCGGATCCTAATATTTTCGTAGGCGGAACGTTTGAATTTCCCGCGCCTGACACGGTCGCAGCGCTCGTGAGCGCCGTGCTTGAATTAGTATTATTTTCTTCCCTTTTATCATTATCACGGAATGGCTGGTCTACATGTAACAACGTGTTATGTTTAGATGCACAAAGGGAACAACAATTTTTACTGGGGCAACTGTTTGCCTCGTGACCCGCGCGCAAACAATTAAAACAAAGTTTCATTTCCAACACTAATTGCCGACGCGGCTGAACACGTAACGATTGGAATTTTGCACATCGATAGATCGAATGTGAAGATTGACAACACGGGCAAATTGGTTTTTCTTTGTTTTGATACCTATTATTGTTTTGCGACGTGGATGCAACTAAAGTTGTCTTTGTTTGCGTCGTGAAATTATTTTTCCTATTATTATTACGAATTTGTCTATTAGGCGAATTAGAAGTAGAAACAGACCCGGTTTGACTCACTTCTAATATTTTTACGTAACCTTGCAAGTATTTTATTAACTCGTCAAATGTGGGTATTTCGCTAATATTCTGCAACTCGAATCGTTGGCGAGTCTCGCTGTCCAAAACAATAAAAAATCACTAAGGTTGTGAATCGACAGCGACCGTAAAGCATTTACATTTTCATAAAAGGTATTCAATAAGCTTGATAGATTATCAAGTGATAGTTTATTTATTTGACTAGCAGTTACCAACTTGTCAACATACGCGGTAGCCAGAACACGCTTATTGTCGTACCTATCGAGCAAAGCCTCGTAAACAATACTATAATTCGCAGCCGTGACAGGTAATCCCTTCGCTATAGTTGCAGCGAAACCGCATAAGCATGAGTTTAGATATTGAAACTTTTCCGCATCGGATAGCGTAGCATTGTGGTGGATCAAAGCCACATAACTATCTTTAAAACTTTGCCAGTTTTCAATGCTCCCATCGAACTTTGGAATTTCTAGTTTAGGTAGTTTAACGTGTGGACTCTGAGTCTCTTTCACTGGACCACCAGCATTACAACTGCTACCCGCACCCGATAAGATTGAATCCTCGAATTCCACAACCGAAAAATACAACTCGTCAAACGCTAGTAAAGTTGCGTTATCAATAACGGATTTCGGACGCAAAGTTATTTCCAACTTATTTATACGGTCGTTGACCTCGACGAAATTTTCTTTTACCTTTTCGACCGATTTATATCTAGTGCGATACGACGATAGTTTAGATTTATCAGTGGTAGCAACTTTAGACAAATCGAACAATATTTGAATGCAAGAAAATTCATATTCACGCCTTTTAATTAGAGATTGTAATTCGGTTTCCATCTTCTCTGTCATTATTGAATCTAATTAATAACAATTAATAGATAATAAGATCAGACGAAACATAAACTAACCAAATACAAAGTTGCGTAAGCTATTATTAGTAGATTATTAACCAAGGGGATAAAGCATTGTCTTCTGTCGCGGGTGACGATTTAAATCGCAAGCGTAACGAAGGACTCGAGGTTTACTCCCGAGCGCAGCGAGGGTGTTAAAAACTTAAATCACGAGCGAAGCGAGGGATTTAAGACGAGCCCTGAGTGTAGCGAGTGATTTAAGTTCACCCAAGACTAAGACAGCTTTATCACCGAGGAAAATACTCTACTTTTCGTACCATTTGCGAAAAAATTAACACAATAATAATATGAGATAAGCATTTACTAAAAATAATGACAATTAAAAGTAAAATAAACTTCAGGTTTATGTATTTGAAGAAAACAAAAATGCGGCAAATTCCTATCCTAATATTTTTTTGTCGGAAAAGCAAAGGCATCAAGCTCATACGGCCTCGTCGGTTTTCGTAATTTTATTTAATAAACTGCATAAAAATGCGTATTCCTTTTTCAAAAAGATGTATAATGCTTTATATACAAACTCAATGGTGTAAACACAGATGTAGTTCAGTATAAATTTCGGTAAGTATTCCAAATTTAAATCACATTCTCTCCCTAGAGGATGAATGAAATTCAGTACAATTTTCTTTCCCTGTTTTTAACAGGTTAAAAATGACTATTGTTATGTTCGCTTTTTGTGGCATAGAATGTCACTTTTTTGAGCAAGTGGTACGAAAAATATATTACATGTTAGCAAGTAAGTATACCAAATTTGTAATGCTAGAACAACCTATTTGTGTGTCACCCACCTACTATCTGCAATTGCACACAAGTAGGTATAATGTATTTTTCGTACCACTTGCTCAAAAAAGTGACATTCTATGCCACAAAAAGCGAACATAACAATAGTCATTTTTAATCTGTTAAAAACAGGGAAAGAAAATTGTACTGAATTTCATTCATCCTCTAGGGGGAGAATGTGATTTAAATTTGGAATACCTACTTATCGAAATTTATACTGAACTACATCTGTGTTTACACCACTGAGTTTGTATGAAAAGCATTATACATCTTTTTGAAAAAGGAATACGCATTTATTATGCAGTTCTGATTATTAAATAAAATTACGAAAACCGACGTGGCCGTATGAGCTTGATGCCTTTGCTTTTCCGACAAAAAATAGTAGTCTAGGAATTTGCCGCGTTTTTGTTTTCTTTAAATACATAAACGTTAAGTTTATTTTAATTTATTTTACTTTTAATTGTCATTATTTTTAATAAATGCTTATCTCATATTATTATTGTGTAATTTTTTTCGCAAATGGTACGAAAAGTAGAGTATTTTCCTCGGTGATAAAGCTGTCTTAGTCTTGGGTGAACTTAAATCCCTCGCTACACTCAGGACTCGTCTTAAATCCCTCGCTTCGCTCGTGATTTAAGTTTATAACCCCCTCGCTACGCTCGGGAGTAAACCTCGAGTCCTTGGTTACGCTCGCGATTTAAATCGTCACCCGCGACAGAAGACACTGCTTTATCCCCTTGGTTAATAATCTACTATTATCCTATCGTTACAGAGAAAACGTTACAGTTAATTCAAAGTTTAAGTTTGGTCAGTTACGCACTTATTGAATAGGACGTAATCAGGAAATAAAACAATTGAATGTACCTAATTTCGTAAATAGAACCTAACAAATCTGTACCTAACTTAGATTCGAGCACACATTAATTAAATCTACTGTTCGACAACTAAGTTGCAAAATCAGCCTGTTCCTTACTTCCTTATAAAGGGTAAACTAGAATTTTGGACAACTATAGGATTGGAACCGATTAGATTATTTGAAGTTTTATGCTGACTAGTTCTTAGGTTAGGTATTATGTAGGTAGAAATGTTACTCGAACGTTCGCTCGGGTGGACCGCGCCACGACTGGTAGGTAGGTATGCTGGTTCGAACAACGAGCGACGATACGAGTTACGATACAATAATTACAAGATTATGAGTTTTGAAACAATGCAAGTAAACAAGATCGGCTATTTGATGTTTTATAAGTAACAAAATAGCATTGATTGTTTGAACTAGGAATATGACGATTATTTATATCTACCTACAAGTAAACTCTTGTTGATTTAGACTTGTAAGTGATTAATAAAAATGAGGACTTGTTCCTCACAGGAGGCACCATTTATGTTAGATACTCGCAAAGAAAGGCTGATTCTTCAACGTAGACATCGCGCAACGTAAATTTGACTACGCTTAATGAGCGAGGGAACCGTCGGGCCACCACCAGGATAAAGAATGGATGATCAGAAGGACTCACCACACCTCGCATGAAGAAATGTTCGCCGGCGATAAAGTCTGTGTTAATCTATCCTTTTCACGAGGGTCTTCACTAGAATCACACACAATTTACACTCGCGCGCGCTAGGAAGAAAACTCAAATCGCCATATTTTATTTCACAAGAAACGTTATTATGTTGGCGCCACTGTTTTCTCTCTCGTTCAGACAGTTCAGTTGGCAGGGCGCGAGGCGCGGCTTTGTAATAGGAAAGGAACATGTCATGGATAAGGATTCTTTGCCAGGATTGGCGTGTAGCCGTAACACTAGCTTTAATCCCACGACTTCGCTCCCGTGGAATAAATAGCCTGTAGGAAACATCAATGTTTCTGCCTCACTAGTTTTAATCCCACGACTTCGCTTCCGTGGAATAAATAGCCTGTAGGCAACATTAATGTTTCTGCCTCACTAGCTTTAATCGCACGACTTTGCTTCCGTGGAATAAATAGCCTGCAGGAAACATCAATGTTTCTGCCTCACTAGCTTTAATCCCACGACTTCGCTCCCGTGGAATAAATAGCCTGCAGGAAACATTAATGTTTCTGCCTCACTAGTTTTAATCCCACGACTTCGCTTCCGTGGAATAAATAGCCTGTAGGAAACATTAATGTTTCTGCCTCACTAGCTGTTAGATACTCGCGAAGAAAGGCTGATTCTTCAACGTAGACATCGCGCAACGTAAATTTGACTACGCTTAATGAGCGAGGGAACCGTCGGGCCACCACCAGGATAAAGAATGGATGATCAGAAGGACTCACCACACCTCGCATGAAGAAATGTTCGCCGGCGATAAAGTCTGTGTTAATCTATCCTTTTCACGAGGGTCTTCACTAGAATCACACACAAATTACACTCGCGCGCGCTAGGAAGAAAACTCAAATCGCCATATTTTATTTCACAAGAAACGTTATTATGTTGGCGCCACTGTTTTCTCTCTCGTTCAGACAGTTCAGTTGGCAGGGCGCGAGGCGCGGCAAATTTGTAATAGGAAAGGAACATGTCATGGATAAGGATTCTTTGCCAGGATTGGCGTGTAGCCGTAACACTAGCTTTAATCCCACGACTTCGCTTCCGTGGAATAAATAGCCTGTAGGAAACATTAATGTTTCTGCCTCACTAGCTTTAATCCCACGACTTCGCTTCCGTGGAATAAATAGCCTGCAGGAAACATTAATGTTTCTGCCTCACTAGCTTTAATCCCACGACTTCGCTCCCGTGGAATAAATAGCCTGCAGGAAACATTAATGTTTCTGCCTCACTAGCTTTAATCCCACGACTTCGCTCCCGTGGAATAAATAGCCTGCAGGAAACATTAATGTTTCTGCATCACTAGCTTTAATCCCACGACTTCGCTTCCGTGGAATAAATAGCCTGCAGGAAACATTAATGTTTCTGCATCACTAGCTTTAATCCCACGACTTCGCTTCCGTGGAATAAATAGCCTGCAGGAAACATTAATGTTTCTGCCTCACTATCTTTATTCCTGCGGCTTCGCTCCCGTGGAATATCCCGCAGGAAACGTATTTTTTTTTTTATTTAAAAAAGTAGCGCATGACTGAATAACTTGCGATGCTGATGGCGTAACTTTCTAAGGTGAAAGTATTAGCTATCGAAACGGTAGGAACTGCCAAAGATTACGTTTTTCAATAAGGTCAATTAACAAATAATTAAACCTCAATTTATTATTATTGGAGGACGCCTGTCTCAGCAGTGGAAAAGTTATAAAGCAGCTTAGGCTTAATATTTTTAGGAGATAAATAAGTGGACTATAGAAAACACAGTATGTTTATAAAACTTACAGGCACTGTCCTTTAAACTATTACTTTGTATTTTCCCAGCATCATAGGTGTTTTCACACTGCACAAACACCTAAGCTCAATATATTTTTGAACTAGCTCCTGCCAGCGGCTTCGCTCGCGTGTAAAGTGTTTTCTTATCCCAAGGGCACATTATACCGGGATGAAAAGAAGCCAATATGCTATTCTAGACTACATCTGTTCCAAATTTCATCCAGATCCGTTCAGAGCCTTTCTTGTGCGATTGAGTAACAAACACACATCCATCCAAACATTCCTCTTTTTAATATTAGTATGATTATAAAAATTCTCAGCGAAAGCTCGGCTTTTTTTTGCACCCAGTGTGTAGGTAATATCATTTCAGAATCACTCCATTTGTCCCTCTCTTTTACCTCAATAACCATTGCCAAAATCAGGTCAGTATTTTGCCAAAACTTCCGGGAAAACCCGTGAAAAGAAAACAAAAGAATTACATACATAAACTCACGCCTTTTTCCCATAGAGGTAGGCAGAAACTACAGAACGCCACCTGCTACGATCCTTACATACTTCTTTTGCTTCACACACATTCATACATCTAGTCATACACACACGCTGGTTATGGGTACTGCGCGCTTGGCCTTTCTGAAGAACATCACCTATAAGGTCTATATATGTCTTTCTAGGGCGTCCCCTCCCGGCGTTTAACAAACGAATTCTTTTCTACAATCCCTTGTTGTGTTCAATTTTATGATTTACATCGAAATAAATATAATAATGGATCTTAGTGATTGGGCATAAGCTTAAATCACCTTTAGAAATCTGGCAGGAGAGACCCACAAAAAACACTTTCTTCTAAAATGTTGCCAAGACGAGACCATATGGCTCGCACTGTTAAAAAGTTATCAGATCTCTTGAAGAGCCAAGTTTCTAACTCTACACGCCCTAACTTCTCAAAATCTAAAACTTATTCAAAATATTATGTGGCTTGGCCGTTTCGCTATATCTATATGGGATATTATAAATTGCATATCAAATAAATAATCGCCTATCAATACATACTCATCATTTATATTCTTATTTACATCTAATATCTTACTTCACTACAAATAAACTAAATGTTTAACAAAACTCAAACTGCAGATAAAACGAAATTATACATCAATATGACATTACTTTTTTCCTCATAGTGCAATACTGTTAAATTTATTTTTGTACAAAAATACTACATACATAGCATAAATACTGACTGCACAGCAAATTTTCCATATTTCATAGTCTATTTTAGTTGATCTACGAATAAATTATGGTCAAAGAATCAGTCCAAGAGCGAGCGAAGCGAGCTCGGGAACTTAGGGCACCCCGACACGGACAGGTTAGGTTCGAACGAGATGACGGGAGCTGAAGTGAGTCGTCATCTCGTTCGTTTTAGGTTACTTTTGACCCTGCAGACAGAAATAGGAGCCCTGCGCAGCGGGGCTACGTCGACTTATTCGAAAAATCGCTGTACGCTGCGAAAATAATTTGTAGTGTGTTGAGTTATATTTTGAGTTGAATATTTTGCTGTGCAATCAGTAATTTTGATGGGAATTCGGAATCTTATTGCGTAGAAAAAGGATATTTTTTGATTTGCGTTTAAATACTACCCTATCTATATCGCTATATTCGCCCGTGTCGTCATATGGGCGTCAGGTTATTTTTTTATCACTGTTCTTTACTTTTCTGTTACACAATAGTATATAAAGTGCTTTCCGAGGCACGGAGGAATCTCGCTATGTAAAGATGGTCACGCATCCACGGACCGAGACGTCGGCTAGCGTTGCTTAACCTTGAAGATTGACCCGTTCGGCTGTTATTATTAAGCCACGAGCTCCCTTACAATCTTCCATCCATTAATTTAAAAGGTGGGGGGGTGATTAACTAAAACTCTTTAATTATGTATTTTATTTTTTACTAGCTTCTGTTCGCGGCTTCGCCCACGTAAAATATGTTTTATCATCCCAAGGGAATACAAACCTAGGTCCTGTCCAGGGTCTCAAACTATCTCTATGCCAAATTTAATCAAAATCGGTTCAGGTGGTCCTTTTTTTGTGTTGGTGATCATCTAATGACTTCTCCCGCTCTGGTTGAAGCGGGAGGACATGTCAGACTTTTACTGACTAAAACCCACCCGTGTTCCTTCAGTTGTTTGTGCCAGGACCGCGGTAACACTCTTTCAAATTTATCCGCGACCAGAGATTAACCCCTACAACCTCATAAACTCACAAACTTTATCTCTTTATAATATTAGTATAGATTACAAGGAGGACTCCTTCCTCCTTCTATAAAAATTTTAAGACCTCTAGCTTCACAATTGGCGGGTGTAAAAGTTCTATGTTTTTGATCTTTTTACTATTGTTTGTGTACTAATACTAGCTTTCATACCAAATTTCAGCTTTTTAAGACTTTAGGAAGCGCCCTAAGAATTTTGATGATCACAGCACTCACTGTGATCATCAAAATTCTTAGGGCTGTGTTACAAAAGTCGGTGACGAAATCGGGTTTTTTCAAGTGGCCTTATTTATTCATTTATACTTTATTATACACCAAAAAAATACAGGAACAAAAGAAACTTAAAACTAAACATATACAATGGGCGACCTTATAGCTTGCCGCGATCTCTTCCAGGAAACCTGGAATGGATAGTGATTGCCTGGACATGACATGGGGTTGTCAGTGGTGTAACAATACCAACAAAGAACATACAGATACAATAATACTTAATAAAAAACACAAATAGATAATTATATAAGCTATAAAATAAATACATACATATTTAAATTATAAACAATGAAAGAAAAAAAAATACGTATGACAATCATAGACAAAATATATGACAACAAACTAAGACATCGATTACAGCGATAAGTAATGTTCCTTGATGAGTCTTTTAAATAGGCAACGACTGTGCACGTTTAATTGGGTCAGGCAATGCATTCCACAGACGAGCAGCCTGGACAGTAAAAGATTTGTCCATGAAAGTTGAGGAATGCATTGACATTTTGAGTCGCAAGTTAACTGATGACCTTAGAAATTTCGTGTGGGAATCGCAGATAAACTGAAAACGATCCTTGAGGTAAAGAGGGGTGGAAGGAGTAAAGAGCACATTAAACAAAAGACGAACACAGAAGAAAGAGTCCCTTAATTCCAATGTTGACTATAATACTATCTTATTAATATAATAAATCCGAAAGTTTAGATGGATGTTTGTATGTTTTTTACTCAATCACGCTAAAACGGCTGAACGATTAGATATAGACAGATTATTGTCCGGAATAGCACATAGGCCATGCCACTTTTCATCCCGGTATAATGTTCCCTTGCTGTATTTGCATATGACGCCATAAAAAAAAAACATAAAAAAAGGGAAAATATGCGTCACATTCAAGCAAACTGACTATCGCTCAGCATAATGCTGTGACTCGTGTGTGCGGCTAAATCTTTTCATAGTATGGGATCCACCACATTTATGTTTAAAAATGATACAAACATAGTTTTAGCAAAGAAACACAATCTCTATAAATAAATTTTGCAAAATATATACAAAAATAAGGGACAATAAACACACATAAATCTTTGAAAGGGAAAAGAAACAAAATAAATAATTCTTTATAGAGCTATTTTCTTCAGTCCAAATGTGATTTATTTGGGTAGGTACTTAATATTTTATCACAATATTCTACGATAAGGCCCGAGTTTGACTTACCTGTGTCCTTTTTTTATATTGATAGGTATATAAATAAACGGCAACCTATGAATTTATGTATTTTCGGATGATATTTATATCTGTATTTTTGTTGATCAAGTCCAAATCAAATAATTTATTACAATTAGACCGGTAAAAGGTACCATTGAATGACAAGTCAACAACTAGCTGTTACCCGCGACTTCGTCCGCGTCTAACTCGTAATTTTTTTATTTTATTTTCTCACAGTAACTGGGATTTTTTCCGGGATGAAACGTAGCCTATGTTAATCCTTGTAACATCATCTACCAGTGAGAGTCCTGTCAAAATCGGTTGAGCTGTTTCCAAGATTAGCCGGAAAAACAATCAGACAAACATATATTAAACAAACAGACCGATATAATATGAAAAATAAACTGACATACCATCAGGTGAGATAGTGGTCAAGCGCAAGCCTATTGTGAATAAAAAATAAATAAATAAATAACTCATGTAAGTTAAAATCGACAGTGGCGGCCATAAGACACCATATTTATGTTTGCAAACGTACCTATGTAATATTATGTACAAACAGTTAGTTGTTTGAACTAATATAGTTTAGATTAATGACAAATTAGTCGCGCCCAAATAGTTTGCAGTGCTGGTCTGAAGGGAGAGCAAAGTTTGGTGCCTAATGACCGTCAGCCTCTGGGCTGTTATTAATCTGTATTAAATAATGTAGGTTAGTGTCGTTACGTGTCCGACGCCTCTAGAAGAAAGTTGTTAGTTATTGTTAGTTATTGGACCTTGTAAAATATCTATTACTGAAACGGTAAGTTTTTTTTTTAATAAAGATTTTGATTTATTTGTCATAATAACAAGAGGAGCTCGTGGCTAAATAATAACAGCCGCACTGGTCAATCATCAAAGTTAAGCAACGCTTGACGAGGTCGGTCCGTTGATGGGTGACCATTTCAACATACCGAGTTTCCTCCGTGCCTCGGAAAGCACGTTAAGCCGTTGGTCCCGGCTGTCATTTGAAGATCTTTGACAGTCGTTACGGGTAGTCAGAAGCTTGAGATCTGACACCAGTCTTGCCAAGGGGTACCGTGTTACCCAGTTGCTGGGATGTGGAGGTCAGATAGGCAGTCGCTCCATGTAAAACACTGGTACTCAGCTGAATCCGGTAAGACTGGAAGCTGACCCCAATATAGTTGGGAAAAGGCTAGGCAGATTGATTGATTGTCATTATAACATGTCCCGATTCACTCAGAGCGGGAGATCTCAATGGACAATCGCCCAAACAAAAAAAAAAACGGCCAAGGGCGAGTCGGACTCGCGCACGAAGGGTTCCGTACCTTTATCGCAAAAAACGGCATAAAAATCACGTTTGTTGTATGGGAGCCCCACCTAAATATTTATTTTATTCTGTTTTTACCCGACTGCCGAAGGAGGGTAATGTGTTTATCAGTCTATGTATGTATGTATGTTTGTTCCTATGTGGCGTTCCAGAGACCAAACGCGTTGGCCGATTTTGATGATTCATACGTCAATCGATTCGTCTTAACCCTGCGAGTGTCATAGGCTACGTTAAAATTGGATAATAGAAAAATGGCGGATTTTGGGCGCCATATTGTGGGGGTCCAAATATTTGTTTTCTTCCAAACCCATCGTGTGGGGTATCAAAATAAAGGGTTTTAAGAGGTGATTTCAAAAATATATAACACTTATATGTTTAAATGTATCTAATTCGAAAAAAACTTAACTAAAAAGTTATAAATAAAAAAAGTTAAATCAAAAATTCAAAAAACCCGACTGCTTCAAAACCGAACTAAAAAGACGTAAACAAGGAAAAAATCATGCTGTACAGGCGGAGGATACACCAGATTTTGGTCAGCCAGCCCGTGAATATGTATCCTCCGACTGCACAGCATGATTTTTTCCTTGTTTACGTCTTTTTAGTTCGGTTTTGAAGCAGTCGGGTTTTTTTAATTTTTGATTTTTAGTATTTGTTGTTATAGCGGCAACAGAAATACATCATGAGATACAGCCTGGTGACAGATAGACAGACGGACTGCGGAGTCTTAGTAATAGGGTCCCGTTTTTACCCTTTGGGTACGGAATCCTAAAAAGGGACTTTAGACTAATAAATGCAATAAGCTCCTGCTCCTTCATAACGGTCGTGCCAGTGCAGATGTTTAGTTTCAGCATGCTAAATTGCATAGCAGTGAAATCACTACTATTGACATGCGTCTATGCCGTGGTTCCTTCAAAGACAATTAAAAAATGAGGCCATCCTTTTTTAACGACTCCAAAAAAGGGAGAGATATAATAATAATTCAAACTAAAAAGTGCAAATTTACTTTAGTAACGGTGTCGGTGTCGAAAAAAGATAAAAACATGAGGTACCGAAGACTTTGACTTGCACATTGCACTTTTTAGTGTTTTGCTTTTGAAATCAGTTTATTTTTTGTGACAATGTTTTTCTAATTGTGACAACACTAAAAAAACCGGCCAAGTGCGAGTCAGACTCGCGCACGAAGGGTTCCGTACCATTATCGCAAAAACGGCAAAATTATCACGTTTGTTGTACGGGAGCCCCATTTAAATATTTATTTTATTCTGTTTTTAGTATTTGTTGTTATAGCGGCAACATAAATACATCTTCTGTGAAAATTTCATCTCTCTAGCTGCCACGGTTCATGAGATACAGCCTGGTGACAGACAGACAGACAGACGGACCGCGGAGTCCCAGTAATAGGGTCCCGTTTTTACCCTTTGGGTACGGAACCCTAAAAACTGGAGGTTGGTAAATTACCGCTATTGACATATTAAATACAACAGCTGTAATTGGATGTATAATCTGGAGCACTTAATTACTAAATTAATCTAAAATGAGAGCAAGAATACATACCCAGCACCAGTTCCTTCATATAATATTATTTCAACATAATATTCCCCACCAGGATGTCGAACTTATGTTTTATGAATAAAACAACATGTGGCGTACCGCGTCGATGGTGAATTAATTACAGACGCAGCTGTGAAAGGATTTAACGCAGATTGAGTTCCCTTATCAGACCGCATAATCAGCTTGTGGCTATGTTGTATACCTACCCTCGTTCATGCATAATACACGGTACGCTGATATAGCTCCTGTGAGTGACACACCGCTGAATAGTATTTTTATTAACGTTAAATTACACAGGTTTCTTCAAATTGAATTTGCTCAAAGGGCGATTCTAAAATTTATGCATTTTTAATTAGCCCTTGCCGGCAAAAGAGGGGTGTTAAAAGTTTCACGTGTGTTGCTGTGTATCTGTGTATCTGTGTGTCTGTCTGTGGCATCATAGCGCCTAAACGGATGAACCGATTTCGATTTTTTTTTTTGATTGAAAGGTAATTTTGTTGAGAGTGTTCTTAGCTATGTATGAATAAAATCGGTTCAGCCGTTCAAAAGTTATGGGCGTTTTACTGTTTGAATCGGGGTGTTTTCGCAAGATAAATGGTTCGGGGGTTTTTTAAATGTTGAAATTTTACTTGTAAACGTAGAGATTATCCAACCGCCCTGCTGTACTCTGAAACCCAAGTCCTCACTGTGCGACAGCTCTTCATTTTGCGTGTAGTTTTACGCCGTCACTCCATCCTACTGCTGGACTCAAACATCCTTCTAAGGCGTCGAGGTCGTCTGACCTGTGACACCGTCTAATGTCGTTCCGCATTCTCTAGTCGCCCTTACTTAGTCCTATGCGCTTTTCTTTATAATAAAGTAAATCGGTTAATTGATATTTACACGTTGTCAAGTTTGCGCTGAAAGAAAAGCTGAATTGGTTGCAGAATTTATCTTAGGGCGATGCGGAGGATGTTCTTGCGGTCGCCTCATGAGTGCCTGGGAAAGGTACTCTAGGGGTGATCGTAGGGGTATCTTCTGTTTGGTTGGGATATCTTCTGTAATATGATAGGTACCTATACAGTAATTGATTTTGCACATGGCGTGCATTGATATATTGATACTCGTACATACATAAAATAATAAATACTAATGAGCAGATTGTGTTTCTCATTGGTTTTGGTGGTAGTGGTCTTGGAGACTATTCTTGTAATTTCAAAAAGGATAATATTTTTGTGTTCACCAAAAATCTAAAGGTACATCTAAAATACTGATCGTGCACCAAATATTTGTTGATCTACGAATAAATTATGGTCAAAGAATCAGTCCAAGAGCGAGCGAAGCGAGCTCGGGAACTTAGGTTACTTTTGACCCTGCAGACAGAAATAGGAGCCCCGCGCAGCGGGGCTACGTCGACTTATATGAACATATTTTGGTGCACATTCAGTATATTTGGTGGAACACAGGCAAAATTAGGTAAATGAAATGAGAATAAATTGAAGTACTTTTAAATACCATCCTTTTAAAAATTTCAAGTTGCATGTAATAAATTTGTTTGTTTAGTAAAGCAATCTGTTTTACGTTGATAATTAAAGTATCTTACGGTAATTACTGAGTCACTAACATTTAAGTTGTAATATTCAATGGTTACGAGGAACTTTGACTCCTGAGATACAAGTATCTTTTTACTTAGTTTAGGAGCCAGCTGTTCAAACTGATTCTGACCACCTTTTGTACAAACGTTTAGTGTATAATTAACCTTGTGTTACTCTTTTCTTAAAATATATTTATTTTTGTTTTGTTTGTTTGATAAAAGCGAGAGCAGTGGTGGCCCAGTGGTAGCGGCCGCGACTTACAAGTTGTAGGTTTTGAGTTCAAGCCCAGGCTCAATAAAAAAATATCGAAAAATATTAATTTTTATTAAATTATTTTTAGTAAATTATTTCATCACCACTGCTCTCAAAGCGGTGAAGGAAAACATCGTGAGCAAACCGGCATGTCCTAGAACCAAAAATTCGAAGTCATGTGACATCCACCAACCCGCACTGGGCCCGCGTGGTAGATTACGGCCCATTCCCTCTCACAGAGGGGAGGCCTGAGTCCCAGCAGTGGGCCCATTAAAAGGCTGATGATGATGATGATGATGATGATGATAAAAACTTATGTAGGTAGCAGTGAGAGGCTATTGATAGATCACAGCAGCTCAGCTCCTTTAAACATGAGTAAGGACACCCAGGACACAGATATTTCGGAGGAATGGGTGAACAGTCCACAAGAACGGGCTATTCCTGTCAGAACCTTTGAAAACAAACCAAAACAATTTGTTAAGTTACCTATTTGTAGTCATGTTTATTAAAATGCTTGCTTCTGCCAGTGGCTTCAACCGCGTGGAATTCGAAAATTATCTCGAAGGAACATATTCCCGGAACAAAATGTATCCTATATGCTATTCTAGACTATGGTCTATCTCTGTGTCAAATTTCATCCAAATCCGTTCAGCCGTTCTGGCGTGATTGAGTGACAAACATACACACATCCATCCAAACTTTCACATTTATAATATTAGTAAGATTGATATTCAGACTTCCTTCTGAAGTTCTTGCTATTAAATAAAATCTTTGCAGTTACCTAATCATGTTTAAATGTTCACCTTGCATCAATGATATTCAAATAAACAGATATGTTATAAGCGCTCGCAATGTGAAGACTCGAATAGGAGGCAATTGTAGCCTTTAGTCTTTAGTTTATGTCACCCTTGGCGTAGAGCAATACGCTTTGTTGAAACAAACACAAAATTTAAAAAATGCCATCGTGTGTATTTAGAAAGTGTACCAATTATAATACCAAATTACATAAAACAGAAGGGATCTCATATCATATGTAAGAACGCAATACACCTCAATTTACAAATTTATTTCAATTTGTTTTCCTAATATTCTGATAATTGGAGGTTAGAAAAAAAAATACATTGGTAGTCAGAATAATGTTTGTTTACATTCACACGCAAGTGACAAACACTAGCTGTCTCTTTTTTTCTTGTTGGTTTTATCATGCCATCCCTTTCGACTTGTAGTGAAATGTCAGATGAATGAAAAGTGTGTAGGTATGTGTGCTGCCGCTGCTGCGCGGAACACTTTTTTCAATTGTTTTGTGAGTGTATAACGTATCTGTTTATTTGAATATCATTGCCTTGCATTAATATAATTGCAGGTTCATTAAAGCTTAACATTTTAGACCCACTTTTGACCCACACGGCGATGGTAAAGCTTATCTATATGTATTTTTTTTATTTTTTGGAAGAATTCCGCCACATCATTCCCAACCACTGCAACTCTTGATAGCCACAGTCGACAATAGTGACAACCAGAAGCAATATTCAAAACACAGATATAAATGTAACTAGATGAAGCGATTGTATGTACTTCACGTGTCAAAAACCGGAATAAAATTACGATCAATTATCGTAGTTTGAGCTAATCATTTAGCCGACGCATTGAAAACGTTTTCTTTCATTGATAAGTAAATTTGTTTTTAAACTGTTTGTGAAAAAAAAGCCACGCTTGGTTTTTAACCGACTTCCCAAAAAGGAGGAGTTTATCAATTCATATCAAAAGTTTTTTTATGCTTTTACTTTAGAACTTTTTACTGGGTGAACCGATTTTGATGATTCTTTTTTTATTTGAAAGCTGGTGCGGTTTTTCATCAACATCTGATGAAGAACTTCCGAGATATACATCAGAACTCTTCAATAAATGACGGCAAAACACTCAGCTGCAACCGCATTTCTGTTTATTGTTTAAACATAACATCACACTGGTCCGTTCTAAAGGGGTGTAAACAGCTGTTCACCTTGGTATACTCTTACTCCACCGGTTTTGTTGAGTTTCATGCGATTCAGTAAGGCTTCCCTTTGGGCATAATTGGCACCTAGCCTATAGAAATGGTAATTATGTATCACAACTGAAAAGTGAAAATAAAAAACGTTTTTTATAAAAAATACAACCGACTTCCAAATAAAAACATTAAAAGTGAAAAATAACTTCAATTTCGTTAGTTGGTATCAAAAAACGAAGAAACGAAAACAAGAAGCACAAAACGTTTTGGGGACACTTTCATTATGCATACAGCTAGTATTATATTATCTGTGGTACAGCTAAGGAGTGGAATTCCCTGCCTGCCGGAGTCTGTGTTTCCCGATAGCTACAATCTAGGGGTCTTTAAGTCAAGAGTGAATAGGTTTTTTCTAGGCAGGCGTGCTTCACCGTCGACCACATCATCGCTTACCATCAGGTGAGATAGTGGTCAAGTGCAAGCCTATAGAGGATAAAAAAAGAATACCGACTTCTATTTGAAAATCGGTTGTATTTTTGTAAAAATGTTTTTTTTCATACAGATGACTTGCGTTATCTAGTTAGATTTATGTCTGTGGTTCATAATATAATTTGTACTTACAGATACTTCCTTCTACCAAAAAGTTAAACTCTTTATAATTATAGTGATTCCATGATTCGAAGGCATTGAATTCCACATCCATGACTAGTTCTAAGTTTTTAGTATCTCTGGAGCGTTTTTAATTACTTATCTACGCTCATCGCCATCATACACTCGGCAGACCACCTCATACAAAGATGAGAGCAAATAAAATGTACCATCGCAACTTTATTTGATAAAACACTCTGGACAGCCGTAAAAGCGTTTAACTGTCTCGTTAAATGGAATCGTAAAATTTAGTGCTTATTTGTTCGGAAAACGTATTGGTGTTGGACGGTACTGGGTCTCTAGGACATCTTACTATGTTTTATCCAATCTGGAGAGTAATTGCGTAATACACAAATTCAAACAATGCTTTTCATTTTTAACCAACTTACCAAAAAGGAGGTTCTATGTTCGACTTTACCAATTTTTTTCGTTATGGACACCGACTTCCAAAAATAAGCTTATTTTTCACTTTGTAGTTTTCTTATTTGGAAGTCGGTACTATTTTTTTAGAAAAAGTATTTTTTTTCACTTTTTAGTTGTACCTACCTAATAGGCAAGTAGTTAAGTAAGATATAATGCCGGAATAGATTAACCGAATATCATGAAATTGTACTGTACACATCTGCGTACCCCGTTTAGAGCGTACTGGCGTGATGTTATGTTATGAAATGGAATAAACAATAAACAGCGACATGCGATTGCAGCAATCCCGAGAGATTTGCTAGAGTTATTTATTGAAGAGTTCTGTTGTATATCTCCGAAGTTCATCAGATCTTCTCCAAATTAAAATGGGACCAATTTCGAAAAATACACTTTAAAAAAAATTAAAAAACTTTCAAAATCGCTCCTCAATTGACGGAGATATAGGTGATCATAAAAAAAAAACAATTTATATTACTCATTGCGTTTTTATATTTAGACGAATTTAAAAACATTTATGAAGCAGGCGTAGGAAGCATATGAATTATTTAATTTTACCATCCCACTACTGGGCCTCCTGACCTGCCCTCGGTGCCTGCATGCAGCCTTAGTGAAGTATGTGTAAATTTAAAATTGAGTTTCGTATGCGTTCCACATCCTTCTTTGACAAATTTAACTCATTCCTATCTTCTAAATAAATAAATTTAAAACAAACAAAAAAAAAGTTTTACTGAATCTAATGTTATTGAATATTTAAAATGACAAAATTTCAATTTAACAAATTAGAATATAATAAATAAATAAATACTTTGTCAAATAAAATCCTTCTTCCTCTCTCCTAATTTTGCAGTGCCCGACAGGGTCCACAATGGTCTAAATTTGTAACCTGCCATCTAAGTTCTCATGTGGAAGCAATTAATGTATTGTGTATTGAATATGTTTTACGATTCAAGCAGTTCGGTTGTAGAATGTATTTGGTGTTACCGAAAGAAATAAGATGTACTCAAAACACTGCCAGCGTTTAAGAAAAGTAAAATTTCAAAATTTAAAAACCCCCGACTCATTTATCTTGCGAAAACACCCCAATTCAAACAGTAAAACGCCCATTACTTTTGAACGGCTTAACCGATTTTATTTAAACATAACTAAAAACACTCTCGATAAAATCACCTTTCAAACAAAAAAAACTAAATTAAAATCGGTTCATCCGTTTAGGCGCTATGATGCCACAGACAGACACACATATACACAGATACACAGACACACAGATACACAAACACACAGATACAGCAACACACGTGAAACTTAGCGCGTAAAGGAGCATTACCTTTAACTATAATTGTTATTATTTTCCTTTGAAAGGAAGAAAGAAAATGATTTATTTTGACCCGCACAGGAGACACGAGAAATAAGCAAAAAATTAAACAATAATCAAAATAAAACCAAAAAAGAGACCTGAGAGACCAAAAAGGCTCCTATCTCAGCATGTGCAGCGATATCCAAAAAGGATATAACGTTGCGCTGATATTCTGACAAGGCCCACCCCTTTCTCTGTCTTATATTCGAAATTTATTAGTATATTTAGATATGTAGTTAGGTATGTATATATAGTTAGTATGTATAAGTAAGTAATATTATTTATGATCTATTGTACACTGACAACCCTAAATTCTCCTCCTATAGTTCAGTCCATCCAAAGATTGTCTGTAAGAGATTGCCCTGTGCGATAAGATCGCCCATTGTTTACTTTGAATATGTTTGTCCTGTAGGTATGTTTTTTTTGTGGTGTTCAATAAATTATAATAATAATATGTGCTGCCATCAACGATGCCGTGGAAGTGGTAATGTTTTGGGCCAAACAAATTTGCATGACTGTCGTACCGGCGACATGAAGCAGAAGACTGCTTGACAAAAGCTTTTCTCTATATCCGACTGCCGAAGAAGGGTTATCTGTTTATTAGTCTGTGTATGTTTGTTCCTATGTAGCGTTCTAGAGACCAAACGCGTTGGCCGATATTGATGATTCTTACGTCAATCGACTCGTCTTAACCTTGCGAGTGTCACTACTTACATTAAAATTGTAAAATAGAAAAATGGCGGATTTAGGCCGCCATATTGTAGAGGCCCAAATTTTTTATTCTTCCACTCCATCGTGTGGGGAATCAAAATAAAAGGTTTTAAGAGGTGATTTCAAACATATGTTATATATGTTAACATGTACCTAATTCGAAAAAGAAATGTTAACTAAAAAGTTATAAATAAAATAAGTTAATTAAAAAAACAAAAAAACCGACTGCTTAAGAGGCAAACTAAAAATACGTAAACAAGAAGAAAATCATGCTGTGCAGTCGGAGGTTACGTGTATGTCAGCCAGCTCGCGAATATGTGAAAATGAACACGAAATTGGTGGTTGAAGGAAACAAAGAAAAAGCTAATACATACTTACATCATGACTAAACAAAACCCATAACGAAAGTATTAATTGGAATAGTTGGCGATTGGAATGGATAATTTCAGGGGTTCAACGGGGAATTGAAGTTTCCATACCACAAGTAAAATTTCAAAATTTCAAAAACCCCCGACCCGACATTTATCTTGCGATAACACCCCGATTCAAAAAGTAAAACGCCCATAACTTTTGAACGGCTGAACCGATTTTATACAAACATAGTTAAGAACACTCTCGACAAAATAACCTTACAATAACAAAAACTAAATCCAAATCGGTTCACCCGTTTAGGCACTATGATACCACAGACAGACACACAGATACACAGCAACACACGTGAAACTTATAACACCCCTCTTTTTCCGGCGGGGGTTAAAAACAAACTCTTTCATTTACCTGAAGGGGACGGACACTGGTGCAAAAATAATTAACCTATAGTTAGCGTTTCATTTCTTATTGGACACGTGTCGTGTAGATAATATCTAGCAGTGTGACGTCATTATGTGTTACTTACTATCTACCTGTAGTCCTAAGTGCCTGAACCTGTGTGAAGCTGATATGCTTCAGTAAACCTTTATTATAGCGATAGTGTACCTGTATTGTTCTAACGCGTGTAAGGATATGATCGATACAATGGTTCTCGATATTACATTGTATTATCGAGTAGGTTTCTAGGTGAATTGTTTGATCTATGATGTTCTACGATGTGAAATGATATTACCTAATCGGTAAGGTTCGCATGGAGACAAAAACTAACTAAAAGTAATGTGTTTGTGAATATAATTTGATGGTTAATCGCATTTCGATAATACCTGAAAGCGACGTGACATTTTTTTTTCGAGGTTTTGATTTTTCTGTTTTTATAAGCTCTACAGTACGTATGTATGTATGGAAGTGTGTTAAAGCAGTTATCCTCAACCGATTAAAATTAAATTTTGCATACACGTTTAGTTTGGATAACAATGCATGTTTAGCTAAATGACATCATTCTAAATCCAATATGGCGGACAGCCTAAGATGGCGACTAGTTATTTTTTGTGCACTGCCATGAAAAGTTTAAAAAAAATATTTTAATGAATAATTTTATTTCTATATATTCAAATAAACATATATGTTATAAGCGCGCGCATTGTGAAGACTCGAATAGGACACAATTGTGATCTTTAGTCTTTAGTTTATGTCACGCATGGCGAAGAGCGATAGGCTTTGTTGAAACAAAACCAAAATAAATAAATGCCATCGTGTGTATTTAGAAAGTGTAACAATTATGATACCAAAGTAAATTAAACAGAAGGGATCTCATACCATTATGTAAGTACGCAATGGTGTATTGCAATTATAATTACAATTTACTAATTTATTTCAATTGTTTTCCTAATATTCTGATATTTGGAGGTTAGAAAAAGCAAAAACATTGGTGGTCAGAATAATGTTTGTTTACATTCACACGCAAGCAACAAACACTAGTTGTCTCTTTTTTTCTTGTTGGTATCAAGCCATCCCTTTCGACTTGTAGTGAAATGTCAGATGAATGAAAAGTGTGTACGTGTGCTGCCGCTGCTGCGCGGAACACTTGTTTCAATTGTCTTGTGACTGTATAACGTGTCTGTTTATTTGAATATTATTGATTTATATTCATTTTGTTGCTCTTAGACAAAGTGAGATTTTATCAGTTATAGTGATTATTGATTAAATTGATTACTTGATATTTCGATAGTGGATGTCAATCACATACATTTTGGAGTTTTGGACGATCCCATCACTAATAGGGAAAGCCTTATCAGTCATAGAATGGTCATTCAATCTCTCTGGGTTGACTAATCTATAGCCAGTTTTACTCCATTTGTGATATCAATACACATTTAAATAATCCCATTTTACAGCCCGTTCAACCGATTTTGACTTCTATTGCGTTGGTGATATATGACAAATGGCAGCTGTAGTAAACAGTTGGTTTTGGTAACCGGTTTATGCTTTTTATGTCATCCTTATGTTTACGGGATAGAACTCAAAATCGGTTGACCGGACTGTAAAAAAGGGTTGTAGAAATTTCTAATGTTATTTCAAATGGAGTATATCTTAATGGGTTTGGGGCTTCGATAAAGAATACACCTAGATTCCCGGTCAGCGCTTCATAAACGGGCCGAAAAATTGGGCCACAAATACGTTTGTGGCCCTATTTCAAAATTAGTATGGTCCAATCATAGCCAACATTAATACGTTAAAAATTCCGCAATGTGCGTTCAAAAACTGTGAAAATAACCACCGTAACACCTTGATTTTGGAAGGAATATCTTTTTTCGGTAAGTTTATATCATTAAGTGTTTTTCTAATAGTAAAAACCGAATTAAATAGAAAATATGAATCATTTACCAAATATTATGATTGTTTGACCAACGTTTGCGTCGACAAAGCGAACGCGCCAACTATTGTAACAAACATTGACTGTTCTGGAACAGAGAATGCATGGAGTAGTTTGTAAAGCTATTTTTTTATAACTATAAAAAAAAAAAAAATATGTTAGTTATTGTATACTAAGTAGAATTCTTAGAATTACCTAAACACAATTGGCGTCAGTTTTAAAGATAAGTTTTGTATGGGATCCTCTATCTAGGTGTATCCTTTATCGAAGGTTTGGGGTCTTCTATAAGACATGTTGCCGCCTTTTAGACTTCTCTAACAGTCTTTATCTGAGAAGTAGGATATTTAAACAACAAAAATACATAGTTATTTTTTAGGGTTCCGTACCCAAAGGGTAAAAACGGGACCCTATTACTTAGAACCCCGCGATGCGTCCGTCTGTCTGTATGTCCGTCTATCACCAGGCTATATTAATTTTAAAGCTTTCGCGTTTCATAATTGAAAACAATATATCACGGGCATTTAACGCGATGATTTCGTTTATTTATTTGCCTTTGATTTGTCAACAGGCTGTATCTCATGAATCGTGATAGCTAGACAATTGTTTTTTTCACAGATGATGTATTTCTGTTGCCGCTATAACAGCAAATACTAAAACAGAATAAAATATACATCTAAGTGCGGCCATACAACAAACGTGATTATTTGCCGTTTTTTGCAATAATGGTACGGAACCTTTCGTGCGCGAGTCCGACTCGCTCTTGGACATTTTTTTCCATTTAACCTTTATTTGGATAAAGTGTTTTACATTCTAATGCCAGTAGATAAAAGCAATTAAGTGCTGGCTTCCCCCTTTTACCCGGCAATATTACCAGGCGTCCCCGATAATTTCTACCTCCACTGCGTATATTCCTAACCCTGATATTTTTCCAGCGGGTCACTGAACCGATGGTTTAATGCTGTCAATTTGTTAACGATCTATAATAGGTACAGTGGACATAATGTTTTATTCATGCACAAACGATTCTCTGTTGTTTTGTTTTTGTTTACAAGAGCCACATGCATTGAAAGCGGTGTAGAATTTGTAAAACCTGATTTGAAAAGTAGGAATGGAACAAATCTAAATAAGATTGCCAAAATAAATTAAAAAAACCGGCCAAGTGTGAGTCGGACTCGCGCACGAACGGTTCCGTACCATTATCGCAAATCACGGCATAAAAATCACGTTTGTTGTATGGGAGCCCAGCTTAAATATTTATTTTATTCTGTTTTTAGTATTTGTTGTTATAGCGGCAACAAACATCATCTGTGAAAATTTCAACGTTTAGCTATCACGGTTCATGAGATACAGCCTGGTGACAGACAGCTTTTGGGTACAGAAACCTAAAAAGCAAAAATAAAGTTATTTGAAAGTCAAACATCTGGCTAGCCTTTTCCCAACTAGAGAAAACTTTTGATGTCAACTTCTACTCTAACCGAATGCAGCTAATTATTTCAAACATAGACAGAAACGTTGCAGGTTGAACGTTTTTAGTAGGCACCAAAGTCCTGTTTTCTCTAAGTATCACTTACAAAAACTCAGTCGTAAAATACAGTCGAAATGAACTCTTAACCCTTTCGGATCGACAAAAAAATATAAAATTATTAGGATTTTAAAATCCATCTGGTAACGCAGTAACAGCCTATATATAGTCTGGGATTTGGCGTAATTATAATACTTACGTAATTATAATGTCTTCAATATTGCACTATCCTGATTACATCTCAGTGATCAGAGATCCTAAGCCCTTAATAATTAATTACAATCTCGGTTGTTATTATAACTTAATTTAAAGGCTACCCACCGAGCAACACCGTGTTGTTTGCGGTTGGTTTGACGACAACCTAGCAATTAAAGCATCGAGCAACAATAGCTGTGGATTTGAGCAATAAGCTTGCTTCAACATGGTAATAATTAATAACAAACAACTGGGCTATGATGTACAGCAACCGTTTGATTAATATTTAGATGGTATACCTTATAATTAAGTGGAAATGCGGTCCAACTGAATTTCCTAAATAAAAAGTCATAATTGAAGGTTTGGATCTCGCCTATTTCCACCACCAATATTAGACCAAAATAAAAGATATTTCTTAACCCGAAAAAGAAAGATATATACTATGCCCCTATTTTTTTCCTTTTTGATGATATATTATCTTTAGAAGCACTAGAATACTCAATAGATGCTCAAAACTGGGCTGTCAACAGAGGGCTAGTGTACAAATTTGACAATTACAAATGAAAAATGGAAAACATAAGCGCAGTATATATCTCTCTTTTTCAGTTTATGGAATATCTTTTAAATTGGTTCAATATTGAAGGAGGAAATAGGCGAGAGCCAAACCTCGAATTTTAACTTTTTACTTAGGAATTTCAATCGGATGTCTGCGACCGCATTTCCTGCTAAGATAGTAAGAAATCGGTTCATATGTTGTTAGTATATTGACTTTTTGACAGTTTTAAACGCTGATACTCATAAGATTGACCCATTGTCTCGGCCCTTAAGTGCCTACCAATCATGTAAAATAACTAAGTTTCCTGAAACGCCTTGTACTTAACTCAATTAAGTAGAAAATTTAGTGCATCAAGTATTAAGTCCTCCTATGTACAGTACAACTATTTTCTAAATGTCCCTCGGCAAACTTCGTGTTTCGTCTTACCGTTTTCCTGATAAGTATAGGACATGGCATAAATCTATACTTATATACTATATTATAATATTATAAAGCTGAAGAGTTTATGTCTATCTTTTAAGATTGACTCACAATAGCAGCCGCCCCCACCGGTAGAAACAATAGTTGGTTACATTCAAAACTGGCCAAGTGCGAGTCGGACTCGCGCACGAAGGGTTCCGTACCATTATCGCAACAACGGCAAAAAATCACGTTTGTTGTATGGGAGCCCCATTTAAATATTTATTTTATTCGGTTTTTAGTATTTGTTGTTATAGCGGCAACAGAAATACATCATCTGTGAAAATTTCGACTGTCTAGCTATCACGGTTCATGAGATACAGCCTGGTGACAGACAGACAGACAGACAGAGAGACAGACGGACCGCGGAGTCTTAGTAATAGGGTCCCGTTTTTACCCTTTGGGTACGGAACCCTAATAAAGTAGTATATTATTTCTTATTCAAATAAATAGTTCAACAAATTGGCAGTTAGGTAGGATAGGGTAGGGTAGGTAGGTAGGTAGGGTAGAGAAGGTAGGGTAGGGTAAGTAGGGTAGGGTAGGGTTAAATGATAAATGATAAATGATAAATGATTTATTTCTGTAAGTTGGTTTGAACAAACACTTTTACATGTCGATCATATTTTTTAAAACTAGATGAGGTCGGCGTTTCCTATCTGACTACTCTGAGAAGAAAGGCCGAAACAAACTCAGAGGTCAGAGGTAGGGTAGGGTACGTTAGCTAGGGTAGGGTAGGGTTATTAGTAGAGTACGGGTAGGCCAGTTGACGGGAGCGAAGCCGCGGGGGTCAGCTAGTAATATATTATATATAATAATAATATTAATATAATATTATAAAGCTGAAGAGTTAGTTTGTTTGTTTGAACGCGCTAATCTCAGAAACTACTGGTTGGAATTGAAAAATTATTTTTGTGTTTGATAGTCCATTTATCGAGGAAAGTTATAAGCTATATAACATTACGCTACGACTAATAAGAGCGGAGCATAAATGAAAAATGTTGCAATAACGGGAAAATATATTCCTTTTTGAGAGCTTCCGTTGCGTGCATTGCGTAAGCGGTTAAAGTTACGCAACATTCATGTATGTACGGTAGGTGGGATAGAATAGGTAGGCAGCCAGTTGACGGCAGCGAAGCCGCGTGGGACAGCTAGTAGGTAAAATATAGGACTCTTGAATTTTCAGACTTCAATGGATATAGTGAAAAGTAACGAATATTTTATATTCCTCATCATCATCTGCCTAGCCTTTTCCCAACTATGTTGGGGTCGGCTTCCAGTCTAACCGGATTTTAGCTGAGTACCGGTGTTTTACATGGAGCGACTGCCTATCTGACCTCCACAACCCAGTAACTGGGTAACAGCGGTACCCCTTGGCTAGACTGGTGTCAGATCTCAAGCGTCTGTCTATTCGTAACGACTGACAAAGATCTTCAAATGACAGCCGGGACCAACGGCTTAACGTGCTTTCCGAGACACGGAGGAAACTCGGTATGTTGAAATGGTCACCCATCCACGGACCGACCTTGTCAAGCGTTGCTTAACCTTAAAGATCGATCAGTGCGGCTGTTATTATTTAGCCACGAGCTCCTTATATTACTCTTTGTGTTTAATCGTTGGTGCATAACTTAGTGAGATCGTTCAGGCATAGAAATCCGACGACTGACGAAACACGAGACCTTAATAATATAGTTGTACTGTACGTGGGACACTCAGAAAGTTTTGCGAAACTAAAAAAAATTGTTCTATACGTACATATATTTTTATTAAATCTTTTCAAAGTACTTTCCACCAGCCTCTATACAAAGATTCATGCGCCTAAACCAGTTTTCAAAACACTTTTTCCAGTCCGCCGCAGACACCTCGTTTACAGCCTGCTCGAACGCAGCCAGCGCATCTTCCGGCGACGAAAATTGTATCCCTTTGAGCTGATTTTTTATTTTTGGGAATAAAAAGAAGTCACACGGTGCTAGATCAGGGCTGTAAGGAGGGTGACCCAGGAGTTTGACTGGCGTGCTGTCCAGGAAGTCCCTCGTTTTGAGTGCGGTGTGCGCAGGTGCATTGTCGTGGTGGAGCAGTAGCCCGCGGAGCCCTGTGTTTGGTCGCTTGTTGCTTATAACAGAGAAAACTTCTGGCAAACATTTGGTAGTATACCATTCGGCATTAATGCTTCTTTGATCCCGTAAGGGAATTGATACCAAGTGGCCAGTCAAATTAAAAAAGCTAGCGATCAAAATCTTACCCCCGCTTCTAGATCGCTTCACTTTGGTAGGCGTTGGCTCATTTTGAAACACCCAAACAGTCGACTGGCGCTTGGTTTCTGGGTCGTATTGATAAATCCAGGACTCATCACCTGTAACGATGTCGTAAACACGCCGAGACGAGCCTGCTTCAAATTTGTTAAGCATATCACGGCACCATTCCACCCGGGCCTGCTTCTGAGCATCGGTGAGGTTGTGCGGCACCCAGCGTGATACTATCCTCCTCACGCGAAGATGGCTGTGTAGAATCTCGTGAACGCTTCCCGATCCAATCTTCAATATGTGTTGAATCTCCTGATATGTAATTCGCCTATTGTCTTGGATTAAATTTTTCACTGCTAGCACGTTTTCTTCGGTAACAGCCGTCAAAGGGCGACCGCTTCTTTCGTCATCCCCCAAAGTTGGTCGACCGCGCTTGAATTCGTTATACCAACGATACACGGTTGCCTTGGAAGGGCCTTCATCCATGAATGCCATTTGAAGTCTATCGTACGATTCATCCGGTTTCAGGCGACACTTGAAATCGTATAAAATCATAGCTCTAAAATGTTCCCGGCGCAGATCCATATTTCAGTGAGACACAATACTTTGAATTAACTCGCAAAAAATGTGGAGGGAAATTTTGAAATTGGAACTTACTCATTTTTACTTATAAATAATCATATTTTCGAAAAACATTATAACTGGCCAGTCTCCCATATATAAAAACTTTTTTTCGCAATACTTTCTGAGGGGCCTGGTATGTTGCATGAAGTTTGAATAAATAAATAAATATAGGTAGTATATCGGTACATCACTTTATTTTTTTGTTCGACATCATAGTATTCGTATTTTGGCATATATAGCGCTATCATACAGCTTGACCTTGCTTAGTCTTGTGACGTCACAAGTTCATCATCATCGCCCTTGTCCTATGTTACTTGGGGTCAGCGCAACACGGTATAATTATTTCAGTTAAATGCTTTTCATCCCTCCTCATCACATGACCAAACCAGGACAAACGGTTTCCTTCCAACTTTTCTGTCACTGGCGCCACTTTCAAACATTATGCCTCCTTCTCGTAAAGTAAACACCACGCGACATAATAATCAATAAAGCATTTACTTAACATTCCGCTTCTTATCATAATATCATAAGTTGGTCGTCAACAAGTCCGGCCTGTATAAATAATTCAGGACACAGTATTTGGTGTGTGGTATAGGCCAAAAGATATGAGCGATAATTAACAATAACATTTTTCGCTAATATAAATTTGGCAAGGAAAACCGTTGGTCCCGGCTGGCATTTGAAGATATTTGACAGTCGTAACGGTCAGCAGAAGCCATTAAATCTGACACTAGTCTGCCAAGGGGTATCGTGTTACCCAGTTATTGGGTTGTGTAGGTCAGAAATCAGTCATCATCATCATCATCTCAGCCGAAAGAAGACCACAACTGGAAATAAGCCTCCCCCAAACGTCGCCACACTGATAGGTCCTGTGCGTTTTGCATCCACCGCACGCCCACACCTTTGACCAGGTCGTCGCCTAGAGGAAGGCCTTCCCATTGAAAGGCCCGCGGTACGCGTTCGCCACTCTAGATCTTTTTGGACTTTACGGCCATCCGTTCTGGGAGCAATGTGTCCTACCCACTGCCATTTAAGTTAGACAATTATTCAGGCAGTCTCTCCATGTGAAATACTGATACTCAGAACTGAAGCCGGTTAGACTGGAAGCCGACCCACATTGCCGCATGCACATAAATCGCCGGGCAATACCCCAAAAAGTAGGTAGGTGCATGAGGATGGGCAGGGCCGCCGAGACCGAACTCGGAAGAGATGGCGACACGGCCAAGCTAGACCTCCACTGCAAGGGCTGGTTTGAGGTGGCTCAATAAATGATTACCTAGACTGGAAGGATTTAGGTTTAGCTAGCTAGTTAGCCCAGGAGTGGTTTAGTGTTTATTATTTATAGGTTTAGCATATATATATGGTAAAATAATTAATATTCGACTTCATCATCATAACCGCATCAGTTGGAACGGAAGACTGTATCTGCGGGCATAGGCTTTCCTCATGGATCACCTCATTTTTCTATACACAATCTTTTTACAAAATCAAGGTTTTACAAAACGAAAATTAAATCCAATGATTACTTTGCCAAAGTTTGTAACTTGGCCCACTCATAAATGCTCACCTATCGTGACGAAATTGCGTCAGTCATACCTATAGATTTTCCGTCCAAATACGCTTTGCTGCTCGAAACGTTTACAAGAAACTGAAACTGTGGCAGGAATCTAGCTTTTATTCATACATACGTCTCATAAACCATAAGGTGGTGGGAGGTTATTGGGGTCCTATATTATATATTTTGGTCGAAATTGTACCTAAAATACCTATATGTGTATGTCTAGGGTAAGTACAAGGCGTGGTTTTGCTCAAAATAAATTTATTTTATGTATAAATTTAATTCACATTATGTATCACTCTAGTAAGAAAAGTCGGCTAGTCGGAAAAGCGTAATCTAAAGTGCAAAGTTGTTTCTTATAATAATAAACACAACAGTAATGTCTATCAAATCAAGTAAATCAAAAAACATTCGCTAATTTCTCTAATAATTTCAGAGGAAATGTGTCACAGTTTCATTATCCCATGGAAAAAGTTATGAAAACAACAAAAAGATTGATTGACCTAAATATCGCCAGTTCAATTACTCCACTTCAATAGTGTAGCTGTACACAATACAGCTTTAATTATTATCAGAAGAGATCGAATATTGGGATATTTTTGTTATTATGTAGCTAGCAATCAGGCGTTTGATTGTAAGGGGTGACCCGCGTTGTCTATGAATATAGATCTGCAACATCAGAGACATCACAGATTGGCCTTTAAACCTGGTTGGACTTATATGCCTGTTGGATATAATCAGCCTGTGGTGGTAGAAAAGCTACATGTATGGCTGCTTTCTAGGTTTTTCGTAACTAATTTATACTTTTCAAAATTTATGAACTTTACCAGGTATAAAGAAATTATACGCTATCATAATCTTAATGCGGCCGTCGGTCTTTATAGGTCTACCTACATTTAATATGTTTTATTTATATATTTGTATTATACTTACACATAATTTTACATGCTTTGCTTTTACCTTCTGTGTTTATTCTATTTTGTTTGTTATTTATATATTAAATTTTATTTTATCATATAATTATTATCCGTTTCCGTAAGTTTGTCCATGGCATTAACAGCTATAATCAGAATATCAGCGCAGCGTTATTTCGTTTTTGGATATTGCTGCACATGCTGAGATAGGAGCCTTTTTGGTCTCGCACGGGGTTTTTATTTTTTATTATTGTTTAATTTTATGCTTATTTCTCGTGTCTCCTGTGCGGGTCACAAATACATATTTTTCTTTCTTTCTTTAATGTAGTTACAATACAAGCAAAAACTTTGAAAACTGTAACCCGATTACAGATTTATAAATTTTTGCCTTATGCTGATTATTTACAAACATACGATATGATAACCCATCCTTTTGGCATCGCCGTAGTCGGTTAAAAATGTATAAGCCATAGAAAGGGCTGACAACATTGCCACGTTGAATGCCATTACGGATTATTTAGCCGAAAAAATGCTGGCCTTTTGACCACGTGAAGAATCGAAGCGAGTAGTTGCTTGGCGATAACCCGACAAAATAAAAGGTCGCTCTAATGATTCAACCCCAAACGGCTCGAAAGATTAAATTGACTTTCCACAAGCCGATTTGAAGATTAAAATCTATTTCTAGATAGTTAAATAGGTAGCGGGACAATCCCACCGCACTATTCTCAACCACTGCAACTCCTGAAAGCCAGAATCAACAGTGGCGACCACCAGAAATGCGCCGAGACAATGAAGCTCGACAAAGTCCCGGAGAATGTATTTAATTGTCTTGGATCCCGCAAAGAAATTAATCAGAAAAGAATAACGGAGGAGTAGTGTTGTGTGTGGAGTGTGTGTTCGGTAGTGGGAGTTGGGACCCCCTTTTCCGCACTCAGGTTCTCTTTTTGTTCGTTGTGCATGGGAGTTCTGGCTATCATAGCCAGCCTAGAATTAATATTTGTTTCGGGATATTTACCATGTATATTTTGCATTTGGTTGAGAGCTCGATATTTCGGCACCGTTACAAGCGCCATGATCACGAGAACTAACGTCTTTGCGGGTGGGTGTTTTTTACGAACTGACATATCTGTCTACCCTCTTCCTCACTCGTTTTTCACGCACGATACCGCTACCACCAGAACTTGTCTCACTAGTTTCTCGACATTGTTCACGACAGACGATACTCACTGTATCCACTTTTGACACTCGTTCAGTAGTTTTACGACCTTTACATAGTTGAACCACTGGATTCCAGGGTCGCGACAATTTAAACCCGTCGTCCCTATTGAAATTTTTGCACTTGGTTATTTCAATTGCTTCCCGAACCATTCTAGGTATGTAATGGCGTTCTGTTGAGATCACCTGTGGGTCATGTAAATCGATCCAGTGGTTTGGCCGTGATTCAAGAAGATTTTCTGCTATGGCCGATTTTAAAAAATATACATGGTTAATATCCCGAAACAAATATTAATTGTAATGATTGTGACCATGTCAGCTTAAAAACTTATATAGCCAGCCTAGCTCCTCCCAAAAGCACAGAAGCTTCCTGTGAGCTTCAAAGGCTTCAAAAATCAAAATTAATCATTTTTATTTCACATAGGCCTACATGGGCACTTATTAAACGTCGACAAAAGGTGCACGGTTCGGGTTGGTCGTTTCCTATGGAGAAGAACCGGCAAGAAACTCCATGGTTACTCTTTTAAAAAATTGTTTGGTTTTACAATATTTCCATATTACAGCAGTACTTAGATGGGGAGACAACGCAGGCCCGACAATAAGTCGTAAGAAACTAAAAAAAATGATTATATAATAAATAAACAAAAGATTAAAAAAAAAGAAGTAAAACGAGATAAATGTTAACAAGCATCTAGAAATCTAGAAGGCCTACAATGTTCACAAATTAACAAAACATTCGGTAAAAGAATCTTTTCAAAGTATAACAAAACTAAATTTAACATGGTGGCACAAATGTTGTTATCAGTGCTGTAACTATTCTTAGCAAAGGGCTATAAAGACAATTGAAAACCATTGTAAAAAGTCTTATTAAATGACGAAAAAATGGGATTGAGAATTGTTAGAGACATCCACATATTTGTGCCGTTTATGAGTTACGAGGGAAGCCGCATGCGCAGAAGGAGCTAAAGCCATTTTTTTTTCATTATCACGGAACGACCTCTCCGTTACAACGATTTCTGCACATTGTGATGCCTGCGAGGACGTTCGCATTCTGCCGTGGGTGGCCGATTCCTTGTTGTTAGAGCAGCCCCTGCAAAGTGGTATGTCTGTGGCGCCTATAATGAAAAATTTATCATTCTAACAAAACACAAAACCTACACACAAGTGTTTGACCCAAATATCGTTAGTTGAATACGGCTTCAATATCCGCATCGTCTACACTACATCACATCGCGATCGCTCTCGTCCGGAATTAGTTTATCACGTTGGCTCTGAGCGATTTCCACGGTTATATCGTTTCTGTCAACTGCAGGGAATGTATGCGGGTAAACGCAAATACGTTTACACTACAACTTGTCAGTATATTTGTAAGCGATTGATAGACGAATAGCTTAAGCAGAATAGCTGAGGCTGAGGCTTTTTAAATAAGGAGGATTAATTAGGACTTTTTTTATAGCCTGCTTTTTTCGTATTCTTCTCAGCAAACTCTTTCATTTGATACCCATATGGCAGTGCACAAAAATACTTAGCCCGCCATTTTAGGCCGTCCGCCATATTGTGCCAAACTAAAAGTGTATGCAAAATTTCATGTTAATCGGTGGGTAACTGATTTAAAATTCAGTTGTAAGATTTGACCTGAACACACTTACATACATACATTTATTGCAAGTTAAATAAAAGCTTGTAAAAACCCCTTTATCCAATCCCTTACCCGGCCACTAAGCCAAATGGGTTACTGTAGGTATAATCCAGTGAATGGGTACCCCCATTGACCGGAATCCGATCAGGCCTAATGGGATTGGGCACCACTCCACAAACGATGCCCCACCTCTTGTCCTGCTCTTCGTCCAAAAGCATTGGCACCATTATAGACTATCGTGCGAGGCCATTCGATGTCAGTTTTGGTCAACATCGAAATGTCAAAATGTAAGGGACAAAACACTTGACATTTCTCTCTGGGATAAATCCTAAGATTTAATTGCTAGTATAAAGATCCTAAACAAGCGATTATCATTGATCATTTCAGACTTTTACCAGTAAGACGTAGTACATCCTAGGATTTACCGGCAAATCCTAGGTTTTATCGTTGTAAAATAAAGAATCAATCAATCTGCCTAGCCTTTTCCCAACTATATTGGAGTCGGCTTCCAGTCTAACCGGATTCAGCTGAGTACCAGTGTTTTACATGGAGCGACTACTTATCTGACCTCCACAACCTAGTAACTGGGTAACATGGTTCCACTTGGCAAGACTGGTGTCAGATCTCAAGATTCTGACTACTCGTAACGACTGTCAAAGACCTTCAAATGACAGGCGGGACCAATGGCTTAAAGTGCTTTCCGAGGCACGGAGGAAACTCAGTATTTTGAAATGGTCACCCATCGATTGACCGACCTCGTCAAGCGTTGCTTAACCTTGAAGATCGACCCATGCGGCTGTTATTATTTAGCCACGAGCTCCTCGTAAAATAAAGAATAATAATTATAAAAACAAAAACGTTTATCCAAAACTTCAAACCTATTTTAAACAATTTAACCCTTTGAGTAATCCACAATGAGTTAAATGAGCCGTTCCCCGCCATTCAAGGGTCACAACGTTTTCTAATGCACCACTGATCAAAGCTATAATTCTGTTTTTAAACTCTAGAAGCGTTCCACGGTTGACTTGTCAATTTTGAGTGTAGTCTACAGTTAAGTGATTCTTAAGTGCATGTGCTTACGTGGTTTTAAGTTCACCGCAGTTAGTTGGCACTGACATTGACTGAAAATAGATAATGCTGAAAGCTTGATAATACATAGGGTCTGTAATCATTCGGCAAGAAGTGACTATCATACTTTTTTAGCTGCATAATATTTTTAGCTACTTAATACGAGTATTTCGGGCATATTCTTGGCAGATGCTGCTGAAAATAAGTTTTGTGGGTCTGTCTTGCACGCAAGTCGCAGCATTACGTTGAGGGGTGGACGTTTTACATGGATATGACGCATATCTTTCCTCTTTGGGTTACTTTTTCTCTTTTTATTGTTTATTGTATGAGTCATATTAGGCCCTGATAAACTCATTTTCTTCATTTTCGTATGGAGTGAAAAATGATAGCTGCCTTCTTGTTCTACAGACAATAAATATTAAATATGGCTAAACTCAATAATATTGATTGTTGTTGCTTTTCATACTAATTTATTTATTTAAAATTTCATGCACAAAGGTACACTGGCGGACTTAATGCCTTATGCAAGGCATTTGGTTGTTGTGCAACATGATGATCTTTGATTTAAGGATTTTTACTATTTTGTGCGCGGGGTTAAAATGCATGCTATCTTATCCGACAACACGTGCGAAAGAGATAGATCCTGTGATGAGCAGTAAGAAGCTAGTTTGCGTACGAATTAGCACTTTTGCAAATTTCTAGCGAAATGGATGATGATTTAGGATGAAAACGAGCTCACGAAATTTGATAAACAGACCTTTGGGAGTATGGATGTCATAAAAAACGACAAAATGTATATTTCCAAACAAAAGTATTTGCATTGTTGAACTACTAATCTATATGGTGGCTGTTTTGCAATTTTCCTTCTTCTTATGATATTTATTTCCGCCCAAAGATGCGATAAAATTAGTGTGTAGATACATACATACATGGCTAGATATTGATGAGACTAATTGATATATTTTTTTATTTTGAATGTACATCGTCAAACAGTGTAGTAATCGCCAGACTACGTTTGTATGGAAGAATGATCGACTAGTGCAACCTTAAGGGATTCTATTCAATATATAAGACACAAAAATAAAGACAAACGCTTTTGGGTTAAAATACGAGTATCCAGAAATCGGTCCTGGTAAAATCTAAATGAAGTAATGTTTTGCATAAAAGATAAGTTAAAACACGTCTTTCTTAGCCCAACCTTTCAACTCAGCAAAGACTTCATGAAAAAGCACATCTTAAATAATCCCTATTCCTACCAAGAGTCCCTCGCAATCTTAATACTAACGAAGTGAAACGAAAAAACCCGAGTCATATTTCTTTTTCTCCCAAGTGTCTCCTGAATGTATAATAAATCCGTGGAGAATTCTGTTTTCCTACTGAAACGCCAAGAAAGGTAACAATAAGCAAAAGCGGTTGAATTTCCGTATTCCACCTGTATTTAAAAAAAAGCATATTATTTTCTTGAACCATTTTTCTGAAGTGAAGTGTTTAACAATTTATTTTCAGTTGAGGGTGAGTTTTGTACTATAAATGAATGGATTTACATGATACAGATGAAAAAATACACTAGCGACTAGATTAGATACTAGCGTCAATAGCTGTTATAAGTTTTCAAGTATCACTAGCAGTAAGTACAGGGTCAGAGCAAAACTTCGCAAATGTGCTAGATATTGATATCCATTTTTTATAATCGATAGGCTCGCGTTTGACCATTATCTCACCTGATGGTAAGCGATGATCTGGTCGACGGTGTAGCACGCTTGCCTAGAAGTAACCTATTCACACTTGACTTAAAGACCCCTAGATTGTAGCTATCAGAAAACACAGACTCCGGCAGGGTATTCCACTCCTTAGCTGTATCACAATGAAAGTATTTCCAAAACGCTTTGTGCGTATGGGTCGGATGCCATGTATCGATGGCGCAAGTCAAAAAATTCTTCGAAACTAATTTCTGTAAAAAAGTGTTTCAGGCGGCTTATCTATTTGGTCATTCGATGGATAACCACTACATCTGTGCAGTTTCGCAAATTATTATTTTTTGACTTTTGTAAGTCTGCTTAGTCTCGATATACACATATTTTTGCTATGTTATATCGTATTGTGTATGTTGGGAATTCAACCCAATATTGCGGGCGGCCGGAGCGCGCTATCTACGCTGCACATCGCATCTGCGTGACCCACACGGCACTGGTGTGTGAGTGCGAAGTGCGGCAGCGACGCGGCGCGGCTCGGCGAACGCTCGCTACCACGGACTCCACCGCAACAGTCGACACCTCTCAATTAAAGCGAATATTGTTTGAACGGGACAGATTTAATGTAATTTAAATATAACGGCTTTAAAACCAACCGCCATTTTATACAGTCCACTCATCTCTTCATCCACGAGCTAACATTGATCCGGCTCGAAGGACCGTTTATATCGGGAGCAAGCAGGGCTTGTAGCAAACGGAAAAATAAAGAACACTTACTTCGCACTTTTCTATCCTCCAAAGTAAAACTTATTTATTACCAGAAAGCGTGGTTCTACAAGCAAACAGTAGTTTCCAGCTAAACTTTATTTAGCTGTCGAGTAACGAAGTTTAAATAGCTCCAGTAAAGTGCTGAATGAAGGCATGCCCCCAAGTGAAATAAATTGAAAATAACGCTCTTGGAAATTCTAGCATAATGTACTTTTTAGTTAGCATTAACAATGGTTGTTTCTTTCGCGGCCAGTATTTTAGAAACACTACGAAATTGAAAATTGAATTTTCTAAACAATGACTTTATATTGTTCATAAAATATATAATTATAATATATTTAATCAGCATTGCCATTCAACGTGGCAATGATGCTAGCGTTCTGGGCACGTTTACCATTGACATCGATGGGAACGATTTTTTTTTAAATTCTTAATGAGCTCTTTTCTCCTTTATTTGCCTCTGAATGGTATTTTATCATGAGTACAATCGAAATACAACCACTGCTGGAAATAGGCTTCCTGCAAGCGTCGCCACATCGTTTCTCACATTCAGCGGATTTCCTTTGACCTTCATCAGACCATGAGAATACCTGGCAGATGATATATGTCATGTTCGTAAAGAACCTTCTATTGAGAGGAACTCACATTAAATTAAATTATTCATATACCTATTTATGTTAACGTCTATAAGGAACAAAATGATGATTATCTTTATAGACGTTTTGTTGAAAGAACAATTAAGGATCGTAGCAGTTGGTGTTCTGTAGTTTCTACCATACCCCCATGGGAAAATGGCGTGAGTTAATTTATGTACAATTATGATTATTTTCCAAAAGTTCCTGCAACATAGTATATTGCCCACTATAATATAGTCTTAAAATTCTTTCTTCTTTTTCCACTAGTCTCTGGTAAAGAAAGAAGTGATAATTTTTCAGAATATACTTTTAAGCTGGAAACAAATTATCGGACGCGGCTTACGGACGCGACTGACAGCCGCGACTTATAGAGTATCTAGGTAATCAATGTACATTACATTGTGCAAACTATCGGACGTAAGTCGCGGACGTGACCTTGGGCGTTCGGACGTCTGATAGAGATCTGGCAGCCGCGTCCCATACGACTGTGCACACATATCAGCTGCGGCTGTAAGTCGCGTCCGTCAGCCGCTTCCGATAATTTGTTTCCAGCTTTAGTCTTCACCTTGGAATCCAGCCAGTATTCGTCTGTATGCCAGACTGTTACAAGTATGATGTATGGGACTACCTTATATTGTATTGTGAAGAATGCTGAACGGAATAATAATGAATTAAAAACTATTTTTGTGTTCCTTTTTACTGGACTGGCCCAGGCGTTTTCTGACTGTAGAGAGTTTGATCAAATCAGAGAAATCTTTCAAAAAAATACTTATCTGTCTATCTAATACCTTTAAACCAGCAATTTTTATGTATATATATAATCTGAATCTCGGAAACGGCTCCAAAAACTTCTATGATTATAATCGAAATTAAAATTCTATTGGATGTTAACCAAAAAACTTTTTCAGACTTAAAAAATAGTATGGATTAAGTTATTAATTAGAACAATCTTTATCTATTAAAGATTAATTACTACCAGATACTCTCATAGGCACTACGTACACGTAGCAACTGTATAAAGGACTTTTAGCAACTGTTTACGCCTGGGCACTGTCACAGTATAAATATGGACGAACAGTACGGAAACTAGGGTCTTGTCGGTGCAAATGTTTGTGTGAGTGTGCCGTTTCGAGCGTTTGTAGGTAGTTTCCATACTGTTTGTATATTTATACTTTGGCACTGTGCAGGTTATTTATATTCTCATGAAATTATATGACAAAGGTACAATGAGGCAGCTGCGGGTTGACAGTTGCCGAAACTCGGATTAAAATGGCTCCATCTGCACTATACCTTAAAATTCAATCTAACTTATTTATAAGTTAGAATGAATTTGTTGAGTTAATTTGTTACGGTGTCACGCCTTAACGGGTAAATGTATTTAGATGAAACTATAGTAGTCTACTACTAGTCTACAACATTCCAAGAAATTCCTAGGCTCTACGTTCAAAGCCCGCGAATGCATCTCGAATATGAGCAGGGGGCAAATCCGCCACCTGCTTGGGGCCTTTACTGGGCACTTTGGAACCAACGACATGCTCATGAAGATGGGTCTAACCGCGACACCCATGTCAGGTTGTGTGGGGAACATACGGAACACATGGAGCATCTTCTGTGCACATGCGATGCACTGGCTGGTAAGCGAATGAGTCTCCTAGGGTTGGATATCCAAAACCAGAAGACTATAGGCTCATATCTCCCGGTCTGGTTGTAAAACTCATGAAAAGAGTTTTCAGCGAGATTGGGGAGGAGTAAGTTATCTAGGGGACCACAATAGATCCCAATGGGTCGAATTGTCCGAGTTGCTTCTCGGCCCCTCCATAAGATAAGATAAGAGATACATTTAATTCCGGTATAATGGTATAATAAAACAATTTTCACGCGGACAGACGTCAGTAAATAATAAATGCAATATCTGCCCACATAAATTGAATTAACACTCAAGATTGAAGCTGTCTTAAAGGATCTTTTGTTTTTATTCCAAATGACTCCTTCACAATTAAAATGTTCGTAATAAAACCTCTCTCACTCTGTCTTTCCCTTTCACTGCGTTATCGAATAAAAAAGTTTTCGCGAAAAGTTACAAAGGATCTTAAGACGAAAAGTATGTCAATTATGTTTAATCTTTTGATAATAATGCAAAGCCATGATGTCCCATTAACTTCGTTTGCGACTGAGAAATTCTAATTTCGGTTTTCTGTAATATTAATCGGAAAAAGTTGTTTAACAATGATATGAATTTAAAAGGTCAAGAGTTTTTGGAGATATTGGAAAATGTAAAACATAACATTTAATTATATACAGGACAACCATGTTTCATCAATTATGTTTTTAGGGGCAGGCGGAACACGTTGTAAAGTCCGACAAACGTCTATAGAAAAAGCAGGATCCTCCAACCAGATGGGTCAGTGTCTGGTCCGAGCAACTGCCCAACTGTCGGACTGATGTATCTGTTCATATCGCGCCGAAAACTTGGCTTGCGCGATGCAGGATTTGTGTGACGTCATGTCATTAGTTCGTAATCGTGGTGGCATTAATGCCGCTACATGTTTAAGAGCCGAGTCTTCTTCTCCTTTTCGTATGAGGAGGTCGTGGAGACCACCTCTGAGGTCAGAGTTAATTAAGCCGCCTCTATGAACCCCAGGCCTATTACTTGCCAATTTCAGACTTAAATTAACTATATAAGTCCAGGTTGCCTCACGATGTTTTCCTTTACCGTTGCCTGTGATATCCAAGATAAAGTAAGAACGTACCTACACATGAATTTGAAAAAGCCACATTGGTACTTGCCGGGATTTGAACCCACGACCTCAAGCAAGAGAGGCGAGGTCTTAGCCACTGGGCCAACACAACATACCTGAGACTCGGGCACTTAATAGGGGGCGAATCAGCTACCAAAAAATAAGCCGATTCAACTTAGTTGAAAAAATACAGGCATATTTTTTAAAACTATGCTGAAATTGGCTTCCAGTCTAACTGGAAACAGCTGAATACCAGTGAAGTTAACAATCCAGATTTCAAGGTTACGGCGAATTTTTTTTTTAAATACTTTCCATGAAGCGCCATGATATAAAACATTATGAAGCAAACATTTTTGTATATCTTCTTCAAAATAGCTGGGACTGGGCAACCCACCTGTGATATACATAAAAAGTTACGCAAAGCGTTTCTACTACCTCTGGTATTGCAGATATTTCCAGGAGGCGGTGACCACTCAGTGATCTGCCTACTTATCTGTAAAAAACGATGTTTGCCCGACATGAGAATCGAATCAACTGCTGTATATTTATTCTATTTCATTTTTGACAATCAGACTTGCGACTATTAAACCAAAGAGACAGACTTGCAGTGTCCTATTTAAAAATAGGATCTAAAGACATAAATTCTAGCGACTTAATCGTTTCTCGTTTCACACTCCAACAGATTCGAAGTACCTAAGTTACAAGCTTCGTGACCTAGTGAGGCGAACGTGTGAGGTCGTGTTAAGTCGACAGTTAACTTAAACTTAAGTTCAGCTTTGTTGTTACAAGTTAAACTTAGTTTACGAGCTTGATAAGGGATATAGTGTCAGCTTGACTATTTTACTGGATGACTTAGTTTGTACTGACTTACTTAGGTAAATCATAGGTAACTAAAATTAATTAAGAAATACAATGTATAGAAACAGATAAGAATTAGTAAGTCTTCAAAAGCGTTACCTAGAGTTACAGATAAAATGACGAAAATATATGTTGAATTCTACAAAATTTCATTTGTTGCATTTAAGCTAAGTAGAAACAAAACTACAGTTTTTGAAGGTGGAAAGCTTTAGGTGCCTATATTACGAGTATGTATGACTTATGTTTGTGTAGGTCATTTCTGTGCGGTAATATAAATAGATATGTGGGGACAAAACTGGACATCTACATGAAGACCGCTCAAATATAATATTAGACAGCTAAGGAGTGGAATTTCCTGCCAGAGTCTGTTTCCCGGTAGCTACAATCTTGAGGTCTTTAAGTCAAGAGTGAATAGGTTACTTCTAGGCAAGCGTGCTTCACCGTAGACCACATCATCGCTTACCAAAAGGAGAGATAGTGGTCAAGCGCGAGCTTATATTAAATAAATAAATATAAGAATTTTAAGTTTTTATTTCGAGCAATTGCCACAATTCGCGCTCACACTCAATTCACATCAATTCTCAGTACATATTTTACCTCTACATCAGTTTCATATTCAATTAACTCCGTGGACTAAGCTTCTCATGTTTCCATCTTAGTTTCCCCGAAAACTACATCAAAGACGTCTAACTAACTTCTTAAGTTATTTACTTCATTAAGTCTGCAGTCAAAAACGTCTGTGCTGTGCGGTTTAGCTGAGCTAATTCAGTGAGCTTTTCTTCGTTCATAGCTATGCTGTGCTTAACATTCACTCCATAAGACTGCAGTTCACTGCAGTTATATAAAACAGATCTTAAAGACACTGAATACCAACCAACATGAAGGTTTTAATTAAAGGTAAATGTGATCTTATCTTTTAGTTTAATTGCAATTGCGACACATTATTCTTAACCATAGCAAGATCACCGAGGCAATAAAGTTCGACGAGTACCGGAGAATTGATTTAACTGTCTTTCATCCCGAAACGCACTGGACTGATAAGTGTGGTGACGCTTGGGGGAAGCCTATGTCCAGCAGTGGACGTCTTTCGGCTGAAATGTTTATGTTGATGATGATGGTCCAGTATCTTGCTCTTCCACTGTTATTTTCTGAGTGATTCCATACAGAAAAGAACAGAGGAAGAGCAAGAAATAACAGTTTGAAGGCAGTCGTATCGAATTTTTGCCAATCACTATTACTTTTTTTGGGAGAGTGTAATATATTAGCGACTTGATATTTTCTGTCTATAATAAATGCTGGTTACGTGGTGCCCTAAAATATTCTATGGTTGAATATTTTGAGTTGGCCATAATGAAAAAAACGGCCAGAGAAACTAAATTCCGTCATCATCATCATATCAGCCGAAGGACGTCCACTGCTGGACATAGGCCTCCCCCAAGCGTCGCTACTTTGACCGGTCCCGTGCGTCTCGCATCCAGCGGATCCCCGCAACCTTCACCAGGTCATCGGCCGTCTGCATTACATAAAAGTTTAGATGAGGCAAATTATTTTTGTTATGAGCTTGTGCTGTCTCTCTGTAGGGCTTCCTTACTTCTCTCTTTACATTTTTCCGTCTTCTACTATGCAGCAAATTCTAATTACTACACGGGTAACCGCATTGTTATCAAATTAATAATGACCAGACCGAAGCGTACATTGGTAATTGTGTTATAACCTCATAATCCACAGGTCTTTTCACCAATCTCGTTAAAGAATCAGCGGAATCAATTGGTGCACCAATTAATATGCTGTTAGAGCATTTTGGACCTGATTTTGACGTTCATTCGGGTCAATTTACTTCAGGTTTTTTTTAAACTGGTTCTTTTCCGTGGCTTCAAGAAGTTTAGTGTAAACATTTTTGGTATAAAGAGTTGCCACTTAGCGATATTATAATAGCTTTGTATCACTTAAATTTCGTGATCGGTCTTCTTAAATTTATAAGGTATTTTGTGTCCATTTGCAGGGCTTCTTTATGTAATAACCAGAACAGAGCGTATATATGCGTGTGTGTGTGTGTCTGTCTTCACACTAATCACAAAGAAATCTAATGCCACGCCAATGAATATGCTGTTAGAGCGTTTTGGACCTAATTTTCACTTCAAGTTGGGTCAGTTAATTTTAGGCTTTGTTTGTAACTAGCTTTTTCCTGTGGATTTGCTCCCGTAACCTATCTAGGAACCGTAACACCGTTTTTTGTATAAATAGCCTTGGTATTTATCGTTCTTGAAGCTAATCAGTTTTTTATTTATTTTTTTATTCATCTTAGGCTTACGTTTGCCCACTATATCACCTAATGGTAAGCGATGATGTGGTGGTGTGATGTGTTCATGAAATTTTACCTCTTTATAATTTTAGTCTAGACTAGCCGTGGTTTCGCTCGTATTGTTGGAGATAAACTTGATATAAGTGTGTAGAAGTTATTTTAGTTATGTCCATTGCCAAGATTTCTTTACATGCCTAGTCAAATCTGTTCATTACTTATTGAAAAGCAATAAAAAAACAACTATGGATGTATGGATGTTTCTATCGTGCCCGGCGATGGAAAGGTTTTACGTTTTTTGGGGTAAAAGGTTCGTTATTTCTAGTTCCACTTATATGTGGCAATCCAAAATAGATTTGACCATCGCGTGTTAAGTGAGCTCTGCATAATTGATAGATTTCTTTTATGTACAAGCGTAGGCACGCAAAGCAAAAGCGCTGGTAATTGAGACGACGAACCGTAGGTACTTCATTCAAAAGGAATGACTAAAATTAATTGATACAAGTAAAATTTAAAAAACCCCCGACACATTTATCTTGCGAAAACACCCCGATTCAAACAGAAAAACGCCCATAACTTTTGAACGGCTGAACCGATTTTATTCAAACATAGCTAAGAACACTCTCGACAAAACTACCTTTGAAACAAAAAAAAAAAATTGAAATCGGTTATCCGTTTAGGCGCTATGATGCCACAGACAGACACACAGATACACAGCAACACACGTGAAACTTATAACACCCCTCTTTTTTCGACGGGGGTTAAAAATATAAGTTATTTGTTAGACTTCGTTTGGTTCCGTACCATACCGAAAAATTAAGTTGCTTGTACTACGAAAAATTAGGGAATTTCTTGAAAAATTGATTTATCAATATATTGGTATTTCTTAATAAACGTATGTAATAATAAACATTATCACTCAATTTCAAGTTCATAGGTCAATGGGAAGTTAAAAAATACTTATAACTTAGATGCTTATAATGCGAAAATTTGAAGACTGTAGCTTTGGCCGTAAAACGCATCGTCTTTCAAACGCGTTTTACGACAGACAGACGGACACGTGAGTGACAGCAATGGGGTTACATTTGGCCCCTCGGGTACGGAACCCTAAAAAGATACAGCTGTATTCCAAGTCACTTTAAAAGACCTCCACTCGACTGAGTCGCCACAAGAAACACCCAGTTAATGTTTATATAATAAGCTATAATTGTCAATTTAATGATTAGAGATGGAGTCGAGTTAGAAGACATGAGTGGGAGTGACCTGCTCCAATTAAATTTATTTAGTTTTTTTTTGTTTAAATGTTTTGCACCATGAATTTTGTTATTTTTTTAAATTTTAATTTTATTTTTTATTTGTTTTCTTGCAATGACAAGAATATTTACTTTTTAAAGTATTATATTATTTTATTTTAATTATTGTGAATGTGAAGACTATGTGGATCATTATTTTGTTTTTTTAATTTATCTTAGTTTTTAATCATGGTCTGGCAGTTTGAGTAGTTTATGCGGCCTACCCGAATGTCCTTTCTTTGGTATTGTTCGTCGAATCGTTGAGCTCCTTAAATTCTGAGTTGAGCTGCTCGGTTATTGACGAATGCGTGCACTGACGGGACAGGTCCTCTCAATCTGGCTGGTTCTTTCCTCAAAAGACCATTTCAGACATCAGTCTACATGGTCTTCACATCATCGAACCAAGATTTTGTCAGGACTTTAAAAGAGACTGTGACCTCTGAGTTTGTTTCGGCCTTTCTTCTCAGAGTAGTCAGATAGGAAAAGCCGACCTCATCTAGTTTAAAAAAAAAAAATGTTAGACATGTAAAAGCGTTTGTACAAACCAACTTACAGAAATAAAATCATTTATCATTTATCATGACTTGGAGTAATAGAGGTCAGTTTCTGAGATCACCCTAACAACACTGACATAATCTTAACCATATAGACGCAATTTTTTATAGTTAGCTTTCTTTGACGATGCTAATTGGCCTCTAAATTATGGATGGCCCTTGATTTATCACAAAGTAACAGTAACGAATTAATTGCCAATTGTGTGTTCGTACTTCACATCATCATCATCAGCCTATTAATGTTCCCACTGCTGGGACAAAGGCCTCCTCTCTGTGAGAGGGAATGGGCCGTAATCCACCAAGCGGGCCCAGTGCGGGTTGGTGGATGTCACATGTCTTCGAATTTTTGGTTCTAGGACATGCCGGTTTCCTCACGATGTTTTCCTTCACCATTTAGAGAGCAGTGGTGAAGTTCCCTCTCATAGAGAGGAGGCCTGTGTCCCAGCAGTGGGAACATTAATAAGCTGATGATGTGATGTGATGTGAAAGCGCCTGCCTGGGCTCGAACCCACGACCTACAACTTGTAAGACGCGGCCGATACCACTGGGCCACCACTGCTCCGTGTTCGTACTTAGTTTATGTGTTTCTACTCTATACATGCTGTGATACTAACAATAAAAACCTACAACAGGATTGCACAGAAAACCCTACTTTATCACAGCAAAACAAGATGGGTGAGGATTTAAGTTTTACTCACGTCAGTTTAAAACTAGCTCTTCAAAAGCTCTACAATATGATCCTATTTGCTGCCTTACTTCCAAGTCCTATTTTTCTAACTAATATTATTAAATTAAATGTCAAAGTCTGTTGGATGTTCGTAAGTCAGTAACGTCTCAAGAGCTTAACAGTTTTGGATGTATAGCGCATAGCCTAGATACGAGCAAAGGATATTTTCCATCACGGTATTAATAAGAGGGTAGTTTACTGAAAATTGTTTTTTTTATTCAGGTAGATTAATAAAAATATAGGACACATATTTTTCTTTTGACACGTAAATATAAAGAGACGACGATATAATGCGTTGAAATATCGTGTGACGTCACGCCGTTAGTATACTTTATACTGCCTTAGTGACGTCACATCTCTCCTCCTGGCCTTTGATGCGCTTTAACTTTGTTAATTTTTATAGATTTGATAAAGCAAAAACTACGTACATACATACATAAACTCATGCCTGCCTACAGAACTCCACCTGCTACGATCCTTACATACTTCTTTTGCTTCACACACATTCATACATCTAGTCATACACACACGCCGGTTATGAGTACTGCGCACTTGGGCTTTCTGAAGAATAAGGTCTATGTATGTATTTTTAGGGCGTCCCCTCCATTCACGTCTGCCTTGTAAATACCTTTTGTTAGTCGCCTTTCATATCCAATATTATTTGATAATCTCACTGACGGACTAAATAAAATTACCATTTTTCTACCCAGGCAACATCCCTATTATCTACTTTCACGCGGGCTGTGCTGCTGGGTTACAGTATATTTGATTTGCTGCAAATATCAACTGACTGCCATGATTTTCCACTTCAACAACTTATACATGCCAATTGGCATCCTTTTCCACTCTCTATCCAATACGCCACATTTTCCCAGAATTTAAAACAAAGCAATCCCGATGCACCCACACGTCTATAGAAATCAACTCGCACAGCGGACGCTTTGAGTCGGAACCAGCGACAAATTACAGTTACAGATAGGGTTGCCACGGAGAAAATATTAGATAATAATGAACTGTCAAAACGTGTTGTGTTGCAGAATTTAAACATTGCGAAGATGCTATTTGACGGTATCGGTGGTACAGTGGGTTATCGAATAGGTTGTATGATACAAGATTTTTACGTTCTTGGTTTTATTTTGTGAACCATTTAAATAAATTATTATTTGTTGGGTGTTTGTGCACGTTCTCTATCTTACATACGATATCTTCTTTCAACTTCAAAATTAACCCGAATACGCAAAATATATGTAGCTATGGCTAACAGTTTTACGAGGAAATCAACCTTTCTTACTAAGTTACTTAATTTCTTTTTCAGGAAAAATAATCCAGGTGTAATTGTTTTCTTATTATCGTCAGAAAATGGTCACTAATTACGTATTTAATATCATATCTTCAGATATGGCATTTGACACAAATGAGTCATATTCAAGTTTTTAACACACATAAGTGTTTTATTTGTAAAATATCGTATTCCAATTATGTTTTTGTCTAGCAACCCTAGCCTGCAAATCTAGACCATGCCCGGTAGCCTCCACTGAAAGACTCTCCATCGGCTTAGTTGGTCACGTAGTCAATAGGCTTCTGGAGAAGGATACAACTAAACGGTACTTTCACATGTTTAGCTTTATATTGAAGCATATTTTTATTAAGTCTTGTTTGTGTAGAAAATATTTTTTTATAGTAAGCTGAAAGTGTGTTAGAAACGGAACGCACCTGTCAATGTCAAATATGTCATTGTGATCTTAACTTAGAAGCTTCAGCAGCTGGCTCTGACATACATCAACAGGACACACTACTAGAGAGATTGTACAAGTAATAATAACCTGTGACAATATAACTAAAATAAAATGACTGAAGACTTCTACCATCTTTTATTGCTCTTTTAGCAGTTGCCCGCGACTTTGTCTGCGTAGCATTAGTACTTTGAGTAGTAATTTTTTTATATCGCGCCATATTAATATAGGTGTGTGGGCCGCCTTTTATTTTTTTTTATTATTTCACCATACAAACTTCTACCCTCCTGTCCACCCCCTTAAGGATGATTTCCAGGATAAAAACTATCCTATGTCCTCTCCGGGGTCCCATAATATCTCCATACCAAATGTCATCCAAATCGGTTTTGCGGTTTAAGCGTGAAATGTAACAGACAGACAGACTGGCAAACAGATTTACTTTCGCATTTAAATTATTAGTATGGATTACAGAAAGTATATTTAAAAACCACGCCCTTATTGCCCGAAATGATGGGTAGGATAATTAATTACATGTAGCTACTGCCCTCCACAACCCAGTAACTGAGTAGCACAATGAAATACCCCTTGGGAAGATTGATTTCAGATTTTCTGCATTTTTAACTGTAGCGACAGTCGAAGATCTTCAAATGATAGCCAGGACCACCTGCCAATGAGGATTAATGTGCTTGCCGATGTACGGAAGGGTTTAGGTATGTTTGAGCCATCTACGGACTGACATCGGCGATCGACCCGTTTGGCTGTTATTGTTAAGTCAGCTCTCCTCGTTCCAGCGAACTATACCGTTTCTACAATATTTAAAACGTTTTCAGGAAACTTTTTCCTGCACATAAATATATTGAACAAACATTGCATTCCATATTACATTTGCTGTCAAAAGTAAACACATTTGTTTGCTGGCACTCTACAGATCGCCTACACCTTGTGGATGTATTTGAGCATTTGTAAAGTTTAGAATGAATTTGGAAGATTTACGATATGAATTGCAAAACACTAAAAAATATAACTCCAAAAAGTCACAGAGACATTTTTCTTTTCAGCCGAATTGATATAATATGCAGTTAAATCTGCAGCAAGCAGCACCATATATGGGATTGATATATTGTATTTTATATCGTATGACTTGCTAACTGTAGCAAATCTAATTAGAGTGCTCCTTGTTGAAGTACCTAATTAGGAAATAATTCCAAGCACTATACCTAAAATGGGACCAAAACTTTGTCATATTTACAGTAATGTCGGTAGGTAATGTAGAATAGAAGCAAAATAGTTTTAATTAAAACTGTGGAACATCAATTTGCTAGAACAATGGCAGGTATAGGCTCCAATAATCCATTCAAAGGATCGAGGTGAGCTTTATTAAACACTGTGGAAGCCACTGGTTCTATTGGAATGTTCTGGGTTCTCGGCGTTTCTCGAATGTTAAGGAATTTAGCAAACATTTTATAGACCGAATTCACGGCTTAAAAGTAAATAAATAAAATCTTTATTTGGTTCATAGAACACGCTACAATTTCACAATTATAAAGCTTTACATAGAAGCCTAAGCTAGCCTAGATATTTACAAATTCCCTGGATCTCGCATTAGGGTTTTCTGCTTCGGTAGGGATAATCTCTTCTCAAGTGAAGCACACATTTTCATTTATACGTAAACTAGATAGCAAAGATAACCAAATTCTTTAAAGGTTTTTCGAGGACATTATATATACCGTGTGAATCTCTCTTCTTCTTCTTCCTGCCCCTATCCCATGTTACTTGGAGTCGTCGCAACACGTTTTCATCTGCCATACCGTCCTGTCCCGCGTCACACTATCAATGACTCCCTTTTCTTTCATGTCCACTCATCTTTACATTGGCCTTTCCCCTGCCTCTCCATCCATCCACATTTATATTCATAAGTCTTTTAGTAACCTGCGTTTCATTTCTCCTCATCACATGACCATACCAGGGCAACGGTTTCCTTTCAACTTATTTGACACTTGCGTCACTTTCAAACTTCCTCTAATAAACTCATTTCTCACTTTATCTCTCTCCGCACTTCCTTCTCAACATTCTCATCTCTGCTACATGCAATCTCTTTTCATCCATCTTTTTCACAGCCCAACATTCTGATCCATACAGTATGACAGGTTTAATTACGGACTTGTAGATTTTGCCCTTTAACTTAAGGGGAATCCGTGGGTCGCAAGTTGTTCCGGTGACCGTAGCTTACCGTGTGAATCTATTAAGGTATACCTATATAATTTTATAATCATGTGTGTGGTCGTGTTTACCTATTGTTGGAAACAATGACCTCATTAAGAAAGTTTTGCTCTCTTCCTGAATTTTTATGCCTTCGTGTTAGTATCTACATTCATCTTTTGTAATTCCCCTTGAAAATTACATTTTCTAAAAATATCTCAAGTAATATTCGTCTCATAAATAAAATATTGAGAGGAGTAAATTGAGTGAGTGATTCATCAACACACTTACTTATTTTACTTTACTTGACTTATTACGAAGAGACTTCGCGTAGGAGTCAAATATGAAATTTCGTCTCATCTTCCTCAATTTCAAAGGTTAAAATACATTGCTATTTTTATAGAAATACTGGCTATTGCCTGTGACTTCGTTCCCAAGGCCTCCTCCTGCTCAATCAGTGCATTTTTTCATGATATAAAGAAACTTATGACACTCGGCTAAAGTGATCTTTCTAACTGTAAAAGAAACTAAATGAAGAACTATTGTAGTCGGATAGAAAATATGCACTGATTTAATGAGAACCAGGGTTACAACCGACATAGCCCGAATTATTGCCAAACTTAAACGGCAGTGGGATATTGCTCGCAGGACAAATGGTCGATGGGGCAGAAACGTTCTGGAGTGGCAACCGCGTACCGAAAGACGTAGCGTTATAAGTCCACCCTCTAGGTTGAGTAATGACCTGGCCAAGGCTGCGGGAATCTGATGAATGCGTAACGCACAGGACCGATCAGTGTGGCGACGCTTGGAGGGGGCTATGTCCAGCAGTGGACGTCTTTCGATTTCAGACGAAAGTCACTCAATAGTGGGATAGGCGATGAGAGTTAATTCTCAGGTGAAAACGTAAAATACAACTTTTCTAACTTTTATAAGTGTAAACAAACATAAATTTTTTTCCTCTTTAAAATTTTCAGATAGAAGAACCTTATGTCCATTGAATATACACGTGTCCTTTTCATAAAAAAAGATACGTCGTAACAGTAAAAACTTTGTCATTTTATTCATAAGTTTTGTTTTGTTTAAGTCTAGAATCAACTCAGGCCTTTTAGTATTTTGTAACTTTATGGTAAATAGCGAGACCTATGTATATCTATGCTGGCGTGCGATAGAAGGTAGACAGGCTTTTTTATTTCGTTTTGTATATGAATATTATATAGAGGTATTCCGCTTTGGTTTCTTTTAGGAATAATAAAATGATAACTTTTATGTAGGTGTATGAAAGTTTCAAAGCCTTCAGTCGGCGAAAATGAATTTCGTCTCTTCATGTATAATAGACCTTCTGAGGTAATTTTTGTTTTTGTTGTTTTGTTTGTGACATTTTTCCTATCACTACTATCACTTCATTCACCACAAGGAGAGGCTAATTTAAAGTATTCCAATAAGTAAGTAACAAGTAATCCAAAAATGTTCATGGTTTAAAAAAATATTCATATCACATGATATTTTGTTTTCCGTAACTTGTTCTGAAAGCATTGAATGACATTTTGATTCCACTGACTACGGACAATGTCAGCCAAAATGTTTGTGTGTTTATTTACTTCAATATTTGTCTTATCCTCCCCTCACGTCTCAAGTAATCCTAATCTTAACACAGCCATAAATAATTCCTGACCACTATCTTCCAAATAAACCAGAATAAAATATTAGGTATACCTATGACAAAAGTATTTCACAAATAACTTACTGCTTATCAAACGTCCCGCAACAAAACAATAACAAGAAAATTACTCAATGTCCTACAGCCTACTCCTAGTTACATTACTATCTTCGAAGATTCAGCAGTCTAACAACTTAATAAGTCTGTCACGTCCATAGGCTATGTGTTAAAACTTTTCTACATTAGTCTCCTCCATAGAAAAGAGAATGGATTGAGCAACTCCCTCCCAAAATTGACCACTCCGTAGAAAGAGACAATATCTGTCTCTCATTTTCACATTTTCAGTAAAGACATCTTCTTTTATCTATACAAAGTATTATCCTATCAGCGCAGCGTTAAGTAGCGAATTTCAAAATTCCAATATATAAAGATTGATCTGGTGACATTTCCATAGCATTTTTTTTTTATCCTTAATAGGCTTGCGCTTGACCACTATCTCACCTGATAGTAAGCGATGATGAGGTCGACGATGAAGCACGCATGCCTAGTATAAACCTATTTACTCTTGACTTGAAGACTCCTAGATTGTAGCTATCGGGAAACACAGACTTTTGAAACACAACAGACATTTGCAGTTCATAAACATTTTTGTGATTTTTCCAATCGGTGTCGCGATGATTTCGTTGATAAAGCTTCAGGTCGCACGATTGCTTTATCTCTCTCACTTTTCTGTCTGTATTTATTTCATACCTGAATATAAAACATTCAGTCTATCCTCCATGTCAATATTCACATCCACAGTCCATGTATTAAAACTTTTCTTCATTAGTTACCTCCGTAGGACTCGGCAATCCTCGGCACTTTCGGCAATGTTCGGCACTTGGCAAACATACGATCTCTGGATTTATGATCATTGCTGGTAATAAAACTAGGGAAACGGATTGGTTTGTGATTAAAATGCGTGACTATGCTTAAGAGATGTGGATGGAGATATTTATAGGATTGGGTTTTGTGTGAATATAAAGCATCTGTGCAATTAAAGAAAGTATTTGCATATAAGCCACTTGCTAGAATGAACATTTAGATCAGGTTTTTACATAGACTCATCATCATCTGCCTAGCCTTTTCCAAATTGTTGTTGGGGTCTTCTTCCAGTCTTACCGGATTCAGCTGAGTACTAGTGTTTTACATGGAGCGACCACCTATCTAACCTCTACATCCCAGTAACTAGGTAACACCATACCCCTTGGCAAGACTGGTGTCTGATCTCAAGCTTCTGACTGCCCGTAACGACTGTCAAAGATCTTCAAATGACAGCCGGGACCAACGGCTTAACGTGCTTGCCGAGGCATGGAGGAAACATGTTGAAATGGTCACCCATCCACGGACCGACCACGGCAAGCGTTGTTTAACCTTGAAGATCGACCCGTGCGGCTGTTATTATTTAGCCACGAGCTCCAAATAGCTTTTTACTTAGACTGACGTTCCAAATTACTATGCTTCTAAAGCACAACGTTACTTTCCCTCTTGTTGTTGTAATATAGCAGTTACACAAGTAAAGGATAGTGATCTACGCTCAAGTGTACTTGTATATCCCTCGCTCTCAATTCCTGCCAGCAATAGTAACCGTGGGGTTTTAGTCGGTATGACATATCGTTCTGTTCTCCCATTGCAACGGTGAGTATCCATTAGGATACCCAAACAAACCCACCTGATATTAAGAAGTCAATGTTACCTCTGGGTATAAGATAACTAGACGTATCGCAAGGACCTTCACATCCCAGTGACAAAACCGCTGAAGTATCATGACCAATTCCAAATACGAGAATTCAAGGTTATTGACTTACACGAGTTACAGTTACCAGTCAAGTTCAATAAAGGACAAGCACACTCTTGCCCATATCATCTGGCTGTCACACGCACTTGATAAGGGTCCACATCGCGATAGTTCTAACCCATTTCTATTGAGCCGGTGACGGGGACTTGTGACAAAAACATGGATTTATTGTTTTCCACAGATTTGTATTTGTAAGCTGTCAGGATTTTATTGTAAGTAGAAAGTGAAGGGTAAATATTTAAAGGTTATAGGGATGTAGACATATAGTTCGAAATAACATGAAATATGGATTTTTACTCCTTACAACCTTCCTGAGTCGTCTGATCATTAATCGACATTTTTACATCAAGAAAAGTAAAAACTGAGCAGTAATGTACCTGAATTACGAACTATTGGGCAGTTGTGTATTATCTGCACAGACTTATTAAACGTATATAGTTTCAATTGCTTAATGTACTTTAAATTTCATTGATATCAAAAAATAATCCCGATTTCGTCACTGACTCACTCACTGATGATCATCAAAATTCTTAGGGTACTTCCTGAAGTCCTAGGAAGCTGAAATTTGGTATATAAGCTAGTATACACAAACAACAAAACAATTCTATAACTTGGTATTTTAACCCCTTAAACTTAGGGTTGGAAGTTTGTATGAGACTGAAAATTGATATAGACTCCTTTATAAATAATAAAATACATATTTCAGGATCTTCGACAAATCACCCCACCACCTTTTAAATTAGGGGATGGAAAAAAATATCGTCATAAGCCACTTACAAAAAGAAGTGAAATCCCACCAAAAACATTTTCGTGTAAAATGTTGCCAAGACGAGACCATATGGCTCGCACTGTCAAAAAGTTATCAGATCTCATGAAGAGCCAAGCTTCTAACCCTACACGCTCTAACTCTACAAGACCTTACTTCACAAACTCTTCACCTTAGTCAACATATGTGGCTTGGCCATTTCGCTACCGCTTAGCAAGAGTAGCACTGGTGTACACTACTACACCAACGAGACAGTAAGTAGTCGAGGACCGGTTCATGAAGTTTATTCTTCTAATCTATTGTTACAGAGTCCCTACACCTCGTGGCTCAGTGTCAAGCACTGGCAGCACCAGCACCGGGTCCCGCCTGGCCAGGCTACTGACGCAGGGAGTCCGAGGGACTCCTGAAGACATGGCCATCGATACGCCCAGGAGACTCAGTTGGGAACGGTAAGTTTTAGTACTACATTGTTGCATTATTAAGAAAAAAAAACCTTAAAACTATTTCATAAATCTATTTGACTGAATCTTCCTTGATGATCTAATATGACATTAATCCCTTGAGTGCCTAAAACGTGGATCCGCGAGAGACACGATGGCTCTTTTTAGTTGATTCGATAATGACGGCTATAAATATATAACCGGTTAAAGCCGTGGGTTAACCCGGTCAAGTTCTATCCTCCACAGCCCAAATTGTTTTGGCTTTTCCCTACAATTTCTTACTGCAACAGTTTTTAAATCTTGGTTTACGGTTTACGTTTATCCAAATATTTGAGCTTAGGCCGACCTATGACTGAAACTCTGCCCGACGACTAAAATATACTTATAAAAGCAACACGAAGAAGAAAAATTTTATTTAGTAGAAATTATTTCCAGCACGGTTTTGTAAGTTAACAAATAAATAAGCATAATTATTAAAAATATGTTTTTTTAATACAATTTAAATTAATATTGCATTGTCACGAGAATCAAACGTCTGTGCCAAATGTCAGCTCAATCAGACACTAGGAAATCGGTCAAATTTTACTTGCAAGGTTTGATAACAAACACCGAGACAGGTATCTAAATAAAAGCTTGTAAAATGGGCCTATTTTAAAACTATAACTTTTTTATTAGATCCAGGAAAATGCCGTCGAATAACTGTAAGTAAAATATTCTGAATAGGCCCACTGAACGATACAGATTTGAAAGGGAAATTCAAATAGGATTGTTCCGGTACACCAACACCATTTACAATAGATATTATTGGTTTGACCTTTCTTTTATCTGGTTCGGACAGAAAATGCTATTTATGAATAGATAAAGTTTTATTGACAGGGATTGGGGAATGTGCCTTATCTTTGTCCTAAATACCTATGTTTTTTACCCCTGCGTTTGTAGAATTGACTAGAAAACCGGCCAAGAGCGAGTCGGACTCGTGCAAGAAGGGTTCCGTACTATTATCGTTTGTTGTATGGGAGCCCCACTTAAATATTTATTTTATTCTGTATTTGTTGTTATAGCGGCAACAGAAATATATCTGGGAAAATGTCAACTGTTTAGCTATCACGGTTCATGATATACATCCTGGTGACAGACAGACAGACGGACAGTGAAGTCTTAGTATTAAAAAGGTCCCGTTTTTAACCCTAAAAACCAAAAAAAACTCGGTTACAATAATATCTACCATGAATAATAAGGTATGTTAAGTTTAGATCTTTTATGATTGCGCCGTTTAATACAGTTATCGAGCATTGGAAAAATAATGTTATCGTACTAATATTATTATTATGCGGCTTCCAAAGTTTGGAATAATATTCCACCACCGATCAGAACAGCCAACACAATGGACACGTTTAGGTGACGTTTACGGCAGTATCTGGTGGAAGCGCAACGTAAGCTGGATATGATCGCATTGAATGCCTCAATAATATGACGCATTGGTCTACCTACCCACACGTCATTTATTGTCAGACTCACCTTATTTATATATATATAATGTGATGATGTGTGTGTGTGTGTGATGTGTGTGTGTGTATATAGTGTGGGTGTGTGTGTGGTGTGTGTATGTGTGTGTGTGTGTGATGATGTGATGTGATGTGTGTGTGTGTGTTTTTTTTTTTTTTGTATATTTGTAATATACTCATTCACCAGATATGAGTAAGTACCTGTTTCACATACCTACATTTAGTTACAATAAACAGGTCCAGTTGAAACCAGCGTCGGGCACTAGCTGTCCGCCATTTTGCTGAACTGGTCCTATTTGGCGCAGCCGTGGGACACACAATGTTACAAATATATTATTTTCTTTTTTTTATGTTATAGTTGTTTAGTCTAAGTTTTATTTTTTATTTTTATGTTGTGTGCTATGGCTTGTGTCAAATAAATGTGTTTCTTTCTTTCTTTTTTTTATTATAGCTACAATTGTCTCTTTTATTACAATTATAATTCTTCTCTATCTTCTTTTCCAGTCTTTAAGTCTAGAGTGAATAGGTTATTTAGTTTTTTTTTTAATAAACGTTGCCCCACACTAGGAATTTCTTCCTGTATCGTGGGTGCGTTTACAAACATATAAACTCACATACACAAACACCCAGAGCCGGAACAACTATCTGTAGGTCATACAAATATTTGTTCCGTGCGGGAATCGAACCCGCGACACGCAGCGCAGCAGTCAATCTGCAAGCGTGTTTCACCGTCGACAAAATCTTCGCTTACCATCAGCACCTGTAGCCAAATTGTCAATCTATAATCGATAAAGCTATTAGAAAACGAATCAATGTATGGGAATGACACATCTGAACGTTAAGTCACGTGGTTAGACCATACAAATAGAAGGCGTTAACGATTGTAGAAAGAGATTCTATACGAAACGTTTGTAACTTGGCTAGGGGGGCTGATGAGATAGTAGTCAAGCGCGAGCCAAAAGACAATAAAAAAAAATAAAAAAAAATGCGAATGTTATGATTTGTGGATGTATGTTTGTTACTCAGTCACGCCAGAACGGCTGAGCGGATCTGGTTGAAATTTGGCACAAATATAGATTTATAGCCTGGAATAGGCACAGGCTTCTTTTTATCCCAGTACTATGTTCCCGTGAAATAATTTCCGACTATCACGCGGGCGAACCCGCTTGCAGAAACTAGTTATTTATATATGTCTGCCTCACAGACATAAATCTAACTAGATAACGCAAGTCCCTCCATCTGTATGAAAACCAGGCGTGCCACTTTTTCATACACAATTTAAAAACAAATTTACTTACCAATGAAAGAAAACATTTCCAATGCCTCGGCCAACTTTTTTTATACAGTTTTTACAGCTCAATATTTAGGCATTTTTCTCGATTTTGGTGGCTTTCCGGTGCCGATAATGCTAAATGAAAAGCTCAAAGTTCGATCATTGATCGTAATTTTATTCCGTTTTTTGACACCCGAAGTACATACAATTGCGTCATCTAGGTAGTTAAATTTATATCTTTGGTCTGCCTACTCTTTTCCCAAATACAAGATATTTGGGAAAAGAGTTCGGCGTCCAGTCTAACAGGATGTAGCATTGTACCAGTATTTTACGTGGAGAGACTGTCTATCTGACCTAAACCACTTCCTGCTCCTCGCGTCGTGTTCCTCATTACTGAGGGTCGTGATTCCCCCGACAGGAGATCAACTTTTCTCTGACGATAATTCTCCATCTGTGTCTGTCCTTGGCGACGTGGAGTGCATCGTGCAGCTTTGTGTTCAGCGTTGTACGTATTTGGTCAGACCATCTGATCGGGCTACGGCCCCTCGGCCTCTTGCCTTCGACCTTGCCTGTGATCATCAGCTGTTCGAGGTTATGACCATCCTTACGGGCAATCTGACCAAAGAACTCCAGGATTCTTCGCAGGCAGGTGGTGGAGAGCCTGGCCTTGACGTTCAGTTGTCGAAGGATAGACTCGTTTGTGCGGAACGCAGTCCAAACCACTTAGTAACTGTATAAAATTATCGTGTTACACAGTAATCCCCGTTGCTGGGGGGTAAAGCCCTTTGCAAGATTGCTGTTAGGTTTCATGGCTTCTGACTATACTTAACGAGTTATCGACTGCTGCATTTACAAATGGCAGCCGATACTAGCAACTTAATGTCTATCCACACATATCAGGGCCGTGCCCGGTACGTGAAAGGGTCGGGCCTAGGCATTGAAGCTCCGTCACTGGGCGTCTACTCCCTATCTTCGTCGACGAAGTTACGGGCCGTCCGAAAGTATTCCGAAACTTCGGAGTGCACCCTACCCCCTAACGATTTCGGGTTATTGAGCTTCGAACGGGATCATGGACAATTTTCGTGAACGAACGACGGATGACGTTAGAGTTGTACTATTTTATCGGTCGATTACCGGTTTTCCTAGTTTGTGGTTTCAAATTTACTAAACAAAATATAATATTATTTTTACGTTAGAAAATGACCATATTTTAACAATATAATTTTTTCATGTCTATCAATATAGAAATGAATTACTTTTGTCATTTTAGTCCGGAAAGTGGCATTATCCTGTTGATACCATTGCCTTTTTTCTGTTTGACGGCAACTTTCAAATGAAACGTCAAGCAATTCATAATAAATATCCGGGCAGATTTTAGTTTTCATACTTTTCATTAATAATTAATTAAAATGACCCCAACCGCTGCAGCAAATGACGCGCAAATTGAGACCCTTGTCGACTTCATGAGTTCGCTCAAAGCGGCTGTAAGAAAACCTGTGCAAGCACCTTAATTTCAATGGGAATTTGCACAAAGTTCGTGGACCAACGGCAAAGGGTGAGTTTACTACATTACTCGTCAATATTAATATGATTTTGAGGTCTTGACATCAGTAAAGTGCAAACAATGATAATCAGTCATCTTGCAAATACATGTAGCCCAGTCAGTAGGCGTTACAATCACGAATACATCTGTGCAAATCACGACTACGCCAGCTTTGGCAAAGGCCTTTTTAATTATTTACTGACTGGGCTATTATCTGTAACAGTACTTAAGAGTATTGTGTATTTATATATTATACCCTATATGCAATTAAAATTAACCAAATATCAAAATTTTAGGTGTGGGCTGTTAAAAACATTGGCCAAGAAAGCTGCTGGAGCTGCCAGACGGTCAGCATGTGCTGCAGGTTCATTGGGAGGACCAACCCGCTTTCAAATGGAGTTAAAGATCCTATCGATTATTGTATGGAGTTTTGGAAAGCCAAAAATCTAGTCAAGAGTCACAACCAGCTTTTCCAATGGTAATACTAATAATTATTAATATGGTAGTAGACTATTTTTTTACTAAATACTAATAAATTACAGATAAACAATCATATATTTTTTGTTGTATCCGTCAATGATATTCAGTTTTTGTTGTACAGGGTCCACCAGTAAGAGAGCCAGCTGCCATCTCACCCACCCATGCTGCAACACTTGCCGAAGGTGGAAGTGCTTATAAGCAAAACTAGGAGAAATGAGAGGCTCGATGAAGTAAAGCTGATTATTCTGGAAAAACAAAGTTACCAGCAATATTTTAAGAGTGATAAATAAAAGGAAATCTATGTTTTGATTGTTATACTGTGTTGTTAATTTTATTCAGATTATTAGGTATTTGAGACTGAAGTAGACAAGTAAGAGAAATTAAGGTCCTAGCAATAATTTAAAACTGATAAGTAAAAGGAAAGCCACGTGGATACTTCTACATGTTTTTTTTTTAATATGAATTATTATAATATCAGGGCAGCGTTATTTCCTTTTTGAGTATCACTGCACATTCTGAGATAGAAGCCTTTTTGGTCTCACATGGGGTTTCATTTTTATTGTTGTTTAATTCTCATGTCTCCTGTGCGGGTCACAAATAAATATTTTTCTTTTCTTTTAACATTTTGGCGATTTTCATACTTAAGTAGGGTAAGCCCCACAAAGGTTGTTTTCCTATCAACACTTAATTTCGGTAACTAATCAAGTGTGCAAACCTATGGTGCAAACTACCAAATTCAAAACTACTTTATTTATGAAATGAAACGTCTTTTTAACCGACTTACCAAAAAGGAGGAGGTTCTATGTTCCAACTGTATGTTTGTTTTTTTTTTTTGTGTATGTTCACCGATATCTCCGTCAATAGTGAACCGATTTAAAAAAATCTCATTTTGTTTGAAAGGGTATGTTTAGAAATTCGTCCCATTTTAATTTGGTGAAGGTCTGATGAAGAACTTCGGCGATATACAACAGAACTCTTTAATAAATAACGGCAAAACTCTCGGGATTGTCCGTTTACTTTTTATACCATTTCATAACATAACATCACGCCAGTACGCTCTAAAGGAGTACGCAGATCTCTTATTTCACCGGTTATGTTCAAGTTTCATGTTATTCGGGTAATCTATTCTGGCGTTATAGGGACCTTACTAAACAACTTGCCTATTAGGTAGGTAAAACTAAAAAGGGAAAAATAAACAACTTTTTTGCAAAAAAAAACAACCAACTTCCAAATGAAAAACTACAAAAGTGAAAAATAACATAATTTTTGGAAGTCGGTGTCCATCATATCGCAAAAAAATTGTACCTTTACGAAAGACACCAACTTCCAAAAATTATGTTATTTTTCACTTTTGTAGTTTTTCATTTGGAAGTTGGTTGTTTTTTTTTGCATAAAAGTTTTTTATTTGCCTCTTGTAGTTGTATTTTTGTAGTTATTGTATATGTCATAGTGTTGTTAATTGTAAAATGTATTAAGATTTGAAAGGTGAAATAAAAAAATAAAATAAAAAAAACAATGCTTTTATTGCGATGAGTACATACATAAACTCACGCCCTTTTCCCATGGGGATAGGCAGAAACTACAGAATGCCACCTGCTACAATCCTTTCATACTTTTTTTGCTCACTCACATTCATACATAGTCATACACATACCCAATGCATGTTTATTTGTTTTATTCGTGAAGTTGTCTTGTGAGAATGCATAAGTATCTATTTCTTTCTAGCAATTGCACTAATCTGTCTCTCGCTCTTTGCTCTTGCTGAAGAGCTTGATGGGCAGATAATATATTTGTAGACACTTCTCCCCATCTACTGCGCTTAAATTGAAGATCTTCTCGCTGAGGGAAGGTGCTTCTAAGTCTGCCTGATTAAGCATATTGGTTATACAGCAGGCAACGACAATTATACCTGAAAATATAATTAAAATATGCTCTTAAATGTGCTTAGTACATTATTACCTCAATGTCTTAAATAGATGAAAAAAATACTTTTCACCCGTTCAATGCGTTATTAGAAATGGCTATACCCAGTATAAATTGTGACAAATACCAACTGCCGCCTCTTAAAATGCCAAACATATGCTGTATAGTGGACCGAGCATGTTTTTGTATGTTATTGTCTATTGGGGTCATCATGAATTCCCAGTGGGTACCCAAAATTTCTTGTAACACCTGGCAGGCCATATTTTTCATAAATTTTTTTATGATACAACTTTATTTAAGTGCACTCTTTAAGTAGGTATAAACACTCTTCAAAGCATAGGTAGTCATTGTCCAAATGGCAGGCTATACATATTTTATTAAATACCTATGGATAATTGTTTTAGTAAAATGGTACAAGCTTTTAAACTTACTGTCTTTTTATTTATAAGGTTCCTCTCAGCCAAATTCTGTGGCAACCTTAAATACTTTTTTATTAATGAGGGGCTGTTCAGTGAATTTGCGACATGCCGCAGACACCGTGACACATTACCGTCATTGTTGGATCAACACCACTTCGTCGTAAGTGGTGAGGCAAAAGGGTCCTCACACAAGTCCTCAAATAATTCCCGAGTGAACCTATAGTTCCCTATGAACTCAACGTCGGGCATACTTGCCAACTGGAAGTTTTGGCGCAAATGTCGTCGACGTTGCCTCCGCTCTTCCTGTAGATCTTCTGCGAGCATTAAAAAAGCAGCCATAGTTGGGAATTATAAGTTTCGTCTGGTTGACGATAACTATTTTGTTGTCGTAATATCTGACATAACGATCCGTTAAAACAAGTGTCAAATTCAATTTTTCGAACGGATAAAAACGCATAGGGAGTAGGTTCAACTGTCAAATTGTGTTGCCATTCATTCTTCGTTCGGGCCCCGAACGAATCATCCGTCCGTAGGTGATAGGGAGTAGGAAATGCCCGTAACTAAGGTCGAAACTACGGACTTCGTGCTTAGGGAGTAGACGCCCTGGCACGGCCCGTGCACGGCCGTGTGTGAACGAGTTCATATAGAATGTTACACACCGATATATTTTTGAGACCCTGACGAGGCACGGTTGATCCGCGTCCCGGAAACGGCCCTGATATGTGTGGATATACCTTTAACGGACTTTCTGATACCCAGAGGAATCTGGCCCATCCACGGACCAACCTCGGCAAGCATTGCTTAACTTTGAAGAAGATAAGAAATAACCATATCATTTCGCAAAAATAGTTGCTTATTAAGATTGACTTAGAAAAAGAAATACAAGAAATTCCTACGTCTCATAGACAAATCGTATTACAAACACATCGTACCACTCGCAGACCCTACTCATTCTTCACTCCTGACATATCCATTCTGTCTTCAAGATAAGGCTTGGTCTAGACGTTACGTATGTATTATGCTAACTAGCATAGCCTTCAGGTAACTTATATTACTTACAATATTTTTGATCCTACGTAAAAGCTACTCCAGTAATAGAGACAGTAACAAAATGCTTGTCTTCATAAATTTAGAAAGACGTTATTTGGCACAGGTTCCCACAGACCGGAGGCGCGACAATGCGACTACGACGCGACAACATCTTATCATCATCATTCTGTACTAATCCCAATTTATTTGAGGTTGGGGTAATAATCTTATTCTTCCATACATATTTCTATTTGACGTCATGCGACGATCATGCAAGGAACTTGAGCAAAATAATAAAAGCTGTACGGTTTGAAATTCGAGGTTAAGCGTCACTTGCAGAGGTCGGTCCGTGGATGGGTGACCATCCATTGCATACCAAAACTCCTCAGTGACTCTAAAAGCACATTAAACTGTTGTCGTTAATTTGTAGATCTTTAACAGTCGTTACAGATAGTTAGTAGCCAGAAAACATTGACATCAATTTTGCTAAAGGGTACCGTGTTGCCCAGTTACTAGGATATGGAGGTCAATAAGCCGACCTTAATATGGTCGAGAAAAGACTAGGCATAATGTCGCATCCCTCCTGTCTGTTGCCCAGTTACTAGGATATGGAGGTCAAAGCCGACCTTAACATGGAAGGGAAAAGACTAGGCAAAATGTCGCATCCCTCCTGTCTGCGGACCCTTAAGAAGAATCATGATTCATTTGTTTACTTGTCTATTTATTTGCACGGTCTAGGAAAAGTTGGGTTGTTTTTCGGATAAACTTGATATTAGGTACCTGTACCAATGACCTGGCGAGGCTAGCTTATCAAGGTATTTCGTATCGACACAAAAGGTAAAAAAAACATTACCCTTGCCTTACAGCGGGTAAAAAGGGAAGCAAATGTGATAATTATAAAATGGATGGACAGAGATGAATTTCATTCATATGAAACTAATTTCTATATATATAATTATATATTAGTCTTTATAATATTATCTGTTTTTTTTTTTTTTCGTAGACTAAACTGACATTACCTAATAGTGTCGTATCCTGAGTGATCGAAAATCGAAATTGATCGAAAAGAGAACTATTGCACAGCAAACATATAAATTTGTTAAAGAACTGGCGGCTCTAAATCAGATTTCATTCTGTCGATCGCATTTATTTTACTATTGCTTTCTTATTTATTACAATAAAAAAAATGTTCTGTGTTTTTAACACTGTTATATTTAGATACATTACAATTACGATAATTAAACATTTATTTACACCAATAAATAAAATTAAATTGAGAAGTCATGTCACATCGATTCGATGAAACACGTATGATTGAGCCTTACCTATAATACTATGCTTCGCGCTTGCAACATTTAAAAAATAAGGTCATTGGCAGCTGTAAGTTTAGTTTACGAAATTATAAATCACAGTTTACTGCTTTTATTGAGGTAACAGCTACACAAAACTGTAAAAATAACGTTAAATATGCTGTTGATTTTGATGATGGTAATTTACCAACTATTGGGAACTCATCATCAGCTTAGCCTTTTTCCAATTGTTGTTGGGGTCGGCTTCCAGTCTTACCCGATTCTGCTGAGTACCAGTGTTTTACATGGAGCGACTGCCTATCTGACCTCCACAACCCAGTAACTGGGTAACACCATACCCCTTGGCAAGACTGTGTCAGATCTGAAGCTTCTGACTACACGTAACGACTGTCAAAGATCTTCAAATGACAGCCAAATGACGGCTTAACGGGCTATATTGAAATGGTCACCCATCCACGGACCGACCTCGGCAAACGTTGCTTAACCTTGAAGATTGACCCGTGCGGCTGTTATTATTTAGCCATGAGCTCCTCTGTACCACTGTTAGGTACTGTGCCACTAAATAAAACCACTATGTTTCATATTATTTTTCAATTTTTTTTAGTTATTTAGTAGTTCAAAAGAAAATTTAGCAATGTCACTGGGATTGATTCTTTGCGGTTTCTAAAATGGAGTTAAGAACGTGTCAAACCGTACTTCTGCGACTTCAGCAATTCATTCAACTGTCAAACTTTGGTTTAAAGCAGTTTAAAGCCAAAGACAGGCAGCTTTTCAGGCTAGAGTTTCACAAGTACTTCAAATTCATGAAACAGATATCAGGGTTTGATTTATTATAAACTCGATGATCCTCTATCTGACTAAAAATTTTACACTAAATTAACATTCGAAACGGGATATTTACCATGTTTACTGTTTGTTGCGAGTTGCCGATATTTCGGTGCTGTTACGAGTAAAAGCACCATGATCACGGCACATACACAAACATACATAGCAAATACCCCGTTTCGAATGTTAGTGTTAATGACCATGATCGTTTAAAAACTTAAAAATGCTACACTTCGTTCAGAGATATAAAAGAAAGAAATAAAACTTATTTTCTATAGAAGAAAAGTTTAAATATAAGTTACTTGCAATAAAATCCAACTAGCATCGTCTTTACAATCTCCTTAACATTCTACTGTGAGCTAAGCTAGTTCAGCCGGTAAGTAAGCCAAGTCAAATAAGAGCTGCACGCTGTAATCTCTGCTACAATCCACTTGCAATAACTCCTGCAGTCTCCCTGGACTGCAGCCATTTGCAGCGCTATTCTGTTATGATATTAAGTAATACAGGTTATCTGTTTTATTTAACGATTCGCGTTTTTATTTGTTTTTAAAAGTAGATGAAATAAGGCTTTCTTTTCAAAATGTTTTAGTTCTTATTTCGTGCATAAGAATGTGTTTGTTGAAAAAGTGTGTATGTTTGTGTTTGAGTCACGCAAAAACGGCTGATAGATATGGATTAAAAAAAATACACAACTCGTAATAACTTCAGACGGTACCCTGACCAAAAAATCGCCATATGATATGATCATTCCTATTGGTCTAGCGGCACTGGTGGCGCATGAATTACAGTAGTGAATACGCCCAGATTTTAGAATAAAATCTTTATAAAATCGAATTTTGGTCCTTTGAATAAAAAATTACTACCAAAATGTTACCAAATTGTCTATCCATTAGTGTTAGAACAAAAAATAATTAATGAAGACTTTACGAGGAGATGCATGCTATCAATAACTATTTCTCATTTTTATGTTTTTTTTGGAAGGAGATTAGTGAAATATACACAACATTAAAAAAAACGAAATCTACCATTTTAGAATCAATATTATGTAGAAATTTAATGTATTTTTATTAATTGATATTTCTTTTTAAATAACGAGTAGATAGCTCCTAAAAACAGCACGAAAAATGGCTTGCGCGGCGTTTTGCTCGGGGTACCGCCTCAACCTGGATTATAGGATATTTTTCACCCCTATAAAATGTTCCCTTGGTATAGCAAAACACTTACACGCGGACGAAACCGCGGGCGGAAGCTAATAACCAATATTTATTTAAATCTTCATGCACAACGGTACAATAATAAATAAAATAAAAATAAAAATAAAAATCGTTTATTTTCAGGCGTCGAAGGCCCATAGCATGTTAGTAAAACTTAAACAACTATGTTAGTAGTAACACTTAAGCACACATGAAAACACAGACAAACACAGCCCCCACTTAGAGGAAGATTTGTCAAGTCCCATGTCTGACATGTAGCTTGACAAACCTATCCATTGTAGGCCCTTCTACCCTGTCTGAAAAGACCTTCAGAACTCTATTGCTGCTCCCCCCTCACCCTGCGCAACACTGATGCCACTTTTTTGCGCATGATCGCGAAATAATCGTCCGTATGCGCATCAGCGAACATCCCTGACGCACTACAGTACGGCGGAAGCTTCAACAGCGCCCTGAAGGCATTATTGTATTGAATGCGCAGAGCGCTGTCTGCTTTTTGGGTATGATTAGCCCACAGACCGCTGGTGTAGAATATTTGACAAAACGCCTTAAAAAGTGTTATTTTAACCGGTACTGAACAACCAGCAAACCTGCGTGCCAACATGTTACCCCTCACAGCCATCGCCCTGCGCTCTCTCTCCATATCTAAGTCATCTTTAAGATCCTCCGTAACAATATGGCCCAAATATTTAAATTGTGCTACTCTACGCAAAGGTGAGCCGCTGAGTACCACGGGCGGGACATTTGAGGGACTTTTATTTCTTCCTCTAAACACCAACAGCTCACTCTTTGCAGAATTATACCTGAGCCCATGCTGCACGGCGTATCTTTCACAAATGGTGAGTAATTTCCTAATCCCTCCGATTGTGGGGCCCAGCAGCACCATATCGTCTGCGTAACTTAAGTTATTTAAACTAACTCCGTCAATATGGCAACCGACATGAGTGCTGCTGAGCTCAACAAGCAAGTTGTTAACATAAATATTAAACAATCTCGGGGAAGTAAGACCTCCCTGCCTAACACCACATTCGAGTTTGTACGGATCCGACAATGCATTGGACCATTTCACAAAGTTCCTCTGCTTGTCATACCAGATGGATAATATTGACACCAATGCATCAGGAACTGCCTCCTCCCGAAGCTTCCCCCATAATACCTTATATGAAACTAGGTCGAAAGCCTTGGAAAGGTCCAGGAAACAAGCATACACTGGTGTTTTTCTGTCCGTATAATATTTGACAGTGTGCTTTAACGCAAGTATTGCACTCTCAGTAGATAGCCCCCAATGTCCACAATGGTGGACTAAATGTCTTAGGCATTCTCTACCATTCAACCAAGGGTGGTGAAGAGATAACATGGCAGGTGCATTGTTTAAATTGTGACAAGCAAAAAGTAAAACAAAGAAATACTATTAATAAGTTGCTTGCAATCATTTATGTTCATTAAGACTTTATCAGTTATCAGCAGGTAGGAAGTATAAGAGTATTCAGATTTTTTTATTTTATTTTACTTTATTTATTTATATTCACATAATGGTAAGTAACTTATAAACTAAGGCCCACAAAACCATAGTAATGGTTTGACTGTGGGGTCGGTGAGTCTCTATAGATACACTCATTCTTTAATTTCATACTTAAATCTAATTATTAATTAAAGACACATTCCTAAATAATATCTTTTTAAACGATTTGGAAAGCTGTTTTTTTCGTTTCACTCCTTATATCAATTTGTATTGTTCAATAGATATGGTATTCGTTTTTTTTTAATTCTGTCATCAAAGTAATTAGTGACTCTGGGTACATTGAATCTTTTGATCGTGTGTTATGGTTGTTCATTACGTAAGTTAAGTTATGCTCTTGGGTACCATTGATATTACATATATTGTCGGAGCTGGTATTTATATACATTTTTGTTTTCGTTTATTACACAGATGAGCGGGTCTCGAACTATAATTACCGCGCGTCGAAAGACATGACGGGGTTGCCTGGCTGGAGTTTATTCTCCACATGATCGCCCAATTAAGCAGTAGCCAATCACTCGGATTGACCTGTGAGACGCCACAAACTAAAAAAAAAGTGGCGGTAGTTGGCGCGCGCGGCGCGCGTACATTGATAGAATAGAATAGAATATACTTTATTGTACACCAAAAAAAGAAATAACACATATATTTTACAGCAACTTAATAGTATGGGTACAAAGGCGGTCTTATCGCTGACAGCGATATTTACCAGACAACCTTTGGATGGACTAAAGAACTTAAGATAAAAACAGGGGGGTAGGGTGTACTGTTATATTTATATAGCCATATAAAATACTATACACAAACTTACAAATATATATACATACATAATAACACATTTAAAAAAAATATATTTAAAGAATGGTTGAACAATGATTGGAAAAAAAATGGAAGAAACAGAAAAGCATTAAAGACAAAGGAAATGGTTCTTGACAAGATTTTTAAAAGATGCTAGTGTTAGTGGCTGTGTGATTTCAGTAGCTAGCAGACCTTCGATGCAATAAGTGTTTAAACGATATTAGATTTTTTGAATCCGGAAACTACTTTATTCTTGTCATGAAACGAGAAAAAGATGGATGAAAAAAGATTGCATGTAGAAGAGATGAGAATGTTGAGATGGATTTGCGGAGTGACGAGAATGGATAAAGTGAGAAATGAGTATATTAGAGGAAGTTTGAACGTGGCGCCAGTGACAGAAAAGTTGAAACGACACGGTTTGTCCTGCTGTGGTCATGTGATGAGTAGGGATGAAATGCATGTTATTAAAAGAGTTATGAATATAAATGTGCATGGATAGAGAGGGAGGGGACAGCCAAAGGAAAGATAAATGGACTGTGTGAGGAGTGAAATGAAAGAAAAGGGAGTCAGTGATATGGAACAAGGTCAGGAAGATGATTATCTGAAACGGTACTAGAGACAACAATTTCATGTGGGTAGTACGAGATGAAGCTACAAAAAGTAATTGATTACAAAATTATTCGCGAAAACAGATATTCAATAAAGACTATATGCAAATATAGAACAGTCAAATCGTTTATTTATTCATCCGAAGGAACTCATTTTTAGATTTCCCAGAACGAACGATATTAGAGTTATTAAAACAAAGAGTGTATGAATATTTCATTTGATATCCCGAATATGTCAAGCAAATATGAAAACAAGCTAAAAATAACAGCTGGAATGTGTAGCGAACTAGTTTTAGTATGTGACTCCGCCTCTTGAAAGAGTAATTTTGTACGTCATTAGTGTTGCCTTGAGTTTCTATTCAAATTTCCCAACTTTTGCATATATCTCAGTTTTATTTTATTATGATTATTTTAGAATATGGAAATGTCACAAATGAGATTTGCTTTAAGAACGGTCACATTTATCCAAACTATTTTTATAATAGAGAGGGGCAATTGTGTGTGTGTTTATTATTTATACAAAATTTCTGAAAGTTATATTTCGAAAATTATTTTACTGGTAGAAAGCTTCGGAATAGCTGTGTTATATAGGTACCATTTCATCATTGAATACTTAAGGAACTTTGAAATTTGAAGAACAAAAATATTATCAGGCCAAACGCAAAGTATGTAGATATGTATAAGTTTTATTTGTTTCTATGATAAGTCACAATATAAAAAAGTTCTCCGCAGCAAAATAAATTTTATAAGACAATATTCAAAAGATAAAAAAGACATATTAAGTGATCTTAAAATAATTCGTTGTCGTCGTTACGATCCTTCCATAATAAATATCTTGGAAATTAATATTCTTTTCGTCTGAGAGGTGGTTTCGACAAGTTCTTAACTAATTTAAAAAATTATGTGGGCAACGTTTTTCATAAATAACTAAAATTATACGTTCGTTTTACGCTCGAGACTTTTACTCGCTGATAGGTACTATATTTAAGTTAATATATTTGAAACTAGGTATTCTTAAGCAAGGTCTAATCGAGAATTTTATCATTTTCAGAAGTATTTGCATGATAATCCAGTAAATTAACCATTCAGTAGTTTAACCAATTGTGAGGACAATAAAATGAGGTAGCTAATAGTTTTTGTTTTCGAATTAGGCACATTGAAATATATGAGTGAAGTGAGTTTGAAATCGATGTTCAATTTGTTTCATTTGTGGGTTTGAAACACCTCTTAAAACTTTATTTTGATACCTAACACGACAGGTTTGGACGCAAAAAAAAGAATTTGCCCCCCACTATATGGCGCCCAAAAGCCGCCATTTTTCTATTTACAAATTTTAATGTGTCCAGTGACACTCACAAAGTCAAGACGAATCCAATGACGTAAGAATCATCAAAATCGTTTAGTCTCTAAAACGCCACATAGGAACAAACATACATACATACATACAAAGACTGATAAACACATAACCCTCCGTCGGCAGTCAGGTAAAAAGCAAAACCTTTTTAACGCAAGTTACTCCAATATTTTAAAAAGTACGTAATTTTTCGTCTTGGCTACCCCTCTTCATCACACTAATATTATGTATAAAGGCGAAAGTTTGTGAGTGTGTTTGTTACTTCTAACGCCAGACCGGCTTAACGGATCTGGATGAAATTTGCCACGAGTCAGGAAAAGCACACACGATACTATTAATTCCGGGAATAGGTTTTGGAATAAATTTCGATTTTCACGCGAGCGAAGCCGCTAGCAGAAGCTAGTTGTTGTAATACCATTGTCTTCATAATTTTAAGTTTTTTTTTATTATGTTATAATAATTGTTAGGTATATATTTTTTATTTTCTCTGAGTAGGTATGTATAATTTTGTATTTAGGGTACTTTAAGATTATTTATTTGTGGTGGTTAAGGTATTAATTAAGTCAATTGTTATGTTAGTTTATAAGTGCTATGAGAAAGGGCAAGCAGCCTGTAAATCAGCATTGACATCGTAGTAGTCTTGCTGCTCACTGCTCAAGATCTGCTGAGCCCGTCCCTTTTGCTACACTGAAAAATATCGTGATTCAAAATTGATCGTGTTTTATATTTGTATGTTTTAGTTAGCAATAAATATTTTATTTCTTTCTTTCAAGAACCAACAAACTACGGTGAAGGAGATGGTTAACTCAATAATAACAGAGTACAGTTTGTGCTTTTAAAGAGCTCACTTTCTTTACCATTAAAACCCGTTAAAAGATTTTTTACATAAAAGAGCTTTCGGGTGAGCATAAAAGCTGAGGTATGAATAGAAAATAGGGAGCTGAAGGAAAAAGCTAAAGGCATTTTTGAGTCGTTGAATCGCTCCAAGAAATCTGTAACTTATCCATTTCACATTTTTTATACCTAACCAAGCGTAAAATGTGTTTTTTTTTGCGATTAGTATTGAACTTTATGAAAGAACTAGCTTCTGCCAGCGGCTTCTCCCGCGAGAAAAGGGTTATCTTATCCCAGAGAACATTATACCGGAATGAAAAGTAGCTTATTTGCTATTCCAGATTATAAACTATATTTGTGCCAAATTTCATCCAGATCTATGTAGCCGTTCTAGCATGATTGGGTAACAAACATACATCCATACATTCAAATTTTTTAAGTAAGATTTACCAATTTATTTTATTATTTTCATTTTTTTGTGAAACCAGTGGGATCAAAGAAGGAACTGCCTTTCACTCCTCCATAATCCAGTTAATGGGTAACACACATAGCCGTTGGCAAGACTGACAGACTTCCAGACTTGTCACGGCTATTAAAGATCTTCAAATGACAGGGGGTACCAAAGGCTTAATAAGCTTTCTGAGTCCCTTCAAGTTGCAGATCCACCATTTACGGACGGTCCACGGCAAGCGATGCTCAATCTTGAAGATCGACGCAAGCAAATAAAAATTGAATAAAATGAGAAAAAATGCATTGGGTTTGGTGGGTTTAGTGGATCGAATGCCTAAAACTTTAGGAGGATTACTGGCCCCTGCCTGACCACTGTTGAACTACACGGCTATAAGATGGCAGAGGGTGACTGGCACACTCAATTAATGCCCCCCCCCCCCCCCCCATAAAGGATCACTTGCACTTTAGTGACGAAGCGCCAAGGGGGCAACATATCCGGAGGAGCTTGAGGAGTAGAGAGGTATATATACCACGACTATTAGGCTAATCCTGGAAGTATGGTCAAGATCCCTACCAGAATCTTATTGGGTTAACTTCCTTCCTCCGAGCACATTTTGCTCTTGCGAATCTCCACTCAAGCCTGCCACGATCGAGTTCCTCAATTTGTCCACCAACTTTCTCCTACTTTATACACTTTAACTTCTTCCCCAAGTTTAAAATTATTTACCCTATAACAATACAACTTTACTACAAGCCAAGCTCAACAAACTCGCAGTTAATCTCGTAAATCTTCGCGAGAGCCTAATAAAACAGAACCAGCGTATACAAGACGACATACAACGCACACAGAGTAAGCAAACAGTACAAACAAGCGTCGGACTACTGCTGGATTGTTTGTGCTAGGCCTTGCTTGTGTTAGACTGTGCAAAGGAGCCCGATCGTCCGACGATACCATGGTATTGACATTTTGCTCTGTTCTGTATTCTGACACCAGTCTTGCCTATGGGTATTGTGTTACCCAGTCACTGAATTCTGGCAGTCAAGAAAGCAGTCGATCCTTGTTAAAAAGAGAAAAACAAAAATCTTTTTGACAAATAATTAAACCGACTTCCAAATAAAAACACTACAAAGTGAAAAATAACTTTTGGCAGTCAGTTTCCCTTTTTCACTTTGTAGTCTTTTTATTTGGAAATCGGTTAAATATTTTTGTTAAAAAGGTTTTTGCTTTTCTCTTTTTCGTTTTGGTAACTTATATTACCATGAAAATACGCATTATTAAGGATAATTACAAAACTATTCATCAGATCTTGATCAAATTTAAATTGGTCCCATTTAAATTTGATCAAGATCAGAAGCACCATCTTTTAATTAAAGAGTCATCAAAATCGGTTCACTTAGTAAAACGTTCTGAGGTTTCACACTCGAGTGCACATCATGCTGAAAATGTGTGCAAAACTGAAAACTAATTAAATCTTCATATCTACTTTATAATTTTATTTTATTCTTTATAATTTTATAAAACTTATGATTCCTTGATCTTGTGAAGCGGTACTAGAATTCTAAACTAAATGAAATTAATGTGAGTTCGTGCAGTTACTTTACACACGAACGTTCACAAAATATAAATTGATTCCACATATTTTCTTTATTTTTCGTGACGTTTGTAACGTTACGTTAAGTTCAGAAGAGCTAAACGTAAGCCACGTTATTTAAAAAATAAGAATGATTAAAAAAATGAAAGCTATGAAAACAAAAAGGATATTGATTATAAAAACTAAGGGGCCGGTTTTGCACGACGTGGGTTGTTTTTAAGGTTGTCAGCTAGGCAGGCAACTGGACGGACAGGAACTCTTCGTAACTCTTTGTTGTGGTATGCTCGTGAGAGACAGGTGAGCAGGCACCACGACGGTCAAGCAGACGGGTGGTAGCCAGTTAAGTAGGTAATCGGGCAGGTAGGCAGTGAAGTAGGCATCAGGACGGAAGCAGGATGGATAGAACAGGCAATCGGGTAAGTAAGTAGGCAGCAAGGGGTGTGGACGCCGGGCTATTGCTCAATACGCCAAACAGTGAGCCCTTTGATGCATTGTTATGTCCATTGAGAGTAAAGTTCAGTAAATAATGCTCTCTTTAGGGACACACAATTAATTTAAATTAAAGCACTTCAGTGATTAAATACTCATACAAAAACTGGTTATAATACAGACTTGTTTGCAGATAAGACCGAACCCTTAGTAATTCTAAGTAAATAAAATCTTCTTTCGGCGTTCACTGCCAGAACAAAACTAAAAAAGCGGACGCCCGTTTTTCCTCATTCTGTCATATCTTCTAAATTTCAAATTCAAATCTCAATTAAGAAATCAAGACGAACGAATAAGAAACGGTTTTACAGAGGGCGTAGTGTGCCGCTGAACTTATTATGAAAATTATAATGTGCGACGAGTATTAAGAAGATCTAGTCCATGGTATGTTATGTCTATGGCTTAAGAAAATAAATTAGACAGACAGATGTCAGAACAGATGAAAATGTCAGAGAATAAAATATTCCAAGATTTTACAAATTAGCAATATAAATTAAGTTGTGGATATTAAAACAAATCGGAGGTAACTAAAAGTATGCTTTCAGGTGCTAACAGTATCAAAGAATACATAAAACTGATTCACATGAGTTGATGAATTTCAAAAGATAAAAGGTGTGGTTTGTATAGTGTTATAAACCGTAAATAGACTAAAATATTTGGATCTGTACACCAGAATACCACACGTTCAACTGAATGACTTTCGAACTATGCTCTCACTTTATAATTATTTAATTTAAACTACCCTCGTGCATTGCAATTAAAGTTTCTAGAGAACTTTCACTGTATTTTAATTTGAAAAGGGGTTCGTTAGTGAAAGGGCACATACATAGGTACTAACAAGAGTAAATAAATGTTATGGGACTTTTTAGTTTAAATTAAAAAGCGGTCAATGGCTTTTCGAGTATATATGGGTTCTTACAATTTAGACTTTTGGTGTCGGACTGAAGTGCTGCCGCAGTGGTGCGCGTGTCGTACTGCGCACGACCAGTTGTTTTTAATCAATTTATGGACACACATACCCGTCCGGCCGTCGTGCGTGCGCGGCACCGGTGCCGCATTGGGCTCTTGGTGTATAAGTTTTATGAAAAAAAGGAACTGGATTCAACTGAATTTTTAAGTTACAACTAACAGTAAATGAAATTGCGGGCTATACTCGTATGAGTCATTAGAAACTATAAAATAAATCAATTTTATTTTATGGTTTCTAATGACTTTTAACTATAAAAAAAAAACACTTTGGGTTTTGGCAGTCTTTGACTAGCTATCATCATATCAGCCGAAAGACGTCCACAGCTGGACATAGGCCTCCCCCAAGCGCAGCCACATTGACCGGTCCCGTGCGTCTCGCAACCAGCAGATCCCCTCAACCTTCACCAGGTCATCGGTCCACCTGGTGGGAGGCCTTCCAACGCAACGTCTTCCGGTTCGCGGTCGCCACTCCAGAATATTTCTGCCCCATCGGCCATCCGTTCTGCGAGCGATGTGCCCTGCCCACTGCCACTTAAGTTCATAATGATAAATGATAAATGATTTTATTTCTGTAAGTTGGTTTGTACAAACGCTTTTACATGTCTAACATATATTTTTTTTAAACTAGATGAGGTCGGCGTTTCCTATCTGACTACTCTGAGAAGAAAGGCCGAAACAAACTCAGAGGTCACAGTCTCTTTTAAAGTCCTGACAAAATCTTGGTTCGATCATGTGAAGACCATGTAGACTGATGTCTGAAATGGTCGGCTAATTCTTCGGGCTATGTTGGTAGCCTTGGTTCTCTTTGGTTAACCTTGACTAGCTATAGTTACTATATTATTGGTTGTGTATTATTGAATGTTTGTATGCAGACTAGAGACGTTATTACTTAACTTAAAAATAACTTACAAGGTATTACTTGAAGGGTAATATACCTACATATTTTGAATGTACACAACATTTCACTAGTTATGCTTTTAACCCCCGACGGAAAAAGAGGGGTGCTATAAATTTGACGTGTCTACCTAGGTGTTTGTGTATATGTATGTGACATCATCAAGAGAATGCCTCAGGCATTAAGTTCGCCTATGTACCTGTATGTTGCATGAATTTTTAATAAATAAATAAATCATAGCTCATAAACAGATGAACATAATATTTTGATTGCGTTTTTCTGATTATTTTAAAAGTGACTTTATCCAAAATGTTATTTAGCTATTTTTGATGAAAATCGGTGCTTGGTCGAGCTATTCAAAAGTTATGGCCGTTTTACTGTTTGAATCGGGGTGTTTTCGCAAGATATCGTGCCATAATTACGTGTTAAATAGATTGTCGATCGAAGTGTGTCTACTAATAGATAAATTATGTAGCATGAAATAAAAATGTGTTGGGTTTGCAATTTTTTTAAATTATGCTTGTTCGTATGTAATATTTGTATTAGGTTAATTGATGACGACAGGTTTCATAGTCAAAAGTTCGGCATCCGGGCTACTACAGACAAATTCTAGATACAAAAAAAAAAAAAAAAAAAACAAAACCCCGAAACAACACTTTTCGACTCGGGATTCAAACCAAGGGTCTCACACTGAGCATTAGCACTTACGCCCACTAGACCAATAACAATGTCACTATACGAAGTTAAATTACCATCCCCACACACCCAGAAAAGCAATTCCAGACTAAAATATTTCAGGTCCTTCCTCTCACACACACACACACAAACTCATTTACACCCTCAGTTAATCAAGAGAGCGGTCGTGTTGACTTGACAAAGTATGTGACAAGTCCTGACAAGTCAAACATTTTGACTAGCGCCACCCGCTGAAGTAACTTCATTAGTTTTATAAACAACAACTCGGGAACTGAAAGTTGTTTTGTATGATTCTAAATGGGCTGGCATGAATCGCATTGAATTTAGTTATTTAGTTTATTGTTTATAATAACCCCCGACGGAAAAAGAGGGGTGATCTAAATTTGACGTCTGTACCTGTGTTTGTGTATTTTTGTATCTGTCAGTGGCATCATAGCTCCTAAACGGATGAATTGATTTTGATTAAAGGAGAATGCCCATTTTGTAACGGAACTACAAGATACAACCATTTTTTCAAAGGCCAACCTTTGAAAAAATGGTTGTATCGTGATGAATTTGGTTGTATATTGTAGAAAAACACGTTATATTCATAATTAGAAAACATTTTTCATTTATTTTGTGGGGATCACGACATATAACGATGTTTCTGTTCTTGAAATGAACCCTTATTACAATGCAATAAGGTGCATACAAATGTCCAAGTGAAAGAACCTTAAATGTTGTTGTCTGTACATATAAAGTAAAGGACACGGATGGAAAAAAACACAAAATATAAATCCTATTTTCGAATAATATTGAAATCGCAGACACGATACCTCATAGCGGACCTGTGTATGGGCAATCCCCTTTGTTGTTAGAAAGGTGATTTTATCGAGAGTGTTCCCAGCTATGTTTGATGAAAATCGGTTAAGCCTTTTAAAATTTATAGGTGTTTTACTGTTTGAATCGGGGTATTTTCGCAAGATATCATGTCATAATTATTACGTGAGTGATAGATTATAGATCGAAGTGTGTTTACAATTAGATAAATTATGTAGCTTAAAAAGTATAAAATAAAAATGTGTCGCCGATTTTACAAAATTTACGTGTCTTCTTCATTTCGTGTGAGCCTGTGGCCACCTCTGGTGTGCTGCAATCCGCAACGCGCAAACACGTTGTCGTGCCTGAAATATTCCGGTACATTTTTCAGTATTTCTCACAGAACGAAACAATGTTTAGTTCTGTTTCTTGGAATTTCTGACATCTCTTTTGCACAACTGATCGCTAAGACATTTAAAAACCAACTGAGCGAGCGCATCGCCACGTACCGCTTCCGACGACGTACGAAGCGTCGTCCCGCGGCGTCGTTGCCGTCACGTGCATTAGCACGTCACGTCAATAAACCGGGCTGCAACGCGGCAGTCACGTTGTTAATTGGTTCATTAGTTTTGGTAAGACACCTTACAGTAAGCGGTATATACAATCTACGACATTCGCCGGCAACATCTCGGAGATTTTGGTCTAAACATAATCATAATTGTAATTGACAGTGATTAAAAAAAAAACCCTTTTCTAATATATCTAATGAAGATGTTGATTGAATTGCGCCCAGATTGCGCGCCTCACCAATTCACACTCGAAAAAACTTCGACCACTTTCTCAGGTCAAGAACCTATCAATACAGCCACTAGTGTAAATAAGGCCTAAGAGGGTATGCGTCATTGTCACAATACAAGTTCACAACATTCACACTTCCACCAGTCCCTCCGGTCACATTCACCCGCTACGATTAATGCTAGCCACTTATTTATCGCTACGACGCTACGGTGCTACGGCGCTACGGTGCTACGAGCTACGTGTGCTACGAGGAGCTACGGCGTAGCTCACAGCTATTTGAAAGTACGTTAAGTGTTTTTAACCCCCTACGGAAAAAGAGGGGTATTATAAGTTAGAGGTACCTGTGTATTCGTGTGTCTAGACAGACACAGTTTTTGTGGCATCATAGTTCCTAAACGGATAAACCGATTTTGATTTCGTTGTTTTTGTTTGAATGGTGACTTTATCGGTGGTGGTGTGTTTTTGTATTTGTTCGTATTTTTTGCTTCAAAGATGTCTTTATCAGTGATATGTTTGCTGAAAATCGGTTCAACCGTTCTAAAGTTATGGGCGTTTTACTGTTTGAATCGGATGGTTTTCGCAAGATATTGTGTCATATTACGTATTCGATAGATTTTGATCGAAACGGAAAGCTACCCATTACTCGCCGCCCGGTACGTGCACCCCTGCCTAATCTATCGGGGAATGTATGCCTTTAAGCGTGGTGTTATGGATGTTATGTTGTGTTAATTTCAAAAACTCATTAACAAAACCGGATCACAATCGGTTTCCACTATCTATGTTTAATGTTAAACTGCTAGATTGTCGGGGAAAATTTTCACTTTTCTAAAAAAGAAACAAAATAATGGTACTCAATGTTTATTGTGATGAGTTTCAAAAGGAGGCGTTATGTTTACATTAAATTTTGGTATTTATGTATAATTGGGAGAACGTGGGTAGTTTCAATTATTCTAAAAGTCTCTTTCCTTTCGTTTTGAGTATACTTTTAGAGGTTCGTTTTCATTTAATTAAGTTGAATGTTTGGTGATGTCAATTTAAACAGGTACTTACAGGTATTTTTTATAATTATATGTCCGTGTGACTTCTACAAAAATATCTGACGAAATTGAATGAATGAGTGTGAAATCTCTGCCTCATGCTACGGGGGTTACAAGCGTTGTTATTTTTTTCAACAAAAATCTGTCTCTGAATTTACTGACATTGCTGTACAACTTATTCAACCCGTACAACCCACAGAATTTCCGTTTCTGAAACAGATATCATCACTTACAAACGTACTAAGATATTGGAACCCTGCCAAGTTTCGTACTCCACCTGGCCTCACCGTCGCTGTGAAATAACAGTCTCATTCAGAAATGGGTTACACGACCCATTTGTCCAAATGTATTGCCACGATCAAGCTAATGACCCATCAAATATGTTAACACTTTTGTTTTCTTTTCAAATGGTTACGTAATTGCTGGAAATACTCTAGGTTAACATTTAAAAACTAATATATGTAACATTCCATAAAAGTACGTGTCGTGTCTCTTGTGTTAAGTATCTGTCGTGGTGGCCCAAAGGCTAAGACCTCGCCTCTTGTGCTTGAGATCGTGGGTTCAAATCCGGGCAAGTACTAATGTTTTTCATATTCATATGTACTTTCTAAGTTTATCTCGGACATCACTAGCAACGGTGAAGGAAAACATCGTGAGGAAACCTGGACTTATATAGTTGGAATTTAGTCCGAAATAATAGCCAAGTCAGAGGCCTGTGGGGTTCCCAGAGGCGATTTAATTAACTTGACACTAGAGGTGGCCACATCCATCCATCCATCCAAGAATACCATAAAAGTGTACATTAAATAACTTAGAATGCGAGTGTCTGTAATTTCCATCTACTACAACTTAATATTATGAGCCATTCTTAAATAGCCATACAGTGGCAAAAATATGCCAGTCAGCAACTTTAGATACCTACTAACGTTAAGAACTCCAGTCTGTGCCGGACGTAGTTTGTCATTGTCACCTACGCAGCTAAATGGGTCGACGACTTTAAAAAAGCAGCTAAGACTGACTCAAAGCAGAAAGTAGCAGACTGACGGATGTTATCTTGAGCTTAAGACGAAGTAACGATTATCTTCCCGCTGACAAACTACTGCGCAGTTTACTTTTTAAATTCATAAAAAAATATCAATTTTTTGGGTTGTTATTATATATTATTTAAATTTTATAACGCAAAATAAATTAAGGATAGTATTTAAACGAGCGAAAATAAATTCAAATTAAAGTTTTAAAAAATACTGAATATGGCTTACTGAAATACTAAGTGGGTGACACAGTGGGAGAATACAAATGTTTAAAACTGCGACTTGTAAATAAAAGTTCGTCGACGGAACCCCGCTGTGCGGGGCTAGAGGAGCTAATTTCGTACGTCATCCCCTTCGAACTGAACCTATCCGTGTCGGGGTGCCCTAAGTTCCCGAGCTCGCTTCGCACGCTCGTGGACTAAATCCTTAAAAAACACGAATACACCCGAGCTCCCGCGCTGCACAGCGATGTCGCCTTGTCGTTTATTCTGCTATTTTCGAATGAATAATATGCTAAAATAAGACATACAAAAATAGAACCCCAAATACAATAAAAGTATGTATCGATATTATTACCGCAGCTCACAAAAACCTCATAAAAGATATTACTCAAATCGAATAAATAGTTACTTATTTAGTATAATAGTTGCATATTCAGTATATTTTTCACGCGATAATTAATTTGCTATAAATTAATATGAATCTTTAGATAAATTACTCGAAAAATCAAATCAAATGATAATACAAGTAGCAACAATATATGCAAGTCTTGAACAAATGTAACGTTTTATTAATGCGGCGTCACGTCATTTCTGGGTCGATGAGTTTGCCGTGTTGACGTGAAGATATTATAATCACGGTAAATGAACACTGTAATATTTACAGGTGCAGTGAACTTGAATTTCATATTTATACATGAGTTCTTTTGTATGAGAAATCTGTGGCTGCCGTTTTTGTGGTAAACAACAACAACAACACCAATCTCTAACTGTCCCACTACAGGGTAATGGTCCCTTCTCTTACAGAGAAGGCAGGAGCGTTGATCACCACGCTTGCTCAAGGTAAGTCTGAAATCGCTAACCTTAAGCACAAAGTATGTAAGCGACGAGGCCACTACGAATAAAGTGCCATTTTGCACGCACACATTAACATAACGATGTTACAGGGATTCTTGGGCAATATTGGACAGAGCTCAGTCGCGGCTGTCACAAGTAATTTGTGTCAAGTCATTCACAAAGTACAATAACGAGGTTGCATTGACTACGTTACCTTTATTAATTATTTTTACAGATTAAATCTATAAATTCATTAGTATTTATAAGGATCTGGATGTCAACATTGTCAGGCCGAATCGATGTATTTATATTTGTAAATTAATACTGAGAGTACCTACTCCTTTTTTAAATAATTTGCTGAAGATCTGATGAAGAACTTTGGAGATATACAACAGAACTCTTTAATAAATAACGGCAAATCTCTCGGGATTGCTGCAAACGCATGTTTGTTCATTGTTTATACCATTTCATAACATAACATCACGCCAGTACGCTCTTAAGGGGTACGCAGATGTGTAAAGTTAACCTTGCTACACTTTCATTTCACCGGTTATGTGCAGTTTCATGATATTCGGGTAATCTATTCTGGCATTATAGGTACCTTACGTTGTTACTTGCCTATTAGGGAGGTACAACTGAAAAGTGAAAAATAAAAAACTTTTTTACAAAAAAATACTACCGACTTCCAATTAACAAAACTACAAAGTGTAAAATAATTTTATTTTTGGAAGTCGGTGTCCATAACGAAAAAAAAATGGTACCCACCAAAGACACCGACTTCCAAAAATAAAATTATTTTACACTTTGTAGTTTTGTTAATTGGAAGTCGGTAGCTTTTTTTTGTAAAAAAGTTTTTTTAAATTCAGAATCAATATATTAGCAACCCTAGTGAGTCCGAAAATTTTAGGTGTCAATTTTCGTGAACGGTGGGCGTGGTCCTTCTGTAAACTTATTTTTTTGTACCAGAAGATAGATTAGCGATTGCCAACTTATACTAGCTATTAGTCAAGTTTCCTCACGATGCTTTCCTTCACCGATGTCAGTGTTCTCCAAGATAAACTAAAAAAGTACATATGAATTGAAAAGTCACATTAGTACTTGCTGGATTTGAACCCACAACCTCCTTGCACGAGAGGCGAGGTCTCTCGGGTCTGGGTCACCACGATAGTAAAAGAAATGATAAGTGAATTACTTTTTATCTTGAAACACAATTCCGCAACAAAGCCAGACATTAGTTTCAGAAACTTAAACAAACCCACACTACAATCGCTCTCGTCTTTGTTGCTATATGTAGGTACTATCAACGACAAAAGACTTTAAGAGTATTAATTTTTTTGGCAATTTTTTGTTCCCCTCTGTTGATCAAACATCTTCCTTTTTAACCGACTTTAAAAAGGAGGTTCTCAATTCGACTGTATTTTTTGTGTGAAAATTGAATTTTTTTGGTCGGTTGTATTTTTTTAGTAAAAATGTTTTACTCCTTCTAAATCTCTATGCCTGCCGCGATATACGGGATGCCATTTTATCAACGAAAGTGTCGCTACAGCGATTGGTAAAATTTCAGAATGTATGGGCACGGGGTCCTAGCGCTAACAAATAAAATTTGGTTCAAATAAATGTCACTAGATGGCGCGTTATGCATCGATTCATTATTGAAATATGTGTTTAATTAACATTTTCTAGAATTGATCATAAAAATTGTACGTTGTTTTCAATAAACTCTCAACCAAAATGGATTTCACACGGCATTAAATTATGCAGCAAAAAGAAACGAATATTGCTCTGGCGTTTCAGATTTAAACCAAATAGGATTAATAAGAACAACTTTATAAACTACACGAAAAGGTTTAAAAGGGTAATTAAATTGACTCGACGTGCTCAAAACAACTACTCAATTAAAACATCCACCAATAAATCCAAAACGACATGGAACATTATAAATAAATCTAAACCTTTTTTACCAAAAGAATCTATTAGCCATATAAATGTAGATGACATAATAATAAATGATCCTCTAGAAATAGCTAATGCATTTAACAATTTTTTTATAGAAAAAATCCAACCAATCAAAGGCTCGGGCAGTAACGTAACAACTAATATGATAAAACGTAAGGACTCAATTTTCGTTGCGCCCAGTATACCTGCAGACATAATAAACATTGTAAAATCTCTGAAATCCACAAATAGTACAGGTTTTGACGGTATTTCAACTAAGGTTATAAAGTACGTTTCCGAAACAATTTGTACACATTTAAGCTACCTCATAAATCTATGTATTCAGTCAGGTGTTTATCCGGATGCCCTAAAGGTTTCTGTAGTAAAACCCTTATTTAAAAAAAACAACAAGGAACACATGGGCAACTACAGGCCAATAGCTTTAATTCCTATATTGTCCAAAATATATGAAAAATATATTTATAAAGAATTTTATTCATATTTCGAAAAGAAAAATATTTTTTGCAACGAGCAAAAGGGGTTTAGGCGAAATAGGTCAACTAATCTAGCCATTTATGATTTTCTACATACTGTTGTGAATAATATGGACAAGAGAATCCCTGTGTGCGCTATTTACTGCGATATGACACAAGCTTTTGACTATGTTGATCATGGTATCTTATTAAAGAAACTGGAAGCCTATGGCATAAGGGGAAACATACTAATGCTTATTGAGTCATACCTTACAAATAGAAAACAGTACACAGAAATAGTTAGAATTAATATTAAGACAAGACGAGAAGAAACATATCGATCAAACGAACGTACCCCTATGTACGGTGTTCCCCAAGGCTGCGTACTGGGAGCCTTGCTTTTTATCATTTACATAAATGACTTGCCCACTACAATTGACCACCCCATGACTCTCTTTGCTGACGACAGTACAATGACTATAGCATGCAACAATAATGACGTATATGAAAGTGACATTAATCAATCTTTGTCATTAATAATATCATGGCTAGACAGGAACAACCTAAAAATAAATTTAGACAAGACAACTATTATGCATTTTAGGCAACGGGCCCAGGCGGGAAATGACATTAAAGCTATGTACAATGACACGTTACTTAATAAAGTTGACAACACAAAATTTCTTGGTATTATGATAGACGCAAAGCTGGACTGGAAGGCACACATCGAATACCTTAGTAAAAGGCTGAGTTCTTCTGCGTATGCCTTATATAAACTTGCCCCAGAACTGAGCACAGATGCATTGGTAACTGCATATCATGGACTAGTTGCATCGTTGCTACGCTATGGTATCATATTTTGGGGCAACTCCACCAACACAGTAATAGCGTTTAAGGCCCAAAAGAGATGTATGCGAGCTATGTTTAATTTGAAAACCACAGATAGCTGTAAGCCATATTTTAAAAAACATAGATTATTAACCCTTCCTTCACTATACATTTTTGAAATGTTGACATTAGTCAAACTTAATCCTGACCTGTTTCCACGACTAGCTGACACCTTCCCCCGAAACAGACGTGACAATAGCCAACTTTGCTTACACACATCAAAAACTGCCTTATTGGGCAAAAGTGCTTTTTGTATGGCACCAAAAATATACAACAAACTACCACAATCTTATAAAACTTTGCCGACTAATCACTTTAAAAAAAAGATGAGAGATTTTTTAGCAGACAAGTGTTATTACCATTTAAGAGACTTCTTGAACGATAAAATTGCATAACATTATTTTTTTTTTAATTAATTTCGATTTATATGGCCTTCTGACATTGAATTGACATTCCGCATATTGTTTTTTTTATGTTCTATTGTTTTATATTTGACATCCAATTAATTATTTTATAGATATATTTTACTTATTTTTTTTTTGACACTGATGATTAACTGTATTAATTTCGATTGTATGACATTTTGTGAATTGATTCGATTTATGACATTTTTTTTTTTTTTGGTTTAATTTTATTTTGTGGTTATTTTTTTTTTTGACATTGTTTTATTTTATTAATCTCAATTTATGACATTTTAAGTTTTTTTTTTAATTTTTTCTATTTCGTGAAATTTTTGTAATTTTCTAATAATGTAAACTTATACAATGAATTAATTATTTAATTAATTAATTTAATTCATGACATTTTATGAATTTATATTATTTCAGATTTTATTTATTTGACTTTTTTGACATTGTTTAATTTTATTAATTCTGATTTACATGACATTTAATTAAGATAAAGGCCAATCTATTGTGATTTTAGTATAATAATATCTGACATTGCTATATTTTAGTGAATTAATCAATTTGTAATACACATATTGACGTGAAGATGGCGCTGCCGTCACGACAACATATCGCTCCATAATTTTTTATTTTCTAATATTCTAAAAGCAGTAATATCATCACAGCAAGGCATTTGATTTTGTTGATCGAACTATATTGTTAAATAAATTGGAAAGATATGGAGTTAGGGGCAATGCTCTGAAACTTTTAAAATCGTACTTGTCAGACAGAAGACAAGTTACGAGAATAGATAAGGTATGTTTTGCTTCAAAAACTGAGCGTACGTATTTGTCGAGTCAGAGACCCAATAACTATGGTGTACCCCAAGGTTGTATTTTGGGATCATTATTATTTATTATATACATCAACGACATGCCCAGAGAAACACATCACCCTATGGTTTTGTTTGCTGACGATAGCACAGTCGTTTTTAGTGGCAACAATGATGCGACGACACTTGAGAGTGAGATAAACCACTGTCTCCAACTATTAGTAGAATGGATGGGCGCGAATAATTTGAAAATTAATATTGACAAAACCAAAATAATGACTTTTGAGCAAATGACAAATCATAAAAAACCAGACATAAAATATAAAGACAAAATAATCTCAGACACTAACACTACAAAATTTTTAGGACTAGAGCTAGATAGAGATATGTCGTGGAAAACTCACACCGACAGTGTGTGTAAACGCCTGAGCCAGCATTCATATGCTTTACGCAATCTTGCAAAGGAGGTACACCAAAAAGTCTTGGTCACAGCGTACCATGCATATGTTACATCTACGCTACGCTACGGGATTATATATTGGGGTAACTCCACGAATATGGAGACGGTATTTAGAGCGCGAAAAAGATGTGTTAGGGCGATATGCGGTATTCATAGCACGGAAAGCTGTAAACCGTTGTTTGCGTATTTTCGCATTTTAACAGTACCATGTCTGTACATATACGAAGTGGCTGTCTTTGTTAAAACAAACTTTCACCTGTTTGAAAAACTACATAGCGCAAGACACAGAAATAAAATAAGCGGTAGACAGCACAAAAAAGCAGTTTTTCATAAAAACTTTACAGGAATGGCTCCACAAATTTATAATAAACTACCAAATTCTTTGTTAAACATTAATGACATCAACATATTTAAAAAACAATTGAATAATTTACTGCTAAGCAAGTCATACTACACAATACATGAGTACCTGTCAGACAGAAATTTATCTGTATAAGTGGTGTGATTGAGGTGGATACTTGGGTCCGACTTGTTTGCTTATTATTTTATTAATTACTATGACATTGTATAATCTGACATTACTTATCAATTTTAATTAATGATATTGTTTACATTTTAAGGTTGTAATATTAATTACTGGCATTGTATACATTTAAATTTTATCTATGACATAACATACATTTGATCTCTTTAATTAATGACATTCGTATAGTATTTTAAGTTAATTTATGATATTGGATACGTGTTAATTTTTGACATTGTAAGGATTTTAAGTTCTGACATTGGATGCGTTTTAATTTTAAATTTATGACATTTTATACCTTTTCTTAATTTATGACATTTTTAACGATTTTTTAATTTATGACATTTTATACTATTTCTTAATTTATAACGTTTTATAAGATTTTTTAATTTATGACATTGAATACGTTTAAAAAAGTGTATTATTTTAGATATTATTGTAATTATAATTTTGCATGCCTAAATTGGTGGAACACGGTTGACTGCGCATTCACCTGACATCTAGAAGTGTATTTTTATGTACTGTGTTGAGCAATAAATGGATTTGAATTTGAATTTGAATTTGACATATTTGTACGCCTCATAAGGCAAAACATGTCTAAAAGAATTGAACATCTTGCATGCCTATTGTATGTAAACACATGTTTTAACAAATAAATCATCTTTATCTTTATCTTTATCTCATAAGCACAAAATTATGGAATACTGGGCTCTTAATTCACATTTCAAATATTATTTAAACAGATCATTTAAAATTAATTCCAAGAGATTCCCTCTGGTATCCAGTGAGTGACGATCTTCGCCTATTTCTTCGGGCGATTCATGTGATATGGCTAGCCCACTCCCACTTTAGCCTAGGCCACTTTAGCCTAGCCATTTCTTTTGTAATGGAAAGTCAAAAGCCAAAAATTCTGTCATCAATTTTGAAAAAAGGGGTACTTACTGAGTTCCCAGTTGCTGGGTTGTGGATAGGCAGTAGCTTTATGTAAAACACTGGTAGCCAAGACTGGAAGCCGGCCCCAACATGATTAGGAAAAAGATAGGCACGGTTAAATAACATGACACTAATCTTGTAAATGCGAAAGTTTAGATGTATGCATGTTTGTTTGTTCCTCAATCACACCACAACGGCTTAATGGCTAAACGGATCTGGATGAAATTTGGCACGGAGATAGATTATAGGCTTGAATAGCATATACTATAGTTTTAATCCCGGTATAATGTTCCCTTGGGATGATAAAACACATTTCATGCAGGCGAAGCCGTATGTTTGTGAGTGTGATGTTTGTTACTTTTTCACGCTCAAACGGCTGGACGGATCTGGATAAAATTTAGGACAGAGATAGATTATAGCCAGAAATAGTAAATAAAATACTTTTTACTTTTCGACGTGCACGCGGATGAAAACGCTGGCAGAAGTTAGTTTGTAACATATAAGTTTTAGTAAATATACCTTCATTCTACAAATAGATTCTGTAACTAGCGATAGTGGTAAACTAGTTTCTTTCATGAGTGTACAAGACAAGGCTTCACGAAGCGAACTTTACAGTTTTGTTTCTCACATTACTTGCTATCGGGATACACGATGTTAAAACAATGTCGCTTGCTTCCTGAAACATACAGTGTATTGAATTAAACTGAGAACAGTTGGAAGAAGATTGAAGTGGTATGTAAAGATAGCAGGGTGTGTAAAGTATTTTCCACCTAGACCCAAGGGAATAAGGCGTGAATTGCTGAATGAAGAAGAAGGTATAGTCTCGTCGCTGAAACTGCCTTATAGGTATGAATAGGGACGATGAAATGATCATTCGATAACCATTTCTTCATTTCATTGCTACTACCAAGTAGCACAAAGATTCAGGCATAGAATAGCAAGCTGGAAGCTGATAATATGTTAGAATCCAATGAATTATTGATGTAAATATTCTCTTCATAGAAGTTTTAAGCTTCATAGAAAGCATACTTTAAACTTCAAGATAAGTAAAACCAGATTTTTTTCATCGAACAGTGACATTATATTGATTAGCCGAACCCAATAACGAAATTCCGTGTTCACGGAAAAGCTGATTTATTTCTTATTATTTCGTAATCCTCTTTTTAAGGTTCCGTACCCAAAGCGTAAAAACGGGACCCTATTATTAAAACTCCACGGTCCGTCTGTCTGTCTGTCTGTCACCAGGCTGTATCTCATGAACCGTGATAGTTAGGCAGTTGAAATTTTCACAGATTGATGTAAGCCGTGTATGCCGTTTTTTGCGATAATGGTACGGAACCCTTCGTGCGCGAATCTAACTCGCACTTGGCCGGTTTTTCAATCGTGTTGCCAGTTATTAGCCACTTTCGTCAGTGACCGGCAATTGCAACTTTCAATACAGAAAAACGGAACGAACATTTATCAACGTTCACTAGACCCTTAAAAAAGCGCCGTTTTATAAAATAATCCGTGTAAGTTAAAATGTCTCGGGCTTTCTCGCCACGTCATCTGTCAGATAGGGCCTGCCTACCCTCGTAATTTATTCATACGACTTTAGTCAGCCATATCTGACGTCTGGCCTTCCAAGACGGAATGATGGAGTGTTTCCAGCCAGCTTTAGACTGAAAAAACATGGTAATATTATGTGTGACGACTAAAAATATTAAAGCAAAAATAAGAAAATTAAGTGCCTTTCATTTTAAATTTCCTATTATTTTAGCAGCTCTACTTTATATGGAATAGACAGGGAAGACTATTGTTTAAGACTGTTATGCCACTTTTGAATTTTTTTTCTTCAAGCCATGTTGACAGGGATTTTCCATCGATAAAAATTACGAACTTCCTTTCAAACAATCATTTCTTGTTTTAGCGTATTACAAGCTTTTATTTGACTTGCAATGTGTGTAAATAAGTGTGTTCGGGTCGAATCTTGCAACTGAATTTTTATGCAGTTATCCTCCACCGATTAAGATGAAGTTTTGCATACACGTTTAGTTTGGATGACAATGCATGTTTAGCTAAGTGACGTCATTCTTAATCCAATATGGCGGACGACCCAAGTTGGCAGACTAGCATTTTTTTTTGCATTGCCATGATATGGGTATCAAATGAAAGGGTTTGCTGAGAAGAATACGAAAAAAGCTTGTTTTAAAAAAATGTTTTGTAGTGAATAATAATATTATATTTCTCCTTTAGGGAAATATTTTGACAAAATCCTTCTTTAGTACTCACCTTCGTTATTACGAGGAACCCTTATTCACATGTTTTAGTTTAGACTCACTGAATTAAACTGTGCGTTGTCTGTCAGTGAATGAATGAAGGCATAAAATGGTTTTTATCATCACCCAAATTAAAGCCCACACATATTTAGCAAGTACATACCCTCACGCATTTCACCCGGAGCTAAGTCAAAATTATATTTAGGTTGGTAATTTATCGAGTTAACGTGCACCCCAGTCGCGTCGGGTTGATTGAAAGCGACGTCGTCGATTTTGACGTCAGGACGCGACGTCAATTGACGTTAGACGCGTGACTAAACACGACGCGGAAATGTGTTAGATACACGCTTCCTATTTATGTGCTAAAAGATGGGATAATATCGTTTGTTATCAATGTAGGTGGGTCGACACGAAGGTCGATCATGTTAGTTTTTAGGTGATCTCTAGAGTATAAACTCTAGGTTGTATGTGGTCCTAAAAGTAACCTATAAGGGGTTTAGTATATCTTTACCAATTTACTTCAGTAGTACCTAATATTCTTTAGCTGTATGTGCATCTGCGTCATAAGTTAAGTACCTAGTAGTAGAAATAATTTTGAAAATAATTGTTGTTTGTTGGTTGACAGAGGCTAAGAGTGCTATAATATTTAGATATAAGTCCACCGGCTAAGCAAGTTAGTTTGTTTGCGAACAAAGTCACGGATGCAAAATAGAGAAAGGTATTGTCATTTTCTTCACTCCATTTCAAGCCTTTACTGTGAGTTTATTTATCATTTTCAAAGATCTTTATTTTTTTTAAACTATATTTCACTTACCTCAAAAGACACATTAACTCATATAACAGAAACCATTTTATGATGCTATAAAACATTTGCCTTTAAAATTTTCAACACATTTATTTTAAACTGATTACAACTATTAATTTTAGCTTATAAACATTTTTGCAAATTATTTGGAAGCATTATAATTATGCTACTTGCATATAGGTAGGAATCGCAAGGTTAACTAAAAATACTGGTAGCCGTGCGACCGTGCGTTACTGGGAGTTAAAGTCTGTCAAACTCACAACCCTTTCTTGACCTTGGGTGGGTAATAAATAAAAATACTATTCCCTTCGCACACCACAGCTAGATACCATAAATTTAAAAAATCGGTAGCATTTTAGACTCAAATTCAAACTGGAACACCGCTGTTAATTTCCTATATCCATCCAAATGGACGAGTGATTGTTTAGGTGGCAATATATCGACAAGTATTGGACGGCTGGTCGTGTCCATGTGTCTGTGTCCGTGTGTCAGTTATTCTGTGTCCCTGGGCGTGACACCGGATGCGTGTCCGAATTCCAGCGTGACGTCAAATCACGTTAAACATGTGAATACGCGCGGAATATAGCAATTAAGTGTGTTATTTATGGATCAGAAAATTTATGTGGGCAAGGCAAAATTTTGTTTTAACAAGCTCAGTGTCTAATTAGTAAACAATAGAATTAATCATTTATGATTCATTGGACAGTGAAACTGGTAATGTAGCCGTTTTAACAGTTCGATTTTTTATTTTTATTTTGATCGTAAATAATAATATGTATTTACAAAAGCCGAAGGAAAAAATAACATTTTAAGATTTGGCATACCAAATCAACCAGCTAAATAACCCAGTCGGTTAAAAGCGAAAAATCATTATAAAGACATAATATTATAAGGAAATTAGAGTATTAATACCTAAGACAATAATCAATCTTTTAGTCTTTTTTACCCGACTGCCGAAGGAGGGTAATGTGTTTATCAGTCTATGTATGTATGTATGTACGTATGTATGTAAGTATGTATGTATGTAAGTATGTACGTATGTATGTTTGTTCCTATATGGCGTTCCAGAGACCAAACGCGTTGGCCGATTTTGATGATTCATACGTCAATCGATGCGTCTTAACCCTGCGAGTAGTAGTACATTAAAATTGGATATTAAAAAAATGGCGGATTTTGGGTGCCATATTGTGGGGGCCCAAATTTTTTTTTCTTCCAAACCCATCGTGTGGGGTATCAAAATAAAGGGTTTAAGAGGTGAGTTCAAAAACATATAACACATATATATATATGTATAAATGTATCTAATTCGAAAAAAACTAACTAAAAAGTTATAAATAAAAAAACTTAATTCAAAAAATCAAAAAAACCCGACTGCTTCAAAAGTGAACTAAAAAGTCGTAAACAAGGAAAAAATCATGCTGTGCAGGCGGCGGATACACCAGATTTTGGTCAGCCAGCCCGCGAATATGTATCCTCCGACTGCACAGCATGAAATTTTCCTTGTTTACGACTATTTAGTTGGCTTTTGAAGCAGTCGGGTTTACTGATTTTTTGAACTAAGTTTTTTTTTCCAACTATGTTAGGATCGGCTCCCAGTCTAAACGGATGAGCTAAGTACGAGTACCAGCATTGGTAAGACTAAAAAAACAATAAAATAACAAAACAAAACATCCCTTCAAACTTTCCAAAGTGCCATTAATCTCCCCTAATCCTATTACCACCCTAAACCACATTTGAAACATACATTTTTAAAGCAACTTATACATTTAACCTTCACCACCATTTGATATCAAAAGCTTTCAAGACTTTATTACTTAAAAGAGGGTAGTATGGTAAAATGCATTGTCAAGGTCACGGTAAATTATCCGTCATAAGACGTCAATGTCGATTTTTATCGTCATTTAGTTGTGTCTACAAGGTTTATTGTGTTTCGTATGGGAAATGTGAGCTTATTTTAACGAAGTGCTTTGGTATAACTTTGTAGGTCTTATAAATTGCTTCAGCCATCGAAAGAAAACTGACCTACAGCCTCATTGCGTAAGTGAGTTCGGCAGGACAAAGGATATGACTCCATAAAAGAGTACGACAAATTCCCTTTAATTTGTGTCGTGATTGCCAAAAGTAGCTTAGATAGCTTTCATTGGTGATACTCTTTTCGAAAGAGTCCTATATTTTGTTATAATTCTCATAATGAATTTGCCTAATGGTAAGAGTGGTGTATTTTCCTTAAATCATTAAAAATTCTACGGGACCGAGAAGTTCATTTATACATCGCTGTTTCAAAATTACTACAGCACCCTAATGCGTAACATACACGTATTAACAGTCCCAGTCTTTCACCAGTTTCTTTTTTATTATGAATTCATTATTAATCTACTACCCTATTATTATTTGAAACGAGACTCGGAGAACGTCTATCAAAAGTCCATCACAATAACTCAACTCACCAATCTCTTAAGAAGTCTTATCCGATAATGGTGTCGGAAGGTCACTGGGGGACAAAACATGCGCTGGTGACGTCACTCCCATTAGTCGCGACCTGTTTATTCGAAGACTGCTATTGTTCCAGCCAGGACGTCCGGGCTCAGGTTACTGACACAATGGCCGGACGGCCGGACATGTCTCGAACGGTCAACATGTCCCAAGGATTATGTTTGATGGATTTCAGTATTTGCTTAGTTTTGATGTATGATGGCCTTGAAGGAGTAGGAAAAACAAAGGAAGTCTGAAAAGGGATGTATCCCTTACGTTCTTTGATTTTCAGTTATGTTGCATAACACGGCTTCTCAGTGGTTATAGACGCCATTACTAGTAAAATTCGTGACCACGCAATGTGGGCTCATCATCATATCAGCCGAAAGACGTCCACTGCTGGACATAGGCCTCGACAAATTGACCGGTCCCGTGCGTCCCGCATCCAGCGGATCCCCGCAACCTTCACCAGATCATCGTTCCACTTGGCGGGAGGCCTTCCAACGCAACGTCTTCCAGTTCGCGGTCGCCATTCCAGAACTTTTCTGCCCCATCGGCCATCCGTTCTGCGAATGTGAGCTCAGCCACAGATAATATAATACAAGCATAGTTTAGCTCAGGTTTTGATTGTCATAACTATAGTAAGAATAATCACAGACGGTTAATTTATATTTAGTCAATGATGACACTTTTAGTTTCATTAATCCCACTTACCATTTTTGTGGAATTTAGAGCCTGCTTGGTTAACTCTGAGTTGGTTGATTCGGTTGACTTTAAATTAATGACTGGTAATGGTTTTGTTTTTGGTTTACGACCAATGGTTTAATGATACGCAATATTATGGTTTAATGGTTATATTTAATACTAGCTGTGCCCGCGACTTCGTTCGCGTGGTTGTCGAGAGCAAAACAACGTCGTTTAGATAAGAGTATATCACCTTTTTGATGATTTAGATAAGAGTCCTGACTTTGGTATAGTTGATTACGTTAATGCTTCTCTATATACTATGTTAGCGGTGGAATTACCCGGAGCATATACAAAAAGGTTGTTTGGGTTGCTAACACGTGATAGAGAAACATAGAGTTGGCCGTGTGAAAAACAATCAAAAGTAAGGTCTACACCCGCAACGGATAACGTCTGGCCTTGGGCTTTATTAATAGTCATAGCGTAACAGAGGCTTACAGGAAATTGCACACGTTTGAAAGTAAACGGAAAATTATTGGGGATAATGGGTATCCTGGGAATGAAAACAACATCACCGGAGCCGCAACCTGTTAAGATTTCGGCTTCGATGACATTTCGTTGGAGATTTGTTACTCTCAACCGAGTTCCATTGCATAGTTTTGGTGGGCTTAAATTTCTGAGTAGAATGATTGGTACTCCGACTTTTAAATAAATTTTGTGTGCTGGAAGACCTGGTGTATTTAGAGAGTCTAAAAACTCTACTGGATAGTGGGTGGCATCTCCTTCTTCTAAAACCGTGTTAATAGATAAATATTCCCTACTTTCTCCAGAAACATGTACCAATATTTGAGAATTTATTGCTGCTGCTTGGTCGTTGCGAGGTGCCAAAATAGCTCGTTGGCATAGCCAAGCAGCGTCATGGTTCGAGATCTCTGATGGATCTCCGTATACAGAGGAAATGAGTTCCTGCTGTGAGGCAACAGAAGAACACAGGCTTTCGACTAAAGTTACTTTACCTCCTTCTTGAGTCGGGTATGTGCCGTTACCAATTTGAAGTAGTAAATTTGAGAAAACCTGCGCGTTTGCGTCACCTCCCAAATATGCTCGCATATTAAAGCTCAAATTAGTTAATATGACACTACGCCATAAAATAGAGCTCTTTAAACAGGCACCTATTTCATCGGCCCTCGTTCCTCTGGGTATTATAGGGAGTGTCTGCCTGAAGTCTCCACAGAATAGCACCGTTAAGCCTCCCATCGGTCGGTCATTTTGTCTTATATCTCGCAACGTTCTATCTACAGCTTCCACAGCTTTACGATTTGCCATCGTACACTCGTCCCAAACGATAAGGGCGCAATCGCGTAAAACCCTTGCTTTATCACTATTGCGAGACACGTTGCAAACAGGGTTTTCTGTGCGGTCCAAGTCGATTGGTATTTTAAATGTTGTATGTGCAGTTTTTCCTCCTGGTAATAAAGTGGCAGCTATTCCTGAGGAAGCGACGGCAAGGGCAATTTTGTTTTGGCTCCTTATTTGAGCCAAGATAACTTTAGTGAGGAAAGTTTTACCTGTTCCACCAGGTGCATCTAAAAACAGCATTTCTCCTAATGAATGTTCTACACTACAGCATACTCTATCAAAGATTTGACGTTGTTCTGACGTCAAATTTGAACAGCCATTTCGCAATATTTCTGCTAACTCTTCGGGGTTGTAATTTATTTCAGATGTATACTCCCTATTAATTCGTTCCCCACCAACTGTCGGTGTCGGCAAGCCGTATTGACTGAGGGGGTTCCCTCCTATACTTGTAACTATATCTTGTATAGCCAGCAAAGCCCTATTATGGCAGCTTTCACGTACTTGGTCAGAAGTTTCACTATTTATATTTTGCTGTCTCAAAAAATCTTCGGCAAACGCGTCTTTATATTTTTGCCACAACTGCCCAGCGTCCGATAGGCCACAAAATGTCAACAAAATGGCAAATAAATGGCGCAAACGATGTGGACTATCACTGACGCATGCTTCGGCTAAAGCATCATCCCAATGCTGATCGCCATCTAATAAATGCCGTGCGCGGCAAGCAGCTTGAAATGTGGGATATTCTATATCGTCCACTTTGCGGAGCTCAGCAAAAGAAGTAGGTCCTCGCACTGTGTGAAGAAGAAGGCGTAAATAATAACACTCTGCATTATTTGGGTGCACCGTGTATACTCTTCCAATCACGTGTTCTTTAAAAATGCCGGACTCGCCTTCTACAGCAGTTCCACGTCTCCTGCGATTAAAAACACCTTGCTGCTTGTTATAAGTATAATAATGTGGCACTTCATTGTACAACAGAGACTTAGCGAAATTGTCTCTTTCGCAAAGGCGAAAGAATGCGAGCAAGGTGGTTTGTCTTGGGTTGTTCATTCTTTCTGCCACATTTTCTGGCTGAAAGTAAACTCGCTGCCCGCCTTCCAGGTGCACGTCAAGATGGATGACTGGCGGATACCTTTCATGAATAGGGAAACTCAAAATGCGCCAAACTGCCTCCGAAGAGCTTATGTATCGGCCAGATTGATACCTTGTCACTTCATCAAATTGGTTGTTATTTCTTAGTGCTATCATGGCTTGATCACTACCTTTATTAACATATTTACATATATATTTTATAGATTCGACGCTATTACAAATTTCAACATTAATGTGTGCTTGAAAAGCGTTTGACAAAACTGGAGAATACGGTACCACCCAACTATTATTTAGAATTATTTCTTGTCCACGGAATCTGACAGTAGCTGTGAAACCACCTTGTGACGGTGATCTTCGCCGGTATTGCGGATACCCATTTTCCCCAGCCATAGTTAGTTCTTTCAGTGCTCTGGGGTATTTTTTTGAGCATTGACCATCTTTCATGCACGGTGATTCCCTGTTTAAGAGGCCACATGGCCCGTGAACCATATGTGTTTTTACTATGTCATGCAAAATCGGATCTGCATTATAGTCCGGAAATTCTGCACTTATGACACTGTCTATAGCATCGGGACGAATTTTTTCTTCCAGCCACAGAAGAATGTGCGCGTGGGGTAAACCACGCTTTTGCCACTCGACGCTATACATAAAACAAAGAGTTGAACCGAAAACTTTCTCCTTTGTAAGTAGATTAATCAAGACTTTGAGTTTTAAATGAAAAATCCTAGCAATAATGTCATGTCTGTCGTATGACGCCTGTCCTGTGAGAAGTGCCTGGCAAATCTCCGTCCACTTTGGATTTGTTGTAAATGTTATAAAAAGGTCCGGCCGGCCGTATTTACGGACGTAACAAAAAGCATCTTGCGTTCGTTCGTGCATATACCGCGGACCGCCTGTGAAACTGGATGGCAAAATAACCAATCGACCCAAGTTTTCGACGTTATTATCTGATTGCATGGCGTCCCGCAAGTGCACGTATTCTTCAGCGCGTAACCGTCGCTGGTTAGTGCGAATATACACTAAACGTTCAGTTTCTATTTTTGCGTACATGTCCACAATAAATTGGCTGAACAAACCACGAAATCGTTGCAAATATACGAAACTGTTTTGCCTTATTTGTAAAAGGTAGGAATAGTATTGTTGAGCAGATATTTTTTTTTGATAATTAGTGACTCTCGTAGTAGGGTTCACTTGGTACAGCCCAAAATTGTACCCATCTTCACCATGACAATAGATTAGTGGATATTGCAGGGCGTCGTAAGCTCGGTGGGTTTCCAAAATGCGTTGAAGGCGATCGTCGCGTGTACGCAACACGATATCACGTCTCTCACACTCCTGGTCGACTAAAACAACTGCAACTTCATCTGCGACGGGTGCATTGTGTCTTCCACGGTGTTCACCCACAGGACGTCTATCGGCACTTATAACAATTTTGAAATCATTGCTGCCTTGTGGAATTGACTCCAATGCAGCTTTGAATTCACGAACGTACTGGTTAACGCGATGCAGCAATTCTTGAAGTTGACCCAAAAGCTCAGCATTGAGCTGGGGAAAATTGTGATTTCTAACATTGAGCTGTTGCGTGTAATCGGATACAAAATAAATTTGGAGAAATTTGGGTTCATTTTCTGGCAGCAAAGATCCAATAAGGTGATAAACTTGACCTTGTACTTTGAAGGTTGGCATGAACGGTCCTTCCGTTATTTGTTTTGCCCCAAAGGAAGTCATTTGGAAAGCACTGTTATATAAACGAATATTATCCAAAAAACGGTTCGACTGGGGATGATCGCCATTCAGGAGACTTATAAGTAAGTGTGGTGGATCTTGGAAATTTGGAAGAACAATTTTTCCATTTGAGCAGCACATTCCATCTGTCTCTTTCCTCCATTTCAAAGCATGACAAAAATTACAAATTTCTCTCATGTCACCCACGAAAGTAAAGCCAGCATAATTAATTCTAGACGAATATGTGAACCCTGATTTTTCCCTATTGTCCCAAGGTAATAAAATATTTGCATCGTCATTTTCCATGGACTCATCAGCTCCGCTATTTGTTTCTCTATTCATATGGTATCGAGCTCGTTCTATTTCTAGGCGAGATTGACGTTGTTCTGCTGTTTCTGCTCGTCTTAGTTCATCTATTCTTTCCCTTTCAGATGCAAGATAACTTTCATTGTTTCTTTGTACACCTACATAGTTATGTCTAGCTATTTCTAATCGTTCTTCTCTTTGGGAGAGAGATTCAGACTCGCGCGAGAGAGCGTGTCGCTCTCGGTCAGATGACAGACGTGCTTGGCGTTCCTCGATACTCTCTTGAGAACGCAAAGTCGCGGTCCGAGTTCTTTGCGAACTTAAGCGCGACTCCCTTTCTGTGAAAGTCTCTGACTCGCGTGAGAGAGACTGGCGCTCCCGATCAGCAGACAGCCGAACTTCGCGTTCCTGGATATTCTCTTGAGAACGCAAAGTCGCGGTCCGAGTTCTTTGCGAACTTAAGCGCGACTCCCTTTCTGTGAATGTCTCTGACTCACGTGAGAGAGAGTGGCGCTCCCGATCAGCAGACAGCCGAACTTCGCGTTCCTGGATATTCTCTTGAGAACGCAAAGTCGCGGTCCGAGTTCTTTGCGAACTTAAGCGCGACTCCCTTTCTGTGAATGTCTCTGACTCACGTGAGAGAGAGTGGCGCTCCCGATCAGCAGACAGCCGGTCTTCGCGTTCCTGGATACTCTCTTGAGACCGCAAAGTCGCGGTCCGTGTTCTTTGTGAACTTAAACGTGACTCCCTTTCGGTGAACGTTTCCGATTCACGTGAAAGAGCGATGTGCTCTCGGTTAGCAGATAACCGTGCTTCACGATCTTCTTCCGATTCCTGAGACCTACAAAGTCTCATCCTTTTCGCATTTCGGCTACGCAGCGAAAGGTTAGTTTTTTTTCTTTGAGGCATTTTCAAGGAAAATTAAAGCAATAAACAAAACTAACAACACTTATGACTGAATAGCCTACAAACTTAAAAGAACGGTGCGTCGAACAGTCTAGTGTGACAACGTATCGTCTGTTCGTGGTCGTGACTCAACGAATTGGCAACACTAACTTACTGTATAACGATTGGCACTATTGGATTCAAACTACGAAGTAAATCAAATACAATCTTAACTTCGTACTTCAAACCAATGACCAAAGTTGACCAAACGAAACCAATAAGATAAGCAAATACTTTTTTTTCGACCAATTTAGAAAATCGATAAACCAAGCAACCAAAGAACTTTTACGACACACGCAAGAACTTTTAAGACACCTAACGAAACCCAATTTGCCTAGTAAACACGGTGGACGTCATCCTCGCGCGGAAAATCTTAACACCGCGATTCAGAAAATGACGTCATTTGCACAACGCCATCTATCGGATTTAGATTTCAACTATCAACATTAGTTCTATTTTTAGTCTTAAGATGTCGTTGCAAGTACTATACTTAATTGCGTAACGTAATATTTTACTTCTTGAACTCACTAAATTAATCATATCTTTTGATAGAGTGAACCGATTTCGATGAAACAAAAACTAAGTTAAACCTCAAGTTGCGTATAATTTTTGTATATAAACATTGTCAGCATTGAATTCGTAGATTTTACGTGATGTGCGCACAAACAAACAGACAAACAGACAAACAGACAAACAGACAAAAATTTCAAAAATGATGGAAATGGGTTCTGTTACTTATCTTTTCACACGCTGGCTATTTTTTGTTTCAATTTCTTCAATGTACAAAAATGACTTTTCTACAGATTTATTATATGTATAGATATAGACTAGTTAATCGTTAAAATAATAATAAATGGTTAATAGGCTATAATTAATTAATTTATTGAGGAAAGTACTAACTAATACCTGTGTAAATTGTTAACAATGGCCACTGAAGTGTTTCGGTGTGTGTGAGCTATATTAATAAAAAATATAGCAGGTATTACGTGTTCCCGCTATAAGCGGCACAGGAAGACAGCGTGGAGTTTTAGTGGGTTGGAGTCCCTTATAACAGCGCCATCTCCCCGTGGTAGTGCAGTATGCATGAGCATTTCTCCACGCAAAAATAAAATAAAAATGTATCATAAAATATAGATAAGTTTTAATGGGTAGGGAGATATTCGTTCTTGGCTTATGAGAAAGCTTTACGATAAAATTATGAGTTGTATTAATGAGATGTGAGCCTTGAACATGAAACAAAATTGCTATGTTAAATGGGTATTATGTGTAGGAAAAACTGCCGCGACATTCAGTTTCAGTCAAAATGCGAGCATTCCTACTTTACTCATACATTAAACAAATGCCGTCTGTTGTATGTTTGTTTTATTTAATTGTACAATAAATCGAAATTTATCTTGGTGTACAACAAAGTATTTTTATTTATTTATTTATTTATAAGCTTTATTTTGTCCCTTACATGCGTTGTGATATTATATATACTTATTCATTTATTTGATAGTAATGTTAGTTTTGTACTTAAGTTAGGTTAGTATTGTTAGGTGTAAGGGCCGCCTTTTGCGGTGAAAGCCTCCTCCAAACCGTTCCAGGTAGCTCTATCCTTTGCCCGCCGGGCCATACGTTTCCGGCTATTTGTACGATGTCGTCACTCCATCTTTTCAATGGTCTACCCTTCCTTCTTTTCTTGTATATGGGGTACCAATTTGTGATTATTTGTGACCATCTTTCATCCGTAGCTCTCTGAATGTGGCCTGACCATTTCCATTTAAGTGCCAAGACCTATTTAACCGCATCTCTAGCCTTTGTTTTCTTCCTTATTAGTGAACTTTTGACTCTGTCTTTCAGTTTGATGTTCATGTAACTCCGTTCTATTCCTCTTTGACAGCTTCTTATTTTATTTAAGAGTGTTTTCTTGAGAGACCAGGTCTGGCATGCGTAGGTAAGAACCGGTGTTAGGCAAATGTTCATCGCTTTCGTTTTTATTTTTGTGGGTATGGGACCTTTGAAAATTTCCTTCATAGCCCAGTATTTGTTCCACGTATTCTTCACTCTGCGGTCGATTTCTTTTTCTGTACAGGATTTTATTGAAATTAGATGTCCAAGGTAAATGTATTCTGCGACATATTGTATAGGTTGAGACTGTACGGATATAGGTATTTCTTCACGATTAGTTATTACTTTCGTTTTGTCCCAGTTGATTTGTAGCCCAACGGTCTCGCTGTGATGACTAAGAGACTCTATCATGTAGTTCAGTTTGCACGGCTCTTCCGATAGCAGTACTATGTCATCCGCAAACCTGAGGTGTGAGAGGTACTTGCCATTGATTTTGATTCCCATATTACTCCAATCAAGGTTTCGGAATATGGATTCCAGGACTGCAATGAAAAGCTTTGGGGAAAGCGGATCGCCTTGCTTTACGCCCCTCTCGACTCGAAATGTTGGTCCTCTTGAGTCTAGGCGTACTCTTGTTGTGCTTTTCGAGTAAATTGCTTTTATAAGTTCCATGTAGTCGTGGTCTAGTCTTTGCTGGTTTAAAGCCCGCCATATAGAGTCATGTGAAATTGAATCGTAAGCTTTCGAGTAGTCTATAAAAGCAACGTATAAGGGGAGGTCATATTCCATGTGTCCATTCCATTCCAGGTGTACAACAAAGTATATATTAATAAATGCAAAAATTGCCTTGCATTTCGCTTTTCTTTTCATTATTTATTCCATTATTCAAGCACACAAATCAAGCACAGTTGCTACCTTCCAATTTAACCCCATTTTTTGCAACCCAGATTAAACTTAGAATTACCCTGAGCTAGATTGCAGGTCACCTAAATAACAAGGTCTGCATTTCTGCAGTAATTCTAAGAAAAAAGATTGGTGGGGATTTTTGCTCGAGGTCTTTTATTTCTACCTTGTTTTCTTAAATGTTTTAAATGTAAATAAGATTTGCAAACATCAGGAATTGAAATACACTTCACATTGGAAAAAAATCGTATAACTAAAAGTATTTCTATGAACCATTTTAGGGACATGTGTAGATTTTTAACTGACTTCAAAAAAGGAGGAGGTTCTCAATTCGTCGGAATCTTTTTTTTATATATGTTCCCCGATTACTCCAAGACGCCTGAACCGATTTCAAAAATTCTTATTTTGTTTGAAAGGGTATACTTCCTAGTTGGTCCCATAGTCATCAGGTCAGGATCTAATTATGGAATCTTAGTGAAATCGAGGGAACTCCTCAAATATTATAGGCACACATAAATTATAGCGATTTTGGTATTTTCATCAACAATGCAATCATTTGCACTCAGAAAGTATCATTTGGTGAAGTGGAACTGGTGAAGAAGACCACAGATGGCCACTAGAACCTCCTAAATGCTTAGTATGTCACGGGTATAAGATATCTTGAATAGTTAACCGACTATAATGAAGCAAATACTAATAAATAAATGGTACTGATGAAAATGGCACCATCGAACTGATCTGATGATGAAGCCTGAAGGTAGGCACTGGAACTCTAAAATAAAACAATGTATCCTAGTCGTGTTTGGGCTTATTGGAATCGCCATGAGATGTACTTTGGCCATAAATGATAATCATGTTAATTGGAGGTACTAAAAAGAGAAAATAAAAAGGTGTCGAAAAACGGAAAACAATGGGTACAATAGGCACCGACTTAAATTCGGAAAAGAAGTTTATTTTTTGTAGTTTTTTGTTCTGGAAGTCGGTTTGTTTTTTTTTTAAGTTTTTCTGACTGACGTTACAGGTAGTTATAAGCCTGTTAGTCTGGCAACCATTCTTGCCAAGGGAGACTTTGTTACCTAGATACTGGATTTTGAAGATCAAGTAGGCAGTCACTCTATGTATAATGGTATTCAGCTGCGTCGGGTTGGACTAGAAACCGATTCCAACAGGCGGGAAATTAAAATAGTACTTTATGACAGTACGTCGAAGGACGGGCCACTTATTGTTAGGAGTATTGGCAGTACGTCGTCCGTCGATAATTTTTCTTATAAGTTTTATGAAGAGCAGTATCCACTATCATATTGTGAGCAATTTTATATTTCTAACTGTCGTAACACTAGTATTTTGTGGGTAGTTTCATATTGCTATCAAAAAGTATCAGGATCCTTTCGAGGACAATGACGGAGATTATGGATCTGATATCAACTATGAACCACAACGTATAGTAGAAGAAGCTGGTGCCTCAAGATCATCAGAAGAAATATAAAACGAGACGTTTTTAGAGAGATTTTTCACAACGTCGAGAAACGCTTACGACCATCGACGTAGTATCGAATTTCGGCAGGCGAAACTACGACGTGAAACGTTTTTCATTTAGTATGGAAAATTCTACTGCTGGTGTAATATGGTGTCAGGGTAAGTGCTCACTGTCAGTGGACGTGCTAAGATACAAAAATCAATCTGCCTAGCCTTTTCCCAACTATATTGGGGTCGGCTTCCAGTCTTACCGGATTCAGCTGAGTACCAGTGTTTTACATGGAGCGACTGCCTATCTGACCTCCACAACCCAGTAACTGGGTAACACGGTACCCCTTGGCAAGACTGATGTCAGATCTCAAGCTTCTGACTACCCGTAACGACTGTCAAAGATCTTCAAATGACAGCCGGGACCAACGGCTTAACGTGCTTTCCGAGGCACGGAGGAAACTCGGTATGTTGAAATGGTCACCCATCACGGACCAACCTCGTCAAGTGTTGCTTAACCTTGATGATCAAACAGTGCGGCTGTTATTATTTAGCCACGAGCTCCTACGTGACGTGTAACGACGTGCTAAGATACAACATTATTAATATAATGAGATTTTATTTAGTGTAAACCAAAACCGCTATCGATAATGTCAGCAGATTTTACTAATTAATCTGTAGTAATGTTATGGATGGTGTGTGTATCCGGTCCCTTATGCCTGAAAGCCTATACTCCATTTGAAATAACATTAGACATGTTTACAATTCTTTTTACAGTCCGTTCAACCGATTTTGAGTTCTATCCCGTAATCATAAGGATGACATAAAAAGCATAAACCTGTTACCAAAACCAACTGTTTACTACAGCTACCATTCGTCGTATCACCAACGCAATAGAAGTCAAAATCGATTGAACGGGCTGTAAAATGGACTTATTTATATGTCTAATGTTATCGCAAATGGAGTTTAGTTACATAAGAAATTTTTGTATCTATAAAAGTTTTTTAATGGAATTCATCTCTTGTTTGTCTTGTGTTGGTCTATTATCTATACTAATATTATAAAGAGGTAAAGTTTGAGAGTTTGTGAGGTTGTAGAGGGTAATGTCTGGATCTACTGAACCAATTTAGATGAAATTTGGCATGGAGATAGTTTGAATGATAAAACACTTTTTACGCGGGAGATGTCACGGGCGGAAGCTGGTTTATAATAATCCAACACAACGTAGTTAGACAAGGGCTGGACAGGTTGATTTATATTGTATATTAACGTTCTCCTGATTAACGTCTTGTTCAACAAATATTCATTGTTTCTACGAAATTGAAAGTAAAGATTAATTATAATCAAACAATGCCAAAGACCTGAACTTTAAAACCATTGTAACAGGAAGTCAGATTTATCGAAATAATTAATTATGAGACAGAAATAGGCGCTGACAAATATCTTTAAGTTGCGTCCCAATTATTATAAGACTTAGTGGAGATTTGAGCTCTGATGAAAATACTCGAAATTACCAATAAAAAATCTATTTCACAAATCTCTATTTTTAATCTTAGTCAATCAGCCCGTCAGAGCAGTGGTGGTCAAGTGGTAACGGCCGCGACTAACGTGTCGTTGGTCGTGGGTTCGAACCAGCAGGCACTTTACTTTGTGTAAATTATTTCATCACCGCTGCTCTCAAAACGGTGAAGGAAAGCATCGTGAGGAAACCGGCATGTCCTAGAACCAAAAATTCGAAGACATGTGAAATCCACCAACCCGCACTAGGCCCGCGTGGTGGATTACAGCCCATTCCCTCTCACAGAGAGCAAGCCTGTGTCCTAGCAGTGGGAACATTAATAGTACATTACTGCCGCGGTCTATAATGACTACAGGCCGACACAGCGCGGTCAGCGTGCAGCACTTGATGGACAAGCTGAGATAAAGGCCGAGACCGTAGGTCGAAGCCTTTACAGCGAGGACAGTAAGGGCTGCAATGATGGCTAAGCTGAAAGGCCTAGAGCGTAGCTAGACTAGCTCGAGGCAATCATAGCGTGACCAGCGAAGCAGTCATTGTGGGCCAAGGTTTGTATAGTGCTTTACTCAAAAATGCAAGTACCTAATCTAAATAAAACCAGCAAGTTATTTAAATAAAAAATATATTAATTAACTAGAATTTTAATTAAAATGACAATTATGAAAAGTACGGTTACTAAAATTCAACACCGACTTTCCCGGTTTGATATTACTAATAGTTTGCGATAATTCGAATGCGGTGTTAGACTGCTGTATTATTTCTTCATTTTTGCATCGACATCCACCGTAAATGCCAAAAATAAGAACTACCTGTAACAATAACAAGTACGAGTATTAATTATGAGAACGTGTAGGTACAGTACAAATTTGGGTTTTTAGAAATAAATACTTATATATACTTTCACCGCTAAGTACTCAGAGTCGGGGGCTTCATTTATAAACTTTTCTACATTTTGTGATGTCAACACTTTTGATTTTTACATTTATATCCGTCTGACTGTCGTTTTAGCATGTCCTCGTTAAATTGTGGTAATTTTTAATGTTCAAATTGTGCTTTATCAGAACCATGCACTTTAACATTGAATAGGTATTCCAGAGAGACGAAAGCTTCATTTTGTTGGAAAGATCATTGAAATACGCAAGAAAAATATTTTCGGATAAAGATTTAGATTTCCTACTGATTTTCAACTGCACAGATTTCTCATATGCAAGCATATTTTTCTTTTGAGTTTCGCGGTATCAAATTTTCAACCACTAATTTAGATTCATCTTTAATGTCTGGCGGTGTTAAACACATTGAATCGTAAGAATTTTCGCTTTCGGAGCTCATTTTTAGCAAAAATGTCACTAAATAAAAATAAAGTTTTCGCTGAACCGCGATTTTGTTACTTCTTTGTTTTTTTTTTGAGCAATGGTAATTGGAACTATACAGCCTAATAAGGAATAAAATCTTTTTGTACCTATCTCTTTAGATACAAACAGCTGTGTTTTAAATAAAATCTTTTTGGTTTTGATTTTTAAAAACGTTGAAACGTCAAAATAGCGGCCGGCAAAACATTGCCGGCCTGTTAGAGCGGCCAGCAAAACTTTGCCGGCCGCTCCTAGAAACAGAACGGCAAGGTCGACTTTGCTCAAAGAAGGTTGTCAAAATAATGACCACATTACATGCATTTTTGAGTAAAAGACTGATGATGATGATGATGAATCAGTCTGTTAGTTAGTCCCATTGTTAGGCAAAGACCTACGTGTTCTTTTTTCACACACATCTGTCTTCTGCCCTTGTGGGTCAATCCTTCCAGTCAAGAGTCAACCTTTCCAACTTTTAATACAAAAAAAAAAAAGATTTGATTGAAAAAATATACCTAATAATCTTTTTTAACGCTTTCTAACGCAGTCAAAACTTAGGTCACAAATCAAATTTCTCTTCAAGGAAACATCCATTTTCAACATTCCTTCATAAAAGTTCATGATCTATAAAATAGCAAGTAACGCTGACGATACTGAAATTTTCTGACGTCGATATTGAAAAGATGACTCGGTAATTTTAACTTGAGATATGGAGTCGAACTCCACCGACGAAGCAATGACTGATCGGTTCGTAAACGAGGAAGTTTGGTGTGTCAGTAATTATGTGTGTGGAACTGTGAAGTGGAAAAATTTTTGCTCATTGAAAATTGTTTGTTATTTAAACCGACTTTGAAACTGAAAGAGGTGATTGTGTCATCAATTCACAGTTCCCTTGGCCGAATTCCTTATTGAGAATTAAAGTAAGAGAGTATCAAACCCAATGGTAAAGTAGAATTTGACACACACTCAACTACAAATTGTAAAATCAGGTATCGAAGCATCTATCTGGGTCGCGAATAAATTTGAAAGAGAGTTAACGCGGCCCTGGGACAAGCAACTGAACGAAAACGCGTGGGTTTTAGTCAGTAAAAGTTTGACACGCCCTGCCCCTTCACCCAGAGTGGGAGAAGTCATTGGATGATATCCCACCCAAAAAAAAATATATATCGGAGCATAGGTTTAATTTTGAAGTCGCTCGCGCTAAACTTGTTCCTAGGTGCACCTGCTAAAACCACACATTTCGAATGCAATTTAAACTTGGAACGCTTTACCGGCAATGACAGTATTTTTGGCGGGAACTTTTTCAATTTCGCATAGACTAAGCTGGTTGAGATAGAACTGGATGGGCCATAAGGCTATGGAATCGACGGGTACTGCCAATCCGGATATTACAGGGTGATGTATGTGTGTCTCGAATGTGATTGGTTGTAGAACGGTCTAGGATTTTTCTTTTTACGAGTTCTCTGTGGGTCTAGAGAAATGGGAATCAATCAACGAAATCCTTCGCTGACATTTTCAATCGAAACTACTGAAATTCGCAATTTTGTTCGAAATCGAAAACTTTAGTAACCGATAAAATATAGTCGTATTGTTCAAACGTTCTTTTTACCTTTTGAAGTCTATGGTACACTTTGTAATTATTATTTGGAGTGACCCTTACTTCGAATATGCATTGCATGCATTTTGAATTTTGTTAAGAGAATTACAACGAGGACCTTGCAAAGAGGTCTGCTTACATTAATTTTGATACCGTATTCAAATGTGGACACGAGCTGGTTGGCGAAGTCTTTTCATAAAATCTTGTTCATGGGCAGTCGCCGTAATCCGTGTTACATGGTTCTGGGAAATAAGTGATAAGATTTCTTATTCAAACATTATTTAATTAGTGGTAGTAAATGTGAAGTGTGGACATTACTTATTTTCTTTCCTAGGTGCATCAAGTAACTTGACATACTTTAGTTATTTAATTAGAGAATTTCGAACAAAAACATCGTGTTGAGATAGTTTAAACTTTTTTGAAGCTATGAAATTTATGTTAAGGGTGCTAATATTTTAGAGATGAAGATTGTTGTTTTATTCGTAGGAGATATCTATGGCATTTCTGACATGATCTAATAAAATTCACTGATAGAAAACATGGTAAACTTTTTCCGAAAACGGAAAATCCTGTGAAAAAGGTCACTGGAGTGAAACCGTGGGTGAAAAATTTGGTAACTTCGAACAGCTGTATTTTAGGCGTTAAACTCTATTTTGTGTCTGTTCAATTCAACTGTAGCCCTAAGAGGAAATGCGGTCGCAGACACATCACATCACATCATCAGCCTATTAATGTTCCCACTGCTGGGACACAGGCCTCCTCTCTGTGAGAGGGAACCGGCCGTAATCCACCACGCGGGCCCAGTGCAGGTTGGTGGATGTTACATGTCTTCGATGCTGGTTTCCTTACGATGTTTTCCTTCACCGTTTTGAGAGCAGTGGTGAATAAATAATTTACACAATGTAAAGCGCCTGCCTGGGCTCGAACCCACGACCTACAACTTGTAAGTCGCGGCCGATACCACTGGGCCACCACTACTCCGGTCGCAGACACCCGACTAAATATCCTAAGTATAAAGTCATAATTCGAGGTTTAGCTCTCGCCTGTTTCCTCCTCAAATATTGGATTAATTTAAAAGATATTCCATAAACTGGAAAATAAATATATATACCGTGTCTCTATGTGTTCCTTTTTGATGATACATTATCTTTAGAAGCAAAAGAACCCTCAAAATATTATCAAAATTGCGCTGTCAGCAGAGTACCTAGTGTACAAATTTGACAATTATAAATGAAAAAAGAAAACATAAAAGCACAAAATATATCTTTTTTATTTAATTTATGGTATTGCATAAATTGTCAGGATATCTTTTAAATTTGTTGAATACTGGAGGAGAAAATAGGTGAGAGCCAAATCTTGAATTATAATTTTTTACTAAAGAAATTCGGCCGGAGCTCTCTGCCAGCATTTCCTCTAAAGTTCCTCTCCATCTAACTGAGCGATGTTCATCAACCATCCTGCTCTCGTTCATAAGTTTAGATTGCAGTTTATCATCAGATCTCAGCTGATGAGAAGTGTTTATATTGTGCTTATTAAGTTTCCATCACTCTATTTTATTTATTACCCGCAAAGGTAAATAAGATAAAATTCATCATCCTGCCCTTATCACCTATTTATTTGGGCTCGGCGCAGAATGTCTTCTCATTCTTTTATGCAAGAAGCCTACACATTCATAAGTGAAACTATTTACCATAGGCCCACTTGCATGAAAGACTTAACTCAGAGTTAGTTGCTAACAGGAGTTTAAATAACAACTATGTCATACAAAATTGGCTGGGTTAGCTGCTAAGTCAGATTTAGCAAGATGAAAAATTGTGGCGCCATTGGGCCTACGTCAGTTACGCAAAAAGCATTTTTGACAATTTATTCATATTTTCACTTAGTTCAGTTCAAGTTCAAAAATTAAAGCATTTTAAACAGCTTTGACCTTATAAACCGAACAAAAGTTCAATCTAATCTATTACATTTTCATCCACCCAAAACTTTCAAACCGTTGCACGTAATATTTACTCACAATGAAAGCGACAAGGTCTAGGCAAGTCTGGGACATGTGGAACTCGGTCAAAGCATAGACAAACATTACTTTCTTCTATTGTCGGGGCGGAAGAATAGAATTCATGCTGCAAGTCATCTCGTAGTGGGATTGTAGGCACTCTGCCAGGTCTCGTAATAGGATTTTTGTGAACAGTGTACTTGGTAGTAATGTGTGTTTTGTGTAGTCGTTTATGCAGGGTTTGTTCCGATATAAGATTTTGTACAAGTTATTGTGAAATTGTTTTTTGGTGAAAAGAGATGTCTTTGCAGCAAAGTAACAAACGTTTCGTATTGAATCTCTTTCTACAATCGTTAACGTATTCTATTTGTATGGTCTGACCACGTGACTTAACGTTCAGATGTGTCATTCCCATACATTGATTCGTTTTCTACTAGCGTTATCGATTTTAGATTGTCAACTTGGCTACTGGTGCAAGGGGGATGGGAACTAACTGTGATGCTTTACCATTTTTGGTATTTTGTTTCCCTCTTTTAAATCAGACAAAGTTTTAATATTTGAGCACTTGCTTGAACACAGTGCAAGACTGGATGGCAAATTATATTATTATTATTATATGTACGTAGGTATATGTTTAAGCAGTGCATGGTCAAAGTTACCACGAATTTCGAATGAGATTTAATTTTCCAGAAACACGTGCCCTCGGAAACTTTTGAAAATCGCTTTTTCACTTCACAAATTTCAATAAAACAATTTATTTAATCGGCTTATGTGGAGTGAATGAAAATATACACACTTCGTGGAATTAACACCTCGAACCAATAAAGCAGTGTTTTGGCAAAACCACGCGTACTCGGCAAGCGTTTTATCGACTCGATATTAGTAAAGTTTCAGCTCGCAACAATCAAAGTTCGTTGCCAGGAAACTGTTAAGCACTGTATGACTTCCTGCTAAAGTCCTCACGTTTTGGTATAGTAAAGATTTGGTGGTTGTTCGTGAGAAGGACGTGATCTGAGACAAGTTACTCTCATATTTTGACCCTATATGTTTATAATCACAAAAGGTTTTAATTCGTATGTAATCGTATTTTGATAAATTTTTAGAGAATGTTATTCTCCAACTTCGTAAAATCTACTTTAATATATTAAAGAGAAAGGAAGATTTATTAGTTTGTACAATTAATTACGATTATGAAAATTATTTCACAAATCTAGCTACAATGCTGAGTGTCGTAGCCAACTTACTGTTTTTGTGGAATTATTCATGGGAACGAAGGTGCGGTAATATAATAGGATTAATAGGTCATCATCAGTCTTATTATGTTCCCACTGCTGGGACACAGGCATCCTCTCTGTGAGAGAGATAATGGGCCTTAATTCACCACGCGAGCCCAGTGCGGGTTGGTGGATGTCACATGTCTTCGAATTTTTAGTTCTAAGACATGCCGGTTTCCTCACGATATTTCTTATCACCGTTTTAAGAGCAGTGGTAATGAAATTATTTACATAAAGTAAAGCGTCTGCCTGGGTTCGAACTCACGAACTACCTAAGGCCGAGTTTTTCACCTCTAAATTATCGCAGAATTAATGGGACAAATTGTCAAGCACGCGTTATCTGCTGTGACTGGTTGAATGAATTTTCAACAGCCAATCACAGCAGATAACGCATGTTTTGACAATTTGTCACATTAAGTATGTGATAATTTAGAGGTGAGAAACTCGGCCTGATAGGTAATAGCTATGAAACTAAAAAGTCAATATGATCTTTAAAACGAAAAGGGAAAAACAAAGCGAAAATTCGTTGGAATATACACCCAAGAAATACAACTAAATTAAAAAAATCTTCCTCTTTAAAATGGGTTACAATGTAAAAAGCTCTTCATTGTCTAAAAGAGTTGAAAAGAATAATGAAGTTTTTTTTTTATTAGGCGAATGGAACCGGATAGAACAAATACCAACTGTTGGTAGAAGGAAAATAATGGCGCCTTTGGGAAATTGTACCGAATTCTTTAAATAACTTTGTTGTACTGACATACCCAAATTAATGGATAGGATGGAAAACGGTCTCAGCATATGTGGTCAAGTGAAAAGTAAACTTTTAATCTAAAAAAGACAATAATCCTGAAGTTAAAATTTTTATAATGTAATTTATTATCTTCCAAAACGAGGTAAATACTCATCTTGTTATACTTAGGCCGAGTTTCTCAACGCAAAATTATCGCAAAATGAAGGTGACAAATTGTCAAGCACGTTTTATCTGCAGTGATAGGTTGAATGAATATTAAACAGCAACAAATGTGAAACTTATAACACCCCTCTTTTTCCGGCGGCGGTTAAAAATGTACTACTATCATCAATGTGACTTATATTAAAGGTGTTTTCACGGAGAAAATTATAAGATCGTCCTTCAGATTAAATGCAGGTCGGATATTACATCGCTATCAGCCAGACGGGTGTCGGGCAGACATTCATGTCATGATCAGATTAATTGGACAGATTGCCTTCTAAATTGAGATAGATGTATTTAATGTTACTATTTTTAGAAAAATGTATTTTTTTGCTTCATAAACAAAATGGAACAAAAAAAATTTTTTTTTGGTACCCAAGAAGTAGTAAAAGAAAAAATTAAAAAACCCAACTGCTTAAAAAACGAACTAAAAAGACGTAAACAAGAAGAAAATGATGCTGTGCAGTCGGAAGATACATGTTCGCGAGCTGGCTGACCAAAACCAGATGTATCCTCTAACTTTCTAAGCTTTAATTTTTTTAATTAACTTTTTTATTTTATTTTATTTTATTTGATAACCGATGGGATTGGAGAAAAAATTGTGCCCCAAATATGGCGCCCAAAATCCGCCATTTTTTTTTATTTTCATAACTCCGCATATATAGACGAATTTGCAAAGTTATTTTTTTAATTTCATTGGATATCATAAAAATATTCCAATTAAATCGCCGAAACGCGTTTGTTTCCAAAACACATATCTACAGAAGGTAATTTTAATATGTTAGCCATTTTTTTTGGGAATGGCGAATCTCAGTAATTTATTTGCCTAAAATATACAAAATTTTGAGAATACTATCTTCTTCGCCTGGCTGGGTAAATTTTGTATGGGCCGTGACGAGTCTTCTTTATTTAGCAATGGTAAACGTAATCTGTTTTTATTACACGCTGCTGATTGCATGCGGGGGTGTCAAATTGCGGACATCCCTAATTTCCCGTATTTGAGTACTGCCGAAACCCATTTATTTAAATTGATTCTTAGATTTTCAATGATTTTTATTTTCTTTTTCTCGTATCTAGGAAGATTGTGGGTTGTTCATAGAAAATTATGAAAAGAAACTGCTAATAAAATAGATACAGACTTCTTTATGATATTTTGACAGTAATTTGGCAACGCTATGGAATTTCTGGAGACTGGAATTATCGAAATTACCGGTAATTGCTCTCATGTCAATGAACTTCCTTTTCCTTAATGTTTTCTCTCAAAGAAAATTTATTTTTACCTATAATTCCGAATATACCGATACTTGACAATGCTTTGTATTATTTTTATCTTCACCATTATCGAAAATAATTATCTCAACCAAAGCGCTATCATCAATTTCATTCGCTTCATAATTTCAGTGCTTACAATACATAATGACTCTTAGAATAATGGTGTGTAAATAAATAATGTATATGTTATAAAATAAATATTTATTCCACGTTCATTCATATCTTTATCATATTCTAGCTATTATAATACTACTATTTTTCATGATAACGATGTACTTATAATAATATCACAGTGAAATATGCCTCTGCATTTAGATAGAGCTTAATGAAAATAATAGAAATGAGTCGAATAAAATAAAATTTATTAATGAAAATTCACACGGGCAGACGTAATGTTTTCCATCGCGAGTAGAACCTGGATGAGATTAGCGCAGGAGCGTGGGGATTGGGACAATGAAAGAGAAGGCTATGCTCAGCCGTGGGTAAAGTCGGGTTGCGGGTGATGATAATTAGATAAATTACAAATTAATTAAAATATTACAATTCCAAAGTCATCAATAAACACATTATATATTACAATCTAACAATAACAAAAAGATTAAATACACTTTGTTTCATCTTAGTCTTAATTTTGGTTTGGATCCGGATAATGATGATGAATTAAAATTCAGAGCCTGATTTACAACATAAATACGGTTTTACTAGCTTTATGCAGGTGGGTTTATTTACAAAGATACAAATTTACATAGTATCAAATACTTAATTAACAATAACTGAATCAAAAAGTACGAACGCGTATAGAAAGGGGAGGGCTCATTGGGCGTCAAAATATTCGTCCTCAGCGCTGTCAACGAGGAATGTGCCCAGAACGCTGGCAGCAATGCTGATTGTCTTTCCGAAAAAAGTCCAGCCCTCTGGTCACATGACTAACCGTTGCGTATATATCGAAGCACTCGATAAGCACTCGGACCCAATAGACCTAATGTTTCAACCTCAAACGGCTCAAATATATGTAGCTTTAAGCTGAGACCACTCCCGTTACTTAATTATCTATAATATTTTTCATAATACAGCTTTCTAGCAGTCAAAAACAGTGTAGCACACTGCAAGTAAAATATTTTCGTAATCTCAGAGTTTACCTGCATCACACAAACCAACAATTATGAATAATAAGAATAAAAAGACTGGTACTCTTTTCATTTTCTTACATATTTACATAATTAAAGAAGAGAGACAATTGGAACATGACAAAAGAGTAAGGAGAGGTATAGTAATGTTATAATGTTTGAAGCTCTTAATCGACAAGGTTTACTTTAACGATAAATTAGGATAAAGAAATAAGTAAGGATCGTAGCAGATGGCATTCTGTAGTTCCCGCCAACCCTATGGGAAAAAGAGGTTTTATTTACGTATGTAAATTCAAAGATCCAAAATCTCAAAATGACCATCAACCTCTCAAGGACTCAGCCACATAATCACATTTCCATTTAGAACATCATTAACATTTATACCCGAAACCTCTCAGAATACAAATAGAGTTGGCGAACTCCGAGGAATGCTCTCACAAATCTTGAGCGTTGCAATTTTTAGCAGCCTTCTAATGGAAAATGTTCTCGAAATGCATTTTCAACGCTTTTGTGGCAGATGAGTTATTCGGAGTTGGTTTATCTGTAGGATGGTACTCGTACACTTAAAGTAAAATCTTTTCTATTTTAGCGCATATTCTAATAGATACGTTAAAACTATAAAATTTGTTATTATTCTACTTGCCTAAATGTGTATTTTGCTGAATATTTTCTATTATATTATGTATACTCTTGTTTGGCTATTGTAAAAAATCTGGAACCAGTATTGCCTAGGAGTTTCGTATTACCGAGCTTCTAGGTTGTGGAAGTTAGATTAGTCCTGTGCGTCTCGCATCCATCGGATTGCCCCAGCTTTAACCAAGTTATTGGTCCACCTTGAGGGAGGCCTTCTAACACTGCGTCTTCTGGTTCGCGGTTGCCACTCCAGAAATTTTCAGCCCGATTGACTATCCGTTCTGCGAACAATGTGCTCGGCTCACTGCCACTTTAGTTCGGCAATTCTTCTGGCTATGTTTCCTGGTAGGTATTCTTGCAGATATCTGTTTATCAGTAGATATTTAGATAGGAAGAGGCTTTATGTAAATACATATATCCATCTGCATCCGGTTACAGTATTTTTATTGTGTTTGGAACATTATAACTATTAATCATATTGAACACAGGACAAGAAACAATACAAAATCTCCAAAGACAATATTAGACTTGCGGCAAAACAAAAGGCCTGTAATAAACACAACTCTAAACAAACCCAAACAATTAATTAGTTTAAGAATCCTTAATTACCTACGAAATATTATTAAACCCTATGTCAAACGCACAAATAATAAAATATTAATTGGCCCGGTAACACACCGTAACATTTAGGCACGTAAACCCTCGTCGCTATTTATGTAGCGCCATCTGGTGGACGCTGCCGGTGACATGGATGTAGTCGTGAAATTGAACAAATACGGCTTGAATGGAGCATACAAATATAATATTAATAATTTTATTAATACGTCCTCTACTTTCCTTCTGGTGCAGTTGTTACATCAGTTTTTACGTCAGTTGTTACATCAGTTGTTACGTCAGTTGTTACTGCAGTTGTTACATTAGTTTTTACATCAGTTGTTACTGCAGTTGTTACATCAGTTGTTATATCAGGTGTTACTATCTACTGTTGTTACATCATTTGTTATATCAGTTGCTACATCTGTTGTTAAATCAGTTGTTACTTCAGTTGTTACTTCAGTTGTTGCGTCAGTTGTTACATCAGTAGTTACTTCAGTTGTTACATCAGGAATTGCAGGTGTTACATCAGGAATTTAGCTTATCAATCAATAAGCCTAGCCTTTTTCCAACTATGTTAAAGTCGGCTTCCAACCGTTTAGGCTGGCTGGCAGCTGAATCCATACTTACTATAATAAAGTGGTGGCCCAGTGGCTAAGACCTAGCTTCTCGTGCTTGAGGTCGTGGGTTCAAATCAGGGCAAGTACCAATGTGGCTTTTCAAATTTATATGTACTTTCTAAATTTATCTTGGACATAACAGACAACGGTGAAGGGAAACATCGTGAGAAAAGTATGTAATTGCTGGTTCCGGGATCCCAGCTTAATTAACTTTCACACCAGAAGTGGCCACATCGTCACACGTAAAGAAGAAGAAGATTATAAATACGAAAGGAACTCTGTCTGTCTGTCTGTTACCTTTTCACGCAAAAACCGCTTACCCAATTTGGATGAAATTTTGTATGGAGATAGTTTGAGACTCTGGGAAGGACATAGGATTGTTTATGTCTTGAGAATATGTTGCCTTGAGATAATTTACGACTATCACGTGGGTAAAGCCGAATGCAGAAGCTAGTAGTACTACATATTGTATATGGAGCAACTGCCTGTGTAACCTGGACTCCACAACCCAATACCTGGGTAACACGCTACTCCTTGGAAAGTTTGGGTGTCAGATCAAACCAACCAAAATCAACCTATAAGAATCCAATTTTAGGATACTCCCATGTGACGTCACCAAAGTCCCATATGGAACAGTTCCCATGTTGGTGGATCAACCAGATTTTCAAAATAGGTAAGTCTTTCTTGAAATATTACGATTTCAAAAGCAAATGAAACAGAAATATATAAAAGTGTGAATGATCTTAGAGAAAAGCCAAATAGAAAAGAAGAAATAGAAATATATTCATTCGACACAGGCACAACAACAAAAAACATGAAGTAAGAGACAAAAAAGAAGTGCAAAGACAAATTGCGCTGGACGCGTCCATACCGAAAGGGTTACCAATTTAGCATTCAATAAAATGCAATCATTTGTTTTATCGTACAGGTAAAAAACTTGAGAACAGATTTAGGCGATAAAGAGTAAACCCATTATATTATAAATTGGATGGATGTGTTTCGGGTTTGTTACTCAATCACGCTAGTACGGCTTTACGGATCTGGATGAAATTTGGCACAGACATAGGCTACTTTTCATACTGTTCCCTTGGGATAAGAAAACACTTTTCACGCAGGCGAAGCCGCTGACAAAAGCTAGTAGGTACATAATTACTTTAGCAATATTTACGTAAAGCACTAATTAGCAAATTAAATCAGTCAGTCCAGAGGCTCCGGACACATATAATATAATACATACTAGCATACAGACGTCCTCATCCCATACAAAGAAACCTCGCCGACGTAACTAGCGGTTTTCGTCTGATTAAACTGATTATTTTTCTAAGAAAATCGATCGTGTTTGGTCCCATTCCACGGATATAGATGGTGTTAGCAGCGACTTGCAAGTAAAAGGATTTGCTCATTTAATGAAAGCTTTTTTTTTAATACAGCGACGAATAGCGTTATAGTATTTTTTGCACGTATTTACAGTTTCATTGTACCAAAATCTGTTACAAATTGTTTTTTAATAGTCGAGAGGATGCCTCAAAAATCTTTTGGAATGCATTTTAATCAATTTTAAATGATAATCTTTAAAATGTGAACTAAGAGCCCATTTTGTGCTTAGGAGAGTTATTAATTAACTCTCCTAAGCACAAAATGGGCTAGGACATAATTTTTTTATGATTGTTTTTAGAAAATCTTAATATTTCACAAAACGCAATAGTAAATCGATATTTATCACGCCATCTAGTGCAATTTATGTGAACCAAATTTTCGTTTTACGCGTTGGGTGCCCGTGCTCCAGACAAGTACATTATATCGAGATAGCTACTGGAAAATAAACAAAAAAAACCGATGGGTTGTCAAGCACTAAGTATGTCCTGTGGGGTTGGCATTTCAAACATCATTATTGCAAACATCGAATGACACTTGTCTAGACCCTCAGTGCCTCTTAAATTGTAGGTCTTTCAGTCCTCCGACTTCGCTATACATTCAGTCTAGCGTACTCGATGTCTAGTAACTAGCATCAGCCACTGGACTCATGAAAACAAACCGCAGAGTACTCGAGCACGTATAGTGTGCCCAAGCCACGGGATTTGTTCCTATGTTAGAAGGTAATACAATATTCATAAGCGGGGATCTATCTAGTTTGTACCGGAATAATAGCATTTGTATTTCGCAGCTAGGATAGGATATGTTTTTTCCAGGTTTCTATTTATGTGTATTTTCTATGATGTGCCTGATTTAAATTTTTAGACAGGGTAGTTTTTTTAGAATGTTCCTGGTTTATTATCCTAGAAGTGTATTTTTATATTGAATCGTAAAACTTTATGTATTGTATTTGCATCGTAATGCAAAGTTATGAAATATTATTCAGGAGCATTTGAATCCCCATCTTTTTTACCCATATTTTCCGTAAAATAAATACTAGATACAGATTCGACAACTAGACCATGAGTGAGACTGACGCATTTTGTTTGATCGATGTACCTATCTCTTCTTCAAATGATCATTGAGCCGTCGCGATGTTGGTCGTATTTTTAATGTGTTTGAATATCATATACCTATTTGTTTTATACTTTACCCATACGTACTTTGACTCACCTTCTGTGTGTATACTATTTTGTTATTATTTATTTTATTTTATTTTTATATATTGTATGATTCGTTGGCGTGAATGTGTCCGTGGCATCAACAGTGGGCCTTATCATAATATCAGCGCAGCTATATTTTCTTTTAAATTTCGCTGCACATGCTGAGATAGGAGCCTTTTTAGTCTCGCAAGGGGTTATATGTTTTTTTGTGTTTTTGCTTATCTCGTGTCTCCTGTGGGGACACTAATAAATATTTTTTATTTCTTTCTATTTTTCATCTCCTGTAATAACTAGGTATAATCGTATTACCCCCAACTGTCACAGACACAGACTAAATGAATGATACAGTTAAATTAGCCATACAGAAATAATAATTTACTTCCAATCACATTATCAAGACTCAATTTAACCAGTATTTTTTTCTTAGTGACGATCCTATTATGTAATGTCGTCGATCAGTTCCCAGGCAGAAGCCTGGCGCCTGCCTGTGTCCTTCGGCAGCCCTTTACAAACCCACGCTAATGACACCGATAACCTATTAGCTTGTCCCTAGATAATATCTTTGTACACATATAAAATATAGTCTTAGTAAAAAGTCTGTCCGTTTGTCACAACCTTTTTGCTGGGAAATGGTAGAGCTTAGAACTACTTGTTTACAAAAAAATACAACCAACTTCCAAAAAAAAACACAATAAAACGAAAAAAAACTTTCTTCTCCGAAGTCGATGTCTTTGGTACCTATCGTTTTCAGTTTTTCGACATCGACTTCGGAAAAGAAAGTTATTTTTCATTTTGTAGTGTTTAGTTTTGGAAATTGGTTTGTTTTTTTTTGTTTAAACGTTTTTTATTTATCTCTTTTTAGTTTTGGTAGGTACCTCTAATTACCATGAAAATCATTTATAGCCAAAGTACATCTCATGATGATTCCAATAAGCCCAAACACGACTAGGATACATTGTTTTATTTCGGAGTTCCAGTGCCTACCTTTCGGCTTCATCATCAGATCAGTTCGATGGTACCAGATTCACAAATACCGTTTATTTATAAATATTTGCTTCATCATAGTCGGTTAACTATTTGAGATATCTTATTCCCGTGACATAATTAACATTAAGGAGTTCCAGTAGCCATCTGTGGTCTACTTCATCAGTTCAATTTAACCAAATGATACTTTCTGGGTGCAAATGTTTGCATTGTTGATGAAAATTTTAAAATCGCTCTATGTACGCCTATAATATTTGAGAAGTTCCCTCTATTTGTCCAGGATCCCATCATCAGATCCTAACCTGATGACGTAATGGTACCTTTTGGGAAGTATATACCCTTTCAAATAAAAGAAGAATTTTCCAAATCAGACCAGGCGTATTTGAGTAATTGGGTGAAATACATAAAAAAAGTAGCCGACGAATTGAGAACCTCCTCCTTTTTTTAAGGCGGTTAAAAAATACAACTTTTCGAACAGCTATAAACAATTTCCTAGATGATAACAATATGATAACAATATACAACAAAAACGGACTCTACACGGCAAAAGTTTGCTTGTCTATCAAGATCTATTTACAGAAAAGCAAAGCTTTTTTATCATCATCAGCGTTTTAATGTTCCCACTGCTGGGACACAGGCCTCCTCTCTGTGAGAGGGAATGGCCCTTAATCCACCACGCCGGCTCATTGCTGGTTGGTGGATGTCACAATATATCTTCAAATTTTTCCTTCGCCGTTTTGGAGCAGTGGTGGGTGGTCCATTTTAAAGCTTATTTTCTAGACTACGAGAATTTATTTTTTGTCATAAATAAGGTTGTATTAAGTAGTGTATTAAGTAAAGGCAGACTAATAGTACTGTTCATAATAAATAAACTTAAGAATAATCACAAGCGAAGCCACGACTTGTTCTAGATTTAGTTATTTACTTACATAAGTACGTAGGATGTAGGCAGCTCTTATATTTATATCTCTCGCATTATCTCTTAGCAACACTTAGGGAGTGATTATTAGAATTTTGGCTAAAGAAACTTGTAGCGTAGGTAGTTCATTATTTTCAGGCGTTTCAATGAAGCTGGAAGGTACAAAGTAGGCACAAGTTATTATCTAATATATTTTAGTTAAAACGGTTTTAAATTATTTACTTTTCTGTTTCTTGCAATTGGTAAATGAGTCGCAGTTGTCTTCGCTGTGTGGCTGGTAGCAGCTGAATGAGAATTGCTGAAAATCGATGCAAATAGCATGCAATTAGAAAGGCCTAGTCCAGCAGTGGACTACTGTAGGGTGACTAATAGAGACTGGATTATAAGCATTTGCATATGAAATAGCATATTTGCATATGTGATTGCATATAAGCATATAAAATTGCATATTTGAATATTAAATTGCATATTTGAATATTAAATTTCATATTTGAATATTAAATTGCATATTTTAATATTAAATTGCCAATTTACCTCATACTTAACGGAAATTACATGTTATATCTAATATCTAGTGTTGATGCATATTTTCGCTTTATTTATTATATTTTTCGGTAGGTTACCGTATTGATAAGTGTAATAATAAACTCAAACTCAGTAATAATATACTCCATCAATTTTCACATATTAAAATATTTTGATTAATTGAAGACTATATATACCTTTAGAACACCTATTTACCCGATTGTTTACGTTTACAAAAATGTTAAATAATTTTTAATTTCAGTGCACTAATATCGTCTACAAAATTGTTACATTTTGGGTATTGATAATTTATGATTGAATAATTCACTAATTATATGCTGATTTAGAAATAAAAAGTTAAAACCTACCACTATTTGCCTTATTTTTCGTTTTCTAAAACTTTAATGTTGCTTATTTTACATCACATTTCCATGCATATAGTATACGTATTTTTTTTGCATGTATATTTCAAGGTTTTTATGTTGCATATAACCCGGTCCTTAGTCATGATGTGGATGAGTAAAGTGGATGTTAGTGTAACAATGGCAGTCAGAACAAAAACCTTGAAGACAAATTCGAGTATAGAACCAGTGCGTCTTCACGCAACGGAAACGATTTTGAAATGTATTTACAAACACAAAAAGTATATAAGTAAGGGGGTAAACCAAATGGTTTTATCATCATATTATTACCATCATTACAGATTAATCTCAAGTTCTATTTTACCTAGTCCATAAAAAATATAGCAATTTGCATTTGTAATTGAAGTGCATTCTACATTTTCAGGCTTACTTTTCACTTTTTCTACTCATTCGATCCAACTTATTTTATAAATCGTTTAACTCAATGGTATTCTAACGAGAAAAGTAATGCCATGTTTAATTGTGATGTGAGTGATTGTACTCAGTCAACAAATTATAAGCGTACATGCATATAGGCCGTATATAATATATATAAAGAAAAATATAATATAAAGAAACTATAAACCAATGCAATAGGGAATATGCATGAAATTAATTGAATTTGACTTGTTTATCGATAAAACACTAATAGCGAAAATAGAATCAAAATTCATCAAAAAACGAATGAGATATAACAATTTAAAGAAATATATCTATCCCTCTACAAAAACGCTGTTTTCTATGGCAGTTGTACGGGCGCCGTGAAACGGGCACGTCGGAATTATCTTTATGTTTCTCAACTTCGTCTCTGATCAAAATATTAAAAAAAAATCTTTCATATTTGTTTACTTTATTTAATAAGTATTTCATTTAGCAAATATAAAATTTAATGCATAATATGCAGAACTGTTGACTCGCGATAATCGATGAAGTAAAATTTATTTCTTTACAATGTTGCTGGTTCGAACCCAAGCCGGCTTTACTATGTGTATTTTTTTTCATCACCATTGATCACAAAACTGTGAAGAAAAAAATAACAGGACACCAGTACATCTTTGAGTCAACAATTTGGAAACATTTGAAAGACACCAACGCGCAGTGGTCCCACGTGGTGTGGGTTACGGCTCAGACTCTCTTCCGTGGATGCCTATGTCTCAGCAGTGGGAACAAGCTGATCATAATGTGTCTGCTTGTGCAGAGAGCTGAAAAGAAAATAAGTTTTAATATAGAATAAGTAAGCCTTATATTTAGCTTACTTACCCAATCCATCTGCCATGTATAGCTTCTCTTTAAGAAAAAGTTCTTTGACTAATACATCCACTCTTTCTCAGCTACTTACATCCTCTGTTTCATACAGTTTCATTACATCGCCAACCGTAACTAAAAATAGCTTATTTCGATTATAGACTTAATTAGATCGCTAAAACTACCGTTTTATGGCAGTTTTGCCATTTTCATCGTACTGTTCAAACGATATTGTGATTGGAACATATTTTCATTACTGCAGAAGAGAAATGTGAAACTGTATTTAAGGCGCCGATTCCCTTGAGTAGCTAATTTTAAAATGAGAATCACGTCTAAACGGCTAGTCGTAATTTAATGGCAAAAATATATGTTATATTAGACCATTTTCTTAATAATTTCATTTGAGCAAATTTTGAGTTTTTTTCGTATAACATAGTGTAATTAATTTGTAAAGTTATGTCTAAAACGGACAAAAACACGTACACGTATTTTAATGAATTTGACACCATATCAAAGACAATTAAATTATCTACATTATATCTGAAGATTTTTTTTTTAAAGTCATAAAACAATAAGAAAAGTACAAAAAACTACTAAATTTTGGGTCGCGCGGGAGTGAAAAGAGTGCGCATTTTGTTCCGTCAAGGTCGTTGGCGTTAGTCGTCGTCTTAATTAACTGTCTTATTCTTAATTCCAAAGAAGTTAACGAAACAACTGAAACATGTTTTAAACATGAAGTCAAGATGTCGAGAAATGAGAAAACAATTAAGTTCAAAAGTTTTTCATAATAAGTTCTTCTAGTTTTAGTTTGTTTTATTTTTATTAAAACAGCTGCTGACACTTCGCCTATAAATAGGGTTGGCAATGCTAGAATTTCTTTACATTAAAAGGTTTTTGACACTAGGCATAATAAAGTTTTCATAGAACTGCATGTAACTATGGAACTTAAACGTGTTCACTCCCAATGGGCTTGATAAAAAATCTGTCACTGAAAATATATGCTTGAAAATGAGAAGATCCATTTGGAAACCAAGGTAACTGCCCAAGCCCGAAGAATTTTGTGTGGCACGACATCTAAATAAAAATGAAGTTGTAATATTCTTTGAAGATAAGAAATTATCATCTATATTCGTTCACAAAATATTTGAACTATTATTTGTATACCAAATAGTTACTTTAAGAAACCCGCGTCAAAAATGGCTGTATTTTTTTAAAAATTAATTTAGACTCGCGTTTGACCACTATCTCACCTGATGGTAAGCGATGATGTGGTCGATGATGGAGCACGCTTGACTTAAAGACCCCTAGATTGTAGCTATCGGAAAACAGACTCCGGCAGGGAATTCCACTCCTTAGCTATACGCGTAATTTTCAAAACGTTTAGTTCGTATGGGTGGGATATATGTCCACCGTGAAAGAAAGTAGAAAATTGACAAGACTGACAAGGCAGTTGAAGGAAGGTAGATATTTCTAAAAAGAGCCACTAGAAGAACAGAGTACTAAAGAGTCAACTTATCACTACAAAATCTTAATTCAACAACGACAAAACCTGTCAACCCCAGAGAAGAAAGTTTTAGTTCGATTAAAATGCAAATAGAGCGGTAAACATGGCGAGCGTCACGACGCCGCCTCGCCGCCAGCCGCGACGCCTAGACTGCAAATAATAAAAGTATATCATTAATTTTAATTCAGACCTGATGAGGGTGTGTGTAGTAGGATAAAGCTATTTAGCGAGGAAGACTGTGGGCGTAGGACCTTTGGTGTAGGTACCTCTTGTCTTCCTAACAACCTATTGTATTTGTCATTGATTTTGAAAATCGGATGAAGCGTTACAAGACTATTGGTGTTCAAAAATTTTTTGATCTAACCTCCATGAGTCAACCATGTGAGAGGGATCCCTAATTATTTCTGGCATAAGTTACATGTGTTGAACCTAATGGGTTCATCGGTTCTACGACTTATCGGTCATCTATGGCCCATGGTATGGCAGGCTTTTAATACCCTATACGTGTTCTTGAGCTAAGATTTCAATTTGGTAAGGATATTAGAAGGCTAGTTGGAGCGACGTTCTTTACAAGGTCGCTGGTAGTAGCTGGATGAGAGTGAGTTTTGGGGAGGTCTATATCCAGAGTAGACCGCTAAAGACTCATGATTAGATAATATGAATTGAATAGATCTGAAAGTTGAGATTAGGATCAACCTTCATGTCTCTTCAATTAGGCTGGGACTTTGGGCAAGAAAAAAACAACTAGGCGTTAGTTGCTAACATGAGGTTAAAATTGACAATATCGTTTGACAAACTGTCAATTTAACATCGTTTTAGCAAAACTGATTAAGTAACTCTGAGTTAAGCTTTTCGTGCAAATGGGCTTTAGTGTTGTGCCGGTTGAATGCGGAAACAATTAAATGCCATTGTGCCTCGCATGGATCCACGTTTTGTGCAGTCAGGGGTTAAACCATACAACATGTTGTTAACTATAAATTAATAACACTGTTATATGAGTCTACATATGTTCCGTTATGAACTCCAAACTTTCTACAAAGATACTGTGAAGGCTTTGTTAATACAAGAGTGGAGTTTCCTTCATAAAGTTATTGTTGTTATCATGGCAAAGTTACCAAGACACCAACTTGCCGCTTTGAAGGCTTAGTCTACACTAAATTATGAATTAATGTTGGCATAGGGCAAAACGAAATAAAGGCGAATATAATTGGAGCCTAGATTAAGGCCGTGTTTCTCACCTCTAAATTACTGCAGAATTATAGTGACAATTTGTCAAGCACGCGGTATCTGTTGTGATTGGTTGAATGAATTTTCAAGAGCCAATCACAGCAGATAACGCATGTTTGACAATTTGTCACATTAATTCCACGATAATTTATAGGTGAGATACTCGGCCTTAGCCATTTATTTTTAACACCCGATGGAAAAAGAAGGGTGTTATAAGTTTGACGTGTGTTGCTGTGTATCTGTGTGTCTGTCTGTGGAATCATCGTTCCGAAACGGATAACCAGATTTTGTCCAGAGTGTTCTTAGCTATGTTTGATTAAAATCGGCTCAGCCGTTCAAAAGTTATCCGCATTTTAGTTTTAAAACTGGGTTTTTCGCAAGATATTGTGTCATAATTACGTGTTTGGATAGATTGTCGATTGAAGCCTGCTGCGGTTTAAAATACAATTTAAAAGAACCCTTGTGATTAAATTTTGAAATTTCGATCGTAGTAATATTTAAAGATACAGAAAGTTACTTCAGACAGGATATATAAGAATGTTTGTTGCACTTTTATTCTGTGGAAGATACCCGCTCGAGGAAATGATCGAGCAGCAGAATTTAATGCTTTGATGCTCGTTCGTGTCTGTTCAAGAGTTGAATTTAAGGGTATGCGATTTGCTTTTAAATACGGGTTCCTGACATCTTTCGTTTACTGAAACTAGTTTTTGGTAGAAATAACATTTTTCATGAGTGAAATAACGATAACATCAGATTAAATATATCATCCCTGTAAATCATCCCTGTAAATTATATACTTCCTTGTGCAGTTGTCACAGATATTGTCAGAATAGCCACGGGCCCTCGCAGTTTTGGGTACGAATAAATGATGTGGGGCTTTACCTAACGTGACCATACGTCCCGTTTTAGGCGGGACAGTCCCGCTTGCAGGCTGTCGGTCCCGCTGTCCCCAGCGAAGCCAAAAAATGTCCCGCTATCGCAAACAGACTTTGGTCATACATAATACGAGTAGATTTTGTCTCGATTATTTTATTTAAGTATCTACATACCTACCTATTATTTTTGTACTCGCAACACATAAAACAAATGATTAGTTGGACCTTAGAAGTCATGTGACTAAGTCTTAGTAACCCAACTAATATTTACTGAAACTTACTAAATATTAAGTATTTATAACATTGTAAGTCGCGGCCGTTACCACCAATCCGCACTGGATTCGCGTGGTGGGTGGATTACGTTCCATTCTCTCTCACAGAAAGGACGCCTGTGTCCCAGCAGTGGGATCATTAAAAAGGCTGATGATGATGATAATTCCATATTGCCTAATAAACGTTAGAAAAATACCAAAATAATTTTTTTACGTAATTCTGCTGGTGTCCCGCTCTGACGCAAAAAATAAATGGTCACGTTAGCTATACCGTCCCTAAAGTCGTCGCAATGTAAGAAGTCCGTTGACGTTTCTCATTTTACATGCCGTGATAACTTTCTACGTAAGAAATTGAAAACCCAAATTCATAATTCTAATTAATTACTATGTTACCTATACACTATAACAACGAGTATCATTCGCAAGCATCAAGTTTAATTATTATTTATTGTTTATTTTAAGTATTGTTCCGTTGTTGTTGATTTAGGTATTTTACCTATGTTTGCATGTGAGAACCATGTTCCTACTTATCAAATTAATAAATTTTCCTGTGAATGCTTTTTAATACTTTATACCTGTACGTAGTATAGTGTGTAGAGCTATTCTGGTTGCATCGTCCTCACATAATTATATTAATTTATTAATGTATGTAAGTACTTATGTAAATATTGTAAAACACCTATTTTTTTTAAAAGAGTATGTATGGAGTTTCTTGTGCGTTCTTCTCCATAACATCTACTTTCTGAATGCACGGTAGAATCAATTTATATTATTTGTAAATTTATATTTATTTGACGTTCAAAAGTGCCGTTTATTGGCCTAGATGAATAAATATATTTGACTTTGACTATTAAGTATTTTTATAGCTGACAAAACGGGTCTTTTATTTTTTGCATCTTTAGTATAATCTAAGGACTGTATTAACCTCAGTATTGCTGTATAGCTAACAACACGTGTGGGTAACCAAACTGATTCTTGTATTCATTTTTGTTCCAGCCGCGAATCAGCCGGCCAGCTCCCCCGGTCAGCCAGTATCGACTCGATGGTGGAAGCAGCCATCTGCGCCCGTCACTCCGAGCCGAGCCAGCCGACGACACTGCAGCTACCGAGGGCCGACCGTGCTTTCAGCCTCGCTTCACCCGTCGTCGGCAGGAGGGCCAAGACTCAGAGAGGACAAGCTGGTAAGTTGGAGCGATGCTTACAAGTAGAAAAAACGAATATTTTATTGAATACAAACTATTTTACGGCCATCTTGACGGAAATACTCACGTAAGCTTTTCTACCACTGGATACCTAAACACACATTTTTTACAGGCATGTCCGTTCCTTCGATTTGCCGTCAATTTTGTTCCGTTTTATTTTAACCACAGATCAACAACTAAAATCAAATAGATCATATTAAATATAGACTACAGGGCAGCTGAAAGAATAAGCACTGTATTTTTACCCGACTGCCGAAGAAGGGTAATGTTTTTATCAGTATAGGTATGTATGCTTGTTCCTATGTGGCGTTCTAGAGACCAAACGCGTTTGCCGATTAATGATTCTTCGGTCAATCGATTTGTCTTAACCTTGCGAGTGTCACTGGCCACATTAAAATTGGAAAATAGAAAAATGCCGGCTTTTGGGCGCCATATTGTGGAAGCCCAATTTTTTATTTCTTCCCAACCTATCGTTTGGGGTATCAATATAAAGGGTTAAAAGTTATAAAAAAAAGTTAACTCACAAAATCAAAAAACCCGACTGCTTAAGAAGAGAACTAAATAACTAACTTTTTTTACGCTAAGCAAAATGAGTCAGCGGAAATTTTACGTTGTGTGTCATTCGATTTCATACAAAAAAAAGTAAGCGTGTTTTCAAAACGGGTCCGACGATTGCTTTGATTAACGCAAATTATATTGGTTAGGTTTAAGACGGTACCCTGACCAAAAAATCGGCATCAGATATGAGCATTCCTATTGGTCTAGCGGCACTGGTGGCGCATGAATTACAGTAGTGAATACGCCCAGATTTTAGAATTAAATCTTTATAAAATCGAATTTTGGTATTTTGAAAAAAAAATCTACAAAAATGTTCTTTATTAAATTGTCTATCCATTAGTGTTAGTACAAAAAATAATTAATGAACACTTTACGAGGAGATGCATAATATCAATAATTATTTCTCATTTTTATGTTTTTTTGGAAGGAGATTAGTGAAATATATACAACATTTAAAAAAAACTAAATCTACCATTTTAGAATCAATATTATGTAGAAATTTAATGTATTTTTATTAATTGATATTTCTTTTTCAATAACTTTGCTCGGGGTACCGCCATAATGCTCTTGTGGCTCTTTTAATACGCCTTACGCTAGACATAATTTAAAATAAGGTGGTTTAACACAATGACATTTACTACGCACGAATGTTATGATAAAACAGTAGTTATTAAGTTTATTTGACCCGAGTACCTGACCGACACGCTTGACACAACAAATTACCTCCATAGGTCAGGGCGGTGGAAAGGTTAAAATTACATAATAATTCGTGCATATTAAACAAAGTTATAATAATATGTCTACTATACCTTGGGCCTAACAATGCTAACCGCTATCATAAAACGTTTCAACTCGTTCTATGTTTTAGAAGTTAGCACTAACGAGTTCTTTATTACGCAAAACTTTCAGGCTATTCACACAGTTTTCAGGTTCCCGTAGTGCAAACTTTTAGCTTACCACAGGGAATACTAACATATTTGGTAAATATATGAATAAGAACTTCTTCTTCCATTTAACAACAATGCTTTTATCAGTACAGCATCAGCCGCTCTTTGATATTTTTATGCGTCGTCGTCGCAACCTTTACCTTCAAAATAAAAAAGGCATTTTTCCATCAAAAAGTACTAAAAAAATTTGCCCCAGAAATGGCGTTAAAAATTTAAAACTAAACGCCAGCATTTTTTTTTGTGACTTAGATTTTTGGCAATTGGGTTTGTTATGCTTTATGCGACATATTTAATTTTCTTTCTTTGACGACGATGGGAATGTTTTAATGATACTGTTTTATTTTACGAAATTTCTACACGCAGTGTATGTTGTTCTAAAATAAAAGACTTGTGACTTTCATCCTTTGTTCTATGCTGAGAAAATGTCTCCCCATGGCCTTCCACTCTTCCCAGTAATTCGCTTCCTCCTCCAACATTAGGAATGTAAATTACTCGCCCGACTTCCCACATAATGTAATTGACAAGAAAACTCAGACAAAGTTGTGATAGCTCAGAATTTAGCTCTGCGGTCTTAAATTTTGAAGTTTAGCACATGTCGAAGTAACATAGAACACGCTAACTTAAAACTTAAAGTTGTTCCAAGGCGCCTAGTAGTTTTACAGCATAATATTTTCTTTGAGAATAGTGTAGAAGCTTTCATTATTTAGTGGGCTCTATCTAAGAGTTTGGTTTTTCACTTAGCAAAGCGTACCCGCTTTATGCGTAGGTACTAGAGTAAAGAATTTGCAGAAGCGGTGGAAAACTACATAATATTATTATATACTCTTGTTCGTTGTTATAGGTAAGGAAACTAGGAACTTAGGAATCCGCATTAGGGATTTATCAGAATCTCCATGAAATGTGAGATTTACTGTGTCTGTAAACATATAATAAATCTGTAGAAAAGTCGTTTTTCAACATTGAAAATATTTTAAAAAAATATCCAGGGTGTTTAAGGATAATCAACAGAACCCAATTTCAGTATTTTTGTCTGTTTATTTGTGCACGCATCACGTAAAATGTACAAAACTAATGTAGATAAATTTTAAACATAAAAATTGTGCGTATCTCGAAGTATTCCTGCCTTGTATTGCCTGGAAGAGATCGCATCATGCGATAAGGCCGCCCATTATATATGCATTAGACTTAAGTTTCTTTTTGTTAATGTATTTTATGGTGTACAATAAAGCATATAATAAATAATAATAAATATTATTAAGTTTTTATTTCATTGCAATCGGTTGACGCTATCAAAAGTTAGATGAATTTTAAGTGTCGTTGTCCATGTGACGTTATTTTCTGAAGCCGGTGTTAAGATTCTCCAGGGAAGAATGATCCTAGAAAAAAAATGGTTGCCTAGAAAAAAAAATGGTTGGTAGTTAGGGTAGGTAGTAAGGTAGGCAGGATGGGTAGGTAGGTATGTAAGTACAGGTAGGTAGGTAAGAAGGGTAGGGTAACTAGGGTAGGCAGTTGGTGGGAGCGAAGCCGCGGGCACAGCTGGTAGCCGAGCGTAGCCGCGGGCGCAGAACTAAACTTTTACTCGTGGGTTGTGCCGCTGATGTGGTGTATTTTTTTATTAATGTGACTCAGCGACAGTGTAGCTTTTATCAGTGAAATAATTTTCTGAATCGGATCTGTAAATAATTTCTGACAATAAAGATGTTTCCCAGGTAGCTACATGAAAATATTATATTTTTTTTATATAATCTGTAGGCTCGCGCTTGATGGTAAGCGATGATGTGATCGACGGTAAAGCACGCTTGCTTACTTGCTCGAACTCTATTTAGTCCATCAGTGAGATTATCAAATAATAATGGACACGTATTTTTTGCTTTATCAAATAAATAAAAATTGACAAAGATAAAGCGCATTAAAGTTCAGGAGTGGGGGCTTGTGACGTCAGTTGTCAGTATAAAGTGTAGCACGGCGTGACGTCACACGACACATACAGCAAGCCAAACATAGCAAGCGCAGAGTTCAGAAACTCGCGCTCGCAACACGCTGGGTCCAATGGATCACCCAGGGACGAGCTCGTGGTAGCGAGCTCCGGTGCTGCACCTGCGGCCAGGGAATAAGGGGTTCCGAGACCGCTCGCCTCGCCCCCTTGCGGGGGCGACGCGACTTCCAGAGGAGTGTCACACGATATTTCAACGCACTGTATCGTCGTAAGTTTTTGTTGACGTGGCAAAATAAAAAATACATGTCCAATATTTTAGGTAATCTAACTGACGCACTAAACAGATATTTTTGTCACTATCCTTATTACCCTTTACAAACACCATTTTTTTAAAAAATTGTGTAGATAGGAACAATTATAAATGATTAAAATGCTTTAAAAACTTGTTATCTACAAATCCCTGGCTGAAAGAGCAAATGTAGAGAGGACCAGACAGGAGATTCATATTAGGTCGTAAAACCCGAAAGTCGTAAAAACCGATAATTTCACTCTGATAAGTTCAGCTGGTAAATTTTTTATCGTTGATAACGATATGTTGTACTAAAGATATCGTTATGACCGATTTTGACTATATAGCTAAAATAATACTTAAAATTGAGTTACGTTCGTGCGATTGAGTATTTGGAAAAATGCCTTTTCAACTCTTTATTGGATTGAACTATAAATTAACAAGGAAAATTTCAAAATTTAAAAAACCCCCGACACATTTATCTTGCGAAAACATCCTGATTCGACCAGGAAAACGCCCATAACTTTTGAACGGGTAAACCGATTTTATTCAACATAGCTAAGAACACTCTCGACAAAATTACCTTTCAAACAAAAAAAACAAAATCGAAATCGATTCATCCGTTTAGGCGCTATGATGCCACAGACAGACACACAGATACACAGCAACACACGTGAAACTTATAACACCCCTCTTTTTCCGGCGGGGGTTAAAAATAGATGCCGAGGAAACTAGATGAATATCCAAATACGGTTAAAGATTGTATCTTGTGTAACTATTATAAACGAGATTTCTTGTTAAATAAATAAACAACAGGAAATTGTATCGAATTAGCCATTACCTTTGGTAGACATATAGAATACATTTCGGAGAGTGTGCGATGGAATTGCATGATTTAATTCCGTCCAGCCCGTTCCATCATCAGACTACCAAACTTACGGCGATGCTTTATCAGTACATGGTGAATATATATACCCATACGCACAAAACGTTTTGGGGACATTTTTATTATGCGTACAGCTATAGATTTTATTATGCGTCCCTGCCGGAGTATTTCCCGATAGCTACAATCTAGGGGTCTTTAAGTCTAGAGTGAATGGGTTCTTTCTCGGCAAGCGTGCTTCATCGTCGACCACATCATCGCTTACCATCAGGTGAGATAGTGGTCAAACGCGAGCCTATAAACAATAAAAAAAAGTCTTGGACCACAGACTAGGAACTAATTTATGGCCATGGTTTAAAATAGATGCGACGTTTGGAAACGCCCCGAGTATTTATGGGAAATTCAGAAGGGTATCGGAAGGATTATAACCTATAGGTATCCATGTCTACAATATCATTATCGCTGCGGTCAGAGTTGCTATGCATCATGGTCATTATGGTAAGCCCTCTTCCGGGGCCGTTCATTATAGGGGTTTAAGGGAAGCATGCTTAAGTGGAGAGATATTTAGACTAATATACAGGGATGAGGTAAACTATCGGTGTATATGGATCAAAGGCCCAGTTATTCGATCCGTTGTTAACCAATGGTTAAACATGCTAACCAACTCGCGTTTATTCATAATTTGTTAGTCTAACAAAAGGTTAATATATATATATAGCTTAGCAGCATAACTCTCCAACTTATTTGACCATTTGTGAGGCTAATCTATAATATAAAAATGAATCGCAAAATGTGTTGGTAAGCGCATAACTCAACAACGCCTGGACCACTTTGGCCAATTCTTTTTTTAATTGTTTGTTGAAGTTCAAAGATGGTTTTTACGAAGAGAAAAATTCTAATAATAGCCGGAAAAAAAATTAAAACAGCCTTTTTTCCCATACAAAAGTTTTCTAACTAAAACGTAGAGTCAATTTGAGCTTTATTGCTATTGTATAAGCTATTTTTGCTTTGTGTAGGGTAGGGTAGTGTAGGGTAGTGTAGGTTAGGGTAGTGTAAGAAAGGGTAGTGTAGGGTAGGGTAGCGCAGGGTAGGTTAGTGTAGGGTAGGGTAGTGTAGGGTAGGGTAGTGTAGGGAAATGTAGATAAATGTTTGGTGTTTCTATGGCAAAACAAAGTTTGCCGGGTCAGCTAGTAATTAATAAAAAAATGCATTTTACCGAAATTTGAAACTATTGGGTAGAATGTTATTTAACCATTGGTTTAGATACAAGATAACAAACGGCCGGCCGTCAACGCGTCGATGATGTGCAAAGATTCAACGCGTCGATGATGTGCAAAGATTCAACGCATCTGAGAAGTATTTCATTTGATAATTTGTTAGACAGGCACCTACTACATCTATATTTTATTTCATTATTTTTTCAACCTTTGGATGTAATCTTGGAAAGCTACACTATGTACGATTCTTGTCAGGCCACAGAAGCGAAGTCGCAAGATATATTTGGCTTTATTTCTATAAAAATATATATATGTACCTACTATACATAAACTCACGCCTTTTTCCATAGGGGTAGGCAGAAACTACAGAACGCCACATAATAAAATTATTTATTTATTTATTAAAACGCATAAATGCTTCTAAAGAAACTGCTTTCATTCCCGGAAAAACAAGAAAAATGGAACACCTTATTTTAAAAAACCATATTGCCCCAATAATCTACATCTCCTTCAAAATCTGTCAACGTCTACACCAGCATAAGTGACAGAGAAAGATCTCTATATTTAGATAACACGGCATATTTTCGGTTGAAGGATGTGCAAAAAATGCGAGCACTCAGGATTCTTGTTTAGTCACGCCCGTACATCGTATGGGGAATAATGACGAGTTTGCGTAAGTAAGAAGAAGGTACCTGTAGGTACTACGGGAGTTAAAGAGCTCCAACTCCGATAAGGCTTCGTTCACATTAGGTCGGACCGGCAATTTGATGACTATCGGATTTTGCTGTTCACACTATAAGCTGCCTGTCCGACCGAATGTGAACACCATCGTCGTTAACTTGCCCAGCTTGCCACAAAGCAGTTGTGATTTGGCTTCTATGTACAATGGACGACGTTTTCAAACGCCTGTCTTCCACAAAAGAAATCAAAACTTCTATATTAATTTCATCCTCCTTGTTTATAAACGTGTCCTCGGTGAAACTTCTGGCGAGAGCGGGTGGGTGAGTGTCGGGCGGGTGGCTTCGCCTCTTCGAGCCGACAAGTGTGAACGCTCTACACAAAGCAGCATGCCAATATTATATCCGACCCGACTGAAATTGTGGCTGAATGTTCGGTAAATGTGTCGTAGCCGACAGTTTTATCGGGTCGGCCTAATGTGAACAGCGTTATTGTAATACATATGCCAATTTGCTTCCGACAGCTTCGTCGTTCCGGTAAAACTGTCGGTCCGACTTAATGTGAACCCGCCCTAAGTCGGCACCTCCGATTGACATTACCCCTCCGGTTCCGACTTCGGCTCTGACAATTTAAATCGCGCGATACGCGTCCTATAGCTGCGATTAATGTGTGCGTACAAGGTTACGCATCGCACGGGGAACCTCCCTCCCTAAGCTTTCTGTCGCAATTTTTTTTATTTTAATTAAAGAGTGTGACTGAATAATGTTATTTTATTAGGCCTGCCCTAACACAGCTCATCTGCCACCATCTCTGACTCCTTTTCCGACCCCGACAAAACATATTTAAAACTCCGATCCCACTTCGGTTCTGATAAACCACCTCCGCAACATGCCTAGTAGATACCTACAGGTATACATAAGATCCAGGAACACAATTCAGAATGATGGTTTCTTTGTGGAGATGTTGGATGAATAATAATGAGCTAGGAGCGTTTTTGCTTGGTGAAACTCTGTGTTATGTCGACGAATGTTTAGTATCTAATGTTATTTAATGAGATCCTCAAATGTAAGTATCATCAGTTCCCGAAAATGGGTTGTCACTAATCTTTAGGCACCATGATGCTTGAATAGGTCTTAAGTCAGGTAACTTTTCTTCCATTATTTCTTTATTTATTTATTATTATATTATTACAAAGAGCACGGGTCGATCTTCAGGGTTAGCAACGCTTGACGAGGTCGGTCCGTGGATGGGTGACCATTTCAACATACCGAGGTTCCTCCGTGCCTCGGAAAGCACGTTAAGCCGTTGGTCCCGGCTGTCATTTGAAGATCTTTGACAGTCGTTACGAGTAGTCAGAAGCTTGAGATCTCACCAGTCTAACCAAGGGGTACCGCTATTACCCATTTACTGGGTTGTGGAGGTCAGATCTGCCTATCTGACCTCCACAACCCAGTAAATGGGTCGCTTCATGTAAAACAATGGTACTCAGCTGAATCCGGTTAGACTGGAAGCCGACCCCAACATAGTTGGGAAAAGGCTAGGCAGATGATGAGTCGATTCATCAAAAATCTATTACAAAATATTAAGTCCCAAATAGGTAGGTAAGCCAGAAAATGTGTACCATTGAGTGCGTAAAAGTAATGCCTCGTAAAAAAATTGGTTGTTTTCACTAGTATTTAAGTCCACGATCGAAGTAACATCTCTGATTCCTTTATTTGTCTTCATTCTTACTTAATACATTTTTAAATATTTAAAAAAATATTGAAATCTTAAAAAAAAACATTAAAAAATAGAGGCCCACTGGTATCGGGAACAGGACCAAAGCTACCGAGCTCCAGAGACAGGAACCTCCTCACAAAGTGAGCCGTATCAAGGAGTATTGCCTTCTGTATCAGGCCCTTGCTACAACCGCACAATGACAGCCTCGACAGATGGTCGTCGAGGTTCTTGGCGATCAGGCCATTGAACGTAACGACAATCGGCACAATGATCGCCGAGTCCACATTCCACATGTCGACAACCTCGTGTGCTAAGTCGAGATATTTGATTTCACTTTACTTTTTTATTATTACCAACACTAATCACTTAAAAGTAGCACGATAGAATAACTAATAAATAAAAGTAAAGAAAATAAAACATTATCGATAACTTAAATAGACGAATAGACGCAGCCAAATACAGCTATAATCCAAGTTCCAATCCTACCCTACTGATAAATTGCAATCGCAAATCATTTTCCTCAGTTAACCAGAGATCACAACTTTTTTTTAAATCCCCCTACGCGTCCCCAGAGTACCAACGTTGCTCGTAAATTGAAATTTCCAATCGGAATACGCTCGAAAGAGTTTTACGGTTTGATTCGCACCGATTTTTGTCTCGGTGGAGTAAAAACCGTATTCGCCGGTGATTCGTGTTGATTAGTTCGATTTTTTATGACTTTGTGATTTGTCTGGCTTTTAAATGTTTATTATTAGAGTTACTGAAACATGATTTTTATCATTTTTAGGAAAATTGTTCGCTTTGATTTTTTAGCCGACTGCCGAATGAGGGTAATGTGTTTATCGATCCATGTATGTTTGTTCCTATGTGGCGTTCTAGAGACCAAACGTATTGTCGGTTTTTGATGATTCTTACGTCAATCGATTCGTCTTAACCTTGCGAGTGTCACTGGCTACATTAAAAATAGAAAATAGAAAAATGGCGGCTTTTGGGCACCATATTGTGTGCCAAACCCATCGTGTGGGGTATCAAATAAAGGGTTTTAAGAGGTGATTTGAAAAATATAAAACACTTACATGTTTAAATATACCCAATTCGAAAAAAAATATTAGCTTAAAAGTTATATATGAAGAAGTTAATTCAAAATATCAAAAAACCCGTATTCGCCCCCCCTATTCACGAGCTGGCTGACCAAAACCAGATGTATCCTCCGACTGCACAACATGAATTTCTTCTTGTTTACGTCTTTTTAGTTTGCTTCTTCAGCAGTCGGGTTTTTTGATATTTTTGATTAAGTTTTTTATGTAATAAATAATTAATCTTCTGTAGGTACTCATGGTTATTGGTTTGGTTTATTTGGTCTCCTTTTCTTCTTTCAGTAGGTATCAGCTATTTTTTAATCCTGTGCCATTCTTCTAGCTCGGGTAAGCTAGTCCGCAATATACATAGCCAGAATAGACCTCCAATGAAACCATAAACTGAATTGCCGGATTAATTAATATGTTTTAAGGCAACAGAGAATATAAAAAGGCTACTAGAACGGGTCGAGCGGCGCCTTTGATATGATAATGAAGTCGCGGCTGCACTGGACGCTAGTCACTAGACATGTGCTGAATATTAAATTAGTTAGGAAAATGAATAAGATAGTTTTTCAGTCAAGTATAGTGATTTATTTGTAAACTTGTCCCGGATAGGTCTTGGATAAATACCAACAGGGTTTGCAGGCTCTTCAAATAAGGTGGAGCTTCAAGTAATCTAAACCATACCGACGTTACAGCAGAGAATGGTGTCGATACCATGGCAAGGCAAAGGAATCAATGCCACACATCCAAATCATGGAGAAAATTAATTCATTTTATTTAATAGCCATTTAGTGTTGTTTTAAAATATTTTTAATAACATTAAGGTGTATGAATTGTTTAAAAAATGATACTTAAATATATTTTTGTTTCAATGTGCAAAAATAACAATTCGATAAAAACATATGGATCTAAAATATTTATTTGTCGGGTTTAGTCAATAGTACGGACGTTAAAACAAATCGCAAGCACGCCATCTGGCGGCAAAGCAAGAACAACTACGCATTGGCGCGCTATTTATAACCACTTGTGTGGTGGGGAACACAGAATATGGCAGTTGAGTACTGACAGCCTTAGAGCTAGTACGTCGTAAAATCAGTGTCGATCCGTAATATTCGTAAGCAAGATTGTAACTGTGTCTATTTGAATAAACCCAGTGTATCGAATAACATATATGATTTCATTTGCACGATTGTACCCACCGACCTGCCCACACACGATGTCTTAAGGCGGTACCCCGAGCAAAACGCCGCGCAAGCCGTTTTTTGTGCTGTTTTTAGGAGCTATCTACTCGTTATTTAAAAATAAATATCAATTAATAAAAATACATTAAATTTCTACATAATATTGATTCTAAAATGGTAGATTTAGTTTTTTTTTAAATGTTGTATATATTTCACTAATCTACTTCCAAAAAAACATAAAAATGAGAAATAATTATTGATATTATGCATCTCCTCGTAAAGTGTTCATTGATTATTTTTTGTACTAACACTAATGGATAGACAATTTAATAACGAACATTTTTGTAGAATTATTTTTTTCAAAAGACCAAAATTCGATTTTATAAAGATTTTATTCTAAAATTTGGGCGTATTTACTACTGTAATTCATGCGCCACCAGTGCCGCTAGACCAATAGGAACGCTCAAATCTCATGCCGATTTTTTGGTCAGGGTACCGTCTTAACCTAAGGGTATATTCATCCTGACTGCCCGATGGTTTACATCTATCGGCCAGCCTTGATGCGACATATTTATATAAGGGTGCTACTTATAATTTATTTGTTTTTGTATGTCCATCCTTGATCATTTTCTTTATGAGCAAAACCGCAAATGATAGTGGTTCAAAAACAAAATTATTTCAAGCCCGTTTTATAACATGTCCTTTCTCAATATCAGTCCGGGGTTAGGTTGATGGCATCAGACTTGCCCCATAGTACCTACCTATATGAGACTTAAATACATACTGTAAGTGGTGAAATTTGAGAGCATTATTTGGTTCTGCCTAGACCTTCAGCGAGTGCAGGCGTGATATGTCATGGTGTGTTAGTACCTAAATGAAAAATGGGACACGGTTTGAACCAAAACTTTTTTACCAACTGTTACACATGTCTGGGCTTAAATTTAGGGTTGCCATACCTCCGGGATTTCTAGGTCATGAACGGTAATATAGGTTTTTGGCGGAGGGAATACTAAGCTGTACGGAACTTCAAAAGAATATAACAAAAACAAATAAACTTCATCGAACGCTCAAAACTCATCAAACACTTCTTCTATAGGGCGCTGGAAAATTCGAATGCTCGTTTCGCGTTTAATCGATCTAAAGATACTTACCGAAATTACAAGATCCGGAATTTGTCTCTTCACCACCCTTGGTTGACTGGTAGAGAATGCCCAAGGCATTAAGTCCGCCATTGTACATTTGTGCATGAAGTTTAATATAATATAACAACCTTATTAAAAACTAGCTTCTGCCAGCGGCTTCGCCAGCATGAATGGCAAAAATTATCCCTAGAGAACATATTCCTGGGATACAAAATATTCTAGGTCCTATTCCAGACTATAATCTATCTCTGTGCCAAATTTCGTCAAGATTCGTTCAGTAGTTCTTGCGTGAATCAGTAACAAACATACAACACACTCACAAACTTTCGCCTTTATAATATTAGTTTGAAGTGTGATATAGTATTATAAAAAACAGTAAAATATAACACAAATAAAATCACAGTCTCATTCATTTTGACAAAAAGATGGAGAGGTATCTATTAGTAGTTGCTTTGTTTTGTCCTCGTTACGTTCAGTGGCTAAAACGCCATCTTAGCCGAATTATCCAGGGGTAAAATGACCCTTGAGTTTATACCCCTAATCAATTGCCTTAAGTAGCTTTCCACAACGGTCTTTAATCCTTTTTTGTAAAAAAAAGGATTTTGTTTGCGGTCTAATGAATTTGTAAATTGGTTTTTCGTCGAACGTTATTTGGATAATGATTTGAGGTTTTTCGGGGAAAATTAAGAAAGCCGACCTTCGTGAAAAAATTAAGAAGGTTGATCTTCGTGAAAAAAATAAGAAGGTCGATCTTCGTTGACTTTTCTCATGAATATACTAGAATAATTATGGTTACTATGGCGAAGCAAGGATTTTGTTTTTTTTTACCTCTGTATTTTTACATTAATGGCTGGAAAAGTTACTACATCTATCTATCTATCTATTTATATAGATCATGCAAAATCAAGCACTTATTTCTCAAAAAGGCACGAATATTCTCCGACAGCGCTTCATTTCTTCAATCCTTACGGAAAAATATATTACCTCGAAACTAATACTAGAATGTCATAACGCACTAGAACAAATAACTGTGTCTATGCGCAACACGGTGATACTGCAATGGATATAGGGACACAGTGGATTGCTGGGTAACGACGCGGCTGACGAACTTTCTATACGAGGATCCAGTACGGCGGACTGTGAACCCCTGAGCCTGTCGTACCGATCCCCTTCAACCAAATACGCAGGTGGCTACAGGAATTCACCCAGATACAGTCGGAGAACTGGTGGACCTCGACACTGGGCTGCAGACAGTCCAAAGAAGCTATAATGCCATCCTTGGATGGTGCCCCTGGTGACGGCGACCATCACGGGACACTGCTCGCTAAACAAACACTTCCACACAATAGGCATAACGGACAGCCCTCTGAGCAGGGCGTGCATGGAGGCTGAGGAAACCGTTGCACTAGAACACATACCCTCGGTTCACTCAGATCTCACACAGATGTTCTAAGCAACGACAAAGAGCTTTGATTTACTTCTGGAGGGATGTGGGCTCGTTGGTTAATCACCAAAAGGCTGCGATGGCCCACGCACAATGGTCCATCTGAAGAACTAAGTGCGGCAACCAAATCAATCCAAAATAACATAGAACATAAAAGGCACGGATATATTGTAAACAATCGAATTTGCATGAATTTTGGAGTTTTGAACTTCGCAAGATTTATTAACTACCTAGGAACGGTGTTTGCACTAATCCTGTAACATATACATATAATTATCAATTTTCAATGCAGCTCAGCAAAGGAATTGTTTCTATAAATGTTTTATGTGTAAGTAGTTTACCTAGGTAATATTATTATCATAGACGTCAACACGCAAGCGCCTTTAGGTGATTTATCTAAAATATGGCATAATTTAGACTGTAAAGCTACCAGCTAATGGACCCACACCTGCACCGTTGCAACTTCGAAGATTTTGTGGAAAAAAATAGTTTTATAGAAAATTTAATGCTTAGGATGTTAAGGTCGAGTTTCGAGTGTAACTGACTTAATTTGTGGGACACTAGACTGAATCCAACGTGGGGTAGTTGAATTGAAATAATTGCTTTTCATAAAATGTGTGCTTCATTTACCTTGGATAATAGAAGCTTGAATAAGTGGATAGTTATAATAGTGGAATAATCCGTAATTTTTGTTGAAGCTTTTATACGCACTACCTAAAATAACAGGCAATATACGTGTTTTTTTATCAACATCCAAAAATGTTTCAGGCATTAGTCATAAATCAAAGTGTCTTTGACACAAAACGGATTAGATATTTTTATATTATTGATAGGTTCGCGCTTAACCATTATCTCACCTGATGGTAAGCGATGATGTGGTCGACATTTATACGGACACGTGAGTGACAACAATAGTCTTCGGGTACGGAAACCTGAAAACGGTACCTACACTGAAAAATTAAAATCTAACTATCCAAATAGTATTTATATCATCTGCTACCGCTAAGTTTTCTGCATGGAAACTAAACGCATAGCGTGATTTAACTGCAAAGACATTAATCAAGAGTTCTTAGTCTCTACGAACGCTTGCGCTAAAACGCCTGGCGTGTGTTAATTACTAACAAGTTATATACATTTACACAACACGCTGCTATAAGCAAAGTTGCAGGCGCTTGATTATTTCGAATCAACTTGCTTCGTTTGTTGTATGTTGGTTTGTTGCATATTACTACTTAGTTTACAATCAAATGAGGGTGTGTTTTAACACAATCTAGATTATATTCACACCATCACCAGTTCCTGTAGAGCTTGAATTCTTTATTGTAAATGTTTGTAAGGAGATATTGACTAAAACATTGATAATGTTTACAGACATGGTCCATTTGTCCGAAATTACTATGTTTGTCTCTAAAATGGAAGAACGAATTAATATTGGTTTATGCAAACGATCCACGATCAAACGATCAACGTCCACAACTATATGATTCGTAAGTTTTTTCGTGAATTTATAATTGAATAAAGAACAAAGTTATTTCTATAAAGCGACATAGGAATTCTGATTTAAATGAAACTCCGTACTTAACTGTCGCAAAGCTGTGTAAAAAATAGCGAAAAATATAAATTGTAAAGCAAGTCAAAAAATAAAAGTCTATAACTGTGATATTTTTCCGAGTGGAAACGTGGAAAATTGTGATACGTATCCTACCTTTTCATTAAAGTTAAAACAACTTTATCGCTACAGTCACCAGCGTATAAAATCTATGAATATATTCAGCAAAATTAACAAGTGAGTTTTACTAAAATTGTAAATGTAGTGACTGAATTCCTTGTGTAGACAGTAATCAGCTGGATTAACATTTTGGTGTAAACTTAATTAACATTAAGTAAATTTAAATATCAATTTGGCTACCTACTTTCGTCAGTTAGTGTTTTGAACTACTCTCGACAATTTATCATTCCATCTATACCTACCTACCTTCTTTACGTATGTAACTAACTAATAATCACAAAAAGTTTTGAACTGACTTATCTCAACTAAAATTGTATGCAAGAGCGGAAAAGCACACGATAAATAAAAGCATTATTTTGAAACATATCGGAAACGGAGTTATCCCCCAAAACTGAAATGGTTACGCCATTAGTTTCCGGGAAAATCAAAAAACGAAGAAAATAAAAACAGGAACACCGACTTTCGAAATTGAAGTAATTTTTCGTCTTGCAGTGTTTTTTTTTTGGAAGTCGGTTGAAATTTTTTGTAAATAAGTTTTTGTTTTGTATGAGATTTACCACTGCGCAGCCATTGTAGCCAACTTCAGGGCGGCCAAGAAGTTTGGAGAGAACAATATCTGGATTTTCTCTTTGACAATATCCCTGAGCAAACAAACAAAGCTGTTCTTGTCATACCAAACACAATTTTCAAATAGCTTGCATTCAAGAAACGAAACACACATATTTTTGCCGAAAACCGCTCCGCGCCGCTGCTGAGTGCCGACTACCATTCTTCTAAGTGGTCCCTCAAAACCAAAAGAAACGTAACATCAAATAAAAGCTAAGGGATGGTAACACTGCTGTGCTCATTACCATGTCAAAGGCACGCACTTGGCCCTTTGGAGTCACGAAGGGCTCACCGCAAAGGAAAACCTTGTTATTTAGATTTTCCTACTTCTTATGCTGAAATAATACTCTTGGAAGCAATCAAGTTGGTGTGTAGGATTGTCGGAGAAAATCTTGCTAATGAAATGTTTTGTTACGTGGTTTTGGTTGTTTCTATAACTGGATGATGAGTAGTTTATAAGACTGCTGTCAATTGCTTTTTATTTTCATCTTACTAATATTATAAATGTAAGGATGAATGTGTGTGTGGATGAGTAGATGTATTTTTGGTACTCAATTACGCTAGAACGGCTGAACGTTTTTTTTTTTATTATAAATTATAGGCTCGCGCTTGACCACTATCTCACCTGATGGTAAGCGATGATGTGGTCGACGGTGAAGCACGCTTGCCTAGAAGTAACCTATTCACTCTTGACTAAAAGACCCCTAGATTGTAGCTATCGGGAAACACAGACTCTGGCAGGGAATTCCACTGCTTAGCTGTACGCATAATCTGGATGAAATTTGGAACAGAGATAAATTATAGTCAGGAATAGCAAATAAGTTAGTTTTCGTCCCGGTACAATGTTCCCTTAGAAGAAGAAAACACTTTACACGCGGGCGAAGCCACTGGCAGAGTCTAGTAAAATTAAAACCAAAAAAGTTATATACAGTTGAAAACAGCCCTATACCATAGAACTGGCTTATCGAAATAAAATCTCTTACCAATCATCTAAAACAACAAAAATACTACCATAGTTACTTAACTATCATAGTTCGACTGTAAATAAAATAGGGACAGATCAGACAAGTCATTTACATCTGTCTCTTACGCACACTCAAAATAACTTTGCTGTAAGAGCTTATGGTCACCCTCCAGAATGCTTTTCAATTAAATATTTAGCCTCACAACTTTGACAGAGCCAGCTACAAACTTTGCTAGCAACCACTTGACTTAATAACTTGGAATTGTCTCATAACCTATCATTATACCTGCATCTACTGACGGGTTATGCAGAGGTCTAACTACGTGTAGTAGGTGGCTTTACTGCTATGTACAGTTAAGGGTCAAAAGTGCAGTCACAGTCTACCAAAACAGCAGCGGCATTTTTTTTTCATCTTTTCACGGTTAGTAGTTATAATATTGTCTTTAATTTCTATACATCATTATTATCCACAACTGGATTAACCAGTTGTGGATAATAAAACTTAAAAAAAAACTAGCCATTTGAATCTTGGGAGAGTAAGACTGCAGTTTTAACCCTTGATTGTACATACGAAACACTGTCATATCCAGGAACCCAACCTAGAGGCTGTAGACTAGTGGCTTTCGATTTCAGCGAAGGCGATAATCGAAATGTCAAAATATCGCTTGTCAAAGTACATACGAAACACTGTCATATCCAGGAACCGAACCTAGAGGCTCTAGACTAGTGGCTTTCGATGTCAGCGAAGGCGATAATCGAAATGTCAAAATATCGCTTGTCAATCCCATACAATTTTGCCTTTTTAACCCCCGCCGGAAAAAGAGGGGTGTTATAAGTTTCACGTGTGTTGCTGTGTATCTGTGTGTCTGTCTGTGGCACCATAGCGCCTAAACGGATGAACCGATTTCGATTTAGTTTTTTTTGTTTGAAAGGTAATTTTGTCGAGAGTGTTCTTAGCTATGTTTGAATAAAATCGGTTTAGCCGTTCAAAAGTTAAGGGCGTATTACTGCTTGAATCGGGATGTTTTCGCAAGATAAATGTGCCGGGGGTTTTTTAAATTTTGAAATTTTACTTGTTGACAATCGTTATCGCCACGTTTTCGATGATAGAATATCACTTGTCTAGGGTCTATGGACTCAGTAGAACTTCGTCGAATATCTTTTAAATTGATCCAATATTGCAGGAGGAGGTCTAGGCGAGAGCTAAACCTCGAATTATGACTTTTTACTAAGGAAATTCAGTCGGAGCTCTCTGCACACATTTCTTCTTAATCAAAAAGAAAACCCAAATACGACCCAATTTACTGACCCATCCAACTAATCAAAACATTCCGTCCCTATTTCAAATGATTCACGTCATAAAACTGTAACTAACTGTAAAGCTGTAATTCCAGTGCATCACAACTTCATTAACTTCACCAGGTTATATCGCTTGCGGCGTATAAGTAATAACTAACTTAATAGCGTATTAGAGTCGAGGAGCACAGGGGCTCGTCGACTTACAGCTTATTTGCGGTGAGTTTGTTAACGAAGGCTATCTAATATTCATTACGTAGCTATAGATAATAAACTATATAAAATGTATATAAGGTTTGTGCCTTTTAGGGATAGGATCAAATCTTGCAACTGAATTTTAAAGCAGTTACCCTCAACCGATTAAGATGAAATTTTGCATACACGTTTATTTTGCATGACAATGGCCGGTAAGCTTGTTTAAAAAAGATTTTTATAAATTAAAAAAGATATTATATCACGTGACTAAATAATTTTTAATCAAAGTCTCTCACGAAATGCCAAAACGTACGGAATTGATCACGCGACACTTCAATAGTGCTTGTCAACCCCATAACTTACATACACTCGCGAGCAATGAAAAAGTTCCAGTGACATAGCACCAAATTACTCCTAAACGGGAAAGGCTAGCTTAATGACGCCGTCTGCAATATTGATGTACATTTAACAGCGCATCAGAATATTACCAACTTAAAACGTAAATATTGTGTTAAAATTTTAGATTAAATGTTTTAAAAAATTGGGGCCATTTGGCAAATAAAATCAAATCTCTAAGTAGGGGTTTTATTAGGTGTAAACGTAGGTTTTGATAACTCAGTACTAAGTGTTTCCTCCATGTGCTCTCAATACAGCTTCTACGCGATTGGGCATGCTGAATACCAGATTCCTCAGCATATGCTGAGGAATGTTCTCCCATTCTTCGATGAGCGCGTAATTTAAGTCACGAAGAGAATTGGAGGTGGAACTCGTTTTCTCACACGTCTGTCAAGCTCGTCCCAAGCATGCTCAATAGGATTCAAATCGGGGCTCCTTACTGGCAACTCCATTTTGTGGATTCCTACGCCCTGAGGACTCTCATTTACAACTTGAGCAGTGTGGGCCCGTGCATTATCGTGCATGAACACTGCATTGTCGCCCATATTGGCCAAAAACGGACCAGCATGTTCATTGAGAATCTCATTGATGTATCTCACAGCAGTTAGGTTCTCGTTCTCGACTAACGCTGTTCGACCTTCTGCAGAGATACCAGCCCACACGTGAACGGTACCTCCGCCGTGTGACACTTTTTCTTCAAAACATGCTTGTGCAAAACGTTCTCCTGGTCGTCGGTACACTCTTTTCCTCCCATCATGATGGTACAGCATAAATCTTGACTCATCAGAGAACATCACTCTGCCCCATTCGTCCTTGTGCACCTCGGCTTGCCAGTACCTGGTCTTCTCAGGTTTAATCCAGTCTCCCTAAACCTTTGGATCACTCGTCGGACAGTAGTAAGTGTCACGCCCATTATTCTAGCCGTATTTCTTTGGCTGGTCCCCAATTCCACCCTAGTGATGATTCTCGTGCAATCCTCGGGTGATAGAGGCATGATTTATGGGTACGAGAGCCGTAAGACTTAACAATTTAAGAATTCTTTCACAACGGCGAAAACAATGATAAAATCAAAAGCAAAACAAATGTATGCCGAAATTTTCAAACCCCAAAATTTTGTTTTTCTGCTTTTTTATCCATGGCTTCAAAATTACCAGTATTTAAAAGAGTTTAAGCTTGCATAATAAAATAGATTTCATTATACTTTTTAATTAATGAAGCTAGGTTCTATGTCTTAGGAGATATTTAAGGTGTTTGTCGGCATTTTGTGGGTGGAACTTTTTCATTGCTTGGCAGTTTATTTTGACTTTTGACAGCCGCAAATCTGTCCTTCTGCTAATCTGGGATTTTGCAACTGTCCTTCTGCTGCAGAGGGCCGCTATCGTAACGCTATATCGCTAATAAATAATGTAACTTGTCTAAAACAATCATGTCCATGTTCAAAGATCATATTAAAGTAAAATGCCAGTTTCGTAAGTATTCAAAACTTCGAAATTACTGTACCATTTCTTGGGGTTAAGCACCCTCAGTTTTGCTACCAAAAAACGACCAGCATGCGGCATTAAAATGATGCTGTGCCATACCTTTCATCGACATTCATAATTATATTACACCACCCGATATCTGAAAGATCAAAGAATTCATTAAATACTAAAACATGGAAAACCGAAGGCCGTAACGTGTGTTTACGTACACGTCTTTGCGAAAACACACGGCCGTAGTTTTAATGAACTGTAATTCTAGTGGCTAGAGCCTACAAAATAAACATATAATTTTCTCCTCTAACATTAAAGTTACTTAAGTAGGTACCTAATTACAACGATTGACCTTTTGGTTAGCGACCGCTAGCGACAAACAACGAAATAAACTTCATGAAACAGTATTATTTTTATGTTATTTTTTTAATTATTATGATATACAAGCTTATTTACTATACAACGAAGGCAACAATGGTCCTGATTGATTACAGTACAGATAATTATATCCTAATCTTTCCAGAAAAATGATGCTTCTGTAGGTAATAAGTTCTGCCGTGTAGATGTAAACTAGATGACCACCATATTCCCTTTGGAAATCCACATAGTTACCAGGTTACCAATGTTACCATGACTTTGAATATTGAAGTGTAGGTACGTTGTTTAAAAATTCCTTCTTCACGCAAAATAATTTATTTATTTAGACTTCATGCACAAAGGAACAAAGGCGAACTTAATGCCTTAGGCATTCTCTACCAGTCAACCAAGGGTGGTGAAGAGATAACATGGCAGGTGCATAGTTTAATAATAAAAACTAGTAGTTATTATGCTAAAATAGGTGAAATACACGTACATATATATTGAATATAATATATACCTATATAAATATATTTATATTTATGAAGTAACAGAAAAGAAGAAAGTGAGATGACTCTGCTTATTTGTGTTGAAAATAAATCCAATTAAAATAAATGCAATTTCTGCTTAAATGCGGACCGACTGGTGGCCGTCCTGATCTCGGAAGGAAGCGCATTCCAAAAAAGAATGGACTGGATATGAAAGGAAGAGTGAACGAAATTAGTAGTATGAGAAGGACAGAGTAAGAGGAGATTATTGGAAGAACGTAGATTGCGAGCGTGTGAAGAACTTAGATATATAATAATGTTGAAAATTTTTATTATATTTTGTTCATTTTTGGTGTTTCTTTGATGTTCTTTTCTATTCTGTCACTCGTCAACTACTCGTATGTGGTTGCCACTTGTTGCGTGTGTCGGGCTAAATAATTACTTAATGTCTTTCTTCTATCTGACAGATGAATAGACACTCAGATGAAACTATTTAGCAATAACTAGCCATCAGTTGTTCTTCTTCTTCGTATCTTCTTGATAAGCAAAATGAGTGTATCCAGCTATAACAGGTTTAATATTTACTGGGCAACGAAAAGTCGTTTTTGGGAAAGAAACAGATTGTTTCCTTTGCCGAATTCACTTACACAATTAGGCTGCTGGCTAAGGTTGCGGGCAGGCGCTGGACGCACGGGATTGGTCAATGTGGCGACGCCTGGGGGAGGCCTATGTCCAGCAGTGGACGTCTTTCGGCTAAAATGATGATGATGATGATGATACTTTAATATTGTATTTGGGGTTACATTTTTCTATTTTAGCATATTATTCTTATGAAAATAGATGAGTCAGAACGACTGACGAGGCGAAATCGTTTGCGGCGCGGCCTTTCGGCAGCCTAATTGCGCAAGCGATTTTGGCAAGGCAAAGGGTTTGAACGCCATCATTCGACCAATCATATGCGAGATGAAAGACGCGATGTGGATTAAAGGCTGCGGGGGTGAAATCGAGTTTTCAGCGAATTAGTCCAAGAGCGAGCGAAGCGAGATCGCGAACATACGGCACCGGGACACGGATAGATTAGGTTCGAAGGGGGTGACGAGAGCTGAAGTGAGCGAGCAAAGCAAGCGAATACAGCTGCCGTCATCTTCTTCATGTTAGGTTATTTTAGAACCTGCAGACAGAAATAGGAGCCACTCGCTTGCTCGTTTAAATACTACCATATTTATTATATTATCAGTACCTAATAATAGTCATCTTTAAGACGGTACCCTGACCAAAAAATCGGCATGAGATATGAGCGTTCCTATTGGTCTAGCGGCACTGGTGGCGCATGAATTACAGTAGTGAATACGCCCAGATTTTAGAATAAAATCTTTATAAAATCGAATTTTAGTCTTTTGAAAAAAATAATTCTACAAAAATGTTCGTTATTAAATTGTCTATCCATTAGTGTTAGTACAAAAAATAATTAATGAACACTTTACGAGGAGATGCATAATATCAATAATTATTTCTCAATTTTATGTTTTTTTGGAAGTAGATTATTGAAATATATACAACATTAAAAAAAAAACTAAATCTACCATTTTAGAATCAATATTATGTAGAAATTTAATGTATTTTTATTAATTGATATTTCTTTTTAAATAACGAGTAGATAGCTCCTAAAAACAGCACAAAAAACGGCTTGCGCGGCGTTTTTAACCCAGCACGCATGACTTCCGCAGTCAATACCGGTCGGTGATCTACTAACACCGCGCGTGCAATAGGCGTAAAGATGACCGATCCGATATGCTACGATTAACTTCTAAACACCTGGTACTTAGTTCCCGTTAGTGACATCTGGTATGGGAATTAATAACAGTGAAATATCACCATATGGCAATAGCTAAGCGAATCGTTATTATGTGAACCCCATAAAGAAGGTCAATGAAAAAACCTGTTAATATTATTATTAACAGTATAATGGGTAAAAACTAAACGGTAATACACTTAATTACCGTTTGGTAGGTAGATTATTTGCCCGCTGAAACAAGGCAAACCCATTGTAATTTTGAAAACCCATAAAACAACACGCGATACCAGAGCGGAAATTATTTACATTATTTTGAAGAGTAGGTACAGTGATTTTACCTTATAGGTAACATTAGTGACGTCATGGGAAGGAGGAAAGCAGAGATGTACAGCTACATTCGGGCAGTTATGTTGTTTTTAGGGTGCCGTATCCGAAGGGTCCAAACGGAGCCGTATTGCTGTCACTCACGTGTGTGTCTATCTGTCGGTATGTCTGTCGTCTGTCAAACAGGTTTTAAAGGCAAACGGTTGGAGCTTCAGTCTTAAAATTTTCACAGTATAAGTATCTTGTTGACCCAAAACCATACAAATTTTCAAAAAATATTTTTAAATATTTTTAAGTGGGGCTCCAGTACAGCAAAAGGGGGACGCAAAAAAAAAAAAAACAAACCCGATTGAGTGGAGTGTCGTTTTTGAGAGATCGTTGATTAGACAAATACTGTATTTTTGGTTTGAAAAATGTTGGAAAACAAAGGAACTAGAAGCCTATGCTTAAGCTATGTTTATTATGACGTATATTTTTCTAACAAGTACCAATATATTGATAAATCTATTTTTTTTTTAATTTCATCTTTTTTCCGATTGCAAACAACTTGCACTTGGAACCCTAAATATGCGAAGTCTGACACGTACCTAGCCGGTTTTTGTTCCATGGAGCCAAAGCTAAGATCCACAATAACCCAGATTTAATCAATTTAGGCTTGACATAAATGCACGTAGCTTCTCATCATATAAAAAACTGGCCAAGTGCGAGTCGGACTTGCGGACGAAGGGTTCCGTAACATTACCGCAAAAAACCGCAAAGAAGAACACGTTTATTGTATGGGGGCCCCACTTAAATATTTATTTTATTCTGTTTTTAGTATTTGTTGTTATAGCGGAACAGAAAATTTCAACTGTCTAGCTATCACAGTTCATGAGATACAGCCTGGTGACAGACAGACAGACAGACAGACAGACAGACGGACCGCGGAGTCTTAGTAATAAGGTCCATTTTTACCCTTTGGGTACGGAACCCTAAAAACTATCATAGAAACTATCAACAACATAATCTATAGAAACTATCAACAACATAATCTATACTTTATATATATTATATAATATGATAAAGCTGAATAGTTTGTTTGTTTGTTTGAACGCGCTAATCTCAGGAACTACTGGTTGGAATTGAAAAACTATTATGTGTTGGATAACCCATGGCTATATAACATCGCGCTACGACCAATAGGAGTGGAGTATAAATGAAAAATGTTGCAAAAACGGGCCAAATTATTCCTTTTTGAGAGCGTCCGTTGCGTACGCTGCGTAAACGGTTTAAGTTACGCAACATTCATGTATGTAGGGTAGGTAGGGTAGGGTAGGGTACGTAGGTAACCAATTGACATGAGCGAAGCCGCGTGGGACAGCTAGTAAGTAATATAAATAACCATGGCTGTATCAACTGGTGACTCAGGACAGTCAGCTGCAACCAGTTTATGGAATACAGTTATATTATCACGGCCAATGGCCACTGTTGCGTTTCCTACATTATATCCAGTTTTTCTTAGCGCAGTTTACTTGACAGTTGTTGGATTTATTTTAATTTTAGTGTATCTTACGGCCTGTGTAGACACCTCAGTATACGTTCTGGGAAGGCTGTTCCACTTTTGAATTGATGTAGGTTGTACCAGTTTTGAACAGCACCATCAAATCACATAATCATTCCGTGGATCCAACGGAAGAAAGTGAGAAAAGACAGTTTTTCCAAATTTACTTTATTGTACAATAAAATTACACAAAACTAAAACAAAAAAGCCGGCCAAGTGCGAGTCCGACTCGCGCACGAAGGGTTCCGTACTTGGTAAATTGTGGTTTACGATTTATGACGTATTAAAAAAAAACTACTTTCTAGATCTACGTTAAAACCAATTTTCGGTGGAAGTTTACATGGTAATGTACATCATATATTTTTTTAGTTTTATCATTCTCTTATTTTAGAAGTTACATGGGACACACACACATTTTACCACTTTGGAAGTGTTTCTCGCGCAAACTATTCAGTTTAGAAAAAAATATATTAGAAACCTCAATATCATTTTTGAAGACCTACCCATAGATACCCCACACGTATGGGTTTGAAGAAAAAAATATTTTTAGTTTCTGTTTCAAGTATGTGGGTGGTGGAGCCCCAAATTTTTTTGTTTTTTTTATTTTTGTGTGAAAATCTTAATGCGGTTCACAGAATACATCTACTTACCAAGTTTCAACAGCATAGTTCTTATAGTTTCGGAAAAAAGTGGCTGTGACATACGGACGGACAGACAAACAGACAGACAGACATGACGAATCTATAAAGGTTCCGTTTTTTGCCATTTGGCTACGGAACCCTAAAAATGTGTACAATGGCGGTCTTATCTCTGATAGACAAACTTTGTAAAAAAGTAAGTAAAACTTTAAAAAAAGAAGCTGCAGAAGAGCAGAATATTTTTAAATACTAGGGATGTAGATCATACTAGATAGAAGCGAAGAAAAAATACAAAAAGATGTATTTTCCAACGTTCATCATCTTACTATTCGCTCCTCGAATGTTTTTCTGGCATTCTCCTCAAAAAGCTTGTGTCTAATGTTTTTATTTTTCGCGAAGATGTCTAGACTTTAAAATAGGTACCTTGACACTGATTTAGTTTTAATCTTTCTTCAAGTTTTTAAGGACTACTCCAGGAGGTACTGACTCTTGGCATTTCTGCTTAGTTTACTGTTTCAGTGAATTGAAAAGAAAAATTTTCCCTTTGTCCCTTATCTTATAGTGGTTATTGTACACCAAGATAAAAACAATAATACATACGGAACCTTAAGGTTGAACTAGTCGACGGCACGAACTATTTTGTGCGCGGGGTTAAAATGCATGCTATCTTATCCGACACCACGTGCGAAAGAAATAGATGCTGTGATGAGTAGTAAAAAGCTAGTTCGTGTACGAATTAGCAGTTTTGCAAGTTTGTAGCGAAATGGATGATGATTTAGGACGTAAACGAGCACGCGATTTTTTATAAACAGACCTTTGGGAGTCTAGATATCATGAAAAAACTACTAAATGTATATTTGCCTTAGATATCATGAAAAAACTACTAAATGTATATTTGCAAAATAAAATTATTTGCATTGTTAAATTACAAGTCTATCCCTGTATGGAGCCCGTTTTGCAATTTTCCTTCTTTTTATGGTATTTATTTCCGCCCAAAGATGCGTTAAAATTAGTGTTGAAATATGGAACTTGCGACGCTCATAACTTTCAAATATATTATTTTTTTACATTTTTGTTTCCATACAGGTCTAGATAATGATGAGACAAATTGATATTTTTTTTTTATTTTGAACGTACATCGTCAAACAGTGGAGTAATCTCTAGACTACGTTTGTATGGAAGAATTTTCGACTTGTGTAACCTTAAAATAAAAACAAACATACAACAGACGGCCTTATCGCGTCCTGCGATCTCTTCCAGGCAACCCAGAATGTTTATAAATTGTTAAACAAATAAATCAAAGAGATTTTAACGTACCTACAATAAATTAAATATATCAGCCTCGACAGTTTTAATTTAACCCAAATGTGCCATTTGGCAGCAATATGTCCGCTAACAACGCTTGTACGAGTAGGTCGCGGGTTCGATTCCCTTATTGAGAATTTTTTGCTACAACTTGCAACCTAATTGCGTAAGTAAATTCAGCAAAGAACACGTCATAGGTAAGGGTGAGGACACCTTTAAAATAACGAATTTCGTATTGCGTAATACACTGAATTCAACCCATTGGGTGGAGGACGTACCCTTTCTAAATTATTTACGCAATACCGAAAAGTCATACTCTTTAATGGAATTGTTCCCTTTGCCCTGCCGAACTCACGCAAATCGGCTGCTGGTGTCTACAGTACCAGTAGGTTCTGGATGATTCTAGCGTTCATAATTTGATAGAGAGAAGTAAAAGACAATGACCTTGGACTTAACACATAGAGACAATCTCTCAAGGACAGCGATTTTCAAAATTCAGCAATCAACAAGGACATTTTAACGAATGTTTTCGCTAAAAGAATGTCTCTTTGTCTACTCCCTTGTCCCTTTTGAAGCCGAAATAAAGTAGCCTGCAGAACCACTGATCTTTCTCTAAATTTTGAGCATGGTTCTACATGTTTTTATCTGACTAAATAAAAATAATTCAAAATACCAAAAAACCGACTGCTAAGAAGCGAACTAAAAAGACGTAAATAAGAAGAAAATCATCAAAATCATTTATTTGCGAAATATGGGTAGTTTTCAGGGTGACATTTTTATAAAAGTTCTTTAGACCATATCCTACCATGGCAGGTGTGCAAAATATTACAAATAAAATGAATAAAATATTACATTAATAATTAACAATTGTATCATCTATACATTACATACATATTATTGGACAATTAATAAAGTTAATCATTACATTATTTTCTCATTTAAATAATCATTAACAGAATAATATGCTTTTTGAATCAAATACTTTTTTAATTGGTTTTTAAATAAATTGAAATTATCACATTCTTTTATGTACTTAGGTAGTTTATTATAAATTCTAGGGCCCATACAAAATGCACTCTTATCAAACATAGCCGTTCTATGGCTTATTGCACTGAGTGTACTGGCAAGTCTTGCGCTTTTTAAGGTTTCGTATTTATTTAGGTTAGTTCTTATGTCCAATGCTAGTTCATAGATGTACAATGATGGGAAAGTCAATATTTTTAAATTAATAAAGTGCGGTTTACAAGTTTCAGTTGATTTTAATGCACAAATCGCTCGGATACACTTCTTTTGAGCTTTAAAGATGGTTTCTCTCTCAGTGGCTGTGCAGTTGGTGGATACATATTCGCGAGCTGGCTGACCAAAACCAGATGCATCCCTCGACTATATTATAATTATATATTTTAGAATCACCTCGTAAAACCCTTTATTTTGATACCCCACACCATGGGTTCGTAAACAAAAAAAAATGGGCCGCACAAAATGGCGCCTAAAATCTGCCATTAAATCTATTTTCCAATTTTAATGTAGCCAGTAACAATCGCAAGGTTAAGACGAATCGATTGACGTAAGAATCATCAAAACATCCATACATACATAGACTGATAAACACATTACCCTCTTTCGGCAGTCGGGTAAAAAAGTGTCATGTTTATCTAGTCTTACTTAAGTTTAAGTGACAATCTATTAATGTAGTATTTCCCAAATAAAATAAAGTTGCTAGAGCTATAATTCCAATCTTGTTGAATGGTAATAAAATTAAGATTTACAATTCCAAATTAAATCGGCGATATTAAAAGTTTATTTTGCTACTCCTTTGTAAATCCGGTAGATTTTGTCACTTCGTAAATTATATTAGCTATAAACATATAAAACTAGTTCTCAAAAAAAGACAATTATAAGATAATTAATACTAAAGAATCAGCGAAACAAATAGAGTTTGTTAGCATCATAACACGTAGCTTTTTGTAGTTTCTGCCAGTCCCAAATCTAGAAAAAAAGCGTGAATAATTAACATAATTAAAAAATAGAGGCTTTGCGACTTTGACATTCAGATTCCTACCATTAGTCGAAATATCATACTTCACACTAAAATTATAAAGGCGAAATTCGAGTGTGTGTTACTTCTGTTTGCTACTTGTTCACGCTCAAACGGCTGGATGAATCTGGATGAAATTTGGCACAGATATAGATTATAGTTAGGCATAGCACATAGAATTTAGAAACTTTTTATCCCGGGAATATGTTTCCTCCGCTGGCAGAAACTATGAGACCTAAATATTACTTTAAAAAAGGTTACTAAACCACTTATAAGTGGATATTTACATTGGATTCAAATAAAGGAAATAGTCAAAAACTTTATTTTTTTACCGGTTTCCGTCATAATGTATGACGCGTTACGTTATCAATTTTATCTCTATTTCTACGTTATCTCTTATCTCAGAAGTAGTTTATTTAATTTTATTTAAAACATAGACAAGGTTAGTGAAGTCATAGAAAAATAGATGTTTTCAAATGAAATTATTTACATTAATATTATTTGCTAGACCATTTTCTAGCAGTTAGCAACAGCAACTTCGCTTTTAGGTTCTCCTAGGCAAAGTTGTTATCCAAAAACTAGTTATTTTGGTTTAAAACGATTTATAATTCTAAAAACATTAAAAAAGATTCGTTAAAAAACTTTTATTCAATAATTCAAAACTAGTTAAAAGTTTTGGCTTAACTCTGTGCTATCAATTATCTGCGATGTGTATTGCTTCTAAAGTTTTTTTGATCAAAACTATTAATATATATTATTCTAAACATAACTGACAAAATATTAGATAGGTACAGTTATTGCCAAACCTGTTCCAAACCGGGCTAGCTTACAAACAACAGTACTCTACACCTTTTACTAAAACAACCCATACTTTGACTGTACCTATATTATAAAAGGTGCATACTCCAAGTGACGCGAGCGGAAGTCTCGCAGATTCAACATAAATCAAAACAAAACAACTACACCTACATTGCAGCGTGCATATTTTAATCCGGGCCAAAGTGGAGGCACAGGTTAGAGCTTTTAAGGCCTCCATATTACCCCTCTCGCTCACACACAAACAAAAAAACATCGCTATCTCAGTCTTCCCGCCGCGCGCGCCAGCTAGCGGTAACCTAACGAACCAGTTGACAGTTGCTCAAGCGCATGCTCTTTGTATTGTGTCGCGTTTTTGTTATTACCACATTAATTCGTCCTAAAGTGTATTTTTAAAGTATTTAAAACAAAATGCGTAAAAATAAGTGTTGTTATGAAAGTGAACGGCACAAAACAGTGAGTTTGTGTCAGTAAATGGGTGCCCGTGGTATTGTTGATATACCAGGATTGTTTTTCACTTGGAGTCCGAAGAACAGTATCAAAATAAAGCTCAAACGTATGTATTTTGTTCATTTTATTTAATATTACACATGTTACATACTGAAATATGTTTCAGACGAACATAAATATGAACTCAGAACTAATTAACAAGTTTTTAAATTATGAACATAAAACGACCCATAATTGTTTAATTAATAATTAACCCTAAAATGTTTAATTAAAACTTTAATTTGGTAAAGTAAATGCGTTCCACATCTTCTGTAATTAATTTAACCTACAATTATTATTACAAAGTTTTATTAATTACGAGTTAAGTAAGTAATGCGATAATGACGATAAAGTTAATTGCTAACCACAAATTGGAAATAATTAGCTAAAGCACTTTTATGTCCACAAAAATGGAAATACTTGTATCTTGGTTACGTATGGATTGTTATCTAAATATTCCTCTGAATACACTCACTTAAATATATTATAAAAATGCAATCTCACAAACAAAATCGTGTAATAATAGATATTTCATTTTTTTTTTTATCTAACCCTGCTACAAAGGACTATTCCGGATCATCTATTTCGATTTGTTTCTGCTACACCTAATGATAGCTCTATGCTGGACATATACCTTCAGCCAGGACATATACCCATTCATCTGCCCTAGTCTTCCTTTGGGTACTCTCAACTCTACCATATAGATAACCACTATTAGGCACCTTGCAAAGATCCTGGCTTTACAGCTCCAGGTCTGCATTGCAGTATAAAATATAACAATATCGCTATTGAAGCAAACAACACGATAAATGACGTTTAATCGAGGATAACTCACTGTTGAGTATCAATAGTTTCCTTGTATTATCGCAATGGCAATTTTATTGACCTTCCTGACTGTTCAAAATGCGCTACAAGCCCCTGAATTTCCTCACATTGTAGTACCTAGCTTAATTTTTCCACAGTTTTGATTCCGGCTGTATATATAAAATGCTTAGTTCTTAATTTGAAATTTTGCCAACGTCTGTGACAGCCAACGCAAATCGCGGCGCGCATTTTAAACAGCGGGTAACATTCGTTAGCAAATTCCTTATGCTATATTAGGTTTATTTGTGAATAATAATCGAGCTGCAGTCAACGGGTTATGGACTTTATGGTACCAGGAAACTGATAAGGATATGCTGATATAGCTTTAATTGCACCGACCTGTGATATGGCGGTCACTGTAATCAGTAATTGTACTTGCATCGCCATTTTTTAGCGTATGTTCCCGAGCCAATTTGTGAACTTGAAGTTACAAGTCTATCAGATGTTTGACAGCTTGTATTGGAAATTCAACACAGATAAATTACAATTGGTAATTTGAAGGCAAGGTGCTAAGAATGACAGATTTGTCTCCATTTCCTATGTTGTATAGTCTAATTTTTTTTTCGATGTGCCTAGCCTTTTCCCAACTACGTTGGGGTCGACTTCCAGTCTTACCGGATTCAGCTGAGCACCAGCGACTGCCTTTCTGACCTCCACAACCCAGTAACTGGATACCACGGTACCCCTTGGCAAGACTGGTGTCAGATCTCAGGCTTCTGACTACCCGTAACGACTGTCAAAGATCTTCAAATGACAGCCGGAACCAACGGCTTAACATGCTTTCTGAGGCACGGAGGAAACTCGGTATGTTGAAATGGCCACCCATCCACGGACCGACCTCGTCAAGCGTTGCTTAACCTTGATGATCGACCAGTGCGGCTGTTATTATTTAGCCACGAGCTCCTCAGAATATGGCCTATAATGGTCTACAAATATGGCCCTCGCGCTGGAGTGCCCCTGGCTCTAGGGGCACACCATTATAGGCCATATTCTGAGGAGCTCGTGGTGTATGGGCTCTTGCCTTTGCAGGAGCCCATACACCTGCACTTTTGAAGAGCTAACGAACGCCGACACTGCAATCAACGTGGTCATTGACTGGGCCCAAATTATCAAAAAAAAATACGATTGACTACAAAAGAAATAAGAGACAATTTGTTAGTCGGTAGTTTGGTCTTCTTCGCCGTATAGATGATTCCTAATTAGATTTTAATTTGGCAAACTCTCAAAACTACGATAAGTTAGCAAATGTATTCGGATATCTTAAAAGACCTTCAAAATACCTGCTAAGAATATAAGGAAGTTATAAAGTCTAAAAGCAACTTTGCATACCAACTAAATATTTAGAAGGGCTATAAACCAGGACCTAAAGTCACTTCACAGCTCGATAAAATTGCCTCAGCACGGTTTTATCGGCGGTCAACCAGTCGTTGTTATGAAATAAATGTTCAACAAACCATTGGAGTTAAATAAATAATGATAAATGGTGCTGAATTGTAACTAGAAACATTCCTTTGCGATAAAGATGTAGCTAGGTTGTAGTTAGGACAGTTTCCTGGCAGTGCACAGACTCGGATTCGGTGTTCAAGTACTACGAACTGTGGAAGAACATACACTAACTCTTAACATTTCATCACTACGTTAGAACATCTGCCTCTTGGATATAAGCTGCAGTGACCAATCTGGAAATTTTTTAACCGATTGTGGACCTCAAGTTTGCCTCCGAATACCGTACCATAGACTCATCCTAAACTCTGTGCCAGAAAGGAGCCCTTTGCAGCATTCGCTTTACCCCTTTTCTGGCCCATTATATCTAACCATCTGCCGGGTGAGCACGGCTTACCGTGACAGGTTTGAGTCACACATTTTTATCACAGTTTGGGAGCCAAAACAGTGATAAAATGCTTTACTCAAACTTATCACAGAGGCCAAGCTCGCCCGGCTACATCTTCCAAAATCCGATTATGGCAAATTATAGAGCTGTCCAGTTCTAGCCATATAGGCACCTTTTGAACAAAATTTGAAAATTATTGGAGCCCCTTCGCAAGATATGCCTCACCTTGCCTGCCCTTCATGCCCAACCATGTTGTTCAGATTGCCGCATTCTGGTTAATAATATATACGTAGAAGAAAAAGTTAGGAATCTAAGTTTAATCTAGTTCACATAGATGAGTTTGTTTTAGAATAATTTGCATGATGAAGCCCTTAGCTTGGAACACCAGACTAGACGCAACTAAAATGGGAGCAAAGGTAAAGAGACATAAATAATTAAAACTCCTTGGTATTCCTCAAACGTTGCATTGTTTAGTGCGCTGAATGATTAGATTAGTCCTGGTTACTCTCTGTTGCATAATACATGTTGTTGAAGATTCGATTTGCATAATTAGTATAGTGAGCTCTCCATTTCATCTGAAGATTTTGCCAAAACTAACAATAAATAGTACGACAAAGTCATTTGGTGTGTTAAATGTCACCGGCTTATTGTAATACATAATATGTCTGCAAAAATATAATATATTCTTTTCTTTATATTCTATAGGATCGCGTTTGACCATTATATCAGCTGATGGTAAGCGATTTTGTGACCAAAAGATTCCGGCATCACTCTTTATCTGTACGCATAATAAAAGTGTTCCCAAAACGTTTTGTTAGTATGGGTGGGATTTCAACCAGGTAGCGATGGCGCCGTACGTCTGGTAGTCCGATGATGAAACGGGCTAGGTGGTATTAGGTCGTGCAATTCCATCGCACACTCCCCGAAATGTAACCGATAAAAATCCGACAAGCTGGCAACACGGCGACGATGTTAATGACTCTGGAGCTTTGACTTGACCAGCGCCTCATTGTCGATGAGCCTCTTGACCCACTTTTCGATCGACTCTAGTGCATCAAGCTGATATTTGGCAGATCCGTTCCAGAGATGAGAGTAGTACTCCATGCATAATCGAACTTGCGCTTGATACAAATTGAGGAGCTGTTCCGGCGTGAAGTACCTTCTCACCTTTTTTTTCGTCCTGGAGTCTATTCATCTTAAAGCGATTTCATCTTTATCATGAAATCTATAAATATGGAACTTATGAACATGGATATTCCAAAATTGTATTCAGATTTGTCTTTGGCATTTGAGTATAGTTCAGAAATGAGTTGATAGAGACTGTCAATAAATGAGCATCAGAACTTAACAGATTTTGGCGCACAACTCTTTAATAACTCAGAGAGACATTCAGTTTTACGGAACAGCACGGTCATTCCGGAACTGTCCCCAGTGTTGATCACACGCAATCATGCAGTCTGACTAAACACTGCACGTCCAATTGACCGCTCTGTCGACCTTATACGTATTGAAAATAGCGCTTTCTCTAGAGTTTGAGGTCACATAACGGACGACACTTTAGCGTCCGAGTTATTGAATGTTTTATAACATAACATCACGCATGGCTGTGGGTCACCGGTTGCGTGACCATGATCTATCACCCGGTATTGGGGCACTGATCTAGATAAAGCTGCATGCATTTGATGATTCTAGCGTGAGGTTTTCTCGAGTTTCTGGTTGTAAAAATGAAATAAGGAAATGGTTTCTTGTAAACTGTGCTATAGTTTTATTGGAACCGTGTTATCGACCATCGAAACACATTTTAACCTTTTTTTGGGATTGAAGGAAGGGTAAGAACGGGACCCTATTACTAAGACTCCGCGGTCCTTCTGTCTGTCTGTCACCAGGCTGTATCTCATGAACCGTGACAGCTAGACAGTTAAAAATTTCACAGATGATCTATTTCTGTTGCCGCTATAACAAGAAATAATAAAAATAAATATTTAAACGGGCTCCCAAACAACAAACGTGATTTTTTTGCCGTATTTTGCGATAATGGTGCGAAAGCCTTCGTACGCGAGTCCGACTCGCACTTGGCCGGTTTTTTATTAGTTCCAGAACCATTATAATAGTCATAAATATAAAAAAGAAGATTATATAGTCTTTATAAATAAGCATGACGAAATTAATGTTTCAAAAAAGCTAACTGAGTGTGTAACTTGTTTTACAAAAACGATGGCTTATCTTGACAAGATAGATTAGATTTCTAAGTTTCATTTAATGATCTTTAAGATCTCTCGTAAATAAATGTCACCTAAAACAAATTAATACTAAAACCTCTTAAGATATAACGAAAACGACCTCAAAATGCTCAAAGTAAGTAATTATAAGATTCCTAAGCGAACACCGTGAAAACATAATGACTAGACTTAAACAATGGTTTAATAGTGAGGTAGTTTAATAAGATAATTGTCGGCGAACATGTTTTATGCAATTATATTCTAGAGGCAGTATTGTCAGTTAATTTTATAATCAAGATTTTTATAAAACGGAAGCTGTTTGCTGGCTTTTCCGGATTCCGTTTCTTGGTGCAGTATGCTATAACATAACAACAAAATGTCACACACTCAAACCGGTTTTCTCGATAGGGTAAGCAGACCTTATTTTCCAGTTATTGCCATCTATTTCAATGGACAAAAACAAGCAGTTATATAGGACTACCATCAGACATCTAGACGCACTGAAAGTTACCATCCTTACCTAGATGTCATTCCACCAATTCGCACCAAGCGCTTCCAAATATCCTTCATAATGCGCTCAGCAAAAGAATTGAACTCACTACCTGCGTCTGTGTTTTCGAACGCATTCAACCCGAACCTATTCAAATTTAGAATGAATAGGCTCCTTCTTAGTAAGCTCGCTCCATCGTTGACTTTGTCTCTGTCACCTCTGACATAGACTAGAGTCAACAGCAAACCCATCTAAAATAAAAAATTAAAATAAAATTAAATATCCAAAATGTGGCGTGATGGTATAATAAGGTAATTAAATTTAGTATTACACCACCAATTAGTACCAATATCTATGTTTAGAAACCATCCAGCCATGCGGAAATAACTACAGTATAATAATTTGCACGTAACAGACCACATGTTATTAATAATTCAGTTATGAAATAATAAACAGAGATTTTATGAGTGAGTTTTCATATAAATGCATATTTCCGAGGTAATGGACCGAAGAAAGCAGTGCTAATTTCTGTCCAATCTTCAGATCAGGAGAATAAAAAAAAAACATTCGTAAAGTTACATGGGATAAATAGAAAGAAAATGTATTGCCATAAACCGAAGGCGAATCCAGAGCCAGACTGTATGGTATTTGAGAAACTCCAAATGAATAAACCCAATAAGACTTTCTCAACCTGGGTATGAAACCCTCGATACCACGTTCAAAAATATGTGTTAGATTAAACCATTTCCTTAATAATTTGATCTACGAATATTTTCAGTTTTATTCCTCTAATGTTAGACTGTAACTACTGTAATTAATTTCTAAAACTATATATATCTAGTATTTCAATAGAATTATTAATTTAATTTTTTATTTTATTACTTTTAAGAAGGCTTACAGTCTAATTACAAATAATAATAGGTAATTACAACGCATTATCAAGTTGCTAATAACAAGCATCCACAGATATATCACTATCTCAAAGACAATTTAATTATCTACATACATCTTACTACATTTTGATCTCAGGTTTTTTTTTAAGTCATAGAATAATATGGATAGTAAACTACTGAATTTTGGACTGCGCGGGTGTGAAACAAGTGCGCGTTTTGTTTCCTCAAGGTTGGGGACTGTTGTTGTCTTAAGAAAGTGAAAACAACGAGACAGTTTCTTAAAAGTCCACTTTCTTAAAAGTAAAAATGTTTATCACATACGATCTAACTTCCCCGCCCGTTCACTACATATTTCTTTTCAGTCATATACGGATGCGGTTGTCAAACTACCAATTAATTTGTTTAAGTAGCAATAAAATCAATAAACGGGTGTTGAATTGGTATGTGATGCCTTGTATGAAACTAATTAGTGTATGTGTGGGGTATTGTAGCGCATGAATAAGTGTGTGGAAGAGGCCCTTTGGAAGGGAATGGCGCATCAGTTTGTTACAAGAGACTTATTTTTTTAAAAGATTAAGAGCGGACTCTAGTCAACAGGAATTTGAAAAATAGGTATTTGAAGAAACTATTGCCGTCGCGTCACCTCCAACCTCACCCCGTAAAGTGCGAAAGAGACAACTACAGCTCAGGCTGATTTTACCTACAAAAACTTTGACTAAAAGACGTTTCGTATTCTGCTGTTTTCTTCATGAAAACTGGTCTGATCTAAAAAATTCTTATATCAAAATTTAGAGGAAAAATATATCTATGCTCCTATCATTTCCTTTTTTGTTAAAAACTTATAAATTTTGTCTGAAAGTCTTCTGAACATGGCGGTAAAAACAGGCATTTTTTTCGGATTTTTGGATTGTCATATTTGTTTTTGTGATTATGTTTTGGAAAAAAGGAAATGATACAAGCACGTATTAATTAGACCTAGATTTTATGGAAAAAAAATCATTGCTCTAGAGGCATTATCCACGAAGAAAACAGCAGAATGTGTTTGTATGGAGAAAGTCTCACTAGAGTCCCCTCTTAAGTATGGAGTTTCTTGTCCGTTCTTCTCCATAACCAGCTACTTTGCCGAATTAACAGTAGAATCAATTATTATTACTAGTAAATTTTTATTTGTTGACGTTTTAAAATGCCCCTTAATGGCCAAGTTGAAATACATAAATACTTTTGAAGAATATTCAAAAAAAAATAACTGTTTGGCGGCAAGTATCACAATTTTACCATAAATTCAAATGTTGGAAGTAATTTTACACCAAATACTTCCTCTTTATATAAGTAAGTCGTAACTTTAAATCATCAACATAATTTCACCCGAAAGCCGTGCAGTGCTGGACATAGACAAGCATATTCATGAATCACCAACCAAATTTTGTCTGAATAAAATGTAACCTCATTCAAGTCGTGGAATGTGCAAGTGGTTGTGCATGCTGGGCAGAAATGGAGATTGTGCATATCCTGTGAAGCGGCTCCACAATGGCATCATGTCTGGGATGGGCCAAAGATACCCCATGTTACCAGGTTGTCTCTGCAGCGACCAACCTGACCCCGCAATCGGTACAGATATTTCAAATAGGCATCTGCAATTCGAGTGGTGGATGCTCTGTCTTGTAATAAAAATATTACTTCTAATTACCCTGGTTAGATAAGTTAATTTGAAAGTTAATCTTTACAGTCGAATAGATTTTATTTCTCGTAAACTTTTTAATAGCTGTAACGAAAGACACAACTCACGGAGTCCTGGTTAATTTTATGTTCTACGATAAGATGATAATTATGGAGTCATAAAATAAAGTTTTTCCTTGTAGGATCTTCTCGATGAGAGAGCTTTTCCTACTTTTAAAGTAAAGAGCTGAATACTAATGGCTCATTTACATTAGGTCGTTTTGACCGATCGCAGGCCGTATTCAGTCACCGACTAGTGTAAACGGGTTTTCGGTTAGCTGTATTCGACCATAGCCCGTATTCGGTAACCGACTAGTGTAAACAGGTTTTCGGTGTTAGCTGTATTCGACCATAGCCCTTATTCGGTAACCGACTAGTGTAAACAGGTTTTCGGTTAGCTGTATTCGACCACAGCCCGTATTTGGTAACCGACTAGTGTAAACAGGTTTTCGGTTAGCTGTATTCGACCATAGCCCGTATTCGGTAACCGACTAGTGTAAACAGGTTTTCGGTTAGCTGTATTCGACCATAGCCCGTATTCGGTAACCGACTAGTGTAAACAGGTTTTCGGTTAGCTGTATTCGACCATAGCCCGTATTCGGTAACCGACTAGTGTAAACAGGTTTTCAGTTAGCTGTATTCGACGATAGCCCGTATTCGGTAACCGACTAGTGTAAACGGGTTTTCGGTTAGCTGTATTCGACCATAGCCCGTATTCGGTAACCGACTAGTGTAAACAGGTTTTCGGTTAGCCGTATTCGGCCGCCGACCGTTTCCGGTGACCGAATACTGAAATGACCGATCGAAAATTTCTTGTCGTAACACAAATTGTCTGTTCATGATGATGCTTCCAACACGAGTGTACACATTTGGTAACCGACTTAATATAAACAGCCCAATTCGGTTAACCGATCCGGTTCAACCGAAAACGTTCGCCATGTACGGTGAACGATAATTAAACAATTTGCAATTTTTCTTTTGTTTCTATCCTTCTTTCAATTTTTCGTGCTCTCTGTGCAACAACACCTGCACCCTGAGAGACCAGTGTGAGGCAAATGACACCGCTGTTGACGTGGTTGAATTCTAGTCAAAGTATATTCAATTTTGGAATCATAGCTACTACGACGAAGAAGAAGAATTTGGCTTGGACCTTAAAACTTTATCAGAAGGTACCATTTCAGGCCCTAACGTATCTTTGTACGTAGGTCCGAGCCCAGGCAGGCACTTTGTGACAATTTATTTTAAAAATACTGCTCTCCAAACGGTGAAGGAAAACCGTACTAAGAAAACCCGCATGTATTAAAACGTAAGAATTAACTTTAAATGCTGTGCTACTAAATATTAGGAGCCCATTCACTAACGTTCATTCCTGGCGGAATCTACAATCCTTAAGGTTCACCTAGTCGACGCCACGAACTATTTTGTGCGCGAGGTTAAAATGCATGCTATCTTATCCGACATCACGTGCGAAAGATATATAAAGGTAGTTCGCGTACGAATTAGGACTTTGGCAAATTTGTATCAAAATGCATGATGATTTAGGATATAAACGAGCGCGCGATATTTTATAAACAGACCTTTGGGAGTCTAGATATCATCAAAAATGATTAAATGTATATTTTCAAAATTAAATTATTTGCATTGTTGAATTACTAATCTATCCCTGTATGGAGGCCGTTTTGCAATTTTCCTTCTTTTAATGGTATTTATTACCGCCCAAAGATACGTTAAAATAATTGTTGAAATACGACACTTCCGACGCTCATAACTTTCAAATATATATTTTTTTTACTTTTTTGTTTACATACAGAGGGCTAGATAATGATGAGACGAATTGATATCATTTTTTATTTTGAACTTACATAGTCAAAGAGTGGCATAATCGCAAGACTACCTTTGTATGGAAGAATTTACGACTAAATGAACGCCAGTGGATTTGCAAGAGCAAGAAAGAATGACGGAATTAAAGTACGCTTAATACTGTTAATTAAACGTGTATATGGTGATCGAAGAATTGTTTTTCAACTTTATTAGTTGACTAGCTGTTGCCCGCGACTTCGTCTGCGAAGCATTAGTGATTCGAATTGCTTATTTTTTATATCGCGACTTAATATTGTAGGTTTTCCATACCCCTCTTTCCACTCCCTTAAGTATGATTTCCGTAAGTATGTTTGGATAAAAACTATCCTATGTCCTGCCCAGGGTCTCAAAATATCTCCGAACCAAATTAAATTTAAATCGATTCAGCGGTTTAAGCGTGAAAAGGTAGACAGAGAGACAGACAGAGCTACTTTCACATTTAAAATATTAACTCCGCCCGCGACTTCGTTCGTGTGATGGCAACCAAAAATAATTTGTTTAAAAAAAAAAAAAAAAGTGGTTTCGTAAAGTTCTACGGTTTATAGGTTTGGGACGATTCTTTATTTGACTTAAAGAATAATACATTTTAAATTATCGCTACAAAGTAAAATTAATATACCCTTTTTCTCTTTTTGTTTATTTTAGTTAGATTGCTCAGTAAGATGTCTCAAAAAAACTAAAATCACCTAACCTTATCAGGGGGGAGGTGGTTTTAAAAAACTTATGATGTAAATTTTGATTATTTACTTTATCTCCACGGAATCAGATTGTTCATACAAACAAATTGCCCCCTTTTCACCCCCTTAATGGTTGACAGTTCAGTGGCGACTGCGAACCGGAAAACGCAAATTAGGAAGTCCGACCTGGTCAAGGCTGCGGGAGTCCGGTGAATGCGAAACGCACAGGACCCATCAGTGTGGCGGCGCTTGGGTAGGCCTATGTCTAGCAGTGGACGTTTTTTGGCTGAAATGATGATGATGGTGAAAGGTTGATTTTCCGCAAATTCCTTCTTCGTGCTCCCCTAGATCCCTACATCAAACACGAAACCTTGTCCAGTATGATTCTTAACAAACTTTAACACCCAATTAATCCTATTTTGGGGGGTAGTTTCGAAAAAATATAATGACAACCTTTTATTGTTTACTTAGGTTGGTATTTATGTCAACTATCAAGTTTATTAACCCAAGACATAAAATTCTTTAACAAAACTTTATCACCTGTAAAATCGTATTTTGGAGGAAGTTTCGAAAATCTAATAATTTCAACCTTTATTGTTTGTTTAGGTTGGTATTTTTGTCAAGTATCAAGTTTATTAACCCAATAAATAAGATTTTTCAAAAAATCGACTTTTGAGTGTAGTTTCTAAAAACTTATAATGACAACCTTTATTGTTATCTTACGTTGATATTTATGTCAAGTTTCTAGTTTATTAACTCAAGAAATAAGATTCTTCAAAAAACCTTAACACCCCTAAAAAACGTACGTCTTTTTAAACTAACCCCAAAAAACTTCAAAAAGTATTTTGGGTATAGTTTAAAAAATCTAAAAATTTCTACCTGTATTGTTTACTTAGGTTGGTATATATGTCAAGTTTCAAGTTAATTAACTCAAGAAGTAAGATTCATCAAAAAAAAAACAAATCGTGTTTTGGGGGTAGTTTTGAAAACGAATAATAACAACTTTTATTGCTTAAGTTTCAAGTTTATTAACCCAAGTAATAAGATTATTCGAAAAAACTTTAACACCCCCTAAATCTGATTTTGGGGGTAGTTTCGAAAAACTAATAATAACAACCTTTTTTATTTATTTAAGTTAGTATTTGTGCATGTTTCAAGTTTAGTAACCCATAAAATAAAATTCTTCGATACAAACTTCAACACCCCCTTAATCGACTTGTGAGGGTAGTTTCGATTTTTCATACAAACTTTGTCCCCCTTTTTCTCCCCTTTAGAGGAAGAATTTCGGCAAATCCTTTCTTATCGGATGCCTACGTCATACAAAAACATACTCTCCAAGTTCCAGGTCTCTACGATCAGCGGTTTAGGCTGTGCGTTGATCCGTCAGTCAGTCATTCAGGACAAAACATTTTATATGAAGAATATATATGGAGCAGAAGATTGGTCAGGTTTTTTGAGACGCATCATTTCGGGTGGACCAAAAATTACTTTAGTATAAAAACGAATGCTGCGTAAATTACGCGACACAACACAAAAACCTAATACAGCGTAAATTACGCAACACTAAAACGTCACTCACAGCTATGTTTACCTGAGACAAACGGTCCAGTTCGCTAGTTCCAAATCGATGTAGAGGTCCCCGTATTAGTCCCATTTGATTCTTCAAAGAAACTTTAACACCTCTAAATCGATTCCGAGAAACAAATGATGCCAACCTTTATTATTTTGCCAAAGGAATAAGATTTTTCATACAAATAAATGTCTCCCTTATAACCCCTTAAAAAGTTGAATTTCCAAACATCCCTCTTAAGTGCTCCCCTACATCATAAAAAGAAGCTATGTGCAGTAAAAGTAATCAAAAATCTTAACCACCCCGAAATCGTATTTTAAGGGTAGTTTCAAAAAACTAATAATGAAAACCTTTATTGTTTATTTAGGTTGGTATTTAAGCCAAGATTCATATTTATTGACCCAAGAAATAAAATTCTTAAAAAAAATTAACATCCCCTAAATCGTCTTTTGGGGGTAGTTTCAAAAAATAATAATAGCAACCTTAAGGTTAGTATTTGTGGCAAGTTTCAATTAAATTGACCCTAATTATCAGATTTTTCAATAACACTGTAATACCTCCTAAATCGTCGTAGTTGCAAAAAACTAATAAATACAACCTTTATTGTTTATTTAAGATGGTATTTATGTCAAGTTTCATGTTCATTCACCCAAGAAATCAGATTCTTCAAAAATTGAACATCCCCTAAATCATCTTTTGGGGGTAGTTTCGAAAAACTAACAATGAAAGTCTTTATTGTCTATTTAGATAATTAGATTCTTCAAAAAAAATTAAACATCCTAAATCGTCTTTTGGGGGTAGTTTCAAAAAATAATAATAGCAACCTTTATTATTTATTTGGGTTAGTATTTGTGGCAAGTTTCAAGTTTATTGACCTAAGAAATCAGATTTTTCCAAAACACTAATACGTCCTAAATCGTCTTTTGGGGGTAGTTGCAAAAAAATAATAATGACAACCTTTATTGTTTATTTAGGATGGTATTTATGTCAAGTTTCATGTTTATTCACCTAAGAAATCAGATTCTTCAAAAAAAATTACATCCCCTAAATCATCTTTTGGGGGTAGTTTCGAATAACCAACAATGAAAGCCTTTATTGTTTATTTAGATTGTTTTTTATGTAAAGTTTCAAGTTTATTAACTGAAGCATTAAGATTCTTCAAAAAAACTTTAACACCCCTAAATCGTCTTTTGGGGGTAGTTTCAAAAAATAATAGTAGCCCCCTTTATTAATCATTTAGATAAGTATTTGTGGCAAGTTTCAAGTTTATTGATCAAAGAAATCTGATTTTTCCATACAAACTTCAACACCCCCTAAATCATCATTTGGGGGTAGTTTCGAAAAACTAATAACGTCAATCTTAAACATTTACTTAGAATACTATTTGTACTAAGTTTCAAGAATTTTGGTCGAAGGAATTAGATTTTTCATACAAACTTTCAACCCCCTTTTTACCCCCTTAGGGGTATAATTTCCAAAAATCCTTTCTTAGTGCACACTTACGTCACTTGAAGAACCTTTCTGCCAAATTTCATGCTCTAGGCTTAGCAGTTTTGGCTGTGCGTTGATTGATCAGTCAGTCAGTCAGTCAGTCAGTCAGTCACCTTTCGCTTTTATAGATATAGATAGATAGATAGATATAGATGAGATTAGTTTGCACAACATGACAAGTCAGATGGAATGAACGTTAGTGGATGGGCTCCTATTGGCAATAGCAGTCAACGTGTCCCACTAATGGACAATTTTTTTCACACGCACCCTCTCAAGTAGGTTTTATTGTGTTAAATACACAATTTAACAGTTTACGCGTGGGAATGCACCGACAAAAATTTTCCCAAATTACGCACCATGTCGGAACATCCCCATCGATTTGGATGAGCAAGCAAAACAGTTGGTCTGGCATATGGTAACAAAACACCATGCTAGCCATGGTACAGTTAACCACACTCACTGGTGACTATTTGATATTCACAGCGCGATCGTTGCGTAGAAATAAGGGTGGTTTTTGTAGTTCAAGGGTTATCATATCACTATCGTTCGGATGTGTCAACTATGTTGATTATGTTTGCCAGTCCAACCGAATGCAGCTGAATATGAACTGAAACAATCAGAAAATTTAGTTCAAATTTTACTAGATGGCGCGATATGCATCGATTTGTTTTTGAATTGTGTGTGAAATTAACATTTTCTAGAATGTTATTTTTTAATCAACTCAACATGATTTTTAAAATTTGTATTTTAACACATTTTGGTAGAATTAAACAGTGAAATCGTGCAAAAAAATACTATTAAACAAATCGTCACTGTATTTAAAGAAAACAATAGTCACGAACCGAGAAAACCCTTTTTCTTGCAAGTCGCTGCTAACAACAGTGACGGAACTGAACGCGATCGAAGTACTTATACAAATAATCATCTTAATCAGACGTTAAAGGCTAATAATTAATAAAAGATATCTTGATCTCTGCGACAGCTGTCAGTATTAAGGCGCCGATTCCCTTGAGTAGTCATTTAGCTGGCAGGGGGGGACACTTGACTCTAACAAAAATTAGCAATCAATAGCGCTTGACAGGCTAACAATAACGTATACGTCAGTTTGACATATGTCGCAGAGATCAAGCTATCTTTTATGAAGTATAGTTACGTCGGCACGGTTTCTTCGCATGAAGCTTTAAGACGACGACTAACGCCAACGACCTTGAGGGAACAAAACGCGCACTCGTTTCACACCCGCGCGACCCAAAATTTAGTAGTTTTTTGTACTTTCCTTATTATTCTTTGACTTTAAATAAAAAGCTTCAGATCAAAATGTAGATAATTAAATTGTCTTTGATATGGTGTCAATTTCATTAAAATACGCCCAGCGGTTTTGGTGTGATTGTCGTGTTTTTGTCCGTTTTAGACATAACTTTACAAATTAATTACACTATGTTATACGAATAAAACTCAAAATTTGCTCAAATGAAATTATTAAGAAAATGGTCTACTATAACATATATTTTTTCCAATAAATTACGACTAGCCGTTTAGACGTGATTCTCATTTTAAAATCAGCTACTCAAGGGAATCGGCGCCTTAAAGAGATCTGTATGCTAGTATTATATTATCTGTGCTTAGAGCAACTGCCTAGCTGCTCTTCACAAACAGTCATTAGAGAGACCCTTCAGATTTCAGAGTTTGAAGCTTTCTCACTACCCGTAACGACTGTCAAAGATCTAAGAATACAGAGAGCCGGGATATGCTTTTCGAGACACGAAGGGGAGCCATGGAATAGTTTGGTTGACTGTACTAACCCACAGGCAATAATAATATAGAAGCCGTCATGCTCGCATTGTCTCGGTTGTTTCAACTTTCCTTTACCGATAAGGTTTGTTTATGAATAATGACGTTACTAAACGTGGTGGTATGCTGGTGCCGGGACTGTGTTATTTCCTTACGTTAGCGAACGACAAGTGATAAGAGTAGTCTGTGGCTACTGGAAACTGATGTGTTCTGTTACATTATTTTGTAGGTTAAGTACCTACATCATCTCTGAAAATTCTCCTTATTCTAGTCTAACAAAAGGCTTGTTAATCGCGACATCGCATCCACGAGCTGCCTGATAGAAATTGTTTTATTTTTATTTATTTACTTTATACTTACATTCTTACTTTAATTAAAAAGTCTCGGCACTGTTTAGCTAGCGATTCTAAATTCAAATTCTATATTTATAATTTGAATTAAGAATCCGCTAATCAGTTTCTTTAAAAAAAAAAAAAGTTTTTTTATAAATATGACTGTTTTTACTAGGTACCTACTTACTTAGATTTTAGCAAAAATAATTCCAGCCAAGCGCAACATTTCTAGAATATGATCAAACCCAAGCTTCTTGTATCTAATCTCATTATAATTTCCGCTGACTAGCCAAGCATAGACAAGGGGGTCACGATTGATTGGCTCTCTAATTTTAGCACCGAGTACAAGAGGCGTAGAAGTGTGTTTCTTTCAGAAAAATAGCATAGATTTTTTATATCACAGCATAGATTTATGTTGAATCTAAACAAAAATATAAAGAGATCTAAGTCTTGGAAGATATTATTCTTGGAAGATATTATCATCTGAAAGAACCGAAAATTCTTTGTGCCTGTCACTGTCACTATCTTTATTTAGAACTTTGACGTTCAACAAGTAGATGACATAATTATCTGGTGTTAGTAGACGCGCCGACTCGTGCCCTGATCAACCATACACGTAGTTGATGTACTAAGAGTACCAAGTGATTCCTTGGAAATAACTTATATAGGAAATAACGAATTAAGTAAATTAATAACTATCAAAAAGATTAAAAACTGAAACCCGACTACGGTTTTTTTTTAGCCTATGTTACTCGGGCCATAATAACGAATCGATTGACACCCATCAAAATCGAATGAATAGTTTAGGCGCTACGGAGGATCATACGTAATACAAACATTGACATAGACTGCTAAAATCATAACTTTTCCTTTTGGCTTCGCCGTAGTCGGGTAAAAAGTGCTAGCTCTCAGCCTGATTTGAATAAAAATCTTTTGATTTTGAATGCTTACGTCGCTATATCACGTATGCTACTCTTTATCCAGAAAAATACACAGTTTCTGTTTGATAGGCCACTGAAGCGAAGCCAGGGGAACAGAATAATAATAATAACAGTACTGCTGGACACGAAAGAGATGAGAGTTTACACCGACGGATCGAAAACGGACTCCGGTACCGGAGTCGGAGTCTTCTCACACGACTTCAATATACATATATCCAGACCGCTAGGAGAGTTCAACACCGTCTATCAGGCGGAATGTGTGGGCATTATACAAGCGGTCCATGCCCTAGAAGATAGGAGGGTTACGGACACTCACATACGGATACTCTCCGACAGTGCATCAGTACCTACTCCAATCCTTACGAAAAAAATACATTACATCAAGTTTAATACTAGAATGTCACAACGCACTGGAACAAATAACTGTATCTAGTCGTAACACGGTGACACTACAATGGATAAAGGGTCACAGCGGATCGCTGGGCAACGATGCGGCTGATGAGCTTGCGAGGCGCGGATCCAGCTCAGCGGTCTATGGGCCTGAACCTGTTGTGCCCATCCCCTTCAACCAAATACGCAGGTGGCTACAGGAATTCACCCAGACACAGGCAGAGAACTGGTGGGCCTCGACACCGGGCTGCAGACAATCCAAAGAAGCTATGCCATCCTTGGACAGTAGGCTTACCAGGCGTCTTTTACGCCTGGATAGGAATGGCCTGCGCCTGGTGACGGGGACCATCACGGGACACTGCTCACTTAACAAACACTTCCACACAATAGGCATAACGGACAGTCCTCTGTGCAGGGCATGCATGGAAGCTGAAGAAACCGTTACGCACGTTCTCTTTGAATGCACAGTTGTTACCCAGATAAGAACACGAACCCTTGGGTCACCCAGATCGTACACTGATGTTTTGAGGAAACCAGGAGCTCTAGTCGACTTCTGGAGGGAGGTGGGCTGGTTGGAATGACCACCCAACGGCCGCCATGGCCCACGTACAAAGGTCCATTTGAGGGACTAAGTGCGGAAACCAAACCCCCCTAACATAGAACTGCTGGACACGGCTCGTATTGTTAGGAGGTTCCTCTCTCTGGAGCCCTGACCGCCGGTAGCTTGGACCCTGTTCCCGATATCGGTGGGCCACTGTTTTTTATATTTTTAAAAGTTTTTCTTTTTTGTATGTGTTTTGTAAAATATTTAAAAATTTATAAAATAAGAAATTAAATTAAATAAAGGACATAACAATATCGTTTATTTATAACATAAGGCACATTTTACAATAAAATATTTTAAAAATATAAAAGAAGACAGTTTCTTATTTGCCTGAACTAGGTTGAACCTGTGTTTCAGGCTATAAAGTGCTTAAAACTTATAATAAATAATAATAAATTAACAAAGGGTATGGTATATCAGCAAAAATATTATTTTGTTACAACCAGGAGATCTTCTGTCTCTCCGTAAGAGATGCCAAGTAGATGTTCAAGGATAGAAATAAATTACTTTTGTTTTTGAATGCTTACGTCAGTCTATGCTGTATGCTACTTTTTTTCCTGAAAAATATACTGCTTCTGTTTAATAGGCCATGAAAGCGAGCCGGAGGAACCAGCTAGTCACAGAATATATCTTCAGAATCATTTCGTGCTTATGCCTTTATTATTAACCCCCGCCGGAAAAAAAGGGGTGTTATAAGTTCCACGTGTGTTGCTGTGTATCTGTGTATCTGTGTGTCTGTCTGTGGCATCATAGCGCCTAAACGGATGAACCGATTTCAATTTAGTTTTTTTTTTGTTTGAAAGGTAATTTTGTCGAGAGTGTTCTTAGCTATGTTTGAATAAAATCGGTTCAGCCTTTCAAAAGTTATGGGCATTTTACTGTTTGAATTGGGGTGTTTTCGCAAGACAAATGTGTCGGGGGTTTTTTAAATTGTGAAATTTTACTTGTTTCAAGAGAATTTGGGACCTCTCATCATCATCATCATCTTCCTGCTCTTGTCCCATATTACTTGGGGTCGGCGCTACACGTTTTCTTCTTCCATACCGTCCTGTCCCCCGTCACGCCATCATTGACTCCCTTTTCTTTCATATCACTCCTCACACAGTCCATCCATCTTTTCTTTGGCCATTTCCTCCCTCTCCATCCCTCCACATTTATATTCAAAACCATTTTAGTAACATGCGTTTCATCTCTTCCATCATGACAAACGGTTTCCTTTCAAATTTTCTGTCACTGGCGCCACTTTCAAACTTCCTCTAATATACTCATTTCTCAACTTCTCAAAAAATAAACATTATCTTTCATTCTACGATTGTATTTATTTAGTCTGTGTTTCTATTTATTAAGTAGAAATGTATTAATGAAACTTATGTAGTCTGGCTATGTCTAAAGTACCTAGGTAAGTAGTCTGGCTGGACACCTAAATATAGTGTGCCTAAGTACTTGTTAAAAGCTGTCTACGGTCTAAGTAAACATATCGTAGACCATTCTTAAGTGTCCCTAGAGGGCTAGACTGTCTAATGATAATGAGACCTAACTAACCAGCGCACCCATTGAAGACAATTAAATATTTAACTAAAGTCTAAGGTTAAAGGTGACTTCGCAAATAATGAGCACAATGCATTTATAATTTAGTCTTAAATATGTATGAGTCGATTGCTTTTATTAAATTATTAATTCAATTCGCAGATACCCCTGAGTAGCTGATTTTAAAATGAGAATCACGTATAAACAGCTGGTCGTAAATTTTTGGAAAAATATATGTTACATTAGAGAGATTTTCTTAATAATTTGATCTAAGAAAATGTTGAGTTTTATTCGTATAACATGGTATCAACAGCATGGCGTACTTTAATGAAATTGACACCATCTCAAAGACAATTTAATTAACTAGATTTTGATCTAAAAGTTATAGAAGGATATAATAAGGAAAGTACAAAAATCTACAAAATTTTGGGTCTCGCGGGTGTGAAACGAGTGCACGTTTTGTTCCCTCATGGTCGTTGGCAACTGTCGTCGTCTTAAGGGTCGGCGGTTAAAATGCATGCCATCTCATCCGACAACACGTGTGAAAGATATAGATGCTGTGATGAGCAGTAAGAACGAACTAGCGTTCGCTTATGAATTTGCAATTTTGTATCAATTTAATCATCATCCGGATGATGATTTAAGATGAAAACGAGCGCGCGAAATTTTATAAACAGACCTTTGGGAGTCTAGATATCATGAAAACTAATTCTATATTTTCAAAATAAAATTATTTGCATTGTTAAATTACTTATCTATCCCTGTATGGAGGCCGTTTTGCAATTTTCCTACTTCTTATGGTATTTATTTCCGCCCAAAGATGCGTTAAAATTAGTGTTGAAATATGAATCTTTGGACGCTCATAACTTTCAAATATTTTTTTTTTCACAATAAAAAAAATATATTTGAAAGTTCCCACTTCTTACCGCTGCGTTCTGGGCTCCTATTAAGTTTCTACCTACCTTTAGTAAATGGCATCAATCTGGGTGCGGTGGCGAGAGGGATATGTACTTTGATCGTAATTTCAATTGGGACTAGTTCTGTACAATGTGTTCTTTATCGTCAATACCCTAACATTGTATAGGGACTGTCGTTCTTCGAACTCAGGTAGGTACCCTAAGTAACTATAAACGATCTTTGTTGAATGGGAAGAACTTATCTACCTGTGGGTCTACAATACCTACCCAAAGGTATCCATGTGTTGTTGAAAATAACTGAAGCTTTGTGATTGTTCGAAATACCCTAGCTAGAATTGTAACCAAGTCGTGAATTCCGAAGCCAAAGTAAATAGTTACCTAGTACATTTGTTAGGTATTCTGAAATTCCATATTGTCTCTTCCCAATCAAAGACAATAGTAAATGCAGGGCTAAGTACCTATACCTCAAAGTCTTGGCGTGATTCTTATAAAGTTTCCTTATTTCGAATATGTAGATGTTTAAGACTAATCTTTTCTAACCCAACACCTGGCGATACTAAAAGCCAGGGTACCAAAATTGAGGTACCTAATGCTTAAATATTAAAGGTAACACGTGGCTAGGCGGCACCGACAGATTTAGTTGAGAAAGGCAATTTGTAATAACCGGCATAAGTTATATGGAATAGTTGGAAGTAATCTATACACACGGTTGGCGCAGTAGTTGAGCGATTGACTGCTGCGCTGCGTGTCGCGGGTTCGATTCCCGCACGGAACGAATATTTGTATGACCTAAAGATGGTTGTTCCGGCTCTGGGTGTTTGTGTATGTGAGTTTATATGTTTGTAAACGCACCCACGATACAGGAAGAAATGCCTAGTGTGGGGAAAGTTACAAAAATAATAAAAAAATATATATATAAAGCTGAAGAGTTTGTTTGTTTGAACGCGCTAATCTCAAGAAATACTGGTTGGAATTGAAATATTCTTTTTGAGTTTGATAGTCCATTTATATAGGCTATATAACATCACGCTATGACTTATTGGAGCGGACCATAAATGAAAAATGTTGCCAAAACGGGAAAATTTATTCATTTTTGAGAGCTTCCGTTGCGTGCGCTGCGTAAACGGTTTAAGTTACGCAACAATCATGTATCTAGGTTAGGTAGCGTAGGGTAGGTAGGATAGGTAGGGTAGATAGGTAGGTAAAAAATAATCCAAATATAAATCTTGCCTGCCTATGTAAGAAATATTATTTTCCTGGAATAAATGAAATATCCAGGAAAATACTTTACATACCTTCAATTACTTACATTTTCCTCGAGGAAAGAAGAAAATTCAGAGAATTAAGTTTGGTAATCATAATTGTGTAAGACTGCTTATACAAATTGTTTTTGGAATTACCCAATATGACGTCACAAACCGCAACAAACAAGCATTACAAGTAAATAATTCGAGAAAACTGCATAATTAAACAAAACAATAACAACAACACAATACATAATTTGTCAATTGGGAAATACCACACTTCACATCTTCTAAATCGTTGATCCTCACCTCTTGGGTAAAAAAGTGGAAGTCTCCATCAATTAGGTTCTAAAACGTCATGCGCAGACGGAACTTGAGTGAACACTAGTTTTTAGGGTTCCGTAGCCAAATGGCAAAAAACGGAACCCTTATAGATTCGTCATGTCTGTCTGTCTGTCTGTCTGTCTGTCTGTCTGTCTGTCCGTCCGTATGTCACAGCCACTTTATTCGGAAACTATAAGAACTATGCTGTTGAAACTTGGTAAGTAGATGTATTCTGTGAACCGCATTAAGATTTTCACACAAAAATAAAAATAAAACAATAAATTTTGGGGGTTCCCATACTTGAAACTAAAACTAAAAATATTTTTTCTCATCAAACCCATACGTGTGGGGTATCTATGGATAGGTCTTCAAAAATGATATTGAGGTTTCTAATATCATTTTTTTCTAAACTGAATAGTTTGCGCGAGAGACTCTTCCAAAGTGGTAAAATGTGTGTCCCCCCCCCTGTAACTTCTAAAATAAGAGAATGATAAAACTTAAAAAAATATATGATGTACATTACCATGTAAACTACCAGCGAAAATTGGTTTGAACGAGATCTAGTAAGTAGTTTTTTTTTAATACGTCATAAATCGTAAACCGCAATTTACCAAGTACGGAACCCTTCGTGCGCGAGTCCGACTCGCACTTGGCCGGTTTTTTTTAGTAAACTGTGGTAACTGTGTGATATTTTTAGTGACTTTATCGAGAATGTTCTAAGCTATCATCATCTGCCTAGCCTTTCCCCAATTGTTGTTGGGGTCGGCTTCCAGTATTACCGGATTCAGCTGAGTACCAGTGTTTTACACGGAGCGACTGCCTATCTGACCTCCACAGCCCAGTAACTGGGAAACACGGTACCCCTTGGCAAGACTGGTGTCAGATCTCAAGCTTCTGACTACCCGTAACGACTGTCAAAGATTTTCAAATGACAGCCGGGACCAACGGCTTAACGTGCTTTCCGAGGCACGGAGGAAACTCAGTATGTTGAAATGGTCACATATCCACGGACCGACCTCGGCAAGCGTTGCTTAACCTTTAAGATCGACCCGTGCGGCTGTTAATAATTAGCCACGAGCTCATCCGAGTGTTCTTAGCTATGTTTGATGAAAATCCAAAAGTTATGGGCGTTTTATTGCCTGTCGGTCTGTTTCGGGGTGTTTTCTTTCAGATTGTTGATCGTAGCGTGTCTACTACTAGATAAATTAGGTAACATGTACCTAATAAAAATGTGTCAGGGGTTTTTTAAATTCTTCTAGTTTAAAAATGTATTTAACACTAGCTGACCCGGCAAACTTTGTTTTGCCATAAAAACACCAAACATTTATCTACCCTACCTTACACTAACTGCCCTACCCTACCCTACACTACCCTACCCGACCCTACACTACCCTATCCTACCCTACCCTACACTACCCTACCCTACACTACCTTCCCTACCCAACGCTACACTACCCTACACTATCCTACCCTACACTACCCTACACTACAGTACCCTACCCTACCCTACGCTACACTACACTACCCTACACTACCCTACCCTACACTACCCTACCCTATCCTACCCTACACTACCCTACCATACCCTACCCTACACTACCCTACCCTACAACAAAAACAAAAAATAAACTTAAAAACCATCTTTGAACTTCAACGAACATTTAAAAAAAAGAATTGGCCAAATTGGTCCATGCGTTGTTGAGTTATGCGCTTACCAACACATTTTGCGATTCATTTTTATATTATAGATTTTGTAATTTGGCGCCAAAAAGAAAAAAGAACACATTTGAAAATCAGTGAACCATAGATCAATATAGAGTAACACCGTAAAATAAAAAGAGTAACGTAATGTTTTTTTATTTAAGTTTGGTTAGTGACGGGTTTTATCCAGTGTTGCCAGCTATGTTTCCGTAGATTTATGCCCGAACACACTGAACAAGCAACATTTGCATAATAGAATCAAATCTTCGGCTTCGTTAGTCCTTTAGCGAACAAACTGCCTGAATAATTGGTTAAATTATACTGCTCTGTTCTAGGGAGTAAATTATGTTTATGAGTTCAGACAGTGCGTATAAGTTGTCTTACTGTTCTCATGTTTATTTTCTGTGGTTAGGTTGAGCAGAATGTTAGGCTAATTTCGAAATGTTTGATTCATAGACTTGAAACATAATTATGTCACCTGAATTCCCTGGAACCGCGCTTGATTCGGAATATGGCACTCAGAGAATAGAATAGAATATACTAAGAGATTTAATCGGTGGGCTTAGTGCGAGTTTTAAATCTCATGCTGAATTAAATAAAAAACTGAATGAAATAATAAAGTTTGTATTGAAACTGAATAAGCGCCGTCTTGTGACAGTAAGAAGAATCTTCTAGATATACAGAAAAAGTTCAGGTTTAACATTCTGGATAAAGCATGGAGGAAATTTGACATAAACTTTTCTAAATAAAATTATAAGTGGAAAGATTTGAATTTTTGTATGTTTCAAATTCAAAAATTACCGGTCCGATTTTAAAACTTCTTTCACCATAAGAATGCTACATTATTCTTGAGTAACATAAGCTATATTTAAAATTTGAAAAAATTAGGGATCTCTACTCACACTTCAATAATGTAACCCAAAGTAGTAAAATTTTGCCTATGAAATTCATTATTTGGCGGGCGCTGCGAAAACTATTGATGATACATAAAAATTATTTACTACATGATTATAGTACTCATTATTACCTACAAAAAAATAGCTAGGAAATATATCTAAGTATCATAGTTAAGTTACAATAACAGCTTTTGTGTTCTAAAATTTAATCAGATCATCGGTAGAAACAAAAGTTCGTATCGTAGAATCTATTTTAATTCTTATTCAAATAAATAGTTTAAAAAATTCGTTGGTAGGTTAGGGTAGGGATGTAGGTTGGTAGGTAGGATAGGAGGGTACAAAGGTATATAGGGTAGGTGGGTCGGTGGGTAGATAGGTAGGGTAGGGTAGGTAAGTATGTAAGGTAGAGTAGGGTAAGTAGGTATGTAGGGTAGGGTACCTACCCTATCTAGGTTGATAGGTAGCGCAGGTGGGTAGGTAAGTTGTATGTAGGGTAGATGGGCAGGTAGATAGGAAACCTACTATGTTAGGGTAGGATGTGTAGGTAGATGGCCATCTGACGGGAACGAAGCCGCGGGGGACAGCTAGTGTTGATAATTTTACCGTCAAAAAAAGTTCTATAGTACCTTACCTATATGAATTTTTATTTGAGAGTGTTCTTGACCACGAGGACAAAAACTGTAGGACGAAGTCATAACTTCCCAATTCTAGTAACGTAAGTGTCCGCAAGAACACAAGACCGCAGATCTCGAGTTAAGCCCCAATTATCCGATCAAACCCACAACTGTAGAGGCTGAGGTCATACCATACATTTACAGTCTGACGCGATATTCGCCGCTTCAATCAACTCAAGCTATCTGTCCACGGCTGGACATATGATGTGTAGGAATGAAGAAATTATGAGTCTGATTGCGGATGGATTTTCGGGTGGATACAGATGGAGGGACTTGCGTTATCTAATTAAATTTAAGTATGTGAGAAACTGGGCGACTGTAGAGTAGTTTGAAAAACAAGACATACTCGCATATAAGGTACTGATCCCAAACAAAAAGGCGAAAGAATTCATTTCTGATACATTGATATACATAACAACCGCTACTTATGCAATTTTTGTCGTATTTCAGATAAATATATCTCTTGTTAACATTTTACAGCTCTATTTTTGGGTGCTGAAAACACAGCTTAAAAAAAAAAACTTTTTACAAAAAAATACAACCGACTTCCAAATAAAAACACTACAAAGTGAAAAATAAATTCAATTTCGGAAGTCGGTGTTCCTGTTTTCGTTTCTTCGTTTTTTGACACCGACTTCCGAAATTGAATTTATTTTTCACTTTGTAGTGTTTTTATTTGGAAGTCGGTTGTATTTTTTTGTAAAAAGTTTTTTTTATTTTTCACTTTTTAGTTTTGTTACATAATGGACCAGTTCTATAGGTTAGGTACCTATAATGCCCAAAGTGAAGCCAGAATTGATTATCACAATAACATGAATCTTAAACAAAACCGGTGGAATGAGAGTATACCAGGGTTAACTGTTCACACCTGCGTACTGCTTTAGAGCGTACTAGTGTGATGTTATGTTATGTTATGTAATGGTAAAAACAATAAACAGACATGCGATTGCAGCTATCCCGAGTGATTTGCCGTCATTTATTGAAGAGTTCTGATGTATATCTCCAAAGTTCTTCATCAGATCTTGATGAAATTTAAATGGGACCACATGACAAGCACCAGCTTTCAAATAAAAAAAGAATCATCGAAATCGGTTCACCCAGTAAAAAGTTCTGAGGTAACAAACATAAAAAAAAAAAAAAATACAATCGAATTGAGAACCTCCTCTTTTTTGGAAAGTCGGTTAAAAAATGGCACCATATTTCTTTGTTGAATTATAACAGGAATTTCGAATGAACGGCATCGGTGCTTGTTACGAATTTCTGGTGTGTGCAAAATTGACAGTTTCCTGCTGCTATCGTTTTTCATTGGAAATTGTAGGTGTTCTGTGAAAATAAAATCAAAACATTAACTAGTAAAAATGTGCACCAATGTTATTTCATTGTAGTGTTATGTTTTGTAAAATTGGGGATTTGACTTTTCTTGAAATGGTGCTTATTTAGACTCCTCCTTTCCTTGAAAGGCACGACAATCTATTGGTCCCGGTTTTCATTTGCAATCGTCATGAGTAAGTCTAAAGCCGTGAGGAAATACGTTCGCAAATATCCGACTGAATTTCCTAAGTAATAAGCCATAATTCGAGTTTTGGCTCTCGCCTATTTCGTCCTCCAATATTCGACCAATTTAAAAGTTATTTCATAAACTGAAAAAGAAAGGCTTAAACTTTGCCACTATGTTTTCCCTTTTTTCATTTATAGTTGTCAAAGTTGAACTCAGCCTCTGTTGACAGCGCAATGTTGAGCATCTTTTGAGGGTTCTAGTGCTTCTAAAGATAATTTATCGTCAAATAGAAAAACATAGGTGCGCAGTATATATCTTTCTTTTTCAGAATGTGGAATATCTTATAAATTGGTCGAATATTGGAGGAGGAAACAGGCGAGAGCCAAACATCGAATTACGACTTTTACCTTGGGAAATTCAGTCGGATGCCTGCGACCGCATTTCCTCTGTGTTACCCAGCTCTTGGGTCTTGGAGGTCAGATAGGCATTCGTTTCATGTAAAATACTGGTGGTCCAGCTGCATCTGATTAGACTGGAAGTCGAACCCAACTGGAAGTACAAAGGCTTTTATCGTCCTTACCATTGGTTAAGGGTTTTTTATGGGTGAAATTTCGGGGAGTGTGCGTTGGAATTGCATGAACTAATTCCTCCTAGCCCGTTCCATTATCAGACTACAAGACGTACGACGAACGGTACATGGTGGATATCCTACCCATACGCACCAAACGTTTTGGGAATACTTTTATTATGTGTACAGCAAAAGAGTGGCACTCCCTACCGGAGTCTGTATTTCCTGATAGCTACAACCTGGGAGTCTTTAAGTCAAGAGTGAATATATGGTATCGTCTAGGCAAGCGTGCTTCATCGTCGACCACATTGTCACTGACCATTCATTCTCTGTAAATTTCCTCTCACCTTCCAGTGCTTCAATTAAGATTTTATCAACAAAATACAGTTTCACTAATAGGTTGCCCTATCCACGGGTGGTCCATCCATAGGCGTATGTAATACGTTCAATATAATAACTATGAAATTACATTTATAAAGTACCCACACTGGTTCCTTTACAATAAAATACATCACTTCAATTAAGTCTCATTCACAGCAAAGGTTTCTTGGCACGGGCCCTTCGCTATTAAGACGCTGTAAGTCCTTACCAGCTATGTAACGCGTTCATTGAGTCATAAGAACACGATTATGGACTTAGGAATATAGACTTGTTGCTTCTGTTATTGTCATTTTGTGAGTCAGAGGATAGCATCTTATTGTCTGACTGTATTTTGTATTGGCCTTAGATTTGACATGAATTTGGCACGAATCTTTCAGTGAGGCTGGCGCTTTACTTTGTGTAAATTATTTCGTCACCAGTACTCTTAAAACGGTGAAAACATCGTGAGGAAACCGGCGTGTCCTAGAACCAAAAATTCGAAGACATGGTGGATGTCACCACCAACCTGCACTGGGCCCGCGTGGTGGATTAATTGCACATTACCTCTCTCACGGAGAGGATGCCTGTGTCCCAGCAGTGGGAACATTAAAAGGCTGATGATGATGATGATGATGGAAAAATTAAAGCCTATTTTTTAGCTTGTACGAGAGTTGTAAGATTACAGGAAACGTAAAGATGTGTCTTTACAGGCTGGATCAACGAAAAGTTAAAAATATCAGCTAAGTCATTGTGGACTATAAACCGGGTCTTCAGTTCAGATAAATGAGTAATTTAATTACTCTATGTTATAAACTTAAATTTTCTTAGATCAAATTATTAAGAAAATGGTCTAATATAACATATATTTATCCAAAAAATTACGACGAGCCGTTTAGACGTGATACTCGTTTTAAAATCAGCTGCTCAGGGGTATCTGCGCCTTAAACCTCTTAATTTTCTTACTTTGTTAGTACTGCCTTCTTCATGATAACCCCTGAAAGCCAGAATCAACAGTGGCGACCACCAGAAAAGCGCCGAGGCAATGAAGCTCGACGAAGTCCCGGAGAACGAATTTAACTGTCTTGGATCCCGCAACGAAATTAATCAGCCTTCTTCATAAGTAGGAAGCAAAAATTAATACAAAGCTCATTGTCTGACAATTTGACGGAAGCTTCCTGCGATTATTCAAACAAGAGAAATTGATTCCTGTGGAGTGTGGCACTCGTACCATGTAGCTGCGTATGCGCAGTCGTGACTGCTGCTCGTGATTAGCATTACTAATTTAAGAGGGATTGATTCTACTGCTTTGATTGTCATAACATGGTGGAAATTACACTAATCACACTATTAATCAAACTAATATTTTATAGGCAAAAGTTTGTGAGTGTGTATGTGTCTTTTTTCCTTCTTCACCCTCAAACGGCTGGACGGATCTGGATGAAATTTGGCACTGAGGTAGATTATAGTCAGGAACAGCACATAGGATACTTTTTATCCCAGAAATATATGTTCCCTCGGGGTTATTTTCGATTTTCACGCGGGCGAAGCCGCTTGCAGTAACTAGTTATGGTTATAATGCAACCGTGATTGCTTGCCAAAGGATTTTTTACCCTTATTATATATATATACAAACGTGATTTCTATTTGCCAAAGAATTATAAAACCCTATGCTTGACAAAGCCCTCTCCATAGTTAGGTATCTACAAATTTTAAACAAAACAAAAAAAAAACGATAAAAAATTATGAAACCAGAGATACCACATTACGCCGATTATCATCAGTTCATCACATTTTCCTCTACAAAATTGAATATTGCGATAACTATTTAACTAATATCAATATAAGGTTAGACACACATGAGTATGTTCTTTAGTTTGATATACCTACCTCCTGTATTATTAAGTACTTGAAGATATTGTTTTCCTTTTTGTATCGCTCGAATGTAACACTCACAGTTATCATTGTTTCGTAGTATTGTTTGTCTCAGAATTAATTATTCCGAACTCATTAGCCATATATACGGCTTCTGTGGTCCTTAACTTATAATATTGTGGTGCATCGACACATTACATGTCGCATGCACAGCAAATATTATAATGGTCAAATAAATAATTATAAATAGCAGTTGTGTACTAGTGCTCACCGAAACCAGTTGTTTTATTTACATGACTCATAACACCCAACAACACGTACACAGAAGATGCACTTACATCTGGTGACCCCGATTTGAATTAACACGCGCCGCGATTTAAAGTGATTTCCTCGTGTCGTGGTAACTGCACTGCACAACCTTACCAGCCTTCCACAAGCGGATCTCACTGGTTTTGGTTTTCAAGAGGCATATAGTTACCGAAGACATGAGCACAAGTGGAAATTGTGGTGTGTTACCAGCATGCGGAGCGACGGACAACAGTCAGGCCGAAGTCGCAGCATTAGGAATATCCTCGAAGATCCCGGATTTTTGGATAGAGATGCCCAGGGTGTGGTTCGCGCAGTTTGAGACAATGATGGCTCCCCAAAAACAGGGTGACGAAGTAAAATACGGAGTCGTACTGTCCAAGCTCCACAAAGACGCAGTAAGTCAAGTGGCCGACATAATAATGTCACCCCCCGCCACTAATAAATATGGTGCTATTAAAGAAAGACTCCTAGCCGTGTACGAAGAATCGGAGGAGCGGCAATTTCAAAAGCTGGTCAGTGAAGTGGAATTAGGCGACCAAAAACCGTCGCAACTGTTGAGACGAATGAGGGAATTGGCACGTAAGAGTCAGGTGGCCGAAAAAACCCTCCATGGTTTGTGGATATCAAGACTCCCCGATCACGTTCGAGCAGTGTTAACGGTCAGTCAAGATCAGAAACTTGACAACCTCGCCGCCATAGCGGACAAGATATTGGAAGGACGATCAGGCGAAGTGTCGGAAATATCAAGCGGACAAACACAGCTTATGGTTGAGATGGTCAACCAAATGAAGAAGCTAACCATAGAAATAGCAGCCTTGAAATCCAATGCAAATAATGGTAGACACCGTAGCTACAGGCGCAACCGAAGCCAGTCGCGCACAAGATCACACTCCAGGACGAGGATTACACCCGACAGTCCCAACTGGTTATGTAGGTATCATCATCGGTACAGGAATCGAGCTCGGAACTGTGAAAATCCATGCAATTGGAAGAAACCGTCGGAAAACTAAATTCAGCGTTGACAGAGGCGGTCGTCAGCGCTATCATACCGTCAAACCGCCTATGCGTTACCGACCGAAAAAGTGGGTATCGTTTTTTGGTAGATACAGGCGCTAACATTTCAGCCATACCTAGAAGAGGGAATCGTTTAAAAGCTGACGACACATATAAAATATACGCTGCAAACGGTACACAAATAAAAACATATGGCGACAAAACGCTGACGTTGAATCTGAATATGAGACGCCCGTACCGTTGGACTTTCATCGTAGCTGACATTACGCAACCAATACTTGGAGCCGATTTTCTAGAAAGAAACAACATTTTGGTGGATGTTCGGAATAAACGTTTGATTGATGGTACAACTGGACTTCAGAGTAACGCAAAGTTAATGAAGTCAAGCACGCCTACACTTCGGACCGTAAGATTAACCGAAGACTACGCAGACATTTTAGCAGATTTCCCGAACATTTTGAAACCTCTCGATACAGGGTCACGACCGAAGCACGACGTTGTTCACCAAATCATCACCAATGGACATCCTGTTTACTCCAAGTCAAGACCTTTGCCAGCGGACAAATAGGGGAAGCCGGGGCATTACGGGCCCCCGGGGAAAGACGGGCACCCCCTCTTCCCCGCAGGATAATAAACCGAGACGCTCGGAACTAGTCGGATCGCGTTGCAGTCGACCTCGCGCCAGCGAGTAAAGTGGTTGTGTGCGTGTAGATGTCCGTCGTACGTCAACAGAACGAAATTACGTAAGTTGATGCATTTGATATAATTTTTTGGTTTTAAGTCTGTGCTATTGCTAATTCGTGTTTGTGTTAAATGCCCAATTATTAAGTAAATTGCTACGTTCAATTATGTGTCTAAATAACTAGAAAGAGTTGTGAACTAACCACCACATATTCGTTTGATTTGGATATCATTTGTTTTGTTTGACCTCGGGGGCATTTTGGGCGGGGCAAAATGGCAGGGTGCCCGTTTTGCCTCGGGTAATCTTATTAAGTTGATCTTTTTTCTGCAGATATAATTATGGTTCGCCACTACCAAAGGAAGACAGAACGTGCCAAATGGAGCTTGGAGGATATGGAAACAGCCGTAAAAGATGTGGCTAGTGGCAGATTAAGCTGTAAACGGGCCGCTCTTGAGTACAATGTGCCACGATCAAGAAGAAAAGAAGAAGAAGAAGAAGCCCAGATACGGAAACCAGTGACTAATGAGAAGCAAGGCAGGAAGAAAAAGACGAAGAAAATTGAAAAAAATAAAGAAAACGAATCGGAGGAAGAAGATGCAGAATGTTTGTACTGTGGAAATTTGTACTCAGAATCTACTGAGGGTTGGGTCACTTGCCGTGCATGCCTGAGATGGGCCCACTGTTCTTGCGCCGGTGAAGAGGATAATGATGACGAATCCCTTCACATTTGTACTTTTTGTGCTCGGTTTTAAACGTACATGCCTATTATGCCCCGCATATGACCATTTTACCCCAGATACGGGGCAAAACAGGCAGCTTTTTTATTTTTTTTAAGTTATATTAGCACCAAAGACTGGTAGCCTAAGATATTTTTTAATAATTAATGATAATAAGTAATAATGAGACCAATAAATGGCTGTTGCTTTTTTTCATTATCTTGTTTTTCTCAGATTTTATTCATCATTTCCCTTAAGGGGCCCACATTGCCCCGGTTTCCCCTACCTAAGAGTGAAGAAGGAGATAGAACACATGCTAGAGACAGGGTTATGCAGGCCTTCCAAGAGTCCGTGGGCAAGTCCTTTGCACGTGACATCGAAGAAAAACGGCGAGTTGCGACTATGTGGTGACTACAGGAGATTGAACGCGATCACGGTACCGGACAGATACCCAATTCCGAGACTACTAGATTTCACATACCTACTACCAGGAACCAGTATTTATTCAACGATCGATTTAAAAAGGGCTTACAATCAGATTCCAGTACAAGACGTAGAAAAGACTGCAGTAATAACCCCGTTCGGTCTATTCGAATTTCCAAGAATGCCGTTTGGACTACGAAACGCAGGGCAAACCTTTGTCAGATTCCTAAACACAGTCTTAGCAGGACTTGACTTCGTATTCGTATATATAGACGATATACTAGTGGCGTCAGCTTCAACCAGCGAACACCGTCGACATTTACGAGAAACGTTCAAACGGTTAGACGAACATGGCATTGCAATAAATCAAGCCAAATGCATACTGGGCAAACAGCAAGTAGAGTTCCTCGGATATCAGATCTCAAAAGATGGTATCAAACCATTACCAGACAAGGTCGAAGCAATAACCAAATACCCTATACCAAAAACCGTACAAGATTTGAGAAGATTTTTAGGCATGATCAACTTCTACCGGAACAATATACCACAAGCAGCCAAACACCAAGCTCGGTTAAACAAATACCTCATTGGATCGAAGAAAAATGACAAAACCGAAATACAATGGACTCCAGAGGCATTAGAAGCATTCGATCAATGTAAAGCAAGTCTAAGCGACGCCGTTACATTGTCTTCACCAACAACGCATTGCCCGCTATCACTAATGACAGACGCATCTCAAACGTGCGTGGGCGCCGTTTTACAACAGTATGAAAACGGAAACTGGAAGCCACTCTCCTTTTTCTCAAAGGGACTGAGTGAAACGCAGTCAAAGTACAGCACGTATGATCGGGAATTGCTAGCCATTTACATGGCAGTAACGCATTTTCAACCTTATGTCGAGGGAAGAGAGTTGATAGTTTACACCGATCATAAGCCGTTATGTCATGCTTTCACTACAAAACAAACCTGCACAAGTAAAACGATAGCCCCAAGACGGCTACGTCACCTCGAGTTCATCGCACAGTTCACGACAGACATACGTCACCTATCCGGTAACATGAACCCGGTGGCCGACGCGTTATCGCGACTCGAGCAAATAGATTGCCCCACACCTGTGGATTGGACTGAGTTAGCAGATATGCAACGCAATGACACTGAACTCACTCAGCTGTTAAAAAATTGCAACCTTAACTGGAAAACAACGACATTATCAGGAACAAGACAACTACTCTGCGAAAATACAAAACCAAGTTTACGACCGTATGTGCCGAAATCACTTCGAAAACAAGTATTCGACACCATGCACAACGTAACACATCCCGGAATAAGATTATCGAAGAAAATGATCTCCGAGCACTATTTCTGGCCACGCATGAATACTGACGTCGGCATTTGGGCGAAAACATGCCAGGCATGCCAGAAAAGCAAGACACATAGGCACAACTCGGCCCCAATCGGAATTTTTCCACCCACAGCACGATTAGACCACGTGCACGTAGACATTGTCGGACCACTACCAGAATCCAACGGAAACAGATACATCGTGACAATGATCGACAGAGAAACGAGATGGCCGGAAGCTGTACCAGTAGCAGAGATAACAGCAAAAGTTGTAGCGGAAGTTCTCATAAGCACCTGGATAGCGAGATTCGGATGCCCAAACACCATAACAACGGACCAGGGACGACAGTTCGAGTCAGACTTATTTATCACTTTGACCAAGTCACTCGGTATTAAGAAGACCAGAACCACCAGTTATCATCCACAGTCAAATGGTTTGGTTGAACGCTGGCATAGATCAATGAAAACCGCGCTAGTCGCGCGCGGAAATACAACGAACTGGTCAAGCGAACTACCCATAGTGCTACTAGGATTACGAGCAGCACTACGACTGAAAGAGAATACAAGTCCAGCACAGATGTTATACGGAACTAACATACGTCTGCCAGGAATGTTTATCGAGCCGAAAACGCAAGTAACATCACCAGAGACTTTTGCACAGACACTCCAGAGGACAATGGCAAAGCTAAGCCCGTTTAGCAACAACCAACACGCCAGCAGTCACAAATCGTTCATACATCCAGACATGAAAAGCTGCGAATACGTATACGTCAGAACGGATGCTGTGAAGAAACCACTGACCCCAGCCTACGAAGGCCCATATAAAGTGTTAGAGAAGCAAGAGAAACATTTCAAGATTCAATTGCCGAAGAAAACATCAATAGTAACGGTGGACAGATTAAAACCAGCATACATTTTAATGGACGGAAAGGTAAATGAACCTTTAGAACACCAGAAAAGTAGCAGTAGCGAAGTGAACGACGACAAAAATGTTGAGCCAGCAGAAATTAATAAGACCGCACCAAACACAACACGCTCAGGCCGCGTCATACATCCGGTGGTACGATTTACAATACCGCCAGATCAACGAAAGAAAAACACGGGAAAAAAACAAAGCATAATTTCGTCCACACAAACCACCAAACTACCGCAGCAGCAACACGCTGGTAAAGCAAGATCAAGACAATTGCAATATTCGGAAACATGGGCAGCTGGGGCTCCAAGGAAGAGATCGTGGTGGCACAAACTGCCGCTGGGTCAGGGGGATCCAGCATCTCAATGACGGAAATCTCTATGGGGGGCATTTTCATCATCGCCGTTGCAGTGCTACTGTACTGCATGTACAGAAAGTGTAGGAAGCGGTTATACAAGAACGTGACACGGCACGTCGACGCCAGGCAAACGCAACCAGCTCAGATTCCAACGGTCTCCATGCGTTGCTGTCAGCACCCAAACGGAGGACAGGGACCACAAAACGTTTAAGACAGCAGCAATCGGGAAAAAGGAAAACAGAAGAAAAGTGTAACCGCGTAGTATTAAGTTCGTTTTTATTTTTGTTCGTGTATGGCTATATTTTGTGTAGAAAGAATACTTCTTTTGTCTTATTTTTATGTAAACTTTTTAATTATTTTTATGTAAGTGTACTCGATTTTTTTATTTGTTTTTAAAAGGGGGAAATAATGTGGTGCATCGACACATTACATGTCGCATGCACAGCAAATATTATAATGGTCAAATAAATAATTATAAATAGCAGTTGTGTACTAGTGCTCACCGAAACCAGTTGTTTTATTTACATGACTCATAACACCCAACAACACGTACACAGAAGATACACTTACAATATAATTGAAACTCTGCGATATATATTTGAACATTAATATTAAAAAAAACATAGGGTGTACCCAAGAGTATGGAAGTAGTCCCGCACTTCACCCGTTACGTTTAAGTCTACTATCTACTATCAATCAGACACACGAAAATACCTATAATAACTATGAACTTTTTACTAAACAACTTATATTTCATCAAAACCTCTTCACTCAGAAAAAGCTAAAACTTTACCGTCCAAACAAACCAAAACTCAACAAGGGCACTTTACATCATTTTCAACTGTGCTTCTCTGCAATGAAGTGCCAAAAAACCAGTCCAGCAAGTTGCCCCACTTAAGCTGGAACTCCTCGTAAATATTACAGAGCGAGTAGCTTCGCTCTGCCGTCCTATAACTAGAGTGACGCTATCTGAAAATTGGCCAATTTCAGTTACTACCACTATAATACTCACAACGGATCTTTTTGTCTCTGAATTGGCTGCAAGACCCTGCGCGTAAGTAATTTTTGTGTCAATGTTGAAGGTAAAGATAGCATTGTATAACTGTCTCTTTCACTTGCTTACGTTTGTCGCATCGTCCTATCTCGCTTACTGTATGCAGTATACTCGTAGACAAACTGTTTCTTGCGCAATGGTTGGCAGAGCCAACTTCAGAGACACCAAGATCCGCTGTGACTATTATAATACAAAAAAAAACTTAATTGGTGATTTGAAGCAGTATTTATCGACTATCAATAGATCCCGCATAAAAAATAAAAACACCCCAAATTGATATGTTTAGAAAACTATTTTTGACTAGTGGGCGGCTCACGGTTTCACCCGCGTAGTTCCCGTTCCCGTGGGAATATAGGGATAAAAAGTAGTCTATGTAATAGACTATTAATCCCGGGGATAGTGTAGCTTCCCAACCGTGAAATAATTTTTGTAATCGGTCCAGAAGTTTTGAAGTTTATTCGTTACATACAAAAATACCTTCTTTCCTCTCGTCCTCCTCCAGTCATTGATTTAAGGTTTAAACTAACAAAGCGCCTATTCAAAAGTGCGCAATTAGATCTATTTTTTGACACTGGCAACTCTCGCATATGATTTACAGTTGACTAGCTTTTATCAGCTGCTTCACCCGCGTGATTGTTTGAAATTACCCCACGGAAGCATACTACCCGGATCAAAAGTAGCCAATGTCAAATTCCAGACCCTAATCTATCTTTGTGCCAAATTTCATCCAGATCCGTTCAGTCGTTCTGGCGTGCTTGAGTAACAAACATACATCCATCCATCATCATGAAATGAGACAAACAGCATCTTTTTTTGTTTTTACCCGACTGCCGAAGCAGGATAATGTATTTATCAGTATATCCTTGCATGTATGTTTGTTCCTGTATGGCGTTCTAGAGAACAAACGCGTTGGCCGATTTTGATGATTATCACTTCAATCGATTCGGCTTAACCTTGCGAGTGTCACTGACTACATTAAAATTGCAAAAGAGAAAAATGGCGGATTTTGGCCGCCATATTGTGGGAGCTTTTTTTCTTCCAAACCCATCGTGGGGGATTTCAAAAATATATAATTCTTATATGTTTAAATGTACTTAATTCGAAAAAAAAATGTTTGCAAAACGTTATAAATAAAAAAAAAATCGCAATCTTGCTGACAAAACCAGACGTAGGTATTATCCGACTGCACAGCATGATTTTCTTATTGCTCACGTCTTTTTAGATCGCTTCTTAATTAGTTGGGTTCTTTGATTTTTGAATTAACTTTTTTTCGTCTAAGTATACCTCGAAATATGATTTTGTCAGATAGGGGCACTCTAACTTCAGAAAGTACGACTACGCGGGCTATAATATTTCTTCGGCACGACTTGTCAAGACGTGAAGTATGAGTATGTAATGCTATTAGCAAGTAATGGTACTGGCAAAGCGATTAAGGGAACCTTGTTGTAAACGGACCGTACCTTTTAAATTTTGATTAGGTATATTCAGTATTTGTTTTTAACCCTCGACGGAAAAAGAGTGGTGTTATAAGTTTGACGTGTGTATCTGTGTGTCTGTCTGTGGCATCATAGCTCCTAAATGCGTGAAACGATTTTGTTTTTATTTATTTTTTTGGTTTGAAATCGAGTCATATTACGTGTTCAATAGATTGCCGATCGAAGCGTATCTACTATGTACTAGATACATTATGTAGCATGAAATAAAAATGTCTGGCGTGTTTTCTAAATTTTGAAATTTTACTTGTATGTTGGTAACCTTAACCGAATGAATTCGGCAAGGCAAAGAGTATGAAGAATCGACCAATCACATAGACGGAAATCCACATCGCGTCTTTCATCTCGCATGTGATTGGTCGATTGTTCATACTCATGCCCTTTGCCTTGCCGAATTAATTACGCAATAAGGCTCTGAATATAAGGTGACCGTGTGTTTTTTTAACTGGTTGACAAGTAAGACATAATTGAAGTCCTTAAATCTGTCATGAAAAAAACATGGTATACCTATCTTTTTCGTACAGTACTTTTAAAATATTTAATACGTAAAAAAAAGCAAAACGGACAGAGCCACAATTATAATTTCAATTATACAGTGAAAATAAGCGTTTCAAAAATATTTGTACAAAAAGCTTTGTTTCAATCTACGTATTTACCAGAGCAAACAAGGTAAATTAAATTGTGTAATAATTATCAGTACAACAGGAGCATGTCCACTAGTTTTTTTCGATTCCGTGCGAATCCTTCTGGATTTGAGAGATTCATCACCTGGAAAAGTACCTACGTGCAGTCATAATCCCATCACCGCACTATTCCCAAACCACTGCAACTCCTGAAAGCCAGAATCAACAGTGACAACCACCAGAAAAGCGCCGAGGCAATGAAGCTCGACGAGGTCCCAGAGAATGAATTTAACTGTCTTGAATCGCGAAACGAAATTAATCAGAAAAGAATAACGGAGGAGTAGTCCAAAACCATGCCTTCAAGGCATGGAGGGTTCGCGGATAAAGAAAGAGAGTTACCGCGGCCCTGGCTAAAGCAACTGAAGGAACACGGGTGGGTTTTAGTCAGTAGAAGTTTCAAGTTCACCGAGAGAGAGAAGCGCAGGAGAATTCATTGGATGATAACCCAAAACAAAAAACTTAGAGCAACTGAAAACTTGGAGAGTGCTAGTGTTGGATTTGTTTTTATAGTTTATTATACCGACGTCATTTAGGAATGCGTGGACTATAAAGGCAAGGGTGTAACGGAAAGTTGCGATCATATTTCACCTAATGGTAAAAGCCTAAAATCTGACAGCCAGAATAACCTATATATCGGGTTGCGAACTAAAATACTGACATTCAAAGCTTCACTGAAAGTCGATCTCTACATAGTTAGGAAAAGGTTATTCATTTTCATATTCTATATTGTACACTAAGCAATAATATACAAATAGAGTAGGACAGCGTATTGTTATACGGGAGTTCGGAAACGTCTTTTTAAAAAGAAACTAAATTTAAGCTGGAAACAGAGTTTAATTAATTTAACGAACTTGGTACAGGAATTAGTATATTAAGGAAATAGCAATGATTTTGGGACTTCCGACCCGTACCGAATCTCAGACCGAACTGAAGTGCCACCTAATGAAGGATGACGTTTCTAAGTTACTAAAATGCTGACGAGGCAAGTCTGGGTGGCGGTCAGCCATACTACTTACAATAGCAAGGTATAACAGTATGTACAAAGGCGATCTTAACTCATAATTGGGTTCTCTGTCAGCAAATCTCATTGTCATAAAGATATTTGATTAAATGTGGACAGTATACTCAAGTGCACAATAAAACTTAACATTTAAATTCTTACTTACTGAAAAACTAAACAAATACTTGGACAGCACACAATTAATAAAAACAATACATACTATATTATATAAATAAAATATTAAGAACCAATTATTATTGTAATATGATATAATTAATATGTAACTATATTTGTAGCAGTAACGATGTCTGCAATATTAGAAACTTTCACGAAATGTGATTTTTTAGTAACAAAAAACATTCCAGTAATAGACTTTATTTTTAAATGTACAACACTTTTTACCTGATTACGGCAAAGAATAACGGAAAAGTTATTATTTCAGCCGTCTACATATTATGTATGTTTGCATTTACTTATGTACCACCGTAGCACCTAAACTTCTGAGTCGATTTTGACGCATGAGGTGTCAATCGATTCGCAAATTAGGTTTGGGTGGCATTGACTTTATTTTATGTTTTATCTAAGAGTGAACAGGGATCTTCTGCATCCTAATTGCTTATCTGTATTAACAACACGAAGCTTTCCTTCCATTTTGATAACTCATCAGTATTCTTTGCGTGTTTTACGCAGTCGAGTAGACGAATTTTGGAACATATGAATGCAAGGATAGCATACCATGCGCTACTCTTTGAACTTACACTTCTAGGGTGGCTGGGCTCGCTGGTTCCATCGCAAACCCAGGCACAACTTTCCATCAGGAGGAAAAAAGGATCGTTACAAAAAAGTTAATTCAAAAAATTTGCGGAAGCAAGAAAAATATCATGCTGTGCAGTCGGAGGATACATATTCGCGAGCTTTCTGACCAAAATTATATGTATCCTCCGACAGCACAGTGACACTCGCAAGGTAAGACGAATCAATTGACGTAAGAATCATCAAAATCGGCCAACGCGTTTGGTCTCTAGAACGCCACATAGGAACAAGCATACAAAAACTAATAATAAACACATTACCCTCCTTCGGTCGGTTCGGGTATAAATAATAAATAAAGGAAACAAAATAAATATTATTTACTTAAATATGTTAACTACCAAATGGCTACCCATTCGCCAGAGGAGATGTTTACGAGCTTTGACCACACTTTTCTCCCTACTCAATTCGCCCACCCCTCCTTCCTATCTTATGTCTAACTTTCAATACGTATCTATGTTCTTCACATGCTCGGAATATGCGTTCTTCTAATAATCTTCTCTTACTCTGTCCTCCTCATTCGACTGATTTTGTTCACTCTTCCTTTCATGTACAGCCCATTCTTATTTGGAATGCGCTTCCTCCCGAGATCAGGACGGCCACCAGCCGACATTCAAGCGGAAATTGCGGATTTACTTTCAAAACAATAATCAGAGTCATCTCACTTTCTTCTTTTCTGTTACTGTATAAATATATATATTTATATAAGTATATATTATTTACAATATATATGTATGTGTATATAATAACTGGTTTTATTTTTATTATTAAACAATGCACCTGCCATGTAATCTCTTCACCACCCTTGGTTGACTGGTAGAGTTACAGTCTGCCTTTTTAACTTATGTGCATGAAGTCTAAATAAATAAATAAACTACGGGCACGTGTTTAGGCAACCATTTGTTCCGATGTTATGACTATCATGTTTATGGTCTGATTCAGCTTTTAAATAATCTTATTGACATTGTTTTTTTTTATCTGGTAGATAGAGGCTAAAGCTTTTTAATGTTTCGATAAGTAAACTTGCTAGTTCGCTATTAAGCTCAATTGCCGAATGAAATATATACCTACAAATTTCCACAAAATAAAGCTTATTTTACGTTTGAGTGCGATGATAGAGGTGTTATCGTGTGCTGAATATTATTGCCTAGGTAAATATAATTTTCTAACTATTTATAACTTTTTGTAACAATTTGCTTGTCATTGTTGTGACTGTTTTTTTTTCGTGTAGGGATCTGGCCATCTCTGGTGTCAGAGTAATTAAGCCGCCTCTGGGAAGTCCACAGGCCTCTGACTTGGCTATTTCAGACTTACATAAGTTCAGGTTTCCTCACGATGTCCAAGATAAACTAAGAAAGTACATATGAATTTGAAAACGTCACATTGGTACTTGCCCGGATTATAACCCACGAATTCAAGCACAAGAGGCGAGGTCTTCGTCACTGGCCACCACGACATTTGATTTTACGTTTTGTAATGTGTTTTTGAAATTGAAATGATGCTATGAAAAATGAACAGCTACGATTTATCAAAATGTCCAAACGTTTGACATTGAAAAGCTGACATTTCGGTCAATCTAAGTCATATTATAAATGCTAAAGGAACTCTGTATGTTACCTTTTCGCGCTTAAACCAGTGAACCGATTTAGATGAAAATTGTTATGGAGATAGTTTGAGATCCTCGGAAGAACATATAATAGTTTTTATCCCGGAAACAATCTTTAAAGGGTTGGAAAGGGGGGTTGAAGTTTGTATGGTGGACTAATAATTTCTTCAGTAAGGCGGCCCACACACCTACAATATTATTGCGAAATAAAAAATATGCTATTGCAATTACTAATGCTACGCAGACGAAGTCACGGGCAAAAACTAGTCCCATATATTTTTGACAATCATATTCGCTGATAGAATTTCACGTTCTCTAAGCATTCTTGTTTAGCTAGCTTTGTTAAGTGCATGGTAGAACAAGACATGGTAGTCTCTTCCCGTGACAGCTGGGTCACGTGATTGGCCTAAGACTACGTCATCAATTGCGTTGCGGTTCTCAAACTTTTTTTGTGGGGAAAAACATAAAAATAATACAATAAGTACAAATGTTTTATAATTCTTAATAAATCGTCATATTTGATACTTTTTTTTATTTATTTACTTTGCTTTCTTTTAATTGATTGCATTTTAGTATTTTTATTTATTTCGGAACGAAAACTCACAAAACTTGACTTGACTAAAATAAGCCAAAAACTAATTAGGTTAGGTTAAGTTCGGGCGTAAAGACGTATTGACACAACTATGCCTTAAATAATGGAACGCGTATATAAATTAAATAATAAATTAATGAAAGGCACACACCAGTTATTTTAGGTGAAGTTAGTTACAATATTGAAGCCACGTATATGATAGCGTCTCTTCATTGGGAAAAGAAAAAATATATTACGCCGCCTTTTATACTGCTGTTTTTACAGTTTACGGAACAATTAACAATTTTTCTTGTGTATCTTTCAAAGTTCACGGGTTTATCACAAATGTTTGGGAGCCACACTATTTTTCTCACCGAGCGAAACAACGCTATAGGTGTGAGCGACACGACAATAGCGATGAAATGGCTAGTTGTCAGTATGACACTTGTCAATTCGATGTGTTGCCACTGTGTGTTATTGAAATACCCGAGCAAAATGCATTTTTTATCTTAACAAAGCAATTTTGAACTAATAATTCAAAATATAAATTAATTTAACACTAAATATACATGACATAGATGAACATAGACGAATCACATGAGTTACTAAATAGTTAAGCTAGTTAGTAATTTATTTTATTTTCATTAACTACATGAGAAAGTACCTAAATTTTCTAAAAAGGACAATCAATGGTAACACTTATCGTGACGTAGGCTTAGGCCATCCTGGGAAGAACATACCAGGCGAAGTATACGGAGTATGTTATTATACCATGGTTAAGTGACACCTGTAATAACGTCAAAGTTTTTCTTTCGACCACAGAGAATTAATAAAATAAAAGCGGCAGTCTACGGATCTGTGTGTCCCGATAGCAACATTCTAGGGGTCTTTAAGTCAAGAGTGAACAGGTTACTTCTAGGCAAGCGTGCTTCACCGTCGACTACATCATCGCTTGTTTCGTTGAGATAGTGGTCAAACGCGAGCCTATAAGTAAATACAATATAAAAAAACTGTTGCAAATAATTTAGAAAACTTCTTTCCTACAGTTTCAGCTTTATTAAAAAGCTTCTGTGGTCAATTTGTCAATTAGGTATGTCAGTTTTTGTCAAATTTGTCCCAGACCCTATGAAGGGCCCTGATAATCAAAAAGTCAGCCCCTTATTTACCTAATTCGCTGTTAGCAAAATTTTCGTAAAAAGATTTATTGTAGGTGTCACAAAAGGTTTTAAATAAATATTAACGGAAAATTCCGGATATTGGATTAAGAGCTTTTCACTTGGGGTTCATTAAAGAGGGCTGTGTCCTCAAATATTGGAGGGATCAAGGGTTTGCTGATTATTTTGTAGGTTTTTTTGGTGCTTACGTTTGAATACTGAAAATTGATTGTGTTTATTTTTAAACCCCGCCGGAAAAAGAGGGGTGTTATAAGTTTCACGTGTGTTGCTGTGTATCTGTGTGTCTGTCTGTGGCATCATAGTGCCTAAACGGATGAACCGATTTTGATCTAGTTTCTTTGTTTGAAAGCTAATTTTGTCGAGAGTGTTCTTAGCTATGTTTGAATACAATCGGTTCAGCCGTTTAAAAGTTATGGGCGTTTTACTGTTTGAATCGGGGTGTTTACGCAAGATAAATGTGTCGGGGGTTTTTTAAAATTTTGAAATTTTACAAGTAAAATTTAAAAACTTTAACAAAGTTAACAAGTTAACCAATAAAATTTAATTTCACTAGGCATTATTGGTAGGCGCTTCACAAAATTTATTATATTGACGTGACTTTATTTTTTGTATGTATTTCAATCACAGATTATTAAATTTATTAATATAATATTTATAAGTTTATTTAATTTTGTACACATTTCATAAATATTTCTATAGAAAAACAAATCTTAAACAAAACATTTAAAAATATAAAAAATAATGGTTGTCCGCCGCTGTCGGAAGCAGGGTCCAAGCTACCGGTGATTAGGACTCCAGAGACAGGAACCTCCTCACAATGCGAGCCGTATCGAGTAGTACTGCCTTCTGTATCAGGCCCTTGATCCAACCGCCCAATGACAGCCTCGACAGATGGTCGTCGAGACTCTTGGCCATCAGGCCGTTGGCCGTAACGACAATCGGCACAATGATCGCCGAGTCCACATTCCACATGTCGACAACCTCGTGTGCTAAGTCGAGATACTTGATTTGTTTCTCTTTCTCAGCTTTCACGAGGTTCTCGTCAAGCGGGATGGTCGTAATTTATTTTTATTATTATGGATTGTCAACCTAAATAATTATAACTAAGCGTATTTTATGATTACTTCAGGATGGATTAAATGTCTCTCAGCTATCTCTAAAAATAGCGTCAAAACGTGCTATAAGCCTGAAACATTGCATTTTTGCCAACGCTGCAATAAACGTGACCACCCAACTGGTCCCAAAAATATAAGTTGTTAAACCGTCGACACAATATCATAATTTATAACGTGAACTGTGTGACTGGACTGTACAACTGTGGACTAAAAGTCCTCCCAATTCAAGATCTCGTTGCCTCCTCAAGGGTAACCAACAGTACTATATAAATATTTATAATGCGTCATTCCTTCACTGAAAGACTAATTGCAGTGTTCGTTTGTGGCTCATTTGAAGCACCAATTATATTGCACAGCAGTCTGTGGCCAGCTGCGACTTGGGGATTAGACTGGAAAGTGCAGATATGGGATTTTGGACTAAGGTTTTTGACAATAGAGGCAGAGTCATAAACCGTTGGTATATTTGAAGTTTACTGGTGTAGTTAACGTTTGCTTTAAAGCTGTTTGTTAATCGAATTGAATCGTAAGATTTTTCCAACTCCAATTTTTTGGAAAACTAAGTTTTAGAGCCCTATTAAAAAAACAACCCAAAATATATTTATATATCTTCAAAAAAAGAGCAAAAATATAAACTCTGTATACTTTTGCCCGTGATTCTTCGGCATACCTAATTTACGTGATCCCCTTCATAATCGTCATCAACATCTTTCATTCTATAGCCTATTGACGCTACTATATCCTCTTATAAAACTTACTCGTCATCATTACAGCAAACAGGCTCATTAAAATCATGGCGGTCGCCAAACGTCAGCGGTGGTCCACAGACTCGTTAGTGCTTCCATCTCAATTCAATCTTTTTTCAGACTTTCTGCAAACTTGTGTTTTCTTTCATCTCTATATTGATTCTGAATACAAATGTTTGGAGATTGTTATAAAAATGTCGATATAAGCAATATTCACTATTACGGAAAGAATTAAAATCTTTATACAGTTTAATTTTCCAAGGGGGCGTAGATGGCCAAATCAGAAACTATGAATAGAATAGAATAGAATAGAAGTATTATTTATTCGACACAGGCACAACACAACAGCAACAAACATGGAGTAAAAGACAAAAAAGAAATGCAAAGACAAATTGCGCTGAACGTGCCCATACCGAAAGGGTTACCAACTCAGCATTTGATGGGCGTCAGACATCCAGCGCTGGTTTTCAGTTGGCACCCCGCAGTGACACACGGCGAAAAGCATTCAAAGGAGTCACGGGGTCGATTTTTTTTGAAAACTAAAACTGCATCATTGGATGTTTAAAAATTAATATGCCTAGCCAGGAATCGAAACTATTACTTTTGTAAAAAAAGACACGCTGTATTATTACACCATCCAGTAGTATAGCTAATAATAATAAAATTCTAGGACTACTTCACAGAATTCGTATATTCATCATACGGCAAACTTAAGGAAATACCAAATTTTCTTTGAATCAGATTTAGCATCCAAGAAAGCGTTGAGTGCGGAGAGTGTACGAGGGATAGGAGAAAGGCTCGAGCGACAGCTCGGCTCCCCTGGTACGGTAAACTGTCTGTGCCACCTATTACCCCTATAGGTGATCGGAAAAAAAATCTGGGATAGTTCGTCATTTATGGATTAAGAAATATTCGCAACACAAGTCTTACCAAACACAGGCTCATTAAAATTATGTGGCAGATCGTCACACAATCATGGCCGACGACAAACGTCAGTGGAAAACAGAGACACAAATCTAACTAGATAACGCAAGTAGCCATCTGTATGAAAACCAAGTGTGCCACTTTTTCACACACAATTTATAAACACATTTACTTACCAATGAGAGAAAACTTTTCCAATGCCTCAGCCAACTTTTTCTATACAGTTTTTAATATGGCATAATTAGGCATTTTTCTAGATTTCGGTGGATTTCCAGTGCCGATAAAGCTAAATGAAAATCTCAAAGTAAGATCATTGATCGTAATTTTAATCCGTTTTTTGACACGCGAAGTACATACAATCGCGTCATCTAGTTAGATTTATATCTGAGGTGGAGAACCACAGACTCGTTAGTGCTCCCTTCTCATTATTGAAGCTCCTAGATGCCACTTGTGGACTGATATTTCTACTCTGATGCTCGTTTTTTTGCGGACTTGACTTTTCCTTCATTTCAATATTGAATCTGAATACAAATGCTGTGCTGAATAAAGTGGGTCTTGTTATAAAATTGCCAATTTTAGTTAAATTCACTTTTAGGCAACATTACTACTACAAACTGCCGCAATGATCGGTAAAAGAATGATTTTTAATGTAAGGTTATGCCAAGTAATTTTCAGAAATAGCCTTGAAGTCTAGATGATTAAAGGCAAAAGATTCGCCTACCATGGGAAAGAAAGAAATAAACATTTTATTGCTAACAGCTATACCATGTTATTAAAAACACAAAACTCTTTAAGAAGCACAATATTGCACAGGAGGGAGGTAGGGTATCTAAGCTGAGATTGCATATGTATGCACAAAAATTTGGCTGTATTGTATATACGTCAGTCATTTTTTCTGACCTCTGGGAAGTCGTGGGTATCATAGCAACAAAGCATAGCTTGTTAGTTCTCCATCTCATTATTGAAGCTTCTCGATTCCTCTTGCAGATGATATTTCTCGTCTTATTGCGAACTTCATTTTTCTTTCATTCCAATATTGCTTCATTAAATACAAACGCTGCCCTGAAAATGGGATTTATTAAAATTGGTTAGTTACAGTTTTGAGTATTTTCATAGAGTGTATTTTATATGATTTTTCGAATGTATTTAAAACCTTCTAATTTTTCTTCCTTCCTTCCTTCCTTCTTACCATACCTTCGGTATGACGTTCAGCGCAATTTGTCTTTTACTCCCTGTTTGTTGCTGTTGTGTTGAGTCTGTGTCAAATATATTTCTATTCAATTTTATAGATACCAAACTCGACACATAAGTAAAAAAACACTTTTTTTATTAAGTATTTCTTAGCGTTCATTTTAGATTTCACAAAAAGTCATTGCCTTACGTAAGGTGGAAAACTCATACGACTCTCATCTAACGACACCCCAGTTGTTCACAATATGATGTGCAGTTTTGGCGCTACGAAGGTACAGATTAATATCCAACTATCCATACACACATATACTGCCAAATTCGTAACCCCCCAGTCATCATCAGCTTTATAATAAGCCCACTGCTGGGACTTAGGCATCCTCTCTCACAGAGAATAATATATAATAATATAATAGGCGTTAATCCACCACGCGGACCCAGTGCGGTTTGGTGGATGTCACAAGTCTTCGATTTTTTGTTTCTAGAACATCGTTTCCTCGCGATGATTTCCTTCACCGTTTTAAGAGCAGTGGTGATGAAATAATTTACACAAAGTAAAGCGCCTACCTGGGTTTGAACTCACGACCTTCATACGTAAGGCGGGGCCGTAACCACTGGTCCACCACTGCTCTCCTATCTTAAGCCCCCTGTAATCAGGTATAACAGAAACTGCACTGGAAAACACACAAAAGCTTTAAATTTTAGCATCTGCATATTGCTCTGCATTCCTTGAAAAGAACACTTAAGTCTTTACTATTCTTAGTTGACTAATTGAAACTAGCAACTTCTTCAGAAAACTGCTGAATATTTTAAAAGTTCCCAGTTTATCTCTTAAAACTTCGCTTCTGAAGTTTCTCATCTGAGCTATAAAGGGAAACACTAAATTTGTTGGGTGTTTATCTTTCTTCAAAGACTAAAAGAAATGGCCGCAATAGATGAGCTATTTTAGTCTGTAAGCAATTTTGAGGTCCGAAATCTTTTCTTTGCTTATAGCCAAGAAATGTCTCTTTGAGGTCTTTTCAGTTTTTGTTTGTGTCTTTTTAGAAAGCGCTGCACAAAAAGTGTACCTAGTGACTGTTTTAAACGTCCTCGTTCAAAACGTTTTGATAATACTTTTATTGTGCGCTAAGGAGTGGAATTGCCTGCCGAAGTCTGTGTTCCCGTTAGCTACAACCTTGGGGTCTTTAAGTCAAGAGTGAATAGGTTACATCTAGGCAAGCGTGCTTCACCGTCGACCAAAACTTTGCTTACCATCAGCACCTGCAACCATGTCACGGGCACCCAACGCGAAGAAAGAAAATTTGGTCCAAATAAATTGCACAAGATGGCGTGATAAGCTTCGATTCGATTATTGATTTTTGTGAAATATTAAGATTTTCTAGAGACGATCATAAAAAATGTATGTTCTTGTTTAATTAACTCTCCTAAGCACAAAATTAAGGAATATTGGGCTCTTAATTCACATTTCAAAGATTATTAGAACGGATCATTTAAAATTGATTTCAATAGATGGCGCGGTTTTAAATTTCTGATGCATCCACTCTGTTTTTTTTTAATTGGTCATCACATTTTGGTACAATGAAACTCTAAAAACGTGCAAAATATACTGTAATACAAATCGGCGCTCTATTTAAAAAAAAAAAGTATTCACGAATCTAGTAAACCCTTTTACTTGCAAGTCGCTGCTAACACCATCTATATCCATAGAACGGGACCGAACGCAATCAATATTCTTGAAAAATATCAGTTTTATCAGAAAAAAAACGCTAGTCACGTCGGCACAGTTTGTGTGGTATGATGCATCTGTAATTATCTGCGGCCAAGTTGACAATCTACAGTCGATAACGCTAGTAGAAAACGAATCAAATTGTAAGGAAATGACACTTCTGAACGTTAAATCACGTGGTCAGACTATACAAATAGAAGGCGTTAACGATTGTAGAAAGAGATTCGATACGAAACGTTTGTAACTTGGCTAGGGCAGGAGAGATAGTGGTTAAGCGCGAGCCTATCGGAGATAAAAAAGAGCTTTCTACGCATTGCAGTTTATTTGCAAAAACGAAAATCGTGAAAATAAACATTCTTAGTAATACACATAGTGTGTGTATATATATATATCAAGATATAGAAATATTTGTACCGTGCGGGAGTCGGCTCTGCGACACGCAGCGGAGCAGCCGATTACTCTACCACTGCGCCAACCGTGTCATATTGAAAAATATAATGGATATATTCAGGAATAATTTTTACACCGTGCATGATTCTGCCTATCTTATCCACAGATGTGTATAGTTCATTACAAAATTCAACCACCATAAATATCCACCGGAATTATGTTAAAATCATATTTTCAAAAAACAAAGTTCTCTTTGTAAGTTCAATTCATCGATTTTTCCTCAAATATTTCAGCACGATCGGCGTTTACATTGTACGCCCGCTTCTTTTTTGTTTCAAAGCGTTTTTCTATGCAAATGAAGTCTTCGGTAGAATTAAGACTGAAATTAATATGCGCGGCGAATAAGTCAATCATATTTTGTTATTATTATCTTGGAGCTGATCCAAACGGCTTCATTTCCTCTTTACTTCTAATTAATGGAGATAATATAACACTGCTTCTATCTTAGATCATAAATTATTCAAAGCTACCGTCGTTCTTAACCCTTCTTGACTCATCAATTACCCATAAATTTGAATAGCTAGCTGCTGCCTGCGACTTCGTCCGCTTTCTCGGATCCCTTATTCGTTTTCTAAAAATTAAATGACCTAATTTTACTTCTTATAACATCCGCTATATACCAGTGAAAGCCCTGTCAAAATCGGTCCCGCCGTTTCAGAGATTATCCGGAACAAACAGACAGACAAAAATATTAAAAATTGCATATTTGTTATTCTTATTAGTACCGTATTTACTTTCACATGCATTCAATAAAACGTTATTATTTTGATATTACATACAGACACTTCAATTTGATGATGATTGATGATGAATATTATTTGAATAATAAAAAAAAACCGGCCAAGTGCAAGATGGACTCGCGCACGAAGGGTTCCGTACCATTATAGCAAAACAAACTGCAAAAAATATCACGTTTGTTGTATCGGAGCCCCACTTAAATATTTATTTTATTTTGTTTTTTAGTGTTTGTTGTTATAGTGGCAACAGAAATACATCATCTGTGAAAGTTTTCAACTGTGTAGCTATCACGGTTTATGAAATACAGCCTGGTGACAGACAGACATTCTGACAGACAGACAGACGGACCGCGGAGTCTTAGTAATAGGATCCCGTTTTTACCCTTTGAATTAGGCACCCAAAAAAAACATAAAAGGATGTTATTCGCGCCAGGTATGATCATACTATAAAAAAAAACAATAGAAAATCTAAAGCTATTTGATGCGACTTCGTCCCCGTGACGTATTCTAAAGAAACCTTCCATTTTTCGCGATTAAAAAGATTATGTCACTTAGCGATTGCTACGATGTGATACAATTTTTTAAATTAAATAAATGCTCTCACAGATACCTTTACCTTTCATGAACTTATTATAAACAAACAATTTAACTCTTCATAGTATTATATCTTAGATATTATTCAAAGCTACCATTTCGTAAGCCTTCTAGAGTAATAAATTTGCTATTTATTTGAATACTAAATCTATTAAACATAAAGCAATTTGCATTCAAAGAGGTTAACTCAGAAACCAGCAATAACTCGCAGTAAGTAATTGACGAGTACTATTCACGCCATTTTGCTAATTGCTGTAGAAATTACTCAATAATAATTACTAGATTGTTTGTATCGTGATAAACGAGCATAAATGTCTATCATTCTACTTAGAACTGATTAACTTAGAAGAGTTATTAAAACATCAATTTTTTAAACAGTCGATAACACTGTTGTACGAGTTTCGAATATCCCTAGTCGACGGCACGAACTACGTGTGCGCGAGGTTAAAATGCATGCTATCTCATCCGACAACACGTGCGAAAGAGATAGATGCTGTGATGAGCAGTAAGAAGCTAGTTTGCATACGATTTAGCACTTTTGCAAATTTGTATCGAAATGGATGATGATATAGGACGAAAACGAGCGCGGGAATTTTATAAACAGTCCTTTGGGAGTCTAGATGTCATGAAAAAACTACTATTATCTGATAGAACATCACTTGGTCTAGACGCTCTTATTACCAACAACACACAAGGAAACGAGATGAAAGAGTTTTCCCAGCAATCGGTAGCAAATTTCTTTACCTCCACCTGATACTTATCTGGTACCAAAGTACGTCTTAAACAATTACATAAAACACGTAATAACATACCCAGATAAGAGAAGGAAAGCTAATTGTGTAGGATGAGATTGAACGGAACAAAAGAACTGTTGTTGAAAGAACGGTTACGTAACTTTAGGGTGTCCCTATTGTTCCAACGATTGAGTAAAAGTGGGCTTTTGTATCAGAATTTGCGGTAATGCGTGGGCCGGGCTGGTATTTCCGTGGCGAATTTTTGGAAGCCTTTAGCGTAATTGGTGTAGAGTTGTTTTGTTGAGATTGGGCAGAATAGTGGAGTGTGATTATAATAGTGCTTAATGACATGCTTATCCGTATATTATTTTTAATCTATACTTATATAATATTATATTATATATTATATATTATAATATTATAAAGCTGAAGAGTTTGTTTGTTTGAACGCGCTAATCTCAGGAACTACTTGTTGGAATTGAAAAATTATTTTTGTTACGGATAGTCCATTTATCGAGGAAGGTTATAGGCTATATAACATCACGCTACGCCAATAGGAGCGCAGCATAAATGAAAAATATTGCAAAAACGGGAAAAATAATCCTTTTTTGAGAGTTTCCGTTGCGTAAGCGGTTAAAGTTACTCAACATTCATGTATGTAGCGCATAGGGTAGGGTAGGTAGGTAGCCAGTTGACAGGAGCGAAGCCGCGTGGGACAGCTAGTTTATTGTAAAAAACTGCTGCGACACAGGGTCAGTTTAAGGCGCCGATTCCCTTGAGTAGCTGATTTTAAAATGAGAATCACGTCTAAACGGCTAGTCGTAATTTATTGGAAAAATATATGTTATATTAGACCATTTTCTTAATAATTTCATCTGAGTAGAATTTGAGTTTTATTCGTATAACATAGTGTAATTAATTTGCAAAGTTATGTCTAAAACGGACAAAAACACGACAATCACAACAAAACCGCTGGGCGTATTTTAATGAAATTGACACCATATCAAAGACAATTTAATTATCTACATTTTGATCTGAAGCTTTTTTTTTAAAGTCATAGAATAATAAGAAAAGTACAAAAAACTACTAAATTTCGGGTTGCGCGAGTGAGAAAAGAGGGCGCGTTTTGTTCCCTCAATTTCGTTGGCGTTAGTCGTCGTCTTAAATCGCCACTCGGGTTCAAAATCAAAATCAATTTTTTTATTTCATATAGGCCTACATGGGCACTTATAAAACGTCGACAATGTGCACGGTTCGGGTTGGTCGTTTCCTATGGAGAAGAACCGGCAAGAAACTCCATGGTTACTCTTTTAAAAAAAATGGTTTGGTTTTACAATATTTCCTTGTTACAGCATTAGTACTTAGATATGTGGGGACAACGTGGGCCCGACAATAAGTCGTAAGAAAACAAAAAAAAAAAAGATTACATATTATTTAAACAAAAGAAAATAAAACGAGTTAAAAAGTTAACAAGCATCTAGAAGGCCTACAATGTTCTCACATTTACAAAATAATCGGTAAAGGAATCTATACAAAAGTAAAATAAAAAAAAAGACTAAATCTAACATGTGGCACAAATATTGTTATCAGTGCTGTAACTATTCTTAGCAAAGGGCTATGAAGATGATTGAAAACCATTGTAAAAAGAATAATCAAAAGAAGGAAAAAAAACAAAGAATTAATGAGATTGAGAATAGTTAGAGACAACCACATATTTGTGCCGTTTATGAGTTACCAGGGAAGCCGCATGCGCAGAAGGAGCTAAAGCCAAAATTTTTATCTTCAACGTAGTCCTTGATTTTATAATATGCTTTTTTAACAAGGACACGTTTGATGTAGTTTTTGAACTTTCCATCGGTCAGTTCTATAACTGACTTTGGCAACTTGTTATAAAAGCGTATACTGTTTATATAAAAAGACTTGCTAGTTTTTGTTAATCTGAATTTGGGTATTACAATTTCGTGCTTACTGCGTGTATTTAAATTATGTAAGTCGCTTCTAGTTTTGAAAAGCCCTCGATTTTTGCGGACATACAAAATACATTCCAAAATATAGAGTGATGGTAGAGTCAGTATATCGATTTCTTTAAATTTTTCTCTAAGGGACTCGCGAGGACCCATTTTATAGATCGCGCGGATTGCCCTCTTTTGTAAGATGAAAATTGAGTCAACATCTGCTGCTGATCCCCACAGCAGAATGCCATAAGACATAATACTGTGGAAATAAGCATAATATACTAACCTAGCTGTGGCTACATCGGTTAACTGCCTTATTTTCCTTACTGCATATGCAGCTGAACTTAACCTACCCGAAAGAGTTCTAATGTGCGCGCCCCACTGCAGTTTTGAATCGATAGTAATCCCTAAGAATACAGTTTCAGCTATAACTTCAAGACTTTTGCCGTCAAGATTCAAATTCAGTTTCAGTTCATTGTTGAATGTTTTTGTATGAATAAAGATTTTATTAATGTCCTTTGTGTTTTATTATTATTAGTGCTAATTTATGGATGTCATAAGGGTTACAATTTGTTTATTTCTAAGCGTATCCCGGTTTTCGCCCGATGTTTTCCTGCCTGTCTTTCTGGGTTTGATCGAAGTCGAACCCACGACTTACGTACTGCTAGTTCACCACTGCTCTCAATATTCATGTCTGATATTTAAAGACCTACCAAAGACAAGAAATGCTTACTTGCCTTATTGCTTATATTAGTTTTTATGCTCTGCTTAAACTTTAATACTTTGATAAACACCAATAACCTCACTACCTCGGAAACAGTAATCACTCGATCACTTCCCAAACGTTTCTCTCCTCATCGTTTTTACTGGGAGCATCAGCCGCATCGCATAACGTTCCATTATACTCAGTTATCGCCTCACTTTCACTATCGGCGTTACTCTAGCGCAACAGCACGTACGTGTGTGTCAACGACTGTAGGTAGAGGTGGGATGCGGGCTTGTTTGCGGTTACTTTTTCAATGGTTCCTTTTCAATACTTCAACGTAAAGTTAAGTTTCTGGATTCGGTAGGAAAAGTAGTGGGAGCCAATTTACTGCTTTTTCGTCGAGTATATTTTCATACTTACTTTTCCAGTGGTTTCATGCCAGTGGTTCCTTACACACATACTTTGACCCACCTTCAGTGTTCTAATATATTTTGTTTGTTATTTATATATTCTTCTATTTTATTTTATTATATAAGTCCCGTTTCCGTAAGTGTGTCCGTGGCATCAACAGTAGGCCCTATCAGAATATCAGCGCAGCGTTATTTCCCTTTTTTGGATATCGCTGCACATGCTGAGATAGGAGCCTTTTTGGTCTCGCACAGGGTTTTTTTATTTTATTATTGTTTAAGTGTATGCTTATTTCTCGTGTCTCCTGTGCGGGTCACAAATAAATATTTTTCTTTCTTTGTCTTTCTTTCTTTCTTTATCCCACAGATGCCTACCGTGTGGTATAACCGGGATAAAATTTGCCTCAGCTACAGTGTACCTTTCTCTCAGTTAAAGAATTTTGATAATCGGTTTAGCTCTTCCAGAGATTACGTCTCACAGCATAGGATCAAGAAAACAATTTTTTTGACTAATATCAGATTTGATTATAACTTTAGTTAACATTATAGGTTTCAAATTATTTCTATCTTTTATCTAGGCAAGCGTGTGTGTCTGGGTTATTTCTATGCAAGCGTGTTTCACTGTCGACCACATCATCACTTACCATCAGATGAGATAGAGGTCTTAAAAAAAAAAAACTTACAAATTGAATTCATGATCTCAAGTTATGCCTTAACCTTTTCTTCACCTTTTCTGAAGTTATTAATTTTAATCCTTTCCTTTACTCAGAAGCTATATTTAATCTACATCATAATTAATTCAATAAGCATCTTTTACTTTGAAAATTTGTCAGTTCCTATCAAATAGTTTAAGGGTAACGTAAACTTTAGTATTCATGAAGGTTTTACATCATGAAGCTTGAGTAAATACCTACTTGCATTTAAGTCCGTACTCGAAAAATCTTTTGAAACACGAGGTGCCTGATTTAAATCTTGGATGAAAGCAAGATCCATTTTCTACTATTTCGCACATTCTGCTTGCGTGTTTTGTCTCTTTTCTGAAAATCTCTAGCATTCTTTTCCTTTTCTTGAACATCATGTCCTTGACTTTTATAATGGTCTGCTTCTGGCCTCAATGGAGACTTTGCTTTAAAACCGGTTTACTTGTTAACTATCGCGTCTTCATCGTCATCTGAAGGTTATTCTGTTTTGTTTTTGAGTATATTACTTTCTTTATATAATCTTACTTTTCTAAAACATCAGCCCAATCAAACGTAGAGCTCATGAATTCATGAAGTGCTAAGACACTATTTGTTCAGTACAGTTTCAATTGGCTGCAAGGAGTTTCACTAATTTATTCAACAACTTTGTTCCTTTCAGTTTAATTAAGGACCTCTACTGGTCTAGTGGAACAAGTTACTACATTTGAGTTTGAATCTAGGTTGAGACTGATTTTGAAAATGTATACCTTTATTATTTTAATTTAACTTAGATAAAGGTTACCCCAATCTTTATTATTTTATTAATCGCACTTAGAAATAGTTAGCCCAATTTTTTTGCTTGAAATTAACTAACTTACATGTCTTTTATTTGTGTTGTAATCTAGCTTGACGTTTTATTGAAAGCCCATGTCAATGTCAACATCATCGTCTGTTAACTACATTTGTTTTTTAAAATAACAAGCGGCTCTGTCCGATCTTTAAAACTTACTCTGTATCATACGAATATCTACCATCGCAGCGCAAGAGCAGAATGCAGTGATCGAACAGGTTCGTCAAAGTTCATTCGTTCCCCATTCATTACTACAAAGGCCGTTGACTGCGGCGTAGTCGCCGGTCGGCCATATTGAACCGCCATATTGGCAGCATTGACGCCATCTTGATTTATGTTGGTACCCCTTGCGACCACAGCTAACTTCAGGTAACAACGGTTTTACACGAACGTTACGTTAGTTATGTTTGGAACTGTTTATGTATCGGCGTACGGTGTTATAAATAATCGAATTTTAAATTTTCATCAATGGAACGAACTTGTTTATTTTCTTTTTACAATGGAACAACGGTTTTTATGTTATTTTTCTGTGATCAAAAGTGTTGTTAAGTGATGAGTGTGTGTTAATAAATAAAGTTTTAGTGAAAGTTTGGTTATGTTGACAGTTGAACTCATTAAATCGGTTGTTTGTAGCGTGTTTGTTCAAAAAAAAAATAGTACCTAATTAGGTAATTATTGGTTGTGTTATTTTTGTGACGACGTGTGTCAACTGACTTCGTTACTTATCGTGATGTGTTGATTTTTTGAACCCCTCGAGACTACCTCGCGAGATCTCGCTGGCCCGGTCTTAGACCTTCAACCGTTTAAGGCAATGATTCCAATTAATTTTGTCTCGAAAAGGCACGATAAAGTTACAGTGTATTGAATTTAATTTATCTTGACTTACAACTGTTTCCGGAGAAACCATCTGCTGTCGTAAACCTGTTCAAAAATAAGTTTTTAGTACTGCTGTGCTTAAGTTACATGATCTCTGCAATTAATAAGTCATGTAGATAATTAAAATACTTACCTTAACTTAACGGCAGCCTCCCAGTTATTAAGCATATACTTTAGATAAGAAGCATTAAGTAAGTACCTAGTATATTTGTTAACAAAACAGGATTACCTACATGATCTTAATTAAAAACATTAAATAATTATAAACAGCGGTAACAAAAAGGAACATTAATACAAGTATTATTGTGTTACTTAATAATTATGTACAGAATAGTACTTAATAATAATTACTTACACAACTAAAGAACACAAAAACTGAACAAGTAGGGCCTTGCAGTCAGTTAAAAGTATTCGGACTATTTGTTTACTACTCATTAAAAAGTATACCTGTCTACGCCTAGCAATAGTTAATTGATCTGTGATTCAAATAGCGTCTATTAATGAAATTAATAATGTTGTTTTGCTAATAGGGCAGGTAAGCTACCTATAGCTACAAGAAACGGCTTTAGGGACAGTCACATAAGACCTTTCTACTTTTATTTATTAAGGATGAAAAAAACTTAAGTTTGAATAGGTACCTACTAGATACGAAATTCGGATATCGCAAAAATCTTTTCCCGTAAGTTTTACATTTCGTAAGAAATAAGCTTACAACTTATTTTTGATTCTTCTAAAAAGTCTGTGCTTTCCAAATTATTTGGTTTCTTATAAAAACCATTCTGCCCTTTGGAATACGTGAATTGTTTAGTTGATCTTTTCCTCTTTATGCAATTTATGGGGACAATATTTTTCTTTCGAAAACCAAAATATATCTTCATATTTATCGAATCTTTAGTCATTGAGACTGTTAGATCCATAAAAAAGCATTTAAAAAAATGCTCATTTGGATGCGCATTATGATCAGTTGTATAGCTTCTTCTATACTTAATGAAAAATCAGTTACCTGTAAAGAAGGAAAACATCAATGTACCAGAACCATATTTATATTAGGGTGCCCAATTTTACCTATTTATGGAAAAATTAAACGTTATACTTTCGTTAATAGGCAAGGATGTGGCGAAAATAAAATTCGTTGTACAAGTCACAATACACGAGGTAAATTCAGCATTTGGAAAAACCATACACAAAACATCCTAAAAGGGACAGGGAATTTTATGTTTATTTAGTTCTAAAACCACAAAAATAACCTATTCAAAATGTACAAACCACAGCTAATGGGTTTCTACGTCTTACCACGATAAGCCTAAAAACATAGCAAAAGTAAAAACAATATTCCAAAATATTAAGCCCGTCATGACGCAAAATAATAGATAAGCCATTATTCGAATTACATAAATGTACATTAACTTGTAGGTTTTCCTGTGATAAACAAGTTATTGAAAACTCAAATAAACAGGAAAATATCAATCGGCAAACTAACCTCCTTTTAAAATTAATTAATTTACCAAATGACTGTTGAAATAGCCAATTTGCCGGACAGTATCTACTATTATGTAATATCATTATGATTTTCTGTCGAACTCACACAACCACATCATGCCCGATGCCGTGTCGTGGTAACAACTGGTCTATTTTGGCGCCAACTGACCATAGACACGGGCACTCAGCCATTAACTAGGTATCATATCTCATGCGTCACATGCGTGGCATATATCGGTGTTCTCTTAGGAACTGGTAACACATGGACTAAATGTCACATCGTTGTAATATGCTCATTGTATAACAGATCGAGACTTATCCACCAATGATTCAAAACTGGACTATCTGGTTTAAAACTATTCAAATCAATGTGGTCCGCTCTTCAAATTCAAAACTGATATTGAAATAGTCGAAAGACGTTCACATATAAGTCTCCCCCAAGCGTTGTTGCTTCAACCTGTTCTGTGTTTCGGATGCCCGTGGTCTTAACTAGCACCAGGTCATCGGTCCACCTGGCGGAAGAATGTCCAACGTTATGCTTACAAGTTTTAACGTCAGACTTTTTACAAAAAAGTTTCCTTATCGCAAATCAAAGTTAACAAACAATTTCCCCCCAAAAATAACGCTTATATTCGTCGAACTATAAATCAGCGTTCATGTCCAATCGAATAAGTTTCCGGCAGTTAGTTAGTTGCAGCACATGCAGCGGTTTGCAGCACTGATCATGTATTGTGCAGCGCTTTAAGTTGCGTAAACACTATTCATTTGGCGCTTTGTGTAAACGTCGAAGTTCTATCTCTTCTTGTTGGTTCAAAGTGCAAGCAATTGTGAAACTTATTGCTGTTTGTACGCGATATTGTAGGTTTCGTTTGGGATTTATTTAAGTTGCATCAAATAATCCTTGGAAAGTCTACAATACAGTTCACACAATATCAGAGTTGGTTCTGATTCTGATAGAAGCAGTTACTGAGAATAACAAGAAATAATAGTAATTCTCCCAACAAATTAAAATTGCTCTGCTACCTTCTTTATTCACTCTTCAGTAAAACTACAGTAGTAACAGTAAAATTACCTATAAGACACAGCATTACTTACCTAAGTTTCAAAGTAGTTAGACCAGATAATTTCACAACTAATCAATAGTTGTATATTATAACGTCAGAAAGCAAACAGTTCAGTCGTAAATTGTCTCAATATTACCTAAAGACAGGCACAGAACATACAACTGAAAGTATAATCAATCTTCAAGTATCCCCGTAAGATACGGCTATACGGAACCAGCTGAATCTCGAGTTCTCGATCTAGATGATAAAGTAGTGACTCAAACTGTCCAAATAAGCACTTTTCAACTCGTTTTAACAACACTGAAATTCGAATTCCGCTCCCCAAAATCGGATCTAGCACTTCAAGAACGACGTTCGAAATTCGACGTGGCTTCCTATTCCCTCAGATTTGAGAACAGTCTAACCTGGGCCTATTCCATTGCGCAGTTACTGCAAACCTTATTCAAATAACTACGGGAACGCTCGATGGAATGTAAAATAAAACTCAAAGGAGACATTTCTCGTTTCAAGGGATGCCGTCGTCGAGTGACATCGGAAATTACCATTTTAATGGTATTCTTCGGAGTTCGACTTCCGTAACATGCACAAAATCAACAATTTACATAAACATCACAGGGACGTCGATAAAGGGGCTGAATTGACTTGTTTCCTCTCTATTAATCCTGTTTCGTCATATCCTGAACTCAGGAAGAATTGATTTAGGAGTAATTTTAACTTTTCGGGGTTTTGCTCAATAAATACGCAACTGTCGGCGATGGTATGAAATGTTAATTGAATAATTTATCAATTTTCTCGGTTTCTTAGGCACGGTTGTTTACATTTTATGTAAGATTGTGGGAATACTGATTTGTAAATCTTCGCTCTTGGTTTTGTCGCAACACCTGTTCAATTACTCCTTGTTGGTAAACATTGCGCTTTTGTTTTAAACATGGCCAAGTTACAAATGTTTTATTCCGATACATTGATTCGTTTTCTAATAGCGTTATCGATTGTTGATTGTCAACTTAGCAGGTGCTGTTAGGCTCAGTAAATTCCCTGTAAATAGTAATCTTAATTAATTGGTACTAAGCACTTACTTCAAAACCTCTAATTCTGTAAACCAGTATTGACAAAGGGTACCGTGTTACCCAGGAAATGGGTTGCATATGTCAGATTGGCAATTGCTTTATCTATCTGTATCCGATTTGACTAGAAGCTTACCTCAACATATATGGACAAAAGACAATGATGAAGCACTTACTTTCCTTTATTTAGATCAGTGATTTTCAAACCGGGGGACGCACCTCACTTTGGGGGCGCCACAACATAATGGGGGCTTGAGTCTGGGGGGGATAATACTCCGTCGCCCGCAGCAAGCATTGGAAATTAAAACCTCTTTACAAAAATATAAAACAGCCTTCCAAATAAAAACACTACAAAGTGAAAAATAACTTCAATTTCGGTATTCGGTGTTCCTGTTTTCGTGTCATCGTTTTTTGACACCGACTTCCTTATTTATTTATTTTATTTTCAGCCTATTGCCACTAGGGCAAAGGCCTGCCTTTATTCCTCCCAATCCTCCCGGTTTAGGGCAATTGTGGAATCCTGTCGATAGGCATTAAGTTCATCCTGCCATGTTGATCTTCGCTTGAGTCTGCCGCGGTGTCGCCGGACATTTTCCGGGACCGACATTGCGGTTGTTTTTTACTTATTTTATTGTTGTAAATGACTGTTAGTTAGCTAAATACAAAAACAAATACAAAAGGGGGCCGCGGGCTTTTTCATTTTAGGCAGTAGGGAGGCGTGACAAAAAAAGTTTGGGAAACCTTGATTTACATCTAAAATGAGTATTTGAACTAATTGCCGTAGCATACTGCAATGTTTTGCTTAAAATAGAACAATTGCTTAATGAGGATAATGAATGTTACCTTGTACCCCTTATATACGTAGTCACGAAAACACTAACTGACTTCAAATTATAGCTGTCATCTGGCGCATTTTATGAGCTGTAAATTGGCGTACCTACACTACCTACTTATGTACCATTGAAATAATATGGTACTATGGAGCTGGTCTCACTCCTCAACCAGACAAGATATCACAGAGTTTTTGACGGTATTTTTTTCAAGTGAAATTCAGCGGATGTTAATATTATTTGCAAATTGATTCCTAGTGGATATTGTGATATAAAATTGGTGTAGTTTTGTATCTCAACTGTCTACGCAACTGGACAATATGAGAAATCATTGACAGAAGCGATCTCAGGATAGTGGAGCGGAGAGTTTTATTGTAGTATTGACTACCTCCGCAAAGCTTACTGGGAAGCCTGAATCGATTCAATTTGCAGCCAAATACTCCAAAACACATTAGAATTCTGTTGTATCAGGATGGAGTCAATACTCCAAAACACATGCGCATTCTAATGCATACTAAAGAATGTTAAAACCATATTAAAACCCATCTTATGTATCCGACTAAAAGACTTGTTGTATCTAACATCACATCACATCATCAACCTATTAATGTTCCCACTGCTGGGACACAGGCCTCCTCTCTGTGAGAGGGAATGAGCCGTAATTCACCGCGCGGACCCAGTGCGGGTTGGTGGATGTCACATGTCTTGAATTTTTGGTTCTAGGACATGCCGGTTTCCTCACGATGTTTTCCTTCACCGTTTTGAGAGCAGTGGTGAAGAAAATAATTTACACAAGTAAAGCGCCTGCCTGGGCTCGAACTCACGACCTACGACTTATAAATCGCGGCCGATACCACTGGGCCACCACTGCTCCCATGTATCTATGGTAATGAATAATAATAAAAAAACAAGATAGGACCAATCTTATTTTGGCTTATCGGATGTGAATTGAGAAGTGATCATTTTCTTCTAGTATCTTTCAATACAAAACCTTCTTTAGCTTCTTTAAAAAAAAATACGCAATCCTTATTTGGTTATAATCGTTACCAAATGGGCTGAATAAATCGTGCCATCGTTCAATGCGTTTTTTACCGAAATTAAACATCTATGAAATAACCAACTGTTTATTTTTTTCTATAACAATGGTAGCTCATAATACTGGCCAGCTATTGTATTCCTAATTTCACGCAAAGGAGGATAATACGCGTAAAATAGCCTGTTTATTCGATTCTAAATGACTTGCTTTAGAATCGATTAGAGATGAACGTTTATCGATTCTAAAATAAATTGAAAAAACCGGCCAAGTGCGAGTCGGACTCGCGCACGAAGGGTTCCGTACTTGGTAAATTGCGGTTTACGATTTATGACGTATTAAAAAAAAACTACTTACTAGATCTCGTTCAAACCAATTTTCGCTGGTAGTTTACATAGTAATGTAAATCATATATTTTTTTTAGTTTTATCATTCTCTTATTTTAGAAGTTACAGGAGGGGACACACACATTTTACCACTTTGGCAGAGTCTCTCGCGCAAACTATTCAGTTTAGAAAAAAAATGATATTAGAAACCTCAATATCATTTTTGAAGACCTATCCATAGATACCCCACACGTATGGGTCTGATGAAAAAAAATATTTTTATTTTTAGTTTCAAGTATGGGAACCCCCAAAATTTATTGTTTTATTTTTATTTTTGTGTGAAAATCTTAATGCGGTTCACAGAATACATCTACTTACCAAGTTTCAACAGCATAGTTCTTATAGTTTCGGAATAAAGTGGCTGTGACATACGGACGGACAGACAGACAGACAGACAGACATGACGAATCTATATGGGTTCCGTTTTTTGCCATTTGGCTACGGAACCCTAAAAACGAAGAATCAATCTGCCGAATCTACTTCCAGTCTAAACAGATGGAGCTGATTCCTTTAGGTATTTTACACGGAGTACCATACATATCACAGATAGGTAACATACCTACTCCACAGGTAGGTTAACTATCTGTGATAGGTATCCTACCTATGGAGTGATTATCTTCTCGTCTAACTTACCACAGTGTCTCAAGACGAAAGTCTATGACCATCGTGTGTTGCTAGTTATGACCTATGGCTCTGAGTCGTGGTCGTTACAATGGGCCTCATCAGAAAGCTTACAGTCACCCAAAGGGCAATGGAAAAGGCTATGCTCAGAGAATCCTTGAGTGATCGAATCAGAAATGTAGAGATCCTGAAGAGAACCAGGGTTACCGACATAGCCCGAAGAATTGCCAAATATAAGTGGCAGTGGACAGGGCACATTGCTTGCAGAACGGATGGCCAATGGGGCAGAAAGGTTCTAGAGTGGCGACTGCGAATCGGAAGACGTTGCGTTGGAAGTCCCTCCCACCAGGTGGACCGATGACCTGGTGAAGGTTGCGGGGATCCGCTGGTTACGAGATGCACGGGACCGATCAATGTGGCGACGCTTGGGGGAGGTCTATGTCCAGCAGTGGACGTCTTTCGGCTGATATGATGATGATGATGATTACCTACCTGACCTGAAATACCCCATAGCAAGACTGTGTCAGATTTTCGGGCATCTGACTACCAGTAACGACTGTCAAAGACATTCAATTGATAGCCTGTTTCTGTACTTATACGATGATATAGCAATTATTACTCGAAATGACTCGAATCGATAACTCATTACTTCATGTTGAGTGGTGTAAGTGATAATCAAATGATTAGGTTGGCACACTTCGGAGAAAGAGCCGAAGTAACATATTGAACAACTGCAATACTGATGACATCACACCATCCATCATAGACGAGTATCTACATGATGAAAGGCTTAAATGTATGTCGAAGTTAGCATACAATCTGAATACCTGTTATCGGCCACATTTAAAAGACGTTAGACACTAAGACACTCATATCTGTATGGGAGCCCGACTTAAATATTTATTTTATTCTGTTTTTATTTGTTGATATAGCGGCAACAGAAATACATCATCTGTGGAAATTTCAACTGTCTAGCTATGACGGAACATAAGATACAGCCTGGTGACAGACAGTCAGACGGATCGTGGAGTCTTAGTAATAGGATCCCGTTTATACCCTTTGAATACGGAAATCTAAAAATTGTAATTCTCTTAAGATGCGCAATACATACCTAAAGCATAGTTTAAAAAAAAACAAATAACCGAACTGGTGACTATATTTGAAACTCCAAAATAAATTCTTAATTTCATTATTAAAACCCCAAAATGTCCTCCACAATAATCATAGAATTGATTTCACGCTCCCAGAGTCCTTTGATCTCCCCTTAATTATAATTGTTGTCACATGCATAAACCCTTAATAAGACCCTTGTAATATAATGTGTCCCAAGTGACCGTATCTCAGAGACATATGCTTTTAATTATCACGCTAGCTTTCACGGCTGCCTGAACACAGAGCTATTTTGTGTTCAATTTGGTTTTAGGGATTGCGTCTTGTCCTTGGGTTTTGGTTGTTAAAAACCTTGACAATGGATCATTCCTTTATAGCTTGTGTTATCTGATTATAATGGCCTTCCCAAGTCCTTCCCCAGATACTCTTTTCCCGCGCCGCCGGCGCCGCACAGTGGCCAATTTCGAGGAATTAGCGGTACGAAAATCATAATTCTCAAGTTGAAGGTAGGTTCAAAAAAATTACTTTAATCTGTTTAGTACCATCTTCTCCACAATACATATTGACAAAAAAGTCATTAAGCCAATACTTTGTGTGTTATGGTACGTCCAAGTTATTAGTTGAGCGAATAAGTTAACTATCTTTATTTTTATTGTGATTTCTGCTTAAAGTTAGTTACATTTTTTATGTTTTTTTTTCGTTCGTTGTGCTAAATAGTTATCGATTTGTAGGATTTGAAAAAAACAATTGTGAATTTTAATGTATGCATAGTAATATAAAGTACTAAACAGATTAAACTATTTTTTTTTAATCAATCCTCAACTTGAGAATTATGATTTTCGTTCCGTTAATTCCTCGAAACTGGCCACTGTGGGCCGTCTCAAAGCACTTCTCATGGTACGCGTCCATATTATCTCTCTACATCTTTCTGTACCGGCCTTGACAGATCATTCAAAGTGAAGGTTTTGTGAATGAAATCTTAAACGATGTTTTTTTACCAGAATGGTCCTACCAAGTGCTCTAAAGTTTTAAATAACATTTGCAGCAAAAACAATTCTTAGAATCTTCCAAAAAAGGTGGGCTCATTGATACTTCGTTATCTTAAAAACCTGCTATAATATTAACGAAGACCTTTATTTGCAAACGCCGAAACGTTACGAAATGCTACAAAAACCCGGAACTCCAAACACGAAGATAACAAAGAATGGAAGAATTTAAGTGCGAAGGGGTCACACACGCACTTACTTTAGGGGCCGAATCACCTGCTACCTGATCGACACATGACTAGCTTCACATTGGTTCGAAATTTTAAAACCGAATGTTTTTTTCTGTGTTTGGAACTTTGAATTTGGAATAACGTAAGGGTGCTTCTTTTGTTACCTGCGCCTGTTTCTGCATTTTGTTGTTGTCTATGATTTTGGAATCAAGTGATGCTTAGATTTTTGACATTTTCAAGAAACCCAATGTTTACGAGCTGAAATGACGCAGAAACTTCTATTATTAAAGTGAATTAATAACTGTATTTCGAATTTTCAATTAAAACTTTTGTATTCTATGGACGTTGACAAATGTCCAAATTGAGTGATTGTTGTTGCCACTGTAAATGCCTTTTCATTATTTAACTGAAAATAAAGTGCTTAGCGATCAATAAAGAGGTCGTTATGTTACGTGAGCTTGTTTACAGAGAAGTTAAGAATTTAAACCGATGTGGGTCAGCTACAGAAGCTTTATCGCGTTGTTCCATTTTTTTTGTGTAACGGTTTTTGATATCGGCAGAAATGTAACCGGCCTGTATTATTAAGAGGCTAAAGCTAGAAACAAATTATCGGACGCGGCTTACGGACGCGACTGACAGCCGCGACTTATAGAGTATCTAGGTAATGAATGTACATTACATTGTGCAAACTATCGGACGTAAGTCGCGGACGTGACCTTGGGCGTTCGGACGTCTGATAGAGATCTGGCAGCCGCGTCCCATACGACTGTGCACACATATCAGCCGCGGCTGTAAGTCGCGTCCGTCCGCGTTCCCAGCTTCACTTATACAGATTATTAAGATCGGTAAGGTGATAAGTTTTTATGACCTCTTGACGAAGACGATGTAGATGAATTTTCAAAAATCGAATAGAACTCTTGTGGTTCTGGACCCCGCGGTTTAGGAAATGTGTTGCCTGTCAGAGAATGAATGCATAAGATTTTTGTACATTTCTAGGTAGATTTTCATTATCTGTACACTCAGTATTTAATTTTTGTACGATGATAGGTGCGGAACTGTTGACTAGCAGCTAGGGCAAAAAATAACGAGTTATACTTAAATAATAACCGATAATTATATACTCACCTTTAAACCAGTTCCTTCTTTTAAAACAGGGCCTCGTGATCAATTAAATCAATTAAGTCTCAATAAATTCAATGCTGACAAATTGACTGCCAATATTACTTCCATACTCGTATGAATAGTAGTACTCCATTATAATAATGGCGATGATCGTTAAATTAAATTGTTTCCTTTTTTTAAATATTTGTAGTATGTCCGACAGGCCTTATCGAAGACAAATGAGGTTCTGTTGGTGAAGAAGGTTGACTTTATACGAAATTGAATATGGTAACTAACCTTCTTGGTCTGAAATTATTCGACGGGATGAAAATTAATAATTTGAAAATTAACTTGTCAAACTATAGCATGAGTATTTAGTATTAAATTAGAGTTTGATAAGTACACAACTTCAAATTCTTTTCAATTACTATTAGGTGGTACTTAAATTGGAACTAGAAATTAAAGTAAGCACATAAAAATATAGGTACAGTGTATTTTTCCTGACATTTATTTGCATATCAAACACGAGACGAAAATCACGAGTTATCTCATCAATCACACGAGTTTTGTAGGTATGTTACTATGTACTAAGTATGTGTTTACTACACTTTCTACAAATATCAAGAACACAAGAAAATTATTATCAAAAACTGCTGTAAGCAAGCTATAAAAAAATTACAGTAAACTGAATACTTATATCTATCATTATGAATTTACCTATTTGTTAACCAAATAAGCAAAATAAAGAAAAATACACTATCTAAAACTAGGCTTTTACGTAAAATAAATTCTAGCAAAAGACGTAAAACTTTGAAACCCTGTTCAATTAAAACTCGAATGCAATGCATTTCTAAAATAAAACACGAACGCGTTCGCTTGTTTCCCCGCTGAAAATCAAAGCTTGGTCCCGCAATTTCGAATTCAGAATAGTGCCGTTGCCTAGCTTCGCTCGACTGTTCCGCTGCCATAGACAAAAAAAGAGTCCACTACGACTATTCTGAATTGCACGTACGTTTCCGTTTTTTTTTTAAACTAAATTATTTCCGACAAACCGGTTCGCAGAAGTAGAACATTCTTGTTTTCTTGTGTGCAGTGTTTTTATCTAGAAAATAAATAAGCCTACCTAATATTTATTTGTGTTTAAATATTTTCGCTAAGCTACAAAAATGGTCACAAGGTCTGTGTTGTTATTCATGTATGTTATTGCAAATTTTACGTCCTATTAAGTACTAATATGAGATAGAACTTTGTCTCAGGTTACTTCTGCTTACATTGTTTTCACCTAGTTGCCAGAGGGGAGTTTTTGGCGGGATTTTTTCGCGTGAAGTTCAGCGGCTGTTAATATTATTTGCAAATTGATTTCTAGTGGCTATTGTGATATAAAATTGGTGTAGTTTTGTGTCTCAACTTTCTATGCAACTGGACCATATGTGAAAACATTGATAGAAGCGATCTCGAGATAGTGGAGCGGAGATTTTTATTGTAGTATTGACCTTCGCAAAGCTTATTGGGAAGGCTGACTCGATACAATTTGCTGCCAAATACTCCAAAAAACATAAGAACCTGTTACATCCGCATTCAAATGCATACCCATTTAAGTATCCGACTGAAAGACTTGTATCTATACTCATGAATAACAATTTAAAAAAAAAGTCGCCAGAACTTTTGTCTGATTATTTAGTTTCAAACTATGATATAAGAACCGCACACAACTTTAGCTAAGACAACATAATAATATGTAGTTTATATAGGTATTGAGGCAGTAACAATATGTGACAAATCTAAGATTCTAGATCTTATTGATAGCTGGAACTGAAGTATTCAAAGAAATTCTCAACACTATTGTATTGTTAAGAGGCAATCATAAAAGGCATACCAAGTATCAGTATTAATAGTTTTCAACAGTACCGTAGTGATGCGCTTTTTGAAGCATTGTAAATGCCTGATTACACCATTTTGACTTCAATAAGCTACCGCTAAGGCAACTTTTACAGTGCAGCAAATTATCATAATCCTTACAACATAATACTTTCACAAGTAGCAAACCATACCGGTTAATTTTACTTTTCTTTAATTTGTTAATTAAACCCGATTAAAAGCAATTTCATTAATGTAATGTGATGTTCCAAAAACCTCAATCGGAAATGCAGAGAATCATGTAACTTGCGCATAACAGTAGAAGTTACCTAACTTCTAATTATTATCTCGAACTCGTGGAGTTATGAGACATAGTTTAACCTCGTTCACTGGCAATGCCCAATAAATTAAAGGAATGATCGATTATGGCACAGTTGTCGGCACTCAACGCCGCTCGCGTGCTCTGCATCATCGCCGTAAATCAAGCCTCGGCACGAACATTGCGAAAGAATCAATACCCACCAAATGTAAAAACAATGCACCGTTTAAATTGAGCATTTCAAATGAACTTATCATTGTGTCCTTACGATTTATCTCAGAATTCACGTCACAACAAATCTGACTCGTGAAATGCGTATACCAAACAATCATATCTTATCAAATCAAATGATTGTGCAAATGAGAGCAGTTTATCAGGCGAGCGCGTCGCTCCGGCCGGGCAGCAGTAGCGAGGTCTCCGCGAGCAGCCGAGCAGCCCTACCATTACCACATTGTTGCAGGCCGCACTCGACACGCCGACGCCGCTCCGAGTGAACGTCGGGAAGGAAGCGACTCACGTAACTATCGTTAGTGAATAGAGTGCGCGTAGTCGATCGTGACGTGCAATGCCCAGGGCCCAGTGCGCCCCGCTACCCCTCGCAGGGCTATGGAGACCCTCCTCGACAAGTTCAAGAGGGAGCAAAGTGGCCTACGACGCTCCAGATCCGTCCGCGCTTCCCTACGACTGATCGGCAACCGCTGGCGGTCCAAGGACGAGGAAACAACTGATGATATTGACAAGATCAAGAGCAACGGAATCATTTTCGCGAAGCAGATCTGGACGGAGAAAGATTACGACGTAGGGTATACGGGTCTCGAAGGGACGTACAAACCAAAGACACCAGCCATGGCCAAGCGGAAGCCGGAGCCACCCAAGCAGAGGAAGAAAAGTGGAGACATCGATTTGAGTTTGAAGCCGCAGAGACCAAAGAAAGTGGAAAAGAAGTTCAGTGATTTGTTTTCGAATAAGAAACAAAAGAGTGTTTCTGCTAAGGACCTAATAGTGCCGGAGAAAATACCACCGAAAGCAGCGGCTATTCTACACATACATTCACCGGAGAATGACAAGGTGAAGAAGAAGTTGAAAGGGATGGGAAAATCTGAGTCAGCGAAGTCGATGTCAGAGTTGATGTCGCACAAGCGCGTGCGCAGGGGCTCGGAGAGTGACATGTGTCCGAACCAGTCGCGCGGCTGCGTCAACCCTGCGTTTGTGTACAGCACCCCGCCGAAGGACAGGAAGATGCCGATGTCACCCACCGCTTTCTTGAGTACGTATTTTAATATTTATTTTTCTTAACTGTCTTAACGACCGTTGCCGGCGCACTCTAAAATGAGACTAAAAGTTAAACAACTATCATGACAGTTCGTCAGTTTTCGTCTGCAGTCCTCACCCCTCTCCCTGTTTGCTCAAGATGTTGGAAAACTCATTGTGTGTCACAGTCCTCACAGTAATCAGCTGAAGTGTCACTAATTATACATTAGAGTACGTGCGGTGCACTTGTACTGTGATTAGGAGATATCACTTCAGTACCCAATGCTCAAACTAGTTTATGAGTATCACGTTTATGGACTTTCCGTCATTGTTGCATAACAATGTCGTACTTAGTTATTAACTAGCTTATGCTAGTGGCTTCGCCCGTGTGAATAGTGTTGTATAAACATAACACCGGGATAAAAAGTAGCCTATGTGCTATTCCAGACTATAATCTATCTCTGTGCCAAATTTCATCCAAATCCGTTTAGTCGTTTTTGCGTGAAAGAGTAACAAACATACATACCTTCATCCATCCTTCCTCATAACCTTTCGCATTTATAATATTAAGTAGGATAAGTTAGAAGTAACAAAATAGAAGAGATAACCCACAACACATAAAATAGAAGGGGTGACCACAAATCATCAAAATCATCATCATTTTAGACAAAAGACGTCACTGCTGAACATACTCCTCCCCCAGACTTCTGACCCCAAATAAACTGGAATAGTAGCCATTAGAAATAAGAAGACTTAGCTATTAGTTGAACCAGCTCTATCAACAAATTAGGTTCTTGAAATTATCTCAAAATTTTCTTTTACAATATAACAGTATCTTTCTCTACTAAACCCAAATTATCACGACTGACTGCCAAACTGTTAAAAAGGTTCTCAAAGCCAGAATTTAATGAAAAAATTCAGGAACCGTAGATTTTTTAGGTAGCCAAAATGAAAAAAAAAGGTTTTACCACGGAAAATTAAGCTCAGCGCGAAAAGAAGTCTCTTTTCGCGCTGAGCTTAATTAATAAATAAACTAGTAAACAACCTCAGAAGGTTTTATATTACGCACTTAGTACCTACATAAGTTAATTTAAATATATTAATATATCAATTATAAATAATCTTTTCTGTTGCAATTGCAAACTGAGCCATTGACGTCGAACGACGTCAAACTTGACCTGAATATTAAATCTTAAAAATCACTAACAAACATTCCATGGTGCCGTTGACATTTCGTTACGCGAGTTATACGGTACACCAATTATGTTTTATTATTTATTTCCGCGCTTTCGTAATTAATTTCACCAAAAATCTATGCGAAAACGTGCTTAAACGCTCCTTACAAAATCACTTCGCAACACTCAAATCGATTTAGACGAAAGTTTATACAGGGAATTATTCGAAGGTATCAACACTATTATTCTAAATCTTAGAATCGAAACTCGAATGCAATGTTTTAAGTAAATCGGTACAAATTGCAGTTTTCTTATCTTATCCGGACTAAGGCGCGGGCGAGGTGGTTTGGAATCTAAGCAAAAACAGTAATGCAAGACAGAAACCAAGTAGGTGTATCAATATCAAATTGTAACAGGTTCCGAGACAAGTCAACAACAGGTAATTCGTTTAATAATGTAACGCGCGTAAATGAGCAGCCATATTTGGTTGTTCTTTTTTCAAATCCAGCTAGAGCTGTCGGCAAACTGGCGGATTATTATCACTGTCGATACCGGAACAAAAAAATACATCATTTAAAAAGGTGCGTCTAAAAGTTTTCAACACACAAAACAAAATAAAGCTTAATGGCAATGTTTAAATTGCAATAATAAATACAATAAAATGAAATTACAACCATTTCTCTGAATTATTTAACTGTGGATTAACGGCCACAACTGAGCGAAAATAACTAATCTGGCTTTATAATTAAAATTAAACCGGAGATTAGTGGGATAATGGTTCAAATCTCTGTCTCGTTAGCCGGTGTTATCCGAAAGTAATTAAACAATAAACTTTGATCTTTGCGCTTCTCTTAAGATCACTTTAAGTACTTTTGAATGGTTTGCTCTTTAAATATTATTTTGAGTTCTTTGTGAATAGCCCATAGAGCTTGGAGTATTTTTAGGACAGGATAATAAAAACTATGTCATGAAATACCGAGTAAAAATCATTTATACAAAAAAAATTGATTGTTTTGAGGCTTTGTGACAGTATATAAGTATATTTTGTGTAATAAGAGATAGCTTAGCCTAGCTTAGCATTATATATTAGTAAGTTAGAGGTTAATAGATCTAATATTCTAGTTGAAGTTTTAAATAAAATCGACGGACGTACGGACGGTTCTACGCGATTTGGTTATGTTTGTGGTGACAGGATTGCCTACCGTTAACACCAATTAGTCGATTTCGTATTTCACTAAATAGCACCTTATTGTTTATCAACCAACGCTAGCTTTTAATTTGGAGCCCAACTAATCCACATTATGATTCACAATTACCAAATCCACATCGCATAAATGAATATTAAAACCGCAAAAACGTATCGATGAAATCGATTAGTCGGAGCGCAGCGCAACCCTACAATAAAAAAACAAACAATAATAAGGTCAATAAAAAAGCCACTTGTTTAAAATAGGAACGCATTTTCAAAGAACCAAGCAAAAGTTTGTGCAATGGCTATTGAAAATCGAACAACAGTCAACGGATGCGCCTCACAAAAAAAAAACGCCTGTAACAAAAATCGCACAGTTTTCTATAGCACGGAACGGAACTCGCTCGTTCAAACAAATGCGGCTGTTCTTTATTCTCGTGGATTGCTTAATCAACAGCCACCATAGAGGATAACATGGAGAAAAGAAGCAATCTACAGTCGATTCGTGGCAACCCCTTTACCTGCCCGAATATTCAGGTCAATTTAAAAAAGGAACATTTGTCTCGCATGAGTCGCGTCTTCAAAATGTTTTGGGCATTCAATAGTCTTATGAATTAATGACTAGATTCCATATCTGAAATAAGAATTTGAAATTGATTATCCAACAAACTCAACTTCTTCTGAAAACCTGTCAAACTTTAGAAATAAAGTAGGGTTTGACTCGTTCTTATGCCCGAAAATTCAATTCAGTAACCAGTCCCTAAGTATAGTTAAATGAAGGAACGCTGCCGTGCATGTGCGTTGTACCTTATCAAGTAAAAAACTCAGTTCGCCGTGAACGGATCATTAGGTTTGTTGTAAGTGCTAAAATTGAGTGTTTTTCGGTAGTAAACCATTATTACTTAACACCCGCATAACTAGGCAGTCATTAACTATTGTTTCGTAACCTATTATCTACATTTTCCTTACTTTATGTAGCAAGTTACTTGAAATACCTAGAATGAATACTAAAATACAAGAAAATACACATAAAATGGACGTATTTCACATTGGGCACCCGCTTTAACGGCGCCTGAGTTATTCCACATACGGCACCTATCGATATTTTCGCAGGAGTCATTAGTGAAATAATTTATTATTTAAAATTGTATTCCACATTTGGCACGGCAGTAGTTACTAGTGTTGGGAAGTTTATTTTCATAGGACATCAAAAACAAGATTTAGATTAAATTCAGTAGAGAGTTTAATAAAAATGATAAAAATACAACTTCCTATTTTGCTTTTTAGTTAGATGTTGAACTTATAAGCATTTATACCCAAACTACCAAGAGGCCAGAATCATGACGAAGTATTTGCGGACCTAGAATCATAAGCGGTCGAGACTAACGGAGTAAATCTCTACAGATTTTATTCGAATTTTTGATTTTGACGTCCTACAAAAATAAACGTCCCAACACTAATACCTACTGATCTTTATGTGCCAAATGTGGAATAAAATTTTAAATAATAAATTATTCCACTAATGCCACCTGTAAGAAATATCGATAGGTGCCGTATGTGGAATACCAATGCCGTTAAAACGTGTGCCACATGTGGAATACTTCATAAAAAGTTGTTAAAATACTCGTACGATAAAACTTTGTCTACCGACTAAGTTTGTACTAGAAAATGTTTTGGCTTTCTTCATAGGTAGGCACCTAAAAAAATTCTTACACATTATTTTTTTTTATATTGCTAAGCAAATACTCTCTATTTGTCACTGTTCTCAAATTTTTAAATTCAGCTAAGTCTAGTCTTCACTTCAAAGATTAAAAACCAAGAAATCTTGTCAAAAAAAATGCAATTCGCTATCAATATTCGTGTTATAAGAGCATTGGTCCTGATACGACAATCAAAGAAGACAGTGACTGATGTCCTTACTATTACGTTAGTAAATGTTTTTCCCCTGTATGTTGCAATTCCTTTAATAAATATGTAGTTGGTGTTTCCAACAATACATCATCATCTGCCTAGCCTTTTCCCAACTACATATATTGGTGTCGGCTTCCAGCCTTACCGGATTCAGCGGAGTATCAGTGTTTTACATGGAACGATTGCCTATCTGACCTCCACAACTATCTGGGTAACACGATACTTCTTGGCTAGACTGGTGCCAGAGCTCAGGCATCTGATTACTTACCCGTAACGTCTGTCAAAGATCTTCAAATGACAGCCGGGACCAACGGCTTAACGTGCTTGCCGAGGCACGGGGCAAACTCGGTATGTAAAGATGGTCACCCATTTACGGACCGACTTCGGCAAGCGTTGCTTAACCTTGAAGATCGACCCGTGCGGCTGTTATTATTTAGCTACGAGCTGTCACATGACTTCGAATTTTTGGTTCTAAGACATGCCGGTTTGCTTACGATGTTTTCCTTCACTGTTTTGAGAGCAGTGGTGATTAAATAATTTACACAAAGTAAAACGCCTATCTGTAAGTTACCAATTACTACTAACTTTTCTTAAAAATACACTTAAATTATTTGGATCATATTTAAGCCCGATATCTAATTCAATAATTTCAAATTGAGTATTTTCAAAACCTAATTTAGCATCTGCAATCTTTAACATTCAAATAGGATTTGCCACCAAATTCTCAATTCAGAAATAAGCCCCTAAGCACCTCAGTAAGACGCACATAAATTGAGACACTATCATTTAGGTACTACTAGCATTTCTTATGAGAATCACTCAAAATTTCTTATGAAAAGCACTCAAATATACAATCGTAGGAGACAGACAACTTGAGACGCTAGTATTAGCTTACTATCAGATGGAACTTAATAAGAAGCAAACATATTGGCATTACAATAATTATAATTAGATTATAATTAAATACTAACGAATGGCAGTATTAAAAACAAATAAACAGACACTTCCCATTTAAACATTCAAAAACGTGACGCAATTTCGGCGCTATCTGGATGACTTTTTTTTTAATGAAGTTTAATTTTACGAACACATTTGCGGATGCGAACTTAGTATTAATAAAAACAAATCATGAATTCAGCTTCCTTCCTATTGTTGGAGCCATCAATCAATTCCTCAATGTGGCAATATCCTCAAATATCTAACCACCTTACCACAATGAGCTTGGGTAGAATGCTTTAGTTCAGTGCCTTATTAATTATTTTGAAGATACATTTAGGTCATAACATACCCTAATCTTGTGACATAAATGTATATTTTACGAGGCTTCAAAGGAAAAGACATTAGAATACCATTTATTATTTATAAGCCTTGCCGAGATCCGGGCTAGACTGTTGATGCCAGCTACTATTAGATTTGTAGGGCATTGTTTTGCTCCCATCATCATCATTTCAGCCGAAAGACGTCCACTGCTGGACATAGGGCTCCCCCAGACGTCGCCACATTGACCGGTACCATGAGTCTCGCAACCTTAACCAGGTCATCGGTTATTGCTCCCATGATTGAAATAAATTTATAAACACAATTTTTTGTCGTCGTAAGCTAGCGTTTGATCACAATTTCACTTGATGGTTACCGATGATATGGTCCCCTCGACCATATCATCGGTATGCTTAAGTAACCTTCACTCTAAACTTAAATACTCCCAGTTTGTAGGTATCAGGCAACAAAGACTCCGGCATGGGCAAGGAATTCCACTCCATTGTGACATGAGCAGATTTTTTCATTTTTCCTCTCACAAAAACCTCCGAAAAATTTTATTCCACGGATAAAAGATATCTGTTACTGTAACGAAAATCAATAAATTTGGTAACTTATTTCAAAGTTGTTTGCGTTATTGGGAATTAAAATGCAAAAAAAAGACAAATAAATCTTTTACCTATTTCAAAAGACCACCAGAAGCTTTCCAAAAGTAAGAAGATAATTTAAAACAAGCATAAATGTGTACAAATGGTAGGCCTGATTCGACTACGAATTAATCTGTCTTACATTTTGCTGATATATCTAACAAAGAACCCATTGTTTTAGTTGTTCCCATACGAGTGAAAATGTTTGATTTTACACGTTATTATTATCGCCTATTAAACATTTTCTGGTGGGAGTGGTTAATAGTAGGCACAAGAACCATGATTATAAAACAATATTTTTTAGGGACACAAAAAATTGCGCTTGTCTACATTAAATATTGAGACAGATGTGTTTATGTCCCATGAATAAGAGACGATCTATCTTAAAAAGATGTTATAATGAAAAAATATGACAATAACTTTAAGCGATTCTTAAAAAACATTACGCCATATGACATAAAGAATGAAATTTGCAAAAACGAAAAACATTTGAAAATGGAAAGTTGGCACAAATATTTAAATTAAAATAATGAGGTTCAAACAATAGAGGATCAAAATACTTATCATTCATTGCATACTTGGATGTAATTTGGAAACATAATAACTCTTTACATAATAACTGAACTGACAATGGTCTGTGAGAATTTCGTACTAAGTAACAGTTATGAAATGTTATGAGGAAAGCTCAGACATTGACCTTTTCTTTGAGTCGTTTAGTGACTGACAAATTGCATCATGGCGTCTCTGTGGAAGCTTCTTTCTATAGGCTCAAGTGCGGATAGAGAGAGGGTACAACGGGGGCAATTGCTCCCACCCTGGGGCTTTACCAAGCTGGTATAGTATGAATGGTCAACAGAAAATCTATCTAGATCCAAGGCGGGGTGCTAAAATCTTCGAGCTCGCTTCGTTCGCTCTCACAAAGGACATTCTCTTTATCCTGATGCTTTTAAAGAATGGTCAAAACCTGAGCTATATCATCTATCTATGAAGTCCTCAAATTTTCATGAACCACAGTGTTTTGAAACCTCAGTAAATTTCAAACTAAAATTTCATCAAGAAATCTTCTGAAAAACTAAACCAAGGAGGTTATTAATACGGTCCGAAATGCAGAATTTTTTTTTTTTCAATGATTACCCCCCTAGAAAGCTATTTGCTCCCACCTGAACGAAAATCTCGGGCAAAGGCGCTTGCGCGCGAGGTCGAGCTAAATTATGACATAAAATTATTTAGAAATAAAAGGTATTGTCTTGAATGCATAATTAAACAAATATATTTAGACTTGTGCATCCCAAGAACCCTTTTTTTGCAAATATTTGCTATCCATTTTACTATACCTGAAAATAGTAAAAACAAAACTTAGTAAGGAACTCGAAAATGCAAGAAAACTCCAAGGCAAGGCAAGTTTTAGTTTACTGTAGAATTACGAGAAAACTTGTAAGCTTTACTTATTTAGGGGGTAAATTCGCATATTATTTTTATAACGTTAACTTTTCAAGTTTGTGTTAAGAGATTTATTCAGTCAATTTAGCAATTATTAATGTATAGGTACGCATTCGGTGATAACGGCAATTAACCTTTTTTTTTATTATTTCGTGGCTTGCGATTTTCCACTATCTCACCTGATGGTAAGCGATGATGTGGTCGACGATGGAGCATGCTTGCATAGAAGTAACCTATTCACTCTTAATCTTCGGCAAATTACTAATTTTAAAAGATCTTTATAAATTCATCAAGCCACCCGAAACTAGATCACAAAGTGGAATACTAATTCCGTATATTTCCAATTCAAATCACGCTTCGATTTGATTACTTTCTCTAAGATATTTTGTCATCTTCGCCGTCGGCGTCGCTAGAGATGAACTTCCGTCATATTACAAGAATCGAATAATTTATTTATTATTCGATTAACATAAATATTTATCGATGTTCTAGAAAAAATAGTGTCTTGGTTATGTTTGTTTGGTCGGATGTTATGTTTGGTTATGCTTATTTGACTTACATTTCATTTCTATAAATTAAATTAATGTTCTATAGAAAAGTTGTATGTAATAAAATTTGTTCCAAATAAAATAACTGTTATTGAAAAAAAATGAATGTCCCGCAAGTGGATTCAAATAAGAATCTTTTTAAACTAAAAAGCTTGCAAATGTACGCAGTACTAGAATATTAAAATCCTCTTAGTTAAGAAGAGTCCATTTGCGTTTGGCATCAGTGCTAAACTAATTTGAGAACTAAATTGAACTTCCACTCAACCTAGTTAGTGGGGTGTGGACTCACACAGGCTTTAAAGCCGAGAACACACTGGACTTTGACGAAAAAGTAGAAGACGCAAATGCATTTTCCGTCCGTGTAATAGTGGATAACGGTTTTTGCGGTGCAAGGCCAATAGACAATCTTTCTGATCTTAATCTTTTTTTTTTGCTTTCCCCTTTTTCTTTTTCATGTTATCAGTCAGAGGCTGCCAACACAGTTTATTGAACCTATTTTTTATAGCAGTGTTGACCTTCAGCTACGGTTACAAAACAAAAACATTTCATTCGATTTCTGGGTCGTTTTCCGAAACTATTCCCGTAAAAGTTTCGGTTCAAGCTTGGTTTGTCACTTTCAATAAATTAGTAATAGATAGTGCTTCAATGAAAGGCTAACCGATAGTGACACCGTACTATTTCACTTTAATTAATAATGGTCGCAAATAAAAGTTGAACTACACTGGCCTTCAAAACTTTGTACCACAATTTTAAAATTGTTATTTCTCCTAAACTATAGAAGTAAAAGTTTTGAATTAAAAAACGTTTTGTACAAAATTTCATCAACTTCCTTTGGAATTATAGTTTACATAAGTAAGGTTTTATACTTAAAAAAAGATAGAAACCAAAAAATAACCATTTTTAACTTACTGGCTAAAACTCAAAAAACATTTATAAGTATGTTTTACGCCTTTACATTTTAACAACTGGTACTGCCTCCTCGGGCTCTGAGTTTTTTAAGGTAAAAATGTTACTATCTATAATAAACTATAATATCAAAGGAAGTTGATGAAATTTTCTATGAAACGTTTTTTATTTCAAAATTCTCACTTCTAAAGTTTAGGAGAAATTGCAATTTCAAAAGTGTGGAACAAAATTCTGAAGGCTACTGTACAAAAATCTAATTACGCATTTCGCACTTAACTTTTTCGACAGACCCGCGTACTATTTCAATGAATAATGTTTGCATAAAAACTAATTAGTGTACGACTTTATGACTGTGTGTGTAGACACAGTTTTGAATGATGATGTCGCCAATTAAAAAGATCTAGATAGTCCGCACAATGACCAAACTCAGAATCGTGCGACCATCTCAGTTGCAACTATGATACTGCAATGGAGCGACATGCTAGAATTTATAACCTGCGGTCAGTTCTATTTTCAAAATATTTTTTTTTTGTGGCCAGTAAAGTGATTGGAACTCTTCGGTGTCGGTCAATTTCAACCAGTGTTTTATTCGGTTGTGTTCGGTTTAATGTTTTTGATTCCAATTAATACCTTGCGTTGTGTTATCGTTTATTTTTATTGAAGTGTTTGTTAGTGCCAACAATTAAGTTTTAAAAGGAGTGTTAACGTGTTATTTAATTGGTTTTTTGGGAAGCGAAATGCGAATTTTCATGCTTTCTCGGAAATTAGAAAATGGTTTTAGAGCGAAATGCTCAATTGCGTTCGTGAGTTATTTTTATTATAATGCTTGAAGTCGTTGTTACTCTGGACACTGAAGCTACGGAGATGCATCGAAAAATAACAGCTTCGATTTTTAAATGTTAAAAAGCTGTCAAGCGCAATCACTCTCACGACCGATGACCTCCCAGGGTTACCAGTTACCACCATAAACAATTCACTTGCGATAAGCAAAGGTCACAATACACAGCCTTCTCACACTCAGCCAATGATATTCAAATAAACAGATATGTTATAAGCGCGCGCATTGTGAAGACTCGAATAGAAGACAATTGTGTACTTTAGTCTTTAGTTTATGTCACGCATGGCGAAGAGCGATACGCTTTGTTGAAACAAAAATAAAATTAAAAAAATGCCATCGTGTGTATTTAGAAAGTGTACCAATTATAATACCAAATTACATAAAACAGAAGGGATCTCATACCATATGTAAATACGCAATATACCTAAATTTACTAATTTATTTCAATTTGTTTTCCTAATATTCTGATATTTGGAGGTTAGAAAAAGAAAAATACATTGGTGGTCAGAATAATGTTTGTTTACATTCACACGCAAGTGACAAACACTAGCTGTCTCTTTTTTTCTTGTTGTTTTTATCAAGCCATCCCTTTCGACTTGTAGTGAAATGTCAGATGAATGAAAAGTGTGTATGTGTGCTGCCGCTGCTGCGCGGAACACTTTTTTCAATTGTTTTGTGAGTGTATAACGTATCTGTTTATTTGAATATCATTGCACTCAGCATAATATTAATTTATTCGATTTATTCGACTGCTCGTTCCGCATCGTCGTTGTTCCATGATCCTTCCGCATTATGTCCAATATAAACGATTTACGATGCATCACTGTTGCTTTCATGCGGTTTTTAACGTGTTGGGTAATGGTTACCCACGCGATGCGTCGACGCACGTCAATGAAGACATGACTTAGGGTTGGCGAAGCTGGTCTTATGTAAATAGAGGTGGGAACTTGCTTGTCAACTTTTTTTTCGGTTTACTGATTTTTATGTCAGTTTTACTTTTGTTTAGACGAACTTTATTTATAATGTTACCTTTCGTTTTTCCATTACTTGCCCGTACTACATGACTTTGGCTCTTAAAGATAGGTACTGTGATTTTCTTTTAGTTTTCATGAAAAAGATTTACCTTAGTGCTTGCTTACTTTTCCAACGCGTCTATCGAAGATCCTGTCAACAGCCAGGCCAATTTCCGTTAAATGAAAAAATCTCCTCCCTATATTTTCTTAAAGAGAATTTACACGAGGGTAAAAGAAAATTTCTTCAAGCCTACGTAACTTAAAGGAAATAGATATACAGACATATCTTTGCCTAACCAGCGTATGTAGGACGAACTTTATTTATAATGTTACGGTTCCCAACCCTCGAATGATTGGAATTATTATGCATGTTACTTGGTACACAATCATGGGAACCTTTCACCTCGCTTCGTTCTGGGAGCTTGCTTCGTGAGGCTTTCCTTTGTTTTCGTTACGTTATACTCGTATTTGCGCTAGTTCGCTTTGTAGCGTAATATTTTGAGTACTCGTGTTTTAAATTAATAGTTGAGCGTGTAAATAGCTCTTGGGGTTCTATTATCCTACTATATCACACTAATATTATAAAGGCGAAAGTTTGTGAGTGTGTTTGTTGCTCTTTAACGCAAAAACTACAGGACGGTGATACTCTTTCACGCAAAAATTACAGGACGGGCCTGGATGAAATTTGGTACAGAGATAGATTATAGTCTAGAATAGCTTATAGAATATCTTTTTATCCCAGGAATATGTTCCCTCGGGATAATTTTCTACATTTACGAAGCCGCTGGTAGAAGCTATTGATAAATAAATACAAGTTAAATAGTCAAGAAACTTATTCTCTTTATTATTATTATTATTATATACTTTATTGTACACCAGTAAAGCCAGTATTGTCTGTGCCAGTAAAAAGATAAAAAAATATATTTAAAAAACTAGGTTTTTTTTAAGTCTCACTAGATATTTTGTATTCAAGTATCTAGGTAATTACTCTGATCTTTTAAAATTGCGACATCACTTTTAAGACTCTTGAATGTAATTTATTAATGAAGAGAAAGTTGACATGTCTTTGCAAAATAAGCTTTCGACTAATCACGATGAGTGATGACAAAAAGCAAAGAATTATCTACGTAAGCTGTATAAAAATATCTCTATTATAAAATTTTACAACATCATTCGTTGTTTATCTTCATAATAACTTTTAACCGCGGCTTTGCTCCTGCGGTCTGGTCCACATGATCTATGAATTTTGTTAGGATACAAATTGATTTGTCTATGGCATTTGGCCGACCCTAAGTAACATGGGATAAGGACGGGAAGATTATGGCACTTGGCGATAAGGTAACTTTCAAACAATTAAAGAATATTCATATTCTAGTCCTGCTCTATAACCACTAGGGCGCAAAAACAAGTGATATGCAAAACATTTTTGTTGGGCCTGCTGAAGACTATGAGTATATTTGTACTATATAAACTCAATTTAGTTTTATATCATGTAACTGCACAGTACACGTATGTGTAATTTGTACCAACTGTAAATCTACTATTTAATGTACCTATTTTGTCGTTCGTTGACTTGAATGTGCCCTGGCAGTTATGAGTGTGTCATTCTCTCTCAAATGTCTCTAATGGGGGCATATGTGTTGGATCATTCGGTTCCCTTCATAATGGTTGAGCTGAGTAGTTCCAATCCATGCGTCATATTCGTGAACGGGCGCCATCAGTCGGGACGGTTCATAACTTAGTTACCTCGGCCTGTTTTTAATTAATTATTGTATTTTTTCACTCTAGACGCTTTTACGTGCACGTCTTTTTACACATATGTATATATATATATGTAATTTTCCAACAAGAGTGGTGTAAACAAATACTTTTAGTTAAAACTTATTGATGAATAAAAGCTTTTTTACAAAAAAATACTACCGACTTCCAATTAACAAAACTACAAAGTGTAAAATAATTTTATTTTTGGAAGTCGGTGTCTTTGGTGGGTACCATTTTTTTTGCGTTATGGACACCGACTTCCAAAAATAAAATTATTTTACACTTTGTAGTTTTGTTAATTGGAAGTCGGTAGTATTTTTTTGTAAAAAAGTTTTTATTTTTCACTTTTTAGTTGTACCTCCCTAATAGGCAAGTAGTTACGTAAGGTACCTATAATACCAGAATAGATTACCCGAATATCATGAAACTGCACATAACCTGAAATGAAATGAAAGTGTAGCAAGGTGAACTCTACACATCTGCGTACCCCTTTAGAGCGTACTGGCGTGATGTTATGTTATGAAATGGTATAAAAAATGAACAAACATGCGTTTGCAGCAATCCCGAGAGATTTTCCGTTATTTATTGAAGAGTTCTGTTGTATATCTCCGAAGTTTTTCATCAGATCTTCAGCAAATTAAAATGGGACCAATTTCGGAATATACTCTTACAAACAAAAAATAATTTTCAAAATCAGTCCACAATTGACGGAGATATCGGTGAACATACATAAAAAAAAAAAAAAATACATACAAGAAGTCGAACATAGAACCTCCTCCTTTTTGTTAAGTCGGTTAAAAAGAGAGTGTCCGTGGAGTTTCTTTCACATTCTTCTCCATAGCGACCTACTGACGCTTGCGAATGTGCAACTAGCTTCATTTTTGTTTTTTGCCGCTGACAATTATTTAAAAGTAGATTTACCATAATGCTTTAGTTGAAATAAAGTATTTCGATTTTGATCACTCAAATGTCAGTCTGAAAATTCAATTTTAACAAAAAATAAAAGCATGACAATTAAATTTAAGGATAAAAACCTACCTGTTTTATTATTTAAAACTATTTATTCAAAGAAATCTCAAAATTGCACCAGACAGAACTTAAAATAAAAATATGTATACGTTTATCTTTTTAAAACCACCTTAGATTAAACATTTGCCTTATGACTTACGAGTTAATTTCGTCTGTAGCCACACTGACTAGGCCTCTTTCTGTAAAACCGTTGTTTGATAAGATAACACTCCGTATTTTTCCATAAATACTAATAACAGACAGAGATTACTCTTATTAGAATGCCACTTAGTAATTTCTTAATTATTTTGAAGACAAATAATGTTAAAACAAAATATTGCAATGGAATTTGTTGTATCAACATCCGATGTTATTTTGTTAAGCTTGTGTATGAATAATAAAAACAGTAATACTAATTAAAAGTACACGTAAATTTTAAAAACAATAGCTGGGAACTAGGGAACTACAGAAATTGCAAATACAAATACAGTTACATCTTCTTGGACCATATTCCGCTAAGTTATTAATACAAACATTTACCTCTTCTTTAGTTAGGTTTGAAACACGTAAATCGCGACAAAAATCTTCTTAACCCAGGTATAATTTTCACCATTAGAAAATCTATCTTAACCCAGGCAAAATTAATCGATTAGAAAATCTAAAATGCTTAAGTTAAATCAAGATACCGTATCTCGGTTTTCACTTTCCCAACGGTATCCGGTCCTTTGCTCATTTTGATTTGAACCCCGATTAGCTGGTAAACTCTCCTTAGTCTGGTGGCCTTGTGGGAGAAATGATTGTTGAAGATTGTAGATTCCCAGAACAGGCAAAAACAGTTGTTTTGTTTTTCCCATTTGGATTAAGTCAGTAGCAGCAAAGAGTTTGAAAGTTGAAGAGTTGGTGCTGTGACACCCTCCTTACCTCGGAAAGCACCTAAAGCTAGGTCCTGAATCCTGATGTCTTACCAGTCGTGTCAAATTGCTTGCTCATGAGACTATAACAGTAAAAGATCAGAAAGTGCACCAATGTACACATTTTTACACTCATAATAACTTCTACGTAATTTTCGGTATGGGCACGCCCGGCGCAATAATTCTTAAACCTTGTTTGAACTTTTTTTTACTATTCTTCTCTGTAACTTTGTGATTGTTGTTGTTGTGTTGTGTCTATGTCGAATATTTTTTTTCTATTCTATTCTACGTACTTGGCTTATACCCGTCGAGATTGACCACCGTGACCAAAATTCGATCGAGAGGATTTTTATATTAAAACGACCTTTGCAGCCCTGTTCAATGTTATATTCTATGACATTGAAGTGCATGTGAGCTTTTTATTATTCCGACACGTCTCATGTCACCTTGTATATTCGATTTGTAATCGATATAGAATTCGACAGCTAATCGTAATGCGCCAGGTGCTTGATAAGGCCATTGGGCGTTACCTCGGATGTACCTTGGGGCTTTCCTTTAGGCGCTAAACGTTTTTGCCGAAGTTATCTGTATTAGCTTGTATGTTTGTAACTGCTTATTTGTTGAAGTTACCTGTCTTGGCTTAGGTGTCTAGTGATTTCTGTACCGTACGGTATAACGTTTACGGTAACTAATTGCTAACTATTTCCTGTAATAGGATACTATATCATTAAAATCAGCCTGGAAAGATCCACTGCTCCTCTATAGGCCTCCTTTTCTCTCGGTTATGCGATTCCTTATTCTATGCTCTATACCAATAATATATAGAGGAAAGATTTTTTTGTTTGTACCGAATAGGCTCTCCGAAACCTATTCGGTATTGAAATTTCACCTATTGAAAGCTACATTATGCCCGAGTAACATTGGCTATAATTTTGACGGGATCGAAGCCGCGGGGTCAGCTAGTTTATTATATTCTTTAATAGATTGCATGTAGCAGAGATGAGAATGTTTAGATGATATGTGGAGTGGCGAGAAAAGATAAAGTGAGAAATGAGTACCTATATTAGAGGAAGTTTGAAAGTGGCACCAGTGACAGAAAAGTTGAAAGGAAACCATTTATGCTGGTATAAATGTGATGAGGAGGGATGAAACGCATCTTACTAAAAGAGTGAATATTAATGTGGATGGAAGAGGGAGGGGACGGCTAAAGAAAAGATGGATGGACAGCGTGAGGAGTGATATTAAAGAAAAGGGAGTCAGTGAAAGCGTGACAGAAGACAAAACGGTATGTAAGAAGAAAACGTGTTGCGCCGACCCCAAGTAACAAGTGATAAGGGCAGGAAGATGATGATTGTACACCACAAAAAATATATGTACAGGACAAACATTTTTAAAAGCAAGTGTACAATGGGCAGTCTTATCGCACAGGGCAATTTCTTACAAACAACCTTTGGATGGACTGAACGATAGATAAACCACGTTTCCTGAGACTGGATTATTCAATCCCGCTGGAGGAATACCTGGATACTCACTCGAAAAACAAATGTTAAGCAATTTTAAACTAGACCATTTAATAATTTACCAATAGCCGAAGGCGTGAATGTTGATACAATACCAATCAATCAAAAACTATTAATCGTCTGTTGAAAGCTTCTCATAATAAAATTCGCGTTAATCAAGTCCTTATATGGATCGCTTGCCTTTCCATCCTATCTACGCTCCAAAAGTTGAAAGGTACAAAATATAACATGTTGGTATATAATCTGTTCGACATTGAGTTAATCATGTACATTGTTATTAAGGTTAACCTTTTCTGTCGGCTGTTCGTGGGTAGTTTGATAAATTGTCTGAACGAATGTAGGTAGGTCGATCGGAAGTCCTAAATAAGAATGTTTTTGCGTAACCTGATTTGTTAGTTTGCGTCAAATATTGATCACTTTTTGCGCTATTTCTTGAAGGTTTGGTTAATCATTAGGTCACAGTTGCGCTAAGAATAAGATCTCAGAAGAATCATATATTGTTTTTATGTTGACATAATTTGATTAGGAACTGTAAATTTGATTTCAATCTCAGAAACTATGATAGCACACTCAATTGTTTGAAGCATTTTAATGAATCAACACTCATTCTATTTCGAAAAATGTTTTAAAAATCAATGTTTATATCCCTGTTCAGATAAAATAAGAAAGACTTCTTACAACTAACAATATCATACCATATTTTATTATGTGTCCAATTTTTTTCAACCCAAATTATGTTTTTGTTTCTTTTTGTTCATATTTCCCCTTTTTCCCTTAGAGCTGCAGTACGGCGCGCTGCTCGAGGGGTGCGGGGGGGAGTTGCCGTCGCTGAGTGCGTGCGCTCCCCACCCCCCGCACCTCGACAAGGCAACTCGGCGGCAACAGAAGGATGCGCGCGCGCAACAAGACAAAATCGCACAAGTTAACATACATTTACACGGTATTTTTTTTTCGTTTTTTATATTTTTTTTGTTTTTTTCTTTAATATGTTGTATATCTTATGTATCCGTTATTGTCAGGATACAATAAATATTTTAAATTTTGTTTATTAATTCCTTTAATATCTACTTTTTGTGTATATACTGTTTAAACTGATACACTTCTGTGTTTAATATTTTAATTTAAAGTTTGTTTTATTTATCAGTTTATCTTATTTTCGACATAATACAACATACTTACACTTAATACCTACATACACCTATTCATAATCGTCTATTTCAAAACTGTCTGTTACAATTCTGCCGTAAAATCATATCTTTTTCATATTATCATCTTCTTCGTCTATTTCTTCTATCTGTTAGCGGCTGTTTAGTTTATTCAGGTCTTCAAAATTTGCGGAACATAACAAACCTCTTATTGTTCTTTCATCTTCTTTAACTAGCAGGTTTTCTCTTAACAAAATTACAGCTGCCTCATCTTCTACTGTTTATATTTAAGCTATCAACTCATCAGTAGTTCTTTAAAATGAATCTTAGTTCTGTTTCTTCAGATCATCAAAATATGCCAAACGATATAATACTTCAAATTTTTCTTCCATCATCTTCAACAGGTTTTCTATTCAGAAAATCCTGTTACCTCCTCTTGTACTGATTAAATCTAAGCTATCAACTGATCAGTAGTTCTTTAAAGTGAATCTTAGTTCTGTTTGTTACAGCTCTGTTTGCTGCCGTCGAACATGGCTACCTCGACAAGGCGCGAAACATTCTGGAGTCCACCGACGTCGACGTTAACAGGTTTGTGATTCATTTGCCTTATAATTATACCTTTTACTGCATAAATTGTATTGAAACAATAAATGAAAAAAAAAAAAAAAAAAAAATGTTATCAACGATTTTCTATAATTTGATAAATTTACGTTTAACAAATCAATAGATAGATTTGAAGTGATTCACACAAAAAACCTAAGCCTATTGATAAGACAAATCAAATCGCGGTCACCCACTCAACTTATTGGAAAATTCGACGTTCATCAAACAGAAATCATATTGAAAAACCCGCTGATTCTAACCCAGCATCACTCATCTTAGATAGCGGACTCGTTGAAAAGAACACACGTTTCGAAATTCAAGCCGCGTAACAGTTCCGACTTCCAAGCGATAAATACGAGTATTCTAAACAATATAAACTCCGGAACGGAACTGGTACGATATAACAAAGAACAAGTATACTTGAGACAACTGTTACGGTCGATACTGCAAATAAAATGCATCCCGTGGGATTTATCGTCCGTCCGACTGTTGAAGTAGGTACTAAAGAACATTTCTCGAGCTCAAACACCTGGATTTGTCAGGAAACAAACGATGCAACTGTTTACACATTCAACCTTTGTGTTCAAAGTGGATCACTTATGGTTTTATTGGGCTTGAAGCTATTCTGAGATTTGGCTTGAAGGGTTTGGAATCACAAGTCGAAAAGGTTCAATTACCATTTCCATATGTAAAGTCCACTGAATAGTCAAGAAATCTGTTAGGGAAGTAAATTAGACAAAAAGACAGATATGTTTAATTGTTGTGCATCAATATCTTAACAAAACCCATTTAAATAGCCAATTAATTGTCCCACAGAAAGTCGAAATTTTAGATTTGTAAGGTAAATAATAGTATCAAGCTCCTAACACTATTGTATGATATAAAAAAAGAGTAGTATTTTAAAAAGGGCCCGCTGGCTGGACGGTGGTTAAATAACGAATATCTTCTGAAATGAATGCTCACAGAATGTCGAAATTTTGGATTTGTATGCTACATAATAGTATGAAGCTCCTAATACTATTGTATGATATAAAAGAATAGTATTTTAAAAAGGGCCCGCTGGCTGGACGTTTGTTTAAATAACGAATATCTTCTGAAGTAAAGCTCACAGAAAGTCAAAATTTTGGATTTGTATGCTACATAATAGTATCAAGCTCCTAATACTATTGTATGATATAAAATATTAGTATTTAAAATGGGGCCCACTGGCTGGACATTTCTTTAAAAAACGAATATCTTCTGAAATATTCACAGAAAGTCGAAATTTTGAATTTGTAAGGAACATAATAATTTCTAACTCCGATCACTATTGGGTGATCTGAAAGTATAATAATAATAAAAATAATCTTAAGGGGCCCGCTAGCTAGAAACTTCATAAAAACGTCACTCAATCCAAAACTGTCGAGGTACAAAATGTATCTTATTTATTTTCTTAAGGTAATGTCTTTGTGAAAAGCTATCACCTGTTGATAAATCTCGTTGGGGCCTGCCAGATAGACTCACACTAAATTAGTTTCCTTGAATTGTGGAAGCATTGACAATTTGGTATAACGACTTTGGTATACATTTGATTTCGATTCTCAACAAATTTAAGTCTCATTCATTATGTTTGATTTATCTTGTAAAGCAATTTAACCACGATCGCTGACATAGGCGGTTTCACTTACCCAACGTAAACTTAATAAATGAAGTTAAGCAACTTTTCCTTGATATTGCTAGACAAAGCCCTCTTTCAGTAAAGCACTTAACAAAAGTTAATCATGATATCCTTTTGCATCCCTCTCTAAGGTATTAACTCGTTACGAATATGTGATTAGATATGCCCAGTTTGGAGTTAAGTAAATAATGAGATTGATCTTTAAAATTGTTTTAGAAACCCTTTTTACTTCCGAAACTACAACATACAATGTAAGGATTTTCTGAAGTAAATTGTCCTTTTGGAAATTTACGAGCCTTACGGCGGTTACGCACTTCATCCGATCCGAGTCCGTCGTCGTCCGATTCAAAATCTTCTAAATTATGACGGATAGACTTCGTATGTATTGCGTAAACTTCCCTATTATATATAGCTATTTTGGAACCGAAACTTCTCGGATTCGGATCGGATGTAGTGCGTATAGTCCTCGCCAAACTTCTTGGCCGCCCTGAAGTTATTATTGCACTAATTTATAAAATCTTTAAGTTAGGTATATCATTCGTTCAAGCACTGATTCTCGAATTCTTAATTCAAACTTATAATTAATAATTTGAATTTAGAATCTATATTTTTTTAATTTACGGTCGCTCACTTTTTATTTATTTTCAGCCTCAATGCAGACGGCCTGTCACCTCTGGATGTGGCGGTGCTTGCAACTAACAGACAACTTGCCAAAATGCTCATGGAATTCGGAGCCAAAGAAGGAACACAGTGTAAGTCATATATTCTATATATTTTATTCTTTACTGTTATCGTTAAACAAATGGTTTGTTTTCAATGTCTCTGAATCTTGCAAAACAAGAAGCTGAATATTGTTTGCTCGGTTATTTGCACTCAAATAAGTGGGGTTTTCTGTGTCTTTGAGAATATAAATTTTATTACGTATTAGAATCTTGTCTTCTTCTAGTTTGTTTAAGTTTGAATTTTGGTCCGACCGCTATTGGCTTCGTAGTCGTGAAGGTGCAGGTGGTTGTGCTAGGCAGACAAGCAGATATTGCATGTCCTGTGAAGGAGCTCCGCATTAACACTATGTTTGGGATAGGTTAAGGATACCCCATTTGCCAAGATTGTTTCTTCATCGGCCAGCTTGAGCCCGCGTTCGGTTCAGAGACTTCCAGATTGGCTACGGCAGTATAAATTGTTTCGGTCAGTTTAACAGTGTCAATAACCGGTTCCAAAGGTAATAACCGTTGATCAAAACACGTGAATCACTTCAGAATCGGGTTGCTGGTAGAGATTGCAGGTTGCTGATCTAATCAGATTCTGATCAAGTGTGTTCTCACTGCCGGAATTATCTGATAACAGCCAAGCCTCGTGATAACCTTGCTATTAAACCTTTTTTATTTTCTTTTTATTTGTGTGAGAGTTAATGTTTGTCATTTGTTTTTAATAGCTTCGGTTTCTTGCGGGGATTACTTTTATAACTTTCTTCCCTTCGTCAGTATTTAATTATATGTTGTCAAATGACTTTATAAACGGAAAAATCCTTTGCGGAAAAAAAATGGTAGTAACCTCTACAATTTTAGCCACCTAACAAACTGTATGTTTTCTTCAATATCGAAAAGGAAAACTATTACATCAGCAGAAACAGTTTTCTGCGCTACTCGTTTCATAAAAATCAGAATATGAAAAATCAAATAACCGTATCAACCAGAGCATCCAAGCAAATGCACAATAAAAAGATCCCTCTAACCCTCCACTGAACTCATACATTTTCAATTTCTGAAACTACTTATACTAGGAGGAATCTACCTTCTTTCTTCATTGAAAAATTATGGATTATTATTATTCCGCCGTCATTCCATCTCATATTTTCGGGCCCTCAGGTATTTTTATAATTTGCATTCCTAACGTACGCGAGAAATATAAGGGCTTCAAGAAATGTGCTTTGGTGCAAAGAATAATTTTCAAACGGAATTTTTTCGCGGAATACTGTGCGTAGACTTGAATCTGGGGAGAAGTAAAAGAAAATTCAAGGACTTTTTCGCTGATAAAGCATTTAACAAAAGCGTGTTCTATAACTCGAACCAAAATCATGATGATGATGAAAAATAGCATGATATATGAACATAAAAAACAGTTATTAAGTTTAAAAGTAAACCAGAATACGGTGAAATTGTCCATGAATGTGGTAACGTAACTGAATAGGCACGCAATGAGTACAAATGCACCAACGAGTACCTGCAAAGCATATAAATGTCACTGAAACACAATAGCGATGGAACTGCAAAATGCTAATACAGTTAACAATTACACATGCTGGTGCCAGTTGCAATGTTCATGGAAACAGGTTGGCAAATAAATAGTGATTTCATGGAAGTAGATATGCAGTATCTGGAAGAGTATATGTCACCAGTTTCAGTACAAGTTCGGCTAGCTTAGTCGAACTTTCCGTGGTACGGCTTAAAAAGCTTCTTCGTCTTCGTCTTTTCGTGTGAGGATGTGATCACCTCTGGTGTCAGAGTTAATTAAGCCACCTCTGGGAACCCCACAGGCCTCTGTCTTGGCTATTTCAGACTTCCATTAACTATATAAGTCCAGGTTTCCTCTATAGTTCGCTGATGGGTGTCAACAGCTCTCTTGCAAACATAGGAACGGTGTCCGTTATGCGGTTGGCCTATTACCTGACAAGTTTGGTTAGATGCTAACCCCAGCATCATTTGGAAAAGGATAGGCAGAATGAATGGCAGTCTTAAAGAAGAACGAAAATATTTTTTCCCAACAAGCTTGCACTATCTTTGACCATATAATCGCTTGCTTTTAGGTGAGACAGTGATCAAAAGCGAGCATACGTCTTATGCAAAATTTACGTCCGGGTGTCTATTTAGCAGCCCAAAGCACGTAGATGCATGCACGAAGTTTTCGTGTTATGTTACTGTTGATTAATTGATTATCAGAACTTCAAGCGTAACCCTACAATATGCGGTATATGTAATGTATAGCTAAACCAGAGCCATATAGGGTTGTCGCTAATCCGGTTCTGAGCCACTGCTAATTATACTCAAGCGATTATAAACGCATCTGTGATTGTAGATAAAACTGGCTTCATTTTATTTCTTTTATTTGTTTTCTCATGGTCCGTAAATAAATTGAAGATATTTCGTCCTGATACGATCTCCAGTCGCGTCTGGCAAATTGAAGACGATCGGCTTGGAATAAGATTTGTATGATAGGGAACCTAAATTCGATCAATCTTGTTTAACTTCGTTGTTTATCTGTGACTGTGAGGCGGTAGACATCTAATAAAATGTGACTATTACTAAATATAATAGAAAATTGTAAAATCTATACTAATATTAAAAAGAGGTAAAGTTTGTGACGCTGTAAGGGGTAATCTCTGGATTTACGGAACCGATTTTGAAAATTCTTTCACCAGTTGAAAGCTACATTATTCCTGAGTGCCTATAATGTATTAACAAAAAACATAGAGATCCTTATGAAAATTGCAATAATGTAACCCAAGGTAGCAAAATGTTGCCTATAAAATTCATTCTGTGGCGTGCGCTGTGAAAACTATTGATGATAGATAAAAATTAGTTGGTAGGTAGGGTGGGTAGGGTAGGCAGGATAGGCAGGGTAGGTAGCCGGGTGACGGGGGCGAAGCCCCGAGGGTCAGCTAGTAGAAAATAAAAACTGATAATTCTTTTTGGCTTATCGCTGCAGCAAAAACAAGTTTTAAAATGTTCAACTATCGCAATTTTAGTTGCAGTTGGTAGGTAGGTACTTTAATATTAGTTTATGATTTACCTGATAGGCAATGCTTCCCACTGTCAAAAAACTCCTAGTACACCCCACAAAAAGCTAGCCAGTCGGCTATTTCTTTTCCATTTTCTTGCGATCGGCTTCTCAAGCCATTAGCAGATGCGTTCTGTGCATATTTTTGCTTCGAGTAGGGTCCTCCAGTGAGAGCCTACCCTCTACTTGCTACTTGACTAAAGCAAGGTATGTCCCATATGTACTGTCTTTTCAGTCGACGGTGTAACGGTAGCTCTCACTCTGCTATTTAAAACTTTTTAAGTGCCTGTAATTTACTCCCTAGGGATTTTCAAAGTAAATTACCAGCTAACCATTCGGGCAAAGTTAAATCAAATGCTGTTTAATACAGTGACTGTCTAACATACCCCACCACGGACGGACATCCGTCCATCACAATCTGACCACACTTGGCAGCCCTGTCTCGCACAGCCTAGTTGTCTCTACTGACGTGCATGCAATTGTTACGTCGCGTGACGTTAGGCACGACCATATCCACAGTTATGTCACGAAATGTGGACTAAAATGTGCATTTAACAGCATTTACTATGTAATTGCCGTTTAAGACCTTGTTACTGGAGGCTTAGATTCAAAATACTCTGAAAGATTTTAAGATTTTAGAGCCGCATACAATGGTATCGTGTTATTTGAATTTAGAACGTCATAATTGGGCAAGAATTTTGAACTGCTATTTGGGATATTATTATTCGATTGTGCGCGCAGCACCGCGATCTATTTAATAGAAGATTTGAATATACCTATATAAACTGTGAATTGCCGCGGTCGCCAACTGTTCCCCTTAAGCCCCTTAAGCAATAGGGTTGAAAAAGGATAAACCTGTTACTTTCTCAGGTGCATCCACGGGAAGTAAAGAAACATATTATTATTCTAGAATATAAGTTATTAGTCCCCTGCCACCTAAATACAGCTTTTCCCAATTTTTGGCACACATTTTAGTCTTTGCATTCTTACCATCTATTCAGCTGCTATTTCTGGGTATATAAAATATAATACTCTTAATTACTACCTGATATTTCAGTAATTTTAGCCTTCTAGATTTACCGTGAGTTTAATTGACAAATATTTCCCTGCCAATTTCCTGCAATAATCGGTCACAATAACCCTCACTATCTACCACTTATCTCATCGGTAGATAACTTTACTGTTTTCATATTGTGGGCGTGATTTGTTTTTTCTGGTAGTTGGTATCATACACTTCGATTGACGTAGAATCAGAAGTCTAGCTACGTCATCAGGCGTTAGAAGATTGGTTGTTAGCTTTATCCATCAGTCTGTTTCATTGTCTTTACAGGAACTGGTCAGGAATTCAACTCTTCTTTCAATGTGATTTCAAGATCTGCCTATAACCTTATAGGCAGATCTTGACATCGCCCTCAATTTTGGCCTCAGTAAAGATCCTAATATATCTATCATATCTATCCAACTCTTCTTTCAATGTGATGTCAAGATCTGCCTATAACATTATATGCAGATCTTGACATCGCCCTCAATCTTAGCCTCAGTAAAGCTCCTAATCTACCTATCATATCTATCCAACTCTTCTTTCAATGTGATGTCAAGATCTGCCTGTAACCTTATAGGCAGATCTTGACATCGACCTCAATCTTGGCCTCAGTAAAGCTCCTAATCTACCTATCATATCTCTCCAACTCTTCTTTCAATGCGATGTCAAGATCTGCCTATAACCTTATAGTCAGATCTGGACATCGCCCTCAATCTTGGCCTCAGTAAAGCTCCTAATCACACTTGTAGCCTTTTATATGAAACCAGAGAAATCTGTCATCCGACCGATATATCCACACATGACATACATGTGTATTTAAGTCGCGAACGACAATACGCGAAGCACCCTCACATGTCAATACCACTTTTTATTTACGGACGAGAGATAGGAAATAGGAAAGAACAAAAAAGTAATACAAATACCCGGATCTCATTCGGATGGCCGCGGGGGAAACTTCGCGACCCGAGCACGGCCGAGAACACCCGAAGTTTAACGATCTATTTGGGACATGCGAGTGACCCGGCTAACTTTTGAACTGGGATTGGAACATGCGTTTGTTAGGTCTGATAAACCGCAACTTCCAAGACGTTGTTGGGTTCTCCTACGTCTTTTCTATTTTTGGTTTTGTCCATATTTTCAACCGAAAAATTGGTATTTTATATTCCTTCCACCAACACAAAGATGGCGCTCAATTTTACAAGAAGGCTTGTCCATCGTAAATAGTTTTTTTTTTAACCCATCGGCACAAGTTTTCTGCGGTATAGGTATCTTAAGTAACATGACAAAATAATAAGGCTAGTTGGTACTACAGTACCAACACCCCACCCCACCAATGCCCCACTGTAATACATTACAGTGGGGTATTACTCCTCATTACTATGACCCTTAAGGCAACAAAAAGTTAACACTAAGATGTTACAAACATAGGCTCCTTAAGAAGAGAAATAAAAAAATCTTAAACAATAAAAATACTTTAGCCTCATTTTGTTCCCACGAATAGCAAGGGAAACTATGTCCACGCTCTACAGAGCCCCGCTTGTAGAGGTAAGGCTGGATAGTGCCTGGGGGCGCCCGGTCCCAGACAGCAGGCCCATAACCGGCGTGTGTGTATGACTAGATGTATGAATGTGTGTGAAGCAAAAGAAGTATGTAAGGATCGTAGCAGGTGGCGTTCTGTAGTTTCTGCCTACCCCCATGGGAAAAAGGCGTGAGTTTATGTATGTATGTATGTAATAAAAATACTTAAGGCGGTACCCTGACCAAAAAATCAGCATGAGATATGAGCATTCCTATTGGCCTAGCGGCACTGGTGGCGCATGAAACGCCCAGATTTTAGAATAAAATCTTTATAAAATCGAATTTTAGTCTGTTGAAAAAAAAAATACGACAAAAATGTTCGTTATTTAATTGTCTATCCATTAGTGTTAGTACAAAAAATAATTAATGAACACTTTACGAGGAGATGCATGCTATCAATAATGATTTCTCATTTTTATGTTTTTTTTGGAAAGAGAATAGTGAAACATGTTCCTCTTTAAAAAAAAGTATACGACCATTATAGAATCAATAATATGTAGAAATTTAAGTAATGTATTTTTATTAGTTAATATTTATTTTTTAAAAACGAGTTAGCTAGCGCGTCGTTTTGCTCGGGGTACCGCCTTAACACATTGGCATAGGTCATCGGTTTTGGCATAGGTGGCTAGCTATATTGATTCGGGATTTGATTTGCTAGAAAATAAGTAGACCATAAATGCAGAAAGAATAACGAAGGCGTATTGGCAAAAACAGATTCGGAAATTATAAAATCCACAAGCTGCCAAATAAATAAAAAATATGTTTTATAATAACCGACTCACCAAAAACAAGCTTTTCATTGGCAGCAGAGTTCTCAGCTTGTTAGCTAAAAAACCCTTGACCGGTGAAAATTGGGAGTGTACCGAAAATTGGGAAAATTGCCAGAAAGCGTATGAGAGGTTTCCTTATAGGGGATGTATTCTCGCCAATATAAAAATGCATTGCATGATATTGGTTTCAGAAGCGTCGATGCGGACCACGGACACTTTCGCTGGTATCTCCAATATATTATTGCGAATGGGTTTTGCTTTTGAAATATACGAGACGAAATATTTTCAGTGGCAAAATTATAGCACAACATTTTTTGGACTACATTACATTGACACAGGCACAAGCAACTTATGTCTTTATTTGAATTAATTTTATAAAGAGGTCAAATTATTATTTTGGTTCTATTAGGAAATCTGATTAAAAGCTACACTAAATCAATCCCGGAAAATACACGATTCCTGTGCAATTTGGTATTATACAGGAATATGAATAGTTTTTAATATTTTTTATATATCACTTTTATATTTTTGGAAGTTTTTGTGACCATAGTACATACTACATAGAAGTATAAAAATTTAAATGTAGTTTTCTGATGATATATAGTCGGTAATGTCAAAGAAGGTACTTCAATCGTTGTTTGATGACTCTTTCCGATAATAGCAACTCTCAAGTACCCTTCTGCCGTGGTATAACTAAAATGCCGTTATCCGACATTTGGTCGATTTTTTACTCTTGATGCTATATTATTGAGACAAAAGATATCTATTGATCGATATATATTTTATTTAAATCGACCAGATGTCAGATAACGGCATTTTAGTTATACCACGGCAGCCTTGTCCTCTTAACATTCTATACCGTGTAGTTTACAAGCAGAGTCTGATATTTTATCAAATCCTCAAAGTACTGCACCGGTTGCAGTTGCATAGGTTACGTACCCTGTATCAAATTTTGTTGGCTGGATGCACTTTTAAAGTGTCATGCGCATTTGTAATCATATTTTAATAGATTTGTCAATTGTGAGTGCGCCCAGAGCGCACAAGCGCGAGTGTATTTAATAAGACGTATTCCACATTGGGCACCCGTATTAACGGCACCTTAGGTAATCCACATACGGCACCTATCGATATTTTTTGCAGGTGCCATTATTGGAATAATTTATTATTTAAAATTTTATTCCACATTTGGCACGTCGTTACGTCAGTAGGTACTCGTGTTGAGACGTCAAAATTAAAAACTCGATTAAAATCTGTAGATGTTGGTAGTACATAGTAAAGACTAAATTAAGTACCAGGAGATCATAATCATGAGGCAGTATTACCGAGACTGGAATCATGAGATGTAAAAAGAGTACCGGCAGATAACGCACAAAACGTTTTGGGGACACTTTCATTATGCGTACAGCTAAGGAGTGGAATTCCCTGCCGGAGTCTGTGTTTCCCGATAGCTACAATCTTGGGGTCTTTAAGTCAAGAGTGAATAGGTTTTTTCTAGGCAAGCGTGCTTCACCGTCGACCACATCATCGCTTACCATCAGGTGAGATAGTGGTCAAGCGCAAGCCTATTGACGATAAAAAAAAAAAAAAAAAAAAAAAAAAAAGATTTTAGATTCAGACATCCTGGTACTCCCTTAGTTTCTACCGCTTAGGATTAGGCCCGCAAATACTTCTTCATGATTCTGGCCGCCTATAGTTTGGGTATAAATGCTCATGTTCAACATCTAACTAAAAAAGCAAAAGAGGAAGTTATAATTTTATCAAGTTATTAAACTTTTTACTTATTTTAATAGTTTTTTTGTTAGACGTCCTAAAAAAAGTTCTGAAAGTGCCAAATGTGGAATAAAATTTTAAATAATAAATTATTCCACTAATGGCACCTGCGAAAAATATCGATAGATGTGGAATACCTCAGGTGCCATTTACTTAGGTGCCGTTAAATTGGATACCCAATGTGGTAACTATCTTTAATAATAGTGTTAATAGTAACCCAATAGAGAGAGATCAATCTCAATAGCGTTAAACAATTTGGTAAATTATTCTTTGAGACAAGAAATGCAGTGACATGATAAAAATAAAAATGATCAAAATAGTTCCAAAATTCTGAAAATTTTCTTTTTTGAGCATTGTTATTTTGTGTTACAACAGTACCTACCTATGTGATACACATGATTTCCTTAAAACATGATAAGCACATATTTTATCTGGCTAAAAACTTTTTCAAGCCCATGTATGTATGTCAGTCGAGACCTACTCAATCATCATTAGACATAAAGAAAACAAAACAATGCTATCTCTTATTTTATTTATTACATAATGGATGAGTAAGATTTGTCTTGTTTTGATGTTGCATTTTTTACACCCAGATAAACTTAAGTATAAGGAAAACGTTGAGCTCAAAATGTGGAGCGTTGTGGAGAGCACTTGCATATAACAGCTGAAAATATTTCTGAAGAGATGTTTTATAAAAATATGCGGTAAATAAATTATGTATGTTTCGAAAAAAAAGTGATTAGGGCATTGATGTATTAAAAAGCGGAAGATACGTTACGTGCCAACATCGCGATCAGAAAACCTGGGCTCGGCGCACGACTACATGCATCGAAACTCACACATCTGTGTTTAGTGTCAGCACCAGACCCAAACCTACAGTTACCGATAGACAAGGACAGAGATAGGATACGGCGCTGTAGTGCAAGCGAAATCGCGTTAGCCGCCGAATGATGTCCGAATGCTAAATGAATGAAATGACATTGCAGTATGTGCGTATCGTGTCTCTCACGCATTTTTGTAATATCTATCTCGCTCTCACAAATATGGCGAAACAAACATTAAATATTATTGTAATTTTCAACAAATTAACATTTTTTACTGTACCTACGAGTGGTAAGTGATCCCGAGTGACTTATTTTTCTTTCTGGTATTATTAAAACACTGTTTACACAAGAAGTCATTTTGATACGTATTTATTGCAAGAAAATATAAAAACACTGAAATTATTGAGCTGTGGGATCAACCATGTGCCGTGAGCGACTGACTGCCCGCTGCGGGCATTCACTTAGATTAGTAGGACCAAGCGCTGTGAGCAGTCCCGTATCTACCGCTTTTTAATACATCAATGGATTAGGGTCTTTAAGTCAAAGTTATTCACTCTTGACTAGGCAAGCGTGCTTTTCACCATCGACCACATCATCGCTTACCATCAGGTTAAATATCTTTTCTGTCGCCTGTTTGATATGGAGGGAAGTGGAAATTATATTATTTTTCCTACTCCTCCGTTATTCTTTTCTGATTAATTTCGTTGCGTCGTTCCGTCGAGCTTCATTGCCTCGGCGCTTTTCTGTTGGCCGCCACTGTTGATTCTGGCTTTCAGGAGTTGCAGTGGTTTGGGAATAGTGCGGTGGGCGGTGCAACAAAAAAAAATACTTGGATGAGAAACGGGAAAGCGAATTTCAAATAAAGTAATGAAGTTAGCACCGAATAAATGCCTTTATATCCATTTAAATTCTCCGTTTAAATTCGTTATCGACGGTCTTTCCTAACTTATGAATATCTATCAAAGTAGGTCGTATACATCACTTCTAGTTGGCCCAACATTGCGTGTAGCTCAACAAACTCAGCATATTCCTTCTATATGTAAAGCAGGCTTCACAACATCGGCGACGGCGACGCCTGCCATCAAGATTGTACAGGTATAGGGGAGCATTTAACTTTTCAGGCATTTTATGACTGATGGAATGGGTCTAAAATGTATATAGAAACTTTATGGTTCAGACTCGTGGGAAATACGGCGTGAGTTCGATGACCGATCTTGGTGTTGGAGAGAAAAAATGCGTGGGTTTCTTGAGAGCAAAAAGTTGACATAAGTAGATGATTTTTTATTTTAGCGTTTTTAGTATGATGATAGGTTTGATAAGTACAATGACGTGTTGGATGGTTTTTTGTTTTTGTATTTTACTACGTACGTACTTTGAAGTCGATGTCCGGGTACCGGGAAGTTCAAGTTCAAGTGTGAATTCACTGATTCTCTTTGACTGATTCTTTTTTTTGACATTTATTTATTAAAACTTCATGCATAAGTACAAAGGCGGACTTAATGCCTTATGCATTTTCTACCAGTCGACCTTAGGGTGGTGCAGAGATAAAACAAGGCAGGTGCAACTAAATGATAGGATGAATAGAGAAAAATACGTAAAAAAAAAGGAATAATAAATATATACTTAGATACATACGTGGGACACTCAGAAAGTTTTGCGAAACTAAAAAAAATTGTTCTATACGTACATATATTTTTATTAAATCTTTTCAAAGTACTTTCCACCAGCCTCTATACAAAGATTCATGCGCCTAAACCAGTTTTCAAAACACTTTTTCCAGTCCGCCGCAGACACCTCGTTTACAGCCTGCTCGAACGCAGCCAGCGCATCTTCCGGCGACGAAAATTGTATCCCTTTGAGCTGATTTTTTATTTTTGGGAATAAAAAGAAGTCACACGGTGCTAGATCAGGGCTGTAAGGAGGGTGACCCAGGAGTTTGACTGGCGTGCTGTCCAGGAAGTCCCTCGTTTTGAGTGCGGTGTGCGCAGGTGCATTGTCGTGGTGGAGCAGTAGCCCGCGGAGCCCTGTGTTTGGTCGCTTGTTGCTTATAACAGAGAAAACTTCTGGCAAACATTTGGTAGTATACCATTCGGCATTAATGCTTCTTTGATCCCGTAAGGGAATTGATACCAAGTGGCCAGTCAAATTAAAAAAGCTAGCGATCAAAATCTTACCCCCGCTACTAGATCGCTTCACTTTGGTAGGCGTTGGCTCATTTTGAAACACCCAAACAGTCGACTGGCGCTTGGTTTCTGGGTCGTATTGATAAATCCAGGACTCATCACCTGTAACGATGTCGTAAACACGCCGAGACGAGCCTGCTTCAAATTTGTTAAGCATATCACGGCACCATTCCACCCGGGCCTGCTTCTGAGCATCGGTGAGGTTGTGCGGCACCCAGCGTGATACTATCCTCCTCACGCGAAGATGGCTGTGTAGAATCTCGTGAACGCTTCCCGATCCAATCTTCAATATGTGTTGAATCTCCTGATATGTAATTCGCCTATTGTCTTGGATTAAATTTTTCACTGCTAGCACGTTTTCTTCGGTAACAGCCGTCAAAGGGCGACCGCTTCTTTCGTCATCCCCCAAAGTTGGTCGACCGCGCTTGAATTCGTTATACCAACGATACACGGTTGCCTTGGAAGGGCCTTCATCCATGAATGCCATTTGAAGTCTATCGTACGATTCATCCGGTTTCAGGCGACACTTGAAATCGTATAAAATCATAGCTCTAAAATGTTCCCGGCGCAGATCCATACCAGGCCCCTCAGAAAGTATTGCGAAAAAAAGTTTTTATATATGGGAGACTGGCCAGTTATAATGTTTTTCGAAAATATGATTATTTATAAGTAAAAATAAGTAAGTTCCAATTTCAAAATTTCCCTCCACATTTTTTGCGAGTTAATTCAAAGTATTGTGTCTCACTGAAATATGGATCTGCGCCGGGAACATTTTAGAGCTATGATTTTATACGATTTCAAGTGTCGCCTGAAACCGGATGAATCGTACGATAGACTTCAAATGGCATTCATGGATGAAGGCCCTTCCAAGGCAACCGTGTATCGTTGGTATAACGAATTCAAGCGCGGTCGACCAACTTTGGGGGATGACGAAAGAAGCGGTCGCCCTTTGACGGCTGTTACCGAAGAAAACGTGCTAGCAGTGAAAAATTTAATCCAAGACAATAGGCGAATTACATATCAGGAGATTCAACACATATTGAAGATTGGATCGGGAAGCGTTCACGAGATTCTACACAGCCATCTTCGCGTGAGGAGGATATTAGTATCACGCTGGGTGCCGCACAACCTCACCGATGCTCAGAAGCAGGCCCGGGTGGAATGGTGCCGTGATATGCTTAACAAATTTGAAGCAGGCTCGTCTCGGCGTGTTTACGACATCGTTACAGGTGATAAGTCCTGGATTTATCAATACGACCCAGAAACCAAGCGCCAGTCGACTGTTTGGGTGTTTCAAAATGAGCCAACGCCTACCAAAGTGAAGCGATCTAGAAGCGGGGGTAAGATTTTGATCGCTAGCTTTTTTAATTTGACTGGCCACTTGGTATCAATTCCCTTACGGGATCAAAGAAGCATTAATGCCGAATGGTATACTACCAAATGTTTGCCAGAAGTTTTCTCTGTTATAAGCAACAAGCGACCAAACACAGGGCTCCGCGGGCTACTGCTCCACCACGACAATGCACCTGCGCACACCGCACTCAAAACGAGGGACTTCCTGGACAGCACGCCAGTCAAACTCCTGGGTCACCCTCCTTACAGCCCTGATCTAGCACCGTGTGACTTCTTTTTATTCCCAAAAATAAAAAATCAGCTCAAAGGGATACAATTTTCGTCGCCGGAAGATGCGCTGGCTGCGTTCGAGCAGGCTGTAAACGAGGTGTCTGCGGCGGACTGGAAAAAGTGTTTTGAAAACTGGTTTAGGCGCATGAATCTTTGTATAGAGGCTGGTGGAAAGTACTTTGAAAAGATTTAATAAAAATATATGTACGTATAGAACAATTTTTTTTTAGTTTCGCAAAACTTTCTGAGTGTCCCACGTATTTCAGTGAGACACAATACTTTGAATTAACTCGCAAAAAATGTGGAGGGAAATTTTGAAATTGGAACTTACTTATTTTTACTTATAAATAATCATATTTTCGAAAAACATTATAACTGGCCAGTCTCCCATATATAAAAACTTTTTTTCGCAATACTTTCTGAGGGGCCTGGTACATACATACATATAAACGATGTTATAGATAATCCGAAACGAACAAATCAATTTTGTGATGATTCTGCAAACTTCTTCCGAATGTGCTCACGTGCCATTTTTAATTGCTAACAATTTTTATAACTCTCTGACAATTTTATATGACATTTTTGCTGACATGTTTAATATTATTATGATAGTGTTGATGACAATTAAAGTTTACATTGGATGGATTGAATTTTAATGTATTTAGTAAAAAAAAAATCTAGTCTAAGGCTAATGAATGACTCTTCTCTTCTTCTTCTTATTAATTATTAATCGATTAGTAATTTTCTTCAAATTTACTTTGGACAGTGATAGAAAGTGTGTTACGCAATTGGGTGTTGGTTAGATCTAATTCGAGAACTTATTTAAAAATGGTTTTCAAGAATATTAAATAATAATTTTATGGGAAATGAAACATGTTTTGTTCGTCTACTTCCATAAGGTGGATCTTACGACCACTTACGAGACTCGCTTAAAAACATTCAAGAGTTTCGCTAAAAGTTTTGCAGTTAAATCCTTCAGGTTTCTATGTAATAGAAACTCCCACGCAATATAATATGGCTCCAAACTTCACTACTTATATTGTGTCAATTTTATTACTTAGATTCCAAGTTTGAAAAACTTTTTCCAATCATCCGAAAACCGAGATGGAAACCCGAAATTGTTCAGACTGAACTGTCAAATAAGTTTTATAATTTCGTTCGGAAACACCAAATGTTTTGTGACGTTTATTTTTCCAGCGAAAAGACTATTATCCCGGGAGTCCCGATAAAGCGACAAAGCGCTTTAAAGCACTCTACTGAAACATAAACATTGATCTTACTCGCATTTACGCGCGCATCAAAAATATTGCCGCCATTTTTTTTAAAAGCAACCATAAAGGGGTCCATGATCATGAATAATAAGGCCCATAATGCCTTTACTCAGCCTGAAACAAACAAGACTGTAATAGGAGACGCTTAAGTACCACCTATCTTTAAGAAGCTTTTACCTGGCCTTGGATAACTTTAAGAAAGGGATAATAATTTTCTTACTATATAAAAAATAATATTTACTACTATCGTAACTGCATACCATGGTATGACTGGTTCAATAATAAGATATAGAATTATTTTTTTGGGGAAACTTATCCAATAGGGAAGTCCAAAAAAAGTGCATGCGGGCAATGGTTGGGTTGAAATGCTCAGACACCTGTAAATCTTTCTGTACTAATTATAATATACCTACTAGCTTAACCTTGTATTGTACCTTGTACATGTTTGAAATTGCAATATTTGTGAAATCCTACCCAAAACTATTTCCCAAGTATTCGATAGAAATAACCGAAGTCGACGACATATTAATATGTTGTGCTCGAGGCAACGTAAAACAGCACTGATATGAAATAGTGTCCTTTGCATGGCGCTATTCATTAAAATGTTAAGTATTAACCTATTTAAAAAACATTATAGTAAGTAGATCGTATTATAATATCTAAGAATTTCTGGAGGAATAAATATTGCTATAATTTTTCAGTATGGCATGTCTGTGTTAATTGTTTTGACATCCAATTGTGTACAAGGGGTGACCATAAGCTCTTAGAACAAGGTTATTTTGAGTTTGCGTAAGCGAAAGATGTATATGACTTGTATTATACATCTGTATGATAGTAGTGCTTGTAACACGTCATGGTACGGGGGGCGATAGTAACCCTTGTTTATTTCTACGACGAATTAACATTGTACCATCAGTACCATGTACCACCTATACAAATGAAGATTTTGATTCTTGTTCATATCTAATTAAAAGTACTTTCCGAGAAACAGCAATTAGAACTTATGATGGCTATTAAATATATCTGGCGCATTCATAGCAGCCTTATATACTCGTATGTATTTCTGTGGGGATATCGTAACGCCTTTGGCTATGGTCTTTGGTTAGTTTCTTCGGATTCTTCTTACTAACTCCTACCTTCCTCAGCTCCTTCCTCAGTCAGGTTCAGTAGCTAAGGGACATGCTGATAAGGACCAATAAGGGGGGCTACAGGGCAAAATAAGTTCAGATAGTATTCTATTGGATTCACCATTCAATCAAGTCTGGTTTGTACTCGAAATAGCCGAAAACATTAAAATTTAAACGAAGGTTCTCCTGACCCAATCAATACCTACGTCTGCGAACTGTCAACAATCAATTATGCAGGTAGTTAGTAAATTCATCAGTATTGTGATGAGTGAACGCGATCGCCATTCAAATAGACTTCGCTGGGCGATTAACCGCGATTTGTTGAACGAAATTGAACAGATTTAACCGAATACATGAACTGAATACATTGAGGAATACAAACGAACGGATCCAATGATGACAAGGCCTTTTGTTGTATCGAATTTAACTTGCGTTGGCGTAATTGTTTCAGGAAGGGTCAGAAATTATAACACTACAAGAATTGGATTTCGAAAATTGTTCTGCTTTCGATATGTAAAGGGATTTACTTTGTATTTGTATTAATTAATTATAATTTGATGAATGAGATTTCTGCTTGATTCATAGGTTTTTACTTAACTTTTTCATCTTTATTATTCAGGAACGCTCTTTTGCAAGACTCTTTCAAATACTGAATGGTCAGATTGTTTATCAAAGTCATCCAACTTCAGTTTTGAGTGTTTCAAAGTTTTTAAAAACTGTGCAGAAGTACGAGCACTATCACAATATTCATTCAAATGTTCTTTGTTACAGTCAAAAACTCAGACTCTTTGGGGACACATCTTCGGCGGCTGGCTCGCGAGGCGGAGTCCAAACTACATGAGGTGACAGGCTGTGCTCATGAAAGGACCTGCAGGGAAGATGCTTGCACCAGGTACGGACTACTCTTGTTACTACAACACACGGGTGTTATTATGACTCGTCGAGCTAATGGAGACAATAACGCTGATCTTTTTTCTGAATCTCGCTGTTCCATATTTGCGGCTAGCTATAAATACACAACGAGACTTAACTATTTTATGTAGTGTCCGACCGAAACTGCTTTTTACGATCAAAACCGAAACCGAATTTCGGCAACATTCGCGTTTTTCGCCGAAACCGAAACTGAAACTTCGTAACAAGGATCATGTTTTCAGGAGAAAAATAAAGAAAACGTTATTATAATCAGTCAGCCTTTATTTTTTTATCTTTAAATCACATTATGCAGTTACGTAATAAAACTTACCGAATTCAAAATACATAAATCACACGAAAACTCACAACAAACAAAACGAACTGCAAGCTAGTCACGACATGATTAGACACGTGGATGCTGCAAAATGTTTTCGTCGTTTACTCGCATGGGTGGAATTTAACGCTCCGAACATGACCGATCACTGCGCGAGACTTTTGGCAGGTTTGCCGCCGAAACCGAAACTAAACCGAAAGTCGTTTTTTTGCCAAAACTGGATCAAAACCGAAACCGAAATTTCGGTCGGACACAAATTTTATGTTATATCACGCTTGAATTCCTCGAAGGGCTGGCAGAGGTATGTAGCACAGGAGAATGGGCATCCAACTTAGGAAACGAGTTAGGTATTTACAAGTTAACCTATGTTCGTTATTTTTGTCGATGAATCAAAAGCTAACATGCGTTAGGCAGCGGCTTAAATCTGAACTATATTATGAAGAATGGTCCTGTTATCAATAAGCAGCTAAGAAATGCATTGAGAATTTAATGGAAATGCATTATTCGTTTAATAAGAAACAATTTACAGCAATTGTACAAACGTAACCTTGCACTTATAAATTACTAGCAATAAAATCATATGACGTATCTTAAATCAATTGCAGCAATCAATTTGTGATTGATTTTAATAGCCATCCATAAAATAAAAATATAATAAAATAAAAATAGCCTTTATTCTCTGTAACCTGTTTACAATACTTTTTAGGGTTCCGTAGCCAAATGGCAAAAAACGGAACCCTTATAGATTCGTCATGTCTGTCTGTCTGTCTGTCTATCCGTCCGTATGTCACAGCCACTTTTTTCCGAAACTATAAGAACTATGCTCTTGAAACTTGTTAAGTAGATGTATTCTGAGAACCGCATTAAGATTTTTACTCAAAAATAGAAAAAAAACAATAAATTTTGGGGGTCCCCATACTTGAAACTGAAACCAAAAATGTTTTTTTTCATCAATCCCATACGTGTGGGGTATCTATGGATAGGTCTTTAAAAATGATATTGAGGTTTCTAATATCATTTTTATCTAAACTGAATAGTTTGCGCGAGAGACACTTCCAAAGTGGTAAAATGTGTGTCCCCCCCTGTAACTTCTAAAATAAGAGAATGATAAAACTAAAAAAAATATATGATGTACATTACCATGTAAACTACCACCGAAAATTGCTTTGAACGAGATCTAGTAAGTAGTTATTTTTAATACGTCATAAATCGTAAACCGCAATTTACCAAGTACGGAAGCCTTTGTGCGCGAGTCCGACTCGCACTTGGCCGGTTTTATTATAAATTAAATCTTACATCTAGCTTATGATAACTATGCACTACTAACTTATCTAAATTTAATTAATATTATCTTAACTAACTATCAGCTACCAGGTCAGGATGTCTTTTGACATAGGCCTCCTCTAATTCCTTCCACTTGTTTCTGTCCTTTGCTGTTTTTCGCCACTCCTTTGGTAAATCGTCCTCCCATCTCTTTATCAGTCTTCCTCTTTGTCTCTTTCCATTTCTTGGGTAACATTCTGTAACTTTTTTTGTCCATTTGTCTGTTTTTGTTCTCTACATATGTCCCGTTCATCTATACTTCAGTGTTCTTGTCTTTTCTCTCACATCTGCCACCTTGGTTATGTTTCTGATTTTTGTAGCTTTCCATTTGTCCCTAAGCCTTAGGTTCAGCATGCTTCTTTCCATGCTTCTTTGACACATCCTTAATTTGTGCTCGATATTTTGTGAGAACGATACCCATCCATAAAGAAGACCAAATAAAATTAATCTCTTGTAGAAACATTGTAAAGTTAATACACATTTATTTATTTAAACTTCATGTAGGCACGTAGGTCTCTTTGGTTACCAAGCAGGACGCGGGGAACGTTTGGCACCATTCCGAGCGCGCGGTTGGTGGGTCAGTTGACACAAGGATCAACTGACCAATCGCGACGCGTCTACGTTCCGTTCGCTTATGGTGGATGGTCAGTTCGCGCACTATGCGCAAACTTACCCCCACTACACCAAAACCTTGCCAAGTTACGTGCCGGTAACTTATACAAAGGTTATACATAGGCGGACTTAATGCAGCAAGGCATTCTCTACCAGTCAACCTTTGGGTTAAAAAGGACACAACAGTGGTAGGTGTACAAAATAAATAAAATAACAATAATTAAAGTCGAATATTAATAAACTACCTCACTAATAAAATACATAAATAATTTCTGAAACAATATACTAATAAATATAATAATAAGCACCAAATTCTAAATGAGACTGAATTTTTAATATAATAACTATGATGAAGACCGAGCCATGTAGGTATACAAATAATAGTACCAGGTATACATATATTTAGTCACATTCCTTAAATTTTCTTCGGGTGGAGTATGATGATCGCAGAACAAGATGTTCTGTACCATTTTTCTGCTTAGCACCCAATGGAAAAAGTTAATTAAGAAAGTTAAAAAACCCGACTGCTTAAAAAGCGAACTAAAAAGACGTAAACAAGAAGAAATTCATGCTGTGCAGTCGGAGGATACATATTCGCGAGCTGGCTGATCAAAACCAGATGTATCCTTCGACTGCACATCATAGATTTCTTCTTGTTTACGTCTTTTTAGTTCGCTTTTTAAGCAGTCTGGTTTTTTGATTTTTTAAATAAACTTTTTAGTATTTTTTTTTAAATAGGTACATTTAAACAAATAAGTGTTATATATTTTTGAAATCACCTCTTAAAACCCTTTATGTTGATACCGCACACGATGGGTTAGGAAGGAAATAGTACATTACAGCAGAATCCAGTAAGTAAGCCTTCCTGGCCGAGTATGAGTTAACCGGACCGAACCGCAGGTGAGGTCCGGTTATATACGAGGCCAGGATGGCTTTCTTACTGGTTGAGGTTTGTATAATGCTTTTCTCAAAAATGAAAGAAAGTTTAACAACAAATTCGTTTAATTAATATTGAAGGTTACATTCATATTAGGGCAATTACTGATAGATATTGTGATCGATTTACCGGGGGCATTTATATTTGTTTGTTGTACATCTTGATTAACGGACTCTTTAATCCAACATGATTTATAAACTGAAATGACTAAATACAAACATAAAATCCCACACTATACTTCTACAACATTACTAAGTACAAAACGCAACGTGCATACTTTTTCTGCGTCGCGTTATGTGTCACAGACCCATAAAAAAAAAAAAAAAAAAAGTGTCACAGACAATAAAATGGATGTTTAAGGCTCCAAAATATATTATGTATCTCATAAAATGTCATACCAAAAAGAGATAGATATATATTTGGAGCCTCCCTCTAACCATGTTATAATGGCTAAACTCTAATCTGTGTCTGGTACTATGTTTTTTTTTTCTAAGCAGATCTAAAGAGGATGACCTAAACCGTGCGAAGCCATAAAAAAAAAAAGGGATGAAGGATGACCAAGTGTCCAGTAAGTAAATTACATACTTACTTACTGGACAGTAGGAGATTCCAAATTTAAAATCTCGCTTCTTACCGGACAGTTGTGAATAGTCTCCGGTAGAGTTCACTTTCTGGATACTTTTTAGAGATGTTATGTCAACATTACATACCATTTTTGAGAAAAAAATATTTCGCCCAAAATCCGCCATATTTTTCTTTTCCAATTTTAATGTAGCCAGTGACACTCGAAGGGTTAAGACGAATCGATTGACGTAAAAATCATCAAAATCGGCCAACGCGTTTGGTCTCTAGAATGCCACATAGGAACAAACATACATAAATACATAGACTGATAAACACATTACCCTCCTCCGGCAGTCGGGTAAAAAAGGGATAGAACTTTTGTATGTATCCCATTGTTTAGCCAAGAGCCATACTTACATCCTATGGCTGATTTAGTTCTGCAACGATAATTCTGACCCAACCAGTCGTCAAAAACCCTCAATATTTTTTTATTTAGACAATCAAGATAACGTGAAAGCCAAATCCCTGCAATTATTGCCTCGGGGCAAAGAGGGAATCCTACAAAGCGAGGCCAAAGCTTTCATTATGCAGGCGAATATTAATCAACTTGATGTAAGAATTAAGGAGTTAAACAACTTCGGAGTTGGAGGGTAGTACAATATTTGTTTACCTTCCTTTATGGGATGAATTTGGGAAACTAATCGTAGCTCGCAGTCTTGTAGAGAGAGTTATTATAGTGCTTTTAGTAAGTAAACAAGCTATCTTTTAGGTGAATTTATGAAGTTACATTATTCAAAAGATTTATTTCTTAATAGGAGGTACGTAGTGGGGGTAACTGACTAACCACCTAACTGGATGGAACTGACTAACCACCATGCAAAGCGAACGGAACGTGGACGCGACGCAATTGGTCAGCCGATACTTGTGTCAACTGACCAACCAATCATAGACTCACTTATATACGGGTAGGTAGGTAGCAACCAATCGCGCGCTCGGAGCAACCAATCGCGCGCTCGGAACGGTGGTTAACGGTCCCCGCGTCCCGCTTGGTAACCAAAGAGACCTAAAAAAAAGTTAAAACTTAAAATCAAAAAACCCGACTGCTTCAAAAGCGAACTAAAAAGTCGTAAACAAGGAAAAAATCATGCTGTGTAGTCGGAGGATACATATTCGCGGGCTGGCTGACCAAAATCTGGTGTATCCTCCGCCTGCACAGCATGATTTTTTGATTCTAAAGCAATCGGGTTTTTTGATTTTAAGATTTAACTTTTTTATTTAACTTAACTTTCAGTTAGTTTTTCTTTTAGAATTAGATACATTTAAACATATAAGTGTTATATATTTTTGAAATCACCTCTTAAAACCCTTTATTTTGATACCCCATACGATGGGTTTGGAAGAAGAATAATATTTGGGCCCCCACAATATGGTACCCAAAAGCCGCCATTTTTCTATTGTCCAATTTTAATGTAGCCTATGACACTCGCAGGGTTAAGACGAATCGATTGACGTATGAATCATCAAAATCGGCCAATGCGTTTGGTCTCTGGAACGCCATATAGACACAAACACACATACATACATACATACATAGACTGATAAACACATTACCCTCCTTCGGCAGTCGAGTAAAAACGATTTGTGCATATCTAACGACTCTTGTCAAGTTACGTGCCGACAACTATACTTACAGTACAACATCTATGCTTACATCTTTAGAGTTATGGATTGAGTCATGTCTGACATAATATTAGTTAAGAATGCGATAAGGCCTTATGGGGTGTGCTACAGCTTGCTTATCTGCCTGTTATCACCTTACTACAGAGCAGCGTCGAAACAATAGCCTTTTCCCAACTATGTTGGGGTCGGCTTCCAGTCTAACCGGATTCAGCTGAGTACCAGTGTTTTAAATGGAGCGACTGCCTATCTGACCTCCACAACCCAGTAACTGGGTAACACGATACCTCTTGGCTAGACTGGTGTCAGATCTCAAGCTTCTGACTACTCGTGACGACTGTCAAAGATCTTCAAATGACAGCCGGGACGAACGGCTTAACGTGCTTTCCGAGGCATGGAGGAAACTCGGTATGTTGAAAATGGTCACCCATCCACGGACCGACCTCGTCAAGCGTTGCTTAACCTTCATGATCGACCCGTGCGGCTGTTATTATTTAGCCACGAGCTCCTCACACAATGATGTTATATATACTGAGGTAGATACGACGTCTGCGCGGTAATACAAACACAAGCTGACTAGCTTGAGTGAACTCAGTCCGTCCTGCATCTGGCCGCGACATGAACGTACGTTTGAACAGTAGTTTATCTCTTTCTGACAACGGGGTCCTATTTATATTTCTGTGATCTTTTAACCTACTCAGTGATAGAAATAAAGTTCCAAGTTCCATAGATCCTATGTAGATATCGCCATGTTTTTATTTCTTTATAATGAGTATGACGTCTCTATTGATAATTTCTCATTGCACGTACACCGGTATTGTACTGCCCAGATCCGGTAGATTTCCCCAACTGTCAACACTTTTCCACCAGGGACGTACTACAATACGAAGTGCCAATATTTTTGTTTTTCCGTAGTGAAAAAGGAAAGTTCTATTCGCCTTGTATGGTCCCGCGTCTCTCACACAACGGAGTCGAATTTAAGGCGTATATATTCTCCAATGTTAACGCAGTATTGGCCGTGCACCCGCTCGGAACCAGAATATCAATATTGAACCTCCTTTTGGACAGTTTTGTTTGCAAAATATTTTGCTATTTCAGTTATGAAGAAATTCTAGCCATCATATTTTCTGTGTACAATTTTTTTATTTTTATTTAAGTCGTTTTGGAGCAGTATCCAAAAGTAGCGGAAAAATATCGTGTTGTTAATTATTTTTTAAAGCAAAACGAAAAAAACATGTTACACAAATAATGTACATGAAACAATTTTTTTTTTCAAACCTTTTAACCTAGCCATTACTAAGGAGTATGGTTTGGAAAATTACCGTTTTACGTTACTAAAGCGGTTGTAGGCCCTTATGACGTTGCATTGAGGCCCCAGGTCTTAGTTCCATCAGCCGATCAGTCTGACTGATGCAAGATTTAAAATATTACTTTTTAATGTTCCAGGTCATCAGCTGCTAGTCAGGCGGCGGGTACTACAGGATGCGCGGGTGGCACTGGGTCTGAGAAAGACAAACAAGCTCAACATTGGGAGAGGAGAGTGAGAACCCTTAAGTAAGTCCTTGTTACCAAAAGTTTTTTTTTTAAACGTTGCCTTACACCAGGAATTTCTTCCTGTATCTTGGGATCGTTTACAAACATATAAACTCACATACACAAAACCCAGAGCCGGAACAACTATCTGTAGGTCATACAAATATTTGGTCCGTGCGGGAATCGAACCCGCGACACGTAGCGCAGCAGTCAATCGCTCAACCACTGAGCCAACCGTGCGCCCAAAATAGCGCACGAAGGGTTGCCTACCATTATCGCAAAAAACCGCAAATAAATTACGGTTGCTTTAAATTGCCCCACTGAAATATTTATTTTATTCTGTTTTTAGTATTTGTTGTTATAGCAGCAATAGAAATACATTATCTGTGAAAATTCAACTGTCTAGCTGTAACGGTTCATGCGATACAGCCTGGTGACAGACAGACTGACGGACCGCGGAGTCTTAATAATAGGGTCCCGTTTTTACCTTTTGGGTACGGAACCCTAAAAAAATTATATCAGCTGCAACCTACTCATTTAATTTAGGTTTCTACTTAGTAGATCTAGATCAGCAGAATGAAATTTAGGTCGCGTGATTTCAATATTTTGTGGACAGTACAACGCAAATTATATTGTTATCTAAAGTAAAATGATCCGAATAGCCTTGTAACAGATTTCTAGTAAAATATAGAAGACACATATTATCATAAAGATTGCATCACTATAGGCATTGTGGAAGAAAGCATTCAATACTATCTTGTGTTTGATTGAAGTTATCTCTCAAATCACGGTATCGTACCCTTTTAAAGGCGTGTTCATCATTTCTGCTGATGCATGCACGTGTCAAAATAATATTGACAGTATAATCCATCAATTTTCTTAATGTTTTTGATAAAGAACAGTTGTGTATGCTTTATCTATCTGTGCAACTGTGCATTCAAAAGAGTGTCGTCTGGTGTAGACAACGATCTTAGTGAACATCTCTTGTTTTATTGAAAGCCTACAACAAAAATAAATTCAAATTGTGACTCATTGGTGACATGCATGCATGGAAATCAACATAGAGTTGGAAAATATTTAGACCGTTTGACATTGGTGGTTGTTTGTGGTTTTATAAAATTGTTAAACTCTTGTGCCTGTGTGCTGCCTTGCAAGGCGAAACTTTTTGTCAAACCTTGGCAATAGTTTTTGCAGTTGAATAAGAATGTATCTTCTGTTTTTAGTCCTAGATCCTGCGTCTACGTAAGTGTATAATTATTTTTCTAAGAATTAGCCTAGAGAACCTGTCGCCTAGGATGGTCCCTCAGTGTAGGAAAAGTGCCCAAATGTGTTATAAAAGCCCAAATTCAAGAGAGTGGATCACAGTGCCACTTGCTCGTTATTGACCAACTGCGATTGCTCTCTTATCAATTTAATCCGCACTATTCCCAAACCACTGCAACTCCAGAAAGCCAGAATCAACAGTGGCGACCACCAGAAATGCCGAGGCAATGAAGCTCGACGAAGTCCCGGAGAATGAATTTAACTATCTAGGATCCCGCAACGAAAATAATCAGAAAAGAATAACGGAGGTGTAGGCAAACATACAAATTGCCACTTCCCTCCATATCAAGCAGGCGACAAAACAAACAAGGCCAATAGGCACAAAGGGTCGTATACAACTGGGATAAGCACAGTTGCCTTGCACCACGGATGATTAGCATTAATATTAATGGGTTCTAACATTGTGAGCTGTTATATTTGATTCCAATAATAGGTATGGCAAAAACGCTTGAACGCACGAAATTTGTTCTAGTTTCCACAAGGTCCGTAAAGTAAACAATTCCTGATCCAGCCTGTACATTATTCACCATAATATTGCGTTCATTCTGCCAAAGAATACACTCCCATAAGATATGATGAGCAGATTGTACATATTCGCGGGAAATAATTATTATCGGTCCCGTCTTATCATTCGTAGCCTATGGATAGTGGTTATGGGTTCTCCATGGGGAAACTGATACTCAGCTGTTTCTGGTGAGACACGGCAGGCACGTCGAAGCCAACTCAGTTGTAAAAGGCTTGTTAGGTGATTATGGTGTTAAATTAATTATTTTCTTTTCCAGACGTCTAGTCGTAGGCTGGCAACAGACTCGATTGCCACCGGCGCCGCCGCCCCCAGACCTTGAAGTATGTGGCGCTCATGCAGTGACCGTGCGACTGAAGGACACCAGAGCCATGCAGCCTGTGCCTAAGGACCTGCCTATCATTACTAAGTATAAAGGTTAGTTCATTCATCCCTATTGTTAACGATATTAGGTTCCATTTCTCCTATCAATCTCTAGTTTGGGAAGTCAGAAATTGTCTACGATGATAATCACAAAGCTGAACACCAACTGGAAGGTTAAATATAATAAAAAGCATCCTCATGACTGTTCAGACTAAAACAAGGACGTTTAGAAATTTCCTGTCTTTTACCTCCTCTGAAGAAATAGACAGAAACAAAATTGTCCTTGTCACCTGATTGAATAGATCTTTGTCCAAAGCAAAGTGTGTTTTGTTCGTGCGAAAATATTGTTGTCTATTTCCATAATAATCTACTTATTGTTCGCATAACATATTTAACATGCAATGTGTGTATGTAAGTGTGTTCGGTTCAAATCTCGCAACTGAATATTAAAGTAGTTATCCTCCACCGATTAAGATGAAATAGTGCATACACGTTTAGTTTGGATGACAATGCATGGTTAGTTTAGTGACGTCATTCTAAATCAAATATGGCGGATGCCCCAAGATGGCGGATTATTTATTTTTTGTGCACTACCATGATATAGGTATCAGAATGAAAGGGTTTGCTGAGAAGAATAAGAAAAAGATTGTTTTAAAAAAATATTTTTTATAGAATAATTTAATTTCTTCTCAACCCTCTCTTTTTTATATTATTTTGATTATTTTAGGGTTTCAATTTAAATCGTATGCATTTTTTTTATATGTATTCCTTGGGAAATGTAGTTCGTTTTTGCACATTTGGTCGTTATTTCTGTAATAGTAAGTTGTAAAATGTAATGTGTCACTGTTTGTTTTCCCCAAATAAATAAAATAAAAATAATAACCCACAGTGGAATGGTCATCCCGCGCCGATTTCTCAAACGTGTGCGGTTGCCGCGAGGTTGCCGCATCTGGCACCAACAGTGGCACCAAGGTGTTAGCAGCTGGTCTGACGAGGGGCAGGCGGTACTTCTTCAGGGCGGCTGCGGGGAATATCAAGGGGTGGGGGACGTATAGCGTGTCGGTGCCAAGGAGTGTTGTTCCTAGCAGTGAGTATAACTTGAAGCTCTTATGTATGTTTTAAGCATCCCTGAGTCGGTCAAACGGTTTGATTCAAACACGTAAATTTTGACTCAAACCCTTTTTGATCGTTTGAACAGCTAGTTTGAAAGTATTGTCAAACAAAAACCGTCAAATATTTATCTTTATAATTTTTTGACCAATCTTATAAAGATTTTATTGATAGAGTTTTCAAACTCCAGAAAGATTGTACCTTATCAGCGAATTAAAAATGACAGTTTGAAAGCTCGTGTTTAAAAAATAATCATGTCAAACCGCCATATTTACACATATTTATCTTCCGATAAAGCTATCAAAGAATTAAAAAGAAAAGTAGTTAGTAGCAGACCATTTTTTTTTGTGTTTTTCTCTAGCCAAATAGCTTGTCGGGCCCTACAAGAACGTTGGCAAAAAGCTATTAACGACAAAAAAAATAATTAATCATAACCAAATGTTACCCTAAAAACAATTAAAGACGACACAGTTGGCGTAGTGGTCGAGCGATCAGCAGCTGCGCTGCATGTCGCGGGTAACCGCGCCGATTCCTTTGAGTTGCTGATTTTAAAATGAGAATCACGTCTAAACGGCTGGTCGTAATTTATTGAAAAAAATACATGTTATATTAGACTATTTTCTTAATAATTTCATTTGAGCAAATTTTGAGTTTTATTCGTATAACATAGTGTAATTAATTTGTAAAGTTATGTCTAAAACGGACAAAAACACGACAATCACAACAAAACCGCTGGGCGTATTTTAATGAAATTGACACCATATCAAAGACAATTTAAATATCTACATTTTGATCTGAAGTTATTTTTTTTAAAGTCATAGAATAATAAGAAAAGTACAAAAAACTACTAAATTTCGGGTTGCGCGGGTGAGAAACGAGGGCGCGTTTTGTTCCCTCAAGGTCGTTGGCTTTAGTCGTCGTCTTAATAACTATTAGTATGGCCTACAGATAATTGTTCCGGGTCTGGCTGTTTGTGTAGTAAGTTTATATTTTGTAAACGCACATACGGGCAAAATTCCTACGTGGGGTAATGTTTTTTAAAAAACAAAAAAGACAGTTTAAAAGACATCAACGCGTTTTTCATATTCCTTTCTTAGTACCCAGACGTGTATAATTTCTTCCTTGTTTTGTTATACTTGCAAGAAATGTCTCACGTATTTCATTTATTATTCCTCCAGGTTGGCGCGACGTGTGCACCCGCGGATCCCGCGGCACAGGCGGCGCGGCTGCAGCCCTAGAGGCCCTCACAGCCGCAGCCGCGAGCGCACGTGCGCGTCCGCTGGCGCACCACGCGCGACTGCCGCGCAAGAAGACCGCCACCATACGACAGCTGTTCACTGCTGCTAGCAAGTTCCAGAAGAATCTTAGGAGGTAGGTTCCACATGACTTATCATATCATGTATACCCTTTCAAAGTTAGTCAAAAGCGTAGGCGTATTGACGTATGGAACACACTCATTTCGCCGAGAGGTATGTACTGAATTGATTTAGTTCGCTCCTCGAAGCTAACAGCTGTGATAGACTAGAAAGTGGTAGCAGCTCTAGAGGCCTACACAGCCACTGCCGCGAGCGCACGAACGCACCCTCTGGTGCACCACGCGTGACTGCCGCGCAGGCTCCATCGGTAGCTCTTCACCACCGCTAGCAAGTTCCAGACGAATCTGAAGAGATTTTTGTTTGGAGGCTGATTTAGTACCTTCCTCGAAGCTTAAAGCTGGAGTAGTATATAAGAAACCGGCTAAGTGCGAGTCGGACACGCGCACGAAGGGTTCCGTACCATAATCGCAAAAAACGGCAAAAAAAACATGTTTGTTGTATGGGAGCCCCACTTAAATATTGAATTTATTCTGGTTTTATTATTTGTTGTTATAGCGGCAATAGAAATACATCATCTGTAAAAAATTCAACTGTCTAGCTATCACGGTTCATGAGATACAGCCTGGTGACAGACAGACAGACGGACCGCGGAGTCTTAGTAATAGGGTCCGGTTTTTACCCTTTGGGTACGAAACCCTAAAAAACTAGAAATCAAGTATCTACAACGAGTAGTGTGAAGGCCTTAAAGCATGTAGGTATCAGGGGTCTGATGAAGTTCGCAAAAATTCGCTAGATTACTACTGTTTGTGGTTCTGTGTGTTATTACGCCCTTTGTTATGGGAGGCCTATGTCCAGCTTTGGATGTCTTTCATTAATGATAATGATGCTCCTTGAACTAATAGCTTTAAAGCAAAGGTACCTTCGAAAACTGAATATACCTCCAACATTGTATTTTTTTTCTTACTTTACCTCTTGACTGCCTAAAATCCACCTTACCGAACCATAACAAAATCTTAAAAAGGTCTTTAAATTCCATCTTTTTTATTTCAGGGGCGTATATCTAGCCTGCATCTTATACCATGAGGACAAAGTGCTGGTCACCAGCGAGGAGTTTCTGCCGGTTATCGAAGTGGACGAGACCTACCCCACCTGTATCTACACCGACTTCCATTGGCTCATGAAGGTGAGTTCTTATACTATTGTGAAAATAATCCAATCAATGTTTTACACCCTACCCTACCCTATTAGTTTCCTGACTTTATCTATGAAAGCTAAAATCAAGATAAAAACTGCCGGTCTCTAAATTTATTCGTGTTTTAAAAGCTTGAAATTCAAAGGCATTCCATTAACAAATTGTAGAAGCTAAAGATCGAGGGACTGCAAGATACAAGTTAATTTCACAATTTAAAAAACCTCCGACACATTTATCTTGCGAAAACACCCCGATTCAAACAGTAAAATGTCCATAACTTTTGAACGGCTGAACCGATTTTATTCAAACATAGCTAAGAACACTCTCGACAAAATTACCTATCAAACAAAATAACTAAATCGAAATCGGTTCATCCGTTTAGGCGCTATGATGCCACAGACAGACACACAGATACACAGTTACACAGATACGAAGCTGTTTGAATTGGGGTGTTTTCGCAAGATAAATGTTTTGGGGGTATTTTAAAATTTTACTTGTTATTGAGGAAAAGTAAAAAAATCTATAAAAATTCAACTTGCTATAAAACAAAAGAAACTCCGTTAGTTCTACATACTACAGGGACGACATGTTTTTCTTTTTATTCAATCTCCACCGTCGATTTTTCTTCATGGAATAGCTTTTAAAACGAAAAAATATGTATCTAAATAAACGAGATACGAGCTCACTATTATGCGAGAAAATAGCGAAAAGGATTAGACACACACACACGTTACACGTGGGTACACTATATTTTATCCCTAGTTTATTCAACCAATTGTAAAAAATTGCATTGTTTACGATTTTTTTAAATATCGGCAAAATGCGTTTTTTCGCTAATAGCCAATATATCGTTGTAAGGATGCGTGGCTAACTTCTGGCTTATTTAGATTGGAACTTAAATGCAAACAATTACCCATATTTCAGGTATCATGTGCATGGGACGATGTGAAGGCTTTACGCTCGGACATGGAGAAGCACACGTCCTCCTCCATCCACTTCAGACTCAAGCTGCTCACGGCGGCCGCACAGATGCAGTCCGCGCTTTGTATACAAGACTTAGGTGAGTGGGACTACTTTAAGGCGCCGATTCCCTTGAGTAGCTGATTTTAAAATGAGAATCACGTCTAAACGGCTAGTCGTAATTTATTGGAAAAAATATATATTAGACCATTTTCATAATAATTTCATCTGAGCAAATTTTGAGTTTTATTCGTATAACATAGTGTAATTAATTTGTAAAGTTATGTCTAAAACGGACAAAAACACGACAATCACACCAAAACCGCTGGGCGTATTTTAATGAAATCGACACCATATCAAAGACAATTTAATTATCTACATTTTGATCTGAAGATTTTTTTTTAAAGTAAAAAGAATAATAAGGAAAGTACAAAAAACTACTAAATTTTGGGTCGCGCGGGTGTGAAACGAGTGCGCGTTTTGTTCCCTCCAGGTCGTTGGCGTTAGTCGTCGTCTTAAGAAATTGTTGAGGGTAGGGGTTCTAATATTGTTCTTGAGCGTCATTAACCACATTCGGGGGCAAGTCAAAGGCGAGGCTTTCGACCCAGGGTAGACCGAATACTACTTAAATATCGACACATATGTAGTTCTTTTTTTAACTGACCTTGAACTTGTCGTTAAACTTAACATAAACCTTACTAGACCGATAGCGCTAGGTTTTGAGGTTTCAAAAATATTAAAGTTGTTTGTGTTTCGCATATAGTTTCCAGACCATTTGCCCAACCTAATACCTTAGTTTGTGTCATCTTAGGTATTTGCATATGTAGAAATTTAGGTATTTGTCTTTTCGACCAGTATTGGACGAAAAGAAAATTAGAGATGAAAATTTTACTTTCACGATAATAACGAAGTAGTAAATGATGTACCTAGGCATTTTGTGTCACATCTATCCACGATAATCCTAATACTTAACCAATACCTAACATGTCGGCCAACTAGCTCAAAAGAATATTACAATAGGTTAAATAGGTGTTACGCGTTTTAGAGTACTGATATCTGTTGGTTAAAATATTTTGTGTCGAATTCATCCACGACTTTTATAGATATTTAATTTTTTTATTACAACACCCTGTAAAATCCACAAAAGAAAATGCAAGTTATTAGAGTTTACGTGTTTTTGATTATTATGGTGTAACAAAACCCTGTGCATAATTTGTGTCGTTTTTATCCACGAAATCTTATTATTAAAAAAAAATATTAGACTTCTTCGCACGAAGGGCGAGCGCGGAGAAAAGCGCGGGAATGCGCGCGGCGGGTGCCGGCCAGCCAGACTCGCGACGCGTATATTTATTTACATTAGGTCTTTGCGAGTTGCAACAAACAAGTGCGTACGTTATTTATGATGTATTTGATTGATTAATACACACTTGCACTAAAAACTTAACTAAGAATTAGTTGCTAACACGAGGTTAAATTGACATTAATGTATAACAAACTGTCAATTTAACCTAGTGCTAGCAACTAAATCTGAGTTAAGTTTTTTGCGCAAGTGGGCCTTAACAGTTAGTTATGAAGCCGTGAAAGACTAAAATGGAATATAATCTAAATATAATAAATGTGTTATATCGACACCCAATATATAACCCAATACAAAGTAACTCAATATGGCATGGTTGTCAACACAGTTTTTTTTTGCAAGGTTTTTTTGTTTAACAGCTGCTGGCATAAGTTGTTCTGTACAATTTCAGGTTTCATGTTAATAATTTTAATTGCTTTCTCAGTTTTAATAAAACTACTGCAAGTATGATTTTTGATTTGATATGATTTTTGATGTACAGATTTTAAGTTTAATATGAAAATCATTGTAAATACCGTTACAATGCAAATTGTCCAGAATCCAGACCGATACCAGTGGTGTCTAATCCCATACAAAGAAACCGAGCCGACGTACTTTACTGATTAAACTGATTATTTTATGTACACCAATCGCGTTCGGTTCCGTTATACGGATAAAGATGGTGATCTATCTATCGCCGTGGAAAGGCACCGAACGCGATCGATTTACAAAAAAATAATTGGTATAATCAGGTGAAAAACGCTAGTTACGTCGGCACGGTTTCCTATTATGGGATGAGGCATCTGTATGTATATAATACTAGATTATATTATCTGTGTCGCTACTCTGTGTCGACAAGTTCACCTTGGGTAACGGCTAACTTATGTCGGAAAATAAGGCCTTCAACAGCGCTGCCAAGTCCTGCAAAAAGGTGTTGCAAAGGTCTCGGTCCGACCACATTACTAACATGCCACATAACTACAGTCGAATAGGGACATAACTTGCGTCTTACCCAGCAGGTAATAAAGAGTTTCGGTCCCTGGGTAAGTCGGTTGAGTTGAACTTCTGCCATCCCTCACTACCACCACTGCTGAAACCCGACTTCGCTGAGGAGAAGGCAAACTTATTTGCCTTTTTTTGCGGAATCTTTGCGTCTGCATTCTGGTGATGCGTGGCCCCTTATTTCTCCTGGTGAGACATATATGTCGGACATTCGCATCCAACAAAATGACGTTCGTAGAATGCTGGGCAACCTCGACTTGAACAAAGCTGACCCCGACGGTATACTAGCACTTGTTCTTAAAACTTATGCACCCGAACTGTCTACGATCTTGACACTTCTATTTCGCCTTTCGTATGAAACTGGAAAAGTGTCGAATGCTTGTAGGTAAGCTAACGTACAACTCCAAGAAGGACAGTTGAGCTGATCCGGCCAATTACAGACCTCTACGTGTGCTTAATATTAAGCTCTTGGCATACCTAGAAGCTAATGACATCCTAAGTGATTGCCAATACGGCTGCCGCCGAACTCGTTGTATGCCATTCACATCTGGAGTGAGGCAATCGAAAGGCACGGGGAGGCGCTTGCCGTCTCCCTCAAAAACTCGAAAGCTTTCGATAGGGTCTGGCATGGAATCCTTATTAGTAAGCTTCTTTCATTAGGTCTGCCTGGTGATGGTATGTGTGATTGAATTGTAGAATTCGAGTGGTTATAGATGGGTGCTCGTTGGACCAATTGGATATTAATGCTGGGGTCCCTCAAGGGTTGGTACTCTCAGCAACGTTATTTTTGCTGCATATAAATGATCTGCTAAAAACTTGGGCATGCAGACGACAGCACTGTTGCTGAGAGGTACTTGTCCTTTGTGAGGCTGTGGTGGAGCGTTTGAGCTTATCCTTGAAGCCAGTATCCAAATGTGGTAATGCCAATTTGGCCAGTTCTATGCTGCTAAAACCCAGGCGTGTCTTTTCTCTGTTAAAATGAGCTAATTCCACTCGGCTCCTTCCTTCCGAGGTGTAAACGTACCAATAATGGACCATCTTGGAATCCATCGGAGCTTCTTGTCGCAACTTTTAGCACGATCCTCAATTTTGGGCCATACATTGAGGCAAAGGCTCAGCTGGCTGCTATAAAGTTGGGTATCCTCGCAAAGGAGAAAGAGGAGGAGAGGGGTATGCTCGGAGTTTCCTTGCGTGATCGAATCAGAAATGTAAAGATCCGCAAGAGAACCAGGGTTACCGACATTGCCCGAAGAATTGCCAAACTTAAGTTGCAGTGGGCAGGGCACATTGCTCGCAGAACGGATGGCCGATGGGGCAGATAGGTTCTGGAATGGCGACCGCGAACCGGAAGACGATACGTTGGAAGGCTCCCACCAGGTGGACCGATGACCTGGTGAAGGTTGCGGGGATCCGCTGGTTACGAGATGCATGGGACCGGTCAATGTGGCGACGCTTGGGGGAGGCCTATGTCCAACAGTGGACGTCATTCGGCTGATATGATGATGATGATGATGATCCTCGCAAAGGTGAGACGGTTCTTCACGCCAGAACAGTTTTTCAAGTTGTATCAAGCGCAAGTTCGATGATGTATGAAGTACTTATCTCATTTCTGGGACGGATCTGCAAAATACCAGCTTGATGCACTTAAGTTGATAAAAAAACCGGCCAAGAAGCTCATCAGCGATGAGGCACTGGTAGAGTCAAAGCTCTAGAGCCTTGAACATCATTGCCAGCTTATCGGTTTTTTATCAGCTGCATTTCGGGGAGTGTGCAATGAAATTACATGATCTCATTCCGCCTAGCTCGTTTCGTTCCATTCCCGTTCGTAGAACATAGAGCAGTGATGGCCCAGTGATAACAGATTACATAAAGTTAAACCAGTGTGTAACTAAAGTTACAATGTTATTCATATTGGGTGTCGATATGTGGTCTCATACTGGACGTTAATACAGTGATTGTTAAAAAAGGGATTATTAACGTTCATAGAATCGAGCATTGTAAGGGATGACGGAAAAGCCGAAAAAAAAGTCCTTGTTTTAAGGACCGTGATGAAATAAAACTATACATAATCACTATCACCACACATATCTGGAGTTTTTTTTTTCACTTCGTGTATTATTTGTTTTGCTAACTGTACACTACCTACTCGAAGTGTGGCACGGGATATTGAGAAGCAGTATAACGAAAAAGCGGTAGGTAGGTAGGTGTATCTACCTACCTACCGCTTTCAGGTTCAAATTGGAAGCGAATCGAAGCGTAAATACAAGAAAATAATTGACCACATTGACCGTCTTCTAAGCTTGGACCATTAACATTCGTAGGTAAGACAGATTGCAGACGCATGATTTGTACAAAGTTCCCACGTCATTATTTTTATCTCTATAGGTTACAAATTTGTTCATTACGTAGCGGAGATAAGAGTCAATCAATACTCAATATAATAGTTATGTTATTTATTTATATTATGAACGCTACGCATCTAAGAAGAAATCTTACTGAACGAACGTGTGTGCATGCGTATGCCGCCTGGCCTCCTTCGCCCGGCCTCCTGCGCCCGCTTCTACAGCTACCATTGTTTTTGTGTTTTATTCATATAAAGGTACATATCGTGCATGAAAATGACACAAATTTACAATGTCGATTTTTCATGCATTTATGATATTGATTATGTTAACTCTAATGATTGTAATATTTTTTTGAAGCGTTTGTAGCTTGGAAAAACAAAATAATTAAAAATCTTAAAATTGCGTGGCCTGATTTGGCACAAATTTAATTAATAAGGATATGTAAGTGATCTGAGAAAGGAAATAGTAATTTCATAAATTGTAATTTTTTTTTTGCACTATTTTTACACACTGACCCCTATGCCAGTTTGCACTGGACGAATATGACACAAATTGGGTTTACACACTCCGCAGACTATCCTAGATATGATAGCATAATTATTTTAAACTTTAATTTAATTTTGCCAGTTTTGATTTGAATAAAAATAATCAACCACAAATCATCGAATTACTGAAAATGCAAGTAACAGATGTGACACAAAACGCAAAAATAAGCTACATAGGTACGACTGTATCCACAGGCAAGAAATAAGCAACTTTAGATTTTTTTTAACTTATGACATCATTATAGCCTAGCGCTATCGGTCTATACCTTCAGTGCTTCTGGCCTTATTTTAGTCACAAAGCAGCTGATTAACCCTCGCCGGAAAAAGAGGGGTGTTATAAGTTTCACATGTGTTTCTGTGTATCTGTGTGTCTGTCTGTGGCATGATAGCGCCTAAACGGATGAACCGATTTCAATTTATTTTGTTTTTGTTTGAAAGGTAATTTTGTCGAGAGTGTTCTTAGCTGTGTTTGAATAAAATCGGTTCAGCCGTTCAAAAGTTATGGGCGTTTTACTGTTCGAATCGGGGTGTTTTCGCAAGATAAATGTGTCGGGGGTTTTTTAAATTTTGAAATTTTACTTGTTATATTATGTTGACCTGGAATTAAATGCTCCGTTAGCTTAATTTGCCGAAAAAGACGCATTCAGGCTAGATGGAGCGAAATGTTTAGAAAGCAGCCGGATGAGAAGTCGGATGTATTTTTTTGAAAAAAACCTTTTTTTTTTTCACTTTTAGTGGTATATAATGAACAAGTTCTATAGTAAGTTACCTTTTATGCTTAAAGTGATACCAGAATAGATAATACGAATAACATGTAACTTGACCATAATCAGTGGAATGAGTGAACTGTAGACAACTGCTTACCCGTTTAGAGCATACTGGTATGATGGTATGTTATGAAATGGTGTAAACAATACACAGACATGCATTGCAGCAATCCCGAGAGATTTGCCGTCATTTATTGTAGAGTTCTGTTGTATATCACCGAAGTTCTTCATCAGATCTTTATCAAATTTTAAAAGAACAAAAAAAATATTTTGCAAATCCGTTTATATGACGGAGTTATGCCCGAATATACACAAAAACATATGAGCATCCGAATTGAGAAGCTCCGCCGTTTTGGGAAGCCGGTCGGTAACAATCCAGTTAAATGGTGACTAATTTGAAAGGCCAACAGTGGACGAAGCTTTCGCGACCTCTACCTCAAAGAAAGCAGCTGGAATAACCTTAAAAGCATTCAAAGTCAAAGTCAAATATATTTATTCAATTAGGCCAATAAACGGCACTTTTGAACGTCACTTAAATTAAAATTAAAAATTAAAAGTAATTAAAAAAAAATTAAAAGTAATAAAAAAAAATAAGATAAAAAAAAAAAAAAAAATGATTCTACCGTGCATTCGGAAAGTAGATTGTTATGGAGAAGAACGCACAAGAAACTCCATACTTACTCTTTAAAAAAAAAAAATTGGTGTTTTACAATATTAACATACGTACATACATTAATATATGTGAGGACGATGCACCCAGAATAGCTCTACACACAGGTATAAAGTATTAAAAAGCATTAACAGGAAAATTAATTAATTTGATAAGTAGGAACATGGTTCTCACATACTTACAAATATTACAAACATAGGTAAAATACCTAATTCAACAACAACGGAACAGTGAGAGTCAATTTCTAAAAAAAAAAAAAAAAACAAAACAATGAATACAATAACTATGAATGGGAATATAAATTAACAAATTTGATTTTGTCTACACCAAAGATTGCCCTATGGAGCAGGACCAGCATGTTTCCAAGCATTCTTATCTTGAATATAATCATCTAATTTGTAATATGCTTGTTTACAAAGGGTGCTTTTAACTAAAGTTTTAAATTTACTTTCATTTAGTTTTAATATATCACAAGGTATTTTGTTATAGAATTTAACACAGTACCCCATGAAAGATGATTGTACTTTAGCTAGTCTGTAAGAAGGCTGATCTAACTTATCTTTATTTCTGGTATTACAATTGTGTCTATCACTGACTTTACTAAAGAGATGTATATTTTTCCTTACATACATAATATTTTCATAAATAAATTGGCAAGAAACTATCATAATATTAATATTTTTAAACAGTTCCCTAAGAGATTCACGGTGACTTAACTTATATATGGCTCTGACAGCTCTCTTACTTATTACTAACATGATCCTCCATCACCTTCCAGGTCAACTGTACCACAAGCCTCTCCGCGACTCTCACGGCACCATCGTGCTGTCGTGCGTGAACAGCGTGAAGTCCGTGAAGTCAGTGTCGGCGCTGAACTCGCGCTGGGCGGCCGTGTCGCGGCTCCGGCGAAGGGTGCTCAGCGAGGATAACACTATTGGAGAACTGCTCATGGCTTCTGTACATGAACAGATTGCTTATCATCAGGTAAGCCTCCATAGACCAGACATCTTTGGCAATTGGAACATCTCACCAAAGTTGCAAAAAACACTAACACAATAGGAAAGTAGAACTAGGAGGTCAGTGGATGATTCGAGCCTCATATGATGTTGACAAATGGGAAGTTTAAAACAGTACCTTCTTTTTGGACTCCATCGCAATCGGGTAAAACGTCTTGAAGTACAATCACAGATCCGGTAATGATAATTGATCAAATAGCAAATTCTTCGAAAAGGCTAACTTTTTTTGTAGTCTTCTAAGGGCCGGTCTCTTTAAGAATCCAATGGCAGAAATCATCGAACGTCTGCTTTGTTGTTTTTTTATCCATATTTCATGATAACTTTCGAACACAGAAAAACACACAGTTTTACTTACATCATGATCCTTTAATTACAGGTATCTCGTGTCCAGCTTCCCCGAGGGTTATACCTCGGCTACCTAAAGCTGCAGTCATCAGTAGAAGTAGTACGCATCGTGGCTCCCGCGCGGACTCCCAATGTACCACCACACACACGCGTCAGAGATAACCCACATGTTTCTGCGTAAGTATCTAACGCCAGAACTTTAATAAATATGTTTCAGATGAGATATGTAATAGAAATATCATCTTCCTGCCATAAGTCTGCAATAGTCTTCTGGGGTCACGATTATACGCTTATATAATTGGGACCCCAGAAGACTGTGTCAACACAAAGCAAGACTTCTTCCATACATGAATTATCTATTTGCCACAATCTCAACTGCAAACTCTTTCAGCCATGCCATCTTCATCCATCTATTATTTGGTCTTCCTCAACCTATATAACCATCAAAATAGTTCATCTGGATTAATAATGTTTCCTCGTAATATCTATCTATAACGAATATTTCCTTTTCCTTTACAGAGAAGAATGGGAACACCTGAAAAACCAATCAGGCAAATCGGACGACTCTCAAGCCATCAACAGCCTCGCAATCAGCGGTCAGGAGAAACCCTCAGAATCTCAAGAAATGTTCCTCGATCTCATCGCATCGGGAGCACGAAGACTCTTCAAGGACATGGAGATCCCCATCGAAAGCGTCATAGCCCACCGAATATACGACCTCGAGGTCGTTGAACTGAACAATGACGTCAGTTTCATCATGATCTGTCCCCCCGCAGAACAAGCCTGCTCAGTACCAGGTCAGAAGGAAATCCTCCTACAAAAGGGTGATCTGCTCAGCTTACCGATACAAGCTTTCGAAATGATACACCTGCAAACGTATCACACGAATATTCTGAACAAATACTCGAAACTCAGCTGCGTTCTGGAATTGGACGTGGCTTTAGCCGCCCATTCTCATAGAGAGGCGTTCTCCTGCACGGAGCTGCAGACTGCCAAAGAGAGACTAACCAAACTGGAAGATCTCCAGAATAATCTGAACACGGTGTGGAAGGCAGAGCGATGGCTCATGGACCTCATAGGCTTCGCGAGAGATAAAGACAAGGCTGCGCCCAGTTCTGGAATATTGCTCAAATATATTTTCGACAAAACACCATCTCAGTCTACAGAGAACCCTACAGAGGTCAATGAGACAGATAGCAAGTTTAAAGACTTCCTTCAAATACCTTCCAGAGATGGCAAAATAACTAAAACTTCCCCTGGCAGAGGATCATGGCCAGGTCCGGCTGGGAACGGTAACCATGCCAACTTACATCCAGAGTTCAGCAAATCTGAACAACAGCTGAGTCTCTCCCCTCGCCAGACTTCAGTATCTACTCTCAATCTATGTAGCTCACAATTCTTGAACCCCGAAAATCATAAATTTCCACGGAAAGGCAGTGCCGACTCCCAGTACACGCAGTCAAGTGCTATCAGCAACAATTTTATGAGTAGCAATTCGCAGTTTGACATAAAATCGTCGGGTGGTTCCCATAATAGTATTGGTAGTAACCGCTTACCACCTTCACGGAGCGAAGACACCCTTGTACTGCAAAATGAAAATGTTGAACCGAAGCCAAGACCTCACAGTATTAATGCAAGCTCAACCACTTCAAGTCCTCTGCTGACTGTTAAAGGAGGTTACTATCCTGGATCGATGATCAGCGTTAGGACTTCTAAAGGCAATGTGTCAGAATCCGCCCAAAGTCTGTCAAGTGACTCAGAGTCCCAGACCTGTCCTTTAACAACAGTTCCTTTGAAAGTCCGTCCTCAGGGAAAGCATTATAGGAGCCCCTGTAACGTCATAGCTTCGAAGAGTATGACGAACGTTAAAGGGGAGGTAGACTTCACAGACACGGGACAAGAGTTCGCCAAGTCGAGTCTGTGCGTCAAACGTCAGCCATTGCTAGAGACGCAGGAGGATGCGGAGTATCACAATAAAGTTCCAAAGACTGATGAGAGGAGGGATAGTGAGGATTTGAAGCCGGAGCAACGTACGCCTGACCAGGCTGGGATACTACAGGTAAATGTTCTGATTTTTTTTTAGAACAGTCTTTGTCCCACCAGTGGGATATCTGCTATAAAATGCTGATTATGCTTATTCTGTGTGCAATAGCAAAAGAGTAATTTTAATATAAAGATTTCAAAAGTGAGATAAACGTTATATTTATCTTCAAATGAGTAAGCCAGGCAGCACACCAGAGCAGCATACAGCTAATATTTTAGGCAACAATTAAATGCACCCATACGTATACCCACATTGTACGCACATACGAAAAGCATAAAGCATACGCACGTTGCGTGCGAGGATCCAGGAACGCACCATACCATTCCCCGTCGCTCTAACGCGCGCTCGTATCGGCTTAAGACGGAACCACACTTACGTGGCGTGGCGCCTTCTGACGCAGTTGATTGGCTACAAAACACGTTTCGTTATGACGTAGGCTGGAACAGAGTCGTTTGATTGGTGGATCCTGCGCCACGCCACGCCACGACACGTTAATGTGGTTTCGTCTTTTTTAGCAATAAAATTGACGTCCTTCATACAGATTATTTTTTGCAGCTTATTTACGTTGGTGGTTTGTTCCTATCATTAAATAATTTGATTGTACTTTTTGGAGGTTGAGTAAGTTATTTGAAAATACTCATACTAAAATATTTGTTTTCGGTTTGTTAATATTTGGGAATTTTAACAAAGATTATCTGCGTAACGGCAATACTGCAGTATTCAAATTATTAAGTGACGCTGGTTATAAATCTTTATTACAAACGCTTGCCTCTACTACTTGTACTTTTATTTATTCTGTGCCTCAACCCGCGGTGGTACTCAAATAGATAATATTTATTATTTTCTCGATTCGGATGGATGGACGGACCAGGGGTGGGCGTTGTGAGCCGCTGAAACCGTTTTAATATTCATGTAACAATAAAAAACCCTCTTCTTAGTCCGCATATGCAACTACGGAACCCTATTAATGCACGTGGCCCGACACGCACTTGGCCGGTTAGTTTCATTAACTTTGTGGCAACTAAATGTAGCATCCTATAGTAAGACTGAAGCTTTTCTGGAGCAATTATTAATTCATTGGATTTTTTAAATTTCCAAACTTTTCGCAACCAAGATTTAAATGATGTATCCAGTACCCGTCTTCTCCTACTATTTCTTCGTAGTCGTAGGAAATGCCACATCAAGAAGTTATTCATCGGAAGATGACATATATAGCAGTAATTGCGATAACGGTGTGCGTATTTTCGCCGCAAATGCTTCACTATCCAAATTTTCGGAAGCAAATAGTGTACAGCGTTTGCTATTCGCTTGCTGCTTGCTGCTCTGGTGTGCGGCCTACTTTACTAAGCACTTTTTGTTTCTGTCATTATAAATTCTAATGAGGCGACTTCACTTTACACATCTTGCAATTGCATTTACGGTAATGCGTTACATCAACTTGTATTTACGAATGCATGACCATGACTGATACTTATCGTTTTTTTCAGGTATTCGCTGCATACGAAACCGGCTTAGCGGCGGGAACCTCACTCAAGTTGCACGTGACACCTCGCACGTCAGCGCGGGAAGTCATCGACCTAGTTGTCAAACAACTCAACATGGCCGCCGTGCTCAAAGGTAAATCTGGCCCAGTCTATGGCCCAGAGAAACTCCAAGATTTCTGCCTTGTAGCAGTTATAGGAGCCCGCGAAAGATGTCTCCGAGACGACTTCAGACCCCTACAACTCCAAAATCCATGGAGAAAGGGAAGATTGTACGTCAGACTCAAACACGATGTGTTGGCAGCACTGCAGCATTCTGCCAAACCCGCTTATATTTGAACGGGTTTATCTGTATACTAGGCAATGGAATAGAGATATTTTTTCGTGGCATAGGATTTATTGTTGGAACTGCTACTTAGTCACCGTAGAAAGTTAGCGCTTGTAAATAAGACATGAATTTCTGAATAGTTCACCGCCTATTATTATAATTTAGGATGAATAATACAATTGAGAGGTACAGGCAAAAAACAGGGAATGTCCCAAAAAATAGATTTTGAGAAAAACGCAGTTAAAAGTTTAGAAGTAGGTATGTTTTTTTTATCCTTCTGCTTTCCTGTATGTACCGGTATGTCATGAAAATTCCCGGTTCTTTTCATTACAGCCATAAACAAAAATGTATTTTTGGCACCTTAGTTTACTTTAAAAAAACGTTAGTGATTGAAAATCTTAGATAAAGTACATATAGATTTAGCATTAAAATGAGCTTGATTGATAGAGCGAGATCGCTAATTGGCAGCCCCATGTAAATAATAAGGACAAAAGATTATTTTTTGTCTTTGTCACCATGGCCGGCTTTTGTTGTTTGTCAAACGCTAATATTATGGCAGGTTTGACAAACTAACTCGGTCGTGTTTGATTTTTTTGTGATTTCGCGGGATCAAGTGTTTATTGAGACAAGAAATTGGGTTATTTATAGATAATAAGTATCAGTACGATGGTGGGTTGAAGTGTTCTAGGCTGTAAAAGCCAAAGTGTTATTGTTGTTTCATGTGCGGCCACGCCATGGCTCCATCTATAGGTACTTTATCTAAGTATTTTTTATTGGCAAACAAATCTTTTTCTTTGGTAGTTTTATTTTCAACTTAGATAAAGTACCTATTGAAAATAAAACTACCATAGATAAAGATTTGTTTGCCAATAAAAACTGAAAAATTAAAACTTGTGACCACAGAGAAAATAAAACTACGTTACTTGTGACATTCCCTGTTCTTTGCCTGTACCCTTCAATTATTTCTGCCTACCCGCTTAAAATCGCTTGGTCAATTATATTATTCCTCCTTCAACACAATATAATTTTGATACTTTCTATAGTGACTAAAAACTTTATTAGTTTCATTTTTTGGTGCCAATTCTGATTATGTTAATGCTTTAAATAGTTAAGTGAAAGTTGTGAGTAATAATTAATAGTGAATATTTAAACAGAATTTATGGTGCTTTTCACTGTAAAATATTATCGCTTTAATGTCTCTATCAGATTTCCACGGATTATTTTTTATAGAGTTTATGCTTAACGAGATAGCTATTCCTGTTTAGATGAATTTCTAATTATTGTCGTGTTGTTTATGTAGTTCTATCAATCAATTTGAACTATCTTAGGTCATAGACTCAATCGTTACTACCTTCAATCTTATTCAGATATCATAGAGAATCATTAAAAACTCATCTCCAAAATTTTAAAAGTCGGTTTGAAAATAGAAAACACAAAAAACAGAACGTTTTATTCTTATTGTTGGTAAAACGAAGAACTATTTTTATTGAACTCGTACAACGTGTATCAAAGTGTCTGATTATTTTCGAAATATAATACTGATAAAATCATATCTCTGAGGTAAACAGGGTTACATTTTATTACCTAATTCATGATACCAACTATTTTGTCAGTTCTTTATCGTTACGTGATTGTGAAATGCAATAAATTAAATGGACAGATTATATGATTATCTCAAAAAGGAACTTAGAGAAATAACATTTTCTTAATACTTCATCTTGGTCAGATTTTTCCTAGATATTCATCGATATTTTTTACCACCGCCGCATGTATTAAATGTCTACTTAAATAGGTATCATTATTAGAGAACTACTTATCCTATGCAATTATAAAATACAGTTTGTTATCGAATATAGGCGTAGTTTAAGTGTACATAATTTATAACTAATGTAGGTAATCTATTGATAAAATTTATTATGTAGATATATATTGATAATTTAAACTGAGCGAATGTTGAGAAGTTATTTTGTAAATAACTTTTGTTTAAATTTTCAGACTAATTTGAAAAAATATGAATTATGCTTATTATTATGAAAAGTGTATGAGTTGACAGAAAATACGAATGATCCCAAAATATTGTCGTCCCTAAATATTTCTCCTACGTGCTGTAGGTTTTTTTTTCTTATTTAAATAGATTTTCTTAGATCTCATAACAAAATATTTTGTTATTTAAATTCTATAGTGTATCTTAAATGACATGATTGTGAATTGACTGAATGATTGTCTAGTAATTTAAAATATAATACTCAAGATTTGTATAATTTACAATAATATTATTGTAATGTAATTGTAAATTCTGTAGGTAATTGCTGTGTACAAAAGGGAGTGTAAATTAGAACAGAATTATAAAAAAAAAGATGTAAAAGAAATTATCAACGATTCGAGCCATAAATAAAAGATATATTGCAATTTTTACTAAAGCCTAACTGAATGTCTTATGATATAAATAATTTAAAGTTTTATTTTAGATTATCATGTATGTATTCACCCTATCTGGTGTTGTACATTAGAAATTAGCGAGAGTGGGGTTATGAAATGATGCACAAAAATAAATGTATTTCAAATCTTTTTTTGCAATTTTATTTAATAATCTTAAGCTATCCTTAACAGAGAAAGAGACCGGGACAGATAGATCCGCAAGAGAATCAGGGTTACCGACATAGCCCGAAGAGTTGCCTAACTTAGTGGCAGTAAGCAGGGCACGGATGACCGATGGGGCAGAAAGATTCTGGAGTGGCGAAGCTGTTGCGTTGGAAGGCCTCCCACCAGGCAAACCGATGATCTGGTTGCGTTGATCCCCTGTATGCGAGACGCACGGGACAGATCAATGTGGCGACGCTTGGAGGAGGCCTATTTCCAGCAGTGGACGTCTTTCGTCTTTCAACAGTGCCTCTAAGGCGCGTGATTTTTCTAATCGTGCCTGGGCCAATGCCCGAGTCGGTAAAATGTGAGTTTTTCATTTAGAAAATTCTTAGCAGCAGCAAAAATCCATTAGTGTAGTTTTTTTATTATCGATAGGCTTGCGTTTGACAACTATCTCGCCTGATGGTAAGCGACGATGTGGTCTACGGTGAAGCTTTCTTGCCTAGAAGTAACCTATTCACTCTTGACTTAAAGACCGCAAGGTTGTAGCTATTAGTGAACAAAGACTCCGGCAGGTAATTCCACTCCTTAGCTGTGTACAATGAAAGTATTAGCAAAATGCTTTGTCGTGTTAGTAGCCCAGCAATTAGCTCGCTCTGTCTTCGACAGCTGATTCACATCCTCTACGACTACAGCTACGTATCTAAAGCCTACGACGATCGACAACTGCTACGTAAAGTCTACGACGATTGCCACGTAATCTTTATGAGGACCGCTACGTCACGTTTACGACAACTGATTCCTAAAGTCTATAATGACTGCTACGTCACGTATACGACGACTGCTACGTCACGTATACGACGACTGCTACGTCACGTCTACGACGACTGCTAAGTCACATCTACAAGACTGCTACGACACGTCTACCACGATTGCTTCGTAACATCTACGACGTCCCAGGTAGCAATTTTACGTCATGACGACGTCCATTCACGGTCATTTTCGACGTAAATGACGTCGTAAAAAACGTCCCACAGACGTACTAAATGACGGCCTAATGTCAGGTCTCAGCGACGTCTCTGAAGACGTCATATTAACGTCTCCAGATAACGTCATATTAACGTCTCCAGATAACGTCATATTAACGTCTCCAGATAACGTCATATTAACGTCTCCAGATATCGACTTATTCACGTCCCCAGATAACGTCATATTAACGTCTCCAGATAACGTCACCTTAACGTCTCCAGATAACGTCATATTAACGTCGCCAGATAACGTCTCCAGAAGACGTCAATACCACGTATTGTGAAGACCTCCTATAATAACGTCTATTAACGTCTTCAGACACATTAATATAACGTTATCTGAAGCGTTAATATGACGTCATCCGGGATCAATTTGGCCTCGATGCAATTCATCCAGCCACAGTCTTCAAGTAACTCTGAAAGGTCAACATTAAAAACACAAATTTGCATTGTAGTATTATTTATTATAACGAGTTAACTATCACAACTTAATTAATAAATGGAGAATTTTAATCCTTATAACCATGGAGCATAGGAAAACATATAAAAGAATTACTAGTTGCCTCTTGAGGAATAACAACACATTTTGAAATAATATCATAAACAGGTACAATTTTGTAAGCTGAACAGAGTTCCGAAACTTTAAAAATATCAATAACAGCAGAATCATAAGGATACGTATAGTAGGAATCATAATGTACAAACTCTTTTCCATAGACGAACAAGGAAACCTCTCCATTAATCTTACATCTCAAAATATTATGTATCTCGACTACTTTGCCGTTTGCATAGCAGTAACAATTATTAGCTAAACCAGATTTTGTATACATTGCAAAACCCTTATAAACAAGTTTATTAAAGCATTCATAAGCATTGTTATCAACAGGCGTTGGTCCTAAGCTATTGTAATAAAAAACCGCTGGTACCTCGTCAATCAGTTTTGGAGGAAAAGTAGATTCCATTTCTTTTAATCGTTTATAAATTTGCTGCAACGGTTTGTTAGGTGACCTAACTAATTTTTTTAACATGCCTAAATAATTTTCGAAAGGAAAGGCGGAATAACTGTCCAAATCACCAAATAAACGAACGTCATCACACAAATGACATAACATATGAACATTGTAAATTAAAAATTTCCGGCTATAAATAGTTTCGGAATGTCTTATGAACATTAATAATAGCTCATGTGCTAAATATGTACCTACTTTATTGATGTTTCTAGGGCTACAAAGAATTGTTATAGCACAATGAAATAACAAAAAATTTTCATACAGGGAGGTTGGAAGGATATTTTTTAGAACAACTGGTCCAGTATATAACAAAAACATCCTAAATTCGGTGGCTTTCCAGCGAGCCAACTCACTGATACTTCGCGGTCGCCTGTTAAATTCAACAGGTATACAACTTGCACAGCTAAGTAATTTTTCAGAAACTGCATTTACTAAACGGCTATTTAAACGAACATTTAAATCACCACCAACCCAAACATTTAAAAGTTTCCTCATGACTCCCAGACAAACAGCATGCATATAATCAATGGGAAACAATGAAACTAAATCTATGGGAAGCGTCAAAAGTGGAGATTCACCAACATGATGGTCGTCATCAGACTGTAAACGAAATTGTGAATCCGTTCTCCTACTCGCAGATACGCTTGTATAAATCACTCTACCTTGAATATACTCACCAGGTTCTACACATTTATCACATGATGAGTATCCACCATGGGATTTAGTACATTTGATAAAAGCTCTAGCTGGAGCGTCACATACAAAACTATGTACTTTTACAATATAATGAGTATCTTCAAAATTTATTCCATCATTAAGTAATGTAGACAGTTCTTCAACAAATGGCCCCAAAAACAGATTCAATGGTGAAGGTTTAGAGTTTCCACAGAACAGAGTTATTACAAATGGCTGTGCACAATTAAAGTTTTTGATCAAACCTAATATAGGCCATAGTTGAGTATTCGTGCTTTTAAAAAGTGGCAAACCATCAACATTAAAAGACAACAATATTTCACTATTTTTAAAGTTGAACCCACTGTACAGTTTTAATTGTGCTTGTATTTGATTTATGAGACCAATGTGCACCAATTCACCAGATTGCAAAGAGTTACTTGATATATTCATTGGCGTATTTAAAAACGTTCTGCTATCTCTAGGCAATTTAGGGCAAAAAGGATTTAGAATTTTTAGAAGACTATCTAGAGCACTGTGGGAAATTTTATGTTCTACGGTAGCCCAATGTCTTAATTGCGATGGCAAATCGTTAGCATCGTCAGATCGTGAATCATCATTATCTATAAAACAATCCTCAAACAATGTTGATTGACAATTTTCATCTAAAAAAATATTCTCTTTATATGTCCTTAAACAGTTTTCATTTAAAGTATTGTTGTCAATACTACTGTTACTCGTAGCTATAGATGTGGATGTATATTGTGGTGAAGATGGCAAATCACTTAATGATGGCTGTAATGTACTTCTTTGTATTTCTAAAATAATTTTTCGTTTTTCTGCCAAAATCCTTCTATACATTTGACGCTCACCTACTACATTTTTTTTCTTCCTAGAGGATGACATTGTTATTTTCCTTTGACAATCGCTTTTTTGCTCGTTCAGGTGCGTGCTTGAGCCACACCTTTATATCGTCTTCAATGTCTTTTTCTGTAATCCTTGGAGAGGAACTCTTTAAGCTCTCTGAAAACAAAAAAGTTTGTGAATATAAGAATAGCCCAAATGCCTGCAACGCTCTGTGGGGTCAGATGACGGGTCGCTCTCACACAGCGACTCGCGAGTCGCGACACAACTGGTGTTAAATATTATTTTTAACGGAGAATTAAAAACCGGTCAAGTGGGTGTTGGATCACGCGCATTGTAGGGTTCCGTAGTAAGCCCGTCGCAATAATTATGTGGACTTAATTGTTTTATTTTACCAGTTAATTGACGTGATTATTATTATATATAGCCTTGCCAAATTACAGCTTTCTAGTACTAAGAGTCTCCCCACCTAGCCACCTACATAAAACATGCCAATTATTAACCAGTTGCCAGTACACAAGGAATATGTATCTTTTGAAATTATTTAGGTATTTCATAGCACACTTATTTTGTATTATAGATGAGATCTAGAAAGAATAAATTTAATCATATGAAAGACAATAGACACATACCAACAATAAATTCACGGAGACGTAGCTCTGAAAAAGGCTTCTTCTCAGACCTTTTACCATAGAAGTTGAACTTGCTTGCCAACGAGTCTGACAATGTATATTTCATCACTCTCGATACTTTATTTTTTAAATCATGCCCACCAAGGCTCTTTAGGTAGCTTGTCTGTAAATATTAATTGATAGCAATAAACATCCACATATATCTCTATAAGTACACACTAGAATTAACATAAGATCCAACAGTCACATACATAATCTTGAGCTCACACTATAGGATTCCCTGTCATAGGTATCAGGAACTACGAGTGCCAAGGTATCATGACACAGACCTAGAGCAAATATTTGTGTTGCAACAGGAATTGAACCCACACCTCACATCTCAGCCCTCTAATCGCCCACTGTGAAGCAGTGGCCAAAATTATTAGGAATTAACTACACATAATGTGAGCAGAAGCTAATAAAACATAGCCTGTCAGGGGTAATGTAGCTTGCTATTAGTGACTGAATTCCCAGAATTGAATCAATAGTTCCGATGATTAACTCCTACATCCAAACTCACAAACAAACTAACTCATTCTAGCAAGGTACCCATGTAATAAAAAGCTTTCTTATGGTAAAGTAGGAATTAATTATAATTGCTCAATAGGCATTTCCTGTTTATTAAAAGTAAACACTTACCAGGTTAGCACAGTTTTCTGTATTAGTCAGTAACTGTTCCACTGTTTCTAAATCTTGAAAAGTTTCCAAGGGAAATTTGAATTCAGGCTTCAATGCATTGGTATTTCCTGCTCTGTCTTTCAAAATTGCTAGGATGACATCATTTTGGGCTTTTATTTTGGCAAGTAGTGAAACAACTTGGCCTTGACAATCTGGATGAAAAAAGTAGTATGGTAGGTATTACAGTCTATAATAATCTTAACACCAACCACCACCACCACCACTATACCAAAAAATAGAAATAATCGTCGAAAACTATACTCATGCATATAAGGTAGTATCTAGCAAAGAATCTAGTTAGGCAGCTATAGATTTAAAAAAATCAAAATGATTTTTACTATTTACCACAGTTATTGGAAGCACTGCTGGCAACAATTTCATCGAGTGTCATACTTTGTGAACCAGATGGTTGATCATGATGACTGTTAGAAGCCTTCTCTTGTGCATCAGGTTTATTCATCTGTGAGTTGTGATTTAGTACCAAATCACTGTAAATTGTGCTTGTACTTGAAGGTTCAAGGTTTATATCTAAAAAGCAAAAAAAAAAAGAAAATAATGGAAGGAAATATTATTATGTTCAAAATAATTTAGTTAATGTATCATCCGGTATAATTACAATTGGATAGATGTTTCTTTAAAGGCGGAGGACGAGGGAATTCACACCCTTTCTCATCATCATTATCATCTGATGATGAAATGTATCTGCTAGTTTTTTTTGTTTTGCGTTTAGGTGGCTTACTTATATAATTTTCCTCCTCAGTCTGTATATCTGATGTGTCTTCCACCAACTTTAATTTTTTCTTTGCCTTATCCAATTCATCTATAGAACAAGCATAAAACACCAACACAGTTAATATCAAAACAACATGCAAGTTAAAGTTAGTCACGCCATGCAACACACCCACGCCGTACAAGCTTGGTAGTCCAGCACTTATTAATCCATTAGTTCTATCTCATTACTAGTAGTTAATAGTACTGCCATTACTTATATAATTTACTATGCTTTTGTTTCTGTTTTGATATGGTATGGTGGTGAGATTACAGGCACATGAGACTGCAATGAACACAACACAATGCTATGTAGGGCACATTCTAGGTGGATGTGGGTACATACCCCCCATACATACCCCTGGTGGTTCGGTGGCCACCTAACCACCAGGTTTATGTATGTTATACAATGTATAATTATAAGACAAGACCAACAAATATTTGCGAAAACAAACAAAACCAAACACCTGTGAACACACTTTCTTGGAAATGATTACTTATCTGTTGCTTGCTTGCTGTCGCCGCTGCTGCTTGTTTACACACGGCGCCATGACCTAAAAATAGCAGTTCTGTCTTGTGATCTTGGGCAATCTGAATATTTTTTTTCTGTGCGCATCAAAACTGCAGTCAACTTCAGCTCGGCCGTAATCCTTAGATTTTTAGGTTATGGCACCGTGTATTTTTTTAGTTAGGTTTTAAAACACTAGCACCTACTAGAATTAAATTCTGGGCCAGTCTGTCTGTGCCCAGGCTTAAAGCATGGTAAAGTTAACTGCCCTCAAGCCACCAGCTGCTAAAATAGTTGTGTGTGGTAGTGTTACACTACCTACTCATAAAAAAAACTTACCAGTCTGATAGAAAACTCTATCGATCTCGTATAGTTTCCATTGTTCATTTGGAGACGAACACCTCTGTAGAAGTTTATCAAATGCTTTCGCCTCCTTTACGGGAGGCCAATAGATTTCTCTTTTTTTAGGTGTTATCCATTTATTGATGACCACAGCCACAGTGCCACCCTCACTCTCCGCGAACTGAACGACACTATACATAATTTACAATCCTTTTATGTGCTGTGATACGTACTATAACAACAGCAAGAAAAAAACATGAGAATTTACACATTTGTTTGACACAGAGAATTGAGAAAGAAAAAAAGCGCGGGATACCAACCAACCGTCAACGCGTTCGTTCGTTCCGTTCCGAAATAAACAAAAGCAAACAAAAATATATTTTTTTTACTTTTTAAATATTTATATTTTTAATCAGCCTTTTCTATCTTATATTGGTTCTTTCTAATGTTTGATGATAGACTAATAGCTGAATTTCTTTTCATTGAGTTACATAACAAATACAAATGTAAAAAATAATAATTTAATAAAATAATAACAAACAACATGCTATCAATGCGTTCCGTTCCTCGCAGATTGGAAGAAAGATAAACTCTGGTGATAATTTTTAAATTATTAAAATGGACTATTTACTGTCGAGTTAAAGTTTTTACAGAGTACCTATATTTTAATACAAAAAAACGTTCGCTAGCCGCATGATAGTTATGTTGTTAGAGCTAATTTAATCGTGCCTGCTTGAGCATGGTAGGCACCTGTTGTACTCTCCTAGAATAAAATTATGTTTCTTTTCTTGGATAATGGCATACCTAGCTCATATACCTACCTTACTTAATTAGGTTTTATTCTGATTCCCATAATAATAATAATATGCTTGAATGTCCATAGCATCATAAGTAGGTTCCCGTTTATTCTGCTAGTCAAACGAATGGAAGTCAGTGGTGGATGTTTCTGTAGGTATCGAGGCGGCTCAAGACCGCTCGTCGTGGCATTTCTATGTATATGGGGCCTGTCCAGCAGTGGACTTCTAACTAAAAGTGTTTGTACAAACCTACTTACAGAAAATAAATCATTTATCATTTAAACTGATAATTTATTTAATGACGATGAATATTAATTTTATCGGTTGCAATTAGGTACCTACCTTAAGCAGGTATTAAGTAGTACCTACGTGTTAGAGCATTCCTTTAGATGCACTAAATAAATAGTACGTAGGTAAGTACACTACGGCCGAAATATCTTGGCGAGTCTGTACATAGACACTACGAACTTTCGCCATTGACCCTAAATGTAGGTACGTTCCTACGGCGTCTTATTAATGAACAACACAGGGCGTCACAGAATGGAACCCAAATGGACGTTGCTAGGGCGTCTTATTAGGGAACAACACAGGACGTCACAGAATAGACCGTAAATGGACGTTGCTAGGACATATAATACATGACCAACACAGGACGTCACAGAACTGACCCTAAATGCACGTTGCTACGGCGTCTTATTAATGACCAACATAGGACGTCACAGTTGACCCCAAATGGCCGTTGCTAGGGCGTCTTATTATTGACCAACACAGGAGGTCACAGAATTGACCGTAAATGGACGTTGCTAGGACGTATAATACATGACCAACACAGGACGTCACAGAATTGACCCTAAATGCACGTTGCTACGCCGTCTTACTAATGACCAACACAGGACGTCACAGTTGACCCCAAATGGACGTTGCTAGGGCGTCTTATTATTGACCAACACAGGACGTCACGGAATTGACCGTAAATGGACGTTACTAGGACGTAACATTCACGACCAACACAGGACGTCACAGAATTGACCTTATATGGACGTTGCTACGTCGTCATAATCATGACCAACATAGGACGTCACTGAATTGACGCTAAATCGACGTCACCAGGACGTTCCCTTGAGTACCAGACGTTAAAATGACGTCAGTGTGACGTACTTATTTGACGAATAAACTACGGACCCTAATATGACCTTAGGATGACGTCATTTTTTCGTCGCAGACGTCATTTTGCTACCTGGGGTGTGCTACGAAACATCTACGACAAATGCTACATGCTGTCTACGACGACAGGTAATTAACGTATATGATGACTGCTACGTCACGTCTACTACGACTGCTACATATCGTCTACGACTGCTACGGAAAGTCTACGACGACTGCTACGTAACGTCTACGAAGACTGCTACGGTACTCGCCAAACTTTTTGGCCGCCCTGAAGTTGGCTACAATGGCTGCGCAGTAGTAAATCCTCAGACTAATAATACCAGACTATTATTAGTCTGAGAGTAAATCTGATACAAGACCAACGCCACGCCGTGCCTAGCGCATCGGAAAACCAACTTCAGGGTGGCCAAGAAGTTTGGCGAGTACTGTAACGTTTACGAAGACAATTATGCTACGTTACAGCTTCGTGAGAAATCGTCTTTGTTTATTAAATAAACTTTATTATTGTTAGAGTCAAGATTTCCCCGGCCCCCCAGCCAGCTAAATGCTTGCTTTTGGATATGAGAAAAAATCACAGGTGTAGTTTATAATTATTTACCAATGTTATATGGAAAAATATCACAGCTTAAGCTTTACAAGTTTACCAACTTATAAAATGTACTTGGAAAAGTAAAACATTTGTATATTGATGTATGGGGACAACAGTTTTCGAACAGCAAAGTTAATTTTGTCCCTTAGTTAGCGCAATGTTCGGTCCTTTCATTGCTAATGTACCTTAGTAATGTTACCTATTTACTTTGGTGAATTTAGATGTTTATACGGAACCCTCTGTGCGCGAATTAGACTCACAATAATTAATTTTAATGTAGGCAGTGACACTCGCAAAGTTAAGACGAAGCGATTAACGTAAGAATTATCAAAATCAGCCTAGGCTTTTGGTCTCTAGAACGCCACATAGGAAAAAACCTACATAAATAGACTGTTAAACACATTACCCTCCTTTGCGTCATGCAGGCGGGTTAAAATCCAGAACTCTTTACGGTCCAGTCGCGATATAAAATGTAGGTATAGGGAGACTTTTATAATAATGTTGCTTGTAACTCATAAAGCTTATGCTCTAAGTTGTAACTATAAGTAGGTATAGACTTCATAAAACCCATCAATATACACCTACACATTTTTTTTTTTAAATCTTTGATTAGGTTAGTAGTAACTTTGGTTAGTAGGTATAGCTACCGACTTTGAAGTAGGTACCTATGCCTACTTACAAAGTCGGTTTAAAAGTTATTTTCGTACTCCTCTTCTTCTTCTTCGTTTTGTAATTTGTTTGTCCGTTGTCGTAATAATATGATTACAACATGCACGATAGTGGCGCCACCATTTTTTTTGCCAAGCTGTATTCCTGCTAATGAAAGAACGGCCTCACGTTCAAAGATACATTTTGGAGACTACATTCAGCAAAAAAAAATGGTGAGTTTGCTATCCGCTTGAGCATAACCTGTGAGCGTTACCGTTCAGAGAATAAGATAAGAGATTAAGTCGTGTGTGGCCGTGATAAGATAAAAGGTTTATGAACCGATAACGAACAAAACAAGCAAACGCTGGTAACACAGCTAAACAGTTGTCGTTGTCATTTCCGTCCGTCATTCACTCGGTCATTGACGTTGTCAACTTGTTGTCAAGTCAAGCAAACTCTTGAAAAAGAAAACTAAACTATCGTAGTGAATTAGGTACCTAGTCAGTTTTGAGATTTGACAACGTTGCCCTTTGCACAAAAAAGTAAATAAACTTTTAAAAATGAGTTTAGTGGCAAATACAGGGTAAGATATTTGCGTTTGCAACTAGTACAGTTGTGTGGTCTACTTTCTTCTAATTTTCCATATTCATTGTATAATTAGGAAATTGGCTGGCCGGACGCTGTTCATAACTGGCGCGTCTCGAGGTATCGGTAAGGCTATTGCTTTGAAAGCCGCGAAGGATGGTGCTAACGTTGTTATTGCGGCCAAAACAGCTGACCCGCATCCGAAGCTGCCTGGAACTATTTACACTGCTGCCGAAGAAAGTAAGTAAATCAACCTTCTTTATCAGCTTTGAAAACCTTCTATTTATAGCCAGGAACGATATTTAATTCATAAATCTACAGTTGCGTTGATAAAATATGAAAATATATGAATTGGACTTTGCCCTCCATATTGCTTTGGACTTCGAACTTCCGATAATTTATAATTGACCTAGATGGATTTGTTTTGTAAACTATCAATTCAATGTTGTGGTATTCTATTGTATAATGAGAATACATAATGAAATTTTTAGTGACCCTCTTGCTTAATAGCTGCTATTTGTTAAAAAAATAGAGAGTAATGACAATTTTTACCACATACACCTTGCTTTTACACATACACTTTTGCCACATACACTTTGCATTCTGTTTACTTAAAGTTCTTATTTAGCCTAATCATGTACTTGATGTGAGCATTCGGTTCAGCAACTTGTTTAAACCTCACTCAACTGTTGGAATTTTGGAAGGCCACCCACCAGGTGGACCAATGACCTGGTGAAGGTTGTGGGAATCCGCTGGTTGCGGGACGCACGGGACCGGTCAATGGCAATGGCGAAGGCCTATGCCCAGCAGTGGACGTGTTTCAGCTGATATGACGATGATGATAAACCTCACTTAAGCCATAAATAGACAATCTCTTGATAAAATACTATATACTTATTTGGATTGAACTTTGTCCTGCATAATAAAATTATTACTGGACTTTGAGCTGTTGTTGACCTTGATGGATTTGTTGATATCAAAAACAGTTTTATTTATAAACATAAAGAGATGTGTTCTGACTTTATACAACCATTTATTAGGTACCTACATCTATTTAGTTAAATGGCCTTCATACATTAAGGGCCTTCCACTGCTTTAGTGCAGTAAAACGGTAACTTTCTAAGGCATACTCCTTAGTAATGGCGAGGTCAAAAAATTTTTTTTTTATATTTTTACACAGTAAAATTTATGGCTGGTATTTCTTCATAACTGAAATAGCATATGTAAATGAAAGAATATCCAAACAAACTGTCCAAAAGGAGGTTCAATGTTGATATTCTGGCTCTGAGCGGACGCATGGTCAGTACTGCAGCTACAGTTAACATTGGGGAATATATAAGCCTTAAAGCATACCAGCATACCTATTTTGTCCAGTTTTCAAATTGGAAGTGTTTTTATTAATATTTTACATTTTACAACATGTAATACAGTAGATTTATTTTTTGTTTTCAGTTGAAGCCCTCGGTGGCAAGGCACTGCCATGCATCGTTGATGTGAGGGATGAGAAACAAATTCAGAAGGCCGTTGATGAGGCTGTCAAGAAGGTAAATTAATAATTATTATTATTTAATTTCTCTTGATATTCTTTATTGGTACAAATAAATTAGTAAAGTTTATGGCAAAGGCAAAGTAAACCTCAGTGCGATAGTTTTTTAACCTGTGTTATTTATTGTATGGACCAGCCCCATCTGTAGGTGCCTGGCTCATCCTGGCATCTATTAAATAATTTATCATCTATTATATAATAAATAAAAATAAAGGGTGTTTTTTTTCAGAGGTATAGAACTTTGAAATGGAATAAAACTAGGATGAATTAAATTGACTTTATTCAAAAGATAATCTTTTGGCATTATAATTCAAATATGACTTCTGGCATATGACAGCCACATATGAGCCAGCCGGCTCGGACGTAATCAATCTGGAGGTCCAATTTTCAATCACTTTTTCAAGATTTGTGTCGTCCAAGTGGTCGATCGTTTCGGTATTATTGGCGCAGACTAGCGACTTCACATATCCCCTGTCTAACGGCGTAAAATCGCACGATCTTGGAGACCAATTCACGGGTCCGGAACGTGAAACAATGTGGCTACCAAACATTTCCTTCAGTAAATCAATTGTGGCACGAGCTGTGTGACATGTTGCGCCGTCTTGTTTAAAACACAACTCCTGCACATCATGGTTGTTCAATTGAGGAATGAAAAAGTCAGTTATCAGTGCTGTTTAATAGTCACCATTGACTGTAACATTCTGGCCAATTTGCACAAAACAAGAAATATACACAATTTGGAAGCGTTGTTGAGGAGTCAGTCTATTCATGTTGAAATGCCAAACCAAAATAAATACAAATCACTTGACAGAACTACCGCCAGTTAACACAGTGTTGCGAACTTAAAAGTTCTATACCTCTATAAAAAACACCCTTTTAATGACCAACAAGATTCTTCAAAGAATGTGGAATTCAAATATGATGTGATGGGAATATCGCCAAATTATTTAAAATAAGGCCCATTGGACTGAAACTGTACATGATACAGTCACTAAGTACACAGTCTGTTTGAAACCATGCATCAGGTGATTTTCAAAATCATTAGCAAACATGACTACATAACCATTAATATTATAAATTCGAAAGTAACTCTATCTGTCTGTCTGTTACCTTTTCACGGTTAAACCGCTGAACTGATTTAAATGAAATTTGGTATGGAGATAGTTTGAGACCCTGGAAAGGACAAGTTTTTATCCCGGAAATCATATGGAAAGGAGGATGGAAGTTTGTATGGAAAACCTACAATATTATTGCGCGATTCAGAAAAGTAGGCTATTCAAAGTACTAATGCTACGCAGACCAAGTCGCGGGGAACAGCTTGTTCATAATATTAAAATTACATTGAAAAAACCAACAACAAAAAACATGACAATGGCGTATGCAATATTCATTAGGGTCCTCAATTCTTAATGAAGAATTATTTCTTTTATGAGTACAAAAACTTCACACAGAATGATTAATTTGAGGTTTGACCTTTTGAGAGAGCATTGTTTTAATTGAGTAGGCAGCAGTTAGGTATCTGGAAAAATTAATTTACTTTATGTTGTGAAGGTCAGGTAGGCAGTCTCCCCGTGTAAAATACTGGTATTAAGCTATATCTGCTCAAACTGAAAGCAGGCCATATGGCATACATCCATTCATTGAGGCGAAAGCTCAGTTGGCTGCAAAAAGGTTGGGGATTCTTGCAAAGGTGCGACGGTACTTCACGCCTGAACAGCTACTCAACTTGTTTATAGCGCAAGTTCGGTCATGCATGGAGTACTGCTCTCACCTCTGGGACGGATCTGCCAAATCTACCTGTAAAAACAATTGTATGTGTAAATGAATAAATAAATAAATACCAGCTTGATTCACTTGAGTTGATTGACAGACGGGCCAAGAGGCTTATTGGCAACGAAGCACTGGTCGCGACAAAACTCCAGAGCCTCGAACTACGACGCCGAGTTGCCAGCGTGTCGGTTTTTTATCGGTTACATTTCGGGGAGTGTGCGATGGAACTGCACAATTTTATTCCACCTAACCCTTTCCATCATCGGACTACAAGACGTACGGCCATGCGCCATCGATACATGGTGGACATCCCACCCATACGAACAAAGCTTTATGCGAATACTTTAATAGTGCACACAGCTAAGGAGCGGAATTCCCTGCCGGTGTCTTTGTTTTGTTTGTTTGATAGCCACAACCTTGGGATCTTTAAGTCAAGAGTGAATAGGTTACTTCTAGGCAAGCGTGCTTCACCGTCGACCACATCATCGCTTACCATCAGGCGAGATAGTGGTCAAACGCGAGCCTATCGAAAAAGAAATAAATATAAACTATGCTATGCCCTTCCCAGGGTCTCAAACTATCTCCATACCAAATTTCATCTAAATTGGTTCAGCTGTATAGGCATGAAAAGGTAACAAACAAACATCGTTGCTTTCTCATTAATTATAATATTATTTATGGATTTACTTGCCGTGCCCTATTGAATTTAAACAGTTGCCAAATCTCATGTCAAAGTCGGTCATATTATTTTAGTTACCTATCAACAACAGCTAATCTTAGCTTAGTTTGAGTGCAGAATAATGTAATAATTGTGTTAGGTCAGTTAGGTTGATGATTTCAGAGATTGTATCTAGAAGTTTAATTGCAATGAAGGAAGGGATAGTTTTTATAAGTGTGTGTATTGTTATAATTTGATACCTAGACAAAACATCTCACCTGTTTTGTGAGAAGGTTTTGTCATAGATATAGTATCATCATCAGCCTTATAATGTTCCCACTGCTGGGCACAGGCATCCTCTCCGTGAGAGAGGTAATGGGCCTTAATCCACCACGCGGCCCCAGTGCGGGTTGGTGGATGTCACATGTCTTCGAATTTTTGGTTCTAGAACATTCCGGTTTCCTCATGATGTTTTCCTTCACCGTTTTAAGAGCAGTGGTGATGAAATAATTTAAACAAAGTAAAGCGCCTGCCTGGATTCGAACTCACGACCTACGACACGTAAGTCGGGGCCGTTGCCACTAGGCCACCACTGCTCTTCATAGATAGAGATATATAGTATAGTGTAAAGCTATTGTATACCAACATTTTATATATCAGTTGGCAAGAATATTGCTACCATGTGACCTAAAATCCAGACTGCAGGCTCCTGCAGAGAAATTCTAAGTAGAAAAAAACCTTTATAACAAAAAAAATACCAAAGAATTAAGGCGCTAAACGCAAAAAAAAATAAAAAAAAAATCTAGCATTTTGAGTTGGCGCCAAAAAAACATGCGAATTAATTACCTAAACCGTAGAATGATTGTGTGTATCTTCGTTTATGGTTTGCTTTTCAGTTCCTTATTTCGTCGGTTTTTTTTTTAGATTTTTTGTTGACCCTACCGAACCGATTCTGTTGAAATTAAGTAATTGTAACAGAATCAGTTCACAATTGAAAATTTAGTAAGAAAATTATCAATAAATCCTTCTTTTCTAACTTAAGAGTAAGATTTTATTTTTTAAATTTAAACGGGACCAGCTTTGAGGTATACTCTTTCCAATAAAAAAAGATGTTTTGAAATCCGACCACTCTATAAAAAGTTATGCGTATTTATAAAAATATACATGTCGAATTGAGAACCTCCTTTTTTTTCGTCGGTTTAAAACTAAGTAACACCAATGCCAATATTTTATTATTACATTGGCATTGGTGTTACTGGTGGTTGTCGGAATGTGGTCGGGTTTTTACTCGACTTGGGCAACACCCAGCATTGGCTGACCCACTTTTACATTTTCCTTCTTTTTCTGCTTATTATTCGGAACTTTTTGGCTTGATATATAACTAGCTGTTGCCCACAACTTCGTCTGCGTAGCATTGGTTCTTTGAAAGCCTATCCTATATATGGGATACCATACAAACTTCTACCCCCCTCTCCAACCCCTAAAGTATGATTTTCGGGATAGAAACTATCCTATGTCCATCCCAGGGTCTCAAACAATCTCCATACCAAATTTCATCTAAATCGGTTCAGCGGTTTAACCGTAAAAATGCAACAGACAGACATACAGAGTTACTTTCGCATTCATAATATTGGTATGGATTTCATGATTTAAACAAGCCCAATGGCAGCTCTCATCGGACAATTTCTCAGGGGACGAAATTTGAGTCAAAACGACCTCAAGGTAAGAAATATTACTAACATTTTTCCATGTCTATTTCAGTTCAATGGCATCGATATCTTGGTGAACAATGCGTCAGCTATCGTGCTGACCGGCACCGCGGAGACCAACATGAAGAGATACGACCTCATGCACAATGTTAACACCAGAGGAACGTTCTTGGCGTAAGTAAATTCATCATCTGCCTGCCCTTGTCCCGGGGTCGGCGAAACACGTTTTCTTCTACCATACCGTCCCGTTCCCCGTCACGCCATCACTGACTCCCTTTTCTTTCATATCACTCCTCACACAGTCCATCCATCTTTTCTTTGACCGTTCCCTCCCTCTTCATCTATCCACATTTATATTCATAACTCTTTTAGTAACATGCGTTTCATCTTAAGTAAATTATACTAGCTTTTTTCCCGCGGCTTTGCTGCTGTAGCCTAAACGCAGAACACGTACATTTTTTCGGTATAACAAGTAACCTATTACACTCGAAGATAGTGTAGCTTCCTATTGGTGAAATAAAATTTTCTTAATCCGGTCAATCATCATCATCATCATATCAGCCGAAAGACGTCCACTGCTGGACATAGGCCTCCCCCAGGCGTCGCCACATTGACCGGTCCCGTGCATCTCGTAACCAGCGGATCCGCAACCTTCACCAGGTCATCAGTCCACCTGGTGGGAGGCCTTCCAACGCAACGTCTTCCGGTACGCGGTCGCCACTCCAGAACCTTTCTGCCCCATCGGCCATCCGTTCTGCGAGCAATGTGCCCTGCCCACTGCCACTTAAGTTTGGCAATTCTTCGGGCTATGTCGGTAACCCTGGTTCTCTTGCGGATCTCTACGTTTCTGATTCGATCACGCAAGGAAACTCCGAGCATAGCCCTATCCGGTCAATACTGCCAGAGATTACCCTTCACAACCATTACTTTTTCTTCCTTTTTAGGGTTCCGTACCCGAAGTGTCCAAACATGCTGTCACTCACTCACTTGTCCGTCGGCTCCCGCAAAATTTTGTTACGAAGAATTATTTTACTTCCCATTAGATAGATAGCTAAAACATTTATTTAGTGCACACAAAAGACACAGCACAAAACACAAAACCACAATTAAATTTTCAATTTACACGAGGTATATGAAAACAAGGTGCCAACATACAAAAGAAAGAAAAACAAAATCATACAGGAAATAAAAGTGACATATACATACCTCAAATAGTAGGTATAACGATTAAACCACAGTGCGGTGCGCGTCTCAAGGTTGAAAACAAAACTTGAAATTTATTTTCTTGCATTTAAAGGTATAAAATACTATTCTACTTTTGGTACGGAACCCTAAATATGCGAAGTCCGTCACGCACTTGGCCGGTTTTTCTTTATACGCAATCAATCGTCTGTCCATAGACGAATTATTTTGATACAACCATATAAAAATACAATTTTACCTCTTTAATTTTGAAGGAGTAGCCCGAGTCGCATATTTATATTTTAATCTCTAGAACGTGGGGTACACCATGGCCTGGATTAGGTAGGACATAAGATACTCTTTATCTCGGCAATTTGTGCCAGTGAAATAATTTTCGCCTTTAAAACGGGTGAATTCACTGGCAAAAGCAAGGAGACACATGTTATAAAATTATTATAAAAGCAAAAAATCCTGCTAAAAATAATGTAACTGAAAAGAGAAAAACAAGTACAAGGTATAATTTACACATTACTCTTATGAGGTGCTGCAGGTGGGGGACAAACGAAGGTCAGTTAATTATTTTTAGCAGTCGGGTTTTTGTTTTAATAATAATTTGGTTCATTTCAGATCTTTTAGTTTTATTAATGAACGAGTTCTGCAAATAAGTTATGTGGTAAAAGATTATTTATTTTTGCTATCAAAGTTAAGTGTTACGATATATTTTTTTTTGGAATGGTCGATTTAGTAGCATTAATTTGATACCCATATTGTTATGATACGAAATATTTGTATCACCCCTTTTTTAGGGGGGGGGGGGGGCAATATTTAAAATTTATAGCCTATGTCACCCCCACAATTGAGACTAATCCAACGTCACCTCATATGTCATAATGCGTCAAGCCGTTTGGGCTATAGAGCGTGCTATAGAAATGGACATTCATACATACGCTCAAAAAACATTACCATCCCGCAGTCTGGTGAAAAGAAGGGTTTCCTAGCAATTATTTTTAGAACTGTGCCTACAAATTGTTTTACAATATTTTTCATTTCAAATAGGTTTATCTGTATTGTTCATTATATCCAAGTCAAAGGCCAAATTGAGAAAACAATATCATATTATGTTTAAGTTACTGTCAGATGCAAATTATTTAAATTGCATCAATCATTTATGTGGCCTGTAAATAAATAAATTGAACTAACCTTGGCTGCTATGATTGTCTAGAAATACAACTAATAACATCACGCAATGCATTTTCCCTCAAGGGTCATCAGAGATGTAAGGTTTACACCATTTTGCTAGTTATGTGAAGTATAACGTAATAAATGACACAATAGACACAGATAATTTACTAGCATATAGATGTCTCATCCCATACAAAGAAACCGTGCCGACGTAACTAGAGTGTTTTTTTCTGACTAAACTGATTATTTTTATAAATACATCAATCGCGTTCGGTTCCGTTCCACGGCGATGACTTGTGATGAGCAGTGACTTGCAAGTAAAAGGGTTTTCTCGGTTAGTGAATATTTTTCTTTAAATACAGTGACGATTTGTTTTTTAGTATATTTTGTATGTTTTACAGTTTCTTTGTACCAATATGCAATTTACAATATAAATTTAAAAATCGAGTGGAATGCCTCAGAAATTTAAAACCGTGCCATCTATTAGAACAATTTTAAATGATCCGTTCAAATAATTATTGAAAGTTGAATTAAGAACCCAATATTCCACAATTTTGCGCCTAGAAGAGTTGATTAAACAAGAACATTGGTTTGTTGAAACAATTTTTTTTTGTTAGAAATGAAAAGATCATATATAAGTTTCTATACAAAACTACTTTTAGTTTTTTTTTTTCACTGTAATTACAAAGTAGAATCCAATTGGAAATATTTTTTTGAATCCAGTACCGAAAACACCCCGATAGTTTGCCGAACAAAACCGAGCCCGTGTGACGTCACAACGTTCATTTCTACTCATTGTAGCACATCGCTGATAATGTGTTTTGACTTTTAACCGATTCAATCTTGTTATTATTGTCAATATATTGATGAATATCGAATATATTGACCATAAATATCGAACCTTAAAAATTATCGTGCTTGCTTCGTACCATTATGTACGAATACTACAAAAAGATCCCAATTATATGTGATTCGCGTAATAGCCTAGTACCTAGCAATCTACTAAATTTGAGCAGAGTTCTACGTCTAACTAGATTCCAATTACATATAATGTGATAATTCTGTTGTTATCTTGTTATAATTTAGTATTAAATTCGTATTAAATTCTTACTTTGATCATTAAAGACTGAGAATAGTAAATTTTTATGGGAACTTTCGAGCAAAGTTGACATTGTTGTATAATTACGTAACTTGAAAACATGATTTTTTGTTTATGGTGATATATTCATTATTTTATACTTAAGAGGAAACGGGGGTGGTCTTTTCTCCATACAAAAACTCTCGTCTGTTTTCTCTCTGGTTTATGAACTTAAAGCAATGATTTTTTACAGTAAAATAAATATCAACTTCTTCTATGTCCCTATGTTTTCCTTTTTGGTGATATATTATCCGTATAAGAACTAGAACCCTCTCAAAATGCTCAAAATTGTCTGTATTGAGTCGCTGTCTTCAGAGCCTTAGTGTACAAATTTGATAACTATTAATGAAAAAAGGAAAACATAGGGACATAGTAAATATCCTTCTTATTCAGTTTATGAAATATCTTCTAAATCGGTCCAATATTGGAGGAGAAAACAGACGAGAGCCAAACCTCGAATTATGACTTTTTACTTAAGAAAATTTGTCGAATCTGCGGTTGTCCTTATCGCACGAATTTGTGGGCGGGGTTTGACGCAAGGGGTCTGCATAATACGTACACAGACGAAAAGGTGATGCGTAGTAGTTGAAAATAATATCGATATACTAGTGTTGTAAACAGTTATCGATAAACACATTTATATTGTTTGCATGTGCTGTTTAGTGGGAATTACAAATAGAAGTATTAAAAAGTAATGGATACAAAATAAAATTAAGTGCATGTCTTTATTTATTTATTTATTTATACATATACACTTTATTGTACACCATAACAAACAAGAAAAAGAAACTTAATACTAAAAATATACAATGGGCGGCCTTATCGCATACCGCGAAATGTTTATTACAAAAAGTTTTCAATACAAAACAGTAAATTATATATCGGATAGGTATCCGCAGTCTCTAGATCGCCTACTAGGTACATCAGCGAAATTAAACTTATTTCAACGTCAGCCGCACGGGTCAATCCACAGAACAGATAAAAGAGGTTTTATCTGTTCTGTGGGTATGCTTGCCGTGGTTGTTCCGTGGATGGGTGACCATCTTTACATACCAAGACCCGTCCGTGTCTCGCCAAACACGTTAAGCCGTTGGTCCCGGCTGTTATTTTCGGCTTTGACATCCTGAAAGTCTGACTCGTTTTACCAAGGGGTTTCATATTACCCAGTAACTGGTTGTGGAGGTCAGATAGGCAGTCGATCTATCAAAATACTGGTATTCAGCTGCATCTGACTCCAACGTAGATGGGAAAAGGCTAGGCAGACGTGCTTTCTCTCACTGGTTTTTCTTTGGTATCCGATCGTCAATGATTTCTGGTGAAAGGCTAATGCCTTAGGCTTGCTACTAATGTGGTAGAACTTTTCTATTAATGGTTCCATTTTTTGCCATAATGCATTGTCCCTCTTAATATTTTGAAAAATAAAAGCTTTTGGGACTCCATAAAATAAAATAACAGAAATTTCGACGAGTTATGTGTAGTTGGCCTTGTACTTAGTAGAAGTAATTTTGATTCTGTTTTAATTGTAACATTTTGCCTTTAAACGTACATAAATCTATAACATCATCATCATCGTCATCATATCAGCCGAAAGACGTCCACTGCTGGTCACAGGCCTCCCCCAAACGTCACCACATTGATCGGTCCCGTGCGTCTCGCATCCAGTGGATCCCCGGAACCTTCACCAAGTCATCGGTCCACCTGGTGGGAGGCCTTCCAACGCAACGTCTTCCGATTCGCGGTCGCCACTCCAGAACCTTTCTGCCCTATTGGTCATACGTTCTGCGAGCAATGTGCCTTGCCCACTGCTACTTAAGTTTGGTAATTCTTCGGGCTATGTCGGTAACCCTGGTTCTCTTGCGGATCTCTACATTTCTGATTCGACCACGCAAGGAAACTCCATGCATATCCCTCTCCATTGCCCTTTGGGTGACTGTAAGCTTTCTGATGAGGCCCATTGTAAGCGACCATGTCTCAGAGCCATATGTCTGGCAACACACACTGGTCTGGTCACTGTGTCTCAAGTCTATACTTGTGACACTGTGGTAAGTTGGACGAGAATATACCGCAACTTCTCGAACACTGCCCAGCCAAGTCGAATTCGACGGTTGACCTCTTTCTCGAAGTTGGCCCTACCCAACTGGGATCGTTTGTCCCAGGTAGACATAGTCGCCCACAACTTCGAGTGAAGAGTATCCGACTTTGATTGGAGTGAGTGTAAAATGGGCATTCAACATCACCTTGGTTTTGTCCATGTTCATCCTAAGACCCACTCTTTAGGTAGCTCTACTGAGGTCATCGAGCATTGTACTGAGGTCCTCCATGGTCTCCGCCATGACCACTATATCGTCGGCAAACTGAAGATGATTGATGTATTCGCCATTGACATTTATGCCTAGCCCTTTCCAGTTCAGAAATCTGAAGACATCCTCCAGTGCAGCGGTGAACAGTTTCAGAGATATGACGTCTCCCTGTCTCACACCTCGCTGCAGAAGGACGGGTTCCGAGGTCTGATCCTGAAGTCGAACTGACATGGTGGCCTTTTTATACACACTTTTCAACACTTCGATGTACTGGTAGTCAATTTGGTACCGTTGGAGAGACTGCAGTACAGCCCAAGTGTCGATCAAATCGAAGGCTTTCTGGTATTCCACAAACGCTAAACAGAGAGGCAGGTTGTACTCTTCGGTCTTCTTTATAACCTGCCGCAGCGTATGTACCTATGTGGTCTACGGAGACGATTAGTGATGATCCTTGAAAACAGTTCTAAATCTATTTATTTTTGTTCAATTCCGTCTTCAGGTGACATTCTTGCAATTTCGTAAGGACAGTTTACCTCTATTATCGAGTCTTGACCTATCAGACCATCCAGGCTTGCCGCGAAAAAGGGTTTCTTTTCATCGATAAACATTCCACACTCTAATACCTGTAGGCCCGTGTGCTTGATAAATTGATCGATCGCTTTAGATTCAGTTTCCTTGCCATAATTGGTAGCCACAGTTCCTTTAAATTTGTTATATAATAACGTTTCTCAAATTTTGCGAACCAATGTTTTCGGTCGCATCTTACATATTCGCCCAACATTCGATGCCGTAAGCCTCTTTAGTCTTTCAATTTCCCATAAGCTATTATCGCTTTGGCCCCCACTATTTTCCTTTGAACATCCTTAGTTGAGAGCAATCTTTCAAGAAATATTTTTTCTTTAAATTTATATAAATCCAAAGGCATATCTTCTTCTATCTTCTTCCAACTCTAAGCGACCGTAGTTTTTAACAGGTTCTGTAGTTCTTTTTATTTTGCTCGTGCCGTCTTTGGGATATGTCAGTTTTCTTTTTCGGAAAATCTCTGTGATTTTTTTCGAACAAGAAATATTTTTTCTTTTAATTTATATAAATCCAAAGGCATATCTTCTTCTATCTTCTTCCAACTCTAAGCGACCGTAGTTTTTAACAGGTTCTGTAGTTTTTTTTATTTTGCTCGTTCCGTCTTTGGGATATGTCAGTTTTCTTTTTCGGAAAATCTCTGTGATTTTTTTCGAACGCTGCTTTTGATCACTTTTTTTTTTTGCCCGGACTGCAGCCCTGTATTATTTTTTGGATGCGTGAATGAATAGGCCTTCGATATTTCATGAAGTTACTGCTCCACTTGTCTGATATGATATGAGCCTGCAAAGTTAACTCTTTTTCCGCCAATAAATTTGGCAATTACATAATTAAATTGCTCCACAGTATTATTAGTCACGTCCAAAAAAAAAGATTTTCTGCATTTTGCTGTTAAGAATAACAGATATTCTTGGATATCAGTCCACAATCCACAACAACAAAAGTTACGAGTGACTGGGGCGATTACAAGAAATGCGCGAGCCGCGGCCGGGAGCGTTTCGGAGGCACGCACACACCGTCAACTTACACACACATGGATAGGGCGGCCGGGCGCCACGCGCTCGCAGTTCGCAGAGCGACAGCGATAGTTTTTTCAAATACCTATTTTTCAAAAGTCTCACCGCCCGTATTTCCTCTTAAATGACAGATATAGGCGTAAAACTAACATTTCAGTTTGAATTGTAAAAATCGGTCAACTTATGTATGAGATATTTACTGAAGAATTAGTGTAACGAAAATCTACCAAGTTAATATTTTCACGTTTCTTTTCTACAAACTTTTTAGTGTTTGTAAATATATAATATAGACATTAGTGTTCATTATTATTGAGAGATATTGTCAATCTGCCTAGCCTTTTCCCAACTATATTGGGGTCGGCTTCCAGTCTAACCGGATTCAGCTGAGTACCACTGTTTTACATGGAGCGACTGCCTATCTGACCTCCACAACCCAGTAACTGGGTAACACGGTACCCCTTGGCAAGACTGGTGTCAGATCTCAAGCTTAATCACTGTCGAAGATCTTCAAATGATAGCCGGGACCAACGGCTTAACGTGCTTTCCGAGGCCCGGAGGAAACTCGGTTTGTTGAAATGGTCACCCATCCACGGACCGACCTCGTCAAACGTAGCTTAACCTTCATGATCGAACAGTGCGGCTGTTATTATTTAGCCACGAGCTCCTCTATTAAGGGTTATGTAAATAATGGGAATTAACGAAAATTATATGTGTAACTATGTGTATCATATTTAGTGGTATCTAATGAAGTTTTTTGATATCCAAAGTCAAAGTTACGCGCCAATCGTGTTTGTTTACTTTTTATTTTACACCAATATCACCTACCCATATGTAAAAACGATTACATTATTACAATTATTTTTCCTAATGTACCTGGTAAACAACATTAACTAATACCGGTCCACTCTCACGTATTATTCATTACGACTACTTTATGTATGCTCAAAACTTCCAAATCGTCCATCAGGTGGGTATATTATCGACACTAGCCTTTATAAATCCTTTATCACACATGACTAAATAAAATTTATTGTTTAATAATATTTTTACACTCATTTTCGGATATTTTTAGTTAATAAGTTAATCTACGTGTAGTTGACACTATATTGTCATGATTTCCTTGAACGTTATGACGTCACCAACATGGCAACCAACTGTGGTCCGTTTGTAGTCACGTGGTTCTTTTCAAAATTTTATCGATTTTCAATTGCTTATAATAAATTGAAAAAAAAAATGTAAGAGTTTTTTGAAACGACAATATAATTTAAGATATGTAAAGTTTCGAAATACATAAAAAAAATCGTATTTTTTTTTTAATTCAACAACCCAATTCTAGAACAAGTTAATTTTACACACAATTCAATAACAAATCGATGCGTATCGCGCCATATGGTGACATTTATTTGAACCAAATTTTCTTTCTTCGCGTTGGGACCCCGTGCCATAGATAAGGTTCATATTTTTCCTTTTATTGTAATTAATCTATATTATCACTCAAAGGGCAATGGAGAGGGTTATGCTCGGAGTTTCCTTGTGTGATCGAATCAGAAATGTTGAGAAATCCACAAGAGTTCTAGGGTTACCGACGTAGCCCGAAGAATTGCCAAACATAGGTAAGTGGCAGTGGGCAGGGCACATTGCTCGCAGAACGGATGGCCGATGGGGCAGAAAGGTTCTGGAGTGGCGACCGCGAACCGGAAGACGATGCGTTGGAAGGCCTCTCATCATGTGGACCGATGACCTGGTGAAGGTTGCGAGACGCACGGGACCGGTCAATGTGGCGACGCTTGGGGGAGGCCTATGTCCAGATGTCTTTCGGCTGATATGATGATATGGTCACACTGTAGGTAGCCATTTCCCCACTCAACCCTGTCTTCTGCTAGTGCTGGATATGCCTTTCGGTAGGAGACGAGCTCATCTTGTTCACCTTGGTCTGCCACAATGTCATAAGGGGACGCATTCTATCTGGTAATAGATATTAATTTATAACTAAATTGTTTTGTTTTATAGGTCTAAGCTGTGCCTGCCTCTTCTGAAAGCCAGCAACCATGCACATATCCTCAACCTGTCGCCACCCCTGAATATGAACCCCTACTGGTAAGTATCTAAGCTGAAATTAAAGAGACTCCTTTGCTAAAGCAGCTAAGAAGTTTCTATGAGTTAAGTGAAGCTTACAACTATGAGCTAATATCCTAGTTCAGCTTGTGCCAATATCCCAAAAAATAACATAGGTGCGTCTGCAAAATTTTCTCAAATGTATCAGACAAAAACCTCAAATGTATAATTTGACATTTTTGTCTGATGAGAAAACTAAACTCCACCACCATGAACTTCTAAATAATTCTAAATTCTAGAGGCAGGTAGAGAGTGAGAGTAGATTGCTACTGTATAAAATACTAGCTGACCCCCGCGGCTTCGCTCCCGCCAAAATTATAGCCTATGTTACTCCGGAATAATGTAGCTTTCCATAGGTGAAAGAATTTTTTAAATCGGTCCAGTAGTTTCGGAGCCTATTCGTTACAAACATACAAAAAAAAAGAAAAATCTTTCCTCTTTATAATATTGGTATAGATATACAATCGAGTATTTCTAAATTTATGACAAATAAAAAGCAATGAGCCCGTTTCCCTGCGCATCAAAAAATTCATCCACATCGATGTCAATGAGAAACGTGCCCAGAACGGCCAGAAAATCAGCATTGCCACGTTGAATGCCAATGCTGATTCTCTGGCCGAAACATTAGCTCCATGGAGTCCGAGTGCTCATCGAGTGTTTCGAGACATAAGTAAACGGTTAGCCGACTCTTCGCGTGACCAAAGATACCATTGTATTTTAATTGTAATAATATTTCAGGTTCTCAGTGCATGTGGCTTACACAATGGCTAAGTATGGTATGTCAATGTGTGTGCTGGGTATGGCTGAAGAATTCAAGCAGTACAACATCGCCGTCAATGCTCTATGGCCCAAGACTGGTATGTACTAACAATAATACTGAAAAAAAAGGAAAAATAGTTGGTCACAAATAGTTTGCACACTTTTCCACCTCTTTGCAGCCAAAGATTAAAATATGGCAACACTCTTTTACAGCCATTGCGACTGCTGCCATTGAGATGCTGACTGGCACCAGCTCCACCAGTCGTAAAGTGGATATCGTCTCCGATGCTGCCTACGTTATGCTTAGCAAGTGAGTACTTAGTGTACATATTGACAATATCTAGTTTTGATAAATAAGGTTTTAATAGATTCAATAGGGGGCAGTGCAATTACCTTCACTAATTGCAGTAATTTTGACCTTGGAACAATCTGATAAATAAAAAATACTATATAAAAAAAAATACGGTTTACCAATAATTCAATGCACGAAAAACTCAAATGGGTTTATATACTTATTTTCTAACTTCACAGGGACCCCAAAACATACACTGGCAACTTTGCCATTGATGAAGATGTTGTCCAATCCGTTGGTGTCAAGGACTTGACTCCCTATGCTTGCGACCCCAGTAAGTATTTAAACATATTTATCATCAGCTCAATCATGCCTGAGTTTAACCCCTCCTCATTTCCTATTTTCTTAATAAATAAGTATAATGGCAGAAAATGTTCATATGTATTTGACTTCAATTTTCAAGAGACAAATCTATTGATTTATGAAGTGTCATCATGGATTTTCGATTTAACCTTCTGTATATTTTGTTTTCTTACATTCTGGAGGGTCACAATTGAAGTAGAACTAGAAAAAAAACATATGTCTATCCCCGATTTTCTCACCTCTAAATTATCGCAGAATTAATATGACAAATTGTCAAGCACGCGTTATCTGCTGTGATTGGTTGAATGAATTTTCAACAACCAATCAAAAAGCACTCGTTTGCTTGACAATTTGTCACATTAATTCTGCGATAATTTAAAGGTGAGAAACTCGGCCTAAATATTTTGTGGTACCTTGCAAATACTCAAACATGTAACCTTATATCCTCCATCTCATCACCGATATATATGAACTGTCGCATGACGATTAAATAACTACCATTCTACCATGACGCCTCTGTTTCTTAATTACTCTGTGCAACACCCAGAGGATAACTTACACAGAGTAATGATTGATCACAGAGAACGTGGATAACTTATTACTGGACGGTTTCCTGGATGTTCCTGGGGCACTGTCGCAACACAAGCAGACTATCACATCGGCTAACCGCGCCAGACACTATCATACTTCTGCGGTCCACTATAAGGAGAAGGTTTGTCTTTAAAACCTTTGGTTGTTTCATTTCATTTTGTTGCAAAAGTATTTAGCTGTATAGTAGCTAAAATTCAATCAAATTCGATTTAGTAAGCACTATATATGTCATTCATATTTTTATAGCGTGTTTAGTTTTGAATTTTTATTATCACTTGCACTTTTAGATTTGAGATGTATGATGGCTTCATGTATATAAGTAGGTTTGCTGTTTTCTAACCAGAAAAATCTGTGGTCAAAGGTAAAAACTTCCAAACAGGCATTACCCAGGTCCAGGAAACCAGTCCAGTCCAACGCCTACGAAAAAAAAAACTTTTTTCTTCCGGTAATTCAAATTGGGAATCTCCCTTTGTTCGCAGGCAACATAGACAATTTGTTACCCGACTTCTTCCTGGACCTACCGCATATGACCAAGAAGGAAGTCAAAGCTAAACCGGTGTGAAAAATAAAAATGAATGTCTAGATTTGTCTATGACCTTTTGTTTCTTGTGCATGTTTGTTTTTTATTTTGTGTTGTCTTACCATTTGCATGTATAGTTCTCGCCAAACTTCGTGGCCGCCCTGATGTACAAAGCACAGCGCTGTGCTTTTTTTGTATGACATTTATTATTATGTCCTTCATTTAATTTAATTTCTTATTTTATACATTTTTAAATATTTTTACAAAACACATAAAAAAAAGATTATTATTTCCTTTATTCAATTTCTTTTCTTATTGTTTACATTTTTAAATATTTTATAAATTAAATTACAAAAAAAAAACATTTGAAAATATAAAAAAAAAGATTATTATTATTCCCTTTATTTAATTGCATTTCTTATTTTATACATTTTTAAATATTTTTATCAAACTATTATGTCCTTTATTTAACTTAATTTCTTATTTTATACATTTTTAAATATTTTTACAAAACACATACAAAAAAGAAAACTAAAATTATTATTATATACTTTATTGTACACCACTTAAATAATTACAGGACTAAACATTTATAAAGATAAGTGTACAATGGGCGGTCTTATCGCGCAGGGTAATCTCTTACAGACAACCTTTGGATGGACTGAATGAGACGAGATAGACATAGGGCTGTCAGTGTACAAAAACTATATTAGATAATATTACTTAGATATAACATAAAATACATAAATACAAATAAAATAATATACTAATAAATATCAAATATAGAACAGAGAAAGGAGAAAAATAGTTACAGAGAAAGGAAATGCTCCTTCACACATTTTTTTAATAAAGGTAATGTTTGCGCACGCCTTACCTCAATAGGTAATGCATTCCACAAACATTGTAGACATTATCAAGGCGGCCAAGAAGTTTCGCGAGAATACTTTTAACAAATTTACCCGATAAGCAGTTGGTGTTTTAAAACCAGGACACAATTACTTGGCGAATGGCGGGCTATTGATTCAGCTATATATATCGAGAATAGTAACACTGCTTGTTGTTTGCCTAATATGCTACTAATAACATAAAAAAATTATGTGCTTTTTTGAAATATTATCTTTATTTCTCAACAACTAACCTGCCTTGCGAATACAACAATATGCAAAAGCTTTTTAAGTTTGCAAGGCAATATAACATAGCATTTTTTACTTATTGTAAAAACTATATAACACACAAAAATATAGCAGCCGTTATTAAAATTCGTGACAACCACAGACATAAATCTAACTAGATAACGCAAGTCCCTCCATCTGTATGAAAACCAAGCGGCCACTTTTTCACAAACAATTTAAAAACAAATTTACTTACCAATGAAAGAAAACATTTTCAATGCCTCGGCCAACTTTTTCTATACATTCTTTACAGCTCAATATGGCATAAAAAAGGATTTTTCTAGATTTCGTTGGATTTCCGGTGCCGATAATGCTAAATGAAAAGCTCAGATTACGATCTTTGATCGTAACTTGACTCCGTTTTTTGGCACGCGAAGTACACACAATCGCGTCATCTAGTTAGATTTATATCTGTGGTGACAACAGTTACATATCGATGCTTTTACTAACATGGCGAATTGCAGAAATCTTAAACCTATAGTAAAACTGTAATATCAGCAGATAACATGTCGATAAATAGTCAAAAATCGATAGATAGTTATAATTAATTTTATTGTTACTCACAAGCGCCTGACTGCTTCTTGTTTTCAAAATAATTTGTTTTGTGCTTTGCTATTAAAGTAACAAAAAAGGTTAAATAACCTTTTAAAATCAAATACTTACTAAAATCATTCGCCTTTACTGTAGTATTTTTTAACCGAGGTTCAATATTATGAACAACTGCTGTTTTATGAAAAAAAAGTGGGACTCAAACCATTTTGCCAATTACAGGAAAGCGGTTCAGATGGCCAGATCCCGACACTCTTTGCGTCCATCTCCAAAGTTCTGTCATCAGACTTGGTTGCAAAGACCCAAGCTGTCTACCAGTTCAATGTCAAAGGTATCTTGATCATTATTATTTATTTGATGTTTAAAGCATCCCAGAAATATATAGCAACTGTCTACTTCCTAATGAATAGAACCTCCCAAGAGTAGCCGCAAACCTGGCGAATCGCAAAAAACCGGCCAAGTGCGTGTTGGACTTGGCACATTTAGGGTTCCGTACCAAACCGCAAAATCAAGTTGGTTGTAATAGGAAAAATGAGGGAATTTGAAGGAAAAAATCTTATTTATCAATATACTGGTTAGTAAAATTATCACCGAATTTGAAGTCCATAGTTCATGAGAAGGTAAAAATTCTACCAAACAAAATTTTATAAAAAAGCTGACTTTGGTGGCTTCACATTCCTTTGTTTTTTAATATTTTTTAAAACAAACAATACAGTATTGTATCTACTCAACGAGCTCTAAACAACGATTCCCCACTCGATGCAGAAGGTCAAAATTTATTTATGTTTCCACTATCTCAATCATTTACCACTCTATGTACTAAACAATGTTTTAAACTCTGCAACTCTGTGCCCAGGTAAGGAGGAAGGCGTGTGGCACATTGACCTGAAGAACGGCGATGGACAGTGCGGCCAGGGCGAGCCCAAGAACCCACCGGACGCGACCCTCACCATGGACGCACAGCACTTCGCTGATATGTTCGCCGGTATGTAATACCTATATTTACTTATAAATCAGTTATCAAAACCCGCATCTATTTATATCAATCCTCTCTTGGAAGTATCAAAAACAGTACCTATTTCAAATGCTGGCAATTTGGAAACTCTTTATTGTTCTTGATGTCGATATTTTCTGGTTATTATTTTATAGAGTTGGGTTAGTTGTTTTGCTTCGCATCTCCCAAGTTTGATTTAAAATTATTCTGCAATACATAATACGCAATATTAATAATTTTTAACCGACTTCCCAAAAAGGAGGAGGACTCTCAATTCGACCGTATGTGTATATATATATATTTTTATGTGTGTTCGCGGATAACATCATCGTTTATGAACCGATTTTTTTGTTAGAAAGGAGATATCCCAAGGGTGATACCATGATAAGGAAACCAGGATCTGATGATGGGATCCTAGAGAAATCGAGGGATCTACTCAAATATATATATATAGGGATACGTATAGCGATTTTGGTATTTTCATCAATAATGCAATCTGGAATTTCGAAATAAAAAATGTATCCTAGTCGTGTTTGTGCTTATTGGAATAGTCATGAGATGTACTATGGCTATAAATGATTTTCATGATAATTGAAAGTACCTACCAAAACCAAAAAGAGAAAAAAAAAAACTTTAAAAAATAAATAAACCGACTTCCAAAACAAAACACCACAAAGCGAAAAATAACTTTCTTTTCTGAAGTTGTTGGGGAATAACGGAAATCAATGGGTACAAAAGACACCGACTTTCGGACCAATTGGATATCAATGCCGGGGTCCCTCAGGGGTCGGTACTCTCAGCAACTTTATTCTTGCTGCATATTAACGATCTGCTAAAACCCGGCACCTTTGGGTATGCAGACGACAGCACTGTTGCTGAGAGATACATGTCCAACGCTCGAGCTACCGGACCTCATATCCAGTCTCTGCGGGAGGCCATGGTGGAGCGCTTGAACCTGTCCTTGCAGGCAGTCTCCGAATGGGGCGATGCCAATCTGGTCAGGTTTAATGCTGCTAAAACCCAGGCGTGTCTTTTTTCCGCTAAAAAGAGCCAATTTCAACCGGCTCCAACTTTCCGAGATGTGACCGTGCCAATAACTGACCATCTTGAGCTTCTTGGCGTTACGTTGACATCGACTCTTAATTTTGGCCCATACATTGAGGCAAAGGCTCAGCTGGCTGCCAAAAAGCTGGGGATCCTTGCAAAGGTTAGAAGGTACTTCACGCCAGAACAGCTGCTCAGCTTGTATCAAGCGCAAGTTCGATCATGCATGGAGTACTGTTCTCATCTCTGGGACGGATCCGCCAAATACCAGCTTGATGCACTAGAGTCGATCGAAAAGCGGGCCAAAAGGCTCATCGGCGATGAGGCACTGGTTAAGTCAAAGCTCCAGAGCCTTGAACATCGTCGCCGAGTTGCCAGCTTGTCGGTCTTTTATCGGTTGCATTTCGGGGAGTGTGCGATGGAATTGCATGATCTAATTCCACCAAGCCCGTTTCATCATCGGACTACAAGACGTACGGCGATGCGCCATCGCTACATGGTAGACATACCACCCATACGCACTAAACGTTTTGGAAATACTTTCATTATGCGTACAGCTAAGGAGTGGAATTCCCTGCCGGAGTCTGTGTTTCCCGATAGCTACAATCTAGGAGTCTTTAAGTCAAGAGTGAATAGGTTACTTCTAGGCAAGCGTGCTTCACCGTCGACCACATCATCGCTTACCATCAGGTGAGATAGTGGTCAAGCGCGAGCCTATAATATATAAAAAAAAAAAAAAAAAAAAAAAACTTTGGAAAAGAAAGTTATTTTTCGCTTTTTAGTGTTTTGTTTTGGAAGTTGGTTTGATTTTTTGTTAAAAAGTTTTTCTTGGACCAGATTTTAGTACCCACAGCACAGTAGACAAGACATACAAACATATTTTATTCATAACAGTTCTGTTTATTATTTTACAGGTAAACTGAAGCCAACCACGGCATTCATGATGGGCAAATTGAAGATCAAAGGCGATATCCAGAAAGCAATGAAGTTAGAGAAAATGATGAAGTCACTTGCTAAGAAGAAGTAAATTCGATGCACTTAACCCTCGATAAGTCTTGTATACTAAGCGCTAGAATCACAACTACTTTCAGAGGGGGTGTTATATTTTAGATTTAATTTGAAAATACTGAAATGTATAAAGAACACTGGGAGGGATGATCAGTTCCTTGGAGTATGTGACAGATAATTATTTATGTTGTAAAGCAAGATAGAAACAGAATGCCGCTGAGAAACTGTACAAAATGTATGTTTGTATATTTGTAAGTAGATTGGCCACTGAACGTTGAAGTGCTGGTTTATTTGAAATGTGATTTTGAAAAGGCCTGCACTGATTGATCTTTCTTTATATTTATATAAATAGAGTTAAGTAAACTGCAATCCACACATTGTGAACTTTTACAAACTGGTGCCTTAGATCCACATAACTGCCAAATAATTGTATTTTTCATGCAGCTAGTATATTTTGTAAAACAAAACATGTAATGACATATTTAATATAATCAGTCTGTTGATGTAAATAAAAAAATATATTTTTACATATTTTTGTCTTCAATAAAATTATTTTACCTACCAATCGCAAATCATTTTTTTAAGTTAATAGATAATCAATCAATTTGTAGACCTTGCTTTAATGCCTTGACAGGTTTTCAGGATAGAGCTTGACAAATTCTCAATTGCAAATGCTTTCAGAAATCAGGGGTTATCTAAGTTTTCGATGGCGAGTCTTGATTTAAAAAAAAATACTTATTTTTATTAATTTTGTTAGTGCTAGGGCATCTTACTCTCTCTCTTTTATATTTTTAGTTTGGTTTACTATTCAAATCAGTTTTTTTTTTAACTATTAACTATTTTGTTAGAAAGGGTCATACTATCGAGGTTATGCCATTGTCACCAAATCAGAATCTGAAAAAATCGAGGGCACTCCTCAAATAAGGAAGACATGTAGCGATTTTGGTATTTTCAATAACATTTGTACTCAGAAAGTATCATTTGGTGAAGTGGAACTGATGAATAAGACCACAGATAGCCACTGGAACTCCTACGTCATGGGTATAAGATATCTCGATAATTAAGCGACTATGATGAAGCAAATACCTACATAACAAGTAAAATTTCAAAATTTAAAAAACCCCCGACACATCTTGCGAAATCACCCCGATTTAAACAGTAAAACGCCCATAACTTTTGAACGGCTGAACCGATTTGATTCAAACACAGCTAAGAACACTCTCGACAACATTACCTTTCAAACAAAAAAAAACTAAATCAATATCGGTTCATCCGTTTAGGCGCTATGATGCCACAGACAGATACACAGCAACACACGTGAAACTTATAACACCCCTCTTTTTTCGGCGGGGGTTAAAAATAATTGGTACCATCGAACCGACTTCGGAAAACAATAGTTATTTATGCTACAAGTGCGGAAGGTAGGTGATTTCCGATGAGTGGATAAATCGACACAAGTCGGAAATCATCTTACGTACGTGTATCATACAACATTTTACTATGCATTGTGCGAGGAAATAAATAAATTAATAAAATGGCTGGCTTATTCAAGCGCGTTCAGCATATCCACAGATTAACTAATAGTTCCTCGGGCATATCTACTGCGCATGTGCGAACAGCAATAAGGCACGAGCAAAATATATGTTCTGCCAAACATATTTAATGAATATTTAAAATTAATTTATTGATTAAAATCTAAATCTAGAGTAATTAAAAACGCCTAAAATAAAGTATTAGTTTTATTTTACCTTTTATATGAATGATAATCTGTACATAACTATTTTTTTAAACTTTTCTCAAATAATAAAAACTCTATGCGTCGGGCTGACGTTGGAGTTAAAAATTAAAAAAGTACAGGAAAGTAAAAAGCACTAGTGAAATTGTGACACTTTCCGCACAGTTTGACTGCTTGGAAAACCGCTCTTTTCGAGGACATGCATTGTAAAGTTATTTTTCGCTTCGTAGTGTTTTGCAGTGCATGGTTTTTTTTTAGAAGTCGGTTATTTTTTTTTGTTCAAATGTTTTTTTTATAAAGCAGCACAACAATATTGAAAGCAGACGAATCTTTAAAAGCTGTCATCAATATTGTCAAGCAAAATACAAAAAAATAAAACATCTTTCATCTGTTTGTCAAGGATTCGTATCGTTTCTCAAAGCCATACTAAAAAAAAAAAAAAAAAAAAAAACTTTATTCCGTTCATTTTTAAACAGTACAATTAGTTAACCAATAATACATTATTTTGAGGGCCTTAAGTGCTAGGAGTTAACAAATTCCCTGGACCACACACTAGGATTCCAATTAAAATCCCCTGTTCTCTTTGAGGAGTTCTTTTACAAGAGCTTTGAGTCGCGATGAATCAAAATCAAAATTTATTTATTCAATTAGGCCATTAAGCGGCACTTTCGAACGTCAAAAAAAAATTAAATTTTAAAGTAATAATTGATTCTACCGTCCATTCGGAAATGTAGCTTGTTGTGGAGAAGAATGGACAAGAAACTCCACACTTACTCTTTTAATAAAAACCGGCCAAGTGCGAGTCGGACTCGCGCACGAAGGGTTCCGTTTTTGGTAAATTGCGGTTTACGATTAAAAAAAAACTACTTACTAGATCTCGTTCAAACCAATTTTCGGTGGTAGTACATCATATATTTTTTTTAGTTTTATCATTCTCTTATTTTAGAAGTTACAGGGGGGGGGACACACATTTTACCACTTTGGAAGTGTCTCTCGCGCAAACTATTCAGTTTAGAAAAAAATGATATTAGAAACCTCAATATAATTTTTGAAGACCTATTCATAGATACCCCACACGTATGGGTTTGATGTCACAAAAATTTTTTAGTTTCAGTTTCAAGTATGGGGACCCCCAAAATTTATTGTTTTTTTTTCTATTTTTGAGGGAAAATCTTAATGCGGTTCACAGAATACATCTAGTTACCAAGTTTCAACAGCATAGTTCTTATAGTTTCGGAAAAAAGTGGCTGTGACATACGGACGGACAGACAGACAGACAGACATGACGAATCTATAAGGGTTCCGTATTTTGCCATTTGGCTACGGAACCCTAAAAAAATATGTTTTACAAGTATTTGGTTACATTATCTTGTTGAAAAAAATACATAAAAGTGAGAACGATGTAAAAAAATAAAAATAACGCACTTAAAAGCTTCTACAGTAAAACAAACAATTATAAATACAACAAATAGGTAATTAAAAACAGGCGGAGGCAGCTAAGTTATGACCAATCCCAACTGATGGCGCCCGTTCACGAACATGACACATGGATCGGCACCACTCAGTTCAACGATCATGAAGAGAACCGAATGATCCAACGCATGTGCCACCATCAGAGAGACATTAGATTGCATGCTTTAGGTAGCTTTGTCTCTACGGTCTCGGAAACCAACAGCTTTCAGCAGTTCAAGGAAATAACCGACGAGTCAGTTCTCTTGTAGCTAGTCTTTCAGAATGTTGTTGGTTTACATAAACTATTATGTAAACCAACAACATTCTGAACAATGTAGCGGAATTTGATGGGTAAAGTTTTTGATAAGTAGTACCTAGCTCAGGTAGATAATAAGAATTCGTGCATTGAATGTGTACCAAAACTATTAATACCGTTTTGTATATAAAATACTAGCGGCTTCACGCTATTCTGCGGGAACCGTGCATTTTCATTCAGCCAATTACCCAAACAAACTTATCAAACCGACTTTTAAACCAAAACACTACAAAGCGAAAAATAACTTTATTTTCCGAAGTCGGTGTATAGACACCGACTTCGGAAAATACCTATTGTTTTCCGTTTTTCGACACCGACTTCAGAGAAGAAAGAAAAGTTATTTTTCGCTTTGGTTTGAAAGTCGGTCACATTGGACCTAGTGCTGTTAACCGGCTTCAAAAAAAAAAGGAGGTTCTCAGTTTTATTTTGTAGCTTTCGATGATGAAGTAATATTTTGTTTGTATAGCGACACAATAAGCAATCTACTTTCGTCACAAAGTCATTTCAAATTTCGTCATACCTACGACCAACACTATTAAGATAACCTTGTTATCGGAATTGAATTCTCCCGCCAACGGCCAATTTGCCCGACCTTGGTATTGTTATTTGTTAGGTTATGTTCATTAAAGTGTCAGCTGTATGCGGCTATCGACGTTACAAGAAAATAAGTGTTTCTTACATTAAACTGTGGTCAAAATGTTTTCAATTGACGCCCCTGTGGAAATACAGAATTCAGAATATTGCAATTATCGGTCTCCACTGAGTACTAGGTATGCTTCGAAGGAGATGCAATATAATTTTAGCGACCAGAAAAAGTTTTCAACCTGGAGAAAACTGTGGATTTATCTGGCGAAAGCTGAAAAGGTAAGTCTCTCATATAATTTAAAAGACAAACATTTGTTTATTGATTTTGTATGCCTGGTGCCGAAAATACTGTTTTCTTTTTATTTTATATTTCTTTTTTTTTTGGAACTGTCAACAGCTTTTTCTATATTTGAAACGTGGTCTTTTAATCCTCGAGGTCTACTTTTTGTTTAAATAGCTCTTATCTTGCCATTGCTTCTCTCATGAAACTTTAATTTTGAAAATCGTAAATTAAATGATCAAATATTTAATACAAAATTTAATTCTAATTTCGTACAAAATCACAGTTGACAGGAACAATCAGTTTTTTTCTTGGAGAAGCTTACAAAAGGCGGGCTTTGGGTTACGTAGTAACTATTTATTAATCTGTGCTTTGGGTGATACGAGCATGAAGGTATAGATAAAGATGGAGACCACACTTCGAATACCTACTTGAAGCAAAACCTATGTTCACTATATCCATAGAGTAAATTAAACTACGTTATCTATATCGCTCTCTGTGGGCAGACCCTCTCTGTCTAAGTAGGGTACTATAGTCCACACTAGAAAGACGTAGGTATTTGCCTCAAGATTTTGTTCCAAGTGTGGCCTCCATCTTTACCTATAACTTCATGGATACGAGTACGACCGGAAAGACATGGGAAAGACATTCATATTCATAGGTAGGTGCCTCACAATGGCAACAGAGCCCGCGGGCTTATTACGTAAGGAACAGCAAGTAGCAATAATTGTACAATTATTGCGCGATCAATTTAGTGACCTGGCTACTGAGGCCTTTAAGTCAAGTCTTTTTTTTTTACAGTCACTTTTAATAGAAGCTATTTTAACTGTCCGATGATTTATAAAATGTATCGTTTGATGAATTAACCAGCTTATGAACGAGCAACACTTCGTGGAGGCTGTTTTTTTACAATAGTCAATTTAATTACTATTTAGCTCCAATATTCCGATAAATTAATATTCGCAGATGTAAAGTATTTGTGTAAAGTAAATATGACAGTGAAAATTTGATAATTGCATTTTATTTACATAAATGTCAATGTGTAAAATCAATTAAAATTTCTTCGAATTATCGATTGTTTTAAGAAATCGAATCTATAACACATTAGAACATCACTTAATAGACTACATTATCTCTTATTTGAGCTATGAAACGTAAAAAAGATTTTTAAAATTTAATTTAGACATTGGCAGAATAGTCGACACCGGTGATTGCCATATATAAAAAAAAATCTCATGTGTTTGTAAGTATTTAGTAGTAAACAAATAAGCTTCGCTGAGGTAGCCAAAGCCAACACTACAGTATAAAAAAATCCTCCACTTTACCGTGATCACTTCTGTTTCAATGATACAACAAATAGTCCAGTTGCGTAGACATTAGAGACTCAAAACAACACCAATTTGTCATTTAAATTTACAATATTCACTAGGAATTTGTTATTTCAATATTTATTTTTATAATATTATTCTAATTTGAAGTTAATTAAAGTAGCCACAAAATAACATACTAAAAAAGCCGCCAAAAACTCAAAAACTTCTGTACCTACTCAGCCATCAGCGAGCGATTGGCAATCGACCAACAACAAGGGAAAAAGAAATCGCAATTTGACAGCCACATTTGCTCGCCGATCGCTGTCGCTCTGCTGTCAAAAACCATACGTAATACGAAATTATCGCGATCACCTTGCGATAAATGCACATTTCAGTTAACAGATTTTTATTGTTAGCAGTGCTGTCGTAAAATTATTAGGGTGTGGCTATAGCTCATATATAATGCGGATTCGCGATTGAAGAGCAATTATTTCGCAAAAATAAGCCTGCCAATTTTTAGACGTAAAGCGATATTCGCGCGATGATTTTACAATCTCTGCGCAAATATTGTTAATTGCTGTTTCATACGTAATAAGCCTGCCGCTCTGTAAAACGCCGGCGCCGCTGGTTAGGGTACATCCATTGAACCACAATCCATTATATTTCCAAGAAAACAGGTTACGAACAAGGCCTTCATCATTATGTCTGTTTATATAATATAATATATAAATTAATATAATATAATATATTATATAATATAAAATATATAATAGATAAACATTCAAATTAAGGCACAACTGTGTTCTAAATTTATAAAAGTTTGTAGTTTTATGCCTAATGCGAAAAGTCGTTTTCAACCTTACTATTCAGAAATTGTGAATATGTCTGACTATGAATTAGCTGCGCTTGACTTATTTTTCATGACTAGTGTACCATGAACCAACAAACATGTTTATTGCATCAACTTAAATAACTTATTCTTATTACAATGCGGAGAATCCTTTTAAGCAAATAGTTTGCTTGTGTTAGGATGATCAAAATCACCTATATTACCCTATTGAGTTCACGGGATTCCTTTCTTATAAATCACTAGCTGACCCCCGCGGCTTCGCTCCCGTCAAAATTATAGCCTATGTTACTCGGGAATAATGTAGCTTTCTATAGGTGAAAGAATTTTTAAAATCGGTCCAGTAGTTTCGGAGCGTCGGTACAAACAAATAAAAAAATCTTTCCTCTTTCTAATATTGGTATAGATTGGTTCTGTTTAAAATAAAAGCAATTACTTACTTTTGTTATAGTTATCTACATTGTAGTAATGTAATAGGCTTAGATATTACATTTCGTTTTATTTACGTAACCGTCTTCTCAATAAAGAAACTAAAAAATATAGATACCTACAAAAATAAACGCAAACTTCTAAGTGCTGACTAAAATATTATTATAAATTATTTTGCACTTTTTTCAATACACTCTCTCATATTAATAATCATCTTTTGTTTCATCTATGGTTTATTAAGAAATTGATGGCGATTTTTATTACTTTTATACAAAAATAAAAATAAAACGTGCAGCGATTACTCCTGATCTTCATCACACCTTCATGATACCATTCTGCATCCACACCCGAATTGCTTGCATCCTGACCTCAATCCTGTTCTTCCACGTGGCTTGAGTCAGGTGACCACTCTGAATCCAAGTCATGATCAGAAGGTATGCTGCAATCTTCAAAATTCGTTTGGCGCTATTAGACCATGGTCGATAATTTTTGAAACCAAAAAAAATTACAGTAGGATGAAACCCATTAGAAAAGGAGGGGAATATGATCAAAATAAAAGGAAAATTAAATTACGGTCGATCCGAGTTCGGGAAGTGGGAGGGGGTGAGTTTTTAAGGGTAAAAATGGTTTATCTTGATTTCCGGCCAAACCTACAAGTCCTATGGAAAAAAGTTAAATGGCAAAGTTGTAGGTCATAAAAAGATCTACAACTTTTGTATTTGCAATTTTTTCACATAACCTCAAAATTTTGGTGAAAAATTCAAAAAACCAAGTTTTTGTTTTTTTATTAATATCTTTACAAAAAAAAAAAAAATTTCTACGAAATTTGCTGAAAACTTACCTTATTATGTCCCAAATACACTGTAATTTATTTGTATTTTTTTTATTTTTTTTTTATCCTTTTTATTTTTTCGCCTCATTTTAACTTAATATAAAAAGCACCCTAATTTTCAATCGAAAATTTTGACGTCAAAATATCAGCTTTTTTAAAAAAGTCGGTCGGCTCTTTATTCGTTGAAATCTCTACTTTTTGATGGTGTAAAAAAAATATACATTACTATGGTACATATAATTTAATTTAAAAACGAAATAACAGGTAATAAGGCCCAGACCCTCCTAGTCCCTTCCCTACTTCTCTACAAAATACCTTTTGATGGTCTAAAATTTTCCGTAGGTCACTCAGGTATATCAGTTATCTTAAAATAGCAATAAATAGGCATCTACGCATTTAATTTAAAGAAGATTCTACAATTTACTCAAAATATTGTAGATGTCTTATTAAACATTAACTTTATTTTTTGCATTTTCTGAGAAAATTTACCATAGTAATGTATATTTTTTTTACACCATCAGAAAGTAGAGATTTCAACGAACAAAGAGCCCACCGACTTTTTGAAAAAAGCAGATATTTTGACAGGAGAATTTTCGATTGAAAATTAGGGTAGTTTTTTCGATATTAAGTCGAAATAAGGTGAAAGAATAAATATTTTAAGTAAAAAAATTACAGTGTGTTTGGGACATAAAAAGGTAAGTTTTAACCAAACTATGTGAAAAACAATAAAAAATTGTAAAAGATAAAAATTAAAAACCAAAAACTTGGTTATTTCAATTTTTCACATACATTTTGACGTTATGTGAAAAAGTGTCAATTCAAAAGTAGTAGATCTTTTTATTATCTACAACCTTGCCATTTAACTTTTTTCCATAGGACTTGTAGTTTTGCCGGAAATCGAGATAAACCGTTTTCTCCCTTAAAAACTCACCCCCTTCCCCTTCCCGACCTCAGATCGCCCGTAAATTATTTTTCCTTTCATTTTTATAATATTCTTCTTCTTTCCCAATGGGTTTCAACCTACTATTATTATTTTTTACTTTTTATTATTTTTAAAGGCTTCTACCCTGGTCTATATTGCGTATTGTGGATCATCACATCTAAGCCAGCATTTTGTCGCAGTGTTTTGACTAACCAACCATTTGAAGCCATCTTGTACTCTGAATCACAAGAAACACTCAAAATACGATAAAATTACAAAGTAGCAATGCAAAATATTTTTCACACAAATACCCCCATGGAGTCAGCCCAGCGGGCTCCGTGGACATAATGTGAAACAAATGAAGGGTTAACTTTAGTAGGGTGATTTTCGCCACTACCTGCTACCTGGCGGAGAGTAACCGAGGATAGAGTTAAATGGCGATGCGATTGGAGTCAATGTCGAACTGATAGCTTCTACAAGCTGCTGGTTAAAGAAGATCGCCTGCGTTTATCTGCGCCTGACCAAAAAGGGCCTTGTCGCCATGCATTTATATAGTATCTTAATAACAGACTCGAATAGTTTCCAGGCGAAAATGCGAAAGCAGTTTGAGTACTTGTCTGAAGTCCGTATTTTCGTACTCTTAGTGTTAATTTTATAGGTAAAAAGTTAATGTTCGATATATGAATGAAAATCTTTTATAGGCTAAGCATGCAACCTTGGGCAACCCTTGTTTGTACAATCTGAAAATGTTTAAAATCATAAACTAAACTATGCTAACTTTAGACTTAGTATTATTGCTTTTCTATAATTTTAACGAAGTTCGATATTATTGCTTCGCAACACCACTATCGCCAATATAATACGAGGTATTGTGCCACATGTTGTCAAATGCGTCCGTAAGATCTGTCTATCAAAGTAAGCTTAAGTCCACTCTGTTCACTATGACCTTAGAGCATTTAACCTATCTAAGACTATGACGCTCTACCTATTCGATTTCTGCAGTTCTCTATTGCAGGATAGGCATCTCCTCATAGCATGGAGGACAAATTCTAAGCCACTCTTGGCACGAAGGTGTCGTCCGTGACCTATCAGATTGTGTTGTTGGTTTCCCTTGTTATCTTTATCTATAGAAAGACACGCCATGCCATGAACCACATCGCGTGTCGTGAATAAAGAAAAATTGTTATGCATCTTTTCAGTAGGAATTCTTTGCGAGATTCTCGATATCATATTGGTTATTTTGCCAGCTGTTTTGCATCTTATACTCATTCACGTTTCTAAAGCTTAAAACCCCTTTTTTAAATAAAACAATATTTTAATGCTTTTATTTATTAGATTGTTACATACAGATACATGTGTTTTCCAATATTTTTATTCTTATCGAAAGAGTTTAGTTTGTGAGTGACGCGGGTACCTTTTGTTATTAAAATGGGGAATAAATAAGGTAACATTAGCGCCGGTTACATAAGTTATATATTTTTATTTACATGTTTCATATAAATCTTATATTTTCTTATCATTAACTTTCACAACTCATGTGATATCCACACGTTATTTCATAATCATAACATTAAATCTAAATTAACTAATCTTATGATGATGAAAAATATTCTATACTACGATTAAATTTAGACACCAATTGAATCTACAACTATTTTCAAAGACACTATAAATGAGAAGAAGTAATTTACCTAACTAATAAAATTTGAAAAAGCATAAATAAATTTTCTTAAAAATAAAGACGAACACAACAAGAAATATTAATAAGGTAACATAAGTTTAATCAGATCATGACAGCGAAGTTAAAAGTTATTTTTAATTTTGAAGACGATATAAATAATCTGAAATTGTCAGAGAAAACTTAACTACCACTGGACGGATACTGATTACTGCTTTGGTTTATCCTTCAAATATAACTAAATAATGTATAATTGCTTAAATTAAAAATCTAAATTACTGTTAAAACTAAATTCGAATGAAAATAAAGCGTGTATTTAAAATTATCATTTTGGTGATCAATTTTTTTTTTTGGCCGCAAACTACAAATTTAATTTTAGAGGGCCTTGTATAAAAGAAAGTGACAAATACAAAATATCGCGGTGGTTTTGCTTCACTTATTCAATATAACATTATCCTTACCAAACATGAAAAAACATAGACGATAGTAGATAGATCGTAGTATAAATTTAAATAATGGTTTTTTTTAAACCCAAAATTTACTGTATCATCCATGAATGAATTAATCGAAATACGAGTATTTAAATCCTTTCTCATCTATGGTAAGGATCACAAGATAATGCGCTTAAAAACTAAGTATATTAATAGAATTTAGCGGAATGTTATAGTAATACAACCGAATAAAAAACAACTTAAACTAATTACACTAAACTTAAAACGCAATAATTTAAATCCCTCGCAATATAAAAAGCTTCTTATCCAAATCTACATTCTACACTCTCTAGCATTCTACTCGATCCTCAAGGATTTCCCTACCTACTTAATATCCGTTGCACACATACTAATAAAAAAAACTTATCTCTAAACCTATACTTGCACTTGCGGCCGAAATATCTTGCATTGTAGAAAGGCTAGAAAAAGTCACTTCTGCCAAGTAAAATAATGCAAGAACAAAAGTTATGCTGCCAGATCAAAAAAATAATGTGCCAATTTATTATTACTAAAAATAGCTGCGTTAAAAATAGCTTCGTTTTATAACTGCATAAGTATGTAGCTGCCTAAAATACTGAACGTAATTATTTATTTAAATATATTAGCTGCCCTTAATAAAATTAAAGCTGCCTCTTCAATAATACGGTTTCAAATATTAACGGTAGTATAACAAATAGCTGCATTAGAAATAGCTGTGAAGAACTTAGCTGCTTTTATAATAAAACTTAAAGCTGTCTTCATAAAATTTAAATACACAGTTAAATAAAAGCTGCCTCTGTATGCTCTTGGTAAGAGTTATGAAAAATAAAAATAAATTTGCTGCCTGAAAAATGCTGCCTTGGCCGAAAATTGCAGATTGTATTTTTTTTGAAGATATAGAGCTACATCGAAGAGCAACGTTATAATCTGCAATTTTGTGTGCCTTGAATGAATTTACCTGTAGCTGCGTTTTGGACTAAATATATGCTAATAAAAATAACCTGCCAATAAAATATTGTCTGTATTAAAAATACCTATTATTTTCCCTAGACAAATTTTTATTTTTTAATTAAAATTTTACAAAAAAATAGCTACGTAAATGAGTTGCCTGTATTTTTAATTACCTATTATCATGTATCAAATACATGAGACTGCCTGGTTATTAAATTATCATAAAAAGTTGCCTTTTTTATTAGCTGCGATTTAAAAAAAAGCTTCCATAAATTACATTTAAAAAGTAGCTGTCTTTTAATATTATTTTTTTAATAATCTTACAATAGCTGCATTTTATTAAATAAATTATAAAAATTGCTGACCTATGCCAATAAAATTATATAAATAGATAAACACATAGATACTCCAATAATAAAAAAATAACTGCCTTTTTATGAAATAGATAATAAAAAATAGCTGTCAATGTTAATACCAACAGTACATATTTTTAATCAAATACACATACTTACAAATTATTAAAATATGCTGCCATTCTAAGAAATAATTTACTTAAAAATAGCTGTCATATTTATTAATAGCAACGATGTCATAACAATTTAGATAAAATAGATACATATTATTAAAATAATATAAATTTAAAATTACCTGCCATTTAATAAAATAATTTAATTTTAAATAGCTGTCATATTAAAAGCATCGATTTCATAATATTTCAGATAAAATAAATACATACCTATATTATTTAAATAAAAAATATGTAGCTGCTTTATAGTTGTTCCATTCTTAGTAGTTGCCATTATAATATGTGGATGTTCAAAATTTTAGCTACTGCATAGGGTAATATAATAAAAAGAAAAGTTAAATAAAAAGAAAGAAAGAAAAAGCATTAGCTACTCAACGAGGCAACATGTCAATAAAAAAATATGTAGCTGCTTCATATACAATAAAGTAGTTGCCATTATAATATGCGGATGTTTAAAATTTTAGCTACTGCATAGGGCAAAATAATAAAAAGAAAAGCTAAATAAAAAGAAAGAAATAAAAAGCATTAGCTACTCAACGAGGCAACATGTCAATAAACTTATATACAATTCAATTAAAATAATATAAAAATAGTTACCTATCTACGATTATGTCGAATTAATACTCTTAAAGGTTAAACTTAACATTATAAGATCTTTGAATAGGTATTTAGGCTTGCAACGGGTTAAAAAAAACTGAAATACAAGAGAGCACTAAAAATGTAGCGGGAAAACATGATCGCGACCTAAACGATAGGAGTTTGGGTTTTGTTAGAAAAATGTGAAATTACATTTTTTTTTAAGTTACTATGAGAACAGCTAAACTTAAGAAAATAATTTACAAAAGAAAACCAGTCATTTTTCAGTAGTCGAAATCTTTCCTGAAGGTCATGAAGGCATGGACAAGGAAGACTACCACCTCTATGACGGAGAATACTCCTGAAGCTATAAGGAGGTCGTATGCTTGCTTGTTCGGGCGGAGGTTGGCGTAGTAGGACTTGTGCCAGTCTGTAAAAGAACACAATTAAATTTTATGTTATTTTTTCATCAAAAATAAACCTAAGCATTTCCTTGGAAAAATATGTCATAATATAAAAAATCTATGTATGATCATATCAATTTAAATTGAAATATACAGTAAGAGTTACTGAAATTTCACACGTGGACATGTTTTAAACTAAACATCACCTTAGGAATACCTACAACTTTAACGTTTTTAACCAGCTTAGTTACTATGCACCTTAGAAGGAAAGTATTAATAAAAAAATGCGAACACTTCATTTTAAAACATGTAAGTATTAGAAAGGAACGGAAGTTACACCTCACACCAATCCCCATAGACTAATTGTCTACATTTTTAATAGGCAACGCCAAGGCCCTACCTTATACAGCCTAGTGGGCTCATAGGTGCACTGTGCATATTGATTATTTATTTTACAACTAGCCGTGACTAGAAACCTTTATTTAAGACCAACTAAATGTTTGCCAATACTTTATTATTGTTTATACATAATTGCGTCGTAAAATGCAAACAAAATAAGTTATTTCACAAACAATATTATATATTAATTTATACAAACAACATTTGATGTACATACTACATTCCTCATCAGTGTATGTTTTAAATCATCTTCAATCATAAAACATAGCATTCCACTTTACGTAATGAAACACATTATTTGTCTAATCAGTAAACAGGCACATATTTGTGCATTCCTAAGTTAGGACCAGTTTAAAGTAGGAGCAATCTATTGCGATGTTATTATCCACGCTCTATCGGATCACTGGTCATGGAAACTACTAGATTACCAGTTGTTTGTATTCTTGAATAAATAGCGTAATTACTTGTTGATACGCAAGTAATAATAGAAAAAAATATATCGGTTCACAACATAACGTAAAATAACGTGTTTGTTTAGATAACTGTTGCAAAATAACTAGTTTATCATGCAGCTACGCTATAAAACAAAAGACATAGAAATCTCAATAAAATAGAATATATCGCCTTCTGATAGAAATCAAACCTTTTTCCGAACTCAAATACAGAACCATAGCTAATGAACAAAACTTTAAAAAGTAATAAAATAATACAAAATGGTATCATCACAGAAAATAAAAATACTGGCTGGTCACTGGTCAGTCAAAAAAAGAAAAGTTTTAAAATTGGAACACTCACCATAGAATATGACAGCAGCGGCGGCAGTGAACATTATAACGCCAATCACCGAGAAGCCAATGGACGTCCTCCAGCCGGGAGACTCGCCGAACAGCCTTGCGATGATCAGCACACCAGTGATGATGATGTAGCCTGAATTACAAACACCATTATTGAATGTTAAACCGTAGATAATATATTTGCGAAGGATCACTCTAGCTAAAATGATATTGATAATCACCAGCTGCATCTGTTTAGAACTTTAGACTGTAAGCCGCACACGTAACGTAGGAAAAAGCTTGGAAGATAATAATGTTGAAGATGGCCCTTAACTGAGATATAGTCTTATATGGATCTCAATTTAGAATCCGATATTGTAATGGAAACTTAATTTGTAAATGAGTGTTTTTTCAATATACACAATATAGTTATCTATGCAGTCATCTTCTATTAAATCTTCAAGATCGCTTACAATATAGTTTTTAATTGGCCGGAAAAAAATATTTGAAAGTAATTTGTTCCTAACAAATTGATTAGGTGTTAAGATTGATTTACTATTAATTACGAGAAACTTAATTTTGGTAGTTTCTAAATAATTGAACAGTTAAATACTCAGGATAATATCTATAACATCAATCAGTGACGATGCGTGTGTAGACGCATTTAAAACTGAAGGTTTTCTACTGTAAATAGTTTTGTTTTTTCAGTTTGAAGAAGTAATTAGCCCAATCTTCAGATTTCTCATGTTGATAGGTTTTTACTTACTTAATTGTGATGTAGATCAGTAAAAGTATTGACCGATTTCAATAGAAACCAAATACCTTTATATCGCTATACAGGAAATATTGTTAATAATGTTTACAATAAATATGCGATCGACATCGCGTTCAGGAAGTTATCGTAAATCGATTTACGGTTGACGGTTTACGTTTACAAGTGTTTACAGGTTTCACTTTCTCACACAAAGTTCAATGATACCAATTTTCCACTTGACTATGAAGTGAAACCGATTTATAAGATAAACACGAACAATATCAATGATGCTACAGCGATATTTCATGACAAATTAACTTAAATATTCATAATCATGGATTTTCAATCCCTACTTGATTCTACAAGAATCGTTTCGTTCTGCAAGAACAGTTTTACAGCTCATTTTTCTTGTCAAATTCATATCGTTTTAAACTTTTTCTAAGCCAACAAAGGCCAAATATTTGTAAAGAATTTTTTAAAGCAAGAAACTGCGATTATTGTATCACTTGACTGGACTCATTTGAGCGTGAAATCATTGTTGAGGTACGTCCGATGGCGAGGATGCTAAATGATGCGAATTGTATAAGCAATTACACACTCAATTAAAAAGTAATTAACGAAAAGTTGATTGACATTACACTCAATAGCATAACGAACTTATTACAGTCATGTTTGGGGAAATAACGTCAGTCAAACAAGTATTGTTCCAATTACTTAAGTTTTTTTTTTCGACTACAACGTAGTTGGGGCAAAACTTGAAATATGAGGATTTTAGGTCCATGTTTCTATTCTCTGTTTTTTTTATTCATGATTGAATTGTGTCCCACTTTACTTTATTTGTTAATTGTCAGTGGTTTTCCCATTTGACCGGCCATGAAATGTGCGAGAATCGATTCTGTGACAATTGGTAAATTGAAAGATTTGAACAAATTCTAATGGAACGAATTGGGTCATGGTTTCAGCTTTATCCTTAGTTAGTAAAAATTTACTGATACAAATTAAGAAGCAACCGTGACACGACAGAGGCTTTAAAAAAGATTGAGATTCTTTGTAGCCACTAAGATATTTACCATGTATACGAAAATAATCTTAATTGAAGCAACCACTTTTTCTGAGAACGATGTTTATCCATTACAAGAAAATGCATCGAATCTGTTGCCTGTAGCTGATGAAGGACGGACGTATAATAATTAGATGGTACTTACTCGAGTAGGAAGAGAAGATGAGAGCCACGTGCTTAAAGTCTGACTGCACCACTTGTGGGGAGTAAAGAGCGCCGACGATCAGACCGATGGCGATCACCGCTATGATCTGAAAAGAAAAACAACGCTGAAAATAGGTCCACAAATTATACATAAATTGTTTGTTGGAACTAAATTTGTACAATCAAACACTTACGAACAACATTATACAAAAATTTACACAAATTATGCATATTAACGATTAACAATGTATGTCAGTAGTATTTGTAATGAATTCTAAAGAAAGATTTAACTTGTGTTATGGAAACCAGAATATACCGGTAATATTCGGATATAACATATTGTAACTAGCTTCTGTCCGCGGCTTTACCCGGGACAGAAGGACATTTACACACCACTGGGACAAAAACTATTGTATGCCCTTCCCTGGGTCTCAAACTATCTCCATACCAAATGGTGAAAGGTTGTTTCCTTTTACCTACAAACAGTGTTAGTTTCGCATTTATAATATTAAGTATGGGTAAATGAATTAGGAACTGCTATCGATATATTATGATCAGATTCAGATACTACGCTGTCTTCAAAAAAGTCTTATTGAAATTTTTCATGTTTATTTTGTTGTAATACCGTTTTCCTTCAAATGGAATTCCCAATTGCTTCAGCCACTTGTCTTTGCGGCTCACAAACCGTTTCCACGACCACTCATTAACTTTTTGCATTCCCAGCATCCCAAATAACTTTCAGTCTATTTTTAAGCAATTCACAAAAATAACAAAGCTCACGTACACGAATAAAAACACGAGATCGTTTAAAACAAGTGTTTCTAAAGCATTTTAGTGAAAGTGTCTTCCGTAAGGCGGTCTAGTGGTGCGACCAAATCAATGTCAATGTCAAATGCCTGTTTTCTCCTTTTGGTTGTTCTTGGACCGCAAGCTAGTGATTTTCCAATACCGCAGGCATCTTCTTAAATGATTATTACACGGTTTTCACTTTCATGCATCGTTTAGTTTGGCCACAACCGTTAAATTATGTGATGTATAATTTTATAAGTGTTACCTTTGTATATTATTTTCTAACAATTTAGCACGTTTTATATGGCTTTAAGAAAAGCTAAATAGGTATTAAAGAAGGACTGACAAAGGACTGTTTGTTTGGTAGTCAACCTTATAAGTCGGTTACGTTACAGGCGTTAAGCGTAGTCTATGAAGCCCTACATACATATCCTTTAAAGGAAAAAGGATAAGTCGGTTAGTGCACTCAGTTTTGCGAAAATACTAAAGCTCTGATTTCAGACTCTAGGGCCTTGAGTCTAAGCGAAATAGATTTCAACTCAAATTTAATATAAATTCATTCTAAAAAATGATTTGGAGGAACCAAAGATTTTTTTTCTAACCTTTACTGCTGCACTACAATTCTAGATTTTTATAGAACTACAAACATCAGCAGAATAACAACAAGGTGTACTGTATTTAATTATCTACAAGTACAAGAGCACAAGGGATCCTTTGACTTCAAGGGCAGTGTGTCGTGCTACAAATGATCATGTATTGCATCGCAAGTAATTGCAACATGGTCAAATTCCCATAATAGTTATCATCATCATCATTTCAGCCAAAAGACGTCCACTGCTGGACATAATCCTCCCCTACTGATCATAGTAGCCATGATTGCAAGCAATTACTCGCCCAGAACCATGCTTCGCGATCATCCAGTTGTATCGATTTCCAATTATACAATGTATTAAATGGTTTTGTTTAGATGGACTAGTTTTTAGTGGAACATTTTCTACTGTTTCGCATTTTTCTTTGCGCTGTTCAAGTGTCGGAAACTTTCACGTCTTCTTGTCTGGTTCTTCATCCTCTGTTGGGTACTGTTGATTAATCGTTGCGTTATGCGAAGCTGTTGCTAAATTCTTCTTCTTAGCGTTTTCCAATATTTATGTCTGGACATTTGCCGTTTTTTCCGTAGATAACAGCTAGATTTTCAGTCAAATTGACAGTGGACATGTTTATATCTGTCCCAGTCTTAAGCGTAAGATGTGTGATTTTTATTTATGAGCAGTTTGTGGCTGCTAGTAGTGTTTAAACCTTTGAGTGCCCGAAACGTGGATCCACGCGAGACACAATGCCTTTTTAAAAGTTAGGGCATTCAACCGGCTAAGCCATTTTCAGAAGGAAGCTCAATCGTCCATTTTGCCGTCTATCGTTCCTTTCATGTCCAAGATCTAGTCTATGTCAGTACTCACCAGCTCGATGTCTCGCAGCCCCACGCACCAGTACTACTTGAGCTCGGCAGTTGCCTGGCTGTCTCGGTCTTTGGAGGCAGCCTGATCTCCCTTCTTGGCTGTATATCTACCACTCTGTGTAAGTACTTACCAGCTCGACGGCTCGCAGCCCCACGCACCAGTACTGCCTGTGCAAGGCAGCTGCCCGGCTGCCTCGGTCTTTGGAATCAGCCTGATCTACCTTCTTGGGGGTATATCTACCAGTCCGTGTCAGTAGTTACCAGCTAGACGGCTCGCAGCCCCACGCACTAGTTTTGCTTGAGCGCGGCAACTGCCCGGCTGTCTCGGTCATTTGAGACAGCCTGATCTCCCTTCTTGGCTGTATATCTACTAGTCCGTGTCAGTACTCACCAGCTCGACAGCTCGCAGCCCCACGCACCAGTACTGCTTAAGCGCGGCAGCTGCCCGGCTGTCTAGGTCGTTGGAGGCAGCCTCATCGCCCTTCTTGGCCTGCGCCTCGGCCTCTCGGTCTCCTGCCGACATCGCCCACACTACTCGAGCGCCACCTCCGTACTCGGAAACCTGGAGGAGATAAACTAATTAAAACAAGACAGTCTATGATGGTTATTGGTTAGATGGAATGGACTTTCCCTGATGACTTTGACTGATGACGCTTTAATTAGTGACGATGGGGGATAGTTTATTATTGTATTATTGATTACTGATCAATTTTACATATTGCAGTTAACGACTATATCTATTATTCTGGTTAATCCATTTTCCTGTACGATATAAATTAATTTCAATGTTGAAAATGACATCAGAGACCCTAGAAAAATAAATTACTTCCAAATTGATTTCGAAACTAAAAAAGTATTCAGAAAATAACATATCTACAGATTGTGCTGAACACTAATTTCTTAGGATGCCAAAGGCCTCGGTCAAATCAAAGTGGCTATAAAACAAAGTAATAATATTCTCGTGTATAAGGAAGTCTTGCGCGACCATTAGCGGCACTTTTGGTATCCAATTTTATGTGCCGCCATGATAATAATGGTAACCATAATATACAGTATAATTACTATTATTGTCCTACAGATTGCGTGAATCTGACAAGGCAATCTATCTTGTTTTTTTAACGTAATTGAGTTGTGACTCACTTGGCAAAATTAACATACCTGGCAGAATGCCTCGTCAAGTAACTGATGGCTTATTCAAATACTTTACAAAAGCGTGATTGAATCACTTAAAAAATACTAGAATCATACATTCCCGTAATTAATTCAATTAATGCCAAGTAGCCTCATTAACGTGTTGTTCATATTGTAAAAGTAGTCGGTAACAGACGACAATGCATAAATCAGAAACAGGCTGAATGCCGATCACTGAAACGGAACGCAACTCGTGCGTTATGCTTTCCAAACGAAATAGTTTTTTTTTACAAACATTAGTGCTGCCACTGAATAATAGAAAAACTTCACGTAATTGCTTTGTGTCCATTAATGGATTGAGTACTTATTTGTTTTATGGATTGGAATATGAATGGAGTGTTCTGGAAGATAAGGAAAATTTTAAATTAATTAAGACAAAGTACGTTGGTATATTTATTGCTGTTTCCTGAAAAAGCTAATCAACTCACAGTCAGATCGTGTAATCATAAAAAAATATAGGTTTTGGCAAGCGGGGTTGACTTTCTTTGTTTCGCGCCAAAGCTCTGCTTAGGAAACTAAATTTTTATGCAAGAAAATACACACAGTAAAATTCGTCTCGAAAAAAATTAAATGTGTATGCAATAATTAAGATGAAACCAAATCTACTACGAATCACTAAATAAAAATTGCAAATAAATAATCGAAACAAAGATATTAGTCGATTGATTGTAAGTAATGTAACTGCCTAGATTTTCTTGAAAATATGTTTGCACTACAAAAACTCATTAGAATGCTAAACACACAGGTACAGTATGATAACATCAAAACATGCAATTATTATAATAGAAGAGCAACTCCACTTGCATGCAATCAAATTAAAATAAAATCTCACCAATCAGGAATTAAAACTCCTAGCTGCGACAATGAACGCACTGTTTTATTTGTTTTTAATTCACTTGCACTTCGAAATTCAAAAATGATAGACGCTTTCGGTGTCGCGGGATGGTTACTAAGCTCAGTGCAGACACGAGTGCGTTCGGCTCACGACGCGATGCGACTACCGCTTGCCCGACAATCGGCGCTCCTCTATGCTTCATTTGAAAATAAACCAATGGTCTCTGATTGTCCTTCCGTTTTCCCTTATGTCGCCCTTTGTAAGGTGCTATGGGGGAACCATGAGAGGTCAAGGAAAATTGGCTGTTGAACCGTAGAACCGGCGTAGTAATGCGTAGCACATGAGTAAACAGCTTTCATTCATTTGTAAAGCTAGTGCCTACTGCCTAGATCATTATTAGAACTTTACTAACGTGATGCGTTCAAGGTATGGCTGTGAACTAATCTTGGTATGGAAATCAAAAAGGAATCCAGTACGATAGACATCTTAAGCACATCTAACTTTAGCAAAATTTCGTCTGCATTATCAAAACTTTGATCTAATAGGTACTCGAACTTAATGTTGGTAATGTTTGTTATATAAGAACCATTATTTAATAACGTTTTCAGCGAAACACAAAAATAAATCAATTAAACAGTTCCTAATTAGTTACATATTCTTACAGCTACATTCTCTTTTTTACATAATCCTGCTAAGTAACTACTGCATTCCAATTTTTCAGTAGCTGAATCCACACACGTAAATACTAGGTCATCATAAAAATACATTTGCCTTTGAGATCTGCAGATGGTCACCGAATAGTTCCCTTAAAGCGTTCTGATCGGTTTATTTCGGTACGCATTCGTTCCTATCGGCAATCGAGGAGTTCCAAGTTCCAAGATGGTTGCGAAATACTTCTAAATTGTTAGATAATGGAACAGAACTATTAGGGCAGGGCTATTGAAGTATTTGTTGGCTGGTTTCTTTCATACTTTACGATGTTCATTTGTTTTGATAGTAGTGTTGGAGGCGAAGGGAATCTGTGAGGTGTTTTGGCACGTAGGCAAAGTTCTATCCTATCTACTTAGACGGGCGTCCTATTCGTAATTATTAGAAAATAATGGCGCTGACAGACTTATTTAAATAATATCTAAATAAACATTAATAAAGAAAAAATAGAAAATTATTAAAAGGCTGTGGAATGCATGAACGTAAGTAACTGTCACTGTGATGAAAAACGCGCGAAATTTATTGATATTGATTTTTCATGAAACACTTTAGAGCAATTCATATTTTATGATTTTGCAAAAAAGTTATCACTGCTTTACACTGAATATATGAGAAAATCGCAGTTTTAGGTAGGTATACGTTAAAACGTCAGTAGTTCTGTCAGTTTAGGTAAAAATAAAAATGTCAAAACTAGTCGCGCTATATTTTTTTATTACAAATTGTAGGACATTCAAATATATTAAAGATATTTCGTGAAATGGCAACACAGCAATCAGCACAGATCATAATTTAAACCAAAACGACCTATATTCAAATAGCAAATAATACAATCGCAGTCCAAGCAACATAAATGTGATTTAACATCACCGTGCGCGTTGAATCGACTCAAACGCATTTATTATGTAGCTATTCGCAAATTGAAAAGCCACTTTCTAGCGTTTTCCGGTCTAGAAGTCCGCGCGCATAACTGCACACATATATGCGACTAGCACGCACGATACTCAGCGATAACTATGCGAAATTATAACTACATCTATATTTTTATATTGTAAATGCTAAAATAACAATGACTGTCTGTCTGATCGTTACATTTTCGCGCCTAAACCTCAGTTTTTTTTTAAATATGTACTATTAAATTGTCTGAATAAAAGGTTTCTTTTTAACCCCCGCCGGAAAAAGAGGGGTGTTATAAGTTTCACGTGTGTTGCTGTGTATCTGTCTGTGGCATCATAGCGCCTAAACGTATGAACCGATTTTGATTTAGTTTTTTTTGTTTGAAAGGTAATTTTGTCGAGAGTGTTATTAGATATGTTTGATTTAAATCGGTTCAGCCGTTCAAAAGATATGGGCGTTTTACTGTTTGAATCAGAGTTTTTTCGCAAGATAAATGTGTCGGGGGTTTTTAAATTTTGAAATTTTACTTGTTTATTTAATTTTTATAATATTTTCATGATCTTCTTCTTCTTCTTTAATCGGTCCCTCATTACTGAGGATCGTGGTCACTGGACCCATTTAAGCGGACAATCTGTCTCCATCGATTCCGGTCCAAAGTTGCCATTACCACCTGCTGAAATTTGCTTGAGGACGTAGCTTCTTTCACTTGGTCAGACCATCGTGTTGGCGACCGGCCTCGTGCTCTTTTCCCTTCAGTATTGCCAACAATGACCAGTTTTTTTAGTATTTTAATGATATTTAATAATTATAATGTACTTTGATAAAAAATATAATATTAATAATACAAAAAAAAACTAAAATAATAATAATATTCTAATTGTAATAGGTAAGTTAGAAAAATAAGTAAATAAAGGACATCATAATGCAATCTTTATTCCGTTAATTTTTACTCAGTACTTACAATATTATAATATGATAAATTGGACCTTGGAGAAGGACATGGATAGATTTTTATTCCAGGAGCATGTTCCCTTGCGATAAATGCCGATATTCACGCGGGCAAACTCGCTGGTAGAAGCTAGTTTGCTATAAAACAAACATGCCATTTGTGATCTTTATTTATAGGCAAGGATGATATTTACGCAGTAGTTTAGTTATCAATTTTATTTAAGTTAATTTGTTTTAATAGTTTTTGGTATTTAATTCAAATTGCGTGCATTTCTTCATGAATTGTTGTTTGCAACTGAAATCTTAAAATCGTCATGTAAGTACCCTTCTAGAACTTAACCAAAAAGAGAGCCACAAGTCAGTGGTGTCTCATCCCATACAAAGAAACCATGCCGACGTTCTATACTGATTATACTGATAATTGTTTGTACATCGATCGCGTTCGGTTCCGTTCCGTTCCTTTCCATGGATATAGATGGTGATCTATCTATCGCCGAGGAACGGAACCGAACGCGATCGATGTACAAAAAGTTATCAGTATAATCAGTATAGAACGTCGGCACGGTTTCATTGTATGGGATGAGGCATCTGTATGCTAGTATTATATGATCTGTGGCCAAGTTTCCTTTTTTTTACAAAATTACACAGAATATTTAGCTTATAATCAATACAATCTTGATTTTTTCCTATGTGGTGTCTATAGTATACTGCCCATGTATAGTAAGTATGATTAATTCATTAATAAAATCCTGTACATTTTCCTGTATTTCAGACGTCAACTAAGTCATGTTTACAGTTGTTTTACTCGTGTGATACGTTTCATCAGAAATGGTGACTAAATTACAATACAATAATGGTTTTAAGACCCCCATTACTCATGAAATGTGCGTATTATGTGGAGAATTGTTTTTATGGGACATATCCTTCCATTCAATACGCTGACTAATCAGAATAAGAACTCGGTTAAGGTTGCTGTAACTTTTTGTATCACTTACTGGATTTGTAAGGAAAAATGTCTTAAAACCTAGTTCATAAACAATTTATATAAATACTACGTAAATACTCTATTGCTAACGTAAAATGTAGACAGAGATGAAAACAAAAAAAAACCGGCCAAGTGCGAGTCGGACTCAAGCACGATGGGTTCCGTACCATTATCGCAATATACGGCAAAAAAACACGTTGTCATTTTGTTTTTAGTATTTATTGTTATACCGGCAACGTAAATACATCATCCGTGAAAATTTCAACTGTCTAGCTATCACGGTTCATGAGATACAGCCTGGTGACAGACAGACAGTGGAGTCTTAGTAATAGGGTCCCGTTTTTACCTGTTGGGTACGCAACCCTAAAAATGTGAATCCCCGCTTAATAGGCAGTTAAAAAACTTCAAAAGCCTTTGCTCGTGACTAATTAAATTAGAACAACATACAAAATCTAAATAGGTGTCAACTGTCAAATTAATAACAGCCTGACACTGATGTCGGTAGTTACATTTTTTACAAGGATTAACCTTCATGTTGGCCATGGCTGGTGGCAAATGCTGCGCGCGCGCAAGGCCGCATATAGGTTACAATTACGTTTCATAGATCTTCTATCTACAAACAACGGAAAACGCCTGTGGAGCTCTGACTAAGCGTGAAAAATGTCACATTATGCGCTGATTGTTAACTTTGCTGATTGATCTGTTTTCTGCTTAGAAGATCAGTTGGTATATGGCTCGAAGCATTTGATTTTTTTTACAGTATTTCTTGAATTTTGCCATAGATAACTTATAGGCAAACAGTTGTGAATTTTATTGAATTCAATAAAATATAAATTCGAAGGAAAAGCATACTTTGTAAAATAAGTATCCAAGTGCAAGTTTGTTAAATGCGGTTTACGATTCGAAATTCTCGTGTATTTTTATGATTCTATACATTAAACTTTAACACAGTGGTTTCCTTCAACATCTTAATTTTACTTGAAACAAGACCTCAAGCAAGTTTCCTTAAAAACAATTGTTTTGAGGCAAAATTCCGTCGTTTGCTGCTGCTGCATATAAATGAAATATTAGACCATAAGTGTGGTTTTTATTGGTAAGGGCAAAGAGTGAGCAATACGAACAATGAGTAATTGTCGCGTACACGGCTAATGTTGTTAGACGTCGGTGCTATGAGCCATTGTTTTGAGACCATTACTTACCAACACGTAGCCGAGCCGACATTTTGGATTCTTGACGTACTTGCATGCGATTGCATCTGGAGTGATTTGACAAATTAAGATTCTTCGGTATTATTTCAACATTGACAAATTATATTCGGGTCCAATTTCAACCCTATTTTGCTTATTCATGTTGTTAATCCAACGAAATAGATAAATTAAATGTCAGGCAAAGGACATGGAAAGTTCTGAAGTCGTTCTGAAACAAAGAAAGTCTTCTTTCTTGCTTTGGAATCAAGTAAATTGAAGTAAATCTTTATTGACTACATACAATCCCTGCAAATATAAGTTACTAACCCCATATTTGTTTATATAAACAAAGACATCTCAGAATTAGTTCATATTATCCCGTAACTGTGTAAAATGGAGCAGAGTCCCGCCAATATGGCGAGACACGGCGCCATGTTGACGCAAGTTTTGGCGCCAATGTGCCCGACTCAGGGGGTGCGTTCTAAAGGCTGTTGGAACAGTGACCTATTTGTTCAAATGACACAGTGCGTACTCCTTTACGACCAGCCTGTATGCCCAGGCCTTAATGTCTAATATGTCTTGTAATTACTGATGTAAAACCTTGTAAGGTTAGGCTTTATTCTTTGGGTTGTATGAGTGCTATTTTGCGTAGACTAGGAAAAAATCAAATGAGTTATGAACGTCAGTTGCTTCGTATCTTTGCTACCATGATAGATGTCTTATTTAAGATTAAAATTCTCGCTAAATACCATTCAGTCTACCAAGTGTGGCATTGCATCTGTATGTTCCAGAAACGGCGCATTGAATTGCGTTTCAAACTTCTTGTGTTTGGTCTTCTTGGCTTGTTCTTAATGACTGCTCTAAATGTGTTTCTTAATCGCTACCATATCTGGACCTATAAAATGGATATCACAAGTAGATACTTGTCTTATGAACTTCATTTAAAGCAATAATAATACGAACCTATAAAGTTTTTCTTGTATAATCATATAGGACTATACAAGATTTTATCGTAGGTACTTATTATGCGGTGCTTAGCTTCTTGATACTTTTGAGTTATTTTAGCCCTCGCATCATTTATTGACACCATGCACCGTTATAATAAGTGCCTACTTCAAATTACTATGTAGTTGAATCCCGTTTGAACTGATCTAATCAATGAAGCTTTAAGTACCTACCTTCAATAAGAGCAACCTGACTTGGCAATCGAAATACACGGTGGAAAATAGAAAGCAAAAAAGAAAAGCGACTATGTCTAGTTACTTATAAATTTACAGTAAAACTATTATCTTAATGTCCCTCGGCAATCATCGTATTTCCGAATACTATCGAATGCTAATTTCCATGTCCACTAATTATTAGATTTATCGTGTATAATAATTTGAATTCAGAACTAAGTACTATATTGTTGTTTTGTTTTGATTGCCGTGTGAAATAGAGCTGTAAATATAGCAGCAATCCGCCCATTTTTTTTAATAAATTACATTATGTTAAATGAGTATTAACATCTCTATACACTTCCAAGTTGACTGAGAGCGTCCAGTCTGCACCAAGAGCAAATGATAACTGATCGACAATATATTATATATTAGTCTATGCTGATAGAAAGCCGACGACCGGCAGAACACGAAGTTTGCCGAGGGACATTAATAAAATGTTTGTACCTATTGTTCGTAATGTTCCTAAATGTCTAAAATTGTACGCACCTCCTATAATGTATCTTCACTTGTTTTCTTCAAGTATTACAAAATGTACCCAAGTCAAGATATTGTTTCCGCGTTTGTTTAGCGTAGAATTGGAAGCCTCGTAGACGCTTCGTAAGCGCTACGACGCTACGTGGGCTCTACGCCAGGTTTACATTGACGCAACGTGCCCATTATTGCAATTTCGATACAAATATTAAAAAAATGAATATTGTCATGGAAACACTGTCTTTTGGCTGACTAAAATAGAATTCAGTTTATTTTTCCGTCACGTTCCAGCACTTTTCAATCATGAAACATCCTTATAGTTGTCATTCATATACCTAGTTACTTTGATGTGATATTTACTGTAGGTATCGTTTACAATGACCCCTGCTTTGTTTACGCTTTACGTTAGCTGTGAATGCACCAAGTGTGGAATGAAAATACTGTTATAATTGTAGTTTTTCTCTCACGTGAACTTAAATAAACAATGGTTGGGCATCTTGTACCCATAATATTAAAACTGCGTGTGTCTAGTTCTACAACACAGTTACTTAAGTTGGGAATTTAATTTGTTGACTATGGACCCGAAGCATTTTATAGCTAATACCTGCCTACATTATTTTCTTGTAGGTATGTAAATTATGGTAATACTAAAACGGACTTTAATATTATTTTAATAAATAGCTACCTAAAATAAAATGTTTTGCTACGATTTCAATATTTACAAGCTAAGCAGTCGAATGGCCGAAGGCGTTACCGAGGTCTACAGTTTGACATCGCTAGCAAAATTCAACATAAATAATATTGAAATATATATTACAATAAGTCATACTATGTCCCTTATTTACAGGATAATTTATAGTTGAAAATAGTAGGTAGGTATAGTGACTGATGAAGCGATGACATTGCATTTTAACCTACGGGGACTCTTTAGAAGGGGAAATTTTCAGCTCTGGCTGAAAAATGAAAAACCCACATATTTTAGGTACCTAGTAGCATGCTTGAATTGAGTAAAACCTTTGTCTACAACTTTGTTTGTATAGAGTTAAGGATCAGTAGGAATAATGAAAAACCATTGTAGGGATAAACCATTGTTTTACCGTTAATGGTTTTTTTACACATCACGATTGCCAGAAATGTCCAATTACAATCAAGACGTTAGCCGTTTCTGCCGTCAACCTGATTATAATTGATCCTGAATTCCATTGTATGGACTCTAGAAGTCAGGGTTGGTTAAAGCCTCAAAAAACTATACCTATGTATTCGTGATCGGAAACTCCAACTTAACACGTTAAGTTTTAAGTAGACGCCAGCGTCCACATAAACATTTATTTTGTATTTCAACCTTATCATATAATAACACACAACACACACAACAACAACAAACAACAACACAATACACAACAACAACAACAACATAATTTATTTTGTTATTCTTTACTTGGAACTATTTATTTGCACTTTTGGGTAGAGTTTTTGGAGACACTTGCCAACCTTTTTATTGTTTGCGTGGTGAAATGCTCATGCATACTGCACTACCACGGGGAGATAGTGCAGTTATGTGGAGCTCCAATCCACTAAAACGCCACAGTGTACTCCTGTGCCGCTTATGCCGCGAACACGTAAGCAATCATCCGCCAACCCTAAATTCCAAGATTGTGGACGTCAGTTTGACGGACACATATCTATTGTCAAGTAGCAAAAATCCATGAATTGATGTTTTTAATTTCCAAGTGCATAAATCAGTTAGTATGTGATGTGCCTAATTACGAATACCTAACCTAACTCACAGTTTATGAGCCCCACTAAACATCAGATAACAAACTAGGTAACGACACCTACTTCTTATGCTAATGGCCGCCGCGTCCCTTTAGTGGGCTACAGTTAGATGCGCACGCGCACCTCGTAATGTCATGCTCATGAGTGTCATGACAGTACAGTTACTGACGAAACTGGGTTGACGCCGATTGTCATTCACTTGTCCACGATATTTCTATAGCCAGGGAATTATATTGTTGACCTAGCAATTGCCCGCGACTTCGTCTGCGTCAAACAAGTAAAACTAAAAAACATGGTTTTAATTTTTAGGATTCCGTACCCAAAGGGTAAAAACGGGACACTATTACTAAGAATTCGCGGTCCTTCTGTCTGTCTGTCTGTCTGTCTGTCATCAGGCTGTATCTCACGAACCGTGGCAGCTAGACAGTTGAAAATTTCACAGATGACGTATTTCTGTTGCCGCTATAACAACAAATACTAAAAACAGAATAAAATAAATATTTAAGTGGGGCTCCCATACAACTAACGTGATTGTTCTGCCGTGTTTTGCGATAATGGTACGGAACCCTTAGTGCTTGAGTCCGACTCGCACGTGGCCGGTTTTTACATTGAATTTATATTATTTTTTATTAGATAAAAGTAGCCTAAGTTACCCCTTATAATATCAGCTTTAAAAAACAATTCAAATTTGGAGATTAACCGAAACGAACAGACACAGAAAAAAATAATTAAAATTGCATTTTCGTTATAATTATTGAGTACCGTATACATATGCATTAACTAACAAAAACAGACAATTCAATTTAATTTATTTGTATAGATAAGACTCGTGTTTGAAGACTATCTCACCTGGTTGTTAGCGATCATGTGATCAACGATTAGGTGCACTCACCTAGAAGTAACCTATTCAATCTTGACTTAATGACCACTAGGGGATTTCTATTGCGAACATGTTACGTATACATGTGGTATATTATGACCCTATTAGGCTATGCATTTTACTAAGTATGATGAATGAAATGGGTTTACTGAAAGCTGAAAGAGGATAACTTTATTAAAGTAACAAATATATTGACATATATACGAAATATGAATCATCATCATCATCATTTCAGCCCAAAGACGTCCACTGCTGGACATAGGCCTCCCCCAGGCGTCGCCACATTGAACGATCCCGTGCATATACGAAATACGAATATTCTAAAAAAAACAATCTTGTATACAAATACAAAGGGGATAGGGAAAATGGCACATTGTGCATCAAAAAATTCATCCACATCGATGTCAATGGAAAACGTGCCCGCTGGCAGCAATGCTGATTCTCTGGCCGAAGAAAAGGCCAGCGACTGGTCACGTCGACGAAAACAATAGAATGATATTTCCTGTAAAAACATCCTTATTTCTTTTACTCTTGTGGTTTGAGTCTTATAATATATGTAGTTATGATTGGTACTTACCCGTTTAATTCTGAATCATGAAATATTAAGTTGTCACTTTTCAGTCTATACTAACTTAATTAAAATCTTACAAGAACTTTTGTAAGTACAACTCGTCACACCATCGCCAAATTGTTTTAAACATTCAGTAGCTTAGATACAATTTCCATTGGGAAGCGAGTAGTAGTTGGAAGGTAAAAGAAAACTAACCTAATTTATATCCATTAATATTGTAATGATATCAAAACTATGTTGTAAGTACCTTAATTAAATAGAAAAGCAGTATTAATGTGCAGTAAAACAAAGAACAGTTGGTAGTGAGTATAATGTTTTGTCACCTGATTAATCAAAGGCTTCGTACACATAAGTGTATGCAGCGATCGTTCCTGCTAATAGCTTTAATAACTCACGTTTGTCTATGGTTGGCTGTCTAGTGATGAGCTTAACACGACTTATTTCGTATCCAACACTAGCTTTTTACCGCGGTTTTGATCCTGTGGCAAATCCACAGGAACCCTGCAGTTTTCCCGGATAAAAAGTACCTTTAGTTTTCTACCAGTGAATTTTTTTTTTGTAATCGTAACAGGACGTGTCAAAACTATTTGTCTTGTAAAGGGACAGACCTATTTGTCTCGTAAAGAGACAGATCCATTTCTAAAGGGACAGAGTAATTTGTCTTCTAAAGGGACCGAGCTATTTGTCTTGTAAAGGGACCGAGCTATTTGTCTTGTAAAAGGACAGATCTATTTGTAAAGGGACAGAACAATTTGTCTTGTAAAGGGACCGAGCTATTTGTCTTGTAAAGGGACAGATCTATTTGTAAAGAGACAGAGTAATTTGTCTTTGTAAAGGGACCGAGCTATTTGTCTTGTAAAAGGACAGAGCTATTTGTCTTGTCAAAGCACAGAGCTATTTGTCTTGTAAAGCTCCGTCCCGCTCTCACAGTGGGACCATGGCAGTTTTGATTTGAATGAACACAAATACACTACTCAAACTCTCTACTCAGTACAGAGTTTGATTAGTGTATATTTTATGAACCAAGTGATTAATATGTCTTTATTCATAATGCCCGGGCAATTTGTAAATTGCCCGATATGAGAAGTGCAATATGATAAAAGTCTTTGAAATAATTAAATTGACCGGGCTTTCTAAATCATGCCCATAACTTATTGGGCCGGGTAATTTAAAGATATTTTTTTTTAATTATTTTCATGTTGACATTGGTTTTTTTATTATAGAATAGGTAAATACGATTAATATTTAAGCAACAAATTCGACGGACCGGACGGGGCTCTTATATCTGTCAGCGGGGTCTAAAATAACCTAACATGAAGGAGATCGACATGGATGGTACACTAAGCTTGCGAGCTCGCTTCGCTCGCTCTTGGACTAATTCATTGACCAGAACTATCGAATTGCCCAATCGTTACGTAGCAATATTCATAATGACCTGCAGCCTAATTGTGTAAGTGAATTCGGCAAAGGAAACAATCTGTTTATTCCCCAAAAACGACTTTTCGTATCGCGAAATGTCGTTTTTGGGAAAGAAACAGATTGTTTCCTTTGCCGAATTTACTTACACAATTAGGCTGCAGACAATGTCATAAATATAGAAGTTTAAATCAGTATTCATTACTTTGCCCGATTTGACTTGACTACATTCATAGTGCCCGGGTATTATACATACGAGTAGTACCCTGATTAATCACTTGGTCCATGACATATTTTATATAGTGAGTACCTTTTACAAACAAATAAAGGAACCCACTTTATTAATAGTATTAGTTAAGAAGTTTAATTATTGAGGAGGTTCTTAGTTTCGCTATTTCACATGGTGATCTAAATCAAATTCGATATCTTCTTCTTCTTAGTCCGGCACTCTTGGCAGAGTGGTCGTGGTTATGGGTGGGTCTTGATGCATGATGGCTCTTGCCATGCGTCGCCATTCGTTTCTATTGGACGCAATGTGGACAGTCGGTCATCGTAGCTTTGGTGATGTTTTTAATAAGATCTGCCCATCAGGTCGGAGAGTGATCCCGGGATCTCTGGCCCTCCATTCTGCCTTGGATTACAAGACCATTGAGTCTTCATTTGAGTTATATGCCCAAAGAACTTTAGTTCAAATTCGATATATAAAATGGCAAATTAAAGTTGATAAATATTCCACACTGCAAAAATAACTGGAACGTGGTTTGACGATGTATTCCTTTTAGTACCTACGTTACATTTCCAAGTAACTGTTGTGAAAGAATCAATGAGGAAAAATGGGTTACTGCAGTGAATGGGAACAGGGGGTGGGCAAGTTTTATTACACAGCACATAACATTGTGATCTGTTTGAAACATGACCTACTTTGACATACATACGTCCTAAAGTCTTCTCATAAAAATACATAGTTTTTTTGCAGTGTAACGTTGCTAATACAATTTTTTCTGACGGTTATGTTATAACTTACAAAATTAATTAAGATTTTTTTAGCAGACTAATCATGGCGGTCTAATGGTGACTTGATGTTGAATTGATAATAGAAAAGATTAATGTGACTACCAGCTCCTTAAAAAACACAGTTATTCCGTCACAAAGCACATTAGCATGTCGATGACGCTGTCACATAAGCATGTCGCTGACGTGAACCCATAAGTTTTGCCCCAACCAAATCGCTCAACGTGGCAGAAATAGTTCTTATTTCAAAAAATACTTGCATCATTTTACAATCGAATAAAAATATCAGTGCCATCACTACGCAGTATGTACTCAATTCGTGTGCACCTCAACAATGCACCATACACCGAGTGCGTTGACGCGTCTAATGCGTGACACTCCTTATATTTTTACTCTGTGCCATTCGAATGTTACTGGCTGTTCCATATCCATTGCGCGTCCCATAGGAAACTTATAACAGAAAATCTTTATAAATGAAGCAATGGTATTGAAAACGTTTTGTTTTACTTTTAATAAGGTTGTTTTTGGGTCATGGTTTTAGTATGATTAAGCTTGTGTTTGTACACGTTTCCTAAGGTTACTTTGAGTATGTAAAGTACTTGTGGTATGAAATAATAACTACATCATTAAATGTATGTACCTTGTAGTATTTAATCTTTTGAATCATAAGATATCTAAGTCAGCATGGAGCTTTGTAAACATCTTGTATGATTTAAGTTAGCTTGAAGTTCATTTTGCAAAACTTTAGAACGGTTCGAACTAAACACGATATAAATTGTTTTTCTAAAATAAGCTTTACAAAGCAAGTCCTCGAAAAGAGCGTTTTCCAAGCAGCTAAACTGTGAGGAAAGTCACTTTTTTCACTAGTGTCGCTTTCTACTTTTCTGTATTTTTTTAAATTTTTAACTCCGTCGTCAGCCAGACGCATAGAGTTTTTATTATTTGAGAAAAGTTTTACAAATTAGTTAAGTATAGATTATTTATTATTTGCTTTATTGTACACCTTAAAATAAAATAATAACCTCACTTATTAATTTAAAAGGTAAAATATAACTAATACTTCATTAAAGTCGATTTAAATTATGCTAGATTTAGATTTAATCAATAAATTAATTTTAAATATTCAATAAATATGTTTGGAAGAACGTATATTACGCTCGTGCCTTTTTGCGTTACGACGTGACAGCTATTTGCACATGCGCAGCAGATATGCCCGAGCAACTATTAGTTAATCTGTGGATATGCTGAGCGCGCTTGAATAAGCACGCCATTTTATTAATTTCTTGCTTGGTTCAGATATTTTTTTATTTCCTCGCACAATGCATAGTAAAATGTTGTATGATACACGTACGTAAGATGATTCCCGACGAATCCCCTACCTTCCGCACTTGTAGCATAAATAACTAAATCAGTCTTTCCAATAGGTTTTTTTGTCACAATCACAGTTTTTACTTACGGTTTCCGTAAGCGGCGCAATTTTGCCGGCTTCCTCTTCGACTTCACTCAAAAACTCTCTTGAATCAGGCGCAATGGTTACCCAGTTCGCGTACAAATCCACTTTTAGTTTTTTATCGATAACTATTATTTTCAGATAATAACAACGATAAAACTACAATACAATTTTCAAAAAATAATTTAGACAATGACAATAATAACAAAGGAAAAGCGCGAGCCTTCTATTTTTGAATTTTATTTTTCGAATGTCAAGTTTTTTTTTATTAGTGCATGGCAACGCAACTTTTTCTGCCTAGTTGTCGTGAAGTTCGTGATACGAGGAATAGAAGACTAATCCTTGCTTCACCAAGGCAGTGAGTCAGTTGTTCTCAACGACGGATCGCACTTAACCTGCGACCCCGACATCTAATTTGACTCCTGCATTGACCCCGGACAGTTATCCCATGCTAGCTTTTGAATACCTGTTATTTCCTGAATAATCTAGATAATCTTTTAGAGAAATTAGCTTGTGTTAGGAAAATCTTGATAACCTAAATGTATCCAATGATACGTCTCCAACAATGTGTATGGTGTTTATTGTAGAAGGTGTCTTTTACAATCCTGATATCCAAAAGCACTAAATTTCATTCTGAAGGCTAATAGCAGTCCATTCTGAGTGACTGAGTTTTCACTGCATTTGGCAGAATAACTTTTAAAATAAAAACTTTTTTACAAAAAAATAAACCGACTTCCAAATAAAAACACTACAAAGTGAAAAACTACTTCAATTTCAAGTCGGTGTTCCTGTTTCGTTTCTTCGTTTTTTGACACCTATTGCCGAAATTTAATTCTTTTTCACTTTGTAGTGTTTTTATTTGGAAGTCGGTTTTTTTTTTAAATGTTTTTATTTCTTACTTTTTAGTGGTACATAATGGACAAGTTTTAAAGTAAGGTACCTATACTGCCCACAGTGATGCCAGAAAAGATTATCCGAATAACATGTAACTTGAATATAACAATTGGAAATAGAGTGTACCAGGGTGAACTTTACACATCTGCTTACCCGTTTAGAGCGTACTGGCGTGATGGTATGTTATGAAATGGTGTAAACAATAAACAGATATGCGATTGCAGCATCACGAGAGATTTGGCGTCATTTATTGAAGAGTTCTGATCAGATCAAATCTTAACCAATTTGAAATGGGACTATTTCGGAATAAACCGTAATTATTTATGTCGGAGTTATGCCCGAACATACATAAAAAACATCTGAATTGAGAACCGCCTCCTTTTTGGAAAGTCGGCTAAAAAATATACTTGTACTAACTTAAAACCATGTTTCTCACTGAGACAAATAGTGGAGAAATATTTTGTGGTATTATTATTGTTACAATTATTGGTAAGTATAATCCCAACTATACGTACCTACCTAATCCATAACAAAACAAGGATAAAACTAGTTTCGTGTCTGTCCCATGTTATGTCGTAGATACCACATAGTGTGACGTATGTTATGTAGGTACATAATATGTATGTAACTATTGATTGTGAGAACTATCCCTAATACGTAGGTTCAGCTGCTGACGTTCTCTTATTTTCCTAAATGCCCACTGGATAGAATAATATAATAACTATTCCGTAAATAATAAATTAATTAAAATGGCGATATTGTGCAGAGATTATGTATGAGAGTAAAATAGCATAAAATGGGTACACTAAGAATCGGATAGGATTATGGTTTATAAAACGTTTAAACATAAAAACAAACCGACTTCCAAAAAAAAACACTACAAAGTGAAAAATAACTTTCTTTTCCGAAGTCGGTGTCTAAACTAAACCCGGAAAACAATACGTACCAAAGAAAAAGATAAATAAATGAACGCCCAAAGGGTAAAAACGGGATCCTATTACTGAGACTCCGCGGTCCGTCTGTCTGTCTGTCCGTCTGTCCGTCTGTCCGTCTGTCCGTCTGTCTGTCTGTCTTTCTATCTGTCTGTTTGTCTGTCTGTCTGTCTGTCACCAGGCTATATCTCATGAAACGTGATAGCTAGACAGTTGAAATTTTCACAGATGATGTATTTCCGTTGCCGCTATAACAACAAATACTAAAAACAGAATAAAATAAATATTTAAATTGGGCTCCCATACATCAAACATGTTTTTCTGCCATTTTTTGCGTTATGGTACGGAACCCTTCGTGTGCGAGTCCGACTCACACTTGGCCGGTTTTTTTAGTTTTGATAGGTACCTCCAATTGCCATAAAAATCACATATAGTCAAAGTACATCTCATGACAATTCCAATAAGCCCAAAAACGACTAGGATACATTGTTTTATTTCGGAATTCCAGTGCCTACCTGCCGGCTTCATCATTCATCATCAGATCAGTTCGATGGTACCATTTTCATCAGTACTATTTATTTATAAGTATTTGCTCCATCATAGTCGTTTAACTATTCGAGATATCGTAGACCCGTGACATACTTAGGCATTAAGGAAATCCATTGGCCATCTGTGGTCTTCTTCACCGGTTCCACTTCACCAAATGATACTTTACGAGTGCAAATGATTGCATTGGTAATGAAAATGCCAAAATCGTTATATGTTTGCCTATAATATTTGAGGAGTTCCCTCGATTTCTCGAAGATTCTATCATCAGAGCCAGACCTGATGACTACGGGACCAAATGGAAAGTATACCCTTTCAAACAAAAGAAGAATTTTTCAAATCGGTCCAGTCGTCTTTGAGTAATCGGTGTACATACAAAAAAAAAATCAAAATACCAATCGAATTGAGAACTTCCTTTTTGGGAAGTCGGTTAAAAATTGATTAATATTACGTCATTTAAAATTATTTTCTGAACAGATGTTTAGTTTTATTATTCTAAAACAAACGAAACAGGTATGGCATACATTTTAAATTCGCCAAAGCCTGTCAAAGCATTCATCGGTAGTTTTCTGTTTGCGATGACCACAATGGGTTACAATAGGTTTTTTATGAAGATGACAGATCGTGAAACTGTAACGGACTTTGTTCTATGAGTCTGTGACATGACTTGACTGGTGACTGACATTTGACGTCATTACAATTCCCCCATAAAATAAACTGTTTCAAATTCCTTATCTATGGAATAATGAGCACCAATATCGAAATAATTTGGAATAGGCACTGGTGTAATATTTTCCGACGAACAGTAGTCATCCCGGACTATGATCAGATGTGTGGAAAGATACATCACATTTTTATAGAATCAGGACCAGTTTTCAAATTCTACTTAATCAGGCAGCACAATATCAGCTTTTTTGAGTCTCTTAGTATGATTTGGCATCAATAGTGATTGTGAAAGGGGATTGGGATGGTTGGTTAATCTGTCTTTGTATTTCTCTAGATAGCGTTTCGCTTCTTCTATGATTGTTGGGATTTTCAGGTGCTCATGTATTTCTGAGTTGCGAGCATACCAAGGCGCCGCAGCTAGGACCCTCAGGATACTGTTTTGACTCCTTTGAATGCACATGATGTTTGATTTGCTTGCAGAAGACCATTTGAATCCCATATGTCCATATTGGTTTTATGATGGAACAATAAACTCTAAGTTTGTTACTCAGGGTGAGTGAAGATTGTCTACCAAGTAACCAGAGCAAGTTCTTGAATCGGATGTTTATTTCTGTTCTTTCGACGACGAACTTTTAACGTTCTGATGCGACAGTAATGAAGATTTTTGGGCCCAAATCTGCGCCGCTTCTACGGCATGGTCGCATAGGTCCTCTACCGAAGAACTTTAAACAAACAGTAAAATAAATAGTCTATTATAGAATCTTATGTCGGTTGAATTATTAATTTGTAAGTAGGAAGTACCATTGGACATTGGCTACTTTGCTAACAAACACACGGGTAATATGGATACTTAAAAAGAATTAAGAAATTAAAAACGCTCATGTTTTCACATTAATTTATTTCAAAAGAATAATTACCTAAGTATATTAGAAAATTAAAACTGATATACAAAACAGGTTCTAAATAACTAACTTAGGAAGAAGGTGGGAAATAGAAAATGTTTTGCACGAGAGCATCGTTTTTGTTCGTCAATATTTTGGGTTTGATTGAAATTCGATTCTTATAATTCTTATAATCAAAGTAATTTACTCCACTTGACTCAACCTCGACCCAACCAAATTGACAGTTACACACTCAACTCAAGAGTTTTTTGAGCGTGGAAGAAGTTTCCTTTACACGGTCTAGGAATATATGGCCAATGTTTAGAAATATTATTTTAATGAAAATTGGTTAACATTATATAAAAAATATATTCGTATTTTTTTAAATAAATGTGGGGTACACTTGAAGATTTTAAGGGATTTTATCAGACTGCCTGATATATCCGTCTATAGAGGGTCGTTCGTAAAACACTTAGCTGTACTTATAGTTAAATAAAATTAAGTTTATTTATGTGTAGTACTAGTTTACATCTCCTTAGTAAAGTGTATGACAGCCAGGGCCGTATCTAACAGGTACACAGCTCCGTTGATCACGCACAGGGCACCCAATGCCAAACCGACCTGAAATTTAAGAAGAGGAGACGTAAATAAAAGGCAGACACGGATATAGTTAAAAAATTGTGTTAAAATATAATCAGGGAATGGTAAAATAAAAAGGTTAGATCAAAAATCAAAAACCCGACTGCTTAAGAAGCGAACTAAGAAGTAAAAAAGAAGAAAATTATGCTGTGCAGTCGGAGGATACATATTCTCGAGCTGGCTGACCAAAACCAGATGTATCCTCCGATAGGGTAAGAAAAATAAAAAGTTGGGTCCCCACAATATGGCGCCCAAAATCCGCCATTTTTCTATTATGCCTTTCAGTGACACTCGCAATGTTATGACGTTTCGATTGACGTAAGAATCATTAAAATCGGCCAACATTTTTGACACCGACTTCTTAGTTGTCTTGTTATTTTTCACTTTTTAGTTGTGGAACCTAATAGGCAAGTTCTATAGTAAGGTTGAACATAACCGGTGAAATGAGAGTGTACCAAGGTGATCTGTACACATCTGTGTACTCCTTTAGAGCGTACTGGCGTGATGCTATGTTATGAAATGGTATAAAGTTTATACCATGTTTATTGTTTATAGTATAAACAATAGCATGTCTGTTTATTGTTTATAATATAAACAGTAAACAGACATGCTATTGCAGCAATCTCGAGAGATTTGCTGTCATTTATTGAAGAAGTTCTTATTCAGATCTTCACCAAAGAGATTTTAAATGGGACGAATTTGGGAACACTCTTTAACAATGTATGATTTTTTAAAATCAGTCCACAATTGACGGAGAAATCAAAGAACACAAAAAAAAAACAAACACTGTTGAACAGAGAACCACCACCTTTTTGGAAAGTCTGTTAAAAAGACGGTAATATTTAGTGTTTTGTGGAACCACATTCAATTATTAATTTCTCCGTCAAACAGAAGTGTATTTATAGTTATGCAACTAGGTTCTGTACCTGTTTCTCAGCGAAGACGAACTGGTACTGGTGCTCGCCCTGGTAGCCTCCCCAGTAGTGCAGCGCCACTGCACCCACCGCGATCCACAGGAACACGCCCACAAAGTTCATCACTATTTCTGACAGTGCTCTGAAAACAAAAATAAACTCATTAGCTTCGTTCAATTGGAAAAAGTATAAAGACGGTTTGACCAATTTTATTATTGGACAAATAAGCATCCTTTTTGAAAATTTTATCTCAATAATCTATCATCATCATCATGATCATGATTGCAACCTGACCATAAGCTCTTAGAGTAAGGTTATTTTGAGTGTGCGTAAGGGACAGATGTAAACAAGTAATCATTTACTTCAGGGTATCTCCTCGACTTTCACCCATTCCATTCCTGTCTCTACCTAGATAAAATTGGAGAAAAAACGCATACCTCTTATGTTCAGTAGTGCCAAACAAGAATGTGACGATCTGTACGAGCGTGTAAATGAGGTACCCCACGATGACTCCAGAGGCCACGATCTCAGCGTCGGGATTCTTCTCCTCGTTGAGGTTCCATGTGCCGCCCACACCCAGGAACTCTCCATTGTAACCCGTTCGGTAGAGGACCAGGATTACTATGTTTAGGACCTGTGGAAGAATGAGGAGTAATTAAATAGTAGTAATTACAGTGATTTGAGAGTTCATGTACAAAGATGAGCTTAACTCAAATGCGAGTAAAGCAAATATCACCAAAATTTTTGGTAGTTTTTGGTAAATTATCTCTGTTTGAATCTGAGAAGGTTGATTAAGACACTCATGTTAAAAATCTTTTAATAGTAACGCAGCTTTGAGATAAAAATCCGTCACTAGTACCTAATGAAGCTTTATGAAGTTAATAAAGCTATAATAATCTCTCAAGAAGTTGCGCTATTAAGCTTTGCATATAATCAGAAAATTGCTAAGGATATCCTTGAGGAAATTATGATCGTTTACAATCAATTGCTTGAAGTAATGCAGCCTATAATCTTAATTAAACTGACAACAATTTCTGTGGGATCTATTTCAATTAATGGTGACTACTTTCCCCGTTTTTCTTTTACTCTACCGAAGCTCTCTTTCGAGCACTCTTCCTCCGACACATAATTCAATATTAAACAAAACAAGACACATTCGTAACTCATATTTTTTCGTTTAAAAAGCCTCATTAAGTAACTTCCTAATTTATATTAAAAATTCTCTACCAGTTATAGCCCTGGCCCTTGACGACGATGTAGGCGATTGCGAAAGGGTTTCGTGTTACCCAGTCATTGGGTTGTGGAGGTCCCACGCTCCATGTAAAACTAGTATCTCGCTGCAAGACTGGAAGCTGATTGAACCATGCTTCGTATAAGTTCATCACAAAATTTAAGATAAAAAAAACTAATTATTATAAAAACTAAAACCCGACTGCTAACAATTAATTGGGCGCATGGTTGGCGCAGTGGTTGAGCGATTGACTGCTGCGCTGCGTGTCGCGGGATCGATTCCCGCACGGAACAAATATTTGTATGATCTACAGATAGTTGTTCCGGCTCTGGGTGGTGTGTATGTGAGTTTATGTGTTTGTAAACGCACCCACGAAACAGGAATAAATTGCTAGTGTGGGGCAAAGTTATTAAAAAAATAAAAAAAAAAAATAACTGAAAAGAGTAAAACAATTACTAATTAGATATAATGTATACATTAAATATTATGAGGTGCTGCAGGCGGGCACAACTTTTTTGTTTTTATAATAATATGTTTTATTTAAGACTTTTTAGTTTTAGTAATGAACGAGTTCTCCAAATAAGTTATTTGGTAAAATATTATTTATATTGCTATCAAAGTTACGCTTATCTTGATTTTTTGTCAAAGTATGAACATAAAAAGTGTTACAATATATATTTGGAATGGCCTATTTAGAAAGTTTATTTAATACCCATATTGTTAGGATAAAAAAATTAAAAAAATATCACCACCTTTTAAAGGGAGGGCGCTATTTAAAAAAATATATAGACTATGTCACTCCCACAACTGAGACGAATCCAACGACACCTCATATGTCATAATGCGTCAAGCCGTTTGGGCTGTAGAGCGTGCTATAGAAATGGACATACATACGCTCGAAAAACATTACCCGCCCGCATTCGGGTAAAAACAGACTCATCCCTAAGTCAAATATTTCGACAAACACTCATTGCTAAATAATGACTTCCTAATTAATCTTAAAAAAATTGTTATTCATTAGCAGGTAGAAGGCCTACTTCCTGTTTTTGCGACTGTTATCTTCACTTCCTATGAGTCGAGTTAATCGGTGGGTGCTACCGACGACGTAGCTATGTGGTGACTCAGTGATAGTGTTAAGACGAATTGTGATGATGATGTCTGATAAATTTCATGACGATGTTTTCAGGATTGTTTTAGATCCGGTTCTGTTTGTAGTTTAGTTATTTTGATTGCGTTTATCATTTTCTGCAACGGAGTATTTGCTTGATATATCAAAACTAAACTATATTTTACAGGCAAAGGTAATCTATATCTGTAGTTAATTAGTGAACGATTTAGTAGAAACGCGTGGTTAAAAAAAGAAAACGTTATTACAGTTATCTATACTACCTTTTCTTCTATACCTATATTATAAAGAGTATTTAGTATTCAAAATTTGTTTTTGTATGTCACGAATTAACTTAAAAACTACTGGACCGATTTCAAAATTTTTTATTTGGAAGATACAATATCTCCGGGTGATATAGGCTATTTTATATCCTTTAATTCTGTATTAAGTTTCTCGTATCGATGAAATGAAGCGACAAATATATAAACAGCTACTTAATATATGAAAGCTACTTCCAATTCTCGAAATCTATTAACAGTCGTAACTACACTACAATTGTTGGACTTGGTGAAGTACAATGCAGAGAGGTATGAGTCTCTGATTAGTGCCTCATGCAGCTGTGCCAACCATACACCACCCACCCCGCTGCAAGGTGACTTGTCTCCACCAATGTTGGCACTTCCAGAAAAAATCTGTGTACCCAATTCACAGGAATATAAAACAATAATGTTTAGTGACGAAATAGGTTCTGGCTTTGGAAAAATATTAAATAATTACCTTAGCTACAGTTCTACAAATCATTGCTACCATAATATTAGTTTCAAGCAAATGATTAAAAAAATTATAAATTCGAATATGGATAATTATTCTACAATGGTTTTGTTGTTAGGTAATAGTACTGGTATTACCAAAAAGGACATAGTGGGCGGTATTGACACCTTGTTAGGATTAAATTTAAGAAATCTGATGGTATGTGCTTTTCCATACTCTGATAGTTTCTCAGAACAGGAGAACAATCGTATTTTTAAATTAAATAACATTTTGCAAATGTTGACTTGTCATAACGACAAATTATTGTTTTTTGACACTAATATATTTATTAGTGGACTTAGAGTAACTCAGAGAGCTTTCTCTCTGTCATACAAATGTAGACGTAAGGTAGCTATGTTGATAGCATATTCTTTAAATAAATTGATAGGAAATCTATCAAATTTTATATTAATTGATGAGCCTGTGTTGCCTAGTTTAACTAGCAACATAGATTTAAACTAGTCCATAAGACAACAGAAGTTACCCCTGTAAATAATCAGTTATTATTAGAACATAGTAAAAAGGTATCTTCTGGCAATCCATTTAGTGGTACAAAGCTGAGAGGAGAGCAACACTCTTTAAAATTATTAAATCAGAACATTCAGGGTTGCTCTTCCAAATTATTAGAAATTGAATTATTTTTAGAAAAAACCAAGTTTGATATTATTTGTCTAACTGAACATTGGTTAAAAGATCATGAAGTAAAGTCCGTTAATTATGAAAATTATTGTGTAGTTAGCCATTTCAGCAGACAACAAATGATACATGGCGGATCATTAATACTTATTAAAAACTCTATTAAATCTAAAGAAAGAAAAGACATTGTTAGATTGTCGGTTGAACACACCATTGAATTGTCTTGTGTTGAGCTTGATAAGCATATTGTAGTGTGCGTCTACAGACCTCCAAGTTACCAGAATCTATCTGTGTTTGACTCTGTAATGGAAGATGTGTTAAAAAAAGTTAGTACTAGTAGCAAATCAATTGTCATATGTGGCGATTTTAACATTAATTTATTAGAGAATAACACTAACAGTATCAGGTTGTTGGGTCTTTTTAAATCATTTAATCTGGAAAATGTTTTTATGGAACCAACCAGAGTGACAGGTTCTTCTGCGACTTGTATAGATAATGTTTTTTGTAATTGTGATTACTTTGATAAAGAAATTGTAAATAAGTTAGCATCTGATCACAGTGGACAAACAATAACGTTTAGTACCTACATACCTTTACAAAAAATACAAATAAAATTTAGACAAATTACTTGTAAAAATTTAGAAAAATTTAATAATACCGTGAATAGTAAGTTATGTGTTCAAAATTTTAATAATATAGTGGACCCAAATGAGTTCTATGCCGAATTTTCTAAAGTACTAAACACGCAATTTAATAAGATTTTTCCACTGAAAGCGAAAAGTATCTACACCAAGTTCGTATTTAGCGATTGGGCGACTCCAGGCATTCGTAAAAGCAGGGAAAAGCTATATGAACTTTATGGCCTAAAGCAACATATGTATAATGCAAGCTTTGATAAATATGTTGCGAATTATTCAAAAACTTTTAAAAATGCATGCAAAATAGCTAAAGCGCTGTATATAAGCAATAAAATAAAATCAGCAGACGATAAAATAAAAACTACCTGGAAAATAATAAATAATGAAACAGGTAGAAAAAAACAGCGTAATACTGAAATTAATTTAGCGACTGCACATGGTCCCATACATTCAGATGTAGAGGTTGCTCAGGAATTTGAAAACTTTTTTGTTAATATTCCTTTTAAAACTACAGCAGCTTTAAACTCCTCACCCGTGCTCTCTGCTGACTTACTTAGAAAGAATGTAAATGCGTGCCCTTCGGAGTTTAAGTTTCAACATACAAACCCCCAGGCTATTTTAAAAGCTTTTAAAGATCTAAAAATTAAATCAACAGAAGATCTTTGGGGATTATCTGTAAAAGTATGTAAATCAATCATTGAAACTATTGCACCCTATTTAGCTTTCATTTTTAACACGAGTGTCGATCAAGGAATTTTTCCGGACCTCATGAAACACAGTAAAGTAGTTCCATTGTTTAAATCCGGGGATAGCAAGGAAGCCAATAATTATAGGCCAGTTTCAATTCTGCCGGTTCTCAGTAAAGTCTTCGAAAAGTTAATGCTCAACCAATTGTTGCGTCATTTTAACAAACATTCCATCTTTCATGATCAACAATACGGTTTCACCAAAGGGCGTTGCACAACTGACGCTGGCGTCACCCTAATAAAGAACATCTTTAACGCCTGGGAAGAAGCACAAGACGCCATTGGAATCTTTTGCGACCTCTCGAAAGCGTTCGATTGCGTTAACCATGAGACACTATTGTTAAAACTCGAGCACTATGGGATTAGGCATACGGCCCTTGAATTACTTAGATCATATTTGAAAGCCAGACAACTTAAAGTTCAGGTAAACGGCGTAAACTCACTAGGGTCCGAAATGACAATGGGCGTTCCTCAAGGCTCTATATTGGGTCCATTCCTCTTTTTAGTTTACATTAACGATTTGCCCCAATTATTACAAAATCAACCGAAGATCGTGTTATTTGCTGATGACACATCTTTGATATTTAAAATAGATCGACGATCACAAAATCTTGATGATGTGAATAAGTCTATTCATCAGGTCCAAACTTGGTTCACGGCAAACAATTTGGTACTAAATGAAAAAAAAACCAAATGTATTAGATTCACATTGCCGAATGTTAGAAGTAGCGAATGTGACATCATATTGAATGGAGAAAAGCTGGACTATGTAAATCAAACAGTTTTCCTAGGAATCACTCTAGATGACAAATTACAATGGGGGCCTCACATAACATCTCTGGCAGGACGGCTGAGCTCAGCCGCTTATGCTGTTAGAAAGATAAGACAGTTAACGGATGTAGAAACCGCGCGTTTGGTCTATTTTAGTTACTTTCACAGCATTATGTCATACGGTATTTTACTGTGGGGTCGGGCGGCTGACATTGAATCAATATTTATATTGCAAAAGAGAGCTGTCAGGGCCATATATAAGTTAAGTCACCGAGAATCTCTTAGGGAGCTATTTAAAAAGATTAATATTATGACAGTTTCTTGCCAATTCATTTATGAAAATATTATGTATGTAAGGAAAAATTTAAATCTCTTTAGTAAAGTTAGTGATAGACACAATTTTAATACCAGAAATAAAGATAAGTTAGATCAACCATCATATAGATTAGCTAAAGTACACACATCTTTCATGGGGTACTGTGTTAAATTCTATAACAAAATACCTTGTGAGATATTAAAGTTAAATGAAAGAAAATTTAAAACAATAGTTAAAAGCACACTTTGTAAACAAGCATATTACAAATTAGATGATTATATTCAAGATAAGAATGCTTGGAAACATGCTGGTCCTGCTCCATAGGCCTATCTTTGGTGTGGACAAAATCAAAATGGTTAATTTGTATTATATTCATAATTATAGTAACGCTTTATTTTTATTTTTTCTTCTTTTTTTGTTTAAAAAAATTGACTCGCACACTGTTCTGTTGTTGTTTAATTAGGTAATGTACCTATGTTTGCACTATTTGTAAGTACGTGAGGATCATGTTCCTATTTATCAAGTAAAGGAATTTACCTGTTAATGCTTGTAATTCTCTCATACCTATATGTAGTATAGTAGTGCTGGGTACATCGTCCTCACGTATACGAATTTATTAATGTATGTACCTATATAAATATTGTGTAAAACTTTTTTTTAAAAGAGTAAGTATGGAGTTTCTTGTGCGTTCTTCTCCATAACAACCTACATTTCCGAATGCACGGTAGAATCAATTTTTATTAAATGTAAATTTTAACGTTCAAAAGTGCCACATAATGGCCTACTTGAAATAAACACATTTGACTTGACTTGACTTGACTTACATTAACCACTTAAGACGGTACCCTGACCAAAAAATCGGCATGAGATATGAGCGTTCCTATTGGTCTAGCGGCACTGGTGGCGCATGAATTACAGTAGTGAATACGCCCAGATTTTAGAATAAAAACTTTATAAAATCGAATTTTGGTCTTTTGAAAAAAAAAATTCTACAAAAATGTTCGTTATTAAATTGTCTATCCATTAGTGTTAGTACAAAAAATAATCAATGAACACTTTACGAGGAGATGCATAATATCAATAATTATTTCTCATTTTTTATGTTTTTTTGGAAGTAGATTAGTGAAATATATACAACATTTAAAAATAAACTAAATCTACCATTTTAGAATCAATATTATGTAGAAATTTAATGTATTTTTATTAATTGATATTTCTTTTTAAATAACGAGTAGATAGCTCCTAAAAACAGCACAAAAAACGGCTTGCGCGGCGTTTTGCTCGGGGAACCGCCTTAAGGTTGAACTAGTCGACGGCACGAACTATTTTGTGCGCGGGGTTAAAATGCATGCTATCTTATCCGACAACACGTGCGAAAGAAATAGATGCTGTGATGCTGCAGTAAGAAGCTGTACGAATTAGCAAGTTTGTAGCGAAATGGATGATGATTTAGGACGAAAACGAGCGCGCAATTTTTTATAAACAGACCTTTGGGAGTCTAGATATCATGAAAAAACTACTAAAAGTATAGTTTCAAAATAAAATTATTTGCATTGTTGAATTACTAATCTATCCCTGTATCAAGGCCGTTTTGCAATTTTCCTTCTTATAATGGTATTTATTTCCGCCCAAAGATGCGTTAAAATTAGTGTTGAAATATGGAACTTTCGACGCTCATAACTTTCAAATATATATTTTTTTTACATTTTTGTTTCCATACAGGACTAGATAATGATGAGACAAATTGATATATTTTTTTATTTCGAACGTACATCGTCAAACAGTGGAGTAATCTCTAGACTACATTTGTATGGAAGAATTTTCTACTAGTGTAACCTTAAGTAATAAAAACTAAACTCGATATCGCTTAGCTAACTTGATTATTATGATTTCCGTGAAAAGTGAAAACTTGTGCAAATAATCGCAACCGGAATATCACCGCCACATCGTACAATAGTTAGTGTGTCATGAAACGATAAGATACCGTATCGAAGAATTCCTGATAATCGTCCACACACTCATTATATCCACTTACTAGAAACATTCTACCTTTGTGTTGGATAATATGGACAAATCTTGTGAAATACCGGATTAAGAGGAAATGCGACATCCGACTGAATTTCCTAAGTAAAAATTCATAATTCGAGGTTTGGCTCTTGCCTATTATTTCCAGTTTATGGAATATCTTTTAAATTGGTCCAATATTGGAGGAGAAAATAGGCGAGAACCAAACCTTGAATTATGATTTTTTACTAAGGAAATTCAGTCGGAGCTCTCTGCACACATTTCCTCTTAAGGTTTTTACTCATATCATACACCACACGCTCTTGGGCCTGGGCATCTGCCTATGTAACAAATAACTTTCAGTCTAAAGCAGAGATGCCCAAAGCGGTCGACCTCTTGGGGTTAAAATTGGTTTTCCAGGGCTAAATGAAAACTAATTTGTCGACGAGGTTTATTCGCCCCTTTTAATGACACAAGTTCTTATTTGAAGTTTCTAAGATACTGTACAAGTTTTGTTACGTGGACCAACTTGTTATAAGAATGACTAATATTTTAGTAGGAAGTATCATTGTTGTACTTTAAAATAACTCAACACGTCGATGAGCGTGCACAAGTTCGTACAAGATGAAAAACTCGGCAAGTCTAAGTGGATTTCAAAGTAATTTGTCTAGGGGTCTAAGATATCAGTTAATTTTTTGAAAAGGGGTCTCTTGCCCAAAATAGTTTGGGAATCCCTGGTCTAAAGCAAAGGAATGCCTGAATGAACACTTACAAGCACAACCCAGGTGCTGATAGGTAACATAGGTACCCTACCCTAGGTAAGATTGGTTGTCAGACATTCAGGTTCTTGACGACATAACGACATATTATTACTATAGGATAGGACAGATGGACCTTTTCCGCACTTGGTTTTTCCTTTGGTCCGTTGTGCGTACAGGCCTCCTCTCTGTGAGAGGGAATGGCTCGTAATCCACCACGCGGGCCCAGTGCGGGTTGGAGGATGTGTCATGTCAATTTTTGCTTCTAAGACATGCGGGTTTCCTCACGATGTTTTCTTTCAACGTTTTGAGAGCAGTGGTGATGAAATAATTTACACATAGTAAAGCACCTGCCTGGGTTCGAATCACGACCTACAACTTGTAAGTCGCGGCTGTTACCATCTACCACCACTGCTCTTACCTATGACTACTGTCAAAGTTCTAAAAATGATAGCCATTTGGTACCAAGTTATATAATTTTTAAACGATGAAGGTCTTAATATATAGAAAACTTCGTTTAGGAACATAGGTTATCAAAATTAAAAAACATGAAAATACATTTACTCAATGTGGTTAAGGCAAAAGTTTGTAACGTGACCATAATAACCATCGATATTACGTCATGTTTTATGTTTGTCTGTTGAAAGAGATAGAAAAAATTCGAAAGTGTAGGAAAATTAAGGCTAATGTTGTCACCATTATGTTTAACTCTTAGAAATTATCACAATAGTTATATTGTAAGCATTTACTACATAAGACGCCCTTTTTATGCATTACTTACAATATACAGCAATATGCAAAAACAGTTTCATGCATTTAATGGTTGTTCTAGGGAAAGAGCGTGCAAAAATGTTAGACTAGTTCTAAAGCAGGGTCAGAATGATTTTCTAATTGTTCTGTAGTTGTGACTTAACTGCTGGCGTGAACTTTGACATATAATAAACACGTGCAGCTTTACTTATGTGGGTTATGGCGTAAGTGAGTGCATTCAAGATCACACGGATACAGGAACCAGGACTATCGGCCTTAGACTAATTGACATTGTAGCTAAAACGAACTCCAAAATGTTTAGGACTGACGACATGTCACTTAGGTAGTTTTTGTCAATTTCATAAGTCTAGTTTAGTTAAGACCTTTGTAAGACATTACAGATGCTCAACCAAACCAAACAAAAAAGAGTTTTCATTGGAAATTAGAGTGGATTTCTTGAATTATAAAGTGGTTACAAGTTAAAATTTTAAGCAAATTTGGGGTAGAACCACAATGGAATAGGGATGTTTCCTGGGTAGAAAAATAATAATTCTATTTAGTCTGTCAGTTAGATTAAAAAATATTGGACACGTTATTTTTTACCAAATCAATAAAAAAATACAAAGTTAAAGCGCATCAAAGTTCAGGAGTGGGGGCTTGTGACGTCACTAAGGCAGTATAAAGTGTACTAGCGGCGTGACGTTTCACGATATTTCAACACATTATATCGTCGTCACAACGTCGACACTTTATGTTTACTTGCCATAAGAAAAATACGTGTCCATTATTTTTGATTAATCTACCTGAAGGACAAAAAACTAATTTTCAGTAAACTACCCTATTTATGGACTACTACTACCTATACATTCAATAAGTAACAATGTGTCTCATCCCAATTTATTGTAGGTTTGCTACAAAACTAACTATTTATCATATAACTGTGATATAACAATGTAATCCAAACCGATTCGTAGACAAAATAATCTAAAAAAAATATTCTGTCGGAAATATTTCAACCACATTGATAAAAAGTTATTCTTGAGATTGTTATTATCAGAACGATTTGTTGACATTGGCTATTGTACGACATTATGACGAAATCATTGCCACGCGAACAAAAAACAAATCTTGAATATGAAATTACTTATAAGAAAAATATCTTGCTGCTATCTCAATTGTCTTTTTTAGGGTTCCAAAGTCAACAAGGAACCCTTATAGTTTCGCTATGTCCGTCTGTCAGTCCGCTCTTCTCTCTCTACTTCTACTACTCTTAGTACTTGAAAGCTATAATTTGGCATGGATATACATATTAATAATTCCGGCACAGTGGTGATATAAAACACGAAAAAAAAGATTTTTTCTAGTCTATCCCATGGTGTGGGGTATCGTTGGATAGGCCATTCAAAAATATTTTGGTTCAGTTAAAAACCATTTTTCGATTCAGAGATCAGTTTGCGTAAAATTAAGCTTTAAATTACAAATTTTTGTTAGAGTCAAGTGCCCCCTCCCCCCACTGCCAGCGAAATGGTTGCTTTCGGCTATGTGAAAAATTCACGGCAAGTATATATACCGAAATTAAAAGTAAAACTATCACAGCTAAGTAGGCTTTACAAGTTTACGAGTAATAGTCGACCAACTTATAAAATGTACTTGAAGCAGTAAAAATTTTGTACGTTGTGAGCCGCCGAAACCGTTTTAATGTTCATGTAACAACAAAAAACCGTCTTCTTACTCCGCATTATTATACAACTACGGAACCCTATTATTGCGCGTGTTCCGACACGCACTTGGCCGGTTTTTATTTTGAGATATCTGTGATAATATATTGTTTAGATATTACAGAGACTAAACTTATATTCGTGAATAATTACTAAAATTTTGATCAAAATGATCAAGGGGATAGATTTTAAACTTAACAGTTTATTTAACTCGGATAATATAATTATTATCTACCATTGTTCAATCAGAGTATAGTTCAGCTGACCATCTTATCAATGTAGTAAATAGTAGGTACGGCAATATTTATTTTCTACTGCTTTCAGGGACATAAACTGTCCTAAATAATTAATTGTGTATAAAACTCATTAAGATCTTAGTCATATAAGTAAAGATTGGCATCCGTTAGATAACCGTGGCTAGACCACACAGACTCTCTTATCAGACCACATTATCTCTGTTGTAAGGTAATTTAATGTTAATCCTATTTATATGCTATAAAGATTCTAATTCATTTGATTATCTGACTCAGGTAGTTGAGTGAGGAGCTACTAGTCTTCGTAAAGAAGGCACAAATCAATAAAGCATGTGTTGTCTGTTGCTTGGGTTCCTACCTACTCGACACGAGAGACTGGACACACGTGTGTCCAGTTGGTGAAACTCAAAATTAGTATCACTTTTTATTTCTGCCAAGATTTTAACCCGTGTCTACATAATATTTATATAGTAGCGTCCTAATATGATTAACGGCATAATTAAGGAATGTTAGTTAACTGCAGATAATTTAAAATGTTGTAACTAAAAGATGCAAATTCAAAAAGGGGAAAGAACTTTTACAGAACAATGATAATAATTTAATTTTCAAGAGGATTCACAGAGATTTTTTCGAGACTAATTAAACAGACATAGATGCTGTTACAACTGAAATAAATCCAAATAAGTAAATTTATTCTCTTCTTTTCCTATATATAAAAGTTGAAAACTTTTCATGGCAGAGTGCTCTTAATATGTATTAGTATATTGCAAGATTGCCACTATGAAATTAGTACGAACTACAATATGATTGGCAATCATGGAAATTGTATCAAACATCATTAACTTTCCTACCATATAATAAAATCCGAGTGACAATTCTGTGTGTTCCAGTAGTATTCCTTTGACACATGTCATGTGACCCCCTGTGACCCCCACATCAATCATTAATGGATTGCGTTTGAATTATTTCATCGTTACATTATTGACCCGTGATGTGATGCCAGATCGAAATCGCGCTTTAGCATCGCTATCTACTACGTCATTTATATTATTGTACGAATAAAGGTCTGTTGTTGCTACCCAATGTACGTTATACTAAAACATTGCATAAACATATTCTTCTCTTGTTTTTACACACTTCTTTTTCATCACGTATTATCGGAGGTCTACTGGAAGAAACTCTGGAAGTATGATTTGATTACCATTTTTATGGGTATGTTTGCCGCGTTTATCTTGTATGTACGTAGGAATGTTTGTATGTATGTAATATTCTTTATTACCTTATATGCAAACCACTGGACGGATTTGTATAATTAATGCATCGTTAGGTAGGTCTTGACCGCCCAAGTGTTCTTAGATAAGTGACGTTAAAAAATTCATGGCGGATTTTGGACGCCATATTGTGGAGGACCCAATATTTTTGCCTTCCTTAACCATCGAGTAGGATATCAAAATGAAGGGTTTTTAGTGGTGATTACATAAATATATACCACTTATATGTTTAAAAGTAATTCGAAAAAAAAGTTGTCTACAAAGTAGTAAATAAAAAAGATTATAAAATCAAAAAAACACGGTTGCTTAAGTGAACTAAACTGATGTAAACAAGACGACAATCATGCTGTGCAGTCGGGTAATCCTATATATGTATCCTCCGACTGCACAGCATGATTTTCGTCTTGTTTACTCTTTTTAGTTCGCTTAAGCAGTCGGGTTTTAGATTTTATTACTATCGCTTTTAACTTATTATCATGATTCTGTGTTTTATCTTCTACTTTGAAACCATTTTAAGTAACATTTGCAAACTCGACCCAATATGAATCTGTTGTCTTTTCAGACTGCACCTTACTCAAAGTCATACCACTTGCAAAAATTAAATGGCCGAGCAAGTGTTACTGCATTTATGTCTGTTCATATCATTTGTTATGTGAGCACCAAGGTCCGGGATAACGACAATTAGTTGATATAATCGTTAGTCACGGGTCAGGAGTCAATGGTTAACAGCTCGGGCTTGACTTCGGAAGCTGTAGAGTAGTGACGAATTTAGGAAGTCGATGGTTTTGAGGTTTTGGTGGGAACAGCAGCATCTTGTCTTGTTTTTGGTCTATTTAGATCTTGGTCGTCTATTGATTGTCAAAGTCAAATATATTTATTCAACTGGGCCAATAAGCGGCAGTTTTGAACGTCAAACACAAATAAAAATAAAAATTTACAAGTATTAAAAGTTGATTCTACCGTGCATTCGGAAAAGTAGCTTGTTATGGAGAAGAATGCACAAGAAACTCCATAATAAGATTTAAGATTGCTTACAGCTTTATAAGTATATCTTTTTGGCTCAAATTTATGTGGAGATACCGGTATATTGGTTTCGATTTTTAATATTTTTTCTTTATTTCTAATATATAAGAAATACGATGAAATATAAAATTTCACGAAACTCATCATTTTGATAATTGAAAGAAGATTAGACCGTTGCAATATTGAGCCAGCCAGCCTGTTCTGTTCTGTTCTGTCTTACTCCATTATTCTCAATTTGAAATCAGTTGCTAAGACGAGTGTTTAAGACAAAACTAAAACTCCACATTTCTCCAACAAACGTGTCGTCGATCTATATCTTCCTGCACACCATCTAATTAACACTAAACATCCTGCATATGTTTGTCCGTCTGTCCGACTCTCTACTCTCCGGCAGCAGCTGACAATTACGACCAATCAGTAATAACAGCTTTAATTACAACTGACAGGAAGGATTCGAGCATTCACTTGACTTCCTGCGAAAATCACGAGGAGATCATTGTGCTGATTTTAATTAATAATTAAGATTAGTCAATGTTTTTTATTAGGGTCTTAATAATAATTGATGAGAAAGTAACAAAGTTTAGAGTTCAAGTTATGAGACAGTTCGCAAGAGCAAACGTGCTCGGAGGAAGGAAGATAACCCAGTAAGATGCTTGTAGGGATCTTGACCGTACTTTCGGGATTGTCCTGATAGCGGTGGTATACCTCTTCACCTCCTTAAGCATGCTGATAATGACCTAGCTGTTTATTTAGATTGATGTCGATAAACTCTATGATAACAATGGAACTGTCTATACAGAATCTCTTGAACAGCTAAAGAGAGCTCCTACTCTCGCGATCCTATAAGCTAAATCAGCTCACTTCAGAACAATCATGAAATTCAAAGTCAACAATGAAACGACTAAAGTAGCTCTATACTCCGAAGTCACAGTGCGAATCCATCACGTACATAATGCGGTATATAATGGGCGCATTCAAGGTAAATAGCGTACGATTCGATTGTCTACGTCGCGTCGCAGGGGAGAGCCATTGTCTGCGAGTGCGCAGCTGATCGAGATGTCATGCATCTGTAATGCGGGTAGCAATATGCGTGTAATAGCAAAACAATGCGTATACACACTAAAATTATAATTGATAAAGTAACTCAGTCTGTCTGTATGCCTTTCTTTTTATCTGGTTGTGTCTGGGTGTGTGTGTGGCTTTCACGCTAAAACCGCGGCATTTTGATGTAGATATAGATTGGACCTTACAGAAGGAAATTATCCCAGGAGTACAATCCCTTGGGCTAATTCTAATTAAACGCGCACTAGTTTGACGCTGGTGAAACCGCTCGTAGAAGCTGGTTGCTAATAATACTTGTTTACATTAAAAATAATAAAGATTTAAGCAATAATAATTAATATTTCTTACTAGTAAAACCTTATATTATAGGGCATTAAATGTATAACTTTCCCTTCTCGAAGAAAGTTTGTGATATCGCCAATTTAGAAATTGCATTCTGTTTAAACACTACAATCACATTCTAGAAATTACAGACTATAAAATTATCGTAACCATTTTTGTGGCTGAAACCTATGTTATTCCATATTATTATGGATTCTATTTGGCAAGCAAAATAAATGCAGTGCATTTTCTAAAACATTTGAATATATCTCACTATCTATTCTCATAACTTTTACTTGATAAATAAAAATGGCGGTTATACAAATTTTGTATAGAAAATATGTCAAACAGCCTTTTTTATTCTTCAATACAAAATTATCAGATTTTTGAAAAATTTCTATCGTGTTCCTTCGATGTTTTCTCACGATCTTTACCAATAGATTCAGTTTCACTATCGTCGTCTCTAAGATTCCCATATATAGCAATCATGAGTCATCCTACAAACAATTCAGTCCCTAAGCATCCAGGTTTTGTATTCAACCCATAAGCTTACATTACTCATGGTATTAGTCAGTAGTTTGTACTGTACCTTAGTTCGTGTATGAGTAACGCGTTATCAGATAATGTTGTTTGTTCTACTGTTTTGCAATGTGCTTGCGGTTGGAAGGCGTAGGAGTTAGGACCACAAGTCCACGAGATGAGTACGAACGCACGTGAATGATGAATTAAACTATGTGCTAAGACGGTACACGTGGATTGGAAATAGGGATATTAGAAGTACTGAGAGTTGAAGTAGAAGTTATGCTTTTGATTAGCGCTGCTTTTCCTTAATTTCAAACGAGGCAATATTCACCTTTTAAGGCTATGAGCCAAAAGACATAAATTAATAATGGGAAAAAATTATAGAATTAAGTATTGTGGCGACGCCATAGGGAGGCCTCTGTTCAGCAGTGGCCGTTTTTCGGCTGAAATAATGATGATGATGATGATGAAGTATTGAAGCGGTACTAGGAACTTACTTTTTTGTTAATAGTTTCAGTGACTAGTAAAGCTAAAGGATATAAAGCAAATACTTATAGGAGAAATTACAGTCTAAATCGCTGTTAAATATCTATAAAACAAAGTGTATAATCAATCAATTATGAATGGCAGGGTATTGATGAAGTTCTCATGGCTAATTAGAATATTTCGAGGAAGGAAGACGGTGGTTTAATTAAGATGCGCGATTCGGCAAACGATAATTTGGCTAAATTATGAAGCAAATACTGCATGGTCAATGATAACATGGAATTAGAGCATTTCAGAACTTTATAGGGTAGGTCAGAATGTTTGAGAGATTGCGAATAGAACACATAGAAAACGGATTTAAAGTTTGTTAAATGATTTTCTAAACCTAGAAAGAAAATGACTGAAATCGACTATTTTTGTTCCAAACATTTCTTCAGTTACGAGAGACATACTTAGTAATTAAAAAAGAATGCGATACTAAAACGTTGTATCAAGTAGGTGCGGTTATCACTTTATCAGTTTGATAGGGAATGGGGCCGCTAGGGCCGATTAACCTTACCGTTAATGCACATACTTACGCCAAATAAACCGCTTGGAAAGAATCTACAGGTGACTACGTTAGTGAAACCATGTTTAATGACTCGAACAGTAAGATCAATCATTGTAATATGATCCATATTAAGAGGATTGGCAGTAGGTACCTCTACCGGTACTACCAATTAGAGCTACTTTGTATATTAGTTACTTTGTTTCATAATATATAAGTACTCATATATTATATTGATTGTTCTTTCATCATAAGCATCATCATGACCATCGATCATCTCCATCAGTTCTTATCCTATTAACAATATTGACAAGTTGATTTGCGATGACTGTCCTCTGAGTTTGTTAATTGATCGAAATGATTGTTACTTGCTACATAATTATGATCGTTCTTATGATCTCTTTCGGTAAAAGCTTTGTCTTCATTTAATTTGACTGATATTTCTTGAGTACTGAGTAGATCTCTAAGTTATATGTTGCCATCAGATACATTATTAGCAACTAATTCAATTCAATAAATATCTTTACTATCAACAGGTGCTTGTATTTTTATCAGCAAGCATGACATCATTTCAAAGCAGCGAAAAAATACTTGTTTTTTTTTCAATATTTATAACTGTTCTAGTTTCAAGTCACTATATCAAGTGACTAATATTCTTTGTTCTTGGAATTATGTACCACTTCACAGTAATTGATTATAATAATTATTAAATTAAATTAATTTGATGTGTCACGCTGTATCTTATAGGCATTATTTTGTTGTTAAAGCCGACACAAAGGTCTATCCCCATTATAAATTTGTACCTAGTTAGGCTTCCATCTTTGTTATAATTATTATGAGTATTTTAGTAACCATAAATGCAATGGCTTTGTTTCATGATTTCCAAGTCCCGTCATACAAACACGCAAACGTTTACAACTATTGCAATATTATTAAATTAGGTACCTACAAATAGTGCGACTACACGACAACTTATTGTTTAACATAGACTCATACATTTTTCATTAATCATTCATTAAACAAAGACAAACAAGACGGATTTTCGTCCTACTATTTTCTCCAATACAAATAGTCTTAGACATTGATATATCAAATATATGCCACGATACTTAATTTCCTGTAGACATTTTCTTAGGATCACAACACACTACAAAAATTAAATTGTTGAAGCATTGCGTGGATTAGTGGCTAAGCGTGTAGCGAGCCTTATCGTCCTATGAACATATCGATTGTCAATGCTTTTAATACGTTCATTGAATATCACAACGGGGTTCATACTTATCGAATTGTCAAATTCCTTCTATCGATAAATGACCAGACTAAACAAATTGTAATTTTGTAGTGACCAACTGTTGTAATAATTGTTACAAACTCAATATCCAAGCCGCACCTATTTCTATATATGATGAGGATGACACCTGATTTCAAATCCATACAAAACCAATATTACTTACAATTTTGAAAGTCTTCACGACAATCGTCGCGATAGTTTGCACGGACACCATTGTCACTAACACTTAGAAATCACTAATTACAATAAAGTCACACTTCTTTGTCTTTATGTCTGTTTTCGCCAAAACGTTGCCAGTCACTGTATGCCTCTAGTTATCACCTCGTATGGCTTTATCAGCACATTCGAGTTCTAATCTTATCTGTTCTAGCGAATTAGTAGGGCAGGTTGCACTGTACCTTTATTTCACCTGCTTCTCAAATTCTGACCTTATTTTTATGCTCGTAAATACGATGTTTGTGTTCTCTATTGTTTTTAGTTGTTGATCTAAGTCGTTATCACCATTTTTAGGCTACTCAATTCTATTTTTTTTGAGACATGTTCGTACTTGAGTCATTTCTGTTTCTCTTATATTAGATATCGATTCTCCTTTTCACTAATAAAACTGAACTAGATGATCACTTCTACGTTTATTATTTATTTAAGCTACGGTCACCTGTGTAGCACGAAACTTGTCAAAAGAATGGAATTGCTAAAGATAGTGAAATGAAAGTATTTTATATATTCTTCATTTATGGATTTTCATAGTTCGCGCGGGAAAACTAACAACCGATGGATGCCATTTTCTTTTTTCATTACCCTTTGAAAAGTAATGGGTCCAGTAGACACATACGTGTATGATGGTTAATGGAAATAACGCAGCTGATAAAATATGCATACCATCATTAATTTGCTAGACAACTTATTTTTTTATTGATTAGTATTTCATTTCATATGTGTTCTACCATCATCTGCCTAGCCTTTTCCCAATTGTTGTTGTGGTCGGCTTCCAGTCTTACCGGATTCAGCTGATTACTAGTGTTTTACATGGAGCGACTGCCTATCTGACCTCCACAACCCAGTAACTGGGTAACACGATACCTCTTGGCTAGACTGGTGTCAGATTTCAAGCTTCTGCATCAGCATTTCTTCTTCAACTCGTAACGACTGTCAAAGATCTTCAAATGACAGCCGGGACCAACGGCTTAACGTGCTTTCCGAGGCACGGAGGAAACTCGGTATGTTGAAATGGTCACCCATCCACGGACCGACCTCGGCAAGCGTTGTTGAACCTTGATGATCGACCAGTGCGGCTGTTATTATTTAGCTACAAGCTCCACCACCAAAATTAAATATTAGGTAGCTAAATATGAGGTATGAATTAGGTGGTTAGGATCGCGGGTTGGTAGAATGTGGAAGGAGTGGAAGAAAACCTTTTCTGTCTCAAGCCCAGGCTTAGGACAGAACAGGTTGGCAAAAAAATAGGCTTGGCCAAGTAATTGCAATTCAGTAGGACATGACACCAAACACAACAAAAAAATGCATAGATTTTAATGAGAAGTCTATGCAATTGAACACGAACATGGAGCTACCTTTTCTCTAACTCTTTAGTCGCAACACAAACGCTAATTGCAATGATTAATTAATTGCGCCAACAGCAGCATGATTAACAATCCACCGTGAAACATCGAAGGTTGGAAATCAATCAATCAACGTCCCAAATAACAAACTCTCGTTTTCTAACAAAAACTTGACAAATTCATAGACAAAGGCAAAGGGTTATTGCACAAGGAGACGAAAATGTTGGGAATTGTAGAAATGTTTCGTAAATGGTTTCCGGACACCTTAAATAGTGACACATTGTCTTTAGCAACAAGTCTTGCGTGGTGTTTAGATAAGATGGTCTATCTTAGTATTTTTTTTAGGCTAGAGTAGGGGAATAACACAGAAACGAAGGAAGTGTGATGTGTCTCAGATTGTTTTTACCCGACTGCGGGAGGGTTGTATGTATATGTATGTATGCATGTCCGTTTCTATAGCACGCTCTACAGCCCAAACGGCTTGACGGATTATGACATATGAGATGCCGTTGGATTCGTCTCAATTGTGGGCGTGACATAAGCTATATATTTTTTTTTAAATAGGGCCCCCTTAAAAAAAAGGTGGTGACACAATTTTTTTTTTCGTTTCCCTAACTATATGGGTACCAATAAAAAAAAACACTAGATAAGCGTAACTTTGATAGCAAAATTAATAATCTTTTACCACTTAACTTATTTGGAGAACTCGTTCATTACTAAAACTATAAAATATTAACTTTAAAACTTTCGCGTTTCATAATTGAAAACAATATAATTATAACGGGAAATTTAACGCGATAATTTCGATTGTTAACTATAAAGTCTGAAATAAAACAAATTATTAGAAAAAATAGTAATATTGTAATAATTTGTTATTTTTGTCCCATAACCGACGTGTGTGTATGACTAAATGTATGAATGTGTGTGAAGCAAAAGAAGTATGTAAGGATCGTAGCAGGTGTCGTTCTGTAGTTTCTGCCTACCCCCATGGGAAAAAGGCGTGAGTTTATGTATGTATGTATGTTTTGTCTTAGTTACTTAAAAAAAAAGACAAATAATATAAGTTCAAACTCTGTTTATTTACTGTTAAATTAAAGAACAGTTTTACAATTTGGTTTATAAAAAAACAATATTTAGTAAATTTGCACCCTTCACAACCTGACACTAATTTGCTTTAAATCGCTCGGGTTGGGTGGCAATGGTGTGTAACTTTACTTTTTAGGTTTTCCTATAGTAAAACATGAGCAAGCGTTAAATCTGGGCTATTTGGGCCGCCATATTCACGTCAAGGAATTATCGGCCCTCATTCCTTTTTTGGGTGTGATTGAAGATTTTAGTTACATGACAATTGAGTGTCAGGAAGTAGAGGGTGCACATTTACTAAATATTGTTAATAATAAACAAAATTTAAAAACTGTTCTATAATTTATCATTTAATAAACCGAGTATTAGAGACACCCTTTATTTGACAAGAAAACTGAATAGGACTGAGATGACGACTGATCATCAGCCTTTTAATATTCCCACTGCTGGCCACACAGACCTCCTCTCTGTGAGAGGAAATGGGCCGTAATCCACCACGCGAGCCCAGTGCAGTTTAGTGGATGTCACATGTCTTCGAATTTTTGGTTTGGTTTTCTTTACCGTTTTTTGAACGCAGTGGTTATGAAATAATTTACTCAAAGTAAAACGCCTGCCAGGGTTCGAACTCACGACCTACAACTTGTTAGTAGCGGCAACCATCAAGTATTGTGGAGATCTAAGAACAGTAATCAATCAATTGCTAGAAAACCATATCAGAAAGCGTTGTCACGGTACAGGAAGATATTCCTAGTGTGGGGCAAGGTTTTAAAAAAAAAAAAAAAAAACAATTCTATTAAAAATTCTTTGCTAATAAAGAAAATAATATCTGTTCTAGCAATGGAACGCAAAAATTAACACGACCAATTATCTTATTCACCTGAGAAACTGGACTCGTAATTGCAAATTGTTTGTATAACACGTGGTACTCGGTTCGTACATAACTATGTAGAACTGCTTTTAATTGCAAACTACTTTATTCTTTTCCATCTTCACCGGTTTGTGGTATGAAGTTGTAAGATCAGCTGTATAAAAAACCAGACCTGCAAAGCATGTCAGAGGTACAGAACGATTTCAAATCAGGAAAAGAATGTCATTCTGATGGGGTTGTTCTTTTCTTAGGGTGGATTTAAAAATCCATCTGAAGTATCCTGATCCACTTATAAGCCTAATAAGTTAAACTATATAATTCGCATCACACGCTTCGATCGACAAACTATCAAATGCGTAGTATTGTTATCTTGCGATAATACCCCGATTCAAACAGTAAAACGCCCATAACTTTTGAACGGCTGAACCGAAATTTTCGTCAATCATAGCTAAGAACACTCCGTATTGCAAAGACCTTCCTCTCTGTTTTCCACACAAGAATATCCTCTGTTATTGCCACGCCATATTTATAGGTACAATCCGTGAAAAATAATTAGCAATTCACAGCTGTTGTGTGTTTTATTGCCGCAATTACTTATCGCTATTACAAAGTTTTATCTTCTCTGCAACTTTAAACAATTACGTGCAAATAAGTATTTATTTACATATGTATGTAAGAGCGGGCGTACTCAGGATTCTCAAATGATAACGATCAGACATCTTGTATACACTTTTTATTACTCACACCAACAGTCAGTCTCACAACTTAATTTTATAATGATATGTGCACAGTTCAATACAATTCAATACTGAGTTCTTTCGACTAGAACCAGCCTATTTATACGTTTAAACAAATGACAAGACGTCACACAGCAACAACATCCGGTGACATTCGTTTATCAATTAATTATAGATTTAGGTTTGTAAAAATACAGTAATTGTGTACATTATTTGTTTAGTAATTAATAATACTTTTTACAAATATTTTGAACGAATATAGTTACCAATTATTTTATTGAAATAAACTAACAGTCGGTGAATCTACCTTCCATTTTTGACTTTAAAATATTACTCAAATAAAAACAAATCTTTACAATAACAATACATAATTCGTGTTTCCGTTATGTCATCTGCCTTTTTGACGTTTTGATTTCGTCTCTGCTGCTAGTTTCATTTACCAGCGCTATCACGGCCATACTGACGAGCGGGCCTTGCTAGGCCCAGCGAATCTCTGAAAATCATAAAAAAAATTAAAATATGCAAAAACCTTTTAGACCAGACTCAGAGGCAACATTATTGCTTGTTCTGGTGAAACTGTCAAACTCAGAGATCGCAGATCGTGGCTTGTCCATTAAGGTTCAGAGGCCCATCTTTGACTTGTTTTGACTTAAATTTTATTGAATCATCCAACTTAAACCATAGCCATGACCAAGGCCTTTTTACACATCCATTTTGCTAACTCAAATCAAATTCAGAGGTCTCAGATCGTAGCTTGATCGTAAAGATTCAGAGGCTAGTCTTACGACTTGTTTTGACTGAGTTTTATTTAACTATCAAACTCAGAGGTCGCAGATCGTTGCTTGATCATAAAGATTCAGAGGCCCCGTCTTTGACTTGTTTTGACAGAATTTTATTTAACCAACTAATTCTGAAACTCAGAGGTCGTAGTTCGTTGCTTGATCATAAAGATTCAGAGGCCAGTCTTTGACTTGTTTCGACTAAATTTTATTTAACCAAACAAAACATTCATTATTTTATCCATAAGTTAAGCTTTTCAATTCTGAATAATGTTATAAAAAGTTTTAACCCTTTTTTTTTCATTATTATTTATTCTTGCTATCACGGTCTAGTCGTTCAAAGTTCATTGAGTGACCAAAGTCTTTTTCTAAAACCAAAACCTTTTTTATTATTATTAGTTTTTTTTTTTTTGCTTCCGTTTCGGCCATTCTATGCTTAGGGTCTAAACGGATATGGTATTTTCAATTGCAGGGGAGGGGCTATTTTACCTAGTTAATCAAAAGGACCATTCAGTAGCCTTAGATTTCGTATATTTTAATGCCAATTACAATTCACCTATTTTATTAACCCAAACCCATTCAGTTTGACTGTTAGCTCTAGATGTACCGCGATTAATACCATGATGTACGAAGAAAAAGAAAATAAAAATGGCTGTAATCTGTGCCATTGTAGCGGATTTCCCATTTGTAATAATTCTACATGAGGTACCAAAAGATTAATTGAAAAGTTATACTTATTCAATGATCATCAATAGGGTGAAGTTCGGAACGCAAAAGCTTCTAATCTTCGTGATTACAAAGTCCAAGTACCACTGATAGTCACTAATGTCACATTAAATGAAACAAAAGAAAAAGACACCAGGTATCTTATTCACGACCTTTAGCCATCACATAGCTCTCTTCTCAATTGCTCTACTCGCACATCCCTACGATGTCGAGTCAACTCAACTCTCTGAACTCAGAACCTGTTCACACAGAGATTTAGTCTGTCCTATGTTACGTCTATTCATCATCTACAATCTCAATTGGTACTTCAGCTTTGTATATCTTACTAACACAATCTACGCATAGTAATAAAAATTAGAAAACCAAAATTATTTCAATTTTCGTAACGAAGGCTTGTCGATTCGAACGTCATCAACATTAACATGGTGACCTCACCTCTCGCGTGACTATGCGAGTTTACTTTATTTTAACCTCATAACTCTACAGGAATCCTCTGTAAGGTTCCTTACACAAACGTTTTTATTTTAAACCAACTTACAGGACCACAGTTGCTACAAAGACCTCCAGTTGCCACACTGGCCTACAGTTGCCATAAAGGCCTCCAGTTGGCACACTGGCGTTTAGTTGCCACACAGGCTAACAGTTGCCATAAAGGCCAACAGTTGCCACACAGGCCAACGCACAACGCTCGGCTACTCCTGACCAAACTAGATCATTGGGTTCGTGACAATAGGGAAATTTTAGAACTTTGATCTTTAACTAAATCATTACCCTGGGCCATGTACCACCAGTCGCTCAAATCAAACTTTAAAACTTCTTCTGCAGCGAAAACTGCCAAGCTTACAGAAACCCTCGAGTAAAACCTCTAACGCCACGGCTCTGTAGCCGAACAGCAATTATATTGCTCTCACACAACGGTCTCTCAAGACCCCGAATTTTTCTGTCAATTTTTCTGTATAGCCTTATATACATCTTTTTATATTTTAGAACACTGGGCTCAAGGTCATTACCATTACGTGCACATAAAAAACGTTTCATTTTGCTAGATGTACGTATTCCTTTAGTGATCCACTTTAATTGGGATTTATTTGTTATATTAATTTTGCACTCTCTCTTCTTATAGCTATTACGAAACACTTTATTGATATTTTTGAGAAAAGAATTTATTCCCATACTAGTCCAAGCTTCATTTGAAATACCCTGAGCGAATGTTTGGGCACTTTTGCTGTTAAAAACTCTTCTATTTATGACAATAAAGGGATTATTATTTGAGGTGACTCGACTTTTTAACAGAAGGTCAGCAAAAATACCAGCATGCCCGTCCGCCAAACCATTATGATCTATCTCACATCCTACAACATATGAATCAGGCAGATTAGTTAAGATATTGTCGATACAAGACTTACTATTATTACGGATGAAAGTAGCGGAAGAGATTAGATGCCTGAAATTGTAACACTTTAGCAAACTAAGAAATTCCCTTTGTTGTTTACTGTCAACAAGCAGATTAATATTAAAATCACCGCAAATTATGCATTTCCTATTGAATAAGTAATCCAACAATTTTTCCAATCTTTCCAGGAACTGTTCAAAATTCTTATCAACAGGATTTCGATAGCAACAACATATATATAGACCAGTATTTATATCTTTAGCACCACATATTTCAAAACATTCCATTTTATACAATTTATTTACAGGCTCACAAATTTCCATCTGTCTATCTACATGTCCTAAAATTAAACTTCCACCTCTTAATTTCTTCTGTCTAGTATTGTAAGACACAAGTTTATAGCCATTTAGACTAAATACTTTAGCAGAACTTTCATTCAAAAAATGCTCAGTTATACAAATGTAGTCTAGATTTTTATCTTCCACGTAAACTTCTAGTTCATTTCTCTTATTCATCATGAACATACTGATGGCTTATAAAAGGGAAACAACTAACCCTGATACTATTAAGGAGCTTCACGAATTAACTCTGATCAATATCATAAATATCAGATTATCAACAGTAACCCTTTACTGTCGGTCACTAACTCAGTTTTCATGTAAGAAAAACAATCGCGTGATCTACTGTTATCATAATATTACTTTGAAAGTAAGCAAGTGAATTCAGATCTGAAGACGGTGGTTGTACATCGTTACGCAACAAGATCCGTCCTGAATACACGCAAATGACCAGTACCGTTACTAACTCGATACAATTACGATAGCCCAACGACATTACTAACTCGCTTTGCCACTGAAAACGACTAGTTATTCAGTCATTTTGGATATTTCATCTCCTTCTTATGGGATATCTCATCCTAAAGTTCGTACTGAACCAAATGTTGAAACTAGGAAAGTACTAACAACCCAATAGGTAACTTATTAGCTACTTGCTTTTTACCAGGTGTGTCTTAATTACCTAGTGATAGTGCTAGGTATAACCACTACCAACCAATTCAGTGTTCCAACATGAACACTTAAAACTCGAAATAGCATCTCATCACTAGAGAATATTCGACTTCACTATCAAAATAAAATGGAAGCGACTCACCGAGTATTCCATTCCAAACTTGCGCACGTTCGTACCGTTCGGCTAAGACCAGCGAACTGCTTGCATGCTGTTCTTCTTAACCTCTCAGATGTTGACACGTCAACCTTCGCGCTCAGCATCTGAATCGCTAGCCTTCAGCAGAAGCTTCAGGCTGCGACACAATATGGTATCTGAAACATGAAAAATATTACGAGAGTATAATGTTCACACGGTTATCTTAACCATACACAGCTTTGATGGAAATTAACCTGTGCACCGGTGTAGTAACCTAAACCAATCAATCTGCCTATCTGACCTCCACAACTCAGTAACTGGGTAACACAGTACCCTTTGGCAAGACGTGTGTCAGATCTCAAGCTTCGGACTACCCGTAAAGACTGTCAAAGATCTTCAAATGACAGCCGGGACCAACGGCTTAACGGGCCTTCCGAGGCACGAAGGAAACTCGGTATGTTGAAATGGTCACACATCCACGGACCGACATCGTCAAGCGTTGCTTAACTTAAGTTATTATTTAGCCACGAGCTCCTCTATTAAGGGATATGAAAATAATGGGCATAACCGAAAGTTTTATTTGTATGTGTATCATATTTAGTGGCATCTAATGAAGTATTTTGATATCCAAAGTCAAAGTTTCGCGCAAATCATGTTTGTTTTGTGTTCTTGATGCTTGACCCGAGGGGTTCAGCTTGGTAAAACTATGATTTTATGCCACTGGAGCATTAGGAAAAATACTTGAAAGTAAACTTTATGACTTGGTACCATATTCAAAAAAAGATTTAGCTTGATTTGAAGTCTATTCAATACACACACAATTCCAATACACAATATAATATCTAGTTTAGCTACTTAATATTGTGCTACGAGTGCAAAAGAATGAGCATTAGTGTCTACCAATTGCTTGGCGCGTCTTAGCAAGCATGAAAATCTCTTCATCCTAGCAATAGACTGAACTACCTCGCACGGTGGATAGACTGGTAACTTGTTCACTCAATTGTTATTTTATGCTGGTCAAGATCATAATTAGGTAAATAAATTTTACTTAGCTTGTGGGTATTGGTGTTTTGTTTTTGAAAAACATCCTTTTCTGCAACTTGATCTGGCAACGAAGTAAATTCAGCTCATCCGAATGTCCTGGTCGAGTGGTCGGTAGGCTAGGCAAGGCGACTGTGTTGATGGGTCCAGTTGAGGCTCGGGTTGATCCCTTTCTTCTGATGTAAGAGCGGGCGTACTCAGGATTCTCAAATGATAACGATCAGACATCTTGTATACACTTTTTATTACTCACACCAACAGTCAGTCTCACAACTTAATTTTATAATGATATGTGCACAGTTCAATACAATTCAATACTGAGTTCTTTCGACTAGAACCAGCCTATTTATACGTTTAAACAAATGACAAGACGTCACACAGCAACAACATCCGGTGACATTCGTTTATCAATTAATTATAGATTTAGGTTTGTAAAAATACAGTAATTGTGTACATTATTTGTTTAGTAATTAATAATACTTTTTACAAATATTTTGAACGAATATAGTTACCAATTATTTTATCGAAATAAACTAACAGTCGGTGAATCTACCTTCCATTTTTGACTTTAAAATATTACTCAAATAAAAACAAATCTTTACAATAACAATACATAATTCGTGTTTCCGTTATGTCATCTGCCTTTTTGACGTTTTGATTTCGTCTCTGCTGCTAGTTTCATTTACCAGCGCTATCATGTATATTATTATTTACAAACTAATATTAGAACTAAAATAAGAATAAAAATATGTACAATTACGGGGCGTCAAAAAATTCGTCCACATCGTTCTCAACAGGAAAAGTGCCCAGAAGGCTGGCAGCATTGCCACGTTGGATGGCAGTGCTGATTCTTTGGCCAAAAACTAAAAAGACGTAAACAAGAAGAAAATCATGCTGTGCACTCGGAGCATACATCTGGTTTTGGTCAGCCAGCTCGCGAACATGTATCCTCCGACTGCACAGCATGATTTTCTTCTTGTTTACGTCTTTTTAGTTCGCTTTTTGAGCAGTCGGGTTTTTTGTTTTTTTTTATTTTTATTTTTTTATTTATTACTTTTCAGTTTTTTTTTTTTTAGAATAAGGTAAATTTAAACATATAATTGTTACATATTTTTGAAATCACCTCTTAAAACCCTTTGTTTTGATATCTCACACAATGAGATTGGAGAAAAAAAAATTGGTGCCCCACAATATGGCCCCCAAAATCTGCCATTTTAATTTTTTTATTTTAATTTAGCCAATGACACTCGCAGTGTTAAGACGAATCGATTGACGTTAGAAACATCAAAATCGGCCAACGCGTTTGGTCTCTAGAACGCCGCATAACGGAACAAACATACATACATACATAGACTGATAAACACATTACCCTCCTTCGACAGTCAGGTAAAAAAGGCCAGCCCTCTGGTCTCGTGAAGAGTCTACCAACCGTTTGGCGATATCCCGAAATAATAGGTGTGCACTCAGACCCCATGGCCCTAGTGTTTCATGCAAATTAAGTAATTATATATTTCTGTAAATGACTTGGAAACACATCACTTGAAATTCATGGAAGTTTTCAGTGTTTTCATAGCTCTGTATAAACTATGAAGCAATTGATTACCCAGTAGGCAGAAATGCAATTCAAAATATTGGTCTCGAAAACAGACGTTGCTCAATAAACCACAAACCACAATATAGACTTATGAATGAAGTAACTTTACTTTAAATACACTTTTAATTGATAATGCTCTATAAAAACTTGTTATTCTTGCAATTACTAAGATTTGGTCACACAATTGGATCAGGGCTTCGTTACCAAAATAACATGTTAGATCATTTTACTTAGCGCCATTCTTGGAAATTTAGACATGTGTAGAGTATTGTTCTTATTTTATTTAGGTCTTGAAACTTACCTACTTTAGCAGGAAAATCTGTAGAAAATCCTGTATATGATCTACTTTTGTCTCTTCAGGTGACATTGAGAACTTAAGGTAATAAGTTACGTCATCAAAAATGTTATAAGTGATGCTTTTTTTTTGTTAGAAATCGAACAAAAGATTAACATCCTGTTTTTGAATTAAGAATTTTGAGTAAATCGGTTTCTTTCTAAAGCATACTCCTCAGTAACGGTTTGAAAAAAATATATAATTATTATTTGTGAAACATGTTTTTTTCGTGTAACCAATAAATAGTATTTATTGATTAAAAAAAATTAACAACATCATATTTTTTCGCAATTTTTTCGATAATCCTCCAACACGACTTGGATGTTTAAAAATATTTTTACACAGAAAAATTGATGGCTAGAATTTCTTTATAACTGAAATAGCATAGTAAATCAAAGAATATTTTGCAAACAAAACTATCCAAAAGGAGGTAAAATATTGATATTCTGACTCTGAGCGGGCGCACGGCCAGTGCTGCGTTAAAATTAGGGAACATATACGCCTTAAGAACGTGTCAAACTCTTATTTAGTAGTAGAGTAGAGTTTGACAAATACTTCAAATTCTCAATTCAGAAACGGGAGTTAGTTTTCTACCATAAAAAGCCGAAAACTGTTCTCATAACCAGGGCCAATGAATACCTTTACATACTCTTTCACAATTCTTAACACTCGCTCCTCTTTTTTCAGGAACTCGGTCTCGACATCACCGACGACCAGATCGCTGAGCTAGAAGCAGCCATCCACGACATCGATTTCGACGCCGCAGCAGCCCACGAGAAGAAAGTCCGCCATGACGTCATGGCCCACGTCCATACCCTCGCCGAGAGGTGCCCTAAGGCTGCCCCCATCATCCACCTTGGAGCTACTTCGTGTTACGTGGGGGATAACACGGATCTGATCGTGTTGAGACACGGATTGGACCTGCTGTTGCCGAGGTTGGGCGCTATTATCAGTCAGCTGTCGAAGTTCGCTGATGATTACAAGTAAGTATTATACACTTTTTCGACTCTTGCAGCCTGAGAGCACCTACACATCAATCGTACAACGGTTCCCATGGTCAGTATATCAACGCGTTGAGGTTGCTGGTCGGCTGCCCTGCAACTGTAGTATGTCAGATAAGTTAGCAGATGCCATAACCATATATAAGTAATAGACAATTATTGAATGAAGATAATTCTAATCTACCCTTAGATAAAGTACCTATAGATGGAGCCATGGCGTGGCCGCACATGAAACAACACTTTCAATAACACTTTGGCTTTTACAGCCTAGGACACTTCAACTCACCATCACACTGACTCTTATTATCTAGAAATAACCCAATTCCTTGTCTCAATAAACACTTAATCCCGCGAAGTCACAAAAAAATCAAACACGACTGAGTTAGTTTGTCAAACCTGCCATGATATTAGCGTTTGACAAACAACAAAAGCCGGCCATGGTGATAAAGACAAAAAATAATCTTTTGTCCTTATTATTTACACGGGGCAATTAGCGATCTCGCTCTATCAATCAAGCTCATTTTAAGGTAAAATCTATAGGTACTTTATCTAAGATTCTACCCCTTGAGTGCTAATTAGCAGACACAATAGAAAAAAAAAACAATTGTTATGGGAACCAAAGTTCCCAAAAGGCAATCAAAGGATTATTTTAAACTTTTTGAAAGAATGGGTTTTTTGGTAGACTACAGTTGTAGGTTGTATTGGCCATGCGTAATTAATAAAGTTAGTGCTGCATCAGGTGTATTGTGTCATAAATGGTTGCGTTCGGTGACATAAATAATATATTTTAATGAACTACCTCATTCATGTAAAATATTTGTGGATGTTACTAATGAATATTCATTTTGCGTTTCTGTTTCATTATTCACACGTTATCCACCAAACCGCGTGGTGGATTACGACCCATTCCATCTCACAGAGAGGAGGCCTATGTCCCAGCAGTGGGAACATTAAAGCAACGCTACAATAACCAAACAAATAGCATAGATTATGACTTCAATCAAATGTCTGCCATTACGACAGATGTGTTTAGCATACAAAACTTAGAACAATACGCAATAATCGTTAACTGATGTTATAACGTACGGGCTACTCGATATCTACAGACAGACCTCCATGTTTGGACACTCTATTAATTAGCTACTACTTCCTGATTAATTGCGTATTGCTATAATTTTACAACAAATCATCACTTTGAAGAACATATCTATGTATACTAACATTGGAGGATAAGATATTTTTTTTGAATAGTATTTAAACGAACGAAAATAAATCATATTAAAGGTGTAAAAAATACTGAATATGGCTTACTGACATACTAAGTGAGCGTCAAACAGTGGGCGAATACAAATGTTTAAAAAAATGTTTAATTGAGGTAAAAAAATACATTTTTCAAAATATTAATATTAATTGAATAAACATTTATATTATTTAACTCTGAATGTACATTTATAATTTAAACCGAAAGCAATTATTATGTTTTAAACATAATTATTATTTTTGGAACACAAAACTGACTAATGTAAACAAGACTGGTACTTCTGAGTGATGTTTTTGCTTTATGACCGCGGGATCGAACTCTTTTTCTCCAAAGGAGGTAGTTGATACATGATTTTAATAACAAAATTTTAGGAATACCCACCATAAAATTATATAATATTAAGTCCGAATGGCAAAGGTGATGATTTTGCTTTATGACCGCGGGATCGAACTCTTTTTCTCCAAATGAGGTAGTTATGCATGATTATAATAATACAATTTTAGGAATACCCACTATGAAATATTATTTAGTCCGAATGTCGAAGATTTATGATAAATTTACCCTAGTTTTAATTATTGTTTTCATATAAGTGAAATGTAAATTTCTTTATGAAATAAATATCTTTAACCAGAAAACAGTGGCTCCTTTTTCTGTCTGCAGGGTCTAAAGTAACCTAACATGAAGGAGATGACGGGAGCTAAGTTCGCTCGCTCTACTCGCACACTTCAGCTCCCGTGATCCCCTTCGAACCTAACCTATCCGTGTCGGCTTTCTCTAAGCTCCCGAGCTCGCTTCGCTCGTTCTTGGACTAATCCGTTGAAAACACTAATCCACCCGAACGCCTACGCTGCACAGCGATGTCGCCTCGATGGTTGTTCAGCTATTTTCAAAAGAATAAATTGCTTGAATAGAAAAAATAGAACCCCAAATACAATTAAAGTATGTAACAATATTACTATGGCAGCTCACAAAAACCTAAAAGGGAGTCCAGCGGATAAATAGTTACTTACTTAGTTTAATAGTCCATTCGCCCATTCAACATGTTTTTCGCCCGGTTAATAATTTCCCTTTTTTTGTCTAGTCGTTACTGTACTGCACACACTGCTGGGCAAAATCCTCCCCCAACTGAATCAAGATTTTTTCCCGAAAATGTTTACTTGCCTTAAAATATTTATCGAGCTATTACTATTTTCAGGTCACTGCCGATGCTTGGCTTCACCCATTTGCAGCCAGCGCAACTGACAACTGTCGGCAAGAGAGCTTCCCTTTGGCTGAGCGACTTGCTCATGGATGAGCGTGCCCTCTCCCGCGCCAGAGACGACCTCCGCTTCCGAGGAGTCAAAGGCACCACAGGCACCCAAGCCTCCTTCCTCCAACTCTTCAAAGGAGACAACGAGAAAGTCCGCGCTCTCGACCAAAGAGTCGCTGAATTAGCCGGGTTTAGCAAGCGCTACATCGTCACTGGGCAGACATACTCCAGGAAAGTTGACTTAGAAGTCATTTCTGCGTTATCAGGACTAGGAGCTACCGTACATAAGATGTGCTCCGACATTCGTCTATTAGCCTCCCGTAAGGAGCTAGAGGAGCCCTTCGAAGCTTCCCAGATCGGGTCCAGCGCTATGCCCTACAAGAGAAACCCGATGAGGTCGGAACGTTGCTGCGCTCTCGCGCGTCATCTCATTACTCTGCACGCTAATGCTGCCAACACCCACGCAGTTCAATGGCTAGAGCGTACTCTGGACGACTCAGCCAACCGTCGCATCACCCTCGCTGAAGGGTTCCTAACAGCTGATGCCACTTTATTGACCCTGCTGAACATTTGCCAAGGTTTGGTCGTGTACCCTAAGGTAATCGCCCGTCATATCGCTCAGGAGCTGCCTTTCATGGCCACCGAGAACATTATAATGGCTATGGTCCAGGCTGGTGGTGATCGCCAAGTGTGTCACGAGAAAATCAGAGTACTGTCTCACGAAGCGGGAGCTCAAGTGAAACAGCACGGAAAAGATAATGATTTGATTGAACGTGTGAAGAAAGACAGCTATTTTGCGCCTATTATATCGCAACTGGATAAGATCTTGGATGCTTCAACATTCATCGGTAGAGCTCCTGAACAAGTGACAGAGTTTATTGACGAAGAGGTCAATCCTATTATTGCTAAGTACAAACATGCTTTAGCTGAGGTAGGAAAGCCTGTAGCTTTGCTAATTTAAGTGACGAATTTTTTGTTTTAAGAAATTGACATGTTTTAAAAAACTATAAAATAAAAAATAAATGGTTCATTGAATAAAATCGTATATTTACAAATTACAGCGTATTATTTCTATATTAATTTATAAAAATACAAAAATATGACTTCATTATTTTACAATAACATGAACTAGATAATGGTAACTCTAATTCCAATAATGAAAATCAAAGGCTTAGCGTAAGCAAGCTTTAAGCTGAAAAAGAGATTAATGTAATAAATAACTATGAAATAACATTAACAAAACCAAACAAATAAATAAGCAACTTAAACAAAAGAGAGACAAATCGTCCAACTGTATCGAGGAGGAGAGAGAGTTAGAGAACATTCGTGATCACAATTTTATCACAATTTCGATGGCACGACGAGATTGGCAACTATGTTAAGGTACTTAAAGAACGTTGGTGAGGAGCGTATCCCCCTGGCAAGCGGGGCCCTGGCTGGGCCAGTTGCACGCCCCTATGCTGGGGTCGAAGCTCAGCTGGATGGGGCAGTTGAACACGTGCAGCGTGAATCTCTGCTTGGTACAGTCCCATCGGCACGCGTAGAACTTGTTACATTGTTTGGGATGACGGAACAGACCCGCTCTCTGGCAGTCCACCGACCCTTGCAACGTCTCGTCTCTGCTTCTCCATCCACCAGGACCGTAACGGTCAAAGGCTTGAGATTCAATCGCTGATCCGGATTCAGATCCTTCCGTAATAGTAACAGTTGGTGTTACTTCTTGATTCAACAAAAGAGTCTTGTACGTAGGAGCAGCGGTAACGGCCTTAACTCGCGGTCGGACTCTGATGTACCTTTCTGTGGTAGATGCCACAAAAGGCGTGCTTGATACGTAGCTTTCGGAGTATACTTCTTTGGGTCTTGGTGTAACAGCCACATTGTAGGCGCTTTGCTCTTGGAAGTCTTGATAGAAGGAGTCGTCGGGTACAATGATAGGGTTGAACGTGGATGATACGATTGGTGCAGCAGTGGCAACTGTGCCCAGAGCGGGGGCTGCTACTTTAGTGTATCTGTTACCGTATCCACCGTCACTGATGTCTCCGCGGTTAGAGTCGTTGTAGTCATTGTAATCACCGGAGTCTTGAGGAGCTTGAGTGGGTCTCCTTCCTTTAAGGACTAGAACTGGTGACTGACAGCTGCAGACCGCTCCAAGTTTACGTACGAGGAATGGGTTGAAATCGTTAATCTTTGTCACAACGGCCACTTTAGGCTTAGTTCTTCGTACAGGTGCAGGTGACGGTGACACTTCGAACAAGCCTTGTTCAACAGGGGCGTATGTAGAACTGACTACAATAGGTGCTGATGTCGTGTATGACACGGGTGAGAGTCCTGCGTCAGGGCCAACAGTACCGAAACCAAGTTGCTGAGATTTAGCCTTTTGAATGACTATGTTTTGTTTCCTTTGAATAGGTGCCAAAGTAGACACTGCGACATCTTGGTAGTTGTATTGGCCTTCAGCACCAGATTCTTGTTCGTTGTATCCGTAACTTTCAACATTTACATCCGATTTCAAATCATCTGAAGGTGGTAAATATTCGGGAGCCTGGTACTCAGTTGTGGTGCTATATTTGTAAGCGGGTCTGGCGGTTGATTTATATCTTTGTCTGTATGTGGAGGACACAACTGGAGCGGCTGTGGTATATGTTACTGGAGACACTAACCCAGCATCGGGTCCTACTGTTCCGAACCCAAGTAAATGAGACTTAGCTGTTTCAACAACAATGTTGTGTTTTCTTTCAACTGGAGCAACGTCGTGGGTAACAGTGAATTCTTGGTAGGGGTTGTATTGAATCTTGGAAGCAGCATTCTCGTCATTGAAACCAAAGGTTTCGAAATTAACAAATTTAGAGCCTTCTTCTGCAGGAGGCAAGTATTCCGAAGCCTTATAGGACGTCGTAGATTCTGCTCTGTAAGCTGGAGTGGTAGACTTGACGATCGTTCTGGCGGTGGTAGAAGGCGACTGGTACTCATATTTAGGTTCCGCTGGTGGCAGATATTCCCGAGTTGTAGACACGGTAGAATAAGTTCTAGGTCTGTATGTAGACGTCACAGCAGGAGCGCTCGTAGACACCACTGGTGGTAAATATTCTTCACCCTTCGAGACAACTTGGATCTCAGGAGATTGGTATTCAACCTGCTGATATTGCGGTGAGGCCGTAGAACTTGGGAAGAAGTGGATGGATTCCACTTTCTGGGGCTGTTCGACATGAGATGTGCTGAACGAATGTTGGTGGATTGTCGGCTCTGATTTGTGCACGGTTTCATATTGTTGCGAGTAATCGTAATTGTCTTGAGCTTGGTGGAAGACAGCGCTTTGCTGAACAACTGGAGCGGATGCAGTGGAAACAGAGTATGACTGGTAACCAGACTGTGGGGCAACGTATTCCTGAGCTTGATGTACAACAGAACTTTGGTGGACAACCGGAGCTGATGTTGAACTTACGGAATAAGATTTGTAATCCGTCTTAGAGCTATCATAGTCTTGTCCCTGATAAATCACAGAGCTCTGGTGAACGATCGGTGTAGAGGCAGTCGATCCAACTGAGTAAGATTGGTATTCCACTTTAGGGGCGACATATTCTTGGGCTTGATGGATGACAGAGCTTTGATGAACCACAGGCGTTGAAGCAGTGGACGCAACCGAGTATGACTTGTAGTCGTTCTTAGGTGGAACATACTCAGGTGCCTGGTATGTTTGTATTTTAGGAACGTCGACGTCGACGTAATGGTCTTCGTAAACAAGAGTAGAAGGTGAAGTTGAAACATACACGACATCCTTGCCAGAATTGTAGTTATTGTTGACATTGGACTGATGGTATACTTGATGAGACACCGCACTTGCGTCAGAATAGCCCTTAAGCTCAACATTTCTTTGAATTTCAGGCTGACTGTAAGAATATCCTTCTTGGCTAACGTGAACCTGTTGTTGTTCGTACTGCACAGGTTGGCTCACGATGTGTTTGACTTCGTGTTGCTGAATGATAGGCTTGTATGTCTGCGCGAAAACTGCCGCTGTAGGCTGCACGTAAGTCACTGGAGTTGCCTTCTGAGTGTACTTGAGAATAGGGTTCTCGTATGTCGAAACGGCTTGTTGATACGACAAGTCAACTTGAGGAGCGGGAGTGGAAGAAACTGTAACATAGTTCTGGTTTTCTACTTTGTGAACAGTCTGGTGGCTATATGTCTGAGGCTTGTATGTCGAAGCAACAATTGGCGACGGAGTCGAATATTGGAACACTGTCTTGGGGGCTTCCTCGAATTTAATAGCGGGTTTGTTGTACTCATAACCATCTGTATCTTGGCTGTATGTATGAACTTGACTAGAGTCTACGTTGTGCAGGGTCTGTTGGCTGTATTCCTGTGGCTGGTAGGTTGAAACTACGGGTGGTTGTACTGTAGTGTAGCGAACTTGCTGTTGAACAGCGACTGCCGGTTTAGAGTATTCATATCCAGATTCAACATTGTAAGCCTTATTGTCTTCAGCCTTATGTATGGTCTGATGGCTGAACGACTGAGAATTGTACGTAGGTTCGACGTAAGTAACAGGGGTTACAGCCTTCTGTGTATACTTAATAATAGGGTTTTCATAGACAGTGACTGGTGTCGACTGGTAACTGACCTCGTATTTGGGTGTAGAAGAAACAGGCACAATGTGTTGTGTCTGGATGGTGTGGTGTCTGATCGTTGGTTTATAAGTCGATGAAACAATAGGTGCGGGAGTTGAGTAAACATTCTTGACTTCTTCGAATTGAACGGAAGGTTGCTCGTAGTGATAACCTGACGAAGAGTCTCCGGAATAAGTGTTCACTCTATTCGCATCAACTTTGTGTATAGTCTGGTGTCCGATCACTTGCGGCTGGTAAGTAGACACGACAGGCTGCACGGCGAGAGCGGGTTGAGGAGTTGTGTACTGAACAAACTTAGGTTCTTCATAAGACACTCCAGACTGAGAGTATTCATACCCAGAACCCACTGAAGCTGACTCGACTGATGGAGTGTAAACTTTGCTGGTATCCACTTTATGGATAGTCTGATGACTGAAAGAGTGAGGAGTGTACGTAGCCTCAGTAGGTTGAGAGTATGTGGAAACTGAGGGTCCAGTAGTGTAGGCAACGATCTTCTTGAAAGGCTCCTCATAAACAGGCGTAGGTGTGGAGTATTCAAAGCCAACAGATCCAACATGGTGGACAGTTTGTTGGTTGTGACTAACACTTTCAGGTCTGTATGTGGACACAGAAACTGCAGGCGCTGCGGTAGTGTAAGAAATGCCGTCTTCAAATTTGATGCTGGGTTTAGAATAGTCGTATCCAGATTCAACCTTAGCTTCACCATTGTAACTGCCAGAGTTATCTTTGCTTTCATACTGGTATTTCAAACCTTGATTGTAATCAGTTACATGGACTTGAGGAGTTGCTTGCTTTACTGCAATAGCTGTTGGTTGCACGTATGTAACAGCAGGTTGCGAGACACCGAATATTTGCTTTATAGTCGTCTTAGGCGCTTCGGGAACATACGTAGTTTTATACGTCACAGTTGGTATCGAAGTTGTTACTGCAAACGGAGTGGCAGTGGTCGGGATACCAGAAGATGTAGGCGTAGTCACAAAACTGTATCCGTCAAGGTTGTTTCCATCAGTTCCAATATGGTTTATGGCAACAGCTGGTTGGGACACAAAGGACACATGAGCTGGGTGCAAGGTTTGTGTGGAGTGACCGTAAGCCTTTGATCCTTGATAATGACCCTGATCTTGGCCGTATCCTTGAGAGTCTGATCCTTGGTAGCTGCCCTGATCTTGACTGTAGACTGTTGATCCTTGGTAGAAACCTTGGTTGTAATCAGCATCAATTAAAGTAGTCTTCCCAACTAAACCAACATTAATAGCTCCTGCAGTCAAAGTGTGAGAAGAACCAGTATTAGCCTTCGAGTCGCTGATGTAGTTTCCAGCATTCGCTTCACTGTATCCGTGGTACTGTTGGAAGTTGGACTGGCTTGTTGCTTTACCTTCACCAATATGGCCATCGGCTCTGTACACTCCAGCTTCATATTTACCAAAGTCATCATGGTTGTATGCACCAGAGTAATCAGCACTATAACCAGTGGAATAGCCAGTACCATAATCTCCTTTGTAACCCGAACTGCCAGCGTTAGTCTCTACATATGCTCCTGAGTTATCTTCAACATATTGTCCACTTTGGTCGTCGGTGTACTTGCCTTCGTAACCGCTCTGAGAAGATCCGGAGTATTTACCATCATAACCGCTCTGAGAAGATCCAGAGTATTTGCCTTCATAATCGCTTTTAGAAGATCCTCCGGAGTATTTGCCAACGTCGTAATAATCTCCAGTGTGTTTGTAGGCAGAGCCATCGTGTTCGTAAGGTTCAATAGGTGAGCCTTGATGTTTGTAAGGCTCTGCGGTGTCTCCTGTAGGATCATGGACGTACGCTCCTGAGTTGTCGTCGTCGTAACTTGTGCTTTGGTACTGAACTGTCTTTTGGCCTTGTCCATCATATGCGCCTGAGTATCCGTTGTACCCAGCTGTATTTCCTCCAGCTTGGACGGTGTATCCAGTTGAGTGTCCAGCGGCCTGACCTGTGTACCCAGAATGATGTCCAGTTTGTGTCGAATAACCAGTACCTTGACTTCCAGATTGGGCGTGTCCAGAAGCTAGCCCAGATTGAACGTATCCAGTGGTGTATCCCCCAGATTGGGCAACTTGACCAATGTTTGCTCCATGAGCACCATGACGGAGTGCTTCTTCTTTAGTAGGAAGTCTGTAGTCATCCAAGATAATGGAACCAGTAGAGTATTTAGCTGGTCCATTATATTGGGTCGGTTGAACGAGTCCTATGTTGCCGTTGTGACCTCCTGCGTCACCAACGTGGTAAGCTAATCCATTATCGATTTGAGCAGAACCATGGCCGATTATGCCATCGCCGAATTGGGCAGATCCATGTCCAATTTCGTAGTTGTGTCCAGCGTTAGCCAATTCTTGAGAAGCGATGAAATTTGAGTCCAAACCGTCGTCCTTGGTGAGGAATCCTCCTTGGATGCCAACCAGGTTGTCGAGGGAGGCACCGGAGACTAAGCTTTGATGGGCAGCTACGTTGATAGCGTCGGCAGTTTGACCTTGGTAGCCTGCTGCGCCTGAAATTAAAATAAAATAATCATTACCGTGTTTATTTGCTTGCACTATTTGCCAAGTTTCGTTATCTAAAAAAAGGACAAATGTTATGCTTTCAAGGCAGTATTAGTCACACACACGAACTCACGTGAGACCTCATGTATATTAGATCCATTCCGTAGCGTTTTGCGTCAGGTATTTTCTGGTATATCAGTGTGACATTTTCACTGTCTACTTACCAGTGAGAGTAGCAGCAGAGAACCCGTAGGCCTCGGCCTCGTATCTGGCGATGTTACCACACGCGGGCACCAACCAGGGCCAGTCGCACTTGAGCTTCTCAGCGTCGAAGCCGAGTCCGAAGGGGCAACGGAACTCGTAGGCCGTCAGCGGAGACTTGCCGTGGTCCAGGCAGGCGAAGAACCAGCGGCAGTTCTCAGGGTCAGCGTAGTAACCTGGAAGAAGGGTGAAACAATGTTATTTGACTTATATGATGTCAAACTAGTTAGAATATTGATAGATCGAAGTATAAAGGTGGTAACAATATGTGTGTGCTAGGCTCGAATATTGGTAAAAGAAATAAATTGTCAATACATTATGCCGAGATGAACTATTGCAATAAAAAATCGGTACTGCTGTAAATACAACTTTGATGAGCGTTCGACGTGACCTCTCGTTACTACTCGTTATATCAGTCTTTTCAAAGATTTTGGAAATTGTTAGTTCTGCTGCCATTCTTTCTTATGTATTTTAGAGACAAATTCTTACCTTCATGTTCAGGACAGATGAACCTAGTTTTAGGAACGGGAGCGATCTCGGAGGATCCAGGACAGGCCTGCGAATGTGGCAGACTGCCGGGCCATACACACACCTCGTAGCGATTGTCGAAAGCCAGACCAGCTGGACAGTCGAACTCGAACACCTGGAAATGAAGCATTGTGTTTGTGTCAGCACAGAACATGATGCGATAGTTATCACCTTTTGCCTTAAATAAATATTTTTCGGCTTATATTTTCCACTTTTTACAATGAGGCGAAAAAAAACAATATTAAAATGTTTATAGTTTTTGGTGGCTTCCCGAAAGCATTCTTAAAACATTCTAGTATTTTTCAGTATTGTCAAACAATTTTCTGACAGGTTTTCAGGCCAGCACTTGTTGGCCTTTTCTTCTGAGTTCAGTTCAGTAGTTAACGCAACTTTTAAGGTCTGGGCAGGTATAAAAACTTACGGTATATTCGGGTGAGAGCTGGTCGAACTTGACGCAGCGGTAGAATCGAGCGCAGGATCGGGGATGCACGAAGTAGCCTTGACGAGAGCAGGAGAACTCTGTACGAGTGTCCTGTAATTAAATCATAGTGTGTTGTCAGTAAATTATCTGTAGGAAATAAGGTCGAATGATATACTACTTTTGAAGGTTCTGTGGTCGCTCACAATGAGCCTTATCAGAAAGCTTAAAGTCACCAGAGCTATGCTCGGAATTTCCTTACGTAATCACGTTAGAAATGATGATATCCGCAGGAGAATCAAAGTTACCGACAAAGCCCGAAGAATTGCCAAATTTAAGTGGCAGTGGGCAGGGCACATTGCTCGCAGAACGTATGGCCGATGAGGCCGAAAAGTGCTGGAATGGCGACCGCGAACCGGAAGACGATACGTTGGAAGGCCTCCCACTAGGTGGACCGATGACCTGGTTAAGGTTGCGGGAAGGCGGGAGCCCAGGGGACGCCTATGTCCAGCAGTGGACGTCTTTTGGCTAAAATGATGATGATGATGATAGGGCTATCGGCTACGCCATGGGATCTGGAGGCAAAAGTCCTCGCACACATTTGGGAATGGCGCAAGGAGGCGAAACGCCGGGGTGAAACTGTGGCCGCGACAAATCGCGGCTTGGCAGACAGAGATCCGGCAAGATCTCATGGCGACGTGGAGAGAACGACTGTCGCAACCCAGTGCTGGGCACGCGATAAGGCCTTTCTTTGAGTAGTGGCTTGAGAGGCGCCACGGCGTCCTACCTTCCGCCTGACGCAGGTCCTCACCGGACACGGCTGTTTCGGGAGGTTCCTGTTCAGGATTAGGCGGGAGGAAACGCCCGGGTGTCACCATTGTGTGGATCGCCTGAAGGACACGGTGGAGCATACTGTGGAGATCTTCCCCACTTGGGCTGGGCACCGCCGTGTCCTCGTGGAGGCGATCGGCTGTGGCAACCTCTCGCGTCCAGCCCTGGTTCAGGCTATGTTACGAAGCGAGAGGGTATGGGAAGCTGTCTCCTCGTTCTACGAAAGAGGAGGCGGAACGCGTGAGGGAGACGCAACGGAGACGCCCTCACGCCCCTAGCCACCGCAGGAGACGCCCTGGGCGTCGAGAGTCGCAAGCCAATTCCCGGCCACCGTAGGCGTGGGCTTGCGGGGGGCGAGTAATGGGTAGCTCGCCGTCCGGTAAGTACCAGGCCCATGTCGACGGCGCGTTGTGTTCCACGCGCGCCTCAAAGAGATGTCAGCAGAACTGATGGGGTCCGTGAGGGCCAATGCCTGTCTTGGTCGCGGATAAATTTGAAAACGAGTTACCGCGGCCCTGGCTCAAGCAACTGAAGGAACACGGGTGGGTTTTAGTCAGTAAAAGTCTGACACGCCCTCCCGCCTCACCCAGAGCGGTTGCTTTTTGATCTGGTTTATCATTTTGGCGATATACATCACTTGACATATTATTATGTTTGGTGCCAAATATATCTACTGCTACCATTCTTGATATGAATCTATAATGTATTAGATTTTAAGATGAGTTTTCGGCGATTCACACACTGCCCCGCTATACACTGCGGGGTGCGTGGCGAAGAAGTCATGACACTGCGAGTGAATGCATTTTCTGTGTTTTGCACTACGCGTGTTATCAATGCAAAGAGAGATACTTTCAAGCAACGTAAGAACACGCACTCCCGCGCTACTCTGCATAATGCGGTGCAGTGTGCGAATCGCCTTAAGGTTACACTAGTCGATCATTCTTCCATACAAACGTAGTCTTGCGATTACTCTACTGTTTGACGATGCATATTCTAAATAAAAAAATATATCAATTTTTCTCAAGTTCTATATTTAAACACTAATTTTAACTCATCTTTGGGCGCAAATAAATAACATAAGAAATTGCAAAACGGCCTCCATACAGGGATAGATTAGTAATTCAACAATACAAATAATTTTATTTTGAAAATATACATTTAGTCGTTATTTCATGATATCTAGACTCCCAAAGGTCTGTAGGTATATAGAATTTCGCGCGCTCGTTTTCGTCCTAAATCATCCTTCATTTAGATAAAATTTGCAAATGTGTTTTTCGTTTGCGAACTAGCTTCTTACTGCTCATCACAGCATCTATCTCTTTCGCACGTGTTGCCGTATGAGATAGCATGCATTTTAACCTCGCGCACAAAATAGTTGGCGCCGTCGACTAGGGGAACCTTAATGTCGGTGTCAGAAATACACCACCATACAATCCTGTTCAAGTACCGATAAGTAAAGTAACTAGATTTAAAACACAAGACCAATTCCAGTCAGTAGACAAACCAATACAAGTTGTGACAGACATGGGCAGGACAGACCTAATTATTTGAAAGTCAATATCTAAGCACATGTTTTTGCTACATATGCTCCATATAAACCCATGTTGTGAAAGTTGAACGCAACGAAGTTGTGATATTGAGCTTATCAAGTAAAGGTAATTGTGAAATTGAAACTGGATTGGCTTTTATATGTCCCCATACCACTGAATATTGGACAAGGTATTACAAAAACATCGACGCTGTTTAACGACTGATTCCCTATAATCTTAACCTCTAATAAAAAAATTCTCCTCTTAATATATATAAATCTCGTGTCACAATGTTTGTCCTCAATGGACTCCTAAACCACTTAACCGATTATAATAAAATTCGCACACCATGTGCAGTTCGATCCAACTTGAGAGAAAGGATATTTTTTTTTTTTTTTTTTTTTTTTTTTTTAATGGGTAGGGTAGGTATGTAGGGTAGGGTAGGGCAGGGTAGGGTAGGGTAGGGTAGGGTATGGTAGGTAGGGTAGGGTAGGGTACGTAGGGTAGGGTACGTAGGGTAGGGTAGGGTAGGGTAGTGTAGGGTAGGGTAGGGTTGGGTAGGGTAGGGTAGGGTAGGGTAGGGTAGATAAATGTTTGGTCTTTTTATGGCAATAAAACAAAGTTTGCCGGGTCAGCTAGTATATATATATCGGAGGAAGGTAAATGATTAATAGTTGGGAACGATGAAATATCGCTTGTAAAGTTATTAATTCAGTTTTATTTAATTGGCAACATTTAGCTTCTGATTCAAATTTCAATTAGATTTTATTCGATTGGCAACACTGAGTTTTCTCCAATGTCCAATGCTAGTGAGGGATTTGAATCCTAGAGTAAGGTGACAGACAATTTGGAGGGAAGGCGCGCGGCAGCGCGGAGTTGAGTAGAGAGAACTGGAGCGGGACGTATGGCGATTACGTGTGATAAGTGGCATTATTGGTGCCGGTGGAGTTACGTCTAATAGTCAACATGGCGCGTCAACTTGCTACTAGAATTGGACAATGGAATATCTCTAAAACGGCATAAGTTACCTGCCTCGTGCATGCATAACCCACGATAAGCCCACAAGTACGAGGGTATATGGAAGGAAGCCCTCGTGTTTCCGACATCAGAAGTATGAACCAATGCACGCACAAGGCGATGCTAGATCAAATGAGACGAGTAATGGCTGGCGCGCTCTCTTTGGTGCGCAACAAAATGGCATCGAAGTACCTACCTAATGGAGACGTTTTGCAACTCGCCGGCTACTAGAGACAGGAATATCATGTTGCCCGAATTCAACCAAATAGTGTGGCCTATCCTAGACAACATGCGAAGTCGGGTTGCAGATAATGTTAATGATGACATGGATGCCCAATCCTGACTAGATACCTACTGGGCAAACGCAACTGTGGTGTACAGATGTGCAGGGAAGTATAAACTTGAGTATTCTGACAATAATTAGTACCTATCTAATGCCTTGTGAAGTTTAGCCACAATACCTATTGTTTTTCTTGGTATAAAGTGGCTAAAATTTAAAATAAATTTCTATTTTCGTTATGATGCTAAAAGAAACTTAGCCAGTTTCATACTGTCAGTGGAACTCGCATGAGAATAAGACGACTTGTGTAAATACAGTGCAAGAGAGCAAACATCCTTAAGCTACAACTTGATTCAACAAAACATTACGCTTGTGTGAAAACTTGCTCATAGACATGAATTTTTCAGGCATTCGTTCAATATGCAACAAATAGCATGGACGTCTGAGCCCTTCAACATGGCTGCTGTGGATACCACAAGACCTGTTGTGACCAGCTGTGTGTGGTGATACAAGTGCGGAGCTCAGGTTCCATTTCAAAAGGCAACATAACCCGCAGCCTACATCGCTATGAAAGAGGAAATCTAGTGGTGTTATACATGCCACTGCGGTGATCAATCCATTTAATATTTTCTGGTAGCATCTAGGAGTCTGGACTTGTGCATGTGAGCATGGTCGGCACTGCTGCCTGACCCATCCGGGAGTACAGGCTTAAGGTATGTTACTTTGATTGATCTGCATTCAACAATTGCTGCATCTGCATTCAGCTGTACATTTTTGTGGCAGCTGAAGTATGTATTGGGTTTGGATTTACCGAAGTTTTACAATTAATTCTTGCATTCATTGCAATCTATAACTATTGCATTATTTTGTTTTATGGAAATGTGTCATGTAAGTTACAAAAAAAAGAGTAAAAAAAATATTCAAACAGCGCTATATGTGTTATGGTGTTGATACTGTATGTTTCTTTCAATAATCATCGAAAGATTCGGGACCCCATTAGCTGTAATATGCTGCTTGAAATAACTTATTGAATAGGTGCATGAATTTTTTTATGATCAATTAAAAAATGAACAAATCATTTTTACATGGACAGAATGAGAAGTCAGTCCATGTCACGCCATCTATTGATATCCTTGCTTTGTTCGAGCTTTGAAATATTTTGTTTCATCAAGTATTTAATCTTTTTTATTCACCAACAAAATAAACAACAAAACGATTTTCGCAATTTTATGTTTCTAATGTAATCGGAGCATTGGAACGTGGGGACGAAACGCAAAAAAAATGAGATTTATTATGTTGTTAGAACAAGAATAAACGGTTTTGTGACCACTAGTGCTGTCACAAGCATAAACACAGATAATAAATAGGTTGTTAGTTTACTGACAATCGAGAAGTAAAGATATTAGCAATCCGTTTTTTTTATATGTTTGAACACTAGGAATTTTAGCCATGCATTTTTTATTAATAGGTGTCACTTCAGATTTCCCGTAAATATTACTACCACTGAGTTTGTTGTTGATTTGATCTCCAAGAAAATTTGTGAATATGCTATTCCTTGGAAACAACATACTTTCTAACTGTTCGCGTTGGTATTTTCAATACAAGTTTGAATCCAGTTACGGAACGCAAAAAGAAAAATCGTAATAATAGTCGATCTTTAGCATCTTTGGCCGATTGGGGTTGTTTTTACAACTAAATTAGAGTATCAGGTATAAGGGAACAATATTTATTTTGTTCACTTTGAATTCACTTATGTTTGTGATATACATTCAATTATTTTTAAATGATATTTTGGTTCATGTCAAAACAGAAAATTTTTATCTCGATTTTCTAGGGTGAAATATCGATTCGCTGGATTGATTCAGTACTGGATATCGATTGAAAAAAAAACGTTTATTTATTTTTTTGTCCTTAAAATCGATTTGTCGATTAATCGATAACAGAACGTCATCCCTTGCTCATCTCTTTAAGACATAAAGACAGTGACAAGTTAGTGTCAACATTCGAAAAAGTTTGATGATACAAAACAAATAACTTTGATATGATTTTTAACTTAAAAGTTACTAGATAAAGACTAGATTATTAATAAATCGTTACAAAGTGTGAGTCACTGTGAGGATTAGACTTTTAACTTTCGCATTGTTGCAAAGACATGCAATAACTTTCAGTTAAGAGCTATGTAATCAAGATTATTTTCAAACCGGTGTTAAAGTTTAGTGAAATAGTTTGTTGTTCGACTCGATATGCAATCATACAACCTGCAAACATCACGAGGATTAACGTTACTATAGCCTAGACAGTTGGCGTTTAGTTTTGTTGCTACCAATGGTTGAATTCAGGTAAAGTTAATGTCTAGTTGTTATATATCGCATTGTAGAGAACTAACCAACTGATAACATGTCATTCTAATGATACCTACAAATAAAAATGATTTAAATTGACTACGGTGAATGACAAGTGAAACTAGACATTTAGATGGTGTCGAGAAGACGTGTTCAGGTATTATGAGATGCTCGAGAGCCAATAACTGTTCCAAGTCGTGGCTGAGGATGAGATAGATGTTCAATTGGCAACATTTTAATTCACATAGAACGGTTTCTCAGTTTCGTGGCTCAGAGAGATGACGGAGTCAAGAGATTATTCGGCGTTTAAGTTGTGCATTCTGTGTAGCAAATGTATTTGCTAAGTTATTGTGAATTGTAGACCACGGATGAGATACTTGGGTTCTATTTGATATACTTGGTACATGGGTTTTTGTTTTTTTGGAGGAAACTAAGAATGGTTTCCTTGTTCTGTGTTGTTCAACGATGCTTGGCCTCGGTAATCTTGAACATTGTTCAAAAATTTTAATAATTGTAACATCTCTTTAAAATAAAGGTATTTGTGAATTGTGTGGTGTCATGTAGGAAGTCTAGTACCTACCTAACTTGAATAATAAGTTTGGAATTTAAAGTATACTGTCAGTAATGGCTGTGCTAACTTGTTGAATAGTCTGTGCTGGTCATTGTGAACATACCTAACGTTATTTTGTGTTATTTCATTCAAGTTGGATAAGATAATGTTAACACAGGTGTAAAGTCGGTGATGTGCGGTGCATGATTTAATTTTTAGTTTGCAAAAATTGGTAATGTTTGGTGTTTGTAGTTATTAAACCTATCGTACTGAGAGTTGGGTATGAAATCATGAACATAGAATAGAGTTCTTGAGTATGCTTTTGGCTGTGTATGAAATTCTGAATGTGAGGTTGCCGTTGTATTCAGAATAAAGATTGATACTGAGAGTAAAGATTGAAATAACAAATTTCATTTTGGTTTAAAGGTGCTGTTTGGAAGTGAATTGGAATTCTGAATGGTGGCAATTACGTGTTGAATTAAAGGCTTTGTTTGGTTCATGATGAGTTAGAGAAAATCTGAAAGATCAAGTACCCATTGATGTAACTGAATGTACTATGGTGAAGACTGATTCAAATCAATCTAGCAATGGTGAGGTCGTGTGCATGGTCAAAGGACTGACTGTGCGGTGAAGAGTAGTCACTGCGGTGACTGCTGTAGCCTAAGATAGGCTGGTGAGTGGTCAGAGATGACTGCTGTAGCCTATGATGGGCTGGTGAGTGGTCAGAGATGACTGCTGTAGCCTAAGATAGGCTGGTGAGTGGTCAGAGATGACTGCTGTAGCCTAAGATAGGCTGGTGAGTGGTCAGAGATGACTGCTGTAGCCTAAAGTAGGCTGGTGAGTGGTCAAAAGATGACTGCTGTAACCGAGATGGGTTACGAGGCCTGGTCAGGATGACTATGGTTGCAGGATGGTCACAGGGTTGACCATCAGGAGGCACAGCAATTGCTGTGGGACCAAGAAACATTGCTGGATATGTATGGGGGGGAGCCTAGTCCCTCTGGGGCTTCGGTGACCTGTTGTTTAATGTATGTAGCATGGGTATCTGGCAGTCTTGTTGCTTCGAGAGGACCGGTTGTCTGAGGGAGCCTGGTCCCTCTGGGGCTTTGGTGACCTGTTGTCTGGGGGGAGCCTAGTCTCTCTGGGGCTTTGGTGACCTGTTGTGTGTCTGGGGGAGCCTGGTCCCTCTGGGGCCTCGGTGACCCGTTGTTTGGTGTATGTGGCATGGTATGTTGTGTTGGGTGTTTGAGTGGTTTCTGGCACACTTAGTGCTTCGAGACCGATTTGACGTCTGTTGGGAACCTGGTACCTCTGGTGCTTCGGTAACCGTTTAGAATGTGTTAGTGTTAATATGGTTGTCTAAACGGTGAGGTATCTGTTTCGAGAGTACGACGATGGTTGTGTACGGTGTACGGTGTGGAGACCTAGATTTACATGGAAAAAACAAATGAACAGTGTGAAAGCTATGAGAATTATGTTTTCATGAGTAAAGAAGTACTTGATTTTTGTTGTAGGCTGGTAATATAAGGTGTTGATTGAAGGTTTCACGTGGAAGATGTCACGACCACGTAATTTTTTTTTTATTTGGTCAGGAGCGGCCGAACTTAACCTATTAGGTACTTAATTATTTTTTGTTCTCTTGGTTTTTGTTTTTTATCACAATTGAGTAACGATGTTGTTCATCGCTCTACATCAAACGTGGGACCGTTTGAATGTCAAGATGGCCGTATCGGAGGAAGGTAAATGATTAATAGTTGGGAACGATGAAATATCGCTTGTAAAGTTATTAATTCAGTTTTATTTAATTGGCAACATTTAGCTTCTGATTCAAATTTCAATTAGATTTTATTCGATTGGCAACACTGAGTTTTCTCCAATGTCCAATGCTAGTGAGGGATTTGAATCCTAGAGTAAGGTGACAGACAATTTGGAGGGAAGGCGCGCGGCAGCGCGGAGTTGAGTAGAGAGAACTGGAGCGGGACGTATGGCGATTACGTGTGATAAGTGGCATTATTGGTGCCGGTGGAGTTACGTCTAATAGTCAACATGGCGCGTCAACTTGCTACTAGAATTGGACAATGGAATATCTCTAAAACGGCATAAGTTACCTGCCTCGTGCATGCATAACCCACGATAAGCCCACAAGTACGAGGGTATATGGAAGGAAGCCCTCGTGTTTCCGACATATATATATATAGAATTTGAATTAAGAATCTGTTAATCATTAGCCAAACCGTTAAGACTTTTCTAATGAAGAATGTCCAAGAATGAATGATGTGACTGCGGTTTTGTTTTACCGAATATTGCACAATTTGTTAGAAAAATGCCGAATCCAGACATCATTACCACAGATAATATAATACTAGCATCTTAACTACCTGCCTACTTATGACTTGGTGTCTTTCATAAATACCTAATGTTTTTCATTTTTCGACACCGACTTCGGAAATCAAAGTAATTTTACGCTTTATAGTGTTTTGCTTTAGAAGTCGGTTTATTTTTTTGTTAAAAAGTTTTTATTTTACTCATTTTACTCATAATACCATGAAAATCATTTATAGCCAGAGTACATCTCATTTAAATTCCAATAAGCCCAATTACGACTAGGATACATTGTTTTATTACGGAGTTCCAATGCCTATCATCCGACTTCATCATCAGATCAGTTCGATGGTACCATTTTCATCAGTACCATTTATTTATATGTATTTGCTTCATCAAAGTCGCTTAAACTATTCGAGATATCTTATACCCATGACATACTTATTAAGAGTTCAAGTGGCCATCTGTGGTCTTCTTCATCAGTTCCACTTCACCAAATGATACGTTCTGAGTGCAAATGCTTGCCTTGTTGTTGAAAATACCAAAATCGCTATAGGTATTGTAGCGTATAATAAATATAGGCTGCATACTGGTGGGGCGACCGGAGTGGGGAGCGTGGTAAAGGCATCACTTGCCGCACCTCCTACCCGACCGCCGGACGAGTAAGTGCGTGGTTATCCTAGTTGGTGTATTATTTAATACTAGTATAGTGACCTGTACAGGTATGTCTGCCTGTAATGTTTCAGGAGTTCCCTCAATTTCCATGAGAGTCCATCATCAGATTCTGATTTTATGACAATGGGACCACCTCGAGAGTATACCCTTTCAAAGAAAAATAGGGAATTTTGAAAATCCGTCTTAAAATACAATAAAAATATTGTTACATCCGAATTGAGAACCTTGAGAATTCGGTTAAAAAGCCAAAACCAGTCAGGTTCTTACCTCTCTGATAGAGTGAATGACTCCATCGGAATCGACGACCTGCGTGATCCTGTAGGGAGACACCTGCAGCGCATCGATGGCGCGCACGTGACCTGGCGCGGACAGGATCTCGTGTTCCAAGGACCTGGAAGTTACATGAAAGGAATTTAGACATAACTGCAAGTATTTTGGGTAATTTGTGAATTTTTAGGGTTCAGTACCAAAAGGGTAAAAACGGGACCCTATTACTAAGACTCTGTACGTCTGTCTGGCTCTCTGTCACCAGGCTGTATCTCATTAACAGTGATAGCTAGACAGTTGAAATTTTCACAAGTGATGTATTTCTGTTGCCGCTATAACAACAAATACTAAAAACAGAATAAAATAAATATTTAAGTGGGGCTCACATACAAAAAACGTGATTTTATTGCCGTTTTTTGCGATAATGGTACGGAACCAGTGAACGGAAATAAACATGGAAGCATTCCTTGCTTTAAAAAATGACCCAACGCACATTGTGCCCCGGTGGGCGGGGCTTACCGATCGTGCCACTCACGCTTTTAGTTCGTCCCCAGTAGGCAACAGCGGCAGTCGACTAATATTTACCGTTTTTCGCTTGTTAAATATTTAAAAATGGCTTCTTGTGCAGTGAAGTGTTGCATAAATAAATCACATTTGCATAACAAGAATGTTGGAAATATTTTTCCCGTGTAAATACATCGCTATTCATTATATTTCTATTAAAAATGTAGTACACCACGAAATCTATGGGGATGATGTTATGCCAACCAAACAATTTACTTTTCTACCTGACAATAATGACAAATATAATTTCGATTACAATCTAAGATATATATAATAGATTATATAACTTAGATTGTAATCGAAAATTCACGCCGTTTTTTTCTATGGGGCGGCACTATGCAAAATATACTAAGTTATTGTAGGTACGTAAAGGATCCTTATAGCACGGAGAAAATAGATATCGTTGCTGTGTCTTTATCTTTTCTAATATATTTTTGGTCGTTCCAAATTTTTTTTTCACACTATAAAAGATGGTTCTTTAACACGAATTGCGGTAGGAGTTGACTAGTAGAAATCATCACGCGAAAAAGCGTTCATACTTCTATGCGATTTTTTCTTTCATTTTTGGACAAAATATAAATCCAAGATGGTGGCTGCGAAAACTTTCATTTTACATTATGGGTTTAGTTTTCGAGGTTGCTTAAGTCCATTGTGAGGTTAAAATAATCCAAGACGGCATAAAATAAAAATAAATGTTTTTGTTTAAATCATATGTGAGAAGGAACTTCTTTCCTGACTAAGGTCCCCTGACCACAAACGATTTTTTATGCTTCTATATTTTCTATCAGATTATTTCAATACCATCACTATCATAATTAATAATTGCGTTGCACCATATTGCATAAAACATCCCGGGCGACGCGAATGGTGGACGCAGTGATGCATGACGCAGTCGTAGAAATGTCGTTAGCGGCCTATACGTTAGATGGTAATTTAAAACCAAACTAACAGTTTATAAGGTCTATTTTTAATTGTGCATCATGAGTTGTAATAATTATTGTTTGTGTGCCTTGGCTAGTTTGGCGAATCAGTGGCTGAGTTTCGATGTGTGCGTTTGTTTAGGATTTTGTGTCAAGATGCGCGTTTGATTCCTTTGAAGTAATGCTTCCATGTTTATTTCCGTTCACTGTACGGAACCCTTTGTGCTCGAGTCCGACTCTCACTTGGCTGGTTTGTTTAATGTAGCTGATATAGCTGATGTAGCTGGCTTTAAAGGTTCGATTTCGTCAGAAGAAACTTCAACCGTAAATATCCTAATAAGGATTTTAACAAGCAATGAGTTACGTCATCCATGGCACACTGTGCTAAACGGCAAGCCAATAAGATATTATGTTTTCTAACAAGAAAAATGTTGCACCTACCTACTTTTTAAAACTATGCTGCGATTATCTTAGGGCGATATTTCCCAAGGTTAATGCAGTACGGCAGTACTGGCCGTGCGCCTGCTCGGAGCCAGAATATCAATATTTGACTCCTTTTGGGCAGTTTTGTTTGAAAAATATTCTTTGATTAATATTAATATTCTTTTATGATAATTCAGTTATGAAGAAATTCTAGCCATCCATTTTATCTGAGTAAAAATATTTTTAAACATCCCAGTCGTTTTGGAGTAGTATCGAAAAGTAGCGAAAAAATATCGTGTTGTTAATGTTTTTTTTAAAGCAATACAATTAGTTACATGAAAGCAAATTTTTCACAATTATTGTACATATTTTTTTTTTTCATATCTTTTTAATTTTAACCTAGCCGTTACTAAGGCGTATGCTTTAGAAAGTAACCGTTTTATGGCTCTAAAGCGGTGGAAGGCCCTTAATGGAAAGTGAGTTAAGTTATATTAAATCACTTCACCATCAAATCTACGATATATTTAGGAAAATCTTTGTGAAACCTTACCTTAGTACAGCAGCCCTAGGAGCTCTACTCTGCTGGTTGAGCACCTTAGCAAGAGAAGCCCTAAGTGTAGGCCCACAAGCAGACTCCACATCACGATCAGCTCGGTGCAACGCCAGACCAGCCAGGCCGCGAACTCTGGCGTACTTCCCCTTCACGTCGATTGAGGATGAGTCCTCGAAGGATATCCACGTCTTGTTCCTAGAAAGAGTAAATACATATTTAGTCAATTGCCATTGGTCAGAGAATAGATGGGACCATAGACAGAGACAACTGCCACCTGAGGGAGCTTTTAACATTTATATATTAAAATATTGAGCAGTGACTGATGCTGAGATGGACTGGTTAATTGACTGATAATCAAAATGTTTCAATTTATTAAAGTTGGTTTATCTTTAACTCTTGATGGTAGGAATATGAACAGGGGGCAAATCCACTACCTGCTTGGGGTCTTTACTGGGCACTTTGAAACCAACGACATGCTCATGAAGATGGGTCTAACCGCGACTGCAGGTTGTGTGGGGATCACACGGAACGCAATGGAAGGTTCTGTGTGTGTGAATAAGTCTCCTAGGGGTTGGATATCCAAGTCCAGAAAACTATAAGGCTTATATCTCCTAGTCTCGTTGTAAAACTCATGAAGAAGGTTTTCGACGAGATTGGGGAGGAGTAGGTTATCTAGGAGACCACAAAAGATCGCAATGGGCCGAAGTGTCCGAGTAATTCCTCAGCCCCTTCACAAAATAAGATTAGATACCAATTCATGAATGTAATTGGTGCTCAATTTGAAGATCAAAGCATGTCAATTAATAAAACTAGTTTCGTTTAGTTCATCTAAAACAGTACATTACTTCGGCTAACTGAAACTTAACTATTTACCAAACGCCTACAGAAAACCGAATTTATATTCCTATTCATACAAACAAACATAAACACTTACTTGAAAGCATAAGGCGCCGACAGATCCTGATCTCTCTCCAAAGTCCACCGTCCACTCCTCAGCTGCCTGCACAGCTCAGCTTGGTCTATCTCCTTGGGTTCGTCTTCTTCGGTGGGGCTTCCAGGAGTACTGAGGGTCTCGTTGACCAGGGTGAACTGACGGGCAGTCGCCGGCAAGCTGATTACGACCTTCGATGATGGAACGCCGAGGCCTATGACAAGGTCTACCACGGAGTCCTGTGAAGGGTGGAAGGAGTTATAGTTTTTTTGGTTTTCGGAAGGTAAACAGGCCAATTGATGGCCTATGTGATGGTAAGTAAGTTACTTCCATTTAGGACGAAAATTAAGATGAAGTATGCGAGTAGCTTGTATGAGATTGTGATGTTTACCAATCAGAATTTATTACGTCTTTTCGCCCTAAGAAATATCAGCAATACCAGTGACGTCGCAGATACGTAGCCAGTCCAGTTATCAGCCTTTCTATGGACTCACACACCGTTTAAAGTCATCGAACAGCAAGACACCAATGTGGTAGCCAGGTGGTAGCCTTTATTAATTACTACCTAGTGTACCTACTGCCTGGGTTTTAAAGCTCAGCTCTTTGTGAAGGAGCCCACCTCCACAAAAAGTTTAAAATTGGATTACGACATAGACTATCGAACTCTTCGAATAGTCTGTGTTAATCAAAGCCGCGTCTATGGTGTGTGAACTGGTTTAAACCTGATTGAATTCAGCTGGTGACAGACTGCTGTTCCAATTGCAATTGAACAATGAGTTTGCATTTTTGAAAATTGGATTGAAGAGATTATTTCAGGTTTTCAAGGACCTATGTCCTACGTAATGATGATGCAACGGAAAACGCTGCGGCAAGTATGACTGTGCAATTTTTTGGGATTTTATATTCAGCTTGATTATGTAATTTTGATAGGTATTTTAGCTAATATTTACAATAAATGTACTTTTTATTTGATTGTAATCTTATCGACGTCGTATGATGTAAGTTATAATAGCTTTATTATACTGTGATATATGTAATATGGAATTAAATCAAGTATCACAAATTAAAACAAAAGTAACTGCATCAAAATGACCTTAACTCAATTCGCGCCTACTACTCACTTCATTGCAATACATCAACGAGTATTTAATAAATTTAAAAACACACAGGTCAGGTACAAGCACCAATTAAGTGCCATCCATCCATTTAAAATGCCCAACGACTGCACACATACCATACAAGCTAGACCGTTGTAAACCCATGAAAGATGCACCTGCTAATAACTGTCCTAAATACCCTAAATTGTGCAGCTCAGCCAATTTAACTGTACCTTCCAATCAGAGGAATTTATACCTTAAGTTTGTAAACTCAAAGATCGTTTATGTGTATTGCTTAGTTTGTTAGCGAGGTTTTTTTCTCAGGGGCAGTTAACCTTGGGAGCCTACGTTAGACGTGACCGAAATACGAGTGAAGGATTTATAAATAGATGTTTATATTAATGATTGATTCCTAATTATTGAAATTGCATGTGTGTGTTGCCAAGTAATTTAAAGTTGGCAGGTTGTTGATTTGCACGATCGATGGAAATTATTAATTAAGTATTAATGATATTATAAATTTGAGCCTGCATAATTTTGATTAGGATACAGTAGAATCAAAATTCTTTAAATTTTGAAAAAAATACCGTCCAAGTACGAGTCAGACTCGCGCACGATGGGTTCCATACCATTAGCGCAAAAAACGGCAAAAAATCACGTTTGTTGTATGGGAGTCCCACTCAAATATTTATTTTATTCTCTTTTTAGTAATTGTTGTTATAGCGGCAACAGAATTACATCATCTGTGAAAATTTCAACTGCCTAGCTATCACGGTTCATACAGCCTGGTGACAGACGTACAGACAGGCAGGCATATAGACAGACGGACCGCGGAGTCTTAGTAATAGGGTCCCGTTTTTACCCTTTTGGTACGGAACCCTAAAACATAAATATCATCAAGTCTATAAGCCAAGAGTGAGACATATGTAAGATATTAGCTTCACCCTCATTTCAATAAGCCTATTGCCATCAACCCATAACACATTTTTAACCAACCCATTTTTGGGTTCTCCATCTTTTTACAGATGGAGAACCCAAAATCACCTTTCTGGATACGGGAATCGAACCCATAACCACGGAATCAGCAGTACACCGGTGACTAGAACAACTAGGCAGTCAAATCTTTTAAGACGACGACAGTCGCTAATAACCTTGAGGGAACAAAACGCGCACTCGTTTCACACCCGCGCGACCCAAAATTCAGTATTTTTTTGTACTTTCCTTATTATTCTATGACTGTTAAAAAACCTTAGATCAAAAATTTAAAATAACAATTAAATTGTCATTTAGATGGTGTCAATTTTCATTAAAACATGCCCCCGGCGGTTTTCAAATTTTATTAAGAAAATTGTCTGAAATAACATATATTTTTTCCAAAAAAATACGACTAGCCATTTAGACGTGATTCTCATTTTTAAAATAGATACTCAGGGTTATCTGTGCCTTAATATTATTCAAAACCTTATATTTTTGAAGTGAAAAGTTGAAAACTTCTATAGCCGCGTTGAGTGATTTTAGGTAGGGGCAAAATTGGTGGGGTCGCATCACCGACATGCTAATTTGACGTGTTGCGTCAGTGAAAACTTAAAACACAGGATTTATTTTTCCGACTAATCCATCATCACCCAAGCATATCTACATATTATATACTCCGGATAATTTCTCCAGTCTTTTGAAATTGCCCAGTCATTGCTTAACAGCAAATGGAGCAGCACTCGATCTTCAACTATTTTTATATAACAAGCAGTACATAACATAACGCCATTGTATCGGTTACAAGTAGATGTATTGAATTACTTTCCTGTGTATTGTTTAGATAATCATCTGTATGTTGGTTTGTTGATAGTGCTCACTTCTTTGGCATTTTTTGTTTCAAATAGATCAATGGTTGGATTTTGTATCTTGGCTTTGTATTTCGGGTTTTTTTTTATGTCGTAGGCCTTTGCGAGAACTGTAACACTATTCTTTTTGGAAATCGGCAAATGAATTCCTCTCCAAAGATTTATTAAATGACTAGCTGACCCCCGGGGCTTCGCTCCCGTCAACTACCTACCCAGCCTTCCCTGTCAACCCTGCCTACCCTACCCTACCTACCTACCTTATAATTTTTATGTATCATCAATAGTTTTCTCAGCGCACGCCAAAAAATGAAAATGGCAACATTTTCCTACTTTGGGTTACAGTATTGCAATTTTCATAAGTTTGTCTATATATATTTTAAATATATTATTAGCACTCTGGAATAATGTAGCTTTCTACTGGTGAAAGAATTTTCAAAATCGGTTCAATAGATCTAGAGATTACCCCCTACAACGTCACAAACTCACAAACTTTACCTCTTTATAATATCAGTGTATATTTGAATGTACCACTGCTGGAACACAGGCCTCCCCACTGTGAGTGGTAGTGGTAGGTACTACAATCCTCCACACGGGTCTAGTGCAGTTTGGTAGATGTCACATGTCTTCGAATTCTGTTCTGGAATCTGAGAAGAATAAAATATGCAAAATACTTACAGTATTCATCATATCCCACATCCCACTCAGCCTGCTCGGATGATACGTCATCTTCTTGACAACTCCCAAGGCATGGGTCTGCACCATCAGCAAATCCACCTTCTTGATCAGCGTCCTCAGGTCGTAGTACTTGGCCAGCAGTTCGGGATGGGCAGGGAGGGCCAGGAACAGGGGACCGCCTCCAGAGGAGGAGAGGGCTGTGCGGGCTGCCTCCACGGCTTCCACGACCTTGGTCTTGTTGAGGGATTTGTGGGCATTGTGCAGCTCTAGACCTTGCACGTGCTTTGATTTCAGAAGGGTGCGGAGATCCTGTAACAAATGAGAGGGTGGATTAGAACCGATGGATCTAAATCGGTGGTTTTAAAAATATTTCAAAGGTAAATCAATCTTGTGTAGTGTTTGTTAGTAGTATGTAATTTAGTATCTCGACGTATGTATGATGTATGCAGTATACTCTATACTGCAAATACCTCTCGACAGGAAGTTGGTTGGATTGGTGCATTCTGGCTTGCCATGATTCCTTGATGAAAAGCATGGTACCCTGAGCAAAACGCCGCGCTAGCCGTTTTTCGTGCTGTTTTTAGGAGCTATCTACTCGTTATTTAAAAAGAAATAACAACTAATAAAATACATTAAATTTCTACATATTTTGATTCTAAAATGGATGTACACTTTTATTTTAAAGAGTTTTATGTTTCACTAATCTCCTTCCAACAAAACCATAAAAATGAGAAATAATTATTGTTATCATGCATCTCCTCGTAAAGTGTTCATTAATTATTTTTTGTACTAACACTAATGGATAGTCAATTTAATAACGAACATTATTGACGTAATTTTTTTTCAAAAGACTAATATTCGATTTTATAAAGATTTTATTTTAAAATCTGGGCGTATTCACTACTGTAATTCATGCGCCACCAGTGCCGCTAGGCCAATAGGAATGCTCATATCTCATGCTGATTTTTTGGTCAGGGAAGCAACTATTTTACGTTTTACAACAACGTTTTAACGTTTGAAGGTAAATTGTGGCCTGCATATCTAGTTAACACTGAATGTGATCAAGCACTACATTATGCTGCCTACAAAATATTTTCGCACAAAATGTAAATTGAAACACCTATTTCAATAATCGTAATTAAATTCTAACAGATAGACATCGAGGTACCTAGGCGTGTTCTTGTTCCCATTTCAGAGTATATCCTGATAAATGCACATATCTACTATTTACATATATATTTGTCATCTGAGGCTACATAAATCACATGCGTGCACGCAAGCCTAGTGCAGGATCTAACGAGTGCGACTTGATTAATTTCGTGTGGTTTAATTTATCTACAGGAAGTCGAAAGTTAAAAACAGTTTACCGATACTAAAGTAATGTCAAACTGTGAACTGATAAAAAAAACCTGCTAATTGCGAGTCGGACTCGCGCACGAAGGGTTCCGTACCATTGTCGCAAAATAATCACGTTTATTGTATGGGAGCCCCACTTAAATATTTATTTTATTCTGTTTTTAGTATGTGTTGTTATAGCGGCAATAGAAATACATCATCTGTAAAAATTTTAGCTGTCTAGCTATCACGGTTCATGAGATACAGCCTGGTGACAGACAGACGGACCGCGGAGTCTTAGTAATAGGGTCCCGTTTTTACCCTTTGGGTACGGAACCCTAAAACCGTTTACCGATACTAAATTAATGTCCTGATTCAGTCACTCACAATATAAAGATTGACCGAATAAAAAAAAATAGTTCTTATTATACATGCCTTTGAGGCTGCCTGAGTATTCTTTAATTATGAACTCTTTTAAAAAGCACTTTAACTTTAAAATATCCATCACATAAACTCTCTCAGTCAGATTAGATTTGCTATAGTTTGCCATAATCATGCTTATCATAATCATTAGGAACGAGTAACAAGCTCGTCCACACGCAAGGAAGTACAGAATAGAGTAGAATATACGAAATTTTCGTCGGTGCTCCGTAGACCAATTCAAATCTGACCAATTGGTCTATGGGGAAAATGACATGTTAAAACAAAAAAAAACCATCTAACTTTCTATCGTTACCTTTATCGGATCGCTACATTAAACAGTATAAAATAAACATCAACATAAGGTCTATTACAAAAAACCACGTAGGTCAAGCCTTGTTAAAATTCAAACAATTGCTTAATCTAATATTAATTCAGTAATTAACTTTACAATATCAACACAAAGTGAGTCATAATTATCATAATAAAATTCATACTTATTGTAGATACGTCGTACAATGTCGTAACCCGGGAGTGCCTCTACTTCGTATGTCGTGTCATGGCGCTCACGGCTAGCTTAACAGTATGTCTAGTAGTCAAGTATCTTATTTAATGTCCTAGTGATAAAAGTAGGTTGCTTTTATGTCTTACGCGTCTGGCAATAACGGGAGCTTACACTCTTTGCACTGTAGCATGGTGCGGGTGAGAGTTTCAATTAAAAAAAAACGCATATACGTGTACGTAAGTTGGGGATCCTTGCGAAGGTGAGAAGGTACTTCACGCCGGAATAGCTGCTCAACTTGTATCAAGCGCAAGTTCGATCGTGCATTGAGTACTGTTCTCATCTCTGGGACGGATCTGCGAAATACCAGCTTGATGCACTAGTCGATCCAAAAGCGGGCCAAGAAACTCATCGGCAATGAGGCACTGATTAAGTCAAAGCTCCAGAGCCTTGAACATCGTCGCCAAGTTGCCAGCTTGTCGGTATTTTATTGGTTACATTTCGGGGAGTGTGCGATGGAATTGCATGATTTAATCCCGCCCAGCCCGTTCCATCATCGGACTACCAGACGTACGCCGATGCGTCATCGGTACATGGTGGACATCCCATCCATACGCACTAAACGTTTTGGGGACACTTTTATTATGCGTACAGCTAAGGAGTAGAATTCCCTGCCGGAATCTGTGTTACCCGATGGATACAATCTAGGGATCTTTAAGTCAAGAGTGAATGGGTTTTTGCTAGGCAAGCGTGCTTAACCGTCGACCATATCATCGCTTTCCATCAGGTGAGATAGTGGTCAAGCGCAAGCCTATATATAGTAAAAAAAAAAAACGTATTTTTTGTAGTTTAACGTCACCCCATAGTTATACCATATTCCATAGTTGCCTGCATGACGTTAAACTACCAAAAAACGCGTAAACGTATATGCGTAAAAAATGTTATTGAAACTGTCATCCGCATTATGCTACAGCGCAAAGAGTATAGTAGCCTGTCTCTTGTCTCTAGCAAGGTAATTTCAGGAATATCTTTTTACAGTTAAAATTAAACTTGACGAAAGCTTATGTTAGAGATCTGTCAGGGTGTTTTTGCAAGCATTTTCAGGACAAAAAGTTGATAGTCGAGTAGGTGCGACTTGCATGGACACCGAGAATATATCTGTAATTATTCATTAGGGGCTATTTAGTCAGGGGTCCACTTTCAGATTTCCAAAAAGGACATTTGAAATATGGCTGATAATTTTTATTTGATCGGGTGCGGTATGACGCAAAATGACATAAATAGAAAAATCTGACGAAGAAGTTGCTCAAGAACCCTGTCAACTCGCCTTCTAATAAATTGCATCATGTGACATATTTGTGATATTTTTATTATATTTATTGATTTTTTATTTCAGACATTCTAATTTTACTATTAAATTATTATTGTTATTGAATGTTATTGTTATTTAATGTTTTTTTTATCGATTGTAATGCAATAAATAGTTTGTAATACATTGTGGTGTTGAAAAATTTTTACTTATTACAAATTTCGTAACAATGTATATGTTGCTATGGAGTAAATGGCTTATGACTTATATTGCATTTCACGATATTTACGATAGACGTTTATACCTAAGTCTATCTTGGTTTTTGCTAAATGAAGATCCAAGTCAATAAATTATGTTTTTGCAATAAAACAAGTTCTACTCTCATCCAAATAATAACAACAAAACCTATTCGTTTTATTGACAAACAAAATGTCCTCTCATTTGTCGTCGTGAGACTCGTGAGTCAGGGCACAAAAAATATCTACCTACGGCCAATTCAGCTCAATGTCACCAGATGGGAGTGCCTAGCCTGTCTCGGCTTATCTAGACCGAACTGCAGGTATGACCAGTTTGAGTCTAGCTTTGTTTATAACAGCTTCTGTGGCAGGTATTAATATATTATCTGTGATTTATTACGTAATTCGTCAGTGTAGAATCTACAAAAAACTTAAGAATACTTAATTGTTGTTTTTTGTTGGAAGTTTTTTGTTCCAATTTGTATTTATTTTAAGATCGTGTCGAAGATAAGTTGTAGTTTGCTTATGAATGAAACCAGTGGTATTTAGAATGGCTGTGTAGTAAATGATGCAGTCATTATACACAGGTAACGGGCTTCCGTCCACAATTGAGCAATGAAGGCAGCGAACTCGGGTATTAACAGTTTCCTTAGGCTTCAATTTACTGTATTTCTAGGCTAGTTCATTTCGTTACTTCATTCACGAATAGATTGCTCAAAGAAAACCGGTTTGCATCATTCTCATATCCTTTAACCAATTTATTTGTGGTTGGGAAAATACGTCTTCTTCTTCCGTAACTAATTCTCCATTAGTCGTATTGTTAGTAGTTCGCGTAGTTCTAGTATCATCTGTCACAAAGTTCATCTATCTTTATTTGATGTTCCCATGTAGCCCAGAAAAATAACTGTAATTAGAGGCAAATCTGGGAGAAAAATCCTAGTTAAGTAATTTCACCGAAATTATGTTCATAATGCTAGTACCTGGTAGGTAATGTTGCCTGAAAAGTCCATAAAAATCCGATCACAGCGGAAAAAAAAAGGGCTGTCAAAGGGCCCAAAAAACAGTTTTTTTGCTTAATTCTTGTACAATTTTCATTTTACAGCAATTTGTGCTACAAAAGATCCTACAAAAGATTCAATAGTATTTTTTTTGCAGCAAATGCCTCGTAAGTACATGAACCACTAAGTTGCCTAGTGTGTATGTAAGGTAAGGTAAGGTATCTAAGGTGTGTACTAACAAAAATCTTTCCTATGTTGTTACAAACAAACTTTTTTTTTAATTTTCTTTTTTCCTAGACTTTGTTCGTTTATCTATCCACATTTATACCCAAAAATTTATTTCTTCTTTTATTTTTGATTTTACCCGTTCCTCCACATTAACTTTTATGTACCTATTTTCACGAAACTATTCAGTCACCTTCTTAATGTTACAATGACTACATCTTCGTTGTCAATGGTTTTCAACATTGACATTAATTTTTTTCCAAAAAAAAATGTACAAAAAATAATTAACCAAATTAAAATCCAAGGCAACGTTGACCACCTCTGGCAGCCCTAACTGGGCAAATTAAAAACAGACGCCGACAAAGTTGCCGACAGCTGAAAAGCTTCGTTATCTCATAATTTATTGAGGCTTCAACACAATGAAACTGCAACTACCTACTGGTTACTGCATAATACATAGTGCAGTAGATCGCTACAAGACGCCAAGCCTTTTATTGATTTGAGAAGCTGGCAGGTTAAAGGAAATTTCAAATTTCGATGACTCGAAAAAAATAGTCAAATTATTAGATAAAATGTCATTGCAGAAAAATCAACGTAGATGAAAGAATAAATTTTATGGTCAATCTATAAGACCTTGAATGTTATGTTTTCTTGTGTGCATTAGGCGTCCCAAGCTACAGCGCAGATCATTTTTGCGTAATTTTCAAGAATAAACTGATATCAGTTCTTAGAAGCCGTGCTCCAGTTTTACCGTACAGGCTGGAGGCGTATGCCCTTGTGAGCCTGCCGAGTCCGAGGTTCCGTATGTTTACAACGGTCTGTTTTGCTTCGAGAATTGCGGTGCTATTTCTGCCCGTAATCCAGCAATATAGCAGTACACACAGCGGACTTTTTGTAGCGGAGTGATTGAACAAAGAAATTAAGTTACAAAAATACACGTCAACGTATCATTTTTTAGTTTTGTGTTAAAAATAGCATAGTAAATTACGTGATAGTTTGAAATTTTACAATGCCACGGATTAAAACTTAGTTTTATGTCGTAAAGGATTTTGTTTATACCTTGATCCATAAGCCGTAATCTAACCAGTGGCAACTGCCTAGAGGTGTGTTCAGCGTAATACTCTCAAATCCAGTTAATTTTTTTTTTAAGTTTTTTCTTACCCAATATATAAAACAACAAATTCAATATCAAATATATGCGGGTTTTTAATTAAAATAATCAAGTGTTTTACCTATTGTATTCTTTTATATATTTTCGTTGTATTTTTATTTTAAAACAAAATTATATGATTGCATGTGACGTTAAGTATTTTTCCTTTTTTAATAAAGCCATAATATGTAAGTTCCAATCTAGCCAAAACATAAATTAAAAAATCATTACATAGGTGTGGAAATTGGCGACATAACACTTAGTAGGTACATAAAGCACCTATATTTATGACCATGTAATAACCTATGCATAATGTTAGTCGGCTTTTAATGCATATGTAATGCTACTCTAAAAGCTCGCTCTGCTATTGTAAAGGCCAACAAGACCAAACTTTATTATGATCTAACCTTGTAACTGTCTGTTTTAAATAGTGTACCAACAAGTACAAGTTTTCTTAAGTTCTGCATTTATAGAAAGAAAGAAAAACGTTTATTTGCGCCAGGCACGACGCATACCATAAAAAAACAAAGAACACTTAAATGCAAATTCAGAGTATGCGTCACAACCGCGCAAAACGGTCATCTCTCAGCATAATGCTGGGACTTGCGTGCAAGACAGAGCCACAGCGCTGGTTTTCAGGGATAGCCGGTGTCGACTGGTTTCTGGTTTTCTAAAAACCTCTCAAGTTTTTCTCGAGTGGATCGGAATTATTAACTGGAAAGCTCGAAAAAATTCACGGAGCACTGAGAATTAGAGCCGATTTCAACAATGGAAACTAATTGCGATTAGTTCAACTAAACTCAATTTATGCAAATACAGCGTTCTGATTGGTAGTTTTTCAGCGGTCTTCACCAAACAGAACGCTGTATTTGCATAAACTGAGTTTAGTTGAACTAATCGCGATTCATTTGATTTTCAGTATTCTTGGTAGGTACTATTAATGATGTTCTTTAAACCTTGTAATATATTGTTTTGCTGTGGGGGGCCCTGGTGACCTGATATAGCATTAGCCTAAACATTTTTAATTTTAAGTTAACCTATTATTGTAAAGAGCGAACAAATAAATGAATTGAATATGTACTTTTAAATTTCATCTAGGACATCGCTGACATCAGTGAATGACCAGTACTAGTAGTTAATGTAAGTTTGAAATCTCGTGCCTTCTCTGTACGAGAAGAGACCTGTTACTGTTGACAGGGTGATATTATTATGATCTATCTTGTGTACATCAAAATCATCCACAAAATATATACTTCTCTATCCAATTCTTTCAAAATTTATGGATACTTGGTCGGTCTTTTCAAAAGCGGCTAATATTTTTTTTAAAAAGTAGTCCAGCATTTTGAGTTGGCGCCAAACAAACAATATAAAAAGGAATTTTTGAAATCGAATCGTTATGCGAAAAGTTAGTTCGAAAAGTTATGCGTGGTCATACATAAAAATAAATATTTCAAATTGAGATCCTCCCCCTTTTTTTCGTCGCTTAAAAATACCTATATACCTACTTAGGTACAGCTGTCAGGTCAACCATAAGCTAACTAAAACAAACAGCACAGCGAATGATAGACGGCCTCCACCGCTACTTATTAGGAGACACCACTTTACGCCACCTGCACTGCACTCATATTACAACAACCCAATATCTTACGGTTCGAATGTTTCATATCCGTTAGGCTGTTTTGAAACGACTCCTCAGGTTAGAGTGCCCCTATCTGACAAAATTTATTTTAAGTGCTGGAGAAAAATAGAAAAACAGCAAAATATTAAAAATCGATGTTATTTATCGACTATAATAGTGCCAGAGTTTAAGTGTGTAAAAAAAAAAACTAATGCCGCACTTTCGAATAGGATCATTTTTCATCATTTCAGCCAAAAGACGTCCACTGCTGGACATAGGCCTCCTCACATTGCATCTCATATCACCTCCAGGTCATCGGTCCACCTAGTGGGAGGCCTTCCAGCGCATCGTCTTCCGGTTCGCGGTCGCCATTCCAGAACTTTTCGGCTCCATCGTCCATCCGTTCTGCGAGCAATGTGCCCTAGCTACCTGTGGATATCCTCATTTCTGATGCGATCACGCAAGGAAACTCCGAGCATAGCCCTCTCTGCCCTTTGGGTGACTTTAAGCTTTCTGATGATTCCCAATTGTGAGCGACCACGTCTCGGCCCCATAGGTAATTACTGGCAACACACACTGTCATAGACTTTCGTCTTAAGACATTGTGGTAAGTTGGACGAGAAGATACCGCGCAACTTCCCGAACGCCGCCCAGCCGAGTCAGATTCGACGGTTGACCTCTTTCTTTAAGTGAGACCCAGCTGAATTGTTTATCCCAGGTAGACATAATCGTCTACAACTTCGAGTGTAGAGTCTCGTCTCCGATCTTGATAGGAGTGGGTGTTACATGGGCATTCACCATGACCTTGGTTTTGTCCATGTTCATTTTAAGACCCAGTCTTTCGGCAGTTCTACTGAGGATCATAGTTACACTTAATTTTATCAAAAGTAGGTTTGTAAACAATTAAACATTACAGATTTGAAGAACTTAATGACATATTGTTTTTTTTATCCGAAATCTATTGAGAGTAGAAAAACGCTGCGTAGACAGATCGACAGAGAATTTTTTGCTGATCATGATGGCATCAAAAACAAAAATCGACAAATTGTCAGATAGCGGCACTACAGTTTGAGGCCGGCAGTAAGTTCTACCGGTCGGTATTAGCTGTGGATATTAGTATGCTAGTATTATATTATCTGTGGTATTAGTAACGTTTGGTTCGGTTAGCTTAGCGACTGGTATTTTTGCTTGCCATTATACGACGTTTCTTAATTAGCACTCTTGTCTAATGGAGCTAGGTCTGATGTCACCATTGTAGTATAAGGACACGCTCGCACTCTCGAAGCTTCACAGCGTTTAAATATGGTTTGTTATGCGTACACGAACAGGGCACTATTCTGTTGGTCATTAAAACACCATGTTAGGCAGATTCTCCTTTTCGTCTGAGGAACATAACGCCTTCATTCTTCAAACATTGAGCTTGAGATTAGGTAAAAGTATACCTAGATTTTTTGAATTATTAGCTTATAATTACTTAGTACCTGGACAGTGTCGGATTAACCCTTAATCAAATTAAGCAATTGCCTAGGGCATCACGTCTGGGGGGGCACCAGAAGAAGCACTAAAAAAAATATCCGTATTTAGGGCATCACGTCTCACTCTCACGTCACCAAAAACCATACCAAAAAAGTTTCTAGGACTATTTTGAAAATTCGCGCGTTTTGAGTTGACATAGAGTCCGACCTAGAGTCATAACCTGTAGGTACGTTACATCTCATCATCTTATTTTACAAAAAAAACTAATGTTTTTAGGCGGTAAAGGTTTAAAGACCGATTCTAGTTGACACATGGATAGGGGGCCCCACAGGCGTGGATTGCTTAGGGCATCAAGTAGTCTTAATCCGTCACTGTACCTGGACAGTGGTGTCTCATCCCATACAAAGAAACCGTGCAGACGTTCTATACTGATTATTTTTTGTATATCGATCGCGTTCAGTTCAGTTCCGTTCCGTTCCGTTCCAAGGATATAGTCTACCGCCGTGGAACGGAACCGTACGCGATCGATTTACAAAAAATAATCGGTATAATCAAAAGTTTCTTTAAGTTTCTTTTTATAATGTTATTTTATGGTGTACAATAAAGCATATAATAAATAAATAAATAAATAAAAACGCTAGTTACGTCGGCACGGTTTCTTTGTATGGGATGAGCATCTGTATGCTAGTATTATAATATCTGTGACCTAGGCGATGAGCTCTGCTCGGGTGAAAATAGAGAAAACGACGTTTTCTAAAAATGTAAACGAGCTAGATCGATTTATCGCCCTTAAACCCCCTCCCTGCATACTAAATTTCATGAAAATCGTTGGAGCGATTTCCGATATATATAAAGATACATGTATATAAGAATTGCTCGTTAAAAGGTCGAAGATCTACATCTTATAAGCACCTTTTATGTCTTTTTATTATAGATAGACTCGCGCTTGATCTCACCTGATGGTAAGCAATGATGTGGTTGACGCCGACGGTGAAGCAAAGTTTATGGCAGTTATTTATTATACTAAATAGTGCAGTTAGATTTAAGGTAAGACTTAACAAGAGCCAGCTGAGTAATGTTAAGGCGTAAAGGGGAATGCCCACAGTCCATAGACACTTTGGCCCTGGGTGCCCACATATAAAAGCATATGTAAATGATAATATGCTCTTTAAAGAATTAAATGGTATAGGAATTGGTTTAGAAAAAAGTCCGGATTGTTAAGATATTAAATGGTCTTTTATTTCACAAATACAGTTTTTAAACAATCATTTTTCTATAATACATACATCTATATATCCAGTTTTTTTAGATCTATTATGTATTTAATGATCTTATACATCATTTGCATCATAAACAATTAGTACATCATCCAGAAATTGAGCAGGAGGTAAAATATCAGCCTGATGCCGTGCCCAACCCAAATACCATATTACTGTCATAATATGGGCACCGCATCCTACCGTTCGACGGCCGAGAATACAATTGCAACAATACTTTTTAATTGCACTTCTACCAGCAACAAACAAAATAATACAAATGCAAACGGGTTGTGATTATTTAGTTATTTACTGATTTACACATATGACAGATAACCGTGCTGTCATAATGTCAGATTCGATGTTGCCACTTAACAGACATAAAAATCCATGAATCGATATCGATTTTTTGTAATACACGAATTAATCAACGAACGAAGTAATGAAAGCGCCCTTAAGATTATTATTATGTTTATTTTTTTTTATAATTCTGTTATTAATGTATTTTGAAAAAAATAAAAGAATGAAAGTTAAATTGTGCAGTAGCGTTTTTGTTATGATCTAAAGAATTTATGGTATATTAACTAGCAATTCGCTTGTTTAATTATCATAACATCGTAATAATAATCGAAAAAAAACTAATAATATTGGCATTATAATAATTACACCATAAAAAATATATTGAATAAAAGATAATCCATTATATTTTGAATGAAATTAATAATTGGCAACACTTTTTATTTTATCCACAAACGAATGAATTCCGGATGTACATAATTTCATTTAATTTTTTCGGTACTTTTATTTTTTGCAAAAATGTTGCAATCTTGTTTCGTTAAATGAATACCGCGATTAATAAATATAAAACAAAATCGTTTTTTTTAACTAAAACACATTGTTGGGCGTTTCGTGGCCAAAAATGGGCATTGCCCATTAAGTAATCTAATTAGGCCTCAATTAAATAAATCTTGGTAAAAATCGAGTTCAATTACGTAAGAATTTTATAAAAGTGTAGTAGAGGCTGGCCTTCGTAGGGCAATAAATGTAACTTAAAAGCTGAGTTACTTGGTAAGTAAGTAATTCGATTGCCAGTAGCAGGATACAAGTCATAAATTAAAATTTACTCGGTCACTTTAGCATAAACACAAATCCAATTATATAAAATTTTAAGTTTTGAGTTATCCATATCTAGTTTTAAAAATTTATCGTTATGAGGAATGCCTTAATATAAAAGGCACAAGTAAAATTTCAAAATTAAAAAAACTCCCGACATATTTATCTTGCGAAAACACCCCGATTCAAACAGTAAAACGCCCATAACTTTTGAACGGCTGAACTGATTTTATTCAAAAATAGCTAAGAACACTCTCGACAAAATCTTCTTTCAAACAAAAATAAATAAAGCAAAATCGGTTCATCCATTTTGGCGCTATTATGCCACAGACAGACACACAGATACACAGCAACACACGTGAAACTTAAAACTCCTCTTTTTCCAGCGGCCGATAAAATTAAGAAAGTTTTTGAAATAAGTGCTTCATATTAAACATAGGACGGATAAATAAATACCTATATCTCGCCAAACTCTTGGTCGTCCTGAAATTTGCTACAATAGCTTCGCAGTAGTAAATCTCATACAAAAAAAATACAACCGAATTCCAAAAAAAAACACTACAAAGTAAAAAATCGGAAGGCAGTGTCCCTGTTTTAATTTCTTCGTTTTTTGACACCGCCTGCCGAAATTAAAGTTATTTTTGACTTTGTAGTGTTTTTTTTGTGGAAGTCGTTTGTATTTTTTGTAAAAAGTTTATTTTTATTTTTCACTCTTCAGAATTTTGCAAATCCGTTTATATATGACGGAGACATGCCGAATATACAAAAAATAATAATATAAACATCCGAATTGAGAACAATGTGAACCTCCTTCTTTTTGGGAAGTCGGTTAAAAACAGCACCGTTTCGTGCCTAGCACATCAGGAAAGCCAACTTCAGGGCGACCCAGAACTTTGACGAGCGCTATACCACAGATTACTTAATAGTTACTACGTAACATATACTTCACTCAGTAGAAAATGTCCAATACCTACTGCTATAATAGCCTACTCCGTTTGCGTCAGCAAACACCATGCTAAAATGTGCCTAAATGCTCAAGCGTACAGTTGTGATTGCTTCGCATCGCGCGATCCCACAGCAATCGCAGGGCTGCCTCTTCGATATTTCTTCGATATTAAATTCTAGTGGTCTTTAAGTCAAGAGTGAATAGGTTATTTCTAGGCAAGCGTGCTCCACCGTCGACCACATCATCACTTACCATCAGGTGAGATAGTGGTCAAACGCGAGCCTATTAATTATAAAAAAAAACAACTTTTTGTGTCTATGTTATTGAGAACTGTGAATATGTTTTGACTTATATGTGAAAGTTTAAAATTGTATCGTTTATAAAATATTTTTTTCTAATCGGTAACTAATCGGTACCTAGATAAGACAGACACACAGACATGACGAATTTATAATAGTTCCCAAACTAGACAACCCCAAAAATATATAATTATGAATAAATAATACCTAGGTACTAATAAATACATTGAATGAATATTAACATTTATCAATGCTCAAGAATTCTATGGCGATATCATGGAAAATGAACCTTTTGCATTATAATATATTTTTTATAACTTCAAAGATCTTTTAATTAATTTTTCTTTACATAAACATTTACTTATATGTTTTTTACAAATCCCATAAAGCTTCATTCAAACTGAAGCGAATACCGCGCTGTACGCGGGACGAAGAAGACAAATATTGAGAGGCAAATATGAGAGCCTAAGCGAGCGAGCGAATCGCACGAGCATTTATTTACGCTATCAGCACGACAAGTTGAGACAGGTCGCCGCGCCGCGCGACTTGTGTTGGAAGTCTCGTAGGTAGGTATTTGCGCGACTGTCCGTCAAATATTATCACAATTTTATTCTAATAAAATAGCTTTTTAAACGTTGTTAAAATCGTGTTTATGATAAGTATAACTTTCCTATGTAACAAAAATATGTAAATCTGTGTCTGAAAGGCAAGCTAGAATAATGCTTAATACCTACCTAATAAAAATAATTTTAAACGAAAAAAAATAGTAATACTCACCTTTCGTCATTGACAGGTAAATGGAAAAATGTTAGGTGTTTATCCCTTCTTTTACTTGATTTGCATCCATCTTCAGCACATAAGGCACCAGACGGCATCGTAGGTCCGCGTACGAACGAATGGAACTATTAAAATTGAACAACGTGCGTGCGCTTCGCTTGCGAAAACCGCACTGAATTTGGTCCGCAAACGGCCCGAGACCGCTCGGTCGGGCGGTAGGTAATTATAGCGCGCAAGTACATGGAGTGACGGAGGCCTGGCTATACCTGTGACTTAGGGATTCACCAATACCTATAATAGAACCCAGACAGCTCTTTCAGGATCATTGCATTTTTTATTCGTTTGCTTACTTCTACTTCTAGGCAAATACCTCTACCCACTCTTTTCATCAACCACTAGAATAATTATTGCAAATAGGTAAAGCATCGAGATTACGTTGATTACTTTGTGAAATAGATCTTGACATAACATCTCGTAGTAAAGTTATGAATGGTACTGCACACCATTAAATCTGTCTGACATCATATAAACGTACATCTAGATCCCATTTAATATTCCATCTGCGTATCAAAACTAGGCTTATATGACCTGAACATGTCCGTTTTACAAAATAACCCGTTTTAATAAAGACTGGCTGCGTTTTTATGAAACTTGTTCTATAAAATGATAAGAGTTATCTTTATGAGTGTCCTACTTATGATGTTTGGTTACTGTTTTGGCAATTTTGATAAGAATTTAGTGTAACGGTCAATGGCAGCTCTCTATATCAGAGCATCTGAATTCCAATTTCCAAGTTAACTTATACCTTTTATCTTCTCATATAAATTCTGTAACTCTTGGACATTGGCATCTTTATCCCTGCCTTAATTTTCCTCATCCCGATGCTTAACGGATGGTGAAACTCAGGTGTATTCAGAAATCAATTTGGGTTCATCGAGTCTGCTATTATGTGGCTCGATTTCAGTCACACTGGTATTAGTTTCTCCTAATCATATTTATCTTTTATACCGACTTCAAAAAAAAGGAGGTAATTAATTCGACATTGTTGGAATATTCACATAATTATGTTACTCTAATTGGGCTTATAAAAATGTGTGCTATATTTCATAAGTGTATGTTTGTATGTTTCTATGTAAGCATGTCCAGATATGGAACATAGAACACGAACTCCTAAACAACAAACAGCACGAATGTGTAAATTGAGTTACTAGTATTATGGGTATTTTGTAAATCCTTTAGGTACGTTACCATAGTGTAATAAAGCTAAAAGTAATAGCTCACTTTTTAGTGATAGTGTAATAAAACTAAAAAGAGAGAAATAAACACTTTTTTACAAAAAAATAAACAGACCTTAAAAAGCAAAACGACAAAAAAACATTAAAAAGTGCAAAATAACTTTCGTTTTAATGTTTTGCTTTTGAAGTCGGTTTGTTTTTTGTGAAAAAGTATTTGTTAGAAAAAATCGTAATGCCGTTGATTCAATCAGCAGTATAATCGAATTTTAACGAAGTAAACAACCGGGGAAGTACATCAAACTGCTGAGAATCACACACGAAAAACAATAGAGCATCTCGGTACACAACTACACACTCATGCGAACAACCTGCAAATATATCAAGGCGGCCCTTAATACCAAAGTTACGCCTTTTTCGTGTTCCATTGCGTATCTAAATAGCGGTGCCTCTTCAACCTGACAAACAGACCCAGCCTTGTATGTGAAACAGAGTATTTTCGCGGTTTTGTGTTGGACTCAGGGCTATTCAGGGCTTGCTCAAGGATGTTAGTGACACCACAATACGATTAATGAGTTGACCTGTCTGGTGGGATTTATTATAAGATGAGGTAATATGGCCTAGTTACGTGCATGAGACACAATAGCGGAATGGCCAAGGACGATGCGCCATCATCTAGATCGTTAGACAAAGTTTCCGAAGCTCAGAAGTATTATTGTGTATTGTATTTGATAAGTTATTCTACAAAAGAAGTACCACAGACATAAATGTAACTAGATGACGCGATTATACGTAGGTACTTCGCGTGCCAAAAAACGGAGTAAAGTTACGATCAATGATCGTAATCTGAGCTTTTCATTTAGCAGTAGCAGCACCGGAAATCCACCGAAATCTAGAAAAATGCCGTTTATGCCATATTGAGCTGTAAAGAATGTATAGAAAACGTTGGCCAAGGCATTGGTAATGTTTTCTTTCATTGGTAAGTAAATTTGTTTTTGAATTGTTTGTGAAAAAGTGGCATGCTTGGTTTTTATACAGCTGGAGGGACTTGCGTTATCTAGTTAGATTTATGTCTGTGAGATGTACAGTGCATGACACTCCTAAATGAGATATTATGGAAATCAGTTCAGTTAACAAAATGGACCCGGATTTGAATCGTCATACCTATCCTATGTACAATGATCTGTCACTGATCTTAATACAAAGTCTTAGTGTAAATTACCATGAACAATAATAATATGATGTCACAGTTCAATTGTACAATGTTCGTCATCTGTTACCAATGAACACACGGTCTAGTGGTCAAGCATTGTCACTTGGTAATGACTTCTAGGTATTCATTTGTTTCATGAATCACTTGTTTCAGAATATTGTCGTGCTTGTCATTTGTTCTACAAGACAAATGACAAGACAATGACAGTTTTTAGAAATACTATGTATTTTTTGGGTTCCGTTCCTCACAAGGAAAACAATGAACCCTTATAAGATTACTTCGTTGTCTGTCTGTGTGTTATGACCATTTTCTCTGGAAATCCTGACGAAAACTTACATCTGCACTCATAGCTACAAGTAGGGTAAGATAACCAGTTATTGGCACTTAAGGAGAGCAACCATTTTATTGCGGGTTTTTTGGGAATCATCCAATGACTTCGCCCGCTTTGAGTGAAGTGGGAGAGCGTATCAGACTTTTACTGACTTAAACCCACCCGTGTTCCTTCAGTTGCTTGTGCCAGGCAGCGCCGCGGTATTTCTCTATCGAATTTAACCGCGACTCCCCTAGCTTCGTAATCAAATGCTCAAAAAATCATATTGAAATGCACTAGCAAACAAACATTATAATAACATCGAAGGAAATAATATTCTAATCTTTATTTTAAGAGTAGTTTCATCCTGTGAAATAGTAATTATACATATACTTTAACTAAATTATAAAAAAAACTATCTAAACCTATTACTGGCATAGAAATTCCAATATAATAATAACATATGGTTTTCTTATTTTTAAGCTATAAACTCAGAAGTGCCAATAACTGGACATAGTGCTTGTACCTGACCGAAAAATTTTCGCAGACAGTGAATATAAACATTTTGGTAAATGTAGCTGTTTATACGGAACCCTTGGTGCGCGGGTGCGACTCGCACTTGACCGGTTTTTTTAGTCTGACCAAAGAGTAAAAAAATATGAAGATAGCGGTCGCAACATCAGAATTAGTTTCTAAACTATTTACTATTTGCATCTGCAAAACGATTAAGATTCATGATTTCACGGGTAGTAAAACTAACCTATTAATTAATGAAGTCAATAAAAAGCTACTATCGATCAATAAAATCAATGTAATAAAAACCAGCCAAGTCCGAGTCGGACTCGCGCACGAAGGGTTCCGTACCATTATCGCACAAAAAGGCAAAAAAAACACGATTGTTGTATGGGAGTATTTATTTTATTCTGTTTTTAGTATTTGATGTTATAGCGGCAACAGGGGGGTGACCACAAGCTCTTAGAGTAAGGTTATTTTGAGATCGAGTAAGTGACAGATGTATACGTCATATACATCTGTCCCTTACACACACTCAAAATAACCTTACTCTAAGAGCTTGTGGTCACCCCCCAGAAATACATCATCTGTAAAAATTTCAACTGTCTAGCTATCAGGGTTCACGAGATACAGCCTGGTGACAGACCCCTTTGGGTACGGAACCCTAAAAAGCAATTTAAAGTCTTATTACGGTAGGCCGATCTTTTTTAATCACGATTTAGATAATAAATCTATTTTGGGCAGTTTTTTATTTATTTCTTTAATTAAACTGTTCTTATTATAAATACCATTCAGAAACCTATATCTAAGGACAAACTAGTAATAAATAAAATGTAATAGATTACTTTTATTGCTCATAAGAGTTCACATAACAATTTCGCAAGTTATGTGCGAAATGATAGATTGAGAACACTATGAAGCAAAAGATTGATCAATCAAATTAATGACAGGCCTAAAGCTCGAAACGGGTTGATAAATCACTCCAAACTAGTTGACATTTTATTAATATTTAAATGGCTAATTATAATTTAAAGTATTAGGCTTAGGAAATTAGTAACGCCTTCACAGGTGCCTAAATTGATCAAGTTAGGAAATGCTCAAGCCATGCCTATAATTTCTTGCTTGGAAACTGGTTTATCAATGAAACCATCAACGCATGTCTTAGACTAGTGTTTACCCGCGTCTTCGTTCCCGTGACCAACCCGTTATGTTTTTGGGATAAAAAGTTCAACAAACATTTAGCGATATAGTATAGCTTCCTATCCGCTGAATAATGCTTGTAATCGCAACAGTCTTTCACTTACAAACATATAAACATACCATTTTTAGGGTTCCGTACCCAAAGGGTAAAAACGGGACCCTATTACTGAGACTCCGCGGTCCGTCTGTCTGTCTGTCTGTCACCAGGCTGTATCTCATGATCCGTGACAGCTAGAGAGTTGAAATTTTCATAGAAGATGTATTTCTGTTGCTGCTATAACAACAAACACTAAAAACAGAATAAAATAATTTTTTAAATGGGTCTCCCGTACAACAAACGTGATTTTTTTGCCGTTTTTTGCGATAATGGTACGGAACCCTTCGTGCGCGAGTCCGACTCGCACTTAGCCAGTTTTTCTTCCTTATTAAATATATTAGTTTACATTAAGCAAATAAGACTGAACGTAGGTACAAGAACAATTTTATTATCTAGTCTATAATGAAGAGGTAATAAAACTTATAATCACAAATATTACATTCCTATTTAACTGCAAATCTAACAAAGTTTATGATCCCTCTCAAAACCTTTTGGTAGTTTCCTTATTTCCTTTCAGTCATTTACTAGAAGTAGGTACGGTCACCTTGCCTAATGACCTAATAACCACTTATTACATAAACTGTTTTACATAAGTAATGTTCTTGACATAACAACTTCAGCCTTTGCAGCACCAAAACCTTAGAAAGAAATAAAGAGAAAAGGTTTTTTTTGCGCCAGGCACGACGCACCTTTAAAAAAAACAAAGGAAAGCTTAAATACAAATACAGAGTAGGTATGCGGTTGTGAACCACGCAAAACGGTCATCGCTCAGCATAATGCTGTGACTCGCGTGCGAGACAGAGCGACAGCGCTGGTTTTCAGCGATAGCCGGTGTCGACTGGGTGACGCCAGAAAAATTAAACCTTAAGGTTACACTAGTCGAAAGTTCTTCCATACAAACGTAGTCTAGAGATAACTCCTCTGTTTGATCTTTTGTCTCATCATTATCTAGTCCTTTAAGGAAACAAAAATGTAAAAAAAAAAAAAATGAAAGTTACGAGCATCGAAAGTTCCATATTTCAACACTAATTTTAACGCATCTTTTGGCGGAAATAAATACCATAAGAAGAAGGAAAATTACAAAACGGCCTCCATACATGGATAGATTAGTAATTAAACAATGCAAATAATGTTATTTTATAAATATACATTTAGTTGTTTTTCCATGATATCTAGACTCCCAAAAGTCTGTTTATAAAATTTCGCGAGCTCGTTTTCGTCCTAAATCATCATTCATTTCGATACAAATTTGCAAAAGTGCTAATTCGTACGCGAACTAGCTTCTTACTGCTCATCACAGCATCTATTTCTTTCGCACGTGTTGTCGGATAAGATAGCATGCATTTCAACCCCGAGCACAAAATAGTTCGTCCGTCGACTGGGCAAGTGACGGAGCGAACATGTTCCATTTATAAATAAAATAAACAAATAAATGAGTAAAAACTAATACGAAACACAAGTGTCCAAAACAAAAGTTCAGTATTTATTGTACATACATACCAGCATGTAGGTGTCCCACTTCAGGCCAAAGTTCTCTCTTCTCATTTAGAGAAGGAACAATCATTGATTGCCTCGATTTCTCAAGACGGGATGGTGATTCCGAACTTATATTAACTACAAGTATCCTAACGATTATTGCACGAACCCTAGAACCATCTTAATAGTATCACGGGCTAACAGCGCTAACAAAGAAAATTTGGTTCAAATAAATGTCACTAGATGGCGCGAAATGATCGATTTGTTATTGAATTGTGGGTAAAATTAACATTCTCTAGAATTGATCATAAAAATTGTATGTTCTTTTTTAATCAACTCTCCTAAGCACAAAATTATGGAATATTGGGCTCTTAATTCACATTTCAAAGATTATTTGAACGGATTGTTTAAAATTGATTCCAATAGAATAGATGGCTTGATTTTAAATTTGTATTGTAATACAGTTTGGAACAATGAAACTGTAAAAAATACTAAAAAAAAAACGTACGAAACGGAACAGAACGCGATCGAAGTACTTATAAAAATAATCATATTAAGGCGGTACTCCGAGCAAAACGCCGCGCAAGCCGTTTTTTGTGCTGTTTTTAGGAGCTATCTACTCGTTATTTAAAAAGAAATATCAATTAATAAAAATACATTAAATTTCTACATAATATTGATTCTAAAATGGTAGATTTAGTTTTTTTTTTAATGTTGTATATATTTCACTAATCTCCTTCCAAAAAAACATAAAAATTAGAAATAATTATTGATATTATGCATCTCCACATAAAGTGTTCATTGATTATTTTTTGTACTAACACTAATGGATAGACAATTTAATAACGAACCTTTTTGTAGAATTATTTTTTTCAAACGACCAAAATTCGATTTTATAAATATTTTATTCTAAAATCTGGGCGTATTCACTACTGTAATTCATGCGCCACCAGTGCCGCTAGACCAATAGGAACGCTCATATCTCATGCCGATTTCTTGGTCAGGGTACCGTCTTAATAAACGCTAGTTACGTCAAAACGGTTTCTTTGTATGGGATGAGGCATCTCTACGCTAGTATTATATTATCTGTGGCAGGACTATGCATTAACATTTTGTCATCTCATACTAGCTAAATGGTACCCGACTTACCGAAGCATAAACAACGCCAATGACATTGTAACTAATTGCAGCATAATCAGTGTGAAAGGGTAATATGGGCCCCTTGGCAGGTAATATGGCCTCTATGTATGGGCTAATAAGGCCTATAGTGCATAGAGGTTTTAATTTATGTGCATACTGACATTAGGTGTGAATAGATCTCGTTCTGTCATTATCATACACACCGTTTATTTAAGTGTTTAAGCAAGATTTAAGGCATAATGTGTTGTAGTTTATTGCAGTTTGGAGGCTTGGAGCTGAATTTATGAGAACCGAAATCGTTTGAATAAATTGAATTAGCAGTGGTATAGCTGTGCGTAAGATTGATACGGACTATTTATTTGCTAAAGGATGACGGGTATGTGTGCGATTGCCAGGTTTTATTATATTTGTACGAACACCGAATAACCTGAAAATAAATCCCAAGAAATCATCATCATCATCAGCCTTTTAATTTTCCCACTGCTGGGACACAGGCCTCCTCTCTGTGAGAGAAATAATGGGCCTTAATCCACCACGCAGGCTCAATGCGGGTTCGTGCATGTCACATGTCTTCGAATTTTTGGATCTAGGTCATGCCGGTTTCCTCACGATATTTACCTGTTGACCCAAGAAATATTGATACTTTATTGATCTGGTTGGCCTCTACACTATTTATGCTATTTTATGACAATTTAACCACCAGTAACAGTAATATTACCGACGTAAATGCGCAACATGATTCCGTCGAGAACGATTATAAAAAGGAGGGGTGAAAGAAGGCAGCCCTGGCGGACACCAGCGTGAACTGCGATGTCCTCCGAAATAAGGCCTTCGTGAGTCACCTTGCAGGAATATTTTCTGTAAGTGCTCTCCAATAGGCGGACTATTTTTGGCGGCACTCCAATGTCCAACTGGCGGGACCAGATCCTGGACCACTTCAACGTATCAAAGGCCTTTTCGAAGTCGACAAAAGTAAGATAAATTCGCCTTTGGCATTTTGCTGCCTGCTCTAGAATGATACGAAGAGTGTTGATCTGGTCCGTGCATGAGTGGCTCGAACGGAAACAGCATGCCCTCTTTATGCCAAAATTCAATATTTCTTAATCATTCAATAGGACAGGATTTTTTTATACATAAGTCCTGTTATTATTTTTAGGTATCTTTTATATTATCTGGTGAACAACCGCTAGCGCAAACAAGTCACTGTTATAATATTAGGTATTATCAAACAAATGTTATATCAATATTATGTATAACAACATTATTCCACAACAGTTCTACAAATCGAAAGGGCACTTGCACAGGGCGCGGTCGATATTACGTATTGTACTCTTGCGCATAAAGTCTTTGATTTATGCCCGTATGAATATGCATTGTTGTAATATATGGACCCTTTCGTCACGCAATGTGTGAACTACATTCTAGAATCTAGATTGAGATTAATTTAGATCCGATATTAAGCTATAAATTATTATTACTGCCTATTCATAGTGTTTAGATTATAATCAAACGTTTTTTATTTATACAAAAGTTAAATCTTTACGACCTAAGATTCAAATTTATGATCACATACTATCGTGCAATAGATGCTAAATGTTGCAAAATCGCGAGAGTTAAATTGTAGCAAACATCTTTAAGAATTCCAATACAAAATTATGTATTACAATATTGGACCTTATTTAATTTGGGGTAAGAAGGCATTTTGGCCAGGGTTATAAACTAAGTAACTATCGTTCTACTTAACGTGGTTATCATAGTTGTGATTGTAACTTTAATTTATAAAAGATAGCTTGATCTCGGTGACAGCTGTCAGTATCAATACAGTAACAATAGCGCTTGACAGGCTAACAATAACGTATACGTCAGTTTGACATAAATGCCGCAGAGATCAAGCTATCTTTTATGAAACGATTACTTGCTACAGAAATGGAAAGGTACTTGTTTAGGGTATTATGTATATCGGTGATGTGACCATGAGTACCACCATTAAATAATACCTACTCAAACAAGTTATCCTCAAAAAGCAATGAACGAGTGTCAAAAAACTCACGTGGGTATGAGTCAATTTTAAAACAAGATAAGACCTCTTAATGTCGGTCATAATTGCGTAATGCCCCATAAAACGAATAAAATGAAACACTTGCAGCCTACAGACTTGCGCCTGCGCCAGTATCGAGACCACATCGGCTTGCACAATTCTAGGGTCCATAAATTGTGCGATTTATTGACGTTTATTTACCCTATATCTGTCAGGCTATTGACAAAAATTGTTCGTAACGTGGCTGTCAAAATAAATTGTGAAGCAATGACGTGCTTTTGATATACTAAGTGGCAACTTAAAGCTCTGAGAGCTTGGCCCAAACGTCAATTCGCAAATCATAATAAACTGTTTCGTACGCCTTTGCGTCAGCTTCTTCATTTTGATGATGTGGTACCTAGTTACAAAAAGACCGGCTTTTTTGAAGAAAAAGCTCACCTAGATTTTTGACAGCGAACCAAAGACAAAAATCACAAAGCAAAGGTAAACCGTTATGCCAATATCCAACCTTGTTGACCACACCTTAATAATATTAATTGTAAATATTCTGACAACTCCAGTCAGCCAGGTGATAAAGGTCGTACTTACGAATAAAAACAGCCCACAAATGAACTAGATAAGTTAATGTTTCAATGTCGGGCCGATCTGTTAATGGAAGGCAATCGTGACCGGTTTAATAAGGCGAGCCTTTCACTGATCCTTGCATTAAAATTTAGTTTATCTGCACATGATTTGCATACACCGTGAATATGTGGAGTGCAATTAATCTTTGCGAATGGTTATTGAAAATTTAATTGAGGCATTGGCTGAGATTTATAGCCGACATGATCAGCGCACTATGTACAATGTCCGGGCATTATGAATCAAGTGAAGTCAAATCGGGCAATGTAATGAATACTGATTTAAACTTCTATATTTATTGCATAGAATACAACAAAAGTTACTATCTGGGTTTCGTGGATTACAACAAGGCCTTCGATTCCTTAGAACATGAATACATCTGGGAAGCATTGCGTGTTCAAGGTATACAGGCAAAGTACATACGAATACTAAGGAACATATACTCAAAAAGCACAGCCCAAATCAGGCTGGAAGCAACGGGAGAGGAATTCCCAATAGAAAGAGGCGTCCGTCAGGACGACCCAATCTCATCCAAGCTGTTCTCGGCGGCCTTAGAGATGATATTTAAGAACCTAGATTGGAATAAAAACGGACTCAACATAAATGGTGAAAACCTCAATCACTTACGTTTCGCAGACGATCTAATTCTATTCTCAGAATGTCCGAAAAAACTAGAGCATATGCTACAAGAACTATCAGATCAAAGCATAAAAGCAAGACTTACAATGAACACAACAAAAACGAAAATTATGACTAATGCTTCACAGACATACAACATCATTGTAAATATGGAGAAAATAGAATACGTGGAAGAATATGTATACCTAGGACAGCTAATAACCACACGGGATACTATGCATAAAGAAATCGACAGAAGATTTTGGTCTCTTAGCGAAGTTATGAAAAACAAAGACATGCCAATTAAAGATAAAAGAAAAGTTTATAACATGTGCATTTTGCCATGTTTAACATATGGCTGTCAAATATGGGCATTAACAGAGAAATTAAATAATAAAATAATCGTATGTCAAAATGGAATAGAGAGAAGTGTAATCGGCGTAAGAAGAAAAGATAAAATTAGAATTAAACAAAATCAAAAATGTAACTAAATTTAAAGATGTGAATAAAGTATGCAAAACACTGAAATGGAAATGGGCAGGACATCTGCTGAGAGGGAAAACGGATAAATGGACTAAAACAATAACAGAGTGGTACCCCAGCAGCCTAATTGTGTATGTAAATTCGGCAAAGGAAACAATCACTTGCTTGTGCCAAAGTTGAATCTTTATTCCCCTTTTTTGTGTATGTGTGTGTTTTTGGGAAAGAAACAGATTGTTTCCGTTGCCGAATTTACTTACACAATTAGGCTGCAGGGATGGTAAAAGAAGTAAAGGTCGACAAATGAAACGTTGGGAAGATGACCTCAAAAAGAGTTGCCGGTCCAGAATGGATCAGAATTGCGAGAGACAGAGATAGGTGGAAGTCTTTGGAGGAGGCCTTTGTCAAAGTACAAGCTGTTGTTGGAAAAACCGATCGTTAGGAATAAATATAATAATGTATTGTAAATTATGGTAAAACAGCAATAAAGGCTTATTTTATTTATTTATTTATTACATTATGAATTTATTACATTATGAATATTGCTACGTAACGGTTGGGAAATTCGATAATTATTTTCAATGAATTAGTCCAAGAGCAAGCGAAGCGAGCTCGGGAGCTTAGGGTACCCCGACACGCATAGGTTAGGTTCGAAGAAGATGACGGGAGCTGATGTGACTGAGCAAAGCGAGCAAACTCAGCTCCAGATATTATTATCGTCGTCGACTTTGTTGCTTAGATAGTAATCGTACCTATGGTATATTAAAATCAATGTAAACATTAAAATAATTTAAAAAAACTCATCTTTTTATTACCCGGCCCAAGTAGTGATGGGCATTATTCAGAAAGCCCGGTCAATTTTATTATTTCAATAGTTTTTACCATATTGCCTACTCAAATTGGGTATTTTTCAAATTGCCCAGGCGTTAAGAGTAATGCCGTATTAATCACTTGGTCCATAACAGATAATATTATTTATGATTGACACCAAAAGGAGTTGAAGGACGGAAATAATACCGTGACTTCCTTTTAATTAAAGATGATTATTTTTCGGCGTTACTAAACATCAACATCGAGCAACATTGCGATATTGATAAAATAACTAAATTTCAGTGAATTTATCTCTCATCTTGTTGAAATCAACACTAGCTATTGAAAATGCTGTCTGAATACCGAAAATCCTCTTCGATATATATAAAACAAAGTCGTGTTAGTTACAGCACTTATAACTCAAGAACGGCTGGTCCAAATTTTACCATATATACCATAATACTCAATGCGTGCAAAAATTTTGGTAAAATTTGAAGTAACTTATATGGCAAAACAACGTTAGCCGGAATAAATGGTGTTGAAACAAGCGAATAAAAACTAATTAATACTTTAAAAATAACGTCTTATTGTCATTTACATCTGAATTGATATCGTAAAATCATGTTTATAACGCAAATGAAAACATTATAAATAGATATTAACATTTAACCTCACGAGTTTATAAATCATTTTAGAAATACATGTTTGTTGCTCTGCAATAGCAAACCGCTTACGAGTATGTTGTTGCTCTCAACGAAACATTATCCTGATTGTATCAAAACCTTACACATAATATAATAATTTATCTCAAATCTTTGTATATACGAATACCTTTATCGAATAATACGATTCCAGGTTGCCAGAAAGGGAAGACGCAACGGTGACGCCCACGACGCACCCTCACGCCCCTAGCCACCGCAGGAGACGCCCTGGGCGTCGGGAGTCGCAAGCCGATTTGCGGCCACCGTAGGCGCGGGCTTGCGGACGGCGATTAATGGGAAGCTCGCCGTCCGAAGAGACATCAGCAAGACTGACGGGACCGCTAGGGCCGATGCCTTTCTGTGTCGCGGATAAATTTGAAACAGAGTTACCGCGGCCCTGGCACAAGCAACTGAAGGAACACGGGTGGGTTTTAGTCAGTAAAAGTCTGACACGCCCTCCCGCTTCAACCAGAGCGGACTTTGAATGATTAACCAAACCAAAAAAAAACTGTTTGCCAGGAAGAGATCGCGGAATGCGACAAGGTCGCTCCTTGTACGATTTTTATAAACTGGTGTACAACAAAGTATATAAAAATAAATATATTACCAGCACAACAATCAGTTGCACCAGCACCAAACAAGGTTGTTTTATTTAAAGCTATACCTACCCTAGATGCTACAATCGATGAAGACGCTCAAAACCCAGCCACATATCTTCTTGATTGACATTATCTTATAAGAAAATTGCTATTTGCGTGATCTATAGTTAGTAACACACTTTTACTTTGATGCAATTGGTGTTGGTAACAGATTTACCTACCAAGCTTAGCTAAATGAATTTCCTATACATTCCTGTAAACCTAGAGAGCTAATAAAATAAACAAAACAATGCCTGCCTGCACCAGGTAGCACATGGCTGCAATTAGCAGCGTCACATGTTTGTAACAGTATCCTGGCTTGCAGCATGCCACTGGTATTAAGTTACTATCACACCTCACTTGACTGACAATCTTCACTGCACAAGATTGACTAGTCTATATCTTGTTCCTTTTTGGAATTAATATTTGTTTCGGGATATTTACACACTTTTTCAAATTTGTAGCGAAATGGATGATGATTTAGGACGAAAACGAGCGCCCGAAATGTTATAAACAGACCTTTGGTAATATAGATATCATGAAAAAACGACTAAATGCATCTGTTCAAAATAAAATTATTTGCATTGTTGAACTACTAATTTATCCCTGTATTGTGACTGTTTTGCAAATTTCCTTCTTCTTATGGTATTTATTTTCGCCCAAAAATGCCTTAAAATTAGTGTTGAAATATGGAACTTTCGACGCTCATAACTTTCAAATACATTTTTTTTTCTTTTTTGTTTCCTTACAGAAAAAAAATTATATTAATTTGTCTCATCATTATGGCTAAGATAATGATGACACAAATTAATATCATTTAAAAAAAAAAAAATTGAACGTACATCGTCCAACAGTGGCGTAATCGCCATACTACGTTTTTATGGAAGAATGATTGACTAGGGCAACCTTAAAGGTAACTTGCGAAATGTGGGTATATTATTTTTCCCCTCTGCCTAACCTTGCCGGGCATACAGGCGATATATTATTTAAATAAGATTCAATTTACGATACAAACAGACGAATATACCGTGGCCATATTACCCCACATTGGCCCTTATTACCCCCTAATTGCCATCTTGCAAGGTGTCATTTTACAAACAAAGTAAAAAATGACACCTTGCAAAACATTAGGTACCTACTAAGGTTGCTAAGTTAACAGTTTGTTAAGTTATCTTTAACGGCGATAATTAGGACCCTATTAAAGCCCTCAGTCTGCAAAATGTCAACATTAGAGGAAGCACTCGCGACAAGGCTTGCTGTTTTCTTTTTAAAACAAAAGGCTTGTAGTTACAACACTGACAAATGACTGAGTGAGCTACTCGTACAGATGTTTTGCAGTTACGGTAGACAACGGCAGAAGTCACAGTAACGTAAGAATTTCAAAATCTATTATGACAGCGAAGACAGTCGATATATTTTCATGAAAAAGAAAAAATGGCATGGCCAATTTCGAAATATTGACCAACAGTTGTAACGGAAAGTAACACAGATATAAATCTAACTAGATGACGCGATTGTATGTACTTCGCGTGTCAAAAAACGGAGTAAAATTACGATCAATGATCGTAATTTGAGCTTTTCATTTAGCATTATCGGCACCGAAAATCCACCGAAATCTAGAAAAATGCCTTTTTATGCCATATTGAGCTGTAAAGACTGTATAGAAAAAGTTGGCCGAGGCATTGGAAATGTTTTCTTTCATTGGTAATTAAATTTGTTTTTAAATTGTGTGTGAAAAAGTAAAATTTCAAAAGTTAAAAAACCCCCGACACATTTATCTTGCGAAGACACTCAGATTAAAACAGTAAAACGTCCTTAACTTTTGAACGGCTGAACCGATTTTATTCAAACATAGCTAAGAACACTCTCGACTAAATCACCTTCCAAACAAAAAAAACTAAATCAAAATCGGTTCATAAGTTTAGGCGATATGATGCCACAGACAGACACACAGATACATAAATACACAGATACACAGCAACACACGTGAAACTTATCACACCCCTCTTTTGCGGGCGGGGGTTAAAAAGTGGCACGCATGTTTTAATACAGATGGAGGAACTTGCATTATCTGGTTAGATTTATGTCTGTGGGAAGTACATCGGTAGCGGAAAGCATAACACTCGGAGTTCTGGTTTAAAACAGGCCATTGAAAGCGAAAGGAAAGATGAAACTTCTCTTATCATAAATAATATCGATCTCGGAAATTCGCACGTAAGACGATATTTACTAGAACACTGACAAGTTAATCTATTTTATCTATAGAATTTATCGCGTTGAAGAGGTAACCGTAAGGATAATATTATCGCATCCAGTATTTCAAGAATATTTTTTTTAGACCTAATGATGCTTGCGATATTGCAACTATTCTTCATAAAAGATAGCTTGATCTCTGCGACATATGTCAAACTGACGTATACATTATTGTTAGCCTGTCAAGCGCTATTGTTACTGTATTGATACTGACAGCTGTCGCAGAGAGCTATCTTTTATGAAGTTTAGCGTCATCTTTTTTTTGTTTGACAATTCGAAAGTACCTCTATGCTTTATTTGACATAAACTATTTGATTTTGATTTTTATTCCAATATGACGACCGTATTTGAAGCAAAAACTACCAGCCAGACATTTTCAGGTCTTATTTTAATCCGACATGGGGCAACTTAACAATATGTATGCCTTAATCATTGGGAATATTGAGAACAAATTTATAACATACGCTTAACTACTTGACAAAAATTCCACGTGCGTAATCAAAAGAACGTGCTTGGAAAACTGAAGTTTCTGGCATCGAAATTTTACCTAATATGGGGAAAACATGAGCAGTAAATTAAAACGAAACAAGTGTTATTCTATCCCTTTGTACATAAGCTATTTGTATTCGAAACATAACAATATTATTTTACTCGGCTCAACGACTTTTGGCGCTTACTACAGTGTCCTGTTTACCTATGACGTCATCTGTAATACCAGCCCGACGGGATCTAGGCTTTGTGCAATTTAATTTAAATACTGTGCATTCTTGAAAGATATCCGTAAATGTGGCGTATTTGCTACTTTGTGCGAGATAAACAAATCTAAAAAGTACACTGATATTGAATAGGTATTCATAGCCTGCATTTTTTACTGAAGGCTGCCTGCAACGTGTGCAAGCTAAAGCGACCGCAGACAGGCGCGATGCGACAATCCTATAAATATTTTTCATTAAAATACATAAAACTACGGCTAGTATAAAGTAAGACAATTTTTAGGGTTCCGTACCCAAAGGGTAAAAACGGGACCCTATTACTAAGACTCCGCGATCCGTCTGTCTGTCTGTCTTTCATCAGGCTGTATCTCATGAATCGTGATAGCTAGACAGTATTTTTTTTGTTCACAGATGATGTATTTCTGTTGCCGCTATAACAACAAATACAACAACAAAACTAAAAACAAAATAAAGTAAATATTTAAGTGGGGCTCCCATAAAACAAACGTGTTTTTTTTTGCCGTTTTTGCGATAATGGTACAGAACCCTTCGTGCGCGACTCAGACTCCCACTTGTTGTAAAAAGGGTTTTCGCATTGTCACGAACACGATACGTCTGCTCTCCAGAAGCCCTCAGGGAAAAAGTGTTGGATGACGATTCCACAAGTCGTCATGTTGTCCGAAGCTCAATTAATTTGCTACGTATGTAATGCCATACATAAAATATTTGAGGAATCCTCAAGAAACCGTTTAAGTTCTTAAAGGAAAATATCGTGAGAAAAACCTGGCCTTCCTTCGACCCAACATCGGTTGTGACCTGGTGACAACTGGTCTTACCACTTTGCAAACAAAATTGCAAAACATAATAGCAACCCAGTTATAAATCTGCAAATCATGCAAAGAATGAGATAAGACTGGTTGTCACAGCGCGCTTTCTGCATTCCAAACTCAAAACTTGACATAGCTGTCAAAATTGACAATAGTCAATAACAATGCGCCCTTGACCCGTTCTGTCATGCCAAGGTCAAGAACGACGTAAGTGTAGCTATGATTCATTCTGACATTCACGAATGAAAGAATGAGATTGCAAGCCCGCACGCATGATAAACGAATGTAGGTATACAACAATGCGATATGTTATCATGATAACTATTAACTGGTACAAATAAGGTTCTGTGTAAAAGTTGTTTTAGCAACAACAAGTATTGCACAACCCTGCTCAAGATAGCCAGAAATAGACACAAAAAAAAGTTAAATCAAAAAATCAATAAACCCGACTGCTTCAAAAGCGAACTAAAGAGACATAAACAAGGAGAAAATCATGCTGTGCAGTCGGAGGATACATATTCGCGGGCTGGCTGACCAAAATCTGGTGTATCCTCCGCCTGCACAGCATGATTTTCTCCTTGTTTACGTCTTTTTAGTTCGCTTTTGAAGCAGTCGGGTTTATTGGAATTTTTTTTTTTTTTTTTTTTGTATTTAAAACTATTCAGTTAGTTTTTTTTTTAATTAGGTACATTTACACATATAAGTACTATAAATATTTGAAATCACCTCTTAAAACTCTTTATTTTGATATCCCACGCGATGGTTTTGAGAGAAAAAAAATGGGCCCCCACAATATGGCGCCCAAAATCCGCCATTTTTCTATTGTCCAATTTTAATGTAGCCAGTGACACTCGCAGGGTTAAGACGAATCGATTGACATACGAATCATCAAAATCGGCCAACGCGTTTGGTCTCTGGAACGCCACATAGGAACAAACATACATACACACATGCATAGACTGATAAACACATTACTCTCCTTTGGCAGTCTGGTAAGAAGCATTTATTTGAAAATTCGGCATTTTCGATATTCTATCTACTGAATTACAAAATGTTGTCTCATTTGACTAATATTGCAAAAAGATCTATTTTAGAACAACTAGGTACACTTCAATCAATGTCGAAGCACCTACGCGTACATCAATAACTAAAAACACTTTTAAACTATCTCCTCAATCGTTAACATAATTAATGAGCAACCAAACAAGACCAGTAACTGTCGCAAGTAGGCGCGACAGTAGCAAGTCACTGGCGCCTTTCGACATTGACAAGTCAACTAGAACGCCCACCGCATCGACACCTATGTCGAACGATTTATTAATCGTTATACAGGCCAAACAAGCACACATGACAAAACTAGTAATCAAAGATAAAATATCATCATCATTTCTGCCGAAAGACGTCCACTGCTGGACATAGGCCTCCCCCAAGCATCGCCACACTGATCGGTCCTGTGTGTTAAGACAAATATTTGAGGAATTATGGATGAAACCAAAAAGACTTTTGCAAATTATAGGCAATACCGGTCTGGAACACTCCAAGAAATTCCTGGGCTCTACGTTCAAAGCACGGGAATGCATTTGGAATATGAGCAGGGGGCAAATCCGCTAACAGCTAGGGGTTCATGAAGATGGGTCTAACCGCGACTCCCATTTGCAGGTTATGTGAGGAACATACGGGACGCATGGAGCATCTTCTGTGCACACGAATGTGTCTCTTAGGGGTTGGATATCCAAAACCAGAAAAGCTCATATCTCCTAGTCTCGTTGTAAGAAGAGAGTTTTCGAGAGATTGGGGAGGAGTAGGTTATCTAGGGGACCACAATAGATCCCAATGGGTCGAAGTGTCCGAGTAATTTCTCGGCCCCTCCACAAAAGATAAGATAGGCAAAGTGACATAGGCGCATATGTATTCAATAGGGTGTCAATCCCATCCATACCTCTTGGACTTTACAAGAGTCAATCAAGTATTGCTGATAAAATATCACTTTCTCTAAGGCCTCTTGTCGTGATGCAGACCACTACTAGACAATATGCTTTTAAAATTCAACTGCAGTGACATCCAGCTGTTAGCAGCTATCTTGCAAAGAGCATCGTTCTACCTAATGCGAGGGAAAACTCCAAATTGGAGGCCATTGCATATGATAAAGACTTATGGGACGTATAATCTGATCGACTTAAACTCAAACAGGGTTAACAGGTTAGCAAGTACATAAGTATTTGCCAAATTAAACGAGCACTTGTAATGAGTCTGACTGTCGTCAGACAGTAATTGGTTGAATGATAAAACATGAATGATGTAAAGGTATTCATTATTTGGGCGTTAATTGTTATTAGAGTGTGGGAAATTCGATACAGGGCTGGGAACTGCAGACAATGTAACAGATGGTTTCAAGGGAATTGTAATCAATATTGGAGTTTATGAGGGTCGTTAGAGGCTGTAAAGTTTTCGAAGTAATTACACTACACATCACTTATTTCTTCATACTGTTGTGAGCGAGAGTTTTTAAAACTACGAGTAAGTCAGCTACCGTTCCTTTTAAAAATAAGATAATTTTATAAATCGTTTTGAGAATACTTTTACTATGCGTACAGCAAAGGAATGGAAATCCCTGTCGGAGTCTGTATTACCTGATATCTACAACCTGGGAGTCTTTAAATCAAGAGTGAATAGTTTTCTTCTAGGCAAGCGTGCTTTATCGTTGACCACATCATCCCTTACCCGTCAGCCACCCTAGCCAAGTTACAAACGTTTCGTATCGAATCTCTTTCTACAATCGTTAACGCTTTCTATTTGTATGGTCTGGCCATGTGACTTAACGTTCAGATGTGTCATTCCCATACATTGATTCGTTTTATACTAGCTTTATCGATTGAAGATTGTCAACTTGGCTACAGGTGGGTCAAGCGCAAGTCTATCAATAATAGAAAATAAAATAAAAACATTAATCAAAAGAAGCAAGGCACCGTATATATAAGCAGGCCAAAATAATAAAATATCATGGATAAAAAATCTCCCAAATGTATCTAATAGAGCATAGAGCTGCCCCGAAGTAAATTAACCAGAGACAGCGTTAATAACAAACAACATTGATAATGCAATATCGACAAAGCATAGAGACAAAAATGAGAATGAAAACAAAGCTTGACAACATGAAAGTAACAATACCATTTACCGCAAACCACACTTATCACTAGGCCTTACCATCGGGTTACTTAATACAAAATTAATGTATTTAACTACTTAGATAACTAATGAAAGCGTAACTATCGGTTATCGATCGAAACCCAAAGCGAAAGGAAAGAGGCGATGAAAGGAGAAACACCATGATGCCATGATTATATCTTATTTATCATTGTTATGTGGTACCAACTGCGATGGGTAAAAAGAGTAAATGATGATTCGTTTATATCTGAAGAATCTCAATTAATTACGGAGAAAAATAAAACGAAAAATATTTTTTTATAGTTAGGCCCATTGTGTGGTTGAATATAAACTCTATGCCTATAATACAAAGCTGAATAGTTGTTATTTTAAACAACGCTAAATTGTTTCTAGTTGATTAACAAGAAAAACTAGATGAAGTACTTGTTAGAAGTATGTTAATAGCAGCCATTTATGCGGAATGCTCTATATTACTAAGTAATATTATAATCAAAACCAATACTATATGGAGGTAAAATGTTTGTTGATTTTTTTGTCTCTAGAGGTACTTATCCAACTACGAGAAAAATTCACTGTTAGAATGCCAGGTAATTTGCCTGTTTTTATCCTAGAAAGATGCAACTGGAACCAGGCGGTTCCAGCGGCATATCCAGTGGACATTGTTCACAGCAACGAAGGCACAAAAAAATATTTACAATAGAATATAATAATGTAGGACATTTTTGGGACAATCCCATCGCACTATTCCCAAACCACTGTAACTCCTGAAAGCCAGAATCAACAGTTCAGTGGCGAGCACCAGAAAAGTGCCGAGGCAATGAAGCTCGAATAATAATAATGTAGGATAAGTAGTACAAAACTTTTACTAGATGAAAGTTGAAACAATTTACAAAACTACAAAAAAACCCAACAACATTTCTCACTAAATTCACATCAAAACCAATGCATGATGTCATCGAATGTAATATTTAATTGATACCCTTACATTAACCGTGGCCTTTTTAACAATATTTCCGACATGTGTCGACTCTTACATAACGAGTAATTAGCCTCGATGTTATTGGAGCATAATTTAATTACTAATATCAGCAATAATTCGAGTATGTCTATTGATCTACGTGCCTGACCCTCGCAGTCAAAATTAGGAAGCTTTTAAAGCCCATCGTGCAGTCTTAATATTGCGTTATTCAAATTAATGTTTTATGAATCACTTCCTATATCATTATATGCTCTTATTCTAGCGCTTATGATTACGATTATGTCTAGTAAAAGGATAATTTGCACTTATTCAACATTCCTAAACTGCAATGTGCTTCGATTTTCGCTTTTAAATGTGGCGGTTGCAATGCCTAATTCAGTTTTTGCTAACATATGAAAAGCTTAAACCTTGGTGTTTATTTTACTTTTAGGCCTTATTTGTAGCTGGATATAAGTGGCTATAATGCTTATTAGACTATCTTATGATAAAAGTCACTACCAATATTTATCATCGCCATAAAACCGATTCTTTGGCCCATGTCCACCAGTCCCTCTAACCAAGTTACAAACGTTTTGTATTGAATCTTTTCTACAATCGTTAACGCCTTCTATTTGTATGGTCTGACCACGTCACTTATCGTTCAGATGTGTCATACCCATATATTGATTCGTTTTCTACTACCGTTATCGATTGTAGATTGTCAACTTCAAAAAAAAAAAAAAAAAAACTTGGCTACAGTTTTAACTAACGATGAAAATGAGGCTGAAATCACATATCCACAAAAACTTAAGTCATTCAGACCTTTGGGTCTTGCAATATAATATTCTCAGAATATAACTGTCTCTTCAAATATAGGACTTCATTTTTGGTTTCCACTATCACGTGCAAGAGAATACTCAGACGTAGTTGGCTTTCCTGAACTTTACGTGCCGACAATTGGCAAAATTTTAAGAAAATATCTTGCCCGGTTCGGCATAACCTTTGCGCGACTGATCCAAAAGTATGCATGTAATCAGTCAAGTTTTCAACTTAATGAGGATCCGATTACGGTGAAGGGTAATTATTTAATTATATGTACAAGGAGTTAAATTAACTTTAATATATTTATATTATATCGTATTATACGTGGGACACTCAGAAAGTTTTGCGAAACTAAAAAAAATTGTTCTATACGTGCATATATTTTTATTAAATCTTTTCAAAGTACTTTCCACCAGCCTCTATACAAAGATTCATGCGCCTAAACCAGTTTTCAAAACACTTTTTCCAGTCCGCCGCAGACACCTCGTTTACAGCCTGCTCGAACGCAGCCAGCGCATCTTCCGGCGACGAAAATTGTATCCCTTTGAGCTGATTTTTTATTTTTGGGAATAAAAAGAAGTCACACGGTGCTAGATCAGGGCTGTAAGGAGGGTAACCCAGGAGTTTGACTGGCGTGCTGTCCAGGAAGTCCCTCGTTTTGAGTGCGGTGTGCGCAGGTGCATTGTCGTGGTGGAGCAGTAGCCCGCGGAGCCCTGTGTTTGGTCGCTTGTTGCTTATAACAGAGAAAATTTCTGGCAAACATTTGGTAGTATACCATTCGGCATTAATGCTTCTTTGATCCCGTAAGGGAATTGATACCAAGTGGCCAGTCAAATTAAAAAAGCTAGCGATCAAAATCTTACCCCCGCTTCTAGATCGCTTCACTTTGGTAGGCGTTGGCTCATTTTGAAACACCCAAACAGTCGACTGGCGCTTGGTTTCTGGGTCGTATTGATAAATCCAGGACTCATCACCTGTAACGATGTCGTAAACACGCCGAGACGAGCCTGCTTCAAATTTGTTAAGCATATCACGGCACCATTCCACCCGGGCCTGCTTCTGAGCATCGGTGAGGTTGTGCGGCACCCAGCGTGATACTATCCTCCTCACGCGAAGATGGCTGTGTAGAATCTCGTGAACGCTTCCCGATCCAATCTTCAATATGTGTTGAATCTCCTGATATGTAATTCGCCTATTGTCTTGGATTAAATTTTTCACTGCTAGCACGTTTTCTTCGGTAACAGCCGTCAAAGGGCGACCGCTTCTTTCGTCATCCCCCAAAGTTGGTCGACCGCGCTTGAATTCGTTATACCAACGATACACGGTTGCCTTGGAAGGGCCTTCATCCATGAATGCCATTTGAAGTCTATCGTACGATTCATCCGGTTTCAGGCGACACTTGAAATCGTATAAAATCATAGCTCTAAAATGTTCCCGGCGCAGATCCATATTTCAGTGAGACACAATACTTTGAATTAACTCGCAAAAAATGTGGAGGGAAATTTTGAAATTGGAACTTACTTATTTTTACTTATAAATAATCATATTTTCGAAAAACATTATAACTGGCCAGTCTCCCATATATAAAAACTTTTTTTCGCAATACTTTCTGAGGGGCCTGGTATTATGCCGTATCTTTCCTCGTAATAGGTCCTTTTGCGATCTCGAATTTGCAATCGGTCACCGTAATTTTAATCAGCTGTTGCATTATGAGGAACCCTCCCGGTAATGAATCATCGTCAAAGTCAATTTCTCATATAGGGATGCCCGCTTCAGTGATCTTGACTTTGTTCGGTCTAGTGCACTAACATCCTTCAGATTATTGACTCTCATATCAGGTTTCATGACTTCCTGGCATCCTGCACGTCTTTTATCTGTTAGCGTTCTGTTTATTAAATCGTGTGTAGCGCCTTCTGCTGTTATAGTTTTGTTTGAACATTATTCATAATATTTTAGTCTAGACTTAGGCTACGCATAGAGCTTTAGAAAAAGATTGTGACGTAGATAATGAGTGACATTCCTATCCTCCTTCTCCTTTCTATTCCTAGAAAAAGCGAAATTCTATCAAAGTCCAAAATTATATGGAATTTACCACCTGCCATTTTGGTAGAGCAGTTAATGTCAACAATATACATTTTGTACTTTTAAGAATCGTAATTTCTGATAGAATGGCACATAATCACATTGTCTAGGGTTAGGACTATAAGGCAACAGAAAGTTATTATATTTCTGGGTTAGTCTGTCACTATATTTTATTATGAACCAGCAACCACATCCGGCTCGAAGGACCAAAAATGTTAGTTGCTTTATATGGACTGTATGTGATGTAGGCTGGTAATTGATGCAATTTGCTTGTTTTATTAATATTTTACTGAAACTCACATGAAAACGTGTCGGACCTCGACCAGAGGTTATAGAGAAGCGAGCGAGCTTTGTGTTGCTATCACAAAGGCCGACGTTTCTAAAACTCTATTTGAGAGTAAAATAGAGACGACACTCTACAAAGCCAAACTTTATCTAAAACCCGATGAGCCATATTTTCGTCATTCATAACACCGATGCACCGATACAGACTGCAGATGCAAGTGACAGCCTACCGTCCGAGATCGCGTACGTGAGAACGCACTCGGCGCTATGACGTCATCGCTCCCGTCAACAAACTGCGAGCTTCGAGGTTTAAGGTGATGTTTCCGCGCAAGGAGAAATGTGACGAGGGAATTGATATCCTATCTGTTAACTCGGTTAAAAAAAAAGTTTGGAAAAGTAGTAAAACATCGGCAGTTTTATTCATAAAAAAAACTCTGAACTGCACCTAGGACAATAACGATAATTAGAGACCAATCTGTGAAAAAAATCCTAGTTAAGTAGGAGAAGTTCTTGTGAGTGTAAAACAATGCTATGGGGTATATTCCAATACCGTTAACTTTCTCTTTTTCCGTATTTTACCCAAAAAAGATAATATTGCTGTCAAAACATGAAAACTTACCAGAAAACTTTAATTTGAATGACAAACGGCTCTCTTGAGCATAAAAATATAATTTGACTAAAAATTTGACCTAAGTAGGTACTATACGCACAGATTTTGCACAAAACATATAATATACTCAAAAAAAATATTATTTTGGCTCATATCTCGAAAATGAATGATCATTAGCGAATCTTATGTACGATTTTTTGTGCTCAATTGAATAAGTAATAAACTTGCTCCGAGCACAAATTGCTGTAAAATCAAAACTTTACAAGAATTAACTTCAAGTCGATTTGTTTTCAGCAAATGTATTTATTTCCTGGGCTATATTCAGAATTTTGCTAAACAGTTGTTGTTAGACAATATTCAATGACTGGGTTTTTAAATTAAGAATACGTTCGTTAGCAAGATAGAGAACAGAATATATATTCAAATTCGATTTTTAAGGAAGGAATTAAAAAAGAATGCCTGTCAGTGAACACAATAAACGGACGTTAAAATAATGCATATTCAAATTAGAAATGACTAACATTAAATCTAAAAAAACGATACACGAATACGTCCAGCAGATTGTCCGATTCTGTCGCGTGTACGACGCGCGACGCCACCTTAAGAGCAGAATAAATTCGAATTTTAAATTCTGCGGATTGTATGCGAATTCTCTCACTGAAATGTGTACCTTTGTGAGCAGTAAACAGAGTACTAAATTGTATCGCAGTCTTAAAAACGCTGTACAACCAGTTTCCACGTAATGCTGGTAATACCAAGAGCACCGTCTGCTCCGTGCTCCACATACAAGAGTAATTTCACTGAAACTTGCGTAAGGTCAAGTCGGCCATATCACTTGACAGGTCAATCAAGTTATTTTGGTATATGGTAACACCAATGTTTACTAAGGTTCTCGAGAACTTCGAAATCGCGTGTGAATTGCATAAGGTGGTGTAATAAATTGTAATGTTGCCGACAGGGTGAGATGTATTGTAACTTGTTTTATTGTATTGTATTGTGAATTTTGGTAGAGAGAAATTCCTTGGATGACCTACTTTATAATTTACACCTCGGTCTTCGGGTAATAAAGTGATAATGATAATGCTTCTGCAAATATGTGCGTGCGTATGGGTATAAAGATGTATTAATAAGTAAGGTAGCACATATCCCTCATATATATGTTTTTGTATTTGCAAGTGCTTATACCATCTAGCTAAGAGGACACAAATCCCTTATCATAGAGCTAAATGTATTCCAAATATAAAAAAGGACTTACGACATGGACTTTTAGAAGACTATTTTAACAATTTATTAAAGATTTGCGAGGTATTTCATAATGTTAAAGGCTACTGCCATTCAATTTTTATTTGATCCCGAACAGTCATCTGATAATTGAACAATGATCGATAGTTCTACTTTGTCGCTTAAGAAAACGAACATGACTTAGTAATCTTAAACAATTCATAAACAGGTACCCTGACAATGATATCATGTCATCTACCGTTTATTATTTAATACTAGTACGTAATATCAACCGTGGGAACGGACATAATCTAATAGATTTAGTTATGGCCGCACCTAATGTGGACCTGTGTCAAAACCCTTTTAAGTTTCCGCTCGAACAGCTTGTGGTCTATGGATTTTTCATAATGAGAACGTGTTCGCGCCTTTTCGGGTCGTAGACTAGACATTGCCAATTTTCAGTTCAAATATAGAATTCAGTTTTTTTGTCACCGATTTTTTTAAGGTGAAGCAGAGAATTTTAATTTGTTACCTACGTACTACTTTTATTACGAAACTGATTTCTAAATTGTACATATTGAGATTTTTATTCTTTTTACTTACATCCACAAATAACAAGCAAAATTTTCTCTACTTTTATCAATCGAATAAACTTTAAAACCCTAAACACGAAGAAAACTCATCCTGAGGATATCGGATCTTCACATAAAGCATGGTCCACTTCCCAAACCGTAGTTAACATGTCCGTCAATTAGCATATGATTACGACACAATGCGCTCGTGGTACCAGCTCAATTAGTGCTGCCCGTACACTTTCCACGCCAATAGGATACCTACTTCTAACAAAAGAATACATTGAGCTCATCAGTATGGGCGAGACGAGTCGGAAGCGTTATTTCGAGTCGGTAAAAAGTAATTAGCTTTATGTAATACTTAAACGTTTCCGCACGTGGGCAGACTTGTTAATGAAAATGTATTATTGAGGCAGAAAACTGTACAGAAATATTTCTTACCTTATCAACCTCGGATACTCTCAGTATAATTTTCAGTCGGGGGTTGCTCTTCCTGTAGTCCTTCAGTAAAGCGTCGAGCTTGTCTCCTCTCGCGTCGCCCGCGTAAATGAGATGTGTGCACTCGGAAAATCCGTCGCTAGCGCGCGCGCTTTCCACGTAACAGACGAGGCGGGCGGCGCCGGCGCCCGCGCTATCCGCGCCTGAGAACACCGCGGCCGCGGCGGCCAGTACGAACCAGAACCACATCATTAAAAAAAATCAAACTGTCATTCCGAACGCGTCGTATTTTGAAAATTCGAATAGTTTGGGAGCGCGTTGGTCGTATCGTTAGCACAGTACGAGTGGCGGAGTGGCGCGGGCCGGCCGCACTCATAGGCGCCCCCGCCCTGCCGGTGGTGGTCGGCGCAAGGTCGCGCGCTCTCCGACGCCGTCGCCGGGACCGCCGCCGCACCGGCCGCGACCACAGAAATGCTATTACATTCTTCCATTTCATTCGTCACCGGTATGCCGCCGAGCCGTCGTGTGTCACTTACATTGACTGATGGAGGCTGAACTTAAGAGGCTGTCAGAACAATGAATAAATCTTCTCGTTGCACGCTGTCAGCTACTTTGACATTGCTACTTTGTGATAAGAGATATTAATGGCTTTTAAATATTTAATTGTTTAAATGCTACTACAAAACTCATTATTCTCACGTGCGAGTAAATAATAAACTATTAACAATGGAGATCATGCAAAAGTAATTATAATTATGTACTCAACATATAGGTACATCTACTCCTACTTAATTAGATGCAGCTTCTAAACAAAGGAAAATTATGTCACTGTCATATTGTTATCTACGGTGTAGACTACAACATAGTTTCTTTGCAAACTTGAAACGGATGAATCATGAGTTAAAACAATACTAGTCTACCTAAGTATAATATATTTCCAATTGAAGCGGAACTACTGGCAAGAAAATTCGTCATGAAAATAGCAAGGAAAACTTTTCAGGAAACCTCGTTGGCGATCCCAATTGTTCATGTGATGTTAGATAAGTGTGTACCGATGTATTTTATTCTAACTATTTAGATACTTCGTAGCTAAAAATAATCTTATTGCAGGAATATGCAGAATGCAGTAGGTAGCAATTGAGTAAGTCGCAAGGTGTTTTTTTTTTTTTTTTGTATATTATAGGCTCGCGCTTGACCACTATCTCACCTGATGGTAAGCGATGATGTGGTCGACGGTGAAGCACGCTTGTCTAGAAGTAACCTGTTCACTCTTGACTTAAAGACTCCTAGATTGTAGCTATCGGGAAACACAGACTCCGGCAGGGAATTCCACTCCTTAGCTGTACGCATAATGAAAGTATTTCCAAAACGTTTAGTGCGTATGGGTGGTATTTCTACCATGTAGCGATGGCGCATCGCCGTACGTCTTGTAGTCCGATGATGAAACGGGCTTGGTGGAAATAGATCATGCAATTCCATCGCACACTCCCCGAAATGCAACCGATAAAAGACCGACAAGCTGGCTACTCGGCGACGATGTTCAAGGCTCTGGAGCTTTGACTTAACCAGTGCCTCATCGCCGATGAGCCTTTTGGCCCGCTTTTCGATCGACTCTAGTGCATCAAGCTGGTATTTGGCGGATCCGTCCCAGAGATGAGAACAGTACTCCATGCATGATCGAACTTGCGCTTGATACAAGCTGAGCAGCTGTTCTGGCGTGAAGTACCTTCTAACCTTTGCAAGGATCCCCAGCTTTTTGGCAGCCAGCTGAGCCTTTGCCTCAATGTATGGGCCAAAATTAAGAGTCGATGTCAACGTAACGCCAAGAAGCTCAAGATGGTCAGTTATTGGCACGGTCACATCTCGGAAAGTTGGAGCCGGTTGAAATTGGCTCTTTTTAGCGGAAAAAAGACACGCCTGGGTTTTGGCAGCATTAAACCTGACCAGATTGGCATCGCCCCATTCGGAGACTGCCTGCAAGGACAGGTTCAAGCGCTCCACCATGGCCTCCCGCAGAGATTTCTTATTCCTTGCCTACAATTTTAAATTTTCTTAATCTATTTACTGAAACGAGAGCTTATTAGATGAATAATGATAAAGTATTTTAATTAAAAGCCTTCATTTAAAACAGACGAAACAAAAACGCTTCGATTATTATGAATAATAAGTTAAGTAGGTACGATCGGAACAGTCATTTACCATAGTTAATTACATACATAAATTACAATAGATTCACGGAAAACAAAATACATGTGGATCTATTGTGTTGGTATGTCGTGTTTCCGTATTACTTGGGAACAACCGCGCCGGTTTTCGTACGATCTTCGTCATGCATTGTTTTAAATAAGGTACGTTTTGTATCTTCGTCGGTATCTCACATGAAATCTAACCTAACATTAAGTTATTGTAATAATTTTTAAACTACACTAATTAAATTCACCGGTCAAGCGTGAGACGGATTTCTGTAAACTTGTTTAAATGCGTGATGACTTCACTTTCCACCTTATCTGGATTCTGGACCTCTGCACTACCAGTAGCATCAAGCTGCTTTCCAGAGATAAAGCTGAAGTATCTCATGGTGTCTGTAAAACTGCCACCCATTCCCTTTTTACCCGACTGCCGAAGGAGGGTAATGTGTTTATCAGTCTATGTATGTATGTTTGTTCCTATGTGGCGTTCCAGAAACCAAACGCGTTGGTCGATTTTGATGATTAGTACGTCAATCGATTCGTCTTAACCTTGCGAGTTTTTTCTGGCTACATTAAAATTGGAAAATAGAAAAATGGCGGTGACCTAATTTTTTTTCTTGATCCATCGTGTGGGGTATCAAAATAAAGGGTTTTAAGAGGTGATTTCAAAAATATATTACACTTATTTAAAACTTAACTTTTGGTGACGATACTTCTCTAGAATAGCCTTTTAAGATTCATGTTTAGAAATGTCACATTTTGTTATTTATTTCGCCCCAAAACTAATAGATGGCGCTGTAAATTTTTAGGATTTTTTCTGCGATTTCATGACCCTTTGTATATAGCAAAAATATTTTCTACTCGCTCTAAGCACGGCGTTTTCTTGGTGCAAACCATAAATGCCGTAAAAGCTATACTTTTTGGGTATTTCACAACTTCATTCACAAAAAGCTGTACCTACTGGTTTAGCTAAGACAGCAAAAAGTGCTCTAGTATGAGTAATATAAAATGTAGTCTAGTTTAAATTTATGTTTGATTAATCGATCGGATATTACATAGGATATCATAAAAAGCTCGTTAAAGCTGCTGCAATTTATGTCGTACATTAAATAAATCTTGTAAATAAACTGTGAGTCAGTTAGCCAGTTTTTGCTAACGTTTTCTTGTCTTGTGTTTTTTTTTTATATTTTCATCACTATCAGTTGTGTTTTCAGTACTTTCATCCATTTTAGGCAACCATTGATACGAATAGAAAAGTTAATTTCCAATCGGCGAAAATGACGTACTTTCATCCCGTTAGTGCGTTTGTCCACCGCTACCGTCACCGGGACGTCAACGAGAACGTGATGACGAACTAATGTAGCGACACATACATTTATTAAAGCAGCTTGTCCACCGCAAGCCCGTCACCTGAGCGCTGACATCCCAGCCGCCGTCAAATCGAATAAATCGGCGTGAAGAGCTTGGCCAGGAATTATGACGGGCCAAGTTCTAGCCGACGCCGGTTTTTGTTCTCAAGATAAAGTACTTTGTATACCACCGATATCGTTGCGGTGGACAAACTATCGCCGTCACGTCAGTCACCGTAATCTTGGGCAGAAAAAAACTCTTTCTCGTTGACGTCCCTGTGACGGCGGCGGTAGATCAACGCTCTTAGTCGACAAGTTAACAAAAAAAAACTTCTTTGCAGAGTGCAAAGAAGTTTCACTTTCACAACTCTTATTGGCACTTCTTGCAAATGTTATTCAAAATATCATAAAGTTACAGGGGGGTAACCACAAGCTCTTAGAGTAAGGTTATTTTGAGATCGAGTAAGTGACAGATGTATACAAGTCAGATACATCTGTCCCTTACTCGATCTCAAAATAACCTTACTCTAAGAGCTTGTGGTCACCCCCCAGGTCATCACGTTCCCGTTGACGTTCCGGTGACGGCGGTGGTGGAATTAGAATGTCCATAGCAGTCTGTCAGTGAATGACAAAATTTAAGATTTTGACTATGTACGGTAAAGTTATTGTACATACAAAAAACAGATAAACATCAAAACATGACGTTCTTCAATTTACAAAAGGAACTCCCAACAACATCGGTTCCGCTCCGAGATCAATCAGTAACCCTGACATTACCTGACGCAGACAGTCATGCGATAATGTTCCACAATAACTCACATACTTCACTAAACTATTAAGTCATACTATGTGATCTAAATTGTTGCAAAAAACGAACAGGATATATTTATTAAAGTTATCTCTGTGATATTACCGCGACGAGGTAAATGAGGTTTTTGAAATACGAGCGATTTATTTGCAGTGAGTTTTTGAGTCAAGTGGAAGACGCAGGGTTGGATGTGCCCCAATAGATGTAGCGATGCTTGGGAATAGTTATTTATGCTACAAGTGCGGCAGGTAGGTGATTTCCGATGAGTGGCATTTTTATTCACGAGCGAGCGAAGCGAGTGAGTGGATAAATCGACACGAGTCGGAAATCATCTTACGTACGTGTATCATACAACATTTTACTATGCATTGTGCGAGGAAATAAAAAAATATATAAATTAATAAAATGGCGGGCTTATTTAAGCGCGCTCAGCATATCCATCCACAGATTATCTAATAGTTCCTCGGGCATATCTACTGCGCATGTGCAATAGCTGTCACATCGTAACGCAATAAGGCACTAGCAAAATATACGTTCTGCCAAACATATTTAATAAATATTTAAAATTAATTTATTGATCAAAATCTACATCTAGAGTAATTAAAAACGCCTAAAATGAAGTATTAGTTTTATTTTACCTTTTATATGAATGATAATCTGTACATAACTAATTTTTAAAACTTTTCTCAAATAATAAAAACTCTATGCGTCGGGCTGACGTTGGAGTTAAAAATTAAAAAAGTACAGGAAAGTAAAAAGCACTAGTGAAAAAAAGTGACACTTTCCGCACAGTTTGGCTGCTTGGAAAACCGCTCTTTTCGAGGACATGCATTGTAAAGGTCTTTGGAGGTATACGGAATAGGGTGGAAAGCCCGCAAACCTTCGTTGAAAAGGGAGAACCCTCCGACCAGACGGGTGTTGTGTCTGGTCCGAGCAACTGCCCAGCGGTTGTCGGACTGATTTGAACACATACAATGTGTTCAAATCGCGCCGAAACTTTACTTGCGTGATGCAGGATTTGTGTGACGTCATGTCATTAGTTCAACAGTGAATGTCTTTGCCAAATCCTTCTCTAATCTTTCATGTGTATAGGACGTGGATCCACGCGAGATATAATGACTTTTCTATTGTTTCGCTAGACTACATTATACACTTTGAGGGTGTAGAGCTTAGAGTTTGACAAATACTCAACTTCAAATTCTTAATTTAGAAATCGGGGTTGTTATGGAGCGTACCTATCTGGTATTTTTACCCGACTACCCGACGGTTATGATTTCAGCAGTCTATATATGTATGTATGTTTATATTTACGTATGTTCCTCCGTAGCGTCTAAACTACTCATCCGATTTTGATGGATTTGAAAAACTGAAAGTTTTTGAACGAGGCTCGCGGGTAGTCAGTGCCTAGTAAAAAAGGTACGTTGACTATTATTAATCTAAAAATATCTAAATGATTGCGTATCCTGAGCAGAACTTCTTAAAAACTAATTAATTGATTTCGTTACCTTAATATTCGGGGTTATTGGTGAGTGTATACGACAAGAGCTTCATAATATTACAACAATGGATGTAGAAACCCGAAATGCCTTTGTCGCCGACATTTACATAAAAAGAAAACGAAAGTATCTACCAAAGAAGTGGCAAGCACCAATGTAACACAAACTGTGAAATTGTCATCCAAATCAATCCAAATCAATCAAGCGATGTGCTTTGAAAATTGTACGTTCACCAATTGTTTTAATAATTAAACGATATAAGCTACTGCGGCCCCACCGCCTCCACCATCAGACGGTGGCGACCCCGTCCAGGCCGCGGAAGGTAGGGAGAGCGGTGCACCGCAATACCAGCACTCCTCTCCAGCCGCGGCCTACAACCTTCAGCCGCGATATCGTATGGGTATGGGCAGCCCAATAAGACATCGCGGCCCACCTCAGATGCGATGTCGCCCAGGCAGCATCGCAACCTACAATTTGGCCGCTACGTCGTCGGCTTATCGACGAAAGCCCTGAAGACCGGCCCCTCCTCGGGTTCCTCTTCGCTTCACCGTGGGTAACCAAGCCACGGTTACTGAGCCCCCCCCAGCCGCGACAACGCGGGATTCCACTGCGGGAGGGGGAGCAAGCCTATTGTAATCAATCCGGCACATATCCAGACACCGAACTGCTACTGACAAATTCCAGATGGAAAAACCCAATAACACTTTGTATGACCCGGGAATTGAACCCAGGACCTCCAACGAGGCTCCTTTATATTTCCTGACACGATATATTGTGCAAATACCGCGATCCAACCAGTACCATAGCTTTAGAACGGCTGAACCTCAAACATAGCTAAGAACACTCCCGATAATGTCACCTTCTAAACAAAAAAAAACTAAATCAAAATCGGGTCATCCGTTTAGGAGCTATGATGCCACAGACAGATACACAAACACATGTACTAACATACATCAAACTTATAACACCGTATTTTTTCGGGCTTAAAAAAAGTGTTAGGAAATCTAGTACTTTCGATGTTGACAGTACTACTACTAACAAAGTACCTTTGTATTCATGGCAGGCAACAAAACCCTTTTTATTACAAGACATTAACCAATAATAAAGCAATATATGTCTCCTTCGAACCAGCACAGAAATAAAATAAATAAGTAGGTAGACCACATGTTGCGAGGTAGCACGTAGGTCCAGCTACTCTGACGTTTTGGCACTCTGCCATCAGACAATACATGATGGTAATACTTGACCACTTTGTAACTTATGTATGCCTTACTAAAATCAATCAACCTCATGGTTGATAGAGCGATGATCTTTGCTAAGCAGCTGGCATAATATGTAGGGAAGCTTAGGCACTTGACCGCCCCGACGTGAAGTGCGACGCGCGGGGAGCGTCTACCGCCCCAGAAATTCGAGCGGTTTTTGCCGCGCATGTACCCCGCACCATCGCTAACAAAAATCTCATTATCTAGGTAACTACTACAGCTACACCAAAATAAAAAATACGTGTGCCTAGCTGAAACTATGCGGAATCGACATATGTGAAAACTAAATTACAAAAACTAGTTCTCAGTATGTAAAAAAAAAAGAGAAATTCGAGCGGTTTTTGCCGCGCATGGACCCCGCACCATCGCTAACAAAAATATAATTATCTAGGTAACTAGATCAGCTACACCAAAATAAAAAATACGTGTGCCTAGCTGAAACTATACGGAATCGACATATGTGAAAACTAAATTACAAAAACTAGTTCTCAGTATGTAAAAAAAATGTAAACTACAACAACACAACAACAGTAAAATATTTGTATTAACAAGTTTTTACCATTCATTCAAGTACCAATGTCACTTTTTCAAATGCATATGTCATGTACTTTCTAAGTTTATCTTAGATATCACAGGCAACGGTGAAGGAAAACATCGTGAGGAAACCTGGACTTATAATATTGATGTAAGTCTCTGAAATAGCTAAGTTGGGTGGGGGGTTCCCAGACGCAGCTTAATTAACTCTGACACCAGACGTGGTATCACCTCACACGAAAAGAAGAAGCCCGTGAAAATTAGGTGATCTGAATATGAAGTGAGCTGTCAATCCGTCCAATCAAAGAGAGTTCACATAAAGCTCACTGTCCTAAGTGTTCACGGTGAGACGTTTACAGAGGGCTAGTGTGAGTTTTTCCTGACGCTCATTCGCGTTAACGTAAACGTAAATTTGTATTGAAGAACTGATTATGCGCCGTCTGGGAGGTAAGGAGAATGCTCTTTTTTTTTGTATACAAATTGATATAAGAGATCGTTTACGTTATCACGAGTGCGTTAAAAAACTCGACACAGAATAAACCAGCGGCAATTGGAACAGGTGCGGATCCAGTGTATAATTTGCGAGTTAAAACTCAGTTTGGTCGAGGCAGTTTGGGAGGGCAATGGAGATGTTTCCTGGATAGAAAATGATAATTCTATTTAGTCTGTCAGTGAGATTATCAAATAATATTGGATTCGTATTTTTTGCTTTACCAAATCAATAAAAAAATACAAAGTTAAAGCGCATCAAAATTCAGAAGTGAGGGCTTGTGACGTCACTAAGGCAGTATAAAGTGTACTAGCGGCGTGACGTACCACGATATTAAAACGCATTATATCGTCGTCAATTTATGTATACGTGTCAAAAGAAAAAATATGTGTCCAATATTTTTATTAATCTACCTGACGGACAAAAAACTAATTTACAGTAAATTACCCTATTGCCCCCGAAGCCCTCTCCCCGCCATGTATCCGCGCCTGAATTGGAAAGACCCATGCCCTGTGTAGGTTAGCAACTGACAGAGCTGTGAAAAATATGGAGAAAATGGACTTCGATATGATATGATGGATCAATTTATTAATTAATTGAAATGTTTGGTAACGGCATATGATTGAACCTACCTCGTAAACAGGAAAAACCATAAGTCAAGACAGTCTATTTAGACTTTGTTAACATGATGCGGAAGAAATTCTGCTGATACTTAGATCTTTAATAGGCTTGATTATACCTAATTGAATGCCTAAATAAACATTAATTTGCTAAAACAATAGGCTGTCTTAATTGTAAACCACTCAGTACAAGGATCTCAATCATAGCAGATAGCTGATTACGTAGACCTAGAAAATATTAAATCCGGAAGTTCCTTACTTCAATGAGTCATTAAAATATTTGATTGATCATTTAAAATAATAGTTAAATTAACAAACAAGCTTGGCACCTGCCATTTTATTTGACATTGCATTACCTACTTAAGATTTTATGAGTGGTTTGCAACCACTTGGTAGGGTTCCGTACCATTATCGCAAAAACGGCAAAAAAAACACGTTTTTTGTATTTGTTTTTAGTGTTTGTTGTTAAGCGGCAACAGAAATATATCATCTGTGAAAATTTCAACTGTCTAGCTATCACGGTTCATGAGATACAGCCTCGTGACAGACAGACGGACAGACAGACAGACAGACGGATCGCGGAGTCTTAGTAATAGGGTCCCGTTTTTACGTCATTTGGGTACGGAACCCTAAAAACAGCTCAGGAAAATAGAGACCTGGGTAATGGACGTTATAATATTTGGGTGTAATCTCACCGCTCAGGGTTTATCCAGTCGTCCTTCTTTGTCCAGGCAATCTCCCTTTGGAATGCGCTACCTCAGGACTTCAAGATGGCAACCAGTCGGTTTTCTTTCAAATTGAAGCACATTCGCAAGAAGTTTGCAGAATCATCACAAAATTGATTTGTTTGTTTCGGTTTCGGTTTCTTTAAAACATTGTTTATATCTATGTATGTATCTAAGTATATATTTATTCTTCTTTTTTGTTCGTATATATATTATTTTCTCTATTCATCCTATCGTATCATTTAGTTGCACCTGCCTTGTTTTATCTCTGCATCACCCTAAGGTTGACTGGTAGAAAATGCCTAAGGCATTGATAAATGATAAATAAATGATAAATGATTTTATTTCTGTAAGTTGGTTTGTACAAACTCTTTTACATGTCGATCATATTTTTTAAAACTAGATGAGGTTGGCGTTTCCTATCTGACTACTCTGAGAAGAAAGGCCGAAACAAACTCAGAGGTCACAGTCTCTTTTAAAGTCCTGACAAAATCTTGGTTATATCATGTGAAGACCATGTAGACAGATGTCGGAAATGGTCTTTTGAGGAAAGAACCAGCCAGATTGAGTGGACCTGTCCAGTCAGTGCACGCATTTGTCAATAACCGAGCAACTCAACTCAGAATTTAAGGAGCTCAACGATTCGACGAACAAATACCAAAGAAAGGACATTCGGGTAGGCCGCATAAACTACTCAAACTGCCAGACCATGAGTAAAAACTGGGTCTACCTTTTATAGCAGAACTTTTTATGTCATAATATTATTATGCATAACAACGGATAGCATAAACATCATTTCGCAGAAAATCGTTTGGCATACACTCATTTATCATACATTCAAACTCATAATTTTGTAAGTCAGAATCATCTTTAGGCATAAATTTCATAGCGATAGAACCATCATATCGCAGAAAGTTTACAGTCAGAATCGTCTTTTGGCATAAATTTCATATCCATATTAATTGAAATACTCATCTATCACATTACTGATAATTCATAGTTAAAGTAATTTTGTATTTTTTACCACAGTAAAATATTGAGTTTTAATTCGCTGTATGAAGCATGCAAACATGCAAATAAGCATACATATATACAAACATGCATGCAGCTAGCATGCAGCATGCAAACAAGCATACACAATGCATGCAGCAAGCATGCAGCATTCAAACAAGCATACACCATGCATGCAGCAAGCATGCAGCATTCAAACAAGCATACACCATGCATGCAGCAATCATGCAGCATGCAAACAACCATACACCATGCATGCAGCAAGCATGCAGCATTCAAACAAGCATACACAATGCATGCAGCAAGCATGCAGCATTCAAACAAGCATACACCATGCATGCAGCAAGCATGCAGCATTCAAACAAGCATACACCATGCATGCAGCAATCATGCAGCATGCAAACAACCATACACCATGCATGCAGCAAGCATGCAGCATTCAAACAAGCATGCACCATGCATGCAGCAAGCATGCAACATGCAAGCAAGCATGCAAGTGAGCATGCAGCAGGCATGGTTTCTGTCACGGCTCCGGCGCTGCGGGGCTCCGGCGGTCCCACGCGAGCCTATCGTCGCAGATGGTTTTAACGCTCACCACCCGCTCCTCAACTCGCAGGCCGTCTTGCCCCTCCGCGCCTACGCGGGCTTAAATTACTCTCTAGGGGTAGGGCAGACAAGACTACGTGGAGTCGGTTTTGCAGCGATTCGTTTCTGTCACAAACTTTTATAATACAACATATTGACGTTTTAAGACAGTATATCAATTTTAATTTAAGGTTAAAAATGCTATTTTATAGAAATGCCCAATAAAATTATTCCAAATGAATTTCTGCCATCTTCATAATATGCCAAGTGAATTTATGCCAAATAAAATTCTGCCATCTTAAAAGTAAGCCATTGTAAATTCGGATATAGAAACATTCGGCCAAACAATAGTTATATTAAATAGTTTTTATGCTTTAAGAATATTCGTTTAAAAAAGATTATGCCAAGTGTGTTATGCCAAATAAATTTCGGAGTATCAAGATTCTGCCAGATAGAGGGAACCCGTAAAAACTAACTAAGATAAAATAAAAAAATCCACATAGTCTTCACATTCACAATAATAAAAATAAAATAATATAATACTTTAAAAAGTAAATATTCTTGTCATTACAAGAAAACAAAAAAAAATATCAAAATTAAAAACGAAATTCACGGTGCAAAATATAAAAAATCAAAATTAATTAGAGCAGCTCAATCCCAAGCCTTTTTGTCCTCAACGTAATCTTTAATAGTATAAAACGCTTTCTGGCACAACTTACGTTTAATGAATGATTTGAATTTGCATTAACGTGTGCATGAAGTTTTAATAAATAAATAAAATCAAGAAGCCAACGTATGGATATTTGCAAAACATAAATTAACATCGTACTTCGTAGATACGTTTGGCATGCTAGAGACAAAACTGACAGATCCTATCTGCATGGCCATACTGCAACTATACCGATAGGTATACCCTTCAAACAACGACTTTAATTGGCGAGGAAAATGGATAAGGTGGTAGATTAAAGGTGAAGTGTACTTAGACGCACCACAGGAGCCGCACGCGCCGCACTCATCGTATCCACTTCTGTACATCTTATTATATCACCTTTATTTCGGACGAGCGCCCTCACAAAGACAAAGAGATCTGTAACATCTTCTCACTGAGCCAAAGATAAAGAATCAGTGGCATGGAATATCTGATAGTGATTAACGAAAAGAACTGCAACTTATATATATCAGGAAAATGCCTTGGCGTTTTGGTGACTAATTTGACTATGCCAGCAACGATGAAAAAAGTTCAAACCCCCTTTGGAAATCGTTTCATTGAGAAAAGACCAACTTGCATTAACGTTAAGTAACACGTTATATTTGGATAATATTTTTGTGTTCATCAAAAATCTAAAGGTACATCTAAAATACTGATCGTGCACCAAATATTAGTTGAGCTACGAATAAATTATGTTCAAAGAATCAGTCCAAGAGCGAGCGAAGCGAGCTCGGGAACTTAGGGCACCCCGACACGGACAGGTTAGGTTCGAACGAGATGACGGGAGCTGAAGTGAGCGAGCAAAGCGAGCGAACTCAGCTCCGCGTGTTAGGTTACTTTTGACCCTGCAGACAGAAACAGGAGCCCCGCGCAGCGGGGCTACGTCGACTTATATGAACATATTTTGGTGCACATTCAGTATATTTGGTGGAACACAGGCAAAATTAGGTAAATGAAATGGGAATAAATTGAAGTACTTTTAAATACCATCCGTTATATTTTACCTTTGCTGCAAAAAAAAACGAAACACGTAGGTTTTTCGACGGCTCACACACCCAAGCAGAAATTTTGGTAACACAGACCCACATAATTTAAAACATCGTAAAATATACGCCAGGTAAGCCCTTGAATAATGATCCCCTTTTGATAAAGTATGACACATCTATAAATCTTCTGCAATGCCATATTATAATTTGTCACTGATTATGAAAAGGAGAAACCATCGACCCAGCCAAATTATATGAATGAGTTTTACCTAATAAGCAGGAAGAACTACGTCTGAACAAAGGAATTAAACAAAAAACAGCAACAACAAAAACTAGCAAAAGCCTATTTTACAAGATTGATGGACAGACTAAAAGTGATGTCAATGTTTCTGTTTTCTTTAAGGTCAGTGTTCAGTTAAAAAATTCTCGCCTATAGCTATCTATACATTCATGTGATCAAGGTACTCATAGCGTAGTTCATAAGCAGTGTCCAATGTATCTTTGTACGAACCACATGTCTATTTCATTTAAAACTATAGCGAGCTAACCTCGACCTTAACACCTCAACAGTCGGAACCCCAAACACCTATACCAGCACGGCGATATATATTCATTTTTTAAATATCGCTGCACAAGATAGGAGCCTTTTGGTCTCGCACGCCCGCACGGGGTTATTTATTTTTTTTATTCTCTCTTGCCACCTTTGCGGGTCACGAATTAAACATTTTTCTTTCTGTCACACACAAGCTGTATAAAAATAAACGTCTGTCTTTCCTTCTGACTGTTAGCCAACCGCGAGAACGGCTGGAAAGATTTCATGAACAGTTGGTTATTTTGTCAATATGTAGTGTTATTTTGTCAATATGTAGAAATTCGATCCTTCCTTTGTATCACAATTCACGGTAGGTGCGTAACCGCGTACACTCAATGATCTGTTGATATTCCGTTGAGGGAGTCACGGTCGCAGTAATTTTGCATTGTTTTGTACTTGTGCTGTTTGCTGAATTCTACGTGAACTCGGGCGACTTCGTCTCTACAATTTTTTTAATATTTCTACCTGCAATGAGACGGCAATCTAAGCAATAACTGTGGCAGGAGTGACCTAAGTATTGCGATATAAAAGGTTAAGGAAAATTAACACTTTTTGATGTCGTTCTCCGGGAAGAAATACAGAAGAATTCGGTCTGAAAATGTCGAAGAGTTAGTCAATGCAACTAGTGAGTGATTTTCTGTTAGTGTAGCTCAGTTTTGTGGGTTTGCGCAAACGCATGGTGTACCTACAGTGGTTGGAATTATGATATTGTTATTAGCCAAAATAATGGTCATTCCATGGTTAGAAAAAACCGGCCAAGTGCGAGTCAGACTCGCGCACGAAGGGTTCCGTACCATTTTCGCAAAAAAAGGCACAAAAATCACATTTGTTGTATGGGAGCCCCCTTAAATATTAATTTTATTCCGTTTTTAGTATTTGTTGTTATAGCGGCAACAGAAATACATCATCTGTGAAAATTTCAACTGTCTAGCTATCACGGTTTATGATATACAGCCTGGTGACAGACAGACAGACAGACAGACAGACAGACGGACCGCGGAGTCTTAGTAATAGGGTCCCGTTTTTACCCTTTGGGTACGGAACCCTAAAAACAGAGGCAGTGGAACATAATATAGACTAATGGTTCTCCTACACTGCTGCATTTTTTTTTACAAACATGAATAAACATTTTCTAAACAAACAATGTTAAGAAAATGTTTCGTAATAGTAAAAAAAATTAACAAATAAAACAGACGCCTCGGAACGCAAATTCAAACTACGAGCCGGTAAACATTTTAGATCAGTTTAGGAGCACTCAAAACAACTAACAATTCCTAACAGAATATAACAATTCCTAACATTTGTAACAGCAGAGTGGCAGCACCATTACTAAGAAAAGCCTCGAATCAACTCTCATTTATTCTTTGTTTCGTTCTTTGTAGATTCAAATGAAAACCTAATCAAGATGTTAACAGCAAAAGCGCCGATATTCTCATTCACGCGCATAGATGAGGACTCGTTCAACTTCACGCTGCAGATGCAACATACAACCATGACGCATGTGTTCAAACTGGGAGAGGAAACCGAGGTGAAGAGGAGAGATGGATCAAAGGTAATCCAGATATCACAGATGGTGAGAGGCCTTTTTAGTTCGCCACAATAAAGGCTATCCCTGCTAACTGGATTCAGTGTTAAGTGGTATAACTACCTGAAAGGCACTAACAATGTATGATATCGATAATTCACTAGTAGATACAGCAAGAACGGCAGGATATAGTAAGGAATTCTGCATTTCCCAATAGCGTAGCAATCAATTGATTGATTGATTGATTGCTACGCTATTGGGAAATGCAGAATTCCTTATTATGTCCTGCCGTTATTCCCAATAGCGAGCATCCACATTCAATCAGTATTTGCAAAAGAACAGCCACAATTTTGGATCCCTTATGTGTTTCAAGGAAAAACAAACAAATACATTGGAAAGCGACAACGTATTGAATCAAGTGATGATTCCGGAAGAAGGGAGGGTTACACACTTCAGACGAGAATTCGGTTACAAACGAGCTAAAATGGTAAGTTATTGCAAGAATTAAATTACCAAGTATTATAGGAATAGGAACTCTTTGCACAAGAATACAAGACTCATCATCATCATGAAAATACGCGAAAATTTGCAAACTTTTCTTTATATTAAAACCTTAACATTGTATTTCTTTAAATTGCAACATACTGGTCATAGGTCGTGAAAAAAAATTAATAGCCATTAAATATTTCCTTTTATTTTCTTTCTTTTTATGTTAATGGCCTTAAATATATTTTTTTTGCTAAATCAGCGTGTATTTTATAAAAACTTTTATTTGAATTAAACCTCTTTAGTGAACAAAAATATTTTTCGCTTTGTCTGTATTTTCTTCGCATTATTCTAGTTTTAGAGGAACAATCTCAATCACAATAAAATTAAAACCTAGACTTGTGGTCTGCATAGTATACATTAGCACAATAGCATAGCTTCACGTAACGTAACAAGTCACTGCACCTAAAAATTGATCCATTCTAAGCCACGATTACATTTTATCTAATAATAATAAATTGCCAGTCAACCTGTCTAGAATTACTGATTCATTATAATTGGCTAGACTAGACCTAGACGATACGTAATATAACAATGTAATAAGTAATGCTACTGTAAGTATTGTATTGTATTCAACCAAGTCTAGGAGTCTAATCATAGATAAGTATGTATGTGTAAAGAGTTCCATAGACATTATTATATTTTAGGTACTATGAAAAATTACTAAATTAACCTTTTGAAGCCATTGTAACAACTGCGAGCACGTGTATATGCCAATATTATAAAGAGGAGAGAATTTTTTGTTTGTATGTTAGTTTGTTTGTACCGAATAGGTTGTTAATAGAACCGAATAGAATTGTTTAAATCGGTCCAGTAGTTTCGGAGAAACTACTGGACCGATTTAAACAATTCTATCACCTATGGAAAGCTACATTATTCCCGAGTAACATAGGCTATAATTTTGACGGGAGCGAAGCCGCGGGGGTCAGCTAGTATGTAATAAAAATGCGGCGCATTATTATAACACAAATTAAACAATTAAATCATTAGTCATGTGTGCGTTTATTTAAATATCTTAAAAATTGAAGCACCGGTTCGTATTTAATTGCATGACACAAATTAAAAACTTTTTAATAAATCGGTTTATATTATATATATATATTAAATAGTTTTTTGTTACTCGCTTTTTAGTTTTGGTACTTTATGTTACCATGAAAAAATATTTCTAGCCAAAGGGCTTCTCATAACAATTCCAACAAGCCTAAACACGCCTGGGTTTTATTGTTTTATTACGGAGCCCCGGTGCCTACCTTCTACTGTCATCACCACATCAGTTTGATGGTACCATTTTCACTAAAACCATTTATTTAAATTTGCTTCATCTCAGTAATTTAACTATTAGAGATAATATCTCATATCCAAAACAAACTTATCAGTGAGAAATTCCAGTGGTCATCTGTGGTCTTTCCTCATCAGATCCACATAACCAAATGATACCTTCTGAATGCAAAGACTTGCCTGTAAAATTTGAGGAGTTACCTTGATTGCCATAGGATCCCCTCTGACTTGGTGACAATGGGACCACCTCGAGAGTATACCATAACAGTTTGACGGAGTAATCGGTGAACATAAACAAAAAAATACATACAGTCGAACATAGAACCACCTCCTTTTTGGAAAGTCGTTAAAAAATATACATGCGTATTCATTTCTTTTGCGATTTGGCGCGGAGGCCACGCGCTTGCTTTTATGCTCTGGCTTAAAAAAAAACAAAACGATTTTCCGTTTAAGATGATTGAGACTCTGTGGGGAGAGAGCTCCGACTGAATTTCCTCAGTAAAAAGTCATAATTCGAGGTTTGGCCCTCGCCTATTTCCTCCTCCAATATTGGACCAATTTAAAAAAGATATTCCATAAACTGGAAAAGAAAGATATGCCCCTATGTTTTTCTTTTTTCATTTATCATTGTCAAAAATCAAAATCGGTCCACAAATGACGGAAATATCGGTGAACATACATAAAAAAAAAAAAAAAAAAAATCGAACATAGAACCTCCTCCTTTTTGGATAGTCGGTTAAAAAGGGAAAGGAAAGGAGGGAAAGGGAAACATAGGGGCACAGAATATATATCATTGTTTTTCAGTTTATGGAATAAGTTTTAAATTCGTCCAATATTGGAGGAGGCAATAGGCGAGAGCCAAACCTCGAATTACGACTTTTTATTTAGGATATTCAGTTGGATGTCTGCGACCTAATTTCTTCTTAATTCCATTTATAACATGTAGGTACCTATAACGCAATTTTGTATAACTTTAATGTATGTTTTGTTTTATTAATTTACAGACAATCAAAATGGAAGGCTCAGATATCGAAGCAACGGTGTATTATGAGGAAGTTGAATGAAAAGTCTGATTAAAAAACCATTTAAATTGATTAAAAATGTAATCTTAAGAAAGAAAATTGCCTATTATTTAAACTGAAATAACGATGACGCGGTTATTCTTTAATTAATACTTCTCACCTCATTTTTGCACACGGGTACATCTATATTGCACAAGTATTTGTAAAAAAAAAAATTGACAACATTTTAAAGCTGATAAAATCAACTTCTATAGTGTTGAATTATAGTATACAATAGAAAAATAGAGGATTATGTATCATGATTTTTTTTATTTATCTTTAAAACTTGGAAAAAAACAGAACTTGGGTACACAAAATACAATCCAATACTGTTGACCGGAACATCATAAATAAATTGTACTTAGCGGCATTTCATAAGAGTTTGATAAATTAAATTTTATCTTTTTAGACTGTCATACTGCGGACGCGAATAACATGAAATTTTCAGCAAACCCTGAAACTAATTAATCCAATGGATAAAATACATAGCAACGATGATACCGACGGTAGCGAAGAACAAAAAGACATCTACATTTTTCCGAATTTCACATTTTTACAACTTTTTTTTTTTGTCTCGTGTTTTTTATTTTCATAAATAATCTATTTTTATTAGTATTTTGTCGCCTATATAAAGATAACTACTCCCTATTTTGACGAAGCAACGAAGAACAAACGCACATCTACAGTAGTTAGTAGGCCGCGTGTGTGCGTTGTACAATTCCAGTGACGAACCACTGGAATTGTACAACGCAAACACGCGGCCCCATGCTGTAACGAACCACCATCATGCGGTCAACTTTTTTAAACTAGTAAGAATGCACTTAATTATTCCTAAAACCTCAATTTTCTTAATCTACATTTCATAATATGTAATATTAATTATTAGAAACGTGTATAGTATTAGAAATAAAATTATAAGTAGTGAAGTTGGGCAAGAAAACGATACAAGCTGATTTAATTTTTATTTTGTGCAAAGTAGATAAAGACATCTGCGGTATTTCAAAATATACAGCGTGGGTCAAAAATTGAGGATCAAACGAAACAGGGCGATATTTGAGGCTATTTGCAGTAAGGTCATAAAGTTTTTATGTTTATTTTTTGACTCCTTGTAACACCGACTATGGCCCTGTTTTATTTGATCCACGATTTTATGCCCTCCCTGTATATATACAGTTACCTGACCTTCACTGTTTTCTTCGAAATGCCGTGTTAATTAACTATTGCAAATTTGAAAAAGTTAGCATTTTTCTTGTACAAGTTATAACAATTTCGCGTCAAAAACGCTTTCCTGAAAACTAGTGATTTTGTAGATAGCCGTTTGTCCTTTGCTGCCGTCGATACGGCAATCTAACGTCAAATCTTATCGCAATGACTGCGCAAATATGTGACCTATCTCGATATAAACGGAAAACACAATATTTTCAACACTTGTGTTTTAAAAAAAGGTGTAAAATGTCGTTCTCCGGGAAGAAATACAGAAGGATCCGTTCGGAGAATGTGGAAGAGTTAGTGAATGCAACTAGTGAGTGATTTTTGTTACAGTTTTCTTGTGTGCATAAAATAAAGTGTTTATGAAACGCACGTGTGCTGTGATTTTTCTTGTTATCATTGTTTCTAAGCATGTTGATAGTGGCAATGGAGCTCGTTTATACTCATGGTTATATTTTTACTAGAATATTGTCTTTTTTGAGGATGTTTGAAAGTTATATTTTAGATAAACTCTCTGAGATATTTTCACGGTAAGGAAAACTGTAGAGACTGGAGAAATTTAATAGTAGATAGTATTTCTTTCTGAACCTACATATAATGGTTTATTATATAAAAACATGTTGCAGGTACTCAATAGTCATGTATTTTAAATATTTAACCACTTATTAGCTAGTTGTAGGACATTATTGACACCTACTTAAGTTTCTAATCTATCGATAAGGAAAGGAAACATTCTGATATCACAAAACATCAAATATTTACATTTTTATGTCGAATCATCGTGATATGAAAGAAAATGGAGTCAGTGATAGCGTGAGGGGGGACAGGACGGTATAGAAGAAGAAAATGTGTTGCGCCGACCCCAAGTAACATGGAACAAGGGCAGGAAGATGATGATGATCGTATGTTCGTATCGGACTATATGTGTCGGTTTTCTACTCCGAAAAAAAATGTATTTCTTTTTGGAACTATAGGTAGCTATTTTTTAAAAGAAAGCCTTAAGAGGGCACTCTAGTGAGACTTTCTCCATACAAACACATTCTGCTGTTTTCTTCGTGGATAATGCCTCTAGAGTAATGATTTTTTTCCATAAAATCTAGGTCTAATTAATACGTGCCTGTATCATTTCCTTTTTTCCAAAACATAATCACAAAAAGAAATATGACAATCCAAAAATCCGAAAAAAATGCCCGTTTTTACCGCCATGTTCAGAAGACTTTCAGACAATATTTATAAGTTTTTAACAAAAAAGGAAATGATAGGAGCATAGATATACTTTTCCTCTAAATTTTGATATAAGAATTTTTTAGATCAGACCAGTGTTTATGAAGAAAACAGCAGAATACGAAACGTCTTTTAGTCAAAGTTTTTGTAGGTAAAATCAGCCTGAGCTGCAGTTGTCCCTTTCGCACTTTACGGGGTGAGGTTGGAGGTGACGCGACGGCAATAGTTTCTTCAAATACCTATTTTTCAAATTCCTGTTGACTAGAGTCCGCTCTTAAGCCGGTTGCAGAACGCTAAGGGAGATTACCCATAGCGACTTTTTGCTGCGATTCAGTAGCGATACAATCGCAAAAACGTCACCATGATTCTGCATCGCTACTATCGCGATACAAAAGCGATGCAGCATTGATACAGTCGTACGTAGTAGTGACTATCTACATATAATATAAATATAAAATAAAATCTAGTTCAGAACGAAGCAGTCGCGCGTTAGGGGTTAATGGATGATTCGCAAAAATTTAACTCGCACGAACCGTGCGATTCGAACCCTTTATTATTTTTTTCTGTGGCGATTCGCTCGAAGTGAATTTATTGGTGTGCGAATCGACCTCTCCAAAATTATGTAATAGGCAATTGGCACAAATTTTATTTTAGAGAACAAAAATCAAAAATTTCAAGTCGTGCTCACGCGTCTCGGAAATAATATGTAGAATCAATCGAATTTAATAGATATTTTACTAAAAACTATGAAAATAAGTAATTACCACTTAAAACGTGGACACATGCACGTTAGGTATGGTAAACAGGCGACAAAACTTGGCTACAGGTGCAGGAGATTATAATCATGAGGAAGCTAGGCTGGAATCATGAGCGGTAAAAAGAGTACTGGGCGATTTTCGATTTTGAAGTCCTAGTACTCCGTTAGTCTCTACCGCTTATGATTCTAGCCCTGCAAATACTTTTTCATGATTCTGGCCTTCTGGTGGTTTGCCTCCTGGTAGTAGTAGTTATTCTTTACCGGTAATGATTCCAGCCCCGCAAATACTAAGACTTTTTCATGATTCTGACCTCCTGGTAGTTTGGGTATAAATGCTTATAATGTCAACATCTACCTAAAAAAGTTATATTTTTATCATGTTATTAAACTCTCTACTGAATTTAATCGATCCTTGTTTTTGATGTCCTAAAAAAATAAACGTCCCAACACTAGGTAAGTACCTACTGTTCTGTAGGTTCCATTTAATTTTGTGGCATAAAATTGCGAAAAATATCGGTAATCAATTTCCGTTCAAGTGGGTGCCCAATGTGACATACGTCCTCAAATCATATAGTAGCAGAAATTAAGAAAAAAAGTAAAAAAAGAAGAAAGAAAGAAAGTAGTAGTAATAAAGAAATTTTTTATCAATTTGTGTCTCATTTCATATTAATAACAATATTTAACCCTTAATTACTTGAGTGTACTTTATGTTTACCGTATTGCATAAAATAAAATGTGTGAGCCTACTACATAATTTTGGAGTGGTCGATTCGCACACCGATAAATTCACTTCGTGTGAATCGCCACAGAAAAATAGTATTTTTAAAAGGGGTCGATTCTCACTTTTCGGGCGAGTTAAAATCGTGCGAATCGTCCAATAAACCCGTGTTAGTGGCGATGCAGCATCTTTGCAAAGCCGAGAAAAAGTCCAAAAGCGAAACACGCTACTAAATCGTTGCAACAAGTCGTACGTTATAGTTTAAACTTAGCAGGCATAATCCAGGTAATATTTCATACCTACTTGCGTGCTGACCGAATGCTTTGTCAAAATTAGCTCAGCTAATCTAACTTAGCTCAGCTCTCTGCAACGGGTTTTGAGGATTCTTCGTATAACCTGGACACATCTCATCTTTGATGTGTTATTAAAGTGATTACATATTTAAGCTGTGTTAAGATAAAATTAATCCAAATAGGACTTGTGTTAAGTTGATCAATATCCGCTTATGATTTCATTCATGGTCCATGACTAACAAACGACCTCAAAAAGCCTACTTTGCATTATAGAACCTCCTACTAAGAAAAGGGAGTGGTTTTCCTTCAAGTGTATTTTTATAAACTGTGAATAGATTAAATAGTTACTATCTTTGTGCACAAAGCTCTACTTCAGAAACTCGTAAGATAAACTGCTACATCATTATATAATATCCAAAAAAATGAGATAAACCAACAAAAAAATCTTAACCAGCACTGGGGTATATATGTGACGACCAGCAAATGCTGAGCTGGTAACCCTTTTGGTATGGGCACGTTCAGCGCAATTTGTCTTTGTACTTCATTACTGTCTTTTACTCTATGTTTGTTGCTGTTGTGTTGTGTCAGTGTCAGGCGCGGATCCAGGATTTCGCTCAGGAGAGGGGGGGGGGGGGGGATGTATGATTGAGCGATTTGGCAACGCTTGGAAATATTGCAAAATTTGACTTTTTATCATTATCATCAGAAATGCTGATCAAGCCTTCACGTACAAGCATACATAATTATATTTTTTATATATGCCCTCGTGCCTTAGCTCGTGGCTAAAGAGGAGCTCGTCGCTAAATAATAACAGCCGCAAGCGTCGATCTTCAAGGTTAAGCAACGCTTGCCGAGGTCGGTCCGTGGATGGGTGACCATTTCAACATACCGAGTTTCCTCCGTGCTTCGGAAAGCACGTTAAGCCGTTGGACCTGGCTGTCATTTTAAGATCTTTGACAGTCGTTACGAGTAGTCAGAAGCTTAAAATCTGACACCAGTCTAGCCAAGGGGTACCATGTTACCCAGTTACTGGGTAGTGCAGGTCAGATAGGCAGTCGCTTCATGTAAAACACTGGTACTCAGCTGAATCCGGTTAGACTGGAAGCCGACCCCAACATAGTTGGGAAAAGGCTAGGCAGATGATGGTTAGACGTTGCTATTACGCGCACGGAAGTAAAGTTTGATGATGTTGTAGAAATGCGATTAAAAATAAAGTCGAGTATCGGCATACTAGTTGAGCGCAGCAGCAGCAGCAGTTTTTTCGAAAAAAGGAGGATAACATTTACCGAAACATTTCTAAAGCAGTGTTTGGCAAAACCCGTGCCTATATTAATCTGCCATATGAAAATAAAAATAAACAACAATAAAAAAGTTGTAAATAAATTCGCGTTTCGCGTTAATTGACATTTTGAAGACCTCACTCTACACCAGCGCCCCTAACGGCAAACGCAGCATGTCTTCTTCTTGCATAGGTACTTCTCCGTTAGCCACATCATTATTCACACAGTCCATCAATCGCTTCATTAACGGAGCTAGATGTTCTAAGTATTTCAGGATATTTTCAACTTTTTGAATTCTTTCTTTTTAGCTTCCGTACCCAAAGGGTCCAAACGGAGCTTTATTGCTGTCACTTCTGTCTGTCCATCCTCTTTCACACAATGTTGTAAAAAAAAATCCGAAGAATTTTTTAACTGCCCATTTACCTATAAACTGGCAATTTGGTGATAATGTTTATTATTACGTATATTTTTCTATCAAATACCAATATATTGATAAATCATATTTTTCTTTTTACGGAACATTAAATGTCCGAAATCCGGCACCCACTTGCCCCTCTTTTCCTTTCTTGTGACTATATTTCTTTCCAGATTCAAACAAGAACCTAATCAGTATGTTGACGAGCAACGCGCCGATATTCTCGTTCACGCGTAAAGATGAGAATACGTTCAACTTCACACTGCAGATGCAGAACGGAACCATGTCACATGACTTCAAGTTAGGAGAGGAGACCGAGATGGAGAGACGAGACGGATCAAAGGTAACTTGTGAGGAAGACCTTTACTGACTTAAAAGCGACTGCATGCGTTATACCTACCTATTTATGATTTATTAGGACCCTCTTACCTACGACAAAATTTAACGATAAACCTAATTAAAAACCGTATTTGTATGTGTCGGGGTGTTAGATGTGTTTACATTATTTAATAAATACAAAAAAATATGTTACTACCATCCTTAAACTATGGACTTATACAAGGAAAAATTTCAAAACCCCCGACTCATTTTTATTTCATGCTACATAATTTATCACACGTAATTATGACACGATATCTTGCGAAAACACCCCGATTCAAACAGTAAAACACCCATAACTTTTGAACGGCTGAACCGATTTTATTCAAACATAACTAAGAACACTCTCGACAAAATTACCTTTCAAAAACAAAATTAAAATCGGTTCATCCACAGATACAATCCACAGCAACACACGTCAAACTTATAACACCCCTCTTTTTACGTTGGGGGTTAAAACGATAAGTAAGGCTTAGCACGCAAGCGGTTTTTATTCGCAGGTTTTTTTTCCCGCACATTCTGCACCCAACGAATTGTATGAAGCTGCACGCATTGCGGTTAAAAAATCGCGCGGAAATAATAGCACAAGAAATCCGTGTTTTGACACAGAATCCACTTCACCGCGGCGCGGTTAATATTCGCGCGCATATTTTGAGCTCTATGAACAGGTAGAAAGAAACAAAAAATAGTGCGGTATTTTAACCGCAGTGCGTGATTGTTACGATTCAGTACGCGGATAAATATTCGCATGAATAAAATCCGCTCGGCTAAAAATAGTATGATCGATGTATTTAGTAATTTGTGAAGCAAATAGGGCTCACATATAAACCATAAATTCTACATATACTCATCAAAACACAATAATGAATCCTTATATATTTCAAGGTGAGAATCACATACACATTGGAGGCCGACAATGTATTAAAACAAGTGATCATACCAAAAGAAGGAGGAAGGACTGCATACTTCAGGCGAGAATTCGGCGAAAATGGAGCTAAAATGGCAAGTTTTCTATTAAAAACATAAAATTATTAATTTGAAGTACGAATAGACCTTCACACAACAACACAAGACTTTATAAATTAATTAAAAAATACAAGATTTTTCATTGAATAAAACCTTATTCAGTAGTTCTTCAGTCAAACATACAATAACACACAGGTCGTAATTCTTAAAGGGTCGAAACAAATTGGAAAAGTCATTAAAGTTTTCTTTTTCCTTCATAATTTTTTTCGGCTTATTCGGTTTATATCCACATTTATCCGTATGTTACCTTTTTAGTTGCTATCATAATAAAATTAAAAGCTTATACAAGTGTTGAATACAGGCCTGCGGATCCCAAAGCCAGAAGGCAACACCCCCATGAGCAATGTTGAGACTCCTGGATCCTACAAGGTCTACTACTACCCGCGAAACCGCGATACGCGGCAGCGGTTGCTAGGGGTCGATTTTTTGGGATATCTTATTTTAATTTTCGAAGCATGTTCGAAACAATTTTTTCTCTATAGGTGTTAGAAAAATCTCAGACATTATTTTCATCCGTAACATTGTTTAATGTATTATTCAGGCAGATTGTGTAAATTATTTGTTGTTTTATTTATTTACAGACAATCAGAATGGACGGCTCAGACATTGAAGCTACAGTATATTTCGAACAAGTTGAGTGAAACGACACAGACTACATTTGCGATACAAATGATACAATTCGTGATGACTTAACCTAATTTAAAATTATTATAATCAATGCCTATTTATTAAATTTAAATACCTTATAACGATGTTTTTTAGTACTATGTCTTCTACACAGCTTCTAGTCCTACCGTGGTATCCTGGAACTATTGAGCAGTTTTTTTCCATTAACTTCTTCTTATATATAAAATTCTCGTGTCACAATGTTAGTTACCATACTCCTCCAAAACGGCTTGACCGATTTTTATGAAATTTTAAATGCTTATTCAGTACGTCTGAGAATCGGCTACTATCTATTTTTTAATAGGTAGGGTAGGTAGGGTAGGGTAGGTAGGTATGGTATGGTAGGGTAGGGTAGGTTAGTTAGGTAAGGTAGGGTAGGTAAGGTAGGGTAGGATAGGTAGGGTAGGATAGGTAGGGTAGGGAGGGTAGGTAGGTAGTGTAGCGTAGGTAGGGTAGGATAGGTAGGGTAGGGTAGGTAGGGTAGATGAATTTTATGGTGTTTTTATGCCAAAACAAAGTTTGCCGGGTCAGCTAGTAAGTATTATAAACAAGCATCTCTTATCTCTCCGCGGGAGTTCTCTAGATGCGAGAAGCACAAGAGCAGTCCATGACGCGACACTTGAGGTAGGGATGGGCGATTCTTTCCAAAAAGATCGATTCTTGAATCGTTTCGGTTTCGGTTCGAAGTAAAAAAAAACGATTTACAATAAAACAAAATCTAAAAAACCGGTTTTTCCAAAAAAAATTATTTTATTCGATTTGCTTTTCGGGATTGTTTTCAATACAAATATCATTCCAATTACCAGAAACAAAAAGAAAACCATATAAACATTGAAATCTTTTAATATTTTTAAATAATTAAAATTGCCTTTGCCCCAATGAAAATAACAGGTAAAGAAAGCATTTATTTTGGTTACATGAAAAAGATTTCAATGAAATTGAAAAAAATCCATTTCTTTATATGTGTTTGTGATTCAATGATTCAACCAATGATATTCTAGTAAATAGATACGTTATACAAAACAACTGAAAAAAGTGTTCCGCGCAGCAGCGGCAGCACACATGACACACTTTACATTCAAAAAAGAGACAGCTAGTTGTTGTCACTTGCGTGTAAATGTAAACAAAGTTTATACTGGCCACCAATGTATTTACCATCTCTTTCTTTTTCTAACCTCCAAATATCAGAATATTAGGTGAAAAATTAAATAAATTTGTAATTTGAGGTGTATTGCGTATTAACATAATGGTATAAGATCCCTTTTTGTTATATGTTCCTTGGTATCACGATTGGTACACTTTCTAAATACACATGATAACATTTTTTTATATTTGTTTTTGTTTCAACAAAGCGTACCGCTCTTCCCCATGCGTGACATAGACTAAAGACTATTCGTCCCAATTAGGACGTATTCGAGTCTTCACAGTGCGTGCGCTCATACATTACTAGAATATCATTCGATTCAACTAATTTTAAATTATATTTTGGTTCATATTAAAATAGACAATCAAATCTCGATTTTCTAGGGTGAAATGTCGGTTCACTGTAACGATTCAGTACTAGATATCGGTTAAAAATTTAGTTGTGTTGGCTCTAAAAGTCGATTAATCGATCTCAGATCTTGATTCCAAGGTTAGTGCCCAACATTACGGTAGACATATATTTCGCCTAAAATTACGGTGATAATAGTCTCTGTCTGTTTTCATATCTAACCAAAACATCTACCTAAACACGTTCATTAACAGACTAATCAACAGAATTCCATATGTGCTAAACAAATGATACAGCCACACTCGTTCTCAATCACACCATAACTATAACTCACACAAGCCATATCTCACGAAAACGGCCACATATTAACATAAATATCTCACACCTAAGCGTATACGCCACGCCCCCTGCTATTGTCTAGCACCACACGATATACCTATCTAGCACCTGCCTATCTAGCCCGATCTGAAACTGTAACACGGCCGAACTGCATAGTGAAATGAAATGTGTGTCTGTAGGTATGTATGCAATGCAGACGCCGTCACCCCCCAGGCCACCGCAGGAGACGCCCTGGGCGTCGGGAGTCGCAAGTCAATGCCCAGCCACGGGCTGTGCACGTCGGCGCGGGCTTGCGGACGGCGAGTAATGCGTAGCTCACCGTCCGATAAGGACTAGACCCGAATCGACGGTGCATAGTGTTCCACACGTGCCTCAAAGAGATGTCAGCAAAAACTGACAGGGTCCGCTAGGCCGATGCCTGTCTGGGTCGTGGATAAATTTGAAATAGTTAACGCGGCCCTGGTACAAGCAACTGAAGGAACACGGGTGGGTTTTAGTCAGTAGAAGTATGACACGCCCTCCCGCTTAACCTAGAGCGGGAGAAGTCATTGGATGATTTCCCACCCGAAAAAAAGCCCTCCCCAAGCGTCACCTTCGCCACATTCTCCGGTCCTACAATACTCGCTCCCAGGGTCGTTCGCAGCCCTCACAAGGTCATCGATTCACCTTGAGGCAGAAGTCTTCCAATGGTTTCCTAAGCTTATGATGAGATAACTTTACTTCTCCCATCATCGTGGATTAATTTTATAAAAGAAAATAGCTACTGTTCTAAACTAAAATAAAGTAAGTAAAGAATAGCCGGGTGAGCACGGCCTACTGTGACATGCTTGAGTCACACATTTTTATCACAGTTTGGGCGCAAAAACCGTTTAAATTCGTGACTCAAGCCCATCACAGAGGCCGTGCTCGCCCGGCAGGTGAGCCGTACCGTGAGGTAGTGTATTCCTGTTGGATTCGCGATCGCGATAGAAATATGAAATGTTAGTGTAGAGAGCAGTGGTGGGCAGTGGTAACGGCCGCGACTTAGAAGTTGTAGGTCGTGTGTTCGAACTCAGGCAGGCGCTTTACTTTGTGTTAATTATTTCATCACCACTGCTCTCAAAACGGTGAAAGGAAAACATCGTGAGGAAACCGGCATGTCTAAGAACAAAAAAATCGAAGACATGTGACATCCACTAACATGCACTGGGCCCGCGTGGTGGATTACGGCCCATTCTCTCTCACAGGGAGGAGGCCAGCACGCACAACAGAACAAATGCGGATCTAAGTGCGGAAAAGGGGTCCATCTATCTTTCCTATGAAATGTTGAGATATTAGGTGAACATTTTAAAAGTAAGTATCTATGTTACGGCTAATACCCGAAGTGCGGCTACACCTAGTTTTAGCCGGTTAGAACTAGGTGTAGCCACTTACTCTTGGTTAAACCAAGTACGAGCCGATTGTTTTCGGGTAAAACTAGGTCTAGCCTTCATCATGCCGGCTACGACTAGGTCCAGCCATTCCCTGTTGGATAAAACTAGGTCTATCCGATATCATTCCGACTAGAACTAGGTCGACGTAGCCCCGCTGCGCGGGGCTCCTATTTCTGTCTGCAGGGTCAAAAGTAACCTAACACGAACGAGATGACTGGAGCTGAGTTCGCTCGCTTTGCTCGCTCACTTCAGCTCCCGTCATCTCGTTCGAACCTAACCTGTCCGTGTCGGGGTGCCCTAAGTTCCCGAGCTCGCTTCGCTCGCTCTTGGACTGAAGTTTTATCCAACAGGGAATGGCTGGACCTAGTTGTAGCCGGCATGATGAAGGCTAGACCTAGTTTTACCCGAAAACAATCGGCTCGTAGTTGGTTTAACCAAGAGTAAGTGGCTACACCTAGTTCTAACCGGCTAAAACTAGGTGTAGCCGCACTTCGGGTATTACCCGTAACATCTATACCAAAACGTCAGGGCGCGGAATCTTGTCGTCAGCGACTATTCGTCAATTTCTATGAATAACCGGAGACACTTACTGACACGATTGGTTTGTATGGAAACGTTAGACAATGCTGTCTCATACAATACCCGCCAAGGCGTCTTGGTGCTCTGTAACCAAAACACTTCAAACCTAGCCTTCCTAAACATTAATCATCAGCCTTTCGCGTTTAAAACAACAGTATCCAATTAGCAATATCACGATTGATCTAAGTTTGCTTACTGATTAACTTAGGCAGATAACACACTGAGCTGCTTATCTGATTAAGCTCAAATTGCTCAAGCAGGCTGTGGCGGTCAAAACAGTTAACACGCCTAGCCGTACTAACTTGACAACCTAGAACACTTTCAGAGACAATGGTAATTATGTAAACTTAAAGAAAATATAAGGCTTGCACCACAGACATAAATCTAACTAGATGACGCGATTGTATGTACTTCGCGTGTCGAAAAACGGAGTAAAATCACGATCAATGATCGTAATTTGAGCTTTTCATTTAGCACTATCGGCACCGAAAATCCACCGAAATCTAGAGAAATGCCTTTTTATGACATAACATCTCAGCTGTTGCTGATGTTAAAATATTGCTGCTCATCTAACAAGATATTCAAAATTATCTCATTTACCTGTATCATTAAAAGCTCTTACACAAAATTAAATTTACTGATTCTATTATAATAAAAAACCTGCACATTGCCCTGCAGGACAAACACCTTCCTACTCTCCTTAGGTCTCTTTCCATTTCCCTCCATCGTTTGTTTTAGACCTATCTTAAATAGGTAATTAGATAAATATATAACCCTCCAATTACACATCCATTCGGAATCTTTGATTGCAGAAACAATCACATGTCAGCACAATCACACGCGTCTCAATACAGTGAATGATGTAGGTCAGTCGCGTTACCTTAGCGGTCAGTGCGGGCTGAGTCGACGGGACAAACTATTTTGTGCGCGGGGTCAAAATGCATGCTATCTTAACCGACAACACGTAGTAAGAAGCTACTAGAATTAGCACTATTGCAAATTTGTATCGAAATGGATGATGATTTTGTCGAAATTTTATATATAACAGACCTTTGGGAATCATCAAAACACTACTAAATGTATATATGTTCAAAATAAAATTACTTGCATTGTTGAACTACTAATCTATCCCTGTATTTGCTATGCTTTGTATTTATTTTAGCATAAAAATGCGTTAAAATTAGTGTTGAAATATGGAAATTACGAAGCTAATAATAACATTAAAATATATATATTTTTTTACTTTTTTGTTTCCATACAGGGCTAGATAATGTTGAGACAAATAGTTTATTTTTATTTTGAACGTACACCTTCAAACAGAGGAGTAATCGCCAGACTACGTTTGTATGAAAGAATGATCGACTAGGGAAACCTTAAGAGGGCACTCTAGTGAGACTTTCTCCATACAAACACATTCTGCTGTTTTCTTCGTGGATAATGCCTCTAGAGTAATGATTTTTTTCCATAAAATCTAGGTCTAATTAATACGTGCCTGTATCATTTCCTTTTTTCGAAAACATAATCACAAAAAGAAATATGACAATCCAAAAATCCGAAAAAAAAACCCGTTTTTACCGCCATGTTCAGAAGACTTTCAGACAAAATTTATAAGTTTTTAACAAAAAAGGAAATGATAGGAGCATAGATATACTTTTCCTCTAAATTTTGATATAAGAATTTTTTAGATCAGACCAGTTTTCATGAAGAAAACAGCAGAATACGAAACGTCTTTTAGTCAAAGTTTTTGTAGGTAAAATCAGCCTGAGCTGCAGTTGTCCCTTTCGCACTTTACGGGGTGAAGTTGGAGGTGACGCGACAGCAATAGTTTCTTCAAATACCTATTTTTCAAATTCCTGTTGACTAGAGTCCGCTCTTAATAAACGCTTGCCGCGCGCCGGGCCAAGAGACGGACTGGTAGGGTTGGCCATGTTGACGTTGAGCTACTGAATACTTTCTATCTATGTATCTAATAAGCTTTTTATATAATTTGCAACAATTACACATCCAGACAAAGTAGGGCTGGCAATATTGAGCTACTGAATTCTCTCTATCTAGGTATATCCGTAACTGTTAATAAGCAACGATAACACATCCATTCGGAATTTCTTATTGCAGAAACTATAGCACGTCAGCACAATCACACGCACCTCAATACGAGTGAACGATGTAGGTCACTCGCGTTGCCTTAGCGGGCAGTGCGGGCTGAGCCTTAATGAACGCATGCTGCGCCCCGGGCCAACAGACAGACCGGTAGGGCTGGCAACACGAATATGAAGCTTAGCTACTGCATTTCGACATTTAGAAAAGTAGATATATCATGGGCCAAGTGATTAATCCAGTGCACTATGTGTTTATTGCCCGGGAATTATGAATCTAGTCAAGTCAATGTACTGAATACTGATTTAAACATGCTGATTTACTTACTTACTGATTTATCACATTGTCTGTCTGGTCATAATGATTTTTTTTGAGACAATCCCACCGCATTATTCCTAAACCACTGCAACTCCTGAAAGCCAGAATCAACAGTGGCGAACACCAGAAAAGCGCCGAGGCAATGAAGCTCGACGAAGTCCCGGAGAACGAATGTAACTGACTTGGATCCCGCAACGAAATTAGTCAGAAAAGAATACCGGAGGAGTAGAAAAAATAATATAAAGGAGATGTTCCAAAAATGTATGGAGCCTGGGCCAGGTCTATGTTCACTTTATGTAAATATCGCTATATATTATTGTAACCGTTTTTTATTATTGTTAATTTTCTTTAATTTCACTTCATTTCAAAGTAAACTTAAATTAACTTTGTCAAGTAGAGCAACACAACATCTAATAAACATGGTGGATTAGATGAGTAGTATGCGAAAAATGACATTTTGAAAATGACATTTTATTGACGTGTCATCTTAAAATATCCGTTAAAAAAACAACAAGAGTTCAATTGCAACAGAGAATCAATCAATCAATATCCGTAGTAGCAAACTGGGTTGCAAAACTAAAACAACCACTAAAATGCCGAAATATATCCAATTCAAAGCAAAAGCAAAGAATGACTCAAAGAAGTCACTTCTTAAAACTGTCAAAGTCTTCGAATGTCATGTCAAACACAACTGTCATGGCTGCCCTAAAAATAGGGTTATCGTAGTAAAAAAATTGATCAAATGATATTTTTTTAATCATCAACTAACAAATTAATTTGAAGAAGGGTACCTTCTTCAAATTAATTTGTTAGTTTTTTCTAATTCGGACTTGCGATTGAAGATAAATTATTGCGCAAAAATCGCTATCGTTATGCTCGTGCAAGATACGTTATAAGCCCTCGGATAAAGCCGTAAAGATGGTAACCCTAGCCGTAATCGTCCACGCGGGCCCTGTGCGGGTTGGTGGAGGTAAATAAAGCTCTTTTTGTCTAACTTTTTGTGATTCACGGACTTTACTGTTTTAGCGTCAAATTATAACTTTGGTATGCCCACTTTGGTAAAATATGGCTGAATCTACCTTTTATCTGTTTATCACCATGTACTGTACCCATACGAGTATTTGCAAAGTAAAAATTACTTACATACTTGAAGTACCTATGTAAGCAAAGAATGACTCAAAGAAGTCACTTCTTAAAACTGTCAAAGTCTTCGAATGTCATGTCAAACACAACTGTCATGGCTGCCCTAAAAATAGGGTTATCGTAGTAAAAAAATTGATCAAATGATATTTTTTTACTCACGTACCCTTCTTCAAATTAATTTGTTAGTTTTTTCCTATTTATCTATGTAGTGTACATAGTGATGGCCCAAAATCGAACATCTCCTTTCCACTTCCCTTCATACCAAGCAGTAGACAGAACAAACAAGGCCAATAGGCACAAAGGGTCGTTTACAACTGGGATAAGCCCTGTTGCCTAGCACCACGAATAAAAATGAGCATTAATATTAATGGGCCCTAACATTGTGAGCTGCTATATTTGTTTCAACTCAAAGTCAAATGGTCAAATGGTGACCTATATTTTTAGGTAAATGGATAAATTTAGTTTTTGAAGTTCTTATTAGGGGGTGACCATAAGCTCTTAGAGTAAGGTTATTTTGAGTGTGCGTACGGGACAGATGTATAGGTACAAGTCATATACACCTGTATGTAACCTTATTCTAAAAGCCCCGAACTTTTAAGAGCCTTCCACAGCTTTAGTGCCATAAAACGGTTACTTTCTGGAGCATACTCCATAGTAGCGCCTAGGTTCAAAGGATAGCAAAAAGAACATGTATATTATTTGTAAAACATGGTTTTTTCGTATAAAAAATAGTTTTACTTTAAAAAAAAAAATTACAGCCCGATATTTTCTCGCTACTTTTGGATACTCCTACAAAACAACTTGGATGTTAAAAAAAGGAGGTTCAATATTGATATTCTGGCTCCGAGCACTACCTACACGGCCAGTACTGCGTTAACATTGGGGCATAAGCAGTAACTATGTATGAACTCGTATTATACCGACCAGCGAGAAAATATGAACTAATAAGCATTTTCTTAAAATGAAGCGTCTATAAAACCCTTGCTCTAAATCATATTTCAAACCAGACATTAGTATCAACCGTCTTGATTTTATTTGAAGTCCATTTAAATCAAACATTTTTATTTTAAATCTTGAGCAAAATGCTAGTTGCCAGCCCTACCGCAGTAATGCGTATACCGCGCGTACTCATAATCATGGCATTAACCTTATCGGACAATGACAAACGCAACGGTTTAGTAAGTAGGTACCCTTAACTACCTACTTTGAGTAGGCACACGACTCAATACACGTACTTAACCGCATTAACTGTTATATAACCGGCTAGAAATGAAAAACAAAAGAGAGCTTAATAAAAAACCTTGCCACGCTGAATGCAACATGTTTAAAATGAGATTAGCATAAGATAAGCATGATAACAATGTTCCCACTGCTGGGACACAGGCCTCCACTCTGTGTGAGGAAGTAGGCCGTAATTAGGGTTACCATTTCGAAAATTTAAAAGTCCTGATAAAAAGGCGGACTTTTGAAAAGAGTCCGGACAATTATGATACAAAAAAAAAATTACTAAAATCAACAATGTTGCCACTGCTGGGACACAGGCCTCCACTCTGTATGAGGAAGTAGGCCGTAATTAGGGTTACCATTTCGAAAATTTAAAAGTTCTGATAAAAAGGCGGACTTTTGAAAAGAGTCCGGACAATTTTGTAGCAAAAAAAAAAATTACTAAAATCTAAAACCAGACCGCAAATATAATCATTATTTGGCAACGACACTACCAGCCGCACTACCAGTAGTGTCGTTGCCAATTAACGACACTACCAAGCCTTTTTTGGATTAAATTGTACAGTGAACACAAAAGATTTGGATACCTATTCCACTAAGGTCAACTCAAAGTTCAACAAGTTCAACTTATTCATGATCAATCTCTTTTACGGAAATTCTTTTTTACTTATGAAGTTTAAAAATGTGACAAAGATTAAATGACACTGGCGATAATTTGTTCTGACCTTAGACTGATATTTGATGAACGCGTGAGGGAGACGCAAAGGAGACGCCTCTAGGCACCGTAGGCGATACCCTGGGCGTCGAGAGTCGCAGGCCGATTCCCGGCCACCATAGGCGCGAGCTTGCGGAAGGCCAGTAATGGGTAGCTCGCCCTCCGATAAGGTTTAGGCCCAAGTTTACGGCGCGTAGTGTTCCGCGCGCGCCTCAAAGAGATGTCAGCAAAAGTGACGGGGCCCGCTAGGGCTGATGCCTGTCTGGGTCGCGGATAAATTTGTAAGAGAGTTACCGCGGTCCCGGCACAAGCAACTGAAGGAACACGGGTGGGTTTAGTCAGTAAAAGTATGACACGCCCTCCCGCTTCACAGAGCGGGAGAAGTCATTGGATGATTTCAAACCCAAAAACAAAAATGCTGTTTTTTGTTGGATAAATTATTATTGTGAGACTATTTCTGACATTACGTTTTTTCGTGGTACCAGTTCATAGGTCTAGCTTTGAAAAAAAATTAATAAAACCTATAAGATGTTGGAAGCTGATAATAACGAATCAGTTATCCGTACGCAAAATACGCGCTTGGTCGTGGAGTTGCGGAAACCAGCCCGTTTTAACCTAACCTAACCTAACCTAACGAATCAGTTTTACATTTTTTGCCGAGGAATAGGGAACTGCGTTGCTTTTGGCCAAACATAAATATCATATAGGAACTGAAGAAATATAAAAATGGTGCATCTATTTGGAGGCGTTCGAATTAAAAAAATGGAAAATGTTTAGGAACAGTAACAGTTAAGACATGTACAGATGTTTTCTTATCAGGGTTGAAGCTACCATGCAAGCCAACCTTCGTACTCAAAATATTACATAGAAGTTGACAACGATATTGGCAGCTCTATCAATTCAATCAATGTGACACCTTTATTTTTACTTTGATGATGGATAAGAAGACCTCTAGTTATTTTATTAAGCTTAATTTAGTAACAGCTACCGGGCTTCACGGCCACAAAAGTTCATTTCGATTATGAAACAGCACCAATAAACGCATTGACGGAAGTTTACCCAGACATTATAGTTTAGATTTGCATTAATTTTTGTATTTCCACATGATTGAGTTTTTTTCAAATAAGTTTGCTTTTATTTGGTAATAAATAAAGAGTTACATTTCTGCAGTTTGCTGTTACTGATATCTCATGATTTACTTATTAAATAAATAATTATATTTCTGAACTTTGCTGTGTTGACTGTACAATTTAATCCAAAAAAGGCTTGGTAGTGTCGTTAATTGGCAACGACACTACTGGTAGTGCGGCTGGTAGTGTCGTTGCCAAATAACGAATATAATCGCGATCCGAAAATATGAAACATGAAAATATTCTTAAAGGTTAGCCGTGGTCGTATGAAAAACACCAATATATTGTCCAAGTGAAAAAGCCGGACAAGTGAGAAGGCCGGAGAAAGTCCGGACAAATCAAATCAAATAATATTTATTCCACAAAGATATTACACACGTCATATTACAGATAAAATTAAAATGAGAATGTACAGATGGCCAAATGTCCGGAACATGCGTAATTATGTATCAGCGATAGCCACACATAATTGAAGAGAAATTATTGCGCAAAAATCGCTATTGTTATGCTCGCGCAAGTTACGTTATAAGCCCTCGGATAAAGCCGTACGGATGGTAACCCTAGCCGTAATCGTCCACACGGGCCTTGTGCGGGTTGGTGGATGTAAATAAAGCTCTTTTTGTCTAACTTTTTGTGATTCACGGACTTTACTGTTTTAGCGTCAAATTTCGTCACTTTGGTAAAATATGGCTGAATCTACCTTTTATCTGTTTATCACCATGTACTGTACCCATACGAGTATTTGCAAAGTAAAAATTACTTACATACTTGAAGTACCTATGTTTTCAGCGCAACGAGGTTGCAGCAACACAAAGCTAACTTTTTAGGTGTGAACTTTAGTGTAGCAACGCAGAGTTTCCAGTGTTGGTACTAAAACTATTCCATTCAAAACCTGAAAAACTGCTTATACAGTAAAATAAAAAAACTTCCTACACTTCTTACACTTCATGAAAAAGATATAAAACCCAGACTAAATGAAGTGAATAAAGTAAATAAAGTGTCTCTGCAATATATATACCGAATTAAATAAAAAAGTTCAAAGCAATTTTAGACAAGTTGTCTACAATGTCTAGAACTTTGTATAGCCTGTGAACTTACTCTAAAAGCTTTCGCAAATCTTGCACAACACGTACACATGCGTGCACGCACGAAATAATCCCTTTTTATAATTCTGCTCCATAATATATAGAGCTAGAACTAGTCCAATCAGGACACAAAACACATTATATGTTAATACTAATAAAGTTGCAGAGGTGTGGCCACATAAACAACGGGTTACGATATACAGTATCTTTGTTTACTGGTTTTTCTACTTGGTAAAAAAATGACGCACAGAATTAAATATTACTGTCTAGGCGCGCCATTAGATATTTCACATCAAAAACATCGAATACATATTTTTCAACTTAATACTTATAGTAGTCACAGCGGATCTTTGTGTCTCTGAAGTTGGCTGCAAGACCCTGCGCAGTAGCAATTTTTGTGTCAATGCTGAAGTAGTAGATAGCATTATATAACTGCCTCTTTCACTCGCTTACGTTTGACGCATCGTCCTATCTCGCTTATTCTATGCAGTATACTCGATAACAAACTGTTTCTTGCGCAATGGTTCGCAGAGCCAACTTCAGAGACACAAAGATTCGCTGTGACTACTATACTTTAAGTTTCATAGTTGTTGGCTTGCTGTACGCTTTGGTGCAAACTGTTAGTACAGCAAGCAATTGTTATTAAATAAATAGTTGTTACAGAATTATTTCACTGAAAAAAAGCTTCATATTATTCTTTATATCCACGGAGAAAAACTCGTTTCCTGAGGAATGGGTAATGGGAGCAAAGATACGGCAAAATACTAGCTAGGCTAATTATCGCGAACACGCACTGCAGTGACAAATCTAGAAATCATCATTTCAGCCGAAAGACGTCCACTGCTGGACATAGAATTATCTTAACCGATTACGGACCCACATTCGCCGGTGTGGTCCCTGGGTGGACACGGCGCGATGTGTTCTGGTGCGCTGGTGATGGAGGGTACTCCCCAGAGTAGGGTCCCGTGACGGACAGCCGCGGCGGGTTCTCGAGTGCTAACGCGTGCCCGGTGTGCCAAAGGAGGACACTGTGGAGTTTTAGTGTGTTAGAGTCCCACATAATTGCGCTATCTCCCCGTGGTAGCGCAGTATGCATGAGCATTTATACAAGCTAAAAAAAAAAGGTTTGCTGCTGTAAAAATAATTAGTCTTGCTAAATAGGCCATCACCCTATCCCAAACACAGTGCCAGTGTGGAGCCCCTTCACAGGACATGCGTCATATCCTTTGCTGCCCGTCGTGCAACAACACCTGCGCCTTCCAGGATTAAAACGGGGCCAATAATAGAGCTGTATTCAGGTTGCAAAATACTGGTCCAGAAAATTTAATTTTGAGTCTATCGATTCGAATTTCGAAAGAAGAAGATGGAGACTTTATGTGTACCTTATGAAGATCAAGAAATTCGAACCAAAATTTAAGTATGTGATTTTGTATTCATTTGTATTCATTTCTGAAGGTCGTGCCCGTCTTGAAAAGCTTTGACGGAGTCAACGGCGAGCTGCTTTTAAGCCACCCTGTCTTCGGTTCTCCTCATAGCAGTAGTCACCGTGATGGTGATGGTATACTAAATAAGACCGGCAAAAAGAAAACACACTATACATGCACACTCGATCTCAATATTTTCAACTTATGCAACACATTTTGCATGTCCCGATATGCAGGTAAGATTTAGCGTAATGCACGATAACCTGTCGGCTTCGGACATGTATATTATGTCGAAATTCAGCTTCGGACCCGCATACGGTCAGAATTATGTGAAGGAATGGTGCGAACTAGATGTCAATATGACTTGTAGATAATGAAATTGAAAGTGTTTTATGAATTATCGTGTTATTGAAACGTATATGTAGGACAAATAGATGCAGTTGACATCCATTAGGAAACTACAAGTATCTAAGTATGGTAATCGTACTTTATAGAGCTTAGGGAAAACCACAACTCTCATAAATAAGTTTTCGATTAAGCATTTTCTTGGATAAAATATTTACTGCCATCTGTGTTAAGTAGGTAAACTATGAATATTTTTAGTAGATCTCTAGAATCTAAAATTAACTGTATACTAAAAATATTCGAAGACATGTGATGATGTTACACCCGCCAACCCGCACTGGGTTCGCGTGGTGAATAAGGACCCATTCCCTCTCAACGAGAGAAGGTCTGTTTCCCAGCAGTGGGAACATTGGTTACACCAGTCGAAAATTCTTCCATACAAACGTAGTCTAGCGATTACTCCACTGTTTGACGGTGACGTTCAAAATAAAAATATAATTTGTCTTATCATTATCTAGCCCTGTACGGAAACAAAAAAGTAAAAAAAATATACATTTGAAAGTTATGAGTTTCGAAAGTTCCATATTTCAACACTAATTTTAACGCATCTTTGGGCGGAAATAAATACCATAACAAGAAGGAAAATTGCAAAACGGCCTCCATACAGGAATAGATTAGTAATTCAACAATGCATTAATTTTATTTTGAAAATATTTATTTAGTATTTTTTTTTTATGATATTTAGACTCCCAAAGGTCTTTTGATAAAATTTCGCGCGCTCGTTTTCATCCTAAATCATCATCTAATTCGATACAAATTTGCAAAAGTGCTAATTCGCACGCGAACTAGCTTCTTACTGCTCATCACAGCATCTATCTCTTTCGCACGTGTTGTCGGATGAGATAGCATGCATTTTAACCCCGCGCACAAAATAGTTCGTGCCGTCGACTAGAGCAACCTTAAAAGGCTGATGATGATGATGACTAAAAAGATTCAATTACATTTTATAGTCAATTCAAATTCCTGCGTTTTTTACCAGTTTAGTATGTAGGTACGTAACCGAGAAACATTTGCTACACATTCTGTCATAATTGGAAATTATTTCGTACAAGAACAACCTACAGGAAAATAGTTAACTGACTCATATAAAACCCAGCTGCCTAATTGCGTAAGTGATTTCGGCAAGGCAAAGGGTTTAGACCCCATCAATCGACCAATCACATAGACGAAAATTGAAAGTCTTTCATCTTGCATGTGGTCGATTGATGGGTTCAATACCCTTTGCCTTACCAAATTCACTTACGCAATTGAACTTACACATCAAAAGAACGTCAATCCATGTATACTACTGTCGTATTCTGTCCAGCTGTCACTAATCACATAACTTGTAGAAAGCGACTAAGCCCTTAACAGTGCGCAGTCAAATTAACACAATTGCATCAATGTCGCAGTAATCCGGATTACGGAGTCTTTGACGTTTGCGTCACTGCTGTTATGTGAGAAACACCTGTGGAGGAATGGAACGCCTTAGTTTTGAGCGTGACTAAAACAACACACCATGTGCAATGGAATGGACCTCATTCGCTAAGATTCCAATCCAATAAGGGTGTTACAACACTATTTCTATTATATGTATAGCCCTAGTCCTAGGTCCTGATAAAAAAACCGGCCAAGTGCGTGTCGGACTTCGCACATTTAGGGTTCCGTATCAAACCGCAAAATAAAGTAGGTTGTAATAGGCAAATTGAGAGGATTTATCAATATATTGGTATTTGGTAGTAAAATATACGTAATAATAAACATTATCAGCAAATTTCAAGTTCCTAGGTCAATGCGAAGTATTCATAGTAGTTATTCCAAATTCGTTTTTTTTTTGTGACTGAACTAACTGAATTTTGTGGCTTCTCTTTTTTTAAAAAAAAACTGTACCTGTACCGGTAAATACCTGCTCAACATGCTCTAAACAACGATATTCCACTCGGTGGGCGGCTTGGCCACGTTTTTTGTCACGCTCCTTTAGGTATGGGAGCCACCCTTGAAGACATTTAAATATTTTATGTTAATTTCAATGGGTTCTTTGGGTCAAGATCGTCAAGATGCTCTTAAAAATGCACGTGAAAATTTGAAAACTGTAGCGCCAACCATTTGGCTGTAAAACCTGTGTGACGGACGACGGACAGACAGAACGACACGTGAGTGACAGCAATATATAGGGCTCAGTTTGGAACCTTCGGGTACGGAACCCTAAAAACCGCACAGACAGAACCTCTCTCTCAAGCTCTAAATAATAAATAAAGAAACATTGTTGTAGTTATTTATAGCCAACAACCGACACAATATTCTGTAACTGTTAGCGTGCATCGCTACGATGGACAAAGAGTCTTCCAGCTTCTTCTTTTTCTAATATGAACTACTAATACTTTATAAGTTTATTTGAAAATATCGTAAGTGTTGTACAATCATAATAGAAATTTATCTATTTCTTTTTCATACTTGAGAGACACCGCCAATATTTACTCTATATACACTCCAAATAAAGTTTTAGCTAATAGCCAGGTGTAGGTACACTAGAAATCATGTAAGTTTTTAATGCCAGTGACTAGACCTCCAATTATAAGGAAATTGATCAGAGGTCGAATTATTCAGAAAGCTGCAGTGGCAATGACCATGGTTGTTGATTCAGAGTTAATTGCCGACAAGTTCAGACTGCCGACGGCAAGGGCGACCCTTGACCAAATAATATATAGCCAGAAGATGAGACTGGTCGATTTAAAGGAAAAGGGGAAAGAAAACAGAAAGCTGATAAAGTTATTAAATATATTAGCTTAGTTAGCTGGGCTCGATAAGGAAGGAAGTTGGAAGACCGAGGCTTGTGACAGAACTGACCTTTATTTTGCAGTGATTTTATGCTGATCGAATTTTTAATATAAGCAAAAGTTTCAAAACTTTAATGATAGTGACGAAATCACAGACATAAATCGAACTAGATAACGCAAGTCCCTCCATTTGTATGAAAAACAAGCGTGCCACTTTTTCACACACAGTTTAAAAACGAATTTACTTACCAATGAAAGAAAACCTTTCCAATGGCTCGGCCGACTTTTTCTAAACAGTCTTTACAGCTCAATATGGCATAATTAGGTATTTTTCTAGATCTCTGGTGCCGTTAATGGTAAATGAAAAGCTTAAATTACGATCATTGATCGTAATTTTACTCCGTTTTTTGACACGGGAAGTACATACAATCGCGTCATCTAGTTACATTTATATCTGAGGATGAAATGAATATATGCATTGATTGGGAATTCGTCGCAACAGTTCTTTTTTTCTGAAAAAATATTAGGGATCGCTTACAGCTTCCATAAATAAGTATCAGGTATTGTCATTGTGTTTATTTCATCCTTATGCACGTCTTCGGTTGATAGATGTCTGTAATTAATGTTTTTACCTACAGTCAGGCCATAAACAAAATTTGTTAATCGTTCGAAACCATAACTGAATATTACTTCATATATATTTGGACGTATATCGAACAACTTAGCATATTCGGCTACGCATGACCAAAATAATGTGCTAATAACGTATTATTAACTAATATACTGATGTCATTGCGCATGTTTATATGCAAATTAATAACAATAACCCCGAAGGCATTTGCGATATCTTCATAAAGGCAAAGTGTTTCAAAAGCCAAGCATTACCTAGTTATTTGGATTTAATTAGATTTTGAATCTGCTATTTCACCAAATTTGCTGTCTTATTTATCGTAGCAATTGCATAGAGTCTTATCATAATTCAATATTCAGGAAATTGGTCTGAATTGCATGCTTTCTTTGACTAACAACATATTATCATTCAACCATCTCTTACAGACATCAATCTGCCTAGCCTTTTCCCAACTATATTGGGGTCGGCTTCCAGTCTAACCGAATTCAGCTCAGTACCAGTGTTTTACACGGAGCGACTGCCTATCTGACCTCCACAACCCAGTAACTGGGTAACACGGTACCCCTTGGAAAGACTGGTGTCAGATCTCAAGCTTCTGACTACCCGTAACGACTGTCAATGATCTTCAAATGACAGCCAGGACCAACGGCTTAACGTGCTTTCCGAGGCACGGAGGAAACTCGTTATGTTGCAATGGTCACCCATCCACGTACCGACCTCGTCAAGCGTTGCTTAACCTTGAAGATTGACGCGTGCGGCTATTACTATTTAGCCACGAGCTATCTCTTACAGACATCTTACACATTACACTTTCTTTCACAAAAAAGTAGTGCCCCAATTACTTCACAAATATCAGACACAGAGTGGCTCATATCTGTCCTCCTGACATTGACATTTTCTGCATAAGTTGGTCACCAGTTCAGCAAATAACTGGGTAGTCCCATGCCCTCTATTGTTACGTGACTACCCTCGCGTGGAAGGTTACGCCAGCAGGTAGACTTACGTATAGGTACATACACAGGCCAGGCTACAATGGCCTTAACGTCTTTTTTTTCCGTCGCGGAATCTGGATGGACTACTTTCGAAAACGTGAGGTGACCCAAATTTTTGCGCCTGACGCGCAATGTAAATCAATACTTGCGTGTTTGACTTTGATATTGTTTATAAAAGTTTTGGAGTTCCTTAGTGAAATTAATCAAACTACTGCATGGTATGTGCTTCGCAGGCATATCAGCTGAAGCCTTTAATTGAACATTGGATCAAGTTTCTTTGCTTTTACATTTTTAAAGATGACGACTATTCAAAAAATCATTTTTTGATCTATAACGATGATTTAGCAGTGTTACAATTTACAAACAATATGTGAACAAGAGCGTTTTGCAAATATCTCAATCGTAGGTAATTAAAAATTAAATAAAACCAGCTATTGTTTGTAAGTAGGTAAGTGCAGAACCTCTGAGTCTTGAAGCCCGACTTACTCTTGGCAAGACTTTTAATTCAAATTTTATGTTAGCGCCAGGGTTAAAATATTGTTCATGATAATGAAGGCAACTTAATTTATTAACGCTGCAATTATTATTTTAAATCATTACTCATACTTACAGTAATAAAACATCGAACACGTCAAAATATTTTTATTTTTTCGCAAATCATATGAGAGCTCCATAAACATTATTATGATTTTAGAAATTGTAAGATTAGGAATGTGAAGATGTAATTTTCCAGCAGAACCACAAAACACCAATCGTTTAGAGTTCTGGAACTGAAAATCATACAAAGGCGAAAGTTTGTGAGTGTGTTTGTTATTTCTTCACTCCAGAACGGCTAAACGGATCTGGATGAAATTTGGCCCAGGGTTAGATTATAGCTAAAAAAACAGCAATAGCACATAGGATACTTTTTATTCCGGGAATATGTTCCCTCGGAATAATTTTTCGACTTTCACACGGGCAATGCCACTGCCAGAAACTTGTATGTTCATGATTTTGATCTTTCAACTTTTGGCCTTCATGTTAATCCTTATTTCTAAAGGTCATCTATGAAAAGCTGTAAGTTTTTGCTAGGATGATCAACCCTTAAGCTAATTACTACGGGCACGGGGTCCCAGCGCTAACAAAACAAAGAATATTTGGTTCAAATAAATCTCACCAGATGGCGCGATATGCATCGATTCGTTATTGAATTGTGTGTAAAATTAACATTTTCTAGAATTGATCATGAAAATTGTATGTTCTTTTTTAATCGACTCTCCTAAGCACGCGATCGAATCTATTACTTATAAAAATAATCAGTATAATCTGGCGAAAAACGCTAGTTACGTCGGCACGGTTTCTTTGTATCGAATGAGGCATCTGCATGCTAGTATTATATTATCTGTGCTACGGGTTATCCAAACCAATAAAAGAACACCGCGAGATATTTATCTGAATTAAATTCAATCATACCGTAAAATACATAAATAAAACGATGTACAAATTCAATTAAAAGAAACGAGTTTCAGGTGTTAATAGTACATTACAGCAGAATCCAGTAAGTAAGCCTTCCTGGCCGAGTATGAGTTAACCGGACCGAACCGCAGGTGAGGTCCGGTTATATACGAGGCCAGGATGGCTTTCTTACTGGTTGAGGTTTGTATAATGCTTTTCTCAAAAATGAAAGAAAGTTTAACAACAAATTCGTTTAATTAATATTGAAGGTTACATTCATATTAGGGCAATTACTGATAGATATTGTGATCGATTTACCGGGGGCATTTATATTTGTTTGTTGTACATCTTGATTAACGGACTCTTTAATCCAACATGATTTATAAACTGAAATGACTAAATACAAACATAAAATCCCACACTATACTTCTACAACATTACTAAGTACAAAACGCAACGTGCATACTTTTTCTGCGTCGCGTTATGTGTCACAGACCCATAAAAAAAAAAAAAAAAAAAGTGTCACAGACAATAAAATGGATGTTTAAGGCTCCAAAATATATTATGTATCTCATAAAATGTCATACCAAAAAGAGATAGATATATATTTGGAGCCTCCCTCTAACCATGTTATAATGGCTAAACTCTAATCTGTGTCTGGTACTATGTTTTTTTTTTCTAAGCAGATCTAAAGAGGATGACCTAAACCGTGCGAAGCCATAAAAAAAAAAAGGGATGAAGGATGACCAAGTGTCCAGTAAGTAAATTACATACTTACTTACTGGACAGTAGGAGATTCCAAATTTAAAATCTCGCTTCTTACCGGACAGTTGTGAATAGTCTCCGGTAGAGTTCACTTTCTGGATACTTTTTAGAGATGTTATGTCAACATTACATACCATTTTTGAGAAAAATATTATTACAAAACCTTACAAGGTGTGATTTATTTTAATTGTATAAACGTATTGATTATAGCACCCTCGGGCGATACAGGTCACAGTTTTGGCAGTCTATGAGCAACCAGGTATGGTTGCAGTAGGTTAACTTAGTTGGTTGTGGACCATGAATAATGGTATAAGACTTTAAGGCGTAAAAGATTTAGTAATTACCAGCTTTTGTAATCGATGTAATGAATCATAAATAACTTTGACTACTACGAATTTATTTTAAAGTTATCATGTAGTGTTACTAGGCAATTGGATGTATACCAATTTTATTTTACTAGCGACCCGCCCCGGCTTCGCCCGTGACGAATTATACACAAATACTATCCTCGTTTCTCACTCTTTCTATTGGTGAAAACCGCATGAAAATACGTTCAGTAGTTTTTGAGTTTATCGCGTACAAACGCGGCGGGGGACTTTATTTTATTAACCGACTTACTAAAAAGGAGGAGGTTCTATGTTCAACTTCTTGTATGTTTTTTTTTTATGTATGTTCACCGGTATCTCCGTCATTTGTGGACCGATTTTGAAAATTATTTTTTTGTTTGAAAGAGTGTATGCCGAAATTGGTCCCATTTTAATTTGGTGAAGATCTGATGAAGAACTTTGGAGACATAAAACAGAACTCTTCAATAAATAACGGCAAATCTCTCGGGATTGCTGCAATCGCATGTTTGTTGATTGTTTATACCATTTCATAACATAACATCACGCTAGTACGAACTAAAGGGGTATGCAGATGTGTACAGTTCACCTTGGTACATTTTCATTTCACCGGTTATGTTCAGTTTCATGATATTCGGGTAATCTATTCTGGTATTATAGGTACCTTACGTAACCACTTGCCTATTAGGGAGGTACTTACAACTAAAAAGTAAAAAATTATAAAACATTTTTACAAAAAAAATACTACCGTCTTCCAAATAACAAAACTACAAAGTGAAAAATAACTTTATTTTGGAAGTCGGTGTCCATAACGCAAAAAATTGGTAGCCACCAAAGACACCGACTTCCAAAAATAAAGTTATTTTTCACTTTGTAGTTTTGTTATTTGGAAGTCGGTAGTATTTTTTTGTAAAAAAGTTTTTTTATAATATGTATAGCTCTCGCCAAACTTCTTGGCCGTCCTGAACTTGGCTACAATGGCTGCGCAGTAGTAAATCTCATACAAAAACAGCATCGTTTCGTGCGTCGCGCATGCGGAAAGCCAACTTCAGGACGGCCCAGAAGTTTGGCGAGAGCTATAGTGATTGGAAATATTACCTGCATAGATAGATTTGTACCCTTTTGCATATAGTGCTTTAGAAAATGATCCCTTGTTAGTCTAGTCTTATCTTGCTGATAAAAAGCTGATTTTTCAGCAGTCTGATAACTTTTAATTATGGCAACTTTAGTAAAAACTATCATATTTATAGCACAGATTAACGTTTACTATTCCAAATCAGCCCTTTCTAAATAAATTGAAACTTAGGAAATAGTCTTTTTTTTTCAAGAGACCGATGGATTTTCACTCCAACAGTGATTTCCTTATCACTGAACACTGAACAGTTACCTTTTTCCAAATCTTAATTCAAGTGATCAGGAAAAACGGTTTAGGTAGTGCGTAGTTTAATGACACACTTGCTGATATCATTTATGTGTGCAATATTTAGCAATAATGTGTAAGTAGTGTAAAATTTGTAACAGTTCGCTGTTACGCCATCATGAATCACTTCTCGAAGCTGGCTGTTGCCGAGATCAACAGATATGATCGAACTCATTAATTAATATCAAGTTTTATAAAACGATAATATTGTGTTCCCTTCCAGATCTTTATGAAGTAGGTAGCAGATTGTGAGAAGACAAATTAGTTGCCAACCAATCTATGAACTCCACAACATCAGATTAATCATAGCTGTGAATAAAAACTATTGGCTAGTAGAAGGTAGGTAGCAGCATATATTTGCGATCGAAGAATAATGTGCAAGGGGTGACGGACGACTACAAAGATGATAGAAGCAAGAACTGGACAGAGGAAGGAGGAAGACGAAGGAAGTGGAGGGAGGGCATTTGTCTAGAAGTAGAACGGAAGAGAAGCAGTGGTAGGCCAGTGGTAACGGCCGAGACTTACAAGTTGTAGATCGTGGGTTCGAACCCAAGCAGGCGCTTTACTTTGTGTAAATTATTTCATCACCACTGCTCAGCGGTGTCATCCACCAACCTGTACTGGGCCCGCGAGGTGGATTACGGCTCATTCCCTTTCACAGAGAGGAGGCCGGTGTCCCAATAGTGGGACCATTAAAAGTCTGATAATGATGAGAACGGAATAGGCAAGCAACGCAAAAAAACAGAATATAGTGCAGTTCTACTATTGTGAAAAAACGCATTTGATCACCACTGGAACATCCAAGGCAATCTCTAGTAGCTCTCTCAGTTAGACTGGGGATCTTGCCTCCGGTGTTTGACTATCTTTTATAATGCATGAGGCATTGTAGGTCAACTTACTTGATATATAAATAGACAACATTGTGGTTTTCTAACTTTTTACGTAGCTGCAACAAATGGCTTGGTAAACAAGTCATTTGTTGCAGCTTGTGGTCGGTATTAGAACAACTAATTTAGCTGTCGGAAACATGTAAGCAAATATGGGCTTTTAACTAGATCTAATACAGTTTACAGTTAGTTGCATATTATGTCGTATTATAACTACCATAGCTTAGGTAAGATATAATAATAATAGCCTTTATTAACAATCTAACATACAATATTTTACAGGGTTTTTAAATTGTTGACACCGGTAAAGATTGTTTTGCCGTAGCATAGATCTCTCCCAAGTCCCACCACGTGGGCTTTCCTCGTTCACATTATACCTCACGCCGCTTTTAAGTCCTCATCTTTTCGACGGTTTTCCTCTCTTTTCTCTTGCCCTCTCTAAGGTGCCATTCGGCCACTTAATCTTATGTAAGTTTCGTGCGTTTAATTGTTGACTATATTACATAAGGGTATGACCAATAATAATTTAAGGCACAGGACCGGTTGACGTGACACTTGGAGGGGGCTATGTTCAGCAGTGGACGTCTTTCGGCTGAAATGATGATGATGAATTGTATTGTGAAACGTCTTAAACGTATTTTAAGTCAAATTGATTAATATAGGAGAAATTGGATGACTCGCTTGTCATTTGTCGATAATTACAAAACTACGGCTTAGGACTTACAGAATTTTCCCCCCGGTGGATGCCCGCATTGTCGGGTCGGGGGCGGCTCAGTAGCCGCGGCTTGGTCACCCCCGGTGAAGGAAAGAAGAACCCGAGGAGTTGCCGCTCGTCAGGGATTTTGCCGATTAAGCCGACGACGCCGACGTAGCGGTCAACAAGGAGGTTGCGGTGCCGCTTGGGCGACATCGCATCTGAGGCGGGCCGCAATGTCGCATGGGAGGCATCGCGGCTGTGGGTTGGAGGCCGCGACGTGAGAGGAGCTCTCCCTACCTTCCGCGGCCTGAACGGGGTCGACACCGTCTGATGGCGGACGCGGTGGAGCCGCAGGGGAGGAGGAATATAGTATAGCGTTGGTCCGCGTCCCTATCCACTGCGGCCGAAAAGTGATGGAAAATGAGTCAACTGACCGGACCTGACACAGGGGGACTAAGGGTGCCGTACACGAGGTCGTCTGGCGTCCATGTGCTGGTTTGGTTCCTGGGGTGGATACGGCGTGCAATGTGTTCTGGTGCGCCGGTGATTGACAGGCAGCCGCGGCGGGTTCACAGATGAGTGCTAACGCGTGCCCGTGTTCCCGCTTTAAGCCGCACAAGAGGACACCGTATCCTGCAGTAACCGTGTGTTTTCCGTTCATAAAAAGTAGCCTATGTAACTCAACGACAATGTTGAGATAACTTACCTTTTAAAAATACATAAACAACTAAATATTTATATTAGTTAAGAATCTAAAAATAAATGCCATCTATTTTTAGATACAAATCAAAAACACACTCATAGAAAGCCAGGTAGCCGACGATGCGTCATAGCGTCTTCCTCATTGTCAATGCGTCACAGCGCGGCGCACTGCAATGGACCTTGTTGTTGTTGCACTCACCGGCAAAAAGCTTCCGTCACCCAATTCTACGCCCCAATTACGAAAACACACTACAAGGTAACAAATGTAAAGTAAAATTGTTTGTTCGTATATGTTTGTTTGTAGATGGTAATCGTAGGAAGACAGTGAGACAGTGGCCGTGTTAGACTACGACGGAAATGGCGGGACGGACTAGGCAGATTTCACCAGAACCAGGAGCAAGAGGGGTCATGAAAGATGGAAGGAGTAGAGGAAAACCTCAGGAGCGGGACATGAAATGACTGCCAAAAAAAGTCTCAGGTCTGAACGATTGTGAAAATTATTTAACTGTCTCTTTTTCATATCATTTATATCAGTCTATGTGTGTATGTTTGTTCCTATATGTGGCGTTCTAGAGACCAAACCCTGATTTTTTTTCTGCCAAACCTATCGCGTAAAATCAAAATAAAGGGTATTAAGAGGTGATTCCAAAAATATTTAACATTTACATGTTTAAATTTAATTCGAAAAAATGATAACTAAAAAGTTATAAATAAAAATAAATGAAACAAAAAATCAAAAAACCCGACTGCTTAAGAAGCGAACTAAAAAGACGTAACAAAGAAGAAAATCATGCTGTGCAGTCGGAGGATACATCTGGTTTTGGTCAGCCAGCTGGCGAATATGTATCCTCCGACTGCACAGCATGATTTTCTTCTTGGCAGTCGGGGTTTCTTTTTTCTGTAGAACATGCCATAGGAGAAAAGCCGTTAGCAAACGCTAGTACAACACAAAACAAAGAAACTGCAGCAATTTGCCTCAACTTTTCTAAAAACAATATTTAGACGTTATATTTTCTGTAGCATCGGAGTTACGACAGCGTATTGGAGTAACATTCATTGTTTCAAAGTTTCGTCATGAGTAGAAATATGCTAATTATCGTGGAGTCACAAGTTACGTTGAAACTGGATCTGGTTATGAACTCGATACGATTCCGGGAATACCTTGTAATGTTTGGTAAGTACATGTTACAGGTAGAATAAAATTTTACGGCGGCTCGGTATAGTGCGCGAGTCCCTGCCACATGCAGTGGTACTGCATATCGAAAAGTGACTTCATTAAATATGATTCGACCTATAACTTGCAATATTCGGTGCATGTTACCATATTAATAATAGTGCTTATAGTTGAGGTAGGTAATGGGGCTTTTCCCGAGGTTAGTGAAATACTGATCCCATAACTGGGCTCATTAAATCTTTAACAACATTGGTTACTACGTGAAATAATTCTAATCTTCATCGTCATGCGATAGGTACTCTGTAGGATGACATGAAGTATATTCGATTGAAGAAGCTTGAATAATTATGTAGTGATACATCTTTTCTATATCCTACGTACGATCCTGCTGTAGGCATTCTTCTGTTACAGGTTAGTTTTTTAAGTGGGCGTGGATGGCCAAATCAAAAACTTTGAGGAATAGCGACAAACACTAAAAGGAGTCACGAGGCCGATTTTGATGACAGAAGCATCATTCGATTTTTGAAAAATCAATATTCTTAATATTGATTTGTTATCGTTGATTTTTAAAAAAACACGTTCTGTATAATTACACAATTGGATAGTGTCGCTAATAAGGATCAAATTCTGGGAAGTAATAGCTTACGGCAAACACAAGGAAAAGCTAATTTTCGGCTCCGTTCTGGTAAAGAACCCTAAAAAAGTTTAATTTTCCTTAATAGTACACCCGTGCGAAGCCGGGCCGGGCAGCTAGTAGATATTAAATCTTAAAACCATTAAGCATATTATTAAAATGTCAACAACACCTTTATTATTTTGCTGCCCAACTGGCTTTTGACATTTTCTCATTTCCTTCATATAAACAAGTAATTGCAGCAACTAATTTATTTCATTACAATATGTCATTTCCCGATTATTTTGGAATGTATTAAGGTACCTACAGATTTGCTTTGTAAGCAAACGGAATTGAGTATGTTAGCAATAAGATCACGAGATTTGACTTGGCGGTCAAATCTTGTGATCTTATTGCTAACATACTCAACCAACACAGCATATTGTGCAGTATAACGGCCGTCAAAATCGAGCAAATCTGTAGGCCCCTTTACAGACAACTTCGTGACGTATACAGAAGTGTACAAGCATCATAAACAGGATGCTTAAAAATGTGAAGGGGATTGTAAGGACGGCATACAGATAAGTTATGTGCAAGGCACTGAGATATTATTTACTTCCAAAAGTTATGCTAAAATTCTTGAAGTGAGTGAGTGTTCTAGTGAAGAATAACCTTTCTTATGAGGCAACAGAGAATCTGTTTCTCATTCAGAGATAAAAATGAGAGTTAGTTTGACTGGCATACTGATATGAGCAGTTTCCAGACTCTACGATAACCAATAGATAATGGAGGTTTTGTTTTATACATTTTGTTAATTTTATCCATCTCTAGCTTCTCGGTATTATGTATGCACCTCACACTACTCTACATTTACACAACACCACACGTAGGCACACATACACATTTTTAGTTTTGTTTGGTTTTAGAACAAATCAAGACATTGTATAATGTCATACATTTTTATTAACCCCCGCCGGAAAAAGAGGGGTGTTATAAGTTTCATGTGTGTTGCTGTGTATCTGTGTATCTGTGTGTCTGTCTGTGGCATCATAGCGCCTAAACGTTTGAACCGATTTCGATTTAGTTTTTTTTGTTTGAAAGGTAATTTTGTCGAGAGTGTTCTTAGCTATGTTTGAATAAAATCGGTTCAGCCGTTCAAAAGTTATGGGCATTTTACTGTTTGAATCGGGGTGTTTTCGCAAGATAAATGTGTCGGGGGTTTTTAAATTGTGAAATTTTACTTGTATGTCTATTGGGCTAAATTTAATAATCTATTTCGAGGGTCAGGCTCTGTATGCCGAGATACAGGACTCGTCCTAGTTCGGCTACAGATGCTCTCATGTTGAATAATTTTAAGTACTGGCCTGTAATACTCTATGCAATTTGTTGCATTATTTTTGGTGAAGTAAATAAATAATAATAATAAAAATAAATAATAATAAATTTCAAGTCTTAGTTTTAGCTTCAGATCGATTATATCGAGCACTGTTTTTTAACCGATTACGGCGAAGTCAAAAGGAAGGGTGATGATTTTAGCAGTCTATGTAGTATGTAGGTACCTATATTTGTATTTACGTATGTTCCTCGGTAGCGTCCAAACTATTCATCTGATTTTGATGAATAAGGTGTCAATCGGTTCGTTATTATGGTCCGGGCTAAAAAAAACGCATTTGACCACTGGTGATAAGCTGATGATAAGCAATGACATGTTCGACGTTGCATCAAGCTTGCCTAGAAGTAACCTACTCACTCATAACTTAAACACGCCCCAGGTTGTATCTATGCTATCAGGAAATACAGACTCCGGCACGGAATTCCACTCCTTAGCTGTACGCATAATGAAAGTATTTCCTGAAACACTTAGTGCTTATGGGTGGAATGACATTAAGTTCTAAACGTGCTAATTGTATGACGGCGAATTTCCCTTAATTTTTCGGAAAAGTCTTAAGTTTTTACCCGACTGCCGAAGGAGGGTAATGTGTTTATCAGTCTATGTATGTATGTATGTATCTTCCTATGTGGCGTTCTAGAGACCAAACACGTTGGCCGATTTCTATAATTCTTACGTAAATCGATTCGTCTTAAGCCCTGCAAGTGTCACTGGCTACATTAAAATTGGAAAATAGAAAAATGGCGGTTTTTGGGCGCCATATTGTGGGGACCCAAATTTTGTTTTTATATAACACTTATTTATTTAAATGTACCTAATTCGAAAAAAATATAACAAAAAAGTTATAAACAAAAAAAGTTAAATCAAAAATAAAATGCGAAATAAGTAATACTTTTTAGTTCGCTTTTTAAGCAGTCGGGTTTTTTATTTTTTCATATAGTTACAACTATCATTATCGATAAGACTAGCTTTTTACTGCGGTTTCGCTCTCACCTCCTATCTCGCTTAGCTTCTGCCAGCGGCTCCGCCCGCGTTTAAATTGTTTTATCATCCCAAGGGCACATTATACCGGGATAAAAAGTAGCCTATGTGCTATTCCAGATTATAATCTACCCTATAGCGCAAATTTCATTCAGATCCGTGAAGCTGTTCTGGCGTGATTGAGTGACAAACATACATCCATCCCATCCAAACTTTCACGTTTATAATATTAGTGAAATTTAGGTGTTATTAATTTATTTATTCATTCATTAATCTACTATATAAAAATAAGTCGGGTTTCTTGCTGACGATATAACTCCAGAACGCACGAACCGATTTCCAAGGTTTTGCATTCGTTGGAAAGGTCTCGGGCTCCGTAAGGAACCTACCCTACCCTACCTGGGTAGGGTAGTGTAGGGTAGTGTAGGGTAGGGTAGTGTAGGGTAGGGTAGTGTAGGGTAGGGTAGTGTAGGGTAGGGTAGGGTAGGGTAGATAAATGTTTGGTCTTTTTATGGCAAAACAAAGTTTGCCGGGTCAGCTAGTTTATTTATACAAGTATAAGAACCTTATTGTACACGGGGACAAATACAATACACAAAGAAACAATAAAACAAAAAAAAAATGCATCAGGTGACCATACCACGTTCCGCGATCTCTTCCAGGCAACTGAATGGAAACAGATCGCCAGTATTCCAGTTCCAGAGATTCTATCTTTTTACATAACAAGCTTCTATTTAACTAGCCTTGTTGTTTGGGTCAAAACTTGCAACTAAAGTTTAAAACATATATCCCCAACCAATTGAGCTGAAATTTTGCTTACATCTTTGGTTTGGATAACAATGCACGGGGTAAACTCGTTTAAAATAGTAGTTTATGCAATGGTCATATAATAGGGTTATTAAAACACGAGCGTGGGTTTATCACATGAGGCTAAGCCGAATGAGATAATATTAACACGCGAGTGTTTTAATACCTAATTATATGCCGTCGCATACACTATTTCATATTCACTCATACAGTTGAAATAAAATAAAACTTTAAACGGAAAAATATGCAGTATGGAGGGCAATTTAGATTCTCATTGCACCATGACTGTCCATGTCAATGAGCCAAGCGCCAATAAATTAAAAAGTAAAAGGGTGCTATAAAAATTAAAAAGTTATTTTATGATGCAGTTGTTTGAAAATCGAAGGAAAATGTTTGTTTTAATTTTACCTATCCACGAATATAAAGTACGTGTGTATACCTACAATATCTTTTTAAATTCATATTTAGAACATTAAGTCGTGAGTGTAGATAAAAAAAAATATTATTAAGAACATTTTATTATTACTTCCTCTGTATGTTACATAATAATAAAAGTGTTGCGTAAGGGACAGAATTTTATACAAGTCATATACATCTGTCCCTTAAACACACTCAAAATAACCTTACTCTAAGAATTTATGGTCAGCTCATGATTTAGATAAACAACGAGAGTTTTAGAATGAGTGCACTAGGAAACAGCGATAAAAGTCGACACAATATCGATCATCAACTGATTTTAATCCTTATTCAAACAACATTTCCGAAAGGCAGTGTAACTAACATTTAGTACACATACACATACGGCAGTGTCGCAACGTGCACATGTTATTTTCGAATAGATAGCGTTTCTATGAGCGATCTTGTCACTTTAAGTGGAACGCTGTTGTGCAAAATCACAGGTGTGTTCTGTGTTAGCCGGTTTGGTGGGTTCTGTCCAAGGTTTGGGAGAAAGCGGATTTAGCGTGAGAATTTACAAGATAATTCGCAGATTATTCGGGATGTGGCCCAATAATCGTGGAGCTTTATATTGAGCTCAGAATTTTATACATTTGTGTTTAGCATGAGTAACAATCTAAAAAGGTGACATAATATTTTTTACAGCCATGTTAACGACCCTCACGTCAATCGGACAAAAGCTGGTATTTAGAAAATGATAAATCAGATTTTGATTTAATACATCTTAGTGCATCAAAGCAAACTTAAAAAAAATGTCTTTACACATAAAAATGGAGATAGTTTCATATACAAGTAGCCAGAGTACCTAGCTTACCTAATAGCACAATTTTGCTATCCTAACTTAAAACAAAAACATTTACAAACATGTTAGCCTAAACACGTCCACTTCTGAGACGTACCCACCTTTTCAAGCGTCGCCACTTCGACCAAACGTGCTAAGCTTCACTCTAACAGCTAGATGAAACGTCGCAAACATGAATAGGTAGGGTGTGGTAGTCGAATACAATGCCTTCAAATCATTGAAGAGTACAGTCGCGGCCGCTTAACATTCGTCACCGGTAGTCAACCAAACAAGCTTAAAGTTCCTAACTTGTACCACACACCAAGATTTAGTTAATCCAAGTATTTTGCACTCTTGTCAATTAGAGCGGCCGTAATCCAAGGTTAATGAGACACCTTTGTTTTGACGGGTGCGGTTTCAGATTACACATCAAGGGGTGAAGTGATTGATTTTTGAATTAATTTGGGCAATGAACTTTCTTAAGTATTTCAAAAGACTGGGATAATTTTTAAATGTTACTTGATTTACAGACACCTGTATGTATACATAGACCCAGCCGTATTGCGTAAGTGCGCAAAGAGTTTAAACTCTATCCAACCGACCAAATCGACCAATCACATGCGAGAGTGGATTTCCGTTTTGAGTGATTGGCCGATTTGGTCGGTTGGATAGAGTTTAAACTCTTTGCGCACTTACGCAATACGGCTGCGGTTGGTCATGGGGTTGGCCTGTTGCAAAGGAGATGGGTAGTTAGTACCATTAGGCAAATAAGCATCATAATATTAACTCTTTGCCACACCTTGTTTATCTCTGTAATTAATATAAAAAAAAAAAAAAAAAAAAACGCGACTGCTTAAGAAGCAAACTAAAACAGCTGTAAACAAGAAAAAATCATGCTGTGCAGTCGGTGGATCATGTCTATGTACTTACTTGCGAGATGGCTGACCAAGGGATCCTCCGACTGCACAGCTTGTTTTTTCTTATTTACAGCTTTTTAGGCAGTCGGGATTTTTATTTTTTGAGTTGCGCCATAATAAGGCGCCCTAAAGCCGCCATTTTTCTATTTTCCAATTTTAATGTACCCAGTGACGCGATTGACGTCAGAATCATCAAAATCGGCCATTTTGCGTTTGATCTCTAGAACGCCACATAGAAATACCCATACATACATAAATACATACGTATATAGAATGACAAACACATTACCCTCCTTCGGTAATCGGGTAAAAATAAAGGATTATTTCGCTTAACTATCTGGTAGTAGACCGGTTAGTATTGCCTGCACATAAATACTAAAATAACACTTAATTACCGCAATACATTAATCAATCCATTATATATTTCATCTCTCTCACCTTACCCAACAGCAACCAAGGCGTCACCCAAAAATGTGACGCTTATCACATTCTTTGGCCTTTTCGGCAAATTGGCCTTTTTGACCTGCATTCTTAACATACAATGATACAGTTTAAATATTATCTCATATGTATGAGTTATATAGTTCAAGTTGCGCAAATAACTCTTGACAGATAAGTTGAGCGGCGCGTGCGCAGTCAGTTGCTCGAGAAATGTCATTAACGTGTCATAGGTTACGTCAAGTAGGGTAGAGTGGTAGCCAATGAACCACCAAAAGTTTGAAGAGCTCTAGCACGGTGGTTATTGCAGTCTAAGAAAATATTTTTATCTCACCAAATGGGTAATTTAACAGGCTACCAAATTGCATTCAAAGTTTTGGAAAATATTTCCTATTGCCTGATTAATACAGGTTTTTTTAAAACATGGTAAATGGTTCATAGTGTACCAGTTAGGGTACACGATGAACCGGGGGGGTGGGACTAAATGAGCCAGGTGGTACACAGTGAATCACAGTAATAGATAAACCGATAATTGTTTGTTTTAAGTTGAAAATAAATAACTCAGTTGTAAGTTTTAATATTTATTAAGTGTCAGCTTATATTTAAAACCCACAATCAGTCTTAAAACTTAATAAAACCCTCTAAACTTTTAATATTTTTTTAAAATATAATCAGTTTGTATTTGTACTCATTAATTAACATTACTGCTATCAGATCACAATCAGTCTTTATTTTTTTTATGTCTAAATCACAATTTGCACTTAACAATAGGTACAAAATAGGAACAATAGTCAGTTCGCTCGTTCTCAGTCATAGTATCTATGTTCACTTGAGATCAACATAACAACTGTTCTTCAAAAAAACTTCAACATAACAATCATAAAAAAAAACGATAAATATCTTCGAAAATACTAATTAACCATAAAATTCAAATCAAAAAGCTAACAAATATGTTATTAATATCTTAAATTAAGTAGGGACATATCGATAGGAAATTTGTAAGTGGTTTGTCGACGTGCCGTGCCATTAACATTGGGAGGAGGTAAAATGTATTTTATGTCTTTTGTATTCACAGCTGCTGTATCAGGTTCCAGAGGTAGCGAAAATGTCTGGGTGAATTTGCTTTTTAATTTGTAAAAAGATACGTAATAATCGCTGTCTTCTTCCTCCAATTCTTCTAAAATTTGTGCTACGTAGTAAACCTCCGTTTTTTTCATAGTGAATGCAACAATCACGTGGTCTGTAGATCGAGGCTGCCGTGACAATGGAGGGAAGTTATTGTTTAAAATAACTTCTTCCTCTTCAGATTCATAAAACACTTCTGCTCCAGAAGATGAGCCACTACAAATAAACTCTTCCTCGTCTGATGTAGTATCTGTATGTTCTTTCTTATGGCTACTTTCAAATAGGTTTGTTTTAACTACTTTAACACGTTTCTTCTCCTTATTTTTTTTATTTTCAGCTAAAGCGTCTTTCTCTGGTGTGTCTGTAGCTATCATGCTCTTTCCTGCTTTTCTCTTGTTATTCTTACGGGGCCCTGCCTTCAATGCTGGTCTAAAATTCTTTGGTGAAATAAAATTACAGGGAGCTTCAGACATTTTAGGAGACCTAGTCTCTAATTTAGATAAAACCTGAACTCTGGACGTGGATGCAGTTGGCTGAGTTGTAATTTTGGAACAAGATGCAATCTCTGGAGTAGGATTCTTGGGACTAGACATCACTTGCGTCTGGAAAATATTGTTTGTTTTGGAAGCAGCCAGTATAGTAGGGGATACTTCTTCTTGCGGGTGATTGTCAACCTCCGGTGTCGATGGCGTGCGGGCATATAAAACGGATGGTAACGGTTCGCTATCATGACACTCCTCCATAATGTGCTCAATTTCTGCGTCAGTTTCATCGTCGTCACCGTAAATAGCTGGTGTCAATATAGACGGCGACCCGCAACGTTCTGTACTACCAGAATTCACCTCAACATCTATTACATCTTCTGTTAGTGGTCTATTAGTTACCTCACTGGGTAAAAAGTCAATATCTGTGAATATTTGATCATCAAAGGGGAAAATACCACATTTTTTGAATGCTTGTGTTATGTTTGCTGGAGTCATAGCTCTCATATATGCTGTACCAACGCATTCAGCCACATTGTAAATGCTTAAAGGATTTCGTAATAACCATGAGTCTACTGCCCCATTATAATAAGACTTGAATGGCGCATTTAGTCCAACATCCAAAGGTTGCATCCTCGCCGTGGTATGAGGATGAAGTGTCAGTATAGTCACACCTGAGGCTTTAGCTAGGTCTAGAGCTTCTATGGACAGGTGACTCTCATGATTATCGAGGATAAGCAAAGCTGGGTTATCTCTTGATGCTGAAGTGAACTGAAACAAATAGCTATAGGTAAATCAAAATAAAATATGTCTATTCCACACCTACAGATTAAATAAAATATGCAAATTACCTGGATAAAATGCTTCATTACTTCAACAAATAATTCTGTATTCATCCAACCACTAGGTGCGGCTAACCCAAGTGTCCCTGGGGGTGCCCCATACAGCATGTGTGCCTTGTAGTTTTTTCTTGGAAACACCATAGCTGGAGGTAATGCTTGGCCAATCGCATTCACAATACAGCAAGTTGTAACCAAGATGCCACGTTCCCCACTTGTGACTTTACAGACACTGCGTCCTTTAGCTGCCAGAACTTTATGAGGTCGTTGCACAGTTGTGGTAGCGGTTTCGTCTAGATTATATATTCGGCTACCATTAGCAAAAGATGGAAAGCGACTTAAAACTTCTTTCAGATTGTCGTAAAATTTTTGCACGTTAATTTTATTAAATGCTGTAGCTCGTGCCATACTACAAGCCTCCGGTTTTTTCACTGACAACTCAGGATGTCTTGCCCTAAACCCCCTCATCCAATCACGGCCTGCCATGTCATGGACTTTCCACGACGGTGGCATTTCAATTTTGTTAATCACTGCCATTTGGTAGGCAATTCTGCGACAGTCTTTCGATGTTAGGCCATAGAATTTATTTGCACAATCTAATAAATACTCCTTGATGCTGTCTTCTTGTTCATCATTAAAGATTTTGCTTGCATCGTAATGCGGCTCCAATCTACATGACGGATTGTTGCGGTATTTTTCAATATATCTTCGCAGTGTTGGATATGGAAGATTGGCTGCTTCGGCTGCTTTTCTAATACTCAGTCCCGACAAATGTTTGTCTATTCCTTCTTGAATAGCTGCTGCCGTGTGATAACCCTTTTTACGGGCTTCCCGCCCTAATGTGTTTCGACCCATGCTGAAATAAAGAAGTAGTACTTAATGATACTCACATCAACAATCAGAGGTTGACTGGAATAATACTCCCAACCTGTTTATATGTGACAAATCCATACCTATACAATCAGTGTTACCTACACAATAGCATTAGGCAAAGCAATTAGATGTAGTACACAATGAACCGTGGTTCATTGCTAACCCAGTAAATCTGGCTCACTGCGTACCCATCCCCTCTTAGAAAATTTTAGGTTATGTTTTACACAGTAACGGTTGAAAAGTAATTCCAAAAAGTAGTCTCAAACAAGCGCAAGGAACCACATTACACATACAATTCACTCATAGTTTAATAAGAGATAAAAAAATAAAGTAATAACAAAAAAATACTCACGATTTTTTCGTCCTTTTTGATATACAAAACACAAGGACGCGACGCACGTATGCGTTGGTGGCGACTGGCGGCCGGCGACTAGATCAAACTGCGCGGCAAATCAAGCGAGTCGTTACATGATTTTTGAACGAGCTGGCAACGTCGCGTATTGCCTGTAGGTAGTATGGTTCATACGGTACACGCGGTTCATTGGCTACCACTCCACCCTATGTCGTTCAGGCAGTACAGCTGAGTCCTTCAAAAGGCTTACATAAGATGCTTAGAGGTATGATAAATAAAAGGTAGCTCAAACAACACAACTTCAACACTGCAGCTTCCAAAACATGTTCGCGAGCTGGCTGACCAAAACTAGATGTATCCTCCGACTGCACAGCATGATTTTGATCCTGTTTCCGTCTTTTAGTTCTTTTTAAGCAGTCGGAATTTTTGATATTTTTATTACCTTTTTGTATTTTTTGAAATCACCTCATAAAATTCTTTATTTTGATACCCCACACTATGGGATAAAAGAAAAAAAAATGTGCCCCACAATATGGCGCCCACAATCCGCTATTTTAATTTTTCAATTTTAATGTAGCCAGTGACACTCGCAGGGTTAAGACGAATCGATTGACGTAAGAATCATCAAAATCGGCCAACGCGTTTGGTCTCTAGAACGCCACATAGGAACAAACATACATACATAGACTGATAAACACATTACCCTCCTTCGGCAGTCGGGTAAAAACTAATCAATTATGCACACATACAAAGTGTGGAACTCTGCCAGCGTCTGTGTTCTCTACCACTTATGCTACAACGCATCAATCAGCCTTCAAAGCAAGAGTGAAGAAGCATCTTCTGGGCTCGCTCGTTCCATCGTACGGTCGAGATCGAGGTCAGGATCTAGGTTTTTTTTTTCATTAAATCCTGATAGTCTTGGTAATCTTACTCCAGTCTACACAAGCCGCTGAACTTGCAACTTCTAAATGTCAATGTTGACAAGTCTGCTTACTTAGGTATAATAAGACTACACGTTCGCGGTCTCCACTCAACTGGCTAACGCCTAAGCTCTCAACAAAAATGGATGTAGCCACTTCTTATTCTGAGCAATCTCGTCGCGAATCTTATCCTTCAAAGAAAACGTTTATCATAATACGTTCCCTTGTATGTAACTAGATTATTACCTCTCGTTACATCAACTTTACATATTGGAGCAATTCGGTAACAAACGTACAGACCCACCCACCTTGCAAGTCCATACTCCATAATAATATTATATGTTTGAAACTCTGTTTGTTATTTACGTTTTCATACCACAAGGCTAGACTAATTTTGATAAATTTTCGCATAGACATTGATTGATCCCTAGGAGAAGGATTTCTATAGGATATCTAATTATATCCCGGGAGTATCAATGTCTCCTTCCTTCACGAGGGCGAACCCGCTGAAAGACGGAGAAACCTCTTTTTTTGTATACATTTTGACATAAGAGATTGTTTACGGAGTGAGTACGTTATTAAACTCGGAATAAGCACATGGTAATATTATAAATGCGTAAGTAACTCTGTCTGTTTGTTAGTTAACTACGTTTTCACTCCTTAGCCGCTAAACCAATTTCGGTACATACATAGATTGGACCTTGAAGAAGGATAGGGTACCTACTTTTTACCCGACTACGGCGAAGCCAAAAGGAAGGGTTATTACCCGACTACGGCGAAGCCAAAACGAAAGATACGGCGAAGGTTTTAATTTCAGCAACTTATGTATGTATGTTTGTATTTACGTATGTTCATCCGTAGAGCCTAAACTATTCATCCGATTTTGATGATTAAAGTGCCACTCTATTCGTTAATATGGCCCGAGTAAATTAGGCTAAAACAAATCCGTAGTCGGGTTACAGTTTTTTGTATCCTGAGAGTATGTAAAATAATTTCCGACTATCACTCACGCGGACGAAGCCGCTGTCTGACAGAAGCAACTTATACATAAGTAATCGATTCGCAAAACGCGAGTTCGATTCGATCATTTAAAATAGGGTAATTAACCTTGATTACTAAGTAAAATTTAATGGGCGACGCCTACATCTGAACCAGATCGCTTAAACGTAAAACAGAAATGTCCACTACTCATTTTAATTAAAATTATGACTTAATCGAGTTGTTTACGAAGTTTTTGCTGTGACGTAAGATAAGGTTGTATTGTATGTAGGCCTAGTCTTTATTGTCCTTGATTTTAACAATGTTACCCACTTCCCGAAACCCCAAATTTAGTTTCGTGTTACAAAAGTTTAACATTAATTTTGCCCGTTTTTAGGGTTCCGTACCCAAAGAGTAAAAACGGGACGCTATTACTGAGACTCCACGGTCCGTCTATCTGTCTGTCCTTCTGTCACCAGGCTGTATGTCATGAACCGTGATAGCTATACAGTTGAAATTTTCACAGATGATGTATTTCTGTTGCCGCTATAACAACAAATACTAAAAACAGAATAAAATAAATATTTAAGTGGGGCTCCCATACAACAAACGTGATTTTTTTACCCTTCGTGCGCGTGTCAGACTCGCACTTAGCCGGTTTTTATAGAACTTTTTCACTGTGGCCAAAGTTAAATCGCATACAAGTTACCATTTACTGAAAAAAAAACACAAAAGATCTTCCGAAATTACTTTTATGAATCGCGTAGGAGGACAATCGTGTATTCCAGTCCATTCAACATTTTTACAACCAGATGACAGCACACGATATCCACATATTGTGCAATCACACAAGAGATCACCGCTACCCGTCTTACCATCTCACCTTACATACAACACATACTTACCTATACGTAGATTCAAACATAATGGCGGCTGTGAAATAAATTTTTCGCTGCGCAGTATAGTTCTCACCAAACTTCTGGGCCGCCCTGAAGTTGGCTTTCCGATGCGCGAGGCACGAATCGGTGCTGTTTTTGTATGCAATTTACTATTGCGCAGACATTTTAGTCAACTTCAGGGTGGCCAAGAAGTTTGGCGAGAAGAATACCTCGACACTCATACCCGCTGTTACTTGAATTAGTTACTGCACACAGAGCCGTCTTAACTCATACAGGGGCCCTTGGGCACACCAAGTTATGAGAAAAGGGCCCCGGTAAGATGAAAAACGGCCACATTTTGTAGGGCCCCGTTAACAAATGAATATGCTCCGTGCTTTCTGCATATAACGTTAATGATCCTGTCCTAGAACTAAAAATTCTAAGACATGTGACATCTCACGATGTGTGATCACCAATCCGCACTGATCCCGTGTGGTGGATTAAGGCCCATTCCCTCTCTCCTCCTCACAGAGAGGAGGCCTGTGTCCCAGCAGTGGGAACATTTAAAGGCTGATGATGATGATGATCCTGTCTACCTATTTGCCTAATCCTACCAAACAAGATGGCTCGTAATATGAAAAGCATAGAATACTCGCCTATCTACGTAAATAATGCGGACTATCTTTCACATCCATTCCAGCTTATTATACTTTCTTCTAAATTATTTTTGTCTCGAGAAATTTGGGGCCCTCTAATGATCCGGAGCCCAGGGCAAGTACCCCTTGTGCCCCTATGGTAATGACGGACCAGACTGCACAGCGACTCGCGGAGTGTTCAGGAACCGCCATAAAGTTTGGTGCTAACTGTACCTGTGTACAAGTACGTATAGAACAATAACAGCTGTATTCCCACGTTCAGAAACGGATGTGGGTGGAAGACCTTGAACAAATATGTAACAGAAACTAAAAGAACTCAGAACACATGACGTTACAAGGATCCGGGAATGAATCGCTGCTTCACGATGCATTCTTATTCAAACAAATGATTTGTGCAAAATATTGGACTGGTTTGTGCATAGTAATTAATGCCTTCGGTACTAATTACTAATGACGTATTTTTATGACAGGTCTTAGTATGAAAAGAATACAGAATTGCCCTATACAAATGTCAAGGGCTATTCTCAATCAAATGAGTCAGCAATTAGCTGTCAACAAAAACATACATACCTACCTACATACATAGATTTATAAACACATTTCCTTCGGCAGTCGGGTAAAAATATAATTAGCGTGAACAGTAATTAAATCGATTAAAAGTAGTGGTAGAATGTCAAATTCTTCCTCTTCTAATGAGTGTCAATCGTAAATATCTATGTATCGTATAATAGTCACAGCGGATCTTTGTGTCTCTGAAGTTGGCTCTTTTCGCAAAGAAAACAGTTTGTCATCGAGTATACTGCATAGAGTAAGCGAGACAAGACGATGCGTCAAACGTAAGCGAGTGAAAGAGGCATATAATGCTATCTTCTGCTTCAACATTGACACAAAAATAGTTACTGCGCAGGGTCTTGCAGCCAACTTCAGAGACACAAAGATCCGCTGTGACTATTTTAGCCAAACCTGTTTCATCACGTCATGACCTTAGAATGTCAATTGAAGACCTATTTACTTTATCTTGACACCAACATCATACCTACCGCGGGAAAGTCGTCACTCTGAAGAAATAGTCATAAGTTTGAGGAATCAATGGAATAATTTATTTCGCATTCTCCCTGCCTCAGCGATGTGGTAACACACTGCCGGACGAGCACGGCCTACTGTGACAGGCTTGAGTCACAGTTTGGGAACAAAACAGAGGCCGTGCTCGCCCTGCTGGTCGACGTCTATCTCGAATATATTAGGTTAGTTATGGGCTAAAACAACTTAGGTCCCGGCCCGATCTAACGAACACTTGGACAGACAGGAATATACGTAGATATTTAATTATTTATGTTTAGCGTAACAACGTAGTTACCAGAAGGACAGTGAGACTGATTGCGCGTATATTCATTTATGAAATAAGCAGTAATCAATTTTCATTCTTCCATAGAAACGTAGTCTGCCGATTAATCCACTGTTTGACGATATACGTTCAAAATAAAAAATTATATCAATTTGTCTCATCATTATCTAGCCCTTTAAGGAAACAAAAAGTTAAAAAAACTGGCCAAGTGCGAGTTGGATACGCGCACGACGGGTTCCGTACCATTATTGCAAAAAACGGCAATAAAATCACGTTTGTTGTACTATTTTAGTATTTGTTGTTATAGCGGCAACAGAAATACATCATCTGTAAAAATTTCAACTGTCTAGGTATAACGGTTCATGAGAATACAGCCTGGTGACAGACAGACAGACAGACGGACCGCGGAGTCTTAGTAATAGGGTCCCGTTAATACCCTTCGGGTACGGAACCCTAAAAATGCAGGATTTGAAAGTAATGAGTCTCGAAAGTTCCATATTTCAACACCAATTTTAACGCACCTTTGGGCGGCAATAAATACCATACGAAAAAGGAAAATTGCAAAACGACCTCCATACAGGAATAAAATAGTAATTCAACAATGCAAATAATTTTATTTTGAAAATATACATTTAGTCGTGTTTTCATGATATCTAGACTCCCAAAGGTCTGCTTATAAAATTTCGCGCGCTCGTTTTCATCCTAAATCATCATCCATTTAGATACAAATTGTCAAAAGTGTGTATTCGTACGCGAACTAGCTTCTTACTGCTCATCACAGCATCTATCTCTCTCGAATGTGTTGTCGGATGAGATAGCATGCAGTTTAACCTCGCGCACAAAATAGTTTGTGCCGTCGACTAGGGGAACCTTAATTACCAATAATCGAAAGCAGGATCAATGAATCAGCAAACTGAATGCATAGCCATCGAAACCTAGATGCAATTAAGATAGAATAGTAGAGCATATCGGTATTGTTATATTTCAGTACACGTCAGTTTAGTAGTTACTGACTCAGAAGTCGTGTGCCTCATGTCGTGTCTTGCAGTCGGTTGCTTTGAGCCTTTCATAAAATGGTTTATTGCCTAAAGGTTGCTTGTTTTAATAGCCTGCTACGACTTCTGACTGTCAATCAAAAGTCAAGAACAAAATCTTAAAATAAAATAAAACATTTTTACAAAAAAATACTACCGACTTCCAAATAAGAAAACTACAAAGTCAAAATAACTTTGTTTTTGGAAGTCGGTACCAATTTTTTGCGTTATGGACACCGACTTCCAAAAATAAAGTCAGTTTTCACTTTGTAGTTTTCTTATTTGGAAGTCGGTAGGCTTTTTATTATTTATTTTTTTAATTTTCACTTTTTACTTGTACCTACCTAATAGGCGAGTAGTTTAGTAAGGTACTTATAATGCCAGAACAGATTACCCGAATATCATGAAACTGAACATAACTGCTGAAATGAGAGTGTACCAAGGTGAACTGTACACATCTGCTTACCTCTTTAGAGCGTACTGGCGTGATGTTGAAGTTCTTCATCATATCAAATTAAAATGATACCAATTTCGGAACATACTCTTTCAAACAAAAAAATAATTTTCAAAATCGGTCCACAATTGACGCAGATATCGGTGAACACAAAAAAAAAACAAACAAATTCGAACATAGAACCTCCTCCTTTTTGGTAAGTCGGTTAATAAGATCATTTTGGAATTCGTTAGACTTCAGAAGTAAAAAGTAAAGTACATTATTATGTTAACCAAGAGTGGCTGACAGATAAAAAGATTCCAGCTTCCCGCCAGGGTTTTACAAAACCTCCAGGCCAAAAGTTTGCAGACAGCGAAACATATTATCAGATCACATCATACCTAAAAGCATACAGCAACGAATTACTAAAAAAACTTTAAGAATTCGAAAAAGGTGGAACGACACGATACCTCACTTCACTGAAGTTTTCACGTTGAAATTTCTACAGAATAAACCAATTGCTTGCCTACCTGCACAGAAGGACAAGGGCAAGGAGGTGGCACCGATAACACCTTCCAACATCAACCCCATATGACATCTGATGTGTTAAATTCTGTCAGAGATCGACCAAGGTGTGTATTTGCAGCGGCTTAACTTTAAGCCTGTCAATCAACTCTGCAAAAAATGCACTATCATAATAAACTAATTTATAAACAACCAAAACAGCTGTTCGTTTTGACAATAGCAAATTGCACAGTTGTAACAAACTGACAGATACACAAACATATAATGGAGTTCGATATTATCTCATACAATGTCGCGTGGGCGTTAGATCGCGGTCACACGAAAAATGCTTTTGTTCTAACTACTAAGACAAGGAGGGTCAATGGATGTAGTAATTATAATTATTGATAGCTTTTTTGTTTACCTTGCCTTAAATACAGGTTAGGTAGCCAAACATTATGATTAGGTATCTTATTACCAACTAATAAGTAGGTAAAGCGCGGTCCATTGTTTTTTTTTCATATTAGTTCGTAAATAACTAATGCTGCGGGCATTAGTCTTTTGAGTGTTGTCGGCAAATTATATGCGAAAGTTCGGATGAACAAATATGGGACGTGCAAGCAGGATTTAGAGAAGGAATGGGCTGTATGGATCAGATCTTCTCTTTGAGGAGCATTGCAGAAAAACATCTGGCAAAGCACTAAAAATTCTACTGTACTTTCGTGGACTTGGAGAAGGCCTATGACAGTGTGTGGAGGGATGAACTGTGGTCGACGCTATCCGGGTACGGTGTGGACTGGCGCTTGTGTTAGGATTAATGGGGCGTCCCCCCCGGTGTGTTCCCGCTTTGTCGATGCGGGGGGGCTCAGTAACCGTGGCTTGGTCACCCACGGTGAAGCGAAGAGGAACCCGAGGAGGGGCTGCTCGTCAGGGCTTTTGCCGATAAGCCGACGACGTAGCGGACAAAATGTAGGTTGCGATGTCATATGGGGTCTCCCATACCCATACGATATCGCGGCTGAGGGTTGGAGGCCGCGGCAGGAGAGGAGTGCCGGTATTGCGGTGCGCCGCTCTCCCTACCTTCCGCGGCTTAGACGGGGTCGCCACCGTCTGATGGCGGACACGGTGGGGCCGCAGGGGAGGAGGAGTGCCGGTATAGCGTTTGCCGCTCTCCCTATCCCCTGCGGCCGAAAAATGGTAGGTGGCGGGGCCATTGACCCTGGCCCGTCACAAGGGGACCAAGGGTGCCATACACGGGGTCGTCTGGCACCCATGTGCTAGTTTGGTCCCTGGGGTGGTCACGGCGCACAGTGCGTTCTGGTGCGCCGGTGATGGGGGGTACTCCCCAGAGGAGGGTCCGGTGACGGACAGCCGCGGTGAGTGCTAACGCGTACCCGTGTTCCCGCCATAAGCGGCACAGGAGGACACCGTGGAGTTTTAGTGGATTAGAGTCCCACGTAACTGCGCTATCTCCCCGTGGTAGCGTAGTATGCATGAGCATTTCGCCACGCAAAAAAAAAAAAAAAAAAAAAAAAAAAAAAAAAAAAAAAAAAAAAAAAAAAAAAAAGGATTAATGGGGCGTATACGGACTGGTTGTTGATGGTTTTCCATCTCAAGGGGTGTTAGACAGGGCTGTGTTGCGTCACCGTGGCTGTTCAACTTGTACATGGATAGTTGTCTGACTCGACTCGCCGTTCACAACAGTGTGCTGGTGCCTACACTTATGTATGGAAGTGAAGGTTGGGTATGGCAAAAAAGACATAAAAGTAGGATTAATGCAGTAGAAATGCACTCCTTGCGGAATATCTGTGGTGTAACTTTGAGGAATGAGGTAATAAGACAACGTTATGGTTTAATAGTAGATCTTGTGACTAAAATTAAAAAGAGTATGCTTTGATGGTTTGGCCATGATGAGAGGATGACTGAAAGGCGACTAACGAAAGGTATTTACAAGGCAAACGTGAATGGAAATGCCGGGAGGGAACGCCCTAGAAAGACATACATAGACCTTATATGTGATATTCTTCAGAAAGGCCAAGTGCGCAGTACCCATAACCGGCGTTTGTGTATGACCTAGTTGTATGAATGTGTGTGAAGCAAAAGAAGTATGTAAGGATCGTAGCAGGTGGCGTTCTGTAGTTTCTGCCTACCCCCATGGGAAAAAGGCGTGAGTTTATGTATGAATGTATGTATTAGTTCGTAAATGTTACAGTTATTAAAACCTTTTTACATTTTAAGTGTTACATTTAAACAGGAGACTGGCCCTTATTGTAAAAAAAATATTACCTAGATGCCTTTAAAGTTTTTTATTTTTATCTATTTCGTTTTCGAGATAAATGGTTACCCCGATTTTTTTTTATTATCGATAGGCTCGCGTTTGACCACTACCTCGCCTGATGGTAAGCGATGATGTGGCCTACGGTGAAGCACGCTTGCCTAGAAGTAACCTATTCACTCTTGACTTAAAGATCCATTTTCCATGGACGTCGGCTGTTATTTGTTGACAGTTATCATGCAACCTTCTCTGAAATCTTTAAAACCTGCTTCTGATATTAAGTAAAGGCCGATGAAGCAAATTTTACTGGGTCTATTTTGTTTTCATTTTAATTCGTAAATGTGCTTAGATGCAAACTTTAACCCTCTTACAAATAAACGCAGAATAAAGTTATACCAGGTATAAACCTATGAAAATGTATGGGTATACCTTTGTTATACCTGGTATAACTTTATTCCGTGTTTATTAGTAAGAGGGTTAAAGTTTTGGTGTAACGTTAATTTAGAAACTGCCCACCATTGTATGAAAAATATTGGATGCCCTAAAGTTTTCTTTTTCATAAATTTATTTTTCAAGAGAAGTAGCTTTTTCAAGATCTTTCCATGGAAGTCGCCTGGTATTTGTTGACAGTAATCATGCAACCTTTTTACCCCGACGGAAAAAGAGGGGTGTTATAAGTTAGATGTGTGTAACTGTGTGTTTGTGTATCTGTCTGTGGCACCATACCTCCTTTACGGTTGAACCGATTTTGATTTATATGTATGTTTGATGAAATCGGTTCAGCCGTTCAAAAATTATGGGAGTTTTATTCAAGATATCGTGTCATAATTACGTGTTAAATTAATTATGTAAGTACCTAGTGTGAAATAAAAATGTCGGGGTTTTTTTTAATTTTACTTTGTTTGAATTCTTTAAAATCTACTTTTATCCATGCAGAAACGAATGGACAGTTCATACACTCGTGGGTATGAAATGAACGTCGTACGTTCGGGGATTTCAGATTCTTACCATAACATGCCGGGATCTTTTTTATTTGGATAATATTTTTGTGTTCACCAAAAATCTAAAGGTACATCTATGTATGCATTTCTAAAATATTGATCTTAAACCCGTTTAATTGTTTTACTATAATTAAACTACTCGGCCAACAAAATATGTTGCATCAAACAAATTCCAAACTAACACCAAGATATAACACTTTTTTATTGTAGTGCGCTGCAAATATTCTATTGTAATAATAACTATTTTATTCTTCCCCGAAAAATACTGATCGTGCACCAAATATTAGTTGATCTACGAAAAAATTATGGTCAAAGAATCAGTCCAAGAGCGAGCGAAGCGAGCTCGGGCACTTAGGGCACCCCGACACGGACAGGTTAGGTTCGAACGAGATGACGGGAGCTGAAGTGAGCGAGCAAAGCGAGCGAACTCAGCTCCCGTCATCTCGTACGTGTTAGGTTACTTTTGACCCTGCAGACAGAAATAGGAGCTACGTCGACTTATTCGAAAACTAAAACTAAACTAAACTAAAAAACTAAACTTAACTAAAAAAATAAATGCTTGTTTTTAAAATTTGTAAAAATAGTAATACTAGTATTACTATTTTTACAAATTTGCAACAGTTGTTAAATAGATGCTCGTTATGACATATTTTAATGAACATATTTTGGTGCACATTCAGTATATTTGGTGGAACACAGGCAAAATTAGGTAAATGAAATGGGAATAAATTGAAGTACTTTTAAATACCATCCTTTTTATTTTATGAGCCATTTATTATTTTAAGATATTAATGCAATGTAAAGCCATAACGATTTTAATCTCGTAACCATTAATTTTACAGAAGTTTGTCATGCTAAAATGATTTAGTGTAGTTCTAATTTCAGTGCAGTCTATTATATAGGTAGACCGCCTAGACCGGGCGGGTCACGAACCTGCAAGGTTGCGCTATCTGATAGCGTAGGTAGTTTTGGACGTGTTTCTTTGTTAGATTGAGACATGCGTTTTTGCAAATTACCCAATCATTTTGGTTAGTTAGGCGAGGATTTATATCCATTTTCTAGTAAGCCCAGGGGGGTGTTATTCTTTGAATAAGGTTCTCTCCAAGATATTGCTGCAATTTTCAGCAGAACTGCGAGTGCATACTTAAAATAATAGAGATTCATTCTAGCTGGGTTTCTGAATTCTGAAGCGTTTCTTCGTTTTAAGAAAGTTCGTTTTAATCATAGATATTTAAAAGTTTTTAGGGTTCCGTAATCAAAGGGTAAAAACGGGACCCTATTACTAAGACGATCCGTCTGTCTGTCTGTCTGACCGTATGTCACCAGGCTGTATCTCATGAACCGTGATAGCTAGACAGTTAAAATTTTCACAAGATGATGTATTTCTGTTGCCGCTTTAACACATACTAAAAACAGAATAAATTATAACAAACGTGATTTATTTGCCGTTTTTTTGCGATAATGGTACGGAACATTTAGTGGGCGAGTCCGACTCGCACTTGGCCAGTTTTTTTAAAAATACTGAATATGGCTTATTGAATTACTAAGTGGGCGACAAACAATGGCCGAATACAAATGTATAAAACAACGACTTTTAATTAAATGTTTGTCGACGGAGCCCCGCCGCGCGCGGCTCCTTTTTCTGTCTGCAGGGTCTAAAGTAACCTAACATGAAGGAGATGACGGGAGCTAAAGTGAGCGCACAAAGCAAGCTAACCTAACCTATTCGTGTCAGGGTTCTCTAAGCTCCCGAGCTCGCTTCGCTCGTTCTTGGACTAATTCGTTGAAAACACGAATACACCCGAACTTCCGCTCTGCACAGCGATGTCGCCTCGATAGCTGCTCAAAAGAATAATATGCCAATAAGAAAAAAAATAGAACCCCAAATACATTTAAAGTATGTAACAATATTATTACCGCAGCTCACAAAAACCTCCTAAAAGGTATTACTCAAACCGGATAAATAGTTACTTATTTAGTACTAGCTGACCCGGCAAACTTTGTTTTGCCATAAAAAGACCAAACATTTATCTACCCTACCCTACCCTACCCTACCCTACACTACCCTACCCTACCCTACCCTACGTACCCTACCCTACCCTACCCTACCTACCATACCCTACCCTACCCTACCCTACATACCTACCCTAACCATCAAAAAAAAAAAAAAAAAAAAAAAAAAAAAATCCTATCTATCAAGTTGGATCGAACTGCACATGGTGTGCGAATTTTATTATAATTGGTTAAGTGGTTTAGGAGTCCATTGAGGACAAACATTTTGACACGAGAATTATATATATTAAGATAATAGTCGCCCATTCAGTATATTTTTCGCCCGGTTAATAATTTCCCTTTTTATTAGAAACCCGCTACACTATTCCCAACTACTGTAACTCCTGAAATCCAAAATCAACAGCGGCAACCAACAGAAAAGCACCGAGCAGTAGAGCTCGATGAGTCCCGGCGATTCAACTGTCTTGAACTTCGATGAACGAAAAAACAGCGATGAAGTAAGAAAAGACACTCCACTTTTCTCCACAAATGGTGAGAATACTGGTCCTAGGCAACCAACCAAGCCACAGAGTACATAGAACCGTGGATTGTTAGCCTACATCGAGTTTTCCTACATTTTTCAGTTTTTTTTTTTGCCAAATAGGCCGATGATAGTGTTGGGGTTAATAAGGTGGACACCAAAGAAAAGAACTGTTTTAGGGTTTGAATAATAACAGTTTAATTACCCTTTGTTTTATATATCGAAAGGTGTGTGTAGCACATGCGGTTCTAACTATGGTTGACGGAATACTGTACCGTGACCAGCTAGCATTTCAGTTTTAAGTGTTGACAAGGGCTCAAATAATAAACTATATAATTAATGGTTAGAGAGAGAGAAGGCTATAGTGTTGAATAGTATTGAATTATTTTTGATAAACTCCAACAGATAGCTATGTTCTCTATCACGGGTCTCCGCACTCACAGCTACAGATGCTCGTAAAAATTACTCTGGATATTCGTCAAAAAAAAAAACAAAACAGAACAATATAGGTTACAATAAAACTTGATAATTCAATATTTCTACGAATAAAAAGGTATTGCTAATACCAGGTATGTACGGGTACCTACCGTATGTGACCCGAGCTGAAGGTCAAGCGTCGACCTTGCCACTGCGCGGACGCAGATAAGCGCACGATTATGATCGGCGCCGATCTAGATAGACAGATACCGTTGTGCAATAAGCAGCTTATAAAGAAACCTGCACACGAAGTGAATTGGCGCCATGGCGAACCGAGAATGAGCTAGTTGAACTTAACTTTGTGAACTGAAGGAGCGTTGGGGCTAACGTCAGACCGGAACCGGAGTCGCCCTAATGCTAGGATGAGCGACGAACAACTTTTTAGGGTGACTGTTGCCAGCTGGTTGAGAACAGCTGAGGGTCGAGTTATTTGATACGGTGTTGCTTTCCAGTTATAAACATCTCCGTGATTCGGTATATCTTGCAAGTATTTGTCGGGTCGGAAAAGTACCTTAACAAGTGTACCCAATTTTTTCCAGGTCATCAGTCATAATGGCCTTAAAATTGGTTAGGGCCCGTACGAATTCGCTCTTATTGGCGCCAGGGCGGGTCGTCTGTAGACAGCTTTACATTTTTATTTAGTAAGCTGCTCATTTGTTTTATTAATTCGCTGATCGTATCAGTGACTATTGTTGTTCTTGGACTGGAAGAACTGGAAGTTTTTGCAATGAGTAGATCTAACTTTTTAATAGACTGTTGCAGTTCTATTGAGTTATCTTTACGATCTAAAATTTTGATTCTGATACTGTAAATAAATAATAAATTTGATATCACGCCTCTTTTATGACATAGGTGGGCAGAGATAAACTATAGATTCATAGATCAATATTTTATTAATTATTGTTTTATTTTTAAACCTTTTTCTCTCTTAATATTTATAGGGTGCCGTACCTCAAAAGAAACCGTTTCAGGGTCACTTCGTTGTCAGTCTGTAAAGACCCTTTTTCACAGAAACGGTTTGAGGTATCAAGTTGAAACAAATATCAAATACTCAGGTCTACAATCTCTTGGAGCTGTAAAGAAATCAAACTTCTAAGTCAACGCAATCAAAAGATACGGCCGATTGTGTCACATATTTAGCCACTCGCAAGGGAATCAAGACCTATAGGGTACCTACTTCACGGTGACCTAACATTATGTTATTTGGCAAGAAGCCAGTTCTTATAACACAAGTAAAGGGCAAATTTGAAAACCGTAAAATTATATTAAAAAAATATTAAAAAATGCGATTATAAACTTATTTGCAGTTGGTAATCTGACCGCGACGTATGTCGGGCTATTTAGAATTAGATATTGTAGTTACGTAAGGTTTCTTTTTCTCATATATGTTTTTATTAGGGTTCCGTATCCAAAGGGTAAAAACGGGAACCTATTACCACGGATAATATAATACTAGCATACTATTACTAAGACTCCACTGTCAGTCTGTCTGTTTGTCTGTCACCAGGCTGTATCTCATGAACCGTGATAGATAGACAGTTGAAATTTTCACAGATGATGTATTTCTGTTGCCGCTACAACAACAAATACTAAAAACAGAATAAAATAAATATTGAAGTGGGGCTCCCATACAACAAACGTGTTTTTTTGCGATAATGGTACGGAACCCTTCGTGCGCGAGTCCGACTCGCACTTGGCCGGTTTTTTTAAGTCACAGATCTAAAGCATTTAGTACAAGGTCTTACAAGAAAGATTGTCTATTAGTTTTGACCGAGTTCATGTTTTTATCATTTTGATAGTACATGACCCAGTAGATAACCAGTTTGTCTAGCCTAGAAATTGTATGAGCCAGACTTGTTATAACTGCAAAAATTGCACAGGGGACTTACGTCAGAGAAATGAATAAAACATTAAAGATATAATAAATAATGTATTCCATATTAAAATTAATAAACATTGTCTTTTGCTATATTTAACACTTAAATAACTCTATATAAATGCTTCTATCACTACGCTGATAAGGCATATTGTACAATACTAATTAAGTTTTTAACTGTACAATACTATACTGATTTCCAATTAAAATTGGTTAAATAAAAGAAAAATGAAACATGAGGAATAACAAAAACCATGATTATCTGATGGTTTACAAATAGGTACTATATTTCGAGAACTTTTGAAAAGCTTTCGAATCACTAAAAAAGTGTTTACAGGCCTAATAACTCCATAACATAAAATTGAATAAATATAAAGTAACTTCATATATTGTATCATGTCCACGTCAGGATACCTACATAACTTCGTTGCATATTGCATCTTAGCTAGATTCAAAACATTAAAATAAAAAAATCTTACATAGAGACATGTGAGACACCTTCAAAACAATTTCACTTATTAATAAGAGCATAGGCGTTCACAATAAATATACAGATTCCTTACTTTACAAGTTTCAATCATATCCTCACGACCCATCCTGATTCTGCAACTGCTTCAGCTGCTTCAACACGGTGTCTAGCAACTTCCTCCTGTCTCTCTCATTCTTCTTGAGTACGGAGAAGACAGAAGACTTCTGTTCGGCCTCCTTCAGCTTCTCGAGTAGCGTGGCGGCGTCGCGAGGCGTGACTAGTGAGTACTTGCCTCCATCTATGCCGACGTCGTGGAGGTAGGAGGACCAGTCCCAACCAGTGATGAGGTCGAGGAGTTGTCTGGAAAAGAGGTTTCGAATCATCATTATCATCAGCCTATAGCAGTCCACTGCAATAGGGTAGTTTACTGAAAATTCGTTTTTTGTTGTTTTTTGTATTATTAAAAATATTAGACAGGTATTTATTTTAACACGTAAACATAAAGAAACGACGATATAATGCGTTGAAATAACGTGAAACGTCACGCCGCTAGTACACTTTATACTGCTCTAGTGACGTCACAAGCCCCCACTGCTGAACTTTGATTTGGTAAAGCAAAAAATACGTGTCCAATATTATTCGATAATATCACTGACGGACTAAATAGAAATATAAAATTTCGATCCAGGAAACATCCCTTTTGCACGCCATTTGTCACGATTTTCGGTAGCTCCCATCGCTACCAGCCACCCTGCGAAGATTGTCGCTCCACCTAGTCTTAGGACGTCCTACCTTACGTTTACCAGTCGCGGTCTCCATTCAAGAACACGAACAGGTTTCGAAGAAATAACGAAAATGTTTGTTTACTTAAGTAGATGGAGGTACCTGTACACTCTGAAAGTAAAGCTTTCGCCAAACTTCTTGGCCGCCCTGAAATTGGCTGCTATGGCTGCGCAGTAGCACAGATATATAATACTTAATCTCATACAAAAACAGCACCGATCCGTGCCTGGCGCATCGGAAAGCCAACTTCAGGGCGGCCCAGAAGTTTGGCGAGCACTGTACTGGTGAGATTACTAAAATTCTTACACTGATAGTTAAGTTAAGTTAAGTTAAGTTTAAGTTACATTATGAAAACTTTTTATCGCGGATTAATAGGGTTCTGTGGGATACATCACGGAAGCGAACCTGCGGGAGGTTTATCACAAATTAATGTGATAGTAACTTTTTGTCTGTATTTTTGCTATCTCATTACAACTTAAATACTAACTAATACAATCGTAATAATATTTAACAGATAGGAACCCTGGTGTATCGAGAAGGACGTAGTCTATTTTTCATCCCGAATATACTTATTTTAAGGGAATGTAATATTCACAAAAAAAACTCGACTCCTTAAGAAGCAAACTAAAAAGCTGTAAACAAGAAAAATCATGCTATGCAGTTGGAGGATACATATTCACGAGCTGGTTGACCCTATGGTCCTCCGACTACACAGCATGATTTTTCTTGTTCACAGATTTTAGTTCGCTTCCGCAGTCGGGTTTTTGATTTTGAAATAAGATTTTTTTATTTACAACTTTTTAGTATAATGTTTTTTCGAGATACTAAGTATTTTTCTAAATAACTCTTAATTTTGATACACCACTCGATGGGTTTGAAACGAAAAAATTACTGCGATCCGCTTCACGAATCTCAGAACACTTGGGCGGAAAAGACGTATCTAACGATGTCTTAATTATAGAAATCCATCTATTGGTTTGAAATACATGAGGTAATATTATAAAGAACATTACATACATAAAAACATACAATACAAGATACTCGCGAAATACCCTTTCGTTGAAGTCGGGTAAAAAACAGATTTTTCTATGGGACCTCTTCTATATAAGACATTTCGATTGCGTACTACATGGTCAATACAACTGTGCACTTGTACTGTCATCCCCACTTCACCTTCCCGAACGCAGCAAGACAAGTAAGAAAAACAGAAACATTCTCCAGGACTTCGTGGAGCTTCATTGCCTCGGCGCTTTTCTGGTGGTCGCGACTGTTGATTCTAGCTTTCAGAAGTTGCACTGGGATTGTCCCGCACGCAGCGCCCCGCGTTCTCCTCCTTCGTGGTCCAATAGCGAGAGTCGAACGTCAGAGCAAAGACCTTTTACGTATTTCTTACTACTAGACTGTGTACCAAAAATTTTTGTTTAGCTAAAATGAAATCAATTATCATACACCTAGGTTAGCTATTTTCTTATGAGCGGTAGCTAACCAAAAGCGGTCCTGGCGCCAAAAACTCCGCAAACCTGGTGGTCCTACATTTAGTATTACCAGACCCAAACATTTAAAAGTACTACTCTTTCTTAGTATTAATGAATTATTTTTTCAATACAATGAATTGATTAATTATAGGAACTGTAAAAATAAATAAATACGTTTCAAAGTTTCATACACTTTGAAACGTATTTAATTTTTTTTCTATTCGTTCGTTTTGGTATAACATAAAAAAGAAAAATATAAAATTTTCTACCATTTCTACCAAACCCAATGATTAGTTGAGCTGGCAAGATGTCAGACAAGGGCACACTACCAACAGGAGCCCTCTCAAGCGGACCGTTTTTTGCGCCATAGTGCACAGTCAAGTAGTAAGAAGTATAAGGTCTTTGCGTCAGAGTGATATTGACAGCTCCAAGTGCACATTTATTTTGACCGTGTGGTAGGTTTTGCAATTAGTGGGGCTGTTTTTTTATTCATAATTGCTATTGTAGCACTAGAATTGTGGTCTTCCTTACCTCAGACTAGCAAAGTGTTCGAGAAGCTCGCCTTCCTTGAGTCCTGGCACCGGTTCACATGCTGCGAACTGCTCGCACTGGATAACGTCCAGGTTGAGCTGGTCGAGTGCTCCTGAAGATATCTGCTTGACTGCCGGATCAAGGAGAAGGTTTCGGAGGCGGGTCGCTATGCGGTTGGTGGCGGCGCGAACAGCTGCCACTCTGGTGGACGAAAGGAATATTAACAAACTCCTGCATTATATACAAAATTAGGGTTTTCTGAAATGACGTGCACAATGTGCACTACTATAGGTCTACCAGAATCTCATGGCAAATGTGGAAATAAAAATTTGTTGTGTGCAATACTGGGGAAATTGGATTAAACGATATTGATACTGTTTAATTTTTATTTATGTCTGTAGTATTAATGAACATGAGGTACCTATATTATAGTAGTCACAGCGGATCTTTGTGTCTTTGAACTTGGTCCTGCCAACCATTGCGTAAGAAACAGTTTGTCATCGAGTATACTGCATAGAGTAAGCGAGATAGGACGATGTGACATACATAAGCGAGTGAAAGAGACAGTTATACAATGCTAACTTCACCTTCAACATTGACACAAAAATAGCTACTGCGCGGGGTCTTGCAACCAATTCAGAGACACAAAGATCCACTGTGAGTATTATAGGTATGTGTATGAATAATGTTGTTATACATCGGGTTCTTAACATAGAAAAAATAAATCAATTGAATATTAATTTATGTACTAATTTATTATATATCATTTAAATCATACTAATAACTTAAAACCTCATTCAGAACTAGAAAACTAGAATACGATTCCATGAACTCCACTGGCATTTCAAAAACTTGTATCTTTGTAGTTTTATGTCATCTCTCTCCATCAAAATGGTTCTTTTTTATTGGCATTTAACATATTCAAAACCAATCCCTTTATGTCTTTGTTTGTGTCTTTTAAGTCTGTAAAAAATAATAAAATGTATATGTTACTTATAGCCATTCATCATCATCAGTCTATATATACTTTTTTTATGTAAGTTTTATGGCCTGGTTGCTAGGACCTTTTAGCCACGTCTTTGGAAAGAGTTTTGGATCTTATATTTATTCTTTAGTATGCATTAGAATGCGGATGTAACAGATTTTATTAGGAGTATTTGGCAGCAAATTGTATCGAGTCAGTCTTCCCAGTAAGCCTTGCAGAGGCAGTCAATACTACATTAAAATACTCCGCTCCAATATCCTGATATCGCTTCTGTCAATGATTTTTCATATTGTCCAGTTGCGTAGACAGTTGAGACACAAAACTACACCAATAATATATCACAATATCCAATAGAAATCAATTTGCAAATAATATTAACAGCCACTGAACTTCACTCGACAAAAACTCCCGTCTCTACACACGTCCCACTGCAGGGCGCAGATTATTACTTAATATTGTTCTTACGTCAAAGATTCTCAATCTCCGTTAAAATCAATATCTTGTCGAAGAATTAGTAACAGTTACATTACTGTTGCCATTTCCTTCCGGCCATCATTCGATGTGCCCTGACCTATGATTTACCATATAATAGTAATGGAAAGAAATAAAAATTAACTAAGAAAAATATAAAATAAACTAAAAGTATCAAAACAAGTCAGTCCAACTTACCGGTCCACTCTACGACGCACTTTAAAATCAAAGATTGAGTTTGATTTACGCCTTCTTCTTCCCTTATTTTATGATACACATTGAAAACAATATGTCTCGCTTGAGACCGAAGTGGATTTTTCGACATTTTCACAAAAATAACAAATTTTCAAGATAATATCAAAAAATTTCAGCAGCGGTTGACACATCAAGTACTTTGATTTGACAGGTGACAATTGACATTGCCATATGAAAATCACAATTTAAAAAAAATAAAAAATGCCATGAGATTCTGGTAGACCTATACTACGTGGCAGCACTGAGACTGCAGGTTCAGGCAACTGTCAAAAAACTTATGTTTTTTTGACATTAATTAAATTGACATCAAGATCCATCAAAGAAAAATACCTCTTGCCTAAGTGCTGCCAACTGGTGGCGTGAATTGCCCGATAAACTTCATTGCGACGCAACAGAAAATAATGTAAATTTCGGTGAGCAATAAGTCAGAAATACTATAAACCATAAAAAAGTCATGTGACAGTTTGTTGAAACGTTACTGCAATCGGTAGACCAAAATTTTAGGGTTCCGTACCCAAAGGGTAAAAACGAGACCCTATTACTAAGACTCCACTGTCCGTCTGTCTGTCTGTTTGTCACCAGGCTGTATCTCATGAACCATGACAGCTAGACAGTAGAAATTTTCAAAGATGATGTGTTTCTGATGCCGCTTTAACACACAATAAAATTAATATTTCAGAGGGGCTCCCATACAACAAACACATAACCGGCAGTACGGCTTCCGCCACAGTCGCTCAACCGGTGACCTTCTTGTGTATCTCACACACCGATGGGCGCAAGCCACCGAGAGTGGGGGTGAGGCACTGGCGGTCGGCCTGGACGTAGCGAAGGCCTTCGACCGGGTCTGGCACAGAGGTCTTCTGGCGAAGTTGCCGTCCTATGGACTGCCCGAGGGACTTTGCGAATGGATTGCCAGCTTTCTGTCCAACAGAAGCATTCAAGTCGTTGTTGACGGCAGCTGCTCTGACATGCTGTCTGCTGACTCCGTTCATTGCTATGCAGATGACAGTACCGGGGATGCATTTTACACGGGCCGGGCTAACCTCCCTCGGTCCGCAGTGGAGGAAAGTCGCGAACAACTTGTGTCTGAAATCGAGACTACTCTCACAGGAGTGTCCGATTGGGGAAGACTAAATCTAGTCCAATTCAACCCCACTAAGACACAAGTTTGTGCATTAACCGCTAAGAAAACCCCATTCATTGTAGCGCCACAATTCCTGAACACACCACTCACCATCTCCTCGAGTATAGGGATCCTTGGTGTCGATATCTCCAGTGACGTCCAGTACCGTAATCACCTCGAAGACAAGGTCAAGTTGGCATCTAAGAAACTTGGAGTGCTCATCAGGGCGAAGCAGTACTTCACTGCGGGGCAAAGACTTATTCTTTATAAGTCACAAGTCCGGCCCCACATGGAGTACTGCTGTCACCTTTTTGCCGGGGCACCTGCATACCAGCTTGACCCCTTCGAGTCGGTACAAAGACGTGCGCTGCGGATAGTCGACGATCCCATACTTTTAGGCGGTGTGGAGCCGCTTAGCCTGAGGAGAGATTTCGCCTCACTGTGCGTCTTCTACCGCCTATATAATGGTATGTGTTCAGATGAATTGTTCGACATGATGCCCACGGCCACTTTTTATCATCGCACCGCTCGCCACAGGCAGGGAATTCATCCTCACACATTGCATCCGCCTGCAGTACGCACTGTAAGGTTTGAAAGAAATTTTATTCCGCGCACGCTTAGGCTGTGGAATGATCTCCCTGCCGTGGTTTTCCCTAGCGACTACAATATGGGGTTCTTCAAGAAGGGCATTAGAAGGTTTTTGCGGGGTCGGCAGCGCGAGTGTGATGCCCCTGGTGTTGCACGCGATCCTAGGCCACGGTGACCGCTTCCCATCAGGTGGGCCGTTTGCTTGTCTGCCACCTAAGTGGTATAAAAAAAAAAAAAAAAAAAAAAAAAACTAACGTGATTCTTTTGCCGTTTTTTGCTATACTCCTCTAACCGATACCGATGCGATATATATGCGATAACCCTTCGTGCGCGAGTCGGACTCGCACTTGGCCGGTTTTTTTATCATGTTACAGTACAACTATTTTCTTAATGTCCCTCGGCAAACTTCGTGTTTCGTCAGTCGTCCGATTTCTATCAGTTTCCCTTTGCACATGGCGCAGACCGGACGCTCTCAATCAACTTGGAAGTATATAGAGTGGCTCATACCCTTTTAACATAATGTAATTTATTTTAAAATGGGTGGAAAGCTGCTATTTTTACAGCGCTATATATTTCACACGGAAATCAAAACAAAACAACAACAAAGTACTAAGTTCTGAATTCAAATTATTATACACGATAAATTTAGTATTTGATGGACATGGAAATTAGCATTCTTTTTGTATTCGGCAATGCGATGATTGCCGAGGGACATTAAGAAAATAGTTGTACTGTACCACTGACCCTCTTTTGCACTCTCAAAAAGTTCTTTGCTACCCTACCAAAGTTCCATCCTGTTCAGAAGCATTTCAGCAGCCATGCTCATCCTTTGTACACTGATGATATGATATTAAAGGTTATACAGAATATTCACTGTTTGTAGGCAGCATTTCAGCTGCCATGCTCGTCGTTTATACATTGATGATATGGTATTAAGGGTTATACAGAATATTCACTGTTTGGAGGCAGCATTTCAGCTGCCATGCTCGTCGTTTATACATTGATGATATGATATTAAAGGTTATACAGAATATTCACTGTTTGGAGGCAGCATTTCAGCTGCCATGCTCGTCGTTTATACATTGATGATATGGTATTAAAGGTTATACAGAATATTCACTGTTTAGAGGCAGCATTTCAGCAGCCATGCTCGTCGGTTATACATTGATGATATGATATTAAAGATTATACAGAATATTCACTGTTTGGAGGCAGCATTTCAGCTGCCATGCTCATCGTTTATACATTGATAATATGATATTCAGGTTATACAGAATATTCACTGTTTGGGGGCAGCATTTCAGCAGCCATGCTCGTCGTTTATACATTGATGATATGGTATTAAAGGTTATACGGAATATTCACTGTTTGGAGGCAGCATTTCAGCAGCCATGCTCGTCGTTTATACATTGATGATATGGTACTAAAGGTTATACGGAATATTCACTGTTAAGAGGCAGCATTTCAGCAGCCATGCTCGTCGTTTATACATTGATGATATGATATTAAAGGTTATACAGAATATTTACTGTTTGGAGGCAGCATTTCAGCAGCCATGCTCGTCGTTTATACATTGATGATATGGTATTAAAGGTTATACGGAATATTCACTGTTTGGAGGCAGCATTTCAGCAGCCATGCTCGTCGTTTATACATTGATGATATGGTACTAAAGGTTATACGGAATATTCACTGTTAAGAGGCAGCATTTCAGCAGCCATGCTCGTCGTTTATACATTGATGATATGATATTAAAGGTTATACAGAATATTTACTGTTTGGAGGCAGCATTTCAGCAGCCATGCTCGTCGTTTATACATTGATGATATGGTATTAAAGGTTATACGGAATATTCACTGTTTGGAGGCAGCATTTCAGCAGCCATGCTCGTCGTTTATACATTGATGATATGATATTAAATAAGTTTATAAGCTTACCTTGCTCTCTCTGGCAGTTGCTCGAGTGATGTCAGGACGCCGGAGAGATAACTTAACATGTCAGTGACGAACGACGAGGCCTGACCGGTTGGCTCAACTAAAACAAATAAAATAAAACTTAGCTTCAATTTGTTTATAACAATCGCATGATTTGCAGCAGAGTTTAATGAACCAAGCTAGAGTCAAGAACAAGATCCCCATTCGAAAATAAACTGCAAATAGCGGTGCTTCTAGTAAAAGTGGTGACAGTGGAAATAGTTAATTTGAGGGTTCTGTACCCAAAGGGTAAAAACGGGACCCTTTACTAAGACTCCACTGTCCGTCTGTCTGTCATTATGCTGTATCTCATAACCATGATCTAGATAGTTGAAATTTTCACAGATGATGTATTTCTGTTGCCGCTATAATAACAAATATTAAAATTCAATATAAAATAAATATTTAAGTGGGGCTCCCATACAACATACGTGATTTTTCTGCCGTTTTTTGCGATATTGGTAGGGAATCCTTCGTGCGCGAGTCCGACTCGCACGTGGCCAGTTTTATCGTTCACATTTAGATCATTATTATTGGTACGGTGCACTCTATTTTCTACCAAATCAACCAATATCTCTATATTGGTGTTATAAAATGAACTTCTGTTTAGTATATCTTCCACTCACCTAACAACCAATCATAATTTTCGAGGTCGAGGAACTCATCGACTTTCTTCTCCAGTTTGTCGCAGATCTGCTGCTCTGCGTCGTCTCGCGCTGCTTGGAACATACTGCCTGCCGTCTACAAAGTAATAACACTCTTATGTGTGACGTTAAAACGGTGTTTTTCAAATCTTATGTATTATAGCAATATAGACGAATTTTGCATGTTTATATATCTCTGTACTTTGTGAGTATCACAGCCGAACTCTCTTAAGTTTATGCACATACATCCATTATACAGAGTTCGTGACTTAGTGCCTTTACGTGATTATTTAAATTCTTACCTGTGTGGTAACCAGCTCTGAGCCAGTAATATTGCTAATAAACTCGTACAGACATAGCGTCGCGCCTTCTAGATACTGCGTGTCAACTATGATCTGAAACAATAAGGTATCATTAAATATTAATATATCGCTTGTTGACAAGAAAATTAGCGTGATGGTGGCTTCTTACCGCTCGGTTCGCACGCTAGCCGAGTTATTATTTGTACTGTGATTTTTGCAAAGAACGATGACTTCTAAACGATCTTATAACGAGTACTATAAAAGATACAGTTTACAGTTCCGAAAGATGTTGAAAAGATAAGCTATTTTGTTTTATTTAAATCATTACATAAATACTCTGTAACTGTCGGTAGTAGGAGCATAACAAGAAAGAGATCTAAAAAAGCATTTTTGGGGTGTCTAAAAGAATAAATAGGTGTGCGAAATACTAATAATTAGGTAGATGAATATTATAGTAGCAGCAGCAATCCGACAACCCTAGTGTTTCACGCCAACGCTAGACAGCAACGGAGTTACGCGTTAGAAGAGAGCGGCAAATTTAAAGTGAATATCGCGTTAGACACTGAGCGCCTATGCGAGCTGAATTGCACTTTGTTGCTTACTAGCAAGTCTCTATTTCTATAAATTGTTGCAATGTGACTTTTCTGTACTTGTACTATTAATTATTCTGTGGTATGTTGAATGTACTTCTCCAGACAGTTACAGACATAAAATTACTGCTTTACTTGTGTTTTAAGTCGAGAGTTACCTGCACCAGCCTCGTGGAGTACTTGATCCACGCGAATATGAACTCTATCACTATTGTTTTAGGGTGATAGATACCTGCACCAGCTGCATCAGCGGCAGCGGTCGTCTAAACAGCGCTGACAGACACCCGGTGAAGGATCTGCTGAGCAGCAGAGAGGCTGAATGTCTAGCAGCCGCCGCCCTTCTCCCTCCGCCTAGACCAAGCCCCGCAGAATACTTGAGCCACGCGAATATAAACTCTTTGACTTGCACGTACACGGCTGGGACTGTTGTGGAGAATGGAAACCTGAAAAATGATATTTGTGTTAGGAAATTATTATTATTATGTCGTTTATTTGTGTGAGATTTTATGTCAAAGAATGATTTTACTCTACTTATTTGTCTTAATTTTTTCAGCTCTTTTCAGTTTTTGCGTTTAATTTAATGTCGTCCATATAGATAAGATAAGATATAGTGGTAACTTCTGTTTTGTATTTTAAGCTATATCCGGTATGACTACGTTGCAGTAAGTGAGATAAGGGGTTTAGAGCGAGACAAAACCAGAGAGGGCTCAGGGAAACGCCCTGATAAATACCTTTTTTCATAGCAATTTGTCGTGTTGTTACAACGTTGTCGCGAAAATTTTATTGAAGTGTAGTTTCCCATCAGGGCATCAACCAATATTTTGCAAGAAGATTATATTTTTTGGGTTTATTTTATATATCTGCAATATTTGGATCAGGCAGGAATGTGGAATGCTATCAAAAGCTTTTTTGTAGTCTATGTAGGTGCAGTGTAAATTTTTATTTTTTGTAGCAGCGTGTTTATGTATTATTGAACCTATAACTAGTTGTTCTTTACACCCCATGTGATCTCGTCTGCACCCCTTTTGCTCTTCAGCTATTATGTTGTGTCGTTCTATGTGTTTATTGATTTTTGTAGTGATGGCTGACGTTAGGATCTTGTACTTTTTTTTTATTTTTTTTTATTGTGACAATCCCACCGCACTATTCCCAAACCACTGCAACTCCTGAAAGCCAGAATCAACAGTGGCGCCCACCAGAAAAGCGCCGAGGCAATGAAGCTCGACGAAGTCCCGGAGAATGAATTTACCTGTCTTGGATCCCGCAACGAAATTAATCAGAAAAGAATAACGGAGGAGTAGGAAAAATGTAAATTTCCACTTCCCTCCATATCAAGCAGGAGACAGAACAAACAAGGCCAATAGGCACAAAGGGTCATATACAACTGGGATAAGCCCAGTTGCCTAGCACCACGGATAAAAAAATTAGCATTAATACATATTAATGGGTCCTAACATTGTGAGCTGTTATATTTGGTTCCAATAATAGGTATGACAAAAACGCTTGAACGCACGGAAATTTGTTCTAGTTTCCACAAGGTCCGTATAGTAAACAACTCCTGATGCAGCCTGTACATTATTCAACATAATATTACGTTCATTCTGCCAAAGAATACACTCCCATAAGATATGATGTGCAGATTGTACATATTCGCAGTCAGATGTAGAACACTGACATAAAGGCGAGGCAACGAGCTTGAAAGAAAATAATTTACTTTTAAAGTTACCATGTCCCGTGAGAAATTGGGCAACACAGTGATCCACTTCCAGCCACGTGCTGGCCAGCCGCACGCGAACGGATGGAAAGAATTGGTGGAGGTGTCGGCCCTTGATAGAATTATCCCACCTACATTGCCATTCGGATAAAAGTTCCTCCCAGACGTCAATAGGTGGTTTAAATAATCTAGAGATTTTCTCACGGTCACTCCGCGTTAAAAAGTTCGCGTCCGCGGTCTCTCGTGTGGAATAGTACATTGCAGCACGTCGCTGCACTTCAAGGTCGACCGAAAGTACACCAGCAAGTATCGGTAAGGCCTCAGTACTAACCGTCCTGTATGCTTTGCATAAGAATATCAAAGCCAAACGCTGACTTTGAAGTAATTTACGTCGTACCGCCCCTATGGTGGCCCTATCAGCCCAAACAGGCGCCCCATAGCACATACAACCCAAGTAAGTAGCCCCATAAATAGTTTTTAAAGTTAAAAAAGACAGACCCCACGTAGATTTAGATATTCTCGTTAAGGCATAGAAATTTTTTTTTGCTTTTTCACCGACTATTTTAATATGATCTATAAATGCAAAATTCCTTTCTAACACTAGACCAAGATAGCACACGGACTGCTTCCTTTTTACGGGAACGTCATTAAATTTAATAGTAGGACACGATTTAAGATTACCCTTCAAAATGAGTTGATAAGTTTTGTGCGGAGCAAAGGTCAGGCGGTTTCGATCGCCCCACTGAGATATTAATCGTAGGCAAGTGTCAGCCAAGTTCTCGAGTCCAGCTCGAGTACTTGATTGAATGAGCAGAAGACCGTCGTCCGCGTAACCGGTTAATGAACAGCCGCTAGGAAGCGGAATCGCGAGGAAATCATCAAAGCCTAAATTCCATAAAGGTGGACCAATAACTGAACCCTGAGGACATCCCATGGTGAGAGACTTCGACATGGAAGTCTCTCACCATGGGATCTTGTACATTGTGGGTAGGCATGTAATTGGTCTGTATTGGAAAGGCTGTGGTGAGTATTCGGCTTTTGGTAACATGTAGGTTATTTTGCTTCCCTAAAACAATGTCTGTTAATTTTTTTGCAAAATTTTATGTGAAGTTTCTATTTTTTTAAACCAGTAATTATGTATTTTATCAATACCGGGAGATTTCCAGTTGTGGAGACTTGATGTTATACTAGTAATGTCAGACTCAGTAAACTCAACGAATTCCATTTCTTCTAATGTACTCCATCTAGTTTCTTCGTCTGTTATCCAATTAGATTTATCTTTATGTTGTACTTGCTCTTCCCATATACCAGACCAAAATGTTCAAATTGTTCTACTGTTGGTAATTCCACGATGTTTTCGGGAAATGTGTTACTTTGTTGTTCAGTCTGTAAATTTCTATAAAAGTTCTTTTCGTTCATAGCAAATAAAGAATTATAATTTTTACGTTCCTGTGCTTTCTTGTATCTTCTTAACCTGTGAACTTTTAGAGCTAGTTTCTGTTTCAGAGTATGTAAAAAACTCTTCCGGTTTCCTATTGTCACCTTCATGTGTAGTGTGAATAGGCACATTCCTAAATATAGCTTCTATTCTTTTCACTTCCTTATTTGATCTATTTTTGTTAATATATTGGGTTAATCTACCACAGTCTGCTCTAAGTTTCTCTATATCTTTTTCAAACCTCTGCTGCCAAGCTGGTTTGTTATTATTTCTTGGTCTAGCATTGCCTGTATATTCTGTATATTTATAATTAATTTCTTCTGAAATAACGAATGATGTGCAGTATATGAAAGTATGTACGTCTATTAATTGTGTTTCTTCGCTAATATATTAGTTGAGAATATTTTTATTAAATAAATTAACAAGCTGATTTAGTTTTGATGTGTACCTAAGCTTGGGCAGCTTTGGTCGAGCTGCCGGGTACATTCCAGAATATTGAATAAAAGCTGTTTTAAATTTATCGTGTAGCTCTTGAATACGCGTATTTGTGGGCTGATTTTTATCGGTTTCGGTTAAAACTTCAATGTCATTTTCTAAAATTACGGTTATACTATCGGTTTGTGTAGATGTATGCATGGTTTGTGAGTATGATTGTGTGTTAGGATCGAATGAGCAGGCGATTGCATTTGTTCGTGTTGTATATTATCTGTTGTGGTTAGTGTTAATGCGATATTGATAACGTTCTCATTAGTTTCTGTTTATTCTTGTAAATGTGTGCGTACTTCTTCTCTTAACTGATCTATTTCTTCTTGTCTATAATTCTTCTTTGATCTGAAATCCTTTGTTCTGTCACAGTAAGAATGAATACGAAGCAGACAGAACCGGATGGAGATCAACTAATTCTATATGTAATAAGTTTGGGGGCGGATATTGCCCAAATATTTTTGCGGATTCAATTTGACAGGATAAGAATTAGTTGCACTGATGTTTAATTCCCATGGCTGATTTAAAAAAAAAATAGATAGAGAGGGAGAGGAAGGCCAAATAAAAAAGATGGATGGACTGTGTGAGGAGTGATATGAGAGAAAAGGGAGTCAGTGATAGCGTGGCAGGGAACAGGACGGTATGGAAAGAGAAAACGTGTTGCGCCGACCTCAAGTAACATGGGACAAGGGCAGGCAGATGACGACGAAGATTAAAAAAATTGTGCTTTTGCTGATAAACTGGTAAAATAAGGTTTTTGTCTTGCTAGAAGATAACTTACTTCCTAGGAAAAGGTTCGGTCTCTAGTTCATCGCCATCGTATGGGAAAGTGTCCATGACACCATCATATTGATCTTGATTCTCGACCTGAACACAAAAGAATGATAAACGTCAGTTTTTGTACTAGACAAATAACTTTATATTTTACAGAAAATATCGAAGTCAAAGTCAAAATTCTTTATTTCAACTAGACCATTAAGCGGCACTTGTGAACGACAAAAATTAAATTTACAAGTAATAATAATTAATTTTACCGTCCATTCGAAAACGTAGCTTGTTATGGAGAAGAAAGGACAAAAAACTCCATACTTATTCTTTTAAAAAACAAAGTGTTTTACAACATTTACGTACATACATTAATTCATATACGTGAGAACGATGCACCCAGACTAACACCACTATACTACGTATAGGTATACAGTATTACATGCGCTAACAGGTAAATTCATTCATTTGATAAATAGGAACATGGTTCTCACATACTTACAAATATTGCAAACATATCCAATGTTACAAACATTTTTTTTTTATAAATCCAAACTTAACCTTTTTATACGTAGTCAAAATAGGTAGTATAGCAAGACGATATTTTACCTCTATGGGTAAGAAGGAGGCGTTATCAAGAATGTCTCTGAACACGCCGACCCACCTCTGCATCAAAACTTCAGTATAATGTTCCGCCATCTCTTGTAGAAGCAACGGTATCGGGTCTGTAGGGAGGCCGTAACACCTGCGAAAAATTATCTAATTAAAAATAATAATAAATAAATATTTTATTTTGAACAAACTTTGGTACCTTTATCATAAACCTGTCAAACTGCGTGACAGTTTGCCGGCAGGATTAGCGCTCGTCTTAAGAACATTTGGTATCTACTATAAACATCTAAGTAGATAGATACCACTATAAATAGACGGTAAGAATGTTATCATTACAGCAGGGCGGTAATGAAACCCTTAAGAGGAAACGGGGGTGGCCTTTTGTCCATACAAACGCTCTCGTCTGTTTTCTCTCTGGTTTATGAACTTAAAGCAATGATTTTTTACAGTAAAATAAATATCAACTTCTTCTATGTCCCTATGTTTTCCTTTTTGGTGATATATTATCCGTATAAGAACTAGAACCCTCTCAAAATGCTCAAAATTGTCTGTATTGAGTCGCTGTCTTCAGAGCCTTAGTGTACAAATTTGACAACTATTAATGAAAAAAGGAAAACATAGGGACATAGTAAATATCCTTCTTATTCAGTTTATGAAATATCTTCTAAATCGGTCCAATATTGGAGGAGAAAACAGACGAGAGCCAAACCTCGAATTATGACTTTTTACTTAAGAAAATTTGTCGAATCTGCTTTTGTCCTTATCGCACGAATTTGTGGGCGGGGTGAGACGCAAGGGGTCTGCATAATACGTACACAGAAGGAAAGGTGATGCGTAGTAGTTGAAAATAATATCGATATACTAGTGTTGTAAACAGTTATCGATAAACACATTTATATTGTTTACATGTGCTGTTCGTGAGAAATACAAATAGAAGTATTAAAAAGTATTGGATACAAAATAAAATAAAGTGCATGTCTATAAATGTTTATTACAAAAAGTTTTCAATACAAAACAGTAAATTATATATCGGATAGGTATCCGCAATCTCTAGATCGCCTACTAGGTACATCAGCGAAATTAAACTTATTTCAACGTCAGCCGCACGGGTCAATCGATCAGGTTAAGCTTTGCTTGCCGTGGTTGGTCCGTCGATGGGTGACCATCTTTACATACCAAGACCCGTCCGTGTCTCGCCAAGCACGTTAAGCCGTTGGTCCCGGCTGTTATTTTCGGCTTTGACAGCCCGAAAATCTGACCCGTTTTACCAAGGGGTTGCATATTACCCAGTAACTGGTTGTGGAGGTCAGCAGCCTAATTGTGTAAGTAAATTCGGCAACGGAAACAATATGTTTCTTTCCCAAAAACCCACACTTAATAATGGTTCGATTTTATGCCATAATGTATCGTACCTCATAGTATTTTGAAAAATAAAATCTTTTGGGCCTCCATAAAATAAAATAACAGAAATCTCGACGAGTTATGTGTAGTTGGCCTTGTACTTGGTAGAAGTAATTGTGATTCTGTTTTAATTTAACATTTTGCCTTTAAACATACATAAATCTATTTCATCATCATCATCGTCATCATATCAACCACTGCTGGACATAGGCCTCCCCCGAGGGTCACCACATTGATCGGTCCCGTGCGTCTCGGATCCAGCGGATCTCCGGAACCTACACAAAGTTATCGGTCCACCTGGTGGGAGGCCTTCCAATGCAACGTCTTCCGGTTCGCGGTCGCCACTCCAGATCCTTTCTGCCCCATTGGCCATCCGTTCTGCGAGCAATGTGCCCTGCCCACTGCCACTTAAGTTTGGCAATTCTCGGGCTTGCCAAATTCTATTGCTCGGGGTATGTCGGTAACCCTGGTTCTCTAGCGGATTTCTACATTTCTGATTCGACCACGCAAGGAAACTTCATGCATAGCCCTCTCCATTGCCCTTTGGGTGACTGTAAGCATTCTGGTGAGGCCCATAGTAAGCGACCATGTCTCAGACCAAGTCTAGCAACACTCACTGGTCATAGACTTTCGTCTTGAGACACTGTGGTAAATTGGACGAGAAGATACCGCAACTTCCCGAACACTGCCCAGCCAAGTCGGATTAGACGGTTGACCTCTTTCTCGAAGTTGGCCCTACCCAACTGGATCGTTTGTCCCAGGTAGACATAGTCACCCACAACTTCGAGTGTAGAGTATCCGACCTTGATTGGAGCGAGTGTAACATGGACATTCAACATCACCTTGGTTTTGTGCATGTTCATCCTAAGACCCACTCTTTAGGAAGCTCTACTGAGGTCATCGAGCACTTAAGGACGGGTTCCGAGGTCTGATCTTGAAGTCGAACTGACATGGTAGCGTTTTTATACAAACATTTCAACACTTCAATGTACCGGTAGTCAATTTGGTACCGTTGGAGAGACTGCAGTACAGTCCAAATGTCGATCGAATCGAAGGCTTTCTCGTATTCCACAAACGCTAAACAGAGAGGCAGGTTGTACTCTTCGGTCTTCTGTATAACCTGCCGCAGCGTATGTGTGTGGTCTACGGAGACGAATAGTGATGACCCTTGAAAACAGCTCTAAATCCATTTATTTTTGATAAATTCCGTCTTCAGGTCACATACTTGCAATTTCAGAAGGACAGTTTACCTCTATTATCGAGTCTTGACCTACCAGACCATCCGGGCTTGCCGCTAAAAAGGGTTTGTTTTTATCGATAAACATTCCACACTCTAAAACCTGTAGCCCCGTGTGCTTGATAAATTGATCGATCGCTTCAGATTCCTTTTCCTTGCCATAATTGGTAGCCACGGTTCCTTTAAATTTGTTATATAATAACGTTTCTCATATTTTGCGAACCGATGTTTTCGGTCGCATCTTACATATTCGCCCAAAATTCGATGCCGTAAGTAAGCCACCTTATGGCCAGTAGTCTATCAATTTCCCATAAGCTATTTTCGCTTTGGCCCCCACTATTTTTCTTTGAACATCCTTAGTTGAGAGCAATCTTACAAGAAATTTATTTTTCTTTTAATTTATATAAATCCAAAGGCATATCTTCTTCCAACTCTAAGCGACCGTAGTTTTAACAGGTTATGTACCTAGTTCTTTTAATTTTGCTCGTTCCGTCTTTGGGATACGTCAGTTTCCTTTTTCGGTAAATCTCTGTGATTTTTTTCGAACGCTGCTTTTGTTCTATATTTTTTTTTGTATACTGGCCCGGACTGAAGCCCTGTATTTTTTTTTGAATGCGTGCATGAATAGCCCTTCGCTATTCCATGAAGTTACTACTCCATAACATCTTGTCTGATGTGATATGAGCCACTTCCTGCAAAGTTAATTCTTTTTCCGCCAATAAATTTAGCAATTAAATTATTATATTGCACTACAGTATTATTAGTGACGTCCAAAAAAAGATTTTCTGCGTTTGCTGTTAAGAATAACAGATATTGTTGGATATCTGCAATCCACAACAACAAAAGTAACGAGTGACTGGGGCGATTACAAGAAATGCGCGAGCCGCGGCCTGGAGCGTTTCGGAGGCACGCACACACTGTCAACTTACACACACATGGATAGGGCGGCCGCCGGACGCCACGTGCTCGCAGTTCGCAGAGCGACAGCGATAGTTTTTTCAAATACCTATTTTTCTAAAGTCTCTCCGCCCGTATTTCCTCTTAAACATTTCTTATAAAAAGTTATTACGCTTTGTCAGTTTACATTGTCCGTCCGTCGACACCAAACGAAGTGTCAGGTCAAGTAAACTTCAGGGTTTCTCCGTATTGATTTTTTAAGGAGTGGCTGTATTTTGTGCCCAGTAAATGCAATAAGAGACTCCCTTTCAGACTGGAACACCACAGAAGCGAAACGGAAGAAACATGAAAATAGGGTATTTTAATTTGATATTATATCATAACGACATTTTAAAAGGGAAATTATTAACCGGGTGAAAAATATACTGAAATGTTCAAAACTAAGTTCATAAAATACTCACTTCAAAGTATTTATTAACAGCACTATCTGGTGTTTGATACTCAGCATCAGCGTGGGGTCCGTTATCAAAGACGTATTGGTCCTTAGAGTGGAGGCGACTTTGGTCACAGACATGCCCCACATGTCCAGCAACCAATCTTTAGAGACCAATCCTGAAGGAAACAAAGAAATACTCTACACAAATTGATCGACGAAAAAAAACTTTTAAACAAAAAAATAAAACCGACTTCTAACGCAAAACACTACAAATCGAAAACTTACTTTTTTTTCGAAGTCGGTGGTGGTGGTGGTGGTGGGCACCTACTGTTTTTCGTTTTTTTAGACACCAGAAGTTGTAGTGTTTTGCGTTAGAAGTCGTTTTTTTTTTTTTTTTAAACTCTTTTTATTTTCACTTTTTAGTGGTACATAATAGACAAGTTCTATAGTAAGGTACCTGTAATGCCCACAGTGATGCCAGAATAGATTACCCAAATAACATGTAACTTAAGGCGCAGCTACCCCTGAGTAGCTGATTTTAAAATGAGAATCACGTCTAAACGGCTAGTCGGCGGTTTTATTTTTTTATTAAAAAGTTTTTTTAGTTGCACCATCGGGGCTCTGCCGGGTCCATTTTCTGTGCTTACGCTTTCTGGAGAAGGAATTCATCATATAGAGGCCCGGCTTCTCCATAAAACTGGCCAGTAGTTGATCGCAGTAGTTCCGACGTCCAACTCTAAATTGCCCCACATGCAACTCTTCCTCATCTCGTTTGGCCAGTTTCATTTTGAATTCCCACATGACAACGGTGTAGTGATTTATGAAACCATGCATGGCTCTAGAGATATCCTCATACATGGTCTCTACCTCGTCGTCGGGGTTTGCCGAGGTCGGGGCGTAGACCTGTTTGACCTTCAGCGAATATCTTAAGGATATTCTGAGTATAAGGTACGCCACCCTGGTCGACACACTCTCGATCTTCACCACGTTGTTCACAAGGGACTTGTGGATGATAAACCCGACACCACCCTGGGACTGCCGGTCATCCTCTCGGAAATAGAGCAGGTTACCGGATTTGATGTTGATCGAGTCAGTGCAGTGATAAAGTATTTCGAAGTAATTTTTATTAATCTTAACGTACACAACACGGTTAAACAATGAGACATGGACTCTTTTATAATTGTGATAACTTGATAAGATTATATCAATGGAATATATCTCGAGAATATTAAATTTATTATAAGTTACGCTTTAGTTTTAAGTTGTCCATTTATGTATTCATTGAAATGTATAATTATTTTTTTAAAATTCAGAATTACTAAATTGTTTTAAATACTTACTTACAAACCTTTCCAATTTTAAAATTGTAAATATGTTCTCTTCTTCTATCTTATGAATGATGCATTGAATCTAATAATGTACTAATTTAGTACTTGACAACTGTGGTCACCATAATTGAATAAATATTTGAATTAAAGGCAGCTGCCTATGGAAAGTTGGATATTCTACGGGCATTTTAGTCATGAACTTTGCAGTAACATGCAAATTTAATGCAGTTTTAAATGTAATGTACAATATTGTGCAATTTTATTAAATGATTTGAATGACCGATGAAATTGATTTATTGTTAATATAATAGATTTTACATAGAAATTCCGCTATTTAGGTACACTCAATCGAAACACCCTTGCCTAATTGTAGACTAAATTAAAAAGTACCTATCCTATTGGTCGTGGTCTGGTGAGACATTATACGTCTTTATTGCAAAAATACCTATCAAATTGAAAATGCTAGATAACACAGATAAGACTAAATGTATTTTAACATCTAGGCGAAGTATCTAGAACAGAACATTGCATTGTACTATGCTAGTATTATATTATCTGTGATTGTACTTATCAAAAATCTAAAAATAGCAACGTAGGTGCATCAATACACCTACATTGTCACCAATATCAAACCATTTATATTTACCCGACTGCCGAAGGAGGGTAATGTGTTTATCAGTCTATATATGTATGTTTGTTCCTACATGGCATTCAAGAGACCAAACGCGTTGGCCGATTTTGATGATTCGTTCGTCAATCGATTCGTCTTAACCCTGCGAGTGTCACTAGCTACATTAAAATTGGACAATAGCAAAATGGCGGCTTTTAGGCGCCATAATGTTGGAGCCCCAATTTTTTTTTTCTTCCAAACCCATCATGGGGGTATCAAAGGGGTTTTAAGAGGTGATTTCAAAAATATATAATACTTATATGTTTAAATGTACCTAATGCAAAAAAGTTTTTTTTTTTCTCTTTTTATTAAGGGGTTTTTATCTCAGATATGAAAACCCCATCATACCACTTTACAAGATACATCTACATACATCTAATTTGTCTTAACATCTATTAATTAAAATATTTATTATACATACTAAAAACAAAGAAAGTGAATCACTCAACAAGTAAGAACTGTCATTAACTCACAGATTTTTTTTGTGGTCTCTGAACATAATATTGACTGTATTAAGCCTACATCTAATCTGTTTAGTTTTAGCTCGATCATGAGTGATTCACGTGCATCTTTATTTCGGACATAATCCATCATCAAATGTTGTACATCCTCGACTTTAAAGCAGTGTGCATTAAAGTCGTACAATTCGGGGAATCGCTCTTTTTCATTAGGAATGCAAATTTTGCCGATGGGTAGTGCCCGGAGCGGATTCTTAAAATTAATTTTACATACTTTCTGCTGAAACTAGTACTATCAAACCAGGGCACTCGAGATGGTTGACCTTGAATACTTCTATACCAAATTCCTTTATTTTGTGAAATTTTGTTGAAATATTGTTTCCTCTAATCAAAACATACCGTTTTAAATTGTGTTATGTATTCCCAATAATCGGATATATAGTTTATAAGAGTACCATCTATTGCGGCTGATTTAGTTTTACGGTCAGCCTCCTCGTTACCTCGTAGTCCAGTATGTGCTGGTGCCCATTGCAATTTAAATTCTATGTTATTTTTTTACCCGACTGGTTATTACTCGACTGGGTTATGTGTTTCGCGCGTATCTTGTATGTATGTATGTTTGTATGTATGTAATATTCTTTATTACCTCATATCTTTTAAACCACTTGACCGAATTATATAATTCAGACATCGATAGATAAGTCTTGACCGCCCAAGTGTTCTTAGATAGGTGAAGTTCTAAAAAACAAACATGGCGGATTTTGGGCGCCATATTGTGCGTGTCCTAATTTTTTTTTTTCAAACCCTACGAGTGGGTTATCAAAATGAAGGGTTTTATGAGGTGATTACAAAAATATATACCACTTATATGTTTAAAAGCAATTCGAAAAAGAAAAATATAACTAAAAAGTTGTAAATGAAAAAAGTTAATTTAAAAATCAAAAATCCGACTGATTAAGAATCGAACTAAAAAGCTGTTAAAAAATCATGCTGTGCAGTCGGAGGAAACATATTCGCGAACTGACTGACCACCTGATCCTCCGACTGCACAGCATGATTTTTCTTGTTAACAGCTTTTAGTTCGATTTTTGATCCGTTGGGGTTTTTTTTAGAGTAGTTAACCTTTGTAAAATATCATTCGCTATCGATGCACCTCTGCTATAACCAGAGACACATCACTATCTGAAAATATTATTACTTTATTTAGTTTTTTATCAATAACGTAATCTACTGCTTGAAAAGTAAAAAAACCCGACTGCTTAAAAAGCTAACTAAAAAGACGTAAACAAGAAGGTAATCATGCTGTGCAGTCGGAGGATACATATTCGCAGGCTGGCTAACCGAAATCTGGGGTATCCTCCGCCTGCACAGCATGATTTTCTTCTTGTTTACGTCTTTTTAGTTCGCTTTTTAAGCAGACGGGTTTTTTGATCTTTTGATTTAACTTTTTTTATTATAACTATTTTGTTATTTTTTTTTAAATAGGCACATTTAAACATATAGATGTTATATATTTTTGAAATCACCGCTTAAATCCCTTTATTTTATGATATCCCACAAGATGGGATCGGAAGAAAAATAATTTGGTCCCCCACAAAATGGCGCCCAAAAGCCGCCATTTTTCTATTTTCCAATTTTAATGTAGCCAGTAACACTCGCAGGGTTGAAACGAATCGATTGACGTAAGAACCATCAAAATTCGCCAACGCGTTTGGTCTCTAGAACGCCATATAGGAACAAACCTACATACATACTTACATACTTAAATACATACATACACACACACATAGACTGATAAACACATTACCCTCCTTCGGCAGTCGGGTAAAAATTGCTTTAAGTGCCAGTGACATGATTGATATATTACAATTTACTCTAAAACCTAATCTTATACCCAAAATCTGATCGTATAAACTCGCTCCTAAGCCTTGACTGCTTTTTGACCCATCAGTAAATATTTTGTGCCCTCCACAATAATTGCTACTTAATTCCATTTAGACATCATTCAACAGTATGAAAGTATGTTATAGTTTGATTTAGCACTGCGCAAACATTCCAGAACAAATTTTAACTACATTGGTTTTAATACGACTCGTCCAAATTTCCAAACTAAATATTCTAAGAACAATTGAGGATACAATATCTAACTGTTTCATGTCATTATATGCTTTTACTAATAAGCGGTTTTTTTGTTTGTTTTCCCTATAGGAGGTAAGACAAAGCTCGCTCAATTCTGACATAAGACCAACTGTAATACTATATGTATTTGACCTTGACATTATTTTAATACAATATTTGTATGCTAAAAATTCTCTTCTTAAAAATAATGGGGGAATACATAAGTCAGACTCCATGACGTGAATTGGAGAGCTCCTTATATAACCACCCATGATACGCAAAGCTTGGTTTTAACCCCCGCCGGAAAAAGAGGGGTGTTATAAGTTTCACGTGTGTTGCTGTGTATCTGTTTGTGGCATCATAGCGCCTAAACGGATGAACTGATTTTGATTCAGGTTTTTTTTGTTTGAAAGGTGATTTTGTCGAGAATGTTCTTAATTATGTTTGAATAAAATCGGTTTAGCCGTTCAAAAGTTATGGGCGTTTTACTGTTTGAATCGGGGTGTTTTTACAAGATAAATGTGTCGGGGGTTTTTTAAATTTTGAAATTTTACTTGTGTAGTTTATTCAATTTAGAAACGTGATATTTCGCACTGCAATCATAAATAAAGGAACCATAATCCAATTGAATCCGAATTAAGGATATGTATAGTCTACGTATATGTTTTATATGAACACCCCATGAGCTCCCTGTTAGTACTTTTAATATATTCAAATATCTTAAGCACTTACTTACAATTTTATTTATGTGTTTACAACAACGTAAACTACTATCAACTAAAAAGTTATAAATAAAAAATAAATAAAAGTTAAATCCAAAAATCAAAAAACCCGACTGCTTCAAAAGCGAACTAAAAAGACGTAAACAAGGAGAAAATCATGCTGTGCAGGCGGAGGATACACCAGATTATGGTCAGCCAGCCCGCGAATATGTATCCTCCGACGGCACAGCATGAATTTCTCCTTGTTTACGCCTTTTTAGTTCGATTTTGAAGCAGTCGGGTTTTTTTTGAATATTTTTATTTAACTTTTCTTTATTATTATGAATACGTAAAATACGGGTTAGAGCATAATCGCTTATAATACTCCCAACGGATCTTTGTGTCTCTGAAGTTGGCTCTGTCAACTATTGCGCACAGAACAGATTAACTGCATAGAGTAAACGAGATAGGATGATGCGACAAACGTATGCGAGTGAAAGAGACAGTTATACAATGCTATTTTCACTTTCAATATTGACACAAAAATAGCTAGTGCGCAGCCTCTTGCAGCCAATTCAGAGCCACAAAGATCCGTTGGGAGTATTATAATAATTACCATTTTTTCCCACACACAAAGAATTATCTTTTAGTTCCCCGTAACGTCATCCACATGGATCCGTTATTTTTAGTGATAGTGTACTGAAACTAAAAAATAGGTACCTACTGTTATAAAAAATATAATATTAATAATGTCCGACTCCATTGATAAAAAATATAAAATGCATAGGAAAATGTTGGAGCCGCGATAACAAAACAACAACGATCACAATTTAAATTATATTTTCCTTATAAATTCTTATCGGAATGCTTTACACTAGCAACATAATTAAAACAATCTATCTAACTACCTAACGAAAATAATGACGGAAAACAATATCAGAAATAACAAAATTTACATACATTGTACCTATAATTAATGATCGTCTAGGACAGGGATTCCCAAACTGGGTTCCGCCTAAATTATATATATTGGCTCTTAAATAATACCACGGAGGTTACAAATTTTATTTTGAAATAACGCAAAATATGCGATGAGAAGGACTCATTACTTTTATGTAAATTGGTAGGTAGTAAGCAAGTATTTAGCCCGGACTATGTATGGTCCAGCAGCGCACGTAGCCAGAGACAACGCGACGCACGACGTTGCGCGTTGGCGCGCGGCGGGCTTCGTCCACCACCTGCTTCCCGTTCCTCAGTTGTCACCTTCAATCGATTATTTTAATTCGTACGACAACAACGACACCCGCGGTAACGCGATCCAATATGATCGCGTTACCGTGATTAACTTATTTTTTAAATTTAATCCAGTGAAATTAGGATAAGTTATTGTTAGAAATAGTCGTTTCTGCGGTGGTGGCAGCACAGCAAATTAAAACTATTATAACTGAACATTTGGTAAATCCCCTGAAATCTTTGTCCGATTACTTTCCTGAGAATTATATTGATATTGAATGAGTACAAAATACATTTTTTATAAAAAGTCAACCAGCGGTTGCTGACCGTCCTGGATAGCATTCATAGATCTTCAAAGACAAAGACAAAGGTATTTTATTTCAACTAGGCCACCAAGCGGCACTTTTGAATGTCACAATTAAAATTTACATGGCATAAAAGTTGATTCTACCGTGCATTCGGAAAGTAGCTTGTTATGGAGAAGAATGCACAAGAAACTCCATACCTACTCTTAAAAAAAAAAATGTTTTTTACAATATTTAGGTACATAAGTACATATATTAATAAATAAATTCAAATACAGTTGTGGTCATATAATTAGGAACGACTGATACCAAAGTCACTTTTGGATAAAAAAGTTACTTTTACTTTTGTATCAGCTTAATGATAGAAACTTAGAGCCACATAAAATAATAGCTTTATTAGTAGGTTTTAATTATTTATACTCATTAAGTAAAACAATTGCACTTCTCTATAAAAACCTATTTATCGTAAATTGACATTTTTTTTCAAAAGTACGGTCCGCCGCACATATAATTAAGAACGCAAATAAATATGTTCGCAATTTTGGATTTCGAAAACGAAAATCATATTTTGTTATTTTCCGCTTATTCTGTGTTTGCTTATTTTAGGTTTTTTCAGTCAAAAGTGCATAATTATTTCAAAATCTTAGGTAAAAAGGAAAGTTGTGATCCATCGACCCGAAAAACGATTATGGCACTGTATGAACGTGATTGGTCGTATAAAAAGATTGCTGATCATTTGAAGTGCTCCAAAACTAAGGTTTATAACGCTGTAAATCACGTAAAGAAATTTAACACTACCAATAATGTTCCTCGAAAACCTAAACCTAGAAAAACGACGACGCGTGAATACTTTAATTGTTCGCTCAGCGAAAGCTGATCCATTTTTGTTCGCTCAGCGAAAGCTGATCCATTTAAGGGTTCTGAAATTATAAGATAAGTTTTTGGACATGGTGGTGTATCTGCGCGTACGGTACGAAGACGCTTAACGGATGCAAAGCTTATTGGAAGAATCGCTCGGAGGGTACCACTTCTCAAGAAGGTGCACCGCAAAGCAAAATTAAATTTCGCTAGAAAGTATGGCGCCTGGACAACAAATCAATGGAAAAATGTTTTATTTTCTGATGAAACTAAGATAAATAGACTAGCTTCTGACGGTAAGCAGTATGTGCGTCGGCCGGCTAAGCAGGCATTGAATCCTAAGTTCACGAAAACAGTAGTCAAGCATGGAGGCGGCAACATAAAAGTTTGGGGATGTTTCTCAGGGCATGATTTTGGGCCGGTTCAAAAGATCGATGGCATATTAAACCAGTTTCAATACAGGCAACTATTGCTGGAGACTATGCTTCCTTACGCTGAGGAGTTTTTGCCTGTAGTCAGTTGTGTGTTTTGTTTGTGTGTTGTTTTTAACATGGTAACGACCCTAAACACACAGTTCATTCTGTGAAAAATCAACAATTATCTGTGTTAGATTGGCCTGCAAACAGCCCAGATCTAAATCCGGTCGAAAAGAAAAAATCAAACGTTCCTAATTGTATAGCCACCACTGTATGTGAGGACAATGCGTCCAGAATAGCACTACACACTATACTACGTAAAGGTATAAAGTATTAAAAATATTCACACATGTACTGTGCAGTTATATAATAGGTACTACAAAAACATTAACACCCGAAGCAGTTATGTTATGACCAATCCCAACTGAGGGCGCCCGTTCACGAACATGACGCATGAATCGGCACCACCCAGCTCAACCATCATGAAGGTTCATCCACATTAAAACAGACATTTGAATCTGTATCTCTGAATGAGTTTTAGGTTGGTGTTAGGAGTGAATACCCTGAAATAGCCGAAAAGGCTATCCTAACATTGCTCCCATTCGTCACAACGTATCGTTGTGAAACAGGCTTTTCAGCCTACGTTTATACAAAAAAAAAAAACAAATACAGGTCAAGATTGTATGCCACCCCAAATATACGCATATAAAACAATTATTCAAAAATCAGTAAAACAATTTCATTCTTCACAATTCACATTAAAACTTTAAGATAAGGATAATGTGTTTCAATAATATTACCAATTTCTTAAAAAAAATATGCTATTTTATAAATTCCCGTGTTGATTTGTAATCATTTGATATGGGGTTCCATAAAATAAAAGGTATTTGTTTGGTGTTCCGTTATCTTTAAAGTTTAAGAACCCCTGGTCTAGAAAATGGAACACCGGACATTTTGACTGAAGCAAAATCGCGCTTCCAATTTGAACATTCAAACCGGCGCGAACTCTAAAATGTATATAGTACCCGGTACCCGGTACTGCCCGGTATTTCTTCAAATTTTATAGTGCCGCGGAATGATGAATGATTAAATATTTTGTACTACATTGGACTTCACATTGAACTTTGTTAACAAGCAGTGTCAGCAAGAATACTAGTTGTAACACAGTTTTTAGTTTCGAAATTAAAACATAGACAATGCACTGCTTGTTTTGAAGCGGTGATTATTCTGACTTCGGTACATAATTTTTCCTAAATTTAAGGAATTCCCTTCTCAGTGCTCTTGTTGCTTTTACTTTTAACAACTGCAATGCTTCATCAATTCCTTCCTTGCTATCCGCTGTTATTGCATTGGAGAGCCTCTGTAGTGTAATGACATCTATTTCTATTGATTGAGCCTTTTCTAACAAAAGGTTAACGTCATCCACGTAATTTCTGTGTGTTTGTGATCCACTTTCAGCGTTCTCTTTGTAATTGAGCAACCTTTCAGTGTGCTCCCAAACACGTAGCGCTCGACGTCCATCATGCATTTTTGAGGTATGCATAAAATTCCTGAACAGTTTTCTACCTGTGTCATCGTTGAGACAATTTTCGATTCTGTCCGTGAAATGATCCAATTGAGATCTTGTTAATCCACCCGAACCACAGCCGCAGCCAACAAAACTTGAATTCATTTTATTGTCATTTGTGAAACACCTCTGTTGTTTTGCTTTAAATATCGATCTAATATTCAACCAAACCGATTACATTTTGAACACAAACACAATCGGTACCGAACATTGTCGAAACTCAAAAAGAGCTTTCGATAGTCACAGGCATAACATATTTAAACACCAAACTTTTAAGCAAATTATGATTCACTTGTGAGCACGAAGAAGTGAGGTTAACTACAAAAATAGGTATATTCTCTGAGGCACGAGCCGCCAGCTTCCGTGCTCGGCGTAAATAAACTGCGTTTGTGGGCCTTGTTTGGCTGCTTGCGTATTGGTAGTTTGGTACGAGAAGTCACGAAGTTCACGATGCCGCGCCGTGATAACTTACGGTTTAAAAACTCGCGCCGGATATAACACTAAGCCATTATAAACAAACTTAGAATATTCATGATTCGAAAAAAAAAAAAAACCAAAAACCCGACCGCTTAAAAAGCGAACTAAAAAGACGAAAACAAAAAAAATGCTGTGCAGTTGGAGGATACGTCTGGTTTTGGCCAGCATTTTTAGTTCGCTTTATAAGCAGTCGAGTTTTTGTTTTTTTTTTTTTTTATTTCATATAAGTGTTATAAATTTTGGAATCGCCTCTTAAAACCCCTCATTTTGATGTCGTGTGGCGACAGGATTAGAAGAAAAAAATTGGGCACTCAGAATTTGACGCTTAAAAGCCATTTTTCTATTTTTCAATTTTAATGTAGCCAGTGACACTCGCAGGGTTAAGAAGAATCGATTGACGTACGATTCATAAAAATCGGCCAACGCGTTTGGTCTTTGGAACGCCACATAGGAACAAACATACATACATACATACACTGATAAACACATTACCCTCCTTCGGCAGTCGAGTAAAAAATAAGACAATGACAAAGAAAGCTTGCGCGTCTTACGAAGGTGCGAATGTGACTCGTATGAAAATGTGAAGCACATCACTAAAGGTAAGTACAAAAAACTTTTTTACAAAAAATTACAACCGACTGCCAAATAAAACACTACAAAGCGACATATAACTTCAATTTCGGCAGTCGGTGTTCTTGTTTTCGTTTCTTCTTTTTTTGACAACCTCCTCCGTTTTGGGCAGTCGGTTAATAAAACGAAGGTACAAATGTAGATAAAAAAAACTTTTTACAAAAAAATACAACCGACTTCCAAATAAAAACACTACAAAGTGAAAAATAAATTCAATTTCGGAAGTCGGTGTTCCTGTTTTCGTTTCTTCGTTTTTTGACACCGACTTCCGAAATTGAATTTATTTTTCACTTTGTAGTGTTTTTATTTGGAAGTCGGTTGTATTTTTTTGTAAAAAGTTTTTTTTTATTTTTCACTTTTTAGTTTTGTTACATAATGTACCAGTTCTATAGGTTAGGTACCTATAATGCCCAAAGTGAAGCCAGAATTGATTATCACAATAACATGAATCTTAAACAAAACCGGTGGAATGAGAGTATACCAGGGTTAACTGTTCACACCTGCGTACTGCTTTAAAGCGTACTAGTGTGATGTTATGTTATGTTATGTAATGGTAAAAACAATAAACAGACATGCGATTGCAGCTATCCCGAGTGATTTGCCGTCATTTATTGAAGAGTTCTGATGTATATCTCCAAAGTTCTTCATCAGATCTTGATGAAATTTAAATGGGACCACATGACAAGCACCAGCTTTGAAATAAAAAAAGAATCATCGAAATCGGTTCACCCAGTAAAAAGTTCTGAGGTAACAAACATAAAAAAAAAAAAAAATACAGTCGAATTGAGAACCTCCTCTTTTTTGGAAAGTCGGTTAAAAATGCCTGTCTGTACTCAAATCTGTCAGCTAATCATTTCGACTATGTCGGGGTCAGCTTCCCGCCTAAAGTCTACGCCAGAAAAATATAAAAGTCAGTGATCCGACTTTTACCAAAATCTATAATTACTTAATTTGAAACACAGATTACATCCCAATAGATACCGCTTGCCTACTGTTTCGTTTGATTCCGACTTCACAAAATTTGGCGTTAGGCACGGGTTGCGCGGGGAGTGGCAACTGCGCCGTGATTGGCTATTCAAGGTCACGGTATCGGTCGTAGAGATGGGACATACGCATTAAATGTCGATAAAAATATCGATATTTTTCAAACAGAATGGTATTTTATGTAACATTTTGTAGGCGGCGATTTTATAATTACTTTAATAATAATAAAGAAAAACATCGATCGCGAAAAGATTTTGATTTTGGCCAAAAGTGATTTAATTCAATTGTAATCCTATGTAAACAGGGTCACACTGAGCTCTTGTTATGAGTAGAGCACTATTAGTTCAAAGTAAAAATAAACTAAACTGTTATTTTTTTAATAATCCATGTTAACAAAATTATTTTATTCTCATATATACCTAATAAAATATCGATCATCGATACTTTTCTATAAGCAAAAAACGTATTTTTTTCAACATTTTTACGTCGGTGGGAAAAAGATAGCAATATAATAATTCCATATGAGTGAAAGGGACTTTCACAAAAGACATCAACGAGCGCTACTGTATAGTGTGCAATTTTGATTTGTTAACCATTATAACTTGACCTTTTTTAGGTTGGTCAATATTTATTACTTTGCCTACCGGTGGAATGTTATCCCATCTTTTTTTGAACTTGAAGGGCTGTTTGATTTGCCACACCATTTTACTGCACAATTCGTCTTTTCTTTTAAGGCAAACCGTAGATACCTATTTTTTAAACAGAATTAAAACCAGAAATCGCTCGCGTCCCCACAGCTCTAATGTCTGGTCGACACTAAAGAGATCATACCGTGCACTGAGTTATATCAGCCTAAATAAACTGATGTGTGGTGCGCGTAAGTTGTATTCTATGCGGAATCTATTGGGAGGTAATCTGTGATTTGAAAACATGTTTTTTTGTTTATGGAGATATTTTGTTAATGTTGGTCTTGGTATAGGCGTAGAACCATTTCCGTAAATCGATCCATGCGTTTATGAGATATTAATGCATTATTGAAAATAATTGACAAATAAAGGTTATAATTTGGTAAGAATATGAGTTTCATCATGCTAGTAAGTACCTACCTAAATAAATACGACAGATCATGGTTTTGGCCAAAACCAAGCCAAGTGAAAGGGACGGCAAAGGATTGTTTCGTGGACAAATGATTTTCGACCTTGCCGCGGCACCGCACGGCACTTTTCAGCATAGCAAATCATTCTGCCGCTGCATGCATTCGTGTAGAAATAAATAAATTTCAACACTAAGGACATTGAAATAAGGTCGAAAATCATATGTCCACGAAAAATCCTTTGAAACGTATCGTAAAATGACAATTGTTTTTGTCACTTTTACATCAAACAACTATGAAACAAAAACTCTGCCTACCTGCGCCCGCACTTAGGAGATGTTCTTCTAGTATGAAGAAGCCAAGTACTGCATTTAAGTAGTTCTTTACTCCAACTATGGAGTCGTGTAGGTTCGTTGAGGCGGGGATTAGAACGAGACGCGCTTGTTGCTTGCGTTGTGATCTGAAATAGAGAGATTAGAATAGAAATTAAACTGCGCATCGGATTGACTTTACTGCCAAAATGAACCCTGTATCAATGGACATAAGGTTGACTTTATTTGCCACTTGGTGGCCTCATCATCATCATTTCAGCCGAAAGACATCCACTGCTGGACAAAGGCCTCCCCCAGGCGTCGCCACATTGACCGACCCCGTGCGTCTCGCATCCAGCACCTTCTCGCAACCTTAACCAGGTCATCGGTCCACCTAGTGGGAGGCCTTCCAACGTATCGTCTGCCGGTTCGCGGTCGCCATTCCAGAACTTTTCTGCCCCATCGGCCATCCGTTCTGCGAGCAATGAGCCCTGCCCTCTGCCACTTAAGTTTGGCAATTCTTCGGGCTATGTCGGTAACTTTGGATCTCCTGCGGATATCATCATTTCTGACGTGATCACGCAAGGAAATTCCGAGCATAGTCCTCTCCATTGCCCTTTGGGTGACTTTAAGCTTTCTGATAAGGCCCATTGTGAGCAACCACGTCCCGGTCCCATAGGTGATCACAACACACACTGGTCATAGACTTTTGTCTTGAGACACTGCGGTAAATTGGACGAGAAGATACCACGCAACTTCCCGAACGCCGCCCAGCCGAGTTGGATTCGACGGTACACTCTTTCTCGAAGTTGGACCTACCCAACTGGACCGTTTGTCCCAGGTAGACATAATCGTCTATATCTTCGAGTTCGGTGGCCTAGTTGAAATAAAATATCTTTGGCCCATTCCCTCTCACAGAGAGGAGGCCTATTATTATTAATTCATTTATTTCAGGCGACAGGGCCCAGATAAAATAACTTAAACCTAAACATACATAATAATAATAATATCTATGTCCCAGCAGTGAGAACATTAATAGGCTGATGATGATGATCTTTGTCTTTGTCTTTTCATTTCTCTTTTCTTTTGCATGCGGCGTCTGCTATATTCAAGGTTAGCGCAAAAAGGCGACTAATTATATTAGTGTATAATGATAAGTATTTTTGAGATGTCAAAATAAAAAAAATATTTAGCTCACAAAAAGAAGCTGAATTATTTTATTAGCGAGTTCATTAATATTTTTTGTAAATCAAAATGCGATTTCTTTTGGAGTTCTATTAAATTCATCATAATAATATGAAGTTAAAGTACAAGAACCAAAAATCTTTTTTTGTATTGTTACGAGCTGGGGTTCAGGGATAAATTATTTAAAAAGTAGACTTCAATTAATCACTGTTTATTACAAAAACACTTCTTAAACAATTCTATTACTTCGCACTATTTTCCGCTTTGATCGCTCTGTATCGCTTCTCAATCGAAACTGACCCAAGACGAACCCGACCGCTCTTTATATAGCCCGGAAGATGTTTCTGGAACGTTCCATACTGTTATAGGTACTTCGAAAATCTTCCAGAACAATCAACTTTTGAACTCATTGTGCCCGAAGAGACTGGAAACATCCAAAATGGAAAATTCTACTCGACACGAACTTTCGAGAACATTAGTTCCGCTATTCGATACTAGATGGCTCCACTAGATACTACTTAGTTCTTCTTTTCGTCACTAGATGGCGCTGCCCTATCTTGTATCAGTATATTTACCTGTAATACTGTATGAAGTCATTCTTAGCGCCCAGCACACTGTGGATGTGTAGACACCTGTGCAAAGGACTGAAGTCCACCAGCTCATGTGGACATTGCGGTCCGGCTGTAACGTTGGTTGGTATTCCGAGCACTGCCATATCTGGAGAAAGAGGTGGGTAAAACATTACAATAACGAACTATAGGAGTGAGACAGGTCTATGGCGATATGCGGTACAACTTGTTAAGTACCGCAACTTCCATTGTAAAAGATAAATGATAAATAATATTATTTTTGTAAGTTGGTTTGTACAAACACTTTTACATGTCGATCATACTTTTTTTAAATACAGTCGAATTGATAACCTCCTCCTTTTTGGTAATTCGGTTAAAAATAGATGAGAATGGCGTTTCCAATCTGACTAGTCTGAAACGAAAGGCCGAAACAAACACAGAGGTCAGTCTCTTTTAAAGTCCAGACAAAATCTTGGTTAGATCATGTGAAGACCATGTAGATTGGTGTCTGAAATTGTCTTTTGAGGAAAAACCAGCCAGATTTAGTGGACCTGTCCAGTCAGTCCACGCATTTGTCAATAACCGTGCAGCTCAACTCAGAACATTCAGGTAGGCCGCATAAATTACTCAAACTGCCACAGACCATGATTAAAACTAACTGAGAAAAAAAGAATTATCCCCATAGTCTTCACATTCACAATAATTAAAAGAAAATAAGATAATACTTTGAAAAGTAAATATTCTTATCATTGCAAAATACCAAAAATAAAACATAAATACAAAATTCAGGATGCAAAAATAAAAGTTATAAATTAATTGGGGCAGCTCAATCCCAAGCCTTTTTTGTCAGGCAACAAAGGCAGAATCTTCGGACCAGAAGTGTATTCGTGGGCAACTGTCGGGCCGTTGTTGTCATTGCAGACTATTGAATATATTCAAATCGCGCGGAGAACTTTGCTTGCGCGATGTAGGATCTATGTGACTACAGCCCCAGTACCATGACGTCTCAAAACTATTATAGTTCGACTGAGAAAAAGGGACAGACGTATACAACAGATACATCTGTCTCTTACGCACACTAATAATAACCTGGCTCTAAGAGCTTAATTGGTCACCCCCCAGGTCTGTGGCTGTCCAGTTCCTCGCGCTTATTTGGGAGTGACGCGAGGAGGCGAAACGCCCGCACCGGTTCGAAACTCCTAGACCGCGACAAATCGCGGCTCGGCGGACAGAGCTCCGGCAAGGTTTCATGGCGACATGGAGAAAGCGACTATTGCAACCCAGCGCTGGGCACGCCACATTTGCGGCGATAAGGCCCCACTTAAAGAAGTGGCATGAGAGGCGCCACGGCGTCCTGACCTTCCGCCTGACGCAGGTCCTCAACAGACATGGATGTTTCGGGAGGTTCCTGTTCAGGATTAGGCGGGAGGAAACGCCCGGGTGTCACCATTTTTTGATCGCACGGAGCACCGCTGCCTCCTCGTGGAGGTGATCGGCGACAACGGCACGTTGTGTTCCACGCGCGCCTCAAGAGAGATGCCAGCAGAACTGACGGAGTCCGCAAGGGGCGATGCCTGTCTGGGTCGCGGATACATTAAAAAAAAAGATTTACCGCGGCCCTGACTCAAGCAACTGAAGGAAAACTCTGACACGCCCTCCCGCCTCACCCAGAGTGGGAGAAGTCATTGGAAGATTTACCCAAGATGCCGCTAAAGGCCTATCCAGAAGGAGAAAAATCCTTTGTGAGAGAGAGAGAGAGAGCGAGAAAGCGTTTGCAACCTAGAAAGTAATTATTTTTCTTGCTCTAGAGAATCTTTTTTCTGAGCGACAGTATGATCTCATTCTTAACAAGCTCAAAACCAAACGATTTAGTAACATACCTTTTTTGTTTTGAACAATGCTAGCCAAGCTTCTTCCAAGCATTTCTTGCGTCTGTCTCAAAGCCATTGCCCCCACCTACGGACAAAAAAAATGTTTACAAAAATGTGAGTAACTTTGTACAACAGAAAAATTGAGCGTTATGGTACGACCAATTTTGCTGTTTTACCGAGTTTGCTGTTTTACACAGAGGAAAAAGTGCTATTTTACATGCATTCGGGCCGGGGGTTTCGCATCCAACAAAACTCGTACCATTTCTTTTTCCAGGGATGTTGCTAACTTTAAAAACATACTCTGTAACATCATGCAGTAATCAAACACAAATGATTTATCCTACTTTATACTAATAGGCTAAATATCCGAAGGCTTGGAAGCAAGCCAACGTACAGCCAGTGCCCAAGAAGGGCAGTCGAGCTGACCCGGCCAACTACAGACCCATCTCTGTAACGTCCATCCTCTGTAAGAGTATGGAACGTGTGCTCAACGGCAAGTTCCTGGCATACCTAGAAGCGAACGTCATTCTCAGTGACCGCCAATACGGCTTCCGCCGAAATCGGTCCACTGGGGATCTTCTAGCGTATGCCATTCACATCTGGAGTGAGGCCTTCGAGAAACACGGGGAAGCGCTAGCCGTCTCCCTCGACATCTCGAAAGCTTTCGACAGGGTCTGGCACGAAAGCCTCTTTGGTAAGCTTCCTGCCTTCGGACTGCCTAGTGGTCTGTGTAATTGGATAGCGGACTGCCTCAGGGAACGATCCATCCGAGTGGTTATCGATGGCTGCTCGTCCGGTCAGTTGGTTATCAACGCCGGAGTCCCTCAGGGGTCAGTGCTCTCGGCAACATTATTCTTGCTGCACATTAATGATTGTTGCTGAGAGATACGTGTCCAACGCATGGACTACTAGGCCTCAGATTCGGTGTCTCCGGGAGGCCATGGTCGAACGCTTGAATCTATCCTTGAAGGCGGTCTCAGAATGGGGTGATGCCAATCTGGTCAGTTTCAATGCTACTACCCACCCACCTACCTACCCAGGCGTGTCTTTTTTCCGCTAAGAAGAGCCAATTCCACACGGCTCCATCTTTCCGTGGTGTAACCGTGCCGTTAACGGACCATCTCGAACTTCTTGGTGTTACGTTGACATCGACCCTCAATTTTGGTCCATTAATTGAGGCGAAAGCTCAGTTGGCTGCAAAAAAGTTGGGGATTCTTGCAAAGGTGAGACGGTACTTCACACCTGAACAGCTGCTCAACTTGTATAAAGCGCAAGTTCGGTCGTGCATGGAGTACTGCTCTCACCTCTGGGACGGATCTGCCAAATATCAGCTTGATGCACTTGAGTCCATTGATAAACGGGCCAAGAGGCTTATTGGCAACGATGCACAGGTCGCGTCAAAGCTCCAGAGCCTCGAACATCGACGCCGAGTTGCCAACCTGTCGGTTTTTTATCGGTTACATTTCGGGAAGTGTGCGACAGAACTGCACAATTTGATTCCACCTAGCCCTTTCCATCATCAGACTACAAGAAGTACGGCCATGCGCCATCGGTACATGGTGGACATCCCACCCATACGCACAAAGCGTTTTGCTAATACTTTCATTGTGCGCACAGCTAAGGAGTGGAATTCCCTTCCGGAGTATTTGTTCCCTGATAGCTACAACCTTGGGGTCTTTAAGTCAAGAGTGAATAGGTTACTTCTAGGCAAGCGTGCTTCATCGTAGGCCACATCATCGCTTACTATCAGGCGAGGTAGTGGTCAAACGCGAGCCTATCGATAACAAAAAAAATAAAAAGTATAATGCGAAAGTTTGGATGGATTGATGGGTGTTTGTAACTTAATCACGCCAGAACGGATCTGAAATTTGGCACAGAGATCCTTTGGGATAACATTCGAGTTTATCGACATTCACGCTGGCGATGCTGCTGGAAGAAGCAAGTATACAATAAATATTCATTATCATCATCATATCAGCCGAAAGACGTCCACTGCTGGACATAGGCCTCCCCAAAGCGTCGCCACATTGATCGGTCCCGTGCGTCTTGCAACCAGCGGATCCCCGCAACCTCAGAGACCTGCAAGAGAACCAGGGTTACCGACATAGCCCGAATAATTGCCAAACTTAAGTGGCAGTGGGCAGGGCACATTGCTCGCAGAACGGATGGCGGATGGGGCAGAAAGGTTCTGGAGTGGCGACCGCGACCCAATAAATATTATAGCAATATAATAATACGTCCAACATTGTAATACCAACTAACCTGTGGACTAAGCTCCCGTATATTCTCGAGGAAGTCCCTCAGATCCGCCATAGACGCGTCCTGTATCGCTTGCCGTAGACGCGGTATATCGGCGGAGATCTGTCCGCACCACTTGTATGGACCGACGCGGGGTAGCAGCACATGTTCCAGTTGTTCTAGTGTTTTTAGGGCTGGGTAGTATCTGCGAAGTAAGGTAAGAAACTTGAAGGAACTCGTACTTTATCAATCAGTCAATCCACCTAGCTTTTTCACAACTATGTCGGGGTTGGGTTCCGTTTAACGGAATCAGCTGAGTACCAGTGTTACTGGTAAAGTGGTAACTCATACTATTTATAGACAGTGGACATTATGTAACTAAAAACAATCTGCGTTCGTGATTTATATATGTTTTAATTATTAGATGCGAGTTCTGAACTCCATAACCTAATCATATTTTACCTGTATTATGTATAGAAACTTTAATTTTATTACTTGCAACACGAGAGTGTATAGATTCATTTCGGCGGAACGCCGTTAAAATCAGCTCTAGTTTCATTTATTCACATTCATGTAAAATACGGAATAACTCATCAATTCATGGTTTAGAAGTATCTCATCATCATCATCATATCAGCCGAAAGACGTCCACTGCTGGACATAGGCCTACCCTAAGCGTCGCCACATTGACCGGTCCCGTGCGCCTCGCAACAAGCGGATCCCTGCAACCTTCACCAGGTCATCGGTCCACTTGGTGGGAGGCCTTGAAACGCAACGTCTTCCGGTTCGCGGTCGCCACTCCAGAACCTTTCTGCCCCATCGGCCATCCGTTATGTGGTTAGTATCTCATCAATTAAGTATAATTTGCGATCAATTGTGTGTGTAACAATAAATCAAGAGATCAGGTGAAATCAAAAAGTTTTTCATTGACAAACATTCTCCACATTCCGGTTGCGATTCTAACCCGCCAGCCGGAGTGAACAAACAAAAAGTCGATGTTAAAAGTCATTATTTCCATTACTGTTGTTTCTTTACGAATGACTTAAAAACATTTTAAGTTCTATAAAGTGACTAGCTTGTTCAAGGAGTACACAAAAATGATTTTTTTATTTTTTTTTTATTACCTAGGCTCGCGCTTGACCACCATCTCACCTGATGGTAAGCGATGATGTGGTGGTGGTGTGGTGGTGTGGTGGTGTGGAAATGTTATTCATATTTCCCATAAGAAAGAAATACAAAACAATAGGAACACAATTGTTGCCATCACGTTTATTTCCTGTACTGTCCCACAGCTGGACAAAGGCCGTCCCCAAGTCCTTCCAGGATCTCTTCTTCCATCACATAACACTGTATAAAATCCATTTACCTCTTAGCCTCCACCTGTGACTTGAGCTTGGAGTATGTAGTCAGTAACGGCAGACATAGCTCCATCTTCTCAATGGTAGCTGCTATGTTCAGCTCCACTCTTCGTGCCCTGATCAACTCTTCAGCTTTAGCACATAGACCTTGGAAGTTAAAGAAAAGAGATGTTTATTAAATTATACAGATAAATGTATTAGGTATCCAGGGGAATTTTCAGTCACGTAATTAAGTGGCACTTTCGAACGTCAAAATCAATTTTACAGTGTCAGAGGTGCCAACAATACGGTCATTTCAAAAATTACTGCATGAGGCCCTACCGGTGCGTCAAATGTGCAGAAGCGCACAAAACCTCTGATTGTCCTAAAAATATCGAAATACATCAGCTCAAAGTGCCTTGTGTCACGGCACATTGATCTTGTTGTTGTCACAAGGGTTTTGAAGTGTATTTGGAGATTCTATCTCGGAGGTCAAACTTACAACAGGAAAGAAAACCGAAACACACTAACGAAAGAAATGGACAGACTAACAACAATAATGATAATGTAAAATATCAAGAAATAACCGTAATTGTTCCGTCAAGCGCACATAGAATAGATCAATCTTATGCCAATGTGATAAAATCCACGCACGCACCACCAGAAAAACCAGACCCACACGAATCGCATGCATACTAAACTCGTATTACAATCAGATAAATTTGAAGCAATCCTCCAACAAATGAAGTACGCTTATGAGTCTCATAACAACCTCTTAGAAAAATTGCCAAAATAGATAGCCTTAAAATTGAAACTCTCTACGAAAACGGGTTGGACCGAACAAACATCACGTTGAACTCATTATCAAGGAACACAAACTAGACATTCTCCTTGTATCAGAAACCCACTGTACTAATGCAACGTACAACATTAGCTTAAAAGGCTATCGTACCTACGTCACGCAACATCCAGATGGAACTGCTCACGCAGGAAGCGCAGTAATCATTCCTGAATCAATCAAACATCACCTGATGCCTGAGTTTAGACAAGACTTTCTTCAAGCTACGAAAGTAGCAGTTGAGGATGACCACGGCTGTTTTAATGTCTCGGCCGTATACTGTCCACCAAAACATAAAATTAACGAATCGATGTTCAACACTTACTTTCATTCTCTTGGAAACCCGCTTCATCTCTGGGGGTGATTGGACTGCGAAATATACCTCCTGGGGTTCGAGACTAACAACCACAAGAGGCAGAAAACTCAAGTCTAGCACGTATAATAAGAACCTCACTGCTATTTCTACCTGCGAACCAACCCATTGGCATTCAGTCATGAATCGTGTGTGACTTCTTGTTCGGATCACACCCAAGTTATTTTAACAATCAGTACCCTGCTCATTGAAAACGAAAAGTAGGAAACACTATACAACAACCGGACTGATTGAGCCACATTTAGAAAGGAAATTAAGATGAGGATCGACATAAAAGTGAAATTAAAGCCACCAGATGATATTGAATTCACCGCAAAACACCTCATCAATTTAATACAAGTATCCTGCTGGAACAATACACCAATTATTAAACCAACACACCACCCAACGAATTATCCACGAGAAATAAAATAAAAGATTCTGGAAAAAGACTACGTCGAATCTGGCACCAGAGTAAAAACAGATCGGATAAAACCGCATTGAATAGAGAAATTGTGGAGTTGAAAAATCTAATCCGCAACTGCACGGTGATACATTGCATTCTGAGCTGGAATCTTTGTCTGCTACTCCATCTACAAACTACTCTTTATGGAAATTCACTTAAACATACGACAGGCCACAGATTGCAATAACACCCATAAAGAAAAATAACAATGATTGGGCTCGAACAGCTCAGGAGAAGGCCAATGCATTTCCAGAACACCTGTCCAGTGTTTTCACCCCAAATGAGACCGACGATCTTGAATCCGAAACGAATGTTAGTGCAGCTTTAAACCAGGCATATAAATGTCAATGCCCCAAAACCAGTATCTGTGAGAGAAGGAGCAAGAACTATCAGGGAGCTAAAAGAAAAAAGCACACTACCCAAGAAAGCCTTGGTGTAGATATATAACAATCTTGTACAACACAATTCTCAGAGTGCAACATTTTCCCAAGATATGGAAAGCCTCACAAATATTAATGATCCACAAAATGGGCAAGCCAGCGACCGAAGTAACTTCGTAAAGACCTGTAGCCACAACTCATCAATCAACGTTTTGACACTCTGTTTATTAGAAACATTGAAACAAGTAGCTCTCAAAAGAACTGTTTACAGTACGTTTACGTTTTGACAATCACCAGTTCTCATCTGAGATCCCGAAGGAAATCATTTGTAAAGAAATAGGACACGAGCAACCGTCGCGCCGGACACGTCTGCCTTGCGCAACGGCTGCTCGAGGAAAAAGGCCGATTCTTTTTTTTTTTTTTTTCTACGTGGCGACTCGCAAACAGTCAAAGTGACCGACATATGCTTAACCGGACTTCCCTGTGGAGACTAATCTCTTAGCCTCCGGCCAGGCTTCAAAATACTAAACCTAAGCGACAACGCTGAGGGCTACCCCAGTTGGGGTCGGACCTCGGCTCAGGGCGTCGCTGGGGGGACAGCTAAGGCCAGATCTAATAAAGTGATTCTACCATCCGTTCGGAAAACCCTTCGTGGAGAAGAACGGACAAGTAGGCCGATTCTACGCACCACTTATATTTATAATTATAACTTCAGCGCGCAGAATGCCTCATAGAATGCGCGCCAAAACGACCGCGTGCGTCGATTGTGGCGACACGAAACGATACAAACACCCAACTATGCTTCAATCCTATTAATCACAAGAATTAAGCAAATCTATTTGTAAACTTGATATTATGTATTTTCATTAGTTAGAGTATAAGTGTAAAATAGTATTTAAGTGTGTGCAACCAAGAATAAAACCCTTATTATTTACTACAATCTAGAGTCATTATTATTTCTATCAACCTGCGTCCCATAGCTAAAATGGTGACCCCGGACAGAACACACCCCGAACCGAGCACACCCGGACCGAGCACACTCGAACCAGAACACAACTGAAGAATAATTTGACGAAGAACCTCGACTGCATACCCATTTCAAGATGCCGATAATCTGCCCAACAGAAGAACAATCAAGCTCGGCGACATCCCACACCTTCACAAAGGCTGAAGCTGCTGGTATCTCCCTCACCATGCGCATCCCACCATTCTGGCGCTATCGACCACGATTCTGGTTTATTAGCTTCGAAGCCGCAACAAACGACCTCAAGAAAAACCAGTCTCAACTCGCTCAGATGGTTATAGCACAGCTGCAGCGACAAGACATCGAACAGATCACGGATTTACCCTACAATCCACCAGAGAAGGTCTAGTACAAAGCCATCAAAGAAAGGCTAATATCTGCATATGAAGAATCTGACAGCCGCCAATTTCAAAAACTGTTGTCAGAGATGGAACTCGGCGATCAGAAGCCTACTCAACTACTTCGCCGCATACGAAACCTCGCCAGAGATAAAGTTCCTGACTCCAAGCTACGTCTCATGTGGACAAACCACCTTCCACCACACGTCCGCTCAGTCCTCGCAGTAAGTGAACAGTTTTGCACAAAAACAGCACTCGAAGAACTGGCGCTACTCGCTGACAAAATGATGGAGGAGACTACATCGACAGAAGTCGCAGCCATGCAGTCAAACGCTGTACCTATAACGTAGTTTTATTTTCTCTATGGCTGTACCTACACCATCAGCACCGCTAGCAGATACGCAATATACCATAAATGAGTTAAGAAAGCTATCGCTAGAAATAGCTGAGCTCAAAGCAAGACCGCAATATAACAACAACTATCGTCGCAGCCGCTACCCTTCTCGAAACCGTTCCGCATCAAGATCACGCAATCGAGCAGAATCGCCATCACCATTATGTTATTATCACAGACGATTCAAAGAGCCAGCTAGACGCTGCACGTCGCCTTGCTCATTCGTAAAACAAAATGCGGAAAACTAAACCGGACGTTGGTAGAGACGGACACCGGCGTTCAAGAGATATCTCACCGCCTGTACATCACCCATAGAAACTCTAAACTATCATTCTTAGTCGACACTGGAGCCAACATATCCGTGCTACCAAGAAGAAAGGGTCAAGTAGCAACGCCGTTACAATTTCAATTATACGCAGCTAACAACAAAACAATAGCTACGTATGGCGAGAAAACGTTATCTCTCGACTTCAACCTACGACGCTGCTACAAATGGAAATTCATTGTAGCTGACGTTTCGAAGCCAATACTCGGAGCAGATTTCCTAAAGCATCATCAACTCATCGTCGACCTGAGAAACAGAAAACTCATCAATGGTGTCACGAGCTTAATGGTAAACGCCCCAATTCGAATATCAAACACGCCTACCGTACGCAGCATCGACATGTCGCAATTATACCACGACATCTTAGCTCAATATCCCAACATAACACGGTTAACATAGATCAAATTAAACTCCGACATCAACGTGCAACATTTTATCGAAAAACGTGGTCAACCGTTACATTGCCGCGCGCCCCATCGCTAAAGACCGATCAGTCTGCTGTCAATCTTGTCAAAGCTGTTTTAGAAAGTGCTTCTACGAAGAATCTTACCAATATTGACAGAGAACAAAATAATACCCGATCAGTTTGGTTTTCGACAGCGGCATTCTACAGTCGAGCAAATCCATCGAGTTAACGAGACAGTAAGTAAATCCCTAGAACAGAAGGATTATTGCTCATCTGTATTCCTGGACATCTGACAGGCGTTTGACAAGGTATGGCACGATGGTCTCCTGTACAAAATTAAGAACAGCTTACCATATAGCTTTCACATGTTGATGAGATCATATCTCTCAGACAGAATATTCCAAGTGAAGGAGGCGGGTGAGACTTTTTTATTTTCAACATAAAAGCGAGCGTACCACAAGGATCCATCTTGGGGCCCATACTGTATACCCTATATACAGCAGATCTTCCACCATTATCAGGCTTCACCACAGCTACATACAAGATCAATGAGTGGCTTCAAACTTGGAAAATCAAAGCCAGTACATCTAAGTCTGTGCAAGTCACCCTTACACTGAGAAGGTGTAACTGCCCACCTGTAAAATTAGGAGGAACCACTCTACCGCACAAGGACCACTGTCCTTGTCGGGCGGTCCAAATGCATACCCAGGTACCTGACACTTCAGGTACCTGGGTATGCATTTGGACCGCCGCTTGACGTGGAAAAATCATATCAAGTGTAAAGGAGAGGAACTCAACATTCGGTATCGACTCCTACACTGGCTGCTTGGTCGAAACAGTAAATTGTCTACAGATAATAAACTGCTTATCTATAAAGCTGTTCTTAAGCCTGACTGGATGTATGGCATACAATTGTGGTTTAGTGCCAGTGATTCAAACATCTCGATGCTACAGCGTCTGCAGAACATCATACTGAGAACGATTAGCAACGCTCACTGGTTCATCACAAACAATGAAATTCACCAACAGTTACAAAATGATCACAGTTAAAGAAGAAATTCCATAAACTGCGGCAACATACAAGCAGCGACTGTCTCTTCACCCAAATGAACTAGCAGTCCAATTAATATTCCAAAATTACTCCAACCGCCTCAAAAGGTATGATATAATGAAGCTGCACAACAGAGTAGCTATGTTGTACTGAAGAAGAATAGCTGCAGAAGAAGAAGAGTAGATGTCCTCACTGGAGGAAGCACACTACAAGAAATTGACCCGTGAACACATCTGATTATAGTCTATGAAGACTGATGGCAGATAAAAAAAAAAAAAAAAAAAACGAAAAATCAAAAAACCCGACTGCTTAAAAAAGCAAACTAAAAAGACGTAAACAAGAAAAAAATCATGCTGTGCAGTCGGCGTACACATAATCGCGAGAAAGCTGACCAAAACCAGATGCATCCTCTGACTGCACAGCATGTCTTTTTTCTTGTTTAAGTCTTTTTAGTTCGCTTTTTAAGCAGTCGGGTTTTTTTTAACACTTTTTATATAACTTTTTTTTCAAATTAGGTACATTTAAACATATAAGAGTTATATATTTTTGAAATCGCCTTATTAAATCGCCTTAAATCTCTTCATTTTGATACCCTACACGATGGGATAGGAAGAAAAAAAATCCACAATATGGCGCCATAAAGCCGCCATTTTACTTATTTTCAATTTTAATGTAGCCAATGACACTTGCAGGGTTAAGACGAATCGATTGACGACGACGGCCAACGCGTTTGGTCTCTGGGAACGCCACATAGGAACAAACCTACATACATACATAGACTGATAAACACATTACCCTCCTTCTGCAGTAGGGTTCAAAAAAATACGTCAATTTAAATTTAAAAGTAATAATAATTGATTCTACCGTCCGTTCGGAAAGGTAGCTTGATTGAGAAGAGTTGACAAGAAACTCCACAATAGTTCATTTTAAAAATGTATGTGTATTGGAAATCAGATAAGCAGTTGCTCCATGAAAACTACTGGCATCTGCATCCAGTTAGTTAGACTCACAGAACAGATAAAAGAGGTTAGAAGGGCCTTGTGGGCGGGGCGGGCGCGCCGCTCATATAAGTGAACGCTCGTATGTCGACCGAAATTAGCGTCACCGGCCAACAGTCGCGCTCATATTGTGACAACGTACGATGCTCCGCGAAAAAAAAAATATGCCGTCTTGCGCTATCATAACGTGTCGGAAAAGAAGCCAGGTGTGTAGTGTAGCCCGAGAAGGGATTTCTTTTCACCGATAAGTCCTAAAACCTTATAATACGAATGTTATTTGTAATTATTACAATAGTATTATGTAGTTTGTAGACAACACAATCGCAAACAGGTGCAAAATTATACATTGCTTGCAATGCATGGGTACCATCTTGTACTACGCGAGCGATCGCGTAATGTATTGTGTTCATTGCGAGAGTCGCGTGTGCCAAGCCAATGCTTGAATGCCGCGAAATGCGGCGTATCGATAGTGTTGAACAAAGTTGTAAACACTGTCGATATTACGAATATATTCAAATGTTTATTATCAGTTATATTGAAATTAAAATACCTTTGTTTATTACCACCAATTATTGTTAATTGTGGTTATCAATATAGTTCCTGAGTGGGGTTTTCGTCTAATTTCTCCCTTAATTTCACATTATTATTATTTTGTATTTAGAAGGTCCACACTATTAATGCCCCGTCGCCCTCACGATATTATAGCGAAAAATTGCAAAACTTAAATAAAAAAATTAAGTATTACAGTAATTTTATCGATATCGATAATCGACCTTTTGGTCACCGTAACATGAGAAATAAATTGCTTTTGCGCGTGTGTGAGTGCCCGTCAAGCACAGTGTTTGCGTTAGTGTGACAATCAATAGCAAGCTCGGGATCTAAGTGCGTGTAGTCTATTTGTGTGCGTAATGCGCGTACGTATGGGACTCTTGCTTGTAGTGGAGTTAAAGAGTGGGAGACAAGCGGCGACACGCGTTCTAATACAAATCAGTAACTATTTCCTTTCTAATCTCTTTTATCTGTTCTGTGGTTAGACTATAGGCAGATTATTATGGTCAGGCTTCTGTGACTGGAGGCAGTTATTTGGGTCAGGCTTCCGTGACTAAAGGCAGATTACTTGGGTCAGGCTTCCGTAACTATTTGGAAAAAGGACTAAGCAGATGATGAAGTATTTGTAAAGGGTTTTTAGTATAACCTTTATTTTTATTGTTGATAGGCTTGTGCTTGACCAGAATTTTCAGTAAAGTATAAGCAATTATAACTACTTACTGTCAGTTGTATCTTTAACATTGGCATCCACATTAGATATCTCCGCATGCAACTCTTCAGCATGAGACCGCACTTGTAGTAACTCACGGATTGAGTCAATAAAGCCCTGAAAACAATTTAAGCTTTAAATGTTCAATACTGTAATTAATGAAACAACTAAAAATGCATTGTGCCTCGCGTGGATCCGAGTTTATTTATTTAAAACCATTCATGCAACATACAAGTACATAGGCGGACTTAATGCCTGAGGCATTCTCTACCAGTCAACCAAGGGAGCTTGCTTAGTTTCCAGCAGTCAAGAGGTTAAAAGTGTTGTTTATTTTTATGTTCCCAGCATAATTAAAATTGAAATGATGATTGTTTGTTTGTTTTGAATGATTTGATGATTGATTGAAAAAGTTTTTTTTTTTTATTAAATATTGTGGGGCATAGATCTTAAGTTATAATACTCACATTGGATCTTTGTGTCTCTGAAGTTGGCTGCAAGACCCTACGCATTTGCTATTTTTGTGTCAATCTTGAAGTAGAAGATAGCATTGTATAACTGCCTCTTTCACTCCCTTACGTTAGTCACATCACCCTATCTCGCTTACTCTATGCAGTATACTCCATGTCAAACTGTTTCTTGCATAATGGTTTGCAGAACCAACTTCAGAGACACATAGATCCGCCGTGACTACTATAAGATTTTATAATCTTGTATTTTAATAAATAAAATAAATAATAGTAGAGTATTCACCTACTTGTCAAACATTTATTACATCTATTAGAAATGGTGTTACATGTACATAAACTAATGTGTTTGTTCCATGGAGGTACACAGAACTTACATAAAGAACACCACCTGCTTCCTTATGTGCATCCAGCACAGAGAATGATGCTGATGATTCAGTATTAGTTACCTGATAATGAAAGTTGCACAGCTTCTCAATTTCCTTGTCATGTTGCTTTATCCGCTCATCCAGTTGCTGAACAAACGCCTCGTGGCCTTCCCCCTCGTATATTGAACGGAAGGCCGGGCCCCAATAGTCATCTATGCCCTCTATCTCCTAAGGAAAGCGACATAAAAATAACATCAGATAACACACAAATTCAACATTATGAGAAAATAAATATAAGAAAAAATCAAAGAAAAAACACAAAAAAAACTCTCTCGCTCTCTCTCACTCTCTTATATAATGAATTAAAGTTGTAGAGAAATAGTTTAGATAAAAGTTTGGACTGCATTAATTAGATTCATATAGCCCTCACAAAGCGTTAATTGAGAAACTAAAACAGGAATTCAAAGTGGGTGTATACCTGGATAGTAGCGTTCGTCATTGTTACACACTTTACAGCTTTGTATTTAACTATCACTGTGCATGTAAAAACCGTGGAGAACCAAATATTATGCCTTGGTATGTAAAAAATAGAGGTTTACAAGAATATATTTCGATAAAAATATTTTTCTCAGTACAAATGGAAATGACATTAAAAAAAACAGTTTTGAATTTCTGTTGAATGACAATGACAATTAATTATTTTTATTTTTTTTGTTTTTGTTCGCCCTTTCGGGCAGGCTAAGGTCTTGGACCATACCGCCTCGTCTTCAGTGCAATTTTAACATTCTTTAGTATGCATTAGAATACGGGTGTAACAGATTCTAATGGTTTTTGGAGTGTTTGGCAGCAAATTGTATCGAGTCGGCCTTCCCAGTAAGCTTTGCGGAGGTAGTCAATACTACAATAAAATTCTCCGCTCCACTATCCTGAGATCGCTTCTGTCAATGATTTCACATATTGTCCAGTTGCGTAGACAGTTGAGACACAAAACTACACCAATTTTATATCACAATATATCCACTAGGAATCAATTTGCAAATAATATTAACAGCCGCTGAACTTCACTCGAAAAAATCCCGCCAAAAACTCACGACAATTAATTAGACATTGACATTAATGACACACAAAGTTCTCGCTGGATGCGACAAGCACGGGATTGGTCAATGTCAAAGATTATAGGTCTACCAGAATCTCATGGCAAAAAGGGAAATAAAAATTTGTTGTATGCAATACTGGGGAAATTGGATCAAACGATCTTGATACTGTTTAATTTTTATTTATGTCTTTAGTATTAATGAACATGAGGTACCTATAATATAGTAGCCACAACGGATCTTTGTGTCTTTGAACTTGGTCCTGCCAACCATTGCGTAAGAAACAGTTTGTCATCGAGTATAATGCATAGAGTAAGCGAGATAGGACGATGACAAAAAAGACAAAAGATATTTATTTCAACTGGGCCACCAAGCGGCACTTTTGAATGTCACAATTTAAATTTACATGGAATAAAAGTTGATTCTACCGTGCATTCGGAAAGTAGCTTGTTATGGAGAAGAATGCACAAGAAACTCCGTAAGCTTATGTGACATACATAAGCGAGTGAAAGAGACAGTTATACAATGCTATCTTCACCTTCAACATTGACACAAAAATAGCTACTGCGCGGGGTCTTGCAACCAATTCAGAGACACAAAGATCCACTGTGAGTATTATAGGTATGTGTATGAATAATGTTGTTATACATCGTGTTCTTAACATAGGAAAAATAAATCAATTGAATATTAATTTATGTACTAATTTATTATTTAGCATTTAAATCATACTAATAACTTAAAACCTCATTCAGAACTAGAAAACTAGAATACGATTCCATGAACTCCACTGGCATTTCAAAAACTTGTATCTTTGTAGTTTTATGTCATCTTTCTCCATCAAAATGGTTCTTTTTCATTGGCATTTAACATATTCAAAACCAATCGCATATGTATAAAGTCTGTAAAAAATAATAAAATGTATCATGTTACTTAAAGTCATTCATCATCATCAGTCTATTTTTTTTTTATGTAAGTTTTATGGCCTGGTTGCTAGGACCTTTTAGCCACATCTTTGGAAAGAGTTTTGGATCTTATATTTATTCTTTAGTATGCATTAGAATACGGGTGTAACAGATTCTAATGTTTTTTGGAGTATTTGGCACCAAATTGTATCGAGTCAGCCTTCCCAGTAAGCTTTGCAGAGGCAGTCAATACTACAATAAAATACACCGCTCCACTATCCCGAGATCGCTTTTGTCAATGATTTTACAAATTGTCCAGTTGCGGAAACAGTTGAGACACAAAACTACACCAATAATATATCACAATATCCACTAGGAATCAATTTGCAAATAATATTAACAGCCACTGAACTTCACTCGACAAAATCCCGCCAAAAACTCCCGTCTATATACACGTCCCACTGAGGGCGCAGATTATTACTTAATATTTTTCTTACGTCAAAGATTCTCAATCTCCGTTAAAATCAATATCTTGTCGAAGAATTAGTAACAGTTACATTACTGTTGCCATTTCCGTCCGGCCATCATTCGATGTGCCCTGACCTACGATTTACCATATAATAGTAATGGAAAGAAATTCAAATTAAGTAAGAAAAATATAAATTAAACTAAAAGTATCAAAACAAGTCAGTCCAACTTACCGGTCCACTCTACGACGCACTTTAAAATCAAAGATTGAGTTTGATTTACGCCTTCTTCTTCCCTTATTTTATGATACACATTGAAAACAATATGTCTCGCATGAGATCGAAGTGGGTTTTTCGACATTTTCACAAAAATAACAAACTTTCAAGATAATATCAAAAAATTTCAGCAGCGGTTGACACATCAAGTACTTTGATTCGACAGGTGACAATGGACATTGCCATATGAAAATCACAATTTAAAAAAAATAAAAAATGCCATGAGATTCTGGTACACCTATAATAGCTAAAGTCTATGATGCTCTATTTGGCCAGTTCTTTTCTACAGCGACCGACTTGGGTCTGCAATCGGATATGTGATTTCCAGATCGGCCACTGCAATTTGTGTCTAGGAGGCAGATGCTCTGCCGGAGTGATGGTGTGTGCAGGAGCAGGGTGTATGTTTTTCACAGTTTACATCTCTCGTCACCTGCGCTGACTTTCGACGAGGTGGTATGTCTCAGGCAGCTTTTACGACAAATTTTTTGCCGTGCAGGTTCAGACTCAGATTATTTATTTGTAAACATAGGTTAAAGGATACGCAGGTGTGTGAGATGTTACATTTTTATAATTGCTCTATGCTTTGCCATGCGTAAAAATATTAGTATCAATTTCAATCATGTCATCATTAATTTCACAATATCATATAAAAATTATAGAAAGAGCTAGTGTTGGATAAATCAAATATTTGGCTGACAATTAATTAATTTTCAATAAAAACTACGAATAATTGAACTGCAAATATTTTAAAAAATCGCTTTTGCTGTTTCAGTGCTAAATGTCAGTGTGCTAAATTGACATATTTCATTCGTGTTGCCCATATAAGGAATGGAGGCACCCTCACCCTTTGGAAAATATAGGACCAAATTATACGGCGTACACCAAAGTTAACTTTAATTGTGGCCATGTACGACCTAGCTTGGGCTCAAGCAGCAAGCTACTTTTCCTGTCCATACGGGAAGCCTTGACAACTGCAAAATTTCTAGTATTATTTTACCAGCTTTTGTATTATGCTCGATCCATTCCATGGCACTGCCAAATTATTTAGGAGTTTCCTAGTTTCCATAATGATTGGTTTTTATTTGCAGTGCTTCACCAAAATAAAGTGGCAATGTAGTATTTATTGACCTACTGAGATCAATAACCGCTATTGCCTGTTGAATAATTTTGTTTTGCAGCTAATGATTGTAAATTTAATGGATTCATTGCCATAATTACCCCCATCGCTCACTCAAATCTCCACGATACAAAATCAAAGATTTTGGATATGGTAACTTCAAAAATTAAATGTCAAGCAAATTTTATAAATCCTGCGGACGCAGTGTTGGAGGGTGTGATTACTGTGATTTTTGTGATTTATCCTTTTAAAAGGCATTATAGTATAAATTACTAAATCCATGTTGCCGTAACATATTTAATTGTAAATTTGTTTCAAAACTCAATAGATTCTGTGAAGTCCGGGAACCATGGCTTACTGTACAAGAGTTTTGCATGGCCAGGCAAGTTCATAAAATAAATTTATTAATTCCACGTTTTGGTTACTTAACGAATGTCTATATTAATAAGTTTAAATGTGTATGCAATTAATTCGCGTTTGTTTACGCTATTATCGCAATTGTAGGCGATTCATAAATCCCGATAAACCATCATGAATGGATGGGTCAGGTCACGTAAAATAACCCATATGAGGTCAACCGGGGTTACAATGAGTACATTTATCAGGATTTCAGTATTATCGAATGTTATTGGAGTAGTTGCCGCACACTGCAACTTTGTACTTTTCAAGGAATTTATTGAAGTTGAAATTTTGTTTCCTAGGGTACCAGGGCCTTCTTGGACATCCAGCAAAGATGCTTCAGCGTGTCCCCCCTTACCGCCGCGGCGGCAAATGTACGTAGAAACTGCTAAAAAGTGTTATATATAGTGTTTTCAGTGATAATAAGATATTGTTATGTAATCATGGTCACAATGAAAATTGCATGTTAGGGCTCTAAGTTGATATTTCTGAGTGGTGTACGATGTGTTTTAGGTGGCGATGTCGAAATTCGACCCGAACCCAATGCCATACAAAAAGTTATCACAGACTTTGGAAGAGGTGAAGAAGAGGTTAGGTCGTGACATGACCTTGTCTGAGAAAGTGCTGTACTCTCACTTGGATGACCCTAAAGGACAGGTAAGGAAACTGTTATATAATGCATAGTTGATATTCTTAGAAAAAATCAGATAGGTCATTGAACATAAGATCAAGCAAGTGTGTGACCTTTTACAAGGATATTATCCTTCCAACATTGAAGGAGTCAACATGCATTTAAAATAATATTTGAGACATTTTCCTGTATGTCTCAATAATAAATTTTAATTTTGATGAAAGTCCCCAACTACAATTGTTTAAACTAAGAATCCGCCAATATGTTAGCACAAGTTTGTAAACAAAACATCATAAAAGGGATTATTAGTTCTTATCAAAGACAATACCTACTCACAGATCTTTTTCATAATGTCTTGCTCATTGGTTCTGGAAATTATCAAGTTTATGTTAATAAACTATTGTGATACACATACCTTTTGTCTTCTAAATAGATTATTTGGCGATAACTAGTATATATTTGAATTTTAAAAATGATTCCAGTCACGGAAAATTAACATAACCCTCAAAGTGTCAATTTCCAGACACAATAGAAATTACCATTGTTTTAATCCGATTCGGAAATATAGACAGTTGAGCTGATAGGCATAAAAATATTATGTAGATAAAAATTTAATGTTCCAAAAAAATTACTTGCATTCTTTGTAATTGTACTATTAGATTTTATTCAAAATAGTGATTAACATTTTCCAAAAAAAGTAGCTACTAGATGCAGCACATATCACGGAACCATTAAATTTATAAACCAGATTTTGGTTAATAAGTAAAGCAGTAAATTTTTCGTTATCACTTAAAACTGACCGACACTGACCGACTGAAACTGACTGATTATTCTACAAGAGAAAAGCCTCTCTTTGCTGTCATCTTCAACTTATATCCAAAAAAGCTGAATGCAGATGTCTTCCATGTTCACACCCTTGTTTTTGACCTTGGCTCTGCAAAGCTGCCATCCAAAGTGATAAGGAGACATTTGTCCTTTGATGTATAATTAAGTTATTTACATATTCAGAGTCGGGAAACTAAAGTGTTTCATAATTATGTCTATTTTGTGTTTTACTCATATGCACTCTTTTTGCTTATGGCGCCTGAAATGCATTAAAAATAATTTTCATGAAACAATTCTTCTCACCATTTAATTTATACAACAGGAAATTAAGCGTGGTACCAGCTACCTACGACTCCGGCCCGACAGGGTTGCTATGCAGGATGCCACCGCCCAGATGGCCATGTTACAGTTCATCTCCTCCGGACTGCCCCGTGTGGCTGTGCCTTCCACCATCCACTGTGACCACTTGATTGAGGCCCAGGTTGGTGGTGAAAAGGATTTGGCGAGAGCTAAGGTAAGGGATCTATGAGTATCATAACTTAAAACAATACTTGCAATATATTACCAAAAAAAAAGTATTTTACTAATTTTAGGTTATATTATATTAAAAATAAGTAAATTTATTATTCAACCGTTCCTGTTGACATACTTCTCAATACCTAGTTCAACAGGTAGGGTTGAACTAACAAACCTTTTTCTATTATAACACTCTTTGAGTAAGAATCCAGAAGAATTATCCTAGAATAATATACAGACTGGAATTAGTAGTGTAAAAAGTTCATGGTCATATTACATATTCCTTAAGTAGACTTTTTGAAAATATGTAAATATAAAAAATAAATACTTGTGGTACAGTATCATTTATCAGTAATTAGCGAGTCCATTGACTCCAGGATAAGGTTTACCTTGACAACTGATAATATATTAAAAGTTGAAACTTGTAAGTCCAGTTTTAATACCTGCCATTATTTTTAGTAGATACTCAAAACTAGTTTGTGAGGTAATTTTGCATGCTATATATAATTTTATTTTTATGTAGCAGGTTTGCACCTTAGTGTGCCTTAGGTATTTAAAATAATGCAAACATTCATACTATAAATTTGTAATCATATCATACCTTATCAGGTAAAAGGTCATGTACTATGTGTACTCAATATTCGGTAAAAGATATATCTGTATTGAACGTAAACAATAAAATCGTAAAAAATAATATCAACAGCAAAATAAAAGCAATACATTGAAGTCAAAGGTTCTATAAATAAAGAACACTGATTGAATTGAAATAAATTTTCTGAGTGTCTACTGATAAAATTAAGAAAGTATTTAGTTTGTAAGAATATCCTCCAGAATAGATCACTATATCAAGGGCAATAGAGCACTGCACATGCGCCATGTAACCACAGTATAAATATGGGCAAACAGTATGTAAACTACATACAAACGCTCGAAACGGAACACTCACACAAATAGGCGCATCGACGAGACCCCTAAGCAGCGTCCGCAGTGCTGTTAGTAGTGCGAGTCGCTTAGGTAGGTAGTTTCCGTACTGTTTGTCCATATTTATATTGTGATGTAACCATGAACTCATCATTAATACATTTGTCTAACAGCATAAAAAAATAAATGTTCTGATAAGTTTTAGAACCGAGCCTTTTAAGACAAAACCTTGACCATTTTTTGGCAAAAACTCCTTGGAACTTCACTAGGGTTGAAACAACCTAATTGGGTAATTGCTCTTTAAGCGAAAATAGACCTTGTTGTTTTAATAATGAAGTCGACTACGACTAAACAAAGACGGGCAGCAAGACACTTACCCCTCATCACAAGTTTTAACAAGAAAAAGTCTCAACTCTTCAATAAATCCTTAGGACATCAACAAAGAGGTATACAAGTTCTTGGAGACCGCGGGCGCTAAGTACGGCGTCGGCTTCTGGAAGCCAGGCTCTGGTATCATCCATCAGATCATCCTGGAGAACTATGCCTTCCCCGGTCTGCTCATGATCGGAACTGACTCCCACACACCCAACGGAGGCGGTCTTGGTGGGCTTTGCATTGGTAAGTGAAAAAAGAAAATAATCATACTAGAGACAAGCAAATTATTCAATTGAATCCTGCCATTCAGGACCGACAGAGATCTCTAAACACTGCCAGTATTCTGGAAGTATACATATAGTAGCAAATTGTTGTGTACACACAGTGTACTAGGAAAAATATCTGGTGTACTGATATGCGAGATGAAAGACGCGATGTGGATTTCCGTCTATGTGATTGGTCGTTTGATGGCGGTCAAACCCCTTGCCGAATTCACTTACGCAATTAGGCTGTTGTTTTTGGCTTTGCTGTAATCTGGGAAAGAAGTAATTTGTAATCTCTAGCGTAAAAAAGTTACATATTCCATGATAAGACTTTTGATTTGCTTCTAGATTCTAGGATAATAGATATTACAAGATAACAATATTTATCTTGGTGATTCATGAGTTCTACTGATATACAGGAGTATTTGTTAAAAAATAAAATGTGGCCCCCAGTAAAATTTGTCCTCTTAAATCTCAGCACTGCAATCCTTAGTAGGTACTGCCTCTGAAATTATATTTTTGAGCCGTTTGGAGTTGAAACATTAAGTCCATGGGGTCCGAGTGCGCATTGAGTTATGCGAGACATACGCACAAAGCTCGTAGACTCTTCACGTGACCAGAGAGCTGGCCTTTTCTTCGGCCAGAGAATCAGCATTGCCATCCAACGTGGCAGCATTCTGGGCACGTTTCCCATTGACATCGATGTAGACGAATTTTTTGATGCACAATGAGACCTTTTCCCTCTTCCCTGTTTTTTTTTAGAATATTCAATTGGATATAATGTTAAAATATTTTTGAATTAATTGGTGTAAATAAATGTTTTATCCAAAAATACTTTTTTCTCTATAGAATTAATGTTGATTTAAAAAGAAAAGGTTATGTAATTTTGTTCTCATAATCTTACCACCTTATTTCTCTATGGTACAGGTGTCGGTGGTGCCGATGCCGTGGACGTAATGGCCAGCATTCCTTGGGAACTCAAGTGCCCTAATGTCATCGGTGTCAAGCTCACTGGTAAGTTACCTTTACTCATTCATTTTATAGCCACTTTAACGACGTCTTAAGGATCGTTCAAAAGATCTTTTGCCCGTTTTCACTAATACTTGGTGATACATAAAAATATGTTGGTCACGGTATCGAATAGATAGTATCGATGATATCTATGATATCTGTACTCATGAGTAGTATCGAAAAAAACATATCGTACTCATAAAAGTATCTAAACAAAAGTATCGATACTTCAAGGTATCGAGTAGTATTCTTAGGGCCCCTAATGCGCATAGAGCATAGGTCAATATCAGTCAGTAAATAACGTCAGTTTAAGTTCAGTACATGAACAAACAAATGGTAATGGTACACAAATTTAATACAATAATAGAAAAAGACAACTGTAACTTCAAAAAAATTAAAACAAAATTAAATTAATAAGTACTTTAGGCATATAAATTAAAGTTCCCATTCCTCCTCCGTACAATCACTTAAAAATATAAGTTTATTAAGCCGTTTTGGAGATAACCGGTTTTTAAGGTTTCGTATTTTTGTGATTGTACTTCCTGCTTTAGAAAATATAACGAGTGAACTAGATGGCGTTGCCATAACCATAAACATAAGCCATAGGTCGCAAGTTTTAAATGGGTAATTTCTAAGATTACCCACCCCTTTAAAACTTATTTCCTTATTCGATACGATACCTACCTGCCAAAAAGTACTCATTGAGTAAAAGTATCGAATGCAAAGTATCGGTATCGAATGGAAATGTACTCGATACCACAAAGTATTGATACTTTTTTCGTGTCCCTATTCGCTCTCGCTATTCGCTCGAGAAGAAGGAAATCCTATAGTGAAATGATATTTAGACATTCATTTAGGTGTTTTCTAGTGTAAACGGCCATATAAGGACTAACTATTTATACTCCATTGGAGATAACATTTATACATTGAAATAATCCCATTTTACAGCCCTTTCAACCGATTTCGACTTCTATTGCGTTGGTGATATGACAAATGACAGCTCTATTAAACAGTTCGTTTTGGTAAAGGTTTATGTTTTTATGCCATCCTTATATTTACGGGATAGAACTCAAAATCGGTTAAACGGACTGTAAAAAAGGGCTGTAGAAATTTCTAATGTTATTTCAAAAGTAGTTTAGGTCTATGTCACATAAAAAAGGATTCATTCAGTAGTTTAAGTCTAAGAAAACCACAGGCCATGGAATATTTTGATCACAACTCTAAAGTTAACTATTAGCACCCTTATCTATAAAAAAAATCTGAGCTGGTTAGCAGATTCTCTATTCAAATTCTCTTAAAGTAAATTTGGATATAGAATGTGCCAAGCAATCGCTAAACAGTGACAAGGAATTTCTAAATATGGGCGAAAATTTGCTACCATAACAGCACTTGCCAAGACTTATATTGATTTTCGGGTCCCAAAAGGTACCGTTATTGGCAGCACTAATAAGATACAATAAGTACACCATGTAAGCAATATTCTCGTTCAGCATGTATTTAGTAGCAATTTAAATGGCTCTATTTCCAAGTCACCTTGCAGTGAAACTTAATAGCGCGACACTTACTAACCGGTAATGAAGAGTAATAGGTTGCTATAATTTACGGGTATCAGCCTTACATAGTACTACTGTTACATTTGTTTACTGTGAGGGGGTAGCTAGGGTAAGCAGCAGTAAAACATGGAAATAACTTAATTTTTCATGTATTTATCGAGAATATTACAATATGCCTGCCTTTGGGCGGCTTCAATCCAATTCTGACACATTGAAAATTAACAAAAAACATCTACAGCTATTCTGTTCGAAATTCATACATCTTTCAAGTAATAAATATTGCCAGTCTTTTAATAGGCAAGTAGGTTGCCTTCTCAAATGGTAAGTCCTTACATGAGCTACGCCCCTACGAATAGACGCACAGAATCATATGAGGTGCTTCTATTCTAAGTCTTGAAAGGATATATGAATTTCGAACAGAATAGCTGTAGATGTTTGATGTGTAGATCGATATGGTTGCGGTAAACCTGACTTTTGATCTTTGCTTGTTCTTCGTTGCGTGTGAGGATGTAACCACTTCTGGTGTCAGAGTAAATTAAGCCGTCCCTGGGAACCCCACAGGCCTCTGACTTGGCTATTTCAGACATACATTAACTATATGAGTCCAGGTTTCCTCACGATGTTTTCCTTCATCGTTGCCTATGATGTCAGATAAACTTTGAAAGTATATATGTACATATTTGAAAAATTCGCATTGGTACTTGCCCGGATTTGAACCCACGAACCTCAAGCACGAGAGGCGGGGTTTTAGCCACTGGGCCACCACAGCACACTCTTTGCTGAGATCACACCTAAAGCGTTATTTTTCATAATTTTTATACACATGACAATTCTTCTTTGAAAGGTAAATCTATGTTCATGTTTCTACCTGCAATCAGCTTGCATGCAAGTTGCATTACTACAATATCGCTCGTTCGAGCCACGTAATGTAATTAAACTTTGTAGTGAAATTGCGGACTTAGGTTGCCTTTTTTCATTCTTAATCCCCTGTCTTACTGCTAGGTAAAAGTCTCCTACAGAATCTTTCTATGCAGGGTATGCTGTCTTATTTTTATATGAGACTACCTTCTGCCAGCGGTTTCGCCCGCGTTATAGTCGACGGGCACATAGTACCGAGATAAAAATTGTAGCCCATGTGCTATTCCAGACTATAGTCTATCTCTGTGCCAAATTTCATCCAGATCTGTTCAGCCGTTCCGGCGTGGTTGAGTAACAAACATACATCCACACACAATTTCTCCAATTTTTCACTTTCATAATATTAGTAAAATCAAGCCAGAGTTTTCCATCCCAAGAAAAATATAGTGGTGGTTTTGAACTAGATACATGTTTCTTATACTTCGACATTCAAAGTATTACATGTTTATTAAGTCTATTTTAAGCTAGCTTTTGCTAAGATGCGTAGCTTAGCAAACCGCTTAACGCAAAGCGTCTTCAAAATAATTAAATTCAAAGTCGATATCAAGTCAGATTTCTATAGTAAGTATCATTGTTTTTAAATTGACCTTATCAATCATACACAAATTGTAAGACAAGCAAACGTACAAATCACTTAATACTCGTAGTGATTTATTAATCAGTGAGACATTATCGTTATGTAAATCGTAAACATTGCACCATTCAGAAATATACTGTCTTTTGAAATGTGCCAAAAAAAACAAATCTTTTCCAAACTGGCTCACACGTGACGTATTTGTACAAATGTTCGTGTTAATTTTCCACTACAAAATTAACTCTATTTGAACTGAATATAAGGTATCATTTATATTGGCTTTTTAAAACGCGATTCTTAAACAAATCGTAACAAAATGAGCTTTATTTCAACATTATATAAGGTATAATTTATACTGCCGTGATTCTTAAACAATTACGCCAAGTGTCAAACAATACCAATGTTTTTGAAGATCACGGATTTGTTCTAATTAGGTTGCACTGAAAAAAGTAGTGTGCACATAGATATGTTATCTGTGTTTATTGTACACATGTAGTGTGTGTGTGTGATAGAAATAGCTCGGTGAGATTCGCGTGGCGAGGCGCCAACCTGCCAGTGTCAATATGTTAGTGGGCGAAAGAACTTTCTAGGGTTCCGCAATGTTTGGAACTTTGCTGATTGTTTAATATCCCTTCATATAATTTGATGTTAACCTATTAGAACTTAATTTCTTTTTTTTATAAAAACGAACAGCGTTTTTATTACTCACTAGGCATTTCTCCAGTTACACACCCGCACAGACACACAGACCCGCAGGCTTATTACGTATCTTTTGCAAGAGCAAAACGATAGCGATTTTTGCGCAATAATTGCTATTCAATACAAAAGTTTTAGAGTTGTTGGCGGTTTTTTTTTTTTAAATAAATGAATTTGACAAACAGCGAGCGATTGTGTAGGACCTACCATAGCCTGCAGGTAATTCCGACTTTTATGACATGAAGCGTTTGATGGCTATCGTTTTGCTCTTGCAAAATATACGTAATAAGCCTGCCGGAATAACTATCTGTAGGCCCTACAGTATTTGCTCCGTACGGAAATCGAATCTGCGACTCGAAGGCGCACCCTATTACAACATCAAACGCGTTTAATTGAAAATGTAATGTAAAATACTTACGTTTAATTACAAGTTCAGTTTAAGACTCATTGGGCCTTATTTTTTTAATAAAAAATAAGGCTGATTATTTACAGGTGATATGTCGAAAATGACACAGGAAGAAATCCAGGCGTCAAAAAATCCTCACATTAGAAAATTTGGTGAGAAGTTATGGACTTCGCAGTCTTTTGTTAGTCTTGGTATTTTTTACTGTAGTTTAATTGAGTTATTGAGTAATAATAATGAGTAGTAGCAAGTATTTGGTAGACATTTCCACAGTAAAAATATACAAACAGCATGGAAAATACCTACAAACGCACTAAACGGCACATTCGCACAAACATGCGCATCGACGAGACCCCTAAGCAACTCGCACTACTGGCAGCACTGCAGAAGTGCCTTAATGGTCTCGTCGGTGCGTATGTTTAAGTGAGTGTGCCGTTTCGAGCGTTTTTAGGTAGTTTCCATACCTTTTGTATATTTTTACTGTGACATTTCTTACAACTTAGTTGAGACCGCTGAGAAACTACCAATCAGAACGCTGTATTTGCATAAACTTAGTTTAGTTGAACTAATCGCGATTAGTTTCATTGATGAAATCGGCCCTTATACGTTAGAAACAAAGATGAACAAACTCCTATAAAAACTACAAAACCAAAATAATATTTTCCATGGATTACGATTCAAGTATTTATTTATTATTTATTTATTATGTACGTGGGACACTCAGAAAGTTTTGCGAAACTAAAAAAAATTGTTCTATACGTACATATATTTTTATTAAATCTTTTCAAAGTACATTCCACCAGCCTCTATACAAAGATTCATGCGCCTAAACCAGTTTTCAAAACACTTTTTCCAGTCCGCCGCAGACACCTCGTTTACAGCCTGCTCGAACGCAGCCAGCGCATCTTCCGGCGACGAAAAATGTATCCCTTTGAGCTGATTTTTTATTTTTGGGAATAAAAAGAAGTCACACGGTGCTAGATCAGGGCTGTAAGGAGGGTGACCCAGGAGTTTGACTGGCGTGCTGTCCAGGAAGTCCCTCGTTTTGAGTGCGGTGTGCGCAGGTGCATTGTCGTGGTGGAGCAGTAGCCCGCGGAGCCCTGTGTTTGGTCGCTTGTTGCTTATAACAGAGAAAACTTCTGGCAAACATTTGGTAGTATACCATTCGGCATTAATGCTTCTTTGATCCCGTAAGGGAATTGATACCAAGTGGCCAGTCAAATTAAAAAAGCTAGCGATCAAAATCTTACCCCCGCTTCTAGATCGCTTCACTTTGGTAGGCGTTGGCTCATTTTGAAACACCCAAACAGTCGACTGGCGCTTGGTTTCTGGGTCGTATTGATAAATCCAGGACTCATCACCTGTAACGATGTCGTAAACACGCCGAGACGAGCCTGCTTCAAATTTGTTAAGCATATCACGGCACCATTCCACCCGGGCCTGCTTCTGAGCATCGGTGAGGTTGTGCGGCACCCAGCGTGATACTATCCTCCTCACGCGAAGATGGCTGTGTAGAATCTCGTGAACGCTTCCCGATCCAATCTTCAATATGTGTTGAATCTCCTGATATGTAATTCGCCTATTGTCTTGGATTAAATTTTTCACTGCTAGCACGTTTTCTTCGGTAACAGCCGTCAAAGGGCGACCGCTTCTTTCGTCATCCCCCAAAGTTGGTCGACCGCGCTTGAATTCGTTATACCAACGATACACGGTTGCCTTGGAAGGGCCTTCATCCATGAATGCCATTTGAAGTCTATCGTACGATTCATCCGGTTTCAGGCGACACTTGAAATCGTATAAAATCATAGCTCTAAAATGTTCCCGGCGCAGATCCATATTTCAGTGAGACACAATACTTTGAATTAACTCGCAAAAAATGTGGAGGGAAATTTTGAAATTGGAACTTACTTATTTTTACTTATAAATAATCATATTTTCGAAAAACATTATAACTGGCCAGTCTCCCATATATAAAAACTTTTTTTCGCAATACTTTCTGAGGGGCCTGGTACTTTATTGTACACCACTTAAAAATTACAGGACAAAACATTTACAAAGATAAGTGTACAATGGGCGGTCTTATCGCACAGGGCAATCTCTTACAGACAACCTTTGGATGGACTGAACGAGAGGAGATAGACATTAGGGCTGTCAGTGTACAAAAACTATATTAAATAATATTACTTAGTTATAACATAAAATACATACATACAAATAAAATAATATACTAATAAATATCAAATGAAGAACAGAGAAAGGAGAAGAATAGTTATAGAGAATGGAAATGCTCCTTCACCATTTTTTTAAATGAAGGTAATGTTTGCGCACGCCTTACCTCAATAGGTAATGCATTCCACAAACGAGCTGCTTGTACCGTGAAAGATTTGTCGAAGAAGGATGTGGAATGCATACGAATGCTTAATTTTAGGTTTTCCGATGATCTCAAGGACCGAGAATGTGTGTCACAGAGGAACTGAAACCGTTCTTTAAGATAAAAAGGACTAGAAGGATACATATTTCAGCCAGTTATTTTTTTCCTGCATTTAAATTAGTATTTTTGTACGGAACTCGGCAAAAACTTTTGACAACTTATTCTATTTTTAAAATGTGGGCGTGTAGAGTTGTTTATACAGAAAAGAATTCAATGACGTGATATAATTGATACGTCTATGCGTTTATTGCCTCGATTTTGCAATACTTGATATTTTCTTTGAACAATTTGATTGATGTACCCTTGGGGTATTACATTATTGAATAATTGAAATTACGCGATAAAAAAGCGTTTGGCTAATACTTTCATTGTGCGGACAGCTAAAGAGTGGAATTCCCTGCTGGAGTCTTTGTTCTCTAATAGCTACAACATTGGTGTCTTTAAGTCAAGAGTGAATAGGTAACTTCTAGGCAAGCGTGCTTCACCGTCGACCACATCATCGCTTACCATCAGGCGAGTATTGGTCAAACGCGAGGCTCTGGACCATAAAAACAACTGGACCTGGTCCTGGTCTGGAGGACTTCAGTGATGTAGTTAGGAGAATGATGTAAGAATAGCGTGTGGCGTTCTTATGATTCTGCCTACACCGTTGAAAAAAAGCGTGAGTTTATGTATGTATGATGTAGCTAGACAAGTAAAAATACGTTTATTTGATTTATAATTTCGGGAATCTTTTTTTAATTTGAACGCATAAAAGACTAGATTCTGGCAGCGGTTTCACCCGCGTGATAAGCAAGGGAATATTATACCGCGATAAAAAGTAGCCTATGTGCTATTCCAGGCTATAATTTATCTCTGTGCCGAATTTCACCCAGCTCCGTTCAGCCGTTCTGGCGGGTTTGAGTAACAAACATACATCCACACTTTCACATTTGTACTGTAGGCAGGAAAAACAAACGCGCCTCCTCGGTAGCACTAGAGAGATAAATACAAACTAATTAGCATTCTTAAGTGCCTGATGTCCTCCAACCAATAGTCACAATGAAGAAGTAGGCTAAAATTCTACAGAAGGTACCATCTTTTCTAATTTCCGTTCCCAAATTAATATAACACAGAAAAACAGCTGCCATGTATTTTTTATATGATACTAGCTTCTCTCTGCGGCTTCCCCCACGTTGAAAGTGGTTTATCATTCCAAGAGAACACACTACTGGGATAAAAATATCCTATGTCCTTCCCAGGGTCTCAAACTATCTCAATACCAAATTTCATCTAAATCGGTTCAGCCGTTTAATCGTGAAAAGATAACAAACAATCAAACAAAAATAGAGTTGCTTTCGCATTAATGATAGTAGTATGTCTCTATGTGTATATGAAAAAAAAAAAAAAAAAAAAACTAGCTTTTTTCGTATTCTCCTCAGTAAACCCTTTCATATGATACTCATATCATGGCAGTGCACAAAAAATAACTAGTCCGCCATCTTAGGCGTATCCGCCATATTGGATTTAGAATGACGTCACTTAACTAATCATGCATCGTCATCCAAACTAAACGTGTATGCAAAATTTCATCTTCATCGGTGGAGGATAACTGTTTTAAAAATCAGTTGCAAGATTTGACCCGAACACATTTACATACATACATTCCAAGTTAAATAAAAGCTTGTAATTATAAATATCTATGGCCATAATGAACTCGTCCGTTTACCCTCCAGACTTCACGTAACAAACCGTCGCACGAGTATTCATAAACATGTACAAACAAAACATATAAGGTGTACATATAATATATCTAAATTTCTAGACCTTGCGACACGCAGCGCTCACATTCAATTGGTACAATTTGTACTAAGTACATCACGTGTCACAGCTATCAATATACATATGTAAATTAGACGTTTTTAGATTGCTCAAAGTATTTATTATTGTTTTTTGGACGTATATAGAGACGTAGAACGTATTGACTTGTATGTATGGGGCCAAAATCAAATTATAGCGGCCCGATCAAGTAGGGTATAATAGTCACAGCGGATCTTTGTGTCTCTGAAGGACGAGATAAGACGACGCGACAAACGTAAGCGAGTGAAAGAGACAGTTATACAATGCTATCTTCACCTTCAACATTGACACAAAAATAGCTACTGCACAGGGTCTTGCAGCCAATTCAGAGACACAAAGATCCGTTTTGAGTATTATAATCATTCTTTTTCTACTGCAGAACAGATGAATATATGTAGTAGGAAGAGTAAGTACATATGGATGGAGTACATACATAAGGATCGTATGTTAAAGGCTATAAGCAAAAGGTTTGTAACTCAAAACTGCCATTCCAAACGTCGAAAGACGTCCACTGCTGGACATAGGTCTCCCCCAAGCGTCGCCACATTGACCGGTCCCGTGCGTCTCGCATCCAGCTAGGGTTGCCAGATCGGAAGACCAAAATATCTGGAGAAAATTTGAAAATGTTAGGATGTTGTCGGGAGAAATAAATTAAAAAAATAGGTTAAAAAAAGACTTAATAATGATGACACATAACTAAATTAGGTGGGTACACTTAATTTTAGGTCACCACATGTATTAGGAATTGGACTTTACCGAGTCTACCAATTAAGATCCTTTAATAGTATTCGGAAACATTTAAAATTCAAATAATTTACTTCAAAGTTCAGTCTAATTACTAACTCAGCTTTGATTAAATCAAAGGCTATAGAATTTCTCTCTTTGGTAAGTATATAAATTACTTAGCAAACTAAACATCCTTTCTCGGTAAGCATTGATTCAGCCCAGGAGTTGGTAACACAAATGATCTGAAAGAAAGAACTTGCCGAGAACTTGTTTGTCTGGAGATTTTGAGTTTTGACGGGAGTCTGGAGATCATTTAAAATGTCGGGAGAATCCAGAACATCTGGCAACCCTACATCCAGCGGAACCCCGCAACCTTAAAAAAAACGTATAAATTATTAAGGTCTTATTTTAATCAATGACGTCGCTATTTGCTTCGTTATGCAGGTATACATTATTATGTATTTAAAGAAATAATAAAATTATCAAGAAGTGCAGATATTTACAAAACAAACAACGCCTTGTGTTTGTTTTATCTTGGCTAATGATAAGGAAATGATAACGAGAAATAGTTAAACGCAATCATTTGCGGATTGCTGCTCATTGACTAATTTGTGAAACAATTATATTCAGATTTGTGAATTTTATCAAAAGGCGTTACAGTTTTACTGTAATAAAATATGATTTTGCCACACCACCTATAATTTTTAGGGCTCTGCACTCAAAGGGTAAAAAAACCGGCCAAGTGCGAGTCGGACTCGCGCACGAAGGGTTCCGTACTTGGTAAATTGCGGTTTACGATTTATGACGTATTAAAAAAAAACTACTTACTAGATCTCGTTCAAACCAATTTTCGCTGGTAGTTTACATAGTAATGTACATCATATATTTTTTTTATTTTTATCATTCTCTTATTTTAGAAGTTACAGGGGGGGGGACACACATTTTACCACTTTGGCAGAGTCTCTCGCGCAAACTATTCAGTTTAGAAATAAATGATATTAGAAACCTCAATATCATTTTTGAAGACCTATCCATAGATACCCCACACGTATGGGTCAGATGAAAAAAAAAATATTTAGTTTTAGTTTCAAGTATGGGAACCCCCAAAATTTATTGTTTTATTTTTATTTTTGTGTAAAAATCTTAATGCGGTTCACAGACTCCATCTACTTACCAAGTTTCAACAGCATAGTTCTTATAGTTTCGGAATAAAGTGGCTGTGACATACGGACGGACAGACAGACAGACAGACATGACAAATCTATAAGGGTTCCGTATTTTGCCATTTGGCTACGGAACCCTAATAAAAACGGGACCCTATTAGTAAGACGCCACTGTCCGTCTACTGCTACTACCACAGATTACTAAATAGTTACTTCGTACTACTACTATATACTTTATTGTAGGTACACCACAAAATAAAAAACATACAGAACAAACATTTTCAAAAACAAAGTGTACAATGGGCGGTCTTATCGCATAGGGCAATCTCTTTTTTGGATGGACTGAAATATAGGAGAAGAATTCTGAATTCTGTCTGTCACCAGGCTGTATCTCATGAACCGTGGTAGCTAGACAGCTGAACGTTTCACAGATGATGTATTTCTGTTGCCGCTGTAACATAAAATACTAAAAACAGCATAAAATATTTTATTTAGTGGGGCTCCCATACAACAAACATGTTTTTATTTTGGCACGGAACCCTTCGTACGCGACTCAAACTCGTACATGGTCGGTTTTTGTCTTTGCCATAGACTGGTAAAAATGCTATGGAACTTTTTACGCGCAAAGTAAACTCAATACGAACTTGTTGACTACATATTAAGGCTTTACTCCAAATCAAAAGTTACATAAACAATATTTACATACGGTATTACCTGCTCAGAGCTACTTAACATGGAAGTGACGAATTGTTGTGACGTCACTAGAAACCAAACAAAATATGACGAATTACGATTGCGAAACTAACATTATTATACATTACTAGCTGACCCCCGCGGCTTCGCTCCTGTAAACTGGCTACCTACCAACCATAAGTACCCTAACCTACCTAGTGAAAAATTGACATAATCCATCTAGTAACAAAGCCTAAAGTCATTTGGTTTGGATAGGTGAGCCCGTTCTTGAGTTATAAGATTACAACGAAAAGTGGCATTGATTTTTAGGGTTCCGTGGCCAAATGGCAAAAAACTGAACCCTTATAGATTCGTCATGTCTCTCTGTCTGTCCGTCCGTCCGTCCGTATGTCACAGCCACTTTTTTCCGAAACTATAAGAACTACGCTGTTGAAACTTGGTAAGTAGATGTATTCTGTGAACCGCATTAAGATTTTCACACAAAAATAGAAAAAAAAACGGTAAGTTTTGGGGGTTCCCATACTTGAATCTGAAACTATAAATATTTTTTTCGTCAAACCCATACGTGTGGGGTTTCTATGGGTAGGTCTTCAAAAATGATATTGAGGTTTCTAATATAATTTTTTTCTAAACTGAATAGTTTGCGCGAGAGACATTTCTAAAGTGGTAAAGTGGTTTTGTGGTGTACAATAAAGTATATAATAAATAAAATGTGTGTCCCCCCCCCCCCTGTAACTTCTAAAATAAGAGAATGATAAAACTTTAAAAAATATATGATGTACATTACCATGTAAACTGCCACCGAAAATTGTTTTGAACGAGATCTAGTAAGTAGTTTTTTTTAATACGTCATAAATCGTAAATTGCTATTTACCAAGTACGGAACCCTTCGTGCGCGAGTCCGACTCGCACTTGGACAGTTTTTTTATATACATAGATAGTTTTTGTTATGTCTTGTAAGTTTTCACTAACAGGCCTATCTATCCACAATGCCTTATAATACTAGCAACAAAATACAAATAAAGTGTACAATATGATGTGATGGACACAGTATGCGAACCAAAAATAAAATTACAATGATATTGCAGAAATACAGAGTATTATATCATATTTAACCTATTATTTAAAAAGGAAAATCAATAAATACTTAAATAATACTTTCTTCCATCGATGTTTGTAAAATCACGAATTCACAATTCAGCCCTTAGCCGAGGATCGACCCCATAGAGGGGGTATTCCTCAGCGTGGTTAAGCTTTTTGTGACTGGCTGGAGGCTATAGTTAAGTCTTCACAGGGAAGACAGGTTAAGCAGATAGTAAATCGTATGATTTAAATGTGAGACACTTAAAAAAAAAACTATGTATGTCTATAAAAATCTATGTATGTCTATAAAAATACAATACATATCAAACCATTTAATACCAATGCGCATACGAAATGTAAACAAATTATATTGGGCACTTGGCAAAGTAATACGGTATGCGCTTGCGCATGTATGTTTGTCACAAAGAAAGTTCTCGCGCTTTGTAGATTATCGACTATTAAATGAAGACTGATAAATCTACCTGTGTCTTTATTTTCCAACATTCAAATAAAATGGGTTGTTAGGACGATGCGTGTCAAAATTTAAAAAAAAATCGTCATGAGAAAATCTTCAGATTTAATGTTTACAAGTAAACCAATGAAAACAAATCTTTTCACATATTTTTCAAAAGCCACCAGGAGGCTTTTAATATGGCACCATGGGCATACCGATGTCGCTAATCTGAATGCAATAAGCGCTATCATTATAATAAGATTGAAGATAAAGGAGGACATGACGACAAATTACTCTGCAGTAGACGTCACATAAAACAAATTGATAAAAAGTAAGGTTTGGTAGATTAATCATTAATACATAGTACAATGTTTAGGTAGTAACTAAACAAACTTTTTTCACGAAATCATGATAAGAATGTGGATAGCTAACAAGTTGCAGGTACCTATATGTATTATGTGACCACATTGGGCCTTATTTATAAAAATCTCTGTGCTGTTTCGCTCAGTAGATTCTTAATTCAAATTCTCTATAGTAAATTTAAATATAGAATGTGCTAAGCAACCGCTTAACAGTTTCGAGATTTTTATTGGTATTCATAGAAGGAATTTCAATTTTTCATTGTACTTTCACTGAATTAACATGATCTTTATATCCCAGGTCAGCTGAAAGGCTGGACGAGCCCGAAGGATGTGATCCTGAAGGTCGCTGGCATCCTAACCGTGAAGGGAGGTACCGGCGCCATCGTGGAGTACTTCGGACCTGGTGTCGACTCCATCTCCTGCACCGGAATGGCTACCATCTGCAACATGGGTGCTGAAATCGGAGCTACTACTAGTGTGAGTAAAAGATATGAGCTGATAAGAACAAACGATGAACTGACGTCGCGTTGGTGGAAATAGATCAATTGATTTGTTTACGTAGCGTCGTCAAAATTGGTTCTATTTAAAAGGACCCAAGCCAGATTGGTAGTAGAATAATACTAGAAGTTATTTCTGTAATCACAGCGGATCTTTGTGACTCTGAAGTTAGGCTCTGTGAACCATTGCGCAAGAAACAGTTTCTCATCGAGTATACTGCATACAGTAAGCGAGATAGGACGATGCGTCAAACGTAAGCGAGTGAAAGAGGCAGTCAAAAAATGCTATCTTCTACATCAACATTGACACAAAAATAGCAACTGCGCAGGGTCTTGCAGCCAACTTCAGAGACACAAAGATCCGCTGTGACTACTGTACACACATTGATAGTAGATTTTTGACACTAATTAGACATATCCACTGCCCTTTTTGAGGCTAATGCAAGTTCGGTGTTCGTCATATCATGAAATTAAAATTGACGTTAGCAATTTGAACTATAAACAATAGGTTAGAAAAATGTTAATTCTATTTAGTCCGTCAGTGAGATTATCAAATAATATTGGACAAGTATTTTTTTGCTGTTCCAAATCAATAAAAAGCGCATTAAAGTTCAGGAGTGGGGGCTTGATGTGTCTTCACTAAGGCAGTATAAAGCGTACTAGCGGCGTGACGTCACACGATATTTCAAGGCATTATATCGTCACTTTATGTTTACGTGTCAAAAGAAAAAATACGTGTCCAATTTTTTACTAATCTACCTGACGGACAAAAAACTAATTTTCAGTAGACTACCCTCTGTCCAAAGGCAATAAATAACAGGGTGGGAATTAAATGCAATACATGAGATGTGATTGCATTTTGTTCAAGGCTATGGACCATGGTGTCTATTGATAACTACACGCATTCCAGGTCAAAAGATACACAATCTAAGTTCAGGAGCACAACTTATCGATAAAATTATCTCCATAATGTATTAACTCATCTTCTTTACACATGTCTAGCTAGGAATTATAATAAATATTACATAATTTCATCTCAATATACTGAACCCGGATTCACGGGGCTGATGTAGAAGTCGGGTGAAAGAATTATCTCAGAGACAACCCTGTGATAAATATGTCTATTTATGTATGTTTGTTCCTATGTGGCGTTCTAGAGACGAAACGCGTTGGCCGATTTTGGTGATACTTACGTCAATCGATTCGTCACCTTAACCTTGCGAGTGTCACTGGCTACATTAAAATTGGATAATAGTATATTGCCGGCTTATGGGTGCTATATTGTGGGGGCCAATTCAATTTTTTCTTCCAAATCCATCGTGTGGGGTATCAAAATAAATGGTTTTAAGAGGTGATTTCAAAAATATATAACACTTATATATTTAAAAGTAATAAAAAAAAAGAAAATTACGATCACTTTTTAAGCTGTCCGGGTATTTGGATTTTTTTAATTAACTTTTTTAATATTCTTCTTCTTCTTGTGTCAACAACTAGTATTATTTTGGCGCCGGGTACGTGTGAATTAAAAATCGAAACGAAACCGGATATCCGGCCAAACAGGTATCCGTTTCATGGGGCTGATAAGAAAGCAATATTACTTATTATGAGTTTTAATCGATTTTTACTTAGTACCAGTCAGGACATACTATACAACATACTAAAGAAAATGTTATATCAAGTGGTACAAATATTAGCCAATTACTACGTTTGGTCGCAGAACTAACAACCCTTTACTCCATTTTAAATAACATTAGAAATTTCTACAACCCTTTTTTACAGTCCATTCAACTGATTTGAAGTTCTATCCCGTAAATATAAGGATAGTATAAAAAGCATAAACCTGTTACCAAAACAAACTGTTTACTACAGCTGCCATTTGTCATATCAGCAACGCAATAGAAATCAAAATCCGTTGAACGGGCTGTAAAATGAGATTATTTAAATGTCTAAATGTTATCTCAAATGGAGTATAGTTGTGCCAGGCATGCTACGCTTACTCTTAATTCACAGTAAAAAATAACTTTGATTTACGTAATATTTGTTTAAACAGGTGTTCCCCTACAACAGCCGTATGGAAGCTTACCTGAAGTCGACCGGCCGCGCCGATATCGCCTCACTAGCCAACAACTACAAAAATCTCCTAACGCCCGATGCTAAGGCACCTTATGACCAGGTAATAAAGCACAATTACCTTTGACATGAGCATTGGAGATAAGACCTATTTAGGTGGACGTGAATTATTTATTGTTCAAGTTGAATATTAGGCCTTGTGAAATGGTTATAGTGAATAATTTGAATATACCAAATTAGTTTTTTTTTTATAAAAAAAAAGAAACTCAGATTTATTTGATCTGAGTAAAGAAAGTAGATAAAAGTAATAATAATTTTTACTTCTAATTTGCAACTCCATATTTGACAATTCTTGCAAAATAAGAAAACTAACAAACTAACCAATACTTTTAATACAAGAATCTAACCCACTAACATATACCTGCTAGAAATTAAGTTAATATTGTACATACATTTGCAAGGAATAAAAGGCTTTTTATTTTTATTTTATTTATTATTTGACAATAACTAAATCAATCAAACAAGCTGTACATTTATTAACTCACAACCACTTCTCATCCCAAAAGGTAGTCGAAATCGACCTGTCAACCCTGGAGCCCCACGTGAACGGCCCCTTCACCCCCGATCTTGCCAACCCCATCAGCAAGCTGGGAGACATCGCCAAGAAGAACGGCTGGCCCGTGGATATCCGCGTGGGTCTCATCGGTTCCTGCACCAACTCGTCCTACGAAGACATGGGCCGCTGCGCCAGTATCGTCAAGGAGGTCAGTAAATAGTTCATAATCATCTGGCTAGCCAAAGCAAAAAAATGGAAAAATGGCTTCCTGTCCAACGAGATGCAGCTGAATACTTGTATTTTACATTTCCATGTTGAGTGTGTCATGCTCTGTCTAATTTCTCTCTGATGATGGCACATGTGTTGGATTATTCGGTCCCTTCATGATGGTTGAGCTGAGTGGTGATGATCCATGCGTCATGTTCGTGAACGGGCGCCATCAGTTGGTATTGGTCATAACTTAGCTGCCTCGGCCTGTTATTGTATTTTTTAAATTGTTTGTTACTCTAGACGCTTTTATGTGCACGTCTTTTTACATCCTTCTCAAATATATGTAGTTTTTTTCAACAAGAATGATGTTACAAATACTTGTAATTTAAACTGATGGAAAAGAGTGTCCGTGGCGTTTCTCGCAAATTCTTCTCCATTGAGACCTACTGACGCTTGCGAATTTGCAACTAGTCATCCGTTTTTTTTTATTTGGCAATTCAAAAGTACCTCTTAAGGTTTATTTGAAATAAACTATTTGATTTTGAATAAACCCACAAATTTTAAATATTTTGTGCTACTGCTTAATGCTGTCCATGTTTTGGTATCGAATGTTTGAAAGGCTAAATGATTCTCTTTGAAAATAATAATTTACACAATCTTCTTGATACCAAATACAAATTATGCAAGAAGTACAACATAATATATTTGACTTTGTAACTTTTACATATAATAAAAATGAATCATTATCTTGGATAATATCCTGCTTGATAAATATCTGGATTTATTTGGATTCATACTACGTTTAAAAATACGATTAGGTCAGAAGTCAATATGACAAATATAATTGTGTTTTTATCTGTTTATAAACAAAAACTCTTTATATTGAAGTTAAATAATAACACAGCGTATAATATACAAAGCCTAATTCAATTGTAAAAAAAGAAAACTTCTCAATCAACATTCCAGTTACTAAAATCTTCAGTTTTCTGTGCAACGGCACGGGCACCCAACGCGAAGAAAGACAATTTGGTTCAATTAAATTGCACTAGATGGCGTGATTTATTTATTTATTTATTATTTGGCTTTTCAACACTGAGTACACTGTTACTTTATAAATTTGTACATTTCAGACTTAAGTCTAAGTGCCTCATCACTTAAAGAAAAGCACAGCATGCACTAAATTATGCGGAGATAAATACAGAATGTATTAATTAAAATCAATAAAAAAACTATTAAAAGCTAAATTGATTGCAATAAATTAAATTAAGTAACATAGATTAAATCAAATTAAATTAGAACAGATTAAATTGAATTAGAATAGATTAAATTAAATAGATTAGATTAAATTAAATTAGTATACATTTTATTATTTATGTAAGGTTAGGTACTAGAGATACCCACTAAATGGCAAGCGCGACTTTTCGTGATAAGCTTTGATTTGTTATTGAGTTATCTGAAATATTTGGATTTTTTAGAGACGATCATAAAAATAAATTATTCTTGTTTAAATTAACTCTTCTAAGCACAAAATCAAGGAATAGTGCGTTAACCGCTATCGACTTTTTTCTGAGAGGGTGGGTACCTCAGAAGTAAAGTCTATGAAACAAACCCAGCAACAATATCAGCACTAGAAAATATCATTTGCGATGTTAATGGCATCCCGACATCACTTCTCCATCAAGGCCACGGTATACGGAGGCCCAAAAGTCAAAATCAATGTCCGACGTGACAGTCAACATTGAGACGGAAGAGATATTAAAAAAAAACGCACTTGTCTTCTTTATAATAGTTATTGCAATAAACTTATATCATTAGTATTCATTTTTAATTTAACTTTTAATTCCTAATTCTGCCACTGGACACCCTGAGTACACTCGAGGCCACAGCAAACTCACATTAAAGAAAAATAAAAACGTATTAGCGCCTTAATAGATTGGATACATCTGTTCAGGTGAGATAGTGGTTAAACGCGAGCTTACCATATTTTATATTGCGGGTTGGATTTCGGTTGGGCGAAATAGAAGCAGTTTTCCCAGGAGTCGCCTGTCAGATATCTCAGTATCTGCTGGACATAGGCCTCCCCCAGGCGGCGCCACATTGACCGTTCCTGAGCGTCTCGCATTCAGCAACCAGGAATCGACTTCTCGTATCTTTTATCTCAGTATATTGACTCTTTATTCCTGTGTTTACTAGGCGTTGAAGCACGGCGTGAAGTCCAAGATCCCGTTCAACGTGACCCCCGGCTCCGAACAGATCCGTGCAACCATCGAACGTGACGGCATCGCGGGCACTCTTCGCGAATTCGGAGGCACCGTAAGTACTTACTTTATTACCTACTCGAATTAATGTGATATAACACTAGAAAAGTTAAAATAAATTAATAAGATCCTTTCGGAATTAATCAAAACGCTCAGAATGATAAGTTTATAGTGGCATTTGTGCTGTTTTACAAGTTTGACGCGGATGGAGTCGCTGGCAAAAGCTAGTTAATGAATATAATAAAGATCACGATTACTTCAGGCCGCTTTTAACCGGGATTTGCACCTGAGATCTATTTCTGTCAGATAAAATCGGTCACCGTCAAAAAGTAGCTTCAGTTCAGTTTTCCGAGTAAATTCTTTTCTTTCTTTTTAGACATCTTGCTTAAAAAAACGGACTAAAATCAAAAATGTCTTATTCTTTATTTTTGATTGACACTTAATCTTCTCCTAGGTACTGGCTAACGCTTGCGGCCCCTGCATCGGCCAATGGGACCGTCAGGACGTGAAGAAGGGCGAGAAGAACACCATCGTGACGTCATACAACAGGAACTTCACCGGACGTAACGACGCCAACCCCGCCACCCACTGCTTCGTCACCAGCCCTGAGCTCGTCACCGCTCTGTCTCTTGCTGGTAACGTTGCCTTTAACTGTTAACATGTTAGAACACCGTCGTGACGTCATACAAAAGGAACTTCACCGGACGTAACGACGCTAACCCCGCCACCCACTGCTTCGTCACCATCGTGACGTCATACAATAGGAACACAATTTGCCATATTAGCCATCTATATAGCCCGCAAAACCTCTCAATTTGAATGTGACATAATTATCTTACATCTTTCCAAAATCAGACTATCCTAGCATTACTGTTACGCCATAATTATCTTACATATTTCCGAAATCAGACTAGCCTAGCATTACTGTTACACCATAATTATCTTACATCTCTCCAAAATCAGACTAGCCTAGCATTACTGTTACACCATAATTATCTTACATCTCTCCAAAATCAGACTAGCCTAGCATTACTGTTACACCATAATTATCTTACATCTTTCCAAAATCAGACTATCCTAGCATTACTGTTACGCCATAATTATCTTACATATTTCCGAAATCAGACTAGCCTAGCATTACTGTTACACCATAATTATCTTACATCTCTCCAAAATCAGACTAGCCTAGCATTACTGTTACACCATAATTATCTTACATCTTGCCAAAATCAGACTAGCCTAGCATAACTGTTACACCATAATTATCTTACATCTCTCCAAAATCAGACTAGTCTAGCATTACTGTTACACTTTAATTATCGTACATCTTTCCAAAATCAGACTAGCCTAGCGTTACTGTAACACCATAATTATCTTACATATTTCCGAAATCAGACTAGCCTAGCATTACTGTTACACCATAATTATCTTACATCTCTCCAAAACCAGTCTAGCCTAGCATTACTGTTACACCATAATTATCTTACATATTGCCGAAATCAGACTAGCCTAGCATTACTGCTACACCATAATTATCTTACATATTACCGAAATCAGACTAGCCTAGCATTACTGTTACACCATAATTATCTTACATCTCTCCAAAATCGGACTAGCCTAGCATTACTGTTACACCATAATTATCTTACATCTTTCCAAAATCAGACTAGCCTAGCATAACTGTTACACCATAATTATCTTACATCTCTCCAAAATCAGACTAGTCTAGCATTACTGTTACACCATAATTATCGTACATCTTTCCAAAATCAGACTAGCCTAGCGTTCCTGTAACACCATAATTATCTTACATATTTCCGAAATCAGACTAGCCTAGCATTACTGTTACACCATAATTATCTTACATCTCTCCAAAATCAGTCTAGCCTAGCATTACTGTTACACCATAATTATCGTACATCTTTCCAAAATCAGACTAGCCTAGCGTTCCTGTAACACCATAATTATCTTACATATTTCCGAAATCAGACTAGCCTAGCATTACTGTTACACCATAATTATCTTACATCTCTCCAAAATCAGACTAGCCTAGCATTACTGTTACACCATAATTATCTTACAACTTTCCAAAATCAGATTAGCCTAGCATTACTGTTACACCATAATTATCTTACAACTCTCCAAAATCAGACTAGCCTAGCATTACTGTTACACCATAATTATCTTACATCTCTCCAAAATCAGACTAACCTAGCATTACTGTTACACCATAATTATCTTACATATTTCCGAAATCAGACTAGCCTAGCATTACTGTTACACCATAATTATCTTACATCTCTCCAAAATCAGACTAGTCTAGCATTACTGTTACACCATAATTATCTTACATCTCTCCAAAATCAGACTAGTCTAGCATTACTGTTACACCATAATTATCGTACATCTTTCCAAAATCAGACTAGCCTAGCGTTCCTGTAACACCATAATTATCTTACATATTTCCGAAATCAGACTAGCCTAGCATTACTGTTACACCATAATTATCTTACATCTCTCCAAAATCAGTCTAGCCTAGCATTACTGTTACACCATAATTATCGTACATCTTTCCAAAATCAGACTAGCCTAGCGTTCCTGTAACACCATAATTATCTTACATATTTCCGAAATCAGACTAGCCTAGCATTACTGTTACACCATAATTATCTTACATCTCTCCAAAATCAGACTAGCCTAGCATTACTGTTACACCATAATTATCTTACAACTTTCCAAAATCAGATTAGCCTAGCATTACTGTTACACCATAATTATCTTACATCTCTCCAAAATCAGACTAGCCTAGCATTACTGTTACACCATAATTATCTTACATCTCTCCAAAATCAGACTAACCTAGCATTACTGTTACACCATAATTATCTTACATATTTCCGAAATCAGACTAGCCTAGCATTACTGTTACACCATAATTATCTTACATCTCTCCAAAATCAGACTAGCCTAGCATTACTGTTACACCATAATTATCTTACATCTCTCCAAAATCAGACTAACCTAGCATTACTGTTACACCATAATTATCTTACAACTTTCCAAAATCAGACTAGCCTAGCATTACTGTTACACCATAATTATCTTACATCTCTCCAAAATCAGACTAGCCTAGCATTACTGTTACACCATAATTATCTTACAACTTGCCAAAATCAGACTAGCCTAGCATTACTGTTACACCATAATTATCTTAAAACTTTCCAAAATCAGACTAGCCTAGCATTACTGTTACACCATAATTATCTTACAACTTTCCAAAATCAGACTAGCCTAGCATTACTGTTACACCATAATTATCTTACATCTCTCCAAAATCAGACTAGCCTAGCATTACTGTTACACCATAATTATCTTACATATTTCCGAAATCAGACTAGCCTAGCATTACTGTTACACCATAATTATCTTACATATTTCCGAAATCAGACTAGCCTAGCATTACTGTTACATCATAATTATCTTACATATTTCCGAAATCAGACTAGCCTAGCATTACTGTTACACCATAATTATCTTACATATTACCGAAATCAGACTAGCCTAGCATTACTGTTACACCATAATTATCTTACATCTTTCCAAAATCAGACTAGCCTAGCGTTACTGTTACACCATAATTATCTTACATCTCTCCAAAATCAGACTAGCCTAGCATTACTGTTACACCATAATTATCTTACATCTCTCCAAAATCAGACTAGCCTAGCATTACTGTTACACCATAATTATCTTACATCTCTCCAAAATCAGACTAGCCTAGCATTACTGTTACACCATAATTATCTTACAACTTTCCAAAATCAGATTAGCCTAGCATTACTGTTACACCATAATTATCTTACATCTCTCCAAAATCAGACTAGCCTAGCATTACTGTTACACCATAATTATCTTACATCTCTCCAAAATCAGACTAACCTAGCATTACTGTTACACCATAATTATCTTACATATTTCCGAAATCAGACTAGCCTAGCATTACTGTTACACCATAATTATCTTACATCTCTCCAAAATCAGACTAGCCTAGCATTACTGTTACACCATAATTATCTTACATCTCTCCAAAATCAGACTAACCTAGCATTACTGTTACACCATAATTATCTTACAACTTTCCAAAATCAGACTAGCCTAGCATTACTGTTACACCATAATTATCTTACATCTCTCCAAAATCAGACTAGCCTAGCATTACTGTTACACCATAATTATCTTACAACTTGCCAAAATCAGACTAGCCTAGCATTACTGTTACACCATAATTATCTTAAAACTTTCCAAAATCAGACTAGCCTAGCATTACTGTTACACCATAATTATCTTACAACTTTCCAAAATCAGACTAGCCTAGCATTACTGTTACACCATAATTATCTTACATCTCTCCAAAATCAGACTAGCCTAGCATTACTGTTACACCATAATTATCTTACATCTCTCCAAAATCAGACTAACCTAGCATTACTGTTACACCATAATTATCTTACATATTTCCGAAATCAGACTAGCCTAGCATTACTGTTACACCATAATTATCTTACATCTCTCCAAAATCAGACTAGCCTAGCATTACTGTTACACCATAATTATCTTACATCTCTCCAAAATCAGACTAACCTAGCATTACTGTTACACCATAATTATCTTACAACTTTCCAAAATCAGACTAGCCTAGCATTACTGTTACACCATAATTATCTTACATCTCTCCAAAATCAGACTAGCCTAGCATTACTGTTACACCATAATTATCTTACAACTTGCCAAAATCAGACTAGCCTAGCATTACTGTTACACCATAATTATCTTAAAACTTTCCAAAATCAGACTAGCCTAGCATTACTGTTACACCATAATTATCTTACAACTTTCCAAAATCAGACTAGCCTAGCATTACTGTTACACCATAATTATCTTACATCTCTCCAAAATCAGACTAGCCTAGCATTACTGTTACACCATAATTATCTTACATATTTCCGAAATCAGACTAGCCTAGCATTACTGTTACACCATAATTATCTTACATATTTCCGAAATCAGACTAGCCTAGCATTACTGTTACATCATAATTATCTTACATATTTCCGAAATCAGACTAGCCTAGCATTACTGTTACACCATAATTATCTTACATATTACCGAAATCAGACTAGCCTAGCATTACTGTTACACCATAATTATCTTACATCTTTCCAAAATCAGACTAGCCTAGCGTTACTGTTACACCATAATTATCTTACATCTCTCCAAAATCAGACTAGCCTAGCATTACTGTTACACCATAATTATCTTACATCTCTCCAAAATCAGACTAGCCTAGCATTACTCTTACACCATAATTATCTTACAACTTTCCAAAATCAGACTAGCCTAGCATTACTGTTACACCATAATTATCTTACATCTTTCCAAAATCAGACTAGCCTAGCAATACTTTTACACCATAATTATTATTCTCTTGCATTCCCTTGTGAACGTATTTTTTAGGGTTCCGTAGCCAAATGGCAAAAACGGAACCCTTATAGATTCGTCATGTCTGTCTGTCTGTCCGTCCGTATGTCACAGCCACTTTTTTCCGAAACTATAAGAACTATGCTGTTGAAAATTGGTAAGTAGATGTATTCTGTGAACCGCATTAAGATTTTCACACAAAAATAAAAATAAAACAATAAATTTTGGGGGTTCCCATACTTGAAACTAAAAATATATTTTTTCATCTAACCCATACGTGTGGGGTATCTATGGATAGGTCTTTAAAAATGATATTGAGGTTTCTAATATCATTTTTTTCTAAACTGAATAGTTTGCGCGAGAGACTCCTCCAAAGTACTAAAATGTGTGTCCCTCCCCCCTGTAACTTCTAAAATAAGATAATAATAATATATGATGTACATTACTATGTAAACTGCCAGCGAAAATTAGTTTGAACGAGATCTAGTCAGTAGTTTTTTTTTAATACTTTATAAATCGTAAACCGCAATTTACCAAGCACGAAGAACCCTTCGTGCGCGAGTCCGACTCGCACTTGGCCGGTTTTTTTTCTAATTTGATTTACCTATAGTGTACTGTACGGTGACTTACCTTCTGAAGAATAATGTATCAACGGTGACTAAAAACACACGGTGTTCTCCCGCAGGCCGCCTCGACTTCAACCCGCTAACGGACTCGCTGACCGGCACGGACGGCAAGAAATTCAAGCTGTCGGACCCCTTCGCCGACGAGCTGCCCGCCGCTGGCTTCGACCCCGGCCAGGACACCTACCAGCACCCTCCTGGCGATGGCTCCAGTATGTATCGCTTGAAATTTGAGTATAGAACGACAGTAATCGTTCCTAGAATAAATAAGTATGAAATGTTCTATAGAGAAATTTTATTATACATCTTCTAATCAGGCGCTTAAGGGCGTCGAGATTTTTATATGTAAGGTCCTTTGTTACAAACAACCTTCCTTACCCCCCACAGAGGTACAAGTAGACGTGTCCCCGTCGTCGGACCGCCTGCAGCTGCTGTCCCCCTTCGACAAGTGGGACGGCAAGGACCTGACCGACCTGACCATCCTCATCAAGGTGAAGGGCAAGTGCACCACCGACCACATCTCCGCCGCCGGGCCCTGGCTCAAGTACCGCGGACATCTCGACAACATCTCCAATAACATGTTTATTACGTGAGTAGCTGCATATAACTACAATATAACATATACAGATTATTAAAATACATAATTTAAATAAGCTGATAAAAATAATTGTGTCCTCCTCTATCCATAGATATTGCAACACTCTAATAAAAAATCAAAATGGCGTGATTAGGTCAATTAGGTTCAAAGCCCTGTTAGGGACTATTTGTACTGGGATTAAATTATCTAAAAGCCAAAAAATCTTTAAAAATTTTGTAATTTTTATCCACAGCGCCACAAACGCCGAGAACGGTGAACTGAACAAAGTAAAGAACCAGAAGACAGGCGAGTGGGGCGCAGTCCCGGCCACCGCGCGCGCCTACAAGGCAGCCGGCATCCGCTGGGTCGTGGTGGGCGACGAGAACTACGGAGAGGGCTCCTCCCGCGAGCACGCCGCGCTAGAGCCGCGCCATCTCGGCGGCAGGGCCATCATCGTCAAGTCATTCGCTAGGTAACATTGTCCACCAGGCGCCACATCCGCTGGGTCGTGGTGGGCGACGAGAACTACGGAGAGGGCTCCTCCCGCGAGCACGCCGCGCTAGAGCCGCGCCATCTCGGCGGCAGGGCCATCATCGTCAAGTCATTCGCTAGGTAACATTGTCCACCAGGCGCCACATCCGCTGGGTCGTGGTGGGCGACGAGAACTACGGAGAGGGCTCCTCCCGCGAGCACGCCGCGCTAGAGCCGCGCCATCTCGGCGGCAGGGCCATCATCGTCAAGTCATTCGCTAGGTAACATTGTCCACCAGGCGCCACATCCGCTGGGTCGTGGTGGGCGACGAGAACTACGGAGAGGGCTCCTCCCGCGAGCACGCCGCGCTAGAGCCGCGCCATCTCGGCGGCAGGGCCATCATCGTCAAGTCATTCGCTAGGTAACATTGTCCACCAGGCGCCACATCCGCTGGGTCGTGGTGGGCGACGAGAACTACGGAGAGGGCTCCTCCCGCGAGCACGCCGCGCTAGAGCCGCGCCATCTCGGCGGCAGGGCCATCATCGTCAAGTCATTCGCTAGGTAACATTGTCCACCAGGCGCCACATCCGCTGGGTCGTGGTGGGCGACGAGAACTACGGAGAGGGCTCCTCCCGCGAGCACGCCGCGCTAGAGCCGCGCCATCTCGGCGGCAGGGCCATCATCGTCAAGTCATTCGCTAGGTAACATTGTCCACCAGGCGCCACATCCGCTGGGTCGTGGTGGGCGACGAGAACTACGGAGAGGGCTCCTCCCGCGAGCACGCCGCGCTAGAGCCGCGCCATCTCGGCGGCAGGGCCATCATCGTCAAGTCATTCGCTAGGTAACATTGTCCACCAGGCGCCACATCCGCTGGGTCGTGGTGGGCGACGAGAACTACGGAGAGGGCTCCTCCCGCGAGCACGCCGCGCTAGAGCCGCGCCATCTCGGCGGCAGGGCCATCATCGTCAAGTCATTCGCTAGGTAACATTGTCCACCAGGCGCCACATCCGCTGGGTCGTGGTGGGCGACGAGAACTACGGAGAGGGCTCCTCCCGCGAGCACGCCGCGCTAGAGCCGCGCCATCTCGGCGGCAGGGCCATCATCGTCAAGTCATTCGCTAGGTAACATTGTCCACCAGGCGCCACATCCGCTGGGTCGTGGTGGGCGACGAGAACTACGGAGAGGGCTCCTCCCGCGAGCACGCCGCGCTAGAGCCGCGCCATCTCGGCGGCAGGGCCATCATCGTCAAGTCATTCGCTAGGTAACATTGTCCACCAGGCGCCACATCCGCTGGGTCGTGGTGGGCGACGAGAACTACGGAGAGGGCTCCTCCCGCGAGCACGCCGCGCTAGAGCCGCGCCATCTCGGCGGCAGGGCCATCATCGTCAAGTCATTCGCTAGGTAACATTGTCCACCAGGCGCCACATCCGCTGGGTCGTGGTGGGCGACGAGAACTACGGAGAGGGCTCCTCCCGCGAGCACGCCGCGCTAGAGCCGCGCCATCTCGGCGGCAGGGCCATCATCGTCAAGTCATTCGCTAGGTAACATTGTCCACCAGGCGCCACATCCGCTGGGTCGTGGTGGGCGACGAGAACTACGGAGAGGGCTCCTCCCGCGAGCACGCCGCGCTAGAGCCGCGCCATCTCGGCGGCAGGGCCATCATCGTCAAGTCATTCGCTAGGTAACATTGTCCACCAGGCGCCACATCCGCTGGGTCGTGGTGGGCGACGAGAACTACGGAGAGGGCTCCTCCCGCGAGCACGCCGCGCTAGAGCCGCGCCATCTCGGCGGCAGGGCCATCATCGTCAAGTCATTCGCTAGGTAACATTGTCCACCAGGCGCCACATCCGCTGGGTCGTGGTGGGCGACGAGAACTACGGAGAGGGCTCCTCCCGCGAGCACGCCGCGCTAGAGCCGCGCCATCTCGGCGGCAGGGCCATCATCGTCAAGTCATTCGCTAGGTAACATTGTCCACCAGGCGCCACATCCGCTGGGTCGTGGTGGGCGACGAGAACTACGGAGAGGGCTCCTCCCGCGAGCACGCCGCGCTAGAGCCGCGCCATCTCGGCGGCAGGGCCATCATCGTCAAGTCATTCGCTAGGTAACATTGTCCACCAGGCGCCACATCCGCTGGGTCGTGGTGGGCGACGAGAACTACGGAGAGGGCTCCTCCCGCGAGCACGCCGCGCTAGAGCCGCGCCATCTCGGCGGCAGGGCCATCATCGTCAAGTCATTCGCTAGGTAACATTGTCCACCAGGCGCCACATCCGCTGGGTCGTGGTGGGCGACGAGAACTACGGAGAGGGCTCCTCCCGCGAGCACGCCGCGCTAGAGCCGCGCCATCTCGGCGGCAGGGCCATCATCGTCAAGTCATTCGCTAGGTAACATTGTCCACCAGGCGCCACATCCGCTGGGTCGTGGTGGGCGACGAGAACTACGGAGAGGGCTCCTCCCGCGAGCACGCCGCGCTAGAGCCGCGCCATCTCGGCGGCAGGGCCATCATCGTCAAGTCATTCGCTAGGTAACATTGTCCACCAGGCGCCACATCCGCTGGGTCGTGGTGGGCGACGAGAACTACGGAGAGGGCTCCTCCCGCGAGCACGCCGCGCTAGAGCCGCGCCATCTCGGCGGCAGGGCCATCATCGTCAAGTCATTCGCTAGGTAACATTGTCCACCAGGCGCCACATCCGCTGGGTCGTGGTGGGCGACGAGAACTACGGAGAGGGCTCCTCCCGCGAGCACGCCGCGCTAGAGCCGCGCCATCTCGGCGGCAGGGCCATCATCGTCAAGTCATTCGCTAGGTAACATTGTCCACCAGGCGCCACATCCGCTGGGTCGTGGTGGGCGACGAGAACTACGGAGAGGGAACATTTTAGGAGTAACATTTAATTCGTTAAGATCAAATTTTGCCGTTGCCGTAAACCAATCATCTGACGGCACACGCATCAAAAACGTAGACACTGGAAATCTTTGAACCAATGATAATGTCCTAGGCCTTTGGTCGTTTTATACTGGTACAATAGTAAAACAAATAAATGTTCTGTCCAGGATTCACGAGACCAACCTGAAGAAGCAAGGCATGCTGCCGCTAACGTTCGCCAACGCCGCCGACTACGATAAGATCCAGCCCGACGACAAGATCTCCCTGCTCGGACTTAACAGCTTCGCTCCCGGCAAGGTAATGAACCAGAATATCTGATCCCATAATAATATCAGCCGAAAGACGTCCACTGCTGGACATAGGCCTCCACCAAGCGTCGCCACATTGACCATTTCATAATAATATACGACACAAAAGCGAACTAAAAAGTCGTAAACAAGGAAAAAATCATGCTGTGCAGTCGGAGGATACATATTCGCCGGCTGGCTGACCAAAATCTGGTGTATCCTCCGCCTGCACAGCATGATTTTTTCCTTGTTTACGACTTTTTAGTTCGCTTTTGAAGCAGTCGGGTTTTTTGATTTTTTTAATTAAGTTTTTTTATTTATAACTTTTTAGTTAGTTTTTTCGAATTAGATACATTTAAACATATAAGTGTTATATATTTTTGAAATCACCTCTTAAAATCCTTTATTTTGATACCCCACACGATGGGTTTGGAAGAAAAAAAAAATTTGGGCCCCCACAATATGGCACCCAAAATCCGCCATTTTTCTATTATCCAATTTTAATGTAGCCTATGACACTCGCAGGGTTAAGACGCATCGATTGACGTACGAATCATCAAAATCGGCCAACGCGTTTGGTCTCTGGAACGCCACATAGGAACAAACATACATACATACATACATACATACATACTTACATACATACATACATAGACTGATAAACACATTACCCTCCTTCGGCAGTCGGGTAAAAATGATTATTTATTTTAAATTACAAGAGCGAGAGGTAGAATACAGAGGTCGTTATATTACGTAGATATAAAGATTATCTTGTAGTTTGAGTGCTTTAGGCAACCTAACCAAATGTCATATTTTGGTATTTCATCAGATTGTAAAGCTCCTTAAAAATCTGAGTTGACTAACACGGGATAGGATAGACGGCCCCTTTGCCGCACTCATTTGTTCCGTTATGCGTGCAGGCCTCCTCCCTGTGAGAGAAAATGGGCCAATATAATCCACCACGCGGGCCCAGTGTGGGTTGGTAGATGTCACATGTCTTCGAATTTTTCGTTCTACAACATGCCGGTTTCCTTCATCGTTTTGAGAGCAGTGGTGATGAAATAATTTACACTGAGCCACCACTGCTCTGTTGAGTGACCCGATAACTGACAAATGTTTGCTACGTCTGGAAAGGTCCACTCAAATCTGTGTGGTGATTTCCTCAAAAGACCACAAGACCTACACGGTTCTCAATGATCTCACCATTAAATTGTAATTGTATAGACTTTAAAAAGAGACTTGATCTCTTGAGTTTATTTCGGTATTTCTGCTCTCAGTCCAGTTCGGTCACACCAACCTCATCTTGTTTAAATTGAAACAAAAACTATAAGTATTATTTTCTAGCCCATATAATTGTATCTAATTCAAACTATATTGATTTCCAGCCCCTCGAATGCGAGATCAAGCACAAAGACGGCAAGTCAGAGAAGATCAAGCTGAACCACTCATTCAACGAGCAACAGATCGCGTGGTTCCGCGCCGGCTCCGCGCTCAACAGGATGAAGGAGATCGCGGCCGGCAAGTGAACGAGCCGACCTCTGCTATGATCATCTAGCGACGTTAAGCTAATTTTAAGCTATATTTAGAATTGTATCGAGCCAAAAGTATAAATAAACACGCGCTGCGTCCGTGTGCGTACCCGCCGCGGTCTCCATTCGTATCGCCGTTTTAGTAGTGGTACTAATGTCACAGTAGTGTGAGGCTCAGGCCTCGGACACTACTGAGTAGACGCCGAACGGCCTTATCTAATGTAATATTAGGGTAATCACTATTGCCTTTATACCCGGTGCAAGTAAGCTGTTACCAGTAGTTCATTGTATAATTTTAGCGCATTTCTCATTATTCAGACAATATTTAGTCACGGCGGTGATGAATCTTAAAGTTAGCTGTAGTACAAATCATCATTTCAAATGATTTTATTTAAAATTATATTAATTTATATTGTGTACATGTACATATTTAACAATCTTGAGAAATATATGTTACTTATTATTTTTTTGTGTTTATTTTATTATTCTTCACCACATTGTTAGATGGTCCTTTAGTTTTAAGAGAACGATTATGAAGAATCTTTAAAATCAACTCTAGACCATTTCAGTTAAAAATTCCCATTTTCTATTCAAAGCACTTGAGTCTCGAGTGCAGGCCAAATCAATCATGAACAGATGATCTAATTAGAACAGCTCCCTCTGCAGAAACTTGGCCTTTCCCAAGTTAGGCCACAACACCAAGGCCTCTGGCAGTTTTACCTGGGAGCCCAAATGCACCTATACTCTTTGCGCTGTAGCATGGCGCGGATGACAGTTTAAATAAAGTTTTTTTACGCATATACGTATACGCATTTTTTGTAGTTTAACGTCATACAAGCAATTATGGTATGACGTTAAACTACAAAAAATCCGTTGTAGTTTAGTAAAAATGCTTGAGTGGATTGTTCGTACCTAAATCGTTGATGCCGTGCTTCAGTGCCTGTATCAAAACGCATATCTTCACTCTATCACTCCGAAACTGTTCACGTGGGGATGTCTGCAAGGTTTTGGACTGCAAATTGAAACGTGGACGTATCTATCTACGCGTACACCACAATGAAACTCACAAGACGACTTAAAGTCACTCTAAAGGCAATTCGGCAAGGAGGAGTCTATTCTTGGAGTAGTTCTTGCATAGTCCCCACGTGATCGAATCCGCAGGAGTACCAGGGTTACCGAAATAGTCCGAAGAATTGCCCTGCGTGATACTGATAAAACCCTTTGAACGCTTTTTAGGACTCCGTACCCAAAAGATAAAAACCAGCCAAGTGCGAGTCGGACTCGCGCACGAAGGGTTCCGTACCATTTTCGTAAAAAACGGCAAAGAAATGACGTTTGTTGTATGGAAGCCCCCTTAAATATTTATTTTATTTTGTTTTTAGTATTTGTTGTTGTAGCGGCAACAGATATACATCACCTGTGAAAATTTCAACTGTCTAGCTATCACGGTTCATGAGATACAGCCTGGTGACAGACAGACAGACGTACCGCGGAGTCTCAGTAATAGGGTCCCGTTTTTACCCTTTGGGTACGGAACCCTATTACTAAGACACCACGATCCGTCTGTCACCAGGCTATATCTCATGAACCGTGATAGCTAGACAGTTAAAATTTTCACAGATGATGTATTTCTGTTGCCGCTATAACAACAAATACTAAAAACAGAATAGAATACATATTTAAGTGGGGTTCCCATACATCAAACGTGATTTTTTTCCGTTTTTTGTGATAATGGTACGGAACCCTTCGTGCGCGACTCCGACTCGCACTTGGCCAGTTTTTTATAATATAATCATCATCATCATATCAGCCGAAAGACGTTCACTGCTGGACATGGCCTCCCCCAAGCGTCGCCACTATTAATGTACACTTTAAAATAAAAACTTTGTGGTCACTTGGGCAGGGCACGTTGCTTGCAAAATGGATGGCCAATGAGGTCAAAGGGTTCTGGAGAGGTGGGGTTTGTACAAAATGGACTTATGCTCCGGTGAAGTCGGAAGGTCGCGGCAATCGCTGGTTCCCAAGAGCACAGGCGTCTCATTGGGAGGCCTATGTAGGCGCGGGTGCAACTCAAGACATCAGGGGTGCACCACGATACATCTTGAGCTCCTCCTTTAACATTCAGGGACTACGTTTTGTTTATGTTTTCATATCTGTGTTGGGTGAGTAGTAATTATTAGCAATAGCAGTAGAAATGTAGTGTGATAGGAGCAAGCCGGCCTCGGATAGATTCATAAAGCGCAGGCCACACCGCCAGCTAGCGGGCGGGCGGGCTAGGCGGGTGGGCGAAGCGAACGAAGGAAACTATACAAACTACGCGAAATATTGGCGAGCTAAACTATGGGGTTCACACCGAAAACTACGGACAGACGAGCGACGGGCGAAGCTGGGGGCGCGGATGGGAGAGCGAGAGGTTAGCGTTCTATCTGACCATTGTCATTTGCGCGGGGACGGGGAGGACGTGAAACGATGAACGAGGAAGGGAAATAGGTGAAACGATGTTCGCCCGCCTAGCCCGCCCGCCCGCTAGCTGGCGGTGTGGCCTGCGCTTAAGTATGAGTTTCAGTTTCAGTTTCAGTTTTTTATTCATTAACAATTTACATTGTGTTGAACATTACATATTAAAAAGAGAAGTAACACATGCAGAAACAACTACCTTAAGCAAATTAATACAATGTCAGCAAAATAATAATACAAAGACACAAAATACATACAATATCTGGTTCATAGCAGGTACAGTGTCAGATAAAAAGTCTAATTTATTATTATCAGGCAAAATCTCAATTACAACGTGAAATATAATGCAAGTATGATGTCAAATTCAATGTCCAATTTTTAGCAAGAATGTCAAAATAAAAAAAAAATAAAAAATAGAAATCATTTCGCTAAGGTCTTAGTAATGAGCATAGTATAATTATATAATTTAGAATCATTAAATCTGTTCAACTGCTATTATTTTAAGTGACTACTTTTATCACTAATAAATTCCGATACGGAGTAAAAACATTTTTCCAACAAGAAGGCCTTTAATTTAGTTTTAAAAGAGTGCGAGCTATAAATTAATAATTTTAAATCAGTTGGTAACCTATTAAATAACTCTACTGCTTGGTATCTGGAACAGTGCTTAGCTATGTTAAATTTCGGTGCCATCTTGTGTTTAAATTCTTTCCTTCTTGTGCTTTCTCTTATCTTACGCTCCTCTTGAGATTCATACTCATGAATATTCCTAGCCAAGTAATTCAAGATTACCAATATATACAAACTAGGCACTGTTAAAAAGTCCAATTCTTTAAAGTGCTCTCTACATGAGTCTCTTTGTGAGATCCTGACTATAGTTCGTATGGCTCGTTTCTGTAAAATAAACGCTTTCTCACAGTTATAACTGTAGCTGTTTCCCCAAAGCATTATGCTGTATCTTAGTCTTGATTCTACCAGCGCGTAATATATAGCCTTGAGTTGCTTTATATCCAATATATCTCTAAGGCTCCTGAGAGCATAACATGCTGATGATATTGAAGCGTCAATAGCAGCTAACTCCTGTTTCCAATTAAAATACATATCTATGGTAATACCTAAAAATTTAACTTTGTCCACCAATTCGATCTTGTCTTCTTTGATTTTTACATCCAAAGTGTCATTATGGCGAGTTGTAGTTTTAAATAAAATGATGTTCGTTTTACTTGTGTTTAGCAAAAGGTTATTGGCTGTAAACCACTCGCAGAGGTTTTGTAGGCTTTTGTTAACATTTTTGGTCAATTCTTTTAAATCATTCGCCCCAACTATTATATTTGTATCATCTGCGAATACAACCAGTTTTACCTCTGGTTGAACATAATGCATAAAATTAAGCAAGTCATTTGTAAAAATTATAAATAATATAGGTCCTAAAATAGAGCCTTGGGGCACACCACGTTTTATGTTTGTAATTTTAGAGGTGTATATGACTTCTTGATTACTGTCATCGATGTTTTTTATTTCGACAAACATTTGTCTATTATGTAAATAGGATCTTAAAAGTTGTAAGGATTTGCCTCTGATGCCATAAAATTCAAGTTTAGTCAATAATAATTCATAGTCAATCGTATCAAAAGCAGAGCTAAGGTCAATGAATAGCCCTGCCACTTTCATTTTGTCATTAAATTTATTAATTATGTCATTTATAAGAGTATTTATTGCATCTGTGCAACCGACGCCTTTCTGATAACCAAATTGTCTTAAATTAATAATTTTATTTGCATTTAAATGTACCATCAGTCTCGTTTTAATGATTTTCTCAAATACTTTTGATATGGTTGGCAAAAGGGATATAGGTCGGTAATTTTTCGGATCAGACTTAATTCCTTTTTTAAATATAGGAACTACTTTAGCCAATTTTAACTGGTCTGGAAAGACACACTCTTCGAAGCATTTATTAAAAAAATTTGAAAGTGGGACTGCCAAAGAGTCTATATTCTCCTTCAAGATCGATATTGGTAGATCATCAAACCCACAAGATTTCTTATTGGCCATTTTGCTAATAATCTTTGCAATTTCAGATGGTGTAGTTGTACAAAAAGTTAAATCACTTTCTACCCTTTTTGTACTCTCTATTAGAAAACTCATCGCTCTTTCTTTTTCCTTGCTAGCGAGAGACGATTTGTACACAAAACTGTCAACGAAGTGATTTGCGACCTGCCGGGGATCAGTTATCATTTTGTTGTTCACTTTTAGTATTAAGTTTTTACATTGCCTTTTTTTTGATTTTTTAGTACATTCATTAACAAGTTTCCACGTCCGTTTAGTTATATTTGTAGCCGTATTTATATTATTTATTATAGCATTTTTCCTGAGTTGCTGAATAACTCTTCTATAAATTCGAACATAGTTGGTTTTATACTTTTTTAGGCTTGCATTATTTACTGTACCTGAGCATAGGACTCTTTTCATTCTACTTGAAACTATAACGCCTTTAGTAATCCATTGTAGTGAGGTATTTTTAAAAGGCTTTATTCTAATGGATTTCTTTCGGTAACACTCTTGGAATGTTTTTGTAAGACAACTTATAAAACTATTTATTCCCATATTCACCCAGTTTTTTTTACTTATGCTTTCCTTAAAAGCAATATTATTTTTATTATTAAATATTCTTTTTTTTATTATTACAATTTGATTCGAGTTTTTAGATTTACTTTTTATTTTTTCAAGAGCTAAATTGCAAAAAAGTCCTCCATGACCATCCGCCAAGCCATTGTGATCAACAGAAAAATCAACTATTTCATCATCAGCGAGATTTGTTATTATGTTATCTAAACACGAATATGCGTTGCTCCGTATAAAAGTAGGAGTATTTAAAAGGTATCGAAAATTATAACATGTCAATATGCTTAAAAATTCAGTGTGTTTCTTACTGTCAACAAGTACGTCAATATTATAGTCACCACAAATTAGGCACTTCTTGTTAATAAAATGTTCCAATAACTTTTCTAAACTAGACATAAAACTTTCAAAGTTTTTATCAAATGGACTTCTGTAGCAACAAAAAAGATATAACCCTGTTTCAAGATCTTTAACCCCACATATTTCGAAACTATCAGATCTATACATTTTTTTAACAAAATCAATGTTTTCACTTTCTGTACTTGAATGTGCTAAAATAAGACTCCCTCCCCTTTTTTTGTTTGTCCTTGTGTTGTATGACGCTAAATTATAATTTGGAAAGTTAAATACATGAGCAGATTGTTGATTTAAGAAGTGTTCTGTAATACACAAGTAATCTAACTGAATACCCGTGGTTGCAATGTATAATTCTAACTCAGTTGTTTTATTACCTATCCCACATACATTTTGATGAAAAATCCTTAAACAGCTGGTTTTATGCATCAAAGTACTTTTACAAACTGTATTTAATTTCTTATTCACGAAAAAGATCAGTGTCGTTAAAACCTGTGCTAACATTAGACTCAACTTTGGGTGAAAGTTGGTCTGTGTTCATTTTGCTGAAGTAATATGGAATAGTACCTGGTTTCACGCGGCTTTTAACACTATCTTCATAAGTATGCGTCATATTACAATTATCATATATACAGGTATATTCATGATCTGAAGGTTTAAATTGCTCCAGATAGTTTTTCAAGTTCATGAAGACATTTTTTATGGCTGTATTATTTACTTTGCCAGTTAACTTTGAAAACATTTCATATGAATACTCTAGTTGTTTGTTAGTATCAAAAGTATATGTAAAATTAAAATTCTGATTACTTTGGTGTAATAGTCGATTAAAAGATTCTATTCTGGTATTAAACAAACTAGTATTTGATCTTAACTTAAAAGTCGGACAACACAGGATAATATTCGTATGCAATATCTTTTCGAGTCTGAATTTTATATAATTTACTAATTCTGCATAATTTTTGGAAACTAAAAAGTCTGTTTCACCTAGGAAGATTATACAATGGTCATTAAGAGTGTAATTGACTAGTTTTTTGTCTAATGTTTCAAGAAGTTTAATAATACCTGCGCTCGGCATACAATAGTGGCATATTTTATTATTTGGAAAGGTGTTTTCAGCAATTCCTAATATAGCGTTAACATTATTTTCACTTATTAGACATAACTTATTTGAGCGAGTTTTGTTTACAATTATATCTCGTTGTGTACTCGAGCCCGTTGCGTCTAAACGAGTGGTGCCCTCTAGTGTAGCTTGCTGTGGTAAGTCATCATACATTAAATTAGGTCCTATTATTGTATCTTCCAACGGCATTTTATCTATTCCAGTTTGATGAATAGGGCTTTGTTGCGTGTTTTTAAAGTCGAGCTTTGTTCGTATAAGGCATTTTCGTTTTATTTTGGCCTCGGATTTTTTTGTGGATGTGTTTGTACAAATATGGGTCAGTTTGTCAATTCTCAGTTTGTAATTAGTTATTATTTTGGCTTGAGAACTATTTTCCAATAACAAATTCTCTATTTCAGTTTCTGCAATAATTAACTTTTCTTCCAGTTGACATATTCTGCTTCTCAGTTCTTTCACGTCGTCATTTGACTTTAAATATAAATCAGGATAGCTACTACGGTTCAACTCGTAAGAGGCCGTCGAAGTGAGTGATCGATATTCTTCGTCCTTTTCTGATAAATCAAATGAACTGTTAGAATTAACTGATTTACATTTATTTCGAACAGTAACATTGTTAATCTCACTTGAGTTGTTTTCTGTCATCCTTGTATCGATAATGTCTGTATTAATTTTAAACGTATCGTAGAAAATGAAAGTTGAAGTGAGACCTCCCAAAAAGTTTTGCACTGATGATGATGATGATGATGTCAGTTTGACTGATGATGATGTCAGTTTCGTTGCATATCTTTCGGCTGCAAATGTGAACATAGTTTTCATGCGCTTGTTCAGCCACGTAACCGCCTTGGTGCAATTGTGTGTTGGGGAAACGTAAACAAGAACAGCATGTCTGAGAGCTTGCTTGGTATCTTAGGTTGTTAGGAGTAGACAACGATAAACTACGCGAAATATTGGCGAGCTAAACTATGGGGTTCACACCGAAAACTACGGACAGACGAGCGACGGGCGAAGCTGGGGGCGCGGATGGGAGAGCGAGAGGTTAGCGTTCTATCTGACCATTGTCATTTGCGCGGGGACGGGGAGGACGTGAAACGATGAACGAGGAAGGGAAATAGGTGAAACGATGTTCGCCCGCCTAGCCCGCCCGCCCGCTAGCTGGCGGTGTGGCCTGCGCTTAAGTATGATGTCAGTTTCGTTGCATATCTTTCGGCTGCAAATGTGAACATAGTTTTCATGCGCTTGTTCAGCCACGTAACCGCCTTGGTGCAATTGTGTGTTGGGGAAACGTAAACAAGAACAGCATGTCTGAGAGCTTGCTTGGTATCTTAGGTTGTTAGGAGTAGACAACGATAACCCCGGCGCGGCCGTGATTGAGTTGAGTTGAGGAAGTAGTGCGTAACCTGGCAAGTTGGCATTTTCAACTGAATTAACTTTTATAGTTAGAAAATGTAAAACCTAACCCTTTTGGTCTGGTTACAAGTGCAGCTACTGAGTTGAGTGGAATACCGGGTTTGATTCCGGAAATGAACTTTTGAAAAATATTTTACAATTTAGATGCACATGGTCGTAGATCATTTATAGAATTCTTCTATTTTTACCAACTTAAAAAAATGGAGGTAATCAATACGACACGTATGTACCTATGTAATATTGTTGGATTGGAATTGCACTATGTTCACATATGTTACATGTTGTTATACTGCGGGACACGTAAGTTGAACCAAAATGTATTATCGTTTTACTGAAATTAAACCATTTAAACCGAAATAAATCCCTTTTCTACGACCTAACCGTTTACATTAAACAATTTGTCAACGGTTAGATCATAAAGAAAAGACTAATTTCGGTTTAAATCGTTTAATTTCAGTAAAACGATAATACATTTTAATTCAAATTACGTGTCCCGCAGTATAATGTTATGTGGGCTTCTAAACATGCGTGCCAAACTTCATTAGTGTCCAAGCATTTCTCCGAAACTGCGTATCGGATCGTAACCATTCTTTTTAGGGTTCCGTAGCCAAATGGCAAAAAACGGAACCCTTATAGATTCGTCATGTCTGTCTGTCTGTCTGTCTGTCTGTCTGTCTGTCTGTCTGTCTGTCCGTCCGTATGTCACAGCCACTTTATTCCGAAACTATAAGAACAATGCTGTTGAAACTTGGTAAGTAGATGTATTCTGTGAACCGCATTAAGATTTTCACACAAAAATAAAAATAAAACAATAAATTTTGGGGGTTCCCATACTTGAAACTAAAACTAAAAATATTTTTTTTCATCAAACCCATACGTGTGGGGTATCTATGGATAGGTCTTTAAAAATGATATTGAGGTTTCTAATAACATTTTTTTCTAAACTGAATAGTTTGCGCGAGACACTCTGCCAAAGTGGTAAAATGTGTGTCCCCCCCCCTGTAACTTCTAAAATAAGAGAATGATAAAACTAAAAAAAATATATGATGTACATTACTATGTAAACTACCAGCGAAAATTGGTTTGAACGAGATCTAGTAAGTAGTTTTTTTTTTTAATACGTCATAAATCGTAAACTTTAATTTACCAAGTACGGAACCCTTCGTGCGCGAGTCCGACTCGCACTTGGCCGGTTTTTTTATTTGATTAGGTATCTCTAAACTTAGGAAATAGTGCAAGTTTCATCAAAATCGGATCAGCAGTTTTCAAGATAAGGAACATTTAACCGAACTCCTTAGCGACGAACAGCACTCAATGTGTAAATTGAGTTATTATGGGTATTTTGTCAGGCCTTACCTTACTATAGAACTAACTAAACTAAACTAAGAAATAAAAACTTTTTCACAAAAAAATAAACCAATAACAAAATACTAAAAAGTGCAAAATAACTTTCGTTTCGGAGGTCGAAGTCGTAAGTAAAACGATAAAAAGAAAGTTATTTTGGCCTTTTTAGTATTTTGCTTTTAAAGTTGGTTTTTTTTTTAATATGTAATAGGCTTGCGTTTGACCACTATCTCACCTGATGGTAAGCGATGATGTGGTCGACGATGGAGCACGCTTGCCTAGAAGTAACCTATTCACTCTTGACTTAAAGACTCCCAGGTTGTAGCTATCGGGATACAGACTCAGGCAGGGAATTCCTTGCTTTTGCTGTTCGTATAATAAGTGTTCCCAAAACATTTGGTGCGTATGGGTGGGATGTGAATAAGTTTTTGTATGTATCTGTATTCGAGAGTCAATGTGATAACTCCGACTAACCTGTGGTAGCTGGTGTTGGTTTTGCTGCAACATTTCTGTGTAGGTTTGTTTGGTGTGTGTGAATAGTTGTGTAAGGCCCACATGCACAAATAACCATAACTCAGAATTATTTGCTAACACAAGGCTAAATTGACTCTAAGTTTTTCGTGCAAGTGGACCTAAGGTGGTTTACAATTCTACATAAAATAATACAAAGGCTTAGCGTAAAACTATTTTATTTTGTCAATAGCTTAATCCTCATTCTCTTCATTGTCGCTGTCAGCGTTGATGTTGAAGTAACGCAGCTCGTATGAGTCGTGAGCGGATGCCACCACTCGCAGCCAATCACGAAGGTTGTTCTTCTTGAGGTACCTCTTTGTCAAGTACTTCAGATACCTCTTCGAAAACGGAATGTCTGTGAAGAAGAAAATGTAACATTAGATTTCTGATGTTTACACAAAATATTTGTTTGGTAACAGGATGTATCACAAAGAGCTATCTTATAACCTTATGATTAAAATAATAAATCAGGTGCTTGTAGCTAAATAATAACAGCAGTACTGGTTGATTTTCGAGGTTAAGCAATGCTTGCAGATGAGTCCGTGGATGGGAAAGGTGGTCTCTTTACATAATGAGATTCCTGCATGGCTCGGAAAGCATTGTTCAGGTCTGTCATTTGTACATCATTGTAACAGATAGTCATCAGCCGGGAAATCAGACAACAGTCTTGTCAGTAACTGGATACTGGGTTGTGGAGGTCAGATGGTCAATCGCTCCATGTAAAATATTTGTACAGTAGTCAGTGCATCTTTGTGTCTCTGAAGTTGGCTGCAAGACCCTGCACAGTAGCTATTTTAGTGTCAATGTTGAAGTAGAAGATAGCAATGTTTAACTGCCTCTTTCACTCACATTTGTCGCACCTATCTCTCTTATTCTATGCAGTATACTCAATGACAAACTTTTTCTTGCGCAATGGTTGACAGCACCTTCAGAGACACAAAGATCCGCTGTGACTACTGTACTCATCTTCATCATTTCAACCGAAAGACATCCACACTGATTGATCCTGTGCATTTTGCATCATAATTCAGTTAAAACTGTAAGCTGAGCCCACTATTGTTGAGAAAATGCTAGGCAGATTGAATAATACAGTTTAAGCCTCATGAGTTTTTGATGCCATTACATAAATCAAATAATGTACGTAGTAAACCTAATATTAAATCACACACAAATGTTAGATAGAATGCACCAGATTTGTATGTTGTATATCGGAGACCAAAAGAGGGTTATGTTTACAAAATATACTATTTTTTGTACTATCAAGAGATTCGAATGCTAGTTGACTAGTATCACAGTATCCCTGAAATTGACTAACAAAGTAATCAAGCAAAATTCGCCTAAACAAGAACAGTTGTTGACCGACAGGTGAATAAAGAGAAAATAAAATGTGATCAAACTTTGCAATAATATTGACCAAGTTACACAGAGTGACAAACAGACACCTATCATGAGGTTAGATGTTTTTGAACCATGCAAAAACATTAACCTGATATTAACGTGTCACGATGGGAAAACAAAAATACGAGCACCGAGAAAATTCTTGTAAATAGAAAATTCACAAGACAACGTGCTATAACAATATACATCGTTCTGTGAATATAAGCGTTGAAAATAGATACTAACCTGCGTTGATGGTGATTTTCGTCTTGTCCCTAGCGACGACAACGTGATTGCCTAGGTTATTCGTTTTGCCCTCAACTTTGACGCGCTCCTTCAGATATTTCTCGAAGTTGCCGACGTCGAGGATGCTGTCCTCAGCGGGGTGTGTGCAGTCGATCAAGAACTTCAGGTTGATCTTACGCTTGATGCCTTTGCCGCGGATTTTACCACCTTTGACTCCCTTCTTACCAGTCTTCTGGTGGAGCTGGGCTTTTTTAGCCACGGGTTTCTTAGTAACTGCCATCTCGGCAACCTGGAAAGTGCGTAGATAATTTATAATACACTACAACACTGTAATTCTTGTATTTTTATGAGATTTTATCGAATAACCTACCAAACACGTGTAGAGCAGTTACCGTAAAAACTGCAAAATGGCCGACATATACGTCAATTTTTGGTGAAGTTGGCACATCTGAATGTATTGTTGCCATGTTAAAAAATCTAATTGAAATAATAAAATGCTGAAGAACGCCAACCTCTATCAGCATTACGCAGGAATCAGGAGGAATCACATTTTTAATATGGGGTATGTTGCGATTTAGTAGATCACATCAAACTTGAAACTGGTGAGGCTAAAAAAGCAAGGAGCATTGGCGTTACTACTAGGGTGTAAAATAGTGCAACACACTAGTGACAAGCCTGACCTAGGCTTAAACCCCTTCTACACAGTCGGAATAACCCCCCGACCAAGGTGCCCTTGGTGGTGCAAGCGCATACCGCCCAATGTTGTTGGAAAGCCAACTCAATTTGGTTGGCCAACCACCGTCTATACGATCAATTTTTACCACAACACAACCAAGGTCATGATGAGCTTGATTGAGTTGGGCCATGGAGGAGATTCTAGTCTATCAAAATATCAGAAAGTAGTAAAAGGCCCTTGCCTTTTACTACTTTCTGATATTTTGAAAGGCTATGAGATGGCCATCTCTTACTGTTATGTTCTAGATTTGGCAATTTTGTTTGTTGTAACTAGTTATTTCATTGACTCATGGTAGTAAAATTAACAAAAAATGAGAGAACATTACTTTAATTTGTTGGTATTCTTTACGATTGAGGCTAGAAGTTTTAGTTATTTTCGGCAATCGAAAGCCCTCAAGCTTCTGAAGGCCAAACAAATGACATTCCTGCTGTAGAACTTTATTAATACGTTAGTATTAGCCCGCATTGCGATTTTATTCGCGCGAATTTTATTTGTGTGGATTTTATTCGCGCGAATCTTTGTCCGCGTACTGAATTTAACTAACACGCACAGCGGATAAAATTCCGCGCGATATTTGACTCCTACCTGTTCATAGAGTTTAAAATATTATAATTAGGGTTTTATTACGACTTAATTTTTTTCTACAACATAGAACACCATCAAAAATTTCAAAGAACATGGTCAAATTTTAGACGTGAGTATCTAGTCGTCCAGTCAACCAAGGGTGACGAAGAGTTATAATGTTAGGTTACTTTAAGACGGAAGCACATTTAAGTCGGAACCAAACATACGTGTCGTGGCGTGGCGTGGCGCGGTATCCACTAATCAAACGACTCTGTGCCAACCTACGTCATAAGGCAACGAGTTTTTTAACCAATCAACTTCGTCGGAAGGCGCCACGACGGGCCACGCCACGTAAGTGTGGTTCCTTCCTTACGTGTCGTGGCGTGGCGCGGTATCCACCAATCAAACGACTCTGTTCCAACCTATGTCATAAAGCAACGAGTGTTGTAGCCAATCAACTATGTCAGAAGGCGCCATGACACGCCACGCCAGGTAAGTGTGGTTCCGCCTTTAGACCCTGCAGATAGAAATAGGAGACCCGCGGGGGGATCCGTCGACTTTGTACTTACCTATTTTATAATAAAATCAATGTCAACATGAAAATAATTAAAAAATATTTTTTAAAATTTAAAAATAATCTCTTTATGTTTTCTTTTTTTTTTAATACATTAAGTGGGCATTAGGCAATGGCAATTATTGAGAAAGCCCGGTCAATTTAATTATTTCTATAGTTTTTAGCATATTGCCAACCCATATAGGCATATAATTTAATGGGGGGCCTGGGCTTAGTTTAGACTCCAGATCTCCCACAAATTACACACTTTGCCAATATTTCTGTGTCTGACTGTAATTTATACTCTATAAATCTACTCAATAATCTATACGTTGATATGTAATTTGTGGAGATAAATAAGGTTTAATAATATTATTTATTAAATGGCATTTTTCGAATTGTCAGGGCATTAGGAATATCACCTGGTCCTTAACATTTTTTTATGAAATTGCCCCACACACTGTGCCGTTGTTGTTGAATTAGGTATTTTACCTATGTTTGCAATATTTGTAAGTATGTGAGAACCATGTTCCTATTTATCAAATTAATTCATTTACCTGTTAATGCTTTTAATTGTTTATACCTGTACGTAGTATAGTGTGTAGTGCTATTCTGGGTGCATCGTCCTCACACTCCTCACATTTATGAATTTATTAATGTATGTACTTAGAGTAAATGTTGTAAAACAGCATTTTTTTTTAAAAGAGGAAGGGAGTTTTGTGTGCGTTCTTCTCCATAACAAGCTACTTTCCGAATGCACGGTAGAATCAATTTTTATTACTTGTAAATTTTAATTTATTTGACGTTCACAAGTGCCGTTTATTGACCTAGTTGAATAAATATATTTGACATTGAATCGATCGATTATTGCATCGATGTTCTAGATGCGGAGACCGCGAAATTCAAATTTTAAAAAGGGATATTCAGTAAAAAATAATTCCACCTCATTGTCATTGCTTAGGATGCTCCTGCAATGTTGATCGATGGTAACACTGCATTTATACATTGTAATATTTACATAATAGTACGAGTTAAAGTTGTTTTACGGAATAAAGAAGCGAGACACAATGCAAATTGTACCTATCTATTGCAAGTTTATCAAAATCAAATATGCAATATATTATATAAATTTAAATTTAGTGAGTAATGTGCCAACATAATTTAGTTAACATTACCGTGCCTACATATATATATCTAAATTGCTTGCCCATTTTGTTTTTTGTTACCAAAATGCCAAATAAAATATCATCGTTTAGCACAATTCTATTCCCCTTCATTCGATCAAAATTCAAGATTTGTTCAGTGTTGCTTCATAGAAGTACATAGGACTTCGTCTGCTTTTCCGTGTTAGGTTAAATATTTGGGGTAAAGCCCGGTTTCCACTGCGAGCGGTGCGGATCCTTAAATGACTTATTTTACCTTGCAAGAATAAAACTGCTTGCATGTTGCCACTAACAAAGAGTCGAGCGGAAATGACTCAGCGGGCTAAAAAAGTAAAAATGAGCTCGCTTATTTCTAGAGTCCGAAGCAGAGTCATTAATGACTCCTTTTACTTAGTAATTGAAAATTACATACATTAATCCGATCCAAACAAATAAAAAGGTGTGAAATTAGTCGCTCGCTGTTGCTGCCCCGCGCTTTCCTCGCTCCTCACCCACGCATTCAGTATTTAGGCTTAAAACGCGAATTTTTTTGTACTATTTGAGCGCGATATTCTTTCCGCAATGCGTGTAGCTTCATACAATTCCATTATAGGTCACAGAATGGGCGAAAAATAAATCGCGCGAATAAAAATCGCAGTGCGTGCTAAGCGTTATTGTTGTGGCATCCAGGCCCCAGCAGTTGAGCTAGTGTTACATACACTTTGAGTTGAGCAGTGAGTAGACTTACGTGACCGACGTGTTTTTCGAAATGGAGCGTTTTTTACCAGTCAACCAAGAAGCTGTCCGACAACCCATATTTAGGGGACGGTATGGCATGACGACGATGTGGCGCGTCTTTTTCTGTAATCACTTGATTCTGTATCACTGGATATCGCGAATTAACAACACAACACGACCGCTAAACTCCATTTGTACTCGCTCTCTATGGAAATCGAGTAATCCAAGAAGTTTGGCGGGAATTATATCTCGATACCGGAACATGTGGTATATTCGCCTTTTTTTTTTTTTTTTAGGAAACGTTGCCCCACACTAGGAATTTCTTCCTGTATCGTGGGTGCGTTTACAAACATATAAACTCACGTACAAAACACCCAGAGCCGGAACAACTATCTGTAGGTCATACAAATATTTGTTCCGTGCGGGAATCGAACCCGCGACACGCAGCGCACCAGTCAAACGCTCAACCACTGCGCCAACCGTGCGCCCAATTTTTAGCCGGGGCACCGCCGCGCCGCGCGTGTAAAAATTTATTTATTTATTTATTTATAACAGCTTAAACTATCATTACAGGTTTTACCCTAATGCGACAGCTAAGAACTTAAAACTAATAACCTTAATTATATATGTACTTACAACTAAATTAGAAAAAAAAAAATATAAATAAAAACATTATTAAAATTTAAAAAAAAAAACATATCAAAACATATCAAAACACAATTACTAACAAAAACATAGTACAAAAATAAAGTTAAAATTAAGTATTATTTTGCTTGTAGCATAACATAAATAGTAATACCCTTGCGAATTCACTAAAACAACATGTAAACACATCAATCTTAGTTTGAAGTTCGTTGATGGTACGGATAGCTCTGGTAAGGGGTGCCTTGGCAAGCAGTTTAGTTCTGGCTGTAGGTACCAGCAGCAGCGGCGGGCTGCGCCGCCTCCACACGTAGCGGTCCGGCACACACAGACTCAAGCGCTGCAATACTCCCGGGTGACTTTCCACTCCACGAAGCACCCTCACCAAGTAGGCGACCAGCGTAAACTCCCGTCGGACATGCAGTTGATTATAGCCAACAAAATATAATTTCTTGTACAAATGGCGCGTGAACTTGTTCTGAACGCGCTCCAGCATTACAGAGTACTTAGCTTCATGTGGAGCCCATATGACCGCACTATGTTCCAGATGACTCCTGACTAGTGCATCATACAGGACCCTAACTGATGTGATGTTTGTGAAGCTTTGTGTCTGTCTCAGAACAAATCCTAAGTTTCTGTACGCCTTCTTACAGATCTGTTACATGCTCACGGAATGTCAGATCGGGAGTCATGAAAACACCCAAGTCTCGCACCTCCGTGACTCGTTGCAGTGGCGCCGCGTCCACCATGTACTCATAGAGCAGAGGTGCACGAGCACGGGTGAAACTCATCAACGAGCACTTGGATACGTTGAAGTACAGTTTGTTTTCATGGCTCCATTGTACTATCCGATCGATGTCTTCCTGTAGGCGCCGGCAATCAGACTCGGACCTAATCTCAAGCAGCAACTTGAGGTCATCAGCAAATAATAAACAAGCGCCATGTCTTACGACTTCCGGCAAATTGTTTATCATAATAATAAATTCTAGAGGCCCCAAGTTGGTGCCCTGACTTACACCCGACCAAGTGTAATATAAGTCGGATTCACATCCGTTGCAGTCCACATACTGCTGTCTGCCTTGCATGTAACTGGCGAAAAACCGCAATAGATGCTGGGTGCATCCGACCTCTGCTAGCTTCCGCAGTAAGATGTCATTGTCCACGGTGTCAAAAGCTTTTCTAAAGTCAAAATAAGCTGCGTCCACCTGCACCCCAGCATCTACCGCCGGCACCACGCGTCCCATGAAATCAAGGAGATTAGTAGCAGTGCTGCGCCCCGGCCGGAATCCGTGCTGCGCATCCGAAAACTGTCCGCGCACTTGCTCATGCATACAGCGCTGAATGGCAGACTCGAACACCTTTGCCGGCGTCGACAACACCGCCACCGGCCTATACCCACCGATGTCAGCTCCCGCCCTGCCTTTGGGTACTGGAAGGACTCGCGTAATCTTCCACCGAGCTTGGAACTTCGCAGAATGAAGACAGGCGTTAAATATATAAAGTAACGGCTCCGCGAGTACCCTACCACAATCTTTAAAAAGAAACGCTGGTATACCATCCGGGCCCGCAGATCGCTTAGGCTTGAGGCGGTCGAGTGCACTTCTAACGTCCCTTAGACTAAGGTTATTAATTTGTACGCATGAACTACCACTGTTTCCCGCTTCCGCTGCTGCCGCTTCTGAGTCTAGTCGCGGCGCCGTACTACTATAAACCGACTCAAAATAAGTCGCGAACTGCTCCGCACACTCCTCGTCTGACAGATACTGACCGTCCTTTATAATGCCCTGTCTACTCGTACTTTTCTGCGATCGTATGTACTGCCAAAATGACTTAGGGTCTTTCGCGAACTGACATTGAATCTTATTTTGATGCTCTTTGCGTGCAATTTCTATTGTTTTTTTAATATCTGATCTATATTTCGAATATTCGGCGTAATCACTATTAAATTTCGTTGTTTTATATGTTTTATGTAGCTTTGCTTTAATTTTTAAGTTTTTTATTATATCGCTCGTGTACCATTTGGGGTAAATATATCGCTGTTTGACAGTAAATGTTTTCCTAGGAACACTTGCATCTAAAATATTTTAAGGCTTAAAGAATAATTTCTAATTGTTACCCTCTTACTAATAAACGCGGAATAAAGTTATACCAGGTATAACTAAGGTATACCCATACATTTTCATAGGTTTATACCTGGTATAACTTTATTCTGCGTTTATTTGTAAGAGGGTTAGTCTTTAATTTGACATCTTGCAGAGCGCCGAGGGTTCTTCTCATGATTTTATTTGCCGATAACGGAACAACAGTCACATAGCAGATTGATATTTCTAACACAGTCTGCCAGATTTTTATAAGGTCCTACTTGTATGAATATTTTATTACTCTTCTCTAGGCATACAAATACAATTTAATGTGCACTCTTGCATTATGCTCTCCACCCAAGAAGCAAGCTTAAATAAACAGTAGACAAAGACAAACGAAAAGAAATCGTAAGGTACCTATACGTAAGAATAAATATTTAGATCTTGGACCAAAGCATCGGATTCGGTAACTGTTTGCCATACCTACTGCGGAATTGCTCATATTTAAAGTATATCAATTATGAATTTATGGCTGAAATCACAGACATAAATCTAACTAGATGACGCGATTGTATGTACCTACTTCGCGTGCCAAAAAACGGAGTAAAGTTGCGATCAATGATTGTAATCTGAGCTTTACATTTAGCATTTATCGGCACCGGAAGTCCACCGGAATCTAGAAAATGCCTTTTTATGCCATATTGAGCTGTAAAGAATGTATAGAAAAATTGGCCGAGGCACTGGAAATGATTTCTTTCATTGGTAAGTAAATTTGTTTTTAAATTGTGTGTGACAAAGTGCCAAGCTTGGTTTTCATACAGATGGAGGGACTTTCGTTATCTAGGTAGATTTATGTCTGTGGCTGAAATCAAGAAGGAAACCTAATTTCCCATTACCCAACATCGTGGGACACCGGCTACCTATAATCTAAGTGACAATCTTCTATTGTAGATTGTACCTACCTACATAGTTACAGCTTTGTTCATAAGGGTAGGCAGGAACTGCAGAACCTTTATTAAAGTATATTTTAACTGTATTAAAAAACCGGCCAAGTGCGAGTCGGACTCGCGCGCGAAGGGTTCCGTACCATTATCGCAAAAAACGGCAAAATTAACACGTTTGTTGTATGGGCGCCCCACTTAAATATTTATTTTATTCTGTTTTTAGTATTTGTTGTTATAGCGGCAAGGCAACAGAAATACATAATCTGTGAAAATTTCAACTGTCTAGCTATCATGGTTCATGAGATACAGCCTGGATGACAGACAGACGGACAGTGGAGTCTTATTAATAGGGTCCCGTTTTTACCCTTTGGGTACGGAATCCTAAAAAGGAGATAAGTAAATAATCATTGTTAAGTCATTGATGATTTGATACACAGGTAATTTAGTAATTAACTTAGTAGATAAGAAAAAGGGGCAAAATATACAGGATGAGTTTTCAAGTGGGCGTGGATGATTTTGATGAAAACTAAAAAAAAAAAAAAATCAAGTCCAAAACTGATCAAGACCAACCTTGTTTCACCTCAGAAGCCATTGTAGTAGAATCAAACGATGATGAATTAATTAAATCCCTTTATTTTATAAACTAAAAATGCATCATTGGATTTTTGTAAATCAAATTTTTTAACCAGGAATCGAACCTGGTACCTATTGGAAAAAAATAAACACCTGCTGTAGATTTTTTTTTTTCGAAAAGCGTGTGGATCTTAATGTCAATTGTTATAATATTTTATTGACAGATATTGGTAAAAGTAGAGTCATTTTAACAATATCTTAAAAAGCTCCCACGCTTTTTAGGGTTCCGTACCCAAAGGGTAAAAAAGGGGCCCTATTACTAAGACAACGCGGTCCGTCTGTCTGTCACCAGGCTGTATTTCGTGAACCGTGATAGCTAGACAGTTGAAATTTTCACAGCTGATATATTTCTGTTGCTGCTATAACAACAAATACTAAAAATAGGAATAAAATAAATATTTAAGTGGGGCTCCCAAACAACAAACGTGATTTTTTTGCCGTTTTTGTGATAATGGTACGGTACCCTTCGTGCGCGAGTCCGACTCGCAATTGTCCGATTTTATATATTTTTTACAATATTTTTTTTCTTGTTCACACTATTAATAATTTATTTTTTTGAAAAATATGTAGAAATTGAATGTATTTTTATTAGTTGATATTTCTTTTTAAATAACGAGTAGATAGCTCCTATAAACAGCACGAAAAACGGCTAGAGCGGCGTTTTGATCGGGGTACCGCCTTAATAGGAAGACACTCAATAACGTAGGAAATAAAGTATTTATTTAAAATGAGCCCTTGCCGTAAGTCATTACTTGACAGAATTCAATCCTTATTTGCGACACTATCGAGTGGTGTAATAATACAGCAGTAATAAGTGTTTCATTTTTAAATCAACTGTTTCGATTAATGGCTGGGAATATTGATTTTTCATAAATCCAATGATGCAGATTTGGTTTTCATTAAAATCGGCCTCGTGACTCCTTTTAGTGTTTTTCGCTACATTCTTCATAGTTTTGGATTAGGCCATCCACGGCCACTTAAAAAACTCACCCTGTATGACTCAACCGGTCTTGTGCAAAGGGGAGCGGAGCGGTTATACGCGTAAGACTATTGCCTTCGCTTCACCTCGGTGATATTATTTCCCATGAATGAACAACGCCAGTCGTCGACCGAGGTCACGGCAATTTTTTACCTACCTGTAGTGATGTAATGCTTCACATTTTCATACGAGTCACATTCGCACCTTCGTAAGACGCGCAACCTTTCTTTGTTATTGTCTTATTTTGTTCGAATAATTTGAATATTCAAAGTTTGTTTATAATGGCTTTGTGGAATATCCGGCGGGAGTTTTCAAACCGTAAGAAAGTCGAGCATGCGCATTACGTTATCACGGCATCGTGAACTTCGTGACTTCTCGTACCAATACGCAAGCAGCCAAGCAATTAAGGCCCACAAACGCAGTTTATTTACGCCGAGCACGGAAGCTGGCGGCTCGTGCCTCAGAGAATAAACCTATTTTTGTAGTTAACCTCACTTCTTCGTGTTACTCACAAGTGAATCATAATTTGGTTAAAAGTTTGGTGTTTAAATATGATATGCCTGTGACTATCGAAAGCTCTTTTTGAGTTTCGACAATGTTCAGTACCGAATGTGTTTGTGTTCATAATGTGATCGGTTTGGTTGAATATTGGATCGATATTTGAAACAAAACAACAGAGGTGTTTCACAAATGACATTAAAATGGATTCATGTTTTGTTGCCTGCGGCTGTGGTACGGGTGGATTTACAAGATCTGAATTGGATCATTTCACGGACAGAATCGAAAATTGTCTCAACGATGAGCGAGGTAGAAACCTGTTCAGGAATTTTATGCACACCTCAAAAATGCATGATGGACGTCGAGCGCTAGGTGTTTGGGAGCACACTGAAAGGTTGCTCAATTATAAAGAGAACGCTGAAAGTGGATCACAAACACACAGAAATTACGTGGATGACGTATACCTTTTGTTAGAAAAGGCTCAATCAATAGAAGAAATAGATTTCACTACACTAGAGAGGCTCTCCAATGCAATAACAGCGGATAGTAAGGAAGGAATTGATGAAGCATTGCAGTTGTTAAAAGTAGAGGTAACAAAAGCACTTAGAAGGGAATTCATTAAATTTAGGTACAATTTTGTACCGACGTCAGAATAATCACCGCTTAAAAACAAGCAGTGCATTGTGTATGTTTTACTTTCGATAATTAAAAACTGTATTGTAACTTGTATTCTTGCTGGCACTGCTTGCTAACAAAGTTCAATGTCAAGACCATTAGAACAAAATATTGATTATTGAATCAATCAAGCGGAATGGTGACCGCGGCACGATAAGATTTGAAGAAATACCGGGCAGCGCCGGGTACTATGTAAATTTTAAAGTTCGCGCCGGTTTTAATGTACAAATTCAGAAGCACGATTTAGCTAGAGACAAAATGTCCGGTGTGTGTTCCATTTTCTAGACGTGTTTAGTTTATAACTTGTAACACATTATCATTAATTATAGGTACAATGTATGTGGATATTTTGTTATTTCTGATATTGTTTTCCGTCCTTATTTTCGTTAGGTATGCGATGTTTTGTTTCGAGACCATTATAAATTGTACCTTGTTTTAATTAAGATAGTGTAAAGCTTTTCGATAAGAATTTGTAAGGCAAATATATTATTTATTGTGATCGTTGTTGTTTTCTGGTTAATTATCGCGGCCCAACATTTACCTATAAATTTTATATTCATTATCATTGGAGTCACACATTATTACATACTAGCAGTGCCCGCGGCTTCGCTCCCGTGGACCACCCCCAAAGGACCCGTTTTTGTGATAAAAAAATAGCCTATGTCACTCAGGAATAATGTAGCTTTCTTTTGGTGAAAGAATTTTTTAAATCGGTCCAGTAGTTTCGGAGCCTATTCGGTACAAATAAACAAACTAACAAAAAATATTTCCTCTTTATAATATTGGTATAGATTATTTATAACAGATAACTTACATAAATAAAAGATAAGTCTTTAGTGTGTAGGCAGTACCTATTCATAATGATAAAATATAAATGGATTGTTATTGGTGACTTTAATGAGACATTTATGTTGTTATCAGGGGATTTTGGATAAGTACAATGCAATTTTCTGTTCAAGATACTTCGCCTAGATATTAAAATACATTTAGTCTTATCTGTGTTATCATTTTCAATTGTACTTTTGCAATAAAGACGTAGGTATATCTCTACGTACTTTTTAATTAAGTCTAGATGGCAAGGGTGTTTCGACTGACTGTACCTAAATAGCAGAATTTATGTAAAAAATATAATATATTAAGAATAAAAATAAATCAATTTCATCGGTCATTTAAATCATTTAATAAAATTGCACAATATTGTACATTACATTTAAAACTGCAATAAGGTTGCTTGTTACTGCAAAGTTCATGACTAAAATTTACGTAGAATATCCAACTTTCCATAGGCAGCTGCCTTTTATTCAAATATTTATTCAATTATGGTGACCACAGTTGTCAAGTACTAAATTAGTACATTATTAGATTCAATGCATCATTCATAAGATAGAAGAAAAAAAATATTTACAATTTTATAATTGGAAAGTTCTAAATATGTAAGCATTTAAAACAATTTAGTAATTCTGAATTCTTAAAAAAATATTATACAATTCAATGAATACATAAATGGACAACTTAAAACTAAAGCGTAACTTATAATAAATTTAATATTCTCGAGATATATTCCATTGATATAATCTTATCAAGTTATCACAATTATCAAAGAGTCCATGTCTCATTGTTTAATCGTGTTGTGTACGTTAAGATTAATAAAAATTACTTATAAATACTTTATCACTGCACTTCTATTTCAGTATGTTACTAAACTGTTGATTATATCTAGGTTTTCTTCCACGAGTAGTACATTTCCAGAGGCTTGTTTATCTGAAAAATAAATAAACACTGTTTATATTTATAGTAATAAATTCTTGTTACATAAACAATTACATTACAATGGAGTATTATAGGTTTATCTGAAGTCCGAAGAGAGGGCGAGGACTCGATTATCCTCAAATCCGGTATCCTGATCTATTTCCGAGAGGATGACCGGCAGTCCCAGGGTGGTGTCGGGAACAACGTGGTAAAAATCGAGAGTGTGTCGACCAGGGTGGCGTACCTTATACTCAGAATATCCTCAACCTCGGCAAACCACGACGACGAGGTAGATACCATGTATGAGGATATCTCTAGAGCCATGCATGGTTTCAAAAATCACTACATCGTTGTCATGTGGGACTTCAAAACGAAACTGGCCAAACGAGACGAGGAAGAGTTGCATGTGGGGCAATTTGGAGTTGGACGTCGGAACCACTGGGGTCAACTACTGCCTACTGGCCAGTTTTATGGAGAAGGCGGGCCTCTGTATGATAAACTCCTTCTTCAGAAAGCGTAAGCACAGAAAATAGCACAGCCCCGATGGTACAACTAAAAGAGATCGACTTCATCATGTCAACCAAGAAGCAAATGTTAAATGATGTCTCTGTGAAAACCGGCAGGATTAAAACGATAGCGATTTAGCGCAATAATTGCTCTTTAATACAGTTTTAGAGTTTTTCTTTTAAATAAATGCATTTGACAAACAGCGAGCGATTAGCAAACGATTGTGTAGGACCTACCATACCTACGCTGTAGGTAATTCTAACTTTTATGACATAAAGCGTTCGATCGCGCGATTATTGCTATTCTTACGTAATAAGCCTGCCGGAGCGATCACCGCATGGAAAGAGACAAATTGAACATTAATATCAAGCTTGAAAGGTCTCGACTGATGAAGTCAACGCTCCATCCAGAACAGATCTAGATACACAACCCAGAGAGCTTACAGCTCGAACTCCAGAATCGTTACGAGTGCCTAGGAGCTCCGTGGACAAATACAGCAATGGGTTCGTGGAAGCTGTAAATACGGTCGGGTCTAAGTTTTTCAAGACCCGCGTACAGAACGAAACAAAAAGCACTCTGATTCAACTCTCAAGCTCATGAAGGAGATGCGTGAGATAATCCTGCAGTCTTCTTGAAATACCGTCAGCTAAATTGACGGATCTAAAAGTCCTTGAAAAGCAACCTCCGCCGTTTTAACACCGAAAGTATTAAAGACGCGATTGAGCGAAAAAAGGGCTCCAAGGTATTTGCAAGAGATATGACTATTGGGCAGAGCCAGCTCTAGAAACTGAAGATGTCAGGATCATATCCGCCAAACCGGAGCTTCTGAGGAAGATCGAGAAATTCTATGGGCAGTTGTATACGTCAACAATGAAACCCGTCGCGGATCTAGCAAACGCCCCTAGAGCTAGATTGACCCGACACTATACCGAAGACATTCCGAATATCAGCTTTAACGAGATTAGGATGGCTCTTAAACAGCTTAAGAACAACAAGGCACTGGGTGATGACGGAATTATGGCCGAGCTCCGGAAGGCGGGTGGAAAACCAGTACTTAGGGCCCTTCAGAAGCTGTTTGATTCCGTCATACTCGAGGGGAAAATGCCACAGGCTTGGTGCAGGGGTGTGGTGGTACTCTTCTTCAAGAAGGATGACAATGCCCTGCTGAAGAACTATAGGCATATCTCACTTCTTAGCCATGTCTACAAGCTGTTTTCAAGAGTCATCACGAATCGTCTCGCGCGCAGGTTTGACGATTTCCAGCCTTCCGAACAAGCCGGATTCCGTAAAGGCTTCAACGCCGTAGACCACATACATACGCTGCGGTAGATTATACAGATAACGAAGAGTACAACCTGCCTCTCTGCCTAGCGTTTGTGGACTATAAGGAAGCCTTCGATTCGATCGAGACTTGGGCTGTACTGCTGTCTCTCCAACGGTGCCAAATCGACTGTACATCGAAGTGATGAAGTGTTTGAACAAAAACGCCACCATGTCATGTCAGTTTGACTTCAGGTCAGACCTCGGAACCTATACTTCTGCATCGAGGTGTGAGACAGGGAGACGTCATATATCCGAAACTGTTTACCGCTGCACTGGAGGATGTCTCCAGGGTTCTGGACAGGGCTAGGCATCAATATCAATGGCGAGTACATAACTTCATCTTAAATCTTCGGTGGTTTGTCGACGATATAGTGGTCATGGATGAAACCATAGATGATCTCAGTGCAATGCTCGATGACCTCAGTAGAGCTTCCGAAAGAGGACTTTGGACAAAAGCAAGGTGTTCGGGTCAATCACCGAACAATAATAGACATGTCAGCGTAATTGCGACACCGCGCTCTATGCCTTGAATATTTTATGTATTACCTAAGTAAAACAGTCAGTACGTTCTCGGATAGCATATCGGGCGCGACTCAATCTCATCTCATTCACCTCATTAGTCTTAATCGTTATCCCATTTGAGTTACTGAAATATATCTATCTTTATTCCTAGTCTAATCTTTATAGTTAGTTTAATCTTTATCTCACCCCAACCCCGAACATTGGTCCTTCGAGCCATCGGAGCGGGCTCATTACGCGTGCATCTACTTACTGTGCTGTGTGAGTGTCTCGCTTGGAACTTATTACCAGACCCTGGCAAACAGAACTGAGCGGATTTACTTTCCGAAAAGTTCATCACCTTGCTGATCCTGATTGAACCTGGTTTTTACGAAAGCATCGCGTCATCTCATCGCGCTATTACGCCAGGTTGGTTCTTGCAGCCATCGCAAGAACATTTGATCTCCAAAGAAGCCTTCAGTACAAGTAAGGTCTCTTTTATATCTTTAAAATGTCGGCAATGGATGACATTTTAGCAACCCAACAACAACTAATCGAAGCCGTAGATAAGCTCATCATCAATTTCAAGAAGGATGGTGCAGAGCGCAAGACCTCAGACTACTTACGTCGTCGATTAGCTGTCTTGGAACAACACTTTACAGAGTTCCACAATAACCATATGACTTTGATATCTTTCGGTGATCAATCTCATACATATTTCAGTACCAATCAATACGATCAAATGAAGGAGAAATATAACAACATTAAAACTACAAATATACAAAGCTATAACCCTCTCGCAAATAGCGCGTAAACCCCGGCGTTGAAACCTCCTTCGGTTTAAAAGCAGCGTGGGATGCGGGGTTTGAGGTTTGCGATTCCGCAGTAGGTTCAAACCTCAAACCCCGCATCCCACGCTGCTTTTAAAACCCATGCTCTTGAAGAGAGTAAAGCCGAAAGTCTCTTCAAAACGCAAGCTACCAATTTTAAGGCTTTCTTGAGAACATCTTCCAATATCAACCTTGATCTCGTCACGGAAAAATGGGAGTTTGAAGACATTCTGAAGACGATACAATCCCGTTGGGCAGCTAATGACTCGCTTCATTGGGAGCTGGACAACGAGTATGGCGGATCAAACCCCAAATACGAAGAGCAATTCACTCATTATGAGGACTATTATAATAAAATCAAGAAAGACATCAATAAGAAAATGTGGTATGTTGCGCATATTGAAAAATCTACTCCTAAAATGGAGATAGTCACCTTTGATGGAAACTACAATAAGTGGCTTTCGTTCAAAGATCTATTTACCGAAGCAGTGCAGAACAACCCCTCTTTGTCGAATGCACAAAAGATGCAGTTTCTAAAGAGCAAGATCAAAGATGAGTCCGAAAATCTGGTGGTGGGTCCGAAAATGGAGAAATATCACGGCTGCAAAAAATGAACCACTAAATAAGAAAAGTCAGATTCTTAATCTCTATCCCATACTGGATAGTAATCAAATGCTCCGTGTCTGTGGCAGACTTAAACATTCGAATCTTGATCCAGAAATGAAGCATCCCATCATAATCCCGAATCAATCGAAACTGCCAATCTAATCATAGATGAAACACACGATCTTGTATTTCATGGTGGAGTAAAAATGACTACTGGATTTATAAGACACAAATACTGGATTCTTTGACGAAACAGAGTCACAAAGAAACGATTAAGAATGTGTGTCAAATGTAAAATAAATAATCCAATACCACAACATCAAATCATGGGAGACCTACCTCCAGCACGAATGATTCCTAACAGACCTTTTTACCACACAGGAATTGATTATACCGGACACATCTGTGCTAGGCAACTGGGCTTATCCCAGTTGTATATGACCCTTTGTGCCGATTGGCCTTGTTTGTTCTGTCTCCTGCTTGATATGGAGGGAAGTGGAAATTTACATTTTTCCTACTCCTCCGTTATTTTTCTGATTAATTTCGTTGCGGGATCCAAGACAGTTAAATTCATTCTCCGGGACTTCGTCGAGCTTCATTGCCTCGGCGCTTTTCTGGTGGTCGCCACTATTGATTCTGGCTTTCAGGAGTTGCAGTGGTTTGGGAATAGTGCGGTGGGATTGTCCCAAAAAAAAAACAAAGGTCGTGGCATAAAAACCAGTAAAGGATATGTCGCAGTTTTTGTTTGTATGGTAACTAAAGCCATACATTTAGAAATCGTCTCAGATCTCACAGCGTCAGCATTCATTGCCGCGCTTCGACGAATGTCGGCTAGAAGAGGAGTTCCTGGGCACATCTATAGTGATCAGGAAACCAACTTCATAGGAACCAACAAAATTTTACAACAAGAGCTCGCCGAAATCTCCTACATCTTGTCGGACCAAGAAGTAACCTCAACAATCGCTGAAATGATGAGTGGCACTTTAACGCTCCATCGTGGCCATCTGCTGGCGGACTCTGGGAAGCTGCAGTGAAGAGCCTAAAACATCATCTCAAGCGGGTCGTGGAAGAGTTAACTTACGAGAAATATATATTACTCTACTATCCCAACTCGAAGCTTGTTTGAACTCCAGACTACTGTGCCCTCTGACAGAAGACCCTGAGGATTTGGACTTTTTGACCCCGGCTCACGTCTTAGCAAGTGGCCCCAACTTAACGATATACGAAACAGAACATGATCTCAGAACACGGTGGCACTTGACGCAAAAAAACTATCAAGATATATGGGATAAGTGGAAGATAGACTACCTCTCGCAGCTTTCTACGAGAGCCAAATAAATGGCGACAGCAACAAAAGAATCTCAATCTTAACGACATCGTTATTATAAAGGACGACAACCTTCCACCAGGAAAATGGAGTCTAGGTCGCGCAGAAGCGCTGCATCCAGGAAGTGACGGACAAATAAGGGTCGTCACACTTAAAACCAAAAACGGGCTCTTAAGACGCCCAGTTGTAAATCTGTCCTTACTGCCAACAAATAAAAATGATCAAGATCCAAATACCCCAAAGGTTGATAAGAAACTGCCAGTGGCGAAGAAGAAACGTCCTATCTCATTTACAGCAATGGTTTTATCTTTGACATTATTTATGCCGTCACTAATAAACACCACTCAAGCATCCTACAACTTCACCCTGCTGACGAGCAATAGTGTCTATTTCGACAAAATATCTAATATGCATCTAATTAGAGATGATTGGCATTTAATAGTCTATAATGACACAAATCCATATCAAGAAGGAATGGCGGTATTAACAAAGTATATCAAGTGTCTTGAAACCTTATGCTCTACGATAAGAACACACACACCTTGCGACGGCGTCATGTTACAACTCGAGCACGAGTTCGAAGAAATGAAACACTATGATAATATTGTCATGCTAAATGACTCGTTATTGACTAATAAGAAACGTCGGCGACGCGGCTTGCTAGACGGAGTAGGCTACGTTGCAAATAGTATATTCGGAGTGTTGGACCAACGATTTGCAGAAAAATATGAGAAGGACCTTTTAAAGCATAATGAAAACCATTTATACAACTTCTGGAAAAACCAAACGACGGTCGTAGAAGCTGAGAGATGAGACGTACTAGGCAAAATGTGTACTGAGTCTTTATAAGTACGCGTCCGCTTAAATACTTATTCCAAAAACTAGGTCCACGAGTATTTAGGCGTCTCTAGTTTATTGACGCTTCCATAGCTAGTGAGTCTTCGTAGTATCGAGATCGAGTAGTCGCTAGTCGGAGTACCTAATGTAATGGAGTATTTTCGGTTTATGGATTATTAACGTATATGATTATTAACTAAGCGTTGGTATACTTATCTTTTCTTCATTTTAAAATTGTAAACGCTTCTGTACATTAACTATTGACTGGGAATGGTGGAGAGAGTGAAACACGTTGTTTTCTTGGCTCGACTAAATTATTTATCTAAAACTCTAAACAAGTAACACATCAAAGTTACTTAAATATACATAACTTATTAATCTACGATATCCTGCACTAAAATGCTTTAATAAAATCGTATTGAAAACATTATTTCATACTTTACAGGCTAAGGACTGTCAGCTGATTTCATAAACATGATATTAATAGAAAAATAGCTTTTTTTGGTGATTTAAAAAACAAACACTGCAAAACATTTTCAACTCTGCCTACCAAAGTATCTGTGATTCTATTGGTATAGACATTAGGTTTAGAAACGCGAAACAAATAAATCGACTTGCAAACTTCGAGTGCCGAACCGAACGTCTCCGGATGTCACCGAAAACACTAAGACTAGACGCGAGTATGGTAGTACGTGACTACGTCTCAAACGCCATACGCTTAAATACTCGAGACGCGTTTATGTGGTGCGCATGGAATAAGTCTTTACAAGTCCGATCAAAAACCTATTCCAGTATATACGTCTCACCTCTAAGCTGAATATAATCTCATGAAAAGGATGAAGAATACTATAAACAAACATCACAATATTAAATCAAAGGCTTAATTCTCTCCAAGATTCTTATATAAATCTCGCTCAGCAAGTGCAAAACATAACTATCGTCACAAGACTTTATAACCTCGGCTTTCACTGCCAACAACTTGCTGTATACCCTTCGACGAATCCAGGACTCAATTCTAGACACAGTAACTGATATTTATAGTGAAAAATTAGATTTTCACTTGATATCTCCGAAACAACTCAGATCAGAGCTAAGCATAATACCAGCACAAATATCCGGAGACTTGGTAGTTCCTGTCGACATCTTTAATCTTAAAGATCTGTACAGCTTGCTCAAAGTAAGAGCAAAATACTCTGACAAATACCTATACCGGTTCCAAGCATTGTGACTATTCTGTGTCATATCAGAAAGCCTATTCACCACATGAAAGATGACCATAGCCTTTGCGAGACGATCCCAGGCACAAGAACTTGTAAAACTAAAACTACCTCGTGCAAGAATGACTGGAGAGAGTTAACATCAGAAAACAAGTATTATTATTTATGTTGCAATTAATGTAACGTCAAACTTCTGTGTGAAAATCATATTGAGGCAGTAAGGTTATCAGCTGCTGGTTTGTTGCGTGTTGGGGAAGGCTGTTTAGTAAATACAGAAAATTTTATGGTGTACTCAAACAAAAGATTGTCTAGTAGAATTAGCACGACGAATAAGAACGCCTGAGGTTATCTCGTCTGAAATATCACCAATTAATCACATAATAAATATCACTATGCCAGAAATCTCATATGAGCTTAATCCCAATAACTCAGATAACCTCAGGCAATTTGAAGTCATTAAGAGAAGTCTTGAGATCATGAAGCAGAGTGAACCTTTTAGCACTAATATCTCCTACCACGACATCCACCAGTTTACCGCTATATATCTCATTATATTGGGCATCGTGTTATTGGTGGCAGCTGACTATTTCAAACGTTGGCGTCAAAAGCAACGTAAAGGAAATCGTTCCACTTCTGCAGCAGAGCGGTCTACAGCCTCTGCGGCGATTGCGTTGCCATCTCCACACACCGTTGCTGGTAGTGTTGTGATTGAGTGTAGTGAATTTAGGGAAAATGGGCAATCTAGTAGTAAACCAGTGAAAAGTGATCCTAAGCGACTAGCGCTATCTAGTGAGTGCTTGCAAAAAAAGGAAGATGTGTTCTCTCTTCCTGATTTACACTGTAGCGACTCTGTTTAATTTGTAATGTTACCTTAATCTCACATTACTAACATAACTAACCCTACATAATCTTAGTATTAGTTGAATATTGTTTTCACCTTGTTAATATTAATTTCATTACCCATTTAACTATAGCTACTTACTATAATCTCATCTTTTTCTCCCTCGGGAGCATGTTCGGGTCAATCATCACCGAGCAATAATAGACATGTCAGCGTAATTGCGACACCGCGCTCTATGCCTTGAATATTTTATGTATTACCTAAGTAAAACAGTCAGTACGTTCTCGGATAGCATATCGGGCGCGACTCAATCTCATCTCATTCACCTCATTAGTCTTAATCGATATCCCATTTGAGTTACTGAAATATATCTATCTTTATACCCTCTTACTAATAAACGCGTAATAAAGTTATACCAGGTGTAACTAAGGTATACCCATACATTTTCATAGGTTTATACCTGGTATAACTTTATTCTGCGTTTATTTGTAAGAGGGATAATCTTTAATCCTAGTTTATCTTTATCTCACCGAACTACTGATATCGAATGCCCATGTTACACCCACTTATCAAGATCGGACTCTACAATCGAAGTTGTGGACGACTATGTCTACCTGAGACAAACAATCCAGTTGGGTAGGGCCAACTTATGGTTCTGAGACGTGGTTGCTCACAAAGGACCTCATCAGAAAGCTTACAGTCACTTAAACGACAATGGAGAGGGCTATGCTGGGAGATTCTGTGCGGGATCGAATCAGAAATGTGATCCGCAAGCGGACCAAGTTTACAAACATAGCCGTAAGAATTGCCAAACTTAAGTGGCAGTGGGCAGGGCACATTGATCGCAGAACGGATGGCCGAAGAGGCAGAACAGTTCTGGAGAGGCAACCGTGAACAAGACGTTGCGTTGGAAGGCCTCCCATTAGGTGGACCGATGACCTGGTGAAGATTTAGGGAATCCGCTGGATGCGAGACGCACGGGACCGGTCAATGGGCAACGCTTGGGGAGGCTTATGTCCAGCAGTAGACATCTGTTGGCTGATATGATGATGAGATAAATAATGTATTAATAAGGGATAGTGGCTGCACTCAAAATTGGGTTCACTGCATTCCAACATGCATGAATATTAAACATCTAGTTGGGATTATATTTGGTTAATATAAATACAGTTCATGCATACAATGCTTCCTGAGATTGGTTCTGATATAACATCACACACTAGCATACAGAAAACTCATCCCATACAACCAACAAAGGTTGGACTAAACCGACTATTTTACTAAGAGTACATCGAACGCGGTCGGTGCTATGCCAAGCGATAGATGGTGTTAGCAGTTACTTGCAGGTAAAAGGGTTTACTCGCTTCGTGATTATTTATTTCTTTAAAAACATTGAAAATTTGTTATATAGTATTTTTTGCACGTTTTTACAGTTTCATTGTACCAAAATGTGTTTCAATACAAATTTAAATAATCGAGTAGAATGCCTCAGCAATTTAAAACCATCCATCCATTCCATCTATTGGAATGCATTTTAAATTATCCATTCAAATAATCTTTTAAAATGTGCATTAAGAAACCAATATTCCATAATTTTCATGACAAGAAAATACAATTTTTATGATCAATTCTGAACCTTAATTTTACACAAAATTTAAAAACAAATCAAAATATCGTGCCATCTAGTGACCACCACCAAAATTTTTTTTCCGAGCTTTGGGACCCCGTGCTTAAGTGGTAGGTAGAGGTGTATTGTACATGCAAAACAGTTGTGGATTAATTCTTATGTAAAAGGATTCTAGCCCGTTACCAGCAACCAGCACATACACAGACTGCAAGCTTCTATTTAGAATGCCCAGCATATTCCCAAGCCCAACTAAGATATTTTCTTTTTCAGTCTAACCAGATGTAATGATGAATACCAGTTCTTTACATGAAGCAACTCTATCTAATCTACATGAACTAGTCAGTAGGTAACACACACACTGACTGCAAGTAACAACTGTCACAGATCTACAACTGACAGCCAGGAAAAACGCTTTTTGCGTGCTTGTCATGGAGGAGTTTTGGTATGTTCACGGACCAACCTCAAAATCCCAAGTTCAGCCCATTCCTTTGATCTTATTTAAATTAAGTAAGCCCTTCGTCACAGTCTTCAAACATGCATTATTACTAGGTTTTGTATTTGAAAATGATAAGTATTACCTTCCTTACCTTCCAAAATTTGTCATTGATCTGGCGCAGCGTCTGTGAGCCAGCCAGTGGCACGAACTGCCCAGGAGCTGGCGCCACGTATATACAGAAGTTGAGGAGACGGTATGCTTCTGGTAGCTCAGCATCCAGGTCAAGAGTGAGACGCATCGCCAGGTATTTGCTCAGGTGATCCACTGGAAATAAAAGTTTCGACAATTAGTAGAAAATATCTAGTTTATGCAGAGAAGTTCAGATTTAAATAGCCATGTAATCAAACGCCAGTAGGTATAATAAATTCTTTAAACTTTCCAGATGTATTATTGTAAATGTTTTAAACAAATGCAAATGTTTTTTGTTGGTGAAATTTAAGCCTCCTGTTGAGGCAGTATGCCTATTGGGTGTTGTTCTTCATGTCAGAAAGTTACAAAGAACTTTCTGACTATGTTTATGAAGAACTATTAATGCTGTTTCTTCATTTTACTGCCAAGTAGGCAATAAAATTGAAGACCTTGGTAATTCTACATTTAACAATGTTACACAAAAGATGTTAATTTGAACTACTTTACAATATACAACCTTAGTAACAACCAATTCAATATGTTTATTTTGTATCCAATCCTTGATTTGGTACTGGTTTTCAAGTAAGTGCCAGGCAAAGGCTTGTTACTTTGAATCTTTATCTTAATTTGTAAGAGTTACTTAAATTGAAATTGTCTCTCTGAACATAATTACTTGGTAGTTTTTTTAACAAGTCATCTAATCCAATACCTGTTGTACCAGATTATTAAAGTCTAGATTGTGTTTTGCATTATTTGTGGTAACTGACTATCATTATATTAAATCAACCAGACGCCTCGCCGTTTCACCCGCGTAATGCACGTTCCCGTGGGAATACAGGGATAAATAGTAGCCTATGTCACCCGAGGATAGTGTAGCTTCCCAACAGTGAAAGAATTTTTTAATTTGGTCCAGCCCTCCTTGCCGGGTATAAGTTACAAACGTTTCGTATTGAATCTCTTTCTACAATCGTTAACGCCTTCTATTTGTATGGTCTGACCACGTGACTTAACGTTCAGATGTGTCATTCCCATACATTGATTCTGTTCTACTAGCGTTATTGATTGTAGATTGGAACTTGGCTATAGGTAGGTGCAGTAGTTTTTAAGTTTATTTGTTACATACAAAAATACAAATCTTTCCTCTTTATAATATTAGTATAGATATAGATATTAGGACCTAACACCCCATGTGCTAATACAACAACAAATTAACTAAAAAGCTTTTTCTGTTTGTTCACAACAACTTGCCGGCTATGTCAAAATATGAAATTACCAGAGGCATTGGCAGTGGTCTTCAAGTATCTGACGGAGCTGTCTCTCAGAGCTCTCATCAGCTGGTTGTCTCCAGTCATTTCTGTAGGGTGCGGCTTGAACACAAGCTCTATCTCATTAGGGTTCAGAGGCTCCCCCTCGCCTTCTGTGTCCATGGAGTTCTCACCTTCAGTTCTGGAATAGTTTATACATGATTTATTAATCATGGTATAATTGTTGCAATCACCACACATTATATGTTGTGTTATTATAAACAGTGATAGGAATAGGTAGTGCAATTTGACCTTAAACATTGTATTAATATGGAAAAGCCTGCTTTCCACAAGGGAAGCAGGATTTTATGTTATAATCAAATGATTTTCTTCTGACAAAAATAAATATATCTTTCATTGCTTAACTTTGAAATTATTTATTATTTTTAAATTCTTTACTATAAAAATAATTTTGTGGCTTTACAAGTAATATTATGAACCAATTCATAATGATGACTTTAATGCTCTTATCAACCATTGCCACGATAAACAATTCATTTACCAGGTAATAGTAGTAGAGTACTTTAAATTTTTAGAATTAAATTCCAACTAAGTGAGATTTTAAGGTATATCCTTAATAAGATAATGTCATGCAATCCCACAAAATTGCATTACCTATTCCGATCACTGGATAAAACATAACACCAAATCTGTATTTCTGTGTTTTGTTTCTCAACTGTGTCAAATAAAAATTATTCTTTCTTTTCTTTCTGCATTCTTTGAAAGATTAGGCTGAGGTATTCCTTTAGCACACAAGTTTTGCCAGTTATGTTTAAGTTCCATATTATAGAGCCTATTGCTGTTAGCCAGGCATGTTATACATAATGTTTTGTTGCGATTTAGCAGACTGGTTGCAATAGTCACAACTACAAAGAGACAAGCCCATGTCCAGCAGTGGACCGTGAAACACTCAGTCGATATTGCAATTTTTTATTAGCTTAGATAAGATTTGATTTTAGGAAATAGTATTTATGTATGTTGCTTTTTTTTTTCTGTGTAGATATTGTATTAAGTTCAGACTTTGTGAGTACTTCACTATCACATTAAGGTGACCCATAGATATAAATCTAACGAGATGATGTGATTGTATGTACTTTACGTGTCAAAAAAGGGAGTAAAATTATGATCAATAATTGTACTTTGAGCTGTTTCATTTAGCATTATCAGCACCAGATGTCCACCGACATCTAGAAAAATTCCTAATTATGCCATATTGAGCTGTAAAAACAGTACAGGAAAAAGTTGGCAGAGGCAATGGAACCATTTTGCTTTTATCGGTTAGTAAATTTGTTCTTGAATTGTGTATGAAAAAGTGGCATGCTTGGTTTCCATACAGATGGAGGGACTTGCGTTATCTAGTTAGATTTATGTCTATGGGTTGACCTGTAAGGATAGTGATATGGTTTTTGAAAAGATTAAATAAATCTACAATTGGATGTAGTCAACATCAAGTGAAAGAAAAATACATTTAGCAGTATATTTTAAAATGCAAAAAATAAATAAAATGGTAGGTACCCAAGTTTTGTGGGTTTTATTAGAATACTATCAGAATGAATGTGTACATGTATTTAAAGATGGAAAAACTTATTCAAGCCAGATTGTTAATCATACTTTGGAAGAAATAATATATTATGGACCAAACTTTAGAAGAATGGTTCTGCTTTCTCTTTTTTTAAACTTTATACAGAAAGCATTTAATTAATGGAAGCTCTCTTCATGAAAGCCACTTATCAACTATGAACATGCCTATGCCAAATCTTTCTGCAATATACAGTTACTATGTAGGCAGATACATATTATTAAAATAAAGATATTTTATCAAACCTGCCATCACTAGATTCACTTTCCTCACTCCTTTCAGATGTCAAAATGGACTTAGCCCTTTTAGTGGTGCTTGTGTTTTTTGACACTGAGCTGATATTGGATGGCACAGGAGACGGTGTGCTCCTCACTGAGGCTGGGTTGGACGTGGACTGGCCTGACGGTGTTGGGTTGCCTGTTGTAGATGTACCATCCTTTGGAGCAGCAGGAACTGTCCCTGTACTACCATTTTGAGCATTTTCTGTGTTGTTACCATTCGAGTTAGAAGTGTTACTGTTATCCTCGTGATTCTTACGAGATCTCTGAGGCCTGTTTTGAGACTGCAGTTTTATTCCCTCCGTGATAGAGTTAACTAACGACGCCTGTGAATGTGACATACTCAGCTTCGTCAATAACCGCTCCTGGTGAGCTTCGTACTCATCTCTGCTGGGGTATATCTTTGAGATCAACAAATCAAAGTTGGGGTCCGGCCTCAATGAGCGTTTCGACACCAACTTCTTTCGACATGTAGGACATTCCTTGTTGCCAGAACGAAGGGCAGTTATAATACAGTCGTTGCAGAATCTGTGGAGGCATTCCTTTGTAGTCATAGTCTTCTTGAGCATGTCTAAACAAATTGGACACATTAATTCACTGTGTAAACTGCGGGGGGACACCGCGATCTCAGTGGCGTCGGTTATCACCTCCTGAGGCGTTCGGTGCAGCTCATACAGGGAGAGCTCCCAGGTTTTATTCTGGGAAGGCTCTGTTGACGACATTTTCGTAGTTTTGTAATGCTTCACTAATAAATTATTTAGTTTTTGTCTTTCCGTAAATGACAAACTGCACCGCAACCACCATGTTGGCTTAACTTGGCTTAAACACTAGTGATGTACTGTATTCACATTTCACTTACGAAATGTCATGACATTTCATAATCGATTTGGGATTAGTATATTCCATGATCGACTAAAACGCAACTACAGATAGCATAAAACTAAGAAAAGTGGTCCACACTCAGGGTCCACAAGACCCATCAATGTAGACCGCGAATTACAAAAGGCGCGTGCGTCTGCGAATTCGATGCGTCTTGTGGCAATGCGACACGTTCACCACAAGTCCACATATTTGCACATCATCATTAAGACGGAACCACACTTACGTGTCGTGGCGGTGGCGTGGCGTGGCACGGGTTCCTCTAATCCAACGACACTGTTCCAGCCTACGTCATAATACAACGGGTTTTGTAGCCAATCAAATCCGTCAGAATCCGCCACGCCACGACACGACACGTAAGTGTGGTTCCGTCTTTATTTTGTTGTGTAGGGGTTAATGCGTTCTAAGCGACAATACACATGGCTTTATTTGGCATGAAATTGTGTGTGTGTTTCTCATAATAACTTCTGTTTTTGTCGTATTGGGCTGCTGTAGTGGTGGGTCGTCGACGTTTTTACAGTCGACGAAACGAGACTGGTTTACTGTCTACGATAAACTAGTTCATAAAACAGTTTAATTTTCGACTAGTTTACATCATAGACTGAACAGCAGAGTTTAGTGAACGAACGGATTAGGCCGTTTTGTTAAAAACTGGTTTACTAGTCGATTAGTACTTTATACACTCATACACAAACCACAATTTACAATTAGTTATTTTTGTTTATTTATTAAGTATTTTTTACACTTTTAGCGAACAAAAAAGAAGGTAATGACAAAGTTTATTATTTCGCCTTGACCGACACGTAATGCATATTTCAAATCAGGACTACAAACTTAACGTACAAAACAAAAACCAAAAAAAATAATTAACCAATAGATAAACGAGATTTACATACTGCTTCGGTTCGGCAGTCTTCGTAATCATCACTCGTTCCGTTCCGTCGTGCGTCGACTACGCAAAATCAAGTCGATGCTTAAAATCTCGTTCATGAGTAAACTAGTTTATCCGTGAACTGTAAACCGAAACCAGTCTTCGTTATCATCACTCGTTCCGTTCCGTCGTGCGTCGACTACGCGAAATCAAGTCGATGCTTAAAATCTCGTTCATGAGTAAACTAGTTTATCCGTGAACTGTAAACCAGTCGAACAGTTGACGACAAGTAAACAGTCTAAAAAAACAGTTCGTTCATTCAACGCCCACCGCTAGGCTGCTGCTCAACACGTGCCTACTACTATAATAGTGCCCATTTCTAGGCAAGTTAGAGACGTGTGTATTGTCACCATTACATTAAGCCATGACCAGAATCCATGGAAGTATTACCTATTTTTTTCTTGCATTTTTCGACTTGCCCTAATTTTCAAGTAAAGGTGTGGTCACCTAATAGTTTGGGGATACATAGTCTGAGGTTTGGGGCAATTTATAAAACTCATAAGGCGGATTTTTTTACTTTGATAAGATAGGGCATTGTGCAGTTTAGCTTGGTATTTTTTTTATCGCTCTATAAAACTTGTAAGCTAGATGGCGTTTGGTTTTTGATTTTCCCACCTTAGCCTTGATGCATGAACATAGCGTAGAGACTACAAAAAATTGTGGCATACATCAGCAGTCACAGATGGGATGGGGTGAATCAGGCCAGTGAGTCAGGCACAGCGGAGATACACGATGAAACTCGTGTTCATCGTGTATCTCCGCTGTGCTGTGCGCCTTAGGCTCTAGACAGACGGACTGCATTTCAACTGCAAATTTGCAGTTCGGATGCAGTTTGAATGCAGTTGACACATAGTTAGTACTATTGCAGTCGTGTCAACTGCATTCAAACTGCATCCGAACTGCAAATTTGCAGTCCGTCTGTCTAGAGCCTTAGATTTAGCAATTCAGTAGAGAAACAGTAGGATATTTTAATTTAGTTTACGTAAACCAGGCGTTCTTTTTAAAGATTAGAAAGAATTCTCAACAACATTAAATGTTATCAAAAAATAAACTAATCGCAAACAACCAGTACGGTTTTCGCTCAGGAGCAGGAGTCTCCGCAGAAGACGCTGTCTCTGATTTTACAAATGCCTTGGTCGACAAATTGGACCATCGTCTTAAATGATAGGGTGTCTTCCTAGATTTAACGAAAGCCTTTGATACAGTCTCCATCCCTAAACTATTGGCCAAGATGGAGCATATGGTAAAACGTGGTGTCACCCTAGATATTTACAACTTTATTCCAACTTTATTTAAAATTAATTACATTCTTAGTGACGGCTACGGTATACCTCAGGGAAGTGTTTTGGGACCCACGCTTTTCCAAATTACATTAACGATCTCTGTCAATTAAGCCTCATCCATGCGACATTTTTATCTATCCGGGTGACATAGCTCTGTTGATATACGATGCCACTTGATAAAAACCTTACCTGTCGACGAATTGGCTTTCCTGTTTGTAAATCGGTCCAGTGTTGTTCTGCACTAGCCCGACGTCACTATCGTGTCCAAAGCTCCCAAATTTACTGTGCATAATGTCAAGCAGAGTCTTACGACTTACGCCATGGTTATTGTCCCTCAGCTACGAAGAAACAGAGCAAATACTATACAGTAACCATCTCGTGAGACAAATCCTTCCATTAGTACAATACACGTAGACACATTATCACATACGTGCACACACACACACAAATACACTCGCTCACACACTCACACACACAAAAACACAAACACGTTCTTGCCTGACTTTGATTTTTAGGGTTCCCTATTACTAAGACTCCGCGGTCCATCTGTCTGTCTGTCCGTCGGTCACCATGCAGGCTGTATCTCATGAACCGTGATAGCTAGGCAGTTGAAACTTTCATTAACACGTATTTTTGTTGCCGCTATAACAACAAATACTAAAAACAGAATAAAATAAATATTTAAGTGGTGCTCCCATACAACAAACGTGTTTCTTTTGCCGTTTTTTGCGATAATGGTACGGAAGCCTTAGTGCGCGAGTCCGATTCGCACTTGGCTAGTTTTTATTTTATTATTAGTTTGAATGTGTACCTACCTTAGTTTTAATTTTAATTTGCATAAGAATAAATTGTAATTCCTCCCCGGAAGAGGGCACTGGCTCCTGTAACACAGGTCAATCACCTAGCACAGGAGTCAGGGAATCCATGTATTTGTATGTTTTCTTAAAAATAGAGTTATTATTTATTTATTATTAGTTAAGTAGGTAACCTCAAAGGCCAATCTTTTGTCTAGCCAAACAAGGTATGTTGATGCCGGTTTTAGTCTAACCGGAGCAGTCACGGAAAGGTCTCGATGCATGGTCAGGATCACCCATTTATTCACGGACCAACTTTCGAATAATCCATGCGGCTTTTAGCCTTGATTCCCAAGTCCCTTAAGTAATTTGAAAATCCCAACAGATAACGAGGGCCTAAATAACCTCATAGGCGGGTCCATTTCCCATTTCAATAATCACCGACATGGTCTTCACATCTGCACATATTTACATTAGTGAAGTAACATCAAGAACCGATTCTATCCTTCTATTCATATGATTATTATTTTCTACATTTCTTTGATTTGATTACATCCATTAGCCCTAATCCCTAGCTATACCATAGCTATACTAAGCAATAATAGATAAATATGTACTTAAATAGTATATACCTACTTAGTTACCTTTGCATATTCCTACCTCATTGTTACTTTAATTTATTTATCTTAACTGACTGTCGCGACATGGTAAAGCAATTAAAAACTATTTTATATTGCTCTATCTTAACTAATTATTACTCCCCGTATTAATTAGAGCGGTAATGAATGAAAAAGAGAACATTAATAACTATAAAAGAAGTTATAATAGAGACTTCGTAGCATTGTAGCCGCAGTGGATCCAATATTTTGAATTTAGGTTATCTAAGGAGTTACGATGTAAATTTATTTGTTCCCTGTAGTGATTCTTTAGCAAACTTCTTCATTTCCTGACCGTCATTTCCGAATGTTTCTGCTTATGTTTTGCAAGATGCATGGAGGAGTAGATTATCAGCACACGTGGGGATGTAAATATCCGCTACTATGTAAAACCACAGGTACTCGTAGGTAATCGAAAAACAAACATTGAGAACTTTTAAAGATAGAATCTTTAGCTCCTGCATGCCTCGATTCTAGTTTTATAGAGACCTCTTGCCATTCCAAGAGCGTATTGATAAGTTGCTATTTTATTCTAAAATGTGCAATTTGTTCACATGCTTCGCCTTTTGCATAATTTTACTGAGCAGCTTTTTAACGATGGTTTTTTGGAAGTTTAATTTGGCGCCATTTTTTAGCAGCTCTGTATTCTCTCTCTCAGTATTTTATGGAATGAAATAGTAGATTATGCAATAAGGGAATAAAGTAGTGTCTTATGTAGCGGGCGCCCATATTGAATCCCGAAGAATCCTGAGTGCAGCGTGGGATTCAAGGTCGCCCAAGACGAAGGCACCTTTATCCCCGAGGCATACTCTACTTTTCACACCATCTAGGAGACAATAAAAAGCAATAGTACTAGAATCAAAGTATTTATTAAACATACGCCTTTTTCCCATGGGGGTTGGCAGGAACTACAGAACACCACCTAGTACGATCCTTACATACTTCTTTTGCTTCACTCACATTCATACATCTAGTCATACACACACGCCGGTTATGGGTACTGCGCACTTGGCCTTTCTGAAGAACATCACGTATAAGGTCTATGTATGTCTTTCTAGGGCGTCCCCTCCCGGCGTTTCCATTCACGTCTGCCTTGTACTATTCAAATACCTTTCATTAGTCGCCTTTCATTCATCCTCTCAACATGGCCAAACCATCCTAACATACTGTTTTCAATTTTAGTCACTACATCTTGTTTTAAACCACTACGTTGTCTTATTACTTTATTCCTCAATCTAAAATTTAAAGTTACCTACTTCCATGTCTTTTTTGCCATACCCAACCTTCACTTCCATTAATAAGTGTTGGCACCAGCACGCTGTTGTGAACGGCGAGTCGAGCTTCCGGAGACATCGACTTGCTGGGCACAACTGCATGTATAGCACCATTCACTTTATTCCCTGCATTCACTCTCCTTTCCACATCCTCTTCAAACTCGTTCACTTGCTCCACACTGTTATCATTTATTTTCACTTCACACTTCGATACATCGTCTTCTCTTTCAAACACCATTACCTTCGTCTTGTTCACATTTATACTCATCCCTTATAACTTAAAAGCTTCATTCATCACAGTCACCATGTCTTGCAACTGTTCTGCTGACGATGCAAGTAGAACTTGATCATCTGCATAGAGAAGGAATGTCTGATACATTAGACCAGCTAATGACAGAGTTACGAGTATGTTTTTATTCGGTACATTTTTTGAAGTTGAGTTAGAATTTATTTAAGTTTTACTGTTATGTAAAGTTTCAGGAACTTTGGTCTGCTGAGGACCATTTTGAATCGTGAAAGTTGGTGAAGGTGGTGCTTAAGGCAGCGGGCTAGATGAACAGTGTTTTGTTGTGGAAGGTTGTGGTGACAAAGGTGTCCAAGGATCAACAAGTTATCAACGGTGTTTTTAGTTTGATGTCGTCACCAATGCGGCAGCATAATTTATCCTTATTTTGCATAGAATTTTCAATGTAGCTCTCTGCTACTACATCAATTTCCAGCCACCGTGTCTTTTAATCAGGGCCATGTCTGCTCCTGAATCCGCCAATAGAGTAGCCGATGTTCTTCTGAAACAATGGCCCGTGTAGAGCTCGTCGGCATTTGTCAATTTTATGTATTTCGCAATTTCTTTCCGTTTGTTCCCACTAGTTCTACTGAACAGTTCTACGGTAGAACTAATGGGATTTTTTTATTTTTTGGTAAGGTTTGCATAACATATAATTTGACATTGTCGAGCATGTGGTGTGAAAAATAATAAATGGCAAAGACCACACACGATGTAAGGCCTTGTTTATCCATGAATAATGATGTTGTTCTCTAGTGTGTGAAGTAACAACACAGATTAAACAAAAACAAATGCGTGAATGAATGCTGAGAATGTGCTGGTGTGTTAATGATTACCTACTAAATTAGACATTTTCCCACAGAGGTATCCTGACGACTATCGGACAAACGGCCCCAGGGCCTAAATGTATGGGTACATTGTATAATTTATACTATTACTACTCTTAAAGTGCTTCGATCCATGAATTTCAAACTCAGCATGGTTTTAATTCACAATAAAAGAAATAAATGTAAATTACGGCTAGGTATCCGAATTTCACAACTCAGAACCTGAAGGTTTTATATGTAATTCAGGAGGCAAATGAAGTAACACCGCAATATAATAGACTAGCTTTAATTTATTATAAAATATCTTCTCTCAAAACGTAGCTAAAGTTTTCCAATCCCTTTATTGGCTTGTGCTTAATATGATCGGGTTGGAATTTCCGGACTGAACTGGAATCAGGTATGAGCCACCTGAATTAGAATTGATATTGTTCTGGCTATTCAATGGTATCAGAGTGTATACTGTGGAGCCAGGCTGGTTCTGATTCGGAGACTGCACCAACGTTCCTTGTATCTGGTTCCCGTTAGAGGGATTGGTGGCAAATACCACCTGAGTTGGTTGTTGGTTCGGTTGCTGCTGCACATAGATTGGCTGATTAGATGAAGTCGACGGCTGTTGCACCAACACGATTGGCTGGTTAGGTTGGCTATTTGGCTGATTTGTCATTACCATAATCGGTTGATTTGGGTCGCTGTTTGCTGTCAGCGGTTGTTGGGTGTATACTATATTAGGCTGGTTAGTCAACACTTGTGGTGGTTGAACTATAATAGGTTGATTGTTGTCGGTGGGCTGCTGGTTGTTTTGATCTGGTTGCTGGTTTGTTATGACAGGTGTCTGGTACTGAGGTTGGTTGGTATTAGCAGGCTGGTACTGCGGTTGGTTCGTGTTGACTTGTTGGTACTGCGGCTGATTCGTGTTAACCGCTTGGTACTGTGGCTGATTAGTGCTGACCGCTTGGTACTGTGGCTGATTAGTGCTGACCGCTTGGTACTGCGGTTGGTTGGTGTTTACCTGTTGGTATTGCTGTTGATTCGTGTTAGCTGGTTGGTACTGTGGCTGGTTCGTATTGACAGGTTGGTACTGTGGCTGGTTCGTGCTAACCGGCTGATAATTCGGCTGCGGGTTCTGAATCTGGTTGCTTCCTTGTATGGGTTGCTGATTGTCGGGCGAGTTTGCGTTAGCCCTATCCTGTAGGTTCTTGAAGGCATCAGATGGGATAAAGACACCGGTGATCAGGTTCTTCCCTTGCTGGTCGATTAAAGGGAGACCGTACGCGACGGCTGCAACCCCGAATATGAGAATCTGAAAATATATCAATTTGTTATACATATACGTTGAAGAATATAAGTCTGGTTCAGAAATAGCATGGTGGATAAAAGCTACCTACTACATCGTATTAGGAAACAATACTATCTTTAAGACATTAACGTCCTAAAATTATACACACAAATAAAGTTAGAGTGATCACAATCTATACAATTTTATATTTACTAAACTCACCAATTTCATTGCTTTCATGTTGACGACACAGAACACAATGGTAGATGTTTCCAATATTTTGGTTTTATATCATAATAGTATAACTGTTAATTGATAAACTTAACGACTTTGTCAATTGCTTTTACTAGCGGTATTTCTATGTAAGTACCTAATTTAGGAAATACACATTTGTGGTGATGCGTCATTCATACTTTAACTGATTCTAATTTAGGTATATTCCTTTAGGATTTTCCCAAGTTTGTTGCAATTGTCGATCTTCCATTTTGACTAGATAGCCTTTGCATAGGGTCTAACGCGACCGTACTGGTAACTGTCGGGATTTTGTCAAGATCTTTTTTAGTTTTTGCAATTACCTAAATTTATTTAATAATTAACACAGACATAAATCTAACTAGATGACGCCATTGTATGTACGTCGCGTGAGAAAAACGGACTAAAGGTACGATCAATGATCGTAATCTGAGCTTTTCATTTTTATCGGCACCAGAAATCCACCGAAATCGCCTTTTTATGCCATATTGAGCTAGAATGTATAGAAAAAGTTGCCTGAGGCATTGGAAATGTTTTCTTTCATTGGAAAGAAAATTTGGTTCTAAATTGTTTGTGAAAAAGTGGCACGCTTGGTTTTCACACAGATGGAGGGACTTGCGTTATCTAGTTAGATGTATGTCTATGATAATTAATGCACCTACACACAGTATAATGCACAGAGACCACACATCAAGATAATAGAGTACAAAGGCACTGCTTAGTTCTTAAGAAATTTCTACCAGCATACCCGCAAAAAGAAAAAGAAATATCAATAAACAATAGTTTATGAGAACAAAGAGACGAAAAGTGAACGAATTAATCTAAGATATAAAAAAATATAGGCACCTACACAAATAGTATAAAGGTGGATATATACTTTTAAAATTACATAATTTCAAAATATATTGATACATAATATAGGTAATATACGTATCATAAAGGTCATAACTGTGAGGAGAGATAATGCTCTATTAGTCGCTTTTTGAAAAGTGAGCTATTTTTTAGAACTCGAATGCTTGGCAATTATGAGTTCCACAAACTTACAGCATGGATGGAGAAGGAATGAGAATAATAGCTGGTTTTATGAGGATGGGCTTTAAGGCATTTCACCTGCACTCCAACTGCAAAGAACAATGGCAGGTGCCCATACATTGTTTTAGCTGAGATCAAATTCCTACGACATTAAATGAAAAATATCTGATTTAACTCAGGGTGATGAATTAGTTTGTGTAATATTTTTTGTTCGAGAATGCTGAGAATAATAGATATTCAATCATGAACTTTTGTGGGTTATGTCTGGGTAACTTTTAATAATCTGTTTAATAAGTAATATTACTTAACATAGTTACTACTTGTCACCTATCAGATAAAATATATAATGGCAACACTAAGGTAAAGAGATTAACTAAAAAATCAAATAACTTTTTATATAATTGTAACGCGACGAAAATATCAACGCGTCATCACTGCTACCGCGCCGTTCGGACGCGCCCACGAGTCATCACCTCCGCCCCGCCGTGGCCAGAACCGCCTATAAAGCTCCTCCCAGAAGCCAGCAGCGGCAGTTCGAGCACAGAGTACTTTTATGATATGGACAAGTTCGAGTTCGGCATGCTTCGAATGTACTCTCAGTATCGACTTAGGTCGGTCAAGATTACTTCGCCTCTTGCTGGACTTGGGCTAGCGGCGTATATTGGTTGTTTGGCTGTGTTGGTATCGTTAGCGGTCCGCACACCATTCAAGCGATATACAACGCGCGTAGGGATTAATTAGATATTTGCAACATTCCTCTGCCAGTTAGTATTTAATTTTGTTGTTAACTTTGTACATACTGTATTAGTCTTTTTTTCCAACGTTTCTTGTTGTTGTTTTATTTCTGCCTACGATAGTTTAAATAAATAATTGTTGTTACATGAACTGTGGGTTTACCTTATCTCTCTACATAATATGTATACTCCCCTTACATAATATGTTTTTTTTTTATCCGTTTTGAACCGGCCCAATTTTACTTTAAAAAACGTAGACAATTAATAGAATTTATTTCGTATGTAATTCTTAATTCTTAATTGTACACCAAAAACAACATTACATACATTTGATAATAAAGTAACTCACTTTCAGACGCTCAAATTTAAGCCAGCTAAGATTTCGCCATTGTTCTTAGCAGTATGAATGCACACTGAACAACTGAATCGAAACTGCTAACCGACTGCGCAGTCCACTCATATATTATGTAGTCCGTCTGTCTAAAGCTTGAGATATTGGTAGTACCTACATAGGGGCTTTTAACTAGTTATGTTTACCTACCAGCTTCGCATAACGGCGGCAACGCAGAAACATTACGACGATTACTCGACGGCGACCTTTCCGGACCATCGTTCCATTTGGCTGATCTCCTAAGGTTCTAATACAGATTTACAACGCAATTTTCATCACGTACTGACTGTTAAATACAGGCCTGCGGATAACAACCAAGGGCCGAAGACTGGGGCCCATAGCAGTCATGCGACCCCTGGATACTCAGGACTGCACCCACGAAACCACGGTACGTGGCAGTGGCAAGCTAGGGGTTTGTTGTTTATGGCTGAGCTCTTACCTGAGTTGTCCGTGGTGGTTCTTCTCCTTCTCGATCGGTCCCGTGCCTGGGCGAGGGTTTCAGGAATCAGATATATATAATAAAGGACAAGGCTGGGATGAGGGACACGAACGCGGTCTGAGCCGGGGTCCAGCTGCCGAGCAGACACATACACGTTCCCGGCAAAAGCAGCTTGTCTCGCGAAGTATGCACAAATACGACTGCACGGACGATACACTACACCAATCGCGAATGTCCAAAAGAGATTCTATCTCGGATGGGTGAATTACTTAGAAATTACAATTTATTCAACAAACCCTTCAAAAACGGTCGCGCGTGTTTTTTCCGTTTTTCAAGTACAAGTTTCAAACGTCAAAGTACCCTCCCCTCACCCGCTGTCAAAATCGGTGACGGCTAACAGACCACAGATTAAGAAAGAATGCACGAACGATGCGTTCGTATAATAACACTGACTATCTGAGTCTAGTTATTATAGTAGGCCATCACAGTCAGACACCAAGCCACAACATCGCTAGCTCTAACCTACTTACAATGTCTTTGATCCCAGTCCTTATAAGTCCTACCAAGTCCCGTTTTACAGTTCCTGCCTAAACATTTATCAAAGGGGATTGCCCATACACAGGCCCCCTATGAGGTATCGTGTCTGCGATTTCAATATTATCCGGAAATATGCTTTATATTTTGTGTTTTTTTCCATCCGTATCCTTTACTTTATATGTACAGACAACAACAGATCAGCAGCCTAATTGTGTAAGTAAATTCGGCAACGGAAACAATCTGTTTCTTTCCCAAAAACACACACATACACAAAAAAGTTAAATAAAGATTCATCTTTTTTGTGTATGTGTGTGTTTTTGGGAAAGAAACAGATTGTTTCGTTTGCCGAATTTACTTACACAATTAGACTGCGGGTTCCTTCACTTGGATATTTATATTTATATATTTTCTTTTTTTATATCTTTTTGATATAACGCAATAAGATAAATAAAAATTCACCGTAGAACATTTTAGGACTTGTATTTCCAAGATAATAATTGACATGACGTGACAACTAAATGACATGCTTCATCTTTTTTATTAAATGGCAAGGAGGTTTCAAAGAAGCCTTTACAACATTTCTCCCTTCCTAAGTGAATTACATCTCCTCAATGAGTCTGCGAGGTGGCATGCCTAAACGCTTGCTGCGACGGGGTTGCAGCTGCCTGGTACTGGTGTCTGGTATAGCATGATTAGCAGATGTTGGAGGTGTTTGGAAAGTAGGCTCAACTGGCAGCTCAGCAATCGGTGGTTCAACTATCAATGGTGTTTGAAATGAAGATCCCACTGGTAAATCATCTGGTTCGCGATCATCGTCTATAGGTGGAGAATCTCCTGGCAGCTCAGGTGTGGGTGAGAGAACTAAAACGCGAGGCCGTATATGATCCGCATGACGACGCTTTTCCTCCCCACTGGGTGTAGTGACAACATAGGAATATCGGTGAGTGCGTGCTGAAATAGTAGCAGGCTGCCAAATCTTCTCTAAGCGAGTTTTGATGAAAACTCTCTCTCCCGGACGATAGTTGGGTGAAGTCGACGCAATATTGCCTTGTACTTGTTTAAATTGTAGCTCTCTTCTATTGTTGGGCCGGATGTTTGAGAGAAGACAGTTCAATTGCCGACCAAACATCATTTGTGACGGGGACTTCCCTGTGGTACTATGAGGGGTATTCCGGTAGGAAAACAGAAATTCATTTAGTCGATTTTTAGCAATTCCTTCACTGGATAGCATTCTGGTCTTGAATGTCCTCACAAGGCGTTCCGCCAAGCCATTTGTCCTCGGGTGGTATGGTGCTGACGTGACATTTACTATTCCATGGTTTCTACAGTACTCTTTGAACTCATGGGATGTGAATTGTGGGCCGTTGTCAGAAACAATCATTTCAGGAAGACCAAATGTAGAAAAAACTTCATCCAGGACATAGTATAGGTTTCTTGTTGTGATATGTTTCATAGGCTTAACTTCGATCCATTTTGACAGAGCATCGCAAAGCACTAACCAATATGTTCCTTCAAAGGGCCCCGCAAAATCAATATGTAACCTTTCCCATACTCTTTCCGGAATAGACCATGAGTAAACTGGAAGTTCTGGGTTGCACGGTCTGTTTTCTTGACATTTACGACATCTCTTGACGAATGAATCGATATCTTCATCTAGAGCTGGCCACCATACGTAGAAACGTGAGAGGGCCCTCATCGCTGATATGCCAGGGTGACCCCGATGAAGATAGGTCAGTGTTGAATGACGTAAGGTTTCCGGTATTATTATCCTGCCCTGCCACATAACTATTTTATTTTCGATCGATAATTCATTTCGCTTGCGGAAAAATGGATTCAGGAGATTGTCATACTGAATGTTTCGCCATCCCGTTTTCAAATATTGTCGGACTTGAGAGAGGACAGGGTCTTTTGATGTTTCCCCTTTAATTATCTCTTCCGTCAACGCAAGGTCTGTGATTTTGATGTTCTGGCCACGCGCAGTTATTTTATGGACAGCGCATTCGGCGGGCGACGGTTTTTCTCGGGCGTTAGGAAGTCTCGACAAGCAGTCTGCGATTATGTTGTTTTCCCCCTTTCGGTGGTAGATTTCATAATCATAACTTCCTATTATCAACGCCCATCTTATTAGGCGGTTGTTTACTAATTTAGGTAAATTTCGCTGTGGTCCCAAGATGTGTATTAAAGGTTTGTGGTCTGTTACTAGTTTAAATTTGGTTCCTCGTAGGTATTGATCAAATTTTGTGATACCAAATAGAATAGCTAATGCTTCCCGGTCGATTACCGAATAATTTCTTTCTGCAGAGCGCAGTTTTCTGGACGCAAATGCAATGGGCTGTTCAACGTTTTTGTCTTTGTGGAATAACACTGCGCCGACACCTTTTTCAGAGGCATCGCAAGCCAAGTAGAGTTGACGCCTTTCATCAAATGCTATCAGGGGTTTCGATGCTGCGATACACTCTTTAGTCTTCTCGAAAATTTGGTTCTCATGTTCTGACCATTGCCATTGTTGTTTATTGCCCGTTAATGTATGAAGATCTGCACAGATGCTATGCAAGTGTGGAATGAAACGCTCGTAGAAATTTACTAGTCCGAGAAACGAACGTAGTTCCTTCATGGACGTAGGCTGAACAGCATTTGTTATTGCTTCAATTTTAGTTTTTATTGGGCGTATTCCGTTTGGATCAATAGTATGGCCAAGGTACTCTATTTCCTTCTGAAGAAATGAACACTTTTTTAGGTTAACCTTGAGTCCTGCTTTCTCCAATCGGTCGAATACCGTGGAAAGGAGTTGTAAGTGCTCTTGTAAGTTCTTGCCCGCTATTGCTATGTCATCGAAGTATACTGCTACGTTAGATAGGTCACCCAGAAGTTTGTCCAGGTAATGTTGGAAAATTGAAGGCGCTGTTGCAATTCCAAAAGGCATTCTGTTATATTGAAAATAGCCTTTGTGAGTGGCCAACGTCAAGTATTTTTTTGACTCTGGTGCTATTTCGAACTGTAAGTATGCATCCTTGAGATCTATTTTTGAAAACATCTTGCCGTTTGATAGATGTTGTCGCAACTGGTCGAAGATGGGAACTGGGTGTAAATGTTTGATAAGTACCGAGTTTATGGTACTACGATAGTCACCACATATTCGTATTTGTCCAGTTGGTTTGACTATATTTACTGTAGGTGTAGCCCATTCGATAGGTGTTATGTTAGGGTCAATTGGGTGAATTATGCCCTCTGAGATTAGGCGTTCTAATTCTTGTTCAATGTTTTTTCTCATGTTAAACTTGATGGGTCTAGCTGGCATGTGTACTGGTTCTGCCCCCGCTTTAATATGTATGTTGACTAGATAGTCCTTTACTTTCCCCAGTTTGCCGTCGAAGAGAGAAGCATGAGAGTCTAAAACCTGTTTCATTGTAGTTGGTCCCGTTCTGATTGAGTAGACTGACTTTGGGAAGGTCATGTCAAACATCTCACTCCAACGTAATCCAAAAAGCATCGGGTCGGCATCTCTCATCACCACAACGGGAAGTAGGATTTTTCTGTCTCCAACTTCTACTGTCACGTCTGTAATGCCTTTAGGTTTAAGTTTATTGTTGCCGTAGGCTGTCAGTTTTGGAGCTTCTGTTAGGGTCGGTGTTCCAATCTGTTTCCAAAATGTTGTGCTAATAATGGAATAAGTTGAGCCTGGGTCCCAGTCCATGGTACACCTACGTCCGTTGATGTAGACATCTATTTTCTTGCAATCTTTGCTGCCTTTAACAGCACATATAATTTCGTCGTCGCTGTCATCGCTAGTTGAGAGTGATGACTGTGATGCCATTTGGTTGTTCCTTATTTTCTGTAATTTGACATTGTTTCTCCTGTCGTTGGTATTCTTCTTTGGTCCTGTGATGAAAGCTCGACCACTCTTAATGCAGCATGATTCAAAATGTCCCTCAATGCCACACGCGTCACATGTATGGTTTTTGGCCAAAAAAATTGGCCAAAAATTTATTTATTTTTGTTTTTTGGATGAACCAAGAGCAATTTAACGATTTTTTACGCGTGCAGCAAGAACAACAACAACAAATCACGCAAAATCAATATGTAACCTATCCCATCCTCGTCGCCAATTGATATAACGCAATAAGATAAATAAAAATTCACCGTAGAACATTTTAGGACTTGTATTTCCAAGATAATAATTGACATGACGTGACAACTAAATGACATGCTTCATCTTTTTTATTAAATGGCAAGGAGGTTTCAAAGAAGCCTTTACAACATTATGCATGTATATTGCATTGTAATAAGGGTTCATTTCAAGAACAGAAACATCGTTATATCTCGTGATCCCCACAAAATAAATGAAAAATGTTTTCTAATTGTGAATGTAACGTGATTTTTCTTCAATATACAACCAAATTCATCAAGATACAACCATTATTTCAAGGGGGCCCAAGTTCCCTTACAAAATGGGCATTCTCCTTTGGATCAGGAACATATTATTTCTAAAACTAATTTGCCAGACAGATTAAAATTGACGGTAGTAACCCCAACTCAACCAGAGATAGAGAAATATGGCAACGGAACAGAATTAAAACTTGTAGGAAACTAAGAGGAAATGCGCTTTAAAAAAAAGAAGATGTCTTGCTTTTTAGGGTTCCGTACCCAAAGGGTAAAAACGGGACCCTATTACTAAGACTCCGCGGTTCGTCTGTTCGTCTATCTTTCACCAAGCTGTATCTCATGAACCGTGATAGCCAGACATTTGAAATTTTCACAGATAATGTATTTCTGTTGCCGGTATAACAACAAATACTAAAAACAGAATAAAATAAATATATAAGTGGGCATACAACAAACGTGTTTTTTTGCCGGTTTTGGGATAATGGTACGGAGCCACAGACATAAATCTAACTAGATAACGCAAGTCCCTCCTCAATCTGTATGAAAACCAAGCGTGCCACTATTTCACACGCAATACTTACCAATGTTAGAAAACATTTCCAATGCCTCGGCCAACTTTTTCTACACAGCCTTTACAGCTCAATATGGCATAAATAGTTATTTGTGCAACAAGAGAGCAAAGTTGGTTTTTGCCGCGAGTGTTGATTTTGAATCCCGAGTAAGCGAAGGATTCTATATTTGAATCACGAGCGTAGCGAGTGATTCTAGGTTAGAATCCTGAGTGCAGCGAGGGATTCAAAGACACGAGATGCAAATAACTTTGGTCTCGTGTAGCACATACAACTTTTCACTTCAGCAGCGAGAACAAAATAATCTAAAGGTAAAAAATACAACTTGGTAATATTTAAACCACATGTATATTTGTAAAAATTAAAAGTTAAAAGTAAAATTATTGCAGTTTTGCAAATTAAAAATACCTACCAGTTTTGTTTGGAACCAATGGAACCGATATTGTTGTTTTAGCGACTTCAGTTTGAGTATTCACTGATTCGCTTTTTACATACTGCTTCAATTCTTCCGGTGTTAAATTGCAGACATCATCACTGGATTCACTCATATTTATTTATTATTATTTTAATAATATCCAACGTGTATCGCACTTTGTAGCTAGCGAACAGAAGAAGAAAACAATAAAAATTTGAAGCCCGCTATCATGGTATAATAACATACTCCGTATACTTCGCCTGGTATGTTCTTCCCAGGATGGCCTAAGCCTACGTCACGATAAGTGTTACCATTGATTATCCTTTTTAGAAAATTTAGGTACTTTCTCATGTAGTTAATGTAAATAAAATAAATTACTAACTAGCTTTACTATTTAGTAACTCATGTGATTCATCTATGTTCATCTATGTCATGTATATTTAGTGTTAAATTAATTTATATTTTGAATTATTAGTTCATAATTGCTTTGTTAAGATAAAACATGCATTTTGCTCGGGTATTTCAATAACACACTGTGGCAATACACCGAATTGACAAGTGTCATACTGACAACTAGCCATTTCATCGCTATTGTCGTGTCACTCACACCTATAGCGTTGTTTCGCTCGGTGAGAAAAATACTGTGGCTCCCAAACATTTGTGATGAACCCGTGAACTTTGAAAGATACACAAGAAAAATTGTTAATTGTTTCGTAAACTGTAAAAACAGCAGTATAAAAGGCGGTGTAATATATTTTTTTCTTTTCCCAATGAAGAGACGCTATCATATGCGTGGCTTCAATATTGTAACTAACTTCACCTAAAATAACTGGTATGTGCCTTTCATTAATTTATTATTTAATTTATATACGCTTTCCATAATTTAAGGCATAGTTGTGTCAATACGTCGTTCCGTCGTTCTATTCTATTCTATTCTTAACCTAACCTTATTTTTTTTGACTTATTTTAGTCAAGTCAAGTTTTGTGAGTTTTCGTTCCGAAATAAATAAAAATACTAAAATGCAATCAATTAAAAGAAAGCAAAGTAAATAAATACAAAAAGTATCAAATATGACGATTTATTAAGAATTATAAAACATTTGTACTTATTGTATTATTTTTATCTTTTTCCCCACTAAAAAAGTTTGAGAACCACAACGCAATTGATGACGTAGTCTTAGGCCAATCACGTGACCCAGCTGTCACGGGAAGAGAATACCATGTCTTGTTCTACCATGCCCGCTATTTTTTAAAGATGTGTTCGGAAATTGCACTATTACTAAATTATTCTGTCACAATAAAGATTGTTAAAACTTTAAATAATTATGTAGATACATGATAAACTTCGTATTTTTTACTTCAACATCTCTTTATTTGATTATAAAAAAATACAATTCGATTATTAAGAGAAAAGTATAATAATTACATTTATACCTTGATTTGAAATTTTATAGATGACGTGTTTCCGAACGTTTTATTGTTGGTTTCTTTTTTGAGCCTATTATATATGGAATTTGAAAATCGAACTTCGAATCGACTTGTTTCTATCTCTCGCTCTTTTCGTATCGAAGTGAAAGTGACAGAACAAAGTGAAGTTCAAATCTTTCGAATGTTGTGAGTAGACCCAGCACTGACTCGGCATTTAAAAAAAATAATTAAAAAGTTACTTTGTCTCACGCTCGCAGCAAAATCGAATTTTGCTCACTGTCTTTAAGCAGCAAAACCTGCTTGTTTGAGGTGCTGAGGTGAAAAAGGCATTTTTCTAGATTTCGGTGGATTTCCGGTGGCGATAATGCTTAATGAAAAGCTGAGTTGACGATCATTTGTCGTAACTTTAGTCCGTCTTTTGGCACGCGAAGTATATACAATCGCGTCATCTAGTTAGATTTATGTCTGTGTACGGAACCCTTCGTGCGCGAGTCCGACTCGCATTTGGCCGGTTTTTTTACTTACACAGTAATACCATGGCCTTATTACCCAAGATATTCATTATCCAGCCATTTCATCGAACTAAACTGATTAAGCGTACTATGTATGCACTTCGCTTGCATCTGCTCCACCCTACCTAAGTCCTAGAGCGGTTCGATGTAGGAGAGCGCCGTAATGACCCGTATTACGGCTAATATGACGGGCTGGTAATTACGATAATATGTGATATCGCTACGCTGATGCCTAGGTTTACAATCTACGACTTTATTGAAGATTGATTTTATTGCATTGGACGACGAAGGTGGTTTCTATAAGAATTGGTCATGATTGATTTAAAAATTACAAGAGAAGAATACAGCTTGAGTGGGCCTCTATTAGAAAATTGGACGATATTCTAAAGTCAGTAAAAATTCCACACTGTCCACTTCTCCCTCTAATAACCAGTGTTCTGCCCACCATGATTTACGGTGCTAAGTCGTGGTGGGCAGAACACGCAGGAGGCTGTGTAGGTACAGGGTGCGAGTTGCACAGAGAGCCATGGATCGTTCCATGCTTGGTATACGGCTAACAAACCGAACACAAGTTCCGAACCTCAACCACAGTATAAATATGGACAAACAGTATGGAAACTACCGCTCGCATTACTGACAGTACCTCGAGAACCACTGAGGGAGGGCTCTCGTCGATGCGCATGTTTGTGTGAGTGTGCCGTTTAGAGAGTTTGTAGGTAGTTTCCATACTGTTTGTCCATATCTATACTGTGCCTCAACGTTGGATTACTAACGGCAAATCTTTTTACCACGTAAAGCAAGTTACAATGATTGTATAGCTCAAACAGCCTGACTCAAAACTGAATAGACTAATAATACTGGCAGAAAAAGTGGCAGTGCTAAAAAGTAACGCTTGTTTATTTTTACAAATAGTCCAGTTATGAAATATTTGCGGTCAACGTCGTAGATAAACGACTGTTCTGACCACTACTGCTAGGTAAAGTGGAAACGAAATATACGAGACTGACTGAATGGCCGCTCAAGCGCCTAGGATAAAAAAAAAACTGAAATTTTGTGAGTGTGTTTGTATGTTTGTTACTTCTTCACGCTCAAACGGCTGGACGGATCTGGATGAGATGAAATTTGGCACAGAGATAGATTATGTCTGGAATAGTACGTAGAATTTTTGTCCCGAATATGATCCCTTTAGGATAATTTTCGACCATCGAAATATTAAATACAGGAGAAGTGGCAAGGGGGCGTGTCGGTGTCTGCGCGACGTGGTCACAGTGCCCATGTCCAAAATCATGTTTCAAAATATCACAGCGACTGTACTATTTTTGCAATAAATACATTGCTCCTTAACCACTAGCTAAGTTCGTCGCTAAGTGACTGGACAAGCAATATAAAAATCACAAAACGATACTTTATTAAGCGGATGCATCGCGTAGTATGGCTGCTGCTTCTTGCGACGAGTTAGCGATGTGATTGTGTAGATGTTTTTGTGTGGGTAAGTTGTATGGAGCATGTTAAATACACGCTGTGTTTGATGAGATAAGGTTTATATTTGATTCTGTAGTACGTTCTGATTTAAGAGTTACTGCGTGTCTATTGCTTTTTCTGAACTGCATGTGTAGTAGTTGCCGTGTGGTAGGGGCAAACTGGAGACACTGGTTGCCGATATATTTCGTCTACCGGGCATATCTCCTTGTTTATTATATCTATGTTTTCGACATTCACGCGGGCGAAGCCGCTTGCAGAAGCTAGCAAATATTATTTGCCTATTAGTACCTAAATTCATGAATCATAGACTCGTGATTTATTTTAGTTTTGTTAAGTTATTCAAGTGACAATTAAATTAAATTTAATTTTCAGAAAATGCTGAATTTCCGAAAGGTTTCGGACAAAAATATTCAAAAAACGTAATCCACCGCACAGCCCTAAAAACTACTTAGTGGTCTACAGGCCTACAAGTCAAGTTTTATGGTAATATCGGAAAATTGAGCAAAACATGTGCTTTCCGTAATTAACTGACTAATCCCGAGCATGGAACACCGCACAGAGTAGCTTAATAGAAACTTAATTGTACGAGAAGCCTCTGCTAGTGTTACCATTACTATAGAGAAATTGTAAATATGGTAATTTAGAACCTGTAAAGTTGCCAGTAATATTTTATGGAGTGCTGTATCGTCCTACGATGAATTAACTTTTCTGCTCAAAATAATATTCTCCGAGGTGATCGTTAACTATTATAGCTTGTAATGACGAGGATGGACTGCCCTAATTATTGCTTTTGAATGACAGAGATGCAATCGCAATCGCAATCGGTTCGCTCAGAGGAGGCTTCCTCTGACTGGTGCGATCTTTCTGCGGGTGTTCCTCAGGGTGACGTCCTTTCTCCTCTTCTTTTCTCTGTTTATATAAACGCTATCGCTAAGGTCTTATCTTCACACTATCATTTCTATGCCGACGACTTGCAGCTTTATCGCCACTTTAAACTTGAAGAGTTTACTGGAGCTATCGATGCCATCAATAATGATCTTAAAAATATCTATCAGTGGGCTAAAAGTTTTGGACTTTTAGTAAACCCAACAAAATCACAAGCTCTCATTATGGTGGCAGATATTTCGTAAATTTGTTGTCAGTCTCTCCCTCCTATTCTGTACGATGCCGTCCCAATAGCCTTACTCCAAGAAAGTTAAAAACTTAGGTGTTTTCCTAGACTGCAACCTATCTTGGCAGGTTCACATTGCAGAAGTAAGCAGGAGGGTGTTTTGCTCGTTTCGGTCTCTGAAACGTCTCCAGAAGTGCCTGCCTTTCTCGACTATAGTTACTCTTGCTCAGTCTCTCCTTCTTCCTCTTCTTGACTATGCTGATGTCTGCTTCCTTGATGCGACTGAGAAACTCCTTGATAAGCTCGAACGTTTGCAGAATTTGTGCATCCGCTTCATTTTTGGCTTCCGAAAGTATGACCATGTGTCGGAATTTCGGGAGCGGTTGAAGTGGCTGCCTATTCGGCAGCGTCGAGATACGCACACTCTTTCTTTACTCTTTTCTGTTCTTCATAAACCTGCCTCTCCTTTGTATCTTCATGAGTGCTTTGAGTACCTTGTACCGAGAAGAAAACCTTGTCGTTTGTCATCATCTCTTCTCCTTCGTTTTCCTCTCCATTCATCAAGTCGTTACGGTGGATCATTTACTGTTCGTGCTGTCCGCCTTTGGAATACTCTACCTCACCAACCTCACTCTATACGGGATAGCCCTTCGTTAGAGGTTTTTAGGAGAAGAATAAGGTGTCATTTCCTGTCTGCATGACGCAAAGTTTTTGGTTGTATTATGTAATATATATGTCGGAAACACGAGGGTTTCCTTCCATATACCTTCGGTCTTGTGGGCTTATCGTGGGTAATGCGTGCACAAAGCAGGTAACTAATGCCGTTTCAGAGATAGTCCTTGATCCAACAACGAAGCAGTGGATTCGGCCACCAATCGTTTCGCTTTCTTTCAACAAAACCACACTTTTTCAAGTTTATACACGCCACTTTAGAATTCCTCCAAACTCTTTTTCAAACACCAAACGCGTGTCCGCGCGTTTTCTTTCTAACTCCAGCACAACCATGGCGGGAGAGCCCACTCAGAGTGCCAAGTATGGCGCTCGCCGCTTTATTATTGGCTCAAGCACACATCCGGCAAAACCACCGCTTTGAACATCCAATCGAATTCAAGTATTTTGACATAAGGAAAATGAAGTGTTGTCAATCGAATAAAATCTAATTGAAATTTGAATCAGAAGCTAAATGTTGCCAATTAAATAAAACTGAATTAATAACTTTACAAGCGATATTTCTTCGTTCCCAACTATTAATCATTTACCTTCCACCGATATATATGTATTAGTTTATACATTGTGTGATGTACACGTATTTGTTTAAATTTATATATTAGTATGTTATTAATTTAATTTTGTATGTAAGAATTTTAAATATTAAGTGTTTTTATAAATTTTGTTGTGCACTTGGATGTACTGTCCTCATATGCAAATTTCTAAATGCAACTGAGGTTTGCTGTAAGAGAACCCAATTATGGGTTAAGCTCTCCTTTGTACATAAGCTGTCCTATTGTATCTGTGTATTTATGTTTTTTGTGTACAATAAAGAATAAGAATAAGAGATTAAACTGATGATCCAATTAGTTTCATGACGGAAGTGTTCAGGATGAAATTGCCAATAGACGCTAACACAAAATAAGCCAGGGTAATACTTCTTGCCTATAAACAAGTAATAAATTACTGTCAGTTATAAGCACTCTACAAACAAGCCCCAACTCACACGAATAAAGGATAATTCCGTCGGTCATCGTTCAGCGTAGCACGTAGAATACGCAATGCAGGGACTCGCTTATGGGCGTTTTAAAACACTGCAACGATTTTTAGTTGAATTTATTATGCGTTTTATTATTTTGGCACTTTCACGTTTAGTGTGTTTAATTCTGCCGGCACATAAATGATTCGGTAATAGTACATCTAAAGCATCGACCACACAGCCCAGAGTCTGTATGGTCGATGATCTAAGCCAAGTGGCTTTGAAGATATACATAGATTCAGTTTTTGGTACTTATCAACTTAATAAGTAGGTTACATACCTACTTACAGATCACATTATGGGTAGATTAAAAAAAACTTTGTTTTCATGTAGTTAACTATTGTACATATCTACTTAGTCAAAAGTTAGATATATGTATAGATAGAGAATACACATACAGTTTTCCTGAGTAGTAAACAACAAATAAGCTGTAACACCCATTGACAGACATACGCCGTGTCTGGCCATGTCCGACATCCGTCGACCATGACAGGATCCGTGTTAAAATTAACATTATTGCAGGCTTCTCGGAATTGTCCACATGTCAACTTTACGTCTGAGCTTTACTCTCTACTTATCCGGCAAAGCATAAAAAGCGTCAATGATACGCATTGCAGAGTAGCTGCAGAAAGCTAAATTCTTGTAAATCCGGCAATAACTACAATTGCTGGAAAATCCTTGCCATCCAAAACTTTGGTAATTTTAATTAAAGTGCGAAATACATGTGGCGAGAAAACTACGCATTGAAAAGGACTAACAAGTCCTAGTAGTGACGGACCCAGCAATACTACAATAAAGTTATGGTCGAAATCTACTTCGTAGCAAGCCGGCTTTTACCAATGACTGGATGTAGATCAAGCTGTCGTCATTGTCACATAAGATGGTAACAAGTATTTACGTGTCAAAATAATAGAATAGAATATACTTTCAAATCATCCTTTATTTCAGATTCATCCTACGATTACATCCATATTTGTTAGTACAATTGCGAGCTTACAAACTAGTGGTAGTAATAATTAATAATTGAATACTTATTAAACAAATAAACTTATATAAGGGTACAATGACGGACTTTGCAAGCACCATTTCATAAATATGTATTGCTCATAAAATTCGAAGTGAAATAATGCTGGAGTTATTTGTGACATCTCCTCATTGGCCTTCTGTACCTTTTCGTTCCACTCACAAACCGGAAACATCCACAGCGTTCCATGCCTATCGAAGTATTGACGTCTCGGCAGCTTTTTATAGAAGCATTCATTTATCGTCTACCATCAACCATATGGCTATGATAAACGAGATTAATCCAAAATAAAGAGCTTTAAATGCTAGGGTATTGGGCAAGTGACCTGCACAACACCTTGATGACAGTTGTAAGTCGACAGGAGAAGTCCAAACTGGATCTAATTAAATCTGTAACGAATAAAACAGTTAGCGAGTTGTTTACTGGGTCGGTGTTTCCTTTTGGTGTTTGCAGTATAAATAGTATATGTACTGCGGTTTCTATGATCGCTATCTCGAACCGATGTGACGAATATTTCCGGTCTTAATAGCCGCTATTAGGTTACTCCTTTGAATAATAATTTAATCTAAGTCACAGCAAGATATAATTGAACTTCCCCCAAGAGTCCAATTAAGACCATAGTTTCCTTTATCTAGCCTCTATGCCACCAAGTACCTCATATACTCGTAATTCTCTTGTTCTGCAGTGGGTGAACACATGTTTTTTTTCTAGCCTTTGTTGTCTCTCTGTTCGGCGAAGGCCTAACTCAAGTTAAAAACTGGTTAAAATCCAAAGAAAGTGAGAAAAACCGGCCAAGTGCGAGTCGGACTCGCGCACGAAGAGTTCCGTACCATTATCGCAAAAAACACGTTTGTTGTATAGGAGCCCCACTTAAATATAGCAATAAAATCGCACACCCCTTGTAATTTGTTTTAATACTGATTTTTTTATTCAGATTCATGAAAAAAACTGCCTTAACAAAAAAAAGTCAAGGTGTGCGATTTTAATGCTCTCAAGTTTATTTATTTTATTCGGCTTTTAGTATTTGTTGTTATAGCGGCAACAGAAATACATCATTTGTGAAAATTTCAACTGTCTAACTATCACGGTTCATGAGATACAGCCTGGTGACAGACAGACAGACAGACAGACGGACCGCGGAGACTTAGTAATAGGGTCCCGTTTTTACCCTTTGGGTACGGAACCCTAAAAAGACAAGATGTTAAAGAGAGTGATACTTCCGGCTTTGAATTGTTAAAGTAGTAATTTCAGAAAGTTTCATGGCCAACCAAATTTCGGGGAGTATGCGATGGAATTGCACGATCTAATTCCACCTAGCCCGTTTCATCAACGGACTACAAGACGTACGGCGATGTGCCATCGGTTCAAGGTGTGTACATCACACTCATACACATAAAACGTTTTGGGATCCCTTTTATTATGCGTACAGCTAAGGAGTGGAATTCCCTGCCGGGTCTAGGTTTCCCGATAGCTACAATCTAGAGGTCTTTAAGTCAAGAGTGAATAGGTTATTTCTAGGCAAGCGTGTTTCATCGTCGACCACACCTTCGCGTACCATCAGGTGAGGTAGTGGTCAAGGGCAAGGTCTATAGACAAAAACGAAAAAATAAATCCTTTGGTCCAACCAACCTCTGGACATGGCCGTTTGTAGTAACCATAGATGGACCATGACTATCTCCCAAAGTATTTCTTTCGTAGAACAATCTAGACTGCGTGCGGCAGCTCCACGTTCTTCGTAATTAAAACGAGCGTTCAACAAGATTCTTTCGACTTGTAGGCGTGGAATCTTAAGCGGCTTAATTGACTTACACGGACGTGGCCCTCAGTGCCTGCGATATTTTATTGTATATATTGTCGTCAAACTGACTAAAACTGTTCACAAAACAAGACAAATACCTATATAATCATCACCATTCCACAAGCTTTTTCTTCTCCTCCATGATGACGAGATTTTTCTCCATTTATGTCAAACTTCCACATTACTCTTCCCGACATTTGCTAATGATTTTAAGCATCGTCAGACCATCTTGACATTGGTATTCCTTAGTAAATATGCATCTAAGGCTCATTGTAGCTATCCATTCCCTTGTGGATTTAGTCCACCTGCACTTACCACATATGGCTGCACTGGTACAGCATTTTAGATTTATTGTAAGTACAACATTTTAAGCACACGTTAAGCTGCGTTGTTTCTCGCTGTAGAACATCAAATATCCAACTCAAAACGTTCTAATTCGTGTAAATGCAGTCGTCAAAGTGGTCGGGTCGCGTCGCTGCTCGCACATTAGCAAGCAATCAAACGTATCGCAAATGGAGTAGTAACTGTACTGGTGCCGACGTCATTAGAGACCAGATTTGACTGCTAATTGATAGTACACGGCGTTTGACTGTACTATGAGCTATGTGAATGTGGGTGGCGGATGTATTTACGATGCAGTTTAGGTAAATGAGTTAACCTTAGAACATTAAAGATGAAGCTAAATCTTGATAGAATTTCTAAGAAAAGATTGAAAGAATGCGGAAGGTTATACTGCAACAATGATTAGTGATACCAAACACATTAGTAACAACGTATCTTAATTTTACTTAACATCGGAGACAGTAAAAAAAATTGGGATAAACCAAGTAGGATGTTAATGACGATACTACAGGCACTAAAATCCAGTAGCTATTACAACAATGATCGGAGAGTTTGAAATCGCAAAGAAGAGGGCGAGTAATGCAATGGTGATTGAACGAAAAGAAGATCCTTAACTGCCTTATCGACAGTGCAGTCTCAGAAATTCATTCGTAAATACTCAAAGATGCCAACAAATTACAGAAAGGCAATCTTTTCACACAGATGGCTTATAAACCGCTGTGCTACTTTCTTCAGTAATTAGGTTATTAGTGTTAGCTGTACCGTGGCCATGAGACGCTACATCACAGGGCAGTTCATTAGTGTAGGGGATTAGCGTTGGATTGCCAGTGCTCAATTGCTCATGTCCCACATTGCCCAGTGATCCGTCGCCGGTGGCGGACGCGCGAATGGTTAGAGGATTAGTTACATGCTTGATTGAGACAGTTAGAGATCTTGTTAGGCTTTGGAAATGGCTGTGGTTAGGCTAATTTTTAATTTGGAGATAACTTTCAACGGATCTTTTTACTTTATACCTATCTACGAGAAAAGTCTTATTTTAGCTAGGTAATCTCACGAGTCTGAGAAACTGATGGGAGTTGTTAGTAGGGCCTTATTTAGCTCGATTTTATTGATTTTAACATCTCGAAAGCACCGACCGACCATGTATGTGAAAACCATATTCCTATTTGCCAAATGAATGAATTTAAGCTGTTAATGCTTTTAATACTTTGTACCTGTACGTAGTATAGTGTGTGGTGTTATTCTGGGTGCATCGTCCTCACATATATAAATTTATTAATATATGTACTTATGTAATTATTGTAAAACAACATTTTTTTTATAAGAGTAAGTATGGAGTTTCTTGTGCGTTCTTCTCCATATCAAGCTACTTTGCCGAATGCACGGTAGAATCAATTTTTATTACTTGTAATTTTTTTTTTATTGTTTGACGTTCAAAGTGCCGCTTATTGGCCTAATGGAAAAAAAATTGTCTTTGACTTTGACTTTAGCCCCTGTAGCGTAATCACAAGCGTATCTCTTTCTGACAACGGGGTCCTATTTATATCTCTGTGATCTTTTAACCTACTCAGTGATAGAAATTAAGTTTCAAGTTCCATAGGTCCTATGTAGTTAGCTAAAATAAAATATCCCCATGTTTTTATTTATTTATAATGAGTATGACGTCTCTATTGGTAAAATATCACTGTCGATTCTATTGTTATTGACCGAGTACATAATAATATCATGGCTAAGATCAGGACTGTTAGGTATTGAAATATCTTGATCGACAAACGAAATAATACTTTTCCCACTACCTTATCTATTATGTAAAACATTGCCTAAGAAATTCGTTTCGAAATATGACACAAGTTTATAAAATAAAAATTAAAAAAACAAACATAATTTTATTACATAATAAAAGTTACGAAATGACTTTTGTATTGATCATTACGTAACTGGCAGAATGATACTGAACCTGTTACCTCTCGAAAAAGCGCGCATTGATTGTGTGTATATAGTCTGTGGTTTTTAGTCTGAACGTTTCTAACAAATTGTTGTTGGAAATTATTTGTATTTAATTAAGTAAGCTCATCAGGTAGTGTAAAAAGAATCGTCCGTGTCTCGTAAAAAGGCTTTATTTTAAAACTCGCATGTAGCCTTCAGTTCACGTCGAAATTGGCTACATCGCTCGTGTTAAAATCTCGACTTTTTATGCTCGACACGAAATGTACTGTTTCTCAATCTAGGGATGAATCCCACTCTCTACAGTCACGCATGCGGAGACTCTTGCGCCTGCGACTCCGATCCGATGGCTGTCAGAATATAAAACAGTCAATCATGATTTAGATCTAAATTCATACAACATCGTGTCTACATACTCGTTACATTCCTTATATTTAATATCATACCACATATCAATCATATACAGTCATAAAATAAGAAGGTAACGTTGGAAAACTATCTCAGAGTATTCTCATTAGAAAACTAATTTGAAAGTATGGAAAGTGTTAATAAGTGAAACTTGACAAGGCGTCACGTTTCTTAGGGCATTTGATTAATTAATCTGTATAAGGCCCTTTCCTACTGATAAGTTATCAGATAACAGTATAAGTATCAGATAATGATCATGAATTTTAATTAGGAAACTAGTGACGCTGTTTGCCGTGCATGGAATTTATAATTATTATTATCATAATAACTCAAAACCAATTTTTTTTATTTCATATAGGCCTACATGGGCACTTATAAAACGTCGACAAAAGGTTCACGGTTCGGGTTGGTCGTTTCCTATGGAGAAGAACCGGCAAGAAACTTCATGGTTACTCTTTTAAAAAAATGGTTTGGTTTTACAATATTTCCTTGTTACAGCATTAGAACTTAGATATGTGGGGACAACGTAGGCCCGACAATAAGTCGTAAGAAAAACCAAAAAAAAAGATTATATATTATTTAAACAAAAGAAAATAAAACGAGTTAAAAAGTTAACAAATGTTAACAAGCATCTAGAAGGCCTACAATGTTCACACATTTACAAAAGAATCGGTAAAGGAATCTATACAAAAGTAAAATAAAAAATAGACTAAATCTAACATGTGGCACAAATATTGTTATCAGTGCTGTAACTATTCTTAGCAAAGGGCTATGAAGATGATTGAAAACCATTGTAAAAAGAATAATCAAAAGAAGGAAAAAAAAACAAAGAATTAATGAGATTGAGAATAGTTAGAGACAACCACATATTTGTGCCGTTTATGAGTTACCAGGGAAGCCGCATGCGCAGAAGGAGCTAAAGCTAAATTTTTTATCTTCAACGTAGTCCTTCATTTTATAATATGCTTTTTTAATAAGGACACGTTTGATGTAGTTTTTGAACTTTCCATCGGTCAGTTCTTTAACTGACTTTGGCAACTTGTTATAAAAGCGTATACTGTTTATATAAAAAAAACTTAATTCAAAAAATCAAAAAACCCGACTGCTTCAAAAGCGAACTAAAAAGTCGTAAACAAGGAAAAAATCATGCTGTGCAGTCGGTGGATACATATTCGCGGGCTAGCTGACCAAAATCTGGTGTATCCTCCGCCTGCACAGCATGATGCTTTCCTTGTTTACGACTTTTTAGTTCGCTTTTGAAGCAGTCGGGTTTTTTGATTTTTTGAATTAAGTTTTTTTATTTATAACTTTTTAGTTAGTTTTTTTTCGAATTAGGTACATTTTAACATATAAGTGTTATATATTTTTTAAATCACTTCTGAAAACCCTTTATTTTTATACCCCACACGATGCGTATGGAAGAAAAAAAAAATTTGGTCCCCCACAATATGGCACCCAAAATCCGCCATTTTTAGGGTTCCGTAGCCAAATGGCAAAATACGGAACCCTTATAGATTCGTCATGTCTGTCTGTCTGTCTGTCTGTCTGTCTGTCCGTCCGTATGTCACAGCCACTTTTCGCCGAAACTATAAGAACTATGCTGTTGAAACTTGGTAAATAGATGTATTCTGTGAACCGCAATAAGATTTTCACACAAAAATAGAAAATAAACAATAAATTTTGGGGGCTCCCATACTTGAAACTGAAACTAAAAATATTTTTTATCATCAAACCCATACGTGTGGGGTATCTATGAATAGGTCTTCAAAAATGATATTGAGGTTTCTAAAATCATTTTTTTCTAAACTGAATAGTTTGCGCGAGAGACACTTCCAAAGTGGTAAAATGTGTGTCCCCCCCCCTGTAACTTCTAAAATAAGAGAATGATAAAACTAAAAAAAATATATATGTACATTACCATGTAAACTTCTAACGAAAATTGGTTTGAACGAGATCTAGTACGTAGTTTTTTTTTAATACGTCATAAATCGTAAACCGCAATTTACCAAGTACGGAACCCTTCGTGCGCGAGTCCGACTCGCACTTGGCCGGTTTTCTATTGTCCAATATTAATGTAGCCTACGACACTCGCAGGGTTAAGACGCATCGATCGAATCATCAAAATCGGCCAACGCGTTTGGTCTCTGGAACGCCATATAGCAACAAACATACATACATACATTCATACATACATAGACTAATAAACACATTACCCTCCTTCGGCAGTCGGGTAAAAAGACTTGCTAGCTTTTGTTAATCTGAATTTGGGTATTACAATTTCGTGCTTACTGCGTGTATTTAAATTATGTAAGTCGCTTCTAGTTTTGAAAAGCCGTCGATTTTTGCGGACATACAAAATACATTCCAAAATATAGAGTGAAGGTAGAGTCAGTATATCGATTTCTTTAAATTTTTCTCTAAGGGACTCGCGAGGACCCATATTATAGATCGCGCGGATTACCCTTTTGTGTAAGATGAAAATTGAGTCAACATCTGCTGCTGATCCCCACAGCAGAATGCCATAAGACATAATACTGTGGAAATAAGCATAATATACTAACCTAACTGTGGCTACATAGGTTAACTGCCTTATTTTCCTTACTGCATATGCAGCTGAACTTAACCTACCCGAAAGAGTTCTAATGTGCGCGCCCCACTGCAGTTTTGAATCGATAGTAATCCCTAAGAATACAGTTTCAGCTTTCAGCAAGACTTTTGCTGTCAAGATTTAAATTTAGGTCACGTTGTGGTACATTTAGTAAAGAGAACTTAAGACATTTAGTTTTTGTCGCATTCAGTAAAAGATTGTTAGCTGCGAACCATTTTGTGAGAATAATAAGACTTTCGTTGACATGTAAGACATCCGTATCTTTCCTATCTATTTTAAAAATTAGCGAAGTATCATCAGCAAATAGAATTATATCCGACTAGCTGTTCCCCGCGGCTTCGCTCCCGTGGACCACCCCACAGGACCCGTTTTCTGGATTAAAAAATAGCCTATGTCACTCAGGAATAATGTAGCTTTCTATTGGTGAAAGAATTTTTAAATCGGTCTAGTAGTTTTGGAGCCTATTCGGTACAAACATACAAACAAAAAAATCTTTCCTCTTTATAATATTGGTATAGATAATTTGGCCATCATAAAAGGGAGATCATTAATGTAAACAAGAAAAAGGAAAGGGCCGAGAATTGAACCTTGGGGCACGCCCATCTTGACTAGAGACCCGGAGGACGTCACCCCATTAACATTCACTTTTTGCTGTCTGTTTGATAAATATGAAAGCACAAGATCAGCAGCTTGTCCTCGAATTCCGTAGTGGTGTAATTTACAGATCAGTGTGTTGTGGTCGACGCAGTCGAACGCTTTTGAGAGATCACAGAAAATGCCAATGGCATCCTGGGACTTCTCCCAAGATTCCAAAATGTGACTGATGAGTTTTAATCCCGCGTCCGTTGTCGACCTACCTTTCGTGAAACCAAACTGCTGACTATGCAGGATCCCATTTGAATTGAAGTGAGACAACATCTGATCCAGCATGATTTTTTCATAGATTTTACTCAATGCTGGAAGCACGGATATAGGTCTATAATTAGAGGGATCACTCTTACCACCTGATTTGAAAATTGGTACTAGGTACTTTGCTGTGTTTCATTAAGTCAGGAAACGTGCCGCTGTCCAAACATTGATTGAATATGCCTGTTAGGACAGGAGCAATTGAGTCAATAATATCTTCAAGAACCCTAACGAATATCCCCCATAAGTCTTCAGTATTTTTTATATTGAGACTTTTGAACACGTTTTTAATTGTATCAATACATATTGGTTTAAATTTAAAGGTCGGTATGTCTTTGCTAAAGTTTTCTTTAAGAAGAGCTTCAGCTAATTAAGATGAGGAGGGAAGAGAATTCGTAACCTCTAACGGAATGTTGGTAAAGAACTTTTCTAATGTCTCAGCGACTTCTTGCTTATCAGAAATGGTTTGATTATTTATTTTCAAAGACAACTCATTCTGATCGCGTTGTTGTGTCTTTCCAGTTTCTCTATTTATTAATTGCCACACAGTTTTTATTTTATTATTTGAAACACCAATTTTGTTAATTATTATTTGAGATTTTGCTTGAGCGAAGACTCTTTTAAATATTTTGGAATAGTTTCTAACATAAGTGTGAAAAACTTTATCGAAAGTCAAAGATTTTTCGTAATATAAATTATATAAGATATCTCGGCTTTTTCTTATGCCCACAGTGGCCCATTCACTAAATTTTGATTTGGAATTGTTGACTTTAACTGTTTTTACAGGACACGTTGTATTGAATTCATGGCAAATTGTAGAAAACAACGTGCCGTAATTTATATTGGGGTCTTTTGAATCAAAACTGGCGTTACAAAGGTTACTAAAAACGTTATTATTAAAAGAATTCAATTTATTTTTAGTAAGAGGTCTTAATCGAATTGATTTAACTAGGTTTAATTTTATATCCGACTCAAAAGATACTAGTTGACCAGTATGGTCTGACCTAACTAATGTTAGTTTGCTATTTTCCGGCGGTCACAATCACTCACAGCAATCGTCCGTTTTACAGGATAAAAAGTAGTTTTGAATTAGTTGAGAATATACTTAGTTATCCTAATTATCACCTCATTATCACAACTCCGTTGAACATTGAAGTGGCCACTTTTTTCAGAGTGCGAAAACCACAGACATAAATCTAACTAGATGACGCGATTGTATGTACTTCACGTGCCAAATCTCCGATTACGATCAATGATCGTAATCGGATCATTATCGGCACCGGAGATCCACCGAAATCTAGAAAAATGCCTTTTTATGCCAAACTGAGCTGTAAAGAATGTATAGAAAAAGTTGGCCGAGGCATTGAAAATGTTTTGAAAGAAAGAAAGAAATAATATTTATTTGTGAACCGCACAGGATACACAAGATAAGCAAAACACATACAACAAAAAAAATAAAAAAATAACCCCGTTCGAGACCAAAAAGGCTCATATCTCAGCATGTGCAACGATATTAAAAAGAAAATAACGCCTAACATTTTCTTTCATTGGTAAGTAAATTTGTTTTCAAATTGTTTGTGAAAAAGTGGCACGCTTTCGTTATCTAGTTAGATTTATGTCTGTGGCGAAAACTATATCTCATGAATTATATGTTTTATTTTACGGGTGTCGGTTTTTCTGTCTTGCCGTCACCGCCTCCTATTGTACACATAATAAATTACATTAAATCTTATCTGGTAAATCTACATGGAGAGAGCTCTCAGCTCACAGAAGCTATACGTTCCTCAATTAATTTTCACGCTACGCTTAAATTTATCTAAAATGCACCCATCAGCGATACGCTTAGTTATTAGCAGATAATCTTATTATTAAATTACCTATGTATTATATAATAGGAAGTTTATCTGATCCGCGTCTGGTTTTACAACTCAATCACAGGCAGGCTTGCTGCAATTATCTTCATTTTCATACGAGATTATGGCGTCGTTTATGGCTGGCACGGTCTTGGCTGCAGTTCTGGCAAGGCTTGTGGAAAATCTTCATAATTGTTGGTCTTTATTATGAAATAAATAGTGCGCTAAGCAATTGTTGTACTCGTTGCTTATTTTACCATAAGTTTTTGGATTGAAATTGCATTTCTTGGTATTCCTTTTTAAATGTAGCGCACTTTAGTAAGTTTTACGTTAGAAGCTTACTAATTGAGTAAGTAATACATAATATGAAATCATTTCCACAGTTTCCAGTTCATAAACGAGAGAGATTTAATTCACATGGAAAGAAGGTGACCTATTACTTAATAGGAGCATAAAATTCATCAATATCGTGTAGATAAGCAACGTGCACTCTTCTGCCATAAAATAATATAGATCAAGTCTAGATTTCTTTGGTAGTAAATACGGCGCGGCGGTGCGCTCACAAAACAATGCGGGTTTGCCCTAATTATAACAGTATTTTAAAAACGTGTTTTCAATAGGTTTTTCATGAATAAGATATAAAATAATTTCTTTGCGATGGAAGCAAAATACTAAATTTATTTAATTATTGACAGGTAATGCTGAGTTTTAAACATTGTTACCAAGAGTTTTTATATTCTGAAAGGCACTGGTAAAACATTATATCAAAGTTTGTTGTTTCGCAGACATCCGACTGAATATCCTAAGTAAAAAGTATAATAATACATAAATCATAAATATATAATAAACCATAATTCAAGGTTTCGCCTATTTCCTCCTCCAATATTGGACCGATATAAAAGATATTTCAAAAAACCCAACTGTTTAAAAGTGAACTAAAAAGACGTAAACAAGAAGAAAATCATGTTGTGCAGTCGGAGGATACATATTCGCGAGCTGGCTGACCAAAACCAGATGTATCCTCCGACTGCACAACATGATTTTCTTCTTGTTTACGTCGTTTTAGTTCACTTTTTAAGTTTTTGTTTTTTTCACTTTTTGTTTTTTTTTTAACTTTTTTTATTTGCAACTTTCTAGTTGTTTTTTTTTTCGAATTAGGTACATTTAAACATATAAGTGTTATATATTTTTGAAATCACCTCTTAAAACCCTTTATTTTGATACCCACACGATGAGTTTGGAAGAAAAAAAAACTCCACAAAATGGCGCCCAACCACTCGCAGTGAAACACGCAGGGTTAAGACGAATCGATTGACGTAAGAATCATCAAAATCGGCCAACGCGTTTGGTCTCTAGAACGCCACATAGGAACAAACATACATACATATAGTGATAAACACATTACCCTCCTTCGGCAGTCGGGTAAAAAGAAAAAGATAGAAGCACAACATATATTTTTTTATGCAATTTATAGAATATTTTTTAAAATTGACCAATACTGGAGAACCAAAGTTACCGACATAGCCCGAAGAATTGCCAAACTTAAGTGGCAGTGGGCAGGGCACATTGCTCGCAGAACGGATGGCCGATGGGGCCGAAAAACTCTGGAATGGCGACCGCGAACCGGAAGACGATACGTTGGAAGGCCTCCCACTAGGTGGACTGATGACCTGGTTAAGGTTGCGGGAAGGCGCTGGTTGCGAGACGCACGGGATCGGTCAATGTGTCGACGCTTGGGGGAGGCCTATATTGCGGCTGAAATAATGATAATGATGAATACTGGAGAAGGAAATAGGCGAGAGCCCTACCTACCACAAATTATGACATTTAATTAGTAAATTCAGTCGGAGCTCTCAGCCCGCATTTCCTCTTAAGTAGTCCGCTCTAAAACACACAATACAGGCCAGTGTTTCAAGTACTTTATTTAGAAGATATTAAACGAGTCTGATGCTAATAGCTGCAATTTGCAAATTAAATTATATGTCGGTGATTGTCTTGATCACAGGTAAAATAGAGTTTATTATTCGATTAGGATTTAAAATTGCCATCTAGCTCTATTAAAGAAGTCGATCAGTGATGCTGGGTGGGTTATTTTTACCCACGACAGAACATAGACGGTATATGCGTTTGGGGTGGGAAGATGTTTGTTTGTGCAAATCCATGTTGCCATTTTTCTCTAAAACGACTTGTCCGATTTTGATGCAGTTTTCAAGGGCTCGGGGTTGATTGGTGCATGTTCTTAGATAGGTGTTACGGTGACAACTCACCAGAGGGCGCTGCAGCAAACATTGTTAGTGCAAATCAATGTTGCCATTTTTCTCCAAAATTACTAGTCCGATTTTATATAAATCTGATTTAATATCTATGCTCTCTAAAAAGTTTATAGTTATTGTTTTAAATGGAAATAAAACCAAATTCGCTTTAAGTGGCCCCCTTTAAAGAAGCAAATTATAAGGTTTTTTTATGTTTTAAATATAAACCTATCTTGCTCAGGCGTTTATTTTGCCACTGTCGATATTATCAAGTTTTGGAAAGTAACTTTTTCAGTGCAACAGATGCTGAAAAAGAAGAAAAAAAAAATTATGGCCCATAGTAAGTAGGCATAGAGCCATACATAAAATCCAATGGTTCTAAAGTTGGCGAAGCCATCCAAGTTTTTATGACATTACTAGCTGTTGCCCGCGACTTCGTCTGCGAATTCGAAAACCATACTCACAACTATGTTTACCTGAGACAAACGGTCCAGTTCGGTAGTTCCAAATCACCAATCATCAATGTAGAGGTCCCCGTATTAGTGCCATTTGATTCTTCAAAGAAACTTTAACACCCCTAATTCGTCTTCTGGGGGTAATTCCGAAAAACTAATGATGCCAACCTTTATTATTTTGCTAAAGGAATAAGATTTTTCATACAAATAAATGTCTCTCTTTTAACCCCTTAAAAAGTTTAATTTCCAAAAATCCCTCCTAAGTGCTACATCATAAGAAGAAGCTATGTGCAGTAAAATTAATCAAACATCTTTACCACACCGAAATCGTATTTTAAGGGTAGTTTCGAAAAACTAATAATGAAAACGTTTATTGTTTATTTAGGTTAAAAAATTAGATTCTTCAAAAAAATTAACATCCCCTAAATCGTCTTTTGGGGTTAGTTTCAAAAAATAATAATAGCAACCTTAAGTTTAGTATTTTTGGCAAGTTTTAAGTTTATTGACCCTAAAAATCTGATTTTTCAAAAACACTGTAATACCTCCTAAATCGCCTTTTGGAGGGAAGTTGCAAAAAAAAAAATGACAACCTTTATTGTTTATTTAGGATGGTATTTATGTCAAGTTTCATGTTTATTCACCCAAGAAATTAGATTCCTCAAAAACTTGAACATCCCCTAAATCATCTTTTTGGGGTAGTTTCGAAAAACCAACAATGAAAGCCTTTATTGTCTATTTGGATAATAAGATTCTTCAAAAAATGTTTAACTCCCCTAAATCGTCTTTTGGGTGTAGTTTAAAAAAAAAAATAATAGCAACCTTTATTATTCATTTAGGTTAGTATTTGTGCCAATTTTCAAGTTTATTGACCCAAGAAATCAGATTTTTCAAAAACACTGTAATACCTCCTAAATCGTCTTTTGGGGGTAGTTGAAAAGATTTAATAATGACAACCTTGTTTATTTAGGGTGGTATTTATGTCAAGTTTCATATTTATTCACCCAAGAAAACAGATTTTTCAAAAAAAATTACATCCCCTAAATCATCTTTTGGGCGTAGTTTCGAAAAACCAACAATGAAAGCCTTTATTGTCTATTTAGATAAAAAGATTCTTCAAAAAATGTTTAACTCCCCTAAATCGTCTTTTGGGTGTAGTTTAAAAAAAAAAATAGCAACCTTTATTATTCATATAGGTTAGTATTTGTGCCAATTTTCAAGTTTATTGACCCAAGAAATCAGATTTTTCAAAAACACTGTAATACCTCCTAAATCGTCTTTTGGGGGTAGTTGAAAAGATTTAATAATGACAACCTTGTTTATTTAGGGTGGTATTTATGTCAAGTTTCATATTTATTCACCCAAGAAATCAGATTCTTCAAAAAAATTAACATCCCCTAAATCGTCTTTTGGGGTTAGTTTCAAAAAATAATAATAGCAACCTTAAGGTTAGTATTTGTGGCAAGTTTTAAGTTTATTGACCCTAAAAATCTGATTTTACAAAAACACTGTAATACCTCCTAAATCGTCTTTTGGGGGTAGTTGAAAAGATTTAATAATGACAACCTTGTTTATTTAGGGTGGTATTTATGTCAAGTTTCATATTTATTCACCCAAGAAAACAGATTTTTCAAAAAAAATTACATCCCCTAAATCATCTTTTGGGCGTAGTTTCGAAAAACCAACAATGAAAGCCTTTATTGTCTATTTAGATAAAAAGATTCTTCAAAAAATGTTTAACTCCCCTAAATCGATTTTTGGGTGTAGTTTAAAAAAAAAAATAGCAACCTTTATTATTCATATAGGTTAGTATTTGTGCCAATTTTCAAGTTTATTGACCCAAGAAATCAGATTTTTCAAAAACACTGTAATACCTCCTAAATCGTCTTTTGGGGGTAGTTGAAAAGATTTAATAATGACAACCTTGTTTATTTAGGGTGGTATTTATGTCAAGTTTCATATTTATTCACCCAAGAAATCAGATTCTTCAAAAAAATTAACATCCCCTAAATCGTCTTTTGGGGTTAGTTTCAAAAAATAATAATAGCAACCTTAAGGTTAGTATTTGTGGCAAGTTTTAAGTTTATTGACCCTAAAAATCTGATTTTACAAAAACACTGTAATACCTCCTAAATCGTCTTTTGGGGGTAGTTGAAAAGATTTAATAATGACAACCTTGTTTATTTAGGGTGGTATTTATGTCAAGTTTCATATTTATTCACCCAAGAAAACAGATTTTTCAAAAAAAATTACATCCCCTAAATCATCTTTTGGGCGTAGTTTCGAAAAACCAACAATGAAAGCCTTTATTGTCTATTTAGATAAAAAGATTCTTCAAAAAATGTTTAACTCCCCTAAATCGTCTTTTGGGTGTAGTTTAAAAAAAAAAATAGCAACCTTTATTATTCATATAGGTTAGTATTTGTGCCAATTTTCAAGTTTATTGACCCAAGAAATCAGATTTTTCAAAAACACTGTAATACCTCCTAAATCGTCTTTTGGGGGTAGTTGAAAAGATTAATAATGACAACCTTGTTTATCTATGGTGGTATTTATGTCAAGTTTCATATTTATTCACCCAAGAAATCAGATCCCCTAAATCATCTTTTGGGGGTAGTTTCGAAAAACCAACAATGATAGCCTTTATTGTCTATTTAGAAAATAATATTCTTCAAAAAAAAATAACTCCCCTAAATCGTCTTTAAGGCGTAGTTTAAAAAAAAAATAGCAACTTTTATTATTCATTTAGGTTAGTATTTGTGGCAAGTTTCAAGTTTATTGACCCAAGAAATCAGATTTTTCAAAAACACTGTAATACCTCCTAAATCGTCTTTTGGGGGTAGTTGCAAAAAATTAGTAATGACGACCTTTATTGTTTATTTAGGATGGTATTTATGTCAAGTTTCATGTTTATTCACCCAATCAAATCAAGAAAAAATCAAATTCTTCAAAAAAATTACATCCCTTAAATCATCTTTTGGGGTAGTTTCAAAAAACCAACAATGAAAGCCTTTGTTGTATATTTAGATTGGTATTTATCTAAAGTTTCAAGTTTATTAACTGAAGTAATAAGATCCTTAAAAAAAACTTTAACACCTCTAAATGGTCTTTTGGGTTAGTTTCAAAAAATAATAGTAGCAACCTTTATTATTGTATTTGTGGCTAGTTTCAAGTTTATTGATCAAAGAAATCTGATTTTTCCATACAAACTTCTACACCCCCTAAATCATCATTTGGGGGTAGTAACGAAAAACTAATAATGGTAATCTTTATCATTTACTTAGAATACTATTTGTGCTAAGTTTCAAGAATTTTGGTCGAAGGAATTAGATTTTTCATACGAACTTTCTACCCCCTTTATACCCCCTTAGGGGAAGAATTTCCAAAAATCCTTTCTTAGTGCACACTGACGTCACTTGAAGAACCTTTCTGCCAAATTTCATGCTTCTAGGCTTAGCAGTTTTGGCTATGCGTTGATTGATCAGTCAGTCAGTCAGTCACCTTTCGCTTTTATAGATATAGATTTTTTCAGTAACCCTCTTGTCTCCCTCCTTCCGCTTTACAGCATTCATTGAAAAACCACTTCATATGCATGACTATCAAAAAATAACCAAAGAGAAATATAACTTTCTTTTTGGAAGTTGGTGTCTTTTGTAGTGACCTTATTGTTTTTCGTTTTTTGACAATACCTAAAAAGAAAAACCGGTGAACGCATAAAAAAATAACATACAGTCGAATATAGAACCTCCTCCGTTTTGGGAAGTCGGTGGAAAAACGAATGGAAAACAAGTTCGTGAACTTCCTGAAGTATTTTTATTACAAGTTCAATGTTGAGCATTAGAATATAGGTCAAAATGTGTCGATGGACAAACTGTTATCAGAAGGAATTTCATAGAAGCTGCATGCATGTGAATACATAACATCATAATACATCGTACAATCATGCCTGTATTCGAGGAAGGTTTTAGGTCCACATTTAGCTAGTTTATTTTTTTTAAAGTGTCCTCCAATAGGGGGTCAAAAGTGTAATCACACTCTACGAAAACAGCAGCGGCAATTTTTTTTACGCAGAGGTATTTCATCTTTTCATGGTGATTCCTCTACGACATATTAAAACAGTTGTGGATAATATGACTACTTCTACAAAAACCAGCCATTTGAATTTCGGGAGAGTAAGACTGCACTTTTGGTCCTTGACTGACCTAATGCCATGAACCGACCATAAATTTGGGTTTCGGGAAGCTGCTGCGAATTCCTAGATGGTAAAACTTAATAAAATTTAGCCCCACCCAAGAATCAAAACCACGGTTCTCATGCACAGCCATAGCACTTGCAAACATTAAACTAACGAACCAGTCGTGTCATGAAAGTACATCTGCCGTAATAAGAGTGTTATTACAATTGTCTTCATTAACTAATAATTTGCCATCCTTTTATGCCAACAGCAAATAATGATACCAATCCACCCGTCATATTTGCGGCGGCGATAAACGAACGGTTACGCGGCCATCCGTCATCCGTACGTAATAGCCATGGAATTAGTAAGTACTTACTCATAGGTAATGGCAATGATAGACTATTACTGTCACTTTTTTTAAATAGAGATGTTGTTGTGTTTGAACTATCGGCAAATCGTGTAGTTTCTTTAATAGCTTGTGACTGGCGCAGTCATCAATAATGTATTTTGAACTGAGTAGTTCATAATAGATGTTTTAAATTGAGGGTTACTTAGCCTGTGTTGTCCAACTGCTGGGAAAAGACCTTTCCCAAATTTTTCAGCTCTCTTAATCCTTGCCTTCTCCGGTTAATCGATTAGAGGGGTGACCATAAGCTCTTAGAGCAAGGTTATTTTGAGCGTGCGTAAGGGACAGATGTATAAATATGATTTGTATACATCTGTCCTTTTTTTACTGTCGAACTATAGTTTTGTCATTTCAGGGTACGGGGAATGAGTACAGAAAGTTCATGCCAAAGTTTTTCCACCTGCTTCATTGACTATGTCTGTCTTCAGGTCTACTGTGTGACGATCTTGGCCTTATCTATGACTGTTCACGCAAGAAAACTGTCAGCACACACTGACAAACTGACTTCAATGTGTCCTATATAATGTTCTGTGGCGAAGGGTGTCGGAAACTGCCGAGTGTTTCCGAAAGTTTCCGAATGAGCTGGTCCTGCACTTGACTGAGGAAAGGCCGAGGGTTATGACGAGAGCAAGCACCCCTTGTTATCTTTCACGGTTCGATTGGCGCACTCAATACGCCGGCGCTATCATTAATACTAATAGGTACTGGCAAAAACAGCAGTGTATACTGCATAGTACTAATTTAGGACGACTCTGAATTGACTCTTGGATAAGAGCACTTTTTGAATGAAATCGTACTTATTGTATATCTTTTACCTAGTAATTGTGTTTTTTTCAATTAAACTAGGACCATCCAACTTGGAGCAATCTTTGGTCCATTCCAAGTTTAGATGACCAAAAACACTGTCCGGGTATTGAATCTACTGGGCAACGTTCTTGACCAACAAAATGATGTTAAAATACAGCAAGGTTAACCTCTCAACTTTATAAGAAGAAGCCCATTATCAGAAAAAAGGATGAATAGCTTAATAAAAAACAAATCACTCTCCTCCTCGCTTGTACTCGCCATTCAAGGTGTAACTAATGCATGGATCACTTGAATGAATCGGCCGCGAATGCACTTTGCGCATCGATAGTACCCGTATTACAGAAAAAAATAAGTCTATCGAGTATCGTAATCTTAGACCATGAAATCATTAATATTCTCGATAAGCTATCTTTAGAAGTTTCCTAGAAGGGAAATTGTTACAGTTTTGAACTGCATTTGATACATCTTCGTTGGAATATAGCTCGATAATGTAATGCTCGATGATGTATGTGTGTGATATGTGTTGTGTGTGTGTGTTGAAAACCACGACGTGTATTTTATTTTATGCAGTGCCAGTGAATCTTCATCAATTATGTAGCACCGGTGCACTGACAGTTAGTATTGTTCTCCGAATTTCATTGATTCTCTGGCTCCCTGCACACCAGCGAATATGTTTGTAAAACGCAAAAATAGCCACAATAGTACAAATTGAATAGCCTCTTCCTTCGAGTGCACACTAACAATTGACTAATATTTTTAACCGACTTCAAAAAAAGGAGGAGGTTCTCAATTCGTCGGCATATTTTTTAATTTACGTTTCTTCCCCGATTACTCAAAGATGCCTGGACTGATTTAAAAATTCCTCTTTTGTTTGAAAGGTGGTCTCATGGTCATCAGGTCAAGCTCTGATGATGGGATCCTAGAGAAATCGAGGGAACTTCTCAAATATTATAGGCATACATATAGCGATTTTTGTATTTTCATCAACAATGCAATCATTTTTACTCAGAAAGTATCATTTGGTGAAGAAGATCACAGATGGCCCCTGGAGCTCCTTAATGCTAAGTATGTGACGGGTATTAGATATGTCGAATAGTTGAACGACTATGATTAAGCAAATACTTTAAAATAAATGGTACGATCAAACTGATCTGATGATGAAGCCGGAAGGTAGGCACTGGAACTCCGAAATAAAACAATGTATCCTAGTCGTGTTTTTTATTATCTAGTCATTAAAAGCTATCAGTTCAATCACAAAAAATATAATGACAAGACTATGAAGTCTAATTTTCTCTATCTAGAAATTAGGATCTACCTTTTACAAGACCCCACGTTTCTAAAACCAATATTCTTTCACTAATATCTCCATTAATTGTCTAACTTACTGTTACAAATCAATCTAGGCAAATAGGCCACTGTGACGTCTGCCTATCATTCTCGGAGGCTGATGATCAAGTTTCACTACTACGATATGCATTACAATCTTCAATTGACTTGTTCTTGTGTATTCCCAACTGCGATTAACACATCAAGTGTCGGTGCACTTTCTATCTAAATGTTATCAACTCTCCCTCGTTATATTTCAATTGAAAGTGCTCATAAAATCATTGTAATTACAGTTTGCTATCATAGAACAGCAATATGAGAAATTGTTTTACTTCTAGGTGGCAGTCCATGCGATTAATCGCTTTGAAGAACCGCTTCTTTGTTTGTAAATACTATTTAATTAATTTTACAAGAGATTTGTTCTTTGGATTCTGGAGCAAGCTCTTACTACCTAATAAAGATAAAATCAGTACTATCCGGCTCGAAGGACCATTTATATGTTTTTAAATAAAACACATTCTGAAAGGAAATTTATCTATTGAAGCTGGAGGAAACTCTAACTGATAAAGATCATCAATATTATCCGGTACCTGTACTAAATTTGATTCACATTCACGTTCATCTTGATAATTCAACGAAGTTCTAAACAGGGGTCCATATTGGCTCACCTAAAGTTATTTACCCGAAATTGTTCTTCCTAACGATTTGTAATCCGAATGATCACTCTTCCTAAAAAATTTCATGCTAAAGTTTTCATTCATACTATTTGTAGTGCTACCGGCGATGTTCATAACACTCATGTTTCCGAAAGTTGTAATTAATAATATCATTAATGTAAATATATTTAAACTCCTACTGTTTTTTATCATAACGCTTTTATCCCTAAACATAATTACCATAATATTTTCACTCATACTCAGAAAGAAACATTAACCAAGTGTAATAAAAAATATATGTGGGTAGAAGATGATATTTATAGTTTTAATTTGAGGGATGATTATTATTTGGGGTATGCTTTGCATAACGTACTGAGTTGTGTCTATTGTTAAGTTCATGTCGGTGTATTATCATTACGTGCATGATTGTGTTAATGCTTTATTAATATAGACAAAAAATAATTAAAATCATTTAAAACCAGTCGCGGGGGATCAAAATTAGACTGTACATGGATTTACATATGAAAAAAAACGAAAAACAGTGGATAAACAATATTGGGCGTGTGAATTAAGAAGCAACAAAAAGTATAAGTGTAAGGTTAAAATTTCGATTATATGCCGTTGATTTTTGGCGCGGATAGGGTAGAGGGGGGATGGGGGGTACTGAGGGGTTTGGCTACCCCTCAGTACCACACCAACCACTCGGAGCCCTATAGTTATGGAGATATCCATGGTTAAAGTTTTCAGGTTAGAATAAAAAAATCCATAAATTTCCATCGATTTAAGGGGCGCGAAAGGGGGAAAGGGAAAGGAGGGTAGAGGGGCTACCTCACTGTGCCATCCAAACCCCACGGAACCCCATGGTTATGGAAGATATCCATGGTTAAAGTTTAAGATTTAAGCAACTAAGTCGACGGAGCCCCGCTGCGCGGCGCTCCTATTTCTGTCTGCAGGGTCTAAAGTAACCTAACATGAAGGAGATGACGGTAGCTGCGTTCGCTCGCTTTGCTCGCTCACTTCAGCTTCCGTCATCTCCTTCGAACCTAACCTATCCGTGTCGGGGTGCCCTAAGTTCCCGAGCTCGCTTCGCTCGCTCTTGGACTAATTCTAATTTTTTTACCTCACGAAAAACATACAAAAAAACATAACATTGCCGAGTCTTGAAAATTTTTATAATGCTTTCTATTTATGAGTACTACCTACAAAAATAAAAAAAACTTTTTTGCAAAAAAATACTACCGACTTCCAAATGAAAAACTACAAAGTGAAAAATAACTTAACTTTTGGAAGTCGGTGTCTTTCGTAGGAACCATTTTTTTGCCATATGGACACCGACTTCCAAAAGTTAAGTTATTTTTCACTTTGTAGTTTTTCATTTGGAAGTCGGTAGTATTTTTTTGCAAAAAAGTTTTTTTTATTTTTCCCTTTTTAGTTTTACCTACCTAATAGCAAGTTGTTTATTAAGGTCCCTATAATTCCAGAATAGATTAACCGAATAACATGAAACTTGAACATAACCGGTGAAATGAGAGATCTGCGTACCCCTTTAGAGCGTACTGGCGTGATGTTATGTTATGAAATGGTATAAACAACAAACAGACATGCGATTGCAGCAATCCCGAGAGTTTTTCCGTTATTTATTGAAGAGTTCTGTTGTGTATCTCCGAAGTTCTTCATCAGACCTTCACCAAATTAAAATGGGACCAATTTCGAAACATACTCTTTCAAACAAAAAAAGAATTTTCAAAATCGATCCACAGTTGACGGAGATATCGGTGAACATACATAAAAATACAAGAAGTCGAACATAGAACCTCCTCCTTTTTGGTAAGTCGGTTAATAAAATGAACTTCCAAATCAACGGCAAATATGATAGAATTAAATATATATTGAATTTTAAAGCAAAATACACCAATAAAAGTGATTATTTGAAAGCTATAGCCGCTAATATTAAACTAATTTAATTGAAATGTGTATATGAAAACATGTATTTATTTGACTACTTGTACCACGGTACCTGTTATTCTTATATGTTAAACATGTTATTTGAAAATAAAGTTACGCAAAACTAATGTATATAATACTGATTATTATGAATAAAAAGAAATCTAAACAAAAAAGATATGACTTTGATTAATAGTGTAAAAGATAGTTATGTTGAGAAAATATAGGAAAACAAATAAAAGTATAATAAATGTTTATTGCTACTGACATTATGAAGTTGAATGCTTCTGAATTATGAACATTAGAGACAGAGTAGTTAGGAATTGTGATTGTTAGGATGAAAAATGATAGAAAGAACATTTTCGGATTTCCAATTATCGGAGTTGAAAATTTAGGTGAACTTTGGCGCACCCTCTAAACAGCGTGGCAATATTAAGGAGATAGGTCTAAATGGCAATGCACAGAAATAAAACAGAATATTTTAATTATTTCCCGATGATAAACAGCCGACGCACCAACAGGAACGTTCAACCTCTTTCTATTACCCTTCAATACATTAATTAGACTTGTAAAACGTTAATTTATATACCGTGGGCTTTGTTTACAATCTACATTCAGGTGCTGTGCCTTCCGGTCGGGAGCGGTGAGCCACTGATTAACGATACGATGGTGAGCGAGCAGGAATCAATTTGCGAGCTACACGAGCTGACCGAGCCATTCGAGCTAAATGAGCCACCCGAGCCATGCATCGGTCGTGTCGACGTATTGCTTTTGTCACTGGCCGGATATTTAGACTGGCTGCATATTAACGACGTATTCTATCTGACATAGTGTTGTATGGATAATGGATTTGAAGAAAGAGTCTAACCGCAGACAATAGAGTCCATAAAGCTTCTATATATGGATTTTTAGACGTTAGATCAGACCCCGACTGTGAAAAAGGGCAGATGTATACATCTCGAAATAACCTTGCTCTAAAAGGTTATGGTCACCCCACTGGTGGCAGTACAGAGTTACTGCCATCCCACATGAACTTATAATAATTCAGTTCGACCAAACTTAAATAAAACTTACCAAAGGTGGGATAGTAATTAAACTTTGGATTGACCAGGTAGTCATTAATATAAACGTTCTCGTCTTACTAGTTTATTGCGACAAAAAATACTTTAAACCCTGAGTGCCTTAGTACACCTTCGGGCTTTGCAAATCGGCTTAAGCTCTAGACGGACGGACTGCATTTCAACAGTACTCTGACTGCACATTTTCAGTTTAAATGCAGTAAGAACGACTGCAATAAACACTGCAAACCAACCGTGCAGTCCGACAACTGCACGCCATCTGTACACCGACTGCAATCGGACCACTAATTGAAATGCAGTCCGTCCGTCTAGACCCTTAGCACTGGCTAATCGCGCAACTAAGTCACAAACGTGTGCCCACTCGAGTTTTCATCGTGAAACCACGTTCATTTCCCGTGTTGATTGTTTTTAAACGAGAACGGTAGCAATTCAAAGTAAATGTACATGAATGCTGTTCATTCCTGACCTAGAAAGTGGTACGATGCAAAGCATACCGTACGATCTTCAGGCAGGTTTCTAAATGTAATGCATCATCGACATGTGGAAGGAATTTGTCGCATTGCAGGTAAGGTATATTGAGATAGGTAAGGTGCTTTTCCACCAAACTCGACTCGCTTCTCGACTCCTCGATTATCCCGAGCAATCAGCCGTGGGACTTCCTAAACACGGAACGTTATTAACTAGTATTTTAATGACCGGCCAAACCGATTTGATGGTAAAGCACTTTTAGGTGTAAGGATAGCCTAGGGCCTGCCGAGCGTAAACCCAGTGCACTTAAGCTTAAGGTAAACGCTCCTTCTAGTAAGTACTTAGCTGAAATTTGCTTACGGGGTACATAACGGAGCATTCAATATAACGGCATTATATTCAAACAAGACTCATTTTGAAAAATTGGCGATTATCTACCTAAATAAATTACGTAGGTAATATATGTCCCATCCCATCTGCTGAAGTGTCCCTAGTTCTTTCGCTTGCCTCGACGAGATGAACAAGATCTGACGCTGCTTTAAAAGTGGCCATTTAGGAGAGGGTAGATATGATAGATGGACCCCTTTTCCGCACTTAGAATTGCATTTGGTACATTGTACGTGCAGGCCTCCTCTCTGTGCGAAGGAATGTGCCGTAATCCACCACGCGGGCCCAGTGCATGTTGGTGGTTGTCACATGTCTTCGAATTTTTGGTTCTAAGACATGCCGGTTTCCTCATGATGTTTTCCTTCACCGTTTTAGACAGCAGTGGTGATGTAATTATTTACACAAAGTAAAGCGCCTGCTTGGGTTCGAACCCACGACCTACAACTTCTAAGTAAGTCTCGGCCGTTACCACTTGTCCACCACTGCTCTCAACGTGGCCTCTTACTGGATCCAAACAGTATAAATGTACCGACAACACGAAGAAAAGAAAAGGAGAAGATGCTTGATCCTAATTCTCTGAATGATGATGAGGTTCCTAGAATAGAATAGAAAACATTCATTCGACATAGACGCAACACAACAACAACAATCACAAAGTAACAGAGAAGAATAGTTACAAAAAGTACAAACAAGGTTTAAGAATGATTGCGCCGAGCGTGCCCACACCGAAAGGGTTACCAACTCAGCATTTGATGGGCGTCAGACACCCAGCGCTGATTTTCACCTATGTTATGATTTAAGCTACAGGGTCTTTACTTCAAAATAAGCAGCAAAACCAGTTACACCACCATGTTTATCGTCCAATTAAGATCTTTTTGTCAGATTTGACGCATCGATGTTATTATTATGCTAATAGCTGTTATTAATGGTATTACAAACGATTATAGGCACTAAAGGCTTTCCGTAAAAGGCGTACAGTTTAAGAAAATAAGTATTTTTCCTTTAAAATGTACGAACATTGGAGATTTATATCCTTGTGAACGCTTGAACATTAAAAGGTTGTAGGATTACCGCAAACGTACGTCGGCGGTCTAACCACAGACGAATGACGTTGGAATAGCTGGCTTCCTACTCTTGCTAGAGAATTAATAGCGTTTAGGATATTTATCCTTCAAGCTTTGTGGTTTTTCTTAAGCTTTATGTCTATTCATGAAGAGTCATTACTTATTTTACTTTGAATCAATGACTCACGTTGTAAAAACAGTCGTTATAGAAGTACAGTTTGTGGGAGCTATAGGGAAACAAACTTAAGTCTAGATATTGTTTTAGGAAAAACATGACATTTGATCAAAGTGGCACGGTACTGCCAAAATTTTCAAAATGCTGTGATATGTCACGTCATCAATCCCTTATATTTTAACTTTTCAACAATAGTAACTGGGCGACCGAGCCTTGCTCGGGTGAAAATAGGCAAAACGAAGTCTTCTAAAAATTAAACCAAGATCCAAGATTCAACCTAGATCGATTAATCGCCCTCGAAACCCCCTGCATACTAAATATCATGGAAATCGGTGAAGCCGTTGCCGAGATACAGATTATATTTATACAAGAAGAATTTAAGAAGAAGAATTGTCTGTTTAAAGGTATTGTATTATTAGATATAGGTACTGTCATTTAGTCTAGAGTCTAGGTATCGCTTATCTAAATCTAGATTTGAATAAGTACCGAAACAAATTTTGCAGGATCTGACGAAGACATCAAACGATAATATTTTTAACTAAATTTCAAATACCACTCTCATATAAAAAATAAAAGAGTTCAACATTTCTTCAATTTCACTATTGTTTTGTACATATAATATGTAAGTCAACTTATTCTACAGTGATTCACTGCGTATGATTCACCGCAATTTCTCATATAGTACGGTATATTTACACAAATGTAGTGAAAGGCAAATTAAATTCATTCGTAAGTTAATTCTATGTGTCACTACCACTACGACTTACAAATCCATATGCTTATATGCACTGTAATAGATAATCCTTGGTCTAGCGAGTCATTCTATTACTTTTACTCTTATTCATATGTAAGATAAAAACTTTTTTGCAAAAAAATACTACCGACTTCCAAATGAAAAACTACAAAGTGAAAAATAACTTAACTTTTGGAAGTCGGTGTCTTTCGTAGGTACCATTTTTATGCGATATGGACACCGACTTCCAAAAGTTAAGTTATTTTTCACTTTGTAGTTTTTCATTTGGAAGTCGGTAGTATTTTTTTGCAAAAAAGTTTTTATTTTTCCCTTTTTAGTTTTACCTACCTTTTGCAAGTTGTTTAGTAAGTACCTATTACTCCAGAACAGATTACCCGAAAAACATGAAACTCGAACATAACCGGTGAAATGAGAGATCTGCGTACCCCTTTAGAGCGTACTGGCGTGATGTTATGTTATGAAATGGTATAAACAACAAACAGACATGCGATTGCAGCAATCCCGAGAGTTTCGCCGTTATTTATTGAAGAGTTCTGTTGTGTATCTCCGAAGTTCTTCATCAGACCTTCACCAAATTAAAATGGGACCAATTTCGAAACATACTCTTTCAAACAAAAAAAGAATTTTCAAAATCGGTCCACAATTGACAAAGATATCGGTGAACATACACAAAAAAAAAAAAAAAAAAAAAAAAAAACAAACATAAAGTCGAACATAGAACCTCCTCCTTTTTTTGTAAGTCGGTTAAAAATTGGTCCCTGATGAATGGTATTAAGTTCTAGCTTGAACAGAACCTCTTCTAAGCTGAAGATGGAAAAAAAGAGCAAAGTGGAAGAAATGTTGGGGCTTATAAAAAGTGCTTAAACGTATGTAGTATTTAAACATTGTTTAATACAAGAAACGCCAACTCTTGCAAAGTTCATTAGCATTATTAAAGCACAAAAGAAACCCAAAAACATAAAAGGCTTACAAGGGAATTGTGCCAAATACAGTAATTCGTTCCGAATTCACAGCGGTAATTAGACATTAGCTGGCAAGCCTGGCAGGCCATACTATGAACTGGCAACAACCGACTGCATTTCTAAAGGACCTAAACACTGGCACGTTGCCAGTCCCAGCTGCAACTCAGTTCAAAACATGGCGTGCTAGTATTTGTCGAATTTCGATTTAATGCGGTGGGAATATTGGAAATTGCATAGCGACTACATCATGGGTTACTTATTATGATCGTATTGACCATGATTTTGATGTTATGGATACTTATTTCGAAGTTACTTATTAAAAGACAGTCCATACTCACGACTTTATCCCATGGGGTAGACAATAGGTAGCAGTCATCTGCAGCAATTTTAGAAATTGATCCATGGAAGACGTAAGACCTTCAAAAACCAAAACCTTTCAAATCAGTATAAACAGCTAAATTAAAAAGCTTCACTAAATCACAACGGCAAATCACGTAGGTAATTTTATCCTTCCAATTATCTCTTCTCCTAGGGCGAACAACTTCGCCTTTAGCGCCAACATTATTAGCTTTCAAACTATTAGAGCGGGGGCACACGATGCGTTGCGGCGGCGGTACGGCGCCGGAGCGGTGTCGCTGCGTCGTCTTACATAGAAATATCTGTGGCATGTCACACGATGCGCTCCGTCGCCGCACCGGACTTGCAACCACCAAGACGAGGCGGGGAGGGGTGAATGCGTTGCGACGTCGGAGCGGCACCGCTCAGTTGTTTTGCGTCACAAGGAAGTCCAACGGTGCTACGGCGCCGCTGCGACATAACAACGTTACGGCGCCGCACCGCTCGTGTGCCCACTGACACGGTGAAATCTTTGCGGTGCGGCGCCGCAACGCATCGTGTGCCCCCGCTCTTAGGGTAGCCTCGCGCTTTGTGTTCCAAAATGCTAATTACGGACTTAGTTCAGACAGATGCCAAACTAAAGTAGAATTTTGGCTGCTGTGTTGGTTGCATACTAGATCTCCTTTGGACAACCACGGGGGGTAGAATGGATGTTGAGAACGAGAGACAGCATCGGGGTAGAAATCACAGACGGATGTTGAAACAGTGGGTTTAGTACTAAAAACGAATATAATTTTGCTATAGGATGTGGAAAACGAAGAAGCTTTCTTAACAATGGTCAAGTTTAAGGCAAAGTTAGATGGACACGTAGAAAACTTGTGTCCAGCTCCTGAGTCTTAGTTTTTATAGCTTGACACTGTTATTTACCTAATTGGACTATTTTCCAACCTGATGGAAAGGGACTTTTACTTTTAATTTTATGAAAATGTCATAGAGTGACATTGTTTAAATTTTATGCGTTATTCCATAATACTTATTTATTATTAATTGCCACTGAGAGTATGCTTTTAAAGCAATTTTAACAAGTAAATTGACAATAATTGGGCCCTTAGCCATCCGTAATTGCCTTTAGATGATCAGCTGTCAACTCTTTATTCGCGCTCTACTTTCGTCACGTCCGTCGACTTTAGTTGGCTAAATCAGGGCTGCCAACATGCCTTATTGATTCGCGCCATTTTTTGACAGCTGTGATTGACCGATTATATTGATTATAACTTTATTTCTCTAGCTAACATAGTTTTTGTAGTTACGTTTATTTTACATGTGATAAGTATGATAAAGTTAGTTTTTCCTTCTCTAACGAAAGTAAAACGAGTTACAAAATGAACTTACAATGTTTTGCACTTTTATCTAGTTCCTACATATGTTATATATCTTTCTAAGATTTTGTGGCTCATGTGGTGTCGAAATTTTTCCAGTATAGTCAATAAAGTTATCTATTTATTAGACTGCAGACACTGGTAGCAATTGTTATTAAAGCACGTATCAGGGTAAAGGGGATTTGTTCCAAAGAGATTTACTTATCTAAATTGAATAAATTACAGCCTGTGATATCTATCTAGCTTTTAAAACAATTTAGGTACATTTTAAGTTGATTTAGCTTTCACTTGAGCGCATTGTGGAGCAAGTCAAGCGGAACCAATTTTTGGATTGTTCGTCGATAAAATACTTAAGTAGGATGGGAGGACGCAGCAAATTGGTCTGTTAAATTATGGATAGTATTTAAACGAGCGAAAATAAATTCAAATTAAAGGTGTAAAAATACTGAATATGGCTTACTAAAATATAAAGTGGGCGACACACAGGGGCGAATAAAAATGTTTAAAACAGCGACTTGAAAATAAAAGATTGTCGAGGGAACCTCGCTGCGCGGGGCTCCTTTTTCTGTCTGCAGGGTCTAAAGTAAACTCTAAATCTAAGGTCCCGAGCTCGCTTCGCTCGCTCTTGGACTAATTCGTTGAAAACTCGAATACACCCGAACTCACGCGCTGCACAGCGATGTCGCCTCGATGTTTGTTCAGCTATTTTCGAAAGAATAATATGCTAAAATAGAACCCCAAATACAATTCAAGTATGTAACAATATTATTTCCGCTGCTCACAAAAACCTCCTAAAAGGTATTTCTCAAACCGGATATATAGTTACTTAGTATAATAGTTGCCCATTCTGTATATGTTTCGCCCGGTTAATAATTTCCCTACATACAGGAATGTGATTACACTGTTATTTATTACTTCGCTCCCGTCTAATTACCCTACCTGCCCTATCTGGCATACCTGCCCTACCTGCCCTACCTGCCCTACCTGCCCTACCAGTCCTTCTTCTACCTTAGTCAAAACATATGGCTTAGCCGTTTCGCAACCGTCACATGTCTCGTTACTAGAAGTCGCCACATATAGGTTTCACGTATTTCGTATACGCAATTCCAAGTTACCATGTTTCTTTACTACAAGAACTATTGTATAACAGAAAATTAATGAACAGTAAATACATTTTTCACGTTACGCCCATGTGACGGTAGCGAAACGGCCAAACCCCACCCAAGGGATACACACACAAACAAAAACGAACGGGAACGGAAAAACCCATACAAAACTTCCATCCCCTAATTTAAAGGGTGGGGGGTGATTTAATAAAATCGTACCGGGGTCGTTTAGAGCTGTATCCACCAGGCTGGAGTGGGCATATTCACTAGCGGAGAAACAGAGGGCCATTCCAGTTGTTTGCAAGACTTGGGGAGATGCTACCCATCTAGTAGATGTAAGGCGACGTAGCCGGCTGTTCCTGGCATGCACCTTTCGCTTAACAATCTCACAATTTTTCCTGTAGTTGAGGGACCTATCCAAGGTGACGCCGAGGTACATTGGATGGGGACTATGGATGATTGGTAGCCCCTGCCATGAGATGTTGAGCGTTTGACCCGCTTGTCTGTTACGTAGGTGGAAAGCGCACGATTGCGTTATTGAGGGCTTTAGTTTAAATGCATTTTCTGCATAATAGTGGCTAAGGGCTGAAAGTGCGATGGAGATGCTGGTTTCAATCTCCTCAAAATCAGTGGCTTGGCAAGTTAATGCCAGGTCGTCTGCATACAGAAAGCGGGTCGTGTTAGGACTCACCGGTTGGTCGTTGGTATATATGTTAAACAGCAATGGAGCCAGTACACTGCCTTGGGGCAATCCATTCTTCTGGGCCGGCCACCTACTTTTATCATAGCGAAGGTTCACCCGAAATCGTCGGTTACTGAGGAGCTCTCTAAGAATTCTAACAAACTTTGTATCCTCTGTTAGGTTGGTAACCTTCCATAACAAGCGCCTAATGTTAACGGTGTCGTAGGCTGCCGACAAATCCACAAATACTAGTCTACTATTGACATCATATCCCGAGAATTTTGTTTATCTAGTATAATCCAAACCCAAGTTATGAGGGTTATAAAAACGACGAAGTGCTTCGAGAAAAGGTAGGTGCGCTTCGCTTGGCTCGTCTTGGCGGGAGCACGGGTGCGCTCCTATAGGCGATATTCTGTCGATGTTAGGCCTGTCTTTTATTTCTTTTAAATTAACAGAACCTCTTATTTTAAAGTGAGCAAAATGTAAAACTTTTAAGTACACCTTTCTTGTTACCGCAAAAACACTTAAGAATATGATAATATTTTTTTAATATATTATGTTAATAAACTGTTAAATTCACTACCAAAAGCATGTAAAATGCAAATGGCTTCGGTCAGTATGAATTTTACTAATTAGTATTTAAAACAATACCTACCTAGATAATTTTTGTAATATCTTTTAAGAAAGTTGTCAAATACTAAAACCTGATTATGCATTCAACTTTCATTATCTCTTGGTTTTAGTATTTTCCCCGATGCCTGATGACGTCACGTTCAGAAACTTCACTTATTCTAGGTTAAGCAGAGTCGCGAGGTATGAATCATTTAATCCATACATCGTCGCTTGTTATTAAACTTTCAAAGTCAATGACTTTGTTAGTCATTAAGTGAAATTATAGGTCATAATATGACCTATAATTTCACTTAATGCGTAGCGGTGTAAGCGAACCGAAAACTGTACCTTAACAGGGATGTGTAACACAGAAACGTTTTGCATATTCAAGTCTCTTTGTGTGAACAAAGCGTTTACACTGCGCAGTGCTGCGGCACGGGCACCCAACGAGAAGAACGAAAATTTGGTTCAAATTAATTACACTAGATGACTTGATAAGCTTCAATTAATATTGAGTTTTGTGAAATATTAAGATTTTCTAGAGATGATCATAAAAAAATAGGTTTTTCAGGGTCGGAACCCTGAAAAACCTATTTTTTTATGATATACCCAAAGCGTAAAAACGGGACCCTATTACTAAGACTCCGCGGTCCGTCTGTCTGTCTGTCTGTCAACAGGCTGTATCTCATGAACCGTAATAGCTAGACAGTTGAAATTTTTACAGACGATGTATTTCTGTTGCCGCTATAACAAGAAATACTAAAAACAGAATATATCAAATATTTAAGTAGAGCTCCCATTCAACAAACGTGTTTTTTTGCAGTTTTATGCGATAATGGTACGGAACCCGTCGTGCGTGCATTTTTTTTTCAAATAAGCTCTCCTAACTACAAAATTAAGAGACGAATATTCCATTCGGCTCTTAATTCACATTTCAAAGATTATTTGAATGGATCATTTAAAAATATAACTAAAATTGATTCCAATAGATGGCGCGTTTTAAAATTTCTGAGGGAACCACTCGATTTTTTAAATTTGTTTTGTAACACATTTTGTTACAATGAAACTGTAAAAACGTGCAAAAAATAATATAAAATAAATCATCGCTGTATTAAAAAAGAAAAACATGAACCGAGTAAATCCTTTTACTTGTAAAGTCACTGCTAACACCATCTATATCCGTGGAACGGAACCGAACGCGATCGATGTTCTTAGAAAAATAATTAGTTTAAATCAGATGAAGAACGCTAGTTACGTCGGGACGGTTTCTCTGTTTGGGATGAGGCATCTGTATGTTAGTATTATGTTATCTGTGGCCGCGGATAAGCTGCGTAGTATCGCGTAGTTGTCTTAGCAACGCAAAGTAAAAGTGTAGCACGGCGTAGTAGCAGCGTAGCGCTGCGTAGCACGGTGTAGAGGCCGCGTAGCACCGTGAAGAAGCGGCGCAGTACTGCGTAGAAGCCGCGTAGCACTGCGTAGCCGCTTCGGTTACGTAGTGCCGACGCCCAATTCATCATTAATTTAACATCAAAGATAAAATTGAAGCATTACTTTAATGCGATACGAAGAAATATGGTTGACAACATTGTTTTCAAAAAGGTACTATTGTTGTAAAAAACACGAACTACGAACGCCTACGCAGAACAATCCCAGACAACCGTTGTTATGATCGATCGGGTCACTTAATTATCAAGAGCCACGAAACTTTGCTGACAGATTACGTTTGAAAAACCCGTCGTTCAGAGTGCGTAATTGCTATCGAAACTGCAGCGGGGCATCCCTAGCTTTTAAGTTGATTTTCCTCTTGTATTTCATTTGAAAACCAATAATTGCACGATAACTCACCGCAGGTAATGTACGAGAGGTTGCTGTTATCTTAAAATGTCATTCGACAGTGATTATCCAATTAATAACAAGCGCTTTATTGGCAGTTTAAATTATAACTGATATATTCATTGATGTATTAAATACATCAATGGATATATTCAATCCATGTGACACGGCAGCTATAGAAATTAAAATTATTTTTATCATCATCATCATCATATAAGCCGAAAGACGTCCACTGCTGGACATATCCTCCCCAAAGTGTCGTCACATTGACCGGTCCCGTGCGTCCCGCATGCAGCGGATCCCCGCAACCTTCATCAGGTCATCGGTCCACCTGGTGGGAGGCCTTCCAACGCAACGTCTTCCGGTTTGCAGTCGCCACTCCAGAACCTTTCTGCCCCATCGGCCATCCGTTCTGCGAGCAACGTGATATTATCTTTGTAAATGAATATTTCTTTAGGAAATAATAATATATAGAGATGCGACAGTGTGACATTTAAATCTATTTTCAATCGACTTTCTAAGAAGTATAAATTCGAACCGAATTATAAATGTAGCTTTCTAGAAAGAAAAATAAATACTTTCAAAAAAAGAACATGCATCTGAAATATAAATGTCTAATCTTGTGCTCGCAGTGGCGATGTAAGTGAAGCTACTTACGAGTCTGAGTGACATTCAGTCGTCCACTGATTTCACTTATCTCGTTCAAGTAAACACTTCCTCGTTACACCAATTAGTCTTTTAATTTGTTGCACAACACTCTTAGTTAAGTGCAAAATAAACTATGAATTTTCATGAGAGTAATGCAATTTCTTTAATTATGTTACACACATCGAGGTAACTGCATCTCCGAGCGTGATTTTGAAAATAAAAGTAAATGTGCACTTTCCCTGTTAAATGGGCGTTCGTAAAAGTATCAAGAATGTGTGTTAATGCACTTATAATAGTGTAATAATAACGTTGCTGTAAAAGCTACTATTAGTATTCATGAGCACCTCTAATTTGGTATAATTCGGATAAATTGCTGTAACACCTTAATGACACCAGCTGTTTGAGTTTTTTGTTGTTTTGACTAAGTATTTTATTCGTAATTATTGTGATGATAGTGCTGAAGTTGAGGCGAGGACTTTTAAGTGAATTTTTAAGGAAATTAACTTGTGACAGGTGAATATATTTTTGGAATCGCGCTGATTGTACATTTAAAGTGAAACTTGCGGGTTCGTTAAAGGTTAATCACCGAACAGGCCCTAATGTGTGAAGTCTGCGAAAATTATGAGCCAAAGTTAAGAAGGAAAACAAACACCTTCGAAGAAGTAAATGTGAACTGTTCACGAAGTAGAGAAAAAGTGAGTGCTCTACTTTTCATGTAAAGATGGTTTAATGAATATGAACGAAAAAATTGGGAACGCAGGTAACTGTGAATATTTTTTTCGGAAACTTTGAATCTTTATTTCACAGTAAGACAAAGACAAATTCATATTCCGTGGTCATAAACAATCAAGGTGTTCGGAACAATGATGATAATGTGCGTGCAGCTTACGACATCAAATGATATAAATTATTGTAACTATGGTCTAACGGAACACGCACTCAGCCAACTGCTGATCATTTAAGCACGTAAATAAATCTTAATTAGCTTAAGGCAAGCAATTTCATTTTATTGCCCATCATTTAGCCGTGTATCCAGTAATTATCCTGATCTTTTAATTGCGCAGACCTACAGCTCGCGTCAGCACTAAATCGTTCATTCAGAGTGAGCATTCTTCAGATGAGCGAACATTACCTGCCGCCCCTCAGCGACGAATTGATTGACAGATGTCGAGAGGGAAGCGACGGCGTTGTGGCGCTACATACGACAGGCTGAACGCATTGTTGTCAGTGCACCGGTGTGCAAGACGATGCAACCTGCTGTCAAGTCGCAAGTTCAAGAGCAGGCACGCGACTCCTGAGCCGCCACAATCGCCGCAGCTTTCGTACGGAGCGCACGCCGACGCCGACGTCACACGCGGTCCCGGCCGCCTCGCGATACTCACGAGTGTTCAAAAAATATTTCAGTAAAAACTTGACGTGTTTATTTTTTTTATTAACGTGAAGCAAAGCAACGATGCGGAACTTCGTACGGTGAGTTACCCTGTTATTATGCGATTTATGATAATTCTTCATACCCTTGACCGGGGGTTATTGCAAGTTATGGCACTCAGCCGTCGAAGTTTAAAAACAAAGTTTGTGTGGGCTTTAACGTTTATGCATATTGTTAATTAGTGTGTTGACCGAGGATAAAGAGTCCTTCTACATTTAATTCGTTAGTGTGTATTGGAAGAAGATGACTCAAACGTGATGATCAGTGTTTACAACTCAATTATTCGAGTATCTTATCATTAAAGTTTTTACGAGCAATTGTCATAAAATTTCAAGAGTATCAATGTGAGCTGCATAGCCAGCTGGTTCGGCTACCCCATGCAAAAACAATGGAATGCCAGCGATTTCACACGAAGATAAAATGCTTGCGAAGAGTTTGTAATAAACAGTTGAAGTCTTTAATGATGGAATATTGAGGTAAAACGTTTTATACTTGTAAAAGTAATGAAGATTCTTACTAAAATGCAGCAGGAGATGATGAGCATTTTATGTGAGGTCGTAAAATCGTACAAAACCATAGACGGCTGCATACAAATGCATATAAAATTCATAGTTCCTATAAACGTCAAATCAACATTGTGCAATCAAGCTGGAAGACTGTCGTAAAATCTCCGACGTACTCGAATGATTGAGTGGTTGCGATTTCAAATCTTCTCTATTTATTATTCTATATATTTGAATTGACGCGGAAATGGAGTTAGCATATAAGGTGAATGTTACTGTACCATGTAGGTTGTGTATGGACCTGCCTTATTGCATTGGCCATAATTGGCAAAAGTTATCCATCTTTGCGCTTTGCAAATACGATTGTTGATTTCGTTAGAGATTTTGCCAATATTCTAAATAAGTCCACGTGTATGTCTAATATTATAAAGTTTACTGTTAACGCTGATGAGTTTAGTAAACATAGATTTTTATTATAATGAAAAATCTTGAAGATTCTACAATTCTTGCATATTTAAATCAATTTCGAGCATCAATATAAACCTGCATGATAACTAAAACCATAAAACCAATTTACTACCTAATTACAATTAATAATCCCAAATAGATACAATCTTATTAACATAATCATAAAAACATAAACATTAACCGATAAAATGTATTAGCTCGAAAATAAACGCTATCTCTTAAAATGCTAATCAATTTTGTATAATATCTTAGAGCCGTCGTAAGGAAGCGCAGACGCGGGCTGACTTCCATTCATCAAAGTGCACTGGCAATAATTATGCGTCCAGTTGATTTACTAACTAGCGCCATAATACATGCTGGTCTGGTAATCATCGCGAATAATGAAATATTAATTTTAAAGCCGGCCCCCTAACTTATGCCTCGGACTCACTCACGGAGATCTTATCGTGTGGACCCGGTTTAACGCTCAAAGGCCCGAGTGCCGGGACCCTTTGGCACAACACTAATTTAAAAAGTTGCGCGCGTGCTCCGTAATTACAAAATAATTTCACACGTATTTTCGATAATTATTGCTTTGCAGCTGTGAAGTATAGTCCCTTTGGTTGTTTGTGTTTAATGTAGGTATCATGAAGTTTAATAGTATTATCGGGGCTTTTGAAATAACTTACGATGAGTAACAGTGTGTAAAGGTTTGAAAAACTAAATCATCATCATTTCCTACTACCCTTAGGGCCGATTTCACCAATGAAACAAATGGCGATTAGTACAACTAAACTCAGTTTACACAAATACAGTTTTCTGATTGGTAGTTTCTCAGCGGTCTCAACCAATCAGAACGCTGTATTTGCATACCCTGAGTTTAATTAAACTTATCGCGATTTGTTTCATTGGTGAAATTTGCCCTTAGACAGAAGCAATTTTCCAACAGCACTCGTCGTGTCATTAGACTAACAAGTTCCACGTATGCATAATGATGCTGTGTCTGTGTTCAATAAAACACACGACGATTGTACAAACGTTTAAGTTTAGGACGCATATCAAGGTCTACTAGGAAGGGTGCGAAAAATAGTACGAAGGCCCAGTTCTAAGATCGGTACTTAACCAATGGTTAAACATTTCGGTAATGCTATCCTATCCTATCATTGGTTATGCTATCCAAGGAAAAAAAAAGTTTATTCAAAATATCATAAAACTCGACTGCTTAACAAGCGAACTTTTAAGGCGTAAACAAGTAGAAGTAGTAGTTTAGTTCGCTTCTTAAGCAGCCGGGTTTTTTTGAAAATCTTTTTAATCTATAACTTTTTAGAATGCTTTTTTTAATTACTTTTAAACATATAAGAAGACCCGGACCACGGTCGTTGCAACACGGCCGAAACGTCGGGCAAAATAGGTAAACAAACAATCGAAATCATCGCGTTAAATTTCCCGTGATAATTATACTGTTTTCAATTATGAAACGCGAAAGTTTTAAAGTTAATACATATAAGAAGTGTTATATATTTTTGAAATCACCTCTTAAAATAGTTTTGATACCCCACAAGATGGATTAGGAAAAATTGGGTTCCCCACAATATGGCGCCCCAAAGCCGCCAGTATTCTATTTTCCAATTAAAATGTAGCCAGTAACACTCGCAGAGAAGACGAATCGATTGATGTAGGAATCGTCAAAATCGGTCATTTTGACGATTCCGTCGAGAACGCCACATAGGAACAAACATAAATACATACATAGACTAGTTTTCATCAAGATGAAAAGAAATATAAAATTTGTATTACCTCAGTAACGTCGAAATAATTCAATTAACTGCAATTACTTTGTTATAACGCAACTGTGATATGGTTCTGACGTCATTCTTGCATTCCAAAGTCAAAAAACTGTCATAATGCGAGTAAAAATAACCAGTAACCGTACCGTTACTAAAATATAGACGAAAAAACATTTGACGTTTTGCTATACAAATATAAATTCCATTGTAGACACGAATAATATTTGGACAAAAACTACAAACGATATCAATAACTGACAGTTTTTCAATTTATGGCCCAAGAAAAATAACTACAATGAAACTTCGATATGAAAAAATACATGTTAGAAGATTTGCAGACAATTAGTGCACACAATAATTAGTGGCTCTCCGGTCCGGTGGAACTGCGTAATTAATCAAAAAGATATATTTTTGCTCACTACAAAATTCAGCGAGAATGTTAAAAAAAAAACACTGATGATAACAGATTATTGTTTTCGCTGAAGTGACGATAATCTTAACGCACCTACAGACTGCCACGACGATGGCCTTTTTTTGTAGAAATTCTATGAGCCTTAAACTAGAATGTATCACAATTGCCTTACGTTGTATTTTCGTAGCTCCATCTTCAGGTTCCAGGTCTTTATAGTTTCCATGTAGCTACTATATCTTAGTAGATTATAATCACTTACCATTAGCTGCTAGAAGGTCCATCTGTCAGCTGGATCCCGTTGAATGCAGCGCAGTGACATCGATGACACGGTTACGCGTAAACACGTTAATTGCTATATATAAATCAAACTGACGTGCTTTAGCCGCTGCACCTCCTTTTATAGATTCGTTGAAATTAGTTTTATCTTTATCACGATTTTAAATTGCAATTTTTGATGTCCACTATCTATTAAATTACTCCGGGTTTCTGATTTGAGAATTTGACCTTGCCTGAAAACCTGTCAAACTTTGGCATTAAACTAGATTCTTAACTCCATATTCTGAATTCTGAAATCGGCCAATGATCTCTGTGTGGATCAAAGATTCCTATTATTTTAAACCCTCGTTCAGGTTTTATCAATCAGATTTGATTTGCATTTCCTTAAACTTATAAGTTCATCATTCACAATTCCTATCTGTTTGCTTGTTTGACGAAGTTAATTGAAAAGTCTCAGCAGTCACAGTAAACAATTCATCATCTCGAAGAAATAATAAAATATAATAGTTAACAACTACAGCTACATACAAACTTGTACATTACAACAACACGGACAGACAGACATAAAGTTTTAAAATAAACTTGAAAAAGTCTTTCTTACAATACGTTATGAAGAATGACAGGCGAGTGCGTCTGCTATCAGGGGGGTAACCACAAGCTCTTAGAGTAAGGTTATTTTGAGATCGAGTAAGTGACAGATGTATACAAGTCAGATACATCTGTCCCTTACTCGATCTCAAAATAACCTTACTCTAAGAGCTTGTGGTCACCCCCCAGATTTCAATAAATAAAAGCACAATGCAAAATACAAAGGCTTTTACTGGATTATTATCATTCCCATTGTTGTCGCTGCTTCTTCTTTCAAACATTTGTATGAAAATAATTTCTGTTAGATTTATTTTTAGTGGAGGCTAATATGAATGTCTCGCGAATTTTCCCCTCTGAATAAGATTTTATGTTTATTGCGAGCTTTTATTATTGTTAGTTTTATCATTGTCTGTATTAAATCTTCATCTTTTGCTATATTGTTTTTTGTTTGCGGCGGTTCACGGTCTACGGGCTTAATAATTTATTTATTATCAGCAGGTTCAAGTCTTTCAGAAAATTCACTTATCGTTACATCAATAATATACATTTTCTGAAAACACAGTTGTAATGTTACGAGTTTTTAATGGTTTTTAGTAAATTATGAAACATGACTTATATCATGTTCTACAATAAATTGACGTGAGTCACGAATCACGACATAACAAAATATGAAGCTACCGAAATATGGTTTCAAACATGAATAGAATAATTGATGAATTAGAAGAAAAGTTATTAATTGGTTAATGAATGGAACCACCCACCCATCAATCAGCCAGAAACAATAAAGCAAAGAAGACAAAAACCAATTGAGTCAATATAACAAAACTTTGAAGTCGCCGAGCGTCACGCACAAGACGAAGACGAAATGTCGAGTCAACAGTTTTTTTTTTGTTTATTCAAGAACTGTTTGTGGAGGCCAGTGTTGCGTGTGGCCCGGGATTCCGCGAAGTCCGGGATTGGTCGCGTGAGACCGGGAACGGGACACGTGTAGACAACGGCGCGTCATTAATCGCACGCGAAAGTGTTCCCGCCGATGCGCTACGGAGATAATAATATTGCGCCATGTTCATTTGGAATTTGAGCCTTTAATGACGAAACGATTTTGCTAAATGAATCCTTTCACACCATTTTGTAGTGTGAACTTCCTTATTCAAAATAAGAAAATAAAAATAAGATTTCAATGATGTGAATATTTTTGAAGTTGCTTTCATAATTTGACATATAGATATATGTCAAATTATGAAAGCTATATACTACATACAGAGGTTTGGATTGATTTTAATATCATTAGGTAATAATGATGACATAACTGTAATTTGATCAGAAAATAAAGCACCATCAACCTGTGTCTCACAGATTCACAGCAGTGTCACTTTTCGTGCCGCTTTTGTACAAATTCTAATTGTTCTAGGATTCCGTTGTTTTTGTTGGCCCGAACTGACTAAGACTTATTGTATAACCTTTGCAATCCGTTTGCTAACAATCATGTTATACTGAATACCACACTATTGAATTTAACATTGGGAATGAAACTCGAAGAGGTAAAGATAGCAAATAATGCTTTACGAAGCGTCAAACGTAAATTTTCCATATAGCCTAACTAACATTTACTCGTAAAAGTAGGCTACTAACTCAGGGGAGTTCTATTGAATTGTGAGTACGGAGAAAATGGCTAGTATTGAGCTAGTCAGGCTGGTGCATAAAATTGTAGAGTTATTAGCGGTAAGTCGGACATTTGCTGAACAATGAGGAGTCTACTTGTGATCTACCGTTTGTTTTTCTTGGAAAAGCGCTGAGGAAGTTTGACTTGTGGCATAGCTTGTTCTGTGTCTAATTATAGAACTGACTATGTATTATTTAGTGTTACTTAAGCTTTTAGGAATTGTTCGTCATCATCATTTACAACATCCTGTGCTGGAATTTTAAAGATGCCACGGTGGACTGTGGACACAATGGCATCTTACTTTTGGATTTTCCACATCTTATTTCGAAATTCGCGTAAAAAACCGTGTCTTTTTAACCGAATTCTGAAAATTGATTTTGTTTGTATCTGAGCCTACAGATAGAATATCAACAAATAGTTAATCAACAACATAGTACGTAAGTGGCCAGTGCGGGCACACACAGTTCCCAGCACTTAAAATTGTATAAACAATCCCGATCGCCAGGCTAACTGTCGCGACAGTTTACAATAAATCCTAGTCTGAGCTGGACACCTTCCTTTTTGGTACCAAGACTGATGTCCTGGCTAGTTGTGTTTACTGACGGACGGACAGACCTCGGAATCTTTCGCAGACGTTTGAATAGCGGTGTGTAACAGTTCGCTAGGAGCCCTTCGGTTGCGTGTCTGATATTTACGCCATGGCCAACAATATACCACAAGTAAATAAGTGAAATAGTGTAGAGTAACGGGACAGTCGTTCCTTTTACTGTTTATGTGTCCGGAACTTGTTGGTGAGTAGTGTGTTTATGCTGTATTTAATTGACTCCAATATTAGGTGGGACTTCATGTTTTTTCTTTTTAACGACAGGCTTGCGTTTGACCACTATCTTACCTGGATGTTAAGCGATGACCTGGTATACGGTGCAGCACGCTTGCCTAGAAGTAGCTTAAGCACTCTTGACTTAAAGACTCCAAGGTTTTAGCTATTAGGGAACAAAGACTCCGGTAGGGAATGCCACTCCTTGCTGTGCCCATGATGAAAGTATTAGCAAAACGCTTTGTGCGTATGCATGTAACGATGGAGCATTGCCGTAGGTCTTGTAATCCGTTGATGGAAAGGGCTAGGCAGAATCTAATTGTGCAGTTCCGTCGCACGTTCCCCGAAATGTAAGCGATAAAAAACATGGATTTGATTGGATTCTTGTAATTGATTATTAGGGTCTGGATTAACATATAATGAAGACAGAAGACGTCGTTCGTCAAAATAGAAGAATGCAGGAAAACCACAAAGATGCAAATCGTAAACGTATGCGAAACTATTAATTGGCGTATCAAACAGTAGCAAGAAAGAGTATGAATTAAACTTTCATAATTGTCGAGCAAAAAACTCATATCGGTCTGTATCATGAGCACAAAATATTCAAACTGCGTCTACGAGGAAATGTGTGACAAAAAACTATATCGGTTAATCTGTATTCGGCATAATTATGACAATCTTCTGCTATGATTATCATAATGGAATTTTTTTCTTCATATCTCGTACTGTTTGCTTCTGTTTCTTTATCCATGCGATTGGAATATTTAGGTAGTGATTTATTTATGAATTTTCTTACAATAATGTAAATTGATAACCTAACTAAAATTTCAATGTTCTGTCTATAAAAAATATAATTTAATCATTTGCATGATGCATCTCAAACTAAACGCACCTACTTTTAAATATTCACGAGTACAGTGTTCATGTATTTGTGAAAATGCATATTGGTTTGGTCATATTAATTTTTGTTTCACATGTTAAACATTCAAAACGTTTCCCAAAAGAAATTGGTTCATCCAAGTGTTATCTGTTGTCTGTCAGAAATTGTTAAAGCGATGATAAAACATCTAGATTATCTAAATCAAATGTGAATTTGTAACAAACAATGGCACTGTCTGAAAGCAGAAACACTTAGCTTACTAAACTTAAAAACAAAAAAGTATATCAAGCAAGATCAGACAGAAGAATGACACGAAACATTCTAATAACATTGTTTTCAGAACCGTTCCCACATCTCTCGGTGCTCCTACGACCTTGTAACGTTAATATCAATTAAATTCATTACTTAGCTTTACAGAAATATCACCAGTTTCACAAAGACAGCTTTCAGAGAGATTAGCTGGCGCTCCCGTCCCACATATAACATTGTTACTTTTAACGGTAAGCAAAGTGCGGTGCATTAGTTTAGCTGGCATTGTTGGCACATTCCCTCGGCTATCTCCGCCAGCATCAGCCACCTATCGCGGAGTATCGCGATGTATCGCTCTATCTAAATGCATCTGGATGAATGGCAGCCGATAATTATCTCTAAGATATTAATTAATGTCAGATTGGTCATGCCGCGTAAATCTTCGAATCAACTTTATATTATAACTAATCTATCTTATCTTGTGGAGGGGCCGAGAAATAACTCGGGACACTTCGACCCATGGGATCTTTTGTGTTCCCCTAGATAACTTACTCCACAACAATCTCGTTGAAAACTCTTTTCATGAGTTTTACAACGAGACTAGGAGATATGAGCCTTTCTTCTGGTTTTGGATATCCAACCCCTAGGAGACTCATTCGCTTACCAGCCAGTGCATCGCATGTGCAAAGAAGGTGCTCCATGCGTTCCGTATGTTCCCCACACAACCTGCACATGGGTGTCGCGGTTAGACCCATCTTCATGAGCATGTCGTTGGTTCCAAAGTGCCCAGTAAAGGCCCCAAGCAGGTAGCGGATTTGCCCCCTGCTCATATGCCAAATGCATTCCCGGGCTTTGAACGTAGAGCCTGGGAATTTCTATTCTCTTATATAACTAATACTTTAATTTATCGTTATTCGTAAATGTTTTATAGGAAGAAGGATTATATTATACATGTGGGTGAACAAACCGTTGCTATTAAATGTTCATGTAGGTAGTCAATTAAAACTAACATGTTGTACTAATCTATTACGCTTACTATGATTCGTTGACGTCTTGTGCACTTCTGCAGCCCTAGTACCTCTAAGTTAAGAATTCGTGAGAAGATGAAGGTTCTATGTTATTGTTCAGTAATAATGTTGTACTAATCTATTGCGGTTACTGTAATTCGTTGACGTCTTGTGCACTTCTGCAGCCCTAGTAGCTCTAAGCTAAGAATTCCTAAGAAGTTGTAGGTTCTATGTTATTGTTCAGTTTTAATGGCCACTGATAAGGTGTCTGATTACTTCAGGAAAGTCTCCGGTAGCATTCGCCATTATAGTCATGCAATCCTTGGAAACTTGTTGTCAATATTGTGAGAACGTGAAATCGGAGGCTCTGGTTAACTCGTGCTGCTGAAGTTAACTTATAGTTATCGTTTTAACTACGGTTATTTTTGCTTGAATTAACCTTAATTTCTTTTGTTTGAGGCCTTTGCCTCGTAGCTTAGCGGTAGAATTAAATTTTAAAAGTTTAATTCCAATTCTCATAACATGTCGTGGTATAAATGAGAATATGAATAGTTAAAACCTCTCCTCATGCATCAAATAATACCGGTGACAGTAAAGAGTTCTCGAAACTAATACTAATAAAGTTTTTTTCGTTGTTTCATTTTTGTTTGTAAACGGAAATCTCTAAAAGTATTAATCCGATTAAGAAAATTATATTGCCTTGATAGAAAATTATACTATCTTTCGGTGAGAGGCTGCTTTTTTTCCGACAAAATGCACGGTTTCGTCGGGACAGGCCACAAGATCGAAGCCGCGGGATAAAGCTAGTAATCCACAAGTTACCAGTAATTAATAGACCTTCGCAATGCAGACTCATCCTTTGCTACTTTATTAACTAAGAACCTGGGCGACCGAGCTTTGCTCAGGTGAAAATAGAGAAAACGACGTTTTCTAAAAATGAAACCTAGCTAGATCAATTTATCGCCCTCGAAACACCCTGCATACTAAATTGCGTGAAAATCCTTGGAGCCATTGCCGAGATTCAGATAATATATATTTATACAAGAAAGGCATTATTATTGTATAAGAGATAGCTTGATCTCTGCGACATATGTCAAACTGACGTATACGTTATTGTTACGATAGTGTTAGCCTGTCAAGCGCTATTGTTACTGTATTGATTGATACTGACAGCTTTCGCAGAGATCTTCATATCATCTTTTATGAAGTATAGATAGATGCAGACGATCTAAAAGTTAGGTATGTACAAATGTATATATTCAGATACCTACAAAAGGTAACTGAACGAGCAATAAATTTTCAAATGCATAAGTAAGTAATGCGCTTGGAACGGCTGAACTGGAACTATGAACTACCCGCTAGAGAGCAATTACATGAGGCTCAGGTTCAACATTTCATTGTTAATTGAACATTAATTTCGTGTCATAGTGAACATGAAAACTTATACTATTTTGTTGCATGTAGAGTTGCGTGAAATAACGCGAGCTTTTACTAATGACAGTTGTATAAAATAAACGAATGGACACATTATAATCGATTTGAGCCTTTAAGCAACGGTACAAAATGTTTATAAAAAGAAAATTTATTTAAATTTCGAAGACATTCCTCAAGTAAAAAGGAAAAAAAAAACAAATAAAAAAAGATAAACCGAAAACTTCATCTAGAGTTTTGGCGGGAACGTCATGGCGTCTATGTTGCTTCTCTGTTTTATTTTCCTAAAATTGTGTTAAATTAAATATTAATACTGTAAAAATGGTGGTTTTTTATTCTAATAATACCTATTAGTGAACGTGCATGAGTGTGGGGGCAAGTAAAACACAGCGGTAGAACATGAGTTTGTTCATGTAGTCGACATAACTTCGTGGAAGCTTCCAATAAAGTTACCGCCATTTTACTGGAGCCCTAGGACATTGTAAAATAATTTTTTAATGCGACTGAAGAACTTGTATCAAGAAAAATCATAAGCAATCAAAACAAGAACTACATATAGAAAAGAAGAACTAAAAATGAGAGAGGAACCAGATATAACTTGACAATATAAAAGATATGCGAAACCAAACTCGTGAATGAGTAAAAAAAACAATCATCTAGCTAGACCCTTTTGTGGACCATGATGACGGTAACAATAGTTATCTGAAGTATTTATTAGTTCTGCAATATCCGATCCAAATGCCACTAAAAAGTTCTCCCTAATAACTTAAATACACAAAATGGTTACCAAAATAATCGTGAGACGAAAGCTATCACAAACACAACAGCTACTCTACGTCTCACAAACATATTCAAGACTTCGGGTTTTAGTCGCGAAGTGCTAAGGGCTGAGACTGCGTCTGACAGCTTCAGATATACTATTCACTATTTGAATTACCGAGTTACATTGATACCGACGCTAATGCACTAAGTCTAATATTGTAGACGTCTGAAATGTCTATGATTATATCTTAAGACGTCTCAGCGGTGTTACATTTACTTTACTGCACTAGACTGAAGATGTCTCAATTTCTGGCAAACTTGTATGTTTTGAACTTTAGCAATTTTTCTGATTAAATCAATGAAGGTGGATCTTCTTCTTTCTTTGTCTGTTTCAAACGTGGTTTCAACTTTTTTTTTGTGTGTGTTCATACGAAATATAAAATGTACCTACCAGTGAAACAGATCAGCAAAAAAAAAAGAAATTGCCCGACAGGGGGACTGCCGACGGAATTCAAAACTTAAATCTTTGAAATAACAGGCCACTAATAATAAACAGGCACGTCCTTGTAATTAGCGGCCAGTTATTCCTTAAATTTTCAGTTGCGCAATACGTCACATTAGCATTTCGTCCACGCAAATCCCTAAGTTTTGCCCCTACCAAAAATCGTTCAACGGGGAGAAATTTTCACTTCAAAAACAATACGCTTAATGGTACTACTTCTAAAAGAGCACACTGTACTTTAAAATGGGTGGTATTTAATACTTTAACTGTAATTCCCCTTTTTTCAATCAAAATATACGAAATTACTACCAAAAATACTGAATTGCACACTAAATTTGCTCATCAAATAAATGAATTATACTATACTGCTAGATCTTTAAAGCTTAACTGTTTTACTGAATAACTATCTGTTAACTAAAAGTAAATCTAATAATTCTTCGAGTGCAACAAAATATTTAAGTTTTAAGGGAGGGGGGGAAACGAAACAAAGTCGACGGAGCCCCGCTGCGCAGGGCTCCTATTTCTGTCTGCAGGGTCTAAAGTAACCTAACATGAAGGAGATGACGGGAGCTGAGTTCGCTCGCTTTGCTCGCTCACTTCAGCTCCCGTCATCTCCTTCGAACCTAACCTATCCGTGTCGGGGTGCCCTAAGCTCCCGAGCTCGCTTCGCTCGCTCTTGGACTAATTCACATTTATTTTAGGGGAATTTTTAACTGCACCTCTATTTAGAAATTTAAGCAAACAAAATATCTCCACTAATAACCTACTGCAAAACAATATTACTCACCGTAAAACAAAAATACTGATTTGCACACAAATTATTTAATTAAATATAAAATAAATGTGAATTAGTCCAAGAGCGAGCGAAGCGAGCTCGGGAGCTTAGGGCACCCCGACACGGATAGGTTAGGTTCGAAGGAGATGACGGGAGCTGAAGTGAGCGAGCAAAGCGAGCGAACTCAGCTCCCGTCATCTCCTTCATGTTAGGTTACTTTAGACCCTGCAGACAGAAATAGGAGCCCTGCGCAGCGGGGCTCCGTCAACTTTGTTTCGTTTCCCCCCCTCCCTTAAAACTTAAATATTTTGTTGCACTCGAAGAATTATTAGATTTACTTTTAGTTAACAGATAGTTATTCAGTAAAACAGTTAAGCTTTAAAGATCTAGCAGTATAGTATAATTCATTTATTTGATGAGCAAATTTAGTGTGCAATTCAGTATTTTTGGTAGTAATTTCGAATATTTTGATTGAAAAAAGGGGAATTACAGTTAAAGTATTAAATACCACCCTTTATTTTATATTTAATTGAATAATTTGTGTGCAAATCAGTATTTTTGTTTTACGGTGAGTAATATTGTTTTGCAGTAGGTTATTAGTGGAGATATTTTGTTTGCTTAAATTTCTAAATAGAGGTGCAGTTAAAAATTCCCCCTTTAAAATTAACCAATGCAAACCTTCTTTAGCGGTCTACGTAATTCCATATTCAAATTATGCAAATGGCGGTAATTAGAGGAACGATTTGAATGTGGAAGCGTCGCGTTCACTTTGACGGCAACGCTCGTGTCAAATCGTTCGTCTGAACGCCACGATTGAATCTGTTTGACCCATAAAGCTGGAATGACCCACGGAGTACGGGCGTGGGAGCTCAACTATTGCATCTCTTCCTTATTTGTGCATTACGGGCTTACAGCATTAACTGCACGTCATAAATAAGGCAGGATTGAAGTTGAAGCCGCTAATAGGTACGATTGAAATGCTGGTTAAGGAGGACGAGACGTATACATTCGTTAGCCGTCAATCAAACTTAATGATCTGTCATCTAGACGACGGAAATGAGTTTGTTTTGTTGATTGTTATAATAACAGCACTGCTTAGGTATTTACTTAAAGCAGGAAGACGGTAATTTTAATGGCCATACTAAGTTGCTTTAAAACTAAAGTTTGTTTGCATCTATTGGTATATATTAGGCTTCTGTACTAAAATGGTAAAAAGGAACCCTTATGGTGCGACTCAGTCTGTCTGTCCGTCTGTCACAGCTGGATATCTCAAGAACTACTAATGCTATCTATCAACTTGAAATTTGGAATAGTTTTAGACGACGTTTGCTCAACTATTTTGCAAATAAGAAAGAAAGGTTTTTTGTTGCAACTGACTAAAATGGGGTCTTAAAATTATAAGTTTTTTTTACTAGGGCATGTGGGGAATCATAAGAAAGAGCGCTATTTGCACTATTCACAAAAAAAACTTAATTCAAAAAATCAAAAAACCCGACTGCTTCAAAAGCGAACTAAAAAGTCGTAAACAAGGAAAAAATCATGCTGTGCAGTCGGAGGATACATATTCGCGGGCTGGCTGACCAAAATCTGGTGTACCTATCCTCCGCCTGCACAGCATGATTTTTTCCTTGTTTACGACTTTTTAGTTCGCTTTTGAAGCAGTCGGGTTTTTTGATTTTTTGAATTAAGTTTTTTATTTAAAACTTTTTAGTTAGTTTTTTTCAAATAAGATACATTTAAACATATAAGTTTTATATATTTTTGAAATCACCTCTTAAAACCCTTTATTTTGATACCCCACACGATGGGTTTGGAAGAAAAAAGAAATTTGGGCCCTCACAATATGGCACCCAAAATCCGCCATTTTTCTATTATCCAATTTTAATGTAGCCTATGACACTCGCAGGGTTAAGACGCATCGATTGACGTATGAATCATTAAAATCGGCCAACGCGTTTGGTCTCTGGAACGCCATATAGGAACAAACATACATACATACATACTTACATACATACATACATAGACTGATAAACACATTACCCTCCTTCGGCAGTCGGGTAAAAAGGCCGCATAGTTTTCGGCTTCTGACGAAAATTTAAAGAAAATACCGTGCCCCCCTTATCTCCGAAGTTTGCATAGAGAAAAATCAGAATTGATTCTATGTGATAGAAGTTTATGTAAAGATTACCGGAAAACTAAAACGATGTCTCTAAGAAACACACTTTTCAGAAATCATCAACAAAAAATACATTAGTTCCACTATCGGTCAAGAGATGGTGCTGACCTAAAACTGCAATATTCTACACCGCAGTGTTAAAATTCTCTGACGAATATAGGCCTCGCCGATGAAAATTTTCCTATTGCAACCGTCTTGATTTTGCGGTTTGGTACGGAACCTTAAATGTGCGAAGTGCGACACGCACTAGGCCAGATTTTTTTCATTGAATCCTCTGGATTGTGTTGAATTAAATCATTATAATCAGGAATCTTTCTAGGTTTCGCAATATGCTAATTCTCGATACTTATTAGGGTTCTTATACCCAAGACAGTAGGTATGTCTTATTTATTTGATATGGGCTCTTAGGCACATTTTAATACATATGAAAATAACACGTGCTATTTGGTACCTATCAAATTCACAACGAATGCAAGTTACAATGCTTAACACCTAAATTGTCGTTGTACTGATTTAGATGGCAAAATAATACAGCTATTTTTAAAACCGGTTATGTATAATGTGACACACATACAAATACACGCCTCCAGTACAGTGTGACAAGAATACCTAACGGACAGCTAAAATTGTGGGAAATTATGAATCACCATGTTGCTATAGTTTTGGGAAATAATTTGATGTTGGTATTGTATTGTTGTTGACGTAAAAATAGAGACTGATTGAGATGTGTTTTCTCATGAAACGTTTAGTAAACAGTTTAAAACTCTTAAAAAAGCGGGTAGGTACAGGAAGTCTACTCCCCCCTGTCTCCGTCAACGAAGTTACGGGCCCCGTCTGAAAGTTTCAAGTGAAAAAACAAGTGTTAAGTTACATTTTTCGGACCGGTCAAAATACATCGGAAGAAGGTACAACTGTCAAATTGTCGTGTCATTCATTTTTAGTTCGTGTCCCGAACGAATCATCCATCCGTAGGTAATACGGAGTAGGAAACGCCTGTAATGAAGGCCGAAACTATGGACTTCGTGCTTAGGGAGTAGACCTCCTGAGAGGGGATCTCAAGCTAAATGTAACCAGTTGGCATTCAGAGCTATATAATTTGTCTGACGGATTTGTCTCTAATAAACTGAAGAAGAATCGAAGTCACCCACGGGGTTGAAGAAGGTTGTTGAAGCCGAACGTGTTCTAACATGAAAAGATCTCATATTAGAAAAAGCTTGAAGCTCATGTCGAAGCGTTTGTGACATGTTATGATCTGCTATTGCCGGTAAAACAAGAAAATCAATCGCCTGACATTGATTTGTAGACAATACTTCCTCCTTGCTAACTGTTTGTAATTTTTTTAACTCATCTTAATTCCCACACGGGCAAGAAGCCAAGAGAACAAAGCTATATTTTTTTTTCTAATACAATCGTAACGGGATCTAATTATCATAGTGCTAAGTAGGTATGTTATTTATTTACTTACAAGTTCCCATTATTCTAGGGCAAGTTGTCCCAGAGCACCTAAGAAAAACGAACGTCAGTTTAAAATTGGTTTTGACAACTGGATATTGCTGGTTTTTTGTCATTCGAAATTTGAAATGAGCTATGTCATCATCATCATCATCGTTATCATCATAGTGCTAATAAGGCATTTTATTTATTTACTTACAAGTGCCCATTCTTCTAGGACAAGAGCGCCGAAGAAAAACGAACGTCAGTTTAAAATTGTTTTTGACAGCTGGTAAATATATTGCCGGTTTTATGTGATTCGAAATTTGAAATTAGCTATGGAACCTTTTTACAAGATGGCCTGCTTGCAAAATTATTCTTCATGTTCAAGTCATCTAAGATGTAACTGACCCTTAGTAATTAATTCCAGGGCAGTGTACCTAGTACCAACAAACCAGTTATGATATCAGACGAATACTTAGAGCATGACGGGTCTTGGTCTTGGAAAGGCTGAGTGTTAACGTCTTGTGTTAAGGCTTCTGTTAACTATAACGTGGCAGTTTGCTTAACATGGATTACATTCGTGTAGGCTTAGTTAGCGCCGGTAGCTACTACTGTTTTGGTTTCACTGTTACAATAGCAACACACGAGTAGATTGTGTAAACACAATTTCCTCGTAACTTTTGTGTATAACGTCGTACTGAGGTATGATAACGTCAGTACTAATTTTTCGGCCCTCGGGAATCCTGCTGTATGGAATTTGATTATATTGAAATTTTACTAAGTATATTTAGATATATTCTGTTGCTAATAACATAATAGGTATTTATTTCAGAGCAAACTGCTAAATATCATGATTCTTTCTCTATTGTAATCAAGTATCAAATTCTTGGGCCAACACCTTTCTTATTCCAACTTTGTTGTCTCATACTTCATCGAACTTCTCACCTCGATCCCTTACCAATTTGGAGAAATCATTACAAATGCGTACTAACACCGTTGTTTTCCTTAAAGAGGCGCCTACTCGCCAACTCTTCAAGCTAAGTGTTTGTTCAGGCGGGGCCAGTCCTCCTTACCTCACGAGTTTGATTAGAATGTCAGGCTATCTATGCTAGATTGCTAGTATTGTGTTATCTGTGGTCCCACGAAATGGACGCTAGTGCTAGTTCACACGGCTATTATAAGAGTTTTTATTCTGTTCAAAAACCATAACAAACAATGGGTTAATAAAACATGGTGTTATTTTAATAAAAGGGGGCGTAGCTTAGCTTCCGACTTTTGAAAATAATAACATACCTACTTAGATAAATCTGGGAATCAGAATCAGTTTTGCCGGAAAAAAAATAGGGCCACCTATTTTTTTATCCGCAAAACTGTCGCCGAAATAAAGAATAAAACAGGGACTTGTTTCTCTTCCTCCCTTTTCTTGTAGGCCCTCGATGTTATAGGTCTACCAGAATCTCATGGCAAAAGGGGAAATAAAAATTTGTTGTATGCAATACTGGGGAAATTGGATCAAACGATCTTGATACTGTTTAATTTTTATTTATGTCTTTAGTATTAATGAACATGAGGTACCTATATTATAGTAGTCACAACGGATCTTTGTGTCTTTGAACTTGGTCCCGCCAACCATTGCGTAAGAAACAGTTTGTCATCGAGTATACTGCATAGAGTAAGCGAGATAGGATAGGACGATGACAAAAAAGACAAAAGATATTTATTTCAACTGGGCCACCAAGCGGCACTTTTGAATGTCACAATTTAAATTTATATGGAATAAAAGTTGATTCTACCGTGCATTCGGAAAGTAGCTTGTTATGGAGAAGAATGCACAAGAAACTCCGTAAGCTTATGTGACATACATAAGCGAGTGAAAGAGACAGTTATACAATGCTATCTTCACCTTCAACATTGACACAAAAATAGCTACTGCGCGGGGTCTTGCAACCAATTCAGAGACACAAAGATCCACTGTGAGTATTATAGGTATGTGTATGAATAATGTTGTTATACATCGGGTTCTTAACATAGGAAAAATAAATCAATTGAATATTTATATAAGTACTAATTTATTATATATCATTTAAATCATACTAATATCTTAAAACCTCATTCAGAACTAGAAAACTAGAATACGATTCCATGAACTCCACTGGCATTTTAAAAACTTGTATCTTTGTAGTTTTATGTCATCTCTCTCCATGAAAATGTTTATTTTTCATTAGCATTTAACATATTCAAAACCAATCTCTTTATGTATAAAGTCTGTAAAAAATAATAAAATGTATCATGTTACTTAAAGTCATTCATCATCATCAGTCTATTTTTTTTTTTATGTAAGTTTTATGGCCTGGTTGCTAGGACCTTTTAGCCACGTCTTTGGAAAGAGTTTTGGATCTTATATTTATTCTTTAGTATGCATTAGAATGCGGATGTAACAGATTATAATGTATTTTGGAGTATTTGGCAGCAAATTGTATCGAGTCTGTCTTCCCAGTAAGCTTTGCAGAGGCAGTCAATACTACAATAAAATACACCGCTCCACTATCCCGAGATCGCTTTTGTCAATGATTTTACAAATTGTCCAGTTGCGGAGACAGTTGAGACACAAAACTACACCAATAAAATATCACAATATCCACTATGAATCAATTTGCAAATAATATTAACAGCCACTGAACTTCACTCGATAAAATCCCGCCAAAAACTCCCATCTATATACACGTCCCACTGCAGGGCGCAGATTATTACTTAATATTTTTCTTACGTCAAAGATTCTCAATCTCCGTTAAAATCAATATCTTGTCGAAGAATTAGTAGTTACATTACTGTTGCCATTTCCTTCCGGCCATCATTCGATGTGCCCTGACCTACGATTTACCATATAATAGTAATGGAAATAAATTAAAATTAAGTAAGAAAAATATAAATTAAACTAAAAGTATCAAAACAAGTCAGTCCAACTTACCGGTCCACTCTACGACGCACTTTAAAATCAAAGATTGAGTTTGATTTACGCCTTCTTCTTCCCTTATTTTATGATACACATTGAAAACAATATGCCTCGCATGAGATCGAAGTGGGTTTTTCGACATTTTCACAAAAATAACAAACTTTCAAGATAATATCAAAAGATTTCAGCATCGGTTGACACATCAAGTACTTTGATTCGACAGGTGACAATTGACATTGCCATATGAAAATCACAATTTAAAAAAAATAAAAAATGCCATGAGATTCTGGTACACCTATAACTACTTACTCAAGACAATAAAAGCATTGCAGGCAGTTATAATCAATCAATTCCAAAAAAAAAACAGCGTGCAAAATTCCAAACATAAAATCGAACGGATTATAATCTATGCACTATCGCGAGTATACACAGGCACTACAGCGCTCAGTCTTCCCACCATGCGCCAGTCAGGCAGTTACAAGGATTTAATTTGTCAATAAATAATAATACAATGCAGCCTGTCATTTATTCACCATTCCTTCCTTAATTGACTCTGACAGCGCAAAAAGAACGAAAGCGGACGCACTTTTTATTGATTTCTAAATATAGGATACCTAGGCAACCTTTCAAGGAGTAGCGACCCTAATCGCAAATGAAACTAGTCTCATCTCGTGGCATCGTATCCGCCATAATAGAACCATAGATAAGATAGAAATTCTTTATACCAGTAAGTGGAATGTATGTTCTCCTATGTTCGACTAGACCAGTTCTTAGTAAGCACAGAGTACAGAAGGAAAGGTCTCTTGCCAATGTCGGTCTGATAAATTTGATTTTCTAATTTCTTGGCGCCAGTTTTTATTCGCGAAGAAATATTCAAATTATTATGGTGCTCAATTATGTCTATGGTACCGATAAGGTTACAAAATGGATACCTACGTTCTGTCATCGATTAAACTTTATGAGAAATTAAATAGCGAAGATTTTACAGTTTTAGATATTGACAGCACTAAGGTACCTACGCTAAAACCATTTCCGTATAACTTTTATGTTGAAAACATTACCTGAGGTATTTTTTTACCTCCGGTAAAGAGCTTTGCATACTTTTCTGCGAGAAAATATGAAGTCTGTTTACAGCTTACGAATAAGTCATTTCCATTAAATACATATTTATTATAATCAAAAGGTACTACACGATCTTTCACTTTCTTTGAGTCAAAGTTAACTTTAACCTTTTCCTCTACAATTTTCACAGTCAACAACAGTTGAGAGATCTATTTCTATCTCAGACTCTCAGCCATCAAGGTATCTGTTTCTCTGTATCTGTATAATTGTGGGAATCAATTAACGGACTGTGTGTCAGTATGCTAAGATTTGAATTCCGATTGATTACAATTAATTAATTCAATTAATCACTTTCTCGCGGCGAAGATACGGTTATCAACATTGTTGAGCTTCAGACACACAATTTCTTCTGCGTTTTCTTTTAACTTTAGGTAATTATTACAGCTGATTAGAGCCTTAGATACGTAATTTATGAAAGCTTGATCTCTGCGACATATTATGTCAAACTGACATACGTTATTGCTAACTTGTTATTGTTACTGTTATATTGTGATGTTAATGTTACTGTATTGATACTGACAGCTGTCACAGAGATCAAGTTACCTTTTTAACCGACTTACCAAAAAGGAGGAGGTTCTATGTTCGACTTCTTGTATGTCTCTTTTTTTTTAATGTATTTTCACCGATATCTCCGTCAATTGTGGACCGATTTTGAAAATTCTTTTTTTGTTTGATAGAGTATGTTTCGAAATTGGTCCCATTTTAATTTGGTGAAGATCTGATGAAGTTCTTCGGCGATATACAACAGAACTCTTCAATAAATAACGGCTAATCATTCGGAATTGCTGCAATCGCATGTCTGTTTATTGTTTATACCATTTCCTATCATAACATCACGCCAGTACGTACTAAAGGGGTACGCAGATCTCTCATTTCACTGGTTATGTTCAAGTATCATGTTATTCGGGTGATCTATTCTAGCGTTATAGGTACCTTATTAAACAACTTGCCTATTTTAGGTAAGTACAACTAAAAAGGGAAAAATAAAAAAAACTTTTTTGCAAAAAAATACTACCGACTACCAAATAAAAAACTACAAAGAGAAAAATAATTTTATTTTTAGAAGTCGGTGTCCATATCGCAAAACAATGGCAATTAAGAAAGACACCGACTTCCAAAAATAAAATTATTTTTCACTTTGTAGTTTTTTATTTGGAAGTCGGTAGTATTTTTTTGCAAAAAAGTTTTTTTATATGGAGTATAGTTTGTAAGTGCTGTTTAGTCTTTATCACTGAAATAATCTGCTACATAGTTGCCTCCGTGTAATCTATACAGTTTCATCTGCAATTAGTAGATAAATAGCTTAAGTAAACTCGCGTGTATCTCGCAACGAGGTATTTCGGACTATTTGTATGCAATTGGATCAACCAGTTTTTTTACACCTTCTAACGATTACCTGGCTATAAATCAGTGAGCTGTGTGCTCTGTGATTACAGACTTAAATAACATCATTACCATAACGAGTTCACTATCGAATTTCCGCTCAGCAAGTGGGTGTCAACCTCAACGAGCTAGCGGGACCGGCCCTTATCGAATCAGACGCATCAACGAAACCAGTTCCGAACAAATCGGTCCGTTACGCAATATAAAAACATCGCGACCTTGAAGTGCAGGCTCCAATAGCCTCCAATCTGTGCGATGCAAATGTTCCGACCGGGTAACGGTAACCCGATAAAAAGCTGATAGTCCTTTCATGGGTTCCGTGCTATATTGTGGATTTATGAAGCTTTCTCGGCCAGCTTTCCTTTTCACGTTCAGGGCTTAGTCGTCCCAGTTAGTTGAACGGTTAGTTAGTATCGACCATTGGGTTATATCACAGATATAAATCTAACTAGATGACGCGATTGTATGTACTTCGCGTGCCAAAAAACGGCGTAAAATTACGGGCAATGATCGTACTTTGAGCTATTCATTTAGCATTATCGGCACGGGAAATCCACCGAAATCTAGAAAAATGCCTAATTATGCCATATTGAGCTATACTCTATCTTTTTATTGATGAAATTGTTCATACTCGAGAGAACTTTTACACCCTGAAACATTCGCACTGCTCTGCTATAGTCGCTCTGTAATTAGTACAAAAAATAATAATAAGAAAAATACATTATGAACCATGTACTTTTGTGGCCATATTAAACTTCATACTATTTAGTACCTACATCTGAAAAGCACATCAAGTAGTAAATTGAAATAAACCTCACGTGAAAGCTAGTTTGAGATGTAGAGTCATAAGCACAGATATAAATCTAACTAGATGACGCGATTGTATGTACTTCGCGTGTTAAAAAACGGAGTAAAATTACGATCAATGATCGCAATCTGAGCTTTTCATTTAGCATTATTGGCACCGGAAAGCCACAGAAAAACGCCTTTTTATGCCATATTGGAGCTGTAAAGACTGTATAGAAAAAGTTTGCCGAGGTATTGGAAATATTTTCTTTCATTGGTAAGTAAAGTTTTTAAATTGTGTGTGAAAAAGTGGCACGCTCGGTTTTCATACAGATGGAGGGATTTGCGTTATCTAGTTAGATTTATGTCTGTGGGTTATATCATGTACCGCCTGTTAGTTTAATCGTTCCATTAACCGCTTCTTATGATGCACCGAGCGATGAGCCAGTGGTCGAACGTGAGCCTAAAGACGTGCGCCATCTTGTCCGCGTAAGATTGACGTCGACCGTTGTCTTAAAGTCATCATCATGCCTCGTTGTCACTAACGATCAATTTTCTTTTTAGTTTTGAGATGTTAAGTAAAGGTGTCCAGTTTAACCCAAGGGCCCGGAATCAATTTAAATCGTGAGTTTTGGAACGCATCCCGTTAAGTAGTGATGTGTAATTTTCTTTATTGGGTCACAGTGATTCCGACTGTGAATAAATTAATTATTTCAAGCTGATCTTGGAAAACTTGAAAGTATCTCAACCCTGATACAGGTTGATAGTTCCAATTTGATGAGCTATTTTTGGATTTGTGTCTGTGTAATTTAGCTTCGCGTCTTGCAAACGAGAATAGAAATTTCGTGTTTAAACCAACATCATCAGCCTATTAATGTTCCCATTGCTAGGACACAGGCCTCCTCTCTGTGAGAGGGAATGGGCCGTAATCCACCACGCGGGCCCAGTGCGGGTTGGTGGATGTCACATGTCTGAGAATTTTTGGTTCTAGGACATGCCGGTTTCCTCACGATGTTTTCCTTCACCGTTTTGAGAGCAGTGGTGATGAAATAATTTACACAAAGTAAAGCGCCTGCCTGGGCTCGAACCAACGACCTACAACTTGTAAGTCGCGGCCGATACCACTGGGCCACCACTGCAAAACCAAATCCCCTAATATTAACTAGAGTCTGGCAAACGAAAGTAGAGCATGAAAAAACGCGGCAACCCTAAAACTAGTATGAAATACTTGGCATAACCAACCTAATTTGATACTTTAGAATTATTTATTTTACTTCGTATGAATAAAAATACTACAGGTACTTTAGGTAGGTAATACTTTAGATATTATGTATCAATCTGAATAAAAAAATAACAGAATTCTGTAATAATTTTGGTTTATTCACACCACACGTAAACAGTCTTGTTTTTGTTTGAATTCGGTGTCTTTCTCCTGTTGTTTTTCTTGATATTTAAACATCATGCGAAACAACATCTCCCGTAATCCACTTATTATTTTTTCACATAATAAATGCTATTATCAAGACTAAAACAAATCCGGTTGTCATTAGTATAGCATTGCCATATAAAAAGCTTGCAAATACTTTCGTTTGCCAGACTCAATCTTCGATATATAAGTATTTGTAGACCAAAACTAAACGGTTGTTAAAACCATAATGATAAACGCTGCAAACTGCACTAAAAACGTCAAAAATATAATAAACTTGTCTGCTTTCACAATTTTTTTTTTTTTAATTCATAACTTGTTACTGTAAGATTAACGACAAAAATTCAAGAGTGCAAAGGTTTGTGGGGCAGCCATGATCGATTTAGACGGAAAACTGATTCGTTTTAATCGATCTCAATAGAAAAAGAACGTGAAATATCTGACCATCTATTGATTTGTTGAACAAATATCGAATTAAATGATTTTATTTATACAAATACATATTAATAACTAGCTTTGTGTCTTATAACGCAGCAACTGTGCTTTGGCATAGAATGAAAAGTCGCTTTTAACATTCACCGATAGTGTAGTTTTAAATCTTATTTTAATCAATCGTCTTTATCCCACAACTGGGCAATAGATTTGCCCCTTAGCCCATAGGATACTCTTACTGTTGTGTTCCTTCTCCGACCAATCCGTTGCTTTATACCAACACTAGCGGGCTCCTCGCAGGTTCACCCGCTTTGTTCCCGTTCCCGTGGGAATACAGGGATAAAAAGTAGCCTATGTCACTCGGGAATAGTGTAGCTTCCCAACGGTGAAAGAATTTTTGAAATCGGTCCAGTAGTTTTAAGTTTATTCGTTACATATAAAAATACAAATCTTTCCTCTTTATAATATTACTAGCTGACCCAGCAAACTTTGTTTTGCCATAAAAAGACCAAACATTTATCTACCCTACCTACCCTACCTTACACTACCTACCCTACCCTACCCTACACTACCCTACCCTACCCTACACTACCCTACCCTACCCTAACCTAACCTACCCGACCCTACACTACCCTACACTACCCTACACTACTCTACCTACCCCACATACATGATGCAGCGCACGCAATGGAAGCTCTCAAAAAGGAATATTTTTGCCCGTTTTTGCAACACTTTTCATTTATGCTCAGCTCCTATTGGTCGCAGCGTGATGTTATATAGCCTATAGCCTTCCTCAATAAATGGACTATCCAACACAAAAAGATTTTTTCAATTCCAACCAGTAGTTCCTGAGATTAGCGCGTTCAAACAAACAAACAAACTCTTCAGCTTTATAATATTATATATAGTATAGATAGTATAAACAGTATAGAAGTATAGACTAGCTTCTGCCCGCGACTTCGCTCCCGTGGCCTATCGCAAGAACCTTTGGACTGGAATGAAAAGTCGCTTATAACATTCGCCGATAGTGTAGCTTTAATTTATTTTTTCATCAATCTATGTTATCCTATGACTGGGTAATATATCTTCCCCATAGCCCATAGGATACTCTTCCTGGTGTGTTCCTTCTTCGACCAATCCGTCGCTTTATACCAACACTAGCTGTACCCCGCTGCTTTGCTCCCGTGGCCCACCCCACAGGACACATTTTCGGGATTAAAAAACCTATGTCATTCAGGAATAATATAGCTTTCGATTAGTGAAAGAATATTTCTATATTATCTATTATTCAAAATCGGTTCAGTAGATTCAGAAATTACCCCCTACAACCTCACAAACTCTATTTCTTTATAATAAGTATTATTATAATAGATAAGTCACCGTCGCATAAGTGAAAATAATTTCGTAGTTTCAGAGATTTCCGTTTTCAGTCAGTTTAATGCTTTTAGAGATTACTCTGTACAAACATTATAAAATACAAACAAGTCACCTCTTCACAATATTAGTTCAGTTCCGGTTCTCCATATCGATTTGCATTTTAGTTTGGTTCGAAGCGATTTCTTTCATGTCGCGTCAATCTCTATTCAAATCGTTTTTTTTTGTGATCGAGAGGAAATTGCTCGGTATGATATATTATCTGTGCCAAGAAGCTAATGACCGAGTCAGTGGTCGCTTCAAGATTTTATGCATAACTTTTGCGATTGATTTTTATATTTTCCCCACAATATTGCTTATGAATATTTTTATGTTTGCTTTGCCAATCGTGCTTGGCTTTAGAGAAACATTTGCTAATATATTATTGTATATTGAGGAGCAGCAGGCTTAGAATGCATTGACCGCACCAGTATGCGGTCATATCACAATCACAATACAATCATAGACTAATACTTTTTGTCATCTTTGTCATTGACAATAATAGACCAATGTCGAACAAGAATAATAAATGGCAATGCATTTTGTTACATATTTTGAACAAGATTTACAAATTGCCATCATAATGTGCCTGTCTTTTCCCAAGTATTAGTCTGGAAGCTGTTCTCTGACCCTGGCTGAGCAGTTGACCCTTGTAACTCCTCTCAAAGAAACTGCTGAATCTCTGTGCTGAAATCTCTAACTGTTTACAATAGTTTCAATTATTGTCTGACATCTAGTCTTTTTGGCCCAGCCTATCAGTACCACATAAACAGTAGATCAAATAGTTGAATTTATTCTTTGCTAAGAATAGTTACAGCACTCTGATAACAACATTTGTGCCACATGTTAAATTTAGTCTTGTTATACTTTGTATAGATTATTTTACCGATTGGTTTGTAAATGTGTGAACATTGTAGGCCTTCTAGATTTCTAGATTGTTAACATTTTATCTCGTTTTACTTTTTTTAATCTTTTGTTTATTTATTATATAATCATTTCTTGTTTTAGTTTCTTACGACTTATTATCGGGCCTGCGTTGTCCCCCCATCTAAGTACTGCTGTAACATGGAAATATTGTAAAACCAAAAAAATTTTTAAAAGAGTAACCATGGAGTTTCTTGCCGGTTCTTCTTCATAGGAATCGACCAACCCGAACCGTGCACATTGTCGACGTTTTATAAGTGCCCATGTAGGCCTATGTGAAATCAAAATTATTGATTTTGATTTTGAATTATTTCAAGCCCATCCCGTTTTAAAACATATTGTCGAGTCAGTCGATTGTTCACAATAGAGCACGTACCTAAACGCTTGTGTAAAAAGCACCAAGACACAGAATGTCTTACTGAATAAATAATAGACTCATCTAATGATATTTTTTTGTCAATCGACGTGCGCTTGACAGCGATTGGCCATTTTTTGTTCTTATTTTTTTATTTATTTTGTCACGTTGTCACCCGCCATTCAGAGCTAATTATGTTTAACGGAAGTGACTCTTCAAAAAAAGACAAGCTGTTTATGTTGGTAAATTGTGGTTATAAGTAAAATTTTCCTGTAAGTGCAAGCGGCCAAATAGAGGAATTAATTTAGGGCAAATTTAATTGTAGATATGTAAGTAGTCATGCTTTATTCTCTCACAAAAAGACTGCTTGAAGAGTTGCTTTTTTAGGCAGGTCTTTTTTACCCGAATGCCGAAGGAGGGTAATGTGTTTATCAGTCTATGTATGTATGTATGTTTGTTCCTATGTGGCGTTCTAGAGACCAAACGCGTTGGCCGATTTTGATGATTCTTACGTCAATCGATTCGTCTTAACCCTGCGAGTGTCACTGGCTACATTAAAATTGGAGAATAGAAAAATGGCGGGTTTTGGGTGCTATGTTGTGGGAGCCCAACTTTTGTTCTTCCTATCCCATCGTGTGGGGTATTAAAAGGGGTTTTAAAGGGTCATAAAGGGTTTTAAGAGGTGATTCTAAAAATATATCACAATTATATGTTTGAATGTACCTAATTCTAAAAAACAAAATAAGTAAAAAGTTATAAATAAAAAAAAAAAAAAAAAAATCTGATCTTATTACTCAAGATGAACTAACAACGATGTTTCGAACTTTGGAAAATCTTCTAGATCTTCTCATAATATGGAATTCCCACATAATAATATAAAAAATAATATAAATATTATAAAATATATTAATAATAAATAAAATAGATATGTTACACAAGAGTCAAATTATTTTAACAGCGCAATCTTTCACGTTTCCGTGAGAACACTGAACCTCACAGATAAAAGAGTATTTGCAGACTACTTGACGTCTAAGTATTCACGATATCCTTTGCATATAAAAACCCCCAAAATCCGTGAACATTAATCTCCAAGTACATTTATCGCAGAAATTCGTACAGATAACATCTATGTGACGTCTCCTAGTACCTATTAATTCCATGCAAACTTACTTCATTTGTATGGTGGGGCATTGATCGGGAGTTGCTATGAATGCTAATGTCCTTTTAAAAATCAATTCTCACATAGCCTATGTATATAAAACAGTGTGGAGTAAAATATTTAGATTTATAGACGGGCTCCTTACATACCTGTGCGGACTTAGGAACGACGAAATTCTTAGGAAGCACAGTTTGTATAGACATACCTGAGGCCGTTTTGTATGTGAATTTGGACGTATGAAATGTTTTATGGCTTTTGCTCACAATGGTGGATGTTGGACATCAAAATGTTCATTGATAGATTCTTGGTTTGAGAAGTGAATGGATGTCGTGGATGCAATAGGAAAATATGTTGTGACTAGGGAAGATTGTGGTTAACCTCAATCTACTGACGGATTACATACCTAAAAGTGTAAGTATATCGGCAGCAAAATTGTTTGTAAGTTATAGGATATCTAGAAAGAAAGTACAAAAAAAAAGATGACTCTAGTTGCAAATTCGTAAGCGTAGTTTCAATGGAGAAGAATCTTCAAGAATCTCCACGGACACTCTTTTCCATCAGAATTAATTACACATTTTTGGTTTCATCATTTTTGTTGAAAAAATACATGTATTAGAGAACGATTTAAAAAGACGTGCACGTAAAAGCGTTCAGAGTAAAAGAAAAAATACAATAACAGGCCGAGGCAGCTAAGTTAAGGCCAATCCCAACTGATGGCGCCCGTTCACGAACATGACGCAAAACTGATCCTTCTTCTGAGATTTTTCCTGTATAGAAAAATCGTTACACGGTTTCCGTGGAATGGGCCACTGGAGAGAAGCTACGGGGAAAAGCCAGTATCTTCTAAATTTTGTCTATGATTTCCACCTACAATGTCTTCATATCCCCGTACATAACTTGACATAGTCCGGGTCCGGGCTCATTGACGTCCTCTAATGTCCAGCCCGCGCCTAGCCGTGAGAAACCCCAGCACATTATTCTGTAAAAAGTTAAACAGAACGAGTTAGATTCCTCCAGGCACAGCCACTGTTTGTTTTGCAGTTATTGAGTCATTATGACGGCGGCATACACATAAACCGACCGCTAAGAAAACCACTTTTTTAACCGTAGTCTAAGATAAATAAAACTGAGCATTATTGTTCTTATTTACTTCGGTAATGGCGGTATTAGGAACTCAAATACGGTTTGATGGATCGATGACCTTAATGGCTGCATTGGGTGACGGGGTAGATGGAGACATGATTATGATTTTTAACAGACTTTCCGATGTGTACAGTTCACCTTGGTACACTCACATTTCACCGGTTATGTTCAAGTTTCATGATATTCGGGTAATCTATTCTGGCATGATAGGTACCCTACTAAACAATTTGCCTATTAGGCAGGTACAACTAAAAAGAAAAATAAAAAAACTTTTTTACAAAAAATACTACTGACTTCCACATAAAAAAACTACAAAGTGAAATATAACTTTCTTTGTGGAAGTCGGTGTCCATTACACAAAAAAATTGGTACCTTCCAAAGACACCGACTTCCACAAAGAAAGTTATTTTTCACTTTGTAGTTTTTTTATTTGGAAGTCGGTAGTATTTTTTGTAAAAAAGGTTTTTTTGTAGAGGAAATTTTGCGTCGTTGAACAGCCGATAAGCCGTGATTGATATAAGTTTGGTTTTACCTTTATACAAATAAAAATAAGCTATCATAGAACAATACTCAATTGAACCCCTTAATTTGCCACAGCACTCAAAGCCCTTAAATTAAAGTCACACTTTATCAAACTACCATGTATGCTAGGTATGATGTACTATCTCCTCAAAACTAGGCACTTACGACATGATGACAGTGTTATGGCCCTGTATGGTCGGTCTGTGGTGTCCAAGCACCCAATTGTTAGGATTGTAAGTAGATAGCGAACGTAGGCGTGGGCCAGTCCATGCTGGCCATGTGTCCGTGGCCCATGCCACGACATGCTTGCGTCTGTGAAATTGTTATTGTTGCATTCTGCGTGCGCGCATAATGTAATGTCCCGTCGTTGTCCGCTACTGCCGCGTGTAGGCGACTTCCGCATGTCTGTTTGTATTTGAGAGTTTGTTGTTAATAGTGATTTAGTGGAGAGAGGTACGGTTTCACAACTTTTCGTAAAAGCAAGAGAGCTTAAGCTAGGATTTTCCCGGCCCAGAATTTTTATTATGAAGCGTTTGATTTCTTTCATACTGGTAAAACATGGCAGAAACCGTTTATAATGTTTTCAACATTACAAGACGAGAGCGAAAGCAACTCTCCACGAAAAGCAGTAAGTGTCTAATAAATTACAGCCATCGCGTTTAATCAAATACCTACTTTAATAGTTAATTCTACCCGCCCACAATAAACCAAATAAAGATGTTTCGTGTTTGTCGAACACTCTACATGCAGTCCACATACCGTAACGCCAATAAACACGAATACATACAATGTATGAATTTCGTGCAAACTTCGATAAAAACTCTCCAACTTTTAGAAAACTTGCTTTGTAAACCGAGCCCCTTGAGAAAGTCAACGAGGCAGAATGGAGTGTTGTCTGTGCGTAAGTAGAAAAACAAAGTTGAGTGACCACAGAGGGCAAGCAATGGCCGCGGTGGCCAGCCGACCCCGGGGTGGTACCGTTTACATTAAATCTAATAATTGTGTACTAGAAGGTTCGCATAGACGTTTTTATGAGTCAGCTACTACATGGCCCTCGTTTGAATTCTCAATGAATTGCTATTAGAAATGATTAGTAGGAATATGTTTGGCAACCCAACTTGCTTTTTACCCGACTGCCGAAGGAGGGTAATGTGTTTATCAGTCTATGTGTGTATGTTTGTTCCTATATGGCGTTCCAGATACCAAACGCGTTGGCCGATTTTGATGATTCATACGTCAATCGATTCGTCTTAACCCTGCGAGTGTCATAGGCTACATTACAATTGGACATTCGATTGTCCAATTGTAATGGGGGATTTTGGGTGCCATATTGTGGGGGCCCAATTTTTTTTTTTCTTCCAAACCCATCGTGTGGGGTATCAAAATAAAGGGTTTTAAGAAGTGATTTCAAAAATATATATATCACTTATATGTTTAAATGAATCTAATTCAAAAAAAAAAACTAACTAAAAAGTTATAATTAAAAAAGTTAACTAAATTAAAAAAATCAAAAAACCCGACTGCTATAAAAGCGAACTAAAAAGTCGTAAACAAGGAAAAAATCATACTGTGCAGTCGGAGGATACATATTCGCGGGCTAGCTGACCAAAATCTGGTGTTTTTTCCGCCTGCACAGCATGATTTTTCAGAATATTTCAGAAGTTTTTTGATTTAACTTTTTTTTTGTTTATAATATTATTTGTATTATTAATTCTCCATTACACTATTAAAGACTAGATTAGTTAGACTAATTCAAAATGTAATCAGGGATCTCGCTGATCCAGTTACCTTCTGTATTCATCAGTCTCACTGGTTGGGGAGAGGTCTCCTAAAAACCTCAATGAAAACACCTCTATTTCCTTGCAAAACGTTAAAATTAAACCAGTCATATTCTCGCTGACTTCCTCGGAATAGAAAATCTACATTACAAAATAACTAGCAAGCATGCAAGGTTGCTACTGGCGCAGAATTAACCAGACACAGGAAATACCCAGAAGTCCTCATCGGACTTACAGAAATAGAATCCTATTAACTTTTTAGGTCTGTATTTTATTCATAAAATATAATTATCACTAATTAAGACTCACGTCTTCGCTGGAGTTATGAAGTCAAATTTTATGAAATCATTTATCTAGGTAAAATCGCATCGCTATCGCATCGATAAAATCGAAAAACATGCAAAATAAGACTATAAAACAAATCTTTACTTTATTAGAAAAAAATATTCATGCACCGAGTAAACCCTTTTACTTGCAAGTGGAACGGAACCGAACGCGAACGACGTACAAAAAATAATCGGTTTAATCAGACGAAAAACGCTAGTTACGTCGTCGGCGCGGTTTCTTTGTATGGGATGAGGGATCTGTATGCTAGCATTATATTATCTGCGGTATGACTCGATACGTCTAAACTTGAGCCCTTTAAGCGCTCTTAACTAAACTAACACAGCATGTACGGAAAAGAGGAAATAACCATATCTATAACAGAGAAAACACGTAATTTCTTAGACACTTTTTCCTCTCACATAAATAGACGTAAAATTCCACAAACCAGACAAGCTATTTTTAGTTTCTAATCCAAGAAAAAGTAAGAACAACTTGAACTATACGACCTTACAATTGCAGCCGACTGAATGCACCACTGCACATCTTATCATTTTATTGATCTTTATCTGAAGATAAGCCTTTCACTAGTGAAAGTGATTTTATTGGCTAAATCTAGCTTCTTTCATAAAGCGAAAAAGAACTTGTCAGTAATGCCTTGAACAGTGTACATGTCTGATTAAGAATGAAAGAAGAAGGTGGTTTGGTTTCGTGTACCGACAGTGTATTTCTAATACACTGTCTAGCCAATTGACAGGCATTGTGTGGGGAAGATCGATTGCCCAAGCCGACGAAGTAAAGTGAACTTTTTTCCGAATTAGAATGAAAGCATCGTAAACTGTTTGTTAGTGGAGTTGAATGATACTTTGCACTATGTCTCTGTAGCTTATTTGCGGCTATTTGATTAAATGGTTTGGTTGTTTTTTGTTTGTTCAGATTTTCAGACTTATACTAACAAACTTTACTTTTATTTGTACCTACATTGTGTGTGCCAAGCTAGTTTTCTTTATTTCTTTCTTTTCTAGCTGTTTGACTACTGTGTACTCAAATATTCTGTGATGGGGACGTAAATCAAGTTTTTTATAATTGTCTTGCGTCTACCAAGAAATTACTTTCTCAATTTTCTTTAAATACGAAGAAACTTGACTACATCAGCATAACATTATCGGAAATAGTGTAGTCATGAATATATCAAATCGGATTCCAATTTTAAAGCAATTGGTTTTACAGATAACAATCGATGAGATCAAGATCTCTCGATAGACGTAGATATTCATGAACGCAGCGAAAGCTATCGGCTACCGAACGAGTGGATCTAGTTTGAAATCGATTACTTGGAATCGATTTAATTGTGTTTGAAGTCGGTTTCGTGTCCGCGTGTTGATGATAAACAAACGGACCTAATGAAGCAATTAAATTGCGCTTGCAAATTAAAAGTAAAAAGATTGATGAATTTCTTGTTAATCTTGTCCGTATAAATGGACGTGAATATTTATTCGAGTAGGATATTAAATTATTTGTAGATTTCAGTTTTATTATTTCATTTTGACTTTAAAATTGATGCAGTACTCAAACGTCATTTCTCGAAATCTGTCAAGGAAGTCATAAGTTACGTTTTCTAAGTGTAAACCTCTAGGACCTCTTGCCAAAGTGGCGCCAAACGATGGTGTGATTTTTTCTGAAAACCCAAACACAAAAACATAAAACCTTTTACAGCACATTTAATTCAAAGCTCTAACTAAATAATCCAAAGGTCCCGGACCACACACATAAAACACTTCTTCGCGTGTTACTCCATAATTTTCCATGTTATAAAAAGGCTAATTTCTGGAATCAATTCCATGAGTACGGCCAATCAAATGAGTTAGCAACGAATTGCTGGGTACCGGACGCGATGCACGTGCGAGGGCTGCTGATTTGTATGCTTTGCTCCTTCGAGCCGGATATTATAAGATAATTTGCTTCAGTATTTTACTTTAGATTAACTAAATAAGAGCGATGGAAGGTCATCATTTGAAGCTTTTGAATTGGCATAGGCACATTATGCATAGATATTAGATTTTATTTATATTTGTGCAAAAATCAGCCAAGCTTAAATGGGACTGGGCCGTTCAGGTTTGCCGTATTTCGAACGATTCATAGGCTGAATCTATCACAATGTCGGTCCCGGAAAAAGACGTTGACATCGCAAAAGACACGGAGGAAGATGACGGGATGAACTTGACACCTACGACGAGACTGGTCTAGACTTACCCAAAACACGGTGGATTGGGACGCAATTATCCTGCAGTGAGATAACTCAGGCAATAAAGAAAAAAGAGTTTTAATAATGCTGGATATTGCTACTGAGACCACGACGAGACTGCCAAAAGTATGTCTGTATAAAACGTCCTACAGATGAACTCTATACCTTCTTTCCGCCAAAAGCGACCTAAACAATGGTATCAAATATCCAGTAAATGAAGACTAATAACTGGCACGAAACAATACATTAAAGTGTCAGTGTTGTCAGACACATAAAGCACGACACAATGCCGCTATCGGGCGGCGGATCAAGACAATAACAGAGTCAGACTTCATAAACTGCACGCTATCTTGTGCTGCATCTAATTCATTTGCTGTACTAATAGTGGCGTCGTTTGTAAGGTTATGAGCATATTTTAAAGTCGATATACGTAGAAAAGAAGAAAGATTTTCCTTACAGTAAGAGGTTACTTAGAAGCAATCTCTGGTGCATTGGTTTACGAAACTGCAGCGGTGGTTTAATTTTCTTTTTGCAATCAGGCATTCAGGACAATAACAGATTCAGACTTCATAAAGTGCACGCTATCTTTTGGTACATCTAATTTAATTTCTGTATTAGTCGCTCCTTTGTAAGGATAGGTTATTTTCTACGTAGGAAAACAGTAGATAAGCTATTTTTCTAACGGTTAACCTTTATTTTAATGCAATGAGGGTTTCTGGAAAATTTACTGCACCACTTGGCGCTATTTTGGCGAAAGGTCATTTGGGTAACTTTACATCAATGTAATGATGACGATAATTTTCATAATGACGGTAAAAAATTGCACTTTGACAGGTGGCTGCACCAGGCTGGACCGGACATCTCATTGCTGCATTTGCTTTCCACCAAGTGCACATTATTTCAGAAAACCTTCATTTCATGCCTTCGGTGAGAGTTTGGGTGTTGGTTTACGAAACTATAGCAGTGCTTTCATTTTCTTCTTATAAATTCGACGTTAATGCTCTAAAGACTTAATTTACTATCAAAGAAATTGAAATCGATACACTCAGGGAGAGTGTATCGACGAGACTTACAATAATGATAGCATATAAATCCCTACCCATAACCAGGCGTATGAGGCCAAGCCCAAGAAATAACCTATACCTAAGCTAATAACTGAACCGCGTTTCATATCAGGTGTGATTGACCCATCTGGACCAAACAAGACCATTGCTTAGATACCAGTTAGCAAACTGGCTTCACGAAGCATTGACAAGTGAGCAAGTGACTCCAGTAAGATTATAATGCGGGTAGGTCTGAACGAAGAAATCGAGCGGCGAAGGCAATCAATGCAACTTGTTGTAAGAAAAATAAGGGATATCAGGTTGCCGTGAATACTTGTAGGTGCAGTTTTTAGAGGATTTAGCTTGTTAAAGTGCCCAGTTAGATTAGAAACTAAAGTAGGAATTAACATGTCGGTGATATTAGAGATAGCGCTGTTAGATTAGAAGACATATTGGTCTTATAACGAATGGGATCGAATTGTTACTCTACTTCTACACTAATAATATTATAAACAGGTACATTTGATTGTTTGTAAGTAATGGATAAAACTACTTATAATAAGTAAGAAGCCTAAGCCTCTATATAAGCATCTCCATCCCAAATTTAATTTCTTTTCTCTATTGTATTGTCTATTTCTATGTCTCCCTTTGTTTCTTTTTCCATCCCTGTGATACCAGTTGGTCACGATATTGGTCCAATTTTCTTAGAGTTACCTACGTAGCATATGGCCTGTGTATTTCCAATTCAGTTGGTCTATCTTGGTAAGCAAATCTGTCACATTGGCATTCGCTCTTATGAAGGGGTTTCGTTGTTTGTCTAGTTTCTTGATACCTAATATGCTTTTTTCCAAAGATCTTTGGAAATGTTCTAACATATCTCTTGGCGTTTGCAATTCGTCTGTTTATTTCCCTGATATTCTAGATATCTATTCTTTTGCCACGTAAACATAAATTACGACGATACAGTACGTTGAAATATCGTGTGACGTCACGTTGTGCCATGCTTTATACTGATAACGTGACGTCACAAGACCTCACTCCTAAAATTTGATGCGCTTTATCTTTGTCATTTTTTATTTATTTGATAAAGCAAAAAATACGGGTCCAATATTATTTGATAATCTCACTGACGGACTAAATAGAATTATAATTTTTCTACCCAGGAAACATCCATATTCTCTTACTACACTCTTTGCGCTGTAGCATTGTGCGGGTGACAGTTTCAATAAAAAAAATTACGCATATACGTATACGCATTTTTTGTAGTTTAACGTCTAATAATTGCCTGTATGACGTTAAACTACAAATAATTAGTATACGTAAAAATGTTATTGAAACTGTCACCCGCGCCATGCTACAGCGCAAAGAGTATAATAAAGCTCTACAAAATCTCTGTTCTTCCATTCAATAAGTTAATACATGGGCCATACAATACAATCGGCGGTCACACCACTTGCACTCACATCGCGACCGCGCGTGATTAAATGCAATTGGTATGCGCATTCACGACAATGCAACGCCATTACCAGACCCACAGCAAGCGCACGATGAGCAGCGAAGGCCTAAAAATTATCATTTGACGATACTTTAGTGGTGGAATCGATTATAAGAAGGAAAGAAAATTCGTTTATTTGCACGAAGGAGGTAATATTGAAATACTCGTACAAAATTAAATTGAAAATGAAAGGTAAAGGAAACCAGACTATTTGAAAAAGAAATATTTTATCGATAACTTGCGGCAAGAAGATGTTTACAGAAAAATAAACGATTCTTCAAATAAAATAAAAGGTATCATTTTCTGAATGACCATCCTTAAGTTGCCAAGCAAAAACACGCTTAAACGTCCTAACATGTCTTGCAATAAGGGTGAACAACTGCCCATGAGCGTCTCAACAAAGCCCCATTGATATCTCAATGAATCACCGGGCAGTTTGCTGGAAATGATCGGCATCGCCGACCGGTCCACAATACAGCAGCTGACGCATATGGATAATATGTAGGTAAACTGGATCGTTCTGATGTGCAATTTTGTGGAGCCAAGGAAATAAACAGCAAAGAAATGCTTGCTAGTAAAAAGTGTTTATCTGTTGCCGGGAAATGATCAAACAAAATATTGCTAAAGTTGTAAAAGAACATCTAAAGAATGTTAGTTTTAATTATCCGAAGAAAACCTCTAACCTCAACAGATGTAAACCGAGATGTGAACCGTCCACGTCGAGAAAATCTCAAGACAAAAAAGAAAATCATTAACTAGCACTTTTAGCTTAGAAAATAAATCAAGAACTACACTTCCTGATTGTCTGTAACGTCGTGTACTTTACGATGGGTACACGCCTAGTTGACCCACTGCGGGATGATTAAGTCAGGTTCACACATTTCGCAGTAATGAGGTATTTGGCCATGTCGGCCGAATGTATATTTGCGGGCTCGCGCTAAGTGGGCTCGGTCGTATGGCTACGTTCCCGCTAGGTCTGCGGTCGCCGACCTCCACCGCCGGTTTGGCCCTGTCCTTATGTCACCAACTTGAAAATGCTGAATCCAGTTTCTTTCGTCACACTCATGATAATGTTATTCGGAATCGGACAAATCCGTTTGTGTTCCACAAATCGTGATCGAGCGGTTGGGATTAAGATTCCTTACGTATCTTTGAATGAAGAAATCCCAATTCGTATTTTCTTAAAAATAAATGATATCATCTACGTAGTAACAAATTAAATAATTATAAAAGTTTTTAAATACCTATTTCCTGAAACGGCAGTCTAAAAAAATTTCTAAAAAAGCAACATAATTAGCGCCAAATATTAAATTGATCCAAAATAGTCACTGACGTGAATACGCATTTGGTTCGCCCGAAATTTTAGTTTTCCTTAAAGGTAGGTACATAGATCTCTCCATTCATGGATTCATAACTTCAGGTGTTGAATTAATCATTGTATTGAGTAAACCTTATTACCTATACCATACCTACCGTACCATACCTTATTACCTAGACCATAGGTAATAAAATAAGGTTTACTCAATACAAAATACTCGGTGACTGTTTAGAATTTAAGGAATGCTATCAAATACTCAACACCTACAACGCCTAACGTGCGAGTAAATCTCGGATCTAATCTTGTGTGGTAAGTATTCTGGTATCGCGAATCAATCGCATTCCTACCGAAAAGATCGAGAAAGTGTGAGATGTCTGACGGAATTTCTGAAAATTCTCGACACGCTTACACGGAATACCTTGTCGATGTCTTTAAAATATTAGTTTAGGTTACGTTGACCGTAGCTTCGCAGAAATCTTGCTGTTTCCAGGATAACCAGTAGCGTATTTGAATCAGTGCAAGAATACGTAATTCAATCATTACAATATTAAATCTACATTGTTAAAGTCATTGGTAGATCTGAAAAACAACAATAAAAAAAAATCTGCGATAGAGATTAAATACAGAGTAAAATGCTCCATCGATGCCATGCGGAACGGGCATATATCTCGTAAGACAATTCAATTGCTGCCGATGACACATCGCATGCTCTCACGGCAGACGCCCCATCAATTTGCTTTGAACAATTTTGAAGATAGGAAGCTATGCCATTCGTTCACGCAACGTGGAACACCAAGAAAATACTACAAATAAAATACCAGAGGAAACTTCTCTTGGGCAAAAAAATCACCGGATTTTTTTAAACATTTGATGTTTCAGAGTGCGAATGACCAGAGAAAAAAAAAACTGTTCGCTTTTCCCGCCTACAACATATCGCACCTAAGCTACGGTGCAAAAACGTCACTTATGCAATTTTTGTCAAAATTGATCTGAGTATGAGAAAAAGTAGCTGATGTACCCCTTTACCTGGTGAGTAATTGTCATTTGTGTAGTGCGTATACTTTCCGCGTGAGGGCAGTTGTGTCGTTATTGTTTTGGCGCGAATCAAGCCGCCACTAGGAGAAACAACGTTTCATTGGCCAGTTGCGCGCGGCCCCCCGCACGAGTAGCAGTCTCTTGGAGCTACAACGCCACTAAGGTAATAGTGACAATTTATTTTTATGTTTTTGGAGCAATAACGACACATAAGTAGGTACCTACTGAGTAGGTACCTACTTATTATTAAGTAGTAGAAATTGTTATAATTATTTTTAATTTCCTGAATAAAACTTTAAAAAAGTATGTTTTCGTATTTTCATTGTTATGACACAATTGCCCGGTTAATTGTTTTCTAGTGCCACAACGTCACTACTGGGAGGGTTGTAAATTTTAAACGTTTAAATTTTTTTATTACAAAATTGTGAGATGTTTGCTTTTACTTTAATATGAAGTTCAAAGTTGTAGTTTAAATATTACCAGTTCATTTCTTTAATAAAGAAGAACTATACATTATAAGAGGATGTCGAATTTTCAAACGCTTCTCCTGAAAAATTACATCATTTGCATAAGTGACGTTTTTGCAGCGTAGGTGCGATATTTTGAAAAAAAAAAAGAAACAAATAAGTTCACTGACCGCGTTCGAATTTTGAATGTAATTAAAGCATTAGGTGTGCGAATTTGAATTTATAATGAAGCAGTGTTTTTGTTGTTTATTTGTGATTTAAATAAAGAACTCGTTATTTTTTTCTGCTGGCTGCACTTGTCTCTGTCAATCTGATTGTATGGACACTTCTTTTGCTAAATCTCGCTTCTGGAATGCCAAATAGTAACTTTGTTAATTTATTACTGAGGGTTTGCTTTTGAATTGGTCTACGGAGCACCGACGTAATTATCGTGTACACAAATTATTAACATATTATATTCAGCCGTTATGACTCTTATACCTGCTGATATGTTATTTGATTCTATAATCGTATTCCTATCCACTACTATATTTTAATACTCCGCAGAAAATTCCGATTTCTGACTCAAGAATTTGAAATTTATAATTTGGAAAACTCGAATATTACCTGAAAGTCTGTCAAAGTTTAACATTGAAGTATGTTTTGATACGTTCATAACTCAAAATACTCAATCCAGAAGTTGGCCCTTGCTTTTAAGCAAGGGACGAAGAAGATATAAGGCCAATATTATCTCATTCGAAATATAAATGAAGGCATTATGCTGCTTCTACATTGTCTGTGGACTAATAATAACAAACCAACAAACGAGACAGCTAACTGGCCACGCGTCAGTCCAGTGCATGACTCGCCTGAAATGTGTTCATCGGTGTTCGGTGCAGTCGCCTACTGACTTAATAATGTGTTCAGCGACTAAGGGGTATCCCATGGCTACTATTATGGCAACTTGTGAGAAAACTTACGTATACGGTACGTATCTGAATAATTTCAAATTAAATCATGAATCGTAATCGTATCAGATAGCTGACTACTTTCCCCTATTGTAAAGAATATAAGATTTATCAAATGCTAGTCAAAGCATGAAGAAGTTATTCCTTATGGAACCTAGACCTACTTACATTGGCTTTTATTTTACGACTAGCTTACTGCCCGTGGCTTCGCACGCGTGGTACGGAAAAATGGTACGGAACCCTTCGTCCGCGAGTCCAACTCGCACTTGGCCGGTTTTTTGTTGTTGTCGGGGTGAAACCATCAAAAGGCGCCTCGACTCTTGAGGGAAAGGTGTGTCCAGGAAGTGTGGGATTTTACTTCACTAAAACCACCCTGGTGATCGCCATCAGCACATGGAAGGGGCCCCGTTACCTCTTAAAAGACCACATCGGAACCCCCTCTTTGCAACGCCTGTTATGTCACATCCCAAGGGAGGCTGCGAGGCGTCTCCCCTGAAGAAGAGATTACCCCTACAACCTCACAAACTATACCTCTTTATAATATTAGTATAGATTTAGCATTTGTTATCCACAAATACTTGCTTACTTAGTGTACTCCCGTAAATGTCGAAATCTTCTCATATTCATAATAAATCATCATCATCATTTCAGCCGAAAGACGTCCACTGCTGGACATAGGCCTCCCCCAGGCGTCGCCACATTGAACGGTCCCGTGCGTCTCGCATCCAGCGCCTGCCCGCAACCTTAACCAGGTCATCGGTCCACCTAGTGGGAGGCCTTCCAACGTATCGTCTTCCAGTTCGCGGTCGCCATTCCAGAACTTTTCGGCCCCATCGGCCATCCGTTCTGCGAGCAATGTGCCCTGCCCACTGCCACTTAAGTTAGGCAATTCTTCGGGCTATGTCGGTAACTTTGGTTCTCCTGCGGATATCATCATTTCTGACGTGATCACGCAAGGAAATTCCGAGCATAGCCCTCTCCATTGCCCTTTGGGTGACTTTAAGCTTTCTGATAAGGCCCATTGTGTGCGACGACGTCTCGGTCCCATAGGTGATCACTGGCAACAAACACTGGTCATAGACTTTTGTCTTGAGACACTGCGGTAAATTGGACGAGAAGATACCACGCAACCTCCCGAACGCCGCCCAGTCGAGTCGGATTCGACGGTTGACCTCTTTCTCGAAGTTGGACCTACCCAACTGGACCGTTTGTCCCAAGTAAACATAATCGTCTACAACTTCGAGTGTAGAGTCTCCGATCTTAATAGGAGTGGGTGTTACATGGGCGTTCACCATGACCTTGGTTTTGTCCATGTTCATTTTAAGACCCACTCTTTCGGAAGCTCTACTAAGGTCATCGAGCATTTTACTGAGGCTCTCCATGGTCTCAGCCATGACCACTATGTCGTCGGCAAACCGAAGGTGAGTGATGTACTCGCCATTAACGTTGATGCCAAGCCCCTTCCAGTCCAGAACCTTGAAGACGTCCTCCAGCGCAGCAGTGAACAGTTTCGGAGAAATGACGTCTCCCTGTCTTACGCCGCGCTGGAGAAGGATTGGTTTCGAGGTCTGATCCTGAAGACGGACTGACATGGTGGCGTTTTTGTACAGACACTTCAACACCTCAATGTACCGGTAGTCGATCTGGCACCGTTGGAGAGACTGCAGTACAGCCCAAGTCTCGATCGAATCGAAGGCTTTCTCGTAGTCCACAAACGCTAAACAGAGAGGCAGGTTATACTCTTCGGTCTTCTGTATAACCTGCCGCAGCGTATGTATGTGGTCTACGGTGCTAAAGCCTTTTCGGAATCCGGCTTGTTCGGGAGGCTGGAAATCGTCAAACCTGCGCGCGAGACGTTTCGTGATGACTCTTGAAAACAACTTGTAAACATGGCTAAGAAGCGAGATGGGCCTATAGTTCTTCAGCCGGGCATTGTCGCCCTTCTTGAAGAAGAGTACCACCACACCCCTGCACCATGCCTGTGGCGTTTTGCCCTCGAGTATGACGGAATCAAAAAGCTTCTGAAGGGCCTTGAGGACCGGTTTTCCACCCGCCTTCAGGAGTTCAGCCGTGATTCCGTCATCACCCGGCGCCTTGTTGTTTTTAAGCTGTTTCAGAGCCATCCTAATCTCGTACAGGCTGACGTCCGGGATATCTTCGGTATAGTGCCGGGTCAATCTAGCTCTTGGGTCGTTTGCTAGATTCGCAACGGGTTTACTGGTTGACGTGTACAACTGCCCATAGAAACTCTCGATCTCCCTCAGAAGCTCCGGTTTGGCGGATACAATCCTGCCATCATCGGTCTTCAGTTTCGTGAGCTGGCTCTGCCCAATAGCCAGATCTCTTGAAAAAACCTTGGAGCCTTTATTTCGCTCAATTGCGTCTTTAATACGCTCGGTATTAAAGCGGCGGAGGTCTCTTTTCAAGGATTTAGAGATCTGTCTATTGATCTGCCGGTGTTTGCACGCCTCATCTGAAGACTGCAGGATCATCTCACGCCTCTCCTTCATAAGCTTGAGGGTATGATCAGAGAGCTTTTTGTTTCTATCTGTACGACGGGTCTTGAATAACTTAGACCCGACAGTCTGGACAGCTTCCACGAACCCGTCGCTGTATTCGTCCACGGAGCTCCCCAGGCACTCGAAACGATTCTGGAGTTCGAGCTGAAAGCTCTCGGGGTTTTGGACCTGGACCTGTGCTGGACGGAGCGTGGACTTCATCAGTCGAGACCTTTCAAGCTTAATATCAATGTGCGTCTTACCATGCGGTGATCGCTCCCGGTTTTTACCGAATTGATCACAGAGACGTCATTGAACATTTGCTTCTTGGTTGACATGATGAAGTCGATCTCATTTTTTGTTGCACCATCGGGGCTCTGCCAGGTCCACTTCCTGTGTTCACGCTTTTTGAAGAAGGAGTTCATCATATAGAGGCCCTCCTTCTCCATAAAACTGGCCAGTAGGTGACCCCGGTGGTTCCGTCGTCCAACTCCAAATTGCCCCACTTGCAGCTCATCCTCGTCTCGTTTGCCCAGTTTCGCGTTGAAGTCCCCCATGACAACGGTGAAGTGAGTTTTGAAACCATGCATGGCTCTGGAGATATCCTCATACATGGTCTCTACCTCGTCGTCGGGGTGTGCCGAGGTTGGGGCGTAGACCTGTATGACCTTCAGCGAATATCTAGAGGATATTCTGAGTATAAGGTACGCCACCCTGGTCGACACACTCTCGATCTTCACCACGTTGTTCACGAGGGACTTGTGGACGATAAACCCGATACCATCCTGGGACTGCCGGTCACCCTCTCGGAAATAGAGCAGGTTACCGGATTTGAGGATTATCGAGTCCTCCCCCTCTCTTCGGACTTCAGATAACCCTATAATACTCCATCGCAACCTGCTCAATTCCTCTTCGTGCTCGGTGATCTTCTCGTCGGTCCGAAGTGTGCGCGTGTTGTACGTTACCAGGTCCAGTCGTCGGTGATTGTTGGGGTAGCCGGATCTCGTCCGGAGATTCTTAGCACCCCTTGCCATGCCGTAACCTCGACCGCTACCGTAGTCGAGGGTAGGCAGGCTGCCGGGCACGAGGGGCCATTTTTTATTTGTGCTATTCATAGGGGGGGTTTTGCCATAATCGCCACGCTTGGCAGGCGGGTTGGCGATCGCAGTATGGTTGTTATAGAAGCACAGAGAACGCTGCTGCCCATTCTCTGGTTTGTCCCTTAGTCGCCTTTTACGACACCCACGGGAAGACATGGGATGGTGAAATTCTTAACGTCCGGCACCATACGGAACCATAATAAAAAATAAATACCAATACATATTTATTATTCATTTGTGCACTCATGACTATAGCAATGCGGTTTATTTTTAAACATTCCGTTATAAATTGTAATATCGTGAATTCGTGACCTATATCCGAACCGGTAAATAAACCTGTTCACGTTATTTTAAATCAACGAAAGGAACTGGTTTCGTCGATTTTAGATGATGCATGGGTAATCGGAAACGACATTTCCATCCCGACACGTAAATATGTAGTAAATAACTCGAATTTTTGTAGGAAAGGTGTGAGTAACTTGTCTATCTATGATCAAGAGATAGTGATCAACTTGATTGCTACAATTCCACTTAAGAACGTGTACCTATACTTCATAAAAGATAGCTTGATCTCTGCGACAGCTGTCAGTATCAATACAGTAACAATAGCACTTGACAGGCTTTAACGTAACAATAAAGTATACGTCAGTTTGACATATGTCGTAGAGTTCAAGCTATCTTTTAAGAAGTATAAGAACTACTTCTTTCAGTTCCATGTTCCAATTTCAAAAAGCGTAGTTTGTATCACTTGTTATGTACAGGTTGCATTAAAGTAATCACTATCGGAAGATGCGATATTTTTTTTACAAATGGCGGTAAATTTTAATTCTTGTTTAACATTTTGGAAGTAAACAGGTACAAAATACACGTCAACAAGAGATGATTCACTATACTCTCAAAGAACGCGGCATAATTGCTGCCGCTTTTCATGAGAAATTCATCATGAGCGAAGATAAGTGAATAAGCCAAATTAGCAGTTCTGGAGCACCAAAAAGCCGAGTTTAACACACGAAGAGCACCCGCCCAAAGTTACTGCATGGTGGGCTGTTTCCACTATTTTACTGTTGGCGATTTTCACTGGCCAGCTAGATCGCCTGATTTAACCGTTCCAGACTTTTTTTTGCGGGGCTTTTTTAATTCACGGGGATATGTCAACAAGCCTCAGATTTCTCAGACTCTTGAAGGCCTTAAAGAGAATATGTAGAAGTTCTGGCAAGAGCGATGGAAATGCCAAAAATCGATCCCAAATTTTATATCAATATCATTTTCTCGACTTCATAGGAAAAATCTTTTGCGCCACCCTGTATGTAGCTTGTAGCTTACCAGCCAGCATTCGAAATAGTAGAAATATTGTTTCAAATTGAGCGTAAACAAAATAGTAGAGTAACCGTTTAGACGTGAGTGGTGTGCTGCATTGGGCACGTTCGCTAAACCGTCGAGTACCAACTAACCGACGCGATGCGAGACTGCATCGAATCGAATCCAATGAAATGTAACATCGATCGACTCGACTCAATGAATCATTCAGCAGTTAGAGGAACTCGACTAACTGTTGTATTCTCTTAAATTAAATATAATTAAGATAATTGTGAATGAAAGTGAAGTTTTTCTTCGGAATGCGATTTTGTCTGAACAAACAGTGAATATAGCTCGGAAAACTCTTTGCTCTTTGTTTGTATCTATAGTTTTTTTGAAACAAAAAGTAACTGACAAGTGATGTCAAAAATATATATGTAAAAATTGTTGAAAATTATTAAAAACGAAAATATAAATTATCTCTCTTAGTTTTGTTCCCAACATTTATGGCGACCGCGTGAATTATGGACAAATTAAAAAAAGAACAAACTGCCCTCCGATCGTTTTTTACAAAATCGATTCGGCAAATGGAAGAAAAGTTGGAGAAGGGATCCACGGCAGATAGCGATCTAGTTGGTATATTTGAGGCTTTACAAGTTCGACATCAGCGGCTCGTAGAGATTGGTAACCAATTATTAGGAATATTGCTAGATTCGGATACTACCACTGAGGATGATATCGCTAAAGAGATGGAGTGTCAGGATAAATACAGCTCAAAATGGTATGCCATTTCCAGAAAATTTGAGTCGGAGCAACGGCCAAGATCAACATCAGCACCAGGTACTGTGAAATCCATTAGCCATAGAAGCGAAACCGTTAAAATTAAATTACCAAAATTAGAACTACCCAAGTTTGACGGAAACATCAAAAATTGGATTGGTTTCTGGGGTCAGTTTAAGCGGATCGATGAAAATAATGGAATGGATGATGGAGATAAGTTTCAGTATTTATTACAATCCATGACACTCGGTACTTGTGCGCGACAACTAGTCGAATCATACCCTCCGTCTGCGGGTAACTACCGAAAAGCTGTGGAGGCCTTAAAAACACGTTTCGCGAGAGATGACCTGTTAATAGAAGCTTATGTAAGAGGCCTATTGAATCTGATATTAGAAAAGCAGAGGGGTGAGTTGGACAATTTATCGCAACTTTATGACAGCTTGCAGACTCACTTACAAGCTCTTGAAACCTTAGGAGTCACGAAGGACAGGTACGCATCTATTCTATTCCCAATGATCGAATCATCTCTACCTGAGGACCTTTTACGAACATGGAATAGGATTAGATCAAAGCAGATGACAGTTTGTGATGACTTGAGCAATTTGATTAACTTTTTAAAACAAGAAGTTGAATCAGAAGAGCGAATACGGCTTGCCAGAGAAGGTTTCACGAAAATGTCAGACTCAGTTGCGGAACCGAAGCTACCTACAGCGTGTTTTACGAGTAATGCAACCAAATCCAACGGTTTTATCAAGAAGTTAACGATAAGCTGCATATGGTGCAATAAAGAAACACACGCTAGTTCAGAATGTCACAAAGCATCAAAAATGACACTGTCAGAAAAGCAAGAATTTTTGAAAAGTAAGAAAGCTTGTCTCATTTGTTTTAGAACGAATCACGTTACGAAGAAATGTCGAAGCTCAGCTAAATGTTTAGTCTGCAAACGTAGGCATTTAACTATCATGTGCCCTGAAATCGAAGAAAAAGAAGAAAAGAAAACTGAGTCTTCCGCAAAACGTAGCCCGTCAAGTTCACCAAGTTCTAACATCAACTTACTTTCAAATGGGCAAGATTCCACAACATTGCTTCAGACACTTGTATGCAAAATTGCAGGCAATAACCAAGAAGTTCAAGTTCGCATTTTGCTAGATAGTGGAGCACAGAGATCCTACATTAAGACCGATTTGGCGAAGAAACTCAACCTGAAATCTGAACGCAAGGAAACAATTGCACATTGTTTGTTCGGGGGACACGAGATGACCGCTGAAGAATATGATGTATTTAGGATCAGATTAATAAGTTTGTATGATAGTTTCTTTATAAGCCTAAAGGTTATAGGACAACAAAATATTTGTGGTTTCTTACCAAAGATAACGTCGATTCCATTACTTGACACCTTGAAAAAACATAAGATAAGACTGACTGAAACGACGGACTCTACTAACGATGTTGACATTCTTATAGGGGCTGACTATTTAGGGACAATAATGACTGGAGAGATTTTACATATTTCAAACAATTTAATGGCATGTCGAACTAAATTAGGGTGGACAGTGTCTGGTCGAGTGACAGGGATTTACAATTCTCTCACTCCAAAGGCTACGGTATTACACAGTTCATCTAAACTACCGGACTTGTGGAGCCTGGAGTCACTTGGGATTACTGATCCTAGTGAACAAGCTTCCAAAACGGCCCACGAGAAGGAAGTTCTCGAACATTTCCATAAAACAGTGGCAATCAATAAAGAGGGAAGGTACGAAGTAAGTCTTCCTTGGAAGGACATGCCTCGCCCTCAACCCAACTATCAGTTGGCTAAAAAACGTTTGATTGCTACAACGGTGCGTCTCAAATCGCTTAACAAAATAAATGAGTACGATGCCGTATTTAAAGAGTGGAAATCACTTGGTATTATCGAAGAAGCACCTCAGTCAGACATCGAAGAAGGTACGTATATACCGCATCACGCAGTATTTAAAATGTCAAGTGCTACTACTAAAATACGTCCTGTCTTTGATGCTTCGGCTAAGGATCAAGACAGAATTTCACTCAATATTTGTCTTGAAAAGGGCGTCAACCTAATTGAGCTTATACCTGAATTACTTATAAATTTTAGGAAAGGAGCTTACGCAGTGACAGCTGATATAGCGAAGGCGTTTTTACAGATATCGTTAAATCCAGAAGACCGCAACTATCTAAAATTTTTATGGTGGTCCAATGTCAACGATGAAAACAAACAGGTAATTACTTTTCGTCACAAACGCGTGGTATTCGGTCTAACATCTAGCCCATTTCACTTAGCTGCTACAATAAATCATCATTTGGATAATACACCACCACATCTAAAGGATACAGCCATGTTGCTGAGAAAGTCTTTTTACGTAGATAATTGCCTAATGTCTTTAGATACAGAACAAGATATGCACCGATTTATTGTCGAGGCAAAAGAACTAATGGCACTAGGAAAGTTTGATCTCAGATGTTGGGTAAGTGCTCCAGCGCAAGTAGATGAGGAGGTGGAAATATCACAAGTTCTGGGCATGGTATGGAATGTAAAGGCGGATACATTCAACTGTCGTGTAGTAAATAATCTTGGGAATAAGATTACGAAAAGGGAAATTCTGTCAATTGCACAGAAAATCTTTGATCCTATAGGGATATTATGCCCTATAACGATTGTGCCTAAAATTATTTTACAAAGGTCATGGAATAGGAAAATATCTTGGGATAGTGAGTTACCAGATGATTTGAAACTTGAGTTTAAACGCTGGTCAGAAAACTTGCATTTAATTGATCAAATTAAAATTCCTCGACGTTTGACAGTTCACAATATTTTGGAATGTTGTAACTCCCTTCATGTTTTTTGCGACGCCAGTCAGCAGGCTTATTCTGTGTGCATTTTCTTACGATCTGAGTACAAAGGAGACATTCATATCAGCCTCGTAATGGCAAAGGCTAGAGTAGCTCCAGTACGAGAAATCACCATTCCTCGTTTGGAATTGATTGCTGCAACGATTGCTGCAAGACTAGGCTCTAGGGTCATAAAAAAGTTGTGCTTACCCAACTGTCGTAACTTTTTTTGGACCGATTCCAGTGTTGCACTAAGCTGGATAAAAGGTGACGGAAACTGGACTGTATTCGTAGCTAATCGTGTTAAAGAAATACGGTCCATCACAGATCCCAATGCCTGGAAACATATCCCGGGTCATTTAAATCCAGCTGACCTTCCATCAAGAGGCACACATATCAAAAACCTACTTAAAAACAAATGGTGGGAAGGCCCGGCATGGCTTCGACTAGAAGAAAATGATTGGCCGGAGACATGTTTCATTACTAATTCGGCGGATGTTAATGCGGAACGGAAATCCGTCAAAACCAACACAAAGGTGATGGTAGTCGGACATTCTTTTCTAAATCGACTCACTTATTTTTCAAAGTACACCAAGATTGTGTTAATGGTAGCATGGATGCGCAGATTAAGATACAAAGTCCACAGAAGACACACTGTAATTCTGAGTAAGGAATTTGAAGATGCAGAAAGGACTGTAGTACGACTTATTCAAGCAGCGTATCCTCACAAGCTATCAAACTTACAGACGTTCAAAGACGATGAGAACATTATCAGATTGTCAACAAAACTGAACTTAGGAACAGACAATTTTGATTTCATAGCCCCGATCGTACTACCCGGAAACGATGTTATCGTGCAGAGGCTGGTAGAAGAACGACACCGGCTACTACTTCATGCAGGTACTCAGACATTGATGGCCAATTTAAGAGAAACCTTCTGGATTATTGGTATAAGAAAATTGGTCAAGAAGGTCGTACGTGAATGTGGTAGGTGTCGACGCTACAAGGCTACACCTTGTCAAACACCTCTAACTGGTCTACCCAAAGATCGTTTAGAATCAGCTGATGCCTTTGAGGCTAGTGGAGTTGACTTAGCTGGCCCTTTGGTACTACGCAATGGCAGTAAATGCTGGATTGTACTATTTACATGTGCCACATATCGTGCGGTGCATTTAGAGCTGACGGAAACATTATCAACTAATGACTTCAACATGGCTCTGCGACGCTTCACAGCACGTCGCGGTAGAGTTCGTTGTTTGTTTAGCGATAATGGTACTAATTTTACTGGACTCAAGACTGAGATCAAGAAAGTATCAGCAATACATAGAATTGAATGGAAGTTCATTCCGCCAGCGGCTCCCTGGTGGGGAGGGTTTTACGAAAGGCTGGTCGGGATGACAAAACAAATCCTAAGACGAGTTTTAGGTCGAGCCTCACTAACGCTCATGGAGTTACAAACAGTATTATGCGACTGTGAAGCTACAATAAATAGCCGACCGCTGACGTATATTACTGGAGGACAAGATGAACTAAGACCGCTTACCCCATCATTGTTTATCCAACCACGAGTACGAGTCGACGTTGCAGATCTTGATACAATAGACCGGAGGTCCTTAAACATTCGAGCAAAATATTGTCAAAAACTTCGTTTAGATTTGCGACAGCGTTTTCGATCAGAGTATTTGAGCATGTTGGTACAACAAAAATCTAAGAAAACATCTCAAAGCCTGTTACCTGGGGACGTGGTTTTGATACACACCGAAGATAAAAGGACCAACTGGCCGTTAGGAGTAATCCTAGAGACATATCCGGGAAGAGATGGAGTGTGTCGAGTAGCAAAAGTGCGGACAGCCATGGGTGAAAAGATACGCGCATTCCAAAAACTCTACCCATTGGAAGTTTCATCCAGCTCAAGCGACCTTATCGAAGGTAGGGTTGACATTACCGATGGTAGGGTTGACATGACCGATGGTAGGGTTGACATGACCGATGGTAGGGTTGACATGACCAATGACTTAGACGTAGCAATTGACGTACCACGAACTCGAACAACACGGTCAGGACGCACGGTACGTCCGCCCACACGTCTCAATATTTAAAAAAGTAGTAGACCTGCCGGTCCACTTGGGCCCGGGAGTGTCGTGAATACTCTTTGCTCTTTGTTTGTATCTATAGTTTTTTTGAAACAAAAAGTAACTGACAAGTGATGTCAAAAATATATATGTAAAAATTGTTGAAAATTATTAAAAACGAAAATATAAATTATCTCTCTTAGTTTTGTTCCCAACATATTTTATTGTTTCAGAGATTATGTTTTCTCGCAAATTCTTCAGTTTCTTTTTAGGGTTCCGTAGCCAAATGGCAAAAAACGGAACCCTTATAGATTCGTCATGTCTGTCTGTCTGTCTGTCTGTCTGTCTGTCTGTCTGTCTGTCCGTCCGTATGTCACAGCCACTTTTTTCCGAAACTATAAGAACTATGCTGTTGAAACTCGGTAAGTAGATGTATTCTGTGAACCGCATTAAGATTTTCACACAAAAATAAAAATAAAACAATACATTTTGGGGGTTCCCATACTTGAAACTAAAACTAAAAATATTTTTTTTCATCCAAGCCATACGTGTGGGGTATCTATAGATAGGTCTTCAAAAATGATATTGAGGTTTCTAATATCATTTTTTTCTAAACTGAATAGTTTGCGCGAGAGATTCTTCCAAAGTGGTAAAATGTGTGTCCCCCCCCCTGTAACTTCTAAAATAAGAGAATGATAAAACTTAAAAAAATATATGATGTACATTACTATGTAAACTGCCAGCGAAAATTGGTTTGAACGAGATCTAGTCAGTAGTTTTTTTTAATACGTCATAAATCGTAAACCGCAATTTACCAAGTACGGAACCCTTCGTGCGCGAGTCCGACTCGCACTTGGCCGGTTTTTTTACTTAAGCAGTCATGCAACAGTTTCCATCATGGCTTGTTATATACCAATTAATAATTATGATAATGTCAAGCATGCTTATCGGAACAAGCGACTTGTTCACACACTAATTTACTGAAAAATAAATCAATTTTCTACCATGTACTTACATGACGTACACTCTACACTATAACAATATTGTTTATGATCCGCTGTTCTATTTTTAAACGTTTAAAAAATAAAAAAATGTCCGTGTAGTGGAGACATTGTATAACTGCATAATTTGCGACATGACATGAAGGCGCTCATTAAAATTTAAATATTAGCATAAGTTATTTGCTTAGTCTACGGCAGAACAGGACCCAACGGGTTATTATCATCATACCTGTCAATTAGGAGATATCGTAAAGTAGACACAGTAGTTTTTAAATATGGTTTTAAGGAGTAGGTTTGGTAAACAACTTGAAACAAAATACTGTGATACAGGTTTCTTTCGGGTGTAGTTAAGTTATGTTTTTTTTTTGCGTAAAGATGTAGGGACGACGGACTCCTACTGAGGTATATCAGATCCAGATTAGGAGCAGGATCAATATACAAATGATATACTTACAGTCTAACGCCATGTTGCTTTTGGCAAAGAATTAGTTTGTCCATAGACTAATATATTTTATAGAATGAGAAGTTTGTCCTTTAGGTTTTGCAGAATGCCGAATGCACGGTAGAATTAATTTTTAGGGTTCCGTAGCCAAATGGCAAAAAACGGAACCCTTATAGATTCGTCATGTCTGTCTGTCTGTCTGTCTGTCTGTCTGTCTGTCTGTCTGTCTGTCTGTCTGTCTGTCTGTCCGTCCGTATGTCACAGCCACTTTATTCGGAAACTATAAGAACTATGCTGTTGAAACTTGGTAAGTAGATGTATTGTGTGAACCGCATTAAGATTTTCACACAAAAATAAAAATGAAACAATAAATTTTGGGGGTTCCCATACTTGAAACTAAAACTAAAAATATTTTTTCTCATCAAACCCATACGTGTGTGGTATCTATGAATAGGTCTTCAAAAATGATATTGAGGTTTCTAATATCATTTTTTTCTAAACTGAATAGTTTGCGCGAGAGACTCTTCCAAAGTGGTAAAATGTGTGTCCCCCCCCTGTAACTTCTAAAATAAGAGAATGATAAAACTTAAAAAAATATAATGATGTACATTACCATGTAAACTACCAGCGAAAATTGGTTTGAACGAGATCTAGTAAGTAGTTTTTTTTTAATACGTCATAAATCGTAAACTGCAATTTACCAAGTACGGAACCCTTCGTGCGCGAGTCCGACTCGCACTTGGCCGGTTTTTATTTCTTGTAAATTATAATTGTTGACGTTCAAAAGTGTCGCTTAGTGGCCTATTGAAATAAATATATTTGACTTTGACATATATACGTGTGCGTCTATTTGCATCGTTCTCACATATATGTTTTTTTCAACAAGAATTATGTAACCAAATACTTGTAATTGAAACTAATGGAAAAGAGTGTCCGTTTTCTAATTCTTCTCCATTGAGACCTACTGACGCTTGCGCATTTGCAACTAGATTAATATTTGTTTTTTTTTTTGATAATTCAAAAGTACCTTGAAAGGAGCGTCTTCACTGGGAGCATTCCTTCGTGAGCATTTGTAAACAAGCAATCGTAGACGAGCAACAAATGCTTTCCAGCGAGCCCAGCATTCACTTTAGAGCAAAACTGTGAACGTTCGAGTCGAACATTCCCTTGCGAGCTTGGAGCATTCGAATACGATCTCGTTAAATGTCATTCATTCGATAATACTATTGACCAAGAAGGTCACAAACACTTAACATCAAGGAAATGTTCCTTGCTTTACAAGTGGCCTGTAATATTCCTACATACATACTCATTCATTTCATTATCTAAGTACTCGCTTTCGAGCGTTTTATTTGCGTGAACATTCGAATGCGAGCCGTTTCCGCGTAAATTGTTGCGACGTCCACACCGGGCAAAGTTTGCACTTGCGTGTAAAGCTTTGTAGCGCTCGGCTCAACGTCCACACCACTCGAATTTTCGACGTCGAATGCTCATTACACGCGAATGTTCTCAGTGAGGACGTTCCTTAAGGTTTATTTGAAGTAAACTGATTTTGATTTTTTGCTTCTATAGCCTGTCCATTCAGTGAAATTCTCACCGTGAAAACCCTAGTGAAGCAAGCACGAAGTGAACTGTCAATTTACTCATGCACTCGAAATGACAGCTCCCGTCAACCTCACCTCACATCATCCAAGTCATAGACTAATATATAATAGATTGAGAATCCAAGTGTTCCCGGTGAAATTTTGCAGAAAAGAACTTCCAGTATTGTGGATAGTGGGTATTCAGGTTTACTAAATTACTGTACTTATTTAGGTATTACGTGAATGCAGCGATAAAAGAACTGCGGCCATTATGGGTAATAGCGTAAATTGTTCAAGAGTTACAACGCGGAACTCAGAGGAAAACTATTAAAATTAAACTCGTTTATCTAGTGCGTATTATAGCTAATATTAAAGCTAGGTTTAAATTACTAACCATGGGGCGCGTTAGCCATACCAAATATGCCATAACTTTAGATATACATGAAAAACAAGGATGTAAAATATTTTTACGAGTTAGACTTGATTCTTATCTCAATTAAGTAAGCCTGGATTACGAGCATTCGCCAACGTAAGTGGTAGACCGGGATAACTAAGGTACAGACCAAGCGAACGAGCGAACGAACGAATGCTTCTTATTCTTCGGCTTGCCGCTGTCGCGACAAAAAAAATATGTTTCGGCCCCATTACCTTTGACACTTCTACGGCATCGTTGGTGGCAGGGTCACTTTGGCTGTATATTTTGGGGTACTAGCGGACGATAACGAGTTGAAGTTACTTGCCTTCAGTCAGTGTTCAAAGTAACAGCCCAAGCAAACAAAGACGAACGGGCGCTAGGGAACGAAAATGCGGTGTTCAACGGCGATACCCGCTCGTTCGCTTGGCGTTTACCCGGTTGGACACAAGCCGGCAGGATGGCTAGGGCTCGCATAAAGCCAATTAGATATAAATAAACAAATTTAAATGTGCGAAGGGAGTAATTAACATGGCAGAACCGGTTGAGTTCCCACTGTGCCCACACGGTATTTATAAAAGGCTATTTCGAGAACGTATTGCGGAATAGGTGGCACAGGTCTCGCGGTACTTAACACAATCGAAAGTTTCTCAAAGGTCCTTTTTAGTTCCGAAAAACTGATAGTATCTAACTAAGCAGCACCATAGGAAAGGAGTTGATTCAAAGGCATCGGAAAGACCAAGGCGCAGATTTTTCTTTCAGTGTGGCGCAGTGCTATTTTTTTACTTTAATTTTAATAGCAAGAAACATACACACACAAATAACTCTTACAAAACAATCACAAATAAAAAGCAGAATATACAGAAAGACAAGGAAAAGACGTAGTGTTGCGGGCGCCTAGAACAAATTACGGCAGGAGTACGATTCTGTATGAAGGAGCACAGATTTACAATAAATTGCCTCGGAATGTAAAAGATCAAAAATCTATGCACACTTTTATTAAATCTCTAAAAAGACACATTTTAGCGGATTTAAAATTTTAAGCTATCTTTGGGTACTGGCTGGTTGCTGGCTGGTGGTTTAGCCAATAGGACATAAAAAAAATATGAAAACTATTTTCTATTTTGTAACCGCCGCGTCGCCCAATGTATTCTAACTAGAAATAAGTTTTTCTCATATAAGTGAATGTAATTCTTTTTGAGAAAAAAGTTCTTAAACCAAACCATACTTCCATCAACAATTTTTTGAAGTTCGGCAATGATGACTTTAGTTGTATAAAATAATGCTACCATGAACTAGAAAACCCGTAAGTAGGTGTACATAGTTTATGTAAAACGTATTTGAGTGAACCTGAATTATCGCTAAAGGTACAGCACAGGGCCGGCGTCAGGGCGGGTCCCGGGCGCATCGCAGGCGCCCCTCATAAAAAACTCTGTAAACATTATCACACACTTTTTATTCGTTTTAATAACCAATAATGGACGGGCAGTGGTGGAAGTGAATAATTTTGAAGCAGTAAACAGTCCTCCGAAGCTTAGCCTCAGGCCCTCCTTTTACATGTTCCTAAGATAAATATGGTTTAAATCATTTATGTACTTCTTAATACAGGATATTCTTTATTGATGGCTCCTGAAGGTATTAATCTAAATAATTATCAATGACTTTACTCTACCAAGCCACTAGCGTTTTCTAGAGTTACCACTTACCAGACTGTTTGAAGATCTGTATTTTTTTTATAGTCATTAATAAACTTATGTCTATGTGATATTTTACCAATAAGTATTAACAGGATCCAGTTCAGTATTCTTTTAATTATAGTTAACTAAATAGAGGAATATATTATGGTGAAGAATATTCTAATACTAGCTGTTCCCCTCGGCTTTGCTCCCGTGGACCACCCCACAGGACCCGTTTTCGGGATAAAAAAATGGCCTATGTCACTCAGACATAATGTAGCTTTCTATTTGTGAAAGATTTTTTTAAATCGGCTCAGTATCTTTGGAGTCTATTCGGTACAAACAAACAAAAACAATATTTCCTCTTTATAATATAAAATAATAAATAATATAAGTACTAGCGAATGCCTCGCGGTTTTACGCGCGTAGTTCCCGTTCCCGTGGGAATACAGGGATAAAAAGTAGCATATGTTACCCAGGGATAATGTAGCTTCACAACGTTGAAAGAATTTTTGAAATCGGTCCAGTAATTTTTAAGTTTATTCGTTACATACAATAATACAAATCTTTCCTCTTTAAAATATTAGTATGGATATACGGTATTCCTACTGATTTATTATGTTGAAGTAAGCTTTCTTTCGCTTCTGCCTACATTCTCTCCTAGCTATTTTTACGCCTTACACTGCGTGTGGGTGTTAAGATTGAGTGCTAATTGGTGCCCAGTGGTGCCCTCTGAGCAATAGATGGAATCTTTACCAAAGAGGTTGTATCGCATTTTTATGCAAATACGACTGGCCAGTAATAAATAAGAAGTACTTGTGAGATAACTATTCTTGATGGTCGTGTAGGCGGCAGTGTGACAATTAAGTGAATGATAATAATATTCACTCGTATAGCTCTACTGTAAGTGCACGCGAAAAGTACATTTGTTTGGATTAATTTTGCGTTAAATTATACTCTTTGCGCTGTAGCATGGTGCGGGTGACAGTTTTAATAAAAAAAAATACACATATACGTATACGCATTTTTTGTACAACTATGGTATATGGTATAACTATGGTATGACGTTAAAGTATAAAAAATGCGTATGCGTATATGCGTAAAAAAAATGTTATTGAAACTGTCACCCGCACCATGCTACAGCGCAAAGAGTATAGCATTGGCTTTATTGATCTGTGATCGTTAAAAAAAATGTAGAGTTTATATCTTTTTCTTATTGACTTTTATTTAATGCTCATCCTTACTTCGAGTCGATTATAATTATTTAACTTAGGTATTTCCTTCGTGTTTATGGTCTGCCAGTAAGACGGGTATTATAGTACATATCAGGGATGGTGAACTCATGGCACGCGTGCCTGTGGTGGCACACGACAAAATATTTTGGCCACGCTAAAATGAGGTTATTTGGAATCTAGGTAATTTGCAACAGCGGAAATTACACTAACTCCTACTTTTATTTAAATACAACATAAAACTGTAAATAAATATTAGGATTGCTCTATGAATTTCTGGGTGAAAATAAAGAATTGATTAATTCATAGCATTTGGTGTTTTATTTTTTGTCAATTATGACAAAGTCAACATTTTTTGGTGACACTTCATTGTCACAAAAAAAAAAATAATTTAAATGGCACGTTTTCTAATAAAGGTTCGCCAGCCCTGGTATATATATACTAGTATGAAATTACTAATGGCTATCATTTTTCTCTTCAATTTATTTCATCTGTCGTTTCTACAGAAAATAAATATAATACGATTTCTTTCAACTTTAATTCTAGTAGAGGTGTTATCTCAGTCAGCAATACTTTATTTCACTACTAAATTTCTTGTCTTAATTGAATGCGAAGTGTATCGGTATATTGGTTTCAGTTTCTCGCATTTTCTGATTTACAACATCTCAACGAGGATTTTTTGCGTTAAAAAAATCATTACATTTGAGAAAGAATTACTGTCGCTCATTCGTTCTCGTTCACGGGTGTCGTGAACGACTCTCGACTCTTTCATACATGGGGATAGACAACATTTCCTGGCAAGTATATGTTTTACGAGAACTTTTATGGCAATTACAAGCCATTGTGGAGACACGACGAGTCAATCATGAGCCACTGTGCGATCGACTGTCGTGAGAAAGGGAGAATAAAGAATTTAATTTGCTGGAATCCTCGCTCCCGAATTTAAATAAGGAACTAGTGATGACAGATTAATTTTTTTTTTTTTTTTTTTTTTTAATAATTATTTGTGGCTAAGCCACTGGCTTGGTTACGAGACCTTTAAGCCAAATGACAGATTAAAGGGACTCTGCAGAGTTGCCAACCATCCAAGAAATTACATACCTCGACTACTTTTTTTAACTAGTATCCTTTAAGTTTTACGTACGAGCCTGTATTTTATAGTAGTTAAACTGAAATAAGTGTAGGTAGAGGGTTTATGTCTTCTAGGAAGCATTATATAGTAAATTGTCTACGAATAGCGAACTTTATTGCTGTCTATTTCCTGCAACAGCCGAGCATTATGCAACGTAATTGCAAAAATGTCTTGTGTAATTACAAAATATTAACCCTGGGTACCGGTAAAATCAACAAAATGTAAATTTTAATGCAAACAATAAGTAAATATATCTGCGACATACATTCTGCATCGTAGTGGAAAAAAGATTTGGATTTCAAAAGAAAACACAAAAAAAAACGATTGTGTGCAACAAAACCAATATTCCTAATTTCAAATCATTAAATTTTCTGTGTCTCTTTTGTTTTATAAGACATAATAAATTATAACTAGATCTTAAAGGGAACCTACCTAATGTATTCAGAAAATAAGTAAATAAAGGACGACACGAATTTGCATAAAAATGCAAATTTCCATATCTCCATTAGTAAACTCGCATCTTAAAGCCTTTTAATTAAAAAATAAATAAAAGCCAAAACATCCGACCATAGACCACAAAAGAAACGCAACCAACCTATTTTCACTTAACATTTAAAATAGGAAAAAGCGAGTTCCATTCTATTTCTTGTTGGCGGTAAAAGGTAGGAAGATAAATGGTTAATTGACGCCGGCGCCTGTAGGGCACGGGATACTGGCCCTTTTACACGGCTTCACACCTCGTTAGCATTGCACGAATGCTATGGATAACTGGACGTATGCGAGCGATAAACGGGCGTATAATGATTTTAAATAAAAGAGGGATATAAGAAATAAAACAATATAATATCTAAGTTATAGTTTTTATATTTTTGATTTTATTAAAATAAATGCAATACTTAATCAAAGTATTAACAACAACTTGTTACTACTGTAAATGCGTTTTTTTTATGATAGTTACATAAAAGCCCCAAAGATGTCTTTTGAGTACGCATTTTTTAAGTTAAAACAATCATAGAAATCTCCATGTATTTACTTGGCTTAGAATAGCCTTTTTGTCTTTAATCTTAGTAAATATTCTTCAGAATATCACCGTTTTGCGTAATGAATAATACTGCTGTGAATAATACTAGGCTTCTAATAACAATAACCGTACACTCGGTTTTTTTTTTTAATGTATCAACACTCGAGGGCCAGCAATTATCCTTCTGGCCGTTTTTCTCGCAGAACTGAAACATGACAAAAAATATAGATGATTTATGAACTGCAGCAGTGATTAATTAGTCAGTTAATAAGTAACCAAATCGCAAACATGTATGCTAAACGTAAGCAATCAACGCAACAGATACACATTTTTATTGAAACATAAATTTTCCCGTGTGCCTTCGTAATGTATCGACCATTCGTTTACGATTGCAAATATTATATCTTTCCGTGTGCTCAAAGGAATGAACGTTTAGCATATTTTTAAATAAAATACGCTTTAACTATGTGCATAGACAACAAATCACGCGAGCATTGCACGAATTAGAATGACAGTTAAGTCACAGGGCCGTAATTGGGCAGTAAGACTGGGGGCATGGGTGCATTGACTCTTCTTTGGTTTAATTAGTCAATCGTAAAATAACTTTTTCGATGTAATGTAATTATTTTGGACATTTTTAAAACAAAAGATGATCAGAAAATCAAATATGCAAATGATACGTTAATAATTTTGCTGTTTTATGGACCTAAGTTACAAAAATAAGTTACAAATTATTTATGATTGGCCATTTAGTTTATGGGCAAGTTTTTGTTTACTCTATTTTTTATATTTCCTGCCAAACTTTTAAAAATCATACTTCATAAAAGCTTGATCTCTGCGACAGGCTAACAATAACGTATACGTCAGTTTGACGTATGTCGCAGATATCAAGCCATCATAAACGAAGTATAGCCTATAAGTTTATAGCTGTCACTAGACTTACTACGTGTATCAGACATCTGTATGACCCTATTCCGCCCCACTATAGTTATTATGCTCTAAATAACCAGCTAATAAGCTAATTGTCAGTCTAGACATAAGCATGCATGTGGACAATTGCATGCGAGGCGGCGGGCGTCAGCGAGCGGCCTAAAAACTTGGCTAAGTGAATAAATTCGCAAATGATTAATTAACATAGTTAGTACCACAGACATAAATCTAACTAGATAGCGCAAGTCCCTTCTTCTGTATGAAAACCAAGCGTGCCACTAATTCACAAACAATAAAAAAAAAAAAACTTCCCAATGAAATAAAACTTTTCCAATGCCTCGGCCAACTTTTTCTATACATTCTTGCAATTTTCTAGATTTCGGTGAATTTCCGGTGCCGATAATGCTAAATGAAAAGCTCAGATTACGAGCATTTGTCGTAAATTTAGTCCGTTTTTTGGCACGCGAAGTACATACAATCGCGTCATCTAGTTAGATTTATATCTGTGGTTAGTAGAAAAAGATGCGGTGAGGAGAAAAGTCGCATGTTTGATCATTCCTAGTTGCTTCAAATTATTCATTGAATTTTAATTTTTAAGCGACAAAAAGAGTAAATAATTTTGTTACAAAAATTAACAGATTCGTTTGTTGAAGACCGACATTACTTTTGCATTCATTTTGTCAATTAAGTCTGCCTGTTGTATGCGTTACGTTTGTAAATTAACACATTCCATGTTAAATCAATTATGCCTGAAGTTCTTTACAGATGTTACTGAATATTCTTAGAAGTTTATTGAGAAAAGTTTATGAAGCATTTACCAATGTCTCATTTATGTTAATTATGAAAATCGTATGCTTGTAAAACTAACGTGTTCTGTGTAAAATGGCCGCTAAGTTAACAACCAAATAGTATCTAATTAATAAACAAACTGATTACCATTTACTAGAATTATACACTTTATAGGTTTATTTGGCATAGGTGCATAAAATGAATAATTTTCCAGTTATTCAAAAATCTTTATTGTGCATTATGTACTGTAAAGTTTACTGCATTTAACATCATCAAAAAGATAAAGTATCTATATGTATAAGTCAGGCAACTGTTTCAAGAGAAGAAAATATTGTTTATTAAAAAAAAAATCGTACATACAAATTGATTTTTTAAGTTACTGTACTGCTTTAACCAAGCTATGTCCTCAATATTGTTTCTTTTTTTATATATTAACGAATAAATAAAAACTATGTTTTGTTTATCTTTACGGCCATCTTAATAGTAAAATTACGACAGCTTGCAGACTCGGAGACAATTTGAAATGCTTTGAATTTTTTTAGAAGATCTTTGAGATTTTCTATTATTTACGTAATAAATTGTACTTGGAGTCAGCTTTGAGGTTTGTGTCTCCGACACAGAGCAGTGTTTGTCGTTTTGTTTGAAAAAAAAAAAATCCTTAATTGACATGAGAATTAATAATAATATAATAATAACGTTTATTGTTTCAAATAAATTATGTTAACAATATGAACACTGTCACTTAAACTAGGTTATGGTACCTGTGCTATAAGCAACAGTAACAATTCGTGGTTGATCTATTTACTTAAAAAATAATGATTGTGCAACAACCCGTTATTATCATAAATTAGTTAATTAGGTATTAGGACATAATTAACTTTACAGTTAGACAATAAAAAATAAAAACCGGCCAAGTGCGAGTCCGACTCGCGCACGAAGGGTTCCGTACCATTATCGCAAAAAACGGCACGAAAAGCACGTTTGTTGTATGGGAGCCCCTCTTAAATATTTATTTTATTCTGTTTTTAGTATTTGTTGTTATAGCGGCAACAGAAATACATCATCTGTGAAAATTTCAACTGTCTAGCTATCACGGCTCATGAGATACAGCCTGGTGACAGACAGACAGACAGACAGACAGACGGACCGCGGAGTCTCAGTAATAGGGTCCCGTTTTTACCCTTCGGGTACGGAACCCTAAAAAAAGTAACTAAAAGTAGAATATTTGGATGAGACGTGTGTATGTATGTGTGTGTGCGTGTGTATCTATGTGTGTGTGTAAGCTGCGTGTTTTGGAATATATATGTGAGTTAGTGTAGGTAGATATATAGGTATGTGACATGTAGATTAGAAGTTGCTTGTGTTGAAGGGTACCCAGGAACACTTAAGAGGTTTTCAGTTTACATACATACATACATAAACTCACGCCTTTTTCCCATGGGGGTAGGCAGAAACTACAGAACGCCACCTGCTACGATCCCTACATACTTCTTTTGCTTCACACACATTCATACATCTAGTCATACACAGTTTTCAGTTTCTTGGTAATTTAATACAACTAACAAGTTTTTAACTACTTTTTTTAAATTTAAAATGCCGTATTTTCTTTAGGGACAAATTTTTACTAATTTTATTGTAAATATAGGGAGCTATTATATAAGGGAATCTTTTTGCAAAGATTGTCTTGTGTGGAATGGTTTTGAATACAATATCTTTTCTTCTTCTATTATCTATTTGGGAGCTGTTATTCGGTAAATGGGTGTGTGCATAAATAAGATTGCGTAATAAAAACAATTGACGCACAGTGAGGACATCAAATTCCCTGTAAAGTCTTGCAGTAGGATATAGCCTTGGTTTGGACATAATTACTTTGATAGCCGCTCTTTGTGCTCTTTCAAGCTTGAGAAGAAATGTCTTGTGAGACCCACCCCAGACAGAAATACAGTATCCCAACACTGACTGACAAAGTGAATAGTAAACTATTTTCAGAACATTTAGATCCTCTATATGACGTAGCTTTTTAAAAATGGGCATTAGTTTCCGAAATATTATCATATATTATTATATATTAAAATTGATCTATAATCACTTACCATGTGAATTTAAATTGTTACATGGTAATGTATTTAAGACAAAATTGACAGAGTGGCTACAAAAATGTTGTTTCTATAGCGTTAGGGAATTTTTAGAACATAAAAATGGATGTTAGGAATGAAGTTGTTTGTAGTGTATGAATTATTAATTGGTTATTATTATTATTTTCTTTTTAATTTTGACATTTTAATTTATATTTTGACATTTTTTATTTTTACTTTATTGACATTTTGATTTTAGACATTTTATTTTATTGGCATTTTGCTTTTGGACATTTTACTTTACTGACATTTTTTATTTTTGTAATTTTATTTTTTATTATCACATTTTTAACTGTATCTTTTGAGTGAGTTGATGAAATTTTATTATTGATTTATGGACAGTTGCAATTTCATTAATTTATTGAAATGCGTCAGTGTTGTTATGTTTTTTTTTTTTTTTGAATGTTCACTTAATGTCTTACGATTTATATTATAAATAATTTGCACGCTTGCTTGCAGGCAGAATACAATTACTTTTAGGCTTTAAGATCTTCCCTTCTGAACAATGTATTTCTAGCAAATAAATATTTTGATTTGATTTGATTTGATTTGAATTCTATTTGTCAGAAGTTCAATATGGTGATGCCAGTTAAGATTTTCATCAACCCAGACACCTAGATATTTAAGCCTATCAACTCGATCGAGCTGAGTACAGTGGCACAGAGTGCTGTTATTACTATGGTAGGTGTGGACTCTTATTTTTATTTTATCTTTTTTTGGCGCTCCTGGTTTTGTAATAGAGAAGGTGAGATATTTAGTTTTATTAAGGTTAATAGTTAGCGTATTTTTATTGAGCCAGTATAGAATCTGCTTAATGCCACTTTCTGTGATGTCAGTTACTTCATCCCAAATTTTACCGTGGAATACTACTGCCGTGTAATCTGCAAAGGTAACAATTTTTGCATTGTGAAGATGAAAGTTGCACAGTTGATTAATGTACATCAAAAACATTGGGGGGCCAAGTACACTTCCCTGTGGGACTCCATATGTTATTTGAGCTTCTTCACTTACATATGAGCCAATTTTTACACGTTGGGTTCTTCCATTTAAGTAACTAGTGAATATATCCAAGGCTATACCCCGTATTCCCATATTTTCCATCTTAGCAAGTAGTTTGGGGATAGAAACAGTATCAAATGCCTTCGCAAGGTCCAAGAATACTCCAATACATTTAGATTTACTGTCAAGTGATTTAACAACAGTTTCAGTCAAAGTTCTTAGAGCATCTTCTGTGGATTTACCAGAAATAAATCCAAATTGATTTTTTGACAACAGTTTAAAAGTTCTTAAGTAATTTATTAATCTTTTGTTTAACAGCTTTTCGAGTATCTTGGACATCGCTGGGAGGACCGATATAGGTCGATAGTTGTTGACACTGTATCTATTCCCCGACTTAAATATACCAGGCCCCTCAGAAAGTATTGCGAAAAAAAGTTTTTATATATGGGAGACTGGCCAGTTATAATGTTTTTCGAAAATATGATTATTTATAAGTAAAAATAAGTAAGTTCCAATTTCAAAATTTCCCTCCACATTTTTTGCGAGTTAATTCAAAGTATTGTGTCTCACTGAAATATGGATCTGCGCCGGGAACATTTTAGAGCTATGATTTTATACGATTTCAAGTGTCGCCTGAAACCGGATGAATCGTACGATAGACTTCAAATGGCATTCATGGATGAAGGCCCTTCCAAGGCAACCGTGTATCGTTGGTATAACGAATTCAAGCGCGGTCGACCAACTTTGGGGGATGACGAAAGAAGCGGTCGCCCTTTGACGGCTGTTACCGAAGAAAACGTGCTAGCAGTGAAAAATTTAATCCAAGACAATAGGCGAATTACATATCAGGAGATTCAACACATATTGAAGATTGGATCGGGAAGCGTTCACGAGATTCTACACAGCCATCTTCGCGTGAGGAGGATAGTATCACGCTGGGTGCCGCACAACCTCACCGATGCTCAGAAGCAGGCCCGGGTGGAATGGTGCCGTGATATGCTTAACAAATTTGAAGCAGGCTCGTCTCGGCGTGTTTACGACATCGTTACAGGTGATGAGTCCTGGATTTATCAATACGACCCAGAAACCAAGCGCTAGTCGACTGTTTGGGTGTTTTAAAATGAGCCAACGCCTACCAAAGTGAAGCGATCTAGAAGCGGGGGTAAGATTTTGATCGCTAGCTTTTTTAATTTGACTGGCCACTTGGTATCAATTCCCTTACGGGATCAAAGAAGCATTAATGCCGAATGGTATACTACCAAATGTTTGCCAGAAGTTTTCTCTGTTATAAGCAACAAGCGACCAAACACAGGGCTCCGCGGGCTACTGCTCCACCACGACAATGCACCTGCGCACACCGCACTCAAAACGAGGGACTTCCTGGACAGCACGCCAGTCAAACTCCTGGGTCACCCTCCTTACAGCCCTGATCTAGCACCGTGTGACTTCTTTTTATTCCCAAAAATAAAAAATCAGCTCAAAGGGATACAATTTTCGTCGCCGGAAGATGCGCTGGCTGCGTTCGAGCAGGCTGTAAACGAGGTGTCTGCGGCGGACTGGAAAAAGTGTTTTGAAAACTGGTTTAGGCGCATGAATCTTTGTATAGAGGCTGGTGGAAAGTACTTTGAAAAGATTTAATAAAAATATATGTACGTATAGAACAATTTTTTTTAGTTTCGCAAAACTTTCTGAGTGTCCCACGTAGGATGGATGAACGCTGTTTTGAAAAGCTTGGGGAATACTCCCAAGTGGAGACTCAGGTTACATTTATATGTAATAACAGGAGTCCGCCCAACTAACAAATCAATGTTTTATAATAGTCAATTTAACGTTTTACACTTTGAGTCTAGTTTTTAAGATTGGTCGCATAAACGTAAATATAAACGTATAAATAACGCGAATTAGGCTCAAATTACACGACAATATTGTCGTTTAGTAGTTAAGTAGAAGTCAGCCAATGACCGTTTAAACGTTGTATACAAGTTAAATAAAAGTACAGAGACCGACTTTACGGTCCAATACTGGTTATGATGAGTCTCTTATGTGACCGCTTATGTCACATAGCTGTTACAATGACGTTTTCAAAAGACTGCTCAACGGCAACCGTTTTATTTCGTTTGTTAAATATTGTGCCGGTGTTTAAATAAAAAAAGGTAAGTAAAACTATCAAATAATCAAAATATCGATTTATTATGCATTATTTAAATGAGTGTGAGATAATGATAGTTGTGTTAATCTTTCAGGGAACTTTAGTTTTATGACAATGTATATATGTGTTTTTGTGAAGTTTTTAACGCCCTCCTCTATTTCTTTGTATTTGATACGTTTTAATTAATTATCCAAAATATGTTTTCATAATAAAGCATCAACCATCTTGTTTACGTTGTATAGCGACCTTTATATAACACTAATATAACAAAAAGGTCGTATACATTTTCTTGAGTCTATGACGCCGCGGCCATATTCAGTTTACTTTAGGGTTCCATATGCATTACTTACAGATCTAATAAACATTGCATAATTTGAACAAAGAACTAACTCGGCCCTTTATGATTATAAATTCATCTTCTTTTCTTGTTAATGGCTATCTAATCAAATAGTACGTTTAGCCCAGATTAATTTATTTAAATGTTTTTTTTTCAGGTCTAACATAGGATATCAATGAAGTATGGTAGTGTTCTTGGACATCGATAAATTTTTGATCTGAAATTATTTAAAACGTCTTAAAAGAGAAAAATGGCCTTGGCGAAGCATTTATTTTACCTTTTCAAGCAAATGTTATAACTGTCACAGTTCCATTGCTACTGTTAATTGTTTAATTTTATTGTTGTTGTTTACATTAAATGATAATTAAAAAAAAAAAATATATACGTTAAATAAATAGTTTTGTTATAAAAAGGTCATACGCAAACGTTTAAGTGGCGTTTTAATTATATAAAAGTTATGTTAAGATTCACACACGACGATGGTTGTCTTACAAAAACCTTTTATTTAACCGAAACGTTGATATGACCAATACATTGTCCAATAAACGTCATGGCTGGCATCATTAGCCGACGTCATATATGTTAGTCCTGAAAACTTTTATTCAACATATGCACTGACACCACTATCCGACGTCATATAAGATAGTCCTGAAAACATTTACTCAACATATTTACTGACACCATTCTACAACGTTGTATAAGTTAGTCCTGAAAACATTTACTCAACATATGTACTGACACCATTCTACAACGTTGTATAAGTTAGTCCTGAAAACGTTTACTCAGCTTTATATTAAGACATTACAGTCCCGCGACTGAACCGTCGTAAGATAAACGTCTATATATCAAAATAGTTAACTACATACCACTATATAACTGTTATATACCATGAAGTCTTATAAGACTAGAATTATACGACGTTTTTGCTAGTTGGGCGCACACCACTCGCAGCTTTTAGTAACCTATTTGAAATACCATCTGTTCCAACAGCGCAATCATCTTTCAGGTTCATTATAATAGACAGTACTTCTTCATCGTCAGTGTCAAACAAAACAAAGGAAGTTGTTGACTGTTCACCTAAGTCTTGCTTCGATATACCATTTCGTGCGGCTGTTATTATTTAGCCACGAGCTCTTCTATGTTGTCTATGTTAGGGGGGTTTGGTTTTTGCACTTAGTCCCTCAAATGGACCTTTGTACGTGGGCCATGGCGGCCGTTGGGTGGTCATTCCAACCAGCCCACCTCCCTCCAGAAGTCGACTAGAGCTCCTGGTTTCCTCAAAACATCAGTGTAAGATCTGGGTGACCCAAGGGTTCGTGTAATCTGGGTAACAACTGTGCATTTAAGGAGGACGTGCGTAACGGTTTCTTCAGCCTCCATGCATGCCCTGCACAGAGGACTGTCCGTTATGCCTATTGTGTGGAAGTGTTTGTTGAGTGAGCAGTGTTCCGTGATGGTCCCCATCACCAGGCGCAGGCCATTCCTATCCAGGCGTAAAAGACGCCTGGTAAGCCTACTGTCCAAGGATGGCATAGCTTCTTTGGATTGTCTGCAGCCCGGTGTCGAGGCCCACCAGTTCTCTGCCTGTGTCTGGGTGAATTCCTGTAGCCACCTGCGTATTTGGTTGAAGGGGATGGGCACAACAGGTTCAGGCCCATAGACCGCTGAGCAGGATCCGCGTCTCGAGCCACGAGCCACGAGCTCTTCATGTGTACATATAAAAATAAAAGTAATTTAAATAAACTAGTTAAGGAAAAGTAATACAAACGAGAACGTTATACTAAATTGCCCATTTTGCTAAACGGCTATCAGTTTTTTATTAGTTCTTAATTTATTACTGGACGATTAAATTTCGAAATTACTGGCTTTAAGACGCTGAAGAATGTTGTCTTATCAACTGGAGCTCGGTGCCGAGAAAAAGTGCAGCTCAAATTATGAATAATTACTATAATTCAGCCTCTTAAGAACTTTAGCTATTTAATAATAGTTCATTTTAATTTATTAACAACGTTTACGATTCGCTGCGTTCTTGGATTAAACTTAGAGACCAAAATCAAACGAGATTTTAAATTACAAGAATGATGAGCTAATTATAAAATGTTCTGAACATTTTGGTCGTAAATGGAAGTTCTTCCAGTGTATAGTAAAGATTAATTTAATTATAAAGTGAACATTAATGTGCGAAGTTGTGAAGATTTTAAGATAAAGCTTTTGGTTTTCAGTAAATTGCCTTATCAACACAAAGAACATCAAAAACACAACATAAAGATTAAGAACATCAAAATGAGTTAAGTTTTTTTAACGTTTGATTTTACTCGATACTCACAATAATAGTCATCATCACCTAGCCTTTTCCCAACTATGTTGTCTAACCGGCTTCAGCTGAGTATTAGTGTTTTACGTGGAGCGACTGCCTATCTGACCTCCACAACCCAGTAACTGGGTAACACGGTACCCCTTGGCAAGACTGGTGTCACATCTGTGGCTTTTGTCTACCTGTAACGACTGTCAAAGATCTTCAAATGACAGCCGGGGCCAAAGGCTTAACGTGCTTTCCGAGGCACGGCACATAGTCATCACTAACATATTATAAAACAAAGTCCACCGCCGCGTTTGTTAGCGATGAACACAAAAACTACTGAACGGATTTTCATGCGGTTTTCACCAATAGAAAGAGTGAGAAATGAGGAAGGTTTTCACCAATAGAAAGAGTGAGAAATGGAGAAGGTTTTCACCAATAGAAAGAGTGAGAAATGCAGGTTTTCACCAATAGAAAGACTGAGAAATGAGGAAAGTATTCACCAATAGAAAGACTGAGAAATAAGGATGGTTTTGACCAATAGAAAGAGTGAGAAATGAGGAAGGTTTGCACCAATAGAAAGAGTGAGAAATGAGGAAGGTTTTCACCAATAGAAAGAGTGAGAAATGAAGGTTTTCACCAATAGAAAGAGTGAGAAATGAGGAAGGTTTTCACCAATAGAAAGAGTGAGAAATGAGGAAGGTTATCACCAATAGAAAGAGTGAGAAATGAGGAAGGTTTTCACCAATAGAAAGAGTGAGAAATGAGGAAGGTTTTCGAATATAATTTGTCACGGGCAAATCCGGCGCGGATCGCTAGTAAGGTTAACAAATTTAAAAAAAAAATGATTAAAGTGCACCATAATGGCCAAAAAGAAAAGCTTAGTAACCCTAATTGCTTATAATTATGATGTCCACAAGAAAAGTATTTGCTAATAAAGCGATCCGATAAAAGGGTCCGATGGAGAGAAATCCGGCCATCGGTCGCCGTCTCGAATCATCCATGAAAAGACTGTACCGTTGCAAAACTAACTACTACAAATATTATTTACCCACAATAAACGTAAATCTAATCAACGTTTAATTTTCAAGTTTATGTTACAATAAAGCTGTATAATAACTCTACGATTAGTATTGATTTGGTTTGTGTATTATTAATTTAAGTGCGGAGTTGAGTATATCTACAAATACAAATAATCTTTATTGACATAATTTTACAGCAGTTACTCTAACTACCTCTGACTTCTGAACGAGTCAGCGCCCTCCCAATTTAATATATTATCCTAATGTCAAATTAAAATTTTAATTTTATAGGAAATCATAATATCAAAGAGTTAAAAAAAAATGAAAATATTAAATTTTTATGCTGTCCGACTCCTTGACAACCCAAAAGCTGTAAATGAAAAAGTTTAATTAAAATAAATGCTTAGAGTTAGCTTAGATTTAAAAACAAAGCTTTAAACAAAACCAAAAAAAAACATACCAAACACTTTTCACATAAAAGAAAAAAAAAGAAAAGAAAGAAAAATATTTATTTGTGACCCGCACAGGAGACACGAGAAATAAGCATAAAATGAAACAATAATAAAATAAAAACCCCGTGCGAGAAAAAAGGGCTTGTCACAATACCCGACGCATGCCACAGCCGCAGACCATATTTCAAAACTGAAAATTCCATAATGGCATTCCGTCAAGCTTACCAAAGTGCAGGCGACAATGCATTGCGCACGCGGCTATCGCAGTGCGTTGACCCCGTCGACCCGGGAGTGGAGGTCAAGCGGTCAGCGGTGTTAGGGCCCGCCCACACGCGCTGCCGATAGCCCCCGGCTATAGCTACGGGAACGTCGATATCCACCTGACTTATGGTGGGAACGATCGTCTGAACGGGACTTTTAGATCGTAAACACTGATGATGGACCTAAATATTTACGTGGTATTGTTCTGTTAATGCTGGGTAATTAATTTTTATTTGTGTGCGATTAATAATGGATGATAAACCTAGAATGCTTAAACGCAAAGTAACTAAAGGCGGGGACAGCATGAGACTCAATGGTAAAAAAAAAAAAACCCAACTGCTTAAAAAGCGAACTAAAAAGAGGTAAACAAGAAGAAAATCATGCTCTGCAGTCGGAGGATACAAGTTCGCGAGCTGGCTGACCAAACCCAGACATATCCTCCGACTGCACAGCAAGATTTTCTTCTTGTTTACCTCTTTTTAGGTTGCTTTTTAAGCAGTCGGGTTTTTCAATTAACTTTTTTTATGTATAACTTTTCAGTATTTTTTTTTTAGAAATATGTACATTTAAACAAAGTGTTATATATTTTTCAAATCACCTCTCAAAACCCTTTATTTTGATAAACCACACCAGGGCCAGGTAAGAAAAAGAAATTTGGTGCCCCACAATATGGCGTCTAAAATCCGCCATATTTTTATTTTCCAATTTTAATGTAGCCAGTGACACTCGCAGCGTTAAGGCGAATGGATTGACGTAAGCTAAGAAGAATCATTAAAATCGGCCAACGCATTTGGTCTCTAGAACGCCACTAGGAACAAACATACATACATACATAGACTGATAAACGCATTACCCTCCGGAAGTCGGGTAAAAAAAACTTAAGACCTCGTTAGAATACCTACAAGTCAACACAGGTAGCTAATCTGTATCATGTAGATTAAAGTTTATTGCAAATGATTTCATGTAAATTCAGATCGGACGTCGATCTCGCCGTCCGTCGATCGTTATCGATCGCGCTACCGTTCGAACACGTCTGAGCGCGCCTTAACAACTCACAACAGCCTCGTCATTTGTCGCCAATACGGGCTTTACTTAGAATTATTACTTGCAATGATTTTTAAGTTGGAAATATTGCGAGTAGTTGTGGCACAGTGGTAACGGCCGCGACTTACAAGTTGCAGGTCGTGGGTTCGAACCCAGGCAGGCGCTTTACTTTGTGTAAATTAATTCATCACCACTGCTCTCAAAACTGTGTAGGAAAATATCGAGAGGAAACCGGAATGTCTTAGAAACAAAAAATCGAAGACAATGTGACATCCACTAACATGCACTTGGCCCGCGTGGTGGATTACGGCCCATTCCCTCTCACAGAGAGGAGGTCTGCACGCACAACGGACCAAATGCGAATCTAAGTCCGCAAAAATGGTCCATCTATCCTATCCTATCCTAAGTTGGAAATATTGATACGGAGACAATAATGCCAAAAGCTTGTTATAATACACAAATTAGGCATCGAAGGCAACCTGGAAAACTAGTACTTTAGAAATGCAATCTTTACATTTTAGAATCAAAAAACTAATTTGTGGCAGGCGCAGCTGACCACTACTGAGATAGCCGGACAATCTGGCTGGATTAGCCTCCCTTGACCAAGAGTAAAACAGCATATGCTAATAATAATCGTAATAAATTAATAACTGCCAGGGCTTGCAGGATTTACGACAGTCACTGCAATAAAAATCTATTCACCAAAGGAAATACGGAAAACTCATTCCTACTTTATAGAAGCAATATTAGATGCATTGTACATCAAAAAACTAGTTTTAAGTGGGATCGTAGCAAACCATTAAAGACATGGGCCGGACAAATTGACTAGGTGTGGTCCAAACTGGCAGGCTGGCGAAAGATGAACCTCACTTGCCCAAGAGTAGAACACCATCTGCTAATCATAATCGTTAACAGAAATTAATTACTGTCAGGGCTTGCAGGTTTTACGACTGTCAGGGCTTGCAGGATTTACGACTGTCACTACAATTAAAAACTATTTAATTAACTTTACTCATAAGAACATCCTACAAGATCATATTAATCAGGAACAGGCGCCATCTAACGGCCGGACACTTAATTACATGTGAAATTATCCGTCACGCAAGCGACGCGATGCGCATGCCCGACGCCATTACCCTTTTTGACGTTTGACGTTTATGAGCCTGGAAATTGCAACCGCAACAGAGATGTTTACATATCAATGATTTCGAAAGGAATACAATATAGGTGTTTCTAGAATTTTACAGAATCTTTGAATATGTATGTGCATTCTTATGTCATATATATATATGTTATGGGAACAAAAACAGGCATGCAACAAATTAAATGGTTTGCCAGTAGAAGTTCTGGGGTTTGGGACAAAAAATCTGCTGTAATTGGCCAATTATCGTACATTAAGTACTCTCAATTTTGCACATAATTCCCGCCAGATCACTCACTAGATATATATGGTTAAATTAAAGATGGACCTAGGTAAGGTACCTACATCGACACGATTGATCTGACTATGACATACCTAATGAAACGACATCAACTGAAAAAAATACCTAAACGATTACTCTAACAAAATACTCCAGAGGCAATGTTTCAGAATTAAAAGCTTAAACTTATATATGTAGTTAGCTTCTGGTTTTCTGAGATTATTTAGGAATACAATAAGCGATGCAGTAACCTCGTTGTAGCATTTGACTCTATCTGCCTTAGCTTACCTAAGCCAACAGTAAAATTGTATTTATACTTATAACTTGTTATTCAGCTTTGAGCTTCACCGATCGGTATTGATATGACTGCAATAAGGCCCATATTAGCATTACAAATAACCATTAAATTCTTACGTTCTTACTAATACCTACATCGGACCCTTAATTATCTACAAGCACGGTAGAAATCCCAGAGTCGTGAATCAGAGACGTGTTAACCAAGTTACAAGCACTAAATAACAGTTATATTCTTGTGTATATCAATTAGGCTCGCTATGCAGTTAGTTTGTGTCTGAGTCATTTACTTTGAGGTATTTATTAGAAACACGGTATGTCTGCCACCCCATGTGAATACTGCATAAGTAACTTATATAAATATTGCAGCTTACGATTTTAGTATAAGCTAATACCGTCTATATCAGTTTCATCGTTTGCTTTCTCTTGATATGCTCCTTTAAAACAAGGATAATTTCTTTCCGATTGCTATATCTGTTATATAGTCCAAGCTACATACATACGTTACTCCATTGTCTGCTGATTCAAATTTGGCTACTACTAGACTATCTTTCAGGATCGCATCTATATCGATTTCTACATTAACGTCCTCTTAATTTGCTCCTATAAAAAAGAGAATCACCGCTTATGTAACTTCCACTGTTGTCTTCTCCTCTCTAGCTGTAGGTACAACTATAAAATTATCCTCAAAAGTCATATACATATATTAATCTTACTAATGTTATAAATATGACAGTTTGGATGGATGTGTGTGTGGATGTATGTTTGTTCCTTAATCATACCAGAACGGTTGAACGGATCTAGATGAAATTTGGCACAGAGATAGGCTTTGGCAGAGTCAGGCATATGATACTTTTTATCCCGGGCATAAGTTCTCTAGGGATAATTTCGTCATTCACGCGAAGCCGCTGGCAGAAGCTATCAATTTTTACATTGTCATACTCTTAATATTCTGCTATAAAACCATCCCTAATGATAGCGTAGGGATGGTTTTATAGCAGAATTAATATTGGTTTCGGGATATTTACCATGTATATTAACTCGAGAGTTCTCGTGATCATGGCGCTTGTAACGGTGCCGGAATATCGAGCTCTCAACCAAAATCTAAATATACATGGTAAATATCCCGAAACAAATATTAATTCTAATGAGACCACATGGTCACAATCATTAGAATTAATATTGCTTAAAAACTTACATCCCTATCATAGCCAAAACTGCATATACGTAACTGACACTGTACCCTTTATTACCCCAGCCAAAGCTCGTACAATAGCAAAAGCCTCAAAAGCAGTATCTATTCTATACTAAGTATCTATTACATCAAGTATATCAATTTATAATTTGATATACTTCTTAGATGTAATAGATATTAATAAATCTTGATCCAGTAACATATTTGCTTACTGATACGCAACATTACCGCGTATCACTGGCACATTGATTAGGAACAGTTTCGCCGCGTTTCACCGAGGCGACAATTATATGCTTCGACGTGTTATTTGTTTCCAGGCACCTTGTGTAATGATGGCGCATTACGTGTGTAAATGCTTCTTAGTACAGTGCATTTTACCGTCGATGGTTAGAAGGTTTTACTTCAATCTTTACTGTGAGTTACAACCTTTGGGCACTCACTCTATCATCTTCTTGATCTCATCTTTATTTATTTCGAATCTCTGCAGCAAGCCGTTCTCTTTTGTCTCTATTAGCCGTTAGCTATGAACTTGTTCAACCGTAGCCGTGTTTCATATAATTTTACCATCTTTGCTTTCAAGATTTTTGTGTGGGGCAACAGTTTTGAAGTAACATCCATTTATTTATTTGAGGATTATCTGATATTCCTATAAAGCTCTATTATTACCTACGATTGTAAGGATGCAAAAAAGCGGCGCTAGTTTTCAGACTTCGCGCGCCTTGTAACAGAGATATCTTTTGTATTGACGTCTGGTTCTAACAAAAACTGGAATGATCGTGGAATAAACTCAGCAATCTATTGTTGTAGTTTTTTGGCATATTGAACTCCGTAATAAATCATAGAAAAACGTATAAAAGCTTAGGAATAGAATACAGCGATAATTTTGCGACAAAGATTCTCCAAGATATTATTATTACTGCTTGTCTACTTTTCTTATAGGCGTTTCACATAAACCAATTGAAGGGGGGTACAGGCAAAAACAAGGAATGCCATAAAAAAGATTTTGAGAAAAACGCAGTTAAAAGTTTAGAAGTATGTAATTTTTATTCTCTTCTTTACCGGTATGTACCGGTATGTCATGGACATTCCCGGTTCTTTTCGTTTCGGCCATAAACAAAAATGTATTTTTGACGCCTTACGTTTACTTTAAACAAAAGTTAGTGATTGGGAATAAAACTACCATAGATAAAGATTTGCTTGCCAATAAAAAATTGAACAAGTAAAATTTAAAAAACCCCCGACTCATTTATTTTGCGAAATCACCCCGATTCAAACAGTAAAACGCCCATAACTTTTGAACGGCTTAACCGATTTTATTCAAACATATGCTAAGAACACTCTCGCCAAATTCACCTTTCAAACAAATACAACTAAATGAAAATCGGTTCATCCGTTTAGGCGCTATGATGCCACAGACAGACACACAGATACACAGCAACACACGTGAAACTTATAACACCCCTCTTTTTCCGGCGGGGGTTAAACACCCCTCTTTTTCCGGCGGGGGTTAAAAATGAAAACTTGTGACATTCCCTTTTCTTTGCCTGTACCCTTCAATTGTTCCTCTGTTGTATAGTCTCAATCATCATCATTATTAATAGGTATGCTGACTGCATATTATATCTTCTCAGATAAGGCGGTTCCCCCTATTTCTAGCCATTTTGTTATTGTCACTATTCTCAGCCTCATATTTTCGTTGAATTCCAATCAACGATTTATTTATGAGCTTTAATAGTTTGCGTTTAAGTCTTGCAGCCATCTCAAGCTCACGCAAAATAATAACCAATATTACTATCTAAATATCTATCAATAACCATGATAACTTAATGAGGAAATCAAAACACAAACAAACAGTAACATAATGAACAGTTATCCAAACGCTACTCAGATCACGTTTGTAAGTGGTCCGATGCTCGCAGCCTCGGATACGCCGCAGACCCGCAGTGGAACAGAGCCAAATGGAGCACTGGGCTATCCGGTAGATAGTGTAGATACCTGTCAGTTCAATGAGATGGGATGGCAAGTGGAAGGAATGTAGGTAGTATGTTAATTCAAGTGTGTGCTTTACCAGATGCCTTGCACTGAAACTGTTTATGATTGCGAAAGTATCAATCTTCTGTGTTTATGATTCTAAATGTATTTTAAGTACTTAGTATTCAACCTAAATAAGGCGGTTTCATCCATACTAATATTATTTAAAAAGCGATAGTATCTGTCGGTGTGCCTGTTAGATACCTTTGCACGCCTTAACTAAAGCTAGTGTTAGTACAAAAAATTATTAATGAACACTTTACGAGGAGATGCATGCTATCATTAATTATTTCTCATTTTTATCTTTTTTTTTGGAAGGAGATTAGTGAAATTAAACAACACTAAAAAAAACGAAATCTACCATTTTAGAATCAATAATAAGTAGAAATTTAATGTATTTTTATTAATTGATATTTCTTTTGATACATAGTCGGCTAGGTCTTGACGGGTTCTTCTAAGACGTAGGATACTTTTTGATATGTGCCCGTGGGATAATTATGGACCACCGCGCTGGCAAAACCGCTAGCAAAAATTACTGGTAATATTAACCTTTCTACGTCAAAGGCTAATCAGATATAGTCGACTATGTTTCCGTTCCAAACGTGCCTTATTTACCAGTCATAACGACAAATCGATATCAACACAAGCTGCAAACACAACGAGCTTCTAAGCTACAAGCTCAACCACTCAAGTATAAAGCAGGTTGCACACGAACGTGACGCCATAAACCCACATAGGCCCGGCTATATCTCCAACACATTGTCCTCTTCTCAGAAACAAACATTTTGCTAATGTTCAAGCTAAGTTATTCAGCTATATTATGGCAAACAGGACGTGAATGTATGGCGGCTGTAAGGTCTGAGGCTCAATGGGGACAGATAATAAAATATTACATGACTGTATTTTATAATAAAATTACATTTCACAAAGGTCTTAAATGGAGACATTAAAGAGTTTATGTCTCTATGATATGATGCGCATGCGATGAGTAAAGACGCATAAAGAGGTGAATGGCAATTTCAAAGGTTTTTAAAAATTTTGAGAGACGTTATATAGCACCAATTTACTAAATTGCTTAAGTGTATTATTGGAGTGCCAAAAAGCGGTCGTGATCATGCATAGTCGTTTGTTGACGTCTCCTGCCTATATTCCTTTTAAAATGTTCGGTTACCCTACCTTTTAGTAAGATTTTGACAATCTCATGGAATTTATGCATTTGCGTAAATCGCTTCTACAAAAGGAAGGGCTATTAAATTGACAATGTATTAACGACTTTGTTAGGTACATTTATTACTATCCTGAGCCTACTTAATACATTCGTGTGAAATTGCACAACGCGTATATAAATAGACATATACAGTTAGGGTTACCATTTCGAAAATTGATTTGAGTTCTTGATAAAAGCTGGACTTTTAAGAAAAAGTCCGCCAATTTCGGTAATAAAAAGAAGTTTGAAAACTAAAACCCGTTTACAAAAAAAGAACAAAAAAAAGAGTTAAAAATAAAAACAGAAAATATATTTAGGGATAGCCGAGGTCGTATGAAATAACAAATTTTTGCCATCCAAGCGAAAAATCCGGCCAAATTCGGAGGCCTGACCAAGTCAACGCCAAATTGTCGGACAAATCCGGGTGGATAGTAACCCTATCTACATTGCAATGTTAATATTCCAACATAAAACACTGAACATTCACTTCACAATTTTCTAGGAATCGTAAAATTAAACTTGCAACTAATAGTACACAAACTAAAATCGCTGTCCGGCTTATTACTTCAAAAGCTTTCTCAAATTCTCAGTGTACACAGTTCCTATCTACCGTACCTATGCTAATTGCTTTTGAAATATCAGACAACGGCAACACATTCATAGCTATACAAACCTCCATCGTTGTATTTAACTTTAGAAGTTCCACCATCTAAAGTCAGCAAACAATTTGAAGTCGGCGCACGCTTCTCGCAAGAAACCGTGGAATGTTTGTGGACAGCCTTATAAATGGAGAATAATCTATTCTGTCGTAAAACACTTAATAAGTCATAAGGAATTTATGTTTGGTTTTTCTTTGCTTTCATGTGCTACTGCGGTCTTTGGCGTTTATTAGATACTACCTTATTAAGTACATCGTAGCTCTTGCTATTTTAAAAGCCCTATTAGGTACTTGTCTGAAGTCAACAGCCTGTAAAGCCCGTTTATTGCAAATCTCAGTCTCTCACCCGTCAGTTAGTTAGGGGTTTTGTTATTTTGGTGTATTCTCTAACTTACAAACGTTTGATTTTGTCCCAGAATCTACATCTTATCCGTCTCCAAAATAAACCCTGTAGAGCATCCAGTTGTTTAATTACTTAAAAATAAACTAACATTTCCCTTCTCCTTGTTACAGATCGTTAGTGTTGCTGGTCTCCGTGACGGCAACCTTCGCAGCCCCGTCACCAGCCTCCAGCGCCAACACAGACATCAGCATGGACAAGATAGAGCCTTCCACGCACGAGCTGCTTAGTTCCCTCGGCTTGAAGAAGCTGAGGATACCCGCCGCGCACCACAGGAAACGACTCGCCGAGCAAGGCAGGAGGCACGCCACTGGAGACTCGAGGATGTACGTGATCAAACTGCCCCCCAATACCAGCTACTACAGCCACGCAGAACCCGCCCCCGCTGCAGCGAGAACCCTTCCCCTACAAATGACAAGCAACGGAAAGCCTGCCCGAGTGTACCATTGGAACATTCCCGTCCTACAAAAGTTTGCGAAAAACCGACCGCAGGCGAGGTTCGACGATGACATAGTGGACGTCGAGAGCACACCTACATGGACAAAGGCAATCAGTCATCCGAACTCGCTCGACGCTCTGGCGTATTACGTCCCAGCGAAGAAAACGTCTTTCAGAAAATATTTCTCCGGCAACGGCAGACCTAAATCCTTCTACATAATTGAGAAGAATAAGAAATCCGCCCAGTACCATAAGTTATTGCCTTAATCGGATTATTTTATGCGTTCCCGGTAGATGTAAAAGTGAAGATATGCAATCAATTGAGTCTGAGTCTCTTAGTCCATTACTGAATAAAATATCGGTACTGATTCTTTATTTATTTTCACCTTCTTTTATACTTAATATTGTGAATGAGTTAATAGACGATCAAGCATGAATGATCTTCGACTCTTAATTAGTTATTTATATCCTTTTTTTTAAATCTCATGCTAATTGGCAGTCTTAAGGATTTGAGCTAAGCTCGTTAACAGTACTCTCGATGCTAATAATTATGTTAATAAAATTAGAAATAGACTCCAAATTGCAGCTTTATTCTTTCTCTGTTAGCATCGATAGTTTAGTCCACATTCACGTATAATCATTTCCGAGACCAGTTGAGCAGTTTCCTTACACATAGTCACTCGACATAGTTGATTGAGGTGCTCAATCATCGCATGTACATCGTGACAGAACATTTGAACGACACTGCACTGTATTTGTGCAAATACGTGCTTTTTATTAGTGTCTGGAATCTGAATATATACTGAAGATTTTATTGGACATTTAGTCAGATGTATAGCCATCTAGGGGCTAACATTAACTTTATCTCCAGTGTTTGTCCTCTTACAAACTACCATAATTTGGCCAAGAATTGTTTTTAAATTTAAACTTGAAAATGGATTAAGGTACATAGAGCTCCTAACTTTTAAGCTTCTAAGGCTTGAGGCTATTTTCTAGCAGTAATTCGCAACATATCCACTATATGAGTAGAATAATCTTGTAAACTGCATTGTATATATGGGCCAGCTTCCGCAATCTAGTGTTAAGACCGATAGGTGCTTAGATATTTAGTAAGACTGCGTCACGAATTTAAATTATTATCTAGATTATGTACTGCATTTAGATGAGAGCGAAAATATTATTTTCTAAGTTACTTATTTTGTAATTCATGGCGATTTGTAAGTACACACACGAACACGCAAAGTCAACGCCATGGTCCCTGTTTGGAAAACCCAATGCAATATAAAAACAAATAAGAAGTACCTAATAATTCCAGGTTTCACGAGTTTAATCAAAGTGAGAATAACTACAATGATATGAAACCAATTTTATTAACGTTTCTAGGAAAGCTGCGATTTAACGACACCGGTGTTGCTTGCTGAATAAAACTCCTGTTTGCAATATATTTTTCCTTATGGCAATCACAGTCTACTTTGATACTTGACTATTTAAGTGTGTGTGTTTTGATTATGTTCACAATTAACGAATGTTTTCCATTCATTCGTAAGTTTCTGCATTTATAATCTAAAAGATTAACGTCCAAGTTAAGGGGTACGTTTATACTTAAATCACTTGTATGTAAGCCAATGCTAATAGTAGCTCCTGCACCTAGTTCTATTGTATCCAAGACTATATTAATATGTACTAAATCTGTAATTAAGCTAATTAGGCCAAGGCGAAGCCATTGCTTTAACCGTTTAGACCCTAAGTTGTTATTTTAGATGTAAGCATAATTATTTTGTACAACATACCTACTTAATGTAAACTAGAACAATAAATATTTTATTAAATTATTGTGTTGAGTTTTTTTGCCTTACATTTCACCCGAATCAAAGAAATTGATTTCTCATTCCTCATTCTAGCAATTTGATTCTTTAAAACACACTAAATGATGCATTATAGGTCAATCGCACAATTTAAAATGGTTATTGACAAAAAAAAATAGAACAGGCCCCAGAATATCACCCTGCAGAACACCAAATCACGTATTTATATGAAGCTACATAGCTAAAACAGTTATTGCCCTAATTATGGGTTGCCTCTATCTGGCAGAATCTTGATACTCCGAAATTTATTTGGCATAACACATTTGGCATAATCTTCTTAGAACGAATATTCTTAAGGCATAAACAATATTTAATATAATTATTGTTTGACCGAATGTTTGTATGTCCGAATTTACAATGGCTTTCTTTTAAGATGGCAGTATTTGATTTGGCATAATTTCACTTGGCATATTATGAAGCTGGCAGATTCATTTGGCATAATTTTAGTAGGCATTTCTATAAAATAGCATTTTTAACCTTAAAATGAAATTGAAATACTGTCTTAAAAAGTCAATATATTGTGTTACAAAAGTTTATGACAGAAACGAATCGCTGCAAAACCGACTCCACGTAGTCTTGTCTGCCCTAACCCTAGAGTATAATTTAAGCCCGCGCTTAGGAGCAAGGCGGCCTGTGAGATGAGGAGCAGGTGGTTTAATAACGGTCGCCGCCGCGGCTGAGGCTGGCCGGTGAAGCCGGCCACGAAGCCGAAGCTGCGGTGGTGAGCGTTAAAACAATCTGCGACGATAAGCTCGCGTGAGACCGCCGGAGCCCCGCAGCGCCGGAGCCGTGACAGAAACCATGCCTGCTGCATGCTTGCTGCATGCATGGTGTATGCTCGTTTACATGCTGCATGCTTGCTGCATGCATGGTGTATGCTTGTTTGCATGGTTCATACAGCGAATTAAAACACAAAAAAGAACAGTACCTATTTGAATATGGAACAAAATACAAAATTTTCTGTAATGTGATGTGATAGATGAGTATTTCAATGAATTTAGATATGAAATGTATACCAAAAGACGATTTTGACTGTGAACTTTCTGCGATATGATGGTTCTGCCTTATAATGACTATCAATATGAAATTTATGCCTAAAGATGATTCTGACTTACAAAATTATGAGTTTTGAATGTATGATAAACGAGTGTATGCCAAAAGATTTCTGCGAAATGAAGTTTATGCTATCCGTTGTTATGTCATAAAAAGTTCTTCTAAAGGTTATGTTATGTTATAAAAAGTTCTATTAAAGGTAGACCCCTAATTAAATGCTTAAGGAAAGTATGTAGGTAATTCAAACTTAAAACGATGGACCTTGACAGAAGCCGTAATGTAGGTAATAAAACTTTTATGTAGGTCTTTAAATAAGTGCACCTCGGTGCCCCAGAGGCTTAAATCATGCCCTGGAAACTTAGAACATTTTTTTTAAATTGTGAAAAGTGCCATCTATTCGGCATTCATGGAACTTTTGGTTGCGTGTGTTACCACTTTTTTCCTCTAAATATTTGGTAGTTTACATAAATTGTTAATTTTGCTATTTTTCTTTAATTAGTCCAGCTACACAAAAATTTACGATTTCATAAAATAGTATAAATTATTCTCAAAACGTTTATTAAAATTTTGTATTATTTGAGATACTTTTACGATGATAGAATTTTAAGAGTAGATTACTGATACCAAACGTTAGCAACACTGTCCATGAAAAGTCACAAGAAATTTTCCAACGGTTTGTTTTCGTACGCGCGCGGATTTTTCTTGTAATTTTTGGTGTTTTTGTGTTAATTACGTTGAGTTGAGCTTCGTTCCTCCGTAAATGCCAGTAATACCTAAATTCCAGCATAAACTGTACTTTGTGAAAGTGGTTGTGACATACATTTAGATAGGCCCTCCATAGGGAGTTTGGACCATATATCTCGGTGTAGTGTTGTTTTACAGATAGGCCCTCCATAGGGAGTTTGGACCATATATCTCAGTGTGTTATTGTTTTACAGATAGGCCCTCCATAGGGAGTTTGGACCATATATCTCAGTGTAGTGTTGTTTTACATTTTACAAAATGTCTCGAAACATCTGCTGTGTTCCTGGGTGCCCAGTAGTAGCAGGAGATGGTGAGTAAAGTGTGTTTTTATATTCTGAACTCGAGCATAGCCTCCAAGCTAGCAAAATTGGTCGTCCTAAGACCATCTTCTTTTTACTATTCTAATACATTTTCAAACGTTTGTCAGTGTGGAATTGAGCGCACTTTGTATGAGCATTTACGCTTACGGTTGTTGTATCATGGTCTCACTAAGTGTTTCTTGAACCTACTATTATATTGCTAAAATTGCTGTTATAAGAACAAATAAGCATTTGATTAGTCTTCCTAATGTCTTTCTGGGTGTAACGGTGTAATTCCCCTTGTATTCCTCTCTGATCGATCAATCTCTTTGTATGAGTATTGTAAACCCGGCCTAAATATCACATTGCAGTCAGTCCCATTAAAGTCTCTTTATTTTATTTCAGATGTACCTCTACACTATTTTCCGTGTCCTGAGAAAGATGCAGAAAGGTTTCAAGAATGGGTTAAGATGATTGGAGGTGATATTGCGAGTCTGAACAGTAGTTTTATCCACAAAAATCGAAGAATCTGTCGTCGGCACTTTCAGAAAGAGTTACTTTACCCAAAAAACAGACTTTGTAAATTGGCTGTTCCATCTTTGCTATTACCCTCTATAGATGTATCAGGTAAATGTGTTATTGATTAATTTTATTAAATACTAGCAACCGCATTGGTTTTACATACTTACTAATATTATAAATATGAAAGTGATTTTGAGAATGAATGTTCTAAATTGCATTGCATCAAGATATTTAGAAAATTTAATCTCTTAAAGCACAGACATAAATAATGAGCATCTTATAATATTCCAATACCTTGACTTCCAATATTTCATACAATATTTCTTTAAAGTGAAATATTTACTTCTTATATTCTGTACTTTTCAGCACCGCGTCAAATGGTTCCAGACAGCCTACCATCTACATCCCAAGAAGCTGTAATGCATCGTGAAATAATAAAACCCATGACAACTAGAACTGTTCAATACTTCAAGCCTTCTAGTTCTGGTATGTTATCTATTTCTTTATGATCACTTATATAAGTCTAACAACAAATGCTAATTCTATATTCAGTTCATGTTTACCATGATAAAGCAGATATTCACTTTTCGATGCATTTTCCTTAAACATTCTTCACAATTCATTCTATATTATATATTTTCAGTACCCTTTTTGAAGCAAAAGCATGAAGAAAATAAGGTGCAAAAATTGGAGCAAGCACTTCGTCAGGCCCTTAAAGACAAACAGACCTTTCGCAAAAGATATCTGCTAGCAAAGAAAATAAGGAAAACAAATGCTTTCAAAATTGTGACCAAAAAGATGTCATCAGCGGCTAAAACTTTATTTTATATGCAAGTAACAGGAAGTGGTAAAAAACCGAGAGGAAGGCGTTTCACACTTGATGAAAAAATCTTAGCACTATCGCTATATAAACCATCACCTAAAGCATATCGCTTGCTAAGCCAGCTGTGTGTTCTGCCAAGCCGAAGAACACTTCAAAATATTTTGCAGAAAGTAGATTTAAAGCCTGGCATTAACGATAAAATATTTGAACACTTGCAGAAGAGAGTGTCTAAAATGCCAGAAAAACATAAATTTTGTTGCATACTGTTTGACGAAATGGCAATTGCTGCAGATTTAAGTTACAATAAGGCACATGACAATTTAAATGGTTTTATCGACAATGGCAGCAAAAGAGAACAAATATTTGCTGATCATGTACTTGTATTCATGGTGAGAGGCATAGTAAAAAAATATAAGCAGCCAATAGCTTATAGTTTTTGTTCAGGTACAACAAAGACAGCAGATCTAAAATACCAATTGAAAAATATAATTCAAAAAGTTGAAAGCACAGGTCTTAAAGTTGTAGCTACAGTATGTGACCAAGGAGCCACAAACCTTGCTTCAATAAATCAGTTGATGGAAGAAACTAAAGCAAAGTATCTAAGAAAAAATGAGGATTATAGAGGTGGTTTTTTTGAAGTGGGCAGTTTCAAAATTGTACCTATTTTCGATCCACCTCATCTAATGAAGGGTGTACGCAATAATTTATTAAATAAAAATTTAAAATATGTCATGGATGACAAAGTACGCGTGGCTAAATGGTGCCATATAGAAAATCTTTTCCAGAGATGCCCTTCATTCCAGGGTGTAAAGTTGGCCCATAAACTGACAGCTCAACATGTGGTGCCCTCAATGATACCAAAAATGAGGGTTAAGTTTTGCACACAAGTGTTCAGCAAGTCTGTTGGTGTGACACTTGGATGTCTGGCAGGTATGTCACGTTTAACTTCAAGAGTACAACCAATTTAGTAGTCTAAAAACAGATAATACTATTATAGATATCGGGTTATACGTCATCTCCATCATCACAGTTATACATCACCTATTGAACTAATAAGTCTACATAAATTAAACAAATCCGAATATAGTTTAATTAAAGCAAGTGCCTATGAATCATTTAGTTTATATATCTAATACCTTTAAACGAGCAATTCTTGTATATACAGGGTGGAATTTTATAATGCCACCTGAAGGGAAAGTTCTCTTAATACTGTAGATAGAAAATTTTAGTCAAATAAAACACCTTTATTTTAAAAAGAAAGAAAACTGCATTCAAAGATTTTCGAAAATTCGCTTGCTACACCCGGGAATCGAACCAACTAAAATATTTAAAATTACACCCTGTACTTATAAGGATGAATCCTCTCTAACAAACTTGATAAATTATATGAAAGGAAAACCATGAAATCTTAAATTATTTTAATTATTTTCAAAATTAATTAGTTGCTCGAAATGGGCTCCATTTTCTTGGATACACAAATTTATTCTTCCAACGAATTCTAGTCTTATCTAAATAGTAATTCGTCATTTTAATAGATAAATGACGTCAATGATAATTATTAATTACTCAAATAAGGATACAGATGGATCTTTGAGTAAAAGTGCTTTAACTTGACCCATTGAATTTATAAGTCCAGATTTCATGGCTTTTCTTTCATTTAATTTATCAAGGTTGTGAGAGAGATTATATCCTTATAATTGACCCTAACGATCGATGCAATAAAAGTACAGGGTGTAATTTTTACCAGACTGCCGAAGGAGGGTAATGTGTTTATCAGTCTATGTATGTATGTTTGTTCCTATATGGCGTTCCAGAGACCAAACGCTTTGGCCGATTTTGATAATTCATACGTCAATCGATTTGTCTTAACCCTGCGAGTGTCATGGGCTACATTAAAATTGGACAATAGAAAAATGGCGGATTTTGGGCGCCATATTGTGGGGGCCCAAATTTTTTTTTCTTCCAAACCCATCGTGTGGGGTATCAAAATCAAGGGTTTTAAGAGGCGATTTCAAAAATATAAAACACTTATATATGTTTAAATGTATCTAATTCGAAAAAAAACTTATATACAGGAGGAGGATACATCTGGTTTTAGTCAGCCAGCTCGCGCGTATGTATCCTCCGACTGCACAGCATGATTTTTCCCTTGTTTACGAATTTTAGTTCGCTTTTGAAGCAGTCGGGTTTATTGATTTTTGATTTAACTTTTTTTCATTTCATTTCATTTACAGAAAGTGGGTCCTTGCCAGAGGAAAGTGTGGACACTGCATACGTGATAATGCTGTTCGACGAACTGTTCGACTCTGTGAATGCTAGTTATCACAAAGAAGAAGGCAAAATATACAGATCAGCAGTCACACCAACTTCGCCCCATTTAAAATTTTGGAACAAGACATTACCAATTATAAAGTCAATGAAATATGTTAACAATAATGGCAAAGAGGTAACAGTACCATCTCTTACTAGTTGGGTGAAAACAATAGAAGGGTTTAAATTAATCACAAATAGGTTAAGGACAGAAGGAATTAATTCTATATTACTTCGTCATATAAATCAAGACCCTTTAGAAAACTTTTTTGGGGCGATAAGAGCTCATGGCTATAGTAATATAATGCCCAACTCAGCAGCTTTTGAAACTGCATTTAAAACATTATTAATAAATAATATGACATCGCCACACTCTGTACATGGAAATTGTGAAAAAGATGACAGTATATGTTTAAATTCTTTGAAATCTTTAATAAATCAAAACTGTAATGTGGAGGATGATAATGAAATAATGGAAATTATTGATGAACATTTGAATATTGATATAATAAATACACAAATCCTTCTAGAAGGCCGTTCTCGAGTTCTAGTAGAGAAATGCGCGGCCATAGCATATTGTAGTGGTTGGATAGCAACCAAAGCTAAAAAGTTTGTTTTTAAAAATTGCAAAACATGCAAAAACAATTTAATTACTCCAAATACTGAAGATTTTCACAACTTTATTGTAAAAAAAGAATATTGTGGCAAAAGATGGTTATGCTATCCTACCCGGGCATTGTTTGACTTTTTTGCCCAAGTAGAAGACATCACAATGAAAATTTTAAATAAATATGGACACATAGAAACAATTTCGAAATATATAATCCTAATTATAACGGTCCATATTGACTTAAATTTTATTAAATGTAATAAACATAAAGAAAAATTATGCAATTATTTGCTGCAAAAAAGTGTAGTGTTTTTCATTATGAATTGGTGCAGAGAAGTCAGCAATGTCCTCACTGGCAAGAGCCATCTTAATTTTGTTGAAAGTGTTGAAACTGAACGCATCTTCCTACAGGCTCGAGAATATTATAAAAAAACTAAGGGTGCGAAACGATAGATTAAGAGATTCTTAGTCTATCGTTTCCCACCCTTGATTTAATTTTTCGACGATCTGACATTCGTTATTTTATAAAAGCTGGAAGTTTCTCTGTGTATTTACCCAATACAGATTAGAACGATCCCCGAATATGAACTTTAGATCAGGGTGGCTTTGGGAGGTGTGCGTTACCCTAACATGAAAGTGTCTCCTAGAGGGATATGAGTGGAACGTATAATTAGTGCGTAATCTGTTGTGTATGTGCGCCACATAAAAAAATAGTGCGTGTTGTCGTTTTGGAATAAAACGGGAAAAACGATTCCTACTGAAGTAACGATGTACCAGCAGGAAAATTCTAAACGAATGATCAGAGTGAGAAATATTGTGCATGGGCAGAGAGTTTATAGTTGTGCAAAATGTGCGCCGAAAATATAATTGGTGCGTCATCAGGTTTTTGAGATATTGCATTGCCTGCTTGAGTAACGTTTTGCAGAATCGTGTATCCCTAAAACCATTGTATATGTGCCTGTAGAATAAACATACACGAGTACTCTTGATATATGCGTATTTGTGCCGGAATTAGATTTAAGAAAATATTTATAATTTTCAAGAAATCGCGCTTTTTTGAAAACCCGAAATAAATTTGCAGCGCCTACATGAGAAAATAACTAAAGGCCTTTGCCCTGCAGTGGGACAGAATAGGCTCAAAATAATAATAAAATGAGAAAAGGTACAAGCTCGCTGAAAACTGTATTCAGTCTATCTTGACGCTTGTAATAACCATAAAAAGTTTCAAAAGCATACATGCTTGCGTCATCGAATAATATTGCTAAAAGTCAAAACAAGGGTGTCATAACTTTGACGGCTAAAAGATACAAGAACTTGTTTTACCCAGCCGTTGTTTACATGTTTAGTTTTTGTTTAAATCTACTTAATGCGAAACATTCCAAACTGAATATTTTCACTTTATATTTTTGACTAAACACACTTATTTGTGGTTTACACCTACCTATCTTGGGTTGAGCCGGTTTTTTGTATTTTGCCGTCAAATTTATTACACCGTCGTTTTGACTTTTAGCAATATTATTCAAAAACGCAAGCATGTATACTTTTGAAACTTTTTATGGTTAATACAATCGTCTAGATGGACTGAATACAGTTTTCAGCGAGCTTATACGTTTTCTTATTTAGGCACTGCGAATTTATTTTGGGTTTTCAAAAAAGTGCGATTAAATACGCACATATTAAGAGCTACTCGTGTATGTTTATTCTAAAAGCGCAAATACAATGGTTTTAGATATACACGATTCTGCAAAACGTTACTCCAGCAGGAAATGCAATATTTCGAAAACCTGATAACGCACCAATTATATTTTCGACGCACATTTTTGCACAACTATAAGCTCTCTGCCCATGCCCAATATTTCTCACTCCGATCATTCTTAAAGAATTTTCCTGCTGGATTGACGTTACTCCAGCAGGAATCGTTTGCCCGTTTATTTTCAAAAATAACGACACGCTCTAACTGGTTTATATGTGGCGCACATTCACAGCAGATTACGCACTAATTATCTGTTCCACTCATATCACTCTAGGAGCCACTTTCTTGTTGGGGTAACGTACACCTTTGGGAGATAGCAGGTACCAAAGTTGTCTAAAATTGCACCTCACTTTGGTTAAGTATAAAGGTAAGATTTTATATATTTTATTTGGAATAACATTAGAAATCACGTCTTCCATTATCAGACAGTACGGTGGCAATCCCCTGTTAGACACCCTTAAAGTATGATAAAATGTGATGGAACTTACGTCATTGTATAAAAGCTGAATTTTATATATGTAACTTGGGGAACTATCAAAAGATGTTTCCCCAGTAGTCAGACCGTTTGGATTGTTCTTACGTCTTGTCAGACGCTTTGAAAGCCTGCCATAGTCACTCTAAAAATAAATAAATTTTCTGGGAAAATCATCCTAATTTAGTACTTGTACTGGAATTATGTTAATTATGCTAGCAAAATCTACAAGTCCGTGATTAGACCTGGCATACTGTATGGATCAGAATGTTGGGCTGTGAAAAGATGGATGAAAAAAGATTAACTGTAGCAGAGATGAGAATGTTGAGATGGATGTGTGGAGTGAAGGGAATGGATAAAGTGAGAAATGGTTATTTTAGAGGATGTTTGAAAGTGGCACCAGTGACAGAAAAGTTGAAAGGAAACCGTTTTTCCTGGTATGGTCATATGATGAGGAGGGATGAAACGCATGTTACTAAAAGAGTTATGAATATAAATTATGTGGATGGATGGAGAGGGAGAGGAAGGCCAAAGAAAATATGGATGGACTGTGTGAGGAGTGATATTAAGGAAAAGGGAGTCAGTGATAGCGTGACAAGTGACAAGATGGTATTGCAGAAGAATACGTGTTGCGCCGAGCCCAAGTAGCATGGTACAAGGAAAGGAAGGTGATGATGGTAGTAGCAATGTTACCTGAAAAGTTAAAATCCCAACCGTTGTAAAATAAATGGGGTGTCAGAGGGCCCAATAATCAGTTTTTAGCTTAATTCTCGTAAAGTTTTGATTTTAATGCAATTTGTGCTAGGCTAAGATTATGTCTTGTTTAATTGTGTGCAAAAAAAGTTTAGTTTAAGATTCTCTATTGATCATTCGTTTTTGAGATATGAGTTAAATTTAAAGTAATGTGTTAATAAAAAATGAGCCCCTTCCTTATGTTTGCCGTCAATCATTACTTCACAGAATTTGACCCTTATTAGCGACACTATCGAATGGTATAATAATACAGCACATGTTTTATTTTTCAAAATCAACGGGTTCGGTTCCTGAGTAGAAATATTATTTATAGGATTGTGAGATGAACTTTAAAACACGTGCTGTACTATTACACCATTCGATAGTGTCGCTAATAAGGATCAAATTCTGTGAAGTAAAGACTGAAGGCAAACTTAAGGAAGGTTCATTCTTAAAATAGTACTTTATTTTAGCTCATTTCTCGAAAACTAATGAACCTTAGAGAATCTTATGTAAAACTTTTTAACGCACAATCTAACAAAGAATAAACTTGGCCCAGCACAAATTGCAGTAAATACTTTGTCCAACCATTTTTTTTTGCTGCTATGGATTTTTTATGAACTTTAGGCAACATTACTACTACCACAATTAACATAATTCTGGTGAAAATACTTGACTAGGATCATAACAGAAAATATCTTTATTTAATGGACTACTACGGCAGAAAGGCCGAGTGCGCGGTACCCATAATCGGCGTGTGTGTATGACTAGATGTATGAATGTGTGTGAAGCAAAAGAAGTATGTTAGGATCGTAGCAGGTGGCGTTCTGTAGTTTCTGCCTACCCCCATGGGAAAAAGGCGTGTGTTTATGTATGTATGTACTACGGCAGACTTTCAATCCGTCTGACAAGACGTAAGAACCATCAAAACAGTCTGACTACTAGGGAAACATCTTTTCATAGTTGCCCCATACACTCAGCGTCACAAAAATCGCACCTTTTCGAAAATAGTATTCAAGCCTGTCCAGGTATCAACACATGCATTAAACCCATGTAAAACTGGTATCTGGAAAAATATGTTTAATGACCTTTAAGTTAACAACCGTTAGACTTCATAAGTAACACAATTCTATAAAAGATGAGTCGTTAAATAACTGCTGTTATAACTCGTATTACAGGAGCCGTTAATTGCACCACCCTAGAAGAGTATAAAACGGCCGATTAAGGTCAAATGAAAGTCATACGCCATACAGACCTTGAAATGAACAACTCCAGCAAGAAAAACAACCCTGAAAGTGGATACATCTACAGATAAAGCCGCTCAAGTGATTGCACTACTCCAATCTGGGATGCGACAGTGTGATGTTGCTTGACTACTGAATTTAGGCCATTTTTCCGTTCGACGAGTGTTCCAATGATTCGAAGACTGGTTGGTGACTATATTCACCCGCTGGTGGTGGATCTGGCAGACAACGATGCGCACCCGAAAGAGACGATCGTTTCATTGTGTCGACTTTAGAACCAAATCGACTCTCTAATGCTGTTGCAGCGAACAAGGGCTCCGGTTAGTACGCAGAACTTCAATAAGCATCTCCACGGTTAGCAGAAGGTTGCAGGAAAAGGAAGTTACTGCCCATAAAGCGTCTACAAGGCACTTCAACAGCATTGGAGAGTCGATTCCTAAATGAAATTGACACAATGAAACGATCGTCACTTTCAGATGTGCAGCGTTGTCTGCCAGATTCACGTATTCGAATATAGCCACTAGTCTCTTGGAACCATTGGAACACTCGTCGAACGGAAAAATGGCTTAAAGTCAGTAGCCAAGCAACATCACACTGTCGCATATCTGGTTGCAGTAATGCAATCACTCGAGGGGCTTCATCTGCAGTGATTTTCTTGCTGGAGTTGTTCACCAGCATTCACTTCAAGGACTGGATGGCGTATGACTATTAATTTGACCTTGATCGGCCGTTTTATACCCCTCCTATGATGGTGCAATTAACGGCTCCTGTAATGCGTATTTTAACTGTTGTTTAACGGCACGTCCTTTGAAGAAATGTATTATTTATTGTTAATTGAAAGGTCACTAAACATAGTTTCAGTAGTTACCAATATTACCAGGGTTTTAATGCATGTGCTGATGGCTGGACATGCTTGAATGCTATTTTCGAAAAGGTGCGATTTTTGTGAGGCGGAGTGTATATAAAATTCAGCTTTTATACTATGGTGGAAGTTTCATCACAACTTATCATACTTTAAGGGTGTCTAATAGGGGGTTGCTACCGTACTTAGTGACTGATAATGGACGACGTGATTTCTAATGTAATTCCAAAATAAAATATATCAAATCTGACTTTAACGAAAGTGAGGTGCATTTTTATACAACTTTGGTAGCTGTTTTGCTCCCAAAGCCACTCTGATCCAAACTTCATAAGTTTTCGTGGATCGTTCTTACCTGTATTGGGTACATACACAGATAAATTTTCAGGTTTTACAAAATAACGAAGGGCAAATCGTCGCAGGCTCTTGGGATACGAGAAAAGCAAACTGGTGTTCACATAAATTTGTAATAATGTAATAAATTAATTAATGAATTAATATATTTTTGTATTATTTTTCTCATTCTCTTTACCCCATTACCCAAGATACTTAAACTTGCGTGTCTAAAAGCATTCATAAAAATATGCTTAAGACAAAACACAGTTTGAGTATCTATTAATTAATAAACGAAATAGTTATAATAAAACAGTATTCATAGTACCTACGAGTACCTATACATTTAGTTCAATGGTTGGCGTTCAGGGGGCGCTGATCGCTAAGTAAAATGAAAACTTCAGTTGCCAGTCTATCTCAATCTATTATATATTAGTCTATGGCTTAAATGTCGCAAAAGTTTTCTTGGTAGCGTGAGTCCATCTACCGGAAGTGTCACCACGGAAAGATGCGATCTTTGGCGAGATATATTTAAACTCCCTGATTATTTCCTAGAGCCATCGGAGACCTTTTCGGCCGGGCACGCATTACTTTGGCCGACCTGGAAAACTCTGAATAGACTCCGCACTCAGTTCGGCCGCAGCAAAGATAATCTCCATAGATGGGGGTTCTCGGATGGTTCCGATCCTCGGTGATTGTGCGGCGGTGCCCCGCAGACCATGGCCCACCTTTCGTCTTGTGCCGCATGTCCGGTTGTCTGTTCACGTGAGGACCTTATAACTGCGTCAGCGGAGGGCGTTGCCGTAGCTGAATTCTGGGCCAGGCACGGCATTTAACTAAAAAGAGTGTTTGCCATCGACACGCTAAGAAGAAGAAAAACAAGTGAAATACTTATCAATCATTCCTTACTATTTATTAATATTGTTTGAAAAATTGAAATGAAAAATTGTATTAATTAATTATTATAATTTCCCTAATTGAAATAAATGAAATTAATATATTTAGCTATTTTACTCTTCTATAATACCGGAATCTTCTATAGTGCTACATCTCGAAAGTTAAGGTTCTGCTTACTCCAACAGAATTGAATAGCGCCATCTGGTAGTCATATCAGTAACTACAACATTCATGTTCAACCTCTGTTCCGTGTTCAACCTCCTTTGATTCAACCTCTATACTCAACTTACCTATTCATTAGTTCTACAAAAAGAATACAGATGTCACTAACATCGCCCTGCTTTACCGACCAAGCATGTCACCACATGCGCGGCAGGCTGCGCGATTTATAAAAATCGTACCAAATGCTATCCGACACAAATCCATAATCGTCGCTCATTGTAAAAATGTCAGCTGCATTCGCGAGCAGCTCCGATAGTAAAATGGAAAATGCGGCAAATGATAACAACAGTAATAAAAGGACAGTCAATAGTGTTAAAAAGAAAAGTTTTGGTGATAAAAATAAAAAGAGCGAATCTACCGCAAACAACAGCACGGTTATCAAAGTAAAGAGTGTTATTCCAAGAAGACGGTAAGATATTATTTATTTATTAACTTTTGTGGCACAAGCTTTAACTGCAGTACAGCCGGCACTGTGACCTATTTACAAGATTTATTTAATTTTATTAAAATAAGTGTAATATTTGTAGTCCACCCTTAATTAGGAGCATGCAACCGCAGATCTGCTCCAGTTCATGGATATAATTAACAAGCGCGTTCTAAAAATATCTGGGAATACAAATAGACCATTGCATTGTATGCTTTTAGACGAAAAGTTTGCGTTATTTACTTTCCCGCCAATTCTTTTTTTTTTCGTTTTTCCGAAAGTTTGAGGCTAAAGAAATGCGGTTACACATGGAATGTCTGATACGAAGTTCATCGTATTTTTATCTGATAGATAAGGGCCAGAATTTTGCCAACAATATATAAAATTGATAAAGATTAGATTAAAAGTGTGTTTACTTTAATATTGGTCATATTGTTTACTCTTTTCTGCGCTTCCTTCCTTGTGTAAAAAAAAATATGTAGGCCGTCGAAAATACCATTGAATTCTTGGTCTAATCGATCGGAATTTTCGCTTCTCTACGCGAAATTATTATTACGTTCCTGTTTTAAATAACAGTATCAAGGAAATAAAAATTAAACCTAACTTTATCTCTCTCAAAATATGAAGTATTAAAGTACCTAATAATTTTTTTTAACCACTGAATAATTTAAGCTAAAGTATTGGGATTGCGGGAGAATGAGGGATTTTAAGATTTGACAATAAATATTTAAAAACAGTTAGTACCATTTGTATTTTCTCTACTATTTTATAAAATATATTGCATCCAAAACACGTCACTAGGACAGAAAAATAGTTAATTAAGCAATCGCAATCACTACAAATGTAACTAGAAGGTAAAAAACTACTAAATATGTATGTGACATTGTCCTCATTTTACCGATTAATTTACACATGTATAAAAAAAATACGAATAAAAAAATAGATTAGTTAGTTAAAAGTTTGACTGGGAATTATTGGATAAGGATAACAAATGGGTTTACTGTAGAGAAACGCGTTACTGCGTAGTTTTGTTCTGCTACTGCAATGTTACTGCGGACCACAGCAACTGCAATGGATGCAGAAGATATAAAAGACAAACTTTCTAAAAATTTAAGGTAGTTTGTATATAGCAATCAATCAGATCACTGATGGCACTAAGATCTTATCAAAACCTACAAACGAAAATAAAGTATTAACCGGTCACAAATTATACGCAAGTCAAATGATGCGATTGGCTAATATGTTATTCAATCTACGAACAGCTAACGCGCTTTTGTAAATTTCTTACAGTATGCGTTAATTTCGTTTCAGATACAGAGGCTAAATTATAACTTAACTATGACAACAGTAAGTTATAAATAGCCTTATATAATACACCGCTTCTATATTTTTAAATTGCATTCAGCATTTAATACAACAATATAACCTTAAACATTGTGCACGATAATCGGTAAACAAAAACTTACATTGTTAGAAACGCCAGTTCCACTCGTATACCTATTCACTATTCTTTGTAGAGTACTCATCCTTACATACGCTTACCTCTATTGATTCAGCATCTTATCCTTGATTTTCTTCTCTTGAACCTAGGTTTACCTACCTATTGATCACATAATAGTGTCATCTCAAACCAAGGTAAGACCTAATGCGGAGTATTTTAGACGGCTATTTCAAAACCTTAATCCGTATTCGTAGGTTCTACTGCATTCGTTCTAACCTAATAGTCTGTTTTTAGGCTAGCTCCATCATTAAGGGGTATGTTGTGGTGACCTCGTACCTGCTCATGTAGCGTTGAAAATCGGAAAGCTTCCGACAACGTACGAGTAGATTCATGTTCTGGTAGGGCTGGTAGGAGTCTGCTGGATGCATGAAGCAAACTACGCTTGTTAAAGGAATGCAACTATTTCGGCTCTTTCGGAGGATTTAGCAGCTAAAGGAGGTTTTTACCCGACTGCTGGCGGGTAATGTTTTCCGAGCGTGTATATAAGTCCATTTCTATAGCACACTCTACAGCCCAAACGGCTTGCCGGATTATGACATTTAAGATGTCGTTGGATTCGTCTCAATTGTGGAAATGACATAGCCTATATAATTTAAAAAAACAGCGCTAAAAAAACGGGGGTGATTCAATTTCTTTTTCGTTATCCTAACAATATGGGTATGAAATGAAAGTTACTAAATAAGCCATTCCAAAATTATATACATTGTAACTCTTATGTTCCCATTTTGGCACAAATTTAAGATAACTGTAACTTTGATAGCAAAATAAATAATCTTTTCCCAAATAACTGATTTGGAGAACTCTTTCATTACTAAAACTAAAAATTCTGAAAAAAAATAAACCCGACTGCTGAAAATGTATTAACTGATAAGAGAAAAAAAGTACTAGATATAAAATATACATTAAATATTATGAGATGCTGCAGGCGGGGACAAACAAAAAGCAGATGGGTTTCTTGTTTTTAGAATTCAAAACCGTTAACAGTCCCCCGACATCATGGTGCAATAAAATATTTTACCGATATTTTTAAATGGGAACACATATATAAAAGACATCAGATAAGTAGCTCGGAGCTTACTTGCACAAATTCTAATTACTCATTTTGTTTTTCTACCATCGTTTATTAAATACATGAAAAAGGTGCATCTTAAAGAAAGAAAGAAAACATATTTATTTGTGACCCGCACAGGAGACACGAGAAATACGCATAAAATTAAACAATAATACAAAAATTAAAACCCCGTATGTGACCAAAAAAGCTCCTATCTCAGCATGTGCAGCGATATCCAAAAAATAAAATGACGCTGCGCTGGCCATCTTAGGATTCAATCGTACCTACTCAAAGATTTTGAAATCCTAGCTCTGATTAAATCAATGTGTGCAAACCACTATGCTTTGAACTTAATAAAAACACATGCTTCTAAATGTCATGGGAACTATGATAAAAATAACTAGATCAATTAATTTTAAAACACTAAAAAGAACATAAGTAGGTAAGTAATTAGAATAGATCAATATGAGACTTGATTTCGTTGTTAAAGGACAGAAAAATAAAGAGCTAACTGAAATACAGAGTATAATAATAATGGCAAAAAAAGATATATCTAATCGTACGAAGCAGTTGATATAAATTAATGAAGAAAGAAGAAGAAGAAATTGAAGCAGTAGATTAAATGAATGAAGAAGTATCTTATTAACAGCCTGGAGATGACTTGTGCCGGGCAACAGGCTTGCCCCATATTGCATGAGTTTTTTTTTTTTTTTTTATAAAACCAAAAAACTTGGCTGCTTTCGAAGCGAACTATAAAGAATATAAACAAGAAGAAAATCATGCTGTGCAGTCAGAGGATACATAATTATTTACGAGATGGCTGACCAAAACCATATGTACAGGCGCACCTCTTAATAAGCCTCCGGAGAAACAAGCGTGAAAGAATACGAAACAAACGAAAAGTTAAACATTCGTGTGATATTCACAATAACCTCATGTTTGTCAGTGATTAGGATTGATAAGTTACATCCATGTTACGTCATAACACAGGTCCGCAATCCTCGTAAAAATACTGCCTTGGCCGAATAATTTGGCAATCGAAATTAAAAGCTAAGATCGTCCATGGCAAACTGGTTTTCTGCACAATCCCGGTGCGAATAACCTTAGATATTTAATTCAAACTCGTAACAGTTTTTGTATTTCGATTACAAAAACTGTTACGGGTTTTAATGTATGTATGTAGCTAGCTTCAGAATTTTTAATCTTGCTAAAATAATATTTCTGGCCAATTAACGGGTGCAACTGAAGAGCAACAGAAACATAATTATGCCTCCGTTAAGATGCAGTTGTATCGATAGTTCAACAGTTATATTATATTAGGTTATTACATATAAAATTGGCGTTTTGTAAGGGACGAACATAGTTTGTTTTTAATATAATATATTTATTTAATTAAAGTATGTAGCACTATTGCTATCTATGCACTTTTGCCATCTCATAGGTAGTTCATTGATCCCTTTATTAAAAAAACCACTCGGACGGAAATCAATAAAAAAATTTGAAGGCGCTTTGGACTGCCCCATCGGAGTTGAATTTTTGCCCTTGCAAGAAGTTATCAAAATTTCGAAAAAAAAAGGGTAATCTGTTGGAGCAAGGTCCGGGGAGTACGGTGGATGTCTTGGACATTCCATTTGAAGCTCCTCTAATTTGGTAGCCGTCTGTTGTGCAGTGTGTGGTCTAGCGTTGTCCTGAAGCAGCAGTGGCCTAGAGCGATTGACCAGCCTCGGCTGTTTAGCAGCTAGCTTTTCCATCATGGTTTGACGTTGCTGACAATAGACATCCGCCGTAATGGTCTGGCCAGATTTAAAAAAGCTGTAGTGAACGACACCGGCACTAGTCCACCAAACGCTCACAAGTAATTTTTTTGAGTAAATTTTCGCTTGGGGCAGGATTTGGCTGGTTCGCCAGGGTTCAGCCATTGCGATGAGCGTTTCCGATTATTGTACAGGATCCACTTTTCATCACAGGTAATGATTCGATTTAAAATCCCTTCATTATTGTGCCGGTTGAGTAATTTAACGCAGCAGTCGACGCGCGTTTGTCGGTTTGCTGCACTCAATACATGAGGTACCCACCTTTCAAGCTTTTTCACCTTCCCAATTTGCTTCAAGTAGATTAAAACAGTTTTATCACTAACACTGACGTCAACTCGGACGTGGTTTTCGATGGATCCGCTTCCACAATAGTTTCTCCGGCCGTGTGTTCTGTGTTTTCTTTTGCGACACCGTCGCCATACACATAATTAATCCTTCGAGCCGTTTCTGCAGCACTGGTGCCACGATGGAACTCGTATTCGTAAATAACGCGATATTTCAAGTTTTCCCTTTTGTAAACTGACTGGCGCAAAGAAAATACCAAAAGTGGACAAAAACAAAAGTATTAAGGTTTTCCAAACACAAAAGTAATGTATATGATTATGTATGTAAGCTATATAAATTTAAAATTGGAATTCCAAACCAAAGAGGAGATATTTGAGATCAAAGTGGCCTGTACCTACGACAAAACGCCAATTTAATAGGTAAGGGCCTAATATTATACAGGGATAACAGAAAGGTGCATATTTTAATTTAAAAAAAATATTTAAATATTCCGACTTCCAAATAAATAAACAACAAAGTGAAAAAGAACTTTCTTTTTAGAAGTTGGTGCAGTCCATAACACAAAAAATTGGTTCCTACGAAAGACACCGACTTCCAAAAAGAAAGCCATTTTTCACTTTGTAATTTATTTATTTGGAAGTCGGTAGTATTTTTTGTAAAAAAGTTTTTTTATTTTTCACTTTTTAGTTGTACCTACCTAATAGGCAAGTGCCTATAATGGTACCTATAATGTCCGAATATCATGAAACTTGAACATAATGAGAGTGTACTAAGGTGAACTGTACACATCTGCATACCCCTTTAGAGCGTACTGTCGTGATGTTATGTTATAAAATGATATAAACAATAAACAGACATGCGATTGCAACAATCCCGAGAGATATGCCGTTATTTATTGAAGAGTTCTGTTGTATATCCTTGAAATTCTTGATCAAATGTTCACCAAATTAAAATAGGACCGATTTCGGAACATACTCTTTCAAACAAAAAAAGAATTTTCAAAATCGGTCCACAATAGGGAACTATCCGCAAAGCTGAGCTCAGATGGCGCCACTGAAAATAAAGGATAACCACAGAACATAAATATACCCTAAGCCGGGAGGTTAACAAACTATACCAAAGAGTATGTAACACTACGTTTTTTTTTTTTATACTGTCAAAGTCGAGCGGCAATATTTCGCAGTTTAAGCATACAAAATATAAAACTAATAGCATGTGCTAATAGTGAAAGAAAAATGGAGCTAACTAATAATTGAGGAAATCAGACCATACTGTACCTAAAAACCCGACTTCAAGAGCGCGGTGCATCAGTAAAAGGAAAAAGAAAACGGATTTAGTTGAAAGGTACGAATATGAATGCGAACATTGGAAATCTTGTGTAACTTGCAGATATTATATCAATTTAATATGTAATGAGATCAATGTACTTCCAATTAATATTCAAAACAATACTTCCAGGTTGATTTTGTATGACTTACATAATTACTTTGCAGTGGAACCGTTTTGCACACGGTTACATTTTGATGGTGGACAGCAGTCCAATGCACTATTAATTGCCAAAAGCCTTACCAAAGACCTAAACGCTGACTTCCTTACCACCCTTAATCATTTCGAATAAATTTATATATTCTTTTAAGAAGGTGATTTGTAAAAGCAGATATTAAATATCTTTGTTTTGATAGTTCTTACTCTAAAATTAGAAATCTTGTCATTGAATCATAAATAAGTTTATTGGCACTTGATATTATTACATTTCATTTACATCTACTGTCTTCATTCTTTCAGGTTTGATCTAAACATAGAAAAATACAACCGACTTCCAAATAAAAACACTACAAAGTAAAAAATAAATTCAATTTCGGAAGTCGGTGTTCCTGTTTTCGTTTCTTCGTTTTTTGACACCGACTTCCGAAATTGAATTTATTTTTTACTTTGTAGTGTTTTTATTTGGAAGTCGGTTGTATTTTTTTGTAAAAAGTTTTTTTTATTTTTCACTTTTTAGTTGTGTTACATAATGGACCAGTTCTATAGTTCTATAGGTTAGGTACCTATAATGCCCAAAGTGAAGCCAGAATTGATTATCACAATAACATGAATCTTAAACAAAACCGGTGGAATGAGAGTATACCAGGGTTAACTGTTCACACCTGCGTACTGCTTTAGAGCGTACTAGTGTGATGTTATGTAATGGTAAAAACAATAAACAGACATGCGATTGCAGCTATCCCGAGTGATTTGCCGTCATTTATTGAAGAGTTCTGATGTATATCTCCAAAGTTCTTCATCAGATCTTCATAAAATTTAAATGGGACCACATGACAAGCACCAGCTTTCAAATAAAAAAAGAATCATCGAAATCGGTTCACCCAGTGAAAAGTTCTGAGGTAACAAACATAAAAAAAAAAAAAAATACAGTCGAATTGAGAACCTCCTCTTTTTTGGAAAGTCGGTTAAAAAAGGACTGAAAATGTATCTGCGTATCTGCTGCACGTTAGAATGGCATTTGCAGCTAATGCTTGTTATTATGTTTTATTGCACCACCCGGTCTAAGGCCTCCATGAAAATATCAGTACCTATTTTTACAACAACAAAATAGATATTATTATTTTTATGTGTCACCTGGATGAAAACTGAAATTAACATCTAGAATACACATAAAATTTGTTTTGAGTGGTGTTATTTTCCATTGTCAATATTGTCATAACATAGGATCACACCTATTTTCAAGAAGGGTCAAGGGCTAGATAGTTGTGTATAAAATAAGTACCTACATTTACCTAAATTTCAGTGCTGTGCTATTAAAATGTACCTACTGTGTGTTACTTAATTATAACAAGAAATAAATGAAAATTCTTTGTACTTGTATGTTATTTATTTTTCTTAGGATTGATTACTAATACAATTCATATACAATGTTGTCTGCCAATATAATCGGAGAAATCCTGGTCAACCTGAGTAATGTGTCAAAACCGTTAAAAATAGACCAACTGTTAAAGTAAGTAACCGGTGAAACTTATTATTTCTGAGAGTAGGTACTGAATCTATATTATTGTCCAAGTATCAAATTAAGTTAAAAAGAAATATATTTCTTTATTTACAATATTTCACATCAATTAACAAGAGTTTTAGAAGGGTTATTGTCATGAAACTTAGGTCCAGAGTTGAGTCTAAATCTAGGCTATCTGGGTATATCCATGATATCAAAGTTACATTCTTAAGGGCCAAGTTATTCTACTTACAAAAGTTGTTTTCTTATTGTTTTACCACAAATGAAATTTAGCTTTTTGAAACACTATTTTTAAGACATTATTGTGAAACTTATTCCAACAGCACCGGAAATTTAAAGTGCTGATTGTTTCTCCTCAATTTGTTCAAAGTTTCCTTCTCTGTTTATCTTTCATCGACTCTTTTTTCTCCAAACAATGGTAGGTAACCCCCTTATTTAATATTTTTCTATTTAGTTTCAGTCCTGTAAGTATAAATTAGGTTTTATTAACACCATATGGTTAAACATGCGTATTTATGTAGACATTAAAACCATTTTGTAGTTGTGTTTAATTAGTACACAATGTTATGTACCTTCTTTTAAATGTCTATAGCATTAGACATAATAATTACTGTTATTATTTGAATAAAGGTTGCCTTAGGATAATACACTGACCTGTAAAATACCTTCTTTCGTCAGGATACAGCCTTGACTTTTTTGTAAAATTCCTGCGACGAATAGGAATTTCCCAATGCTTGCGAATATTGGCGTTTTCTGGGATCATATGGCCGGTTTTATTTATGTATCCATAAACACAACACTGATGCATTCTTGACCAACAGCTAGCAATATTATTATTTAGTTTTTGAACACAAGTTATACTTAAAACAGTAAAAATAGTTCGGTAACCACTAACATAAACTGTAGTAGACGCCATGTTGTTATGTTTTTGTTTACTTTTATCCTTCAAGCGCCATCTGGCGGGAGCAATTGGCAGTAATGTTCCCTATTGACGGAGATATCGGTGAAAATACAAAAAATACTAACAGATTCGAACATAGAACCTCCTCCTTTTTGGAAAGTCTGTTAAAAACTGCTTCTATCCATGTATATCAATGATATTCAAATAAACAGATATGTTATAAGCGCGCGCATTGTGAAGACTCGAATAGTAGACAATTGTATGATTTAGTCTTTAGTTTATGTCACGCATGGCGAAGAGCGATACGCTTTGTTGAAAAAAAAACAAAATTAAAAAAATGCCATCGTGTGTATTTAGAAAGTGTACCAATTATAATACCAAATTACATAAAACAGAAGGGATCTCATACCATATGTAAATACGCAATACACCTCAATTTACTATTTTTTTTTTTTTTTTTTCCTAATTTTCTGATATTTGGAGGTTACAAAAAGAAAAAACATTGGTTGTCAGAATAATGTTTGTTTACATTCACACGCAAGTGACAAACACTAGCTGTCTCTTTTTTTCTTGTTTGTTTTATCAAGCCATCCCTTTCGACATTGTAGTGAAATGTCAGATGAATGAAAAGTGTGTATGTGTGCTGCCGCTGCTGCGCGGAACACTTTTTTCAATTGTTTTGTGAGTGTATAACGTATCTGTTTATTTGAATATCATTGATGTATATGAACAATTTTCTTCAAAGAAGTCATAGACAATTCTCTACAAAAAAAAATGTACTTATCGGGACATACATATTTTGATCAGCTGTCGACAACTTTTCAAGGAAGATTCAATTATTTTGTTGGATATTGTCTAAGTTTTAAAATATGATCGCATCTTTACGTTACACCCCGTATGTGTCACAATGAGCTTTAAAGTTATCTATAAAAAACCATCCAAGTGCGAGTTGGGACTCGCGAGGGTTCAGAACAATCAGCTATCATTGAGATAATATGTAGTGCGTAGTACATTATTACCTCAATGTCAGCTATATTCACCAGTACAATTAGGTAACATAATTGAAGATAACAATGAAAGCGCTGATCATTGCTCCAACGATAAGATAAACAGAACTGAGGGACAAAATTTACTTTGCCTTTGAAAAACTGTTAGTTTACTTTAGTTTTATGGTAAATTTTCTCAGAAAATGCAAAAAATAAACTTAATGTTTAATAAGTCATCTAAAATATTTTGAGAAAATTGTAGAATCTTCTTTAAATTATATGCGTAGATGCCTATTTATTGCTATTTTAAGATAACTGATATTGATATCCTGAGTGACCTACGGAAAATTTTAGCCCATCAAAAGGTATTTTATAGAGAAGTAGGGAAGGGACTAGGAGGGTCTGGGCCTTATTAATTGTTATTTCATTTTTAAATTTAACTATATGTACCATAGTAATGTATATTTTTTTACACCATCAGAAAGTAGAGATTATAAAAAAGACTAAAAAGACCCTTTTCTCAAAGATGCCGAGAGAAATGCTAAAGATTCGCGAACGGAGGAAAAGTAACGGACAGCCTTTGCTATGTTAGAGAGACTGTTATTGAAACCTAACTGTTCTCTGATGGTTGCAAGTTGATATTTTTAGTACATGCATCCATTAATATTAGAATAAGTTTGTGCTTACCTTGAAACATTTGTAATTATTTCTTAGTTTTTACGTAACCTTTTACCCGCAAATTCATTTAGGAGTTGGTAATCATTTATTCTAGGGTTTGGCATTGGAGTCAATGAAAAAAGTTCATTTTGTTTTGTATGTCTTATTGTACAATACTGTATTATTTACTTGCCTACCTCTAAGTAGGTACAAGGAGTCTTTGACAGCCGTTATGAATTGTCAGAAGCCAGACAATCTGACACCAGCACCTATAGCCAAGTTGACAATCTACAATCGATAACTTTAGTAGAAAAGGAATGGGGATGACACATAGACACAGAAACATATATACAAATAGAAAGCTTTAACGATTGTAGAAAGAGATTCGATACGAAACGTTTGTAACTTGACTAGGGGGCTGACTTGAAAGGGGTGTTACCCAGTTAAGAGGGCATAGTTTAAGAAAGGCAGTCCAATCAACTGGTACTCAGCTGAACCCGGTTAGCCTGGAGCCAAGCCTAACGTAGTTCGGTAGATTGATTCAACAACAAAATTGTAACGCTATCGTTATTATTGTAATCGCATGCGAAATTTATAAAAACCAATCATCAGACACTTAACAATGCTAATTGATTGTAAATATTAATGGACACGTTACCACGATCAAAGACATGTAATAAACATCTGATATTTACATGTAAATTTATGCTTTAGGTAATTAATTAGGTCTTTGCGAACAATCTCAAGCTTTCGATACTATTTGGCACTGACATGATTAAATTATAGTCCCTATATTTGTTTTTATACCTTAACAGCTATGATAACACTTAAGATAATTTAAAATAATGATAGGACGTGTCGATAATTTATGTGTAAAGTCGTTTCTGTGAGGTCATCCATTAATATAATTGGGAGTTTCGCAGGGAACTGCCCTTGGTCTTGAATTGATTAAAATAAATCATATAGGTACGTGCGTCATAATTTGTTACGCTAGAGTTACAATAGAGTCTTATTTATTAAAAGCAGTACGTATTGTATTTTAAGTGAATGAAACAATGATGAATAACTTTCCCGTTTCGTTTCTATGCAGATAATCGTTTTCAGGGATACGTTTACGTTCTTTTAATCAGCATTTTTGCTGAACAAAAGAAATATTGTCATCCAAAAGCATACAAACAATATAATAACTCAACAAACACAAATAACAATCACTCAAATAGCTTGTCGTTAATCATTCAAATTCGCAGTAGGTAACGCCCTACTTACCAATTATTTTTCACTGAAATAAAATAACGACTCATATATTTACTGAAAATGTCTCTTAGTCAGAATGATGATGGCATATGCCTACTTAGTACCTAGCTGATAAATACCTACAGTGATTGATAAATGTTATTGTGTAATTTCAGGACATAAGGATACATATATTTTATCCGAACCTAAAGTTTGCTCTATTAGGCATAGCTATTTCCAAAGCACTCTCGCGAACCACGGTAGTTTTATCGATTTAGTAATAACAATGTTGTCCAACTCAACACGCTAGCGACCTAGCTTACTTTAAATGGACTTACTCAAGGGCGGGTTTCTGAATTCAGTATTTGGAGTTGTGAGCGTGTTAATCCGTACTATAACGCCAATCTTTGAGTTTTCAGAAATCGAGGGTATAATAAGCGGCCACAAAAGACTACTCTAATGATTGCTAAGGCCCAATTTTTTGATCCATTATTAACTCAACCAATGGTTAAATATGGTAACCAATTGTTTCAAATTTCGGTTTCTCGTTAATTGTTAGTCTAACAAATGGTCAAATAATTAACTCTTCAACTTATTTAACTTCAACCATTTGTAATACCAACAATAGATGAACCAGCGCGTTTTACTGAAATTTGGAACCATTGGTTGAGTTAGAGAGAGGCCTTACTTGCTTGCTCAAATGCTTGTTTAGGATTGTTGAATAAGAATGAGAACTACATAATACGGCGATACTCCACAGGGAGAGAATTGGGTCCAGTATGGATTGGAGATGTCACATAGTTTTCTTTTTCTTTTGGGTAATAGTGATGAATCGATAAAGAAAATTATTGAAAGTAAAGTGCCTAAACCTCGAACCGAAGACTTAAAAGTTGAGGTTACCATTGAGCCACTGGCAAATATTAATGTAATTGGTTTGTGTAATAATGAATAGGTGAGGAGTGTTGGTTTGTTAGCATCTTATTTACAAGGACTGCTATTACTACAGAATGCTCTTTTAAATGCTAGTTTGTTTTTATTGCTTTGTAAATCGATGAATCTGCAACAAGTTTACAAATCGCCACTTCCAATATAAATAAAGTATAATGGTGATTTGTTTTTTCCTTCGACATTGAATTCTACATTTTTACCATCGCCGCGTGGTTTCGTTTCATTTTCTTATTATATAGCTGGAGACGTTTCCTTCACGAATGTTTTCGTAATTTAGTGAATAAAACACAGATTCGATTGTATTTCAATATTTAATAATTAGCACTTCATGATGTATATACAGGGTGTCCCAGAAATCGACGTCAAGCCGTAAATGGGTGATAGACCAAGTTATAACAGTTCTCAGAAAAATACGAAAAAAAATCTATCTCATGTTTTTAAAAAATTATGTTCACTTTAAAAATTTACTAAAAAAATCAATCCCTGTAATGGTTCTTTAACTCCAATTGCTACAAAGCCCATAATTTATCATTTTTTTTTACTATTATGTAATCTTGAATAATGCTTGTGTAGATTTTTGCCTAAAATTTAAAGCCAACTCCTCCTACTTAGAAGAAAATTAAACTTTTTCAAAACCAAATTATACAAATTTACTGTTTCGCCCAACTTTAACTGACTGTACGTGGGACACTCAGAAAGTTTTGCGAAACTAAAAAAAATTGTTCTATACGTACATATACATTTTTATTAAATCTTTTCAAAGTACTTTCCACCAGCCTCTATACAAAGATTCATGCGCCTAAACCAGTTTTCAAAACACTTTTTCCAGTCCGCCGCAGACACCTCGTTTACAGCCTGCTCGAACGCAGCCAGCGCATCTTCCGGCGACGAAAATTGTATCCCTTTGAGCTGATTTTTTATTTTTGGGAATAAAAAGAAGTCACACAGTGCTAGATCAGGGCTGTAAGGAGGGTGACCCAGGAGTTTGACTGGCGTGCTGTCCAGGAAGTCCCTCGTTTTGAGTGCGGTGTGCGCAGGTGCATTGTCGTGGTGGAGCAGTAGCCCGCGGAGCCCTGTGTTTGGTCGCTTGTTGCTTATAACAGAGAAAACTTCTGGCAAACATTTGGTAGTATACCATTCGGCATTAATGCTTCTTTGATCCCGTAAGGGAATTGATACCAAGTGGCCAGTCAAATTAAAAAAGCTAGCGATCAAAATCTTACCCCCGCTTCTAGATCGCTTCACTTTGGTAGGCGTTGGCTCATTTTGAAACACCCAAACAGTCGACTGGCGCTTGGTTTCTGGGTCGTATTGATAAATCCAGGACTCATCACCTGTAACGATGTCGTAAACACGCCGAGACGAGCCTGCTTCAAATTTGTTAAGCATATCACGGCACCATTCCACCCGGGCCTGCTTCTGAGCATCGGTGAGGTTGTGCGGCACCCAGCGTGATACTATCCTCCTCACGCGAAGATGGCTGTGTAGAATCTCGTGAACGCTTCCCGATCCAATCTTCAATATGTGTTGAATCTCCTGATATGTAATTCGCCTATTGTCTTGGATTAAATTTTTCACTGCTAGCACGTTTTCTTCGGTAACAGCCGTCAAAGGGCGACCGCTTCTTTCGTCATCCCCCAAAGTTGGTCGACCGCGCTTGAATTCGTTATACCAACGATACACGGTTGCCTTGGAAGGGCCTTCATCCATGAATGCCATTTGAAGTCTATCGTACGATTCATCCGGTTTCAGGCGACACTTGAAATCGTATAAAATCATAGCTCTAAAATGTTCCCGGCGCAGATCCATATTTCAGTGAGACACAATACTTTGAATTAACTCGCAAAAAATGTGCAGGGAAATTTTGAAATTGGAACTTACTTATTTTTACTTATAAATAATCATATTTTCGAAAAACATTATAACTGGCCAGTCTCCCATATATAAAAACTTTTTTTCGCAATACTTTCTGAGGGGCCTGGTACTGAAAAAAAAATGTACTACGCTAGTTTGGCAAGTAACATGAAAAATTGGCGCATTTAATAAGGATTCAAAAATGGTGTAACACTTGCTAGATTACGTTTTCAATAATTGGTCAAATTTGTTTTTGTAAATAGTGTCGGTTTTTACCCAAAATGTCCATACTTCCTTAAAATGACTTTAGCTTACCTAAAGCTTTGCTAAACTCCGTTTCTAGTTCGATAGAGACGGAGAGAGTCATTTTACGAAGTGTGAGCGAGATAAGAAATCGAAATTTTACGTAATTTAAGAGCAAAGTTATGATAGTGACTCAACCTTTTTACTTTAAGTCAGGACCAGATTTCTCATCTTAGAAAAAAAAACAAATTATCAGATTTAATTTTTTTTTATTACAATAAATGTTCAAACTGCCTTCCTTCGACGGCAATGCAAGCACGACATCTTCTTAAAAAAGATCTGGTTATTTTCCTGGCAAATCTTCCCCTGTTTACAAAGACAACGGCTTCCGTTATTCTTTCCCGCAGCTCGGCTAAATTCTCTATTGTTTTTGAGTACACTTTCTCTTTTACCGCTCCCCAGTAAAAAAAATCTAGGGGATTTAAATCAGGCGAACGGGGTGGCCACAAGATTGTCCCACCGCGCCCTATCCACCTGAGCGGGTATTCTTCATCAAGATGTTCTCTTACTAAACGGGCATAATGCGCTGGGCAGCCATCTTGCTGGAACCACATTTCCCTGTAAACGTTCAGTGGCACGTCTTCTAATAAATCTGGTAAAGTATTTTGAAGAAAATCCAAATAAACTGCGCCATTCAAAATCTCTGGCAGCTCAAAAGGTCCAATTATTTTGCCATTTAGTATCCCGGTCCACATGTTTACTTTAAATCGATACTGTGACTTATCTTGCCTCATCAAATTTGGATTTTCTACATGCCACTCGTGCAAATTGTGCAAATTCATGTAGCCATCTTTTTTAAATGTTGACTCATCGGTCCATAAAATCTTCTCTAAGAATCGAGGGTCTCCTCTGTGCCTTTCTAGCATCCTTTGGCAAAACGCAACTCTGGGAGCGTAATCCCGTGGCAGTAATGATTGTACTCGCTGTACATGATACGGGTGGAACTCGTTCTTTTTTAAGATTCGGTGGGCGGTACTCTTAGATACACCTGTGCTTGTTTCGATTCCACGTACAGAAGCACTTGGGTCTTCTTGGACTGCTTGTAGTACGACGTCTTCGTACGGATTACGATGTCTTCCTTCACCATGTACTTGGTTAGGGAATCGTCCCTCTGATAGTGAACGGTGCACATTAATAAAAACTCGATGATCTGGGTGACGATTGTTCGGGTACCTCTCACGATAAAGTCTAGCGGCTGCATTGGCATTGCATCTGCATTCCCCATAAACGAGGTGCATGTTCGCATATTCCAATGCAGTGTACACAGACATGGTAGTACTACACAATCACAGGATCAGCAACAGTCCAGAGTAAAGCACAGGTCGTCAGAAAGAGGAATTAAACAGTCCAAATCACAAGCAATTAAGTCCAGAAAACAACGCAAAAAGTGGTAAATACGGAATCAACATGAACGAATACGGAGATGCGCAGTAAACAAAGCAGCGTAACGTACTGATTTGTAATTGTGTGTGCGTCTGCGCTTACAAAACAGAACAATAACTACTGCTGTCTCATTCGCACTCATCGGTAAATTGTATCTCCGTTTCATGATAAAGGTTGTGTCACTGATAAAGGTGGCGTCACTCTCTGTCTCGCTCACACTTCGTAAAATGACTCTCTCCATCTCTATCGAACTAGAAACGGAGTTTAGCAAAGCTTTAGGTAAGCTAAAGTAATTTTAAGGAAGTATGGACATTTTGTATAAAAACTGAGACTATTTACAAAAAAAAACTTGACCAATTATTGAAAACGTTATCTAGCAAGTGTTACACCATTTTTGAATCCTTATTAAATGCGCCAATTTTTCATGTTACTTGCCAAACTAGCGTAGTACATTTTTTTTTCAGTACAGTCATTTAAAGTTGGGCGAAATAGTAAATTTGAATAATTTCCTTTGTCGCCCGTGTTACTACCAATCTTACTACCAGTAGTAATACTGGTAATTTGATTCCCTTTCTTACTACTGCAGTAGTAAGTTGTTAGAAGGGTAATTACAATTTCCCCTTGTTACTACCAATGATAATAATAAAGAATATGGCGAGATGATGCAAGAAGTATCGATGACGAACGATCTATATGATTCGATGCCACATACATAACTTTTGAGGGTGGTGGTGTTGTATAAAATTGCTGAGACTCTGCGCATCTTCCTGACGTCATGTATGGGGCAGTGAAGGACGGTCCTTCTCTATCCAGGATGTCGACAGATTCAGGAAAACAGCGAACCTATAAGAATCGAGCGTGGAATATTTCAGGACAGTCGAGTCAGCGACAGTCTGAGTCCTCTGTGGTTTCGCTTAGCCCTGAACCCTCTTGAGTACACTGCTGGATGGTTCGGGCCTGGGCTATCGGTTGAGAAGAGGGTCAGGCCATATCACATCTCCTTTACATGGATGACCTGAAGCTCTTTGCCCCCAACAACTTGCAACTGATGAAGCTTTTAAAGGTAACAGAAAACTTCAGTGACGCCATCAGGACGGAATTTGGTGTGGACAAATGTGCAGTCATGCATGTAAAGCGAGGGGAGATTATGGTATCCCTTTCCTCAACCGAAACTTACAAGTATTTGGGTATGTCGGAAGCACTAGGCATCAATGCTACTGACGTCAAACAGTCGTCGCTTCTTTGGTCGCTTGAAAAAAGTACTAAATATTATTTTATCACGCGGGTACAAGGTGCGCGCCTTCAACGGCTGGGTCTTGATGTTCTCTCTCAGACAGAACTTGACGCCCTGGATAGGAAAGTCCGCACATTGATAACAGCAAAAAAAACGATTTACTAAATCTTCCAAACCTATAGCTCAATATCTTTTTCTCCATATTTAACAGTAGTCCTGCACCAACCGGTAATTGGTGAGAGTCAAAATGGCGGGTATACCATAGCGAATTAAATTATACCAATTACCAAAGAAATGTACCTAAAAAGTACCTCAAGTAAAAAAAACACACTTAATCAGTTGGACAGTTCCTGAGAAATTACGGGGATGTTCATTGGATGGTGTCACTTATATAGACATATCTAACAAGACCCCTGCGAGTTGGCTTCGGCCCCTAGCACGCCTTTCAAAGATCCGGGACCCCAGTGTACCGAAATTGTTAAACAAATATAAAATAGTATTAATAATTGTAGTTTTTGTGGCGAATAAATGATAAATGATAAATGATAAATGATTTTATTTCTGTAAGTTGGTTTGTACAAACGCTTTTACATGTCTAACATATTTTTTTTTTAAAACTAGATGAGGTCGGCGTTTCATATCTGACTACTCTGAGAAGAAAGGCCGAAACAAACTCAGAGGTCACAGTCTCTTTTAAAGTCCTGACAAAATCTTGGTTCGATCATGTGAAGACCATGTAGACTGATGTCTGAAATGGTCTTTTGAGGAAAGAACCAGCCAGATTGAGTGGACCTGTCCAGTCAGTGCACGCATTTGTCAATAACCAAGCAGCTCAACTCAGAATTTAAGGAGCTCAACGATTCGACGAACAATACCAAAGAAAGGACATTCGGGTAGGCCGCATAAACTACTCAAACTGCCAGACCATGATTAAAAACTAAGATAAATTAAAAAACAAAATAATGATCCACATAGTCTTCACATTCACAATAATTAAAATAAAATAAAATAATACTTTAAAAAGTAAATATTCTTGTCATTGCAAGAAAACAAATTAAAAATTAAAAAAAATTAAATTTTTTAAAAATAACAAAATTCATGGTGCAAAATATTTAAACAAAAAAAACTAAATTAATTGGAGCAGCTCACTCCCAAGCCGTTTTATCCTCAACGTAATTATAAACAATTTTCTTTCTTTTTCTTTCATTGGTAGTAACAAGGGGACATCGTAATTACCCTTGTAACAACTTACTACTGTAGTAGTAAGAAAGGGAATCAAATTACCATTATTACTACTGGCAGTAAGATTGGTAGTAACACGGGCGACAAAGGAATAATTTGGTTTTGAAAAAGTTTAATTTTCTTCCAAGTAGGAGGAGTTGGCTTTGAATTTTAGGCAAAAATCTACACAAGCATTATTCAAGATTACATAATAATAAAAAAAATAGATAAATTATGGGATTTGTAGCAATTGGAGTTAAAGAACCATTACAGGGATTGATTTTTTTAGTAAATTATTAAAGTGACCATAAATTTTTAAAAACATGAGATAGATTTTTTTTCGTATTTTTCTGAGAACTGTTATAACTTGGTCTATCACCCATTTACGGCTTGACGTCGATTTCTGGGACACCCTGTATATTACATTTTTAATTCCTATAATAGGTTCCTCTTACCCCCGATTTTTGGAATAATATAATTTGAAGTTGACTACTCTATCGTGACAAACCTGTCAATCTTTAAAGTCGGGTTTGACACGTCGTTAACTCCAAATACTCAATTCATAACACTTAAGGTTGCCCTAGTCGACGGCACGAACTATTTTGTGCGCGAGGTTAAAATGCATGCTATCCGACAACACGTGCGAAAGAGATAGATGCTGTGATGAGCAGTAAGAAGCTAGTTCGCGTACGAATTAGCACTTATGCAAATTTGTAGCGAAATGGATGGTGATTTAGGACGAAAACGAGCGCGCAAAATTTTATAAACAGACCTTTGGGAGTCTACATATCTTTAAAAAACTACTAAATGCATATATTCTAAATAATATTATTTGCATTGTTGAATTACTAACCTATCCCTGACTAGAGGCCGTTTTGCAATTTTCCTTCTTCTTATGGTATTTATTTCCGCCCAAAGATGCGTTAAAATGATTGTTGAAATATGGAACTTTCGACGCTCATAACTTTCAAATATATTTTTTTTCCATACAGGGCTAGATAATTATGTGACAAATTGATATCATTTTTTATTTTGAATGTACATCAAACAGACAGTGGAGTCAAACAGTGGAGTTATCCCTAGACTACGTTTGTATGGAAGAATTTTCGACTAGTGTAACCTTAAAAACACCAAATGCATTTTAAAAACAGGTTACAAACATCGATAGTATTCGATAAGATAGGAAACTGACCGATATTTCGTTATCTTATCATTGCGCAAATTGGACTATTGGACGACAATAAAATGTCCAAAATAAAACTATTTACTTTAGCAGATTATGTAAATGACATTACATTTGGAAATTCTAGCCAAGATTTTTGGAAATTGGATTTCGATAAACCAACAAGCAAAAAGTTTAATAATAACTGCAACCCGACTACTGTTTTTTTAACGAAGCGATTGACAACTTATTCATCAAATCGGATGAATATTTTAGGAGCTACGGAGGAACATACGTAAATACAAATATACATATATAGACTGCTAAAATCATAACCCCTCCTTTTGGCTTCGCCGTAGTCGGGTAAAAATAAGCACGTTTGACAACGGCTGCAATGATTTATTTATGTGATTACTAGCTTCTGCAGGCGGCGTTGCTTACATTAAATTCTGATTAGTTAGATTAGACGGCTGATTATTTTGCCATATAATTTATTGTTGCCTCACCTCTTGACCCTTGATTATGTAAGCTTTTGCAACAGTTATTGTATGCATATTCGCAACAATGCGTAAAACAAAACAATGTGCGACCTTGTCCATTATTCATCAATACAACACACTATGATTTGTAATGAGGCTTCAAAATAGCACAAGTCATAATACGTCACAGAAAAGTGTAATTTAAATATTTTTTAAAGGTACTAAATAATAATATGCTGTTGCGTGGCTGAAAGAAAAATAAAATCCTTTATTGTTCAATTGCTTAAAAAACCGGTCATGTGCGTGTCGGACTTCGCCGTTTTATGGTTCCGTACCAAACCGCAAAGTCAAGTTGGTTGTAATAGGAAAAAAATAAGGAACTTCAAAGAAAAAAAATATTTATCAATATATTGGTATTTGTTCGTAAAAAATACGTATTAATAAACATTATCACCAAATTTAAACAATTATTCGGCACAAAATTTTGAAAAAAAGGTGGCTTCTAGTTAATTTGTTTTCAAATATTTTTTAAAACAAAAAGAAAGACTATTTATCTACACAACGAGCTCTTAACAACGGTACTCCACTCGATAGGATAAGGATTTTTTTTTTGCCTGCCCCCCTTTGCTGTACGAAGCCTTAAAAACAATTTAAAAATATTTTTTGGCAATTTGTACGGCTGAAAAGTTAAAGACTAGCTGCAACCGTTTGGCTGTAAAACTAGTGTGACCGACAACGGGCAGACATACATACATACAGACACGTGAGTGACAGCAAGAACCCTAAAAATATTAAAAATTAAATATAAAAGTTTTTTTTTTATCACTAGGGCCTAGGACAAAGCGCAAAAGTGACCACACCGATTTTCCGTTGCGTATTGGTCAGACAAAACTCTTAGCCTATTCCTCCTGCAAGCAGCTCGCGTCATCATCGTCAGCAATGAGCTCATCATTTTCTTGCCCTTGTCCCATGTTATTTGGGATCGGCGCATCACGTTTTCTTCAGCAACCAGCTCGCATGCAAGCTAAATACATCGCGGGCTACCAAAGTGTCGAGTGATCAATTGCTCGATCGTGCCCCGCAATGTAAAGTTGCTTGCAGGTGGATACGAGGCCTTACATGTGGCCTAGCAAAGCAATTCTAACAAAACTGAAGGAAATTTAACTTGACTGAAATCAAGATAAATAAATAAATTGTTCATCGACCGCTGTAGTCGCTACGCTGCTACGGCCTACGAAGTAGGTACGAACCGCCCAGTCGAACCTCCCCAGGAATGCTACGACGACGGCAACGAGACGCTTCACGCGTAGCAAGTTTTGGGGATGCTCGTGCCTCGTAGCACTACGCTGCGCTATTGCGTAGCTTGTAGACGGCGACAATTTTTTATGTTCCTTTTACTACAGAAAATGGTGAATTATTTACTGATTTAAAAAAGTATCCATGGAGTATTTTGCACGCACCTTTGCTTTGGAATGTTCAACTACTAGTTTCATATTTTGGACTGACTGACTCCTTGAAATTCAAAAGTGCCTACAGTTTGGTGGTCCAGCAAATATGTTGAGAAAACAAGAAAAAAATCAAAATTTAAAAAACTCCCGGCTCATTTATCTTGCGAAAACACTCCGATTCAAACAGTAAAATGCCCATAACTTTTGAGCGGCTGAACTGATTTTATTCAAACATAGCTAAGAACACTCTCGACAAAATCACCTTTCAAACAAAACAAAATCGGTTCATCCGTTTAGGCGCTATAATGCCACAGACAGACACACAGATACACAGCAACAGACGTGAAAATTATAACACCCATCTTTTTCCGGCGGTGGTTAATAAACTATATTATTGTTATTGAATGAAATATTTATTTCCAGACAAGACCTGCTGAAATGGTACGGTTGGGGCTACAAGGACTCGATGTTCAAATTGGACAGCAACACTGCTTCTTTCACCGGTAACAGGTAAGTTCATAAGAACAGATTTATTTGTTTATATCCTAGTACGTGAAAGTTTGTGAGGATGGATGGATGTTTGTTTGTTACTCTGACTGAACGGCTTTTTAATGTAAATATACAGAAATATAGCTTATTACATCATATAACACATAGGCTATAATTTATAAAGATATTGGGAGAAGTATTAATACAACGCGGGTGGAGCCGCGGGTGCCAGCTAGTGTTACATAAACAGAAAAGACCAAAGTAACACGAAAATTCCCCTCCGGCCGTTTTCGCAACTGCGATTCGTAACCAGTTGCGAATTAAGAATTTTTATTCCATGTTTGCAACCGGTTGCGACTCAAGCACACTTTTTCCTTAACCGCAACTTGGTTGCGAACAAAGAATAAGAACTTTGGAAACTTGCATAGTTGTTCGATGTTTATTTCTAAAGAATCACAAACTAATCAACTTTTGAGTAAGATTAAATATTGGAAATGGGTCACTTACACTTGTCTTTTACTTCCTTGTGGGCAAAAGTATCTACCTATAGTTCTCGTGATTATAGCTCTTATAACGATGCCGAAATATCGAGCTCTCAACCAAAATCAAAATATACATAGTAAATATCCCGAAACAAATATGAATTCTAATGATTGTGACCATGCCAGCTTAAAAAGTTTCTACCATTTTAAAATCGACGTAGGTAAAGGTGACACATATCAGGGCCGTGTCCGGGACGTGGACGGACCGTGCCCCATCCGGGGCTCAAATAAATATCGGTGTGTACATTTTATATGAACTCGTTCACACACGCCCGTGCACGGGCCAGTGACGGAGCTTCAATGCCTAGGCCCGACCCTGTCACGTACCGGGCACGGCCCTGATGTGTGTGGATAGACCTTAATTGTTTGTAGGGAACCACGAAAAATATTCATGACTCTTGTGATTATTTGGTAATGAAATAATAGTAGTTCAAAAGTGAAATTAATTAGAGGTGTCTGTAAGTAAATCAATCAACTATTGTTTTAGCCACGTGCAATAATAAAAAAACTGTAAACTATTTATATTTAGAATAAATATTTGTATGACATTAAGAAGCAACATCGTGCAATAATTTGCATATATTAAGATAAACCAGTTTTTGTGTTTGGCCTCTAAAATGCTATCACGAATGGTGCCTTTTTATCTAACAGTCCTTTGGCAATTTTGCAATAAACCTTGATTTCACATACGAGTATCTGAATTAAATTCATTTACGTCCGTTCGAATCAGAAATGTAGAGATCCTTAAGAGAACCAGGGTTACCGACATAGCCCGAAGAATTGCTAACCTTAAGTGGCAATGGGCAGGGCACATTACTCGCAGAACGGATGGCCGATGGGGCAGAAAGGTTCTGGAGTGGCGACCGCGAACCGGAAGACGTTGCGTTGGAAGGCCTCCCATCAGGTGGACCGATGACCTGGTGAAGGTTGCGGGGATCCGCTGGTTGCGAGACGCACTGGACCGGTCAATGTGGCGACGCTTGGGGGACGCCTATGTCCAGTAGTGGACATCTATCGGCTGATATGATGACGTCCGTTCTGAAATGACACCCAATTGCTTGACAGGAGTAGAGTCCAGCCGGGCGAGCATGGTCTCTGTGATAGGCTTGAGTCACGCATTATATCACGGTTTTTGCTCCCAAACTGTGATAAAAATGTGTGACTCAAGCATGTAACAGAAGGCCATGCTCGCCCGGCACTGCAGGGACGGCTTTACCTATAGTGCAGGGTGTGCGTAGCACACGGGCGCAGAGCCCTAGGGGGCGCCGAGCGCAACACGCGCGCCCTCAGGCCGCGGCACTTTCAATGACTTAAGTAAAAAGAGCTCCGGTTTGCATACATTTTGTACGGCATCTGGCTCTTATATATTATGTCGAATTACAGCAAAGCAAGGCGTGCCTCGAGCTGCTTTTACAATAGTAACTTTTATTAAACATGAAATAAACCTAAAAACAGATAATTACAGATTATATTGGTTTAGTAGTGAGTGTCGCATCGCTACCAAAGGCGCGGCACCGGTTTTAATTCGATTGAAAAAACGCCCACAATTATATTGCGAATCCTGAATTCAGCTGTTTAGAATAAAAAATAAACTTCAAATTGCCATAGACGAAGGTCACGCACATTTCTCTAAAACGTGTGTACGCGTGGCGCGTGCCGCACTTTGTGTGCTACCGGTACACGTAATTTTGCGACGCAAGCCTTGACGCAATGGATATAGTCTTATATTTGAGTAAACATGTAAATAAGAAGTAGGTAAATCGGCTTTTCTTTTGATTAAAATATACCTATTAAGTAAGATTTGTTACTAGCTGCCACAACTGTTGCAACTTTCACCGGGGTTAGAGCTTTAAAATAACCACAAAGCATTGTGTTATTCTTATGACTCCTTCCTACCTTAAAATACTTTTACCCGTGTACAGTGGGCCTCGCATTAGGTTTCCCAAATCTGTCAAATGTTCCCAATTGATATAAAACTCTGTACGTATGACATGAGGTCGTAATTAGAGTTGACAGATGTGGGAAGCTTGATGCGAGGCCCAGTATTTGTGTTAGTGCTTGTGTGTGTATCTGTTGTTTAACGGCATAATTTAAAATTACACCATTTGTAGTTTTGCACCCGGATATCCGTGCACTGTTGAAAATACAAGGTGTTTGGTAAACAGCCTGTATAATTCTAAATACAGTCAACTGCACATCATGGCATCCAAAACAGTCAAATTTCGTCAATAGATTTTCAATTTAATCTCCAAACAATAGAGTTTGTTATCCATTGGGGATATTTGACAGTTTTTGGTAATGTGCTGTAATATTTGTACCCATTCCATTTCGACCGCGCGCTTACTTGAGGTCGCTAGGGTAATGATTGCACACGGGCGCTACTTATGCTAGAGGCGCCTCTGCCCGGCAGAGCAAGTTTTGTTTCCCCATAGTTGTTATGTACTCGAGAATACGAAGTACATCTGGCGTACATGTTCTAAGTACAAAACCAAATGATACATATTCTGCTTAGTTCGTTTTAATTTGCAACTATACGATTAGACCAAAAAAGATGCATGAATTTAACACCTATTTATGCGTACTATACGGACTGCAGAAAGGTTGTCTAGATTTTGCCGTGCCATATACTTACGAACTAATCTTAACAGACCATCTCCTAGCATGCAGTGATCATCATCATCAGCCTATTTAATGTTCCCACTGCTGGGACACAGGCCTGCTCTCTGTGAGAGGGAATGGGCCGTAATTCACCACACGGGCTCAGTGCTGGTTGGTGGATGGCACATGTCTTCGATCGAATTTATGGTCCTAGGATATGCTGGTTTCCTCACAATGTTTTCCTTTACCGTTTTTAGGGTTCCGTACCCGAAGGGTCTAAACGGAACCCTATTGCGATAGCAATAGGGTTCCGTTTGACGTGACGTGACAACTCACGTGTCCGTCTGTCTGTCCGTCATCTGTCACACAGGATTTACAGCCAAACGGTTGGAGCTACAGTTTTCAAATTTTCACAGAATACGTCTTGTTTACCTAAATCCATTCAAATTGTAATTTTTTTTTTTTAATGGGGCTCCCATACAGATAAAGGAGGGCGCAAAAACTAAAATTGCCCTTCCCAATCGAGTAGGTTATCATTATTTAGAGCTCGTTGAGTAGATAAATACGGAATTTTTCGTTTTAAAAAATATTAGAAAACAAAGGGATGAGAAAATTGACTTTGGTTTAGTTAGCTGTTGAAAAAAATTTGCTCCGAAGATTTTTTTAAATTCCCTTTGACCAATGAGCTTCAAATTTGGTGATAATGTTTATTTTCAACCCCCGCCGGAAAAAGAGGGGTGTTATAAGTTTCACGTGTGTTGCTGTGTATCTGTGTATCTGTCTGTGTCTGTCTGTTGCATCATAGCGCCTAAACGGATGAACCGATTTTGATTTAGTTTTTTTTTGTTTGAAAGGTGATTTTGTCGAGAGTGTTCATAGCTATGTTTGAATTAAATCGGTTCAGCCGTTCAAAAGTTATGGGTGTTTTATTGTTTGAATCGGGGTGTTTTCGCAAGATAAATGTATCGGGGGTTTTTAAATTTTGAAATTTTACTTGTTACGTATATTTTACTAACAAATACCAATAATTTTTCTTTGAAATGCTCTCTTTTTTTCTATTACAACCAACTTGATTCTGGGGTTTGGTACGGAACCCTAAATGACCGAAGTCCGACACGCACTTGGCCGGTTTTTATAGTGAGAGCAGTGGTGATGAAATAATTTTTACAAAATATATATAAATAACATAAAATAATAAAGCACCTGCCTGAGTTCGAACCCACGACCTTCAACTTGTAAGCCGCGCCCGTTTCCATGCAATGTCTTAGATATTTTTTTGTTGTTACAAATATTAGTTTCTCAAGCAATTTTGATTAAATTCGATGTAAGTATATCGAACCAAGGTCGCTGCATACGCTGTAAAGGTTTTTATACCGGATGGAACTGGGACAGAATGGGACGATAAGTTTTGAAAATATTGTTTCATAGTCAAACTCCATTAAATTTATTCAACTAGGCCAATAAACTGCACTTTTGAACGTCAAAAAAATTGAAATTAAAATTCACAAGTAAAAAAAAAATATTCTACCGTGCATTCAGAAAGTATCATGTTATGGAGAAGAACGCACAAGAAACTCCACACTAACTCTTTAAAAAAAATAGGTGTTTTACAATATTTACATAGGTACATACAATAATAAATTATTATGTGAGGACGATGCACCCAGAATAGCACTACACACTATACTACGTACAGGTATAAAGTATAGAAAGCATTAACAGGTAAATTAATTAATTTGACAAATAGGAACATGGTTCTCACATACTTACGAATATTGCAAACATAGGTAAAATACCTAATTCAACAACAACGGAACAGTGTGTGAGTCAATTTCTAAAAATAAATAAAAAATGATGAATACTTATACTATGAATAGGAATACAAAATCTAAATTTCATACAAAAGGTATACGAAAGAGCATACGTCACGATTGCACGGACGGGACGGCGCGGCGACGTCGCGGCCCTTAGCATTTTGTTTGAAACGAACTTATCGCCCCGTTCGCGACCTTTAAGCTGGGAACAAATTATCGGACGCGGCTTTTTTTTTTTTTTGGGTCAATCCCACCGCACTATTCCCAAACCACTGCAACTCCTGAAAGCCAGAATCAACAGTGGCGACCACCAAAAAAGCGCCGAGGCAATGAAGCTCGACGAAGTCCCGGAGAATGAATTTACCTGTCTTGGATCCCGCAACGAAATTAATCAGAAAAGAATAACGGAGGAGTAGGAAAAAATGTAAATTCGGACGCGGCTGACGGACGCGACTTACAGCCGTGGCTGATATGATATCTCTATCAGACGTCCGAACGCCGAAGGTCACGTCCGCGACTTACGTCCGACAGTTTGCATAATGTAATTAATGTACATTCATTACCTAGATTCTCTATAAGTCGCGGCTGTCAGTCGCGTCCGTAAGCCGCGTCCGATAATTTGTTTCCAGCTTTACTCTCTTTTGGCAACGCATAGCATATCTCTTTAGCCTTAGGGTATTCTTCTTCTATTTTTCCAGGCGACAAAAAACTCTTTAGATATTTTGAGACCAATAGGCAGCCACACCATAGCAGCGTCAGTGGCGTTCATAAGGTCCTCCAAAGTGCAAGTGTTTGGGCACTTGGGGTACTCCAGCATGTTTGTCATCTTCTGCACAGGGGCACCGCACTCACATTGTGTGTCAAACGAGTCTATAAAACCCCATTTTTAACCCCCGTCGGAAAAAGAGGGGTGTTATAAGTTTCACGTGTGTTGCTGTGTATCTGTGTGTCTGTATGTCTGTCTGTGGCATCATAGCGCCTAAACGGATGAACCGATTTTCATTTAGTTTTTTTTTGTTTGAAAGGTGATTTTGTCGAGAGTGTTCTTAGTTATGTTTGAATTAATCCGGTTGAGCCATTCAAAAGTTTTGGGCGTTTTACTGTTTGAATCGGGGTGTTTTCGCAAGATAAATGTGTCGGGGGTTTTTTAAATTTTTAAATTTTACTTGTGACAAATTGTCTTTGCAGAGTCCTTTAGCTATTGCAGATGTCTAGGTTAGGTTAGGTTAAAACGGGCTGGTTTCCGCAACTTCACGACCAAGCGCGTATTTTGCGTACGGTTGCAGATGTCTAAATAAAATTGAGTTGTTCCATTTCTTTCTTCTCTCTCTCCAGTAGGTCACGCATTCGATTTGGATATAGTTTTTACTTTCATTTACATATTTATTTTAAATTACATTTTATAATGGTATACCAATACAGGTATTATACCTATTCCACGAGAGCGAAGCCTAGAAGAACGGCTAGTGAATCCTAATGTACTCTTTTTACAAAACTCTATAGTCTGTTTTCAGTCTAGACCACAATCACAAGCATAAAGAAAGTGGTGCTAACGAGGTATGACTGTGACTAGTCCAGTGATCCAGTCTATACCAGGCTAGGTCGTGGGCGGCCGCAAATTGGCACTTCCCGTTAATTCGCCAGCACGTGCCATCTGACACGGCTCATCATTCTACACTCGATAGGTATTTTAATAAACTAGGTAGGTCGATTATGACGTGTATGAGTCATCGCTTAGGTCGAGAGTTCTTTAATAAAATAGTCCGACTAACGACCGATTTTTCAATAGTCTGATAACTTTTAACTGGGGAAAATGAATGGTCGTTTGACAGATTTTGTATAGAAAATATGTCAAACGGCTATTTTTATTCCTCATTTAAAAGTTATCAGACTATTGAAAAATCGGCTCTAAATCAAATATAAAAACCATAAAAATAAATTGAATACTCCTCAATTTCTAAAATTTTATACGGATCGAAATTCAAAATGAATGACGTTTAAAACCAGTCAGAACTATTTTTCTGCCAGCCAGCATTATGGTACCTAAGCGTTTACAATTCCATATTTTTGATTTTGATAAAAAGAATGAATTAATAATACTGTTGTTCTTATCCTACAACTAAAAGTCTATATATGCTTTGGATGTTTACGCAATCACGCTTTAAGGCTGATATGATTTGAATTAAACTTATCACGGGTAGACAATGACCTAGATTAGGACATAGGACTTTTTATCCCGGTATTATGTATTCCCGTGTGAGAATCTTCGACCTGCTCGCTTGTAAATTCGCTGGTAGAACCTATATGGCACTACATTGTCGAATAATATTTGAATGCGATGAAATAAAATAAAGAGTTATTATTCTTACTAAAAATCTAAGAGCTAACATGCCATAATTGCACTGTAATAAAACCTAGTGTCCACCATACAAGTTTAGCACTTAAACAAGAACGCATACGCGTGTTCGCTTCATGCAAATAATGGCCAGAGCTACAGCAATCATTGTAATGTCCAATGACTGCAAATATTGACCATAAAATAAATAAACACGTTGCATCAAGATGAATGACTTTAACTTGTGCCTATTGTGGACAACAAATAAACCTTTTATGCCCCTCTCGTAAACCTTAGTCCCTTTGTTAAAGATGTGATATTACAAGGAAGTTGGTTATGATCTTATTAAAATTCTAGCTTGTTTATGGCACTTCAACTGTCATTTGGCTGATTGGTACCAATGTATTTCTCGATAAGCAGTTATTTTATTTGCCATATACGGCTCAATAAAGATAAGCGAAATGTTCGCGATCATTGGAAGGTCACAAATTTGAATTTGATAGACGATCGTAGAATGGACCTTGATCTACTAACTTTTTGGCGGTATTGCGACCGCAAAGGATTTCATTATCTACTCGGTGATATCGTCGCCAATTAAAGTCACACAGGAAGGAAAAATACTGGTTTCTTACAGGAAATAAAACCTTGTTCCTTTATTACTAGAACTAAAATAAGGAATGGCTACTATACTAATAACTCTTAGGTAAATCATAATATGCTTGCTATGAGAATTCGCATCCATAATTTTTTTTTGGGTCCTGGCTACAAACAGGTCAGAGTAATACCAGCATCTTTCCAAATAAATCTTCTAGTAAGCAAACTACAGACTTTTTATCGTTTGTTAGTTTGGTCGGGCTTTTAATCAATATAAGGAAGTTCCGTTCGCAAGTGCAGACATTTCAACGAATCGTTAACAAACTTAATTTTCAAAAAGTAAAGAATTATATCTACAAAAAAGTACATTAAAATTTTTTTTTTTTTTCTTTGGCTTCCCTCCAAATTTTCTCCTGAAGCCCTATTAAGGTGAACGCGCACCTAGACGCACCATACTCGCCGCACGCGCCGCAGTCATCGCATTTTATAAATCTTTATATGAAATCGTATGCAGCCTCGCGCACCTATCCGCGCCGCACGAGCCGCATTTCAGCAAAATGCTGTAGGTATACGGATTCCACCAGCGCCTGCGGATGACGTCATCAGACTCGGCGGGCGATGCGGGTGGCGCGGCAACATGATACGTATCCGTATGAAAATATAGTTCAAGATGTACAGAAGTGGATACAATGCGTGCGGCGCGTTCGGCGCGGATAGCGCGGGGCCAAGAGAAAATGCGATGATTGCGGCGCGTGCGGCGAGTGCGGTGCGTCTAGGTGCGCGTTCACCTTTAAACACTACTTCAAAAAGGTGTAATTTTTCATGTTCTTTTGATATTGTACGAGCAATCCCTTTGTAGGCAGTTGTATCGTTTCGCACGTGAGTACACGCAGGTACAACACCCGAAACGTTACACTGTCCGGCAAAATAAACAAGTGACACCATTTACTGATGGACGAGCGTCAATATTAACAAAGTTTGCCACCAAAAATATACATTATGTAACTGTGACAACTTAACAATCTATCAGATTAACGACATGTTTGCATTCCTAGGAATTCAAACATCACGAATGATGATGAATGATTGATGATTATTGGTGTCAAATTAATGTTAATTTTTATAAAAAGTTCCGTCTGAGTTTTTGTAACGTTTAACATGGCATTGTGTACCGCTTGTCTTGTACAAAATCAACCGAAGATGGTGTTAATTGCTGACGACACGTCTTTGATATTTAAAATAGATCGACGCTCACAAAATCTTGATAATGTGAATATCTCTATTGATCAGCTCCAAAATTGTTTCACGGCAAACGATTTGGTACGTTTGGCAAACGTTTTAGATTCACATTGCCGAATGTTAGAAGTAGCGAATGCGACATTATATTGAATGAAGAAAAGCTGGAATCACTCTAGACGACGAATTACAATGGAGGCCTCACACATCTCTTGCGGCTCGGCTAAGCTCAGCCGCTTATGCTGTTAGAAAGAAAACGCGCGTTTGGTCTATTTTAGTTACTTTCACAGCATTATGTCATACGGAGTCAGAGCCACATTTAAGTTAAGTCACCGAGAATCTCTTAGGGAACTATTTAAAAATATTAATATTATGACAGTTTCTTGACAATTCATTTATGAAAATATTATGTACTAGCTTCTGTGAGCGGCTTCGCCTGCGTGTATTTGTAAATTATCAGTGTTTCTCTACTATATTATGCATGTATTATACATATAAACCTTTCTCTTGAATCACTCTACCTATTAAAAAAACCGCATCAAAATCCGTTGCGTAGTTTTAAAGGTCTAAGCATACATAGGGACAGACAGACAGCGGGCAGAAACTCTGTTTTATACTATGTAGTGATGTAAGTAAAAATATACATCTGTTTAAAGTTATACTAGAAATAAAGATAAGTTAGATCAACCATCTTATAGATTAGATAAAGTACACACATCTTTCATGGGGTACTGTGTTAAATTCTGTAACAAAATACCTACCTTATGATATATTTAAACTAAAAGATGAAAGAAAACTTAAAACTTTTGTTAAAAGCACACTGTGTAAACAAGCATATCAGCTCAACTGTCCATATTTCCGAATCGGATTAAAACAATGGTAATTTCTATTGTGTCTGGAAATTGACACTTTGAGGGATATTACAAACTAAATGATTATATTCAAGATAAGAATGCTTGGAAACATGCTGGTCCTGCACCATAGGGCAATTTTTAGTGTAAACATAATAACTATTCATAGTTATTGTATTCTTTTTTTAGGGTTCCGTACTGACTGTCCGTCTGTCACTAGGCTGTATCTCATGAACCGGTTTTTGTTTTTGTGAATATGACTCACACACTGTTCCGTTGTTGTTGAATTAGGTATTGTTCATGAGATACAGCCTGGTGACAGACGGACAGACAGACAGACGGACCGTGGAGACTTAGTAATAGGGTCCCGTTTTTACATTTTGGGTACGGAACCCTAAAAACGAAAAGAGAGGCCCATGGTTAAGGCCCTTACTCCGCTTCAGTACCATTAATCGGTTACTTTCTAAAGCATACTTATAACGGCTAGGTTAAAAGGTTTGAAAAAATATTTATTATTAATTCATGAACATTATTTGTGAAACATTTTCGTATGACTAATACTTTTGCTACGAAATGTAATTAAATTATTGTAAAAACTAAACGTTTAATAATACTATAAAACTAAACGTTATTAATAATACGTTCTTTTTTATTTTTTATTATTCATTATAGGCTCGCGCTTGACCACTATCTCACCTGATGGTAAGCGATGATGGGGTCGACGGTGGAGCACGCTTGCTTAGAAGTAACCATTCACTCTTGACTTAAAGACCCCTAGATTGTAGCTATCGGGAAACACAGACTCCGGCAGGGAATTCCACTCCTTAGCAGTACGCATAATAAAAGTACGCGTAATAAAAAACGCTACGAAAAATAATTAACAACAGGCTATTTTATCGCTTCTTTTGCATACCTACTCCTTTAAAAAGACTTGGCTGTTTAAAAATATTATTACACAGAAAACTTGATAGTTAGAATTTCTTCTTAACCTACATAGGATATGTAAATCAAAATAGTTATTTATGCTACAAGTGCGGAAGGTAGGTGATTTCCGATGAGTGGCATTTTTATTCACGAGCGAGCGAAGCGAGTGAGTGGATAAATCGACACGAGTCGGAAATCATCTTACGTACGTGTATCATACAACATTTTACTATGCATTGTGCGAGGAAATAAATAAATAAATAAAATAAAATTAATAAAATGGCGGGCTTATTCAAGCGCGTTCAGCATATCCACAGATTAACTAATAGTTTGTCAGGCATATTTACTGCGCATGTGCAAATAGCTGTCACATCGTAACGCAATAAGGCACGAGCAAAATATACGTTCTGCCAAACATATTTAATTAATATTTAAAATTAATTTATTGATCAAAATCTAAATCTAGAGTAATTAAAAACGCCTAAAATAAAGTATTAGTTTCATTTTACCTTTTATATGAATGATAATCTGTACATAATTAATTTTTAAAACTTTTCTCAAATAATAAAAACTCTATGCGTCGAGCTGACGTTGGAGTTAAAAATTAAAAAGGTACAGGAAAGTAAAATGCACTAGTGAAAAAAAGTGACACTTTCCGCACAGTTTGGCTGCTTGGAAAACCGCTCAGTTTTTATTATTTAAGATAAGTTTTAAAAATTAGTTATGTACAGATTATCATTCATATAAAAGGTAGAATAAAACTAATACTTCATTTTAGGCGTTTTTAATTACTCTAGATTTAGATTTTGATCAATAAATTAATTTGAAATATTAATTAAATATGTTTGGCAGAACGTATATTTTGCTCGTGCCTTATTGCGTTACGATGTGACAGCTATTCGCACATGCGCAGTAGATAAGCCCGAGGAACTATTAGTTAATCTGTGGATATACTGAACGCGCTTGATAAGCCCGCCATTTTATTAATTTCATTGTATTAATTTATTTATTTCCTCGCACAATGCATAGTAAAATGTTGTATGATACACGTACGTAAGATGATTTCCGACTCGTGTCGATTTATCCACTCACTCGCTTCGCTCGCTCGTGAATAAAAATGCCACTCATCGGAAATCACCTACCTTCCGCACTTGTAGCATAAATAACTATTGCAAACAAAACGGTCCCAAAGCAGGAGGTCCAATATTGATATTGTGGCATCGAGCGGGTGCACGGCCAGTGCCGCGTTAACAATGGAGAATACGTATATATACGCCTTAACACTGGATGAAGTCGGGCTGTGGATGTTATTGATAACGAACGATTTTTTTTTAAAGTAGTAAAGAGTTGCTAATCGATATTAAAACATCATGAACACCTTGAAGAAGCTTCTTCTCCTATTCTTTAGGCGACGAGTAGACCCTTGATAGTGTGTAAGACCTTTGGCTAGCTGTTGTGACCTAATGCGTGGACAAATATTCGCGTTTGTATGTTTGTCATTCACAACCAACGACCACAAACATACAACAATGTTTGTTCTCAACGCTAACCATATTTGTTTTAGATATATTCTGCTATTATTAATTGCAACTTTTCTTGGGTAATTTAACGAGTACATGTTAGGTAAAGATCTTCAAATCAATCTGCCTAGCCTTTTCCCAACTATGTTGGGGTCGGCTTCCAGTCTAACCGGATTCAGCTGAGTACCAGTGTTTTACATAGAGCGACTGCCTATCTGACCTCCACAACCCAGTAACTGGGTTACACGGTACCCCTTGGCTAGACTGGTGTCAGATCTTAAGCTTCTGACTACTCATAACAACTGCCAAAGATCTTTAAATGACAGCCGGGACCATGCAACGGCTTAACGTGCTTTCCGAGGCACGGAGGAAACTCGGTATGTTGAAAATGGTCACCCATCCACGGACTGACCTCGTCAAGCGTTGCTTAACCTTGATGATCGACCCGTGCGGCTGTTATTATTTAGCCACGAGCTCTTTCACTTCAAATAAAGTGGAATTAATACTTTGATGGGTACTTGATGTCGGTGGCCCACGATACTTCACTGAATTCTGGAAATTTGGTTCGCCCCAATGAATATTTGAGTGAACCCTTCAAACCGTAACTCTATAGCCTAAGGGATGTTCACTGTACAAGTATACATTATGTACCTAGCTACAGACTATAATCTATCTCTGTACCCAATTTTATACATATCCGTACAGCCGTTCTGGCGTGATTGGGTAACAAATAATACATGACAAAAGATTAAATGTGATGATCAGATACGAATCAACCTGCATCTAAATATTGCCGAATATATGAAATATCACTCGACGCAAACCAAGTTTTTAGGGTTCCGTACACGAAGGGTAAAAACGGGACCCTATTACTAAGACTCCGCGGTCCGTCTGTCTGTCGTCACCAGGCTGTATCTCATGAACTGTGATAGTTAGACTGTTGAAATTTTCACAGATGATGTATTTGTGTTGCCGATATAACAAACAAATACTAAAAACAGAATAAAATAAATATTTAAGTGGGGCTCCCATACAGCAATGTCCCAAACGATAATGGTACGGAACCCTTCGTACGCGAGTCCGACTCGCATTTGGCCGGTTTTTTTAATAAATAACCAATCCCCAAGGAGCTACTCCCTAAAGCAATGCCCTAGGAATTTTCTTGTAAAATTATGACCAATCGCTCGATACAATTGGCTGTTCAGTATGTTCTTTTTGATAACACTTATGTATTTTCCGATAACCTCGATATTTTCTTTAAACGAAATATAAAGGCATACGTACGAAGTGTTTATTACCAGATTACCAGTCAAGCACCTGGAACTTTCTCAAGGGAAACACCAACTGCTTGATTGTGTATAATAAAATAATCGACCGAATACACGCCGTATGTATGGCCGTCTGAAAGGTGAAACGATCAATACTGACAGACATTTCGAAAGTTTCTATTATTAAATTACTTATTACTGAAGTACGGTATCTTCTCGGCCAACTTACCACAGTGTCTCAAGACGAAAGTCTATGATCAGTCACCAGTGTGTGTTGCCAGTGATTACTTACGGGACAGAGACGTGGTCGCTCACAATGGGTATCATCAGAAGGCTTAAAGTCACCCAAAGGGCAATGGAAAGGGCTATGCTCGCAGTTTCCTTGCGTGATCGAATCAGAAATGAAGACATCCGCAAGAGAACCAGGGTTACCTAGCCCGAAGAATGGCCAAACTTAAGTGGCAGTGGGTAGGGCACATTGCTCTCAGAACGGACGGCTGTTGGGGCTGAAAAGTTCTAGAGAGGTGACGAGGAGACACAGCGTTGGAAGGCTTCCCTCTAAGTGCAGCGATGACCTGGTCAAGGCTGCGGGCATCCGGTTGATGCGAAACGCACAGGACCGATCAATGTGGTGGCGCTTGGGGGACGCCTATGTCCAGCAGTGGAAATGATGATGATGATGAATGAAGTAAGAATTTAAAGTATTGGCAAACACTACTCTAGCCTTTAAACCTCTCAAAAATTTTCACTAAAGGCAGTAGTAGGGTTTGAACTCTGAAACGCTCTTATCTTTTCAATTCAGAAACCAGCCCTTAGTTTATACCTAACTAGCGGATGCCTCGCGGTTTCACCCGGGAACGGGTACTCCGTTCCCGTAGGCATAGAGGGATAAAAAGTAGCCTACGTCACCGGGGGATAGTGTAGCTTCCAAACGGTGAAAGATTTTTTTTAATTGGTCCAGTAGTTTTTAAGTTTATTCCTTAGATCCAAAAATACAAATCTGTCCTCTTTATAATATTCGTATAGAGTATAGATAAAATATTTTTGGTCGAGTTTTATCAAAGACCTTATACTTCTTACTACTAGACTGTGCACTATGGCGCAAAAAACGGTCCGAGCGAGAGGGCTCCAGTTGGTAGTGTGTCTCTTTCTAATGAGGTGACCATGACCAAACATAACACGGGACAAATTGATTTTAAAAACAATAGTGTAAGTATCCCGATATATGTATTTATGTTACCAAACTACGCTACTTAACTAACCAAATACAATAAAGAAAAAAAAAAACTGTGTGTATATTTTTTGGAATCTACGTCACTTACCGTATGCTGTCGGGCGTAAAGAATTTCAACATCCCATGTTTTTCCATTGGTGTCGTAAGAGGCGACTAAGGGACAAACCAGAGAATGGGCAGCAGCGTTCTCTGTGCATTTGTAACAACCATACTGGGACCGCCAACCCGCCTGCAAAGCACTCCCCATGAATAGCACAAATAAAACATAGCCCCTAGTGCCCGGCAGCCTGCCTAACCTCGACTACGGTAGCGGTCGAGGTTGCGGTATGGCAAGGGGTGCAAAGAATCCCGGACGAGATTCGGCTACCCCAACAAATACCGACGACAGGACCTGGCAACGTACAACACGCGCACACTCCGGACTCCAGACCGACGATAAGGTCACCGAACTCGAAGAGGAATTGAGCAGTTTACGATGGTGTATTATAGGGTTACCTGAAGTTCAAAGAGAGGGGGAGGACTCGATAATCCTCAAATCCCAAGTCTGCTTAAGTCTTATTCTTCAAGACCCATCGTATAGATAGGAAAAAAATCTCTCTGATCTTACTCTCAAGCTCATCACGGAGAGGCGTTAGATGATCCTGCAGTCTTCAGACGATGCTTTGAAATACCCCAAAGGAACTCAATTATTTCACATATTGTCCAGTTGCGTAGACAGTTGAGAAACTTAACTTCACCAATTTTATTCCACTAGGAATCAATTTGCGAATAATATTAACAGCCGCTGAATTTTACTCGAACAAAACCCGCCAAAAACTCCACAAACCTGGTGGTCCTACATTTAGTATTACCAGGCCCAAACATTTAAAAGTACTACTCTTACTCAGTATTAATGAATTATTTTTTAAATACAATGAATTGATTAATTAAAGGAACTGTAAAAATATTTAAATACGCTTCAAAGTTTCATAGACTTTGAAACGTATTTAAATATATTTTTTATTCGTTCGTTTTGGTATTACATAAAAAATAAAATATAAAATTTTCTACCATTTCTACCAAACCCAATGATTAGTTGAGCTGGCATGATGTCAGACAAGGACACACTACCAGCAGGCACCCTCTCGCTCAGGACCGCTTATAAGGGAATAGCTAACCTAGATGTATGGTAATAGATTTCATTTTAGCTATACAAAAATTTTGGTGCACAGTCTAGTAGTAAGAAGTATAAGGCAAAGACCTTATACTTCTTACTACTAGACTGTGCACTATGGCGCAAAAATCGGTCCGAGCGAGAGGGCTCCCGTTGGTAGTGTGTCACTTTCTAATGAGGTGACCATGACCAAACATAACAAGGGACAAATTGATTGTAAAAACAATAGTGTAAGTATCCCGATATATGTATATATCCTTCCTAACTACGCTACCTAAACCTACCAAATTCAAGGAAAAAAAAGAAACGTGTGTATATTTTTTTGGAATCTACATCACTTACCGTATGGTGTCGGGCATAAAGAATTTCAACAGCCCATGTTTTTCCATTGGTGTCATAAAAGGCGACTAAGGGACAAACCAGAGAATGGGCAGCAGCGTTCTCTGTGCATTTGTAACAACCATACTGGGATCGCCAACCCGCCTGCAAAGCATGAATAGGACAAATAAAACATAGCACTTAGTGCCCGGCAGCCTGCCTACCCTCGACTACGGTAGCGATCTAGGTTAAGGTATGGCAAGGGGTGCAAAGAATACCGGACGAGATCCGGCTACCCCAACAAATACCGACGACAGGACCTGGCAACGTACAACACGCGCACACTCCGGACTCCAGACCGACGATAAGATGACCGAACTCGAAGAGGAATTGAGCAGTTTACGATGGAGTATTATAGGGTTATCTGAAGTTCGAAGAGAGGGGGGGGGACTCGATAACCCTCAAATCCCAAGTCTGGATAAGTCTTGTTCTTCAAGAACCATCGTATAGATAGGAACAAAAAGCTCTCTGATCTTACTCTCAAGCTCATGAAGGAGAGGCGTGAGATGATCCTGCAGTCTTCAGACGATTCTTTGAAATATCCCAAAGGATCTCAATTATTTCACTTAATGTCCAGTTGCGTAGACAGTTGAGAAACTTAACTTCACCAATTTTATTCCACTAGGAATCAATTTGCGAATAATATTAACAGTCGCTGAATTTTACTCGAACAAATCCCGCCAAAAACTCCACAAACCTGGTGGTCCTACATTTAGTATTACCAGGCCCAAACATTTAAAAGTACTACTCTTGCTCAGTATTAATGAATTATTTTTTAAATACAATGAATTGATGAATTAAAGGAACTGTAAAAATATTTAAATACGCTTCAAAGTTTCATAGACTTTGAAACGTATTTAAATATATTTTTTATTAGTTCGTTTTGGTATTACATAAAAAAGAAAATATAAAATTTTCTACCATTTCTACCAAGCCCAATGATTAGTTGAGCTGGCAAGATGTCAGACAAGGACACACTACCAGCGGGCACCCTCTCGCTCAGGACCGCTTTTGGTTAGCTACCGCTTATAAGGGAATAGCTAACCTAGATGTATGGTTATAGATTTCATTTTAGCTATACAAAAATTTTTGGTACACAGTCTAGTAGTAAGAAATACGTATAAGGTCTTTGGTATAAGGTCTTTGAGTTTTATAATACTGCGGTACTTGTGAGTTGCGTCAAGTTGCGTGTGAAAAGTCCATAAGCCAATTCACCTATGCTGAAAATATCTGAAAATATAAAAAATAATGTATAAGTTAGTACCTTCCAATTGTAACTGTGAGCATACGGTTAATCATTAGATTTTCTAGGAAAAAACCTTGATTTAGTTAGTACATTACCTATTTATTTGTATAACATCGGTATTTTTGGCTTCGCATCCTGAAAATTGATAAACATACAACCACAAACATTTGATCAAAACTAATGTGTGAAACGCAAATTTTATCGCCTTATGCAAACCTTTGATGTCATGTATCGCCTTACGATGAGTAATAAGTTCATGTAAACCTCTTTTGACGAGAACACGTTAGAAACTAAAATATTTTCGTACGAAATCCAACACTGTATGTTTACTTTGGACGCCTTATAGCCGCGAAAGAGAAGCCAGAAGATCCCTGAAATGCTAGAAACACAGCAGAACATCGAAAAAGAACTGCTATTTTGCATTTTTAGCAATATCGTAGTATGAAGCGTTAGCTGTGATCGCGCGTGGGTCGATGCTACAACGCCCTTTTGCGCAGCCTACCTCGAAAAAAACAATTTGCATAAAATTTGCCACGATTTTAAAACACTTCTCGGTCTTCTCTTCTTTCCCATCTAAACTTATTCTTGTTACAGATATTCCATTGGAGGACAAAACCTACCACACTTAGCACAATGGGCTATCGACAACCTCGGCATAGACCCATCACGAGAGCCGAAGATACCCGAGCTGCCCACGAGCTTTCCCGAGAGCAGGCTTCCAGAGCCGATCCGGATAGAACTAGAAAAGATCACGCTAGTCAGCATCGATGGTATGGACAGACTGATCAGGGCACACGGGCAGACGCTGAAGGACATGTCCCAGCTGAGAAGCAACAGCTTCCCGAGGATCCCTGATGCTGTGATATGGCCGGAAACGCATGAACAGGTAAGGAATCACCTATAAAAATTTAAGTAATAGATTTAAATTTGAAATTTGGAATCAAATTGAACTTACGCAATAACCTACTTACGCAGAATCGCAGATAGATTTGTTTATTCTTCACGCTATGTTAGTTGGAAGGAACATACAACCGAGTTTGCAACAATCCTCATACAAAGTAACGTAGCGTAACGATCTACGATATTTTCTTGAGACAAGCAATAGGTACTATGCTCTTGGCTGTCGACGTTTTATTTTGGTGGGCAATCATCCAATGACATCTCCCGCTCTGTGTGAAGCTGGAGGGCGTATCAGACTTTTACTGACTAAATCCCACCCATGTTCCTTCAGTTGCTTGTGCCAGGGCTGCGGTAACTCTCTTTCTATCCGTGACCCAGACAGGCATCGCCCCTAGCGGACCCCGTCAGTTTTGCTGACATCTCTTTGAGGAGGGCGTAGAATACGGTTATCGGACCGCTCGCGCCTACAGTGGCTGAGAAACGGCCTGCGACTCCCAACGCCCAGGGCGTCTCCTGCGGTGGCTAGTGGCGTGAGGGCGATAGTGCGGTTATGTGGGTCTCCGTTCCTCCGTTCCGCGTCTCCCTCACGGGTTATGCCTCGTCCTTCACGAGCATTATTGCTTCGCAGAAGAAGGTGATAGTTTCTCATGCCCTCTCGCGAGAGGGCATGAGAAACTATCACCTGCCATGGCCTGGAACCAGGGCCGGACACGAGAGGTCACCACCACCAATCGCCTCTATGAGGACACTGCGGTGCTCCACCCAAGCGAGGCAGACCTCCATTGTATATGCTCCACCGTGTCCTCCTTGTCTGTCGCCCAGTCTTCTGGTCTGCCTTCCAATCAAGAAAATCTAACCTATCCGACGCAGAGTGCTTTAAATAAAGGTTTGGTTCTAACCTATACCTGGCCAAGGTATTGACCTTGGCCTTGTTCTGACCAATTCCATCATCAGCAAATCATATTTCGTAAAGGTAATAAGTGTCATTGAAATTTTTGCATATATATTGAATCATCTCAATCAAAGTCAAGAGCAAGATATTCGTAATAAATATCGATAGGGGGAATTAGTTTCACATCGCGACCTTAAAAGGTCAAAACAATATGAGTATCAAACTATATTTTTATGGTTCTGTTTATCTATGACGTGAAACTTTAATTGCGAATGCTTAATTAAGGTCACCATCGCCGTAACGACATGTGTTTAAAAGTAGGCCATCGCATTTCCCACCCACGCTTTATTTGAAAGTACCTGTGTATAACTAATGTGCAAATTTAGCAAATACTGCTACTATTTTAGCCCAATCCTTTAAAATAATACCATAATCCTGTTTCCAATTCAATCAATCATGGACGCGAGTGGTGCGTTATCAGTTTTTACGGGGCATCTCTGAGTGTCGCATTTTATGACTACTTTTATTACCATTTTCTTTTTCTTTTTTACTTTGAGAAATGCCCATGCATAATGCGCTACCATGGGGAGATAGCGCAGTTATACTATGGGACTCCAACCCACTAAAACTCCACGGTGTCCGCTTATGCCGCTTATGACGGGCACACGGGTACGCGTTAGCACTCATCCGTGAACCCGCCGATACTCGGGGAGATAGCGCAGTTATATGGGACTACAAGTCTCCAACCCACTAAAACTCCACGGTGTCCGCCTATGCCGTTTATGTCGGGCACACGGGTACGCGTTAGCACTCATCCGTGAACCTGCCGCTACTCGGGGAGATAGCGCAGTTATATGGGACTACAAGTCTCCAACCCACTAAAACTCCACGGTGTCCGCCTATGCCGCTTATGACGGGCACACGGGTACGCGTTAGCACTCATCCGTGAACCCGCCGCTACTCGGGGAGATAGCGCAGTTATATGGGACTACAAGTCTCCAACCCACTAAAACTCCACGGTGTCCGCCTGTGCCGCTTATGACGGGCACACGGGTACGCGTTAGCACTCATCCGTGAACCCGCCGCTACTCGGGGAGATAGCGCTGTTATATGGGACTACAAGTCTCCAACCCACTAAAACTCCACGGTGTCCGCCTGTGCCGCTTATGACGGGAACACGGGCACGCGTTAGCACTCATCCGTGAACCCGCCGCTACTTTTATTACCTTGGGTTCTACCCACAGAAATCTTAATAATAAGGCAATAGAAATGCTATAGTACTAAATTTTATATCGGGACGAGTGTCGCCGGGGTCACAGCTACTACTACATAAACAAAAAATAGATACACAATTACACCTACAAATGCACTTTGCATTACTGCTACAAAATTAAACTTTATGCGATGACATTACGCAATATTTTTTATAAACGCATAATGTCAGGGGGCGCGACTCCTGCAGCCAATAAGAAACGTGTGCGAAAAGCAAAAAATGATATTGCGTGCTCACTCTCGGCCCTAGGCTCTCGGCCAACTCATGCGGCTTGTACCTAGAATTTACGCAAACGGCGATTGTTGTTTATTGCGTATGACTATAATTTCATTGCTGCTTTTAGCAGTAGTAATAGTAGACATGAATAAGCTTAAGCTTTAATGGTTATTGATTTGACAAAAAAATCGTTTTTTGTGATAAATCGTAGTAGTGATAGTGAAAATATTTGATTTGTCTATATTTGCTAAAAAACTAAAATATTTCAAAAATTAAGTACTTACATATGAAATGTTATTCCTTTATTTGTTAAGTTACAAGTTTTGGACGAGTTTCCGCAGTTGGATATGCTGCAAAACACCATGTTTACCTCTCTCCGCGCGTCGCGCCGCGTCTCAAATAACACTAGAAACCGCAACAAACGCTCCGCGTGCACTTGTGTCCTCCAACACATAAGCGCGGCGACAAGGTCACGCGTCTATGCGACTTCTATTGCCTTATTATTAAGATTTCTGTGGTTCTACCTGTAAAAGTAATTGTATGTGTAAAGGAATACATTAATTAATTCCGAGATCCAGCCAAGTGATATTAGGACTTCCTCAGTATTAGCTTGAAGTCGGGATCTGAGCCCGGTTAATATAACGTTTTCTTCTTCCATTCCCTCCTGTAAAGCGTCACGCTATCAGTAGGTTACCACTGACTCTCTTTTCTTTCATTTCACACAATCCATTTATATTTTCTTTGGGCTTCCTCTCCCTCCTTGTCAGGTGGGTAAAGTCACATAATAAATAAAAATGCCATTGAAACTCTATCACTTCAGATACTTTTTTTTTATAGTAAAGTAACTGATGTAAATTGGATTACTTCAAATTCATTTCCGAGGTCGCTTCATCCTTCGCGACTCTACGCGAGATGCTAAGTGGCGCATTTAGAGACACCTAGTGTCAAAGATGATTAGTATGATATTGTAAATCGTTAAGTATGTTTGTACATGTTTCGGCTTAGGTACACACAAAGTAGCGGTCCGTGTTACGACATAATGATGGTGTAATCTGATGCCAATGTCATTGTTGTATTTGATCTTGTCAAGGCGTAAAGGTTTTATAGAGGATTACATTCGCAGTGCGGCAAAATGTGTGTACAATTCAGAATAGTGCTTGGTAGATAGAAGAAACAACATCTTCATTATCATTATGTTTTTGGCCTAAGAGCGGCTCAATACCTTGGATGCATATAATGCAACCTAAGTTAAACCAATACTTTCAATATCCTCTGAATTCCCCATCGTCTGCATAATTTGATTCCGCCTAGCCCTTTCTATCATCGGACTAGGTACAAGACGTACGGCCATACGCCATCGGTACATGGTGGACATATCTCCCATACGCACAAAGCGTGTTGCTAATATTTTCATTGTGCGCACAGCTAAGGAGTGGCATTCTGTTCCGGAGTCTTTGTTCCCTGATAGCTGCAACCTTGGGGTCTTTAAGTCAAGAGTGAATACGTTTCTTCTGGGCAAGCGTGCTTCACCGTAGACAACATCGCTTATCATCAGGCGAGATAGTGGTCAAGCGCGAGCTTATAGATTATAAAAAAAACATCCTCATCGTCATTAACAGGTTTGTTCCACCCACTTCTGAGTTAAGCCCTCCTCTCTTTTGTACCATATCTTCCTGGCCTATGCGAGTTTCCTGCAGTTCGAAACGGTGGTCCTTTGTACGTTATCCTGTTATCCACCCATCTGGCTGTTGGTCTGTAAACACTGTTACAGTCTCTCGAAAACCATTCAGTTACGGCTCTTTTGCACTTACTATTCAGAAACCTGCAATTATCATTGACCATAAATATGTGATCTTTTCAGGTAGAAGAAATAGTAGCTTGCGCGTCGCGTCATAACTTCGTGATCATTCCGTTCGGCGGAGGCACTTCCGTGTCGGGCGCCGTCACCTGTCCCGCTCTGGAGACCAGACCGATCCTCGTGTTGGACACCAGCGACTTGAACTCCATCCTGTGGCTGGATAAGGATCAACTGCTGGCTAGAGTACAGGTAAGGTTCCAGTTTTTATTATGACTTTTTTGTGAAGTAAATGGTAAGGTTTACCAGAGAACATAATAAAAGATGAACTTGCATTGTCTATACCTACCTACCTAATTGAAAAGAGAGACCAAACAATTTATTGGCTTGGTTAGTCAACCTTCGTTACCAAGTCACTGCTTATCTTTACAACATGGCGTTTAATGTACCAAAACTTCATGAAAACCTTTTCTATAATATCGCGTATATAATTGCGCATTCAGCGAATGCATACCAAACCATAAAAGGTTATATGGTGATCTGATTGGGTAATGAACTTCGTTACGGCAACACTTTGTTTTTTATTGATAGGCTCGCGGTTGACCATGGTTTCCTTTAATATAATTATATCACTAACGAAAGCGTAATAGCCACTAATAACATAAACCTGTGTCCCTATTCCAGGCTGGCATTGTGGGTCAGGACCTGGAGCGAGAGATGCGCGCGCGCGGCTTCACAGTGGGCCACGAGCCTGATTCGTACGAGTTCTCGACGCTAGGAGGATGGGTGGCCACCAGAGCCAGCGGCATGAAGAAGAACACCTACGGGAATATTGAGGACCTTATTGTTAACACTAAGGTAAAATGGAACTATATTCTAATCTAATTTTCTTTTCAAATTACACAAGTTGTGTTATAGATTTCAAGTCTCTTTGGATTCTTTGGTAGTTTTAGAACTCCCCGAACTTTATGCATACTCGAGTTTTTTTGCATGATAGGTACTGCTGGTTGATTCCTGCCTACCAAATAATTCAGAGGCCGAAAAGTTGACAGTGTTGCAACAAGGTGGACCGATGACCTAGTGAAGGTTGCAGAGATCCGCTAGACACACGTCAGCTAGGCAAAACTTGTTATAGCAATATTTGGAGGAGGCCTAAGTCTTACTATGGACTTTAATTTTATAGTAACTGGTCTTCTCATCTCTACAAAAGTTTTAAAATTATTATTATTTGCAGGTGGTGACAGGACGAGGAGTTATCGAGAAGAGTTGTCGTGTGCCGCGCATCTCGTGCGGGCCCGAGTGGGAACATGTCATCATGGGCTCAGAGGGCTGTTTCGGAGTTGTTACTGAGGTGAGTAGAACAGTGCTAAGGCAGTATTCACCACAAAAGTATTGTCAACCGTAGACTAAGAGCGAGCAATACACAGTTCAATGTATTCATACTGTATATTCACAATTTCGCGAATTTCTCAAAAAACAATTGATTATTTATTTCTTCAGACATGACAATCGACTATAGATTTGGTGTGAACGCGACCTAAGATTAAATCTAAGGACTCCCACACATAACTGCGAATTCACAACGCATCGCAAATATCTGCGAGCCCGCACGTATTAAATATAAAGATATCGTGTCGTATCGCATCGCAGCGCAGTTATGTGTGGGAGCCCTAAGTCCTAACTAAAATCCATCCTCATGAGTTTATCGAGTAGCCCTTAAACTTGTTATTGTAATTTTTGCCACATTTGTCAAATGCATGTGTTTTCTTCTATCGATCATCACAAGTTTAATGTTGTGTCAATTTTATGTTTTTTTTTAAATTTTATTTATAATGTTATTAACTTAATCAGTTTTATTAATTTAATCAACTGTATAATTCTTACCAATTCTTAACAATTTTTTTTTTCATTTAATATTTTTGTTTTAATATCTTTATTAATTGAATATTTTTTACCAATTTTTTTTTTTTTTTGTAACCAATTTTATCAATTTTTACCCGTTTTTACCAATTTTATTAATGTTATTGATGTTATGTACCTACTCATTTACTTGTATTAATAATTAGCGCTTATAAGATATCGCTTATAAGTTAGCTTATTAGATTCTTTAAAATTGTGAATGTGGTGTTTGCCTCTAAGTAATTGTTGCACTTTAAGATTACTTTAAGCATGTATTTTTTGTTATAATTAGGTGTAAACAATTGTTGGTAAACCTAATAAAATAAATAAATAAAGATTAGTATAGGTTTGTTTAAACGCCTGAGTCAACAAATTAGCAATTTTACCTCGACGCATAATTGCTAAGCAAAATCTAAAAGGCGCTTCATTTATTTTTCAAATATACCAATAACTCCCCATCTGTTTCTTATTTTAAAACTTAGCTTTATTCTAGGTAACAATAAAGATCCGGCCGCTGCCCCTGGTGGTTCGCTACGGCTCGCTGGTGTTCCCGGACTGGGAGAGCGGCTTCTACTTCGAGCGGGAGGTGGCTCGCCAGCGCCTGCAGCCCTCCAGCATACGGCTCATGGATAATGAACAGGTAACAACAAAGGAGAGAAATAAATGTCGTGAGGCGAGTGACAAGAACACACGGCATTGGCGTCACACGACTCGTACGCCACTCTCCGATTTTGTTAAAAGTTTGTGAGGATATAGTGTTTAAATTGTTCTATTTAGTATCTTTAATGAAAAAAATAGTACCTGTCGGGTTTTGCTAAAAATAGAAAACAAAAAGTGAAAAATAAAGATTTGCCCAAGATAAACTATATTTACTTCTGTTCTTGTCAGTGTAGTTTTCTAGGATTCCTGCAGAGCGGGGCCAATAAATATAGATGAAAACTTTGGGAGTCATATTTAAAAGCTGTTGCGCTACAGATTGCTAGTGCGTTTTCACTAGGAACCAGAGTTTTTGACCTCAAATTCTCAATGTTACTAGCAACGCCTTTATCTATACCAATATTACAAAGAGGAAATATTTTTTTGTTTATACCGAATAGACGCCGAAACTACAGGACCAATTTAAAAAAATGTTTCACCATTAGAAAGCTACATTATTCCTGAGTGACATAGACATATTTTTAAATCCCAAAAACGGGTCACGGGAGCGAAGCCGCGGGGAATAGCTAGTGAGGTATACATACATACATAAACTCACGACTTTTTCCCATGGGGGTAGGCAGAAACTATAGAACGCCACCTGCTGCGATCCTTACATACTATTGTTACATCTAATGTTTCACTCACATTCATACATCTAGTCATACACACACGCATACTTATTAGGTATACTTGATCTAAATGAAGTAAAATAAAACTCACCCAAAAAGTAATCAACATTTCTATTTTCCACAGTTCCGCTTCGGCCAAGCCCTCAAAACCGAGAACACCTGGGGGGGCGTACTCCTCGACGGACTCAAACGCCTTTATATCACCAAGATCAAAGGCTTCGACCCAGCCAAGCTGTGCGTGGTCACACTGCTCATGGAGGGGTCGGCTGAGGAGGTGGCTGGCAGGGAGGCCAAGCTGAACAATATCGCATCGCAGTTTGGAGGCATCCCTGCTGGCGCTACCAATGGAGAGAACGGATACACGCTGACGTTTGTCATTGCTTATCTTAGGGTAAGTAACTCCTTTGGCAAAGTCTTCTTCTTCAGCTGTGCGTGGTCATTCTGCTCATGGAGGGGTCGACTGAAGAGTTAGCTGTTAGGGAAGCTTAGTTGATCAAAATCGCTGCGCAGTTTGGAGGCATCCCTGCAGGCGCTACCAATGGCGAGAACGGATACAGGAAGCTGTACCTCCAGAATGCACCAAACCCAAGGTCAGCGGTTTTACCCCGCCAAGCTAAGCAGTGTGAGTAGTCACTCTCCTCATGGAGGGGTTGGCTGAAGAGATGGCTGACAGGGAGGCCACAACAACTGAACAACCATCGCTTTGCAGTTCGGAGGCATCCTTGCAGGCACTACTTTTGTCATTGCTTATCTTAGGGTGAGTAACCTTTTTAGTACCAAGATACCTGGAGTCTTCTTCTTCGTCGTGATACTCTTGACATAGCATCGTGATCATGTCGTAGTGACTTCTGTACGAGCAGATAAGATTTGCCTCTCATTATAGTTTATTCGTGAAAGGCATTGCTCAAGGTGGATAGCGTGTATTAGTACTAAGTGGTACATAGCAAACCTAAATAACATCACGCTTGTATTCCCAAGGGAGAGAGGTACACCTGCCTATTGAAGCGTTATAAAAAAAAGGAAAACTCTTCTAACGCAACACGTATACACCAAAAATATAAAAAAATAAAGCACACTATTAAAAAACGAGCAAACCGCAAATCAATATCGTAGGTACTAATTTAATTATTCTATATATTTAGTATAATTAGGGTCGTTTTTTCAATAGTCTAATAACTTTTAAATGAGGAATAAAAATGGCCGTTTGACATATTTTCTATAGGTACAAAAGGGGTAAGTAATATCAATTACAAAATCTCTAATATTTACAAGATATAACAACTGAATCTATAATTTTATTTGTTATAATGATCAGTTAATTAAACAATTGATATAATTTTAAAGTAACTATTTTTTTTAAGCCTAACATACATTGAATTTAAAATCGTTTGATATACCACTCAAAAGACATAAAACCTATACTAATATGATAAAACGCCATTTCCCTGTAAAAACATGCAAACAAGCATACACCATGCATGCAGCAGGCATGCAAACAAGCATATACCATACATGCAGCATGCAAGCAAGCATGCAGCAGGCATGGTTTCTGTCACGGCTCCGACGCTGCCAAGCGAGCAGTGGCGGACTAAGCCCGTCAGAGGCCCAGGGCGGCAAAACTGAATGAGGCCCCCCAGCTTTATAAAAAAAGGTATTTTGCTTTTTTTTTCAGTTCACATTTGTATGTATAAATAAGTGTATATATAAATAATTGAGCAAAAGGCTATCTATTGCAAACCTAAACTTTTGAGCTACTTTATCAATCTGTGGGTTCGAATTGAAGTGAATGGCTTCATTTATCTTTTTCGTTGAAAATACGTGATTTATGAGTGTAAATAGACAAATCAAAATTAAACAAGGAAGTTATGACTTTGACTAATCTTACTTCAGGCATAATCTGCCGTTCAACGCTTTTAATGATTGTTAATTTCATAATTGTTACCTATGCTGCCATCTATTAAATTTTCTTCAAGACTAATTATAATTGTTCGAGTTGAGACCTCATGATCAAGGGAACGCGGAGACATTTGGTGCCCCCCTCAAGACCGGAGACCCGGGGCGGGCCGCCCCTTCCGCCCCCCTGTTAGTCTGCCTCTTCCGCCCCCCTGTTAGTCCGCCACTGCAAGCGAGATTATCGTCGCAGATGACATAGAGAAAATAAAACTACGTTATAGCAGATGGCGGTCCGCGGGCTTCGGCGCGCCCGTCTGCTCGTACCTCACGTACTCTCTCTGCCTGACGACAAGGAATGTGTTCCTGCCGTACCCATAAACATAAGAATTGACATATACATTGTCGTATTGCTGCTTGACATTTTAAAACATATTGACGCTTTTAAACAGTAGGTTCATAACGAACATTTTTATCAACAAGTTGTTTTATTTTTATCAATAAAACTGTCAGAGAAAAAAATAAAAAAATGTCTTCTTTTTCTTGGCAAACGGCATACGACAATTTGAATAATTGTAACCGGCCTGTTGTGACAAATAAAAAAGAGGCTGAAGCAAAGCCTCTTTGTACGTTACACTACGCATACCCACATTTCGCTAGTCTTCTATATGTATAAAAATGAAACCTGTTTTCCTTGGTCACGGCATCACGCATGAATGGCTGGACCGATTTCACTAATTCTTTTTTTGTTGTATTTGTTATTATTAGGAGAAGGTTCTTACGGAAAAAAATATTAAGAAAATCTCTCAGAAATATTGAAAAATATACATTTAATTTTGCATATTTAAAAAAACGCGCGTAACGAATGTCAATGTCATTCACAGCCATAGACTATATTGAAAGAGCATTGTTTGTTCGGAAACGTGGTTACTTAATTAAATTCGAGCATCATTTGTTCGGAAACGTGGTTACTTAATTAAATTCTAATTAATCTACTATATAAAAATAAGTCGGGTTTTCCTCCCTGACGCTATAACTCCAGAACGCACGAACCGATTTCCACGGTTTTGAATTCGTTGGAAAGGTCTCGGGCTCCGTGAGGTTTATAGGTAGGGTAGGGTAGTGTAGGGTAGAGTAAGGTAGTGTAGGGTAGTGTAGGGTCGGGTAAGTTAGGGTAGGGTAGGGTAGGGTAGTGTAGGGAAGGGTAGTGTAGGGTAGTGTAGGGTCGGGTAGGGTAGGGTAGGGTAGTGTAGGGTAGGGTAGTGTAGGGTAGGGTAGGGTAGGTAGGGTAGATAAATGTTTGGTCTTTTTATGGCAAAACAAAGTTTGCCGGGTCAGCTAGATAAGTTCCATGTGTGGGCGAGCCTTATTGCCATCGACTAGTGAAATTCCAGATGGAAAAACCCAACAACACTTTGGCCAAACCGGAAATCTAATCGCAACTATTTCTATATACGACTATTGGACGTAATTATGACACATAGAGGTTGATAATCAAGGAAGGTAGGCAGTGACTCAGAGGGTGTTGTATCAGTGGTGAGGCTATAGGTACCTAGTAAGTACCTAGTGTATGAAACCGAACATTTTCTAATACTTGATTTCATGGTATTTGTAAACCACTTTCTTAATGACAACCTAGCATTTTATCCCTTCATTACCTTTAAGGTTTCATTTATAATTATACCTTATGGCCTTATGGTTAAATTTATCACTCTTTCATTTAACCGTTTGCCACCAAAATTGGTTTACCTGTTTATATTTAGCCGTGAGCCATAACATGCAAACATAGTACAGAAATAAATCTAAATAAGGTAAGATGCTATATTATACCTAGGTATACGTACGGGAAAAACCGGAATCTGGATTTCCTCAAGCTTTAAAATATTTAACAATATTATTACGAAAATAATAGGGATATTCCATTTAGTTCACATTTTGATGTATGTATTTGCTCAACATAATAATTATATTCAAATATTAAGTACCTACCTAGTTACGCCATGGTTTTTACCGACATAAAAGTATACCGACTTCAAAAAAAAATGGGGAATCAATTCGACACCGTATTGTTGGAAATGCACAATATTCACATTATGTTACTCTTTATGGACTTCTTATCACATGTGCCAAATTTCATAAGTGTATGTATGTTTGTCCACGCACTACTCCGAAACTACTTATCGGATCGTGATCATTCTTTTTTAATGGATTAAGTATCTCTAAACTAGTAACAGTGGTGGCCATACAATTAAGAATGTTTGATGTTGTAGTAACTTTTGGTAAAACAAGTTGTTGTAACTTTTGAAACAACTTAATGATAATAAATTTAAACAACATAGATAGACAGGTATTATAATCGGCTTTTATACCACATACAAGATATTTGAACTTCAATTAGTAATTTAACTATGGTGCATTTTGAACTAGACCTATTCGAAACTTCCTAGCTGTGGACAGATAATTAGGAACAAGTAAAAAAATGCTTCATTTAAAACGGTATTAAAATTTTATTATAGGCTCCACTACTGCTTACAAAACTGCATATTAATATTTTGTGGGATGACATTTGCTTACAATAACTGCACTGCAGCGACGGGGCATAGAATCAATTAAGTTTTTACACGTTTCAACAGAAATAGTGTTTCAAGATTCGACAAAGGCATCATACAGATCGTTCCAATTGCTCGCCCTTTTAGCAGACACACTCGTTTTTAGTACTCTCCAAAGATTTTCGATCGGATTTAGATCTGGGTTGTTTGCAGGCTAATCTAACACAGAGACTTGTTGAATTTTTCACTGAATGAGCTGTGTGTTTAGGATCGTTACCATGTTGAAATGTCCAGACTACAGGCAAAAACTCCTCAGCGTAAGGAAGCATAGTCTCCAGCAATATTTGCCTGTATTGAAACTGGTTTAATTTGCCATCGATCTTTTTAACCGGTTGGGCCGGTTAAAAAGATCGATGACCATAACCTGAAAAACATCCCCAAACTTTTATGTTTCCGCCTCCATGCTTGACTACTGTTTTCGTGAACTTAGGATTCAATGCCTGCTTAGCCGGCCGACGCACATACTGCTTACCGCTTCGTTTCATCAGAAAATAAAACATTTTTCCATTGATTTGTTGTCCAGGCGCCATATTTTCTAGCGAAATTTAATTTTGCTTTGCGGTGCACCCTCTTGAGAAGTGGTACTCTCCGAGCGATTCTTCCAATAAGCTTTGCATTCGTTAAGCGACTTCGTACCGTACGCGCAGATACTCCCACATGTCCAAAAACGTCCCTTCTTATAATTTCAGAACCCTATAATGGATCAGCTTTCGCCGAGCCACAGATCATATAATACTAGCTGAGCGAACAATTAAAGAATCTTCACGCGGCGTCGTTTTCCTAGTTTTAGGTTTTCGGTGAACATTATTGGTAGTGTTAAATTTCTTTACGTGTTATACAGCGTTATAAACCTTAGTTTTGGTGCACTTCAATTGATTAGCAATCTTTTTATACGACCAATCACGTTCATACAGTGCCATAATCGTTTTTCGGGTCGATGGATCACAACTTTATTTTTTACCCATGATTTTGAAATAAATATGCACTTTTGACTGAAAAAACGTAAGAGAAAGCAAACACAGAATAGACGGGAAATACAATGATATCCGTTTTCGAAAATCAAAATTGCGAACATATTTATTTGCGTTCTTAATTATTTGTCTGTCGGCCGGTACTTCTGAAAAACAATGTCAATTTACGATAAATAGGTTTTTATAGAGTGCAATTGTTTTGCTTAATGAGTACAAATAATTAAAACCTATTAATAAAGCTATTATTTTATGTGGTTCTAAGTTTCTATCATTAAGTTGATACAAAAGTAAAAGTAACTTTTTATCCAAAAGTGACTTCTGTATCAGTCGTTCCTAATTATATGACCACAACTATATATTATAGTGTCATTTCCACAAAATCGGTTTAGAAGTTTTCAAGATATATGGAACATACAACCGAACTCCATATCGTCAAACAGCACGAATGTGTTATAAATAAAGTTATTATTATTGATTTATTTATTTAATATAGAACTCGTTAATTTTTTAGTTATAGCGTACTAAAGCTAAAAAGAGAGAAATAAAACATTTTCCCAAAAGTAAACCGACTTCTAAAGCAAAACAAAAAAGTGCAAATATAGGTAACTTTCGTTTCGGAAGTCGTTGTTGAAAAACGATAAAATCAAGAGGTAGGTACCAAAGACACCGACTGCCAAAACGAAAGTTATTTTTGCTCTTTTTAGTGTTTAGCTTTAGATCGGTTTAATTTGCGTGAAAAAGTTTTTTGTATTTCATGTTTAAATGAAGACGTTTATTTTCCTGTTCAATGAGGTAAGTCTCCCTTAAAACAATGCAGTTATCTATTTCAACGAATGAGGTGTATTTTCCTGTTTAGTTAGGTAAGCCTTCATAAGGAATGCAATAACTTAATTATTAAACACATATTCCAACAAAATTATGATTCGTGCGTACTTATTGGCGCACTAAGTCACGTAGGCATAATGGCAGTTTGCCTTTGTTATTTCTCATACAATGAGCAAAAACCACTGTCCACGTATGTATGACTAAGCCCTTTAATGTTGAGTAGTTTTAGGGAATATCATAGCACAAAGGAGAATGGTAGGTATGTATGCTATTATGTTATCTGTGGTATAGGTATGACGAAGTTCTAAATCACACGAGCACACGGGCGTTTTCCCCTTTTTTTTTTTTATAAACGTTGCCCACAATAGGAGTTTCTCCTGTATCGTGGGTAACATACACTAAACACTCTCAGATACACAAACAACCAGACCGGCAGGCTTATTACGTATCTTTTGCTAGAGCAAAACGATAGCGATCAAACGCTTTATGTCATAAAAGTCGGAATTACTTGCAGTGTAGGTATGGTAGGTCCTACACAATCGTTTGCTGTATGTCAAATGCACTTATTTAAAAAATAACCGCTATCAACTCTAAAACTTCTGTATGGAAGAGCAATTATTGCGCAAAAATCGCTATCGTTTTGCTCTTGCAAAAGATACGTAATAAGCCTGCGGAACAACTACGACCACGACGTTACATGGATCGGTGCATGTGTGTCTCGCATCAGTCGCATCCATTGGATTCCAGTGGCCTATACCAGGTCATTGATCGTCCTAGTGGGCAGCCTTCCAATACATGGTTGGCTCCTAGGTAGTGGCAGAGGTAGGGACTCCCTTTTCCGCACTTAAGCTCCCATTTGGTCCGTTTTGCTTGGGGTTACTGGTTAACAGCCAGCCTAGCTCCGTCCAGAAGCTTCACAGGCTTATTATGATAAGGCCGCCCATTGTGTCACCCAGTGTAATGTTTTCTTCGTCTATACTTTCTGTAACTTATATGGTGTACATAGTAAAGAGTATTCTATTCTATTCTGTGGGACTTATGATGACATCATTTACATGCATTTGTACTACCTACCGCGTAAAAGAGTACTCATCTCTACAGACTTACGTTTTCTAACGTATATCCTCTTTACTCACAAAAGTTATGCGAACGTAAAATGCCTCAAACCTATTTCGTGTACCCACCCAAATTCCTCGTAAAATTCTGGGTCAATATCTCAAACTTGGCAAATTAGACACAGTTCTCCAAAATTAGCGAGCGCTGCTCCACCCCTCGCTCAACAGAGTTTAACGAAGCTTCTGTACAGTATTTGCAGAATGTCTGCACATTCTGCAAATACAGGGTGTAATGTGATGATTTTTTTTGAGAGTGCTCATAAAAGAAGAATATAATGAGAGATAGAGGGGTATGGCTGGGAGAGCAGTGGTAGCGGCCGCGCCTTACAAGTTGTGGGTCGTGAGTTCGAACCCAGGCAGGCGCTTTACTTTGAGAAAATTATTTCATCACCACTGCTCTCAAAACGGTGAAGGAAAACATCGTGAGGAAACCGGCTTGTCCTAGAACCAATAATTCTAAGATATGTGACATCCTCCAACCCGCACTAGGCCCGCGTGGTGGATTACGGCCCATTCCCTCTCACAGAGAGGAGGCCTGTGTCCCAGCAGTGGGCACATTAAAAGGCTGATGATGATGATGATGAGGGGTGTTTCTAGGAGAAGTACTTATTTTAATGTCCAAAAAATGCATTTTCCATTTTGATCTGTCAATTAACTAGATTCTATCCATTAACCTAACTTGTTTATTTCAGGACGTAGCCATAGAATACGATGTGGTAGCGGAATCGTTCGAGACCTCTGTGCCCTGGGACCGCACCCTGGCTCTCTGCGCCAATGTCAAGCAACGCATTCGCGACGAGTGCGCCAAACGCGGAATCAACAAGTACCTCATATCGCATCGGTTGACGCAAACGTGAGTTTATCTAACAATTAGTTTAGCTATCTGCCATGCATAGATCTTTGAGAGTCGTTACGGGCGTCCCAAGCCAGGAAGTTTAACATCCAGATTGTCAAATGGTACCGTGTGGCTCCTCACCTCACCTTTGTTGCTCAGTTGGTAAATTAGGTTTTCGTCAGATAGGCAATCACTCCAAAATCGCTGGTATTTGGCGGCATTCAATTATACAGTATGCGCCCCAAATTAAGTTATCTGTTCTGTGCTCCTACCTATAAAATAAGTACCTACAATCCATAAGAGTTATTTATACCTAATAATAGGTCAATCAGTTAGGAACGTAATTATACATAAAAGATTATGAAAATAACTTATGGATGCATTACTGCATAAGACAAAATGGTTGTTTTTATCCTTTATAGCCTATACTTACCTAATGGTTCTGGCATTTAGAAATTACCAGCAGAAACATGAAACCACATTGTGTTTTAATGAATGATTTTTGCGGTATTTTTATTCATTAGAAGGAATAATTGTGTCATACACCTAATGTTTTTCAGGTATGACGCAGGCTGCTGTATTTATTTCTACTTCGGTCACAATATTGGGAAATGCCCGGACCCCGTATCTGTTTACGAAGAAATCGAAGAGGCTGCACGAGACGAGATCATTGCCTGTGGTGGTAAGCCTAATTTTTCATGACTATCAAGTTGGCATCACTGTTTTGTCAAAAATTAAGTCAATTGAGTGATTTCAAATTCCATCGTTTCGGTAAACGCTGCAGTTATACTGTGTGCAATGTGCATTGGATTACTTTTTTTTATTATAAAGACATGTATTTAAAAAAAAACATTTTTTTAATAGTTTACTAAGCACTACGACTACTGCGATTACTTGACGACGAATAATTGAAGATGCTCATTTTTGTTTCGGTTCGCTCCACAGGATCAATATCGCATCACCACGGAGTTGGAAAGCTTCGTAAGAAATGGTACGCGGACACAGTCAGTGAGCCTGGGAAGCAGTTGTTACTCGCCGCGAAAAAGGCACTAGATCCCGACAATATTTTCGCATTGGGAAATATAGCATTTGAAGAACATAGCAACAACAGCACGGAAGTGAGGAGTAAATTATAAATATTAGTTTAATTGTGTGTTAGGTTTAAATCCATTAAAAACTTGATAAAATTCTAAAATAGATATTTATCAAATCGCGTTGAATTTCGACACAAAGATTCAGTGATCATTGATTGGTGAACCTCGCTTTCATTTAATCGAAGATTTTATAATTTGACGAACTAGATATAAGTTTAGTCTAAGATTGAAAGATGTCACAAACATTCATAATTGTTTATTGTTAACCTTTCAAAGCAAATTGCGCAGTCTGCTTTTTATACTTTTTTATGAGTATAGATTAAATTTGTAGTTATATTGGAGGTTTGGGATGGGACCTTTTACAAGATACTTAAATCGACGAGTGTCTTCACGCTGACGTTTAAATTTTTTAACTTAAAAAAATGGTGAATGCTGTTAAATTACCTTGAGATATCTAATCAATTTAAGATTTTGAACCATCTGTATTATTTTGCCGTGACAAACAGTATGTGTTTGTATCAAAAGATAGGTATATTAAGCCTGTACTTCCAGGGTCGGACATTGGTATAAATCCCGCATTTCCGTTATCTTTCACCTCGTCATTTTCAAACAAGTAGGTATGTTTGAAAGGTATGCTAGGAATTATGAATTTAAACGAAAGTGAAATAATTAATTATGTTTCTAAGCAGTGCCTTTGCCGTACATTGTGCTTTAATTACACAAATTCTACATCTAGATTTAATGTATTGTACAATTAGTTACTTAAGCTTCATTTAGCAAGTGAATAATGCCATACCATTATGTTTTTTTATATAGTTTGTAGAGAAGCCAAAGAATTTTCCAGAAAATAACACAATTTATTGCCACACAATACACATCATATTGTGATAGTCCTTATAATCAGAATAATGTAATAATAATTAGTATTGATGTGCCATGTCATTTTAGTTTGATATTATTGGAACTTGGATAATTGTGTACAAATCGTAAAGAACGCTTCAATTTCGATTTAAGCCATCATAAAAATACTGCTGGTTTTTGAAAAAAAAAAAATTAATTAACATATAATAAGTGTATTACCTACTGATTCCATGACAACAAATCCAAAATGATATCTAAGAAATTAGTGTTCTTAAATTCGGTGTAAGGGTCATTAATGCCACGAAAATGTTAAACCATTTTTTTGTTATTTACACATGATATATCAGAGCTTTCTATGATAATTTAATTATTTTGTATGTAGTGGATATCGCTAAATAAAGCTAAAGTACTTAATCACATTTTGTAAAATTGTATCATAGTACCTTTGGAGTACCCACATCCCTATAAAGTTACTGGGAGTACAAACCGTTATTAAATGAAATAGGGCTTATGTTTTCACATCTTATAATGTGCTTATATGAATCTTCACTAATGCCTCCATATTAAAATAAATGGCCCTGATTAATACATCTATATCATAGATTGCTCAATTATGTTTTAGTGTATTTTTATAAAAGGTAAGTAGTAAAATTATTTTTATTATTTATTCAAGAAAAACTTACATTCCTTTAACTAAGGTTTTAGTTTATTTAATTAGATTAATATAATTATAAGCATGGGGTTTGTGATAAATTAGAAACGTGATTGCCATGTAGTACCTATTCATAATGAGGGTGATTTCATTGATATAACAATAAAGTATGGTGTTACCGTGAAACTGTTTTTTATTATTACGGAGTAAAAATTTGTTTGAGAAATGAATACAGTTCTATGAAAAATATACCTATATAAAAAATAAAATAAGTTTCATCTCTGAAAGGCCAATGTAAAACTAGCTAGGTACTTATCCAATTTTTTTTTCAATTAACTTGCTTCTGCAACGTCAGGAAACTATCAAGTACCTACCTACTTAAACTTTGTAACTTGTACCTACGATGTTACAGAGTAATCCTTTACTATAAACTAACTATAGTATCATAATCGTCAGTTTGTGAGCATAGATGGAATGGATGGTAGTTTTTTACTTTTTCACGTAAAAATTACTTATCGGATTTTCATGAAAATGTATAGAAATATAGTTTAGAATAACACATAGGGTATAATTTATAAAGATATTGGGCGAAGTGCTAATACCACGCGGGCGGCAGCTGGTCAAATTATAAACTATTAGCGGACGCCTCGCGGTTTCACCCGCGTAGGTCCCGTTCCCGTGGGAATACAGGGACAAAAAGTAGCCTATGTCACCCGGGAATACTGTAGCTTCCCAACGGTGAAATTTTATTTATTTAATACTAGGAGAACCAACAGTTATAACAGATGGATAACAATTGTATATGAGACATAGAGCCAATTACAGGTTGTCACGGATAGAAACAGAAAAAGTAGTAGAAAACTTAGGATCACTAACAAGCACGATTTATATGATTAAATAAAAAACAATAAGAACTAAACAGAATCAGTCCAGTAATTATTAAGTTTATTCGTTACATACAAAACTTTTTAACAACAAATCAAACCGACTTCCAGAACAAAAAACTACAAAGCAAAAAATAAATTTCTTTTCCGAAGTGGGTGTCTTTTGTACCCATTGTTTTCCGTTTCTCGACACTGACTTCGGCAAATAAATTTATTTTTTGCTTTGTAGTTTTTTGTTCTGGAAGTCGGCCCAAACACGACAAAGATACATTGTTTTATTTTAGAGTTCCAGTGCCTACCTTCCGGCTTACATCATCAGATCAATTCGATGGTGCCATTTTCATCAGTACCATTTATTTATAAGTATTTGCTTCATTATAGTCGGTTAACTATTCGAGATATCTTATGCCCGTGACATAATTAGCATTAAGGAGTCAAGTGGCACTTCACCAAGTGATACTTTCTGAGTGCAAATGATTGCATTGTTGAGGAAAATACCAAAATCGCTATATGTTTGCCTATAATATTTGAGGAGTTTCCTCGATTTCTCTAGGATTCCATCATCAGATCCTGACCTGATGACTATGGGACCAACTAGGAAGTATACCCTTTCAAATAAAAGAAGAATTTTTGAAATCGGTCCAGGCGTCTTGGAGTAATCGGGGAACATAAATAAAAAACCTCCTCCTTTTTTTGAAGTCGGTTAAAATAGGTATAGATATAGAGCACACTGCACAATAGAAAAGTTCCTAGGAACCCGGTAACTACCTGCTTCTGAAATAATTAGAGCAATGGTGGGCCAGTGGTAGCGGCCGCGCCTTACAAGTTGTAGGTCGTGAGTTCGAACCCAGGCAGGCGCTTTACTTCGTGTAAATTATGTCATCACCACTGTTCTCAAAACGGTGAAGGAAAACATCGTGAGGCAACCGGCATGTCCTAGAACCAAAAATTCGAAGACATGTGATGTGTCCAACCCGCACTGGGTCCGTGTGGTGGATTACGAACCATTCCCTCTCACAGAGAGATGATGGTGATGACTGACATAATAGGTACCTATAGGTACAAGTTTCGTCTGTAGGCGTCCTACCTACCCGTAATAAAAAAAAAAACAGAAACCATCTGTACGGCTGTAGAAGCTGCAGCTTTTTGTATGAAAAAATTTGTAGGTAGATAAGAAATAACAGTATAACTCAAACGTGCGTTTTTCAAAATACTTGTCTTATGGTCTTACACCAAACAGGCAAACACCGAAGATTATCTTACACCTTAGAATGACTAAAACAGCTTACCAAAAATAGGTATGTTTCGCGTGAAACCCTTGGAAATGCCCAACAAAGTAAAATATAATCTGGTAATGAGTAACAACATAATTATTATGTCTCTACTTCTCTAGACGAATTTATTACTGTTTCCTGTTGGCCAACGGTGCCACCATTCATGAAAAAATCTTGTCATAAGTTGTCATTTTCTGACCATTGCTTGGGTTGACAGGACGCGTCAATTAAAAGTATAAAAAAAGTTCGCGGGTATTTAAATTTTCTATACATCGTAGTATTCTACTCTCTATTCTTCGGTCAATAGCGTGGCGTTAAACTTTGTAAAACATGATTGATCTGTTTATGCCCTTTCGGGCTTTCTTGAAGTTCGAAAATGTGTGTACGGACAACAATATTTTCCGCATGCATTATAAGGTGACGGTGATAATGCTGCTAGTGTTCACGCTACTGGTAACTTCGAAGCAGTTCTTCGGGGAGCCGATCCACTGCATGACCAACGGCGAGAAGGAAGTCGACAAGGATGCTATAAATAGCTACTGCTGGATCTACGGCACTTACTCACTGAAGAGCCAAATGACCGGTTAGTATCTCAAAACTTTTAGCGTCCTAGTGTTTTCATTCCAGAACTTGTGAGCTATCTGCCGTACCTACTTGTCTCCAATGTTGATCAGACGCATCTCAAAGAGATATTTTCGGGTGTAGCTAGATGATCGATACGTCTTTTAACTGTAAAAAGTTGGGTCACAGTTTTCAGTTTTTCTTTGAACCTAATTAATTATGGAACCATTTTTCCTGTAAATAATATGCCAGCTTTTTAGTTTCCCACATAAAACCACATCCTCACTTATTGAAGCATGATGCTCATGCCTTCTTTTTAGGAGAAGATGCATTTTTTTGAACTTATTCTGCCAGATTTTCTTGGTTTCAATTACCAATCATAAATAATAAAATAATTATATTGCCTGGCTCTCATTAATCTTCAATACTTTTTCCTTTCTTCAATAAAAAACATAACATCATTCCACGGTGTTATCTCTGAAGGGTGAGGAAAGCAAAAGTAAAATTTTATGTGCCTCATATTTTTGCAATCCAAATTATTGTACAATTATTGCAAACCATAATTTTTTTATACAACATAATAATGTGAAGCGTTAATATACTATATAATTAACTGTGAGTTTACCATCATGGAACTTTTCCTACAGGTACGGAAGGAGTGCACTTTGCCTACCCAGGAGTGGGACCCAGCAAATCGGGCAATGACGAACAGATAAAGCACTCCTACTACCAGTGGGTGTGCTTCGTACTGCTTGGCCAGGCGGTCATGTTCTATACTCCAAGATACTTGTGGAAGATCTGGGAAGGAGGAAGACTTAAGGCTTTGGCAGCAGATTTGAGTATGTATAATTTTATTTTAAATTTTCTTTTTATGTGAGGATGTAGCTACTTCTGGTGTCAGAGTTAATTAAGCCGCCTCTGGGAATAAACAGGCACTTGACTATTTTAGACTTACATTAACTATCTAAGTACAAGTTTCCACACAATGTTTTCCCTTAACGGTTGCCTTTGATGTCCAAGATGAACTTAGAAAGTACATATGAATTTGAAAGTCACATTGGTATTTGCCTAGATTTGAACCCATATCCTCAAGCACGAGAGGCGAGAACTTAGCCACTGGGTCAATATTTAATTTCGATATGAGCTAGTATATGTATTTTAAAGTTCCCCGCCAGACAGAATGTTGGTCATGGTGGCAAATCTCAGAAGAGACTAGCCAGTATGCGCAGTAGATGAAATAGTGCACAAGTGTTAGTGTGCAACTGTTCACTCTCAAGCCATTGGTCCAGGATCTGATCTATCTCTGGTCCTGTATTAGCTGGTACCTAGTTAACTTTTAATTGAGAGGAGGCTTGTGCCACACAATGGACCAAATGGGTGTCTATGTGCCGAAAAGGGGGTCCATCTATTCTATCCTAGTATTACTGTGTCTATAATGCTAGCTATACGGTTGCTACCTATGTATGATAATTATTTATTTATCTATAAATACTTTGTTGTACACCAGATTAAAACCAACAAAAGGAAATTAAAATATATACAGTGGACGGTCTTCTCACATTCAGTGATCTCTTTCAGGCTATTATTTTAAATTGTAAACATATTTCTACTACAATTACACATTAAACTCTTAGGTCAAACAAAATTAATTAAGTTTATACATAACTAGCGGACGCCTCACGGTTCAACCCGCGTAGTTCCCGTTCCCATGGGAATACAGAGATAAAAAGTAGCCTATGTTACCTGGGGGACCTGGGGACCTGGGTTTAGCTTTGCAATGGTGTTATTTTTTTTAAATCAGCCTGTGGTTTTTAAGTTTATTCATTACATACAAAAATACAAATTTTTTATTAGTATAGATTTTGTAGCAGATTTCAAATCAGACACTTGCCTGCTCTAGATTGTTAGAAGCTAGTCTTCATATTAAATTGCTAAGCTGACACATGTTTTTATTGCAGGTAGCCCGATGGTAGTTAAGGACTGGTCTGAGTTCCGTCGTGGGGAGCTGGTCTCGTACCTGAGCTACACTAACATACATACACACAACATGTATGCACTGCGCTATGCCTTTTGCGAGATTCTCAACCTTATCAATGTGGTAAGTACATTTATATATTAAGAACTAATTTGGTTTTCTGAAGCAACAGGTCCATTCTGATTACAACTACTCCAGAGTTCTGTGCCCTAGTACACAAACCATTAGGAGTGTCACAAGCAAAGAGGAGTCTGTCAACTGTTGCCAACTAAAATATATTATATCATGAAGAAGTTCCTGGCTGTTTGTGAGTGTGTGTCCATAATGCAAGAGAAATACTTAGTGAAGAGTAAAGGGCAACATTCATAAAACCACACAGTCGGTCACATAGAAAAACTGTTACTAGGCTTATGACCAGGTGTAAACCTGGACAGTGGACATAGGGCCTATTAACAGTTTTCCTATTCATTGTAGTAGCTTTCATCTCCTTCTTTGTATAAGAGAGTAGTATTTATTTAATTCCCTACCCCTGCTTAGATTGTAATGGATTATTTGCACATGCAGCATGCAATAGATAGAAATAAAAAAATGAATGTTCATCAGTGTAACAAGCAAGCATCTCAAAATTTTGAACATTTCCAGGTTGGTCAAATATTCCTGCTGGATGCTTTCCTGGGCGGCGCATTCCGTAACTACGGAGCGGCGGTCGCGTCCTTCACGCACATTCCGCGCGTCCCTGAGGACATGATTGACTTCGCTTCTGTCAACCCTATGGACCAATTCTTCCCAAAACTCACCAAGTGCTGGTTCCGAAACTACGGTCCTTCTGGCACCATGCAGTACAAAGACCGCCTCTGTGTTCTGCCTTTGAACATAGTTAACGAGAAAATCTTTGTGATCCTTTGGTTCTGGCTAATCATTCTAGCCTTTGTTTCCACTTTGTCCGTTTTGTTTCGTGTACTCGTGCTCTCTCTTCGCCCCCTTCGCTCGCTAATGATTGCTGGTCAACTGAGATACGTGAAGAAGAGCATGATTTCGCGAATCGTGAAGCGTTTCGGCTACGGAGACTGGTTCATTCTGTACTTGCTGGGCAAAAACATGAACCCTATCATTTATAAAGATTTGATTGTGGAACTATCCAAAGAGTTAGATCAGAAAACTGTTTTGGCTTAGTCTTTATTTTATTACTTTATAAATATATTTGTGTATGGGGTATGCTAGTGGATTGTGTTTCAATTTGAGGTACCATCAACAGCATGTGTTCATTAGTGTTGTAGCTGCGTTACGAAATATGTTCTACCTTCAAGTTAACAATTTACGGAAATAACTACCATTTAAAAATCCAGTGTTATGGGTTCTGTTTGTATTGAAAACTTGAAAATAATTTTAATTCACTAGTATATTTCCTATAATCTTGATTATTTTTCTCTAGTTTACTGCACAAAAACAGTACTTAGTATTGTTTAAGTATACTTATGTGAATATAAGAAAAAGTGCCTTATTTTATATCATTAAATAGGTATAATTACTATTAATTTGAACTTTTAAATTAATGTTTAATATATAAAAAAAATCTCATTATTCTATCATTTGAAAAATCTTTCTTTAAGAAAGAATTTCGTAAATTATATTTAATTTCTAGATGAAGGTTCTAAAGAAACTTGAGTTAGTTATCATTGTTTAAAAAGTTTTTTATTTCTTTCCATTATTTAGGTAGGTAGTACTTGTATTATTTTGTTTATTCATGACACAAGAGTAAATTGTTAAGTTTAATGAAGATCAAATACAGGGTATTTGTCAGTAGGATGACTAACTACAATTATAAATACTCTTCCTAAATGATTGTTTAAAATGTATATTTGTTAACAAGAACAACTAGTACTAACATCTAAGGCCGCGTTTCCACTGACGCGGAGCTGGGCGGAGAAGAGCGGAGACGTGCGGAAACGACCAATTACAATAGTTGAAATCCTCATCACGCCACTCGTCTCGTTTGTGATTGGACGATTCCTGCACGTCACCGCTCCTCTCCGCCCAGCTCCGCGTCAATGGAAACGCGGCCTTACTTTCGATGTGATCTCAAGTGTTAAGATGATTATAATTTGTAATAAAATAAAATTTATAAATAAAATTGTGCCTTGTTTTTATTTTGTAGAAAATAATAATGTCGTCCACTTAAACACAGTTAACATCATATGAAGCCATTGTTTTGAATTGTTTGGTTTTGAAAACAGACCATTTTGGAATTACTATTTCCTTAATTGTGCGTTTTTTTTAGTCAAACCTTTAAAAACATTCACTGTGATGATTCTTGAACATATTTTGACAACAGATTGGTTCCAACTTACAATCTTGGGGTCTTTAAGTCAAGAGTGAATAGGTTTTTTTTAGGCAAGCATGCTTCACCGTTGACCACATCATCGCTTACCATCAGGTGAGATAGTGGTCAAGTACAAGCCTATAGAAGATGAAGACAAAAAAAAAACTTTTCGAAATGGGATTAGGTGGTAATTTTTTCCCAGTTACTTATACCATTAACTACAAATCAGAAAACCATGATTATTAAATTATATAATGAGGTTATACTAATTACTACAACATTTATCCTGAACATCCCCTGCATCCACAATGAACACATTCTACTATCCTGCCTTCTTCTAACTTGCTTTTGGGGACCCTACATATGCAGTTGGTTGCGAAGTTAGTATCTCTGGTCTGAATGCAGCGCAAACAGCACAAGTTTTCATAACCAGTTTTCTTCCACTTAGCTATGAGGTTGGCATCAGCTATTTTCTCATCCAAACAGTACTGGTACAACTCTCTGCTGATCGCCTTACGTCTGTAGAACAAGTCGTAGATGTAACGGGATTTCTGATGATGTATCTTGAAAATCGGCCATAGAGATTCTTGCTTGCGTTTACCTTCATGTGGCTCAGTTTCGGCTAAAAGCAAAATTGAGTGTTGAATTACATGGATTGGTAAATTTTAAACACACCGCAGCTAAGATGTTCCTGTGTCTAATATTGGACTAAATTCTTAGTGAAACCATACGTGAAAACAATAAAATAGAGAAACTTTACAGTGAAACAAGTTCTGGTTTGTTAGGTTAGTTACCTTCTCGCATTTTCTGTTCCAGTTCCTCCAAGGTAGGTTCAATGAGTTCCCATCCTTCTGGTGGAGGTTTACGACTGCGACGGACTTTCGGCATTGTAATAATCTGATTATAGATCTGTAAATTGTTTGGAGTCAACACAATTATACAAATTCAACAAACAAAACGCAACTTTGACACTTTGACAGCAAGAATTTGACAGTTTGACTGACATGACAGTCTATTTTTTTTAGGAATTTAATGACTTGGCTACGAAGGCATTTAGGGTTGCACTAGTCGATCATTCTTCCATACAAACATAAACTGGCGATATCAAACCAATCTGCATTGTAATTGATACAATTCGTTGCTTATGCAACGCTTTGGTTAGCAGATCCGCTAGTTGGAATTCGCTAGGAACATATTCCGCACATATTTCGTCATCAGCTACAAGTTCTCTAACATAAAAATGTCTAATTACAATATGCTTGGTTCATCTGTGTAGCTCTGGGTTATGTGAGATCTTTATGGCTTCATCATTATCGACTTTCATTATCGCTATCTCCTTCATGTTATAAAGATATTTCATCAAAGAGTCTTTTGATCCAAACAATCTCTAGGGCAGCTTCACTAGCAGCAACCAATTCGGCTTCGGTACTTGATATTGCTTGCTACGTGTTTGTCGTCGACTTGTCCAAGATATTGCTCCAACAGAGTATAAGTATATATACCTGATGTTGATCGCTAGCTTCGAAAGAGTTCTGGTGTTAAAAACCTCAATAATTATAAATCATTGTTATAAACAAAATATTCACACAGGAGTGAGATGCTGAAGTATAAACTGAGAGTTCTGGTTCGTATATAACACTTGAACAATTACTCAAGGTCCCTCACACTAGCTCCGAAAGAGTTCTGCAGCCTACTTGTGTAAGTAAATTCGGCAACGGAAACAATCTGTTTCCGTTGCCGAAAATTTCAAATACCTTATCATAACTCTCGACGCCAAGTTGCATTGGAAAGCTCACGTCGAAAAGAAAAGACAGGAACTCGATATACGTTACAAAAGTATGTATTGTCAAAAATACAATGTTACTCCCATGTTACTCCGAAAGAAATCCTTTAACAATAAATAATAAAAAAAAACTACACTACACGACGTTCGGCGATGCGCCATCGCTACATGGTAGACATCCCACCCATACGCACTAAACGTTTTGCAAATACTTTCATTATGCGTACTGCTAAGGAGTGGAATTCCCTGCCGGAGTCTGTGTTTCCCGATAGCTACAATCTAGGGGACTTTAAGTCAAGAGTGAATAGGTTACTTATAGGCAAGCGTGCTTCACCGTCGACCACATCATTGCTTACCATCAGGTGAGATAGTGGTCAAGCGCGAGCCTATAATTTATATTAAAAAAAAAACTAATTTTTTACTATTAACTTTCGAAATCTTTAAATGTTTATTCTAATACTTTACCTTAGAACGTTGTAAATTCTCTTAAATCTAATTTGAATACTTCAAGTCTATCAAATATCAAAACAACTACAAATTGCGTGTCCAGTTTCACTACACTTCGACGACTTATGTACTACAATCAGCTGTCCATGATACAAAATTCCGCTGAGTTGCAATCAGCTGAACGCGAACCTGAAACCGCACAGTCTGTTGACTCAAACTATGTATGAAATATTCTTTTCCTTATTACAAAATATTAAATTAATTAGTAATTATGACAAAACCTCTTACAGACCTGCAGCCATATTGCGTACCTAATGAATTTGCAAAAGGCAAAGAGTATGAAAAATCGAACAATCACATAGACGGAAATCAATCAATACATCGCGTCATTCAGCTCGCTTGTGATTGGTCGTTTTTTATACTCTTTGCCCTTTGCCTTTTGATTTTTTTTTGAATTCATTACGCAATAAGGCTGCTGTTCATACTTCATTTTTTTAATAATCGTATTTAATTGTAATTAAATACGATGGTACTTTCTGATGATTAATTTTATTATCTTTAAGAAAATAATATCAAGATGTCATTTTTCACAAACATTTTTCACAACACAAACACACTAGGTAGCGTAAAAGGATATATCAATTTATCACTTTTACTACATGTTTTACATGGCTGTAATGAATGCTAGACAGATTCACGCTTTACCTATTCAAGTTATAATAATGTTTAAATTATGTACCTACTTGTATGCCCATTATCTTTTATTGTATTTCCATTCCATTTTGTTTACCTTACGTAAATAGGTATCTATATTTTCAAGTGTGTTTATTAGTAAATTACGTCTCATGAAATATATTTTGTTTACAAAGAATCTTAGCCTAACCATTGTACTTTTTATTTATAAAGAATAATGTTTCCAAAATATTCAAACCGTATTATGTTACTTATATTTTATTTCTTTTTGGGTTTAAATGCTTTTGTTTATCAAGTCAACCAATATTTCCATATCCTTTAATTGTTTTGTTGTAATGTTTTCAAATTATAATTATTTCATTGCTAAACAAGGCAAGGCATGGTGCAGGGGTGTGGTGGTTCTCTTCTTCAAGAATGGCGACAATGCCAATGGTAGAAAATGCCTAAGGCATTAAGTCCGCCTCTGTACGTTTGTGTGCATGAAGTATTAAATAAATAAATGCCTGATTGAAGAATAGGCCCATCTCACTTCTTAGCCATGTCTACAAGTTGTTTTCAAGAGTCATCACGAATCGTCTCGCGCGCAGGTTTGACGATTTCCAGCCTCCCGAACAAACCTGATTCCGCAGCAAAGGACAATGGGCCTCGACAGAAGGCTTAAAGTCACCCAAAGGGCAATGGAGAGAGCTATGCTCGGCGTTTCCTTGCGTGATCGAATTAGAAATGAAAACATCCGCAAGAGAACCAATGTTACCGACATAGCCCGAAGAATACCCAAACTTAAATGGCAGTGGGCAGGGCACATTGCTCGCAGAGCGGATGGCTGAAGGGGCAGAAAAGTTCTGGAGTGGAGCCCGCGTACCGCAAGACGCAGCGTTGGAAGGCCTCCATCTAGGTAGAGCGATGACCTGCAGCCTAATTGTGTAAGTGAATTCGGCAAAGGAAACAATCTGTTTCTTTCCCAAAAACGACATTTCGCGATAGGAAAAGTCGTTTTTGGGAAAGAAACAGATTGTTTCCTTTGCCGAATTTACTTACACAATTAGGCTGCTGGTCAAGGCTGCGGGAGTCCGGTAGATGCGAAAAGCACAGGACCGATCAGTGTGGCGAGGCTTGGGGGAGGCCTATGTCCCTTGCTCCTATGTTCTTTCCTGCTGTATAATATACTATTTATCCTCTTTACCCCTCTTTACCTCAAAAACCGATTTCACTTTTTATGTGACTCGCACACGAAGGTTCTTAGGTCATCGGATAACTTGAAACTTAAAATGCCAATGCATTCCACTATCTTCCTAGACAAATCATTTACTGTCCAGGCCGCTCGTCTATGGAATGCATTGCCTGTGACAATAAAACGCGCGCAATCACTACCGATATTTAAAAGACTGGTAAAAGAGCACTACCTGTCACTGTAATCATGTTCTTGTTGGAGCTGTATTGTTTTCTTGCCTGTATATTTATAAATGTATGTATGTATTTATGTATCTATTTTATTATTTTATATTTAGTGCTTCTGTTATAACATAATATTTAATTTTAATATAACCCCATGTCGTGTCCAGGCTATCTCTCTCCATTCAGGGTTGCCTGGAAGAGATGGCAGATCGCGATAAGGCCGCCTGTTGTATGTTGTTGTTATTTTAAGGTTTCCGTATGTAATGTTATTATCTTGGTGTACAATAAAATATATAATAAATAAATAAATAAATATGTCCAGCAGTGGATGTCTTTCGGCTGAAATGATGATGATATATATACCGGACCCCACTGTGAAAAAAAAATACTCTACCGAAAAGTGAACCTGTATTACAAGTTTTGGCGCATTAAATAGGGATTCTGAAAAAGTATAACACATGGTCATTAGTGGCTCTAATATCTTTCTAGGACGATAAAACAAAATAACGATTGTGAACAATACACAATAAATTAAACTCAAAATAAATTATAATTCTGCAGGGGTTGACCATAAGGACCTCCCGTAGAACAATTTTTTGCAGATGATGGCCCTATCTGACCCCTAGTTGCGTTTGATCCACTACTTTTTGTCCACCCTGTATATTCTCTATTTGCTCTTTCATTTAGTTGCACCTGCCATGTTTTATCTCTGCACCACCCTAAGGTCGACTGGTAGTAAAAGCGTAAGGCATTAAGTCCGCATTTGTACTTGTGCATACAATTTTAATAACAAACAGGAACTACGTAGATCACTGCCAAAAAGTGCGCGCGCGCGGAAGGAAGTGGTCTTTAGGGTACCTATATATGTTCTGTGTACCAAATGCTATACGGCTCAAATCCATAATCGTCGCTAATAATGTCAGCTGTATTCGCGAGTAGCTCCGATGATAAAATAAAAAATGCGGCAAATGATAATAAAAGTATTTGGACCGTCGATAGTGTTAAAAATAAAAGTTTTGGTGACAGCACGATTATCAAAGTAAAGAGTGTTATTCCGCGAAGACGGTAAGCTGTTATTTATTTATTGGCTTCTGTGGCACAAGGTTTAACTGCAGTACAGCCGGCAATGTGACCTGTATAAAAGATTTTTTTCGTTTTATTAAAATAAGTGTAATATTTGTAGTCCACCCTTAATTAGGAGCATGCAACCCCAGATCTGCTTCTAGAAATAATTAACAAGCGCGCTCTAAAAATATCTGCGAATACAAATATAACATTGCATTATATGTTTTTGACGAAAAGTTTGCGTTATTTACTTGCCCGATATTTTTTTTTTTTTGTTTTCTGCTAAAAGTTTAGCATAAACTAAGGAAATGATTGAAAAAGATTAAATAAAGAGTGTGTTTACTTTTGTCTACTCTTGTCAATATAAGTAGTTCGGCGAAAATACCAAGAAATTCTGAATCGATCGGAATTGCCGCTTCTCTATGCACGTTCCTGTTTTAATTATCAGTATCACAGAAAAAAAAAACCTAAATTATTCATCTCAAATAATGCAATGTTAAAATAATATTTTTTTATAACCACGTTTGGATGAATACAGGAGCATGAGGAACCTTTATAATTGAGACAAATATTTAGCGAATTTAAAAAAAATCTGTTTTATGTTCTCTACTCTTTTACATCTACAGAAAAATAGTTAATTAAGCAATCGCAATCATCATAAATATAACCAGAAGGTAAAAAAAAAACACGAAAATATGTAGTTACGAGACCTTGTCCTTATTTTACCGATTATTTTTACAACAGTTTTTTTTTTAAATGATATCTACATTAAGTAGTAAAAAGATTGATTGAGAATGATTTATGAATAGTGAAAACAAATTGGTTAAACCAGCGTGAGCAGCAGAAAACATTCGTTACTGTAGCATACATTTGTACTGCTTCTGCTGTTACTGCAGACCACAGCTGCAGCGGAGCAGAACTTACAGGAGATTTAAAAGAAAAGCTACCTAGCAAAATAGCAATAAATGTAGTCGCTGATAGCACGTCGTGCCTCTTGTGCCCCTAGCTAAGGTAAAGATGGAACTGGATGGTATAAAAATTATATCACAACTTATAAATGTTCATCATCTAGAAACTGACTGGTATAAGTTTTAGATTACAAATATGTGAATGGAGAAAAAGGTATGGACTTGCGGTTAACCCCACAAAGACGCAGGTTATAGTGGTGGGCAGTTCTAGGATGGGCTCAAAAATCAACTGGACTACTCTTCCCCAGGTTGTTTTCGATAACTCAGTTATTCCGTTCTGCGAGAAAGTTAAAAACTTGGGGATATTCATTGATAGGAACTTCTCTTGGACTGCCCAACTGCAGGAGGTTAGCCGCAAGCTATTTGCATCTGCTGCAGCTTTGAGGAGACTGCGTAATTTTCTTCTGACTGCCACCAGGATTGCGCTTGCGCAATCTCTTCTTTTACCCATACTTGATTATGCTGATGCCAGCTATCTTGACCTTACTCAAGAACAACTCGATAAACTTGAGCGGCTTCAAAATGTTTGTATAAGGTTCATATTCGGTTTGCGCAAATATGACCATGTTTCCGAATTTCGTGTGAAGCTCAAGTGGTTGCCAATTCGCCTTCGCCGGAATGCTCATATTCTTTCCCTTTTATACAATGTGCTCTTTACTCCTTCCACCCCTTTTTACCTTAAGAAACGTTTTTCAGTTTCTCCGCGATTCCCACACAAAATTTCTTAGGTCATCAGACAATTTACGACTTCAAATTCCAACACATTGCACGACTTTTTTGGATAAATCCTTTACTGTCCAGGCTACTCGTCTGTGGAATTCATTGCCAGATCCAATCAAACGTGCTCAATCATTGCCTGTGTTCAAAAGACTCGTAAAGGATCATTACCTGTCACTGTCTTCGTCTTAGCGTGTTGATTTGTGATTGTGATTATCAATTGAGTCATTCCATTCATCATTTATTTTTATTGCCTTTATATTTAGTATGTATGTATTTATGTATATATTACGTAACATATGTATTTATCTGTGTATCTATTATAATTATAGTATATAAACTATGTTAATGTCACACCAACGACAACCCCACTTCAAGTCCAGGGGGGTGACCACAAGCTCTAAGAGTAAGGTTATTTTGAGTGTGTGTAAGGGACAGATGTATATGACGTGTATACATCTGTCACTTACTCGATCTCAAAATAACCTTACTCTAAGAGCTTGTGGTCACCCCCCTGAAAATTACTGTCCTTAGGGTTGCCTGGAAGAGATCGCGCTATGCGATAAGGCCGCCCATTGTATTTGTATTAATTTAAAGTTTCTTGTTATAATTGTATTTTAAGGTGTACAATAAAGCATATAATAAATAAATAAATATGTAAATTGCTTATAATCTAACACCTCGATTCCGAAAAGAAAGTATCGAAGTTCCAAAAATTATACGCAAGTCAAATGATGCGATTGGCTGTAAATAAATCATTCAACAAACAGCTTACGCCCGTTGGACAATTTGTCACATTGCGATCATTTTCATTTCAGTAACTGGTGCTAAAATAATTTATCTATGTCAATAGTAAGTTATAAATTAGCCTTATTCTTAATAATTTGATATTATTAACACAATAACATAACCATAGACATCGTGCATAATAATTGGATAACAAACTACTTTGATTATTAAAAACGTCAGTTCTACATAAAATTCACTATACCTTGTAGACTAATCACCCTTTGTATAATATATATGTTGATAATATATATATAATATGTATATTTGGCTGTGCTGCATGTATTTAAAAGTAGGATACTCTGGTATTTGATAAGACGGTGGAATCCATGGTGGAGATTCTCTTGAAGTAGTTGGTTGTGGTGAATTGGGGCATTAATTTGTTTGAAATTTATTTTGGACAAAATCCTCAATGTAGCCTTTCGCGACTGTATTACCCTCCTTCGGCAGTCGGGTAAAAAATAAACTATATTGTTGTGAAATAAGGGTTATTGAACATAATATTTATTTCCAGACAAGACCTGCTGAAATGGTACGGTTGGGGCTACAAGGACTCAATGTTCAAATTTGAAGGCAACACTTTTTCTTTCACTGGTAACAGGTAAGTTCTGTAAAACAGTTTTTTTTTAATTTAGTGAACAGTTTAAGTATCTAATATGACGAAAGTAACGCGAAAATAAGTAGGTACATATAGAGGTCTTGTTTATTTCTAAAGAAATTAAAACTATACTTCATAAAAGATAGCTTGATCCTTAGACAAAGTACCTATAGATGGAGCCATGGCGTGGCCGCACATGAAACAACAATAACAATAACACTTTGGCTTTTACAGCCTAGAACACTTCAACCCACCATCGCACTGACACTTATTTTCTATAATACCCCAATTCCTTGTCTCAATAAACACTTAATCCTGCGAAATCACAAAAAAATCAAACACGACCGAGTTAGTTTGTCAAACCTGCCATGATATTAGCGTTTGACAAACAACAAAAGCCGGCCATGGTGATAAAGACAAAAAATAATCTTTTGTCCTTATTATTTACATGGGGCTGCCAATTAGCGATCTCGCTCTACCAATTAAGCTTATTTTAAGGCAAAATCTATAGGTACTTTATCTAAGGCTTGATCTCTGCGACAGCTGTCAGTATCAATACAGTAACCCTAAAATTTGCGCTTGACAGGCTAACAATAACGTATATAACGTCAGTTTGACTTATGTCACAGAGATCAAGCTATCTTTTTTTTTTTTTTTTTTTTTAAATCAAATAAAGTTTTTTTATTGTTTAACAAAAGATTGTTTTATAAAGATATATACAACTGAAAATTCTAAAAACAAAAACAAACCTATATACAAATACAAAAGGGAGACGGAAAAGACCTCATTGTGCATCAAAAAATTCGTCCACATCGATGTCAATGGGAAACGTGCCCAGAACGCTGGCAGCATTGCCACGTTGGATGGCAATGCTGATTCTCTGGCCGAAGAAAAGGCCAGCCCTCTGGTCACGTGAAGAGTCGACGAGCTTTGTACTAATTTATCGAAAAACTCGATGCGCACTCGGACCCCATGGACCTAATGTTTCAACCCCAAACGGCTCAAACATTATAATTCCCAATAAGGTTGTTATATTTGAGCCGTTTGAGGTTTTCTGCACCGGCAGCAGCCGCCCCAGCACAGCCCGCCGTGCTAAGAAGATGGGATGGCGCAAGGGTGTCGACACATGTTGCATCCCACACCAAAGGCCTACCACTCTTTTTATGAAGTATAACATTTTTTTTTTAAACTAAGTTTTTCTTGAACGCTAAAGCGAAAGATTGGAATCGGGCTACTTTCAGATATTAATAAAGTTTCTTGTGGGTAAAATGGACCTTCATATTACAAAATTAACTAACGTAAATGTTTGTTTGGAATCTCTAATGAAATTCATGAGTCTTTGTTATTATTTGGTAATGAAATAGTAGAAACACTTAGTACTTCAAAAGTCAAAAGATTTAATCTATCAATTATTGTTTTAGCTACGTGCAACAATAAAACTTACCAAATAAGCGGTAAACGGTGTATTTTTAGAACAAACATTTGTTTGCCATGCTAATATCTATATATATAGAGGTTTGAAAACACCCACACCACTCCACCACTTTAAATCCTTAGGATAGATTATTTTACAAACATCCCTTTATTTTAAAAAAGAAACAAAGCAGATTTCTCGACTATTTTAAACCTGGAATCGAAACAGATACAAATAAATAAAAAAAAAACTAGTTTTTTATTTATTATACTAATCGGTAGGCTTATTGTTCAGGATACCTAGCAACCAGGCCATAAAACTAATATAAAAAAAAAAAAAAAAAAAATTGTTCAGGATAAAATCTCTCTAAAAATATTTGGTCTTAGAAAAAAAAGATCACGAAATCTAACATTAATATTATTTAATCATCAATTCTAATTATGAAGGACACGTAAACATGAAAGAAAATGATTACCTAGCAAGTGATACTTGAACTATTTGTAGGTGTTATAAACGTTTTTTGAAACTTGCTATATTCACTAAAATTTTCACCATTCGCGACAATTTTTCTGGTAAGTATTTGTCTGGGTACAATGATATTCAAATAAACAGATACGTTATACACTCACAAAACAATTGAAAAAAGTGTTCCGCGCAGCAGCGGCAGCACACATACACACTTTTCATTCATCTGACATTTCACTACAATGTCGAAAGGGATGGCTTGATAAAACAAACAAGAAAAAAAGAGACAGCTAGTGTTTGTCACTTGCGTGTGAATGTAAACAAACATTATTCTGACAACCAATGTTTTTTCTTTTTGTAACCTCCAAATATCAGAAAATTAGGAAAAAAAAATTAAATAAATTAGTAAATTGAGGTGTATTGCGTATTTATATATGGTATGAGATCCCTTCTGTTTTATGTAATTTGGTATTATAATTGGTACACTTTCTAAATACACACGATGGCGTTTTTTTAATTTTGTTTTTTTTCAACAAAGCGTATCGCTCTTCGCCATGCGTGACATAAACTAAAGACTAAATCATACAATTGTCTACTATTCGAGTCTTCACAATGCGCGCGCTTATAACATATCTGTTTATTTGAATATCATTGTCTGGGTAGGTACCCGACACCATACCACTGTAGATTATAAATTGCAATTCTTGTTGTTCGTAAAGTAACCTTAAATCGAATTGTTATTGACACGCCATTGGAAAATGACTTATCAAGAACACCAAATGCAAGCAAAACAACAAAAAAATCGATAAAAATATCCAAAATGGAATGTCGACGTTCGAATGTCAAAACTGCAGTTCCGCACCGCAAATAAAGTTGTAATTCTATTTTTAAAATTGTCGTCAGAACGCCTCGTCAAGAAGGAAATTTGCAAAGAATTTTTATTATGAACTATCTGACCCGGCAAACTTTGTTTTGCCATAAAAACACCAAACATTTATCTACCCTACCTTACACTACCTACCCTACACTACCCTACTCTTTACTACCTGCCCTACCCTACGCTACACTACCCTACCCTATCCTACACTACCCTACCCTACACTACCAAACACTACACTACCCTACCCTACCCTACACTACCCTACCCTACCCTACACTACCCTACCCTACACTAGCCTACCCTACACTACCCTACCCTACCCTACACTACCCTACCCTACACTACCCTACCCTACACAAAGCAAAAATAGCAATAAAGCTCAAATTGACTCTACGTTTTAGTTAGAAAACTTTTGTATGGAAAAAAGAAAAGGGCTGTTTTTTTTTCCGGCAATTATTTGAATTTTTCTCCCCGTAAAAACCATCTTTGAACTTCAACGAACATTAAAAAAAAGGAATTGGCCAAATTGGTCCATGCATTGTTGAGTTATGCGCTTACCAACACATTTTGCGATTCATTTTTAACCGACTTCAAAAAAAGGAGGAGGTTCTCAATTCGTCGGAATCTTTTTTTTTTTTATGTATGTTCCCCGATTACTCAAAGACGCCTGGATCGATTTCAAAAATTCTTCTTTTGTTTGAAAGGGTTTACTTCCTAGTTGGTCCTATAGTCATCAGGTCAGGATCTGATGATGGAATCCTAGAGAAATCGAGGGAACTCCTCGAATATTATAGGCAAACATATAACGATTTTGGTATTGTCATCAACAATGCAATCATTTGCACTCGAAAAGTATCATTTGGTGAAGTGGAACTGATGAAGAAGACACAGATGGCCACTGGAACTCCTAAATGCTAAGTATGTGACGGGCATATCTCGACTATAATGAAACAAATACTTATAAATAAATGGTACTGATGAAAATGGCACCATCGAACTAATCTGATGATGAAGGTAGGCACTGGAACTCTCAAATAAAACAAAGTATCCTAGTCGTGTTTGAGCTTATTGGAATCGCCATGAGATGTACTTTACAATAAATGATAATCATGTTAATTGGAGGTACCTACCAAAACTAAAAAAAGAAAAATAAAAAACTTTTTAACAAAAAATCAAACCGACTTCCAGAACAAAAAACTACAAAGCAAAAAATAAAATTCTTTTCCGAAGTCGGTGTCGAAAAACGGAAAACAATGGGTAAAAAAGACACCGACTTCGGAAAAGAATTTTATTTTTTGCTTTGTAGTTTTTTGTTCTGGAAGTCGGTTTGATTTTTTGTTAAAAAGTTTTTTTTTATATTATCGGCAATAGAATTTTTCTCCCCGTAAAAACCATCTTTGAACTTCAACGAACATTTAAAAAAAGAATTGGCCAAATTGGTCCATGCGTTGTTGAGTTATGCGCTTACCAACACATTTTACGATTCATTTTTATATTATAGATTCATTTTTATATTATAGAATAAATGATTTTCTAACCTAAGTATAAGGCCATAGTCATTAACATCATCATATTAGCCGAAAGACGTCCAGTGCTGGAAATACCAGGCCCCTCAGAAAGTATTGCGAAAAAAAGTTTTTATATATGGGAGACTGGCCAGTTATAATGTTTTTCGAAAATATGATTATTTATAAGTAAAAATAAGTAAGTTCCAATTTCAAAATTTCCCTCCACATTTTTTGCGAGTTAATTCAAAGTATTGTGTCTCACTGAAATATGGATCTGCGCCGGGAACATTTTAGAGCTATGATTTTATACGATTTCAAGTGTCGCCTGAAACCGGATGAATCGTACGATAGACTTCAAATGGCATTCATGGATGAAGGCCCTTCCAAGGCAACCGTGTATCGTTGGTATAACGAATTCAAGCGCGGTCGACCAACTTTGGGGGATGACGAAAGAAGCGGTCGCCCTTTGACGGCTGTTACCGAAGAAAACGTGCTAGCAGTGAAAAATTTAATCCAAGACAATAGGCGAATTACATATCAGGAGATTCAACACATATTGAAGATTGGATCGGGAAGCGTTCACGAGATTCTACACAGCCATCTTCGCGTGAGGAGGATAGTATCACGCTGGGTGCCGCACAACCTCACCGATGCTCAGAAGCAGGCCCGGGTGGAATGGTGCCGTGATATGCTTAACAAATTTGAAGCAGGCTCGTCTCGGCGTGTTTACGACATCGTTACAGGTGATGAGTCCTGGATTTATCAATACGACCCAGAAACCAAGCGCCAGTCGACTGTTTGGGTGTTTCAAAATGAGCCAACGCCTACCAAAGTGAAGCGATCTAGAAGCGGGGGTAAGATTTTGATCGCTAGCTTTTTTAATTTGACTGGCCACTTGGTATCAATTCCCTTACGGGATCAAAGAAGCATTAATGCCGAATGGTATACTACCAAATGTTTGCCAGAAGTTTTCTCTGTTATAAGCAACAAGCGACCAAACACAGGGCTCCGCGGGCTACTGCTCCACCACGACAATGCACCTGCGCACACCGCACTCAAAACGAGGGACTTCCTGGACAGCACGCCAGTCAAACTCCTGGGTCACCCTCCTTACAGCCCTGATCTAGCACCGTGTGACTTCTTTTTATTCCCAAAAATAAAAAATCAGCTCAAAGGGATACAATTTTCGTCGCCAGAAGATGCGCTGGCTGCGTTCGAGCAGGCTGTAAACGAGGTGTCTGCGGCGGACTGGAAAAAGTGTTTTGAAAACTGGTTTAGGCGCATGAATCTTTGTATAGAGGCTGGTGGAAAGTACTTTGAAAAGATTTAATAAAAATATATGTACGTATAGAACAATTTTTTTTAGTTTCGCAAAACTTTCTGAGTGTCCCACGTAGGTCTCCCCCAAGCGTCGTCACATTGATCGGTCCCGTGTGGTCCCGTGCATCCGGCATCCAGCGGATCCCCGCAACCTTCACCAGGTCACAAAATAGTAAGTACGCCGCCGCTTACGTACTTTGTGACCAGGTCATCGATCCTTTCAAAGCAACGTCTTCCGGTTCGCGTTCGCCACTCCAGAACCTTTCTGCCTCATTGGCCATCCTTTCTGCGAGCAATGTGCCCTGTCCACTGCCACTTAAATTCGGCAATTCTTTGAGCTATGTCGGTAACACTGGTTCTCTTGCGGATCTCTACATTACTGATTCGATCACGCAAGGAAACGCCGAGCATAGCCCTCTCCATTGCCCTTTGGGTGACTGTAAGCTTTCTGTTGAGGCCTATCGTGATCGACCACGTCTCAGAGCCATATATCATCACTGGCAACACACACCGGTCATAGACTTTCGTCTTGAGACACTGTGGCAAGTTGGACGAGAAGATACCGCCGATACCGAATACCGATACCGATAGTTTTGGCGGGAACGTGATGGCGTCTATGTTGCTTTTCTGTTTTATTTTCCTAAAGTTGTGCTTAATTGAATATTAATAGTGTAAAAATGGTGGTGTTTTGTACTAATAATATAAGTGAGCGTGCACGAGTGTGGGAAAGTGAAACACAGCGGTAGAACATGAGTTTGTTCATGTTGTCGACAAAACTCCGTGAAGGCTTGCAGCAAAGTAACCGCCATTTTACTGAGGCCTAACTAGGACATTGGACTGAAAACTTCGAATGGTTTAAAGAAACTAGAAGTTCTAAACGTGACACTGGCTAAATGCACAAAAAGTGCGAAGCCGAAAAAAAAAAAAAACCGATACCGAACTGACGTTACAAACAGTATTAACCCTCCAGGGCTCCCTTCACATATGTGAAGAGTTTATACTCTTTTTGAAAGTTGGGACCCCAGTAATACTGCGCCGTAGGCTTAAACCACCATCTTAAACTATGTAACGAGACTAGACTGCGTGTAACAGCAATGCGCAAATATAATTACAGGCCACTTTGATTTCTGGATGTGTTCGGGGGGCAATCAATTTTCATACCTCGTATACCACTGATACCCTCTGACTATGTCTTTGAGTCGATAAGATTACAAGCCAATACACCCTTAAGTTCCACTTTGCAATGCCACGCTGCCTGTTCCAGAGTCGGTACTAAAATCAGCCTTGTCATTTTGGCACCAGACAGAAAAACAATCAATGCGATATACAAAGAAGTGCTTAAATTCTAACTACCTAAAGGCGACTTTGTTACCGTAAGCTAATTGGAGTACCCATGTCTAGACTGTACAGGATGGCTCAAAACTCATCACCCTATCGGAGCTGCTATATTTTTTGCAGAAGACGGCAAATATCAATTCTGCTTCGACATTTGTGAAGTAAACAACTGCACACAGGTGGCTGGCTACCCTGCGACCTTTCGAGCGACAGGCATTCCGTTTTAACTAAATGTTCTTCCACCCTCAATGTGAAAGTCAAATATTCCATTTATAAATTTGACCAGCAAACTGCAACTAACCTTAACATAACACTCGCGAGCAATGAAAAAATTCCAGTGACATAGCACCAAATTACTCCTAAACGGGAAAGGCTAGCTTAATGACGCCGTCTGCAATATTGAAGCACATTTAACAGCGCATCAGAATATTACCAACTAAAAACATAAATATAGTGTTAAAATTTTAAATTAAATGTTTAAAAAAATTGGGGCCATTTGGCAAATAGTTTGATTCGACCGACTTAGCCAGGGACCAAAACGCTTTGATACCCGCTGGGTATGAAGCTAGTTTGTGCCCGATTCTGCTAATGTGGTTAAACCGTGCTCTTCTCATCACCTTTTTGCAGGACTTGGCAGCCCTGTTGAAGGCTCTCTTCTTCTGATTCACGTCATTAGCCTTGCGTGTTCGAGCGTCGACCCATGCCTGATAAGCCTTGTGTTTAATCGCGTCGGCGCGGTTACACTCGGCTCCATACCATGGTCTGTCGACGCTAGACATTGCTACGTCAGAGAATGGAATATAGTACTCCATTCCCCGACGCAACACATCTGTGACAGCGTCAGCGCACGACGATGAATCATCCGAAGAGAAGCAAGTGGGCTGCCAAGGATAGCATGCGAAGAAAGCTCGCATCCCATCCCAATCTACTGACTTGTACCGCCATACCCGCCGGGTGCCTCTTGGGCCGGAATCGGGCAGGGAATAGACGGACACATACTTCACCAGTCAGTGGTCAGAACTACCCAAAGGTGAAGATATCGACACAGAGTATCTGTCTGGATCTGTTGTCAGCAGAAGGTCCAAGCAATTGGTTGTGTGCGAATCAACATCTGGCACCCTCGTCGCCCCCTGGACCAGCTGGGTGAGATTTGGTGCTAGCGCAAGCTTGCGCGTCTCTCGCCCAGCATGATCAGTGCACGGGTATGGGAAAAGCCACTCCTGGTGGTGGGCATTAAAGTCCCCCAGTAGCACTAATTGGGCGGAAGGGTACTGCTGCTGTGCCGTATCAGGCGCCTCACTGAGGTACTTTGTGAGCCTGGTTGTCTCCTGATCTCCGCTGTGCGAACGGTAGACACAGGCGCAGATAATCTTATCCAACCCTGTGTCCGCCAGAGCCCACAGCACTGAAAACCTGGAGTCTTCAAGGTTACGGAGACGCCGATAGCAAGTGTCGTCTCGGGTATACATGCATAAACCCGTGCGTGGTTTAAAGGCGTGCTCCAGGGTAAACCCTGGGTAGGATAAGTACGACACGTCTGACGGACTTCCTATCTGCGTCTCCGTAAGGAAAAACAGTGCTGGCTTTTCAGTCTCCTGGTGATGGTGGACTGAGTTGAGATTGTATATTGGAATCTTGAGTTTTATTTTTCCCGAACCGATCCGACATTACATGGCTGTAAAGCAAATATAGCTGTTTACCTCTATGTGCGTGTAATCTAGGTCAAGCCATTCTAAATCGCGACCACAAGGAATACAACTTTTCATCGAAAATCATCATGAGCAAGCTCTGTGAATATGTGAATAAGCAAAATTATCACTTCTGTGGCTCCGAATTCGCGTATAACCTCGGAAGAGTCATTATTACACCCGCTCAAAGTTACGGCATGGAGTGTTGTTTACGCTGGCGGCCTATATATGGTATATGTTTAGGCATATACGCATTGGGCGGCCAAACGACTACTGTAGTCGACGAGGTCACAGATCCATGATCAACGTCTTTCTCTATCCTTAAAAGCAATGTGATAATGTCTGTAATGTTTATAAATAATGTCATTTAATTGTATACCTTATTTTGTTTATTTTGCAATGAAAACGTTCTTGTATTTTTATGATGCATTTCATTGAAAAATGTAATACTTTAACGCATATAGGAACTTTTACTCCCCTTCTTAAAAACACTAATATATACATAAGTTCTGTCTTATGTATTACTGTTATGTAAAATTAGACCAGAATAAATAGATATGAATAAAAAAAAAATGGAATAGTTATAAACCTGTAAGGGTCCATCATGGGATCTTTCGTAAGCACGACATTCAATGGAGCTAGCTAGCAGCAACTTTAGCGTCCGCCAATATGTAATGTATTCTGTGGTGAGCGCGATACTAAATGATGAGAGTAATAATGTGTACTTGTCATACTGATTTTTTTAACAAACGGAAAAACGCAGTAATCATATTATTCAACATAAATTTCATTCTAGAAAAAAATTAATAGACATTACGATTTTTACATTGTTTTTCATTTAGGGATAATTAAGTTGAATTATGTTTCAACGCATACTGATTTTTGTCGTACATCTGTCACTTTCGTGGTACTTGGGCTGTTAGATTGCTTACGCTGTACTTTTTCAAATCAAATTAGAAAAATAAACCTATGTATTAGAAGTGGATTACGGGAGTTATTATATTACATGTCATGTAAATTCCAAGATGTGAAGGAACAGCATGATGTCGTTCTTAGCCAAAAAGACAATGTTTACAAAATATCGCAATGTTGACGTGTACGTCGATTTTGATATTTTGCCTTCTGGGGGGTGACCACAAGCTCTTAGAGTAAGGTTATTTTGAGATCGAGTAAGGGACAGATGTATCTGACTTGTATACATCTGTCACTTACTCGATCTCAAAATAACCTTACTCTAAGAGCTTGTGGTTACCCCCCTGATATTTGCATAATTGATTATTTAACATTATTTCGATTACTCATACGCCTGTTCATGTTGTTTATAAGAAGATTGTGTCGAATTACAACATAATGAAGCAAAACAAAAACTTTGTGGTTTTGCTGTAAACAAATACTGAGAAAACGGTGATAAAACTGTATCAAATCCACACTGCATCGTTGTAATAAAGAGACTATTATTTACCAGGAGTGATCAGAATATCAAAAACAACAAAACAAACAATTATACTCAATTATTAGTCTTGGTTTTAATGGCTCCTAAGTTAAATATATTTTATCAAAACGTTCGCGTTCTTAGAACTAAAAGTGATACTTTCTATCGTCAAATGTTCCTAAATTCGTATGATATTATTATTCTTGCAGAGACGTGGTTATTGGATGGAGTTTTAAATTCTGAATTCTTTGATGAACGGTACATTGTGTGGCGTCGTGATCGGGATTATGTTTTGACCGGGCAATCGCGTGGTGGGGTGTGCTGTGGATTGCTACACGTAGGGAACTTTCAGTTGTATGCCAACCTACCTTCCATTCTACAGCAGAGGATTTATGAATCAGCATACGACTGAAAAATTCTAATACTCGTAAATATATTACCTTACATATTTGTGTTATTTATTTATGTCAGCAAAACTTAGGGCTTTCTTTTTCTTAACAACTTTGCAATTACCTCGGAAAATTAAACCGATTAAATTAGTTATGAGTAGCTCTTCTGATACCTTTCTTATCATTGGTGATTTTAACATGAGCGGTATTAACTGGGTCTTATCCGACAGTCTATCACTTGTCCCAATGAACCCAAATCGACCTGACGAAGTTTTATTAAGTGACGAATTATGTACCCTAGATTTTGGTCAATACAATGGTGTTCTTAATAGGCATGGTAAAATTTTAGATTTGGTACTTTCAAACCAATTAGTTAATGTGGTAGAATGTTCAAGTCTACTGGTTCCCATTGACGCCTGCCATCCAGCACTATTAGTATGAATCTATCAACAAAGACATTTCCATGACTGACTGGGAATCCGAGTTTGCGACACGATCAGTTGATGAATCATTAAACTTTTTCAATAAATTTATTCTCAATTTACACACTACATATATTCCACAGAAAATACATCGTTACAAAACATATCCAACTTGGTACAATTCGACATTAATTAAAATAATTAAAGAAAAATACAAGTATTTAAAAAATATAAGACTTACGGTAAAATAGCAGATGAGTCAACATTTAAGCTACTTCGTGAAAGGGTAAAGGTATTAGAATCGCAATGTTATGTAAACTACTTGAGCTTAACTGAAAAATCTATTAAAGAGAACCCTAAATATTTTTGGACCTTCGTTAAAAAACGACACAACTCAAATGCAGTGCCGAACACTTTAAATTATAATAACGAAGCGTTGCGTACCGGAGAAACAATATGCGAAGCGTTTTCTACGTACTTCCATTCTACATTTCTAGATACTAGCCCTGCTCATGGCATTTCTTCACCTACTCTTTCTACTGAATCTTCCAGCCTATCTGATATATGTAGCATTGTAGTGAACGTTGAGGAGGTTTCTAACTTGCTTCGCAAGTTGGATATTTCTAAAGCGGCTGGCCCGGATAATATTTCATCCAAATTTCTTGTACGATGTTCGACTTCGATTGCCCAACCTATCTCGATTCTCTTCAGGAAATCCTTAGATACTTGTATTGTACCTGAACAATGGAAATCGGCTTTCATAACGCCTATTCACAAAAAAGGAGTCGAAACCGAAATTGTAAACTACAGGCCGATATCCAAGCTCTGTATTGTGGCAAAAATCTTCGAAAGGATCATCTATAACCAGGTGTATAGTGCTCTTAGAAATTCGTTTAGCTCCTTTCAACATGGTTTTTTGTAGGGAAGGTCTACCGTAACCAACTTAATACTACTCAATGACTTTATCACTGACGCCATGGATAACGGTGGGCAGGTTGATGTCGTTTATACTGATTATAGTAAAGCTTTTGATCGAATTGATCATGAGATCTTACTATCTAAGTTATATGGCATGGGAATACGAGGCGATTTACTCAGATGGTTTTCTTATCTGGAGAACAGGTCCCCAGCAGTAGTTTTAAGCAATTATATGTCTGGTTGGGTGCCTGTCCCCAGTGGGGTCCCCCAGTGTTCGTGTGCTCGGTCCATTACTTTTATTATCTACATAAACGACATAAACTCTTGCTTGCTTTCATCCAAACTGTTGTGTTTTGCTGACGATATGAAAATCTATGCCACAATATCATCACATGCGGACGTGATTGCATTTCAGGATGATTTACGTCGTCTGGAGGCTTATTGTCGTGGGAGTAAGCTTGATCTTAACCCTGCTAAATGTTCGGTTCTAACATACTCTCGAAAGCGCGGCATTATACATTCATCGTATATCTTAGGTGATCAAGTACTACCTAGAACGAATTGCATCCGAGATCTGGGGGTATATCATGATTCTAAGGAGTGCTGACTCGTAGTCACACCAGATTATCACACCAGTATGACAAACAGGAATATTTTTCTCGTTTGTCACACCACTGATTTTTCCACACCATTTATTCCTAACTAGTGCTGTCCTAGTTATACTAAAGGGTTTTTCAACCTTACCGATTATCACACCAGTATGACACATTGGATTGTTTTTCTTGTTTCGTTTTTTTTTGCAATACTTATGGGCGGTTAGATGTTGAAATTAAATAAAATAAGCTGTGTGTAAGGTATTAACAAAATTCTTTTTTATTTGAAAGGCTTACTTGTGCCATTAAGTGTGGAATATGATATGACATCGTTCAAATGCCCGCCTCGGCTATTTACAGTGGCACGGATCCGAGTGGTCCAATTTTCAATGACTCTTCTGCATAGATCCGGCTGAATTTGAGCAATGACCATGGCAACGGTCGATTGTAGTTTGTTTGCATAGACCTGCGACTCCAAAAAACCCTACAAGAAAAGGTCTAGCGATGTCAAATCGCATGACCTTGGTGGCCAATTCAAATCAGCCCTGCGAGAGATACGCTCAAATCGCTCATGCAGATTTTTATCATTTGATCGTGTAACTTGCCATGGTGATTTGGCATTAGTAACTGAATAATAAATTATTAACAGTATTATGCAATCAAAAGGAAATTGATATCGAAAACAAGAAGGGTTGACCAAGTTTTTTAATTCGCCCATGACCCCAAAAATCTACCCGCGCCAATTGAAAAACCCTTTACTTAGTTATAAAAAATGGTTTTTGGTTTGGTTTTTCAAATGGCGCGGATAGATTTTTAGGGGGCGCGGGCGAATTAAAAACCTTCAAATTTCGTTTTTAACGCAATGTTTCAAGGAATGTTCCAATGATATTTCACCATTTAAAACTTTTTAATTGACAGGAAATGATAAAATTATCTTTATCATTTTGGTCGACCCTTCTTTGTTTTTCGATTTCAATTTCCATTTGATTGAATAATATTTAAGTACAAAAATATATTAATTATTATACATACACCACTCACACACACGGATACACACATACATGCACACTCACACACATACGCACTATCCACACACACCATCACTCATTCGTATTAGTTGGTTCTGTGTACTCATTCGTATATGTCTATTTAAATCGATGTAATGGGGGGGCCTGGAGTTCTGAAATACAGGCCTAGGCTTAGTTTAGACTCCAGATTACACAAATTACAACTTTTTTTTAAATATCTAACAACGTAAATAGTTATGATATAGATGTAATTTCTGGTGATGAATAATCGTTTTTTTTATTATTATTACTTACCACAAAATATGATATATAATTCCATTTGTATTAGTTTTATTTGGTTTTTCCAAAGAAATGAAAACAGTTTGTTCCTTATATGAATGAATAAGTTGGCAGAAATATAACTAAAAGTAGAAAAAATAAATGAAAAACGCCGATCAGTAGATCGACTTTATTAGAATATATAGGTTACTAGGTACTGCACTAGCAATTATCGTATACATGGTGTGGAAAAATCAGTGGTGTGACAAACGAGAAAAACATTCCTGTTTGTCATACTGGTTTGATAATCTGGTGTGACTACGAGTCAGCACTCATTCTAAGCTTACGTTTGAATTTCATATTAATGCTATAGTCGCTAAAGCATCTAAAGCACTAGGTTTCATAATGCGGCTATCCAAGTGCTTCACTCAAGCCAAAACTTAAAAAATTCTTTACTGTACTTTTGTTAGAAGCAACTTGGAATATGCGTCTGAAATCTGGAATCCATGTTAACACAAGTACATTGATCGTATAGAGAGCATTCAGAAGAGGTTCATCAAGTATTTTTGTTATCATCAGTAAGTGCCCTACCGGTCTGAAGATTACCTCAATCTCTGTAAGAAGTATCATATATTACCCCTAATTAATCGGCAAGCAGTCTCCGACAGCACTACATTATTTAAATTTTTCAATAATTCTATCAATAACTCCGATATTCAATCCAAATTTAATTTAAACTTTCCCGGAGTCAAAGCGATGGTACGCACCGTTGCGTGTTCCATCTGCTTCTACGAACTACAGGCAAAATTCATTTATAGTGCGTGCAAGTAGAAACTTCAATGACATGTGTAAGCCGCATGATTTTGATCCTTTCATAACGGGTGTGTCCTCAGCCAGAAAGTGCCTGAGCCTTGGATTTTTTAATTAGGATTTTGTATGTTCAGATTTTTATCATTGTATGGTATATGAAATGTTAATTTACTTTGAGCTTGAATGCTATACTGCTTTATTTTTAGGGTTCCGTAGCCAAATGGCAAAAAACGGAACCCTTATAGATTCGTTATGTCTGTCTGTCTGTCTGTCCGTCCGTATGTCAAAGTTATTTTTTTCCGAAACTATAAGAACTATGCTGTTGAATCTTGATAAGTAGATGTATTCTGTGAACCGCATTAAGATTTTCACTTAAAAATAGAAAAAATACAATAAATTTTGGGGTCCCCATACTTGAAACTTCGCGAGCTGGCTCACCAAAACCAGATGTATCCTCCGACTGCACAGCATGAATTTCTTCTTGTTAACGTCTTTTTAGTTCACTCCTTAAGCAGTCGGGTTTTTTGATTCGCCGTCTATGTTCAAGGCTCTGGAACTTTAACTCGACCAGTGCTTCATTGCCGATGAAAAACAGGTCTGTGGTTGTAGCTTTGCACCAAGCTGGTATTAGACAGAGCCGTCCCAGAGATACGAGCAGTACTCCATGCATGATCGAAATGCACTTATGTGCACAACTTGAGCAAAAATAAATAAATAAAAAGCACACGAAAAGAGTCACAACACACAAACAGCCAAACACAAGACAGCAACAGCAAAACAGCTGTTCGTAAAGTACCGTCACACCTTTGCAAGGATCCCCAACTACAACGGCAGACAGCCGAGCTTTTGTCTCAATGTATGGACCAAAATTGAGAGTCAATATCAACCTAATACCAAGAAGCTCAAGATGGTCCGTTATCGGCACGGTTACACCTCAAAAAGAAGGAGCCGGGTGGCATTGACTCTTTTTAGCGGCAAAAAGACACGCCTGGGTCCGAGCAGCGTTGAAACTCCAGATTGGCATCGCTCCATTCGGAAACCGCCTTCAATGACAGACTCAAGCGCTCAACCTGTAATGTTTGAATAAAATATGGTGAGGTCTTCAGAGGTTTTATTTTAGTACTTGTCACAGGTTTTTATACAAGCTGCATCACGCATCGTCCAATCAGGGATATAGGTAGAGAGAGTGTATACCTCGCAGAATCCTATTGAAAATTCTGAAATTTGCCAGGTTCCGAAATAAGATAAAAATTTAAGATTTCTCAGAGAAAATTGAAATAAAAATTATTAGTAAGGGGGAAGTGGGGAAGATTCATACAAGGGGCACCATCATACACTAGAGATATCTATTGTAACGACCTTGAGGGAACAAAACGCGCACTCGTTTCACATCCGCGCGACGCAAAATTTAGTAGTTTTTTGTACTTTCCTTGTTATTCTATGACATTAAAAAAAAGCTTCAGATCAAAATGTAGATAATTAAATTGTCTTTGAGATGGTGTCGATTTCATTAAAATACGCCCAGCGGTTTTGGTGCGTTTGTCTTGTTTTTGTCCGTTTTAGACATAACAAATTAATTACACTTTGTTATACGAATAAAACTCAAATTCTGCTTAGATGAAATTATTAAAATAATGGTATAAAAAAATAATAACCAATATACGACGAGGTGACACGCAACGTGATTCGGCCATGCTTAAGTAATTTTATAACCTCACTTCAAACATCTTTATTTTAATAAAAGCTTTTATCTAGATTATTCAGTACTATTTTATTTCAAAGATAATAGGATCAAGTTTGTGAATTGATACGTGAATAATGATATATATGGTTGGTTTTCATATAGGAATATTTTTATTTCATTTTCTTTTGGTGGGGTAGGTTCATACAGCAGTAAGCGGAGTACATTAATTATATTACTTAATTCTAGGACGTTGATATTTAAATACTGATTTGACTAATCAGAAATACTGTTAGGCTGCTGTTAGGTTAACTAAGTTCCTTCAGTGCCTTATAAAGAAAATCTACCTACATTTACGTTATTCTCTTTTTTACTTAGTATTACTTGATTATTACTTAGTATTAGTTGCTCATAAAGACTAATTGCTTTTGATTTCGAGAACTTTGTGTTTTGATACTTTTATTTTGCTAAATAATTAAACATTTCTTGCTTAATTTGTTTATTTTTTTAAATAATGAATACATGTGGTATTAATCTGCCCCGCATGTGGGGTACCTACCTACATTTATACATTTCCAAATATTTTTTTTACTTTTATAAAAAGCCTCACATGTGTTTTTACACAAATTACATGTTTTTGATACAAAGTTATAAGGCCGCCCATTGTATTTGTATTAATTTTAAGTTTCTTGTTATAAATGTATTTTAAGGTGTACAATAAAGCATATAATAAATAAATAATAAATAAATAAAAATGTAAATTGCTTATAATCATAAGTTTTAGATAGGTAGTTAGACTACTAGTTTTTAATGAAAAAAATTGAAAATGAAACAGAAAAACTGTATGAGGCTGCCCTACGTTCCCCTAATATAAATATTAGTACTTCCTTTTTATAGTTCGGGCGCCATTTTGCGAAGATAAAAAAGAAAAACTTATACATATAATTTTGTTCTAAAGTAAAAATACACCAAAATAATAATTATAATATACACGAGCACAAAGGTGCACAAAGGTGTACACTTGCTTTTTTAAATTAAAAAAAAAAACGCAGACACCGATATAAAAAACTTTTTAACAAAAAATCAAACCGACTTCCAGAACAAAAAACTACAAAGCAAAAAATAAAATTCTTTTCCGAAGTCGGTGTCGAAAAACGGAAAACAATGGGTAAAAAGACCTGTGGGGTGTAAGGGGGAGCACACAACAACCGGACTCCCCAAATGTCAACCTCACCTGCACGCGGTACACCCTGCTGCTTACCAACGAGGCTCTGGCGACCGACAAATGGCGGGATATCCATTTTATACCAACTAGAGAGCTCAAGAACGTGGAAGTTCAAACGAGGTTTCTAGTAGGATAGTTGGCATCAGTGCAGGATGTTGACTTAGGGTGGCGGAGGAGGAATATTTTCATATACCACAACGGCGGCACCCACAAGCCAAGTTAGCAGGTTTACTGCACGCTCACCAACCCACAATAGTCAAGAGTGGTGAGCTTTCTTTCTTTGAGGAGTATATAGCAACTGGACTCCCCAAATGTCAGCCTCACCTGCACGCGGTACACCCTGCTGCTTACCAACGAGGCTCTCGCTACCGACAAATGGCGGGATATCCATTTTATACCAACTAGAGAGCTCAAGAACATGGAAGTTCATACGAGGTTTCTAGTAGGATAGTTGGCATCAGTGCAGGATGTTGACTCAGGTTGGCGGCGGATGAGTATTTCATATACCAACGGTGGCACCCACAAGCCAAGTTAGTAGGCTTACTGCGCGCTCACCAACCCGCAATGGACAAGCGTGGTGAGCTTTCTTGTCTAAACCCCTTTCTTCATGGACAATACAAGAAACGATCCCCAAGTGCTCGGCGGCTCCAGGGGGGAAGCTATCGACAGTATGCCGGAACTCCCTGGAGTCAGGGGTGATAATCTCCGGGCGAGGTTCATAAACTGTCAAACGAATACTGCTGGCTGCAAGGACTCCGATAAACTTAATATATTGACGTATAATGTCCGCACTCTAAGAACTGAAGAGCGGTTAATTGAACTTGAGAATGCTCTAAACTATGTCAACTGGGACATCGTGGGCCTATCAGAGGTAAGAAGAGAAGGTGAGGACACTTTGGAACGGAATCATACCATCTTCTACTTTAACGGTATCAGTGGAGGTCAGTCAGGTGTTGGATTTTTGGTATCCAAGAAATGGAAATCCAATATCTTAGAATTCGTTGCCTACTCTGACAGAATAGCCTTACTGAAGTTTCGAATTATGGACAAGAAAACTCTAACCATCATACAGGTCTATGCTCCAACGTCAGCACATCCAGACGAAGAAGTGGAGGAGTTTTATGACCTTCTGAACAAAGCATACGATGACCATCGAGGCACTTGGACCATGATTCTGGGAGACTTTAATGCAAAACTGGGCAGTAGACATCACAGTGACAACAACAACATTTTGGGGCCTTACGGTTTGGGAACAAGAAATATACGCGGCGAGCGTCTATTACAATTTGCTTTCGGGCAAAGTTTAAGCGTCTGTAATAGCTTCTTTTTCAAAAAACCCCAACGCCGCTGGACCTGGCTGTCTTCCGATGGAGTAACGAAGAACGAAATCGATTTCTGTCTATCCTCCAACAAGCAATTCATAACCAAATTACAAATATTGAACAAAATTCGTTACTCCTCCGACCACCGTCCACTAAGGGTGGTGGCAACCTTTGACCACAAAATTTATAGAACACAAATAATTAGAAGCAGCATTAAAAAACTAGATAAAACTTCATTGATCACTAGTAGTGAAAAATTCAATTTAGAACTTAAAAACAGCTTTGATTCCTTAAAAACGACAGATTTAGTTGACACTGAACAACAGTACAGTAATATCAAGACCAGTATAAAAAACGCCAGTACTAAGGTTATACCCTTGAATAAAAAATGCCTCAAACTTAGCCAAACAACTCTTGAAGCAATAGAGGAGAGACAGCGTCTTGTTTTCAACAGCCCAGAGTTCAGACAGGTAGACAGACGGGTCAAACGAAGCATCCGAAAGGACGTGCGGCAGTACAATGACAAGCTGGTGCAAGTTGCTTTAGAAAGCAACAGATCTCTAAAATTGGCCTTAAGAGGTACAGCAGAGAGAAGTCCATCCACCATCACTAAAATCAAAGACCACGCAGGAATTACTCATAGTGAAAGAGACAAAGTTATGAAAATTTGCTCAGATTTTTATAAAAATATGTACTCAGCCGAGCACACGGGGTCTTCTACTTCCCAGGCGCTTTATGATGCTTTGACTCTACAACAGTCATCTCAGATATCACCCCAGATCACGGGTTTTGAAGTCCATTGTGCTCTGCGCAGTCTGAAATATAATAGAAGCCCAGGCGAGGATGGCATTTCTACCGAAGCTCTCAAAATAGGGGAACCAGTACTACTTCCACATATCACAAATCTTTTCAACTCAATATTGCGAACTGGTTCATTCCCTTATCAATTTTGTCATTCTACAATAATTCTGTTACACAAAAAAGGTGACAAGTCCGAAATCGGTAACTATCGTCCTATCAGTCTAGTTTCGCATTTGTACAAGACATTTGTAAAAGTGATTGAGAACCGCATTTCCGGACAACTTGACGCACAACAGCCACCTGAACAAGCAGGGTTTCGACGAGGCCTCTCCACTACTGACCATCTGCACGCCCTGAATCAGATGATAGAGAAGTGCACTGAATTTAGGATTCCTCTATATCTAGCGTTCGTGGACTACGCCAAAGCCTTTGATAGCATTCACCACGATTCACTATTTGAAGCCCTACTCAATCAAAACATAGATACCACCTATGTGAACTTATTAAAGGCCATATATCGTAATAGTACAGCAGCTATTAAAATTACTACCACAGGACCATCCTTTCCTATTGAAAGAGGCGTCAAACAAGGAGACCCGCTGTCCCCCAAGCTGTTTACTGCCACTCTTGAAGAGGTTTTTAGAAAACTATCGGATCCCTGGGCAGATAAAGGCGTTGTGGTTGGCGAAAAAAGGTTGACTAACCTCCGTTTCGCCGACGATATCGTTCTGTTCTCATCTTCGGCAGCTGAACTTGGCGTAATGCTAAGTGACCTTAACAGGACGAGCCTCGAGATTGGACTTCGGATGAATATGTCGAAGACCAAACTCATGACCAATAGCGTCCAGCAGAAGCTGTGTTTAGGAGGTGTGGAGATTGCATATGTTCCAGAATATATCTACCTCGGCCAAATATTTTCTTTCCAGGCGAGACAAGAAAAGGAAATTGCTCGCCGCACCGAAAACGCCTGGAAGAGCTATTGGTCGATGAAGGCGCTCATGAAGGGAGACCTCCCTATTTGCTATAAACGCAAATTGATGGACATGTGCATTCTCCCTATCCTTACATATGGAGCTCAAACCTGGTCTTTGACGGCGCAGCAGAGGTGCAGGCTCGAGGTTAACCAGCGAGCAATGGAGCGCAGCATTCTGGGAGTCAGATAAACGGACCGCATCAGAAACACAATGCTGCGCTCCAAAACACAAATCGCCGACGTCACCAAAAAAGCAGCCAAGTTAAAATGGGACTTGGCCGGACACATCTGCCGCATGTCAAACGGTTCATGGGCTAAATCAACCACAATGTGGGTCCCGGAAAATGTTAAGCGACACCGCGGCAGACCCAGGCGAAGATGGCGGGATGAACTCGATGCCTACCGACAGGGTTGGTCTACGATAGCCCTAAACCGAGAGGATTGGAAGGAAGAAGGGGAGGCCTTTGCCCTGCAGTGGGACAGAATAGGCTGAAAATAAAATAAATAAATATTTTTAGTTTTGGTAGAGTACCTCCAATTACCATGATTATCATTTATTGCCACAGTACATCTCATGGCGATTCCAATAAGCCCAAACACGACTAGGATACTTTGTTTTATTTGAGAGTTCCAGTGCCTACCTTCCGGCTTCATCATCAGATCAGTTCGATGGTGCCATTTTCATCAGTACCATTTATTTATAAGTATTTGTTTCATTATAGTCGAGATATCTTATGCCCGCGACATACTTAGCATTTAGGAGTTCCAGTGGCCATCTGTGGTCTTCTTCATCAGTTCCACTTCACCAAATTATACTTTTTGAGTGCAAATGATTGCATTGTTGATGAAAATACCAAAATCGCTATATGTTTGCCTATAATATTCGAGGTGTTCCCTCGATTTCTCTAGGATTCCATCATCAGATCCTGACCTGATGACTATGGGACCAACTAGGAAGTATACCCTTTCAAATAAAAGAAGAATTTTTGAAATCGGTCCAGGCGTCTTTGAGTAATCGGGGAACATACATAAAAAAAAAAAAGATTCCGACGAATTGAGAACCTCCTCCTTTTTTTGAAGTCGGTTAAAAATGTTTAGTACTAAGACAAAAACTTAAGAATGAAAATTTTTGCTGGGTAGGTATTGAAAGTAATATAATCTGAATACACGTGCCTATCCTCAACATAGTTGTAAACGGTTAAATTATGAACGAATCCTTAAAGAAATAAAGCTAAGTTTTAAAACGTGGAGTAAAACCTGCTGTTTCTATGATCTGTGAGTAAAACTAAACTAACAACTAAGCAAAACAAAACAAAACTATAGGTGACTAGGTTAATTCTAACACAAAATAGTATGTAAATAAAAAAGAAACGTCAGCTGTTTTTTTCTTTTCAGTTAATTATGTTTACTTTTTGTATTTTTTATTTTTAAACGCTTCTAGACGCTTTTACTTGCACGTCTTTTTACATCGTTCTCACATTTATGTCGGCTGTAATTTTCCAACAAGAACGATGTAACCAAATACTTGTAATTAAATTTGATGGACAAGAGTCTCCGTGGAGATTCTTGCACATTCTTCTCCATAGAGACCCACTGATAATTCGAATGTGCAACTAGATTCATCTTTTGTTTGACAATTCGAAAGTAAAGACAGCTGCAGAGAAACTTCACCCCCTAGAAGTGTATAGATTCACTACTAGGGGTGAAGTTTCTCAGCAGCTGTCTGTGTGGTTTAGTTGAAATAAAATATATTTCTTTGATTTGATTTGATTCACCATTAATCTTAAACTTATTCCTGTTACAGATATTTCATCGGCGGACAAAACCTACCACACTTACGACAATGGGCCTTCGACACCATCGGCATAGACACATCACGAGAGCCGAAGATACCCGAGCTACCCACGAGCTTTCCCGAGAGCAGACTACCAGAGCTGATCCGGATAGAACTGGAAAAGATCGCGCTAGTCAGTGTCGATGGTATGGACAGACTGATCAGGGCACATGGGCAGACTCTTAAGGACATGAGCCAGGTTAGAAGCAACAGCTTCCCGAGGATCCCCGATGCTGTGATATGGCCAGAAATTCATGAACAGGTAAGAAGTCGAAGAACGTTTAGAAAAAAATTGAAAAAAAATCGACATTTCGAATCAAATTGAACAACTTACTTACACAGATAGATTTGATAACTCTTCTCGCTTTGTTGATGAGAAGCAACAGACAACAGAGTTGGCAAAAATTTTCATATCAGTAGCGTAGCCTAACAGTCTGCGATATTTTCGAGATACCAGTATTTACAACTACTATATTCTTCAGGCTGTCGCCCTGTCTTCTTACCTACCTATCAATCAAGAAATTGTAAGCTATCCATCAGAGGCAGCTTTAAATAAAGGTTTGATTCCATATATACCTGGCCAAGGTCTTAGATCTTGGACATGTTCTGACCGATGCCATCATCAGCAAATCATATTTCGTAATTGTAATGGCGTGTCATTTAATTTTTTGCATATTACTTGAATCATATCAATCAAAGTCAAGAGCAAGATATCAATCAATACATACAAATAAATTTGTAGAAAAGTCGTTTTTGTACTTATAAAATATTTCAAGTTTTTTTTTATTGTATTTTCTTCCCGAACGCTAAATACGCATTTAGATGTGGAGTCGCGGACACCAACCCGTCTTAACTTACTTAGACAATATTTCCAAAAAAATTTTTTTTTTTTAAGTAGCCAGGTTGTTAAAGGATAACTAACAGAACCCATTTACAGCATTTTTGGATTTTTTGTCTATTTGTCTGTTAATTTGTGCGCGCATCACGTAAAATGTACGAAACCAATGTAGATAACTTTTATACAATTAATTGCGCGTAACTTGAAGTATTACTTAGTTTCTGTTTCATCGCAATCGGTTCACTCTATCAAAAGTTAGATGAAAAGAATTCAAGAAGTAAACTTATCACAACACACGCAATTCAGAAACTCGGACAGTTAAACTCCATATTCGATAGATGGCGTGTTGTGCCTTTGAAGTCATTTTCTGAATGGGGGTGTTAAGATTCTCCGCAAAAGAGAAACCCTAACACAAAAACAAACCCAGTTTGTTTATGAAATTCAGAATCAAAAACAAACCAAACATAACAAAATTTAGTCTGCTATAAGATCGTTAAAATCACAATCTCATCGCTTACCTTCGACATACCTACTGCGCCGACTCATAAGTATGGTATAGGTATTGGGTATATTATAGAAGACATCGTATGTGGCTAAGGCCCGGTGCAAACGGGCCTTTGACCACTACCACCGGTGGCCAGCGGCACCGCACTCGTGTAGGCGGTGGCAGCCACTCGCTACAGCCCTGTCTGCGACTCACCACTTTTGGTCACTGCGGGCCATACAAGAAGCCGATACCCGCCAATATAGCGCTTCTCCATCGCCGCGCAGTTTTACGTACGACCCCATGGAAAGCGATACTTTTATATCGGAAATCTAATTACGTCAATTTTCGCGGCTTCCGAACACCGGTGGCTGTCGCGCATTTCTGCAACTTTTACAAATGCGGCGGTACCGCGCGACAGCCACATGTGGCTGCGGTCGGTAGCCCGTTTTCGCCGAGCCTTGCTGTACCTACCTATATTCACTCTTTTACTTACCTACCTAGATAAGCAGTGCAGGTGACGAAAAATTGTATGAACTGTGAAAGTAACTCTGTAAGCCCATATATTGGATGACTAGTTATATAGGACTAACACTTCGCCCGCGACTTCGTTAGCGTTATCCGTTTTTTACCCTTTTTAGTTTTACCCCATTAAAGGTTGAATTTCCAAAAATCGTTTCTTAGTGCTCCCCTACATCATAAAAAAAGCCATGTAAAGTAAAATTCTTCAAAAATCTTTTACACCCCCTAAATCATCTTTTAGAAGTAGTTTTGAAAAACTAATAATGAAAATCTTTACTTAGGTTAGTATTTATGCAAAGTTTCAAATATACCATAAGTACAATAAATTTCCACCTTTTCACCCCCTGTTAGTTGTCCCCTTTAGCAGTGGAATTTCCAAAAACCAATAAATACATAAATTCTTTTTATCAACCAAGAGCGTAAATGTAAAATTTCTCGTATCCAATTTACAAACTGAAAAAAAATAACATACAAACTTTCAACCTCTCTCTTACCCCCTTAGGGATGGCATTGCCAAAAATCCTTTCTTAGTGCGCACTTACGTCAATTGAGAAACCTTCCTGCCAAATTTCATCTTTAAAAGCCATGCGGTTTTCGATATTTCGTGATGAGTGAGTGAGTGACCTTTCGCTTTTATATTTAAAGATAGATTATATATAAAGTTACTTATGGCGGGAGAGGATTAGAGCCGGTATTGCGGTGCGCCGTGTAATAATATTCCTCTCTCTATCTAAGAAAAATTCTTTATAAAAATTCTAAGGATGACAGGGAATACTTAGTTGATATTCGTAATCTTTTGGTCCTAATTGACACACGATCGATACAAACAAGCTGAACGTTTACTTCGATATTAAACTTTGTTTTGCATCCGCAAAGCTAATGTCCTAATGTCCGCTGACCCTGGCCGGTTATCATTATTGGGACCTTTGTTCCAACCATTAACTGCTCAGTGTAGAATAGAATATACTTTATTGTACACCAAAAAAAGAAATAACACATATATTTTACAGTAACTTAATACTATGGGTACAAAGGCGGTCTTATCGCTGACAGCGATATCTACCAGACAACCTTTGGATGGACTAAAGAACTTAAGATACAAACAGTGTATTCCTTCTTTTTGTTCCATATTTCTCATTTTATTCTGGTCTAACCCATCTTTTGGTTTCTCAACATTACTAAAATTTATCAACGCGTAAAGGCATTGGTTGCACACACGGTATTGTTATTGTACTGTCATCCGCAAACAGTGTCATCGGATGCTTAATTGCCATTGGAAATTCATTTATGTAAATCGTAAAAAGCGGTGGTCCTAGTATAGTTCCCTGTGGAACTCCGTAGACAATATTACGTTTCTCAGAATGAAATATTTCTGCTCTTTTTATGTTTATGTTTATATTTCTTATTTCGGTTATTTGTTTTCTGTTGTTTAGGTACGATTTAAAGAGAATAAAATTAAATATATATAAATGTTTACTCAAGAAAAATATGGTCTCCAGTTTGCACATACTACTTAGTAATAATATTCGGAAAACTGCAACTGTCTTTAACCTTATGTCATCTTTGCAGGTAGAAGAAATAGTAGCATGCGCATCCCGCCACAATTTCGTGATCATACCGTTCGGCGGAGGCACCTCCGTTTCGGGCGCCGTCACCTGCCCCGCTCTAGAGACCAGACCGATCCTCGTGTTGGACACCAGTGACTTGAACTCCATCCTGTGGCTAGATAAGGATCAACTGCTGGCTGGAGTACAGGTAAGGTTCTAGTTTTGAATCGCCCGGTGGTAATCTCTGTTACGTCTAATTCTTATGGAAGTCGCCCACCAAGTGACTCCAGGAATGACGGTGGCACAGTGATTACGTGTTGCCGTGCGCAGCCAGACTTAGGCGAGGCGCTTTTTTAGTATCCCCAGGGATGTGTCCTAACAGACGTTGTACAGGGGGGTTCTGGGGTGGTACACGGGCATACGACTGTACCGATGGTGAACGCCGGGGTGGTTTTAATGAGGGTAAAAATCCCATACTCCCCGGTCTTTTTCCCAATAGTCCAGGCTCCTTTTGAAGGTTTCCCCGCGTTTACCATAAAAAAAAAACTAGTTTTATTATGACTTCTTTGTTAAGATGTGCTATGGTTTTTAAAGGAGTACATAGTAAAAAAATTAACGCTAATAAGATGTTTATTGGGCAGCATTAGAAGACTGCCTACTAGTGATATTATTACTGAAGTTAATCTGAAGCGCCTTGGGCCTTTGGGCAGTCAGCCTCACTGCAACTAGACTTAGGTACCGAAATTAAAAATAACACGCAAGGAAACTCCAAGCATAGCCCGCTCCATTGCTCTTTAGGTGACTGTAAGCTTTCAGATGAGGCCCATTGCGAGCGACCACGTCTCAGAGTCATAGATTATTACTGGCAACACACACTGGTCATAGACTTTCGTTTTGAGACACTGTGGTAAGTTAGACGAGAACATACCGCGCAACTTCTCGAAGCTGCCCAGCCGAGTTGGATTCGACGGATAACCTCTTTCTAAGCTGGCCCTACCCAGCTGGATTGTTAGAACCCAGGTAGAAATAGTCGTCCACAACTTCGAGTGTAGAGTCTCCGACCTTGATAGGAGTGGGTGCAACATGGGCATTCAACATCACCTTGGTTTTGTCCATGTTCTTCTTAAGACCCACTCTTTTGGAAGCTTTTCTGAGGTGTATCGAGCATTGTACTGAGGTCCTCTGAAAACTTAGCGCGATGCAGGATTTTTGTGACGCTCCCCTCCGGAGACCGGATGTTGATAGCAGGTTGAGTCGTCCGTACATGTGATGTGTGCCTGGCCAGTGGAAGGTTAGTTCCCGTGATTCGGAACTTGATGTCACAGAGTTCGCGGTGAGTCGGAACTGTATGCGGAACTGAGGGTGATGACCAGGAATGCACGTCTACTGTATGCTGCTGATCAGGATACCCCCTTAGATGCCGTCGGTACTGGCTGGCTGTTTGACTCGTTGCTCGAAAGCTTCAGGAAGAGAATGATGACGTCACGATGAAGTAGCTTTAAACGAAGGCTGCGCTGATGTTCATGTTTGAGGGTCACCAGTATGAGGTACGCAGAATAGAGTGTAAATTCCCACAAAGCTCCATAGCAAAGGGAGGATCCTCCGACCAGACGGGTGTTGTGTCTGGTCCGGGCAACTGCCCAACGGTTATTGTCGGACTATTGTATGTGTTCCAATCGCGCCGAAAGCTTTGTTTTTTTTTTGGCGTGAAGTATCGTCTCACCTTCGCAAGGATCCAACTTTTTGCAGCCAATTGAGCCTTTGCCTCAATGAATGGACCAAAATTGAGGGTCGATGTTACCGTAACACCAAGAAGGTCGAGATGGTCCGTTATCGGCACGGTTACACCACGGAAGGTTGGAGCCGGGTGAAATTGGCTCTTTTTTTGCGGAAAAAAGACACGTCTGGGTCTTAGCAGCATTGAAACTGATTAGATTGGCATTGCCCCATTCGGAGACTGCCTCCAAAGACAGGTTCAAGCGCTCAACTATGGCCTCGCTTCGGGAGGCCAGTTGCTTGCGCGATGCAGGATTTGTGTGACGTCATGTCATTAGTCGATGCCGCTACACCATTATATCGTCGGCAAGCCGAAAGTGAGTGATGTGCTCGCCATTGACGTTGATGCCTAACCCTCCCCAGTACAGAACCTTGAAGACATTTGCCAGTGCAGTGGTGAAGAGTTTCGGAGATATGACGTCCTGTCGTCGACGTCTCCACCCTTTAGTTAGTATTAACGTGGGCTTACCACACCAAAGGTTATTTGGTAAGCTTACCGTCTATTGAACTTCGCTACCACTTGGCAATACTTTTTGTTTATTACTTATTAATAGGCTCGCTATTGACCACGGTTTTCTTTAATATATATCACTAACCAAAGCGAAAAAGTCACTAATAATATAAACCTTTGTCCCTATTCCAGGCAGGCATAGTAGGCCAGGACCTGGATCGAGAGATGCGCGCGCGCGGCTACACAATGGGCCACGAGCCTGATTCGTACGAGTTCTCGACACTAGGCGGATGGGTAGCCACCAGAGCCAGCGGCATGAAGAAGAATACCTACGGGAATATCGAGGACATCATTGTAAACACCAAGGTAAACTATAACTCCCCACTTTGAATTTTCTTTATACATTTTCCCAGCTTTTTTCGTCGGTTGCCAACTGCAAATTCTGTCTTCCAGGACGTGTGGTCAGTCATTCATTGGTAAAAGAACTGTGACGAACTTGCCCCAAAAAAAGATCATCAAAGTATAAGGATTTCCTTGGCCTTTTCGCTGCTGATAAAAGAATTACGACTGAATTAAAACGGAGAGATAGTCGATGATTATTAAATTGTCAACTTCACTACCAACCACATCACACTTCATGAAGAGATTTACAGGATTGAGCACTGTGGGAGACACTAGATCAGTCGTTTCGGCGATGGTAGGGGGTAGCCCATGATTATCGACTACATGATGTGATATCAACTAAGCTAAGAAAAGTTGGTTTACAACAGTTATTAAAAACTCTGTATTTTTCAGGTGGTAACAGGACGCGGTGTGATTGAGAAGAGTTGTCGTGTACCGCGCATCTCGTGCGGGCCCGAATGGGACCATGTCATCATGGGCTCAGAAGGCTGTTTTGGAGTTGTTACTGAGGTATGCAACAGAAATTATAAGCCCGCCTAGCCGTTCCCCGTGTTAGAATCATGAAAAGAACTCTATATAAAAGGCAAGAAACAAACTTTGAAAGCCAATATGGTTATTGGTTATTTACTGTGTATCAGAGTTCCTATGTATGTGGTGTGTATGGCAAGAGTTTGTCAATTAATTCTTATTGAGAAGGCTCAGAGAGCTTACCACCCGTTCGCCCGGTGAGATTAAATATCGACAAGTATAAGGCCTAGTAGCGGATATTGAGCCAAATACACAGACACGACAAACGCTTTCAACCGTTACCAGTGAGATTGAATGGCGCAAATATAAGACTTAAAGCAGGCCTCCTTCACTCGACTTACTTCCAGCGATTAATGCATACACTTTTGCGCGGTCCCGGCACCGCTCCGCCAGTCGGTTGTCACCGCTCGCGCGCAGAGCTCGCGCGTGCGAGATTGGGGGTGTGTAAAGTTTGATATAATAATAAAAGATCTAATGATCATATGATCTAATTTCATTTAATATACTTATTTTTAATATAACGATCAAATGATGTAATGTATTATTAATATAATTTCATTGGACCTAATTTTATATGGTGTATTGAACATACAATGCACATTTGATATAATATTAATTTAGTATGAGATTCAGTTACAATAATATTCAAAATCTCTAAGTAACGTTTAATAAAATTTAGAAACTTTTTGGGGTCTTTAAGTCAAGAGTGAATAGGTTACTTCTAGGCAAGCGTGTTTCACCGTACGCCACATCATTGCTTACCATCAAGCGAGGTAGTGGTCAAACGCGAGCCTATCGAAAATAAAAAAAAGAAACGTCTACTTTTTTATAAGTTTTAAACTCCCGCCATTTCCGTGGGACACACCCCACGTTAGCAAAAACAAGCGCCACACAAATATTGCTTGTTATTAGAAGCTTTTATGCGGTTGGACGGTTATTTTATGATTTTTCTGTCTGTCACACAGCTAAACTATTTATTGTATTTCGGTATTTGTTTTAATAATTAAAATGACTACTATAAATTGCAGTACATTCAAATGTTATAAAGATGGACAAAAACTTTGTGTAAATATAACAAAAATAGGCAAGTGGACGATAAAGTTCATTGGATTTGTGTTTTCTTATTCTCTTCCTTATATACACCGGCTTGTAGTTAAATAGGTCGAATCTGTTCCAAAACCGAGTCGGGGAACCCCGACTTCACGTAGTCTTTTGGCTGCTACCCCTAGAATGTATATTAAAACCGGAGGCGCGAAGGGAGAGCAACCCCCGCCCGCTGTAACAAAAACATATTGCCTATCTTTTGTTACGTAAGGGTGAAGGGGTTGCAATTCCCGCAGCGCCGGAGACGATGCAGAAGCAACTTTAGTGTTTTGAGGTTAGGTTACAATAATTTGTCTTTTTCAAGAACCGTGCGTTTTACCTTAGAAAATTATTTAATATGAAAATTTGGTAAAATGAACGTTATGAAAAGAGCAGCATTATACAAATTGAAAATTATATGAAATAACGTTATACTAAATGTCGTTAGAGCAAATGAAGATTATATGAAATATAACATTAGATCAAATGAAATTAGGTCATATGTTTTTATAGAATATGTTTTTTTTTTTTTTTTTTTTTTAATTAATGTTGCCCCACACTAGGAATTTCTTCCTGTATCGTGGGTGCGTTTACAAACATATAAACTCACATACACAACACCCAGAGCCGGAACAACTATCTGTAGGTCATACAAATATTTGTTCCGTGCGGGAATCGAACCCGCGACACGCAGCGCAGCAGTCAATCGCTCAACAACTGCGCCAACCGTGCGCCCAAAAACAAACAAACAAAAAACAACTAAACCATCTTTGAACTTCAACGAACATTTAAAAAAAAGAATTGGCCAAATTGGTCCAGGCGTTGTTGAGTTATGCGCTTACCAACACATTTTGCGATTCATTTTTATATTATAGATTTAAACATATTCTTTAGGAATCACGAAGTTCCTATAAATATTGGTCGTCGTGTTTGATAAGTTAACCAACAGCAACTTTTCTGAATTCTTCTTAATGGTTTTCGTTTATCGTATACGTGAGTTCATTAGTCCGGCACGCCCCACTAATGCCAATAATGAGGAAAAACTATAACGCAAAGGATGAAAATTAGTTTTACCTAGCTACAAATCTATCTAACCCTACAGGGAACTAATTCAAGCATGGAATCGTGTAAAGTTCAGACGCCTGCAGTAATAAATTAGCAACTTCACTGTAAAACCACCAAGTTATATCTATCTTGATTCTTAATGAAGTAAGTGTTACCCATTTTCCTAATTTCTAAGCATAGAACAAACTGCCTTCTGAATATTTCAGGTAACGATAAAGATTCGTCCGCTTCCCCCTGTGGTACGCTACGGTTCCCTCGTGTTCCCGGACTGGGAGAGCGGCTTCTATTTCGAGAGGGAGGTGGCTCGCCAGCGCCTGCAGCCCTCCAGCATACGGCTTATGGATAATGAACAGGTAACAATTTGCTATCATTAATCTAAACGAATCTAATTTTGAACTACTGCTGAATTGGTAGTTGTTTTAAAAGCGCCTCATCATCATTATCCACAGTTGGATTTTTGCCACTGCTGGGACATAGGCCTCTCTTTTCTTGTGCCAATCCCCATGCTCTTGTGATACCCTCGCTCAGGTTAAAAAACGGCTATGATACTGATTGCTAGTGCGGTCTGATTTGGAGTCCGTTTTATTGCGATATCAGATGGCAAAGAATCTAGCCAAACGGCACGATTTATAGTGTGTTACTGCTTCCTGGATATACCATCAGCTGCTCAGCTTGTACCAAGCGCAAGTTCGATCATGCATGGAGTACTGTTCTCATCTCTGGGACGGATCTGCCAAATACCAGCTTGATGCACTAGAGTCGATCGAAAAGCGGTCTAAGAGGCTCATCGGCGATGAAGCACTGGTTAAGTCAAAGCTCCAGAGGCTTGAACACCGTCGCCGAGTTGCCTGCCAGCTTGTCGGTTTTTTATCAGTTACATTTCGGGGAGTGTGCGATGGAATTGCATGATCTAATTCCGCCCAGCCCGTTTTATCATCGGACTACCAGACGTACGGCGAAGCGCCATCGGTACATGGTAGACATCCCACCCATACGCACTATACGTTTTGAGAATACTTTTATTATGCGTACAGCCAAGGAGTGGAATTCCCTGCCGGAGTCTGTGTTTCCCGATAACTACAATCTAGGGGTCTTTAAGTCAAGAGTGAATAGGTTACTTCTACGCAAGCGTGCTTCACCGTCGACCACATCATCGCTTACCATCAGGTGAGATATTGGTCAAGCGCGAGCCTATAATGAATTAAAAAAACCATCTTTGAACATGTACCATATTAGAGAAATTATGTATCCTAGATAGAGACAAATCTGAAATGTCTCAAGATGTAATGGCTGCACTAGTATCCTTACCATTATCCAACCGGAACCAAGCAACGTTGCTTGGCAGCAAAAACAGGCGTCGCGCGGAGCATGCAGCGGCGCGTCTCGCGGCGCGTCATACGATTTTTCTGTTCATGGAGAAGCGGCGCGTGCAGCAGCCCATGTCATCGCATGCGCAAACACAAACATGTGGCAATTTATGATGTTGTTTATGGAGGCCCGGGGCGTTGAGCGGGGCGTTGTCAAGTGTTGCGGTGGCCTCCACTGCACCTGCGGTGTACTCCTAGCGTGTAGCGTTAAACGAGGCGGCAAAAACGGCTGAAATCGCGGCGGCGGCGGGAATCATAAACGGGAGCGTGCGACGCCGCGGGTGACGCTACGTTTTACATTTGATCTGGCTGCAACGCTGCGTGCGACGCCGCGATAAACGCCGCGTCTTGTATCATCAAGCAAACGCGTGTAAAATCGCTTCTCCCTGATCACTCTCATACAACGCCATAATATATGTTTGGATAATTTGAATTTAGTGCGGTCCGCCACTCCCTATGCGCAACGCGACGCTCCGCGTCACCAAAAATAAGTCCATCTCGAACCAAAAGTAACCTATCACATCACATCATCAGCCTATTAATGTTTCCACTGCTGGGACACAGGCCTCCTCTGTGTGAGAGGGAATGGGCCGTAATCCACCACGCGGGCCCAGTGCGGGATGGTAGATGTCACATGTCTTCGAATTTTTGGTTCTAGGACATGCCGGTTTCCTCACGATGTTTTCCTTAACCGTTTTGAGAGCAGTGGTGAAGAAATAATTTACACAAAGTAAAGTAAACTAAAATTTATTTAATTATTTTTTTCTAATCCTATTCCTTTATTTTTCTTTCTCGATAGTTTCGGTTCGGCCAAGCCCTCAAAACCGAGAACACCTGGGGGGGCGTACTCCTCGACGGACTCAAGCACCTCTACATCACCAAGATTATAGGTTTCGACCCCACTAAGCTGTGCGTCGTCACACTCCTCATGGAGGGGTCGGCTGAGGAGGTGGCCGGCAGAGAGGCCAAGCTGAACAACATCGCCGCGCAGTTTGGAGGCACCCCTGCAGGCGCTACCAACGGGGAGAACGGATACACGCTGACATTTGTCATTGCTTATATTAGGGTATGTAACCCCTGTGGTATACTTCAAACTTTGCGTCGTAACATTGCACATGGAAGGTTCGGCTGAAGAGAAGAACGAGAGGGTTGATCAAGCTGAACAATATAACCGCGCAGTTCGGGGCATCCCTGAGGCGCTACCAATGGGGTTTCGCATTTACGCTGACGTTTGACATTTCTTATCTTATGGTGAGTTACCCCTACCAGAAATAATACAACACAGGGAGCTGTAGGGTATAGTGCAGCAAGCCCAGGATCAAAGTTATCGACCCGGCCAAGCTGTGCGTCGTCACGCTTCTTGTGGAAGGGGTCCCCTGACGAGGTGGCTGAAAGCGAAGCGATGCCCGATAGCCAAGCTGAACAACATCAACGCTCAGCTCGGTGATTTCCCTGCAGGCGCTACCAATGTGGAAAACGGGTTTACCCTGATGTTTGTCACTGATTATGATGCTTATCTTAGCTATCTAACTGTTAACAGTATGTCCTTCAATTCAATGTTTTTTGCCAAAACACTGAATTAAAGGACTTACTGTTAACAGGCCTCGTCTAGCTCTTTCCACTGATTTCTGTCTAAAGCTACTCTCCTCCAGTTAGGGCCCGCTATTTGTTTCAGCTCGTCCTCCCATCTTCTTATCTGTTTACCCTTGCTGCGTTTACTGCCTCTTGGATACAAATCAGTTATCATATTATATCCCATTTCTCTATAATTGATCTCTTCATGTGGCTAGTCCATGTCCATTTTTGTTGGTAAATCCTGATCAAGATGTCCGGTAGTTTAGTTACTGCTCTCAATTGTTCATTTCTTACATGATCTGCTTTACGCATGTTTGTCATGCACTCATGCTTCGTTCCATGGCTTTTTGGCAGCTTTGCAATTTGTTTCTATGTTGTTTTGTAAGTGTCCATGTTTCGCATCCGTATGTAATACAGGGTCTAAGTCCTTGTTTTTTTTTTTGATAGGCTTGACCACTCATACAGACTCCGGCAGAGAATTCTACTCCTTTGCTGTACGCACAATAAAAGTGTTCCCAAAACGTTTGGTGCGTATTGATAGGATTTCCACCATGTACTGATGGAACGTCCGATGATGGAACGGGCTAGGAGGAATTAGTTCATGCTATTCCAACACAGGGTGCGTTAGAATTCCTCGCCTTGCCTCCCCGAAATGTAACCGATAAAAAACCGTCAGGCTGGCAACTCGGCGCCGATGTTCAAGGTTCTGGAGCCTAGATTCGACCAGTACTTCATTGCCGATGAGCGTCTTGGCCCGTTTTTCGATCTACTCAAGTCTCATCCAGCTGGTACCTGGCAAATCCGTCCAGAGATGAGAGCAGTACTCCATGCATGATCGAACTTGCGTTTGATACAAGTTGAGCAACTGTTCTGGCGTGAAGTATCGTCTCACATTCGCGAGGATCCCCAGGTTTTTGGCAGCCAGCTGAGCTTTTGCCTCAAAGAATGGGCCAAAACTGAGCGTCAAATGTCAACGTAATGTACCAAGTACCTCAAGATGGTCCGTTATCGGTACGGTCACACCTCGGCAAGAAGGAGCCGGGTGTAATTGGCTCTATTTAGCGGTAAAATAAAACACGCCTGGGTCTTAGCAGGCTTTAGCAGATCGTTTATATGTGTGTGTGTTTATCAATTTATGTATGTTTTTTAGTATTGTTCTCAAGTAAGTGACGAATGTCTTTATTGGGAATGAAGTTCGTTAAACTGATGAACAATGTTGCTGAGAGTACCGACCCCTGAGGGACCCCGGCATTAATACCGAGTTGGACAGACGAGCGGCCATCAAACCACTCGAATGGACCGGTCCCTCAGGAAGTCTGCAATCCAATCGCACATACCACTGGGCAGACCCAATAAAGGAAGCTTATCAATAAGGCTTTCATGCGAGATATTGAGGGAGTCGGTAAGCGCTTCGCCGTGCCTTTCGATGGCCTCACTCTAGATGTGAATGATATACGCTAGAAGATCCCCAGTTGACCGATTTTGGCAAGGAAGCAATTTAGGCGGTCACTGAGGATGTTGTTAACTTCAAGGTATGCCAGGTGCTTAAAGTTGAACACTCGTTTCATGCTCTTGCAGAGGATGGACGTTATTGAAATGGGTCTGTAGATGAGCAGGACAGCCCGACTGCCCTTCTTGGGCACAGGCTGAAAGTTAGCTTTCTTCCAAGCATTCGGAACTTTTTTCGGCCCGTCTCATACGATAGGCAAAACCGGCGTGTCAGGATCGGAGACAGTTCAGGCGCACAGGTTCTGAGAATAATTGCCGGAAGCCCGTCGCTACTAGCTTTGTTCACGTCAAGGTTGCGCAGCACCCTACAAACGTCCTTTTGATGGATGCGAATGTCCGATATACTCGTCTCGCATCCATCAAGAGAAGGATATGTGCGTCACCAAAACCTGACGTGAAGATTCCGCAAAAAGAGAGGCAAACATGTTTGCTTTCTTCTCAGCGGAGTGGGCTAGTGACCCGCTGGATTCAGCAGTAGTAGTATTGAGGGTTGGCAGAAGTTCGATTCAACCGACTTAGTCAGGGACCAAAACGCTTTACTACCCGCTGGGTAAGAAGTAAGTTTGGTCCCAATACCGGCTCATGTGGTCACACCGAGTTCTTCGCATCACCTTCTTGCAGGACTTGGCAACCCTATTGTAGGCTCTCTTCCGCTGACCCACGTCGATTTCTTTAGGCGTTCGAGCGTCGACCCATGCCAGGTACGCCTCATGTACATGTGCACGTTGACGCGCTTGCACTCGGGGCCAAACCATGGCCGGTCAACACTAGACATTGCTACGTCAGAGAACGGAATGTAGTATTCCATTCCCTGACGCAAAAAATCCGGCGTCCGCGCTCGACGAAGGATCAGCTGAAGAGAAGCAAGTAGGCTGCTAAGGATAAGATGCGAAAAAAGAACGCATCCCATCCCAATCTGCTGACTTGTACCGCCAAACCCGCCGAGCGTCTCTTGTGCTGGGATCGGGTAGGAGTGGACGGATACAGACTTTACCAGACAATGGTCGGAACTTTAAGTAGTTCCGACTGAGTAGCGGTCTGAATCTGTTGTCAGCAAAAGGTCCAAGCAATAAAATTGGCTGTGTGCGAATCAACATCCGGCACCCTCGTTGTCCCCTGGACCAGCTGTGCGAGATTTAACGCAAGCACAAGCTTCCTCGTCTCTCGCTTAGTGTTCGTGCACTGGTACGGGAAGAGCCACTCCTAGTGATGGCCATTGAAGTCCTCCAGTAACACTAATTGCGTGGAAGGGTACCGCTGCTGTGCCGCATCAGCCGCCTCACTAACATAGAACACACAGATTAGGGGTAATATCTGTGTTCTATTCCTAATCCCTTTACCCTCGCTCAACAGTCCTGGAGTTCAACGAAGCTTATTCTACGGTTTTAGAAATTCTGCAACTACAGTGTGTAACGGAAAAATGTGATCATATTTTCAATTCATCTCCTATTGTTCAGTCCATACAAAGGCTGTCTGTAAGAGATTGCCCTGTGCGATAAGACCGCCCATTGTACACTTGTTTTTGTAAATGTTTTTCCTGTAAGTTTTGTGGTATACAATAAAGTATATAATAATAATTATAATATTTTAAAAACTGCTTCTGCTTTTCCATACAATGTTATCGTCAGCTGACTAAAATTTGGATGGGTGATACACTTTTTTTTTAAGTGCAATATGAAGGAAAAATATAATGATAGATAAAGGGGTGGACTACGGGAAGTCTTGAGTACTTAATTTCAACGTCCAAAAAATGCAATTTTCATTTTGATCTGTTAATTAACTAAATACTATCCATTTCTTATTTCTCTCAGGACGTAGCCTTAGAATACGATGTAGTAGCGGAATCGTTCGAGACCTCTGTGCCCTGGGACCGCACCCTGGCTCTCTGTGCCAATGTTAAGCAACGCATTCGCGACGAGTGCGCCAAACGCGGCATCGACAAGTACCTCGTATCGCATCGATTGTCGCAAACGTGAGTTAATTAATTTTTCTTTTATGCTATGCTATCGTTCGTAGTTTTTTGAGACTTTGACAGTCAATTTATATGGCGTCTCTCCATATAAATTATTTCACCACCACTGCTCTCAAAACGGTGAAATAAAACATCGTGAGGAAACAGGCATGACCTGAAATCAAAAATTCGAATGCATGCGACATCTACCAACCCGTATTGGGCCCGCGTGGTGGATTATGGCCATCTCACAGAGATGAGGCCTGTGTCCCAGCAGTAGGCATATTAAAAAGGCTGATGATGATGATATAAATTTAGGTAAATTACCCAAGGATACATTATTTATGCAATACCTATTGTTTTTATCCTTTAAAAACCTATACTTACCTAATGGTTTTGGCATTTAGAAATTAAGAACAAAAACATGAAACCACAATATGTTTTAACAGTTTTTGCGGTATTTGCATTCATTAGAAGGAATAATTGCGTCATTTAGATACCTAATATGTTTATCAGGTATGACGCAGGCTGCTGTATTTATTTCTACTTCGGTTACAATATTGGGAAAAGCCCGGACCCCGTATCTGTTTACGAAGAAATCGAAGAGGCTGCACGAGACGAGATCATTTCCTGCGGTGGTAAGCCTAATTTTTTACTTAAAATCAAGTTGATATTACTTATTTATCAAAGATTTGGTCAATTGATTGATTTCAAATGCCATCGTTTCGATAAACGCTGGAGTAATACTGTGTGCATTGTATTACTTTATTTATTTTATAATAAATATTGATATAATTATATAGTTTTCTAAGCCCTACGACGTATGCGACTTCTTGATAACGAATCATTCTGAATAAATAATTTAGACGCTTATTTTTATTTCGGTTTGCTCGACAGGATCAATATCTCATCACCACGGAGTTGGAAAACTTCGTAAGAAATGGTACGCGGACACAGTCAGTGAGCCTGGGAAGCAGTTATTACTCGCCGCGAAAAAGGCACTAGATCCCGACAACATTTTCGCATTAGGAAATATAGCATTTGAAGAACATAGCAACAACAGCACGGAAGTGAAGAGTAAATTATAAAAAAATTGAGAATGCTTTTACTATGAGTACAGCTAAGGAGTGGAATTCCCTGCCGGAGTCTGTGTTTTCGGCTACAATCTAGGGGTCTTTAAATCGAGAGTGAATAGGTTACTTCTAGGCAAGCGTGCTTCACACGTCGACCACATCATCGCTTACCATCAGGTGAGATAATGGTCAAGCGCGAGCCTATAATGAATAAAAAAAAAACTTTAAACGTATGTTTGGATTAGATCCAATAACAACTTGGTAAAATTGACATTTGTTTTTTTTTCGCGTTGAATTTCAACACAAAGAAAAACTGTGATCATTGATGAACCTCGCTTTCTTTTAATCGAAGATTTCATAATTTGACGAACTAGATTTGATAGAGGAGGGAGCTCATAAGGATTTTGAGCAACCATATACAGGACGAAATGTTGATAGCTGAGTAGGTCGGGCCTGCTGAGAGAATATATCTGAAAAGTTTCAGATAGGTGTCCAGGGGGGTAACCACAAGCTCTTAGAGTAAGGTTATTTTGAGATCGAGTAAGTGACAGATGTATACAAGTCAGATACATCTGTCCCTTACTCGATCTCAAAATAACCTTACTCTAAGAGCTTGTGGTCACCCCCCTGTGGTCAAGAGTCCATTTTCAGATTACGATTTCTTTTGATCGGGTGACGCAAAATAACATAACAACGTACCGTAACGTAAATCTGGCAACGAATTTGTGGGTTTTCTATAAATCTGACGCGTCTGAAAATTGCAATCTAGGCCTTTGCCACACTAGACGGAAATTCCGTCGCCGAACTTCCGCGGCGGAACGCCAATACATTGTTATTGCATATAAAATACAAATAGCGGGCACACTACGCGGAAGATCGGTCGTTCCGTCGCGGACGATCGGTCGCTCGGAGCGGACCGCTCACTCGCCGCGTCTGCTCGGTCGTCCGCGCACCGATCTTCCGTCAGCGTAAGATCGGCAACGTCGCATTACAGGTATTTGTATGCATCGCGCCACATTCAGCGGATAACTCGCAGTGACGACGCACGCACAGGATGTTTGACACTGAACGATTTATTATCGAAGTGCAAAATAGAGTTTGCCTTTGAGACTCTAGAGAAAAGCCGGATAGAACTGCAAAGAAACGAGCATGGGAAGAGATTGCGAAAATATTGTACGACAATTGGGATAGTGAAATAGAAACAAAACAGCGAGAACTTGGTGAGTTTATCACTTTATTATTTTTATATACCTAGGTATATCTAATTATAAGTACTCGTATGCATGTAGGTACTAATTGAAACTATCATTCATATAAACCTACTTATCAATGATTATATCAGTCACCTTACCTAAATGAAGTTGTGTTGCCACTCTAGTTTACCTTCTTCCATAAAATATTTTTTAAATAAATCTCTCGTATGTATGGCATTAGAGGGTCTAGATGTATTACAGTTTGGTAATGTAGGTAGATCAGAAGTTAACAATTCGTCGTTGTAGTTCAAACCGTCTCGTCTCCGTACAAAGTTATGAAGAACACATGTTGTTTTTACTATCTCTGTAGCAAAATCCGGGTTAACAAGTATGGCCGTATGAAGAACTCTCCACTTGTTGCTCAATATGCCGAAAGTACATTCCACATAACGCCTGGCACGAGATAGGCGGTAGTTAAATGTACGTTTTTCTATGTCTAATGTTTTATTGGGGTAGGGTCGCATAACATGTTTATGTAAAGCGAAAGCCTCGTCAGCTACCAGTACAAATGGTAGTGCTGGGCCGGTAGTACCGGGGAGTATTTTATCCTCGGGTAGGTCTAACATGTCATGGTAAAGTTTCTGTCCGAAATTTGAACTTCTAAATACATTACTATCAGCTTCTTTTCCAAAAGATCCAACATCGATAGAAATGAAGCAATAATTAGAATCTGCGGCTGCCATAAGAACTATTGAAAAAAACTTTTTATAGTTAAAATAGTTAGATCCGCTGTTGTCAGGATTAATTATTCTTATATGTTTACCATCCACAGCTCCTAAACAGTTTGGAAAATTTGCGCATTTATAGAATTCTTCTGCCACTTTTAAAAAGGATTCCTTATTTGGCTCGGGCATTTCAAGTGATTGCAGTACTTTCTAAATTACTTCACAAGTTTCTTTTATTATTTCTGCAACAGTCGATCGTCCCACCAAAAAATCGTGAGATAAACTTTTAAAATTCATTCCGGTAGACAAATACCTGAAACAAAAAAAACGTTCAGCATCATCACGTTTTCCCGCCAGTGGCTCCCCCAATCTAAAATAATTAATAAAACATTTATAAACGAACTTATGAAAAATTTGCTTCGGTCAATCCCTCAAGACTACATTTAACAATGTTTCGCATCGATTCACATAATTTACTAGTGATGCCAACTCTCACCTTCGGCGTATAAACAGAAAAGTGGCACCTTTGCCTTCAAAATTCGAAGTTAAGAGTTCGCATCGCTAATACACTAAGTGAAAACATAGTTAAATGTAGTTTTGAGAGGGTCCACGAAGCGGATTTTCCATATGTGGTATATATAAATTATAGTAATTGTAGTTATAATTAATTATTTTCTATTGGGGGCGCCACTATTGGAGCTATATCACCCTAAGCTAAGTTATTTCGACATTTTGTTGATACTTATATTATTTAATTTTACAGTGGATGAACTTCAAAAGAAATGGAAGCACTTAAGAGATTATTACGTAAAAGAAAAAAAACAAGATAATACAAGAAGTGGAAGTGCAGCACCTAAGAAACGTAAAAACTCGTACATTGAATTGCTGTGATTCTTGGATGTGGTGAAAGAGTCTCGGGTCTCATCGGGGAATATAAGCGCTCCGGCAGGTGATAATGACCAAAATGAAAATTCTTGTGATGAAATATCAACTAATACAAACACTCAACCAAGAAATGCAAACGCACAAGAAACTGTAACTGAGAATTTTATCCCACCTCAAACTGAAGAAGTTTCAGGGACCTCCCAAATGAAAAAAAAACCTAAAATGACAGTCTTTCAACAGAGTTTAATTACAGCAATGAATAAAAAGCAACAATCACCTAAAGCAGCCGAAGAAGATGCCGACACGAAATTTTTACTTTCTTTACTTCCTCAAATTAAGAGCCTAAATGAAAGACAAAACTGTGAGTTCAGAATCGAAGTGATGAATTTGATTTAGTAAATCAAATATCGTAACTCATATAACATGTCACATAATCAAACGTATTCTTACAACCATCCTGGCTATAGTACATACGAACAATCACCTACAACATATAGTATACCTACAGGAGATGTGTCTCCGCCGGTGTACCAAGGATATACTACGAATACAAGCAGTGCAAGCTCCTATTCGACCATACAGTCACCCGATTGTATTGAAACTCAAGTACGTCTAATTCAATCAGCTGAAACTGAAACAGCACACTCAATTGAGGAAATAGACGAAATATTTCAGAATAGGTCCACTTAATTGAGATAATAGAGGAAATGTTGCAGCAATTTAATTCAATAAAAAATTAAAAGTTGAAATTTTATTCAATAAAAAATTTGTTTCATTTAATATACTTACTTAATATTTATCTTACCTTAATGTAACGGTCAGCCTTTCTTCGGGAGGTATAGCTGTTCTAAGTTTTGTATTTTGCTTGGTAATGTAGTCCTTAGTTAAATTCAGCAATACATCAAATGATTTTATGGACATACGATAATATTCGAATGCTTTGTCTGGATTAAGTCTTAGTTGCATATACAGGGTATGAAATTGCCCAATTTCTAGTCGAAGAGTATTTAAGGGATGAACCCAATATTTACGCTTTCTTCTTCTTTCTTCTTCTAATGCCTCATAAATAGCTATCACTTCTATCGGATCCATCACGAATTCACGACCACACCGTATAAGCGCAGGCAGCCGACTGATGATCTGCCACTGAATATTCAGTGTGGCTGGTACCGTATAGAACGGATTGACCGCCGCGGAAGTTCGGCGACGGAATTTCCGTCTAGTGTGGCAAAGGCCAGGGTCGGTTCATATCTAACGGAATATGCGTCGCGTATTATCCGCCAGAACTGAAAAATGTATAGAAAAACACTCGACCGTTCACACTCAACCGATGATGCGTTAGTGCGTTCACTGTGCTAACTGAATACGCTCGACGCATCATCCGTCAGATATGAACCGACCCCCTTTGCCACACTAGACGGAAATTCCGTCGCCGAACTTCCGCGGCGGTCAATCCGTTCTATACGGTACCAGCCACACTGAATATTCAGTGGCAGATCATCAGTCGGCTGCCTGCGCTTATACGGTGTGGTCGTGAATTCGTGATGGATCCGATAGAAGTGATAGCTATTTATGAGGCATTAGAAGAAGAAAGAAGAAGAAAGCGTAAATATTGGGTTCATCCCTTAAATACTCTTCGACTAGAAATTGGGCAATTTCATACCCTGTATATGCAACTAAGACTTAATCCAGACAAAGCATTCGAATATTATCGTATGTCCATAAAATCATTTGATGTATTGCTGAATTTAACTAAGGACTACATTACCAAGCAAAATACAAAACTTAGAACAGCTATACCTCCCGAAGAAAGGCTGACCGTTACATTAAGGTAAGATAAATATTAAGTAAGTATATTAAATGAAACAAATTTTTTATTGAATAAAATTTCAACTTTTAATTTTTTATTGAATTAAATTGCTGCAACATTTCCTCTATTATCTCAATTAAGTGGACCTATTCTGAAATATTTCGTCTATTTCCTCAATTGAGTGTGCTGTTTCAGTTTCAGCTGATTGAATTGGACGTACTTGAGTTTCAATACAATCGGGTGACTGTATGGTCGAATAGGAGCTTGCACTGCTTGTATTCGTAGTATATCCTTGGTACACCGGCGGAGACACATCTCCTGTAGGTATACTATATGTTGTAGGTGATTGTTCGTATGTACTATAGCCAGGATGGTTGTAAGAATACGTTTGATTATGTGACATGTTATATGAGTTACGATATTTGATTTACTAAATCAAATTCATCACTTCGATTCTGAACTCACAGTTTTGTCTTTCATTTAGGCTCTTAATTTGAGGAAGTAAAGAAAGTAAAAATTTCGTGTCGGCATCTTCTTCGGCTGCTTTAGGTGATTGTTGCTTTTTATTCATTGCTGTAATTAAACTCTGTTGAAAGACTGTCATTTTAGGTTTTTTTTTCATTTGGGAGGTCCCTGAAACTTCTTCAGTTTGAGGTGGAATAAAATTCTCAGTTACAGTTTCTTGTGCGTTTGCATTTCTTGGTTGAGTGTTTGTATTAGTTGATATTTCATCACAAGAATTTTCATTTTGGTCATTATCACCTGCCGGAGCGCTTATATTCCCCGATGAGACCCGAGACTCTTTCACCACATCCAAGAATCGCAGCAATTCAATGTACGAGTTTTTACGTTTCTTAGGTGCTGCACTTCCACTTCTTGTATTATCTTGTTTTTTTTCTTTTACGTAATAATCTCTTAAGTGCTTCCATTTCTTTTGAAGTTCATCCACTGTAAAATTAAATAATATAAGTATCAACAAAATGTCGAAATAACTTAGCTTAGGGTGATATAGCTCCAATAGTGGCGCCCCCAATAGAAAATAATTAATTATAACTACAATTACTATAATTTATCTATACCACATATGGAAAATCCGCTTCGTGGACCCTCTCAAAACTACATTTAACTATGTTTTCACTTAGTGTATTAGCGATGCGAACTCTTAACTTCGAATTTTGAAGGCAAAGGTGCCACTTTTCTGTTTATACGCCGAAGGTGAGAGTTGGCATCACTAGTAAATTATGTGAATCGATGCGAAACATTGTTAAATGTAGTCTTGAGGGATTGACCGAAGCAAATTTTTCATAAGTTCGTTTATAAATGTTTTATTAATTATTTTAGATTGGGGGAGCCACTGGCGGGAAAACGTGATGATGCTGAACGTTTTTTTTGTTTCAGGTATTTGTCTACCGGAATGAATTTTAAAAGTTTATCTCACGATTTTTTGGTGGGACGATCGACTGTTGCAGAAATAATAAAAGAAACTTGTGAAGTAATTTGGAAAGTACTGCAATCACTTGAAATGCCCGAGCCAAATAAGGAATCCTTTTTAAAAGTGGCAGAAGAATTCTATAAATGCGCAAATTTTCCAAACTGTTTAGGAGCTGTGGATGGTAAACATATAAGAATAATTAATCCTGACAACAGCGGATCTAACTATTTTAACTATAAAAAGTTTTTTTCAATAGTTCTTATGGCAGCCGCAGATTCTAATTATTGCTTCATTTCTATCGATGTTGGATCTTTTGGAAAAGAAGCTGATAGTAATGTATTTAGAAGTTCAAATTTCGGACAGAAACTTTACCATGACATGTTAGACCTACCCGAGGATAAAATACTCCCCGGTACTACCGGCCCAGCACTACCATTTGTACTGGTAGCTGACGAGGCTTTCGCTTTACATAAACATGTTATGCGACCCTACCCCAATAAAACATTAGACATAGAAAAACGTACATTTAACTACCGCCTATCTCGTGCCAGGCGTTATGTGGAATGTACTTTCGGCATATTGAGCAACAAGTGGAGAGTTCTTCATACGGCCATACTTGTTAACCCGGATTTTGCTACAGAGATAGTAAAAACAACATGTGTTCTTCATAACTTTGTACGGAGACGAGACGGTTTGAACTACAACGACGAATTGTTAACTTCTGATCTACCTACATTACCAAACTGTAATACATCTAGACCCTCTAATGCCATACATACGAGAGATTTATTTAAAAAATATTTTATGGAAGAAGGTAAACTAGAGTGGCAACACAACTTCATTTAGGTAAGGTGACTGATATAATCATTGATAAGTAGGTTTATATGAATGATAGTTTCAATTAGTACCTACATGCATACGAGTACTTATAATTAGATATACCTAGGTATATAAAAATAATAAAGTGATAAACTCACCAAGTTCTCGCTGTTTTGTTTCTATTTCACTATCCCAATTGTCGTACAATATTTTCGCAATCTCTTCCCATGCTCGTTTCTTTGCAGTTCTATCCGGCTTTTCTCTAGACTCCCAAAGGCAAACTCTATTTTGCACTTCGATATTAATTCGTTCAGTGTCAAACATCCTGTGCGTGCGTCGTCACTGCGAGTTATCCGCTGAATGTGGCGCGATGCATACAAACATGGTATAATAACATACTCCGTATACTTCGTCTGGTATTCTCTTCCCAGGATGGCCTAAGCCTACGTCACGATAAGTGTTACCATTGATTGTCCTTTTTAGAAAATTTAGGTACTTTCTCATGTAGTTAATGAAAATAAAATAAATTACTAACTAGAATAACTATTTAGTAACTCATGTGATTCATCTATTTATTGTTAAATTTATTTGAATATTGAATTATTAGTTCATAATTGCTTTGTTAAGATAAAAATGCATTTTGCTCGGGTAATTCAATCACACACAGTGGCAACATATCGAATTGACAAGTGTCATACTGACAACTAGCCATTTCATCGCTATTGTCGTGTCGCTCACACCTATAGCGTTGTTTCGCTCTGTGAGCAAAATACTGTGGCTCCCAAACGTTTGTGGTGAGCCCGTGAACTTTGATAGATATACAAGAAAAATTGTTAATTGTTCCGTAAACTATAAAAACAGAAGTATAAAAGGCGGTGTAATAAGGTTTTATTATTTTCCCAATGAAGAGACGCTATCATATGCGTGGCTTCAAATTTGTAACTAAATTCAACTAAAATAACTGGTATGTGCCTTTCTATATAATATTTAATTTATCTACGCGTTGTAAATTCCATAATTTAAGTCATAGGTGTGTCAATACGTCTTTACGCCCGAACTTATTAACCTAACATAATTAGTTTTTGACTTATTTAAGTCAAGTCAAGTTTAGTGGGTTTTCGTCGCGAACTAAATAAAAATACTAATATGCAAACAATTAAAAAAAAGCAAAGTAAATAAATACAAAAAGTATCAAAAATTACGATTTATTAAAAATTATAAATATGTTGTACCTATTGTAATATTTTTATCTTTTTCCCCACTAAAAAAGTTTGAGAACCGCAACGCAATCGATGACGTAGTCTTAGGCCAATCACGTGACCTAGCTGTCACGGGAGGAGACTACCTTGTCTTATTATACCATGCATACAAATACCTGTAATGCGACGTTGCCGATCTTACGCTGACGGAAGATCGGTGCGCGGACGACCGAGCAGACGCGGCGAGTGAGCGGTCCGCTCCGAGCGACCGATCGTCCGCGACGGAACGACCGATCTTCCGCGTAGTGTGCCCGCTATTTGTATTTTATATGCAATAACAATGTATTGGCGTTCCGCCGCGGAAGTTCGGCGACGGAATTTCCGTCTAGTGTGGCAAAGGCCATTTTTTTTAAAGGATATTTTGGGCGAATATATATGTCGCAGGGATATGATGAAAACAGGGAATTGATCAAATCTCTAAGCGATTTGATCAAATCACGGAGGATGTTAAAATAATAACACGTTTTTATCATTTCCCTAAACAAATCTGGTGATTTGACAAATCCCAATAAAGAAATCTAGTGATTTGAACAAATCTCAAAATTGGTTCAGTGAAATGACAAAAATAACTTTTCTGTAGTAATTTAAAGGTTTATTTTGTACTTTGCTTTCCGAGGTAATCGGCTGCGTTATGTTATATGGTCAAAGAATCAGTCCAAGAGCGAGCGAAGCGAGCTCGGGAACTTAGGGCACCCCGACACGGACAGGTTAGGTTCGAACGAGATGACGGGAGCTGAAGTGAGCGAGCAAAGCGAGCGAACGCAGCTCCCGTCATCTCGTTCGTGTTAGGTTACTTTTGACCCTGCAGACAGAAATAGGAGCCCCGCGCAGCGGGGCTACGTCGACTTTGTTACATGTTTTATTATCTTTTCACTGAATCAATTTAGGGGTTTGTTCAAATCACTAGTTTTTTTTTGTGAGATTTGTCAAATCACCAGATTTGCTTAGGGAAATGATAAAAACGTGTTGTAATTTTAACATCCTCCGTGATTTGATGAAATCGCTTAGAGATTTGATCAATTCCCTGTTTTCATCATATCACGACGACATATGTCAATTTTTTTTTTTTTTTTTTAAAAAAACGTTGCCCCACACTAGGAATTTATTCCTGTATCGTGGGTGCGTTTACAAACATATAAACTCACATACAGGCCCAGAGCCGGAACAACTATCTGTAGGTCATACAAATATTTGTTCCGTGCGGGAATCGAACCCGCGACACGCAGCGCAGCAGTCAATCGCTCAACCACTGCGCCAACCGTGCGCCCTATTATTATTCTGTGCTATTATTCTGTGTTACTTATCCTGATTGTAAATATATCGATGACAGACGGGATGATGAAGCCTTTTATAAATTTGACAGAAGATCGTTGTTTTGCTTTCACGCCCAATAGTTTTAATTTCTGTTGGAAAGTGAAGATTTTTCAGTATTCCGAAGTTTTAAAATACCAAACACTTGAGATATGTTTTTGGCATCTATTGCTGATGATCCCCGAAAGAGAAGTATTTTTTTTTTCTTAAATATCTTCAAGACACTGACATCGTCGAGTTACAATTTTATTTTAAGTAGGATTTAAGTTAGATACGTATAGATTATTTATTCAAGAAAAACTTACATTCTTTCTATCTAAGGTTACAGTTTATTTAAGTGATTAATATCATAATAAGTATGGATGTGATTGCCATGTACCTGTACATAATAGGTAAGAGTGATTGAAATAATAATAAAGTTTGTGTTACCAAGAAACTGTTTTTTATTATCAAATCTCAAAAAATCTGTTTAAAAAGTTTTTTTTGTACATTAAAAATATTTCCAAAAAGAAACATTGTTCCAAACCCATGTTATTTCCACCCATGTTTTTTTAAAGGATTACCATCAGAACCCATTTGCAGCATTTTTGGAATTTTCGTGTTTGTCTTTTTTTAGTCAATGTAGATAACTTTTATAAATGAAAATTGAGCGTAACTTGAAGTATTAAGTAGTTTTTGTATGTCGTCGTGAGTCACCTTCCAAGAATATTTCTCATAGATGCTCTCCAGCTAGCAAACTATTTTTGGGATCATGCCAATGTCCAGAAAGTAGAACCAGATGCTGGACCACTTCAAAATATCAAATTCGCCGCTTCATCAATATTGATCTAGATTGATCTATGATAAATTCACGACATTTTCTAAAACAGGCAAAAAATTAAAAAACACGAATGAACACTCCTAAAATAAAACTACACAATTGGCAGCAACATCATTTATTGCTGTTATAATTTTCACAGGCGTTACGCATAAACACTTTGTTCGAGTGAAAACTTATTATTAGTAAAAAGGTAGGTACGCATTCCCTTTCTCTACCTACCTACTACATTGAGATAATGAGGTAGTTTAAATTCAATGCTTCTTATTATTACCAAAAACGAATTACAAGGAATAATTTTAAATGTAAATCATACACGGAATTGACAATTTAACTTGGCAAAATTATTAAAAACATCAATTACTTATTTATTTATTAGTAGATAAGAGTTACATAAGAAGGTAATGTAATATTTCACTTAACGATCTCGCATGATAAATATACGTTTTGTATGCTTTCACTTTTATGAACAAACATTCACAATTTCTAAATCTCAGTTATGTGGGTATGTTTTATAATTTTACGTCTAACGATGGTCTATCGTTGTTTGCAAAAAAATGTGCGAGATTCCGCTCTAGTTGCTCTGTTTCAAGATAAAAGTGGGTAAGTAGAAATACAGCCTATTCTGTTGTCAGTACTTAAATAATTATGATTATTATTTACATTCAAAATGGGTTGTCAACTCCATTAATTAAATTATCTGAATAATTTCTAATGACAGTATCATCGCAAATTATAATTTTAATAATACCGCGCTTACCTGTGTATGAATAACGGGGCTACCTACCTATACAAGTTGGATGTATTGCCTTTACCAGTGTCCCTGTCACACAAGTGCGGCGGTGGAAGGTGTGAGCGAGAGAGAGATCGCCTCGATTAGCACTCGTGGAATGCGGCGCTGCGTTCGCGCGAGCAAGCCAACTCCGGTCCAGTCATTTGGTTCGTCTACGACAACGTTGCGGTGGTCGCGGGCCGGGCAGGTATCACTTAAAAACTTAACCGTGTAATCAAAATATGTGTGAAAATTGCCGTTATACGAGTGTTTCTAAGTTATCTATAAGTGAATAATATTGTGACAGTTGTGTACAACACTTGTGTTATGAAGTTTAGTGAAAGTTGACGGAGGTTTTCAAGGAACTCGGGTGTCTCGTCGCATATTTACCTGTAAGTCAACTTCTAAAGGTATACGTGTCTGGGTGACGTTGATTTCGCGTTATAGCCTTCTAAACTACGTATTAAGGCTTAAGTTTGTCTACTTTATAAGTTTGTTTACCCCGCAGCTTAATTTTTTTTGCAAAAAATGTTACCTGTTTATTTCTGAGATAAAAAGCTATTTTTCGCGACAATAAACATGTAAATAATTGTCTACACTAGTAGTACACATTAAGGCTACCTAATTATCAATTCAGTCTAAAACATTATTAGTGTAACCATACGTCCTACTTTAAGCGGACATGTCTCGATTTCTCGGATTTCCGAAAGATTCGCCGGAAACACTGGTTAGTTACATATCCGTTATAAATCTAATTAATTATTGCATAATCGATAAATAAAGATAATAAATCAATGCTTAAAATAATTTAAGACTCGAGGACAACTTTTACTAAAGGGACCTCTGACCCCGCGGGTGCGGTCGTTGGCCTTGAAACCGAGATTTTATTATTAATTCGACAAGAATCTTTTAAAAATAAAATATACAAAATATCTTGTTGAAGTGATATTATCGATTTCATACCTTTGAATAACCAACTCCAATGCTCAATACATAAATCAATTTATCGACCCGCATCCGCTTACAATTTTGCAATATTTGAATAAACCTGAAATACCTACCACGTACTTATTCGTTAATTGCTTGTCTGCGAGTATTGCAGCAGACCTGCAGACCGGTGTAGAAATATAAGGAAGGGACAGGGCACCTGTGCCTGCTAAGTATTATTTTAAACCTTTTGACCCATAGTGTCAGACATAAAACATGGTTCTTGAAGCAGCTATACCTGTCTGATTGCGTAAGCTTTTTGTCACTCAAATCCATTTTGTGTCTTACGACTTCGTTCGTATACAACCTTCCCAACACTAGATTTGTTCCCTTTTAGAACTTAGGATTGCGTGACAGCAGGCTTAATAATCTATACACAGTCACAGATAATACAATAGCATATGCAGGTGCATCATAGGACCAACATCTTGTGTTAAGGTTACACTAGTCGAATATTCTTCCATGCAAACGTAGTCTAGAGATTACTCCACTGTTTGACGATGTACGTCAAAAATAAAAAAATATATAAATTTTTCTCATCATTATCTAGTCCTGTATGAGAACAAAAATGTAAAAAAATTATATATTTGAAAGTTATGAGCGTCGAAAGTTCCATATTTCAACACTAATTTAAACGCATTTTTGGGCGGAAATAAATACCATAAGAAGAAGGTAATTTGCAAAACGGCCTCCATACAGGAATAGATCAGTAATTCAACAATGCAAATAATGTTATTTTATAAATGTACATATAGTTGGTTTTTCATGATATCTAGACTCCCAAAGGTCTGTTTATAAAATTTCGCGCGCTCGTTTTCGTCTTAAATCATCATCCATTTCGATACAAATTTGCAAAAGTGCTTATTCGTATGCGAACTAGCTTCTTACTGCTCATCAGAGCATCTATTTCTTTCACACGTGTTGTCGGACAAGATAGCATGCATTTTAACCCCGCGCACAAAATAGTTCATGCCGTCGACTAGTACTGTTCTTCATTATTGGTCACAAAACTGACCTAAAGAATTGACAGAACTTCAATAAGATTCACCTGAAAGTTGCAGCGAATCGAAGTAAGACATGCGAAGATATCGAAAGCCTCTCAAAAGTCTATGAAGATGTCAGAAATTGCCCACATTATAAGCGACAGCACGATCCTAGATATCGTGCTGACTCTCTTCAGGTCTCGAAGTTTCTTGGAGCCGAGCTATAATGATAGAAATCCCTTTTTTATGGGCAAGAAACAAGTCCTATCATCTTAAGTAATTTCAAATTACCATGTCTACTCGCTTTTGGTTCCATGTCGAGACATTTATTATCTAGTAATCGTTATTAAATAAGTAACTTACGACTTTTAAACCATTATGTAATGGCATACGCGTAAGTTTTGTTACGCCGATAAGCCCAAGATTTATGAACTCTAAACTATTGGATGTTTCTCTAATGTTTCCTTCTGTAAGTCACAAATTCTGTATTTTATAACTTACAAAGAACATTATGTATGCATCATGCATGATATGCCACACATTATTAAAAAAAATGCTCCTATTATCTTTCCCTTATCTTTTAGAAAGCTTTCTTTATCTCACGAGAAGAAGACATTGCAAACATTGCTTGTAAGCACCACATACCGCGGCAGTTCTGAATTTGTTGTCCATCTCCCATTTCCCTTGATATAAAATCGTGAATAAACAATGCTGCAACGACAATTTCCGAGTTTGCAAGATAAGTTTTTATAACAAAATATTACCTTACTGAATCAGAAGTTGCACGGGCATAGACAAGATGACGTAAGGTCACGTTTTTCAATTCATTCACGTTTATCTTAGCCTAGTCGTGCGTTTACTGGGCTGTATAAAAAGACCACAAACCTCTGACGTCGATGAGCATAAAGTTCAAGCTTTGCTGAGCTTACATCTATGTTATAGTTGAAGCTTTTGGCGATGACGGCTCATCTAGTTATGTGAATTTGAAGTCGTCATAAGTTTTATCCCTCCTGAGACCAAAACAAAATTTTTAGACCTGTTTTTTCTTTATTGTGCATCTGCCGTCCACCTTGCAATAGGTGTCTTTTTCATCATCTCATTCAAATATGAGTGTAGGCAAAACGAGTTTGGCACACTGTTCTCTTTAGCTACAATAATTCTATTCAATGTTAAACCAAACAAGACAACGCAAGTACCTCCGTTTGAGAGGCCTGCGCCTGCGCTGTCTCATGGTTTGAAGGTTTCGATTTAATCATAGGCCTACGTTCAGCCGCTAATGTATAATGACACTAAAGATTTTATGATGAGCTATGAAACATCTCAGATTGACTAAGGTAGTGTTGCCACTTAACTCTACATCAAGAATACAACGATGCGTTGTTAAATAGTTTGAGAATTATTACTTCGAAAAATTGCACTTTCTTTTGTTAGCTAGTTATTCTTTGCAATCAACAAATTGTACTTATCGAAATCACTGGACAAAAGAAGCAAAAAGCTTAAAAATTAATTGGTCAATAAAGATTGTTTTTCCCACATTCCGACAGAGGCGTTGTCAAGTGAAGACGGTAAATAATGATTGTTAAGTAATTCGGATGTGATCTGTCGAGCTGAACACTTTGATAGAGAAAGCGCTTGGTCCGAGGCTCGTGGCTCGTGATGGACGTCGGGCTATTCTAACGGATTTCTCCAATACGATGATCTGATGTGTTAACAACTCCTGAATTGGACGTACGCACGCTAGCGCTATTAAAATTTAAGATATTTTTTGAGATTAAAAGCAGAATCCCGTTATAAATACTCGATATTAGATATGCCGTGTTAAGAGCAATTTAATTAATTAATAGTAAAGAACACGCGTCGATCTTTCAATTAATAAATACTTGCTTAAGTTTAATGGTGAAATACTGCCTAATCGTTAAAAAACACTTTATTTCTGAATCTACATAAACATTGCAAGTTTGGGAGCACACGAATGGTTTAACTATATTGATCAACAAAGAGGTAGTTATCAGAGTCAGGGACCACTCTTTTCAATCACTGTCATGTCAATTTTAAAGTAATTTAAAGCACCGACGTGTTAAATGAGTAAAGAAACGACGTGTAATTAGTTTTGCTGTCCCGTTCGCAAATGATATCATGAATGAGAAACAGCTAAGTCAAGTCGAAACTGAGTCTTGATCTCACAAAAACTTTGAACTTTTTGCGAGCGCTCGCCGTAATTACTCCATCTTCATCATGATGTCATCTTCCAATTTATTGTTATTCAGTTTTTTAACAGGATGTTAATTCATAATCAATTAAGATATATTAAAAAATGCTTAAGTAAATGCATTTTAGATTGCTTCTATTTGACGACAATGACCCTTGACCCAAAATGTACAGTACAAATACACCTTGCAAGAATATCTGAGGTTATTATGCAAGTACTATTAGATGATGATGCAAATTGCCTCTTGTAGTAGATGTAAAATTATTACAAGCGTCTAGTGTATAATACGAAAAGTAGTTCTGAACACAAGGTGATGACAGATAAAAATTTTGCAAATCACGACTCTTTTGTTTGTTTTACGAATTTAGAAAATGACTTCTGCTTGTTTATGGTCAGTGGCTGGACGATTTTATTCTTTTTTTTTAAGAATTAATTTGAATTTTGTACTAAGATTAAAGTTCCGCCCGTTACTTTTTATAAATAGCTAGCACTGTCGCTAGTTTCGTAATTTAACATACTTGTATTCATTTACTTCAAAGACGCTCACTATTTCATAAATGTCTCAGTCAGACATGCACGAATGTTGTACAACTTTTAAATGCGCTAAAAGGCTTCACAATAGGTAACTACCTGGATTCGAGCTATTGTGCTTTGAGATTACGGAATAAAAAAAAATTGATTTATACTTCATAAAATATAGCTAGATCTCTGCGACAGCTGTCAATATCAATACAGTAACGATAGCGCTTGACAGGCTTACATTTACGTAAACGTCAGTTTGACATATGTCGCAGAGATCAAGCCATCTTTTATGAAGTATAGTAACAGTTGTTTGTATACCCTTTTTTATTTATCATCAAAGAACTAGCAGAAAACGAATACTCTTTCTTTTTCGTTAAAACTCTACAAGTGGGCAAACAACAAAATCTAAGAACACCTCCTTTTTACCTTAAAAGTGAAAACCAAGTGATTTATATTCTATCTGCATGCCATCAAAAAGCCTCAAGTGAAAACTAGGACATGTCCGGAAAACGCACATTTTATGGCGAACGGCTTGCAACACCGCGGCCTGCGTACGAACGGGCTCGCATTAGGGACACATAGACCGAAGGAATGCAGACATTCAGCCTGCACACAGCCAACGTGTTTGCCTAATTTAGCTGCCTAGAAAACTATGATTTACAACGTAAATATGCACCACTCCTTTTTATACGAGAATAGAATTCTGAACCTAAACCTGATTTTCTGCTTAGTTTGGAAATAAGGTGATTTGATTAGTCACTACTGCCGAACACTGCAGTTACAGTTATTTTTGAATTAAGAACACAGATGGTTAAACATCTTGCTAATAGATTTATAGGTCGAGGACTCATGACCATCTCAAAGAAGCAAACCTAACCTAACTAAATGCTTTCATCAAATCACTCCGTTCGATTACCTACTGTTGTTCTCTACAGAAGACACTAACAACCTGTCTATTATGGATTCAGAAGGTCAAGAAAAATGACTTCGGACTTGTGTGGTGCATATTAATACTTATCTTGTACTTAGAAGTAGACACTCGTGATCTAAATACTTAGCCAAGGTTTGTCACGTTTCTAAAACTGACAGCTTGGCTTTGATTATTTGTACTTATTTGGAGTTTTTGGCGGGATTTTTTCGAGTGAAGTTCAGCGGCTGTTAATATTATTTGCAAATTGATTCCTAGTGGATATTGTGATATAAAATTGGTGTAGTTCTGTGTCTCAACTGTCTACGCAACTGGAAAATATGTGAAATCATTGACAGAAGCGATCTCAGGATAGTGGAGCGGAGAATTTTATTGTAGTATTGACTACCTCCGCAAAGCTTACTGGGAAGTCTGACTCGATACAATTTTCTGCCAAATACTCCAAAAACCATTAGAATCTGATACACCCGTATTCTAATGCATACTAAAGAATGTTAAAATTGCACTGAAGACGAGGCGGTATGGTCCAAGACCTTAGCCTGCCCGAGAAGGGCGAACAAAAAGAAAAAAAAAATTGTACTTATTTCCAAGCTGTCAGTTGTTAACGTGTTTAAAAACATTGGCCAAATATGGCATTCTATTGGCATTTCAATAATCATATTTGCATTGATTTCTATGATTGATTCCTTCACTGTGTATCATTATCTGCCTGCCCTTATCCCAGCCTATTGTGCCTTATCCTTATTTCAGGTCGACGCAACACGTTTTTTTCTTTCGGTTGACAGGACGTTCAACCGATTCCTTGACAATGTATGTGCAAACAATAATAAATACCGACCGCCATGTTGCTTTTGCCCACACACCATAGACAAAACTGCATTCATTGTCGACTCCTCATTCTCTATTCAACCTTCGATCTTGGTAGCCACTCGGGAGCGTGAATCCGTTGTGCTATCCAAACAATAAATACTAGATATACGTACGATAGTACGTAGGTGCTATACAAAGGTAGGTCTTCACCACATCGGAAGTACGTGGGCAGTGCCGTACATGGAGAGTACAATCAGACGCAGGAGTGTTTTTATGATATTGATTTATGATTGTACCTATGCATGGATAGAGAAAGTACGCATTGAGAAGTAGAGGTTGACACAACACGTCTAAAAGTTTTATTGATAGATTGATAGTGTTGCGCAATTAACGACAAAGCAATTAGCAAATGAAGGGTATAGTGCAGGACACGTAAGTTGAACCAAAATGTATTATCGTTCTCTTGAAATTAGACGATTTAAACCGAAATGAATCCTTTCTATGTGACCTAACAGTTGGCAATTTGTATATTGTAAACGATTAGGTCGTAGAAAAGGGATTTATTTCAGTTTAAATTGTTTAATTTCAAGATAAAGATAATACATTTTGGTTCAACTTACGTGTCCCGCACTATACAGGCAAAGAACAGGGAATGTCACAAGTTTTCATTTTCCTATTTTATACGGGCACGCAAATCTTTATCTATGGTAGGTTTATTCTAAATCAATAACTTTAAAAAAAAGTAAACGTACCTAAGGCGCCAGCAAGACGTTTTTGTTTATGGCCGAAGCTAAAAGAACCGGGAATGTCCATGACATACCGGTACATACCGGTAAAGAAGAGGATAAAAATTACATACTTCTAAACTTTTAACTGCGTTTTTCTCAAAATGTATTAATTTGGACATGTCCTGTTTTTGCCTGTACCCTTCAAATAGATTCAATTGTCAATTGTCTTCAATTTGATTGAACATCTTTAAAAGTTAAAGTCAGGATAACTTTCAAAACATTCGCTTGTTGTACTCTTTTTGGAGTCATGATACTGCCAATATCTATAAGGCGATGTTACACATTCAATGGGTTTTCAAATTCAAATATTTATTTGTCTGTCTCTAAAAACAGATTCAAGACAACATAATTATTATTCCACTTATCTGTACCGAAGGAGTCACCATTGGCTTCGGCAGACAATAGCTTGTATACTCCATTGCGATTCGAAACGGCTTCGGCTTCGGCTTGCAACAGTTGCTAGCTGCTACTGACTTGCTATGTGTGCTGACACATTTATGTAGGTACCTACTCGACTAGATAGTGACTTTGTCTACTGTGTCTATAGTTTGGCAAATTCGTTTCCAAACATCTTTCATAATGCGCACAGCAAAAGAGTGGAACTCACTACCTGCGTCTGTGTTTCCGAAAGCATCCAACCCGAATCTGTTCAAAGTTAGAGTGAACAGGCTTATTCTGGGTAAGCTCACTCCATTGTCGACTTTGTCTCTCTCATCTCTGACCTAGACTAGAGTCAAGAGCAAACATAACTCAAAAAAAAATGCCAACTTCACCCAAACATTCTAAATTCAAACATTCGAAAGCGAACTTTTCAGAGTGCCAGAATCGGCCAGAATCGAATTCAAATTCAGCGGCCATGTGTCGAATGCGCGAATTTCAATTGTTTTGACCACAAATTCTTGTTCCAATTCCTGTGATTGCGTGCCGAGGCGTACTAACTAAATGTCAAACGAAAGAACTTGACCGTGTGTGGTGTGGCTTTCTCGTACGCAGCTTCCATTCTCAATTTCGTCCCCGTTTAGTTGTTTTTATTGCGATTGCAAGTTCCTGATGTAGTTCCGGATGACATTCTTGAGAATACGGCTACAGAATAACGTAAAAATTTGGTCATTCGAGGTTAACAGTCCAGTTTTTTTAACTGTATGGTTTTGAAGTGACACTTGCTGAAAGTTGTGTAGGCAGGATACTATCATAATCACAAGTCAAGTAATGCCTATAGGTAAGACCACAGAACAGATAAAAGAGATCCGAAAAGACGAAAGAGACCTCTTTTATCTGTTCTGTGGGTAAGACGTATTTCAAACAAACCATAAATTATGGGGTTCCCTGAATTCTTTGACCGTGTCAAAGAATTCAATTAGTCAGTTGTTGCCCTCAAACAGAAGAGCAGAACAGTTTTTAGTAACTATAAATAGATCATTTTCCAGGCTACCTGTTATACACAATACTTTATAAGTGCAGACCACAGTCTAGTCTACTTCTCCACACACGCTAGCGGTGGGCAGTGATTCGGATCGACACGGCTCGGGTGCCTGTGACCGGCCTGCCGCGGTCAAGGTGATCACTGCACTGTGACCACTCGCTCGACCACGCCAAAGGACATTGAACGTCTTAACTCCTTTTGTTTCATTCCATTATTCGAAATTCGATTCGCGTTCCACGTTCAAATAACGTAAGATTAATTGAATGAATTGGAAACGTCATTATGTTTTTTTTTAGATTCTTGACTCGAAAGAGGCCCTAAGCGAAACGAGGTTTTATTGAAATGCAATTGCACAAGCCATAATAAAATAATAAGGCGCTGCATGGTCTTACACTTTGAATAATGCATAAACAGTAGCTTGCCAGCCCATTGCCTGCGGTAGTGTTTCCCTTCGGTGAGCCTTATTTTTGCAAAGTCCAACAGTGGAAATGAAAACTTGTTTGCAGTATCTTCCCCGCGCAATGTTATTGCAGTTATATTTTTTAAGATCTTTATACATCTGCAATGTGTTGAAGACGGATCAAGTTTTGAGCAAAACATGGATCTTAATAACCTTTTTTGTCATTCTATTTAAGTAATTTAGTTGATGGAATAGAAGGCCAAATACCAATAGCTTGTTCGATTACTTTACGCGTCAGTTGTCAGGTGTCTGGCCGGCTAAGTGTAGCAAAAACTTAGTCTCAAAGTTAGCGGGGCGGCAGTGACCGTTAATAAATACGTCACACCTCACTGTTCCAAAACACTACTTATAAACACTCATTATTTGCCCACTTATCATGTACGGTTTGTAGAGCAAATTGTGCTCCAAATAATATTTCTAGATCTCTGATTTAGTAGGTACGGTCTTAATCAATGTCATCTACCAGAACTGTTTGCTGTCAAAAAGATGACATCACATCAAAGGCCTTATACTTACTCCTTGCTTTAGCACAGCACAAAATTACAAAAAAAAAAAGTTCTGCTACAATTATATCAACCGGAGCATCCTTCGCACCCGATGCAGATTCAATGGGTTTGCTACGGTATATATAATTGTTGTAACACTTTAACGACATGTCTATGGTCACATCGTCTTTTAGATATCATAATTATGCCCGGAGGGTATGATGAACACGCCCAGAGCTTCACTGCATTTTGAATGAATGACGAAAGCGGCAACTTATATATATACGGCTAAAATAACAACAGATACAAAATATACTAGGCATCTCGGTGAGTCAGTTAAAAACTATAGAAAATGTTTCAAATTCTGGGTAAACAGGTGTTGGTGCTTGTAGGTATGCAGGTGGTTGGTACATTTAAGATATCTAATTTCGAATAATTCCGTTTTTCATATTATGCTAATGCTGACCGTACAACTGGCAGAAAATTATGTCAGTTGTACTGTTACGTAGTTACGGGCTTACGGCCGGTCCGGTGAAAAACTGTGCGGTTGCCGTTGACGACAAATCTATGGGGTTATTAGCCACCAGCCACCGAAGTGTGTCACTGAATCGTGTCAAGTGGCTACCATTACGAGGTATGATGTGGATTTAACATGTGTGTTGGTTGTGTGGTATCATGGCAAGTGGAATTGAGTGCGTTAAGGTGTACTGATTCATCTTTGACCTCATTAGGTGGTAATTTTCTGGCTAGGGATTTTTGCTTCTAAAGTTTGAAACCATCACCCCTGATATCTGAATTAGGAGTTTAAAATTGAGTATTTGTCAAACCATACTTTAATCTGCAAACCTGTTACACGTCCTAAACCCTAAATTGAATCAGATCTTGAGAGGATCTCGATTTAGAAACGGTCCCATAGGTTCTAAGCTTAAGATTACTTTTTGTTGTTTGCTATAGAAGTAATAAATAAGATTAAAAACGAAGAAAGGTCTGCATCTGTTGGGCTTTTGGACTTAACACATTGAGTGAAACTATGACCTTTGAGAGAACGTTGCATAAGTGGTTAAAGGTGTGGTCGAGTCTGAGCATCTGCTGAGACCACGCTCAGACAGATGCATCTAATGTGAGAAACTGACAAAACTATTTGAAGAAACCTCCTTAAAGAACAAAAGTTAAACTGTAAATACCAATATAACGATTGTATATAAATTGATTCATAATCGTGTATCAACAGAGAAGTCTCATTAAAAATGATTCTAGCCAATAATTTGGCATTAAAACAATCTTAAAACAAATCGATTCGTCATTGATGCAAGCAATTAAAAGATTCATACAAGATATAATAAAATAAAAGAGCCAACTTTAAAAACAGAGATTATAAAACAAGATGCCGTTGAGAACATAAATGTCAATGAAGTCGCCGCGGAGACTAACGTGAGTGAGGAGAAAAAAGTTGAATGGTGTGGTGTTACGCCGAAACTGTGGTGGAAAGCGGCCGGTGTGGTTGCTACACAGGTTGGTGTGGTCGGACAGATACCGCCAATATTTGCGCACGCGTCGCTCTCTCGATCGTCGTCCCTAATTACACATACCGCCATAACAAGACTTTTTGTTTGTATGGCAAACCTTGGACTTTCTTCGTTGAAAAAATAGTGAATGATTGTTTTTAGATTTTAACGTTTTTGAAGATTGGTCTTTGGTCGAATTAGATAGTAAATCAATGCAGATTATTTGTCCGAGTGGGGGTCTGCATCTCAAGTGAACCATATTTCGTATAATGATGCTGTCAGCAATATCCGTTGCTTCTTGATCTTTGGTAACCTCTAGAAGAGGATCATGTGCCTTTGTCAATCAATCAGGGACATTTTGGAATCAAATCTTTAATTTGAAAACAGAAAATCCGTAAGAAATGAACCGTAAAACCACGATGAATCGATTACATGATCATTTACGATACATTTGCCGCCGATCGGAGAAATATTAAACAATCAATGACTTACGTCCTTCAGACCGAGAGTCATTTGAAGCGATCGCCATCATTGAACCAGCAGTTTATTGAGAGTCTGTCTATACTGCTCCACGTAATGCTGTCGTTATAATATAATAGGGAAATGGTTACGCAGTTAGCGACCGACAGTTAGAAAGTCTCGAGAACATCTGGCGTAATTTTCTAATTCTGCCAACGAGTTTTTGTTACCATGTAACGGCTACCTTTTGATGTTTTAATTTCACTCATAATATTTTGGCAGGTTTGTATTTTGGATGTGAATGGATTTGGGTTGATTTGAATTGCCCCTTTGAGTAGTTACTTACCTAGTTCAATTTAAAGTTGTGCAAGTAAATCTTGTAACTGCTGACCCGTTTTAAAATTTATTCAATATTTGATCTCGAACAACATATTTGGCATAGAATATTTTTAAAATTGCATAACGGCCGCATGTAATTTCTACCACATAAAAAAGCACAGAGGTCCTATCATAAAACCCTGCGGCACTCCTCACCCCTTTTACAAAATTTCACCATTCAGAAATATTTCGCCAGGCTTAAGCATCGAGAAAAAAGCGAGTGTAAAGGTCAGTTACTCAATAAAAGTAGTTGTTGACCTGTATATAAGCCTGTATTTGTTGGGTGATGAAGCAATCCGTCATGTAACGGTATCGGAGGGCGAGCCAAAGGCAACTTTCCTCGGCATTCAACGACACGTCTCATTCGCTTCACGGAAGCACAAGAAAGTATATGTGCAGAGACTATAGTCTATGAGATGAGAATGTCGATTGTCTGTGACATATTACATATCTGTATGGCTGAGACAAAATTCCATCGAAATCTTTTACTCCGTTCTATAAAATGAACAGCATAATTTGATTTTAATTAAGCGTTTGACACAAATGCATAAAAGAGTTTGTCGCTTATAATCCGATTAAGAATTAGGATTAATAGTAGATTTAATAACAAATAACGTAGTATTATCAGCTTAATGGATGATGAAACGTCTAATACGAGATTTGTTTATTTATTATATGGTGTTTATTTTATATATACGGTACTTTATTGTACACACATAATACAATTGATTTGATTGATTCTAGATTGTACTCAATAAAAAAGTCAGAGATATCAATATTGCATTGACGAGTAATGTTGCATAAAGATGTATCAACAGTTTCTTGGCGGAGGATTTTCTATCAGTTAAAAACAATGAGCAATAAGGAATAGCTCATGTTTTATAGGTATACGTAAGCAATAACTTCCTAGGGTAATTCCATAACAATTTTCTTTAGAGATTTACTACCGATGAAAGTTGTATGAGCATATGCGTGTTTACAATCGGTGATGAGCTTTGCTCCTAACTGACCTAGAAACATAAGCTTACAGTTTCATGGCAAGTGTTATCAATTTTATGTATCGCCCATAAAAACGGCAAACACATTACTGTAACACGCTTCGTGTCTGGATTTTGTAGGTATCACTAACACAGACGACTAATAAGTAATTTCGGTGGTAGATCCCACTGAAATCGAAGAGCTTCGACTTTAAGGAAGCGTTTGAGTTCATTAATCATATACCATTTACGTTAATCCGTTCCATTGTTCGAAATGGTATTCCTTTAATTATACAAATTCATTGTGTATGCTGAGAAAAAGATTTATCTCTTGATTTTGATTTTTTCATTACGTTCTCACACTTGAGATTGACCCTGTCCTATTTTGGTTGACTTATTGCGCTTAGTTTGTGCTATGATAGCTGTTAAGAGTGCTAAAATATTGAGTAACTTCTTACTTATGTATCTTAGACCAAATTTCAGAATTTTGTCTCTGAATTTGTTTCTCTTGGACTTTTGAAACTTTTGTCATTTATTTTTATTTTGTCAAGCAACCACATACCTAATATTCACACATGCTTTCAGTGACTGATTAATTATATCTTAGCCACTTCTGTATCGAATAGTTTTCAGTTCTGATTTACCTATTTCTTCTATCAACGTGTTGTTTGTTACTTTCTCTGTTGATTTCTACAATTTGTTTTGCCGCTGCAGTTGCATGTCCTGTCTGTTTAAATTTTCGCGATTGCTTTGCTAATTCTTAAAAATCTCTTTTTAAAATAAATATGATTAAACGAACGTGCATCTGTATTGTTTCAATTTACACTATTTATAGCTGTATGATGATGGTGAGCCAATCAGTGCGTGACGGCATCAAAAATTCAATCAATCCCGCAATCGCAACGCATTGCACTTCAATAAGTACTTCATCTTGTTTGTATTGGTAAATTTCTTGTTTTACATTACATCGATGCTGACATATCGTGCAAATATTTCGCAGGCTGCGTTTATCTCCAATTAACACAATCCTCTTCTATTATTTAACAAATTAACAAAGGCTTGTTCTATTGCACAGTTAATAACAAATGTGAATCGTGACTCGCACAGAAATCTATATAAAAAATACATCCCTATATCAATCGCACATCAATCGCATGTTTTTACGGCACCACTCAATGCTCGTTCTGCATCATCTTTACAAGGTAACAAAGCGAAGAGTTACCAATTAGTCATTGTCTTGACATCGTTGACTTCTAAACTTGATCGTCCACTTTATCTTGACCTTCTTGACTCGTTGTCACGCTTCGTCTGGTTCATTTCAATGAAGATATTTTATTACTTGCTGTGGGTCTTAGTAAGTTGGTTGTTTTACAGCTGTAACAAGAACCTTATTATTCCTGTGATTGAGTTTATTTTTGTTGTTTACAGTTTTTGTAGTGTAGTGGTTGTTCGTACGACATTTGAGTCTAAATGCGCCATTGTGTGGTGTAGAGGTTAAAGTAAACGTATGTGTTCATCCCACAGCCTATTGTTTTGTCTCGTACACGTTTATTTACACCCACGCGGCGCATGTGCGAAATTACACAATTATGTTATTGGCGGCCCTTTCACAAACCTTCACTTCTCTATTAAATTAACGATTTAATTGCTTGCACACCATTATGTAAGACATGTTCGTACATTTTCTAATGGTGACATATTAACTGTTATAGCTTCAACTTAGGAAGAAGTTATATTGCTGTATGATGTTACCTAGTTGATTAGATTTCGTTTTACCAACACATGTGTATCAGAAGATTACGGAACAAATCTAGAAAGAGTGGTTAATAAATACCCTATAAGAATAGCTATAATAGCTCCAGAATCAAAACTTCCTCGTTTAATCCAAGATATACCTGCTCAGCAAATCAACGTTGAGAAAACTGCTCTGCATTCTAATGCAAATAAAACTACACCAACTAGTCCGTGTAATAAGATTAGTGAAATTCCATTAAACATAAACTCGATCAGCTGTTACGGCGGGTCATTACAATGCTCATTACACTGGTTATTTCACAAGCTGTAATTTTGCAATAATTGTATGCTGATTGATATGCTGTGGTACCGGTTTGGGTATAGCTTCGACCGGAGTAACTTGAAAGTTATGAAATTAGTGTTCGGGAGCTGGTCGATCGATTTGTTTGATATTATTACTGTCCTTGCTTCTTAGTTTACTTTCATTGTCAGTTGGTTTTGTTTGTCAAAGAGAAGTACTGGTTATGCTGGTATGACAGTTTTTGTTATGTGCTTTGAAGTTCTAAATCTTAAACGGTTCTTATTTTGTTGGAATTTATCTGGGTTGGATTGATTTCCTGCGACTATGAATGATACTTTCATCCTTAATGTTCCTTATTAATCGAATGAATTATACTGTATTGTATTATTCATATAATTGATTTTTGTTATTGCCAAGATTGCTTTTGGGTAGACTTTTAAATTGCAATTTGGAAGCCGTTACTTGATTATCATAGCCTCCGTTTTTCGTTTACTTCCAAAGTTGACATAAAATCGATCTACAACGAGAGTCCTTTGGTCAAATCTATATCTACTTGTACCTAGCTATACATATTCTAAATGCAATCTAACTGGTTTGAGCCAAGTCAACCCTTTAGGCTCGCAGAATGAGACTGAGGGGTTTACCATAAGCTCTTAGAGCTAGGTTATTTCCATTGTGCGTATGTGACAGATGAACATGACTTGTATGCATATTATACATCTACCCCTTTTTCACAGTCGCACCATGATAGTTTTGACACGTCATGGTACAGGCCCAGTTCCTTGTCCCGTGACAAACGTTTTCACGCCTCTCGCCTCACAAATTGTCGACATACTAAATTATTCAATTACAAAACTGACAAATTGGTTTATTTGGAAAATGCTCCACTTGCCAAGGTTATGTGCTGTCAATGGCGCCTTTGGTTTTGTCGCAACGCACAACTTTTACTTGTCTTTATATTGGGTGATTGACTCCGTTACGTCAAGTGTTTGGCTCTGATATAATGGATTTTTACATGCAGGTTTTGATGTAAGAGTTTTATTAGGCCGATATTTATCATGGAGTCATACGGGCTGGTGTACTTTTGTCGTATCTGCAAAAAAACTGTACCAAAGTTCTTTAACCCTGGTACCCTGTATTCTTTAGATCATTGGTCTGCAACACATTTCTCCGTCTCTGACCTCTGTCTTTCCACAACTAAGTAATCCAGAATTTCACTTGAGCACACAAAAGGCGGTTTATTTTCTATTAATTATTGACACTTCCTTCCCCCACTGAGTGTATGTACTATTGTTCCACTGACACCGATGCGCCGGCGCAAGTCTGTCTCTGCCCTCGATCCCACACTGAAGCATCGCTTATGCAATCAAATAAAATCAGATACGCCACGTTTAACAATGAATTATGTTGCACTTCTTTAATTATGAACAGAAAAATGTATGGAGATATTGAAATTATGTAAGTGTTTACCCACGCGGAATGGACGCAACCATTCCTTAATTTGATGACGTGCAGTTTTTCTGCCGTGCTACTAAATTGCGTTCTTATTTCATAATTTGAATTGTTCTATTTAATCATTGTTTACTGACTGTTAAAACTGTCAAGTCTTAAATTCCTTTGAAAAAGGAATGTGTGATCTTAACAGATATATAAATTACTTTTATTTGTGACTAATTCTATCTGTCTGACGCCAGTCATATCAGAGATAATTGCTACTTTCATACAAAGCATCTTAGATCAGAAAAGCGTAAAAATTGTACTTTTACTGTAGTGTTAGTTTTTAGAGGAATCAGTAAACGATGCGGTACGAATAAGTCGAAGCCCATTCAAGCGTTGAGCGGTGGAATGTGCGGGCCAAATTAAGATGTTTGTGGACCAGATACAGGCATAATGCACTACTACGGCTATTGTTTATTAAACTTAAACTACTTTCTGGTCTGTGTATTCTCAAATATGATTCACAAACGTTCCGTGAAGAATAAGACATCTGAAACAAGATTGGATATTCGTAAGAGGCAAGCAATGGTAAGCATGTCGTAGATGCTTTTGAATTTTATTAAACTTCATCTGAGTAGGTATCTCATATTGTGAGAATGCTTTCCAGCACAGTGTCGAATGTTTTTGATTCGGATTGAGGACCCAAGATCTTGAAAGATAACCTGAATGTATTTCTTATGGTAGGATTCACAATTGACTTCATTATGGGTAGGAAAAGAGCTTATAGAGCGTAACGGTGATATGGTGTTTGTATTTACAATTTACTGCCTAACTTTGGGCCACGCACGCATGATCCATGGGGACTAAATTATCTAATCGTAAACTTACCACAAACTACAGATTACCACAACATTATTGTAGCCCTACGTACACTGTTAGCATAAAATCGTGCACCAGCAACACGTGTGACTAATTAAAGGTGACTTCATTGTAATGGATGTTAGTGCGCTACTGGCAAGTCAAATGATTGCTGGAAAAATGCAGCGGACTCTGAGGGTCAACTGCAGATGCGGACTTATTGACGAAGACTATAAAAAACCGGCTACGTGCGAGTCGGACTCGCGCACGAAGGGTTCCGTACCATTTTCGTAAAAAACGGCAAAAAGATCACGTTTTTTGTATGGGAGACCCCTTAAATTTTTATTTTATTTTGTTTTTAGTATTTGTTGTTGTAGCGGCAACAGATATACATCACCTGTGAAAATTTCAAATGTCTAGCTATCACGGTTCATGAGATACAGCCTGGTGACAGACAGACAGACAGACAGACAGACAGACGGACAGACAGACAGACAGACAGACGGACCGCGGAGTCTCAGTAATAGGGTCCCGTTTTTACCCTTTGGGTACGGAACCCTAAAAATGATATTTTAGATTGTGTGAGAATAAAGACGGAAATAGCGTTGGGACTTGGGTAAAATTTAATTTCTTTGATTTATATCTGCCATCAGTCTTCATAGATTATTAGATGACCAGATGTGTTCTCGGGTCAATGTCTTGTAGAGTATTTCCTCCAGTGAGGGCAGCTACTCTTCAGCACAATATAGCTAGCATCTGTTGTGCAGATTCATTATATTATGTCTTTTGAGACGGGTAGAGTAATTTTGGCACATCAATTGGACTGCTAGTTCATTTGGATGATGAGACGAGTCACTATTTGTATTTCTCCACAGTCGAATTTCTTCTATAACTTGGTAACTTATATACCCTTTGTAAAGGAGGCAAAATGTTTGAAATTAACATTTGTGGCGAAACTGTGTGACTAATTAAAGGTGATATCGTTGTAATGGATGCCAGTGTGTCGTTGGCAAGTCAAATGATTGCTGAGAAAAATGCAGCGGAGTCTGAAGGTGAAGGCCTGGTGATTATGTCAACTGTAGTTACGGATATTATGACGAAACAGTATAAAATGTTATTTCTGATTCTGTGAGAAAATAGCGTTGGGAGTTGGGACTTGACAACTTGCAGACCCTTTGTTAAGGAGACAAAAAGTTTTAAATGAATATTTGTAGCGATGCTTGGGGAGGCCTTTATCCCAGCAGTGGTCATACTTCTTCTGAAATGGTGGAGATGAATAATGATTATAATTGTAGCTGATCTAAATTATAGAGGCAGTGTTTGAGAAAACACTGCCTCTATGATATCTTTATGAACTCTTCTCTTAGATTTACTTACAGCATGCTTTGAGATACTCGTAAGCAGGCTATAAATACATCTAAGAGTAATAATTTCAAAGATGCTTTGAAAGATTTCAAGTGCTTAGTGATACAAATATTAAACAATGCACTAAAATAGGAACAGATGAGTCAAAGAGATTCCTAAAACAATGTTAAGTTGTGAAAGATATGAATCAAATGAAATGTAAAGTACCGCAAAGGTCGTTTCATTGTCTCTTGTCAACTTTGACATTTCACGATTCTATTTTGACATTTTATGTGTCGCTCTCGCTATTCCCCACAATTAAGGCTTACACAGAAAGGCGCGACAAGACAATGCGACAAACCTTTTGCATATAATTTGTTCACGGATAATATCTTTATTTATTTATATATACTTTATTGTACACCAGAATATACAGTAATAAAAGAAACTTAAAACTAAAAAAATATACAACGGGCGGGCTTATCGCATGCCGCGATCTCTTCAAGGCAATATAAACTATAATATCCATCCATTTTCTATAAAAACCCAAAATTGTAACATCACTGTCATATTGCGGCTCTCTGAGGAAGCCTTAACTCTATGTAAAAGTCGATAAAACGTGCTAGTGATGTAATATAACGCAATCATCACAATTCCTTACATCAATTATGCTATAACAGCTCTAATTACAGCAAAGTTGAGCAACTTTTAATTAGTTGAAAAATTCGCATGCACCGAGCACCTAGTGGAAGTAGATGATTCCGCAGCTGTTATACAACTAAAAATAGCAGTATCTGGCAACATCTGAGAACTGTCAGAAACTAGCCATAAATAAACTGTTGACTCTATTACATTTCATTAATAATTCTAAGAGGCCTAAGTTATACGCTGATTAATTTCTCCGAAACTGTCTCAGATATCCGATGATTTCAACGATATATGCAAATTCGATACAAGAATTGATTGCCATTTACAAAATCAACTAAAAAGATTTAAAACGGTCAATACAACAGCCTCGGGCAGCGTGTCACAATTGAAGCTAGCCGTAACGGGACCGCCTTGTGAGGCCAAACATGTTTATGACGAGCTATTCGCGCTTGTCTCATTCACAATACTATTCGAAAAGAAAATATTCATAGGAAATTGTATATGACCACAATGATTGCTAATGAAAGTGATGAAAGTAGATTTGCATGGCTACTATCATTTCTAAATGATTATTATTTTATTGCTAACGGACCACTAAAAGCGTAGACGCTCTCAAAATACAAAATTTCTTTTTGTATGTGTTTTTCTCTATCAGTGTGACTATTGTACAAAAAGCTGGCTGACTGGCTGCCATCTTTTTGCAACTCCGTGATATGAATCTCAAATGCGTCCAAGCGTAAAATTTGGAGTATTTTTTCTTTTAATTGATTTTAACCCGTTGTTGGGATATACAGTTTTTATTATGTATTAATTCACCGTGCGAATACCTTTGCTTCTATGACGATTTTGTATTATTAAATGTACCCATAATCTTTTTGCTGACATTGACACGATTTCATTCGGTTATTATATTTCTGCAGCATCGTTTCTTTTGCATTCAATAGGTGTTGCTATAAGCACCTGCAAATGATCAATGTTAAATCATTTATTTTTCTGTCATTGACATGTTAATTATCGATATTATCTGCTGTCTCACTTTATGCTTCACGAACAAGTTGTTAAAGCTTAGTATACTACCACTATGGTCTTTCTTCATCTACATTTACCTGAATCAGTAAAATTAGTATGCCTAGATGTATACGTGTCATTATGTTTTCCTTTATTATTTTGATTTTGCTTCACCATCACCATCAGTTGTATTCTGATGCAGATGTGAAGAATAGATGCCTCTTAATTCATCTTGAAAGCAGCTACTAATCTTTACGACAGGCTGTAGTGCACTTGGATTTCTAATGCATGACCTGCGTACCTAATAACAATGCCCGGTAGGCTACTAGGTACTTACTGAGCGGCCTAGGCAATCTTACTACTTAACTGGCCCTTTATGTACTCGCACGCATAATGTTCCTGAATCATCACACACTATCAGATTGTACTTGACTTTCTAAATTGTATCATCTTAAACGTTGTGAAATTAAGTGATATTATAAAATTAATTAGCAGCTGTCTGTTCCATTTCTAGATAAAGGCTTCCTTTTTTCCTTTCTTATAATTTTTCTCTTTTGTTTTCTGTTGAAGTTTAATGTTCAAGTCTTAAAAACCTAATAGAGCAGATAATTTAATTGTAACTTTTACGTTTTTGCTTCTTCTTTGTGATCTACTACTTAGTAGCGTAAATAAATAAAAAAGAGAATCTATTATTCGTATCCAAGGTTACAGTCTTGTGTACTGTGAATCGACTTGTTCTTGAACTTTGTAAACATATCGTACGTGATCAGAATCCTGCAGTAGTTTTGTGAATCAGTACTACGTCATCTACGTTTGCCAAAGGTGGGCCGAGAATGATACCTTGGTGGAATCCTAGTAAGTTTGTCAAATAACTAGGTACTATTATTATGCATACCACAGGTCCATAGCATACAATAATTAAATAATGTATTTACTTATTTCAATATAAGACACCTATTTGTACTGGGTATAAATTCTATTCTATTCTTGATTATTAAATTTATTCATACATTGGTCATGATTTCTGTCTTTCAGTTAAGTATATCATATTCTTAACATCAAACATGAAATAACTTGCCAATCTTCCTTAATCTAACCATGACATTCTTCAACAAATTAGCTTGCATTGAGTTCGCCTATTAATTATTTACTCGACACCTAAGATCAACTTATGGAAGCAGCGAACGTGCGTGTAGAAAGCCTTACCTCTTGAGGTCGGGGCGAAGCCAGAATACACAACATTGTGATAACCCGACCGATTTGAAACGCACTCTTTAATATAAAACACGTGTGTTACTACATACTTTTTCAATTCGATCGGATTATATCTATTGGTATGCATCAGAGGTGGGTTCGGTTCCACGTCTTTGGCAGACGGAAGTGGCTCTCCGACCATTGTTTCCCGGATCCAATGAACTTTTTTTGGGTCGTCATGGGTGCGTTTGATATTTGTGCCGACGAGAATATTATTAGAAATGGTTATGTTAATGTGTTGAATCAGCTGTTACGATGTCTGGTTTGGGAGGAAGACTTGAGACTACTTTAAAGAAAATATTCCGTTTGGAATATTTTGGTTTTAAATAGCGTCATTGTCTCTGAGTGCTTGATGCAATAAATGTCAGAGAAAGTTTATTGCGAATTGACAATAAGTTTTAGACTATAGAAGACAATAATATTATGAATAAATTAATTTGAACAGAAAACAGGATATGGCCTAGCACCGTTCTGAAAAATGAAGGGTGATAAAGAATTTAAGATTTTGTATATATATAGTGTCGTTAAACTTTTCTTCTTTTACAAGGTAAAGGTCGGTAACAACAACGACATAATATATTGCATTGAAATCTAGTCACAGAAGCTTGTAAAATAAAGCATATTAACAAACATTATGCATTCAAGGCTCATTCAATTTCTTCCTTTGCTTTGTTAGGTGTAACGAGTGGGAATGTTTCCTTTTCACCACATTTCCCATAGAGCTGCCTTCACACATCAGTCATCACGCAGATAGCAAAGCAAGCATGATTTCTACTAGCACTTACATACTACTACTACTAATGGACCTTAATAGCACCTGAATGTCAAGTGACGTACGAAAAGAAAGTGAAAATCATTTCCGACGAGAGATGTACCATAAACCCGTTCCACCTCAGGAGATATCTAGCTAATTACTTTTTACGATTTTTTATATTACTCTAAGCGTATATAAATCAAAACATTGCGTCCAGCAATTAAACAACAAATGTGACTATAAATCAATACGTTGTTAATTAAATACCTGATAATTTCGTCATGCTTTCAAGAAAAGGCAATTCTATTATGTTTGCGTTAACTTCCAGCAAAATTTATGGTCTTGCGCTAGGAATTCTCTGAAATGATGAACTATTCTGCTGTTAGTATTTATTTCTGTGGAATATTTATCTTTGTTTTTCAGTTTCATGTTTACCTGACTGGAAAAAATCTCGGAGATAAGTTGAAGACGATTATCATCGTAAAAATGTTGAGTATTAGTTAACGCGGCACTTGAGACATTTACGCTGAGGCTTTACTTAACTAAGAAGTAAGAGGGAAAACCGACTGCTGAGACGATAAGATGAATTCGTTTAATGTGCACACGATCTTCACACAAATTACACACATTAAGATAGTTTTTGTTTTATAATCTCGAGTAAGCAAGATTATCAGCAGAAATCACTAATTCGAAGAGCAGCACACATAAAACCAATTGTTAAATTACGCACTTAAATTAAAGATCAACACACTATAAATCCTTATCGCGTTTTACCGTAGCAATAAACGATGGTCAATGAAAACATTGATCGCAAAAAGTTCGCTCTTATTTATGATCGATAACCGATAAATCTTTCGAACGATCGCTTCAACAACGCATTCTGAGATTTACAATGATATGAAGGAGTTCAGTTTTCTCTTTTTAATCTGTAAATCTTTCTGTTATATCTGCTCATGGAGTTTATTGAGCAAGCTGTCATCTTCAGGTTTTAAACGAATATTAATAATCAGATAAAATTATTACAAGTTAGAAGGCTTGGTCAACATTACATCCATCATATTCATCATGTTCGTCATTTTGGTCTGTCTTGTTCTCCTTATTATCATCAACATCATCATTCCTGTCAACATGGCGGCATTTGCCAGGATACCATTTTCACGGTCTTATATTTTCGTAGTCCGTAGGGTTCATCATGTTTATGTTGCACATTTTGCTTTCGATTCCAGCCAACTCTTCTTATATCTTCTTTTTACGCATTCGAATAATGTGTAACCTTATGTAAGTATCCCGCAGGGTTCCACGTTCGGCACAGCTTGTTGCCCACAATATTTTTATGACACTGCGGAATGTAGTCGTAAAATCTCTGTATCGGCCTTATCTGCTTTAAAACGTGATTTACATGCATTTCCACTACTTATGCTACTAGATTACGTATTCGATAAGCTTCAAATATTACTTGAATGTAATATTTGTCAATCAAGATTGCATATTTTCATATCGGTGTGATTGCATACAATTCTGGAGTAATGTTTGGGTATATATCGGGGTATTTTTGAGGGATATGACAAGTTCAAGTTCATCGGGCTCCGATGGAGGTGCCTACAAAAATGTTTGTACTACTATTAGTAGCGATTGCTCAGGTAAGTTCTTGTTTGCATTACTTCCAATAACATCATTGCTAACTGTAAATGTTTTTTACATTGTCAAGTATTTGTTTATTATTATGATTAACTTAGCTTTGATGCATTGAATTGTTTTGTAACCGGCACATTATTTATTTTTCTGTATTCACAGCATGTTGCTCACGCACAGTACTACTACCCTCCCTACGGAGCGCCACCAGCGCCACCAGCTCCAGCTCCATACGTATCCCAGCCACCCGCGTGCGCCTGCTGTTCCCCTCCGCTGAACATCCCGGCGCCTCCGGCCTGTCCCGTCTACGTCACACTACCAGCGCCGCCACCCCTGCACGTCCAACCTCCTCCTTTACCTCCGATGATGATAGAACTCCCCTGTCCGCCTTCAATCACCATTAATCCGCCACCTTCGCCTCCTATGATGGTAAATCCTCCGCCTTTACCGCCCATGACTATAACTCCTCCTGCCATTCCTCCGATCTGTGTGACCCCTCCGCCTCCTCCACCCATGTGTGTGACGCCTCCTTGTCCACCAGCGATGTACGTCAACCCTCCATTGCCGCCAGCGATTTACTTAGACCTGCCGGTGCCGCCTGCGTTCTACATTGAGCTGCCGCCTCCCCCACCGATTCTGATACAGCCGCCGCCGTTGGGACAGATCATGATTCAGCCGCCTGCTTTGCCGCCGATGCCGGTGCAGCCTCCGCCGCTACCTCCGATGATGGTTCAACCGCCGCCTCAGCCTCCTATGATGATTGAGATACCTGCGCCAGCACCGATCACTGTGCAGCCGCCTTGCCCGCCTCCGATGTGTGTGCAGTCTCCCCCTCCCGCGCCTATCAGCGTCCAGCCTCCTCCGTTACCTCCAGTCATGGTGCAGCCGCCGCTGCCACCGTCGATGTGCATTCAGCCACCTCCGCTGGAGCCATTCTGCGTGCAGCCCCCTCCCCCCACCCCGATCTGCTTCACCTCCTCCTCGCAGTGCGGCTGCGGCTGTGGTCCCTCACCCATCTACTTGTGACAGTTCGAATAGAAACTATTCGTTAACTTGTTATCACAATGTGTTATATTAATTTTAGAAGTTTGTTATATTTAATTATAATAAAATTACGAACTCGACGACTTTATCTAATAAATAAATACTAAATTTTAAATTGAATGTTTCATTACAACAACTCCTACGCCTAACCAGTACCTACCATAACCCACCCACTAGCCATCAACTAATACAATACTACAATAGAAATATTAGTTTAGTACCTAATGGCTGTCGTGATGGCCTCCATATTGTCGAAACTAAAACTAGTACCGTTCTATACAATTTCGTCTATTATTTTATATACTATGTCTAACGAAAAACTATCCCATCCAAATTACACAAAATCAACCAGTCAATTCTTGTATATCGTTGTACCTTATACTAGAGATTGAGTGCCGGTCAATTCTGCTAACATCTCACGGTGATACTCAAAGCTAAAAGATATACAGAAAAACACTCAAGCCGAGTTATAAACGTTTCGTATCGAATCTCTTTCTACAATCGTTAACGCTTCTATTTGTATGGTCTGACCACGTGACTTAACGTTCATAGTTGTCATTTCCATACATTGATTCGTTTTCTACTAGCGTTATCGATTGTAGATTGTCAACTTGGCTAAAGGTGCAGTGCTACAATCGACAGCATTTTCTTGACATTCCGTTCTTGTTTACAGCATGGCGGGCTCCGGGGGCCTGTCAGAATGGACAGAGGGCGCGTCGGTGTGGTTCCAGCCACCTGGCGCCGCCGCCCCTCTGCCCGGAGAGCTGGTGGAGGTGCACCGGGCTGCCAGGGTGCTGCTCGTCTCCGCACACCTTAATGGACAGGTAAATACTAGTCAATTTGAAGCCAATCGTTGAGAGAAAAAGAAGAGAATTTACAACTATACCTACCTTCCTATTGGGCTCTGCCGGCAAAAGTATAAGTTCAAATTTACTATAGTGTCCAAGAATAGCAATAAAATTAGGCTAGAAGTTAAATGGGCAAACTTATAAGCTACAAAACAACATGTCCTCGTTTTCACAAGTGTCTCTTCTGCGATCGTGAGGTGCTGATTTCGGTTCGAGCGTTCAGAAGTCGGACAAGGTTATTAGGTCTTTCTGCCAGGCAATTCTATGTAGAAGCCCGGGGTTTGGGCCCCTTGCACGGTAAATGTCAATAGACTCGCCTTCATTTAGGGCATTCTACCTGCTAAACTAGGCCAATGACTACTTATAGCTGGCGAACTGAAGGTTGAATGCTTTACTGCCAAATTATTAAAGGATCTTCAGCAATTTGCGAAAACAAAAGACTATCGAAAATTCGAAATCGGAATGCGATAATTCCTCGACAAAATATTATTCTGATATGATGACAGTAAGTACCATCGCACACAATCGTACATGAAGCTATTCGACGCACGCAGTTACGTCACGACTGTACAATGTAAGAGGTACAGTCACGTACAAACTGCAGCTCGGTGTCAAAACGCGATGGCATCATATGCTGTAATAGTTTTTATGTATTTATCGTTCACATTAAAATATTGATTGGATCTAACACAATGGTTTAGTATTGATTAAAGGTTAGTACTCTTCGATACAACATTATTCCTAACGTATACCCAAGTATCAGTTTCGTAAATAAGCGTATTATTTAACAGCAATGCCACGGTTTTAGTGCCAAGTACTGCACCAGGTGCGTATTTGTTCAACAGCCTCAGGAATTCAGCACCATCACCATGGCTTCAGCACCGCCAGAATAGGGATGTTTCCTGGGTAGAAAAATTATAATTCTATTTAATCCGTCAGTGAGATTATCAAATAATATTGGACACGTATTTTTTGTTTTACCAAATCAATAAAAAATTACAAAGTTAAAGCGCATCAAAGTTCAGGAGTGGGGGCTTTTGACGTCACTAAGACAGTATATAGTGTACTATTGGTGTGATGTCACACGATATTTACACGCATTATATCGTCATCACTTTATGTTTACGTGTCAAAAGCAAAAAATACGTGTCCAATATTTTTATTAATCTACCTGACGGACAAAAATCTAATTTAGAATTAATATTTGTTTCGGAATATTTACCATGTATATTTTTTTTGTGACCATGTCAGCTTAAAAACTTATAAAAATCTAATTTGTTTTAAACTACCCTATTGCTGCACAAATACTGCACTTTCGGGGTTGAAGCCCGAACTCCATAAATGTATGTTACAAAGGTTCCATGCACGTACAATGTACTATCAGCAAAATCTATATGTAAACATTGAATATCTGACAAAATATTATGATATGTACCTCGATCTGACAAGAAAATCTGTGTTTATAGTATTTGATCAATAACATCACATTCCGATCCCTATAATTTGCAGCAAGGTCGAGGCGACGATCGTTTTATTTTTATTTTAAAGCCATGTAATATTCCGGTCGTGCATTCAGTGCAGCTTGATCACGAAGGTCACCTCGTAATGCGACCTCTATGCACCTTATCGTCCAATAAAACGGAAATCTTAGCTAATAGGCCCATACAATCGCAACAAAGACTGGCAGGGTACATTGTTCCACCGTGATCGGCGAGAAAAGGCATTCGGCTGATCGCAAGGCCGGCCAGCGGAATGTTGATAGAGAGTTGACTCAACGACTCCACAGTTCCAGCCTCTTGGTGATTTATGTCCGCCTAGTACGTTGATTAGGTTTTATTGATATTGTCCATCATAAAAAAATATTTATTTTTAATTGCTCACAAATGTGTGAAACTCGTTTAAGAGACGAGCTGCTTTACTAAAAGTAGAATGAACAGAAGTTTTTAATAAAACATGTCCTCAGTCTGAACCTGTTTACAGTTTTTTCTATAACGGTAATGTTTCGACCTGTATGTCACCTGCGGTAGCATTCGCAAAACTGTCAAAGCATTCTCCGTGGTCGCGTACCATTGGGTTATATTCGAACTTCGAACCATTTCACAACGAATGTCCACGTTCTTGTTCCTAATTTGAATTACCATGTCAAATTCTCACATTGTCTATGTCAACCAGACCTCGGCCACGATTATCGACGGCTCATTTTCTAAAACAATTAACAATTACTGCTTCCTGGCTGACTTAACCACAGGAACGGAAAGTATGAGCTAATTATGTAATATTTAATAATTCGGAAATCTAATTCGCATTATATTATCTTGATAAGTTCAGTGTTTGGTTTTCTAAAATAGCTGCACGCAAATATTGTGTTGATTAATTAAACTATTCATTAAGGTAATTAGCGAATTTTCTGATCAGCATCTTTTAATTTTGGGAGTTACCTATTCAGATGCTGTTCATTCATGCGTATTTTAAGGTCTACTTCCAACTTTGGACTTGAATCATGCTTATATTCGTGGAAATAAAGACTTTATAAACATGCGCAGTAATGAAAATAAAAATGCGCCAAAGAGTGCAGGTAATGCTGTTTTGAGAATGATAGGACAATACTTAAATAAGTGACAGTATGATCAGATACAACAACTTTTGGGCCGACAAGATTGCCATTAACAATCTAGAGGTGAGTACTCGTATAGACTAGATTGCTGTTTTTAAATTTACACGAACCATATTTCGAACTTGACGCTTGATGATTTGTTACAACCTGATTTTAAAAACTAACGAGCGTTTTGGTGTAACATTTTATCGAGCAAATGCACGAGCGCGGGTGACGTGAAGTGAGGTCAATAATGAACGCAAGATACAAAGAAATGTTACAGGTAAATATGATCTCTCGCCGTGAGCATTACGTCGAACACCGCGTTGAACATACGCAAGAACGTTACATGGAAATGTTTCAGGAAAATGAACATTTGTCTGTGTTGTAGATACCATTTGTAGGAAAATAACAATACATTGCAAAGCTCGCGAAAATGCTCTAGTGTTTAGACCAATACAAGCATCGTTTACAGAAATATATCCATTTGCAGTTGTAACTTGTAACTAATTAGTTTTGTTGACTATAAGATTTAAGAAAATCCTTAACTGTTAACGACCTTATTGAAAAGAAAAATCCATACGAAGTGCTTCAATATCATGATGGCAACTCAGATGAAATCGTTACAGTCAATCATTATATATAATGTAAAGGAAAGCAGTACTATCTAAGTGTTACTTAATCTCGACTGGTCCAGGCAGGCCGTTATCCTAAGAGCGAACACCATAACAGTTCTATCGACCATGGTATGTGGTACATTCAGTTAGCTTCCACTATCCAACCACTGCGCATCGCAACTGCGGGATACATTTAATTCCATAAAACGATCTGCGGTTTTCTCACTTGAAATTCCAGAAACTGGTGCACAGAAAGAAAGGTTGTGGAGATAGTGATGTTCTAGTGAATAAAACTGATTTGGACAGTGGTAATTAGGTTAAAATGACTAAAACGTGAGATCAAATGAAGGACGTGATCATTGTGGCAGATAAATTCTCGTTACTTTAAGACCATGAACAAGATCACATTAAGATATCTACAACAGCACGTGTGCAATAATTTGATACGAAATTTAGATAAGTGTGAATCGTAGGCGTTCGTCAAATTGTCGTGTTGGCCGATGCGTGTCCGCTTTGCACCAACACCGCACAGCTCTCCAGACTCGCAGAAATCTTGCATGTCTACCGACTCTTGCAATTCCTCATGTCGATTTCGTTTAGTGTGTCGGCGACAGAACAGCTGTGACACGAAGAAGATTAAGTCTATTATGAAGAAAGTGCCCATGAAGAGGTCGTGTAGCGAGAAATCGCTAAGTTCGAACAAGAGTTTGAGAAGATGGAGACCTGTGTCTGTGTTGTCGTTGAAGGATATGTGCATGGATATCCTCGTGAACAATGTAAATATTTTTCCGTCAACTAATGTAATTTATATCAATGAATGAGCTAACTTGAACCATTTAGTCCCCTTTAGTTATGGACAGTTAACTTCAATAGATTTAAATAAAATTGCGATTTGTGATACACTTGTCATTCACATGCATGAAATTGATTTGATTTCACGACCGTTGGCCATTATGTAGACCAGGTGCATTCGTTTCTTTAAGAGAACCTTGCAATATTCTTTCTTGTCGACTCCATCTAAACTAATATTTTTTATAGATAAATAAGTATTTATTTTTGTTAATATGTTGGTTAAATATAATCTCTGAAAATACTAATTCGATTACAAAAAATCTTTCATTGATTTAAAAGTACACTACACTATTGCCGAGGTCCATAGGACACCGCACGTTTAACGTTAAAATCCTCCAAGTCGGGAGCAAAAGTTAGCTACCACCAGTTCCATATGCTTCCAGCATCACAATATGCTTAATGATCAGCTGTCCAATGTAATGGAGATGGCTATTTTAATTTACTAATGTACGAATTTAGTATAAATAAGGGGCGGGGGGTTAACAGTATCTTTTTAATCAAAGCCGATTAATAATGTTTACTCGAGCGAGACTGCGCTCCGTAATATAAATGTTACTCTATGCAAACCTGCTTGCCTTCAACACGGTAACGCAGCGATACACTCTATGACGACGTAATCAAATCAATTTACAGTCCATTACGCGGTGTTTAAACCACAAGAATTGAAATATGCGAAGGCAGCGAGCGTTGAAATGTAACGAATTGTAGTGATCTCGATAGCGAAAAGATCGCAGTAGGTCGCGAAGATGCGCAGATAGTATTGTGAGGAGTCATTATAAGTTATGTCACAGTTACGGCTCTTGGGCTTTACAATTTTCCGAGCTGTTGCCGTTTCGCTGTTCCTTTTTTAAATATGACTGTTTCAGTTTCGAATGCTGGTAATTATAAGGATTGTGCAAGCAATATTTGAATGACGAGATCTGAACGAAGTGACCAAATCATTACGTCATGCTTGAGTTCTCCGAAGGGTTAGGCAGGGGACTATGTGCCTACAATACATCCACATTTCGCCATTTCTCTATAGTCCAATGAGATAAGACCAACGAAGCAAACGAATGACGATAACCAAATCATATAAGTACTTCTGCATAAAATCTATGTATTTCCAACTGTTCTAAAAATTCTCTTTTCACCAACAGCCCCAAACCTTCGCCTTGCAAATGGGCAACGGTGAAGATGAAGGGGACCCGGTCTGGCCCCGCGAGGAGTTGGGCCCCACCGGCGTGGATGACATGACAAGGCTCCACGATCTGCACGAAGCCGCCTTACTGTGGAACCTGAAGCTTCGATACGAACAGGGACTGATTTACACTTATGCTGGCTCGATTTTGGTTGCTGTTAATCCGTATAGACCTGTCGACGCGTTGTATGGTTTGCAGACTGCAAGGAGGTAAGAATACGTTCTGATAGATTTCTACTCAAATGTAGAATACAATCTTTATTATTATAATATATAATCTGAATCTGAACTAATATTAAGAAAAGTCACATTATTTGTTTGACCACGACGGAGGTGGCGGGCCAAATAAGACAGAATTTGCCAGTACTGGAAGGAGTGCAGGGACGTGAATGCCCAGGAGTGGGGCAGAATAGGCTATCCGATTACTAAAATTGACACTTGGCACCTGTCCTGACACGGATACAAGGCTACATACACTATCGCTGGCTTCCATAAGCAATTTTAATGATCCCGGAAATATGTACTGATCCTATGGGATTCGCCACGGTATAAAAGTCGCGAGAAAAACTACTTTGCAATATCTTTGCCATTAACATTTTAACCTTATCCATTCCAGGTACCACGCAGCAGAGGCGCTAGGCGATCTCCCACCACATTTGTTTGCCATAGCGGCGGCTGCGCGCGCGGCGCTCCCGCAGCCTCAAGCCATCCTCATCTCCGGCGAGTCCGGCGCGGGCAAGACCGAGTCCACTAAGCTGGCCGTGCAGTTTCTCGCAGCCGTGGCCCCCGCCCCACCCGGCAGGGCACCCGTCTCCGAACAGATCCTCGAAGCAGCCCCCCTCTTAGAAGCCTTCGGAAATGCAAGGACACCAAAAAATCATAATTCTAGTCGATTCGGAAAACTCTTGGAATTGTATTTCAAAGATGGCTCGTTAGCTGGAGCGAGGGTAGCACATTACTTGTTGGAAAAATCCAGAATAGTCACACAGTCTCCTGGAGAAAGGAACTATCATGTATTCTATGAACTGCTAGCTGGGTTAGATGAAGAACAGAGGCGGTCTAGAGGACTGCTAACTGCCGAACATTACTTTTACTTGAATCAAGGAGGAGACTCCGGCGGTGCGGGCGCTGGTGCAGATTGGTCAGCACTATGTGGTGCTATGCAAGTTCTTGGTATTGGAGACGCAGAACGGGAAGATATAATAAGGGTATTAGCAGCTGTACTGCACTTGGGCAATGTATATTTTCATAGAAGACAGTTGCGACATGGTCAAGAAGGTGTTCAGCTAGGCGGGGGTGCGGAGGTTCGTTGGGCTGCGCATTTACTGAAGGTCCCTGCTGAAGCGATGGCTAGGGCTCTAACCACCAGAGTCACAGCAGCGAGGGCGGAGCGCATGAGGTCTCCACTGCCCATAGACCAGGCTCTAGACGCGAGGGACGCCTTCGCGAAGGCCCTCTACTCCTCACTCTTCAGCTGGCTAGTCCTCCGCATCAACTCGATAGTCCACCGCGCCGGCCTCCACGATGCTCACAGAATTTCTCTCCTTGACATCTTTGGATTTGAAGACTTGGAAGAGAACTCTTTTGAGCAGCTTTGCATAAACTACGCTAACGAAACTCTGCAACATTATTTCAATAAGCACATATTTAAGTTAGAGCAACAGGAGTATCAGAAAGAACGTTTGGAATGGTCAAATTTGACTTGGAATGACAACTCTCCAGGTAAGTTTTGCCATGTAAAATATACGTTATGTCTTTTGAATGAGGTTTAAAATCGCCTGACTTTTGCAGTAATACAGCTCCTGAGTAAGAAGCCTGTGGGTATCCTGCATCTTCTGGACGATGAAAGCAACTTTCCGCGGGCATCGGATGCCTCGTTCCTGGAGAAGTGCCATTACAACCATGCTTTGAACGAACTGTACTCCAGACCGAGATTGGGAGCGAGTGAATTTGGGGTGAGTAGTCTTCCTTATTTGAATATCGAATTGTTGATTAGGGAAATGTATGCTGTCCACGAAAGTTATAAGTTGACAGTATTTAAAATCCTATTTAAACCACATTGTGAATTGTGTGCAGTTGGAATCAAATAATTATTGAAAGACTTGTTGGCTGGTTACTTATTTCTTGTGTTGACTGTACCAGCCTTATGAAAAATGATATTGCCCATAATTGTAAACCTGCAATATTTTGTTTGTCTGACTCATTAAGATACGAAAAAATATGTATGCATCGTGATAGTTCAAGGTCAGGAGATGACTAACGTTTTATCACAAGACATTCTCCAACATGGATGCTGACAGCTGTAGGTCAATTATCAGCATGATGCTGATGACTTCTATAAATCATTTACAGAACTTGTATTGACATTTCACTTGGTGTATTTGAAGTTTTGTGTCCAATAAAAATATACTCTATTGAAACTGGGATAAAGTTAGTTTTGCTTCGGCGAAATAACGTGAACGTTTGGCCAAACACGCTAAGTCAATTGCTCGCATATTATATCTAAGAAACTACTACATTTGAAGGGTTCCCAAGGAAATATTAAAGATGTGGGCAAAACAACATACACTAAGTACTTATAATATCAAATTGTATGACGAGTTCATCAAGGGAAACACATCAGCCTATGATTACCCTATCTAATGAGTCAGCAACGATTAATTCGCAAAGAAAAACGCCATACGACGAGTTATAAACACATGGGCATTGAAAGAACGGAAACTGGACATTAATTTTGATCACAACAATGTCTATCCATTTATATCTAGAACTACAAACTCAAATTCTGTATAAAAATAGATAATAAACTATCAGCTTTTTTCTTGCTACAAATTCAGAAAACTTTCTTAAGATATTAGTAACAAAATTAAATTATACAATTTACACAGCACCTGGATTCTTTCATTAATGCCGTAGAATTTTCACATCTTCCAGTTTTTTTTTTTAATATTTGGCGTCTCACAGTAAAATCCTACGATTTACTAACTGCTTAACCAGTCTTCCCTGTGGAGCCTAAACTATAGCTTCATCTGGTGGATGTGAGCCAGGCGGCTCACATCCACCAGATGTACAGACGTGCCTTTAAAGCGGATTCAAAGACTATTGTTAAGGCAAAACAGATGCCAGGGAATTTTAGAAATTTTCTTCAATATTGGATGCAACATCTAAATCAGGGCTTCCCAAAGTGGTCGATATCAACCCCTTGGGGTCGAAATCGGTGTCCCAGAGGTCGTATAAACGAAAACTGATTTTGGGAGACAAGTTCTAAAAATCGACCCCTATTAATTAACAAGTTCTTATTTCAAACTTTCAAGATACTGTATAAGTCGTGTTCCGTGTTCCAACTTGTTATAAGAAAAATAACATTTTAGTAGGAAGTATCATTTTTGTAGTTTTAAATAACTCATCAAGTCGATAAGCGTGCACAAGTTTGTACAAGATGAAACATTCGGCAAGTAAATAAGCGGATTTTCAAAGTAGGTCTGAGGGTCTGATGTATAAGTTCATTTTGGAAAAGGGGTCTCTTGCCCAAAATAGTTTGGGAATCCCTGATCTAAACCATCCTAATATTAAGTGCACTTTCTTCCTAGAGATTGCAAACCATGAACCAGTACTAAAATAATATAAACAAACCTTCCATTTCAGATCAAACACTACGCGGGCCAAGTATGGTACAACGTGGAAGGTTTCCTCGATAAGAACCGGGATGCCTTACGAGCTGATGTGTTGGAGTTGCTGTGCAGCAGTGAAGTGCCCCTAGTGGCTGAGATGTCCACGCAGCTGAGGGCTCAGCATGACGCTAACAAGACACTGCCTAGGGGAGCAAATGGACGGTTCGTTACTATGAAGCCGAGGACACCTACGGTTGCAGCTAGGTAAGAAACTTATGAACCACGCTTAGTACGAACTTTTAAACGTACTCGGTCTCTTTTTAACGTAAACGTCATTTGTACTGAAACTGAATAAGAACCTAATAAAGGTGGTTACGCAGTACACGTCCGTGTCCGTGATCCGTGTCCGTATAGTGCGGGACACGTAAGTTGAACCAAAATGTATTATCGTTCTTAGACGAATAAAATCGAAATGAATCATTTCTATGTGACCTAACAGTTGGCAATTTGTATATTGTAAACGATTAGGTCGTAGAAAAGGCATTTATTATATATTTATATATAATTTGAATTCCGAGTACAAAATGTTCTGAATTATGACAGATTATGACGAATAGAGTTCGGATGTAGTCGTAAGCTTCCCTACAAGAACTACTAAGGTTACTTCGGAACCGAAATTTGACGGACATAGATCGGATGCTAGTTAGAAATTGTCACGTGATCAATTTCAATCATCACCATCGCTGACCCTTTATCTAGAAACTCTGTTTAGTTTAACTTCTCATTAGAGGAGGATTACCAATGACTATAAGAACAGCTTGTTGATGTTTGTTATACGCATCACAACGAAAAAAAAAAGGAAAAAAAATGAAAAAAAAAAAACTATTTTAGTACCTCTGAATGAAACAACGATGATGATGATGATGTGTTTACTAAACCACCTTTTCTACCCATCTAGTTTACAAACAGTCGTGTCATCATCTGCCTAGCCTTTTCCCAACTATATTGGGGACGGCTTCCAGCCTAACCGGATTTAGCTGAGTACCAGTGTTTTACATGGATCGACTGCCTATCTGACCTCCACAGCCCAGTAACTGGGTAACACGGTACCCCTTGGCAATACTGGTGTCAGATCTCAAGCTTCTGACTACCCGTAACGACTGTCAAAGATCTTCAAATGACAGCCGGGACCAACGGCTTAACATGCTTGCCGAGGCACGGAAGAAACACGGCGATAGATAGATCACCATCTATATCCGTGGAAAGGAACGGAACGGAACTGAACGCGATCGATGTATAATAAATAATCAGTATAGAACGTCGGCACGGTTTATTTGTATGGGATGAGATATCTAGATAGATGTTATATGTAGATTTGTATGGTATCTACCACTGCCGCCAGGTGCCGGCGCACCTTTAAAGCGCCCCATACATTCCCATAGTGCTGTCACTCTGTCGCCGTGTCAGTGACGTCCGGTGTGCTCGGAAGTCTACCTATAAAACCAAGTTACTGAACAAATATCCTTTATAATTTATCCCTCAGGTTCTCAGACAGCCTGCACCAGCTGCTAGAGTCCATGTCCCGCTGCAACCCCTGGTTCGTGCGCTGCATCAAGCCGAACACCGACAAGTCACCCATGAAGTTCGACATGCCATGCGTGCTGGCTCAGCTGCGGTACACCGGCATGCTGGACACCATCAAGATCAGGCAGACTGGCTACCCTATTAGGATACCTTTCCAGAACTTCGTGGATCGATATAGGTGAGAATTTTTGATGGAACCTTTGTTTTAAAGAAGTATTGGGGTGCTTGGGTTCAGTCAGCAATAATGACTGTCAACTCTAATCTACTATATAAAAATAAGTCGGGTTTCTTCCTGACGCTATAACTCCAGAACGCATGAACCGATTTCTAAGGTTTTGGGTTTTGCATTCGTTGGAAAGGTCTCGGGCTCCGTAAGGTTTATAGGTAGGGTAGGGTAGTGTAGTGTAGGGTCAGGTAGAGTAGGGTAGGGTAGGGTAGTATAGGGTAGTGTAGAGTCGGGTAGGGTAGGGTAGGGTAGTGTAGGTACGGGTAGGGTAGGTAGTGTAAGGTAGGGTAGGTAGGGTAGATAAATGTTTGGTCTTTTTATGGCAAAACAAAGTTTGCCGGGTCAGCTAGTCTACTATATAAAAAAATAAGTCGGGTTTCTTGCTGACGATATAACTCCAGAACGCACGAACCGATTTTCAAGGTTTTGCATTCGTTGGAAAGGTCTCGGGCTTCGTGAGGTTTATTACAAAGAAAATTCAGGAAAAATAAAAAAAAGCCTTTTCAAGCGGGAAAATCATTTTTCATATACAGCGCCATCTCTGATACATAGCATGTACTACAAAGATGGCGCCGGTGCGTGATACATTGTTTGACAGCTACTAATTGTTCTCTGATCAGTTAATTTCAAGTGACAAACCGGTATTGTGTTCACTGTGAAATTGTGGAAAAAAAAGTTAAAGTTAAGTTAAAGTTATTCGTTATTTAAGGTCTCGGGCTCCGTGAGGTTTATAGGTAGGGTAGGGTAGGGTATGGTAGTGTAGGGTAGAGTATTGTAGGGTAGTGTAGGGTCGGGTAGGTTAGGGTAGGGTAGTGTAGGGTAGTGTAGGGTCGGGTAGGGTAGGGTAGGGTAGATAAATGTTTGGTCTTTTTATGGCAAAACAAAGTTTGCCGGGTCAGCTAGTGTAGTAATAAAAATGCAAATATTTTAGATTGATGAGGATGATATTAGCTATTGCGATGTTTTAAAACTACTACATGCATAAACCCGATTCTCTTTCCCATTTGGGTAGACAGATTAATTCGTCAAGACAATAAAATTTAATATTCAGACAAAAAAAAAACAAAAACCGTCCGGTAGATTAAAAATATCGGACACGTATTTTTTATTTTGCCTCGTAAACAAATAATTACGACGATACAGTGCGTTGAAATATCTTGTGACGTCACGGTGTGCTACACTTTATATTGACAAAGTGACGTCACAAACCCCTCTCCTAAGCTTTAAGCTACCCAGGAAACATCCCTATTGTTTCTTGTTTACAAGTGAAACTAACATAAATTTTAAATACTTACAGGTACTTGTTGAAGTCCACGCCATCTCGTTCGACACCATACAGAGAGATTTGCAACTCCATTCTCGCTGAGATGCCGCCCACCGGCGCTGGTACGTACACATAGTGTTTGTTTTTATTTGCACTACACGATATAACAACACCAAGTCACGGGGTCCCAGCGCTAAGAAATAAAATTGTTTCAAAAAAATTTCACTAGATGGCGCGACATGCATCGATTTGTTATTGAATTGTGTATAAAATTAACATTTTCTAGAATTGATCACAAAAATTGTATGCTCTTATTTAATCAACTCTCCTAAGCACATAATTATAGAATATTGGGCTCTTAATTTACATTTCAAAGATTATATGAATAGCTCTATTAAAATTGATTCCAATAGATGGCGCGATTTTATATTTCAGAGGCATGCCCTTCGACTTTATTAATTTTACGCTTAACTAACTGCGCTTTTGTACCATGTTTTTATGCAAATAAATTTATTCTATTCTATTCTATTCTATTCTAAAGCACTTTATTTCAAAATAAAATTACTTATTAACTAATGGCGCAACGGAATAGGTTTACTTTCTCTTAGATATAACACAACACTCGTACTTATCATAGAATTCGTATTATGAACGTAGCGGGACCTCGACCTACCATAATTCAATTCGATTAAATTAAATTAAAATTTAAAACATTCGACTAATTACAGTTTTACGATACTTCGGTGCACAAAATGACACTTATATTTATATCTGTAGGCAACCTGTGTGCGTTAATTGCTTTCGCGGTGCCAAAGCACTTACGTTAGATAGCAAATATAACTTTCAAATTCTTTTTTTTTTTATTATTATTATTAAGTGTTAGTAAACAACACGGTACGGTGACACATGTAACTGACAGCAGTGAACTATATACGGACAGTCCACTCTATCAGCAATCATTTTCAGAACCCTGTTAGGGTTATCCATAACTCGGGCCACCATTGATGTCGCGCGCTTGCGCATTATCGCGTAAAACAATCCACACGCGCCGCCGCAAACATTCCTGATGCACTACAACGCCAAGGCAACCCCATCAGTTCTGGACCCGAAGGGCTCCATACGACGCCCGCGAATACTTCTCCCACAGGCTGCAAGTGTAGAATTTGGTACAGAATGCTTTAAAGAGCGTCACCTTTACTTCTGCAGTACAACGTGCAAACCTGCGAGCTATCATATTCGCACGCACGGAAAGAGCCCTCCGTTCCCTTTCTATGTCAGCATTATCCTTGAGGTCAGTGGTGACCAAGTGACCTAGGTACTTAAATTGTTCCACTCGCTCAGGAGTAAGACCGTTTAGCCGTATGGGAGGCACATCAGGAAGGTACCTGGTACCCGCGTCAAAAACAATGTACTGACTTTTCAGAAAGTTATATAATAACCTATGTTCAGTTGCGTAACGTTCACATATGGTCAACAGTGTCCTAATACCACCGACTGACGCGCTCAGCAGCACCATGTCGTCCGCGTAGCTTAAATTATTGACACAGACACCATCAATATGACAACCGACATGATGACTGCTAAGCGCCTCGATCAGGGCATTCATATACAAATTGAAGAGGGTAGGGGAAGTTAACCCACCCTGTCTCACTCCACACTCCAATTGATAAGGCTCCGACAGCACACCCTCCCACTGAACACTGTTGACCTGACTTCCATACCAATGCCTGAAGATACTTATAAGCTCGATAGGCAAGCTTATAGCTTAAATAGGAAACCAGATCAAAAGCCCTAGGCAAATCGAGGAAGCAAGCGAAAACAGGTGTTCCTCTTTTTGTGTAGTACCTGAGGGCCTGCTTGAGACACAGAACTACACTCTCTGTAGAAAGTCCTGATCGAAACCCGAACTGATTGTCGTGCAGCACAAGATGTTCGTTTAGCTGTGTATCAAGCAGACCATCAAGCACCTTAGCGACTTTGGTTGCAAGAGAAATAGGTCTATAGTTCCCCTTATCCGAAAGATCACCTGTTCTACTTTTAACAATGGGAACAACGATCGTCCTCATTAGGTCGGAGGGCAAGTATGAATGACCAATACATAAATTGTACAACAAAGCCAAAACCCTCGGTAATTGAGGACCGGCGTATTGTAAATGCTCGATAATGAGCCCGTCATGTCCAGGGGACTTACCTCTAGTCATAGACCTGATGACTCTGGCCACATCTTTGGCACTGAAGCGGGTGCCCACCCTGCCACAACGGGGCTCAGCATCCAGCATTCCTCAAAAGCTCAACAACAACAACAAACTGATTTCTAAAAAGTTTCGCAATATCCTTCGCATCACTCACACCATTCATACTAACAGGCAGGCCTGGCCGAATGCTCAATTTATTGGTGCTCTTCCAGAAACCACGAAAATCACGCTTTGAATGCTTAGAGGCAATTATGTCCATCTTTATCTGTTCCTCGTGGTTCTGACACCATTTATGTCGCGATTTGAAAAGTGCCCTACTTTCCCGCATGTTATCATACACTGGGCCAGTTGAAGGCCAGCCTGTGAGCGCAGCTGACATGTTTATTCCTGTGATTTGAGCGGTTTGCCTAAGACTAACAAACTTATTTGCCGCACTACAAATTGACGACTCACTGAGAGCACAAACAAAATCCGAACACAACTCATCAATAACACTCCTATGGGTGGATTCACGACAAAAAATATCACCACAACTATAACACAATTCTGCAGGAAAATCAACCAATTTTAATCGTTTGTGACATTCATTAGAATATGTATTAATTTGTTCCTTGGTTCTTTCCCCCCATACAACTTTATTGTGAGCAATTACATCATCAGGAATCTTAGGTGATAACAAATCAAAGAACAATGGCGAGATTTTAGCTGACTTAAATTTGAGCGTCTGAAAGTGAGTTATATACGAAAGACGTTCTATTAATTGTCTACATTTTTTAAATATATTTTTGGGCTGGTTCAAAACGGATAAAAAAAAATTATGATAAATAAAAAGTTATTTGATTTTACAGTTACTTTCTTTAGCTTATTGTTGCCATTATATATTTTATCTGCTAAGTTACAAGTAGTAACTATATTAATTAATAATATAATTAATGTATTTATTGCAGTAAATGAGTTGACAATACAGTTTATGTCTAAGTATAGATGTTCCTCGCAGGTAGGTAAGAATATTGTAGTGTAGTAGAAATAAATGAATTACTTTTGGTTAATGATTGGCAAAAAGACTAGTATCCAAGTTTAAAAAATATAGCTTAGTTGTTGACGACGACGACGACCTTGTTATAAACGTCAAAGCCGCTTAGTTTAAATAAATATACTCTTTTCAAAGGGTATATTATACATTTCATGCTGAAATAACTAGGCAAGGGAAATGCTAATGCGAAAATGTATGGGCACCTGCCATTGTTCTTTACATTCCACTATCATAGGGTAATGGTCAGACCACAGAACTTAATGCCGAGTGTGTGACTATGCAGTGGTCCAGCCATCGCCTATAGCCGTGAGCTTCACTCATAAAAGTGGAGGTATCACTAGTTAACCCCAGTTTGTCTATATCAACACAAATCCATTTTTGTTCCACACAAAAGCATGGCAGCTCACTCATAAACAAAGAATTCGGGTGCGCATTAAAATTAGGTAATTTATTCTTCATTAGGTAATCTATTAATTATAATTAGGTAATTTATTAGGTACTTTTTGTATAGTCCCCGGTATGTAACTTGGCGAGGTTTCGGCGTAGTGGGGAAATTTCGCGCATAGTGCGCAAACGAAAACGTAGTGGTTAGTCACCACCATATAGAGCGAACGGAAAGTGGACGCGACGCGATTGATCGATCCTTGTGTCAACTGATCAACCAATCGCGAGCTCGGAACGGTGCTAAACGTTCCCCGCGTCCCGCTTGGTAACCAAAGAGACCTAAACAACGACTACTGCGCATCTAACAACCACTCTTGCCAAGTTACGTGCCGACTACTATATTTTTGAATTAATTGTTTTACTCTAGACGCTTTTACGTGCACGTCTTTTTACATCGTTCTCACATATTTGTATTTTTCCAACAAGAATGATGTAACCAAATACTTGTAATTAAAACTGATGGAAAAGAGTGTCCTTGGCGTTTCTTGCACATTCTTCTCCATATAGACCAAATGAGGCTTGCGAATGTGCAACTAGATTCGTCTTTTTGGGGTTCCGTACCCAAAGGGTAAAAACGAAACCCTATTAGTAAGACTCCGCGGTCCATCTGTCCGTCTGTCACCAGGCTGTATCTCATGAACCGTGTTAGCTAAGCAGTTGAAATTTTCACAGATAATGTATTTCTGTTGCCGCTATACAAATACGTACCCAAAGGGTAAACACGGAACCCTATTAGTAGGACTCCGCGGTCCGTCTGTCTGTCTGTCCGTTTGTCACCAGGCTGTATCTCATAAACCGTGCTGCAGTGTGCCGTGCGTAGCTAAGCAGTCGAAATTTTCACAGATGATTTTTTTCTGTTGCCGCTATAACAACAAATACTAAAAACAGAATTAAATGAATATTTAAGTGGGGCTCCCATACAACAAACGTGTTTTTTTTGCCGTTTTTGCGATAATGTTACGGATGTACGGAACCCTTCGAGTGCGAGTCCGACTCGCAATTGGCCGGTTTTTTTTTGTTTGTTAATTCAAAAGTATTTAAAGTTGAACTTGAACGAATGAAAATTTGAACTAATCAAATAAACTATTTTTATTTTTTGAAATAAGTAACTTAGGACATTTATATTTGCACTTGGTATAGTCCAAGTGAATACAACATTAATTTATTAAACTACTCACCTTGGACATATTATGCAATAAGTTTTTTATTTACTAACTTGACCAAAGGTTTCCCGCCTTGTTAATGTCGTAAAATATTCGCATTTGTTTTATCAATTTAGGCCCAAGAACTGAAAATTTCGTAGGGTTTTTCACACATCTCACAATTCACATCACCATACCTTTTACTACGTAATTTTGAGTCTTCAAAGATAGCAATCTAAACGTCATTTCCGATATACATTTTTGTTTAAAACACCTTCTTAATGACTTAACTAATTAGCCTATCAGTTACATCACAGCGGTATATTTATCTTCCGGTTATCATTTTGCGGTCGCTTCTGATAAGCTACCTGCTCTATGACCGTCAGTTCTTACTGTTGAGTGTCCGAGTGTAGGTCGAAATGGGCAAGATGTGGAAACGGGTCAAGAAAAGAGGATTTGCGCTGAAGGCTATGGTTCTATGTGAGTGTATTTTGAAGCTAAGACCACAGGAACGAACTCTAATGTGATCCTAGCTGCTGCTATCGAGCTAGGCGATATTTTGTTCTGCACTGGGTAGCAGAATAAGCCTCTGACGGATATTTGTGTGAACTTTTTGGGCAGCCGATTTATCCCTTAATTTTCTAGATTCATGAAAAACCTCAATTCTGACAAATGTTTTGACAATTTTGTAAATTGTTTGGACTTAAGTGAAATTGTCGTTTTTAGGGTTCCGTACCCAAAAGGTGAAAACGGGACCATATTACTAAGACTCCACTGTCCGTCTGTCTGTCACCAGGCTGTATCTCAAGAACCGTGATACCTAGACATTTGAAATTTTCACAGATGATATATTTCTGTTGCCGCTATAACAACAAATACTAAAAACAGAATAAAATAAATATTTAAGTGGGTCTCCCATACAACAAACGTGATTTTTTGCCGTTATTTGCGATAATGGTACGGAACCCTTCGTGCGCGAGTCCGTCTCGCACTTGGCCAGTTTTCTATATTGCTCTGTACCTGCCATTTCATAGCAAAACATGTGTATAAAGTAAAACTATTTTGTCAACATGTGACGGTGTAGTTCTCGAAGCCTCGATGTAATTCCTACTAATAAGACATCACCCTTTCAGTCGGTGCGGACTACCAGTTGGGCGCAGCGCGTGTGTTCATAAGGGAGGCGCTACATAGAGCTTTGGAGAGGGCTCGGGCTGATAAATTACGAGCTGCAGCTACGAAGCTACAGGCACACTTCCGAGGATATTTGGCAAGGTATTTAAAACTTATTTGATATTATATTAAATTAATTGTAAAATTAAAACGTCTTTTATTTGCTTGAAAATTTTCAAGAATTTTGTCTTTTTACTCTTTTTCATCAGTCATATAATTGCAAACTAAGTATTTATATTGCTTACTTTAATTAAAGCGGTCAGTTTTTGGTTTTTGTGCTCACACCATAAATTATTATTATGAGTCTGAGGATTTGTAATTGGCATTTTTGTTTGTTTTTATTAGCTGTAAGTCCTCCATGTACCTACTAAAATAAATAAATAACAATTCGGTCTTAAACTCCTTTAGTCGTGTAGCTCAGTGTTATCTTAAATAGTGAACCCCTTCAGTGAGATTTTCTTGCGGCATTCATTCTTTTATTTATTAATTTTTGCTGGTATGTTCACGACTTATAATGACACCTTAATAATAATAATGCATCTTCAAACCGAATCCTGGCTTATGGTATTTTTTTACAAATAATCATTCTCCTACAGAAAACGCTACCAGCAGCTCCACTACTCCACCGTGAAGCTGCAGGCGTGGTGGCGCGGCGCAGTGGCACGCCGACGCTACGTGGTGCTGCGGCGCGGCGTGCTGCGCGCGCAGGCTCTGGTGCGCGGCCGGCGCGCGCGCAGGCGGCTCGCCAACCTCAAGGAGCAGCACAGGAGGAGGGCTGAGGCGCAGCAAGCCGCGGCTAAGTATGGGACTTGAACACATCATCATTTCAGCCGAAAGACGTTCACTGCTAAGCATAGATCTCCCCCAGATGTCGCCACATTGACCGTTTCCGTGCATCTCACATCCAGCAGACTCCTGCCATCCGCTGTTGTATATTAAATAATAATAATAATATTTTTTTTAACCAATACCGCAGGAGTAAGAAAGCTGATTGCCTGATGAATATACCCCCTTATTACGAAACCGTGTTGGTTAAGTGTCACAAATATCAGAAATACCAATCGTTATTGCTCATAGATGTACATAAATTTTCAACTTATGTTACTGCAATCCAGTCATAATAACTACGAAAGCCACCCTTATTGCTACGACAAAAACGAAGTGATTTAGAACTTACATTTTTATAACTGACGAACGGTGCATGTAGGTATAAATAGCCATTCAGTAAACCATTTAGTTACGTTATAATTAATTACAGTACAACTATTTCCTAAAAGTCCCTCGGCAATCATCGCATTTCCGAATAAAACTAATTTCTATGTCCATCAATTATTAGATTTATTGTGTATAATAATTTGAATTCAGAACTAACGACTTTGTTGTTTTGTTTTGATTTCTGTGTGATATAAAAAGAGCTGTAAAAATAGCAGCTTTCCTCCCATTTTTAAAAATAAATTACATTATGTTAAAAGAATATTAACAACTATATATACTTCCAAGTTGATTGAGAGCGTCCGGTCTGCACCTAATGCAAAGGACAACTGATAGAAATCCGACGACTGACGAAACACGAAGTTTGTCGAGGGACATTAACAAAATGTTTTCACTGTACCTTTATCTAATCAAATCACAATTTACAGACGCCGTGCAGCTGAACAAAAAGCAGCTCAGAAGGCGAAAGCTGAGAGTCTGCAAGTGCTGGAGGTGCCAGCAGAACTGGCCTTCATACTGTCCAAGCTTGATGAGTGGCAGCCACCTCACACTGAGAGAAACCTTGCTAAAGTATGTATATGATTGTTACTTAGGAGTTATTTTATTTTCACAGCATTATTTGATCCCTTCTTGAACTCGATGCCTGTTGAAAAGCACACTCACATTATGCTTTAGAATTCTGAGAGTAAATGCGGAAAAGGTAGTCCTTCCTCCTCCTCCTCCCTCCTTCAGGGAGTCCTTCCAAACATACATACATACATACATACTTACATACATACATAGACTAATAAACACATTACCCTCCTTCGGCAGTCGGGTAAAAAACCGACACGCTGGCAACTCGGCGCAAAAATAAGTAATAAAAGTTCTTAATTACATCTACTTCTGTTTTCTACCACTATAATCTTCTCTGCAGGTGGCAGGAGACGTCTACGCAGAAGAAGAGCGCGTCCAACTGCCCCGAGATCTGCAGCAATTTGCCTTCTCCAAGTTCAGTTCCGTGTACTTCGCTGATGGTGGACACCTGAGCCCCAAGAAACATCCGATCACCAGGCCGTTCTTGGCTAAAGCTGCTGTCAGGTTTGTACACTACTGGGCATAGTAACTTTCTTTTCTTTTGCCGAACCCCACTTATCCCACCATTTTATTAATTGTTCGGTCTACTTTTCTTACAACGGTTGTCATATGCCAGGGATCAAGACTTCAACGATGCAGTAGCTACATTCAAGCTGATATTGAGATGGTGCGATGAAACTGCCGCTGGAAATGAAGCCAGACAAAAGGTAAATACCATAATACTACTTTGTTTACGAAGTTCATGTAATATTTATCAAGTTTTTTACCTTAAAGTTGCCCTAGTCAGTCTCATTTCCATAAAAAAAGTTAAATCAAAAAACCCGACTGCTTCAAAAGCGAACTAAAAAGTCGTAAACAAGGAAAAAATCATGCTGTGCAGTCGGAGGATACATACGTGCGAGCTGGCTGACCAAAACCAGATGTATCCTCCTCCTGCACAGCATGATTTTTTCCTTGTTTACGACTTTTTAGTTCGCTTTTGAAGCAGTCGGGTTTTTTGATTTTTTGATTTAACTTTTTTATTTATAACTTTTTAGTTAAGTTTTTTTCGAATTAGATACATTTAAACATATAGGTGTTATATATTTTTGAAATCACCTCTTAAAACCCTTTATTTTGATACCCCACACGATGCGTTTGGAAGAAAAGAAAAAATTTGGGCCCCCACAATATGGCGCCCAAAAACCGCCATTTTTCTATTGTCCAATTTGAATGTAACCTATGACACTCGCAGTATTAAGACGAATCGATTGACGTATGAATCATCAAAATCGGCCAACGCGTTTGGTCTCTAGAACGCCATATAGGAACAAACATACATACATACATACATATATACATACATACATAGACTGATAAACACATTACCCTCCTTCGGCAGTCGGGTAAAAACGTAGTGTGTCGATTACTCCACTGTTTGACGGTGTACGCTCAAAATAAAAATGATATCAATTTACCTCATCATTATCTAGCCCTGTATAAATACAAAAAAGTAAAAAAAAAAGTGTATTTGAAAGTTATGAGCGGCGAAAGTTCCATATTTCAACACTTATAACAACGCATCTTTGGGCGGCAATAAATACCATAAAAAGAAGAAAAATTGCAAAAAAGTCACCAAACAGGGATAGATTAGCAGTAAAAAATGCAAATAATTTTATTTTATACAAATACATTCTGTAGTTTTGTCATGATACTCATACTCCCAAAGGTCAGTTTATAAAATTTCTCGCGGTCCTTTTCGTTCTAAATCATCATCCATTTATTATTTTTGTACCATGAGTTTGTATTCGTACGCGCACTAGCTTCTTACTGCTCATCACAGCGTTTGTCCCTTTCGTACGTGTTGTCGGATGAGATAGCATGCATTTTAAGCCCGGCCACAAAATGGTACGTGCCGCCGACTAGGGCAACCTTAACAATAGTGGGACAGCTAAGTAATGATTACCAATCTCAGCCCAACAGTATTTTAGCTTCAGCTATTTCTAAGACAGCTATACAATTCACTGACCCTTCCTACTCCTAACACTACACTTCCTTCCCCAGGTGTTAGCCGATTACATAGCGTCTCGCGGCCTGTCTTCCCGCGGTCTTCGCGATGAGGTACTGGTACAAGTGTGCAACCAGGCCAGCGGGGACTCCTCGTCGGAGCGAGTGTGGCAGCTCATGGCGCACTGCCTAGCTGCTTTCCAGCCAGGACCACCTTTACACAAGTTAGTATATGTAAAATAGCATTCCAATAAAACTTGCTCAGTCGTTGCCTATCTTTAAAAAACTTAGGAACATTACCTGTCTCTGTGATCCTGTCGTTGTTTATGCTGTTTTGTTTTCTTGTTTGTATGTATGTATTTATGTATCTGTTTTAGTACTTTGTTTTAGTACCTAATTGTACTTAGTTGTTATCTGATAGACAAATAAAAATAAAAATAATGACAACTGTTAACCAAAAAAAATTAAAATGACATTAATAAATAATTGACTTAAAATATAATATGGACATTTTAAATTTTATTATGTATTAATTTTATTCAATAAAAACTATCTAAATCAAATATATCTATTGTAATATAAAAACTTTAACGAATAATTAATATTTAAGATTAATATTTAATTTGACATGAAAATGAAAAGATTTACGTATTAGTACATTAAACAAAACAAATAGAAAGGGAATAGATAGCTAAAATGTTAATAGATAAGGAAAATATTTTTATTTGTAGGTAAGAATATTGAGCGCCATTCCTCTCTCCTAGACATTGACTGTATCTAGAATGTTGCTGTGCCCGACAGGGTCCATAATTGTTTCAGTAACTTATATTTACCACCTGTGTGTACATTATGGATGCAATAAATTTAATTTGAATTTGAATAGTATGATTTGAAACTTGCACCAAGTGCAACCCCATATCGTGTCCAGGCTATCTCTATCCATTCAAGATTGCCTGGAAGAGATCGCAGAACGCGATAGGGCCGCCTGTTGTATGTTTGTTTTAATCAGGGACTGAAAGCGGTTACGGTTAAAGGTTAATATACCTCAAAAAAATATCGGTACCGGTTTTAAATAAAGGTTGAGCTATACCGATACCTTTATAAATAAAGGTTGGGCAAAATTGTTATTTAACCTTTAAACGATTTAGATACCGAAAAACATGCGAGACGGCGGGGCGCGAGTGCGAACACGTTAGAACTGTGTACCTACAATGTTTGCTGAACCTACTCTTTTACTGAACTCTTTGTTCGTTGCCGACTGTGTGCCGCGCGATTACATTTTTATTTTGTCGACCGCTGATACTTTGATAGTTCATCAACGTAAATCAGCGTCGGACTGGGACCCAAAAAATACAGGGACTTTTTTTAAACTGCGGCCTACACTAGGCAAAGGCAAAAACTAGGGGTGAATGTAATAATTATTGGAGGTTATGTGAGTTAAATTGAATTACTATTTACTTATGAGTAGGTACACACTTTCACATCATCAGCCTATTAATGTTCCCACTGCTGGGACACAGGCCTCCTCTCTGTGAGAGGGAACTTTACTGACATGAAATCAATTAATCTGCCTAGCCTTGTTCCCAACTAAATGTTGGGATCTTCTTTCAGTCCAACTGGATACAGCTGAGTACCAGTACTTAACATGAAAGGGCTGCCTATCTGACATCCACAACCCAGTAACTGCATGGGGAATACGATACCCTTATATCAAGACTGGTGTCAGATTATCTGGCATCTGACCACCGATCTGATCTGTCCGCTGAATGCAAGATGTACGGAACCGGTCAATGTGGCAGAAACGCTTGGGGGAGCCTATTTCCGGCAGTAGACCGGAGTGGACAGTCTAAAGGAGCGTCCTCACTGGGAGCATTTGTTCGTGAGCATTTGTAAACAAGCAGTCGTAGGCGAGCAACAAATGCTTCCCAGCGAGCTCAGCATTCGCGTTCGAGCAAAACTATGTACGTTCGAGTCAAACATTCCCTTGCGAGCTTGGAGCATTCGAATACGATCTCGTTAAATGTAATTCATTTCAAAATGTCAAATAGAGCGGTTGTGGCTGCCAAAGACCTTATACTTCTTACTACGAAATACGTATAAGGTCTTTGGTGGCTGCAGTATTTTTGTTTTTTATTGACCTCAAAAGTCACAAACACTTAAGATCAAGAAACTGTTCCATGCTATATAAGTGGCCAGTAATATTCGTACATACATACTCATTCATTTCATCATCTGAGTACTCGGTTTCGAGCGTTTTATTTGCGTCGAGAGAGAGTAGAGCATTTCGAGCGCCTGCAAGTCCGTCGCGGTGAAAAGGCAGTGGGTGTTTTGCATAGACTGCTACTCAACTTCGCGGAACCATGGGAAGAAGATCGCCGCCTCTACGCGGTGTCGTGCGATCGATGGTCCTTAATGGGTCGCCTGTTTGGTCAAGCAGACTATCAGGCGTCCGACGCTGCAGGACTAAAAAGCCTGCAGCGGAAAATGGTCATTCGTATCGCACGAGGTTACGGAACGATATCCTTTGAGGCGGCAACACTCCTGGCACGCTTTCCTCTGTTAGATATTCTAGCGGATATGAAAGCGAGGGTTTACAACCAAATTCGTGTCATCCACCAGAATGGTGATAGCGTTCCAGAAATCACTGTGTTCAGCCAGAAGCGGCAGGAACGGCGACACGCGCTCGAGCGGTGGTGCGAGCGGCTACAGCAGCCGCAATTTTCACACAAGTGCATTGTCGAAGCCGTCCTGCCGCACTTCGAAGCATGGCTGAATAGATAAGAGCGCATGACCTAGAGGCTCATTCAGGTACTAGGCGGGCCCTTGAGCGGGGCCAGTTTCCTACTTTGTGGTAATCTGGTCGTCTGGTCCTGCTCAGGAAAGCGGGCCGCCCTGCGGACTAGCCGTCCGCGTACCGGACCATAATGCTGCTAGACGAGCTGGGTAAGCTGTTCGAGCGGATTATCGTGGCCCGCCGCGTCAGCCACTTGTACAGAGAGAGGCCGGATTTGGACGAAAGCCAGTTCGGTTTTCGGCATGGGCGCTCCACCATCCACGAAATATCGCAGGTGAGAGTCCTGGGGGAGGAAGCGGTGTCCTGGGTTGGGGTGATGTTGGCGGTGTCCTTGGACATTCCCATCGCCTTCAACATCCTGCCCTTTTGTATTGTGTTTGGAAGGCACTGCGGTATCATCGGGTGCCAACCTACCTCCGCTGCATCGTCGGGGCTTATTTGGCGGAGAGGTGTTTCACCAACGTGGGATGTGATGGCGTCGGAAACCAGCACCGCATGTCGTGCGGTGTTCCACAAGAATCCGTCTTGAGCCCGCCTCTGTGGAACATCGGATACGACAGGGTGCTGAGGCGCAAACTCCAACCGGGCGTGGACCTGACGATACGCTGGTCACTGCCGAGGGAGTTCGTACAGGGAGGCAGCGTTGCTGGCGACGGCTGTGGTCTCATAGGTGGTGAGCCGCATACATTGCCGTATCGTGCGATTGATTCCCTGTATGGGGCCCCGATCTGGGCGACTGACCTGACGGCTGGCAGCATTGCTGTTTTGCGTAAGCCGCAGAGTCAGAGCCGACAGAGTCATCAGGGGGTATCGCACGATCTCCTACGAGGCGGCTTTGTACTAAATTCTGAATTCCCGCCTTGGGATCTGGAGGCGAAGGTACTCGCGTCACTGTTTTGGTGGCACACAGCAAGCGCGGGCGCGGGGCGAAGGGCCAATGCAGTTACATATGGAGTTGCGTCGGTCTCAGCTTTGCGAGGTCCTGGTGGCGGAATTCCGCCAGGGATAGGCTTACACACCCTACTGCCGGCCTCGTTACCATCGAGGTGGTCCGGCCTGTGCTCGAGCGCTGGCTCAGGAGGAGGCACGGCTCCTTACGTTTCGGGTGACGCAGGTGCTCTCGGGGCATGGTTGCTTCGGGAAAACATCATAAACAGGGAGCCAGACACCCGGTGTCACCACTGCGTCGACTGCCAGGAGGACACGGCGCGGTATACGCTGGCAGAGTGTGCCGTGTGCAGAGGGTGGATAACACCCTCTTCCAGCCCCCTAAATGAGTCCAGGGGCTATGGAATCGGGGACGTCCGTCGCCCCCCACACATCAGGACCCAATGTAGTGTTGAAGAAAGAAAAAAAGAAAAAGTGTTTATTCGCCACAAAAAAGACATACAATTTTTTGATTTTTCCTTAAATTTAACCCATCTGTAGTATTAGTAAGTACTTAAATTATGTTAGTAAAGGAAGTTAAAATAAAATACCAATTTTGAGTACAGTACAAGGATGATGAGTAGGTAAGTACAAGCAGATGCATGTCGTGACTGTGACAAGAAGGCTTCCACTCAGCATAATGCTGTGCCGTGGGAGACCCACAGCACAGCGCTGATTTTCAGTGGTCGCCTAGGACGAGCGTAGGTGTTGCGTAGTGTTCCGCGCCCCGCTTAAACGTCGCGGGGGTCATCCAACACCTCACTCCCCCTACAACCCGAGGTCATGGCCCGCAGAGGTGGGCCGGCACTAGCCGGGGGTCGCGGACTCCTGGGTCGCGCGTGCTCAGACTGGGTACTCTGTCCACCCACCAAGTGATCCAGGAAAGACGGTGGCACAGTGACCACGTGCTGCCGTGCACAGCGAGGCTCAGGGGAGACGCTCTTTCAGTCTCCTCACAAATGTGTGACAAAAAAAGAAGGGGCAGAGGGGGTCCACAAATATCCACCATTGCGATTGATCTTGAGCTGCACGCTTCTTGATTATTTATTGTACACCAAAAAACAACATTAAATACATGTGATAATACTCTCGCTCCACGTCATTCCAATGGTCGTCGATTTTGCCAACATGGTGCGTCGCCAGGTTTGACGGGGACGGCCACGCTTTCTTTTCTCTTGGGGATGCCAGTCCAAAGTTTGTTTGGGTATGTGATCGAGACCACTTTGGAGCTTGTGGCCAATCTATCACCACTTGCGACGCTTGATCTAGCGGTCGATCGGTCTCTCGTGGCATTTCTCCAAAAGCTCTACGTTGGAGATAGTCGCGGGCCGGTAAATTCCGAGAATGCGACCATGCGACGAAGACAGTGGTTGACGAAAACTTTGAATTGGCGTTAGATGTTTTGTTTTGTATCCTTTGTGACCTTCCACGTTTCGCACCCATAGAGCAGCACTCAATTGGTTGCGCATCCAGCTACGCCCAGCTTGGCGTGTACTGAAACGGAACGTTTATTAACTTTTTTTCGCGAAAGTAACGGAATTTACCTACTGGGTTTTCTTAATTAACTTTTTAAATGGATAAATAAAATATTTCACTATGACACTTTTCTTCATCACTGCCCGCGAATTTAATTTCGTGCATAGCGTGACTTTTTAGTAGGTATTTATATAGGTTGATATAGATAGGTATAACGGAACTAACCCAAAATACACATGCCTGTTTCTGGCATTAATATGTGCATGTAGCTTGCATGCCAATATGACATTAAACAATCAAAGGTTATTATGGCACATTGGCATGCAAGCTATTAGCACACTTTTATACAAGTAACAGGCATGTGTATTTTTGCCCTATCATGTTTGCCAATATTGTAATGTTGCTAAATGAACATATTAGAGTGAAGTAGGAAGTGTAGGTTTTTAACTAATATGCATTTTGGAAAATCGCAGAGAAACGAAACGAAAGAAAGCAGAAAACGTAAGAAAACCTTAGGTAGGCACTCGGCTTAGTCCGGCCACAGTCGTGTCCTTCCGATGGGAAATAAAAACCAATACCGACTAAGTTACAATAACACGACACCGAGTGGCGAGCGGTGCGTCAAAGAAAACCCCTATTTATTAAGGTTTAGGTACTGGTACCGATACATTTATAAAGGTTAAGGTATTGCTACCGAAATATACCGGTATGCATTTCGAACCTCAAAATTCGGCTACTGAAAAAAATTACGATATCAAAATATTTCGGTAACCCTTATTTAACGGTATGACGTCATACCGAAATTTAAAGGTACCTTAATTTTTGGGTAATTCAGTCCCTGGTTTTAATTTTAATGTCGCTTCTTGTTTTTTTTTAATATCTTGGTGTACAATAAAGCATATATAAAAAAAGCCCACGTTCTCTGCTTGCGAGGTCTTCACGACAATGTAGACTGCTCGTCTGAGCGAGTGTGGCAACAGTACTGGACAATGGAAAATTTGGAATTTATAGATATTTGAATTCCAACAACACTATCTGACAAAATAGTTGCATTATTATTAATTCAAGCCTCTTATCTACTCAGATACCTAGTCCGCTTCGTGTCGGAGCGCGCGCCAGCCTCCTGGCGCTCCCAACTGGTCCGCCTGCTATGCGAGAGTGGAGCGGGCTCAGCGCGCACGGCGGGAGTGGCGCGTAGATGTCCGCCCACGCTGCTGGAGTGGAAGGCTGCCAAGACTGATGCTAAGCCGGCCTTGCCGCTTAGATTGTATGATGGTAAGTTACTTTAAGACTACGATCTTATAGTTCTAGTGCAGCCCTCTACTCCGCTTATTTTGACTTCATCCAATATGGCGGACCGTCAAAGATGGTGGATCAATATTTTTCATATACCCGCATGACATGGGTATCAAATGAAAAGATTTGCTGAGAGGAATTCGAAAAAGCTTATTCTAAATAAGTTTTTCATCAATTTATTGGTTTTACATCAGATACGGTGCAGCACGTAAGCGTGGATTCGTGGACGTCGTGTGAGCGTGCAGCATCCGCCGCACTGACCGCAGCTGGCATTCAGCACAATGCTACCGGCTGGTCGCTCACTATGGAACATAATGGACAGCTTACTGGTGAGTCACTTTTTTATCATTATTGATAAGCTAAGCGTTTGGTAACAATACCATTTACAAGGTATTTGTTAGTTGCTTATTGAGAGATTTGGATTAGAGTAGTAGCATCCTAAAATTTTTGTTTCTATTTACATTTCTATCCTTGAAACTCTGGCATTTCACTTATTCTGTAAAGGTCATATTAGGAAACAATTTTTCGCATCATTTGATTTTGCAACATATTTTTTTGTTAACCATAAATACTGAATATTGAGATAATCCTAAAACATTCCATCAACTACAAAAATTTGTTGCTAAAATACTATTGTGCAAATTAATAATTCTATAGAACACATTATTTTGCTCTATTTATTACCCGAGTGGGTTGTGTCTCGCGCGTATCTTGTATGTTTGTATGTATGTAATATTCTTTTATACCTCATATCTTTTAAACCACTTGACCGAATTATATAATTAAGAACATCGATAGATAAGTCTTGACCACCCAATTGTTCTTAGATAGGTGAAGTTCTAAAAAAACACACATAGCGGATTTTGGGTGCCATATTGTGCGGGTCCTAATTTTTCTTTTTCTTCCAAACCCATCGAGTGGGGTATCAAAATGAAGGGTTTTAAGAGGTGATTACAAAAATATATACCACTTAAATATGTTTAAAAGTAATTCGAAAAAGCAAAACATAACTAAAATTTATAAATAAAAAAAGTTAATTTAAAAATCAAAAACCCGACTGATTAAGAATCGAACTAAAAAGCTGTTAACAAGAAAATCATGCTGTGCAGTCGGAGGATCAGGTGGTCAGCCAGTTCGCGAATATGTTTCCTCCTACTGCATAGCATGATTTTTTCATGTTAACAGCTTTTTAGTTCGATTCTTAATTTATTCGATGTTTTTGCCATGATGTCCTGTGACCTGCTGGACCATTTCATCTATTAACAAAATCGTTTCCGTACAGAATGGGCGGGCTGTGAGTTCGCCCTGGACGCGGTGGGCGAGGTGGAGACGTGGGCGGCGCTGCCGAGCGCGCGCGCCGAGCCGCTGCGCGCTCAGCCCGCCAGGCACACGCCGCCCGCGCCGCCGCCCAGGGCTTCTTCTGTCGATACTGAGAAGGCTTCTAGGCCACAGGTACGGAGCTTCTCCTTTTTAAGTCGATGAAAACTTTTCAAATAGTTTGGGCCCAGAGGTGGCCACACCAATCTCAGCGTCAGTGGCGTTGATAAGGTCCTATTAAAGTGCAATATATGGACATTTGTGGTAGAGATGGCAGTCTGAGATCAATTAATCGACGAATCAATGATTAGGACCCAAAACATATTTTTTTTATCAATATCTAGTAATGAATCAAATCATAAAATCAAGATTGAGAGACACATAAGGAAATGTTTTTTTTTCAGTTTCATTGAAAACTTTTTAATATAACCAAAATATTTTATATAAACCGTTTTTTTTTACCTGATACTTTCATTTAATTGTCAAAACAAAAAATTGATTATTATTGTGGTTTTCTTTTTGTTTTCGGTAATTGGATTTATATTTGTATTGAAAATACAAACGCGATAAGCAAATTGTAAAAAGGTTTTTTGGAAAATCGATATTTTTGTGGATTAATGTTGCTGATTTCGATCCGAATCGATTCAAGAATCGATATTTTTGAAAATAATCATTGTCCCTAATTTGGGCCACTCTAGCATGTGTGTCATATTCTGCACATGGTACGGAGCTAATAATTGTTATTAATTTCATCTGCATACGTCAATTCTGGCTTCGAAATACTGCTACCAAGCTCAGAAATAAGGGTTCCCACCAAATATAGGACATAATATGTATGTTATACCTCTACAAGCAGAAAAAGGCCACCACCCTGGACATTGCAGTTTCAAACTCTATTCATATCACTTTTAAGTGTAAATTCAGTTACTACAATTTTAGGGCACGGACCAACAGTCCTGTCTTGAGAGCACAGTGATTGGTGCTGCAAGGCCCCAGGAGGTATCTTTACTATACAATTATACAATCACCCGTATTCATCATATCAGCCGAAAGACGTCCACTGCTGGACATAGGGCTCCCCCAAGCGTCGCCACATTGACCGGTCCCGTGCGTCTCGCATCCAGTGGATCCCCGCAACTTTCACCAGGTCATAGGTCTACCTGGTGAGAGGCCATACAACGCTACGTCTTCCGGTTCGCGGTCGCCACTCCAGAACCCTTCTGCCCCATCGGTTATCCGTTCTGCGAGTAATGTGCCCTGCCCACTGCCACCACTGTCACCCATATTATAGTGTCTTATTGGCCAGGACTTGTCAGATAAGCGCTGTTTACACACTTGACGCTTATCGCTGTGACTACTACTCTATTAATTATCTTGACTATATTTCTATTTCCCTCAGATCCCACCACCAGAGCCACCAAAATCTCGTTCCCCGAGCATACCACGAATGCTGCAAGACTCTATCATTGACGAAGACGGCTCCGAATACAACTGGAACATGGAGAAGCAGGATTCCCACACCAAACACACGAGCGAATACTCCAAACACACGAGCGAATACTCGAAACATAGCAACGAATATCCCAAACATAGCAACGAATATCCCAAACATAGCAACGAATATTCCAAACATAGCAACGAATATCCCAAACATAGCAACGAATATTCCAAACATAGCATCGATTACTCCAAACATAGCAATGATTACTCTAAGCACAGCAACGAATACTCCAGAAAGATTTCTCACGACGTTCTTTCTCGAGAGTCGGCACTAAACGAACGATACTTCGAACAACCTTCCGATAAAGTCCGAAGCAGGTCTTTGGATAATCTTTTAGGTGACAACCCTGTGCCACCACCGAACAAATTAGCTGATCTAGGGCTGTCACAATCAAGACTGAATGACCGTTACCACTCTGTGGAGAGGTTGACGGGTGCGCCAAGTGTGGCCAGTAGTAAGGGAGGAATGGAGATGGAATATGGAACAGGTTCACGGGTGTTACCATCGCGGTACATTAAGTCCCAATACGCTGGTAAAAGGGCACCGGCCGGTTCGCAGTCGAGTCGCGCTTATATTGAAAAGAGCTCCGAATTTGGAGGTGTCAGGTAAGAATTTACCACATTCATTATCATTTTTTTTTTTTTATTTCAGTAATCATTGGTCCTAAAAAGATCTCCAAAATCTTAGTTGCAATAGAAGTTTGAACTATCCACATATGACATAAGTCTGTTTTTCAAATATTAGACAAGTATGCCACATTCTAAATCCAAACATTGATTATTTTCGCCTATTCTTCGCTCGTGTTAGATATGTATTCATTTATTTCTGTCTACAGGTCATCAGCAATGTCCGACACATCGGAAGCTCCCAGCCTCGCATCCCACGTGCGGCGCGTCCGCGTGCCGAGCCAGGCCTCAGACGTGGACCAGTTCCTCGACGACTTGTTCTCTCCAGTCCTAGACCCCAACATAGATGAACTATCTGATGCCCGCTCCCTAGCAGCCAGCATCAAGGGAGGCAGGAACTATTGCGACTTCATCGACAGCGTCCTCAACTGCGAATACAACGAACAAATTGATACCCTAAACAATGTCGAAGTCCAACATCTCATCAAAGGTGGAGGAAAAGAAGATAAAGAAAAGGGAAGACAGAGCAGGAAGGAGTCCAGTGTGGACTCTGTCGATGACTATATCACGAATCTATTCGATCCCATCTTCATGAATGATAGTTTGAAACGTCTTACTGATGGGGAAGGACTTACTGGTGCCATAAAAGGGGGTGGAGCCACTCCAAGGGCTGCGTCCGCAAATACGTCGACCCTTAGCTTTGGAGCCATGCAGCTCCCGTCAACAATGCCGTCTACTCCTGAAGCGTTGGCTGCTGCACTAGGCCTCCATCTGCCACCGCCAGGCACAATCGATATGAACGCATATCATCAGAACTTGCAGCGAGCCTTCCTGCAAAGCGCCATGGCGCAAAACCTACAAATTCAGCAGCAACTGCTAGCTCAGAACCAGGCCTTGCAATCTTTGTTAGCTGGTCAAGTCGTGGAACCTTTAGAATCAGAGCCCACGTCCCCGGTTCGTGCTTCGACGGTTGTTCACGCTCAAGTTCATTCTCCGCCAAGGAGTGCAGTCAAACTGCGGCGAGAGTCCAACGAGAGCATGTCTCCTGGAGCTCCCCCGCCACCGCCACCCATGCCCCCACCACTTCACTCAGCTGATCCCTTAGAAATAAAGGGCTTCATGGATCCCTACGGAAGAGCTAAGACTGTCCGTATCGGTAAATGGAGGTGGCCTCCACCAAAGGACGCGGTTGGTCAAGAACAAGCACAAGACTTTACCAAATTTAAGTTACGTCAGATCCAGAGGCGACACACGCCACAGTCGCAACAATCCAACGGCATGGAACATGAACCTCCTCGAGGTCGATCTAAGTCAGAAACTACTCCAGGAATCGAATGGGAGGAATTTGAGGTTGATGGTCCAGTTGTCTCACCGAGTAGAGAGGCACCGAATCAGCGAACTGCTAGAAGAAGCTTCGAGATTGGAGCGCAGCGGCCTTCACCGGGCAGCGTTGGGAAACTAAAGCTAAGTTCAGAAATGAGGCAGAGATTAGAAAGAGTGACTGCGAATCATTCTGTACGGTCCACATCTTCTGCGGCAGAAACTCCTCGCACAATCAACAAGTTGGAAGATACTAGGAAGTTGATGCTTGAGCGTCAGTTAGGAGGTGGGGCAAGATGGGATGCACCACCCCCACCATTACCTCCTGCACCTCCTGGCCCCGCGCCCCCACCCCCCATGTCACCTCCAACACCACCAGAAGGCCCTGCGCCGCCCCCACCAGCTCCAGATGCGTCATCAACCTTCGCACAGCTGCGTCGAGACCGCGACACATTTGGCGTCCACCAGAACAGAGAAGCAGACGACCGACACGCCTTCCTAGCTAACTGGAACTCAAGACGTCGAGAAGAATCTGAGCCTCCTCCATCCCGAGATGACCTAGCCACTCGTTTCCTCACAGCTGACCGTCGCCACTCTGAACGCCGAGTCAACGACTGGGGTGATGAATCCGATGTCCGAAGCTACGACGAACGAGGACAAAGTCGCGATGAATGGGATTCCGAATCAGGACACGATACAACCGGCAGGCGAGACAGAGACAACTACTCTGGTCGGGAAGCGTCGGAGATATACGAAGTGCACACGACAAGAACCGAACGTAGGAAAGAAGAGAATGGTATTGAGGAGTTTGAGCGTAAACGTTCACCGTTTTACGATGATTTTGAAAGATTTGATGGGAGGAAGAACTCTCGGGATATGTTAGTTGGAAGAGCGAGGGAAAGTCCAAGGTCTGATATTGTGTTTCCTCAGGAGAATAACGATGCTAAGAGGACTGAAAGGGCCACGTTTAAGACTCACATGGCCCAGAAGGAGAGAGATAGGAAGATGGAGGCGGAGAGACGTCATTCCGTTTCTACGCACGTCACTGACAGAACTGAACACATTGAACGTAAGTATTTCAGAACTTTTTATATTAGGACGATTCAGTTTTTTGTCTTTTTTAAGATCTGAGAAGTTCAAAGGTCCATACAATATGATTTATTGCCCAGGAAATATTTTACAAAGAACCACTTTATTTTATAGCACTATTTATTTATATACTTTTGTCGTTCATAGGTGATGTGCCCGCCCCAGCAGCCCTGCTACCGTCAGACCGCTCGTTCCTCACATACAGCCGCGTGCCCTGGAAGCTGCGCGTGCGCAAGGAAGTGTTCACTCCGCTTGAGACTTACAACGACCCCGCCATATTAGATCTACTTTATGCACAAGTAAGTAATTTTCTTTAGCTGGATACTTAGAAAAAACTGAATTATTTAAATAACTGAAACCATGACTGAAACGGTAAAAACAAGTATGCGATTACCCGCTTTAGACTTATTTGATATTACACCTTTTTACAAGCTTTTATTTAACTTGCAATGTATGTATGTATGTAAGTGTGTTCGGGTCAAATCTTGCAACTGAATTTTAAAGCAGTTATCCTTTACCGATTTAGATGAAATTTTTCATATACGTTTAGTTTGGATGACAATGCATGCTTAGCTAAGTGACGTCATTCTAAGTTCAATATTGTGGACGGCCCAAGATGGCGGACTAGTTATTTTTATGTGCACTGCCATGATATGGGTATTAAATGAAAGGGTTTGCTGAGAAGAATACGAAAAAAGCTTGTCCTTTAAAGATATTTTTATTGAATAATTTATTTTATTATTATATTGATTTTTGTTTTTTTTTTTTATATAATTATTTTCATTAGCAATAATACTAATTGAGGCTAAAGATGAGTCTTATCTTCTTAAACATACCTCTTCAATTTCTAAAACAATTAAGTAACGCACATGCGTTGAAGTCTTTTGTATAGAAAGCCCATACAGCCAATAATAATGTATTGTCAAACACAAATTACTTTGAAACTAATTCACCAATTGTCGATAATTGGTGAAGAAGAAACAAACTAATCATCTCCACGTCTCCACAGATCGTCCACGACATAAACTCCAACCTACCGTCACTCCGCATCAGCACAAGCGAGAGACGCGCGGGCGCCGCCTGGCTCCGCTCACAAGGGAACACGCCCGTCCGCGCGGCCACTAAGAGACAGGCCGTGGAGATGGCAAGATCCTGGCCTTTCTACTTCGCGCGTTTGTTCGCTGCGAGAGTACCGCCCGGAGAGAATGCTGTGCTCGCTGTGTCGCATAATGCTGTCACTATTGGAGTTAAAGGTGAGATTTTTTGCTTGGCAAGACTGTTTTTTTTATTTGGGTGCACGGTTGGCACAGTGGTTGAGCGATTGACTGCTGCGCTGCGTGTCGCAGGTTCGATTCCCGCACGGGACAAATATTTGTATGACCTACAGTTAGTTGTGCCGGCTCTGGGTGTTGTGTATGTGAGTTTATATGTTTGTAAACGCACCCACGATACAGGAAGAAATTCCTAGTGTTGGGCAATGTTTTTTCATAAAAAAGAAATAATAATAATTATAGCTACGCTCTCACTTGACCACTATCTCACCGAAGCAAGCGGTTGATGTGGTCGGTGGTGAAGCACGCTTGCCTGCTTGACTTAAAGACTCCTAGATTGTAGCTATCGGGAAACACAGACACCGGCAGGGAATTCCACTCCTTAGATGTACGCATAATGAACCACACCCAGCAGTTAAAGGTCAGTTGAGGTTGGTTGAGTTGAAGACGTACGGCGATGCGCCATCGGTACATGGTAGACATCCCACCCATACACACTAAACGTTTTGGGAATACTTTCATTATGCGTACAGCTAAGGAGTGAAATTCCCTGCCGGAGTCTGTGTTTCCCGATAGCTAAAATCTAGGTGTCTTTAAGTCAAGAGTGAATAGGTTACTTCTAGGCAAGCGTGCTTCACTGTCGACCACATCATCGCTTACCATCAGGTGAGATAGTGGTCAAGCGCGAGCCTAAAATTTATAAAAAAAAAAGTTGTATAGCTTGGCAACATTCCCGTGCGAGGGGACACTAAGAGGCAGGCCTTGGAAATTGCGAGATTATGGCCTTTCTACTTCACTACGGGGGAGATTGCTGTTTTTTGATATTCTAAATATTTGTTCAGTATGTTTGGGCCGTCACTTATATAACCGCAAACGGGCAACCATCTTAGAATTTGGTCATTTTGTTAAATGTTTTTGGAATTAAACCTACTTTACAGCACCGAGAAAGTCGTCTCTCTACGTGGACGCTGTCTATACGTTGGCACTGTTTCTAAAGACACCCTAACTATAGGGCCCGATGAGTCGATTACTTTCTAAAAATCACCGCTTCAATTTTTGGGGTTCCGTACCCAAAGGGTAAAAACGGGACCCTATTACTAAGACACCACTGTCCGTCTTTCTGTCGCTGTCACCAGTTTTTAACTCATGAACCGTGACAGCTAGCCAGTTGAAATTTTCACAGATTATGTATTTCTGTTGCCGCTATAACAACAAATACAAAAAACAGAATAAAATAGATATTTTAGTGGGGCTTCCATACAATTTTTTTTGGCGTTTTTTGTGATAATGGTACGGAACCCTTCGTGCGCGGGTCCGACTCGCACTTGGCCGGTTTTTTACTCTCGAATTCTAATGCCTACCTACTCACAGGTCCGGCCGGGCTCACCATCCGCCGCTCGCTGTCCCTGAGCGGTCTCCGCGCGTCATCATCAGCACCGCACTCGCTGCAGCTGTCGTCATCACGCGAGCCGCCACTTACGCTGCATGTACCACTCGCGCATCATGCGCATGCGCTGGTCGCCGAGTTCGCGCTGCAGTACACTCAGGTAAGCGATTATTGACGAATTCATTGTCTGATGACGCTGTTTGACAAAGAATTGAACCCCACTTCAGTAGTCTAGTCATCAATCAGTATAAGCTAGCATCTTATTTTATTGAAATTTTAGTACTAGCCTAGCTGATGGTGTCGCGGATAAATTTTTAAAAAGAGTTACTGCGGCCCTGGCACAAGCATTTGAAGGAACACGGGTGGGTTTTAGTCAGTAAAAGTCTGACACGCCCTCCCGCTTCACCTAGAGCGGGAGAAGTCATTGGATGATTTTCCAACAAAAGGTCTAGCTGATGGTGTTACCACCTACATGTTCATGTCTTATTATAACAACTAGGCGTTCCTCGTACGGTCCTTTCCCATATTTTTTTATTAGGTACAAAAATTTGGATGCCTGTATTATCTTCAAAAATGATCGTGACCACGTGTTCACCAAGACAGATTCTTCTCTTCCATTTTTTGTAATACAATCTTGACTTTATTGTCATATATATCGTGTTAAAAAGACAACTTTTTAAATCCGAGTGATCTCATAAGTTTACGTAATAACTATAAAACCAACCATTTTCTTGCTTCACCAATACAGTTTCAATCATATTTATACATATATTTACCATCACCAGTTATAATTTATGAACCAAAACACGGAACTACAATAAATAACGTAAACATATTCTAACATCGATTACCATAATGTGCTAGTTATTATTCATGTATCTGATTTCGTTTCAAAATCAATTAATTTTCTTTTCTGCAAACTTACTACGAGAAATCAAAATATGCAACTAAGTAGAATTTGTATTAGTTATATTTAACAAAGTAATTATTAGTTAAAGCTGGGCATTCACTAGACGTACTTCTTTCCCGCGGATTCTTGAACTGTATGGATCAGAATGTTGTGCTGTGAAAAAGGATGAAAATAGATTGCATGTAGCAGAGACGAGAATGTTGAGATGGATGTGTGGAGTGACGAGAATGGATAATGTGAGAAATGAGTATACTAGAGGATGTTTGAAAGTGGCGCCAGTGACAGAAAAGTTGTTAGTGATGAGGAGGGATGAAACGCATGTTACTAAAAGAGTTATGAATATAAATGTGAATGGGTGGAGAGAGAGGGGACGGCCAAAGAAAAGATGGATGAACTGTGTGACGAGATATATGAAAGAAAAGAGAGTCAGTGATAGCCTGACGAGAGACAGAAGGGTATGGAAGAAGAAAACGTGTTGCGCCGACCCCAAGTCACATGGGACAAGGGCAGGAAGATGGTGATGATGACTTCTTGCCCGCGGATGCCTGTGGTTAGAAAAAGAAAGAAATATTGTTTCGGAAGAGTTAGGTGAAGAATTTCGGTTCATATCCTCCTTTGACTTCGCTTCTTTAGGTCTGTCCTATGTCTGATTAGTGTGTCATAACCTAGGCCATGATTGTCTCGTGAATACCCCGCTGAATGATCTCATCAATCCAACTGACTTCAAAATAATATTACAGCATCAGAATATTCTGCAATACTGATGACAAAGTGTTACGTATAACTTCCGAGAGTAAATGACTTTACATTTTTATCACTCGTCAATATATGCCTAATTGAATATTTTGTACACTTCTAGTTTACAGCCCAAACTGTTCAAAGTTCGGTATTATGCAATTCAGTTGCAGATTTAACTTCCCTGCTTGACATTAACGCATAATTATTAGGCAATATGGGAAGCGGATGGTGACTAAATATTTGACATATGACATGCCAGAAATTATGAGGATTTCTTCTAGGCATGTTCTTTTCACTTTTAATTCTTGCTTAACACATAAAAAGACCACATTGTTTTCTGTAGGTGTGTGTGCCTACCTTAATACTGACAGAATTATATACATAAGCTCACGCCCTTTATCCATGGTATAAACTACAGAACGCCACCCAGGTACGATCTTAAAATAGGTATTTCATTTGCTTTGTATATCAGAATTATTTTTCAAAAATAAAGGAAAAAGAAGGTAATTTTCTCGCCAAACTTCTTGGCCGCCCTGAAGTTGAAAACATTACCGATCCGGGTCTTGCGCATCCGGAAAGCCAACTTCATGGCGGCCAAGAAGTTTGGCGAGATCTGTACCTTCTGTTGACCGACTGTTTAGTAACAAAAATCAATGACACTTCACTTTTCTAAATCTTAGTTTTTTGAGCAAAATATTTAATTGAAATCTGAACATAAGCATAAAATAACTAAACTCACTATTATTGGAAAGTTAAAAAGCAATTTATCGAATCATATCTTATGTCCCTTAAACGTAACCTTACTATGACGTGGCAAAACTATCATAGTGCGACTGTTAAAAAGGGACAGATATTTACACAAATCATATACATCTGTCACTTTCGCACAGTGGAAATAACCCCTGTTATGCTATGCTGCTTATGGTAACCCCCCTAAATGCATTTCAAATAGTGAAAGCATCTAGCATTTCCAAGATGGCTACCCCTAAAACAAATTTTGCTGTCTAAAACACCATTAATTCCACCAGTTATAATTACAGTAAGTGCCGCCAAAGACGTAAGTAAATACTCAACTATACTATAATCAGAGACTCGTTGAACGTGGTATGTAAATAACGTGATTTGCATATATGGACATTGAGCACAAACGGCGTGACCCACAATAACACCGGGTTTGTAGTGATGATGACCATTAGCACTGCAGAAGATAAGATGGGTTATTAAAAGACTGTTTACAGGTTGACTTGGTATGTGAGATGCATTCACATCAGCGGCAAATGTTGAAAAGTTTATGATTAATAAAACAGAATATAATTATGTCTGACCCTATATTTTCTGAACTAAGAAGTCGAATTTGAGTGCTTGTCAAAGTTCACTTCATGGTTCGACATGCTCCATATTCTCAGTTCAGAAACTAACAAATAAGCCACTTACCTATACAGGGTGGCCAAAAAGTCGTGGATCAAACGCAACTAGGGGTTCGAAGAGGTCATCAGTTGCTAAAAATTGTTCTACGGAGGGTCCTTAAGGTCAACCCTTGCAGGGTTATTATTTATTTTGTGTTTTTATGTGATTTTATTTTTTGCACCTGATGGTCACATCTAACCCCTAGTTGCGTTTGATGCACGTCTTTTTGGAAACCCTGTATATAAACATCGCCGAAGAGTAAGACAGAGTCTCATCTGTAGCTAAATATAGTGCCAAAAAAATACAACTTCCAATCTTCTTAGCGTGTAGATAGCAGATATAAAAAAAGAATTGACTCAGAATTCAGATACGGTAACACCATACAACAACATAATGCTATTGTATACTCCCCGGCATGTAACTTGGCAAGGTTTTGGCCGGCAAGGTGGACGCGACGCGATTGGTCGGTCGATCCTTGTGTCAACTGACCAACAAATCGCGCGCTCGGAACGGTGCTAAACGATCTCCGCGCCCCGCTTGGTAACCAAAGATACCACGAGATAAAACGACTTGTGCGCATCTAACGGGTCTTGCCAAGTTACGTGCCGATTACTATAACACACAGTACATTATCGCCGAGTATAATACTCACAACGGATCTTTGTGTCTCTGAATTGGATCCGATTTTTGTGTCAATGTTGAAGGTTCACTCGCTTACGTTTGTCGCATCGTCCTATCTCGCTTATGTTATGCAGTATACTCGATGACGAACTGTTTCTTGCGCAATGTTTGGCAGGGCCAACTTCAGAGACACAAAGATCCGTACGAGTCAATGATATTCAAATAAACAGATACGTTATACACTCACAAAACAATTGAAAAAAGTGTTCCGCGCAGCAGCGGCAGCACACATACACACTTTTCATTCATCTGACATTTCACTACAATGTCGAAAGGGATGGCTTGATAAAACAAACAAGAAAAAAAGAGACAGCTAGTGTTTGTCACTTGCGTGTGAATGTAAACAAACATTATTCTGACAACCAATGTTTTTTCTTTTTGTAACCTCCAAATATCAGAAAATTAGGAAAAAAATTTAAATAAATCAGTAAATTGAGGTGTATTGCGTATTTACATATGGTATGAGATCACTTCTGTTTTATGTAATTTGGTATTATAATTGGTACACTTTCTAAATACACACGATGGCATTTTTTTAATTTTGTTTTTTTTTCAACAAAGCGTATCGCTCTTCGCCATGCGTGACATAAACTAAAGACTAAATCATACAATTGTCTACTATTCGAGTCTTCACAATGCGCGCGCTTATAACATATCTGTTTATTTGAATATCATTGGTACGAGTAGTGACTATTATGTTAGAACCTACATTTCATCCTGAAAAATGCTATTAAGTATAAAATATCCTTATGTAACGCTGAATAAGAACTGCACACTCAATACAACCGTTCCTCACCTCTCAACATTACATCAATATCGTTTATGCCTGAGCGCCCTAAATCAAGAGACGATAAAAGAAAACATCATAACATTTAGTATCGATTTTACGATGATAACTCGCTTGCATAATGAGCTGCAGCTTGCTGAACAGGAAGAACGACTTCTTAAGTAATATGTAGTCCACGGTTTTTGTAAAAGATGTCCGTAAGTGTAGCGGAATTCGGAAGGTATGTTATGCATTTTTCGTTGTTTCAAAGTATCTAAATTAAAATAGTAGGGTTATAGACAATCCTAGTCATAGACTGAGAGCACAAAGTATATAGAAGCAGCGCGGCGGGCTGTGGGCATCTGTCATTAAAATTTGTCAGTTTTGACGTTTTTCCCGCTAAAAATTAAACGTCAATAACATTTTTTTTTTTTTGTAAAATAAAAAGTTTTGATTTGGATAAGTGTTATTGAGACCCTAAAAACAAATTACCTTTAAACGTGCAATTCTTGTTTATATATAATCTGAATCTCGGTAAAGGCTCGAACAATTTTCATAAAATTTAAAATGCATGTATGTATGTATGTGTATGGTTTCGGGGGCGATAAATCGATCTTTCGAGTTGTTTTCTCTTTTTTCACCCGAGCAGAGCTCGGTCGCCCAGGTACTGTTTTAATCAATCATAAAAACTAATCTAAAAATAAAACTTAAATAAATAAATCATAGCAATATTTGAATAAATAATGACAAGCTAATAACCTAATCATATCTTCTCTCTCATAAACCTCAAAAGACAATCCGGTTGTTGATAGCCCTGCGAATGGCTCATCGGATTAGCAATTCAATGAGCTTTCTTAATGAGTACGTAATTGGTACTGTTAGATGAGCAGGGTTATTACAGGCCTGTGTCGACTGCGTGACCGCTAACTATGTTTACTATCAGTAACTCTATGGTTATAAAAAAATATAAATAATAATAAATGAGTTCATATACCCGAAGTAATTGATTGTAGCATCAGGGCACATGCCTCGTACAACGAATGATCGATGAAGCTGAAAAATTCTGGAGTGTCCACACCGCATACTGGAAGACGCAGCGTTGGAAGGCCACCCTTTTGGTGGACCGATGACCTGGCTTAGGCTGCGGGAGTCCGAGACGTACAGGCCCGGTCGATGTGGTGACATTTCGAGGAGGCCTATGTCACGGGCATCCAACGCGAAAAAAAAAGTTAAGTTCAAATAAATTGCACTAAATGGCGTGATAGGCTTCGCTTTGTTATTGAGTTTTGTGAAATATTAAGATTTTCTAGAGACGATCATAAAAAAAACTCTCCTAAGCACAAAATTAGGGCGTATTGGGCTCTTAATTCACATTTCAAAGTTTATTTGAATTGATCGTTATACGTTTAAAATTGATTACAATAGATGGCGCGGTTTTAAATTTCTGAGGCATACCAATATTTTTTTTTAATTTGTTTTGTAACATTTTTTGATACAATGAAACTGTAAAAAGGTGCAAAAAATACTATAAATCAAACCGTCGCAAAATTAAAAAAAAAACACGAAGCGAGTAAACCCTTTTACTTGCATGTCGCTGCTAACACCATCGATCGATGTTAAACGCTAGTTACGTCGGCACGTTTTCTTTGTAGAGGATGAGGTATCTGTATGCTAGTATTAAATTATCTGTGGTATGTTGCGAAGTGAATGTCTGTCGCCTGAAATGATGGAGATGATGAGTTCATCATATTGAATGTCCAAAATTACCTCTTAAGAGATGTCTTAACACTGACGAATATTTACAAATAACAATGAAATTTTTTATTTAGATTTTACTCAGAATACAATAACACCTCACTCGAAAATAAAAATAAACAAATTCTCATTGAGAAATAATTAAGATTGCCTTACGTTAAATATCCTCAATAAGAATTTGTTTGTATTTGCATAATAATCAGCTTTTCTTTTAAAACCGTTGTCCCTTATGTTTACATTTCTGAAGTATAAATAGCATAACATTAACTGAATCAAATAACTAATCATAGACAAGAATCTTATAACTTCATCATCATAAAAACGTAAAATGCGTAGTTACACAAAACTTACTTAAACATAACTCTTATTCAATGCTCAATAACGGATTACACGATCACGTCACTCATTCATTGTAAAAAAACGTAATGTTGCATTCATACCCATTGTTAATACAGGATGCATCATCAACATTTTTGTTATAAGCAATCAATTTTATTTTTTCTAAGTTCTTCATGAATAATTGTTTCTGATAATGAGTAAATTGTGACATAGATATTTTGTACTATCTACGGCAGAATTTCTTTGACTAAACTTTAAGTTTGTTTTTAAAAACATCCAAAGTGGCAAAATATTGTTGCCTCAAACCCCCATTTAATAGGCAAAGACATTTACAAATTCAGCCTAATTAGATCCTCCAAGCTATGGCTGCGTTCAAGTACGCAATAGCAGCTCCCGTTAAATGGGTCCGTTACGCTGACCGCGCAGATGTCTACCTGGGTTCCGCAGAGTTCCGCTATATACGCCTGTCTCTCTGATAAATGACAGTGGATGTAACGCCTACACTGCGATGACTGGAATGTTGGGCTTGTAGTCTTGTACTATAGACTATAATACTAGGCTGTATGCTGAGTTACCTTTGCAAAGTGAGGAAGTGGAATAGATTACCGTGTTTGCGCCGTCGATGCAGGCATCGAATGTAGAACACTGGCAACATTGTTTTCTTTTGAAATCAGTTCATACTCAGAGCAAAAGTGTACTTAAATTGATATAGCAAATTATAACAACATAGTTTATGACCTATATATATCCCTGACTCCTAAGTCACAGGATCTCCTAGTTTAGGAGTCAGGATTTTCTCTATCTGTATGACCTTTATTTACTGAAATTCATGCGATTTAGTATGTAAGCATTGTTGTAGGTTTTTGTATAAATAAATATTTTTATTATTATTATTAGTTTCGTCTATTACAAAAATATTTGACAGATTGTTGAGAATAACATCAACCAGTGTAACATTACCGATTAGTTTCATATCTTTGTTATATCTGTATGAATTATGTATGTCCATTAAACGTAGATATATTATTATGTTAAGTGCCCAGTTGACGTCTGTGAAATATAATAAAATAACTCCATTGTTTAGGTTAAAAGCTATGACAGACAGACTAATCAAAATAGCAATCTATGTATTGCCTTCCATAGAGATACTTTGTATTAAAAAGTAAAAAATAACTTAGGCACTTCCTCGTTCTCTAAAAAGCTTATACAAAGGAGATGTTTTAGCATATCATTAAGGTTTTGGTCCGGTTTCTGAATCATCATCATCATCCTTTTAATGTTCCCACCGCTGGGACACAAGTTTCCTCTCTGTGAGAGGGAATGGGCCGTAATCCACCACGCGGGCCCAGTGCGGGTTGGTGAATGGCACATGTCTTCGAATTTTTGGTTCTAGGACATGCTGGTTTCCTCACGATATTTTCCTTCACCGTTTTGAGAGCATTGGTAATTAAATAAAATTACACAAAATAAACCACCACCACCACTGGGCCACCACTGCTCTTTATAGATTTCTGAATATAGTATTTTATTTATAGTTAAGAACGTGTCAAATGATACATTCATGCCAAAGTCTCACAGGCTTTCAGGATAAAGTAGAATTTGACAAATATTCAACTACAAAATCTCAATTCAGAAAACGGAGTAGATAAGTAAGATAAAACTCATATGTCGGCTCATCTTTTAAAGTCAGAAACACAATTTCTCACAAATTAACCGCAGCGGGAGTTCGTGTTAGATTACATTGAATTTGATTTAACCTTTACCTTGAAGCTCATTTCTTTGAATGAACTAAAAACTAAAGAAGAAAACTTGTTAAGTTTGATTCATAACGGGGTTTTTGTTAGGTAGACTTGTGCTGGGTTAGTATCAGAAACGAAAAGCCTATATACATTCATCAGAAGTAGGAATATCCTTCTTATCTTACTTAATATTATAAATGTGAAAGTTAGGATGGATGTATTTTTGTTACTCAATCACGCCTGAACGGCTGAACGGATCTGGATGAAATTTGGCACATAGATAGATTATAGTCTGGAATAGCATATATGATACTGTTTCTCCCCTTAGGAGCCTAGCTCCTGGTTAAATAATAACAGCCGCACTGGTCGATCATCAAGGTTAAGCAACGCTCGACGAGGTTGGTCCGTGGATAGGTGACCGTTTCAACATACTGAGTTTCCTCCGTGCCTCGGAAAGCATGTTAAGCCGTTGGTCCCGGCTGTCATTTGAAGATCTTTGACAGTCGTTACGTGTAGTCAGAAGCCTGAGATCTGACACCAGTCTTGTCAAGGGGTACCAGTTACGGGGTTGTGGAGGTCAGATAGGCAGTCACTCCATGTAAAACCCTGGTACCTATTCAACTGAATAGGGTAAGACTGGAAGCCGACCCCAATATAGTTGGGAAAAAGCCAAGCAGATTGATTGATGTTCCCTTGGCATATTTTTAAACATTCACGCTGGTAAAGCCGCTGGCAGAAGCTGGTATATCATCTTCCCCACATCTAAAGTCATCCTATTTTTGTAGCATCAGTGGTTCAGTGCCTTTTTATTCTTCCATACTTGCATCTCTATTAACCGTCATATTTATGTTCACATAAACATCCTTCGTTGCCATATCATCTTTCACACCATCCATACTATCATTGCCAAACCATCAATGACCATATAACTGATTCCTCATTCATTACTCATGAGTTCTACAACGGTCAGTTATGACCGCTTGTGACCACAAAATTGACCTTTCTCGTCCACCATCATAACAACCAAAGCCGATTCTAACGACATTCATAGATTTTATCTGACCACATTTCACACTTGATCATGTGGCTATAGCGTCACCGCACATATCCGTAGTATTCTTCTAACACACGAGGAAGGCAGTGAATGCTCCCACCACAGACATAAATCTAACTAGATAACGCAAGTCCCTCCATCTGTATGAAAACCGCAAGCATACGACTTTTTCACAAACAATTTCAAAACAAATTTACTTATCTTCTTCTTATTTACCTCTGGTATCAGAGTTAATTAAGATGCCTCTAGGAACCCCACAGGAGACGCCTGTGGCTTGGCTATATTTTTATTATATTTATTTACTTACCAATTAAAGAAAACATTTCCAATGCCTCGGCCAACTTTTTCTATACATTCTTTACAGTTCAATATGGCATAAAGCAGCATTTTTCTAGATTTCGGTGGATTTCCGGAGCTGATAATGCTAAATAAAAAGCTCAGATTACGATCATCGATCGTAACTTTACTCCGTTTTTTGGCACGCGATGAACATACAATCGCGTCATCTAGTTAGATTTATATCTGTGGCCCACCGTTTGCGTGAAAAGCGAATGTAAATTGTCAGATTTCCACTCAATGATCACTGCATTTGTTATGTCCATTACGTATGAACAAATGATCATTTCAACAGCGTCATCATCATTCATCTTTGTTGGGAGTTGGTACATAGATGACTGTCTTGCTGACCGCATGTTGTTAAATGCAAAACTGCACAATGTCTTTTTAATTTTCAAACAATGCGGTCTATTTTATAACTGTTCAATTAAAAGGTGTCCGTTATCTTTACCAATAAATAATTATTCAAAAGCAATTATATAATTGTATTGTTTGATTGTTGCAAAATATTTGATTGTATTATCTAATCAAAGATTCAGATCGTCAATCAAGTATTCTAATGTATTTCAATAATTTTCATTTAACCACGATTGCAAATAAACGGTTTTCGATCAGCAGTTATTTACACGTAGACTAGATCAAATACCACAGGTAGGACAACATTGGAAATTAAATTGTCACGATCTTTATATCTCACGTATAGCTGTTTAACATATACAAGGTCAATCAATGTCACTGGCGATTCGTTACAATATGCAATACTACAATAGTGATAAAGACCAGTCCACCATAAGTCAACATCGACCTCAACCCGAGATGACGGCGACAGTGTCCGGCGAGCATCGCACGCGCAGTCCCTCGACAGCCGCGCCCGCGCGCGCACCATGCAGCGCCCGCGCCTCTCGCTCGCGATGCGCGACAACTGGCGCCACCTGCAGCGCCTATACGGCCTCGACCTCGACAGTGACGACCACTCACCCCCGAGACGAGCCCCCAGTCTAGACTCTCTCATCAACTCCTCGGAAGGAGCCGCCTCCAGCGCAGACGCGTCCGCCCCCGAGGACTCCGACTCTGGAGCGGACACTCGCGGTGACCCAGAACCACCTCGCAACAGGAAAGCTCACTCCAACCAAGAAAGAATCAAGAAATGCCCTCAAAGTTTCTCGTCATCCTCCAGCGGTCACATGGAGACGATTCATGAAGAAACAACTGAACCAAAAGTGTCTGTGAAGGAAATTCTCGCGAGATTCGAGAATCTTACTGAAAATACGCAGGTAATAACAGTGTTTGTGTGTTGTGTTCCGGATGGAAATGAGGTGAACAGGTTTGAAAGCAATTTGTTATTAAGCTACGTGCTCCAGTTAGCGGCGAATACAAACTGCAAATCAACAGTTTCCATCGATTTCCTTAATCAGCTGTTTGAAAACAAACATTTCGCAACGTGGTATTACAAGATTCGTTTGGTCAACGAATTTCATGATTGTAATGGAGGTTTCAAAAGTGCTGTGTTGAAAAACAGCAATGACGATTATGAATGCATTATCTTTTTTTTGTATGTCGCATGATGCGCAAACGCTTTCCAATCAGCGTCGATGATCTCGCTGTGTAATCGATCTATTCATGAGGTTCAGTACATTGTGAATGTTGCATTTCTTGTCATTACCTTTGTCAACACATATCTCGTGACGAACACAATTCCATTCAGTTTCTTCTGCAATTTATTTTAACAACTCATTTGCACTTTTGTCTTTATGCATTCGCTTTTCATTCTAAATGTGACTTGCATTTGTTATCTATATTTTCTATATGTGGAATATGAATTTTAGTAAATTTATTGAACGCTCAGTTAGCTACATTCAACTTATTACGTATGCAGCCGTGATCTCGTATATATTTTTGAACGGGAAATATTTGGACATTGATTAATCGTTGTAAAACTCCTCATTGTCTTTCTTTGGCTTGTGATATAATTTCCTAGTTCATTAAGGCATTTTTTGTCCTCATTAAACCACTACTATCTACAATTCCGCTCTGCCCAAATCCTAATTGCTTCAAAAGCTTCAATCACTGTTTCGCAACACAGACTCGCCTATAATCATCATCATCACTGCCTTCAACTCCTCTAAACGCTTTTCAAATTGTTGCAAATCATCATTGACCTTTGATTACATATTCATAACTTCAAAGTATTACGAAATTGATATTATATAACAATTATTATCTCCTTTATTCACTAAAATACACACATAAATTACATTTTCAAATATATAAATACAAATATAGTTGCACACCCGTATCGGAAACTGGTGGACTCATACCGGTGGTCAGGGCTCCAGAGAGGGTAACCTCTACACATTAGTCTTCTCCGTGATGATGGACCGATCCCAGTACAATGTGATATTGAACCGGAAAACATTGCTTTGGAAAACCTCCCACTAGGTGGACCGATAAAGCTGGTTAAAATTGCGGAAATCCGCTAGATGCGAGACGCACGGGATCGGTCAATGTGTTTCGCCTGGGGTGGGCCTATGTCCAACGGTGGACTTTCGGCTGAAATGATGATGATGATGTATGCTGGCTACAAGGGTGTATTATGGTACTCTCTGATAGCTAGGCAAGGACAACGAAATTATTTAACAATTATTACTAGCCGATTAGCGCATGCGACAAGTATCTAATTCACAGGCGCGTGCGCATGACCCTTCACAAGTCAAGGCGAGGCGGTGGCGTGGTAACTAGAAGTATTTATTTGTGAGCTATGGCAACACTTGACAGTTGTTAGTCAGGTATACGGTCCTATCATCGTAGCTGAATATAATATGGTATCATTGTTAACAGCCATAGAGTTCGCAGTTCTTTTTAAACTCATATTTAAAGAACAGCCTTTATTCCTTGTGAGATTGCCCTTAGATTCCTAAATCCATCTATCATATAGCGTGATAAGGTTTATAAAGCTACATTGAAAATATAAAACCTTAACGATCTTGTTTTTAAGTATGCGCTCTACAGGCTTTGTGTGCTTTGTGGTTGTAGCCAGATCCCGGTTCCAAGCCAGTGGGCAGAACAAATTTAACATAACTGACTTAAAAACCTTTAATTAAAAATGTTGAGTCTCATCCATCACTGATTCCGTGTATTTTAACCTATAACACCGGAACAATGTTCTAGAAATCTAGAAGATGAATCTTCTTAAAGACTGTCTGGTAGATATCGCTGTCAGCGATCAGACCGCCTTTGTACCCGTATTAGTAAGTTTTTCTTATAACAGAGATGTGTAACTTTTATGGTGTACAATAAACTATATTCTATTCTATTCTCCTGTAGCTACATGTCTTCTTGTTCCAGACTTCTCTAAAAGCTATCATATCTGTATTCAAATCATTGCCATCTATATTATATTTCTTCGTCTCACATTCATGTTCAAACTCAAAAGTTTCATCACCATATTTTCTTAGTACTATGGCACGAATCTTGAACCAAAACTGACAAAATTCGGAGTAATCTACACTTAAATCTAGTTCTTAATTCAAAACAAATTACGCTTGGCCTACAGCTTAAGCTAGCCAGTTTCTTGACCAATATTGCCCATCAGTATTACAGTTTCGCTACGCTTATTTCAGGGTATACTTTTCTTTTTAACATTCTCGTCTGGTCGATCTGAAACAATCTATGCTTGTGTAATAATAGTCTCAAATAACTGTTTGCTGTTATAATACGACACGAATTACTTACCTAAAAACGTGGATCATTTTTTCGCATTAAATTCTTCAAGCTCATTCAAACTAGGGTATAAATAAAATCATATTATTATAAGCATACAATTAGGCCAAACATTCCATACATGTTTAAGTCTCTGATAGATTTAATCCACCATCATCTTTCCTACCCTTGTCCCATGTTGTCGGGGCTACATTTTTTACGTCCATTCCATGCAATGAGGATAAACTAATTTAAGTCAGTTTAAACTTGGAACGTTGGCTAAGGTCCAGAAGTATGGCAAAGTTTGTTACGTACTAAATACGGGCGTGAAAACCAAGTTTACATTTAAATTATGATTTACCTTAAAGCACTGACATTAATTTACCCGTAACTCATATTATCCATAACTAATCTGAGATATCGCTAAATATTCACAACACTAATATAATAAGGAAAAACTCACCCACCACTCAGGAGACCTTACGCTACACCAGCGCCTCTAGCGGCGAATGCATACGCGGTAGCCCCAATTCCATCCTGCCATCCATCCCTGAGACTTCATGAATGTAATATATTTGATGACCACGTGCATCGTTCTTATTGCAAATTTCAATAAACGACAACATCATCTATCTCTCTTCCTTTGTGATATATTTTATTATCTCTTATTTATGGCACGTATATTGCGATACCAATTCGTCAAATATTGGTGGTACACAATACATTGGTGCTGACATTCGATTAGTTCGCCATGTATATTGCGTAAGCGACAAATTGAAAATTGAATGCTTTAGAAGCTACAAATGAATTGAGAGGCAAACTTTGAACTCCTACGTCACTTCCCGTGATTGTTGGAAGATATTAATGAGCAATGAAGATTTTTTGGAAATGTTTGATCATTCTGGACTATAAGCATCTTTACAGAACCCAACTATTATTTTACCCTTATCCAATTTATTTGGGGTTTCCCCTATGTTATCTATCCACTGGCATACAAAGGTTTTAAGATCCTCTGTTTATCTGGAACTTTAAATATTGAACTAACCTGATATTTCTAACAAACCCACCGCACTATGCCCAAAAAACCGTTACAACTCCTAAAAACCAGAATCAACAGTGGCGACCACCAGAAAAGCGCCGAGGCTATGAAGCTCGACGAAGTCCCGGCGAATGAATTTAACTGTCTGGGATCCTGCAACGAAATTAATCAGAAAAGAATAACGGAGGAGTAGGAAAAATGCAAATTTCCACTTCCCTCCATATCAAGCAGGAGACAGAACAAACAATGCCAATAGGCAAAAATGGTCGTTTACAACCCTTTGATATTTCTACCATTATAGTTTCATTAATTTATGTGACAACAACACAGTTGAAGGCTGTATAATATCCGTCTAACGACCACGATAACCATGGATTCACCATAGTGAAAGGCCATATGAACCAGCTGTTACGCTGACGACAAAACACTACGTAAGCTCTTTCTTTTATTACAGTATCAAAGGAGTAATAAGCCCTCATGACAGGGACATCAATTCTTGTAATAACGGCATTATAAGTGAAACACGTCACAGTCGCTACCCGCGCCCGCGCTGAGGGAAAGTTGATCATATGCGTGTGCAGTTAACGCTGTCAATACGAATAAGTACTGCTTACTTATTATTGTATGTTATTTTGTTGGCACACGTCATTTGTTTAGATGCTATGTTGATTGTCGTTTGTTTGAATTTGCAAAAACATCTCAGACTACAGTCGACATCATCAATAATGAAATGAGAATAAAATCACTGTGATTCTAAATCACAGCCTGTATCAACTATTGATGCTTTCTTCACGACCTTTATCTGCTTCCTGAAGTTCAGGCTTATTGGGTACCACCTACTCGTCTTCGTCATTACCTACATTCGTGGTTATGCTTTGGTCTCTCTTAAAAGAGACAAGATCCATTTTGTTATGATCTCGATTACCAGTACTATATGCTTCACATCTCTTTTCGGGCTATACAATGTGTCAACACACTTGTTTTTTTTATGAGGCTTAGATTATCCACCTGATCACGGCTGAGTCAAATAAGGCATCATAACCAAACCTATACTTAATACCGTACCCACTTAGCCATAACACAATACGCCATAGGCCACACATGCATATAAATGATGACACGACACAAAGCCAATAGCAAATTGTCTGCGTGACGGGGCCTCTGCGACAATCGCGGAGTTAATCGGACCGTGGTTCCGTTTCCTCTATACTGGACAGTCGGACACCCGACATGGTTTGGCAAATGAATTAGCAATGCCGTGTGAATGTTGCTGTCATTTATGTAGTTGTCATCAGTTTTTATTTTGTTAGGTTTGTCCTGAAAATCCTGATACTCGAGATAGATTTCGGAGTGTACGGATTTGATATCTCTCGGTTGTACTTTCATACTAATATTACCTGCTCCTTCTTTATCATCATCATCCCCTCAGTGTTTGTCACCTGACAGTTGGATTTCCATATCGTTTAAAGCTAACTACTTATTGCTAATATATTATTGTGTTTCATGTTATTTCTGTAGATCGATGTCCAGATTCATGTTTAAATTGTGAAATTCAAACACAACAACTCACTACTATAAATATCTCTTCTCCAATCACCATATAATAATTTTTCAATCGAGAAATATTTTTTCTTAAAACTCATTACCGATGGAAATCGGAATCTATCGCACGCGACGCTACGTGATCTTCTATTAAAATATTTGTAATATAGTGACACGAATACTCTTCACACATATCGTATCGAATACTCTTCGCACATATTGTATAGATAATCGAGAGGCGATCGTTCCGATTGTTCCTATTCGATGTAACGGCATGGACGATATAAAGCTGGCGTTTCTTTGTTTAATATTATATTGGCTTTCATATAATTGAGGTTTTTATCGAGCATATTAGAAGTAAGTGGTTGCGTGAAGGAATGTTCTGTGACTTTATTATTATGTGTTGATTTTGTGGCGTTGTTAGCTAAGATTTCACTTATGATAAGAGTAGTGTTAGGGAAATATAATTCTGTTTGTTGAGTCCACTCGTAGTTACATATATTACTTACATTGTCTGTTTTTGCATTTATGTTTCTCAATGGTAGCATTGCATTTTATAATTTTTTGTTGTCATTGTTATTAATAACATCCTCCTCCTCTTTAACTTATTTGATGTCGGTGAAGCTCGTCTTTTTCGTCCATGCCATGTCTTAGTCATCACCATCTTCCTAGCTACATCATCTTTCATGTAATCTATCCATGAATAGTTACGAGATTGTCTACATTTCTGTTTTCAATGGTAGCATTGTATTTTATAATTGTTTGTTGTCATCATTATGGTCAACATCATCCTCCTGTTTACCTTATTTGATGTCGGCGAAGCACGTCTTTTTCGTCTATTCCACGTCTTGGTCGTCTTCATCTTCGTAGCCATACCATCTTTCATACAAGATTATATGTATCATCTTTCATATAATCTATCCATGAATAGTATTTAGATATACATATTATTTTGTCTACATTTCTGTTTCTCAATGGTAACATTGCATTTTATAATTGTTTATTGTCATCATCATTATCATCAACATCCCCCCTCCTGTTGATTTAACTTATTTGATGTCGGCGAAGCACGTTTTTTTTCATACATTATCACATTGTACATTGTCATTGCCACATCATCTTTCATATCATCACGCCTGTGTTCCCAGAAGGTGAAGGTAGAGGTGCACCCACATTTCGCCGTACGTATCATTCATAATCTATACATCAGTTCAGTCGTTTCTTTTGTTTGTAGTATGAGTACTATCTAAATTCATTCCCTATTTTGAAATCTATTGAGATACACATAAAGCTAAGATAACGTACCTAAGCTCCGTATTGTTGCATTAGAAAAGTCCTGTTCGAAGGCAAAGGTCTCAATCGCCCATCCTAAGCATACCGCATACATTTAGCAAAAATACTGTGAATCAAAACATAATGGCGAATTGGCGATGTTTCCCGTCGACGGGCAGTTTCGATTCAATCAGTCGTAATGTATCTTAATCTAAGCGATCTCGTACAGGAAGCCTCGTGATTATGTTCACCATTCAATCCATTCACTCTTCCGGTCTGTTGTAGTTTTTCTATAAAATTATCGTTGTATATCTTCTAACTGTACAATCACAGGATAATGCTGTAATTTGCTTTGTTAGGCTTGCTATTCCTGTTTATTTATAAACCTACTGAAAAATACAGAAAACACAAAATATAATAATATAAAATAATATGTTAAAAAACGAAGCGTCAACATAACTAACTAGTGATATAAGTAAAATATGAGTATTTTCAACATGTTCATAGAAAGGCAACAGTATTAAATTTAAAAAAAAATCTTAACCCCTCACTAAGAAACCAATAAAACCGACACAAATATCCTTTTCGCCCGAGTAATTTTGGGGTTCTTTCTTTACATAACAGGTGCATTCTGTTCCACTATTAATAAGAGTGATAATTGCATAACAGTACACAGAGTATACACAATGTTTGATGACACCTGTTGTTTAGTAGATGCGCACGCGCCGGTCCGTGCTTCCTGTCCGTTAACCGCGAACCCTTCTTATTAAGTTTGGAAGACAGGGGATCGATTCCAGATGCCTTACTATGATAATGTTTTAGATAGTTATTTTAATATGGTATATAAATTATTCAAAAAAAAACTTTTTTTTTGGGACAATCCCACCGCACTATTCCCAAACCACTGCAACTCCTGAAAGCCAGAATCAACAGTGGCGACCTCCAGAAAAGCGCCGAGGCAATGAAGCTCGACGAAGTCCCGGCGAATGAATTTAACTGTCTTGGATCCCGCAACGAAATTAATCAGAAAAGGACTCTTGCTTTGTAGGGGTGATAACATATTATGCAGGCCACATCATCATCTTCGTACCCTTCCTGCCCAACACATTTTCTTGTTTCAATTTGCCCTGTCAAAAATCACATTATCATGCTATCCCTTCTATTTCATATGACATTAGGTAGACCATAAACCTTCCTAAAGTATGTGGAATTGATATAGTGTATGTGTTGGTATTGGGACAGATAAAATTGAACAGCAAAAGGTTGCAAAACATAGGCTGTATTTCTGTTTATTCGATCATATAGTTCATACGCCATGATGAACCTACTTATTTCCAAGGTCCAGGATGCTCAAGTATTAAACACCAAGACAACGAGGATTATCGTGATTAAGACGAAGCTTAACGTCCAAAGGATGTCGTAAAACATTATGTTTGTCCTAGATAAAGCCCTTCATGAGCGTCATGGTTAACCTTTTTAATTTATAAAAAACATATTATAACCACCACACCGCAAACGAAAAACAATCTTCAAAAATCAGATAACCATCTTGTTATTAATATTTAATCTAACAACTAGTCCGTTATGGTCGCTACATAAGTATGACGTTTCACTTTTATGAATGAGTTTCGGGCTTAGGCCTAGTACCCACTTACGTACCAGTAATTGACAATATCTGTTAATTGTGGCCACAAAGAGAGCGTGACGGCCTCAGACCACTCTCTCGCTTTCCTCACGTCCGCGTGGCTATAAAACACACTGTTTTGTGGTAATTCTACCTTAGGGCAACTCGTAATACGTCGACATACGGAGTGTGAAATTGAAGTGACTTAATTCGTGCTTTAAAAAATTCCGCCAAGTTCTGTGAAAATAATTTGAAGAGCATAAATTAGCAATATTGATCTGCGGTTTCTAAAAGGCTGGTTGGTGGATCAGTCAGTCAATTGCTGATGCTTTTTGGAAGTTTTGAAAAAGGAACACATGCCTTGTTGGAGGAATTAATCACTCAAACCATTATTTACTAATGTAATTTTGTATGATTTAAAATCAAATTATATGGTACAATTTTATGTTATTTATTAGGGACAAATAACGATAATTTAAGCAAAATATATTACAGGTGCTTTGTTAATAATACTTACCCATATAACAATTCAAACATAATCTGCAGACCAGTATATAATTTACCGGACCAAGGCTATTGTATTCTAGTCTGATTAAGAATCTAGTAGATACGAGATTATATCATTTGACGTACCAGAGAATGCCGTATATTATATAAAATTGCTCTAAAATGTCGTAGCATCATTTACACGATGCTACGACATTTCGCGACTTTAGTACGCTGACTAGCAACTTTGTGAGTTACCTCACAAAGTTGCTAGTCAGCGTACTAAAGTTCAAGGTGCATTCTTACATAACTTAGGGATTTAAGGAATTAACAAAGCAAATTATTATTTGGCAAAAATGTTGCATGCCTAGTTGGTCAAGTGGAATATCTACATATTCGATTCTCGGGTCGGGCCAAATGTTATTGTGTGACTAAACCGTTTCTAATTTAAATCCGGTCGATGATGAAGCTTAGCTCCTATGAATATTATAACCTGTAGCTTTATCAAGCTGGCGAAATTTGGGATGACTCCTTGAGGCTATCTCTTTCTAAAAATCTTCATTTATTTGATTAATTTGTACGTATATATAAATCGTATGGATTAATTACGCTGTTGCATACATGACATGTTTAACTGTTTTAACGTCTGAAAATTCTGTAACATCAATTAATAGTGTTATGAACTTGGCGGAAGCACTACCACAAAATCATAAATTGTTCGTTAAAAAAAGAAAACAAGTGTCGGAGATTTATCTTATTCTAATAAGGAAGCTGGTCTTGTGTTTAATATATTATAAAAGATGGCATCTATTTTACTATTTTCCCACAGAAGTGCAGTGTTTACATTAAATAATACTTCCACAATGATGTAAGAAAATATGTTAGTGTCGACCGTAAGCGCATAATTCAACCAGTTCGCCTTGACTGCACAACTCCTCTCCGATAGAATTATTATTATCCGTTTTATTAACATTATTAAGAATTTATGATCGCATAGGTACAGCAAAAGTAGATATTGTCACTGTAATAGTCTGGTCGTGACCATAGTCAAATTTAAGTTGTAAATAAATAATAAATTTAAAAAGTCATTCTAGTACATTTAAATCAGTTGTACATATATCATTTAACTATGATAAATCAGAACAAAATGAGAAATGGATAATTTAGGCACGTGTAGGTTAGGTAGCAGAGCTGTTACAGCTTTTGTAAAATCCTGAAAATTTACTTGTAAAAATCTGGTGAGAATTGAAAGGGTAATTCATATTTGACCCAAAGTGTTGCAAAACGTATCTTAGCTTTTAAATGACTCACGTGAGTCACACAATGTTTAAAAAAATGCTGTTGGCTTGGCAACTTTGATTGCCCACACTTCTTCCTTAATCACCACACTTTTAGTTTCTCTTACCTTTCAAGTTTAATATCTTCCTTCCCTAATTTTAAAATGTTAACTTCACCATGTTTTGTGGTAGGATCAGGCTTCCTTGTTTTCTCCTCCATCTCTATAATTTCACATCATCTATTCCAGTCTAATTGTACTAGGGCTGCCAATCTCTCAAGAACTATTTCACATCATAATCGTGACGCAATGCGATGCTCACTCATATTGCACAGTAAGTGTGCGATCACCGAATGATAACACAGCTGTGCAGTGAAAGCGGCATCTATTTTGGACTGTAATAAAGTCATTACAGAATCATATACACTTATCTCTAATGCTATATGTTTAGACAGTTCTGACGCACATTATGGTCCCGAAGATAGGCGTGAAAAAAACCTTCCTGCTTTTCTGTACCGACTCTACAATTTGGGATCTCTATAATCATCGCTGCCATAAACAATCTTGTGAATCTTCGACAATGTTTCTTTCTAATGGAGAATTACTTGGAACGTGGTATTATTCAATCAACCTCGACTGACATAATAGGCCTTAGAAGTCTCCTTGGGCTTCATTCATGTTTTTTTTACGCTCAGCCTTCTATAAAGTGTACAAGAGTTGCATCAGGGCCATGACTGTTTTTATTGCTGTTTATTCTGCCAGAAACTATGAATGAGGCATAGTAAATACCACTAGCCACTATTGCTCAGAAAATTCACAGACATTTGCGAAGGAAAGCTCACCGCAATCATCTTGACTTTTGACCAGAATAACATCTTGCGAAAACTTTAATTGCATGTTTCAGAACCATTAAAACGTTTCTTCGAGAAGTACATACATGTACCTTCTGTTATATGAAATACTTAATCGTTACCTTGCCTAACTATAGCACTTACTCACATATTTCGTGATCATCGTAAATGATGGTGGGTCACCACAACATGCTCTATGGTACGTCACCCTTGACATATTGTCGTCTAAATCAAACCGCAACGGAATGCAACCAGTGTTATTTTGATGAACAAGATAATAAGAGCGACCTTGTCGTTTTTGATTGTGTATTTAATAAAGCAATTAATGGAGCTGAATATTATTATGACAAGCCAAATATAGTGCCGCCTTTTAGACCCTTGTTTGGGTTTTTTTAATGTTTGCCTGTGACCTTATAGCATGGCTTATAAAATGGTATTGGGACAGTGACTTTTTGAGTTAAGGATGAAGTATATGAATTCAATCAAAACCAAAATTTAATGGCAAGAAACATTCCTACGTCAGAGGTTAGAATTTCTCACATCCCAAAAGTAATTTTCATATATAAACCTAGGATTATTATCATAGTTGGATCTAACACTAAGAACATTAATAACCATGGAAAGTCTAGCAACTAATCACATAGGAAAAGTGAAGGTTGCTTTGAGAAACAGGTTGGCTGACGATAGAAAAACTGGCGAGGGAGTTCCGCATTATACTTGTATCAGATTGAATGGACATGCTGCATATATTGATTAGTTTGATATAATTAAAGATCAAGTGTAGAGGAGATTCGGTTTGGAATAAGACGATCGAATAATATTGATTGATGATGATTGCATTATAATTGTCGTAGCAAAAAAATAAAAAGAATTTTCGTTTTAATCTAAGTTTTGTGTAACCTGCAAATTTTGTAGCAGAATTGTTGCAAGTTGTAAAATATAGAATATTTTCTGTGTCGTTGCTGCTAATTCGTCTTGAAATAATATAATAAAAATTGAATACTGATGCGATTTTATTTCATTTTCGACATCCTCTGTAGACAATTATGTAATTGGAACACGATTGATTTTTCTACGGTTAGACGATGCAGTCATATCCTAACTACTAATTCTAAAGTATTTATCTTGTCTCCTATTTTAGCCACCACGACTCCTAAGAATTTAGGCTGTAGATTTATAACCACTGAATGTCAAACGAGCCTTAGAATTAAGAATTTTAATATATGCTCTAAAATAAATATGGCATCGGTATGTATGTCGAATAACTGAATTATAATCCTGCTTGTTGTAATAGTTATTGGTTTATGAACAGTTTTCTCACCTTTCAGTGGCTATTCAAGCTGTTCGTTTTATATAGTGTGTCGCAAAAGTGCTAACTGAATGATAATTAAATGTAGTGGGTCATGTTTGCAGTCTAATTTGACGCAGGGTTGGATATATCGCACTTTGTAAAGGTCGTTACTCGCTTTTGTCTTTCTATTGTGTCAGTGTTTGTTCTTTTGTTTAATGTCTATAAAAAACAAATGATTATTTGTTACTTCAAAGTTTTTACTGAAGCATTATATTAAAAAGTTACTTTTACTAGCAGCCTGTAATATCCTACTGTAGAGCAAAAGCCTCTCGGATGACTACCAAGTTCCAAATGTTTTGGTCCAGGGGTAATTGAACCATTAGCTGTTAAAATGGTCTGGCTCGTCCCGTCATCTTCTGCATTGTCTGTAGCGATACCTTCTTGCTGTATCAGGTCAGTCCCTACATAGTGATTATTTTGGCCTACAGCTCATTCGGTTCTTCTCAGACGTGGCCAGCCCAGTTCAATTTTGCGGCGTTTGATTTCCTTTCTGAGTTTTATAACATAGTTTAGTGTTGCGATGTATCTAGGTCTGTTTATTTGACGCCTAAAAAGTTATGTCAATTTAATTTGCTCACATAAACATCATATCCTCTTGATCCACCTCCCTTTGCTTTGCTGCTTTTGAAACTCATTGATGTATGCTTAGCTAATGCATTGTGCGCATGTAATTATAAATCATCGTACAATGGCATCTTCAAGGGAAATGTATTCATTAATCGATAAAGGAAAAGCTGTTACTTCACTTTCTCGAGCCGCTACCAATGAACGACTGCGCCTGTCATTACGTGGTCCATCGGTGTTCACGTGTGGCGTTGATCAATTTGTGTGCAGCCGAGCGTGAAATGGATGGTAGATCTATCGATATATTGAATATTTAAGATTGGATGGAGCGATGAGATGTTGTGAGTTTATTCGAACATGGTAAACTTTATTGTCAACTAGATTTTGCAAACGGCTTCACATATATTATCACAGGGAGCCTAGTAGATACATTATTACCTCAGGGATGCTATTGCAGGGATGCTAGTCTTATTTTAGTTAGTGGTGGTTGTTTTCTTTTTTGTTTTTGTATTATTGTCAGTTTTATTAGGGTAAAAAGGCCATGGTCAACTCATGTTCATGATAATTTAAATGCGTTCAGCAGTTGCGACGTGATTGATTCACAAAAGTCCAAAGTTCCATACATACAATTTTTTACGTTGAAATATATAGGATTTATAAGATGCTGACTGAGTAGACTTTCGTACTGGCCATATGATAGGTATTAGAATTACCACACTAGATATAAACTAGAAAATAAATAAATCTATTAATAAGTTTTGGGCAAAAAAAATCGTAGTATTTTTTTTTTTTTTTATATTTATCTATAGGCTCGCGTTTGACCACTATCTCGCCTGATGGTAAGTGATGATGTGGTCGACGGTGAAGCACGCTTGCCTAGAAGTAACCTATTCACTCTTGACTTAAAGACCCCTAGGTTGTAGCTATCAGGAAACAAAGACTCCGGCAGGGAATTATAGTAGATAGATAATTAAGATAATAATACTCTAGTTAGTCCATAGTGAGTGTTATTTCTTTTTCCTTCAACTGCATTGACAATAAAATCAATAATTTCATATCATACCGTGTCTAATACCTTTGTATAATTATAACATTTAAAAATGGGAAACTTACCTGCTTCCAATTATATGCTTGCATCGAATGACTTTCATATAGAAATACTGTTTATTGAGGCTTTCACGTCGAAAGTGCGGCATTTCTGAATGACTCTTAATTAATGGATATATTGAAGTAAATGGTCGTCTATATACGAGGAATTTATTTGAGAAAATCAGAAGATGAGAGTAGAATTCCTATTCAAACATTGACAGTTGAATTGCTACACATGATTGAGAAAATAAAGAAGATGGAATGGATAATTAATATCCACTCTACCTTCTTTATTTTCTATTATAGTATATATATATTATAGTCTTCAGTACGCTTTGGAAAATAGGATCTCATTATCGGCAATGAGATACTGGTCGAGTTTAGGCTCCAGAGGCATCGGCGCCAAGTTGCCAGTCTGTCGGTTTTTTATCGGTTACATTTCGGGGATTGTGCGATGGAATTGCATGATGTCCATCATGCAAATCCTACCCACACGCACCAAACGTTTTGGGAATACTTTTATTATATGTACAGCTAAGGAGTGGAATTCCCTGGCAGAGTCTGTATTTCTTGATAGCTACAACCTGGGAGTCTTTAAGTCAAGAGTGAATAGGTTTCTTCTAAGCAAGCGTGCTTCATCGTCGACCACATCATCGTTTACAATCAGGTGAGATAGTGGTCAAGCGCGAGCCTACCAATTATAAAAAAAATCTTCTTAGTTACCTTCAAAACCAAAATCTCGTTAATTTGATAGACCAATTTTATTATCTGTTGTTCCTTTTTGAAATGAAAACTTCAAAATCAAACCAATCAATACATAAACGGAACTCCACGTATGAATAATGCACACAATATAAAAAAATATCGAGTAGTATCCAGTTTAACCATAGCATTGGTTCCCGGAGACGCGTCTATAATTCTTAGAGCGGGTCACCCCGACATCCGCGCCGTTGCACTGGTTTCTGTTAGTCTATGGAATGGTCCAGTCATCTAGCTGGTATCTCGATGTATCACTTTTGTATGTTAACGGCCATATATTTTGCTAGATTCACATATTGCCTTGGTGTCTGGAAAATGTTAAGTGGTTATGGAGCGGTGAAAATGAGTCTTATTATGTCTGCAATCATGTCATCTGTTGTAGTGTAGCCAAGTATAAATTTTGGTCCTGTTGCATTGCACTTTTGTGTATAACAGCTTTTTTAACCGACTTCAAAAGGAAATTCTTAGTTTGACCTGTATGTTTTATTTACCTAAGTATGTTTGTCCGCGATTTTGTCGCGTTTGGCTAAACCGATTTTGATGCGGTTTTCGGAAAAGTATTTATTACATTCTGGAGAAAGTTTTGATATACAACAAATGGATACTCCGTGACGTCGTCCGCATGGATCCGTTATATGTATGTATGTATCTTTGTCCACGCATTTCTCCGAAACTAGTTATTGGATCATGATCATTCTTTTTATTGGATTAAATATCTCTCTACTTAGGTCATAGTGCAAGTTGCATCAAAATCGGTTTGGCAGTTTTCAATTTATGGATCATACAACCGAACTCTTCAGCGACAAACAGAATGAATGTGTAAATTGAGTTATTATGGTATTTTTTCGATGCTTTATGTACCTTACTATGGAACTTGCTCTATCTGTAGTGATGGTGAACCAAAACCAAAAAAAGATAAATTAAAACTTTCTTTTTACTGGTTTATTTTTCTGAGTTTAATAACATTTTTATTAGTACACAACCTATTAAATACGAGTGTAAGCTTAAGTTTGATGCTAAGTTTTGTATAATTGTGCTCTAAATTGTAACAGTACACATTACTTTTACGTCATAATCACTAAAGATTAAAACTTTTCACGCCCACTAAATTATTGAAATTACATGGAACCGCCTTTTGCGTATCGTGCTGCCATCTGCAAGTAGTTATCCAACATTACAAACCATTCACAGTTCACACACGCATTCATAGATGTCGCTGTTACCCAACCAAACACAAACGTCAAAAAATATAGTGGAAATCTATAGCCCAGTAAAAATTCTTTATTTACATATTTTACTACATTAATCATAAGACCTGTCTATGTTAGAAGATATCCATAAATTAATATTCATATAAAATTTAACTAGGTGGATGCGCTAACAAGTAAGTTACGTCAGGGCGTGTTTTATGTTCCATATTGTGATTTATTCAAATGCTGTACTGATTTAATAAGGCTTACAATGTACCTCTGTTTTAGGGTGTCATACAAAGTAGCGTAACTTGAATTGTTTCTTTTTAATGACTATGTATTCAGTCAGTTGTACAGTGACTCTATTGTCTATGGTTCGGGAGTTTCTAGGTATGCAGGAAATGGAAAAATAAAATGGCAGGTATTTAGATAGAACTTTTTCTTTTGTTCAAAAGGTGGGCAACATTCTGTAACTTACTTATATTATTATTTTCAGCGACAATACAAATGCCCGAACTCGGATTCCTTTTTAGAAACGTGACCCTAAAATATTGGCAGTAGTTCCGCCACGTAATGAACTCATTTTTTTTTTTCGGTTACGTAAAATGTATCGGATAATCCATAATTATCATAATTATTCAAGATAATGAGCACTACGAGCGTGGAAATAAATCGAGCCTAGCGGAGCGCGTAAAAAATACCATAAATCTCCCATTAAGAGTAAATCGGTTATAAAGACTAAAAGAATTCGTGTTACGAAAGAAATTAGCGATTAATCGGAGCGAGCACACATAGATTGCATCAATATTTATAAAGATGGTGGCGGGCTTCGCGGGCGCGGGCGGCGCGCATACCGCCGCTGCACCTCGCGACTGCAGTGCGGAAATTGCAACTATCGAAAAAAAAACAATAGAAATTCTATAGTCAGTTTTTTTGTGGCGGGAAAGTGACAACATTGATTCGCTTAATTCGAGTTTCGAAAAACAACGTCGATGACATTAGTGATATTGCGAAAATACGAATTGTGATTCATGAGTGCTGGTGAACGAAAAATTGTTAAAAATGGAAAACTTTTACGATGTTATCAGGACGCTCAGTAGAAAGACTTTGAAACGCAAACCGAAGGTATATAAATGAATATTTACTGAGTTACCACCTTGAACTACTTAATATTAATAACTTTAATAAAATACATAAGGCTGTAGTAATTAGTCTGTACGTAACTCTATTAAATATTTTAATTTCTTATTTTTTTAGGCCTTTGCCTAATTTACACTACGCTTCTTGGAAAAATACTGTAAATGGAAAACGCATTTTCAGGATCAGATATTCAACTCATTGGCGATACGTTCCGTACCTAGGTCTATGATTTTTCTAGGTTCTGACTTTAATGTTCTACTTCTGGTACAGAAAATATAATATATTATTTAAAGTATAAGTACCTAAATAATTACCCTATTCAGTACCATTTGAGTATAACATCAACTAAGTGGTACAGTGTAAACCCTGCTTTTTAAGAAATACCTAAGGTGTGCACAAAAAATAATCTTGATAAGTACAGCTTACTTGTACCTACCCTATGGTAGAGTTTTCCTTTCCCTCTCAGATATTATATTCAGTATTAAATAAATACGAAGGATGTGCACCCTAGATAAATAAAATTAAAGATCCAACATGAAGGAAAAGTACCTAAGTAGCTGCTGCCATTATAAATTAAAATTATGAAAAATACGCGTCTATAAATATTTTAACAGAACAAATCCTAAATCACCAAATGCCGTAAATCACATCACCCTGGTTTCTATTGTATGATATGATTCGTATAGAGTCCGAGCAACGGGTCCGGCGCAGTTAAACTGATTTATTTAGCGATCGTGCGCGTGCGCACATTCACGCTTTCCTGATCTCCAGCGATGTACCGACACCGGCCGACCGGCGAGTACCGCAATCGGATGCCAATCTAGAGATTCTTTACTAAACTTTTCTTAAAACTGTACTTGAGATCGCTACGAATAGGTTTTACGCAAATCTGCTACTATAGAAATGGTCCTCCTGTAGCTAATCCCACCGTTTATATAATGCAAGTATAAATTCTTAACAAACTTGTAATAGGTAAAAAAAGCAGCTCAAAACCGGTAATCACATTTAATGAACAATGCAATCGATTCAATTAGGTATTACTGTCATGCTCACGTAGTTGCACTTCCTAATGACGTATCCAGTAAGACTTCCGAATAACGAATTAATGAAGCATAAAATTAACCCAATACCTCAATTGTTACAGGTTCAACCCAAACCTACCACAAATGGAGTAACAAAAGAACGAGTATCAGAACGAGAAACCAGAGAGACGAGAGAAACGAGAGAGTCCAGAGATTCTAGAGACTCTCGGGAGATACGCGAGCTGCGCGACACGAGAGACTCCAGAGAAGAGACGGACCATGTCGAGAGGCGAGCGCAGACGACGTCACCAGTGCCGCGGGAAAGAGAAAGAGACCGGGAGAGGGAACGAGACAGAGAGAGAGAAAGAGATCGGGAGAGGGAAAGAGAATTAAGAGAAGATAGGAGAGACCAGTCAACGCCACAGCACGACGGCAGACATCCGCTGCTGCAGTTTGCCGTCGATCATTTCAGACAGAGTCCAGAGTGAGTACTCACTAATGTTTATTTTTTTTACTGCACAATGGTCTTTACAGTTTTCAGATTTTCTTCCAAGTGACATTGTGGTAACACGCAAAGGCTGCCGTATTTTTCCGCGTGTGTAGGTAAACTCGTCGCAATTTAGGCCTTAATTTTTCTATTGAGTGTCTTAATTTTTCTTTGCTAAATATATTCTCGATGTGTACTAGAAAGTTGATGATGACGCTAAATGACAGCATAACTGAAAGTGAACAAGCGCTAAACAATCCAATCACACATTTGCGACGCATTTACGCGTTAAAATGCAATTTGTTGCATAAAGTCGCTAGACATAGACTTACAATAGTTTACTACGATGCATGTTAACTATTCAGACGTAACACACATATTGGCTATATCATTAACTACTGATGATTTTTAGTGCGCTTTACTTTTTTTGATGCGTTTAATTCTATATCTAACATATTGGCATTTCGTAAAATCGAGTAGATAGAGAACTAGATGCTTGTTAACATTTGTTAACTATTTAATTCGTTTTATTTGCTAGTATATTTTTTTTTTTCTTACTACTTACCCTCAGTTTCCCAGCTTAAAATTATCGGAGAATTAATGTGACAAATTGTCAAACACGCGTTATCTGCTGTGATTGGTTGAATGACTTTTCAACAGCCAATCACAGCAGGTAACGCGTGCTTGACAATTTGTCACATTAATTCTCCGATAATTTTGAGCTGGGAAACGGAGGGTTATTGTCGGGCCTACGTTGTCCTCCCATATCTAAGTACTAATGCTGTAACATGGAAATGTTGTAAAACCAAACCATTTTTTAAAAGAGTAACCATGGAGTTTCTTGCCGGTTCTTCTCCATAGGAAACGACCAAACCGAACCGTGCACCCTTTGTCGACGTTTTCTAAGTGCCTGTTTTTTTTATTTCATATACGCCTACATGGCGTATAAGAAATAAAAATAAAATATTTTGATTTTAATTTAGGGGTAAATCGAGCCAAAACTTTCAACGCTGTTTTGCTACCATCAAGGTTTCTAAATTGTATCTATCCACTCAATCTATCTATCAATTAGTAAAAATAATAGAGTTGTAGAATGTAGCTTACAAACAAAATTGAATTCAGCGTAGAAATATCTTTTAAAGAATTATCTTGATGAATTGACACTCGAATGTAGGAGCATTTGAGTGTCAATTCTTATCTTGTAATAAATAGAATTAGTATACAATAAAGTTTTACATAATTAGTAACTTTATGATGTTTAATATTGCGAATTTACGTTTTGGTCCCTCTAGGGCCAGCGCCATCTATATTTAGCGTCGGGTACTTTTATGTCACTCAATATTGCCTGGTACTATACTTTTACTTAATAAAAATTATAACTGGGTTCTCTTACTGATATTGGTAGACCATATAAATTGTACTGTATCTATTCAATAAGCATACAGACTGCAGTTTGCCCCAGATAGTTCATGGTTCATAGAGCAGGTGGCGCTCCGACTCAAGGTTTTGCTAATTACTAGTAATCTATCACTTTCCAGTAACAATAATAGTCATTAACAGCCGTCCAGTAACAAAATCGAATTTTTCTTTACTTATGTACGTTGTACCGCTGTGGCGATAGTAACTTAAGTGGCAGTGGGCAGGGCAGGGCACATTGCTCGCAGAACGAATTGCCGATGGTGCAGAAAACGTCTGGAGTGGCGACCGCGAACCGGCAGACGTTGCGTTGGAAGGCCTCTCACTAGGTGGACCGATGACCTGATGTAGATTGCAGGGATTCGCTGGATGCGAGACGCACGGGCCCGATCAATGTGGCGATCGATGTGTGGAGCATAACGCATTCTCAATGTTCTCTGCGAGTCTGGTGCCGCTTCCATATACCAGAATTCATTACTTTTGTGAAAATATTTTCAAAATTGGAACAGCTTCACAATGATGCCGCCTTGCTTCAACAAAAATTCATTCATCGTTGCCAAATTAATGTTGCCAAACTAGAAAATAATAGTTGATTACCAGTTAATTAAGAATTGTGATGTGTAGGTACGAAACTTTGTTCACGACTTAAATGCTGTCACGCGATTGATTGATTTATTAGAGCGGAGTTTTTATTTTAGAAACGCTTGAATTAGATCAAAAAAATCTACTTGAAACTGTATGGATACCTGTATGGATATCTAGATGATACATGTCGTATTCAAGGCTAACTTTTGCCAGGAAATTCATCCCCGTGCAAAGTAGTAAATTACCTTATGGGAACGTACTACCGGAATTCTTATTATTCTATTTCCTAATCGAGGCCTTAACCGGTCTGTGATCCATCCGAACCTATTTAGCCGTAGAGGCGAGATTCAAAGAACACCTTTTCTAATTTTTAACATTAGAAGAGTAGGAAAAAAGTTGGGGATTCTTGCAAAGGTGAGACGGTACTTCACACCTCAACAGCAGCTCAACTTGTATAAAGCGCAAGTTGGGTCATGCATGGAGTACTGCTCTCACCTCTGGGATGGATCTGCCAAATACCAGCTTGATGCACTTGAGTCGATTGACAAACGGGCCAAGAGGCTTATTGACAACAATGCACTGGTCGCACAAAGTGTTACGCTAATACTTTCATTGTGCGCACAGCTATGACTGGAATTCCCTGCCGGAGTCTTTGTTCCCTTATAGCTACTGTGGATCTTTAAGTCAAGAGTGAATAGGTTACTTCTAGGCAAGCGTGATTCAATGTAGACCACATCACCGCTTACCATAGTTGTCACGCGAGCCTATCGAATATAAAAAAGTGAAAATAAATTCAATTTCGGAAGTCGGTGTTCCTGTTTTCGTTTCTTCGTTTTTTGACACCGACTTCCGAAATTGAATTTATTTTTCACTTTGTAGTGTTTCTATTTGGAAGTCGGTTGTATTTTTTGTAAAAAGTTTTATTTATTTTTCACTTTTTAGTTGTGGTACATAATGGACCAGTTCTATAGGCTAGGTACCTATAATGCCCAAAGTGAAGCCAGAATTGATTAGCCCAATAACATGAAACTTATTCAAAACCGGTGGAATGAGAGTATACCAGGGTTAACTGTTCACACTTGCGTACCCTCTTTAGAGCGTACTAGTGTGATGTTATGTTATGTAATGGTGTAAACAATAAACAGACATGCGATTGCAGCTATCCCGAGTTATTTGCAGTCATTTATTGAAGTGTTCTGTTGTATATCTCCAAAGTTCTTCATCAGATCATGATGAAATTAATAATAAATGGGACCACATGACAAGCACCAGCTTTCAAATAAAAAAAGAATCATCGAAATAGGTTCACCTAGTAAAAAGTTCTGAGGTAACAAACATTAAAAAAAAAACGGTCGAATTGATAACCTCCTCTTTTTTGGAAAGTCGGTTAAAAAAATAGTATTCAGGTTGGGTTTGTAGCCATCAATCACCCTTCTTACTACCACTGTCCCAATTTATTTGGTTCTTCTCCTTCTTCATGCTTGTTTAACCCTCAGTAGTCCCTCTTTCTGGCATTATTTGTTTATTATTCGTAACAGTTTTAAAACGCAACGTCTATCCGTTCGAGGTTATGCTAGTTAATCATCCCCATAACCGTTAATCCGATTTGTGTTATTTTAGTTATATTTTTTGATAAATGTTTCAGTTTAGTGTATATGTATCCACAAAACTGTAGCCTCGGGCTCTACTTATTATAATAATTCTTTGAATTTAGGATTGCGATTGTATTGCTCTCAAAGAGTCTTTAGGGAATCGAATTAGGATTAATAGTAGTATTTGAGTAGTTTAGTAGTAGTAGTTTAGTATTTATTAATATATGTACTTATGTAAATATTGTAAAAAAACTATTTTTTTTAAAAGAGTATGTATGGAGTTTCTTGTGTGTTCTTCTCCATAAGAAGCTTCTTTGCCGAATGCACGGTAGAATAAATTTTTATTACTTGTAAAATTTAACGTTCAAAAGTGCCGCATAATGACCAACTTGAAATAAACACATTTGACTTTGACTTTGAATCATGGAGTTGGATAGATTGGACAGCTGGACTCTGCGTAACCTTGTGGGTGCCGGCTGATAGTTACCAGGGTGCGCTGAGCATATTATTATGATCTAAACGTCGCTCTGAGAGGCTATTGTCGTGCACCCCATCATAGTATAAGTAAAAACAAAACAATCAACGAATTAATTACAACCGCAGTTTTTACTTCAAACAACAAATCATTAACTTCAAACTTCGTTTCTAGCGCCACGGCAAGTGTGGCAACAAATAAATTGCAGGAAGCAATATATAACAATATAGGATTATTAAAACTAGCCGCGCACAAATAATTAATGCATGTTATTCAAGTTTGCACAGTAGCTGTTATGTTTCCACATTGTACAATGCTTTCTAAAAAAGCGTGGGTAACCGTTTTACATTGAATGAAGGATTCTTACGTGTTCCAGGTATTCTTCTGAACTGTTTTTTATTTCCAATTCGTTAATGGAACTTTGTAGGGTTGTCCGGATTAAATCATCAGCTTCGTAATCACCAACTGCAATTACTATCAATTCCTTGTCGTCAGTAGATGTAGCTAGCTTAGTAAGTTTGGATCGCAGTCCTAGCTATACATCGTCTTCTGGTTCTTGCTCTACTATTCCACTTCTTATTTCTTGATGCCTGCTATTTAGATCTTAGTTAATAACTAGCTATTCATCTGCATGAACTTGGTCTGTTTTCACACATGAAGAAGTCTAGCTTTAAACGATAGATATTAGAGAACATAGAAATACCCTTTTTTCTTATCTCTTACCCAGGATCTTAGGCGTAGCACTAATCTACGCATCGCACTATATTTTTGCCCTTTTGCCTTATCATTCAATTAGGCTGTGCAATACCCTCAATAAGTTATCTCTGCGTTAACTTCTTGCTTAAGCATGCCATCATTCACACCAATCTTCTTTTCTTAAAGTAAATGTTTCTCCAAAGCCATGACCTTTTGTAACACTTGTATAATCCCATTAAAATATGTTTTTAATTATTGCGATTTCTGTTATCTTGTGAAATCTGGACTCCTTACCAAATATTAATATCCAAAGTAATGATACGTTCTGCTTTCCACGGAACAACAATAGCCTATGTTAGTGTTACACTTTGGTTGTTTTGTTATATCATAATAATGCAGCTTCGCTCAAAGAGAACGGAAAATATCTTAATATATACTTCCTTGAGAAGTTATGTTCACCTGTTGCAACACGGTAACAAATCATATATTTGCTCAAAATCGCTTGAACTATATAGAGTGGCAGAATATTTCTTTCGTGGTTTTTGTAAGACTACGCGTATCATGCGTGTTAACTACCTTCAAGACACATGGCCCAGTTAAAAAAGAAAACAAAAGCTTTTTCGTAATGTATTTTCATTATTGAGCAACACCTTTGTAAACCAGATTCGGGTGCAATTTTACGAAAACAATGCGCCATAAAAAGTGCTTGGCAAAAAGTAGAGCAGCCCTAGTAAGTTGATGAGCACCGTTGGCGCGGAACGCACCTGAGAGGTCGCGGGACAAACGTCGCCAGAGCAAGTGTAACCTTCGGTCATGCCGTGTGCACTGGCAGCACGGATCAAGCATAGAGTGCAAGTATCCGAATTGTTTAAAGATTCCTATTCACTGTACGTTGCAGTTTGTCCTTTTTGTAAAGCCCTCCATTCGCCGTTTAATTTTTGTCGCCAGCCAGTTTTAATCCTCCAATTAGCAGTGTTGGTTTTTTAACCGTGTGTTGTATTTAATAGTGGTGTTCAATTATTCGTGTTTGTAGTAATTACTGTTATTAAAAGTGTTTGTGCTTCCGTCCAATAATAGTCCTTTATAGTGCTTGCGTTATTATCTGTAATACGTGTTATTGTGATTGAAATAAAAATAGTACCTACAAATGGCATGCAACTTGTACATTAGGCAGAAGTGACATAGCTTAGTGTATTCTCAAACATAATATTAGTTTCAAACATTATGAAGATGTTAGAATTGGCATGATTTTGCTTCGATTTAACATTTGCATTATTATGTTAACATTTCCAATCAACATAAATATTAACGAGTCAATTATTACAACATTGACACACAAATCAAAACACCAACGGCCGCCTAAAAAGTAGGAAGAAAAAAATCGCGTAACACCGTCTTTATCGAATCGGAATAATGACGTTACCGCTAAATACGTAAACACGAGCTACGTTTTGAAAGCCGAAATGAATCGGTAAATTATTCAAAATTTACTTCCTCGGCTTCGAACACTTTCCCCGATACGTTTAGTCGGTGATCGGCCGCCGAACGATGTCGATCGAATCGTTGGGCGAGAGCAGCGCAGACATGACTGAAGACAGTCTGTCGAGCGACGATTTTGACGAAGATGGTATCTCGTTCGAAGAAGAAGAGAGCGGGAACGAGTTACTGTGAGAGCATTTTTTGTGAAGTGTTTTGTTTTCGTGGAAATTGTGTTGGTTTACTGTTGTTTTTTTTTTATTGAGGCCACACTTTGGCATTTCAGTTTGTTGTCACGTTAATTAACAGTGGCGCTAGTGTGTTAATTGCGGTGCTAACATTACGATTGCCTATCAAAGCTTAATGCAATCATTAAAGAGTAATTATATCCCTGCGGAGATCTTTAATGATCTTTATCTACTTACAATCATTAGTAATCGATTAATTGCTTTCAAAAAATTTAATCTTAAATATGTCCCTATGTTTTCAAAATTTAAGCAACGATTCTGTAATTGGGTGCCTAAGTTCAGTAGCCACTCTATTTACGTCATAAGTGCTCTTCTGAGACGTCCGGAACTTACAGTGACAGTTTTCTTGGGATTATTTTATACAATAACCTATTACTCTACTTGCACACAACCTTAATCACCTGACAATAAAAGCATGCACTGTGTAACACAAAAGAAAGTTGTCAAAGACAGTTCACATGTATCTAATAAACTATATAAACTTGTAGTACCGTCAACGTGCAAATAATCTGACAATGCACGCGAACTGATAAAATATAAATCAAAGTTGCACTTGCACATCTGTAGAATAACAGGCGTGATTTAAAAAGGAATAACCAATGATATTCAAATAAACAGATACGTTATACACTCACAAAACAATTGAAAAAAGTGTTCCGCGCAGCAGCGGCAGCACACATACACACTTTTCATTCATCTGACATTTCACTACAATGTCGAAAGGGATGGCTTGATAAAACAAACAAGAAAAAAAGAGACAGCTAGTGTTTGTCACTTGCGTGTGAATGTAAACAAACATTATCCTGACTACCAATGTATTTTTCTTTTTCTATCCTCCAAATATCAGAATATTAGGAAAACAAATTGAAATAAATTAGTAAATTGAGGTGTATTGCGTACTTACATATGGTATGAGATCCCTTCTGTTTTATGTAATTTGGTATTATAATTGGTACACTTTCTAAATACACACGATGGCATTTTTTAGTTTTGTTTTTGTTTCAACAAAGCGTATCGCTCTTCGCCATGCGTGACATAAACTAAAGACTAAAGGCTACAATTGTCTCCTATTCGAGTCTTCACAATGCGCGCGCTTATAACATATCTGTTTATTTGAATATCATTGGGAATAACTGTCACTTTTCTATTTTGACACTTGTCTGACTAGAATGCACCATTGAGGTTTTATAGCAATTTGATTGCTATGCACTACCGGGCCAGTACATACTAATTCCATACGGTTGGGTAATGAGCGTAAGTTTCAGCTGTCACTTTTCGCAACCAAAACAACATGCATGCCCGTATTATTATTTTACTCTTTGTGAAATCAAAATTCTTACTAAAAATTTTCTTTACTTGCAAATCCTTTTAATTTATTAACATTACCATGCAGAGTTGAACTTTCTGATCTGATCATTTAATTTGGTCAACGGCACCTGTCCATTTGCTGCAATTTTCATAAATAACAGCTTTTTTTTTAAATCTGATCTTCGGAATCATCATGTAACTTTTCAACTTGCGAACTTCCTTGTTGAATTTTGTTATCGATAATCTTGCTAATCTTGTTTACTGACGCAATTATTTGATAAATCTTACAGTATGGATAATAACCGTCTTTAACTGGTTGATGGTGCCACGGGAAATAATATTTAGAGCACACTCATCTCTAATAATGGGTTGAAAGCAAATTATAACTCTTGAAGAGGCAAAAGCTGCTGCTGTGTGTTTTCTCAGTATTGTCGTCAATTACTGCGAACTATTTACTTATTTAACCCGTTAACAAGTGGTTAGCTTTGATAGCGAGCATATGCGTACAGATTCGGTACATAAACGAAAATGCACCGACCCGGTGAGAAAGGCGCCAGAAACTAAGACTGACTTCAGAGACTATCATCATGACTTCTGCATCTACCTGTTTCTGAAAAGCGACACAAAAATGAGCTAAGAACAGCTTGTCAAATTCATATTAACTGCTGTGATTGGCCGACTAAAATAACAATGGCCAATATATTGACATAAACTGTGATTTTTAATTCCGTAGACTAAACTGACAGCTGCCAATGACCTTATTTTTTTAAATGTTGCAAGCGCGAAGCATAGTGTTGTAGGTAAGGCTCAATCATAAGTAATTCATCGAATCGATGTGACATGACTCCTCAATTTATTTTTACTAATTGGTGTAAATAAATGTTTTATGTATATAAACGTAATATATTTAAAAATAACAGTATCCATACACATAGTTCATGAACTTTTATTGTGTTAAATATGAAATCAACAATAAAATAAATGCGATCGATAAAATGAAGTCTGACATAAATGAGTAGAACTAGAAACTGAATAAGGAACTATTTATTTTTTTGACGTGAAATAGTTTCAGTTTCGATCTACTTCGATTTTCGATTAACTTTCGACACTCAGGATTGTTAGGGTACGACACTATTTTTATGTAACGATAAAGTGACAACACCCCAAATGTCAGTTTAGTCTACAAAATTAAAAATCACAGTATAGCATAGTTTAGGTTGATTAGTTTGAAAGGTAATCAATACTAACTAGCTTTGGTGTTGATTAGCTTTTCAGAAACCGGGTCTTGCCTTGGGTAGAACCAAACGATAAAGCCGCAACCTGACTTCGGTAACGTTTTAAAAATAACGATTTGCAATCATTTATTTATTTATCAGGAACAATTTACATTTTGTTTGATACATAACTTAACATTGCATTACATACATCATTAATAATAATAATATAAATTTTAAAAGTACAAGCAGCAAAAATGTAAAAAAAATAAAACATGACAATAAAAAACAATAACAATATATAGCTTTTTTATAGAAAATTATAATATTGTTATGAAATTACAAGTCTTCCATTGAGTACAAGCTTCTATCCAACAGAAATGCTTTGAGCCTTACAAGAGCTACACTCTTTGCGCTGTAGCATGGTGCGGGTGACAGTTTTACGCATATACGTATACGCATTTTTTGCATTGATTTTTTGTAGTTTAACGTCATACCATAGTTATACCATATACCATAGTTGCCTGTATGACGTTAAACTACAAAAAATGCGTATACGTATATGCGTAAAAAATGTTATTGAAACTGTCACCCGCACCTTGCTACAGCGCAAAGAGTATAGTGTGTAACAAATGTATTAAATCCGCCGGCAGTCTATTAAATATTTGTACAGCTTGGTAATGAGCGCATTGCTTGACAATGTTGAAATTAGGTACAACTTTATTTTGAAAGTCCTTTCTACGAGTGTTTTCCCTAGCTATTCTTTCTTCCCCAGATTCGTATTCATGGATATTTTTTTTTATTAAGTTACGAGTTTAATGAGCATCGATGCTATTCGGAAGCACACAACATAACTTGTTCATACCTTTAATTCCACATGAGAAATCGTGAGCATATCGCAATGAAGGATATCCCGATAGGTATATTACCGATTTTATAATATATCCGTATACTCGCTTTCGATAAAGTTGCATAAGCTGGCTCGTTCCTTTTAAGACATTTTTATAGCTTGTGTCTAGCACCGCAGATTCTAGATTAAGATTCTCGGTAGGTAATAAACCAAAAAAGATACGTAGAAAGTGTTCTAGCATATCTTAAAATAGTATTTGTTATCCAAGTATTAAATTTTGAAGTTTATGCTAATATTCCTTAATTGCTATTAAAAGTTTTACTGTTTCTCCTTTTGGTAATGATTTTGTCACGAATTTTGTGTTGAATGAACCAGTTTTGGCAAAACACGATTTAAGGCACAGGAAATTGTCTAACTTTCTAAATAAGATCTAGATTAAAATTCAGTTATTTAGCTAACCTGAGAAGGTAGATTTGGAAAACGATTAGATATTGATAAAATCTTATATCTTTATGATTTTATTTTTCTAAAACGTTTTAATGCGTTGAGGTAGGTCTAGCTCTAGCGATACGAGCAAAATGGCTTATTTTGTCTTTCTTAGTCAACTGCTTAGTAAGCTCTATCGGAAAGTAATGAGAGAAAAGAAGAAACAAAGACAGTAATAACAATATTCATTAAAAAATATTTTTTAAAACTAGCTTTTTCCTATTCTTCTCATTCTCTACTCATACTAACTCTTTCATTTGATACCCATATCATGGCAGTGCACAAAAAATAACTCGTCCGCCATCTTGGGCCGTCCACCATATTGGACTTAGATTGACGTCACTTGGCTAACCATGCCAGTCTGGTGACTGACGGACAGATAGACAGACGGATCGTGGGGTCTTAGTAATAGGGTCCCGTTTTTACCCTTTGGGTACGGAACCCTAAAAAGGTAGTGAATAATAACGTGACGATTCATGGCAGACAATGGTAGAAGAAAACGTGATGCCCCGATCAAAGTCCCTATGTGAAAGAAAACAGACTGGCCAAGTGCGTATCGCACTTCGCTTAATTAAGGTTCCGTACCAAACCGCAAAATGAAGTTGTTTGTAATAGGAAAAATGAGAGCATTTCAATGAAAAAATCTAATTTATCAATATATTTGTATTTGTTGGTAAAATGTACGTAATAATAAACATTATCACCAAATTTCAAGTTTATAGGTCAATGACAAGTTAAAAAAAATCGGCACAATATTTTGTAAAAAGGCCTGACTGCGTGGCTTTTTATTCCTTTGTTTTCCAATATTTTTTTTTATTAAAATATACAGTATTTATCTACTCAACGAGCTCTAAACAACCTACCCCACTCGATGGGGTAAATCAGGTTTTTTTTGCACGCCCCCTTTTATCTGTATGTATACCCCTTAAAAATATTTTATGACTGTATGGCCACAGATAATATAATACTACACTGTATGACTTTGGGTCAAAAAGAAGCGTCTACTGTACAAAATTGACGGCTGTAGTTCCAAACGTTTGGCTGTAAAACCCGTGTGACCATAGATATAATATTTCTATGCGTGCGACAGACGACGGACAGACAGACAGACACGTGAGCGTCAGCATAGGGCTCCGTTTAGACCCTTCGGGTACGGAACCCTAAAAAGAATAGGTACCTACTGTTTTGCGCTACCTGCTAGCTTACGCAGACATGTTTGTTAAAACAAAAGCCTCTATTTCGTATTACGTCTTTCAGTTTCGTAACGCGTACGTGAGTGTCGGGCATTATACCGCTTGTGTAAGCAGAACGAACTCCTGGTACGTGTTGCCATTTCAAAAAAAACCGAATCAAAATGTAAACGAGACCGTGGAAACAGCTTTCCTTCCTTTTGTCTTTTTAATTCTTTATGGTATTTGGTGTTAATTGATGTTGATAATTAATTTTAGTACGGTATTGGTGACCGTTACAAAAAACGTGGGGAATTAGCAATGCAGTCAAAGGGAGATTTTTGTCAGTTTATTTTGTTACGGAAAACAAGGCTAATTTGATTGTTTGATTAACCACGGTGCCCTCCGATTATTAACGGATAATTTTATGAAGAAGAAGATGTTATTTGATTTAGAATGTTCAATACCATTGGGCACTTTTCTCTCTAGTAGATATATTATGTGAGGCTAACAAGTTTCTAACACCCATAGGTACTACGCCTTTGCCCCATATCTAGGGGTAAATTCGGCAGGAACTAAATAACACCAGCCGCTACGATTCTAACATCTTCCTTTACAGTGTTTTTCAACCTTTTTCATGATGCGACCCCCCTGGTATGAAAAAATATTTCGCGACCCCCCTGGTATGAAAAAATATTCCGAGACCCCCGACCCTTCGCTTTTTTATCATGTATGTATGTGTATGTAACAGTGTTACAAATATTCATTCCATACGACGTTTTTATGCGTCTCCATAATTAAGATTGCATTCAACACAGAATAAGCGATATGGCCAATGACGTTCGGGATCAAGTCACAGAAAAATAAAGGCAAAGATACAAAAGTACTACCTTTTGTATCTTTGCTCGACTTTCGCATTAATATGAGTCTTAGGATTTAATTTTTTGTTAATTTGTTTGTCAAAAAAAAACAAAACACAAATGTGACAAATGTTAATGAGTATATCCTTTTGTTAAAATTCTCACACTTAATTAATAAATTTTTTTAATCTTTATTGTTTTACTGAAGTTCGGGGGGTCGCGACCCACAGGTTGAAAACACTGCTTTACACAATGTACACAATTTGTTTACACTCAAGTATCTATTTTATTCTGTACCACACATAGGCTATCTGCTAGTTCCTTTATTAGGGTTCTGTACTCCGCGGTCCGTCTGTCTGTCACCAGGCTGTATCTCATGAACCGTGATAGCTAGACGGTTGAAATTTTCACAGATGATGTATTTCTGTTGCCGCTATAACAACAAAAAAAATACAGAATAAAATAAATATTTAAGTGGGGCTCCCATACAACATACGTGATTTTTTCGCCGTTTTTTGCGATAATGGTACGGACGGAACCCTTGGTGCGCGAGTCCGACTCGCACTTGGAAGGTTTTTAAGACAAGCTAACCGCCGCGGCTTCGCTCCCGTCAACTTGCTATATATCTTTTGAAGAGGAACAATTCCATCATACATACATATTTGCGTAACTTACCGTTTACGCAGCGCACGCAACGGAAGCTCTCTATAAGGAATAATTTTGCCCGTTTTTGCTAAATTTTCATTTATGCTCCGCTCCTATTGGTCGTAGCGTGATGTTATGTAGCCTATAACCGTCCTCGATAAATGGACTATCCAACACAAAAATAACTTTTCAATTCCAACCAGTAGTTCCTGAGATTAGCGCGTTCAAACAAACAAACATTATTAGTATAGATTGAGAATGTAGAGAAGAAAATGGAAGCCTTTGCCCTGCTGTGTTATAAAACATGCTAAAAATAATAAATACAACAATAAACAATTTTAAGTGATAGTCGGTAGTGCCACTATTATCCATGCCTATCGTTCGCGTCGTCACGGTGGCCAGCCCGCAGTTCGTGCAATGACGCGCACCTCCATTGTCTATGGTTCGCGCATGCACTGAAAGCATGCGCTCATTTGCATCCAATGTTAAGTGCCACTTCCTGCCGATGTCGAGGAAATGCGCTAATAGTACTCGTTAAATAGGGAAAAATTTGAAAATGGAAATTGAGTACCTAGCGGTTTCCAGTAGGATAAACAAAGATATTATTATGATGGCGAGATCTTCCATTGTGCTTGAGAGCTGAGGCTTGCGGACTACTCATGCTGTTTTGTTTAATATAAAGATAATTTGAAGTTCTTTTACAAGGTCTATTCAAAAATTAAACAAGTTTAATTTGTCCTACTTCCCATTGTTTTTCGTGACAATACGATTTTTATTATAAAACCGATCAAATAAAAAGTCAAGATAGAACGTTGCAAACAACAAGGTGACCCCAGTTAAAACTACGCCTTGCCGTATACATACACAATTATACGCACACACGTACAACTACGCCTTAGCTTGTCAGTCGAACTCTCAGATCAAATTAAAAGCTACACGACAAGGCGTAGTTTTAACCGGCGTCACTTTGTTGTTTGCAACGTTCCATCTTGACTGTTTATTTGATCTGAGTATAAAACCATTATATTATTATTATTTATTTTTTAAAACGCTTGTTTTAACACTTTACTCTTCAAGGTACCTATAAAAGTAATGCGAAAAACTCTCATACTATCCTAGACCATCTACCTAAAATGCCTATGTACCTACCTACCTACCTATATTGAATTTTGAATGTAAATTCATGATTAAGTATCGTAATTTTAGTATAATTATTATGCTAGTTACATAGGTATTTTAAATGACTAAAGAACAACGCCCATATAAAAGAAATCGCATTTCTATCTGAGTCGTTTTGACCAAACTGAGCATTTTATCGGTGATGTGATAGTGAAATCATTAAGTATGACCATTTTTGTTACGTAAATAACGTAACAAAAATGGTCAAACTGCGGTTTATAAAACTCTAAATTATTCTATTACTTTTCATTAAATGAGAGTAGGCATACTTATACAACAATTTGTTCTTTTTAGTCAGATAACCGATCTAAGAAGTATTAAAAGGCTACAAATTCCTACGTACGGCATTCAAATCTAATTGGAGAGAGTTATCCGAGTCATTTGGGACCAATTATTTCGTCAATTTTATCGACAAACCATCCTCAAACGCCATCATAAAAATATTGCCTAAAATAATAAACGGATTGCCTCAAACGATACAAAGGAATGACTCTGCAAAATTGATGGAAAGCGATTCGCTCATCTTTAGTTTTGTACAGACCTTTCTATAAAAAAGAGAAGTTTTGGGGTGAAAGGTCCCATAGTTCACATAATAGGATTAACAAATAAATAGAATCTAATTATGGCATCTCCTTATATTTGTCGCAAAATCTTCTAAGCTGGTAATAAAATGTCCAAATGATCAAAATTTATGATTGAACGCCGAAACTTATGATAATTTGCTATAAATATTCATCACTGCAACAAATTAGACTACTAATGTGACAGTCTGTCTGCAATATTTACAACTAATTTTATCACATAACAAAATAATTTACATATTAGATTAAGTAATAAATCCAAAAACTTAATTTCATTTACGTAGTTATTTATTGTTAGATGTGCCATTTTGTCGTAACGTATACCCAAAACTATTGTTAAAAATGTGGACGTATATACTCATAAAATATAATCGTTTCTCACTTTATCCATTCTCGTCACTCCGCACATCCATCTCAACATTCTCGTCTCTGCTATATGCAATCTCTTTTCATCTATCTTTTTCACTGCCCAACATTTTGATCCATACAGTACGACAGGTCTTATCACGGACTTGTAAATTTTCCCTTTTAACTATATACATTTTATTTACATAAAAAATGCTTTTTTGACCACAGGCTAGAAATCTTAAAAGCGGATTCGTCCCTCAAGAGCAAAGCGAAACGCAACGAATGGACATGGAAGGCGCAGACGGACGTAGTGAAGTGGCAGGCGACGCCGCTGCGCGCGCCACTGCTGCGCCTCCCAGCTGCGCTTGCGCCGCCCGCGCTGGAGTGCTTCACGTGCGTGCGCGCATACTGCGGCGACCTGCAGCCCAACGAGAGGCAGATGCACCAGGACCTGACTGAAGTTAAATGTGTTTATACTGTGCTGATGGTTAGTATTTACATAAATATTGTTTTTCTTTATAGTCCCCGACACAAGGAGAGACAGCTACATGGTCCTTTTGACGTGTAGCCAAAATACTAATGCCGCTAATCTTAATCTTGTTTTTCAATACGATTTCCGCAGACAATTTAAAAAAATCCCCGTACTATGTAATTCAAGTTAAACTAAAATACTAGATATTATAATTATAACACAAAAAAAACGAAACTAGGTATGAACGACTAAACGAAAACGAAACGACAAATGAAAATATTATGAAACGATAACAAATTCGAACAAAAATTCGCGAAAACAATCTGAGGAACAAACAAAAAAATTCTCTCCGGCGGGGAATCGAACCCCGGTCTCCCGCGTGACAGGCGGGGATACTTACCACTATACTACCGAAGACATAGTATTGGAATTCGAAATAGTCGTGTACAATAATTATGTATTTGATATTCGCTCATCGTCGGATTGATTTGAAACTTTGCACTCTTATCAGGGAGAAGGACCGATGACAATTCAATAATTTAAATAGGTAGTCCCTTAATCCTTACCAGGATTTTCAGGATTAGCGACTTTTTAGTTCAATTTACCAATAAAGCGTGTTTTTTTGTATTTTAGAACTACAATTTTATTATTAAGTAAATATTTGGTTGCTTAAAAAACAAAGTTTTCAAAGAACGAAATCATTATATTTTTGACGCGCACGGGAGAAATAGACACGGCGGAAAAAAAATATGGGCAATTTTGTTTTGTAGGTCAGCTGTTTATTTTAATAAGAATGCTTTGACAAGTACGACTGTGAATAGAAATATTTAATTATTTCTTCCTCCAAACAACATCTAATATCTTCTTCCGCCTTGCAGCACTGCCACTCAGTACCGGAACTCCGAGACGAGGTATACTGTCAGCTGATGAAGCAGACCACCTCAAACCGGTCTCCCTCGGGCGACTCGTGCCAGCGCGCCTGGCGACTCATGTCCATACTGGCAGCGTACTTCACTTGCTCTGACACGCTCAGGTAAATACTCTAACCATTTCTATCGATTATTATCCGATGGTTTTACGTTAAGACACTAATATCAACTTGCTCAAATGACTTCTATGTTCTAACCTCTCCATATTAATTATTCTAAAGCATTCGACATCGATAAACACAGTTTATTAAGAGCATAAAAAGCGCCATACGCTATAAAATACTATAAGCTATATTATACTTGTCCTTATAAGTAGAATAGAGCTTTATTTTGTTACCAAAATTCCAAAATAAAATAGCTTACGGAACAAAACACTTATAGAGTTCTCCTGGGATCATATTTAGGGCCACCTTTGCCCGACTCTTTTCCTAACTTACTGTTTTTCATATATTTTAAATCACACCTACATATTCCACGATGGGGATAATTTGATAGTCGGCTCATGTGTATTAGTCGTTCGCTCTATCTTTAAAAACAAATAAACCTTAGTAATTCAGTGTTTTTGATTAGGATAGATAAATTGTACCCATTTCTGATGAATAAATTAAATTTATAAATTTATTATTATGTGTATTGATACGCCCGCCCATATCTCACCAATTTATTTTTACCTAACCAATAATCCCATGTATTATTCCACAGGCCGTTCCTTGTAGAGTACCTGTCGGCGGCAGCAGCAGACCGGCGACGTCCCTGCCAGGGCACGGCGGCCGTGTGCCTCGCCAACCTGCGCAAGACGCTGCGCTGTGGAGGCAGGAAGAACGTGCCCAGTGTCGAGGAGGTGAGCTAGTTGACTTATGAATTCGGACGAATGAAACAAAATAGAGCAAAAACTTTAGATCAATGCTCTTACCCTTAATCTGACATAAGACATATAAGGCATATGCAATAACATTTATACTGGACCAGTTGGCGAAGTCGAAGAACTGCGCGACGAGCGGTACTAACAAATCAAATATACCAAATTCTGTGTATGAAGCATTCCAAAAGGTGCCGCGGCAAGGCCCAATTCCCCAAAATTTGTGGCTGGGCCGTTAGCTTGTTCTTTTCGGCGAGACTGGGGGCTCTATTTCTTCTTTTGTTTGCTTATCATATTATCCCTTGTCCAGGTGACAGCAGTATCAGCGGGTCGCTCAGCCCGGCGCCAGCTGTACCGCTTGCCGGGCGGCGCTGAGCGTGTCGTCAACACGCGCTGCGCCACCGTCGTGCAGGACATCGTCAACGAGCTGTGTGAACTGGTCAGTTGCTACATCCAACTTATCATTATCATCATTTCAGCCGAGAGAGGTCCACTGCTGGACATAGCTACTGCACACTACTGGATATCCACCAATCAGCACTGGGCTCACGTTGTGGATTAACACTCATTCCCTCTCTCACAGAAAGAAGGCCTGTGTCCCAGCAGTGGGAACATTGAAAGGATGATGATGATGACTGGACATAAGAGTGGAATTTTCTGCCGGAGTCTGTTTCACGATAGCTAAAGTAGTCTCAGCCGATCTTTGTGTCTGTGAAGTTGGCTCTGCAAACCATTACGCAAGAAACAGTTTGCGAGCGAAAGCGGCAGTTATACAATGCTCATCTTCAACATTGACACAAAAACAGCAATTGCGTAGGGTCTTGCAGCCAATTTTAGAGATACAAAGATCCGCTGTGGGTATTATACAACCTAGACCTTTAAGTCAAGTCAAGAGTGAATAGATTAGTTCTAGGCAAGCGGCTTCACCGTCGACTACACCGTCGGTTACCATCAGATGAGATAGTGGTCAAGCGCGAGCCAATCAATAATTAATCATTTAAAAATAATATAGGTCCCCTGAGCGTCGCCACATCGAACCTATGTGAAATTGTAGACTCTTATTTATATCATACCCATACTATGGTGTACCACAATTATTGTTAGGCTAAGTGGAGCAGGGCAGGTCGAAGTGATGCGCACCGCTAATGATACAAAATTGGACTCGTCACAAACTATTGTCCTATAGATTCTAAATAACTACTGTTCTATGGAAAACGAGGTCAGAAATTCATCATGTAACACATTTGTTAGGTTCCTGATACCGAAAATGTTATCGAAATCAGAATCCAACTTTGCCAAATTTCAAATAATTTATCTCCCTTTCAGATTGGCGTGACGAGCGAGCCTGAGCGCGCAGAGTTCTCTCTGTACTGCATAGTGGCCGGAGATGCGCTCACCATGCCGCTATCAGGCGACGAGTACGTGCTCGACGTGACCACAGAGCTACAGCGAGCTCACCACCCCTTCTACCTCATCTTCTGCCGCTCCGTGTGGCATCACCCGCTGCGGAATGACGCTCCACCGCTCTATACCGAGGTGTTGTTCAATCAGGTATGTACTAATTGATTTATGTACAAATAGTCAATTCAGAAATAATTACCCATTATTTATAAAATCTGGTCCCACCGTCCCAGCGCTAAGAAAGAAAATTAATTCAAATAAATATCACTAGATGGCGATGCACCGATTTGTTATTATTAAATTGTGTGTAAAATTAAATCTTTTTTTCTCGCCTAATAATTTTGTCTCCTCGGATTGATGTTCTTTATAATGCTCCTGATAAGTTGTCATATAAGTCCTCGTTGGATGACAGCAGGATGTTTTTTTATAGATAAAGATCTGAAATACTTTTGTACGAAAATCTACAGAAAACAAATGACCACAAAAAGATCATTGACCACAGTTTTCGCTAAAATTGTGTTTATGTCCCTCTTAATTTTACGTTTTACCTACAGGTGGCTCCAGACTACCTAGAAGGCTTACTCCTAGTTCTCCCCGGTGGCGGGGCTCCCCCCGCCCCCGTCCTACGCGACGTGGCCCAGGTGGCCGCCCTGCTGCACCGCGCGGCCGGGCTGGCCGAGGGGGCGGGGGCGCGGGACCTGAAGTTCCTGCTGCCCAAGCCGCTGTTGGCGCTGCGGGAGCCGCGCCCCAACAAGTGGGCGTCGTGGCTGGGCGCCGAGTGGCAGCACGTCAGGACCTTGTCGCCTGCTGCGGCTAAGGCTAAGGTTCTGCAGGTAAGAATGATTAATTCATTTAAATGAGATTGGCAATCTTGTAAAGGAACTTGGGTCCCTTTGAAAAATAGTTGTGCGTCGAAGATTCTTTTGTATGCTGTAAAAAACACTTTGTATTCACAATTCGAAAACATTATTAATTCCTGAAGTGTGTGGGTTGCGGGAAGACAATGAAAACCATGAGTGGTTTATTACGACTAAACTTAATACTAATACATGAATAGGCTACACATAGGTATACTACACTACACACCGAGGAACATTTTGTGTCATAAATAGGATAATTATTTAAAACAGTCACACGATATCTCTTAGGGAACCTGTGTTTGAGCAATCTACTATCTTAAAATAAACCAGATTTTAATAAAAAGAATAAATACTATAAACACAAAAAAAAAATCTCAAAAAAAAAAAAAATACTAAATCTAAATCTCTGTGCCTATAGAAAAATAGAAACCCACAACTAGACTGGTGACTTATAAAATAATACTTCACTGTTCAATTTGCACGAAACAAGTAGATCCAAAACTTGTCAATTAGAACTTCAATTGTATAAATAAGTCGCACACAACAACTTCACTAAGTAATTATTCTTCTTTTTTTTAACGAATTTATGAAGCATGATTTAGCTTCGTCATATAAGACGGCATACTACACTGACATCCTCCCGATATCTGATTTGAAGTTGTAAATTTTGCCATTTAAATATTATTTGACACGTTCCTAACTCCAAATACTCAATTTAGAAATTGGCCAATAATTAACATCTAATATATAAAAATAAGTCGGGTTTTCCTCCCTGACGCTATAACTCCAGAACGCACGAACCGATTTCGATGGTTTTGCATTCGTTGGAAGGGTAGGGTAGGGTAGGGTATGGTAGTGTAGTGTAGGGTAGGGTAGGATTGTGTAGGGTAGGGTAGTGTAGGGTCGGTTAGGGTAGGGTAGTGTAGGGTCGGGTAGGGTAGGGTAGGGTAGATAAATGTTTGGTCTTTTTATGGCAAAACAAAGTTTGCCGGGTCAGCTAGTTTATTTATAAAAAAAAATACACCATTTAGCGATCGATTAGCAAATGTTTAATTTCTAAAGAGAATGACTTATTTATAAAAATCTCTGAACTGTTTAGCAACCGCTTACAATACAAGATTCATTTTTCAAATTCTTTATATAAAATTTGAATATAGAACGTATTATGCAATCACTACACAGTGTCGATATTTTTTTAAGTAAGGGTGTTTGAATTTAGAATCTCCTAATTCACCTCTCTGAGATTTTAATCGATAAGGTTCCATTATGTACATTCTAGAATCAAATTACAATGTATTCAATTTGATCCCAGGTGCTGTCCCGCTGGCCGCTGTTCGGCTCGTCGTTCTTCGCCGTGCGTCGCGTGTCGGGCGCCAGCGAGTGGCGCGAGCACGTGCTGGCGCTCAACCGGCGCGGCGTGCATCTGCTGCACCCCGCCACGCACGAGACCGACACACACTGGCCCTATGCCGAGCTCATTAGTACTAGGAAGGTTGGTATACTACACTTTCAAAGGTTTTAATGTTTGCTTCCTATTCGCCTTCGCCGGAATGCTCACATACTTTCTTTGCTATATAACGTGCTCTTTAATCCATCTAGTCCTTTATATCTTAAAGAACGCTTTCAGTTCCTTTGTGACACACATTCTAGGTCATTGAGATCATCGGAGAATCTAAAATTAGTATACGTATGCATTCCACATCCTTCTTCAACAAATCTTTTACAGTTCAAGCAGCGCGTTTGTGGAATACATTACCTATTGAAGTGAGGCGTGCTCAATCCTTACCAACATTCAAAAAAATGGGGAAGGAGCATTTCCTTTCATTATAATTAGTCTTCTCCTTTCTCTGTGATATTTTTGTTATTTATTAGTATATTATTTATTATTGTATGTATGTATTTGATGTTATTATGTCTAAGTATTATTATTTAAGATATACACTATATTGTACACTGACAACCCTAAATTCCTCTCCTCTCGTACAGTCCATCCAAAGGTTGTCTGTAAGAGATTGCCCTGTGCGATAAGACCGCCCATTGTACACTTGTTTTTTATGTTTTATGTCCTGTATATATACTTTTTGGTGTACAATAAATAATATAATAATAATAATGTTTGCAAAAGAAAATTAGATACATAAGAAAGCCAGTTCCATACAACAAGCGAAAAGTCGAAAATACGAACACATGACAGATGTGTATTTGTGACAACGTGCAACGTACGGCGATCTCAAACAATAAATATTTTGATCGAATGCTAGTCGCAAATACGTTTGAACTCGCTGTACCTACCTATGTACGAAACGCGTGTCAATGTTACACATGTTTAAAAAAATCTTTTTGTGTTTAAATATATAACGAACCTTGCAACCTACAAGGTGCGGCGAACTCTCACGGACGAAGGGAAGAGGTCTCACCGTTAACACCGAAACTTCCCAATCAAAACAAAATATCTTTAACCTATCAGCTAAAATGTTTTTGTTTTTCACAGGTCCGTTCTGAAGACGGCACGCTATTCCTGGACGTGAAGTGCGGCTCGCTGCTACAGCAACGCGTTACAAGGTTGCAGGCCGAGCAAGCACACGAGGTGGCGCGTCTCGTACGACAGTACATCGCGCTGCAGAGAGACCAGAGACACTCGCCAGGTAATACATAGTACTACAGCAACGTGTTGCAGTAACGTGGCACAAAGTTGCAAGCCTGTGCTATTGTGCATACGTCTTGGTGTATAACTTCACAGTAACATAGATAATATAGTACTAGCATATAGATGCCTCATCCCATTCAAAGAAACCGTGCCGTTTAACTAGCGTTTTTCGTCTGATTATTTTTTTAAGAACATTGATCGCGTTTGGTTCCGTTCCACGGATATAGATGGTGTTAGCAGCGACTTGAAAGTAAAAGGGTTTACTCGGTCCGTGTTTTTTTTTTATATGTACTGCGTCGATTTGTTTTAACGTATTTTTTCCATGTTTTTACAGTTTTATTGTACATATATGGACTACAAAAAAAAACAAATGCATTAAAAAAAATTGATAGTGCCTCAGAAATTTCAAACCGCGCCATCTATTGATATCAATATTTAAGCCCTTAATTTTTTAACATTCCTTAATTTTGTGCTTATGAGAGTTAATTAAACAAGAACATACATTTTTTATGATCGTCTCTAGAAAATCTTAATATTTCACAAAACTCAATAACAAATCAAAGGTCATCACGCCATCTAGTGCTATTTATTTGAAGCAAATTTTCGCGTTGGGTACCCGTGACGGTAGTAACTACAGAAACGTGTCAAAGTTGCGGACTGATGAAACTTTGTACTACTAAACTATAATGGACACAAATACACACTTCAAAATAGTAGAGCAAACTTCTTACATGCCAGGATTCCCATCAAGGCCACACGACTGTCGTGTAAAATAACAATTTCGCAAAAATATAGTTTGTTTTACCACACCTTCCCGCTCAGAAGCATGCTTAGCGTGCGTTTCACACATTTACCTGATTAGTAATAGTATCACACGTGCGTTAACATATTACGTATTAATTTTATTCCTTCTTTTTGTTTCAGCTTTCAACAATTGAAAAGCGAATCCAAACGAATCAAAGTTACACAGACTGGAATTAGTGCAGTATATAATATTGTATGCGTTCGTTCACGTACTTACCTCAACGCTATCGTATCCGTCCACCTCTGATCTGAACTCCTAGAATTAAGGAATCAACCGATTGAAATGATAATAGGATTTTAGGCCACAAATAATCCAGCGTCACCACGCTATGTAGTCGTTATGTACTTCTATTTTCATTTTAGTCATCGTTAGTATTTATATAAGAGCAATTTATTTTAAGAAATAACAAGTAATCTCTTAAACATTCCAATACTTTTAACAACCAAAAAGTATGAAAAATATATTATTTTAAAGAATTATTGTTATTTTAATCTTTATACATTTAAAACAATACAATTATTTCAAGTACACTCTTAAAATATAGATTTTTATCACTGTCAATAGAACGGCTAAGAAACGTGGGTCATCTGTGTTGCCCACCAAAATATATAATAAACAGAATTTGAACATTCTAGAACCCACGAATACTGAGACCGTTTATACGGATAATAGATCTGGAACAAAATATGGTACCCTCAAAATATATCCCAAAATATAATGAAAAGAACAATTTAATGTAAATAGGACACTTCTGATTCGAGATAGATATTCTGTGGAGTTTTATAAAATTCTATTGTGAACCAGAAGAGTTCTGCAGCTAACAATTTAGGACACATTGCTCAAGCTTGACAACTCTATAGTCTATGGCCCTGGAAATGAGTTCTGATTTGACAGAACATTAGGGCGGCAATATTTCACCGCACCTACTAAACTGGGGAAAAGGGTCATTGCCACATCTATCAAAATATAGCACGAATAATATTGTGGCTAAAAGTTGTCACGGCATATCATCATAGGACATAATGTTATGTAATTATTATAGTATGTAGATAACTAATATTTTGTTATCTATGGAATTCGTATTATGTTCTTAATAGTATCGTTATTTCCATAAACAAAAATTTTGATGTCTACTTACTCCGGAACTATAGACTTTTTTTCCATGTGCCTTATTTTCTTTTCTCAAATTCTAACAAAAGGTGCTATTTTACCTTAAATTTAATGTACTAATATTAAATTGAATTATTTTAAAAGTCTTTATTATGAAAGTATCCAAAGACCGAGAGGTCGGAGTCATGTTTAATGTATTTACTTATATATTTCGTTATAATGTAAAATATTTAATGAATCTGATGTATGAGAATATATTGTAGATAATAAATAAAAGTTATATTTTCATTTATTGTTTTATTTTCTGTTACTCCACACAAGGTTACGTAAGTGCGGCCAAAAGTTTTAGTTCACTTCCAATGTATGAAAAATGAAACCCGTTGTTGTGGATTCCTAACCCTGGTTGCAAACCAAGAGCTAAGCTAAATTAGATTTGGGTAAGGTCGTATCGTCGTAAGGCTGAGGTAGCTTTTCATACCTGTGTGCAGACCGCAAACTATGTAAAAAGTATGAAAAAATAGCTCAGCCACTTTAGCTAATTAACATACCCCGAGTTTCCCACCTTAAAATTATCACAGAATTTATGTGACAAATTTTCAAGCACGCGTTGTCTGCTGTGATTGGCTGTTGAAAGTTCATTTAACTAATCACAGCTTATAACGCGTGCTTGATAATTTGTCACATTAATTCTGCGATAATTTTATGGTGGGAAACTCGGAGTTAGCTTGACTTTTGGTCTGAAATCGGCTTTAATATCGGCACTTGACCCAGCTTAACTGCGTAAGTGAATTCGGCAAGGCAAATGGTTTTACCCCATGAAAGTATGAACAATAATTGACCATCATTAAATCACATACAAAATGCTAATACTGTTTTATAGGGTCAAACCGAATTCAATTACGCAATTAGGCTGCAGAGGGTAATTCGTTTAAAATACTTGTATACCTATACGAGATAACGCTTACAATGATATATACAAAATAATACTCTTATTTAATTATAAAATATTCATAAACAATATAATACACATAATTTGGCTACAACACTGTTCATACAGACACAAGTGAGGTCCTTGGTTCGATTCCTTGGCATTTATAAATTATAGTAGGTAGTCACAACGGATCGTTGTGTCTCTGAAGTTGGCTGTGCCAACCATTTCGCAAGAAACAGTTTGTCATCGAGTATACTGCATACATAGGAAGATGCGAAAAACGTGAGCGAGTGAAAGAGACAGTTATACAATGCTATCTTCACCACACATTGACACAAAAAAGCTACTGCGAAAGGTCTTGCAGCCAACTTCAGAGACACAAAGATCCGCTGTAAGTATTATATTAGTTTCTGCCAGCGGCATCGCCCGCATGAAGGTCGAGAATTATCCCGAGGGAACATATTCACGGGATAAAAAGTATCCTATGTGCTATTCCTGACTATAATCTATCTCTGCGCCAAATTTCACACCGATCCGTCCTGCTGTTTGAGGGTGAAGAAGTAACAAACACACACACTGATTTTGTTTATTTCTCGTGTCTCCTGTGCTGTCACAAATATTTTATTTTTCTTTCCTTCTTTATTTCACACTCAATATTAGTATGATAGGCGAAAAAATGTTGGTGTAATATAGGTATCTACACCGGCTACACTACACCTCTGCCGAACACCTTTTCTTTTTTTCCAGTTGACACTGATACCGAACAGAGAACTCTGAGCTAGAAGTTCACGAACCGCTATACAACAAGAAAACTAGCGGTACAATAAGAAAAAATGTAAAAGATGCTTAGCGACAATAACTTCAGTTTTTTCACTGAGCAATAGGCACAAATTAAACCAAAGTATATTTATTTTGAGGCCATTTACAACAAGTTTGCCTCAAAAAGATCAGAACTAAGGTTCATCCACATAGTTTGAGGCCATATACCTAATAGTGAGTTAACTTCTTTAATGACTCTAATGACCCTTAGTCTCTGACTTCACAAACTTCTTTGGCAAACAACAACTTAATGGCTTCAAAGAAAAAATACATAATCCATTAATTACAAACCCGAATCCGGATCTAGTAATTATGCTAGACGCAGATCGTATCAACATCGTTTGAGCTTCTCACAACATCTTATTATAGCTATGACTAATCCGTCGTCTCATAATAATGCATCTTCAGCTTAGTTAAAATCTTAAACTTATTCATTCAATGATAGACCTATACACACAGTGTAAATCGCTCGGTCTTTAAAAGCATGAAATTTGACATAGGGTTTACTTGGCTTATGCAACCTGTGGAGCACTATGAAGAATTTTTGAAAATACTTTCCAAAGGGTTAACCGTTGGGCACAGTGGTGGCCCAGTGGTCGTGAGTTCGAACCGAGGCAGGTTACTTTGTGTAAATTATTTCATCACCACTGCTATCAAACTGCTATAACATCGTAAGGAAACCGGCATGTCCTAGAACCAAAAATTCAAAGACGTATGACATCCACCAACCAGCACTGGGACTGCGTAGTGGATTACGGCCCTTTCCCCCTCTCACAGAAAGGGGGCGTGTGTCCCAACAGTGGGAAAATTTAAAGGCTGATGATAGGTTAACCGTTTAGCCGATGGAAAATTCTGGTTGTTATTTTGAAAAATTGTCGATCGCCTTCTAATATTAGCCTTAGGGACTTGGTACTATTTGCAAGCGCGACTGTTTAGCTCGGGATATTAGGTTCGACTCCCAGGTCGTGCAATGATTAAAAAGTTAACCATCCAGAATAAGTCAGTAGCAGCCCACAGTCTGGATTTGTGGAAGTTCAGAAAATACGAGTAGGTATAAAAACCTCCTACTGCAGTATACAAAGGTAGTCGCTTGACTACCTAAGTATACTGATATGTCTGACGAATATGGATGTTTCCTGGGTCGAAAAATGATAATTATATTTAGTCCGTCAATGAGACCCGTTTTTTTGCTTTATCAAATAAATAAAAATTGACAAAGATACAGCGCATCAAATTTCAGGAGTGCGAGCTTGTGACGTCACTTAGTATAAAGTGTAGCCGTGACGTCACACGATATTTCAACGCACTGTATCGTCGATTTTTTTTTGTTTACGTGACAAAAGAAAAAATACTTGTCCAATATTTTTAGGTTATCTGACTGACGGACTAAATAGGTAGATATTTTTTGTCAACTGTTTTTGAGACTACGCATACTACACCTACACTACCTATTCCTCTGGCTGTCCCTGCAGGTGTATGGTGAACTGGTGAAACTCTGACGTCATCATCATCAGCCTATTAATATTCCCACTGCTGGGACACAGCCTCCTCTCTGTGAGAGAGAGAATAGGCCTTAATCCACCACGCGGGCCCAGTGCGGGTTGGTGGATGTCACGTCTTAAAATTTATGGTTCTTGGCCTCAAGATGTTTTCCTTCACCGTTTATAGAGCAGTGGTGATGAAATAATTTTCACAAAGTAAAACGCCTGCCTGGGTTTGAACCTGGGTTTGAAAAGTCGGAGCCGTTACCACTGGGTCACTACTGTTTTTTAATCTCTGGGGTACCTATCTCAAAATTACCGGAAGATGTCCAATCTGACCTTATAATGATTAAAAGTTCTCTACTTAACACGATGTTATTATCAACATAGCGTTGAACTATTTTGTTAAGTATCTACCTACGTAAATTAAAACATTTAACCTAAATATGTATGACGCGCTAAATGTGAGAGTCAATTGGGGGGAAAGGTTAATTTATGGTGCATGTAGGTTAGCATTCTATCTATCTACTGCAATTCGAATACGCAACGTACATTCGATCAATTATAAGTACTTATATTTCATTAATATTGATAATTGAAATCGTCTTACGCCACAGACATAAATATAAATAGATAACGCAAGTCCCTCCATCTGCATCTGTATGAAAACCAAGCGTGCCACTTTTTCACAAACAAATTAAAAACAAATTTACTTACCAATGAAAGAAAACATTTCCAATGCCTCGGCCAACTTTTCTATACATTATTTACAGCTCAATATGGCATAAAAGGCATTTTTCTAGACTTAGGTGCGTTTCCGGTGCTGATAATGCTAAATGAAAAGCTCAGATTACGATCATTTATCGCAACTTTACTCCCTTTTTTGGCACGCAAAGTACATACAATCGCGTCATCTAGTTAGATTTATGTCCTGTGTCTTACGCTGAATAGACTCTTAAGCAGAGGGTTACAATAAGCATCAGTGCCTTAACATTACCCGAGAATCGAAACTATGATCGCATCGGTAACCAGTAAAACGAATTTTGTACCGGTTACAATTACCTATTGCACCTTTTTCACAAATACAATGAGGAAGGAAAGTGCACAAATATCACAAAAGCTGTCAAAAATATTTGTACTACCATGGTACAGTCAGTAATAAAATTCAGTAAGAAGATAACACTTCTGTTTTTTAAATCGCAATTATAAAGATGATTATTTGGAGGCTATTAAAATTTGAGCCAAGTAAAATTTAAGGAGAATTAACTCAAACTATTTCAGAAACCGACTTCAAAAGCAAAACACTAAAACCGGCCAAGTGCGAGTCGGACTCGCGCACGAAGGGTTCCGCACCATTATCGCAAAAAACGGCAAAAAAATCACGTTTGTTTTATGGGAGCCCCACTTAAATATTTATTTTATTCTGTTTTTATTATTTGTTGTTATAGCGGCAATAGAAATACATCATCTGTGAAAATTTCAACCGTCTAGCTATCACGGTTCATGAGATACAGGCTGGTTGCAGACAGACAGACAGACAGACGGACCGCGGAGTCTTAGTAATAGGGTCCCGTTTTTACCCTTTGGGTACGGAACCCTAAAAAGTGCAAAATATCTTTCGTATCGGAAGTTGGTGTCTTTGATACCTCTTGTTTTTATCATTTTTTGACACCGAATTCCGAAACGAAAGTTATTTTGCACTTTTTAGTGTTTTGCGTTTGAAGTCGGTGATTTTTTTTATGAAAAAGTTGTTTCTCTCTTTTTAGTTTTAGTAGGTACACCATCACTAAAAATGAGCAATTTATTTATTACGGTACCTAAAGGGTAGACAAAATACCCAAAATAACTTTTACACATTCGTGCTGTTTGTCGCTAAGCAGTTCGGTCACAGATTACATATTAGTTACTACGTAACAGATCCTTCACTCAGTAGAAAATGTCCAATACCTATTGCTATAATAGCCTACTCCGTTGCGTCAGCAAACACTGCATGCTAACATGTGCCTAAATGCTCAAGCGTACAGTTGTGATTGCTTCGCACCGTGCGATTCCACAGCAATCGCAGGGCTGCCTCTTCGATAAAATTCTAGGGGTCTTTATGTCAAGAGTGAATAGGTTATTTCTAGGCAAGCGTGCTCCACCGTCGACCACATCATCACTTACCATCAGGTGAGATAGTGGTCAAACGCGAGCCTATTGATTTAAAAAAAAAAAAAAAAAAAACAACTTTTTGTGTCTATGTTATTGAGAACTGTGAATATGTTCTGACTTATATGTGGCAGTTTAAAATTGTATCGTTCATAAAATATTTTTTTTTATAAATTGGTGCTGATTGTGCAATACATCTAGATAAAACATAATTATAGACGTCAATGTGTAGGTAAAACAATAAATCTTTAAAAGTTACATGTGTTTTATATAATTTTTTATAAATTTCTTACCCTTTCTAAATTCTCGGTTGTTAAATTTTAGTGTAGAAAAAATCCTGAATCTAATAAAAAGTTTTATGAGATATTGTTTTGGAAAACAAGGGCAGGGAGAATCAAAATGTATGTCATTTAAAATTTCATAAAAAGTACTACCCGGCCTTTGTTTCATATATTTTTCAAAATTATGAATAAAAATAGTCTCAAGTTCTCTTACATAATTATGAAACGCATCTGTTGGCACTTTTAACTTTCCGTAAAAAGACGATGTTTTGTTGAATGCTTTAAAATGGATAAACAATCTATTCGTAGATTCATTTAAATCGGGAATGTTCTGTAATTCAGCAACAAAGTCAGGACAGGTATGCTTCTTGCTACATTTAAAAAGTAAATAACCCGATATATATGTTAAGGCGTTATCAGTTGGCAAGCCGAAGCGGTAATCAGTTTCACCACCTAAATTCAAAAGCGAAGGTATACTGCGGCGCGAGCTATCTGCATGTCTCTGTGGTCTCAAACATCCATCGTTTTGTTGAGACAGGTCGCCGCGCCGCGCAACTTGTGTTGGAAGTTTCGTAGGTAGGTATTTGCGCGACTGTCCGTCAAATAATATCACAATTTTATTCTAATAAAAATAGCTTTTTAAACGTTGTTAAAATAGTGTTTATGATAAGTATAACGTTTCTATGTAACAAAAATATGTAAATCTGTGTCTGAAAGGCAAGCTAATGCTTAATACCTACATAGTAAAAATAATTTTTAAACGACAAAAAATAGTAATACCTAATACTTACCTTTTGTCATTGACAGGTAAATGGAGAAATGTTAGGTGTTTATCCCTTCTTTTACTTGATTTGCACCCATGTACAGCACATAAGGCACCAGACGGCATCGTAGGTACGCGTACGAACGAATGGAACTATTAAAATTGAACAGAGTGCGTGCGCTCCGCTTGCGAAAACCGCACTGAATTTGGTCCGCTAGAGGCCCGAGACCGCTAGTTCGGGCGGTAGGTAATTATAGCGCGCAAGTACATGGAGTGACGGAGGCCTGGTTCGGTTGTATGTTCCATATCTTGAAACTGCTGGACCGATTTTGATGAAAGATATACTCAATCCAACACAAAAAGAATGTTCACGATGCGATAGATATAGGACAAACATAAGTACATACAAACAAACATACAATTATGAAATTTTAATTTTAGTAGCATATGTGAATATTGTGCAATTCCAATACATACGTGTCGAATTGATTTCCTCCTTTTTTTTGAAGTCGGTAAAAATAGCAGTGTTTGAAATCTTTTGTTGTGTCGCTGACCGTACCTTTGTTTTTTTTTTTTTTTTTTTAAGAAAAAACGTTGCCCCACACTTGGAATTTCTTCCTGTATCGTGGGTGCGTTTACAAACATATAAACTCACATACACAACACCCAGAGCCGGAACAACTATCTGTAAATCATACAAATATTTGTTCCGTGCGGGAATCGGACCCGCGACACGCAGCGCAGCAGTCAATCGCTAAACCACTGCGCCAATCGTGCGCCCGAAATTGTGTTATTCCGTGTTTAGAGCAGCATTAACTACTCTAGGCCGTAACGACACGATACAATGAACTTCCTAATTCACAGTAGTTTGTACATAAACAGTACCTACATCGGTAATATTTCATCCACCATTCGGGGTCACATGCTAATCGGCGGCCTTGGTGTCCGAGTCGCATACAAAGGACACTTTTTACCGACGACGGCGACGCGTGGGAACCGGCGGCGCAGGCGCAACCTTCGTCGATTGTCGTTGGCGATGCTACTGGCTGGGTACGTGAAGAAAGCTTACTTGGTAGAGATAGGCTAAGTGGTTGAGGTGGTGGGGCCAATCCACCTTCAAAAAATCATACTTTAAGATACGTTAGAAATCGATAGGACACAGGGTTAGTGGATGTGGACACAGGGGCAAGGGTTGCTAACTTGCCGGTCAATGGCGGCCTTAGGGGGTGGCGAACAGGGCAATCGCCCGGGGCCTCTCTCTTGCAGGGTCCTCGCGCTACAACCCAAAAAGCTTTCAATTTTATCTTAAGATAAAATTGAAAGCTTTAAAAAAAACAAAACAAAACAACAAAATTAAGTTGGTTGGTTAAGGATTTCATAGTAAAGTATTAATAATCACACTAATATAATAATGGCGAAAGTTTGTGAATGTGTGTTTTTGTTTGTTACTTCTTCACGCTCAAACGGCCGGATCTGTATGAAATTTGGCACAGAGATAGATTACAGTTTGGAATAGCACATACTTTATAGACCGGCAATATGTTTCCTTGGGATAATTTTCGACAATCCCGCGGGCGAAGGCGCTGGCAGAAGCTAGTTAATAATAATAATAAATGCCAAGTTTTCAATTTCTCGTATATCTCCATCTGCAAAGCGACGGACTTGATCCTCACGCTGCAAGAGACTAGCTATGGTTTGTACCACGGAACACTTCTGTTCCGTGGTTTGTACAAGCGACTCAGCGTCAGCATTGCAGACGCTTTCTCATGGCTCTCTCCATACTCTAGCGGTTCACGCGCGCGCCACTTTGGCACAAGCCCTGGGCCAGAGCAAAGCTGTGTCTTTGTTATTTAAAAATATAGATTTCCGACTAACGAACTGTTCAAATTAACCGCGGTTCTCATGCAGCGTTCGTCAACTGTACATCGAGAAGATCTTACGTACTCAACATATAAAACGACCGCATTTTCCAGACACGGTTTTCCAGACACGGTACGAAGAGGTCACAATTTAAGGTATATAAATATAAACAACGTAGTTGTAAAACAAAATTGCTTTGTGCTTTATGCTACTTGCTACTTGCTACCTGCTACAAGCTACACGCTACTTGCTACACGCTACATTCTACACGCAACATGCTACATGCTACAAGCTACATACAACGAGCTACACGCTATATGGTACACGCTACATGCTACAGGCTAAATGATACATGTTTCACGTTACAGGCTACATGCCTCATGCTATATGCTATATGCTATATGCTATATGCTATATGCTATATGCTATATGCTATATGCTATATGCTATATGCTATATGCTATATGCTATATGCTATATGCTATATGCTATATGCTATATGCTATATGCTATATGCTATATGCTATATGCTATATGCTATATGCTATATGCTATATGCTATATGCTATATGCTATATGCTATATGCTATATGCTATATGCCATATGCCATATGCCATATGCCATATGCCATATGCCATATGCCATATGCTATATGCTATATGCTATATGCTATATGCTATATGCTATATGCTATATGCTATATGCTATATGCTATATGCTATATGCTATATGCTATATGCTATATGCTATATGCTATATGCTATATGCTATATGCTATATGCTATATGCTATATGCTATATGCTATATGCTATATGCTATATGCTATATGCTATATGCTATATGCTATATGCTATATGCTATATGCTATATGCTATATGCTATATGCTATATGCTATATGCTATATGCTATATGCTATATGCTATATGCTATATGCTATATGCTATATGCTATATGCTATATGCTATATGCTATATGCTATATGCTATATGCTGTATGCTATATGATATATGATTTATGCTTTATATTAGCGGCTCATGATGAGGGATATTTACCCTGTTGGTTCTACTGGACTTCTCCCTAGCATTTGATGCTATTAATTTGTCTCTTTTGCTCTCTAAAATGACGTATTACGGTTTTGACGCACTTACGGTTGCATGGTTCAGCAGTTATTTGAGTAATCGTAGACATCTGGTTGGAATTCGATATGCCAATGGATCTAGTATTCTGCCTAATATAACTCCAGTGGTAAAGGGTGTTCCACAGGGAGCTATATTGGGTCCTCCTTTGTTAATTTTGTATAGTGCAGATATTATTAATGTTTTATTAAATTCTAAATTTTATATTTATTCTGATGATATTCAATGAATATTTAAACAGGAAGAATACGTTATCGCAGTAAAATTCTTGAGCGAAGATCTGGACAGGATTGTGTTTGTGTGTTTCGAAACAAAACTCCCTATTACTTAACCTGGTTAAAACTAAATTTATGCTTTTTCGTGCAAGGAGTCAACTCAATATTATAAACAGTGATCTTGCTAACGTGATCGTAATTGGCCAAAGTATTGATCGTGTTTATGAGGCGAGAAATCTGGGTTTGATCATGGACCAGGAACTACATTTTGAGGCTCATACTGCAAACTGTGTAAAAAACTCTCGGACCTCTACTTTTGGCACGTACCTTAAGATTGATTCAAAGGGTTCAGAATGCTTGCGCGCGATTTTATTTTAACGTACCACCAAGTAGCCACATTACACCTTTTCTTAACAGGCATAATATTTTAAAAATGAAATCGCATCGGAAATTGCACTTGGCCTGTCTACTTTTCGGTGTCATCAAGAATAAATGTCAGGTTGCCTGGAAGAGATCGCATCATGCGATAAGGCCGCCCATTGTATATGTATTAGACTTAAGTTTATTTTTGTTAATGTATTTTATGGTGTACAATAAAGCATATAATAAATAAATAAATAAATGTACACCATATTTGTACTCGAAGCTTGCGTGGATGAACAGTCACCGGCAGCGCAAGGCCAGGCGTTGTGCTCAACAACTGGCTACCTCTCACCACCGTACTGCAGCCTTCCGAGGAGGTTTTAGGTACGCAGCGTTCAAATGTTGGTATAACATTCCACCGCCGATTATGATTGATTATACTTTATATTATATTACATTATATATTTTTACATTACTTTATATTATCTATTTTGCATATTTTTTAAATTTATAAGTTAAGCACACATATTCACTTTATGGCATTATATTAATTATCTATTTTATTTACCCACGTCCGTGTGTCACTAGCGGTGTGTCAACTGAAAATCAGCGCTGGGTGTCTTACGCCCAGCAAATGCTGAGATCCCTTTCGGTATTGGCACGCCCGGCGCAACCTTGTTTGTACTTTTGTTACTATTCTTCTCTGTTACTTAGTGATTGTTGTGGTTGTGTTGTGTCTATGTCGAGTAAATGTTTTCTATTCTATTCTATTCTTATTCTATTATTTATCCTATATTCAATATGCTATTTGCTATTTGCTATATGCTACATGCCATTTGCTATATGCTATATGCTATATGCTTTATGCTTTATGCTTTATGCTATATGCTATATGCTTTATGCTATATGCTATATGCTATATGCTATATGCTATATGCTATATGCTATATGCTATATGCTATATGCTATATGCTATATGCTATATGCTATATGCTATATGCTATATGCTATATGCTATATGCTATATGCTATATGCTATATGCTATATGCTATATGCTATATGCTATATGCTATATGCTATATGCTATATGCTATATGCTATATGCTATATGCTATATGCTATATGCTATATGCTATATGCTATATGCTATATGCTATATGCTATATGCTATATGCTATATGCTATATGCTTTATGCTAAATGCTATATGCTATATGCTATATGCTATATGCTATATGCTATATGCTATATGCTATATGCTATATGCAATATGCTATATGCTATATGCTATATGCTATATGCTATATGCTATATGCTATATGCTATATGCTATATGCTATATGCTATATGCTATATGCTATATGCTATATGCTATATGCTATATGCTATATGCTATATGCTATATGCTATATGCTATATGCTATATGCTATATGCTATATGCTATATGCTATATGCTATATGCTATATGCTATATGCTATATGCTATATGCTATATGCTATATGCTATATGCTATATGCTATATGCTATATGCTATATGCTATATGCTATATGCTATATGCTATATGCTCTAAGCCATATGCTATATACTATATGCTATATGGTATATGGTATATGGTATATGCTATATGCTATATGCTATATGCTTTCTGCTATATGCTATATTTAATTTTATTTGTTAGGGACAAAAAACCAGTTTCATGCCATGCAATGCTATGCCAGTTGGTTTTTGCTCTATGCTTTATGCTTTATACTTCATGCTAACCTAATCATATGAGCTAACCTAACCTTCTGAACTAGCCTAATCTCATGATAACCTAACCTGAATTTGTGGACTAACCTAACCTTAACCTTACCTTATGAGCTAACCTAACCGTATGGGCTCAACTATCCTGGGTAGCGTACCAGAGCTAATCTAATCTTATGAGGTAACCTAAGGTTTTGAGCTAACCTTATCTTAACAGCTCACCTAGAGTTGTGAGCTAACCTAACCTTATGAGCTTATCTAACTTTGTTAGCTAACTCAATCTTTTAGACTCTAAAAGATTGAGTTAGCTAACAAAGTTAGATTGGGAGGGGACTAATACTCTAAAATTTAGAGTATTAGTCCCGTTAATGGAAATTTCAATTTCATCTCGCATGTGATTGATCGATTTTTCATACTCTTTGCCCTTTGTCTTGCAGAATTCATTACGCAATTAGGCTGCTGGAGGCTGATCATAAGCTCTTAGAGCAAGGTTATTTTGAGTGTGATTAAGTGACAGATGTTTGTGACTTGTATAGGAACTCTACATCTGTCCCTTTTTTAGGGTTCCGTACCCAAAGGGTAAAAACGGGACCCTATTACTGAGACTTCGCGGTCCGTCTGTCTGTCTGTCACCAGGCTGTATCTCATGAACCGTGATAGCTAGACAGTTGAAATTTTCACAGATGATGTATTTCCGTTGCCGCTATAACAATAAATACTAAAAACAGAATAAAATAAATATTTAAGTGGGGCTCCCATACAACAAACATGTATTTCTGCCGTTTTTTGCGATTATGGTACGGAACCCTTCGTGTGCGAGTCCGACTCGCACTTGCCCGGTTTTTACAATTTAACTACGATAGTTTTGTCATGTCAGGTTACGGGGGCTGATATATCATATTACTTGGTATAATTGTAATTCCCTCGCGAAAACATAATTAACATCAATTCTGATATCCCAGGTGTACAGAGCATTTAATAAATTTTATTGACGACCCATTCCGAGGCCAAAGCTCGTGAGAAATAACCATTGTCGGTGTAAATTGTATCCATAATAATATTTAATTTGCATTTTATGATCGTTAACTATAATCATTCAGCTTCAACCAGTGACGTAAACAAAAATAAAGTATGGACAGGGGGTTCATGGGGTAGGTACAATATAACAAAGATGCGTCAAATTCTGATTTATAAAAAAATTGTATGTAATAAGCAGGTATCACACGCTCCGATAATTATGGTACGGCCGGACTAACTCCACCCACTAATCCTAGTGTTGCCGTATTTAGAATATTATTTACCATTTTCATTTATGACTAAGTTGAATGTAAAAATATCGGGCGACAAAGGGCGACAATAATCAAAATCAGTAGATCGCCCATAAATCGGGGACATTTTCAACGCTGGTCGCTGGTCGTAATTGGTACGGCCCAACCAGCTGACAAACCTATACACGTCCGGATTTGGTAGAGAGCAGACCATATCCGATGTAAAAACAAGCGGACCGAGAATGTCCGGCGGACAACTCTACACACGTTCGGATATGGTACGGCCGGACTAACTCCGCCCACAAAGCCGTGGTCCGGCCGTACCAAATCCAGACGTGTGTTAGCACTATAAAGTAGAACCCATTCCATCCACAATGTTGTCAGTCTCTTAATGACGATGACGCGGATAAATTCTGTGACCTCATTCAGTGTGAATTTTTCACAGGGAGACATTGACACTACCCACTCGTTTTACCTAAATTTGGCAAATTGTAGCAAAGTTATGTTAAAAATCTTTGTTTAATTAATACAACTTGGTATTTTTGGACAAAGCTAAATTAAAATGACAATGGAAATATACGCTGAAAATATTTTAGATAGGTACCAAGCCACCACACCATTAGTACAAGTCCAAGCCACGTTATTTTTTTATTTTCAAACATTGCATGTAAGGTATTAATTAAAATACGTCATATCGGTACCTATACCTACTGAAAATGCTTTTTATGTAGGTATCCGCATAATTTTTTTGTGGAATTATTAAATGTATTATTTAACGGTCAACATAAAATATACGAAGTTCTTTCATGCCAACTCAAAAATAAATCAGTTTGATCTCATCAGTTTCAGTTACTGTTTTTCCTGTACATGCCTAATTCATAGTTTTTGTCAGTATCTATACTATATTATACCTACTTGTTTTTGTACACTGGCATTCCGCATTATGTGTTGAAGCACGGTTGAAGTTAGATAATAATAGACACTGTATAATATAGTATAGCCTGTAGTCCGTCCGTTATCGCAACAGTTTCTGTCACAGCAGCTGTACAATGAACCTCGTCGTAATTAGACTAACAAATTATCTTTTTACGGAAAGAACGTGACAACTTTAAAATATTATGAGTTCTTTAACAATTTCCGAGTCGTTATTGGGACACTTTTAACTACAAGCTGTGTGTGTTATGTTTAAAGAAAGTGGCAGTTGTTTTTGAAGAAAATTGTTGTCACTTAACATTCGTGTAGGTACCTACCTGCTCATGAAACTGGTGATGGTGACTACCGATTGCAACAGTTACAGGATTCAATTCCGGATCTAGATGAGGTGGTACCTAGCAAGTAGTTAGGAGTTTTTCATTTTAGTGCAGGTAGGCACATAAGTAGGTAGATAGGTAGGTAGGGATTGGAATAAGGTCAGAAGGTAGCGATGGAGTTGCTTTACATAAAACTAATTAAACGGTATAAGTAACCAAATTTTATCATTTTCGTGACCGAGCCTGTCTATGCGAATGTCTCTGCTAAGTGCTAACCCCATCACTAGTTACAGGCTTGATGGTTGTTTTAGTGAAGCTAAGGTGTTAGCTTATAACTCCTGCCTGACTGTTACTTATCAATAGACATATCCGCAGGCATATTAGGTACGTAAGAAACAGCGATCAGCAATCATCGCGCGATCAAACGCTTTATGTCATAAAAGTCGAAATTAAGTACTTACAGTGTAGATATGGTAGTTCCTACACAATCGTTTGCTAATCCCTCGCTGTTTGATAATATGCCTTAAATATTGGCTTAAGTCTTAGAGCATTTAATGCTCTAAGGCTTAAGTAGACTATAGTACTAAAACTAGAATTATTCTACCACAAATGAGGAAGCTGTAGCCTAATTGCGTAAGTAAATTTGGCAAAGGAAACAATTTGTTTCTTTCCCAAAAACTACTTTTTGTATTGCGAAAAGTCGTTTTGGGCAAGAAACAGATTGTTTCCTTTGCCGAATTTACTTACACAATTAGGCTGCTGGAATTATGCACATAATGCAGTTACATAATTCTAAAAAAACCGCCAAAACCTCTAAAACTTATATAATGAAGAGCAATTATTGCGCGAAAATCGCTATCCTTTTGCTCTTGCAAGATACTTAAGACGGTACCCTGACCAAAAAATCGGCATGCGATATGAGCATTCCTATTGGTCTAGCGGCACTGGCGGCGCATGAATTACAGTAGTGAATACGCCCAGATTTTAAAAAATAAATCTACAAAAATGTTCGTTATTAAATTGTCTATCCATTAGTGTTAGTACAAAAAATAATTAATGAACACTTTACGAGGAGATGCATAATATCAATAATTATTTCTCATTTTTATGTTTTTTTTGAAGGAGATTAATGAAATATATACAACATTTAAAAAAAACTAAATCTACCATTTTAGAATCAATATTATGTAGAATTTTAATATATTTTTATTAATTGATATTTCCTTTTAAATAACGAGTAGATCGATCCTAAAAACAGCACAAAAACGGCTTGCGCTGCGTTTTGCTCGGGGTACCGCCTTAATAAGCCTGCCGCTCGTCCGTTGCAAAGCCATTACAGAATATGGGTCATTTCAGTTCACATAAACAATGCGTTATCGACCTTATGATTGCAGAACCAGGTTGACACGTTAAGTATCAATCGACAAACTCTTTATTGAAGAATCTTTAGTTAGAGAAGAATCTTTAGTTTGTTATCATTATCAGCCTTATAATGTTCCCACTGCTGGGACACAGGCATCCTCTCTGTGAGAGAGGTAATGGGCCTTAATCCACCGCGCGGGCCCAGTGCGGGTTGGTGGAAGTCACATGTCTTCAAAATTTTAAGAGCAGTGGTGATGAAATAATTTACACAAAATAAAGCGCCTGCCTGGGTTCGAACGCACGACCTACGATGCGACACGTAAATCGGGGCCGTTACTACTGAGCAACCAGTGCTCTCGTTTGTTATAGACTATTATAAAGGCTCATTGCAGTCTTCATAATGTAAAATACACGGTCGGTACCAACTACCATGTTGTCGATGTCATGAAATGAAAGAGAAGATTCTATACTAACCCCTGTATTCTCCCAAGGGTACGTCAGAGCTGCATTCTTGAATGATATAATGATACAACACCTACGTTTTGCCAATCACCTATGCTGGTGATTCATAAGCTGCACAAAGCAAGCGTCAGAATTCGGGGAAGCTAGCTACACAATACAAACCTTGGTCAATTAGATTCAGCCAAACCCGTACTTCCGATTCTCGCACAGCCCCGCAGTATGTCGCAGTCAGCTGATCTTGACATTCGCTAACTCGAACTAATTCATTGCAACATGGCCGCGTACTAAAGGTACTCAATGAACCATGCATTCGGCGTTTAAAGGTCCCTCTTATTAACACGGAGTTTGAAAGACAAGCATTCATTTAACGCAAGTGATGCGTTGCGAAACGAGCTCGGTGAACGAAGGTATTGACACAGCATTCAATATTATAATCACAAGGTTTCAGCAAAAACAATTTGTTATTAAAATTTGAAGGTATTAAATAAGTTGAATTACTATATGTAGAAGTTGCAGAGGACAGTTGACTGCCTATCTCTGTCGGGAAAATGGCATAATAGGCAGTCTCAGACAAGAGAAGGAGTATTCCATGAACATCACAAGGAAAAAATTTTTTTTTTGTGTTTTTCTTTAGAAGTCGGTTTATTTTTTGTGATTTTTTTTATTTCTAGTACCTTATCACTAAAAAGATTGACAAAATACCCATAATAACTTAATTTACACATTCGTGCTGTTTGTCGCTAAGGGGTTCGTTGTATGTTCCATAACTTGAAAACTGCTGAAGCTATTTTGATGAAACTTGCACTGTTCCCCAAGTTGAAAGATACTTAATCCAATAAAAAAGAATGATTACGATCCGATAAGTAGTTTTAGAGAAATGCGTGGACAAACATACACTTATGAAATTTGGCACACGTGTTTAGAAGCCCACATAGAGTAACTTAATTATGTAAATATTGTGCAATTCCAACTATGTTACATACATACGTGTCGAATTGATTACCTCCTTCTTTGTGAAGTCGGTTAAAAAGACATCATTGTTGTTACTAAGTGCAATTGTTGTGATCTTACATGAAAATGCATGAAGATATGGCATTGAGATTATAATGTAGGTAAGGTCTAATAACTATGTTGTGTATGCAGGCAAGTGCATCAACGTAATGTCCGCTTTATGCTATGCATGTATATTTACTAAATAGTGTACAATCGCCATCGGTCAACTAAGGTATATATCGCTTGACCTCAATGTATTTGATAAAGTCGTAGTTAGCAGGACGTACTCAGCACACTATAGGTACCTATTAAATGGTTAAAAACAACATTCTGAGCAATTAACTGAGGTTCACATTCTAACCATGAGAAAAACGGAAATATTGCCAAGTTTGTACTTATGATCTTTGTAACTAAAATTAAGATTCTTTAGATACCCCGTCACGGCAGTCATTAAAACCTTCAAATAAGTGACGGTTTTTTGCCGAAGCCGTCTCTGAGATAGATCGGCGTTTTTCGCTATGAGTGTGCCTATGTGCTATGTAATATTTCTTAGTAGATGACAGTTGTGAATCAGATGTTTTTTCTTAACAAATAATACTAACAATTATTGTAATAAAGAGACCTCGGACATGAATGTGTGGTGTACTTTTGTATGTGCAGTAAACTATGTGTTATATTATGTATATGTCACAAGATCATTATTTTAAAATTAACTCTAATCTCCCACTTAAAGCGGTTAGAGCAACGAACTTCCTACAACTCAATAGGTGCCATGAAATTACGTCTTTACCTTGGTATGTCATTAATTCTTTTGTTCCCAAACAACTTAGCAATTTTGATGTGAGAAAACGCAAACTAATTGAATTTGGGGGCGAGTAATTAAAATACATGAGAGTTATTCGTTATCATGACGTATATGCAAAAAGTTTATTTATATTCTTACTTAAATAATTATTACAATAAAATGTCTTACATACACCCGCGCACTAAAGGTGGTTTAGAGTTCGTCAGTCATTGTTCATCGCGGCTTTATATACAGGACATGACGATGAATTTGTTCTGCCATCCTGTGGCATTCAAGATTATCACGCATCGTTGTTTTTGTACTTATTCACTACTTTGTGGGACTGTGTCGTGGTGTCCGTAGGTCTCTCTTGTCGGGCCACCTCCCCGCCGTGTACTGGACGTATCCTGGGTCTGTGGGGGTGCCAGAAGCTCTGCCTTCCGTATCTTTCTCCTCAATAGGCTCCATAGGGAACAATGCGGGCGTATCCGCCCTTTTCGACCTTGTCGACCCTCGCAAGTAATCTTCGAGTTGTTGCAAAGTCGGTGACGGTACTGTCTTGGCCCTAGTCGGTGATTTCGACCGTTTTTGTTCGTAGCTCGGCGACATTTCGTCGTATAAACCTTTTAATCGGCCTGTCTTCACTTTCGCGAACACAGGCGTTTGTGGTTCGGGTAAGAAGTCCTCTTTAACTGATAGTTTTCCGGCGAAGTTATCTAGATAGTCCCTGAGGTATGCTTCGTTGAATTTTGCCAGTTCTTGCTCGTAGTGGAATTTATCAGGTACGGATAGAGGATCTGATAGTCTGACGTAGTTGCCAGCTTCTATTCCATTCCGTATCGAACCGAATTTGGATTTTTGCAACTCATCTTTATCTAATGTGTCCGCGAAATTCGGGTAACTCGTTTTGGACTGTTCAAAGAACGTCATTTCTTCATTCTTTGTGTCTTTATCTGGTAAGTTCTTCTCTAAATCCAAGTCTTTTGGTCTTTCGGGGGGTACATGACCATTGGCTTGACCATTGGCATGTCCGTTCGCTTGCTCATTAGCTTTTCCGTTGGCTGCGTTAGTTTGTGGCATGTTCCCATTCAATTTGGGTGAGGCTATTATGGACACTTTCTTTTCACTTTTGGGTGATGAGACGACGGTGGTATCTGTCTGCGAGTTCTGCGTTGTCGTGTATATCCGGGGACCCATGAGATCTATGAGGAATAAGGCGGCGACGAACAGCGAAAAACTGCCCAGAACTGATGCGTTGACTACTAAGGACCGAGGTACGGAGTCCAGGGATGCTAGCTCTAGTCCACCTGAGAAAAACAAAAAAAAATATCTATAGGTGCTGTTGGTCGTTCAAAATCTAGAGCAAAATGCTTTCATATAAATACTGATAGTAATTAATAGAACACAAGCAATCGCAAACCTAATAGTTCTCATGTGATGCAATTTACGTAACATTAATTTGATAAATCGATTCTAAACGAAAGCTCCGAACCGGTTTTTAATTGCCGAGTTTGTAATAATTAGTTACTCGTGTTTGCATGCCAAACGATGATTCAATTCGAGCCTTGCTTGAGTTAAAATTAATATTATGGTTTGGTTTTACTATTAACTACTGGTTATTATTCAACTTTCCTTGTGTGTTTTCCCTGATAGTTGTACCTTAGAATATACCAACAGAACATCTTACCTAGGATCAAGAAGAACAGCATGCCGAATCCAAGGAAGTATCCCTCAAGTATCCGTCTGCCCTTCGGTATCTCTTGGAAGACTCGCGCCACTATCAGGCCGAAGGTTATGATCACGTAGCCTGTCAACAAACAAACAAATACTTAGAAAAACTGTATTCACTATAAAATTATGTCTTTATTCGTATCAAGAAGGAATCTTCACCCTGGAGTGTAAATGTGATGTTGTTTCAGACGATGGGACCCTTTATATATTGTCTTGACTATTGGCTGCTCCTTATTAAAGGAACTAATGGACTCTACTGATGGCGCCAAACGCCAAACTCGTAGCCAAATTCAACGGCCGACTGCATTCAGATAGTCATCGATACTCAACACGCTAAGAAGAATGCCGACTGCTTCAAAAGCGAACTAAAAAGTCGTAAACAAGGAAAAAATCATGCTGTGCAGTCGGAGGATACATACGCTCGAGCTGGCTGACCAAAACCAGATGTATTCTCCTCCTGCACAGCATGATTTTTTCCTTGTTTACGACTTTTTAGTTCGCTTTTGAAGCAGTCGGGTTTTTTGATTTAACTTTTTTATTTATAACTTTTTAGTTAAGTTTTTTTCGAATTAGATACATTTAAACATATACATACACTAGCTTTTGCCCGCGGCTTTGCACGCGTAGACTACATGCTTCTCCTTACCATATTTTAACAGTATGTAGAGAAAAAGTAAAAAATAATTATGATAAAAATAATGTAATATGAAAGTTTTTCTTAGGACAGACTTATACTTACCTACTTTAAATCAATACGCTCTATCCTTGTCCTGTCCCTATCCCTTCAATATTTCTGTGTTTATCCATGACTAATAATCATCATCATCATCATCATTTCAGCCGAAAGACGTCCACTGCTGGACATAGGCCTCCCCCAGGCGTCGCCACATTGACCGATCCCGTGCGTCTCGCATCCAGCGCCTGCCCGCAACCTTAACCAGGTCATCGGTCCACCTAGTGGGAGGCCTTCCAACGTATCGTCTTCCAGTTCGCGGTCGCCAGAACTTTTCGGCCCCATCGGCCATCCGTTCTGCGAGCAATGTGCCCTGCCCACTGCCACTTAAGTTTGGCAATTCTTCGGGCTATGTCGGTAACTTTGGTTCTCCTGCGGATATCATCATTTCTGACGTGATCACGCAAGGAAATTCCGAGCATAGCCCTCTCCATTGCCCTTTGGGTGACTTTAAGCTTTCTGATAAGGCCCATTGTGAGCGACCACGTCTCGGTCCCATAGGTGATCACTGGCAACACACACTGGTCATAGACTTTTGTCTTGAGACACTGCGGTAAATTGGACGAGAAGATACCACGCAACTTCCCGAACGCCGCCCAGCCGAGTCGGATTCGACGGTTGACCTCTTTCTCGAAGTTGGACCTACCCAACTGGACCGTTTGTCCCAAGTAAACATAATCGTCTACAACTTCGAGTGTAGAGTCTCCGATCTTGATAGGAGTGGGTGTTACATGGGCGTTCACCATGACCTTGGTTTTGTCCATGTTCATTTTAAGACCCACTCTTTCGGAAGCTCTACTAAGGTCATCGAGCATTTTACTGAGGCTCTCCATGGTCTCAGCCATGACCACTATGTCGTCGGCAAACCGAAGGTGAGCGATGTACTCGCCATTAACGTTGATGCCAAGCCCCTTCCAGTCCAGAACCTTGAAGACGTCCTCCAGCGCAGCAGTGAACAGTTTCGGAGAAATGACGTCTCCCTGTCTTACGCCGCGCTGGAGAAGGATTGGTTTCGAAGTCTGATCCTGAAGACGGACTGACATGGTGGCGTTTTTGTACAGACACTTCAACACCTCAATGTACCGGTAGTCGATCTGGCACCGTTGGAGAGACTGCAGTACAGCCCAAGTCTCGATCGAATCGAAGGCTTTCTCGTAGTCCACAAACGCTAAACAGAGAGGCAGGTTATACTCTTCGGTCTTCTGTATAACCTGCCGCAGCGTATGTATGTGGTCTACGGTGCTAAAGCCTTTTCGGAATCCGGCTTGTTCGGGAGGCTGGAAATCGTCAAACCTGCGCGCGAGACGATTCGTGATGACTCTTGAAAACAACTTGTAAACATGGCTAAGAAGTGAGATGGGCCTATAGTTCTTCAGCCGGGCATTGTCGCCCTTCTTGAAGAAGAGTACCACCACACCCCTGCACCATGCCTGTGGCGTTTTGCCCTCGAGTATGACGGAATCAAAAAGCTTCTGAAGGGCCTTGAGGACCGGTTTTCCACCCGCCTTCAGGAGTTCAGCCGTGATTCCGTCATCACCCGGCGCCTTGTTGTTTTTAAGCTGTTTCAGAGCCATCCTAATCTCGTACAGGCTGACGTCCGGGATATCTTCGGTATAGTGCCGGGTCAATCTAGCTCTTGGGTCGTTTGCTAGATTCGCAACGGGTTTACTGGTTGACGTGTACAACTGCCCATAGAAACTCTCGATCTCCCTCAGAAGCTCCGGTTTAGCGGATACAATCCTGCCATCTTCGGTCTTCAGTTTCGTGAGCTGGCTCTGCCCAATAGCCAGATCCCTTGAAAAAACCTTGGAGCCTTTATTTCGCTCAATCGCGTCTTTAATACGCTCGGTATTAAAGCGGCGGAGGTCTCTTTTCAAGGACTTAGAGATCTGTCTATTGATCTGCCGGTATTTGCACGCCTCATCTGAAGACTGCAGGATCATCTCACGCCTCTCCTTCATAAGCTTGAGGGTATGATCAGAGAGCTTTTTGTTTCTATCTGTACGACGGGTCTTGAAAAACTTAGACCCGACCGTATGGACAGCTTCCACGAACCCGTCGCTGTATTCGTCCACGGAGCTCCCCAGGCACTCGAAACGATTCTGGAGTTCGAGCTGAAAGCTCTTGGGGTTTTGGACCTGGACCTGTGCTGGACGGAGCGTGGACTTCATCAGTCGAGACCTTTCAAGCTTAATATTAATGTTCAATGTGCCTCTTACCATGCGGTGATCGCTCCCGGTTTTTACCGAATTGATCACAGAGACATCATTGAACATTTGCTTCTTGGTTGACATGATGAAGTCGATCTCATTTTTTGTTGCACCATCGGGGCTCTGCCAGGTCCACTTCCTGTGTTAATAAACCTTACCTAAACCCAAAATATGAAGATCCTGACTTTAAGACTGACGGATTTTCATACAAACTTTCATCCCCTATTTCACGCCCTAAGGGGTGGAATTTCCAAAAATCCTTTCTTAGTGCTCACCTACACTACCAAAGGAACCTACATGCCAAGATTCATGATTGAAGCTTCAGCCGTTTGGGCTGTGCGTTGATGGTCAGTGAGTGAGTCAGTCAGTCAGTCACTTTCTGCTTTTATATGTTTAGATAGACTGATAGACACATTACACAGAGTAAAGCGCCAGCCTGGGCTCGAACCCACGATCTACAACTTGTAAGTCAAGCTAATGACATTCTACCCAAAAACCATGACAATGACACCCATGACGAAAACATGTCAAATTTTCGTCGGCGCCAACTTGTATTTTGGTTTTAACCCCGTATTCGATATAAGCATCCCCAAAATCCACAAAAATTACATCCATGACGAAAACATGTCAAATTTTAGTCGGCGCCATCTTGTATTTTGGTTTTGACCCCATATTCGATATAGGCGACCCTAAAAACTATGACAATGACACACATGACGAAAAGATGACAAATTTTAGCCGGCGCCATCTTGTATTTTGGTTTTGACCCCATATTCGATATAAGCGACCCCAAAAACCATGAAAATGACACCCATGTCGAAAAGCAGGCAAATTTTAGTCGGCGCCATCTTGTATTTTGGTTTTGATCCCATATTCGATATAAGCGACCCCAAAAACCATGAAAATGACACCCATGTCGAAAAGAAGGCAAAATTTACGTCGGCGCCATCTTGTATTTTGGTTTTGGCCCCGTATTTGTCATACATACAAACCGGTTAAAATCATAAATCTCCTCCCACCCATCCACTTCTAAAATTCCCCGTCGGCAGCTTAACCTTACCCATCCAAATCCTAAACTTACTCAGAGCTGTTTAAACCCACCCATCCATTTCTCAACCTTGTCAACAACTGCTTAACACCAACTATTCAAATCCCGATCTTACCCAAAATAATTTCTAAATCACATTCTAATAATAATAGGAAACTCAAAAATACGGCACACGTCCGATAAAATATCAACTCCTTTCGATCACGACGAGGACGGTACTCACACGCATGCACACTACAATCTTTCTATTACTTTTATCGTATTTATTTCCTGCGAAAAAGCGATACGTCCGTCCTTCCACGAGCGCTTCTGAGCGCGGAATGATGAGCGGCGCAGTGTTGCCAGTGGCAGATAGTCAAATGTTACATGAGCCATCTCAAATAGTTACATTTTAATGAGAAAAGTTACATTTCCTTCTTTTACGTGGAAAACGACACTAAAATAATACAATTTGACAAAAAAAAAAATCTACTATGTAGGTAGCGGAACGCGCCCACTATTCGAATTTTCGCGCGGGCGGGCCCTCCCCTGCGACTACCACGGGTAAATCCGTTGCGTTTAGTTTAGAATATTCAAATTACAACGTGAAACAACTATGTAACTAGGCACCTACTGGGTCGCATTAGCGAAAAGATCGATAAACAAAATCAAATCTAGGTTAAGTCGGCCGGTAGGTACTCAGCCCACTCTAGCTCTTGTAAACGAAACCAAAGTTACTTATCAATGAGTAATAAATAGCTAAATGAACTTCATAAAGCTATGGGCAGTGCATGGCACACATATATGATGCTATTTGACTTGATAATCTTGATGTTTAGTTGCCGATTGATACAAAAATAAACTTATTTCAGTTACAAATACGACTTTGTTCTTGATTTACTGATTCCCTAAATAATTACTTAATAGCACAAACAAGTCGAAAACAAACCAATCACTACACTATTGACGAAATAAATTTAATTTATAGTTACATCCACAGATGTTAATGAAAGTTAATAACTGTATTTATTTACTTTTCTTTGGAGATAATAAAACTAAAACTCGCTCGGCGGAGTAAGGGGGATGGAAGATTTACAAATAAACGTGAGTGAGTGAGTGAATAAAGTCAGGTCACAGGTGCGACAACACGACGAACAAAAGCTTTCTTAGATGCGTTCCGTTTCACGATTATTTTCTGTTTGCAGGCAAATATTGTAATATTTTTAGTAAGTCCTAAAAGTTACGTAAAAGTTACATTTTGAGTCGTGTTACATGGAGGTTACATGAGACCGTCATAAGTTACGTAAAGTGTAACAAAAGTTACGTTCTGGCAACGCTGGAGCGGCGGGTACAAAATGTATGAAGACGTCGGCAAGTGATTTTATTTTAGCTAATAATTAAAAAATATAATTATTTAGGTGAAAAATAATTAGCTGTACCTGTAAAGGACTATATATACCGCAATTTTTTATAATTTTGAAGATAAAATAACCTCTAAATTTACCTAAACTGGAACCTATTCGGACCCTACTTTTTTTAATTTTTTGCGATTATTGTGATGGGCAAAACGTATTTGTGCGAAAATTTTGTATGATGTCATACAATTTTTCTGATGCATAACTGGAGCTGAATATATTATCTTTAAATAAAAGACCATGATATCTTCACATCGGTGATTGCTTATACATTAAAATGGTACCTCAAAAGTACTGTTATTTGTAGAAAAATGTAATAGCGTCCTTAAGTTGGTCGGGCTGTAACAACATATTTGATGAGGAGGTACGTAGAGTATACAATTTTCCCCTCAAATTAAAGAAAAGAATACCTCATTCAACCATAAATATCATCAAATTAGAAAGGTGGCGTCTACACAGAAGACCTATTACACCGTAGTTAACTTATTTAATTTATAACTAGTAATCTGTTATGGGAAATAGTTGATTGATTACCAAAAGATAGTCTTGCTCAATAAGAGATATGATATGTGGAATTCCTATTGATATCTATCTCCGCGAGATATCACGATGTCGCAATATTCGCTATGTTCGTCTGTATGTCAGTATGTCACCGGTGCATGTAACTAACAAGATTATTTTTATATCGTCACCAAAATATTATTGGCGTAGACGACTTTTTACAATTTTGCATTTCATTAATTTTGTGGAGATTTGTAAGCGATTATGCTGAGCTGGATCGTGTTACAAAATTTTGGGTGGCCTGGAAATCTGACAACTACAGGGTGATATTATTATTATAGAATATTATCTATAAGACCGCTTAAGGTTCCCCTAGTCGACGGCAAGAATTATTTTGTGCGCGGGGTTAAAATGCATGCTATCTCATCCGACAACACGTGCGAAAGATATAGATGCTGTGATGAGCAGTAAGAAGCTATTTCGCGTACGAATTAGCACTAATTATGCAAATTTGTATCGAAATGGATGATGATTTAGGACGAAAACGAGCGCGCGAAATTTTATAAACAGACCTTTGGGAGTATAGATATCATGAAAAGACGACTGAATGTATTTTTTACAAAATAAAATTATTTGCATTGTTGAATTACTAATCTATCCCTGTATGGAGGTCGTTTTGCAATTTTCCTTCTTCTTATGGTATTTATTTCCGCCCAAAGATGCGTTTAAATTAGTATATACTAGCTGACGCTCGCGGCTTCGCTCCCGTCAAAATTATAGCCTATGTTACTCGGGAATAATGTAGCTTTCCATAGGCTCAGACCAACAAAAAAAGATAGACGGCGCGACACGAACATCATAAGTGAAGCCACAAAACTATGCTCCTCCGTGTAAATATACACGCTCACGCACACACCTACACTAAAACTATGCTCATCGCTCTTAGAACGTAACGAGTCGTCGTCTAGTGAACATATATGAAAAAAAATTAATTATGCCTTCATGTGTAGTGAAAACTTGTAAAAACAATAGCAAAGCACATAAAAAGTCTCACGGAATCACTTTTCACATGTAAGTACTTGAAATAACATCGTTTATTTATTAAATATACTATGAATTTTAGGTTACTTGGAACAAAAAACCTCAACGAACGAAAGCAGTGACATAAAGCGCGAGGGTTGCCACCGTTCACTTATAGTTTGCTTTTTATGATATTTAAAACTTATCTATTTGTATTTGTATATTTTTTTTGCATTCAATTGCAAATGAATGCTAAGTGGAAGAGTGAAATCTCCTAACACAAACAAGTCTTGCATAAAAGATGATCTCCAAATCATAAATAAGTAAAGCCGCTTTCTAATTGTTTTTTATTTTAAATAAATTTTGAGTTGTAATAGAAAAATGTTTTTTTTCGAAATTGAAGTTCATCTAAACAATTGAGGTACAATACCATACTCAACAATATTTTACTCGAATAATTTTATCCTACCCACACAATAATAATATTACCCATTTTATAGGGAAAAAGATTAACAAATGGCAACCCTTCCAAACACATGGATAAAAATGTGGCTTCACTTTTGATGTTCGCGGCGCGCCGTCTATCTTTTTTTGTTGGTCTGAGTCCATAGGTGAAAGAATTTTTTAAATCGGTCCAGTAGTTTCGGAGCCTATTCGGTACAAACAAACAAATATTTCCTCTTTATAATATTGGTATAGATAATCTGTAATAGACACGAAATATCTTCCAGATTACTAGCACCATAAACCAGCGACCTCGCCGGAACACGAACACAAAACACACGCACTTGCGCAACAGCCCAGCGGCCCAGCCCATAAGGTGTAAACTTTACTACGGACTATACTTGAATTTTATTGAATTACCCAACAATGTCAACAAAGATGTTGTTATGTAATTGTCACACTTACTGTAATACAATGGCTTTAATAATATTATTACTGTTATGGTTTTGAGTGTGAATATTTATAGCAGCCAAGTTCACATAAAGGCCATCGCACATAATTTTGGAGTAGAACGCAAGAATTTAGCTTTATACTTGTATACTCACAGATAAAAGGGTCAGGACCAAATTTTTTTACGTAATTGAACAACGGAAATCACATGTGTCACACTGGAATATAAATGTTCGAAAATAAATCGCACAATGGAATGAATATATGTAAATTCACGACATATCCTAGAAGTTGCAACAATTCAAAAATACAAAAAAAAAATAAAGCTTCAAGTTCAGTTGTTTAATTAATGAGACTATAATTACAATATATAAAGATAACTATTATTAGCAATTATCCAAAATTATTTTAAGGCGTGTATAGTTCGCAATATTTTGTCACTTATGAGTCGGAAACCACAGCGTCTGTATCCGTCAAAAATGGCCCTGACCCATCACGATTGTATGTACTTCGCGTGTCAAAAAACGGAGTAAAATTACGATCAATTATCGATTATCGGCACCGGAAATCTACCGAAATCTTGAAAAATGCCTTCATGAACCATAGCGCTTTCTACCAACGAAGCAGTCTTGTAAACTCCGCCAATAAATACATTGATGAATATACATGCAATATTGAATACTTTATTATAAATCAATGGAAAATACAGTATCTAAACATCAACATAAACAATCTTGTAGGTATTAAGAATGACTATAGATACCTAATTATAATAAGTATGCAAGTACCTGCCATACAAGTCCAATAATAGATATGACGTAATTGATAACATACCTAAGTTGTTTACACCTTTGCTCAAACATAATATTAATATTGATTCAGTCACGATTTTCTTAGCTACTCGTAGGGAGAGAAATCTGTTAGATAACATTGCCCATTACGAGGAAATTCTACCAGTTTTTCTAGCAGATAGTGAATTTTAACTCAAAAGAGTTGTAATGTTACAGATGGATAATAAACTTAGCATTTTTTTCGAGGCTAGAAAGAGACTAACACCGCCAGTGGTCAGTGATAATGACATGCAATATAAGCTGATTATGTCAGGAAATAATTTACACATAGTAAAGCGTCTGTCTGAGATCGAACCGTTGACCTTGGACACGTAAGTCGAGGCCGTCACCAGTGGGCCACCACTGCTCTTATGCTGCTAAAAAACGGTGAAGGAAACCGGCATGTGCAATCAAAACTCTAAGACATTATGTGACATCCACCAACCCGCACTGGACCCGCGTGGTGGATTAAGGCCCGTTTCCCTCTCTCACAAAGAGGAGGCCTGCAGACTGGACTGCAGGCCCGCCATCAATAGACCAATCACATGCAAGATGAAAGACGCGATGTGCGTCTTTGTGATTAGTCGATTGATGGCAGTCAAACTCTTTGCCTTGCCGAATTCACTTGTGCAATTAGGCTACGTGGAAAAAAGGCTGATGATGATGTCAGGAAAGCTTAGAAGTAACCCAAAGATATACGTACCTGTTTATCAGAGCTATGGTAAGTACTTAATAACCCTGTTCTTGGTTTTATGAGGTAATTACTTTTAGGTTAATGATGTGGACGCTTAGCAAGTGTGCGTTGTTGTTTCAACACATTCACAGATAGTAAAGTCATCGGTGTTTGACACTAGGGCATGGTGGGTTCAGGTGAGCGAGATAGGGATTCTCTTAAATGTAGGATAACTTTAGTTACCCATAGACAAAAACATTTGTTATTTGATCAGTTTAACGATAAAAATAGAATAACAATAGTGAAAATATCATCGAAGGAAAATAGAATTGATTGAAAATCGAACGAGATAAAACAATGTAAAGAAAAATTATATATTTGTCACTCTCTACGAACTCGCCGTTTCCTATGGCAGTTGTATGGACGTTGTGCTGTCTGTCAGATGGCACGTCGGACTTCTATTTCTAATTCTAAACTATGACGCTTTATAACTTCGTCTCTGATCAAGATATTTTTAAAATCTTTCATTCTTAAGCCATAAAAAAAAACATGCATATTTCCTATTGTCGGTAGTGTAATTAACTACGAGAACGCATCTGATTTAGATATTTCGTATTTTTTAAACGTAAATTATGAGAAAACGTCGGTTTCTATGCCTCAACTTCATATTATTATAAACGACAACTTTTAATTATTGTCGGGGTCGAGAATCAATGCCCTCTCCGTCTAACCAGTTAGTAAGCAAACACACGTACTAAAGAATAACCTACAGAGGTATTCATCTGGTCTGACCCTGACAACTTGAGTTGTACTTAAATATACTGCAACAGCAAACATGTCCTACACATAACTGTCACAATGACAATACACCTACCTCCATATATGGCATCTGCGAAGGCCCCTCCCACGGAGTCCCAGGTCACAGAGGTGAGGAGCGACCACTCTCGCGACAGCTTCTGCAGCAGCAGAGACAAACGAGCTTCGTCATCTTGGGAGATGCGCTTGGTGACCAGGCAGGCAACGCACATCAACTGTTTGAAGTAAGAGTATTTGTCTTAGTATATCGTACTTTGCAAAGGCTTTACCGAGTTAACGTATCATACTATTATGAACCTTGTGCTTCAGCACATAAGGTTCAGGTATGAAACGCTAACTTAGTAAAGTAATTTTATGAATCTTGCCCTTAGTACAGTAGCTAAGTATAAGGATGGCATGCATGTTGTTATATTGTCTATATCTCTAAATTCATAAACGTTTACGTTAAGTCAGTATAGCGCTTCTTTATCATAATAATTTCAACCGCGACGTCCACTGCTGAACATCGTCGCCACATTGACCGATCCCGTGCGTCTAGCGCTTCTTGCTGCATTGCAAATTCATTAAGAATATTTATGTAGGGTTTATCAGAAAGCTTAAAGTCACCCAAAGGGCGTTGAAGAGGGCTATGCTCGAAATTCGCAGGAGAACCAAAGTTACCGACATAGCCCGAAGAATTGCCAAACTTAAGTGGCAGTGGGCAGGGCACATTGCTCGCAGAACGGATGGCCAATGGGGCCGAAATGTTCTGGAATGGCGACTGCGAACCGGAAGACGATACGTTGGAAGGCCTCCCACTAGGTGGACCGATGACCTGGTTAAGGTTGCGGGAAGGCACTGGATGCGAGACGCACAGGATCGGTCAAAGTGGCGACGCCTGGGGGAGGCCTATGTCCAGCAGTGGACGTCTTTCGGCTGAAACGATGATGATGATGATTTATGAAGGTCTTGCAAGTTATGAATATAGGGGTCAATAAACTTGGAAAGGGTAAAAGTTGCAGGTGGTTGGGTATGTGACAATTTGCGGATCACCTGCAGAAATGCGACATGTGTTAATTAAACGTTTTATTTATAGCAACTTTTGAGGAACGCTTGCAGCGCAGATGTTTTAATGTAAATTGTCAAAGAAGCTGTCGCGTGCGCACATTGCAATTTGTCACCTGAGTCGAAAGAATTCTGAATTCGATCACAGAAGCGAGATCACTAATATCTACTCTACATCTAAGCATAAATCTAATGTATAATACACAAATATTTTAATAACTTAATAAAATATTATGAAAAGCAACATTCCATCTTACCCTTTGCCCTACATAACCTCATAGCTTGCTAAGCAAATCGATATATCACTTTTCTCAACCAACCTTAGAGAACAATAATTAACTCGTCTTTTTTTTAGTTTTCAGCTGGCTGAATGAACACAGTCCTGTGTCCATTTTGCTGCTGTCAGCTACATGCTTCATGATGTATGTATATATATAAAAATCAATGCCACTTTTCGTTGTAATTTTATAACTCAAGAACGGGCTCACGTATCCAAACCAAATGTTTAGGCTTTGTTCGGACTATTTATTTAGTAGATGGTTTTTTTTTTTTTTTTTTTTTCATTAGGTAGGGTAGTGTAGTTATGGTAGGTAGGTAGACAGTTGACGGGAGCGAAGCCGCGGGGGTCAGCTAGTCTAGTTGTCTATATTTATATAATAATGAATCTCTATTTCCCTTGGTCACGAGATCCAAGTGAACGGCTGGGCCGATTTCGCTTATTTATTTTTTTGTTGTGTTTGTTATTGTTAGGAGATGGTTCTTATCATCATCTGCCTAGCCTTTTCCCAACTATGTTGGGGTCGGCTTCCAGTCTAACCGAATTTAGCTGAGTACCAGTGTTTTACATGGAGCGACTGATCTGACCTCCACAACCCTATAACTGGGTAACACGGTACCCCTTGGCTAGACTGGTGTCAGATCTCAAGCGTCTGACTATTCGTAACGACTGTCAAAGATCTTCAAATGACAGCCGGGACCAACGGCTTAACGTGCTTTCCGAGGAACGGAGGAAACTCGGTATGTTGAAATGGTCACCCATCCACGGACCGACCTCGTCAAGCGTTGCTTAACCTTAAAGATCGACCCGTGCGGCTGTTATTATTTAGCCACGAGCTCCTCCTTCTCCTAAGATGGTTCTTATGAAAACAAAAATACCTTTCCTACATAGGTAGGGTAGCGTAGGGTAGGTGGTGTAGGTAGTGTAGGGTGGGTAGTATAGGTAGGGTAGCTAGGGTAGGGTAGGTAGGGTCGGGTAGGTAGGGTAGCGCAGGGTAGGGTAGCTAGGGTAGGGTAGGTAGGGTCGGGTAGGTAGGGTAGCGTAGGTAGGATAGGGTAGGTGGTGTAGGTAGGGTAGGGTAGGCAGTATAGGTAGTGTAGGGTAGGTAGGGTAGATGAATGATTGTTGTTTTTATGGCAAAGCAAAGTTTGCCGGGTCAGCTAGTTGTTTAATAATTCTTAGCTTGAAGAACATTGTTACTAAACCTACACGAGTCTTCACTCGAACAAAATATAAATACAAAGCCTACGTCGCGTCGTCGGTGACAAAAACTCAGACCTTGCAGGCGACACACGTATAGGACATCCCAAAAGGAAATATCACTATTGTCCCAGCAACAATAGGCGGGCGGCAGCATCGTCAGTCCTTCGGCGATTGTCGCGCGTGACGTCACTGTCCACCGTGGGACCGACATTGGAGACGCGTGCGCAGTTGGTACTTAATTATTGTAACTACACGTAAAAAACCTGTGTGATGAATACGGAAACCGAATATTTTTTTAATGGTGCAAATGCGTGAAGATTGTTGTTTCTTAGTTCACATGGTGTTGAAGGTAGATCATACCATCCAAGAATGGATGGATTTTGATTTTTAAACATTGAAATTGCATTGTAATTGAGGCAACGACCTTTAAGCCCTCATAGCAGTTTGACTTGGCAATTAAGGACTACTAATCAGCGTTTTAACAGTGAACTAGAAAACACAAAAACCAGATTTTTGAAATCTATACTTATATAACATTATAAAGCTTATAGTTTGTTTGTTTGTTTGAACGCGCTAATCTCATTAACTACTGGTTGGAATTGAAATAATCTTTTGTGCTGGATAGTCCATTTGTCTAGGAAGATTAAAGCCTAAAAAATGATTATATATAATCACGCTACGACCAAAAGGAGCGGAGCATACATGAAAAATGTTGCAAAAAACGGTTTTTTTTTTTCCTTTTTGAGAGCTTCCGTTGCGTGCGCTGCGAAAACGGTAATATCATGTATGATGGAATTGTTCCTCTTTAAATGTTCTAAAAAAAATCCGCGTCAGCATATTATGTCTATCTTTTAAGATTGACTCACTATAACTTTTTTTATGGTTATCAAATTTGTTCAATTGATAGAGTTTTATCAACATCTATACTAAGGGTGGTATTTAATACTTTAACTGTAATTCCCCTTTTTTCAATCAAAATATTCGAAATTACTACCAAAAATACTGAATTGCACACTAAATTTGCTCATCAAATAAATGAATTATACTATACTGCTAGATCTTTAAAGCTTAACTGTTTTACTGAATAACTATCTGTTAACTAAAAGTAAATCTAATAATTCTTCGAGTGCAACAAAATATTTAAGTTTTAAGGGAGGGGGGGAAACGAAACAAAGTCGACGGAGCCCCGCTGCGCAGGGCTCCTATTTCTGTCTGCAGGGTCTAAAGTAACCTAACATGAAGGAGATGACGGGAGCTGAGTTCGCTCGCTTTGCTCGCTCACTTCAGCTCCCGTCATCTCCTTCGAACCTAACCTATCCGTGTCGGGGTGCCCTAAGCTCCCGAGCTCGCTTCGCTCGCTCTTGGACTAATTCACATTTATTTTATATTTAATTGAATAATTTGTGTGCAAATCAGTATTTTTGTTTTACGGTGAGTAATATTGTTTTGCAGTAGGTTATTAGTGGAGATATTTTGTTTGCTTAAATTTCTAAATAGAGGTGCAATTAAAAATTCCCCCTATACTAATATCACAGATAATATAATACTAGCATACAGATGCCTCATCCCATACAAAGAACCCGTGCCGACGTAACTAGCGTTTTTCATCCGATTATACCGATTAGTTTTTTGTAAATCGATCGCATTCGGTTGTATTCCACGGCGATAGATAGATCACCATCTATATCCGTGGAACGGATTAAGAGAGTCATTCCCGCTCGTCCACACCCCGTCGTCCACACTGCGGACGACTGGGAATGTTGCGTTCTGTTCGTCTACACTGTGGACGAACAGAACGCATTATTCCCAGTCGTCCGCACCTCGTTTCATGTTTAGTTTAAGAGTCAGTGTTTTTTTTTTTTTAACAGTTTGGCTGCCAGAGAACGAGACACAATAGAAAATGTATTGTTTGTCGGGCATCTGGCAGTTAAGGTGTTAAATTAAATAAAAAAAAAAAAAAAAAAAAAAAAAAAAAAAAAAAAAAAAAAAAAAAAAAAAAAAAAAAAGTTTGTAAAATTGTACTATTACTGACAAAAATTGTAAATAGTTATGTTGTAAAAATGGTAATGTTTAAATTATTGTAAATTAAGTTGATCTGTGATACAAATTACTTTGTTGTTGCCCTTAATTATTGTAAAATAAGATGATCTGTGATGAAAAATACTGTTGAATTTAAACACTACTTAGTACATATTATGTTGTTATTATATACTTTAAAAATGTTTATATAATACCAACAAAATATTAGTTAAAATATTGCCTTTTAATTATTGTAAATTATGTTGATCTGTGATAAAAACTAGAATTGTTGTTAATTATTTTAACATTTGATGATTTTAAATAAAAAAAACTTAATAGTTATGTTGTTTTTAAAGTAATTAAACCGTTAAATCATTTATTTAATTTTAAAAAAAAAAACACTGACTCTTAAACTAAACATGAAACGAGGTGCGGACGACTGGGAATGTTGCGTTCTGTTCGTCTACACTGTGGACGAACAGAACGCATTATTCCCAGTCGTCCGCAGTGTAGACGACGGGGTGTGGACGAACGGGAATAACCCAACCGAACGCGATCGATGCACAAAAAATAATCAGTATAATCAGTACAGTACGTTGGGACAGTTTCTTTGTATGGGATGAGACACCACTGCTAATATTATAAAGCTGAAGAGTTTGTAGGGTAGGTAGTTATATAGCCAGTTGACAGGAGCGAAGCCTCGGGGGTCAACTAGTATTTTATCCATACAGATTATGCTGATTTAAGCTTTACTTAACTGGTCAATGGCACACTTAACACTGATAACAAAATTGGTTTAGTCATTATGAAAGGAATGGGTGTGTTGGTTCTGTAATTAGGCTGTTTTATTAGTAGGCTGGTGCGTAGATAATAGGGACCTACCCACGAAGTTGTCTTTGTGGACCTTCCTATGTATGTTAGTGTGAATGTTAAAACAGGTGTATTTATTTTTAAGTAGGTTTTTAATTAGTAGGTAGTAATTTAGTAAAAGGCTGCCAAATCACTGAATAAAATTATTAAATAAAAATATTTTATTAAAACAAGGTTTTTTTTCGTACTATTATTCTTCTCAGCAAACCCTTTCATTTGGTACCCATATCATGTAAGTGCACAAAAAATAACTAGGGTCATCTTGGGTCGTCCGCCATATTGGATTTAGAATGTCGTCACTTAGCTAACCATGCATTGTCATCCAAACTAAACGTGTATGCAAAATTTCATCTTAATCGGTGGAGGATAACTGATATGATAACTTTAAAATTCAGTTGCAAGATTTGACTCGAACACACTTACATACGAGTACATACATTACAAGTTAAATACAAGCTTGTAAACATGTCTGTAAAGACATCTTTTGTCCGTGGAATAAAATTGACGCGTGACAGTTTCAGATCGGAAAATCTTAACAATTTTACTCCGCGAAAATATATGTGGCATAGGATAAATCAAGGGATTAATTATGAAGAAACTTGGGCAGGAACTATTGTATGCATCAAAGCTGACCCTTTAGTTTGCTATACTCTATCTTTTCGGCATCACTAATAGTAATTTTATTACTTTGCGACTAAAGTGGACTTTAATGCGCTCTGACCCATCAGCGGATCTCCGGAAGGATTCACATCAGTATTTGCCAGTCATCAGACGTGTTAGCTTTGGCTAGGAACAGGGTATTCAGGCTTTGAATAGCCAAGCAGGCTTGCCGCCCTTTATGTCGCGTAAAACACATGATTATCTACCCACACCATCCAACTTTTGAGACTACTAAACCTCGGTTTCTGAATTGCAAGTTTGAAGAATTTTTGACAGACTAAATGTAATGAATGTGTTGTTCCCTATAGTTTGTACCTATTCAGTGGCCTGGTATGTGTATCTTTATGTAACTTTTCACGTGACATTTTTGTATTATTTGGTTTTCTTTTTCGTAATTGACATTTTTATATAATTTTTTTTTTTATTTGACATTTTTTATTGATATTATTTTTATATTTTTCCTTTTGACATTTTGTGATTTTTATTTTCTTTTGGTTTTTTTTGTTTGTTTTTATTTTTCAAGAATCTGTGTTTTTTGTTTATTATTATTTTGTTATTATTAAATCAATGGAATCAATTAATATTTGTGCGCCTTCTGGCATAACATAGCGCGCTTGTAATTTTTAATAACAACTATTTTTTTGTACCTATGTTAACAAATGAATAAATGAATTATGAAGTTAAGAACTTGTCAAGCTCTAATGCAAAAAAAGTTATTTCAAAAATCAAAAAACCCGACTGCATAAAAAGCGAACTAAAAAGACGTAATCAAGAAGAAAATCATGCTGTGCAGTCGGAGGATACATCTATCTGGTTTTGGTCAGTCAGCTCGCGAATATTTATCCTCCGACTGCACAGCATGATTTTCTTCTTGTTTACGTCTTTTTAGTTCATTATTTTTAACTTTTAGTTATTATTTTTAGAATTAGGTACATTTGAACATAATTTTTGAAATCACCTTTTGATAACCCACACGATGGGTTTGGAAGAAAAAAAACCGCCATTTTTCAATTTTCCAATTTGAATGTAGGCATTGACACTCGCAGGGTTATGACGAATCGATTGACGTAAGAATCATCAAAATCGGCCAACGCGTTTGGTCTCTGGAATGCCACATACCAGGCCCCTCAGAAAGTATTGCGAAAAAAAGTTTTTATATATGGGAGACTGGCCAGTTATAATGTTTTTCGAAAATATGATTATTTATAAGTAAAAATAAGTAAGTTCCAATTTCAAAATTTCCCTCCACATTTTTTGCGAGTTAATTCAAAGTATTGTGTCTCACTGAAATATGGATCTGCGCCGGGAACATTTTAGAGCTATGATTTTATACGATTTCAAGTGTCGCCTGAAACCGGATGAATCGTACGATAGACTTCAAATGGCATTCATGGATGAAGGCCCTTCCAAGGCAACCGTGTATCGTTGGTATAACGAATTCAAGCGCGGTCGACCAACTTTGGGGGATGACGAAAGAAGCGGTCGCCCTTTGACGGCTGTTACCGAAGAAAACGTGCTAGCAGTGAAAAATTTAATCCAAGACAATAGGCGAATTACATATCAGGAGATTCAACACATATTGAAGATTGGATCGGGAAGCGTTCACGAGATTCTACACAGCCATCTTCGCGTGAGGAGGATAGTATCACGCTGGGTGCCGCACAACCTCACCGATGCTCAGAAGCAGGCCCGGGTGGAATGGTGCCGTGATATGCTTAACAAATTTGAAGCAGGCTCGTCTCGGCGTGTTTACGACATCGTTACAGGTGATGAGTCCTGGATTTATCAATACGACCCAGAAACCAAGCGCCAGTCGACTGTTTGGGTGTTTCAAAATGAGCCAACGCCTACCAAAGTGAAGCGATCTAGAAGCGGGGGTAAGATTTTGATCGCTAGCTTTTTTAATTTGACTGGCCACTTGGTATCAATTCCCTTACGGGATCAAAGAAGCATTAATGCCGAATGGTATACTACCAAATGTTTGCCAGAAGTTTTCTCTGTTATAAGCAACAAGCGACCAAACACAGGGCTCCGCGGGCTACTGCTCCACCACGACAATGCACCTGCGCACACCGCACTCAAAACGAGGGACTTCCTGGACAGCACGCCAGTCAAACTCCTGGGTCACCCTCCTTACAGCCCTGATCTAGCACCGTGTGACTTCTTTTTATTCCCAAAAATAAAAAATCAGCTCAAAGGGATACAATTTTCGTCGCCGGAAGATGCGCTGGCTGCGTTCGAGCAGGCTGTAAACGAGGTGTCTGCGGCGGACTGGAAAAAGTGTTTTGAAAACTGGTTTAGGCGCATGAATCTTTGTATAGAGGCTGGTGGAAAGTACTTTGAAAAGATTTAATAAAAATATATGTACGTATAGAACAATTTTTTTTAGTTTCGCAAAACTTTCTGAGTGTCCCACGTACATACATAGACTGATAAACACATTACCCTCCTTCGGCAGTCGGGTAAAAAGAACCAGTTTACGCGAAAGTCCAGTATGATATGTTCATAACATCGAATTCGTAATTCAGAAACCGGGGTTTAGACAGGCGGAGTGGGCTTAGTCACTAATTAAGCTCGCTCCGGTATTTTTCTGCATCTTACCTACAGATTTACAATTCAATCGCCATTCCTATATAACAATTATTCGTTAGGGACACTAACGCCTCTATGCAGTAATTCTACAAGGCAAGTAGGTAATCTATCAGGTTGTATAATAATGATAGACATTGAACCTGACGGTGCTCAAGACCGTGATTACTGCGTAATTATATGTAACATACAGAATTGATTGCTGACTGGCTGAGACAACTGGTTTCTTTGTGAGAAACAAATAAATCCGAATTAAAATCACGTATTAAATTATTTTGATGAGTCAGGTCTATTCCCTATTTTCGTCAACGAAGTTACGGGCCCCCGAAGTTCGGCGTAAAAAAAACAAAGTGTTCTTCGGACCGGTTAAAACATACCGGGGGTAGGTACAACTGTCAAATTGTGTTGTCATTCATTCTTAGTTCGAACGAATTATCTGTCCGTAGTTAATACGGAGTAGGAAACGCCCGAAACGAAGGTCGAAACTACGGATATCTTGCTTAGGGAGTAGGTAGACCCCCTGATACCAAATATGAGTGCGGTGTCCCTGTCTACAGTATGACCCACTTGTTGGAGTGCTTCAAGTGCCCATACGTCTGCACTTTTGAGGACTTGATAAACGCTACTGATACCGCTATAAAAATGGCCACCTACTGTACCTTGACTGTCCAAGGATTCACCAATGAATCTGCCTAGCCTTTTTCCAACTATATTGGGTTCGGCTTCCAGTCTTACATTATTAGGATTCAGGATTCAGGAGTACCAGTGTTTTTCACAACCCAGTAACTGGGTAACACGATACCTCTTGGCTAGACTGGTGTCAGATTTCAGGCTTCTGACTACCCGTAATGACTGTCATAGATCTTCAAATGACAGCTGAGACCAACGGCAACAACTTTCCAAGGCACGGAGGCAACTCGGTATTTTGAAAATAGCCACCCATCCACGGACCGACCTCGTCAAGCGTTGCTTAACCTTGATGATCGACCAGTGCGGCTGTTATTATTTAGCGACGAGCTCCAAGGATTAAATCACCATCGACGCGAAAAGTAGAAGAATTCTTTTGAAGAAACCAGAACAAAATCTGCCGAGGGGGCTTGAAAAGCCTTCATATTTTCTAACAGGGTAGTTAGTCAGTCGGTACCTACTCGCAGTTAAATGCATTACAAGTTGACACTAGTAAAGGCTACCTATTGTCTTATTGTCTACTGGTAGCGTCACCATTTATCTTTTTCCCGCAGTTAAAACTTGCTGCCTAAACAGTTTCTTTGTAAAAACTTAAATCTGGGAACTTTAAAAACAGGAAAATCCTTATTTGATTTACCGCGAGAAACTTGAGAAAAACAAAGTTACAATAGACAGACTGTTCATTCTAAATTTATAGTTTGTCATACAAATATTGTCAATTTAACCTCGTGATAACAACTAACTCTTCGAGTTAAGTTTTTTCGTGCAAGTGAGCCAGTTTTGTTTGAGGACAATGCTTCAAAAAAGCAAAATGAAGCATCTCTCAAAATTACATCCAATTGATGACAAATGAACACATGTACCTACGTCCGAAAATGGTGATGCAATTTAGCAAGTGACAAAAGCTTCGAAGAGGTCAAAATATGACTTTATCCTAAACATTTGCATCATTCAGGTTTGGAATCATCTCATTAACATTTCAACAACAAGCCAACCAACAGCCAACCTTCCAATTCCAATTCGTTGTTCCTCGCACCAAAGGAGGAGACTTGTCTTAGTTTTTAATGGTAGTTATCCTTACATGTTACCAGTAATATCCTAATGATAAATAACCTGCAGCAAAAGAGACATGAGCTTCCACTGACGATGCCGTGGAAGTGGCGAAGTATTCTGCCGAATTTCGTATCATCGACATTCGACACAAAGCAGAAAAGTTATGGGCGGTTGCCGAATTTAGAGTTTGGTAGAAACGTATCCAACGCTACATTAATGCCAAATTGTGACAGGTTTTCAGTCTAGAGTATGACAAATATTCAAGCCCAAATCTTTAATTCAGAAACGGGCCCCACGAGTATAGTTCTATCTCACGATGATGGGTTACGTGACTTTTATGACGCCGAAATAAGATTCATTTTGCTACGATTCATCCGTCATCGTGAGATAGAACAGCTATATACGAAACTAGCTGTTCTCCGCGGCTTGGCTCCCGTGGACCCCACAGTACCGGTTTTCGGGATTAAAAAAAAGCCTGTCACTCAGGAATAATGTAGCTTTTTATCGGTGAAAGATTTTTTAAATCGGTGCAGTAGTTTCGGAGCCTATTCGGTACAAACAAACAAACAAAAAAATATTTCCTCTTTATAATATTGGTATAGATGATTTTGTTAGGCGGGTACTTCTTAAATGATTAATTAAATACCTTATCGTTAGCAAACGCTGCATCGTTATGCAACTACCTTCCAAGAATGTTCTCTGACCGACTAAGCATGTTTGCGTATCTACCTGTGTTGTTAACAGTTGTCACCGTGATAAGGCAGTGCAGCGTGAAGTTGAAAGTAAAATTGTTTTGTTATCAGTGAGCTTTATCGCCATGTGTTGAAACCGAACTTTATGAATATTAATAATGGGATATTTTTGATATGTGTAAAAAAGGAAATTTAATGAATTTCGGGCGCACGGTTGGCGCAGTGGTTGAGCGATTGACTGCTGCGCTGCGTGTCGCGGGTTCGATTCCCGCACGGAACCAATATTTGTATGATCTACAGATAGTTGTTCCTGCAGGTGTTGTGTATGTGAGGTTATATGTTTGTAAACGCGCCCACGATACAGGAGCAAAGATTTATTACAAAAAAAATGCGTAAACTTTAGACATTGAAAATACATGTCATTTCACAAGTGCATCTAAAATCGGCTTCTTTTCAAACAGTAGGTACCTACCTCTGTTTGAATAGTAGCAGGACCAATGTTTTTTTTTCAAAAAAATGTTATCTTTCAAAACAAACTAAGCTATAAGGCTATGCATGCTAAGGGTACACCGGTAAATGCCCAAATAAATGGGTTTATCTTAACAAAATAATAGGTAAATAAACAATATTTAATGTAAATACAAAGCTGACAAATATAATCTAAACTAAATTACACAACAAACGCTTACTATCCCATACACATAACAAGCAGTTCAATAAATACCAGTTACCAAATCAAAGAAGGTTGCATCACCGATGGTGTTGCAATATGTAAAGTTACTTACGAACTCGACTATCTTCAGAGCGACCCACTTGTCGCACACCGCCATGCTGCAGCTGCGAGCTGTCGGACCTGTCCCTTGCACTAAGCACACACGAGCCAACACTCTCGGGAGTTACGCGGGTGACACAACACACGCATACTTTACGAGCAGACATCCGCGCGACGCGACCGCCGTGTTTTGTTTGAGGCGAGCGACCATTTTCACGGTGCGCTTGATATGAGTGACATTGAAGGAAAACTTGAAGCGCCGAGGTGTGGGCGAGCTGCGGTCGTGAATGCAAGGCTCGACTGCGCGTCTGTAGCATATCTTAGGTCCAGTTTTTTATCCGTAGTTAACTTAACCAATGGTTAAATATGCTAACCAGAGGTTGCAAATTTCGGTAAAAACCTTTTTTTTTTGTCGTTAGCCTCACAAACAAACGGTCAAATAAATTGGAGGGTTAATTATTTGACAGTTTGTTAGACTAGCAATAATTGACGAACAAACGCGTTTCACCGAATTCTGAAACTATTGGTTAGCATAATTAACACCCGACTTCCGAAACTGAAGTTATTTTTCACTTTGTAGAGTTTTTTGAAGTCGGTTGTATTTTTTTTTCGTAATGTCTAACAAATGCTAAAATTATAAATTCTCCAACTTAATAGACCATTTGCGAGGGTAACAATTGATAAAAACACCTGTTTTCCGAAATTTAAAACCATTGGTTAGCATATTTATTTAACCATTGGTTGAGTAGAGTTAACTACGGATCAAAAAACTGGGCCTTAGTAGCATTAGCAGAGTTAGCGATACGGTTCCACCGCGAATGGACAGCTCGTTACCATTTATTAGATTAGCATTAGTAAATAAGTGCAGGAAAAACAAAAAGCTGCCAAAACCATTAAATAAGTGAGAAGGTAAAACAAGCAACGGAATAAAACAGCAAGGACATTATACCATTATACTTAAATTTATTAATCAATTACTGGCATGCAATATTATTATTTAAAAATCTCATAAAACAATCGAGAGATAAATTCATATTGTCTCGTTACAAAATGTTCAGATTTTGTTAATCGCATGTAGATAATTTCATAATGCAGAGTTTATTCATTGCTGAGAAAACAGTTCCAAATTGATTTACTTAAAACCTGATTTTAAATAAGACTTATTCGTACACAGAAATAGTACAATAACATGAATATTTATTTCGTTGAAAAAACATCAAAAAATGCAGATTGCCAGTAGTGCAATAATCCTAACGCGGCCGCCAGCTGTAGCGAGCGACCCGCAATTGCCCTTAATTCATATTATCTATAACATTAAAACAACATTGTAGACTCATGCTTAAAATATATAGATGCTGCCTTATAAAAAGCTTCAAATTTTAATACATAAATATATATGCCGTTCAATTAGATTCTTAATTAAAATACATTTAGGATTAAATTAAAATAATGTCTAAAATTAAAATTCTAAATTTACCTCTCTTATGCCTTTACCAGGAGTGCAAGAGAAACAAGTAGGCACTGCTAAGTGCAAAATAAACTGGACATATTGTAAGAAAATAAAATATACCGAATAATGCAACTCTATTGGCTGTAGAACACATTCATAATTAATCGTTAGAATATGGTGCCTATTAAAAATGTATTTAAAATTTGATCATAATTGATTCTGAACATTTTAAAAGCTTATTGCAGTATATAAATAGGGATAAACCCGTGCAAAATGCTGCAGCCAAAATGGACGCCGACCTCACAAACATTATACCATTCAGATTCCAGCATAATGGTATGAATATAATGGCTATTTGATTTGAACAGGCTTTATAAAAAAACATTGTAAAAAGGACATTACCTGTGCTTAATTTGGGTTTTTAGATATTATGTAACATTGTAAAAGAAACACAATTTATTGTAAACACGATTAAAACATATCAGAAAATTGTGTGGTAATGTCTGAATGGTAACAGTTCAGGAATCAGTATTCATTTCAAAACAATTAAACAGTGTAAGTCGGAAATTGTTTAGTAAAAAAAAGCGCTATCCTCAAAAGAGAGATACAAGTGCATTTTCGAAAGCAAAGTCGTAATTCCATTTCAAGAAGTATGTCCGTAAGAAAATCAATTGGATTTAAACCTTCGATCGATAAAATTATTAATTAATTTGAGTACATGGTTCTCAAGAACTTGAAGTTAAGTTTTTTATGATATGGAACTTTCGAAAGGGCACTTTATCTGCGGAAGCATTCACATAGAACCAGTGAGTTATCTCCCACACTCCACACACTCCCCATAAAGCACGCACGATGCTAACGAGACAAACATTGCGCATTCTAACTTAATCATGCAATAAATTAATCAACATCAACCAAAATTAAACGAAGACGGGACAGTTGTACAAAAGACGCATTGATATTGTCATGAGAAGATAAAATTTTACACGCTAATCATGGAGCCCAACAATTAAGATATTGTAGCGAATCTTTGCTTTTAATTACGATGCATGCATATAATCAGTTAATAAATTGTAATCACTACTGAACTAAGATAAATTCGCGCGTAGAACGAGTCAAAAATGGTATCTAGCAGACCAATAGTTGCTAGTAACATTTCTCATAATTTTTTGATCAATGCTGATGTAGAACTGTCCCATTGGCGTGCAAGCAGCGCGAGCACTTACTGGCTGTCCTTGCCAGGAGTGATGAACTCCTGCAGAGGGTGGCGCGCGGTCCAGGGATTGAAGTCGCGCGGCATGGGTGGCTGCGGCATGCGCGGCGCGCCCGGCCCCGCCGCGCCCAGCCCGCCCGGCGGCGCCCACACGCCCGCCTCGCGCCCCGCCAGCCCCAGCCCGCCGCCGAACCCCAGGGACGTCATCGAAGACACCAGCGATTCCATGCCATTGTTGATGCGGTTTGACCACCTATTAGCGATAAGGTTATTGTCAATTTTGTGATTCCTCCTATGGAAATGAGTATGACATACTAATACGAAAGTAACTTACTCAGCGGCAGCAGCAGCACTACGCTGAGCCTCGTGGATCATGCGCAGACGACGAGCTTGGGACCACGGCTCCAGAGTGTAAGACGGTGCAGCGGGTGGCGGCGAAGTTGTTGTAGGCTCTTCAGGCGCACGAGTTAGCTCAACGCCACGCTCGGGGGTCCAACGTCCGACCTTGTCAAAAATGTTTCATTAGCCATGGTAATTTAGCTACATGTTTTGGTATTTGGTGCAAGTGCAACCCAATTGTGAACAGTTTGAAGTGTCATATTTTCCATACCTCTCGATATTGCTTGAGCAGTTGCGGGGATTGCGGCAGCGACCAGTCCACGGCAGGTCTAGCGCCGCAGCCCCAAGCAGCAGCAGCAGCCGCTACAAGAGCCTTCCTGGCCATCGCAGCGCCACGGTGGGACTTGTACTCCACAATAGCCGCGCATGAAGCTATAGAGCGACGAATGCGAACTTCTTGCACCTCGTCCGTCAACGCGTACAACAGGCGCACGATCTCCGCAGATGGAGTGGTTGGTGGAATGCGCGATATGAAGATGCGGCAATTGTTGATAGATGGGCACACGCCTACAAGATAATTTATAATTTTTGTAACCAGTTTTAACAACAGAAAGTTTTTGGAGTAATTATTTGTTTACGATTGACGCTCACCTAGCTGCCAAGAAGGTCTTATCATGTAGTTGTTGAACATCCGAATAGCATTACTCGCTTCGGCATCAGTCGTATACATCGCGAAAGCATACCTAGGGAGGACATAAAATGTCGAATTATATTTTATGTCGAGCAAATATTTATTTTATTTTATTAAAGTTGCAAAAAAAATCCGTACCCTCTATTCCAGCCAGAGAAGTTGATCATTAGCCGGAACTCAAACAGTTCCCCAGCCTGTCGGAACAGCGGCACCAGAGTATCTTCGAAGCAGTCATGAGGGATTCTTCCAATGAAAACCTACGAAAATAAAAAGCGCTGTTTTTATTTACCACTTTACCACCGAGCAAGGAATCGGCAACGTCTAGAGACGGCAGCGGCAGTACTGATAAACTTCGTGGCGTGTTGAGCGCTGAACTCGTCAAAATACCGCCTTTAAAGCCCTCAGTTTTTTCTAAAGGTCATTTGTGTTTATTTAATTAAACTTTATGCACAATGGCGAACTTAATGCCTTAGGCATTCTTTAGGCACCAGGGGTGGCGTGGTGTGAGATTACCTCCTGCAGGAGGCTCTATGTGGGGATCGTACGGTACATGGCGCTCTATGGAGCACAATGCTGCAATCCGGCGAAGCGCAATGGCTGTCAGGGGGATATGTGGATACCGAAAGGTTTCATTATAGGCGTCGACACCCTTGGCTGGATCACCACACTGGGTTCTTGACGCTAAACTCCTAGCGTCGCTATATCGGTGGCGCCAGGACGCGCTGAATCGGGGGGCGAGCAATCGATGCCTCGTCATATCGAGATGCAGAGGGCTAAGCTCCGCCGTTTTCTAGAGGTGGAGTAGAAACGGCGACTTGTGTAACCTAGCGCAGGGCTCGTCACTATAGCGGCGGTAAGACCCAGAGAGTATGGCTAAAGAGATAGCATGGTGTCCGGCTGACACAGGTACTGCCCGGACATGGGTACTTCCGAAAGTACCTGTGCGCATAGGCCTGGCGCTGACGCCACGCACCGTCGTCGAGGCAGTTACCACAATCAAATGGTGGCACCATTGTGGTAACTGCCTCGACGACGGTGCAGCACATCCTTGAGGAGTACCCAGTTTGGGCAGAGCGTCACCGTTTAAGGCCCGTTCCTGATGGTGAGATGTATTTTGAATTCTTACCAACTATATCGCGCACGTAATTTCCATGAAAATTTCAAGAGCAAAGCGGTCGAATTGCATCCACAAGAACATACTGCAATTTCGCTTAGAGAAAATCGCCTAACGGTGTGATATAAATCAAATCGCGCCGCGCCATCAGGAAACTAAGTCGATTAGAATTAACGTTATTAAAAAAACATCGATGTTGGCATCGATACATAAAATCGATGAACTATAAAAAAAACAAAAGGAAAACATCGGTGTTTGTGGCAAAATAAACAGTGAATTATTTTATTTATCAAAGAAAATGATTACACATCGCTGACAAAAAATAAGCTATTATCAAATCAATAAAAAATGGGTATCGTAAATATCTACGGTTTGTTGTTTTGGGACGATTCGCTATTTGACTTAAAGAATAATAAATTTTAGGTTATCGCCATAAAGTAAAATCCTCGCTTATATAATTTGCAACCCCTTTTTGCTCCATTGAGGGTCGAGTTTTTAACAACCCAAATAAGTGTTACTTATTCACTCTTTTCTTCTCTTTGTGTTTATCGTTTATGTTAGTTAGATTGCGCAGTAAGATTTCTCAAAAAACTTTAACCCTATCTGGTTTATTTTAAAACTACCTCCAGTTTAAAAAAAACCTAATATGTCATTTAATTATGATTATTTACTTTATCCCATTATCATTAGATTTTTCATACAGCAAAATTTCCCCCTTTTTTCGTCTCCTAGACCGTAGCACCCGCTAAATCGTATTTTGGGGGTAGTTTCGTAAAACGTATAATGACAACCTATATTGTTTACTTAGGTTGGTATATAGGTCAACTTTCAAGTCTATTAACCCAAGAAATAAGATTCTTTAAAAAAAAACTTTCATACCCATTAAGTCGTCTTTTGAGTTTTTAGGGTCGTTTCGAAAAATGAATACTTACAACCTTTATCATTTATTGAGATTACTATTCGTGGCAAATTTCACGAATAAATCTTTAAACCCAGTTTTTACCCCCTTTGGGTGGAATTTCGAAAAATCCTTTCTTAGTGCTCACTTATGTCACTTTAGAAACTTTGCTGCAAAATTTCAAGCTTCTTGGCTTAGTGGTTTTGGCTGTGCGGTGATTGATCAGTCATTCAGTCAGTTTCTTCTTTAATATCTGATGCTTTAACTCTATGTGTGAGGTTTCCGCACATTATATACGTATTGGGGTGCGTACATGTCACATATTTTTCTAATAAAACAGATTTTCTCTTAATTGTACCTATTTTTACTCAAGTACGGGGGGAGGGGTTTCGGCCAGAATATCTTCGGCAGACTGGTACATAATTCTATATAGGATTAATACCTAACATTTGCGACTAATTTCAACTTTGTATCAAATGACGTAGATTGGGGGTCCAAATCGTTACCTTTGAAACCGTCTGCAGAGCACTTTCGACCACACAAGAACTGACAGACAAGATTTTTTTGTAACTATCAATATATTGCTATTTGATGCCACAAGTATCCTCTCGGTATCAAATGACGTAAGTGCCATTTATTTTTTCACCAGAAATGGTAATTTATGCCACCGATTTTTCGAAACTTAGCATCACTTTTATGAACATGTGCCATGGGGCTTATCTTAGTATCACATGACGTAGTGGATCTTACGGTCGCAGCTCCTACTATTGGTAGTAATTTTAATTGCACAATTTGCGATTTGGACAATTTGCGAATCGGATAATTTGCGAATTGCACAATTTATTATTTGGACGTTGTGAGAATTGGACATTTTGCGAATTGGACATAACGCGCTCCTTGCAATCGGGTAAAACCCGATTGCTTAAGAAGACGACAGTCGCCAACGTTTGGGCGCATTATGTCCAATTCGCAATAGGTCCAATTCGCAATTGGTCCAGTTTGCTATTAGTCAAATTCGCAGTTTGCAACTAGTCCAGTTTGCAATTAGTCCAATTCGCAGTTTGCAACTAGTCCAATTCGCAGTTTGCAACTAGTCCAATTCGCAATTGGCCCAGTTCGCAATTAGTTACGAGGCGTTTTAGACGACCTCCGCGTGAGGTTAGATGAGATTTAGCTCGAAGTAAAAATGCCCTCAAATAAGACAAAAACTGGCCAAGTGCGAGTCGGACTCGCGCACGAAGGGTTCGGCAAAAGAAACACATTTGTGGTATTGAAGCCCCGCTTTAATATTTATTTTATTGTTTTTAGTACTTGTTGTTATAGCGGCAACAGAAATACATCATCTGTGAAAATTGCAACTGTCTAGCTATCAAGTTTCATGAGATACAGCATGATGACAGACAGACAGACAGACGGACCGCGGAGTCTTAGTAATAGGGTCCCGTTTTTGCCCTTTGGGTATGGAACCCTAAAAATTACTACGTTAGATTACTGTAAATGAGGTTACTAGCCGTGTGGTGCACAGCGGGCAGAACAGAATACAATTACTGAATTAGTACTATGATTACTACTGAGTAATCATAGTAGTAAGTACTTATTGATCAGTAGTATCGTATTAATGCATTCGTTCGTTGTTTATAAAAACATTAGAAAACAAAAAGAAAATAACGAAACGTATAGGAAACAAACGTATTATTATCTAGTAAACTACGTAAACGACTTTTTTTAATGCCTTTAACTGTACCACTGCGATGCGGTTATAAAGCTCAATAATCTCTGTGAATGAAAGAGATTTAGGAGAATTAAAATACCTTACAAGGATGGCTATACCTAATTAATGACTATAATTTGAATTGGTCAATTTGCGTACTGGACATTTTGCGAATTGGACATAATGCGCCCAAACGTCGCCAACGACCTTGAGGGAACCAAACGCGCACTCGTTTCACACCCGCGCGACCCAAAATGCCGTAGTTATTTGTACTTTCCATGGTATTCTATGACTTTAAAAATAAAAACCTTACATCAAAAGGTAGATAGATATTCAAATTGTTTATGAGATGATGACAATTTCATTAAATAAAATACGCCCGGCGGTTTTGGTGCGATTGTCGGTTTTTTGTCCGTGTTAGACATAACTTTACAAATTAATTACACTTTGTTATACGAATAAAACTCAAAATGTATCTTAGATCACATTATTAAGAAAATGGTCTAATGCTTCGATGAAGAATACACCTAGATATAGGATTCCATACAAATAGATCTATAAAACCGACGCCAATTGTGTTTAGGTAATTCTAAGAATTCTACTTGGAATAAATATACATTAATGCAAATTCAACCTTAAATGCAATGTTTAAAGTTGCATTCACAAAACCATGTACAAAAAGCAATAAAAAAAAATATGAGCTCAATACAAATTTAGTCTCACACGCAAGAATTAAAGACTAAATTACAATGAGCCAAAAAGAAAACAATCCAAAATTAGAATAATTTAAATTTATGTTCGAGCTTGGACAAGGAATGAGTGGAGTCGAAAGGTTCAATTATATTTTTATATCATCGATCTATAAAAATACTAGATTAAGAATCAGGAACGAAAATAAGTCGCTCAAATGGCCACACACACTTATCTACCAATCTTTCTATATTATAAAAATCAATAGCTGTTCGTTGGTCTCGCTAAAACTCAAAAACGGCTGGATCGATTTGAATATTTTTTTTGTTTTGTTCGCTCGAATAAAGACAGTTTAAAATATATTATATTCGTGGGCAGGTACTTTCCGTTGTCACTTTCCAGCAGCGTATAATTATGCTAGAAAATGTTTCAATAAAGTTTTTCCACATGTAAGAAGAACATTACGCAGATGGTATGTTAGTATAGATCACAGCCTGGCTTTACTCACGAGTCGTTGTGTGATTTGAAATTCAAAAGAATTAAAACGGGAAAGGAATTAATTTATTCTTTAGTAATTGAAGAGATTTCTATTTGACGACAAAAAACACGGATCATTAAAAAAAAACCTTTACAAACTACTCCATGCATTCTCTGTTCCAGAACAGTCAATGTTTGTTACAATATTTGGCGCGATCGCTTTTTCGACGCAAACGTTGGTCAAACAATCATAATATTTGGTAATTGATTCATATTTTCTATTTAATTCGGTTTTTACTTTATGAAAAACACTTAATGATATAAACTTACCGAAAAAAAAGATATTCCTTCCAAAATCAAGGTGTTACGATGGTTATTTGCACAGTTTTTGAACGCACATTGCGGCATTTTTAAGGTATTAATGTTGGATATGATTGGACCATACTAATTTTGAAATAGGGCCACAAACATATTTGTATTCTTCGGCCCGTGTTTGAAGCGCTGACCGGGAATCTAGGTGTATTCTTCATCGAAGGTAACAAATATTTCCAAAAAAAATACGAGTGGCTCGTTTAGACGTGATTCTCATTTTAAAATCAGCTACTCAGGGGTATCTGCGCTTTAAGACGATGGAAATCGCCAACGACCTTGAAGGAACAAAACGCCCCTCGTTTCACACTCGCGCGCCCCAAATTTCGGTAATTTTTGTACATTCCCTATTATTCTACGACTTTAAAAAAAAAACTCAAAATTTTCGTAGATACTAACTTTCGTAGAAAATGTTCTAATGAAACATATTTTTTTTTTAATACTACTAGCCGAAGACGTGATTCTCGTTTACAAAATCATGCTGTGCAGTCGGAGGACACAAAGGTTTTGGTCAGCCGGTTCGAGAGTTTGAATCCTCCGAATCCACAGCATGATTTTCTTCTTATTTACATCATTTTAGTTAGCTTCATAAGCAGTCAGTTTTTTTGTGTTTTAATTTAACTTTTTGAATAATGTAATAATAATAATACCAGCCTGTAACTGTACCGCTACAGGGGATTGATATCGAGTCAAACCAAGAAATCATCGGGGGGAAACCGGACTTATCAGTCATGTTTTCCTTCACCGTTTTCAGTTATGTGTAATTTTTGTTTTTGATAAATAAAATAATTCACTGTTTATTTTGCCAATGTTTTATTTTCGTACCTCGATGTTTTTTTTTAACATCGATAATTCTAACACTTATTTATCTTATCCTGATTGCGCGGCGCAACTCGATTTATATCGTGAAATTGCAAGTAGGTAGGTATGTTCACATGGACGCAATGCGATGCAATTCGACCGCGCTTTGCTCTTGAAATTGTCATGGCGGCGGCAAGTCTTTGAGGAGTGGCTTGAGGCGTCACGGCGTCCTCACCTTCCGCCTGACGCAGGTCCTCACTGGACACGGCTATTTCGTGAGGCTCCTGTTCAGGATAAGGCGGGAGGCAACGCCCGGGTGTCACCCCATTGTGTGGACCGCTCGGAGGACAAGGTGGAGCACACGGTGGAGGCCAGCCCCGGTTGGGTGGAGCACCGCGGTGTCCCCGTGGAAGCGATCGGCGGTGGCGACCTATCGCGTCCGACCCTGGTTCAGGCCATGGTACCGAGCGAGAGGGCATGGGAAGCTGTCTCCTCCTTTTGCGATGCAGTAAAGCTCGCAAAGGAGGAGGCGGAACGCGTGACGGATACGCAAAGGAGGCGCCCTTGCCACCGCAGGAGACACCCCAGGCGTCGGGAGTCGCCAATTCCCAGTCACCGTAGGCGCGGGCTTGCGGACGCCAAGTTATGGGTAGCTCGCCGTCCGACAAGGACCTGGCCCGAGTTTACGGCGCGTAGTGTTCCACGGGCGCCTCAAAGAGATGTCAGCAAAAGTGACGCGGCCCGCTAGGGCCGATGCCTGTCTGGGTCGCGGATAAATTTGAAAGAGTTACCGCGGCCCTGGCACAAGCAACTGAATTTTTCTGCGTATTTTTTTTTTTGTTTTCTTAATAATTATTTATCAACCTAAATTATAAAATAACACAGATTTATGATTTTTTTCTAATAAAAGTGTTGGTCATAAAAAAATAATTAAATGCATTTTTACTTCGAGCCGAATCTCACGCAATTTCATTTTGCCTCTCGTAATCAAGAACGCCCCCTAATTGCGAACTGAACCAATTGCGAACTGGTGGACTTATTGCGGATTGGACCAATTGCGGATTGGACTAATTGCGAACTGGACCAATTTCTAACTGGACCATTCGAGAATTAGACAGTTGGTCATTTCGCGAATTGGACATAATGCGCCCAAGTTAGTTTTGTCCGCGTACTGAATCTAACTAACACACGCACTGTGGATAAAATTCCACGCGGTATTAATTATCTTTCTACCTGTTCATAGACCTCAAAATATTCGCGCGAATTTAATCCGCGCTGCGGGCCGCGGTGGATTCTGTGGTAAAACACGGATTTCTTGCGAAATTATTTCCGCGCGAATAATAACCGCAGTGCGTGCTAAGCCTTATCCGCACGGCTAAAAACAGCAATGCGTGCTAAGTCTACATTGCGTCGATAGGCGATATCGCGCAGTGCGTATTGGTCGAATTGCATCGCATTTTGTTTTAGTTTTCTGGCAAACCCGCGCCTACATGGGCTGGGACTTCACGCTTTCGTCTCCTCATCTACTCCAAGCCCGGCAAAAAGCATTTTTCGAGTCGAGCGTCCAACAACTTTTTCCCGTGCCGATGACGCCATAGGTTCGTTTGCCTTAGGTGATTCACACACTGCCCCGCTACGAAATACGCTGCAGGGTGTGTGGCGAGAAAGTCACGACACTGCGCGTGAATGCGTTTTCCGTGTGTTGCAATACACGTGTTTTTAATGCAGAGATACTTGAAAGTATCTCTAAAGTAAGTGTAGTAGTTCTAGTAAAAAAGCATCGTAAGAAAACGCATGCCCGCGCTACGCTGCGATGCGATGCATTGTGCGAATCGCCTTACACTACTCACATATTTGCAAAGAGAAGAAAATCAATAAGAAGAACCTAATAAATTGGTAGCTAGCCCTGAAGAAACTGAAAGATAGGTATTCTGTAACAAGTTCGAGACACCAGGGCAGGGCAGGTATAATATTATATTTACAGGGTTTTCTGTACCTTACCTACTTCAAAGCTAATATTATGTAAACTATGTAAAGCGAGCGTGGGCGTTGTACAGCCACTGGACCAAGCTTTTCCCTCCCCAAAGACAACCTTGGGAACATGCAGGCACGCAAATCGAGATAATACATAAATTACAAGACAAGTACTAGAAGTGGCACATAACAAATAGGTACAATGTAGGTACATTGTACCATAGGTACATTCTACTCCCGTCTCCCGCGAGTCTAGCGTCTATCACGCGCGTGGTCAGGCATTACGCGGCAATAAGGTAAACAAACTAAGATCGACTTGAGACGCAGACCGTATGTATGTAATTAAAATCTACACTAACAACGAAAAGGACATCTGAGCCGAGTTGTCCCAAGTCAACATTCGCAGGGTTATATCCAAACTATTCCAAACCTTGTAAACTAAATTCAGATTCGCGTAGACGTAGAACTCGTAAAACAAAAGGATAAAAATGGTAGGTAGGTATAATAATATTTTTTTATAGCTTACGTCAATCAAGTAAAACTGCTCTTATATACTATAATTACATATACATAAGTACATACCTCACAATTCCTCGAGGGTTCTGGGCCATTCCATGCATGGGGAGCCTTTCTGTAAATCCTTTGGCCATTTATTTGTGTAAGAGTATAAGATGTATTATTTTCAGTAAGGGATAATAGTCTTGATGATAATTCATACTGATTCACTTCACTAGACGAATAATGCTTAACAGGAGGCATTTTCAGCCTATATAAATATTTTTTCTTACTTTAATAATATTTACGAAATTATTTTTACGACGCGTGACTCTCCGTGATTTCTCAAAAAAAAGAATCGCCGAAAGCCGATTTGTTTCTCACAAAAGAAAATGGCGCTTTTGTCAAAAAAATGGAAGCTCTACTCAGTGACCTTCAGCATTAATATTAGTCAAATTACATTTTATTAATCGCAAAAATCTACACAAAGTCCATTTTGCCAATAATTGAGGTTTCCAAATATTTAAGACAATTTTTTTTAGTTATTTTAGTTACTGCAAGCACTAATGTAAAACTAGATAACCATAAGCAACTCTATTTGATCAGGAAATCAGTTTGAATTCAAAAAGAGATAGAATAGAATGATGTTTCTTTGAAATTCTAGCAATCAATTTCAAGATCAAATAATAATAAAACTATCAGGTTAAAAAGATTAAAATAAAATAAATATTTCTTTATTTTTAAGATAATTTTTAGGTACTAATAATCGCTTCACGCTGTTGAAAACTCTGAAACTAGCAAGTATCCGATAACAAAGTATATATTTTATTCTTTTTTAATTAATTGAACAATATGGTGAAGGTATGATCATATTCTGCCTAGATTTGTAGTTTCTTATAATTTTATTAAATACTTTGTTCGATTAAAATACATAATATCAGTGAGATGGAATCGGAAAGAAGGACAATATAAATAAGAAAATCAGTATAATGTATATCTTTACATGTATTATAATAATAATTATCATTAGAACAGATTGACTAGGGCGACATTAATATGAAGAATTAATTGCAGGACAAACGATTTATTTGTAGCTGCGCATTTCTGCCTTGCTATTTCATTCATATCGTAACTGCTTCTTAATTGCATTCTTAAAATATATATTCGTCGAGTTTTTGGATTCATTCGTAATATTTGTTGCTTAGTGAAATACTCTAGCTTTTCCTGTTTCATTGCAAGCATGACTTCAGGACTAATAGCTGCGACAGCTTCCAACTGAATTGAACTGATATCACATTCAGGAATACCTGAAGAAAAATAAACGTGATCAATCAAAACATATAAAAAGAAAAAGCACGACTCACTGACATATTAATTGACCCATCGAGACGCCTGCGCCCAGCGCCAAACCCTTGAACTACGAAAGCCGAAAAGTCCCCATTATGATCTTATACATAAAAGGAAACTTAAAATTAATTTCTTTATTCCTTGGGAAAAGGGACGGGTGAAATAGATGGCAAAGTGTAATTGTAAACAAATGATTATGTTTAGTAAAAAATATAACATAAGCCATAGCTTACATTTGAATAATGCACTGAGTCTGCCTATTTCATGCGACGACCATTTGTATGGTAAACCGTAAGCATCGTGATGAACAGCTATCGAATAGAGAGTCTGAAACGAAGAAGTTAAATTTACATTGAATAAATTTAAGAGATTATGAAGATTCTATTACAAAATATGAAAAATTGATTACTCTAGTTTGGTTTGTGCTGCATTTTCCTGCTTTGGTCAGGGTATCCAGGTTAAGTTCCCTGAAAGTAAGAGGAGATATCTTTTCCAAATCCATCGATGGGAAACCACATAGTAAGTATCCGAGTTCGTTGATGAATGTACTGTTTTCATACCACGTTTCCCCGAAGTAGCGCCTGTAGGCAGCCGCTAAAACACCAAACTGGAAAACCAATAAAATGTATTGAATATTCGTTGGTACATATTTCTATTGGATTGGGGATTGGCTCAAGTAATGAGAGGCCTATGATCAGCAGAGGGTGAAATCTGGCGTGCTATCGTATTTAGAGTAACATATTTACCGCCAGTTTCCCAGCTCAAAATTATCGGAGAATTAATGTGACAAATTGTCAAGCACGCGTTATCTACTGTGATTGGCTGTTGAAAATTCATTCAACCAATCACAGCAGATAACGCGTGCTTGACAAATTGTCACATTAATTCTCCGATAATTATAAGCTGGGAAACTGGCGGTTATCATTACAATCTTACATTTGTTGGCGTTTTCTCTGTTTCTTATTTTTTATAACATCTTATATTGTTACTAACATCTATTAAGTATTTTTGTTTTTGTCAGTGTAGACCTTGCCGTCTGATAAATAAAATAAATTGGCTAGACTAATTTATATCTGCAGAAAATAATATTAAGAAGTTTTACCTTCCGACGCTCTAGTTTTAAATAGTTACTGGCAAAATATTTGAGAACCGATGGATCTCCAAAATTAACGTAATACAAATCTTCTTCAGGTATAACGTTTAATAGTGATCCAAAGGCTAAAAACTCTCGTGCTTGTAAGAAAGCTGCAGTTTTTCCATCTAAAAAAAGTAAGCCGAGAAGGTACCAAGAAATGTAGAGTTATAGTGATTAACTTATTGTCCGGTTTGTTTTATACATTATTTTAAGATTTAAATCATATTCCTTACCTGTTACAATATCCCAAGCTAATAAGGCTCTAGAAATTGGTATCATTTTTTTCTTTGTCTGCGTTAATATGTGCAATATCGAGTCCGGATCAAGTCTCAAAAATGAACTTGGCGGTCCGAAAAATATCATGTTCATTGATTGTTCTACTCTCATTCTATTATCCAATTCATCGTAGAACTCATCATATACATCAAAGTTTTCTAAAATGGAAAAGCATTACTTCTTGCTCTATGTATAAAAATGAATTCAGAACGTGCTCTTCCCAAAATCTTCGAAGATTCGGGTTTTAACTTGCTTAGCCACAAAATGTTTTAGTTCGCAAGTTCAACATACCTCTCTCAGGTACTGCTATCATTGCATTTCTATCGTCTTCATATTCGAGACCCAGTTCTTCTATTGTCTCAGTGGAACTCAGTTCACACGAAGAGCTCCTAATAAAATAACTGGAAACAGTGATGTTCTATAATTATATGTACTATAAAAATATATTTATGTCCTCTGTAAATCCAAGTTCCTTCTACAGCTCTACATTCTACAGGAATAGAACTAATTTAAAACGCTCAAGGATTTTTTAGAAATTGTTGTCACCCTAATATTGGCGAAAATTATTGGTTTTTACATCTAATGATAAATCAAAATACAGATCTATTTACTAACAAAATTAGAACTATATTACAAAACATAACTTTCTGAACTTTCATTGACTTTTCTTCTGTAAAGAAACCGAATAATTATTTCAACACTTTTGTTACATTCGTTAGTTGAACGTAAAGTAAAATAGGTAATCAAGATGGTTGTTTTAGATAGTCATACCTGGAAAACATCTCATGATATCGCTGGTAGCTTGCATATAAAAAAGTACTCTGTGTTGATAACTATAGATTACAAAAGAGCCTTTTAAAAAATTTATAAAATGCCGACTACACCAATAATAAAAAAAACTTTTTACAAAAAATACAACCGACTTCCAAATAAAAAGACTACAAAGTGAAAAATAAATTCAATTTCGGAAGTCGGTGTTCCTATTTTCGTTTCTTCGTTTTTTGACACCGACTTCCGAAATTGAATTTATTTTTCACTTTGTAGTCTTTTTATTTGGAAGTCGGTTGTATTTTTTGTAAAAAGTTTTTTTTTTTTTAACTTTTTAGTTGAGGTACATAATGGACCAGTTCTATAGGTACCTATAATGCCCAAAGTGAAGCCAGAATTGATTATCCCAATAACATGAAACTTAAACAAAACCGGTGGAATGAGATTATACCAGGGTTATATCTGCCTGCCTAGAGACACTGCCCAGAAAACCTATAAACTTTTAAACTTTACACCAGCCATTTTGAAGTTATAATGTTTACTAACAAAGTAAAACAGGGTTACCGTCTATATGCTTTAACAAAAAATGTTTTAAAGAAATAAAACGAATTTGATATATTTTAATAATTTTGTATTTGGCGTACATCGATTTAACTGAGATATTACAGATGAAAGATAGTTTGAGACTAGAAGATTTTATAAAAGTAAAGAGTAGAGGATTATAAAATGTTTTTATTTTTTTGGTTAACCCCGTATTTTTAGCTAGCATTTTTAAGCTCTAAGATTTTTAGGTAAACGCCTGCTGTCAGCTGATTGAGCAATCGGTGCTTTTTTTTTATAAATATTGTAACTTCATTTTGGCGAGAGTATAAGCAGGATACAATTCATCACAAAGCAATCGAAGGGTCTATTTGTTGTATTTTTATCATTACTGGGTGAACCGATTTCGATGATTCTTTTTTTATTTGAAAGCTGGTGCTTGTCATGTGGTCCCATTTAAATTTCATCAAGATCTAATGAAGAACTTTGCAGATATACATCAGAACTCTTCAATAAATGACTGCAAACCACTCGGGATAGCTGCAATCGCATGTCTGTTTATTGTGTTTACCATTACATAACATAACATTACACTGGTACGCTCTAAAGAGGGTACGCAAGTGTGAACAGTTTGTGCACCCGAAATGTGAAACGACTCCATTTCCACCTATAATAACCGCGCGATGCCCAGCGTTTCTCTATCTATTATATATTAGTCTATGCTCCTCGTGAGCTAATAGCGAGAGTCGAACGTCAATCAGACCGTGCTGTACCTAGGGTCATGCGTACGTGGTGGCCCCATGACTTTTACCACTGTTTGCGTGAAGAGTGAGTGAGTTTAATGGCATTGCGGCATGATATCACTGTAAAGGAGCGTCTGAACATAAAGCGGCAACCACGCGCGGCCTGCCGCGCACAAATATTTTTAGTAAACATTCGTCAGTAATTTTGTGCTACGCAGTACTGCCGCGCAAACATCCATCGGTTTAGTCTTTAGTCCTAACTAGAACGCGGCAGAAATGTCAATTTATTGCCGCTCCATTTTTGATACACCTTAACACCATGTTGCGAATGCACCACGGTCGTACAATGATACAAAAATTATACAACTGGATGCGCGAGGCGCAAAACGGTGCTGTTTTTGTATGAGATTTACTACTGCGCAGCCATTGTAGCCAACTTCAGGGCGGCCAAGAAGTTTAGCGAGAACTATAGCTCAGAGAAAAATTCAATTTATAATAAAATCTATATGTACACTGATCGAATAGGTCTTAGATAAAGTAGGTACTTTATCTAAGTATATTTTTGGGTAAGCCCGCGATTTTTTGTAAATGGCAATCATGATTATGCGGCCAGAGCGCAACGTCAGATCTTCAAAAATAAGAAGTTCTGAAGTTGGCAGAATGACAGATTACTCATTACTGTCAATCATACACATACTGTCATACTGTGTCGAGTGTGTCGCTGGAACGCGGCTAACCTAACCTAGTTCATTGTGGCCTTTCAATATTTTATAAACTTTAATAATTAAAGAGTTTATCTTAAATAAACAGGTATTTTAGTGCGAAATGTTCATTATTTTATAGATCCTTGCTGTTATTACTTAGCAAAATATACGTTATCCATTGGTTACGTGGTAGATTTTATTGTCGTCAATAGTCATAGAACATGGGTATTTTAGAGAAAATATCTGAAATCGAGAAAGAAATCGCAAGAACACAGAAGAATAAAGGTAAAGTAACAAAAGCTCATAATCGGCTTGTATATTTTGTTATAATATCAATAAATTTTTTGTCCAAAGATCCTTCAGTCGGTGATTTGTTTTGATCAATCAACAGTTACTTTATAATTAATTATTTATGATTGAACCAATATTAGTGCCCGACATATCAGAAATCATCAAAATGCATCAGATATTTTGTGAGATAAAAAATCTCGATTTATATTATTTTGTTCCACAGCTACTGAATACCACTTGGGGTTGCTGAAGGCCAAGCTAGCTAAGTACAGGTCCCAGCTTCTAGAGCCGTCGAAGAAAGGAGGTGATAAGGGTGAAGGATTTGATGTACTTAAGTCTGGAGATGCCAGAGTGGCTCTTATTGGCTTCCCCTCTGTGGGCAAGGTAAGAAAATCACAGTTTTCTTCCGATTCATAGATAGACAGAATAATACCAGCCTGTCACTGTCCCACTGCAGGGCAAAGGACTCGTACAGAGATGGCAGAAGCTTAGATCACCATGCTTGCTTAGTGGGAGTTAGCAAATTCAAACTTCTAATGACTACTAGCTTTGCCCTGTGGCTTCGCTCCTGTGGCGCAGTGCAAAGGACCAGTTTTTGGGATAACAAATAGCCTTTGTACCCATAGAAATAAATATTCTTGTAAAAGATATGTGTAACTTCATTTTTAGCGTACAATAATGTATATTCTATTCTACTCAGAAATAATGTAGCTTCCTTTCTTTGTAGCTTTCGTGAAAGAATTTTCAAAATTCGTTAAGTAGTTTTTGTGTATATAACAAACATATTTTTTTTCTTTATAGTATTTATTTATTATATTCTTTATTGTACACCACAAAAATATATTTACAGGACAAACAATCATAAAAGCAAGTGTTCAATGGGCGGTCTTATCGCACAGGGCAATCTCAGACAACCTTTGGATGGACTGAACGAGAGGAGAGCAATTTAGGGTTATAATATTAGTGAACATAAATCCTGGTTTCCTCACAATGTTTTCCTTCACCATAGTCAGTGATGTCCATAACAATATGTAATTTTCCGGGTCTGTCTGTATATCCGCTAACTCCTAAACCACGCAATGAATTTTGATGTGGTTTTCACTAATAGAAAGAATGATAAGCGAGGAAGGTTTTTATAAATTATGTGTCCCATGCAAAGCCAGGGTGGTTCATAAATGCGTATCCTAACATGACCAAATTTGAAGCAGATTTAAAACTTCCTATTTACTTTTTCAGTCCACTCTTCTATCAACCCTGACGCACACCCACTCAGAGGCAGCCAGCTATGAGTTCACAACCCTGACGTGCATCCCCGGTGTGATTGAGTACCGTGGTGCTAACATACAGCTGCTTGATCTGCCTGGTATCATTGAAGGCGCCGCCCAGGGCAAGGGTAGAGGAAGACAGGTAATTATGTTTTTACAACAATATTATTAACCGCTTTGGGAAAACTAAAAAGTTACCCTTATGAATGTTCATTTGTTCCCTCTTAGCTTCTAAATTACTTATTTCTATATTGCGATCAGCCATAAGTAGCAGTGTCTGTATCTTGTTGATTTTTAGGGTTCTGTACCCAAAGAGTAAAAACGGGATCCTATTACTAAGACTCCGCTGTCCGTCTGTCTGTCACCAGGCTGTATTTCAAGAGTCGTGATAGCTAGACAGTTGAAATTTTCACAGATGATGTATTTCTGTTGCCACTATAGCAACAAATACTAAAAACAGAACAAAATCAATATTTAAGTAAGGCATACAACAAACATGTTTTTTTTTCCGTTTTTTGCGATAATGGTACGGAACACTTCGTGCGTGAGTGCGACTCGCACTTGCCCGGCTTTTTTATCATTTTAAAGAATAAAATGTTGGTCCATTATTTGGATAAAATCACAACCTTAAAATGTAGGACCACTTTACACTTTGAAATAGCATAACCATCATAATTAGTATCTCACAAATATTTTACTAATATGTTACCCATTGATGTTGAGAGCAGAGAGTGTGAGAACAGTGGTGGCCCTTGGTAGCAGCCGCAACTTACAATTTGTAGGTTCAAACCCAGGCAGACATTTTTTATCTGTTTCTGTCCAAGGTCCTCGAACGCCTTTGCAAAGAATTCCTTTGCAAGAACTACCTCCTTAATTTGTTCTAATCTGGATTTCGTCCAGGAAATAGTACTACAATAACTCTTGTTAGCATTACAGGCGATATTAGACTTGGTATGGAAAATGGATATCTGATGGTTCATTCCTTATTAGACTTTAGCAATGCTTTTAACACCCTCGATTTTGATATCTTACTCGGCATACTTGGCTCTATTAACATATCTCCAACGGCAATTGATTGGTTTCGTAGTTACCTGTGTGGCCGCCGACAACGTATTTGCATTGAAGGTTCTTCTTCGTCATAGTTCAATACTTCTGCAGGTGTACCACAGGGTGGCTTTCTATCTCCTCTTCTCTACGTTATTTTTATTAATTCTATTTCCAATGCACTTCTCTCGTCCTACCACCTTTACGCTGACGATCTAAAAATATATTCTCAAGCTCCTATAGAAGAATTGTCTGAGGCAGTTAATATGGTCAATTAAGATTTAGCTCGTATTTCTGAGTGGAGTTTGGCTCATGGTCTGAAGATAAATCTTACGAAGACTCGAGTCTTTGATGTCGGCAATCCTAGGTTGCGCTTGAAAACTAACTGGTCGCAGCTCCGCCGGGTTGTCTTTGATGGCTCTGCTATTCCATACAGTATATATGTATAAAGATTAGGTATTTTATTTGACAAAGACTTATCGTGGGGTCCTCAGCTTCAAGATGTTTGCGTCTGCGCGGTCATTGCGCAGACTGCGCTATTTCCTTCCGACTGCCACCAAAACGGCACTCGCCCAGTCCCTCCTTCTCCCAATCCTCGATTATGCTGATTTCCTAACTTAAGTGCAGCTAGATAAGCTTGAGTGACTCCAGAACTTTAGTATTAAATTCATATTTGGTTTACGCAAATATGACCATGTTTCTGAATTTCGATTTAAGCTCAACTGGCTGCCATTCCGCTTTCGCCGGAATGCCCATAGTTTATCATTACTCTACAGTATTCTGTTTATTCCTACAATCCCCACTTATCTCAAAGAAAGCTTTAAGTTCCTTCATGACACATATTCTAGACAGGAGAATTTTAAACTTTTGATGCCTGCTCATTCCACTAAGTTTTACGACAAATCATTTGCAGTTCAGGCTGTGCGATTGTGGAATGAGATGGCGTTGTCAGTAAGACAAGCCCAGTCACTTGTTTATTTAAACCTGGTTATAAACTATTTCCGTTCTATCTAACGCTTTTTTATTTAGATCTAATCTCTTTCATCATTATTCAACACTTACTTTTTTCTCGCTCTTTTTTATTCTAAGTTTTTTCAGTCCATCCAAAGGTTGTCTGGTAGATAAAGACCGCCTTTGTACCCGTATAAATAAGTTTCTCTTGTAAATGTGTATAACTTTTATAGTGTACAATAAAGTCTAGAATCTCGTGAGGAAACTGGCATGCCTTAGAACCAATAATTTGAAGACATGTTACATCCACTAACCCGCATTGGGCCCGTGTAGTAGATTACGGGCTTTTTTCTCTCGCAGGCAGGAAGCCTGCACGCAAGTGGGAGTCTTAAGTCGATCCTACCTATTGATGTTGTCATAGTCTTCTAATCAAAATAAAGCCAAGCAAACAAACCAAGTCGCTGTTTTCTTCACGAGTGTACATACGCGAAAGTTCGCAAAGCTTATGTTCAGACGGGCTACGACTCATCGGTCGTACGTTCTGTATATCACATACCTACTGGCAAGGCGTTGTTCATATTCAAAGAATCATTAATTGTGTGCGGATAAAGGAGATGTTCTAGAAATGTATGGAGCCTGGGCCAGATCTATGTACACTTTATGTAAAAATCGCTATATACTATAGTAACCGTTTTTTATCGTTAATTTTCTATAATTTGACTTCGTTTCAATGTAAACTCAAATTAACTTTGTCAAGTAGAGCAACACAACATCTAATGAAACATGGTGGATCAGATCAGTAGTATGCGAAAAATGTCATTTTGACAATGACATTTGATTGACGTGTCATCGTAAAATCTGCTTTATAAAAAACAACACGAGTTCAATTGCAACAGAGAATCAATCAATCGATATCCGTAATAGCAAACTGGGTTGCAAAACTAAAACAAGCACTAAAAACTCCGAAACATATCCAATTCAAAGCCAAAGCAAAGTATGACTCAAAGACGTCACTTCTTAAAACTGTCAAAGTCGTCGAACGTCATGTCAAACACAACTGTCATGACTGCCCTAAAAATAAGGGTTATCTTAGTAAAAAAATGATCAAATTATCATTTTTACGCCTGTACCCTTCTTCAAATTAATTTGTTAGTATTTTTATGGAATTCCTCAATTTTTTTCCTATTTATCTATGTAGTGTACATAGTGATGGCCCAAAATCGAACATCTCCTTGTTATTGCTAATTAATGTGTTACCAATCCAAAAATGTGTATAGAGCTTAAAATGAGATCCTTTTACTCTGGAGTAGTTTCTATCAGCTGCAAGAGATAAAGCAGATTACAGCTACATAGATAGGATACTATTTGTTTGATGATACAATAACCTACCATTGAACTTTTGAAAGTCATACTAAGCTATAAAGCTAAGTAGCACAGGTTTGCTAGAATGACTAATAAGTTTGCTGGAGTCACTATAAACATTTGTGTTTGCAGGTGATAGCAGTGGCGCGGACAGCTGACTTGGTGCTAATGATGCTGGACGCCACGAAGCCCTACGTGCACAGGCAGTTGCTGGAGAAGGAGCTGGAGAGTGTGGGCATCAGGCTCAACAAACCCAAGCCCAATATCTATTTTAAAGTAAGTTTCTAGAACACAATAACATTCGCCTGCAGTATTCCTTCCATCCGCCGGTACAGCTGCTCAACTTGTATCATGCATGGAGTAAATACCAAATTGATGCACTCGAGTCGATCGAAAAGCGGGCCAAGAGACTCATCGGCGATGAGGCACTGGTCAAGTCAAAGCTCCAGATCCTTGAACATCGTCGCCGAGTTGCCAGCTTGTCGGTTTTTTATCGGTTGCATTTCGGGGAGTGTGCGATGGAATTGCATGATCTGATTCCGCCCAGCCCGTTCCATGATCGGACTACCAGACGCACGGCGATGCGTCAGCGGTACATGGTGGATATCCCACCCATACGCACAAAACGTTTAGGGGACACTTTCATTATGCGTACAGCTAAGGAGTGGAATTCCCTGCCGGAGTCTGTGTTTCCCGATAGCTACAATCTAGGGGTCTTTAAGTCAAGAGTGAATAGGTTTTTTCTAGGCAAGCGTGCTTCACCTTCGACCACATCATCGCTTACCATCAGGTCAAGCGCAAGAAGCAAGCAAGACGATAAAAAAACTAAAAAGTGATATGATTTTTGTTTTTAAATTAATTAAACTTAAATGCCATGTCAACCTGCAATATGAACATCTCATTGGCACCTTATGCATTAAATAAATGTAAGGTGTTTAAAGTCGGTAAAACGCAGTACTAATAAAATTTATAGCGTCAAAAACGCGTTGAGATCGACTTCTGCTAATGCCAACACCACGACTCAAAGCCTAAGGTGACACAAATAGCGCTTAGAAGCCTCAAGGTTTCTAAGCGCTATTTGTGTTCTATCTGCACATAAAATATGGCACGCTAGGTAAAAGAAAATAAAATACTTCAATAGCATTACCCTTTAGTTGTTAGTGGCCTGTGCCGTCTAACCGGGTTACAGTGCTGTTGAGAAATTAAAGTTATAGTGCACCATTTATTTCCTATCTACCCTACATACATGATTGTTGCGTAACTTAAACCGTATACGCAGTGCACGCAACGGAAGCTTTAAAAAAGGTTTTTTTTTCCCCTTTTTTGCAACATTAATCATTTATGCTCCGCTCCTCTTGGTCGTAGCGTGATTTTATATAGCCTATAACCTTCCTAGATAAATGGATTATCTAACTCAAAAGGAATTTTTCAATTCCAACCAGTAGTTCCTGGGATTAGCGCGTTCAAACAAATAAAAGCATCTTCAGCTTTATAATCTTAATCTATATAAATAAAACAAAGACGGGTTTGTTACAACATTTATAACTCGAGATCTGCTGAACCAATTTTCATGGTTTTTGATTCGTTGGATTTGTCTCCGCCCCGAATAGCAGAATACATCTTAAAAACGTAGGGTAGGTAGGTAGTTATGGTAGGTAGGTAGGCACTTGTCGGTAGCGAAGCCGGGGGGGTCAGCTAGTATTAGTATAGATTATAGCTTCGCAGTTCAGGCTTCAGCCGTTGAACTCATGCCTCCCATCAAAAACATTAAATGAGTTTTAATTAAATATTCTTCATCTTCCTAATTATAAAGCAATTATTATTATTCTTTCCAGGTTAAGAAGGGTGGCGGTCTTTCGTTCAACTCGACATGTCAGCTCACGAAGGTTGACGAGAAATTGGTGCAAATGATCCTGCATGAATACAAGATATTTAACGCTGAGGTAAACTAAATAATCTATCAAATAATCATGATTATATTTAAATTCCAAAACATCGTGAGGAAACCGACATATCCCAGAACCCCGAAGGAGGGTAATGTGTTTATCAGTCTATGTATATGTATGTATGTTTGTTCCTATATGGCGTTCTAGAGACCAAACGGTGGGCAACACACGTGAAATTTATAACACCCCACTTTTTCCGGCGGGGGTTAAAAATAGAGAAGCAACATAGACGCCAGCACGTTCCCGGCAACTCCGACGGTACATTTACAAACGGCAGGGCACTCTTCGGCATACCGAATCATTCTGCCGCTGCATCACGTAATATTTCGATCTATTCGTGTAGAAATAAAAGAATTTCAGCGCTAAAGCCATTGGAAATAAGGTCGAAAATCATTTGTTCACGATAAAATCCTTTGCTACGACGTGCCGTGCTATGCCGTCAGTAAGACGTCGGAGGCCTTGTTCTGATCGTCAAGGGTCCAGGTGATAGAACATTTGGGACACTCCAACTTACACCACTAATATGTTGCCAATGTTCCAGGTGCTATTCCGTGAGGACGCGACTGCAGACGACCTGATCGACGTGATCCTGGCCAACCGCGTGTACTTGCCGTGCCTGTACGTGTACAACAAGATCGATCAGATCTCCATACAGGAGGTCGACAGAATAGCCAGGCAGCCGCACTCCGTCGTTGTTAGGTAAGTGAGTGTTAAAGGAGAACATGCACCTAGACGCACCGCAGGAGCCGCACGCGCCGCAGTCTTCGCATTTTATAAATGAAATCGTATGCAGCCTCGCGCACCTATCCGCGCCGCATGACCCGCATTTCAGCAAAATGCTGTAGGTATACGGATTCCGCCAGCGCGATGCTTGCTGGCGGCGCGTAGACATCATCCCAGCGACCACACAGCCCCTAGACGCCTAATAACAGGCCAGCGATGTCTGTCAACCGATATGACTAAAAGATCATATACAGGTAATACAGGTCGCCTCTTGAAAATTTCGAATAAGTAGCGACCACCTCTGTGAGCCGCAAACACTGCCGCGTCAGTCAATAAAAAAGTGATAAATTTACTGAAAAATGGCAAAACATTTAATTGATAAGTTAATAGTTACATAAACATAATAAGTTTGTAGGTGAAAACGCCCACCGCATGTTTGCGTCTCTTTCTTTTTACCCGACTGCCGAAGGAGGGTAATGTGTTTATCAGTCTATGTATGTATGTATGTAAGTATGTATGTTTGTTCCTATGTGGCGTTCCAGAGACCAAACGCGTTGGCCGATTTTGATGATTCGTAAAATTGGATAATAGAAAAATGGCGGATTTTGGGTGCCATATTGTGGGGGCCCAAACTTTTTTTTTCTTCCAAACCCATCGTGTGGAGTATCAAAATAAAGGGTTTTTAGAGGTGATTTCAAAAATATATAACACTTATATGATTAAATGTATCTAATTCGAAAAAACTAACTAAAAAGTTATAAATAAAAAAACTTAATTAAAAAAATCAAAAAACCCGACTGCTTCAAAAGCGAACTAAAAGTCGTAAACAAGGAAAAAATCATGCTGTGCAGTCGGAGGATACAAATTCGCCGGCTGGCTGACCAAAATCTGGTGTTTTTTTTATTTAAAGTAATTTTTTCGCTATCTCTTCTCCTCTATGATTTCGTAGACAAAACTAGTGATGCACCATATCCTATGACCAAATCTGTTATCGATAGAACTAGAAACCGTACAAATAAAGACATTAAATTTAATAGTTTATTAATTGTGAAACGATTTTTTGATTACGTTTTTACTAATATTTAATATTACTATATTTAAGAACCAACAACCCAAAAAAAGTATGTTACCTTTCGAGTTTTGATATATTTTTTTTGTTTTTTTTTTTTGTTATTAGTGAAATGTTAAAACGCCGTATAATTAATAATAAAAAGGTAATATTCATAAAACAAAAATAAGTGCAAATACAGTGTAAACTCTATATAACGACACTGAAAGGACTGTGTATTTTATGGTGTTAAAGAGAGTTGTCGTTAAAAAATCTGAATGATGAGAAATAAAGTTTATTTCAAGCTAGTGTTAGTAATTATGAACTATCAGCCTAATCTATATCTGATCACCGTTAGGACTATTCCTGCTCGCAAGGCTCGCCCGCTATAGTAACGCCGACTTATACTCATCAACCAATAGCATCGCAGTGGGTGACTGTTTCCCTAGTACCTGTCAGCCCCTTGTTTTTGTAATTAGTCATGGTCAACAACAGTCTAAAGGTGCAAACAATCCCAATTTGTATACAAAAGAACGAATTTCTTAGAAAGCGAACTTTCTAAGAAATTCGTTCTTTTCGTATGCACGATGCCGACAGTCGAGTTTATTACGGGCTAGGATAATAAAGCGACAAAAGAACGTACACAGCTGCGCAGTTTTTACTAATTTTGGCAACTTAAAAGGTACTATTTATTACTTACTTATTGTCGTTATTGAGAGTGGGTGTAATGCTAGAGAGTACATTAAGAAGGCAAGCTGAACCAACCAAAGCCAAGTGATTTCGACGCTTTAGGGAGTTTGTCGTTAAATTGAGTGATGTCACATGGAGTTTACACTGTACTATTTATAAAAATATCGATACCTTCCTGGTTTTATTTAAACCTGTCCCACCCTTATGAGATGTATGACCTTGGGAACGGAACAATAAGAGCGCAGTCGTCCCGTGCATCATACCTCAGGTAGTTGACAGAATTGTTTCGATGTATTAGATCAAGCGTTAGGCGTCTAGTGGCTATGTGGTCGATGCATCATCCGTATAGAAAATATTGTTCAAGATGTACAGAAGTGGATACGATGCGTGCGGCTCCTGCGGCGCGGGATTTAATTTTTGTTTTACTCTAGACGCTTTTACGTGCACGTCTTTTTTAGGGTTCCGTACCCAAAGGGTGAAAACGGGACCCTATTACTAAGACTCCGCGGTCCGTCTGTCTGTCTGTTGAACCGTGATAGCTAGGTAGCAGTTAAAATTTTCACAGATGATGTATTTCTGTTATTTCGGGGATCCCATACATTCTGATTTTTGTGCCGTTTTTTGCGATAATGTTACGGAACCCTTCGTGCGCGAATCCGACTCGCACAAGGCCCGTTTTCACATATATGTATTTTTCCAACAAGAATAATGTAATCAAATACTTGTAAAACACTTTTTTTTTTAAAGAGCAAGCATTGAGTTTCTTGTCCGTTCTTCTCCATAACAAGCTACATTTCGGAATGGACGGTAGAATCAATTATTATTACTTTAAAATTTTATTTTATTGACGTTCAAAAGTGCCGCTTAATAACTATTACTGTTTATTAACTACATTGTTAATACGAGTGTTAAGGGTTTGAGAAAAAACCCAATGCCTCTCGTCTTTCTTTCGACTCTTTCTAAAGCTCAATGTGGGATATTTAGGAAATTTTTCACCCGACTGCCGAAGGAGGGTAATGTGTTCATCAGTCTATGTATGTATGTATGTTTGTTCCTATGTGGCATTCCGGAGGCCAAACGCGTTGGCCGATTTTGATGATTCGTACGTCAATCGATTCGTCTTAATCTTGCGAGTGTGCGTTAAAATTGCAAAATAGAAAAATGCCGGCTCTTGGGCGCCATAATTGTGGGTGCCCAATCTTTTTTTTTTCCTGTCCCATCATGTGGGGTACCAAAATAAAGGGTTTTTAGGACGAAATTTCAAAAATATATAACATTTATATGCTTAAATGTACCTAATTCGAATTCGAATTTAAAAAAAACTAAAAATCAAAAAACCCGACTGCTTAAAAATCGAGAGAGTTTTTGTTTACGTCTTTTTAGTTCGCTTTATAACGATCGGGTTTTTTGATTTCTGAATTATTTTTTTTAATCAGTTACTATATATTAGGCCTGATTATATGTATGCCATCGTATTTTTTATCATAAAAGAGATGTGGAATATTTTTAATGCAATAAATGCGATGTGATATTAATGTGACATAACTGTAGCATACCACGAATATACAGTTTTTTGCGGCATACATTTCAATAGTGTCTCCTAAATTTGAACTTGTTGTCTATCTAAAAGGCCCATCAAAGATTTTTATGCTGAAAACTTTTCTAAATGATGATTTTTTTGTTTCCAGTTGTAACATGAAGCTGAACTTAGATTTTCTATTGGAAACTCTGTGGGAGTACCTGTCTCTTATTCGAGTGTACACCAAGAAGCCCGGTCAGCCCCCAGATTTCGATGACGGTCTCATTTTGAGGAAGGTATGTATAGCATGTTCAATAATATATTTTATACTACACCTGCTCGGAAAGTACCTTGATACTTTATCAAATTTACGGTAGAAAGTACGTCATTGCATATCGAACAAATATGCGGCGAGAAAACGCATCTGAGCGGGAGAGAAAAGTGTATGAAAATCCATTTCTTACGTGGTTTTTCTTTTTTAATTTTGGGTAAGACTATGCGCTGGTAACCTAAATATCAAAAGCCAAAAAGTTTTTACAGTGAGTTTTTATCTCCAAGTTCGCAAAATGACACTGGCCACTAGCTGTGTGTTGGATGGTGTCAAACAATTTGAAGAAAGAACATGTGAAAATTGCAGACGCCATTTTCAATTTGTGTGTTGTTTGAGGATTCAGTTTTCGTAGAAAAGTAAATTCCTCGTAGGTGTAGTATAAAGCACTATGTAACACTCGAGAGAAAGTGCGATGCCCGATCTCGGGTGTTTTAAAGCCCTCGCCTACGGCTCGGGCTTCAAACGACACCCTCGACGGTAATCGGTCACTTTCTCCTCTCGGTGAACAATGTAGGTACTATAACTTATGTTTATATAATACTAGCTGTTACCCGCGGCTTCGCTCCCGTGGACCACCCCATAGGACCCGTTTTCGGGATAAAAAAATAGCCTATGTCACTCAGGAATAATGTAGCTTTCTATTGGTGAAAGAGTTTTTTTGAATCGGTCCAGTAGTTACGGAGCCTATTCGGTACAAACAAACTGAAAAATCTTGCCTCTATAATATTATATAGTATAGACTAGCTTCTGCCAGCGGCTTCACTCGCTTGAAAGTCAAAAATTATCCTAAGGGAACATATTCCCGGGATAAAAAGTATTCTATGTGCTATTCCAGACTATAATCTATCTCTGTGCCAAATTTCATCCAGATCCGTTAAGCCGTTTGAGCGTGAAGAAGTAGCAAACATACAAACACACACTCGCAAACTTTCGCTTTAATAATATTAGTGTGATTACTTCTTAGGCCAAAGAGGAGAGGAGAGGAGCTCGTGGCTAAATAATAACAGCCGCACGGGTCGATCTTTAAGGTTAAGCAACGCTTGACGAGGTCGGTCCGTGGATGGGTGACCATTTCAACATACCGAGTTTCCTCCGTGCCTCGGAAAGCACGTTAAGCCGTTGGTCCCGGCTGTCATTTGAAGATCTTTGACAGTCGTTACGAATAGTCAGACGCTTGAGATCTGACACTAGTCTTGCCAAAGGGTACCGTGTTACCCAGTTATAGGGTAGTGGAGGTCAGATAGGCAGTCGCTCCATGTAAAACACTGGTACTCAGCTGAATCCGGTTAGACTGGAAGCCGACCCCAACATAGTTGGGAAAAGGCTAGGCAGACTTCTTAGGCCAAAGTAAATAAATAAATTTCCTAATCAATAACAAAAATGTTTAAATATGTTTTATCTTCCAGGGAGTCACAATAGAGCACGTCTGCCACTCCATCCACCGCACCCTGGCCGCCGCGCTGAAGTACGCGCTGGTGTGGGGCACCAGCACCAAGTACTCGCCGCAGCGAGTGGGCATCGGACACACCGTGCAGGACGAGGACGTCGTGCAGCTCATCAAGAAGTAGCATGTCTGACTGTGTACTAAGCGATGTGTGTTGGTTACGTTGATAAAGTGTATCTAATATGCTTTGTATGTTTATATAATACTCAAAGCGGATCTTTGTGTCTCTGAAGTTGGCTGCAAGACCCTGCGCAGTTGCTATTTTAGTGTCAATGTTGAAGGTGAAGATAGCATTGTTTAACTGCCTCTTTCACTCGCCTACGTTTGTTGCATCGTCCTTTCTCACTTACTCTATGCAACTGTTTCTTGCGCAATGTTTCGCAGAGCCAACTTTAGAGACACAAAGATCCGCTGTGACTACTATACGGGTGGTTTAATGCTTTGGAAATGAGAAACGTAAAGATATATGCCTTCCCCTCTTCTCCTCGCGTGATTGTTCTAAGATAATCACGTTAACCGACTATAAGGAAATAATAAAGACAGACTGTTTGTACTGGTTTATTGATAACACCTATGTCACAGATAATATAATACTAGCATACAGATGCCTTGTCCCATACAAAGAAACTGTGCCGACGTAGCTAGCGTTTTTTCGACGGACTATTTACTAAGAGCACATTGATCGCGTTCGGTTCGTTCCACGGCTATAGATGGTGTTAGCAGCGACTTACAAGTAAAAAAAGGGTTTACTTGTTCGTGACATTTTTTTTCTTAAAATACAGTGACGATTTTTTTATTTTTGCGCCATCTATTGGAATCAATTTTTCAATAATCTGTGAAATGTGAATTAAGAGCCCAATATTCCGTAATTTTGTGCTTAGGAGAGTTAATTACGAGTTAGTTTTTACACAATTCAATAACAAATCGATGCATATCGCGCCATCTAGTGATATTTATTTAAACCAAATTTTCTTTCTTAGCTCTGGGACCCCGTGCCTATGTGTTTGCAAAGATACAGAAAGTTTGTGTTATGACAAAAGCTGGCATTTAAATTTGACTTCCATATCTTATAACATAGTGATTTTTAACTTTTAATATACCAACACGCAGCGCTTAGTATCGATAGAGCGTATTTGAAGACTATCTTTGTACGAAAACAGCTAGATTTGCAGTAATGTTTAGCAATTCTACTGGAATGAAACCTGTTTTTTATCTATAGGTATTTTAAAAGGCCAGAGCATGTTATGACTGAGAATGTTGCATAAAGCCGGTTCCGATATCATTATACTTCTGTGTATACAAATTAATTCCTCAATAAAAGCAAAGTCCACATTTGTAATCAAAAATATAGGAGTTAATTTCTGTTACCTTGTAAGTCTTATTTATTTTATTTCGATTTACGCACACCAGGTTAGCAAAAATGAACTATAATAATGAAGAATGACAGTTCAAGATCAATGGCGTTATATTGTGATAAGCTGGTTTTATTTCTTGTAATTTTTAATGTGTTATGATTATCTTACGGATTCCTGTAGAGGATTTTATTTTTAATGTACAGTACTGAACAAGATTTTGAATGCATCTGGCTGAATAAAGGTTGGTTTATTGTGTATCATACTCACAGCGGATGTTTGTGTCTCTGAATTGGCTGCAAGACCCTGCGCAGTAGCTATTTTGTGTCAATATTTAAGGTGAAGATAGCATTGTATAACCGTCTCTTTCACTCGCTTACGTTTGTCGCATCGTCCTATCTCGCTTACTCTACGCAGTATACTCGATGACAAACTGTTTTTTGCGCAATGGTTGGCGCAGCTAACTTCAGAGACACAAAGATCCGCTGTGACTACTATAAAGTACTGTAGATTCATCATAAATGTTGACTGTTTTCCTATGTACTATGATAGTACCTTAATTAAAGAGCCAGCGACAGCAAACAAAGCAATAATAATTTTGTTGTTATTTAATGTGTTTATATAGGAAAAGGTCATATTGTATATACTCATTATACTTTTGCATTGAAATAAATAACTTTTTTAAATGCAATGTTGTTTTTTACTTAATTTGCTTAATGCAAATTGCAATCAACACTTCCGCTGCCCGTATTCGGTCACCGACTAATGTTTTTCGGTTAGCCATATTCGGCCGCAGACCGTTTTCGGTAACCGAACACGACTGAATTGTTGAAAACGCCACTCATTGTTCAATGAACTCGGACGGCGCACGCGTCAAGTATTGTTTTTTGTTACAATTAAACATTTTTCTCATTACAGTTAAAAATCTCCTTGTCGTATCACAATATATCTGTCCATGATGATAATTTCAAAACGAGTGTATACAGTTCGGCTGAATCCGGTAGGTCGCCGTATTCGTTGACCGACTAAGTCCCTTTTCACACGCCCCGGTTGCCGGGTACCCGGTGGCTAATGTATAGCCCTGTACGCCGGTACGTGTGAAAGCCAACATACATGATACACTTCGCCGCTGGTTACCCGGAAACCGGAGCGTGTGAAAAGGGACTTAATGTAAACAGCCCAATTCGGTTAACCGATCCGGTTCAATCGAAAGCGGTCGCCGTATATGGTGGATTGGTGGCCGACCTAATGTAAACGCGCCATCAGAAATACATCGCGATGTATATTTATTTTATATGCGACTATGTGCGTATGATGTACCCATTGCTAGCGGCCACAGAGTACTTTTTTATATAGCGGCATCACCCCCGTAAAATTCGAGCACTTACTACCGGTATAAGAAGTATACTATGTCCTCATTCAAATCGATATGTTGATCATACAGATATTATATTACAGGTCTAGCGCCTAACTGTGTCAGTTCCTGAGGTATGGGAGCGGTACGGGAGGGGTGACAAGTGACGTGACATGACGTTTCCTAACTGTCTCGCTTTTGGTCTCGCTATACACGTGATACATTTGAATGCAGTGGCCTTAACGCGAGTTTTTACTCACGCGTGACTCACGCTCACTCGTGTTACATAAGAGATCGTTTACGTAACACGAGTGAGCGTGAGTCACGCGTGAGTAAAAACTCGCACTAAGGCCACTGATATCTCTTACGATATGCTTATGATATTTACGAGAGTGTACCTAAGTCAAATTGATTAATTTTCGGCGTGTGACAATTTAAAAAAAAAACTTAATTAAAAAAATCAAAAAACCCGACTGCTTCAAAAGCGAACTAAAAAGTCGTAAACAAGGAAAATATCATGCTGTGCAGGCGGAGGATACACCAGATTTTGGTCAGCCAGCCGGCGAATATGTATCCTCCGACTTCGCTTTTGAAGCAGTCGGGTTTTTTGATTTTTTTAATTAAGTTTTTTTATTTATAACTTTTTAGTTAGTTTTTTCGAATTAGATACATTTAAACATATAAGTGTTATATATTTTTGAAATCACCTCTTAAAACCCTTTGTTTTGATACCCCACACGATGGGTTTGGAAGAAAAAAAAAATTTGGGCCCCCACAATATGGCACCCAAAATCCGCCATTTTTCTATTATCTTATTTTAATGTAGCCTATGACACTCGCAGAGTTAAGACGAATCGATTGACGTACGAATCATCAAAATCGGCCAACGCGTTTGGTCTCTGGAACGCCACATAGGAACAAACATACATACTTACATACATACATACATAGACTGATAAACACATTACCCTCCTTCGGCAGTCGGGTAAAAAAAACCGGACAAGTGCGGGTCGGACTCGCCTACCAAGGGTACAAATTTGTAGGTAAATATTATAAATAAGTAGTTCAGGAATCGAGAGATGTCATCTTTGAACTCAGCAGAATTGGGATCATTTTTTTTTTGTTTTAAAATATTCGTACACTTTATAAACAACTTGTTTAGTTTGAGACCTTATTGGAGGACTCATCTTTGGTTGCGAATACCGTGTGCGTTTTACTTGAAGAGACCTGTCTAATTAACACGTGTTGACGACAGCAAGCCTGACGCCCAACCATATTATATTATTTTACTCTTTGCGCTCAACTGAAGTTACGTGTCGTTTGACGTTTCGTAAACACACCCCTCCCGTACCGCTCCCATACCTCAGGAACTGACACAGTTAGGCGCTAGACCTGTAGTAGGATACAAACATTTTATATTTCTCTTGGTTGCATTTTGGGGTGAAAAGAGTGTAAATAAAACTAAACCTTACTGGTCAATAAATAGATATGGTAGTCATTTATTTCCATAAACACCACATTTGCACTAACACCTTATCTTATAGATTAGAAATTATTCTAGATATATTAGGATAATTACATAAGTTTATGCTAGTATTCAAGATTGATGGTCCTCTATAATACTGAGGACATCTTGCTCTACATTCGCGACTGCCCATCGGTGCTCGGTGATCTCTAGGGCTTCCCATTCTGCCTTGAAAGCAGCTTTTGGGTCTTGAGGCATCGCCATGGCAGCACCAGACATTTGTTCTTGCATTATCTTTGACTGATCAGCAGCTGTCGACAAAAAACGAGATTTATTTAATGAAAATCCTATGTTTAGTGTTAAGACGACGATTGTCGCCTACGACCTTGAGGGAATAAAACGCGCACTCGTTAAATCCCGCGCGACCCAATAGGCGAACGGCAGGCTTGTATGGGAATTTCGTACCGCTAATAAATTTTCGTGTTTTGCGATATTTTTTGTTTTAATTGGTAGTTAATATGATAGATAATCCCATTTTTAATTCTTAGAATTTTAGAACTTGGGACGTAAAATTTATAACCAGTTTTATTTTTTAAGTTTATGCACTAGTGTACCAACCAATGTACATTGTTACATTATATGTAAATGTTACATAATGTGTAAAGTAAATGTTCTAAATTGTTTGTTGCTATCTTTGTAGTGTTTTACTTACCATAAGTAGGTAGATTAAGGCGAGGATCGTACCTACTCAGGCCATTAGGAGATACCTATATTCAGCAGCGGATTGCAACAGTTTGATAATGATGAGTTTTATCATATTAAATGTTATTTCTATTTCTAAATAATTAATTATCATTTCAATATTTGTGTTATTTTACATAAGGCAACTTCTAAAACAAAACTTATTATTATTTTATTAAGTTTATTTATTAAAATCTTTTTATTATGCGAAGTTCTAAAAATATTAAACTTGCATAAAAATAAATGGCTTAGTTGCTTTAATAAGTGGTACAAATTCTATAACCGAACAATACAAAAAGTTTGTGGTACGAAATCTACCATTCACCAAGTAGTGTAGGTACTTTCCTTATTATTCTATGCATGTAAAAAAAGCCTCAGATGAAAATGTAGATAATTAAATTGTCTGTGACACTTTCATTAAAATACCGCCAGCGGTTTTGGTGCGATTGTCGTTTTTTTGTCCGTTTTAGACATAACTTTACAAATTAATTACGCTATTTAATAGGCATAACAAAAAAAAAACTGATCTATTATTAAGAAAATGGTGAGACCATTTTCTTGAAAAGGATAATTTTTCCAAAAAATGACGACTAGCCATTTAGATGTGATTCTCATGAAACTGAGGGGTATCTGCGCCTTAAATGGAAATGCTGATTCTTTGGCTGAATAAATGCCAGGCTTCTGGTCATGCGAAGAGTTAAGTAAAAGTTTACTGATGTCCCGAAAAACTTGATCAGAACACAGAACCTATGTGCATAATGTTTCAACCCCATATGGCTCAAACAAATAAAATATATTTGCGCCGTTTAAGACTTTCTGGACCAGCATGAACTTGGAGTAACTCGTCTTCATCTTCCGTACATCCATTTATTTGCCTTTACTTCAATAGTCACCTCATCTGTCTAGTTATATAATCTTTCAACCTATCTCCTTTGCTACATATTATGAAGTATTGCTCAGTATTCTTACCATTATTCTCTCCCAAGACTAAAGCATAGATGGTGCGTAGACCGAACACGTTGAGGAAGTACCAAGAAGCAGAGGAGACCCACGACGCGTCCAGGTATGCAAGCTCCACGCCGCGCTGCAACATCGGCTTGAAGCGGAGCGTCAGAGGGAATGGCACCTTGGCTGTAGGAGAAAAGGAAAATGGCCGTAGTAAAATATTTTATTTCAAAACTAACTCCTACACTTTGAAGGGGTGACTGGTTATATAATCAATCTTTACTTTTGTTACTATATAGTCTAAATGCATAAAATGTAACCTTGATAAGAGGTAAAGAGCAAGCTGCTCAAATATTTGATTTTGTTGTTGATTATTTGTAAGTTTGGAAAGGGGTATAAATTGCTGTGTCATCTAAACTTCTGAAAACATTTTGAACATGTTTCCTTTCAAGACTACAAAGTAAAAAACCAATAATATTGCTGAAAGAACATGACATGCAGTTATCATATTATGGTGTTCTGTAAAGTAGCTAAGAATTCGCATAGATATTTTTTTTCACAGGATTACAACTACTCATGTGGAAAGTGTTGCAAAAAATACTTACTGGTAAGGAAACCACTGAACATCCAGTTGATCCAGCCTCCAATGACAATCATGGGCAGCACATTGGTCACGTTTCCCTTCAGCATGTCAGTCATCATGCCAGGGTCAGTCATGGGGTTCTGAAATTTGCATCAATGATTATTGATTTGCGTAAGTCAGTATGTGTATAGGTCAGTAATCATTTATTTTCAGCTACCTGCCATTTGCAACTAGCGGCTTGGTTCACATCTACTGGCTACCTACCTACCCTACCTAGCAACCTACCTACCATGCTCTTCTCTACATACCCTACCCTACCTACATACCTACCAATTGAAAATAAAATTATATTACAATATGAATGCAACAATTTTTTTTCTACCAGCAATCTAATAAAATTTTAGAACACTAAAGCTGCTATTGTGACTTAACTATAATAGTTATATATATTCTGTCATAGACTTTTTTGTAGGTAATAATGAGTGCTTAAATCATGTAGAACATAATTTTTATGTATCATCTATAGTTTTCTCAGCACATGCCAAATAATGGGCAAAATTTTGCTACTTTGGGTAACATTAATGCAACTTTCATAAGGATCTCTAATTATTTTGAAAATTATTATAGCCTATGTTACTCCGGAATAATGTAGCATTCCATAGGCGAAATAATTTTAAAATCGGTCCAGTAGTTTTGCAACCTATTTGGTACAAAAAAACAAAAAATTCTCTCCTCGTTGCGCCAACGGCTGAATGATGAATTGTTCTTTCCTTAAGTTTCCTTAAGTTTTTTTTTTTTTTTTTATAACCTATAGGCTCGCGCTTGACCACAATCTCACCTGATGTTAAGCGATGATGTGGTCGACGGTGAAACACGCTTGCCTAGAAATAACCTACTCACTCTTGACTTAAAGACCCCTAGATTGTAGCATCGGGAAATACAGACTCCGGCAGGGAATTCCACTCCTTAGCTGTACGCATAATATAAGTGTTCCCAAAACGTTTTGTGCGTATGGGTGGGATGTCTACCATGTATCGATGGCGCATCGCCGACGCCGTACGTCTGGTAGTCCGATGATGAAACGGGCTAGGTGGAATTATATCGTGCAATTCCATCGCACACTCCCCGAAATATAACCGATAAAAAACCGACAGGCTGGCAACTCGGCGACGATGTTCAAGACTCTGGAGCTTTGACTTGACCAGCGCCTCATCGCCGATGAGCCTCTTGGCTCGCTTTTAGATCAACTCTAGTGCGTCAAGCTGGTATTTGGCTGATCAGTCCCAGAGATGAGAACAGTACTCCATGCATGATCGAACTTGCGCTTGATACAAGTTGAGGAGCTGTTCTGGCGTGAAGTTCCTTCTCACCTTTGCAAGGATCCCCATCTTTTTGGCAGCCAGCTGAGCCTTTGCCTCAATGTAAGGGCCAAAATTGAGAGTAGATGTCAACGTAACGCCAAGAAGCTCAAGATGGTCAGTAATTGGCACGGTCGCATCTCGGAAAGTTGGATCTGGGTAAAATTGTCTCTTTTTAGCGGAAAAAAGACACGCCTGGGTTTTAGCAGCATTAAACCTGACCAGATTGGCATCGCCCCATTCGGAGACTGCCTGCAAGGACAGGTTCAAGCGCTCCACCATGGCCTTCCGGAGAGACCGGATCTGAGGCCCGGTAGCACGAGCGTTGGACAAGTATCTCTCAGCAACAGTGCTGTCGTCTGCATACCCAAAGCTGCTTGCTTTGCTTGCTGCATATTAACGATCTTCTTAAACCCGGCGGTTTAAGAAGATCGTTAATATGCAGCAAGAATAAAGTTGCTGAGAGTACCGACCCCTGAGGAACCCCGGCATTGATATCCAATTGGTCCGACGAGCAGCCATCGATAACCACTCGAATGGACCGATCTCTCAGGAAGTCTGCAATCCAATCACACAGACCACCGGGCAAACCGAATGAAGGAAGCTTACCAATAAGGCTTTCGTGCCAGACCCTATCAAAAGCCTTCGAGATGTCGAGGGAGACGGCAAGCGCTTCCCCGTGCCTCTCGATGGCCTCACTCCAGATGTGAATGGCATACGCTAGAAGATCCCCAGTAGATCGATTTCGGCGGAAGCCATATTGGCGGTCACTAAGGATATCGTTAGTTTCTAGGTATGCCATGAGCTTCGTGTTAAGTACACGCTCCATACTCTTACAGAGTATGGACGTTACAGAGATGGGTCTGTAGTTGGCCGGGTCAGCTCGACTACCCTTCTTGGGCACGGGCTGTACGTTAGCTAGCTTCCAAGCATTCGGCACTTTTCCAGTCTCATACGAAAGGCGGAATAGGCGTGTCAAGATCGGAGACAGTTCAGGCGCACAGGTTCTGAGAACTATTGCTGGTATTCCGTCCGGGCCACTACCCTTGTTCACGTCGAGGTTGCGCAGTACCTTACGGACGTCCTTTTGATGGATACGAATGTCCGACATACTCGTCTCGCATCCATCAGGATAAGAAGGGGGCCGCGCGTCACCAGGGTTCAGACGTGAAGATTCCGCAAAAAGAGAGGCAAATAAATTTGCCTTCTCCTCAGCTAAGTGGGCCAGCGACCCGTCGGGTTTCAGCATTGGTGGTAGTGAGGGACGGCTGAAGTTGGACTCGACCGACTTAGCCAGGGACCAAAACGCTTTACTACCTGCTGGGTAAGAAGCAAGTTTGGCCCCTATTCGGCCAATGTGGTCGAACCGAGCCCTTCTCAACACCTTCTTGCAGGACTTGGCAGCCCTGTTGTAGGCTTTCTTCCTTTGACCCACGTCACTCGCTTTGCGCGTTCGAGCGTCAACCTATGCCAGGTACGCCTCATGTTTAAGCGCGTCGGCGCGATGACATTCGGCGCCAAACCATGGCCGGTCAACATTGGTCATTGTTTCGTCAGAAAACGGAATGTAGTACTCCATTCCCTGACGCAACACATCCGTCACGTTGTCCGCGCACGCCGAAGGATCATCCGGAGAAAAGCAAGTAGGCTGCCAAGCATAACATGCGAAGAAAGATCGCATGCCATCCCAATCTGCTGACCTGTAACGCCAAACCCGCCGTGTGCCTCTTGGGCTGGGATCGGGCGGGGAGTAGACGGACACAGACTTCACCAGACAATGGTCGGAACTACCCAAAGGTGAAGTTATCGACACAGAGTATCGGTCTGGCTCTGTTGTCAGCAGAAGGTCCAAGCAATTGGCCGTGTGCGAATCAACATCCGGCACCCTCGTTGCCCCCTGGACCAGCTGGGTAAAGTTAAGCGCAAGCGCAAGCTTACGCATCTCCCGTCCAGCATGGTCAGTGCACTGGTATGGGAATAGCCACTCCTGGTGGTGGGCATTAAAGTCCCCCAGTAACACTAATTGGGCGGAAGGGTACCGCTGCTGTGCCGCATCAGCCGCCTCACTGAGGTACTCTGTGAGCCTCGTTGTCTCCTGATCTCCGCTGTGCGAGCGGTAGACACAGGCGTAGATAATTTTATCCAGACCTGTGTCCACTAGAGCCCACAGCGTCAAATCTTGGGTCCTCAAGGTTACGGAGACGCCGATAGCAAGTGTCGTCACGGGCGTACAAACACACTCCCGCGCGCGGTTTATAATTGTGCTCCAGGGTAAATCCTGGGTAAGATAAGTACGACGCGTCTGACGGATTCGCTATCTGCGTCTCCGCAAGGAAAAACAGCGCTGGTTTTTCAGTCTCCAGGTGCAGCCGCTGTTTATATCCTGTATTCTTTTTCCTTGGCATTTTCATTTAAAGAAGAGTGAATGGAGGAGAGGAGTAGGAAGTGAGATAAGGTTCCACGCTGCTAACCTACAGACACGCACTGATAGGACGCCATCATTGGGGCACTAGCCCGGAGACTGCGGGGATGCCCGAGCCCCCCCGGAATGTCTATCGAGCCCTCCCATCTGGTCGCAATAGTAAATTATCGGTTCCCTATCCACTTAAATTGAGCTTAAATGAACTACTATTTATAGACACTATACTATGACACTGTGAAATAGTTAATTAAAATGGCATAAACTTATTTTCCTAAACATCTTTAACAATAAGGAAGAAGGAGTAAGGATCGTAGCAGGTGGCGTTCTGTAGTTTCTGCCTACCCCCATGGGAAAAAGGCATGAGTTTATGTATCTTTAACGATTTATTTACATTTTATGATCCTTACAATTATTTATACCAACAATCAGTAAGATTTAAACGTATGAAATAAAAGCAGAATACATTTCTATTTTTCAGATGACTTGCTAAAATCAATCATTCTTTATGTAATTGTTACCTGGGAGGCCGCTGCTCTCTTCTGAACCTTGAAGTATCCAGTCTCCTCATTGTTGAACCAATGACGACGCATTGCGAATGACTGCCGCGGCAGATATTTGCCGTTCTCACGTAGTAGACGAGCGCGGATCATCACTTGACTGTAAATTAATTTTAAACAATATTGTACTTGTTTTATAACATTCTGTCATACATATTCACTTATTTACATGGGCCACTGCGCCGAAAATTAGTTTTTACAAAGTACTAAAACAGTTATTTCTAAGATTGAACTTATTTATGTGAATGTGACTAAAATTCAGATCTTATATTGATTAACTTTTTTAGGTTAGTAAGAAAAATGTATGCAAATGTTGATTGATACACCAAATATAACGCGAAATAATAGAAAAATATTATTATGTACCTGTCTTGAACCTGGAGAAGCTCAATCTTCTTCTGGGATGACAAAATTAGAGAAACATAGTGCCGTACAATTCCGACCAAGAAGGTGATGACTACAATGGGAAGGAATACCCATAACCTGATCTTTGGGTCTAGTAGTAGTTCAGCCATTATGATAAACTTTAAAATATACTAAGACCTATTCAATAATACGCTAAAATTGATTAAATAAAATTATGGAAACATTTGCTAGACGACACCTCAATTAAAAGTGACAGTGACAGTCAGTGACAGTTGTGAGTGAAGTTGTCTTGTCCAGTCTTGTCGCAGTCAAACAATCGTGACAGACGGAATCGACTTCAAATCACTGTGATGAGTGGTAAAACTAAACGGAGTTGGCAATACAAATGCCCGAAACTTGAATTTCCTGGAGGTCTGTTATCAAATATATTTTTCCGTGAAAATTTATATTATATTGTTTTGAACCAAACGAGGACCCAGCCGCCAAACAAAATCAGGCAAAAGGCAATGTGTGAAACAAAATTAATGTTAAAAATTTAATTTTAATTTAGTCTGTGACATCATACTGTCATGTCCAAAGACCTTATACGTATTTCTTACTACTAGACTGTGTACCAAAAATATTTGTTTAGCTAAAATGAAATCTATTATCATACATCTAGGTTAGCTATTTCCTTATAAGCGGTAGCTAACCAAAAGCGGTCCTGAGCGAGAGGGTGCCCGCTGGTAGTGTGTCCTTGTCTGACATCTTGCCAGCTCAACTAATCATTGGGTTTGGTAGAAATGGTTGAAAATTTTATATTTTCTTTTTTATGTAATACCAAAACGAACGAATAAAAAATATATTTAAATACGTTTCAAAGTCTATGAAACTTTCAAGCGTATTTAAATATTTTTACAGTTCCTTTAATTAATCAATGCATTGTATTTAAAAAATAATTCATTAATACTGAGTAAGAGTAGTACTTTTAAATGTTTGGGCCTGGTAATACTAAATGTAGGACCACCAGGTTTGTGGTGTTTTTGGCGGGTTTTGTTCGAGTAAAATTTAGCGGCTGTTAATATTATTCGCAAATTGATTCCTAGTGGAATAAAATTGGTGAAGTTAAGTTTCTCAACTTTCTTCGCAACTGGACAATATGTGAAATAATTGAGATGCTTTGGGGTATTTCAAAGCATCGTCTGAATACTGCAGGATCATCTCACGCCTCTCCTTCATGAGCTTGAGAGTAAGATCAGAGAGCTTTTTGTTCCTATCTATACGATGGGTCTTGAAGAACAAGACTTATCCAGACTTGGGATTTGAGGGTTATCGAGTCCCCCCCCTCTCTTCGAACTTCAGATAATCCTATAATACTCCATCGTAAACTGCTCAACTCCTCTTCGAGTTCGGTGATCTTATCGTCCGCGTCGGTCGGTTGTACGTTGCCAGGTCCTGTCGTCGGTATTTGTTGGGGTAGCCGGATCTCGTCCGGGATTCTTTGCACCCCTTGCCATACCTTAACCTAGATTACTACCGTAGTCGAGGGTAGGCAGGCTGCCGGGCACTAGGGGCTATGTTTTATTTGTGCTATTCATGGGGAGTGCTTTGCAGGCGGGTTGGATCCCAGTATGGTTGTTACAAATGCACAGAGAACGCTGCTGCCCATTCTCTGGTTTGTCCCTTAGTCGCCTCTTATGACACCAATGGAAAAACATGGGATGTTGAAATTCTTTACGCCCGACACCATACGGTATGTGATGTAGATTCCAAAAAATATACACACTTTTCTTTTTTTTTCCTTGAATTTGGTAGGTTTAGGTAGCGTAGTTAGGTAGCATATATACATATATCGGGATACTTACACTATTGTTTTTACAATCAATTTGTCCCTTGTTATGTTTGGTCATGGTCACCTCATTAGAAAGAGACACACTACCAAATGGAGCCCTCTCGCTCGGACCGTTTTTTGCACCATAGTGCACAGTCTAGTAGTAAGAAGTATAAGGTCTTTGGTCATGTCATTGTCATCATGAATTCAATCAATTCAATATTCTGTCAATTTAAAATTGAAACTTGAAAGATTTGAAAGAAAAAACCACAGAGTAGGAACTAGGAGATAAAACTGATAAAAAGTCAAAATAAAGTTGTTTGTATAGCGCCAAAGCGTGTATTTTTACGGAATTTTAACAAAAACCTCTATATAAATCACCTTCCTTTAACTTCTTACTTCAGTGGGCATAACTTATTTTAAAGCAAAACATATTACCGGCATTCTCAAATTATTATCTTTCGTTCGTAAAATGCCGCGCGGGAAAACAAAAGTTACTGCTAGCAGTGCAAGCGCTGGTCTGTCTAAAAAAACAGGGGAAAATGCAAGCACTGATAATGAAAATATAGATGAGTTCAACTCCGCGAACATTGAATTCAAAGTTGAGCCTCCACAAACTTCAGAAGACCAGCCAAGTCCAAGTAAAGTTGACTTGAGTCAGTTTAAATTTGAGAAGAAACAGCACGTTAAAATTGAATTTGAAAAAGATTTTCCTGAGAAAGAGGTAAGTACCTTATTATTAATATTTAGCTATTGTTTTGAAGAAGACCAGTTACTTACAACACACACAATTACTTCAACTTTCTGCAAACTAAGTCTGTTGTAGTACTTTTAAATTTTGTCTACTGTATTAAACAACCTTTTTTAAGCGACTTTATTCCCATGGCCTATCCCACTGGAACCGTTTATTCTTCCAGGATAAATATTAGTGTTTAACACTCAGAGCTGATTTCACCAATAAAACTAAGAGCGATTAGTTCAAATAAACTCAGATTATGCTAAAACAGTGATCTGATTGGTAGTTTCTCAGCGGTCTCAACCCTCAGTGACCAGGAGATTTTTTCTAATTGGAAGTACTTGATCCAATTAGAAAAAATCTCCTGGTCAGAGATTAAATTTTACAAACATATACCTAACTAAAAACAAATAATTCAACTTCTCTGTATTATTACCCAAGATTTAAAAAGTTTGTAGGTAACTAGTACACATTTCCTAAATTAAATATTTTTCAGCCAGATACAAAAGGATTATGGGAGCCAGCAAATTGGAAAGAATTCCTTGTAAACTTAAGGAACATGAGATCCAACAATGATGCTCCAGTTGATACCATGGGCTGCCACATGAGTGGTGATGTGAAAGCAGCTCCTGAAGTAAGTTGAAGTCTACCATTTCCTTCTACATTAGCGCATAATGTCCCAATGATGAGCAAAGTCTTCCCTGTATCATTTCAAGCAGACTTTTCCTGTGCTGCCTTGAACTAGCTTTTAATTTAATTTGAAGTTTTTCTATTTTGAGCATCATCAATCATCACTCACCATATTCTTGTCTCTCATATTTTTTTTCCTTTTTATTTCAAATTATCAACCCAATGCTCCACTGCTCATTAATTATGGGTACTGCCACTTAGTTTTTCATTGTTAGCATACATAGCATACATCTAAATAATCAATTTCCAATTTAACCTAAGGATATCTCACTTACACATCACACCCCCTCGCACCAACTCATATACATACACCACTCACACACCTACACATTCTCAGAAACATACACCATACACACACTCACACCCACACACTAAATCCATTTAATAATAAATTGAAATGATGTACTTACAAATTACTTATCCAAAGTGTCACGGGGTGTGTGTTACTTATTAACTTTTTTTCTGTAGTATTCACATAATTGTATTATGCTACCATCGCTTGGTACTTATTCTTGTATTGTGAAAACTCGAGGGGAATGGTGCTGATAGCTGAAATACAGGCTATAACTAATTCGGCTACAGTCGCTAATCTCTTTGCCCAAATTAATATTGCTGCCACAATGCCATTGTAAAGTAGTATTAAGGTTTTTTTTTTTATTTTTTTTGATAGGCTCGCGCTTGACCACTATATTATTATCTCACCACCACACCACACTATAGACTCACCTATTTTATTATCTTACTAGCTGACCCGGCCAACTTTGTTTTGCCATAAAAAGACCAAACATTTATCTACCCTACCCGCCCCTACACTACGTTACCCTACCCTACCCGACCCGACCCTACACTACACTACCATACCCTACCTATAAACCTCACGGAGCCCGAGACCTTTCCAACGAATGCAAAACCATCGAAATCGGTTCGTCCGTTCTCGAGTTATAGCGTCAGGGAGGAAACCCGACTTATTTTTATATATTAGATTACATTTTCAGGTTTATAGATATCAATGTCTGATATCCCTAATGTTGTCAAGTCAGACAAAGGATCAAGTGACATTTGCAGCTATGGAGCGTCTTCGGGCCAGAGGGCTAACCATAGACAGTGTATTAAACATGAGTGATGATGAACTGGGCAAGCTAATATACCCTGTTGGATTTTGGAAGGTAACACTAGAGGATTTAAACAAAACTGAACATCCTATTTCAGTTGCTGATGTGCTGAATAAAACTGAACAGGACCAGATCAAATCATTTGTACCAACTCTGATAATGATAAGTCATAAACCGCCATTATAAATAGGTCCAATCCAATTCAAAAGAAATAACCAGGACCTGTGTTTATTTCTTACATTATAACTTATAATATTTCAGACCAAAGTAAAATACATAAAGAAAACAACTCAGACCCTGAAGGAGCAGTACAATGGAGACATACCAGACTCTGTGGACAAACTGTGCAAGTTGACTGGTGTGGGGCCTAAGATGGCGCACATTTGCATGCTAGTCGCTTGGGATAAAGTTACTGGGATTGGTGAGTTCAAACCAGTAAGTTACAACTCTGATAAATTTTACTTGTTATCTATATTCTACCCTTTCCCACAGGTGTTGATACACATGTTCATAGAATAAGCAACAGAATAGGCTGGCATAAGAAATCAACAAGTACTCCTGAAGACACACGAAAATCATTGCAAACTTGGCTGCCTTTCGAACTTTGGAGTGAAGTAAATCACCTCCTTGTTGGATTTGGGCAAACTATTTGCCTACCTGTAGGCCCACTATGCCATGAATGTTTAAATAGAGACATCTGTCCATCCAGTGGCTTAGGAAGAAAATCACCCAAGAAAACTCCAGTAAAGAAAGAAGTTAAAACTGAAAATTCTGATGAAGAGAATGATGTTAAGCCACCCAAAAGTAGAAAAGTTACTCCAAAAAAGGAATTAAATGATGAAAACATTGATTCTGATACAAAGCTAGGAAAGTTGAATGTTAAAGCAGAAACTGCAGAGAAGAAATCACCACGCAAAAGAAAAGTTACACCTAAAAAAGCTGAAAAAGTTAATCCTGAAGATGATATGGATGATTTTGAAATGAAACCTGATCAGCTATCTGTTAAAGCAGCACCCAGGAAGAAAGTAACACCAAATAAGAAAACAAAAGCAGATGGAGATAAGTCCCAAGATAATTTGGATGTTAAACCTGCACCTAAGAAGAGTGTGACGCCAAATAAGAAATCAAACGCAGAAGAAATGAACTCTCAAGATAACTTGGATGATTTTGAAACAAAAACTGCACCTAAGAAAAAAAGAAACTCTAAAACCAAGGTAGATGCTAATGCACTTTTAGGCACAGATGGAGACAATAGTACCAATAGTAAACCTAAGAAATCACCAGTAACTCGTAAATCTGCAAGGAATAAAGTCCTCGGTTACGCAGAAACCGCCATTGATAACTGTGATAGTGTGGAATAGAAAAAGACACTAGCAAATAAGAAGTGATATTGTTTTTTATTACGTTTGTACAATGCATTTTTTATTTTATAAATGCATTTTTTGTTATGTTTAAGTTTTTCTAGTAATAGTAAAACCTAATGCAGCTACACTGTTACAACATTGATAAGAAAGAAGATTTGAGATTACAAAATGATTGTTTTTAAGTTTTTCAAAGAAATCAAAATAGGGAGTGATTATGTGAAATACCTCATTGGATATTATTGTCGAATCTTATTATAATTATAGAATTAAATCAATGTTTTCTTCTTCCAACTTTTTTCTTTGATTTATCTTTCCTATGGTCTGGTTTCCCAGGTTTGCCCGGTTTCCCTGATTTGCCTGGTTTTCCATGTCCTTTCTTAGGGTCAGATTTAGCTTTCATTTGGCCTTTCTTTTGCTGTGACTTCTTTTTGTTCTGAACTCTATCTAGTTTGCTCTTCATTTGGAATACTTTGCTCTTTTGTATTTTCTTTGTTGCTTGTTTCTTGAGTATGCTCTTTATTTCTTTCTTTGTTTTTATTTTCTCGTCATCGTCATCCACCTCTTCTTCAGACTCTTCCTCTGCATCCTCTTCATCTGATCCCATGCCAGAAATTGTAACTGCCTTTTGGTTAACTTTATTTTTGCCTTTCTCCTGATCTTTCTTAACTTTTTCTTTAGGTTTATTCTCACCTATAACTAAATCTTTCTTCTGTAAAGTATCTGCTGAGAGTTCAACTATTTTAACTTTAACATCCTCATCTTCATATTCATCCTGAAGGAGTTGCTCTATATCTGGGATGGGTCTACTTGACACCACAAGCTTTTTGTAGGATTCTTTATTCTGAAACAAGAAATATCATTTTACTGGCAAGATATATATAGATTTAATATCTGCCGTGGTATAACTGAAATGCCGTTATCCAACATTGGTTAATTTTACCTTTTGCTGCTATATTAAGGAGAAACAAAAATTATTGATCAATCTGTGTATGCGAATTTTCAATACCTTGAATAGTTTTGGAAATTCGCATACACAGATAGATAGATATTTTTTTCTCATTAATATAGCCTCAAAAGTAAAAAATCAATGATGTTGTATAACGGCATTTTAGTTATACCACTGCAGATATGTGAATGTAGCATTTTGTTTTCTACTTGGTTTGTTCTAAGTTGCACTGTTAATGTACACCCTAATGAATAATGAACAAACATTCTTTGTGGTTATTCCTACAAACTTACTGTTTGCTCTCGACAACATCACTATACAAGAAACTTAGTTGCTAACATGAGTTTTATATAATATTGACAATTTAACCTCTAGTTAGCAAATAGTTTTTTGTGCAAGTGGTTCTAAGGCCCAGTTTTTTGATCCGTAGTTAAACAATGGTTAAATATGCAAACTAATGGTTTCAAATATCGGTAAAACGCATTTATTTCGTCAATTGCTAGTCTAACAAATGGTCAAATAATTAACTCTCAAACTTATTTGACTATTTGTAAGGCTAACAACTGAGGAAAAATAGTGATTTATCAAAATTTGCAACAATGGGTTAGGATATTTAACCATTGGATGAGTTAACTAAGGATCAAAAAACTGTGCTTAAGACTAAACAGTTACCCATTCCGATTTCAGTTACCTCCTGCTTTATCCGTTTCCTCTCCACTTTTAGAAGTGCTTTCAATTCCTCCTGTGCCTTCTTTTTTCGTTCTAGCTTCCTTTTACGGAAGCCACACAAGAAATCCCTGAAAAGTAAACAAAAACATTAGTTAACACAGCAAGTGAGTGCACATGCACAGATTGAATCGGAAACAATAAATATATATATTACTTTCTCTTAGCTTCATCAAACACTAAGGTTACTTTCTTTTTTCCGTCTTTATTTTTCTTTCTCGCCATTTTTATTAGAGAAATATTTTAATATTCTAGATTTACCAATTTACACGCTTTGGTACCTAACCTAAAACGTTGCTTGTTGTGACATTATTACAATGACAGTGACAGAACACAGAATGACAAAAGACTGCCAGCCCAGCACAGAAATGTCGATTGAATGACATTGACAGGAACGTTTAGTTCACTGAGAAAGAATTTCCCACAGAGAAACTTATATGAGTTTCGTCTCATCAACAAAGGGGAGGAGAAAAAAGTTCGTCTCAGTGCGGTAGAAAAAAACAAACAAATATTATTAAAAGCCAAAACTTAGAAAAAAAATAAAGAATTCATTGAAGGTGATTATGATTTCTTCGTCACCACTGGATATTCTTATTCTATCATTGTTCGTCACATAATTTGTAAGAAGATCTTATATTAAATTAATCTTCATCCAATTATGTCTTACAATTATCACCGTTTTCTCTTCTGCTGCTAGAAACAGACATTATTCCTTTAGATTCCCACGTCGAATGGTGATAAGATTAATAAATAATAATATAAAAAATAACCCGTGCAATACTGTTTATCGCTCGATTTTTGGCAAACTATCAAGAATTTTTGAAATCCTTGTTGGCGATTGGAGGAACTACGCAATTAGGTTTTTTTATTAGCTACTTTTCGACCAATCAGCGCACAAGTCCACAATAAAGTCGGACTCATCAGCAGCATGGCTGTCAGTATAAATTTGAAGCTTGAACGATGCGCTTCCTCTCGTCACGTTGGTTTTTTTTGTTTGTGCATTTTGACGAAAATGATATCGTGTGTGATTTTGTGTGGCATAAATTATGGAAACCCTTGGGTGCAGTGACCTGATATCTGCCTTGTTACGCAAGGTGAGTTTTGGAATGTGATTTTAGTGTATAAAACGAGAAGAAAGATTATATTCATATATTTCCATTACGAGCTGAGCATAAATTGTGGCACAGAAAAATCAATCGGGATCTCGCTACGTATGAGTCTTTCGTCACGATTTAATTTGGTTATTCAAGGTCACTTTCAGAGGTCTTAAATGTGAGCGCGAGTGAAATAATTGGAGTAATCAATACGATTGTGTTACCACGGCCATATGTTAACATGCGTGAAAGGATAGTGTTTGTAGCGTACCGTTACCGTTCTCGTGAACAACAATGTTTTGATCTACACGATCGTGTGATTTCCGACGAACGTGGAATTTGTATGCCAGCGATAGGGAAAGTTGGTGGGTATTCATATAATGACATTTACGAGCAGGCCAGAGGTATCGATGTCATACAACATAGCGAAATTGTCTGCATGCGTGCATGTTTGAGATAGCACATGAAATCAATGAAATGGTATTGATTTTCGTACGCCTACTCGCCTCCCTCCCACTTGGGAATGGAGTGTTATGACATGTACACGAATCTATTTGTTGATACATACTGTTTCTTGTACCTAAGCCAGGTAAATATTGTGGCAAATGATATGCAAAGTATGTGTTGGTTGCATCTTCTAATGCTGAGAAATGGTTGTTTAAAGTTTTGATACACATAGCTAATGTTTACAAATAATAGAAATGTGTATCAAAATGTTTATGGTAAAGCCTACCTAATGGTTTTCAAACAATACATTAATTGGATTTCAGTTCGAATTTTGAATGCTTGTTCACAAAGATAGGGCTACTTGCATCTCAAAATGTTCAGTTGTCTATCACAGCACTTAAGTTTCCGTTACAAAAAGAAGATTTTATGCTATTCATTTTAAAATTTATTCAGATTATTCTTGGAAGGTCACCTACATAAAAATGTTTACAATTATAATATGTTGTGTATTTGTTCTAGAACTTAATTTATTCTCTTAGACAAATTAAACAAGTGTTTTGCAACCTGTATTAACCTTAGAAGACCTGTTATTGAATTAAAGATTTAATATACCTAATAACATTATCTCAAAACACTGTTTTAATACCTTTTAAAAAGTATTTGCATGGCAACAATATGATTTGCTCTAAAAACACTGTTGTTTCAAGGTTGGTCTGGCATTTATGGATATGATGGAACCTAGTTTTGAGATAGCTGGAAATGCAATAAATGCCTAATGAATGTACTTGCCTTTTGCATTAATTACATTGTTAGTGTATAAAATTATTTGAGGCTTTATCAGAATATTTAATATTATATTCTCAATTAAAGAGTGAAAGCGACTCATTAAAATCTATTTACACAACAAGTTGACAAAAACTGGGTCACAGATGTTTTTATTTATTATAGAGTATAGACTCACCCAATATTTGCCTGGAGACAAAATGTGTAAGATGTGTGTGTGAGTGGATATCACACTAATATTATAAAAGTTTGTGAGTGTGAGTGTTTGTTACTTCTGCTTGCTCAAACGGCTGGATGGATCTGGATGAAATTTGGTATAGAGATAGATTATAGTCTGGAATAGCACATATGATACACATATTGTTTTCCCAGGCATATATTCCCTCGGATTAATATTCGACATTCACGCAGACAAAGCCATAACTATAAATTAAAATAATAGTTAATGAATTATTACTGTTATCAACATAAGACAAAATCGGCACTGTAGATAATTCATTTGAGATTGAAGTTTATGGTTCAGTTATAAGAGTCACTTTTGAACCATGTGAATAATAATACTGATGAAATAATTATGATATAACAGCAAAGCCATGTAACCGTTAATTGATTTACTCACAAATCATTTCGGAAACTTGTTCTTTAATAAATCGAACTTCCTAGTCAGTTTTCTTACTTCTAGTATAGGATATAAAAATTGAGTTTGTACTGGATATTGTTACCTGATTTTATCTAGATTAATGTGTGTGATTAGGTGAAGTAGTGTAGATAGCTTGTTTACATAATTCAGTCACTAAATTGCTTCATATTCTAATCCTAATATGTGTATTTTGACGTGACTCACCATAAGATCTAAAATTCCTTGTACTCGAAACACAAAGAATTTATTTGAATAAACCATTTACAGACACTGAATTGTCAAGTTCAGCAGTCCAAAAGATGAATAATAGTTGCATTCCAAAGCATAAGTAGATGTCTATGGAGAAGAATGTACAAGAAGCTAAGTAAATAAGAAATTATATAACACTATACTCTATTTGAGATAACATTAGACATATAAATAATCCCATTTTACAGCCCGACCAACCGATTTTGACGTCTATTGCGTTGGTGATATGACATAATATGGCAGCTGTAGTAAACAGTTGGTTTTGGTAACAGTTTTATGCTTTTCTTGCCATCCTTATGTCTATGGGATAGAACTCGAAATCGGTTGACCGGACTGTAAAATGGGTTGTAAATTTCTACAACCCATTTTACAGTCCGTTCAACCGATTTTCAACCGTTTAATGTTATTTCAAATGGAGTATAGCTTCGCCCGCGTAAAAAGTGTTCTATTATCCCAAGAAAACATACTACCAAGATAAAAAGTATCCTATGTACTAATCAAGGACTTGATCTACTCATGTGATAAGTTTCATACTCATCAGTTTACCCATTGATAGACAAATAGACTACATTACTTCCACATCTAAAATAATATTATTATGGATAGTAACATGAATTTTAGCATCAAATCTGATATCAACTAGGTATTCTGCTTGTGTCAAAATGCGATTGTGTGCTTTTTTATCTTGAAAGATAATTATTATTGTTGTCATAATTTTTAAACGTGTCATTATTATTAATATCAAAATATGTAATGGATACAGTGCACACAATTCATTGTTATCTGCAGTCATTTACAGGGCGTGCCCCTCTGACTGCTAGACTAGTTAGGTGTCGCCAGTTACACCCGCAAGGCCTACTTGTTGGAACTTGTATCTTTCTTATCAGAACTAAAGCCGAACTATAAATCTGAAAGTAAATAAATATAATGAAATCTCTTCTTCGAAATTATGATCGAAAACAGACGATGGTCATTGATTAATTATTAAAATATGATCTCAGCAGTAACATCTCTATTTGGCATCAAGAAATGCTATAATAGCCAATCCAAAAAGGCAACAAACTACCTATTATTTCATTCAAGACAATCATCAAGCTATTGTATGCAGATTTGCACTTGTATACAATAATAAATAAACTAAGTAAAAACTTTGTATGAATTTATTTGAAAATGAGTATAGCCGCCAGCACTATACTGACACCGGAATGACCTTAGGGCGTTGCCAGGCGAAAGGGGACGAGTGCAACTGTGTAAAACTGGCTCAAGGGCACCTTAAGGGAGCGTGTGCTTATTCTAGAACTATTGTACAACAGAACTGTGCATAGTAAACTACAAAGAACGCGTGCGATGTCGTCGCCATATTTGGTGAAAGAGATTCGCAAAGTCAAGCATGATCGCAAATATCAGATGGCGGGCTATTTGTTCTAGTCGGCCTCTTGGTCACGAAGTACGTGTTTACAAATCTCTAACTCCCATCCGCTTCGGAGATTTTGAGATAACCCAATGCGGATAAGACAAGTTGACTAAGCTTATAACTACCGCCGTATGTTATCAATACTATGTCTTGTTGTTGACCATCTTACATAAGAACTTAAAACAATCTTATCTAATGGTATTTTTTTTACAATTTACGTGACATGTCAATGTTTAGTTAACGTATTGTAAGTTTTTATTAGAATCCTAGGTCAACAAAACATGTGTTGTACCTATTACTCTGAAGTATGTCTCAGCGTTCGGGAAGTTGCGTGGTATCTTCTCGTCCAATTTACCGCACTGTCTCAAGACAAAAGTCTATGACCAGTGTGTGTTGCTAGTGATCACCTATGGGACCGAGACGTGGTCGCTCACAATGGGCCTTATCAGAAAGCTTAAAGTCACCCAAAGGGCAATGGAGAGGGCTATGCTCGGAACTTCCTTGCGTGATCACGTCAGAAATGATGATATCCGCAGGAGAACCTAAGTTACCGACATAGCCCGAAGAATTGCCAAACTTAAGTGGCAGTGGGCAGGGCACATTGCTCGCAGAACGGATGGCCGATGGGGCCGAAAAGTTCTGGAATGGCGACCGCGAACTGGAAGACGATACGTTGGAAGGCCTCTCACTAGGTGGACCGATGACCTGGTTAAGGTTGCGGGAAGGCGCTGGATGCGAGACGCACGGGATCGGTCAATGTGGCGACGCCTGGGGGAGGCCTATGTCCAGCAGTGGACGTCTTTCGGCTGAAATGATGATGATGATGTCTCAGCATCCTCCTAAGTTGCGTTATCTCATCGCACTGGTCTTTTTCACACAATATCTCGTTATCCTGTCATACAGGTCCGCCTAGTTCGTGAGTCAGTGTCTGCAATAAATGCTGTAAAAAAATTATTTTTTAAAAAATTATTTGTATTTGTAGCTAATTACAATTAGAAGTAATTTCAGAAATTACACAATTTCTAGCCACAGCGTCTTTCAGAATCCATACAACCATACGTTGGTCTTCCCCTAGTCAAGAGCCACCCATCTGTTTATCGCACTCCCTAAGCTCGTCTATCAACACTACAAAAAAACACCTCTAACTTTGTTAAAGACGCTAAATTAAATTTTATTTCTAACAAAGCTTTTTCGCCTTGTCTACGTACCCATTACCTACACCGTACACGTCAGACAGGTCACCGCGGGGTCTGCCTCGACTAGGTCAAGGCGTCTATTTCCGATTCCGACACACCTACTTACCTGCTAGATAAACAGATACACTTGCAAGCTTTGTGGGATCATGTGGCTGATCGTTACAAATTATGACTTGAGGATTAAAGTAAAAAGAGACCTAAAGTCTCTATATTTCAGTCGCAAGACGTCCACACACCGCCACGACTGGCTCTGAGCGTTCCGCATTCTGCACTTGCTCCACGACCTATAAAGGCACTTGCTCCACGCCTTCAGAAAATTAAATTCGCAACACCCATAGTATTACGTATACCTAATCCATCAATACGATACCGCATATAGGTACATAGTGAATATGTATCATACCTATTGCCGAAGGTGACTTTGTCTGGGGGTCGTCTCTCGAACACCGGTTCAACGCACATAGGCACATGCGTACTGCGTAGTAACTCTTTGACTTTTTATTCACATTCATTCTAACCGAGTGGGCGAATGTTTGGTTTTCCAAATGTGTGATGACATTTAGAGACCTGCCGCAGTAACTCTTATCAACATTTATTTATAAAAATATGAACATAATCATGTCTAGATAACTACCTACGAACACGAATAAGATCATTAATTTCATGGGTTGATATGTCTGATGACATCTTTTATAAGATTTTTATTTAGTTACGTGCGTATTTGAAATATTCGTGTAATCCTTTTGTACTTGGTGCTTTGATGACAAATATATTACATACCTCATTGACATAGCTACCTACATACAAATATATGATGATGCAATTTTCAGGCTTACTGTTTATTTAGGCAATAATGGTAATTTGAGATGAGTAAATCCCGTATTGCGGAAGTTGGGTGATCTATGCGCTTGCCACCGATGACGCCGTGGATAAGTGTTGGGAGTGACCGAAGAAGAAGATTACAGAAACTCACTCAAGCAATAAAAACGAAGTTCTATAAAATCAAATGATGTTTAGGTAATGTTGTCTTCAGTGAGATTCTGAGGTCTTGGTCTACTAAACTTTTCGTCCGACAGAAGATGGCTGATGGAGCTTAGTAACAGAGGAAGCTCCGTAAAGAGCTAGTACTCGGCAGGATTTAGATTTCATTATTTTTGCACTGTATCCTGTACATTACAGATGCCCATCTGCTAAAGCAAAGCCACCCAGTTGTGAAAGATCTTCAAGCACTACTTAAATGGAAGTTTGATTGGGGTTTGGTATTAGTTCTTTCTTACTTCTTTTCGTTGCGAGGCTACCTACATTTTAATCAAACAATTTGGTCGTATTACGTGGCCACGTTTGCATCTTCAGAGGAATTTTACAGGTCATGTAGAGTGCATGTGGACCACTTAGCACCTCTAAGGAGAATTATTTACTTCTATTATATTATTAGAATTATTGAATCTAGATTATCTAGACCACTTCTTCTTTGTAGTGGTGATTCCAAATTAAACTTATTTTGACCAGAATCTGCGGTTACGGAACAAAACGGAGCAATTCATTTAAGGGTTTTTTTATTGTTTTGGTGGCGCAAACAGTTATATAGAATTGTTAAACAGACCATTGTTTTAAATAGTGACTACGTTGAATAATGCGCAATATTGATACAAGAAAAAGCGCGAACCTAAAGGACGTCAAGTTTTATTTACAGACTTAGGTTGAGTCAATTACTGTGATTATTTATAGTCAAGGTATTTCAGCCGATTGGAAACCAACGTTTTTGCCTAAGGTTACGTGGACGGACGGGAGAAGGACTTACGAGATTAATAACCAATATACAATGGCCCATCTTTCGCTGCAAGCTCTGGGCTGTCCTGTGCACTATATGACCTTATTACTGCATCAGTAAACAGAGCTTCACTAGGTGAACCAAATCAAATATTTTTTTTGCATAATACATGTTAAAAAGGTGTTACAGTTATAAAAGGTACATTGATTATAACCTAATGAGGTGTGCAAATTATAATATGTTAAGTACTATGGCAACATTAAATATTATACAGACAAACAGAATAATAATATTAGAAATAGATTATAAAATAGAAATGTCAAATAAAAAAAAAACGAATTAAATTATAAAAAAACAAAAAAAAAGACGTAGAATTAAAAAAATATATTGAAAAATGTCAAAATTATTATACACAAAAACCGATGACCTGGTTAAGGTTGCGGGAAGGCGCTGGATGCGAGACGCACGGATCGGTCAATGTGGCGACGCCTGGGGCAGGCCTATGTCCAGCAGTGGACGTCTTTCGGCTGAAATAATGAAACAGAGCTGAACTGTAGTCCAAACATACATTATCTTGAATTACTTGCCATTGACACGCTAAGAAGACCTGGCTATGTAGGCATAGCTTCGTCGCGGCGTATTCAAATCCAATCTAACCGCTTGGGTATTGTAGTTGCGATTTGACAATCTTTCAGTTGTCTTACAGAATCTTCCGTGTTAACGCCTAAAGTCACCGCCAGATAGTCTAATCCCGGCGGATTATTAAATTAAATAATTACTGTCGGCGTCTTTGTTTCCTGATAGCTACAACCTTGGGGTCTTCAAGTCAAGAGTGAATGGGTTACTTCTAGGCAGCGTGCTCCACCGTCGACCACATCATCGCTTACCATCAGGTGAGATAGTGGTCAAGCTCGAGCCTATAATAATAATAAAAACTGTCTAGCTGTAAGTAGCATTACTTTGGTCCTCGCTTTTAAAATAAAGAAGATGAATAGATAATAATCGAAGTGTGGGATCACTGCGCCATAGGAAAAAATAAAATTATACTCCTGGTAATCTTTAAACGCCTATTTTTGTTAGTGCTGAAAGAGATGTAAGTACTTCAATAAAAAAAGTTAATTCAAAAAATTTAAGACCTGACTGCTTGAGAAGCTAATTAAAAAGATGTAATCAAGAAGAAAATCGTTGTAGTCGGCGGTTATATATTGGCGAGCTGGCTGACCAAAACCAGATGTATCCTCCGACCGAGCCCAGTGACACTAGCAAGGTTAAGACGAATCGATTGACGTAAGAATCATCAAAATCGGCCAACGCGTTTGGTCTCTAGAACGCCACATAAGAACAAAGATGCATACATACATACTTAGACTGATAATTACATTACCCTCCTTCGGCAGTAGGGTAAAAAGGAAGGGAATCAATAAAGTTATTAGTTCGAACAAAACCATCCTTTCGAATTCAATGGATGATTTCTATCCTAGTATAGTGATTTTTTCAGTACCATGTAGTTTTAAGTATTTTTCTTCGCACCAAGAATGCTCTGAAGTATTGTTGGTACTCAGTTTCTGTGTACATCTTTACATAGTTGCGAAAATGGCAAAGCAGAATGCTTCGAACCAACGCAACGAAAAAATGCACAGGCACAAAGCCACGATTTCAGATTCTATCCGTGATTGCTCCAGTACCATGTAGTTCTTAAGTATTTTTCTTCGCACCAAGAATGTCCTGGAGTACTGTGGTACTCAGTTTCTGGGCTGTCCTTTACATATTTGGGAAAATGGCAAAGCAGATTGCTTCGAACCAACGCAACGATAAAATGCACACCACAGGCGTGAATCTACGATTTCTGAAGTCACAAAAACTAGCTTTAAAAGAAAATTTTATTGAAACGAAGTTTATTTTTAGTGCGAGTGTGATAACCGGGTGATAAATGATTGAAACCCAAGTAGGTCGAATGCAACGTTTTACGCCGACGATAACATGACCCCAAAACCTACGTTGACAGTTTTGGAACTGATTATCTCTGAAATCTTCTGGTAACATCTTCCATATATCAATCTGTTTATATTGTTATGATATGTCCTAACGACTGCTCCAATTTCTTTAACATTGGCCCGTTTAGAAGTTTAAATAACATCATGCAGTGAAAGATCGTTGGCACTTAGCTAACTCCCTGTTGATTGGCTAATCGATACTGAAGATACTATATTATAGCAATTGAAAGCTTCTTCTCAATCTTAAGACGACCACAGTAGCCAACGACCTTGAGAGAACAAAACGCGCACTCGTTTCACATCCGCGCGACCTAAAATTCAGTAAGTTTTAGTACTTCCTTGTTATTCTATGACTTTAAAAAAAGCCTCAGATCAAAATGTAGATAATTAAATTGTGGAGATTGTGACAATTTCATTAAAATACACCCAGTGGTTTTGGTGCGATTGTCGATTTTGTTGTCCGTTTAGACATAACTTTACAAATTAATTACACTATGTTATACGAATAAAACTCAAAATTCTCTTAAATCAAATTGTTTAATATTATAATTTTCCAAAAAATTACGACTAGCCGTTTAGACGTCATTTTCATTTTAAATTCAGCTACTGAGGGGTTTTTACGCCTTAATTTGCGACAGCACAGAACTTACTCGTTTCATTGATTCGTTTGTAAGTTATGTATGTGGAACCGGTATTTGTTCCCTGATAGCTACAACCTTGGGGTCTGTAAGTCAAGAGTAAATAGGTTTCTTCTAGGCAAGCATGCTTTACCGTAGACCATATCATCGGTTAACATCAGGCGAGATAGTGGTCAAACGCGAACCTATAGATTATAAAAAAATAAAACTTGGTAATCTCGCTGTACGATGGGCTAACAGATTACATAATAATTACAATTGAAAATTTATTTTCCTAGGACGGCAATATAGGGTCGCGGATAAATTTGAAAGAGAGTAGGTAGTAGTAGTAGGCAGGGCCGCGGTAGGCCCTGGCACAAGCAACTGAAGGAACACGGGTGGGTTTTAGTCAGTAAAAGTCTGACACGCCCTCCCGCTTCACCCAGAGCGGGAGACGTCATTGGATGATTTGCAACCCAAAAAAAAAAGGACGGCAATATAAACTGTGAGTTCAGGGGCCGTACTATAACGTGTTCACGCCATCATAATTCCGCTGTGAATAAGGGATAGTGATATTTGTTTTGTATCGAACCGTCAAAAAATACCAGGCATCCAATTCCCGACATCCCCTCTAAGAACAACCCCGGGTAGAATTAAGAGTCGAAAGAATTTTCGTCGATGCACACGGGCCATCCAAGACCCACCGCCTACAGTGAGAAGCAAGTTGTGGCAAGAAGCTCACCTACCACCTCCATGAAACCCTAGGCACACCTGCCACCTGGACGTGAACTGCAGTGGCCTATATGGAAAGCACTCAATCGTTTGCGCACCCAAGTAGGCCGCTGCAAACACAATTTGGCAAAATTGGGTTTTATAGACCCGTCTGATACCCAGTGTGAGTGTGGTCAGCTTTGCAAATTATGGCACACATGCTGCAGTGCCCCAAGTACCCATACACCTGCACTTTAGAAGACCTTATGCTCGCCACTGACGCCGCAATTAGGGTAGCCACCTATTGGGCTCAAAATGTATATAGTTTTCCATCGGCTCGAAAGCACCAAGATAGATCTGAAATATCAGAGTAGTACCTCAGTACTTATCAACGAGTGTAGCATTATCAGTAGTGTCCAAATGCCTAGTCACTGTAACTTGCAGATTAGCATGCAGAAAAGAAAGAAAGAAAAACCATTTATTTAGCACAGACTAAAAGACACACAACTTATTATTATACATCAGATAAAATACAAATAAAGTAAGAACTGTAAAGTCTGACGTAAGAAATTAGCAGGTGAGTGTGCCTCTCGGCTGCGGCAAAAAGGCCCAGTTCAACAAAAATGCCAGAAAACTAGTACTAGGCTAATGATCATAATACTGTCGAATTGTTTTGAGACATCCTCACATTAATTAGCACTGTAATTTGGATTCTCCTATTTATGAAGTTATTTAAACTTTCGATTCGAGAGATTATTGGTAAATTAGACAAAGAAGATCGAAGATATTATCCAAGCTTTGAGAGATGAGGTCCAAATGTACGCGGCATATTTGCCGTAGTGTAAGGAAAATACTCCGCGAACTTTTGTACCTCACCTCGTAAGTGCATTCATGATAGAGAAAGAAATTGAAAGTAAATTTTAGCTGTAAATCTTATACTTAAAGATTAAAATGCAAAAAATAACTACATGAAAATACGAGTACATGTTAAAATCAGTACTCACTTACTCAGTTGTACTCAGTTATAAAATTTTAAACGAGAGTTTAATCGGGGACGAAAAGGAAAGGTGCATATATATATACGTAGAGAAGAGTAGGACAGTTGACGTTCATAGGCTTTTTTAGACATATTAGTAATGCTTGATTGATGTGTTATTTACACTAAATGGCGGGTTAATTGCTAATGTTGCTATTTAAAAGTATGATCTTCCTTGTTAATTTCATAATGTAAACAGTTAATGTGTCATACTAATAAGTAAGTAGGTATTTATGTAAATGATACTCCGCCTGTGTGGAATTTGTAGGTACGTCCCCCACTGACTGTACCCCCGTTTTGGCCAAATTGCACAATCATCATCATTATCTCATCTGCCTAGCCTTTTCCCAATTGTTGTTGGGGCCGGCTTCCAGTCTTACCGGATTCAGCTGAGTACCAGTTTTACATGGAGCGACTGCCTATCTGTCCTCCACAACCCAGTAACTGGGTAACACGATACCCCTTGGCAAGACTGATGTCAGATCTCAAGCTTCTGACTACACGTAACGACTGTCAAAGATCTTTAAATGACAGCCGGGAGTGCCGGGACCAACGGCTTAACGTGCTTGCCGAGGCACGGAGGAAACTCGGTATGTTGAAATGGTCACCCATCCAAGGATCGACCTCGGCAAGCGTTGCTTAACCTTGATGATCGACCCGTGCGGCTGTTATTATTTAGCCACGAGTGCCTCCAAATTGCACAATATCTTTACAAATTATAGACTACTTACATCCCGTCTCGGATTCGCACGGGTATAATATACATTAATTTATGAACATTATAACCCTTTGTTATTTAAGAAACAAATTATGTGCAATAAAAAAATATTCTTAATTTAAACTAGTCACAATATTAGTCAAGTTGGACCTAACCCCAAACAGTTTTTATGATCTGTGGCACAGCGTGTAAAATTTAATTAAAATCGGATCTATAGTTTAGGCACGTTTAGAAGTTCATCGCGGACAAACAACGTGACACGATTTTTTTATATTAAAAAGACATAGGTATAAAAAAGATGTGTTACTCTATGTAAAGCTATTATATAACTGTAAAGTAAAGCGTCATCAAAATCCGTTCTGTAGATTTTGCGTGAAAGAGTAACAAACATTCAACAGCCACAAATTTTCGCGTTTTTATAATATAGTAGGATAAGATAGTGTGTGTATGACTAGATGTATGAATGTGTGTGAAGCAAAAAAAGTATGTAAGGATCGTAGCAGGTGGCGTTCTGTAGTTTCTGCCTACCCCCATGGGAAAAAGGCGCGTGTTAAGTATGTAATCCGACATTAAATGTAATGCTACTTCCGGATCCATCTTTCAAATTTTAAAATATCCAAAAACCCGTCTGCTTAAAAAGACGAAAACAGGAAAAAAAAATGCTGTGCAGTCGGAGGATACATCTGGTTTTGGTCAGCCAGCTCGCGAATATGTATCCTCCGACTGCACAGCGTGATTTTTTTCTTGTTTTCGTCTTTTTAGTTCACTTTTTAAGCAGACGGGTTTTATTTTTTTTATTTTTTATTTAACACTTTCTAGTTACAATTTTTTTCGAATACATTTAAACATATAAGTGTTATATATTTTTAAAATTGCCTCTTAAAACCCTTTATTTTGATACCGCACAGGATGGGATTGGAAGAGTCAGAGCCAAAAGTCGCCATTTTCTATTTTTCAATTTTAATGTAGCCAGTGACACTCGCATGGTTAAGACGAATCGGTTGATGTACGAATCATCAAAATCGGCCAACGTGTTTGGTCTCTGGAACGCCACATAGGAACAAACATACATACATACATAGACTGATAAACACATTACCCTCCTTCGGCAGTCGGGTAAAAAGGGCTTATCGATATTCCAGGTCCATTCTGCTACAAATACAGATAGGTCATGTATCAAGTTTAGGTTGGGCTGCACAGTGGAGCTCAGAGCACAGCATGCAGTGAAAATCGTAGTCGAACTAACGTTATCGTGCTGAATTTTTATTGTTTTTCTTTTATTATTTTATTTAAAGTGGTTTATGCTTGTTTCAGGATTGGAACTATAAATTGGATTGATCAACACACAGCATGACGTCTCGGTAAGTTTATATTTGTTTTTTTTTATTGTTGTGACCCTATTTGTATCCCACTTTAGGGCAAAGGAAGAGTAAAATGGAAAGCGAAAGGGTGATCCCAATAATTTTACTCATGTCTTTCTTACCACCAAACCAAACTTGCCAAATTGACCAATCATTTAGATAGGATTCTTGAAATAATCGTGATCACGATTAAGAGGGGACTCTAGCGAGACTTTCTCCATACAAAAACATTCTGCTGTTTTCTTCGTGGATAATGCCTCCAGAGCAATGATTTTTCCCCATAAAATCTGGGTCTAATTAATACGTGCCCCTATCATTTCCTTTTTTCCAAAACATAATCACAAAAAGAAATATGACAATCCAAAAATCCGAAAAAAATGCTCGTTTTTACCGCCATGTTCAGAAGACTTTCAGACAAAATTTATAAGTTTTTAACAAAAAAGGAAATGATAGGAGCATAGGTATACTTTTCCTCTAAATTTTGATATAAGAATTTTTTAGATCAGACCAGTTTTCATGAAGAAAACCACAGAATACGAAACGTCTTTTAGTCAAAGTTTTTGTAGGTAAAATCAGCCTGAGCTGCAGTTGTCCCTTTCGCACTTTACGGGGTGAGGGAGGAGGTGACGCGACGGCAATAGTTTCTTCAAATACCTATTTTTGAAATTCCTGTTGACTAGAGTCCGCTCTTAATTCAAAACGATTGTTTGTTGCGGGTGTTCAGATTGCGGACTCTGTCCGCCCACCAAGTGACTCCAGGAAAGACGGTAGCCCAGTGATCACGTGCTGCCGTGCACAGCGAGACTCGTACCTTGAAAGACCTGAAAGCGTTGTAGCTGCCTACTCTCCGGTTTCTGAATTTTAAGTTGTGAAATTGTCAAACCTTACTTTCATGGGTTTCACAGTTTCTCTATTCAGAAATCGAGTGGTAATAACGTTGTGATGATGGTAATTGTTTTTGTCAAATGTAAAATATGCATTCGAAATAAAATCGTTCGACTGACATTAACGATAGAGATTTTGTTGCGGAGCAGAAATATATTTCAAGATATAGCGCATACGAGCAACTTTTACTCCGCAACTAATTTGTCTCTCACATCAAGTCTTATGGGTTTATGTGTAAGTGCGCGCATTTAGCGACGCGACAGCTGGGAGACTGGTCCTCGTGCAACTATCGCCCCGTCTTCTGTTGGTTGCATTTGCAAGGGCGCACACGGCGACAGAAATGTTGCCCCTCATCTGTCGACGGAGCGCGTCTCTTCACCGAACGTATCTAATCTCTGATTTTTTATTTCGATTTGGAGGTTTGAGCCTTACCTACACACTATGGTCCGCGATTGCAACCTTTAAAAAAAAATAGAATAATTAAATACATTTTAATAAGTTAAAATAAATTAAAAATGTCTTTTTCATTAATTAATATTTTTTTATAAATTTTCATTGTATGAAATTTTCCTAATTTTATGTCTGTCACTCCATAATGGATGCACTCAATATTACATTTTTCGCTGTCGTCTTCGATTTCTTAGAATAAGCGCACAGACCACAACCGTCTCTTCGCAATCCATATTGATGAATGCGGATGTTTTTTACAAAAAAACTTGCGTTGGTGACGCTTCCTTGTACGCATCGTCCGAATCTCGGTGAGGAGACAGCGACGGAGACAAAAAAGTTGCTGGGCAACTAAATAGCTCGTGGGTGCTTCCTTATTTTTGTGTAAGTAGGTAATAATTGGTTAGGTATGCTTTTTAAAATATTGTAAGTAATAGTCATAACTTTAAAATATGATTTATCTTATCTTATCTTGTGGAGGTGCCGAGAAATAACTCGGACACTTCGACCCATTGGGATCTATTGTGGTCTCGTTGAAAACTCTTTTCATGAGTTTTACAACGAGACTAGGAGATATGAGCCTATAGTCTTCTGGTTTTGGATATCCAACCCCTAGGAGACTCAATTGCTTACCAGCCAGTGCATCGCATGTGCACAGAAGGTGCTCCATGCGTTTTGTATGTTCCCCACACAACCTGCACATGGTTGTCGCGGTTAGAGTGGTTAGACCCATCTTCATGATCATGTCGTTGGTTCCAAAGTGCCCAGTAAAGACCCCAAGCAGGTAGCGGATTTGCCCCCTGCTCATAATCAAAATGCATTCCCGTGCTTTGAACGTAGAGCCCAGCAATTTCTTGGTGTGTTGAAGACCGGTATTAGACAGCCAATGTGTTCGTTGTCTGTGATCTGCAAACTCTCTAAATGTGGCTTTTACGAGACACATCGAAATGCCTACACATGGTTCTGAACCTACAAAATCATTTGCGGAGCCCTCTCTTGCCAGTTCATCTGCCACTTCGTTACCATGGATTCCTTTGTGCCCAAGGACCCACATCAGAATTACCTTGTTATGCCTCCCGAGTCTGTTTAGGGTAAAATATGATCTAAGTACAGTTGCTTTGTTTCTTAACGGAAGACAGTGTATGTAATTTAAATACTGCCCGTTGGGGGTCAAACGATCACGATTCTAAGATGGCAAAAAATTTCCATAACAAAAATGAAATACCAGAAGACGCAACCACGGTGAATGGACATACATTTTGTTCAAATTTGAACGTTGTTGTTGAAATTAGAATTCAAGTTTTTGTGTATCCAACGTGACCTTTGTTATTTAATTCAGTTTTGTCCTATTACCATTTCTTAAATACGTTGTTTGTCTGTAGCTTCAAGATGCCCTGAATTAATTCCGACGGTATTATCATAAAGGAATGTTATTCTTATTACGAAATATAACCTTCAACTGGCGATTTGTTTTATAGTATTTTTTGCACGTTTTTAGGGTTCCGTAGCCAAATGGCAAAAAACGGAACCCTTATAGATTCGTCATGTCTGTCTGTCTGTCTGTCTGTCTGTCTGTCCGTCCGTATGTCACAGCCACTTTTTTCCGAAACTATAAGAACTATGCTGTTGAAACTTGGTAAGTAGATGTATTCTGTGAACCGCATTAAGATTTTCACACAAAAATTAAAAAAAAAACAATAAATTTTGGGGGTCCCCATACTTGAAACTGAAACTAAAAAAAATTTTTTTCATCAAACCCATACTTGTGGGGTATCTATGGATAGGTCTTCAAAAATGATATTGAGGTTTCTAATATATTTTTTTTCTAAACTGAATAGTTTGCGCGAGAGACACTTCCAAAGTGGTAAAATGTGTGTCCCCCCCCCCCTGTAACTTCTAAAATAAGAGAATGATAAAACTAAAAAAAATATATGATGTACATTACCATGTAAACTACCACCGAAAATTGGTTTGAACGAGATCTAGTAAGTAGTTTTTTTTTAATACGTCATAAATCGTAAACCGCAATTTACCAAGTACGGAACCCTTCGTGCGCGAGTCCGACTCGCACTTGGCCGGTTTTACAGTTTTATTGTACCAAAATGTGCTACAAAACAAATTAAAAATATCGAGTGGCATGCCTCAGAAATATTTTAGAGACAGCAGCGGTCACATTACCAAAAAAAAAGGACCCGAAATGCAAGTAGGTGATCCCTGCACTAGATCTACGAGGCAGTCGAATGTTATCTTGTGAGTGAATATAATTACAAATCGAAAGTCTACCTCAACGATGAATTTATAGTCGCTGGAAAGTAAACGTACAGTGAGTGATTTCATAATTTCTTGGGATAGTTTCCATTACAAGCTCGAAACGAATGCAATGCATTCACATCCGAGACCTGTTATAGTCTCATTTAAAAGCAAATCTACCTAATACGGTAGAGATGGCTCTTATGTAAAGTTTATTAGCTAGAGTGTATTAGAATTAGCGTGGTATATTAACTGATGTGATGTGCTCACATGATTCACAGCGAACAGTAGTGACGCTCTAAGTACAATCAACAAAAGAGTTAAGAGTGCACTCAAAATTAGTCTTATTTTCAATGCATTTGTTTTTTCTTTGTTTTTGATAGTCTCGCGCTTGGCCACTTTCTCACCTGGTGGTAAGCGATGATGTGGTCGACGATGTAGCACGATGTAATTATTTTTAGAAGGTTTTGAGGACATTTAAGGCCCAGATTTTTTATCCATTGTTAACTCACCTATTGGTTAAAAATAGTAACCAATGGTTTTAAATTTCGGTAGGGTTATTGAACAATTGTTAGCCTAACAAACAGTCAAATAAGTTGGAGAGTTAATTATTTGACCACTTGAAAGAGACTTGATTAGATAAAACCGGCCAAGTGCGAGTCGGACTCGCGCACGAAGGGTTCCGTACTTGGTAAATTGCGGTTTACGATTTATGACGTTTAAAAAAAAAAACTACTTACTAGATCTCGTTCAAACCAATTTTCGTTGGAAGTTTACATGGTAATGTACATAATATATTTTTATCATTCTCTTAATTTAGAAGTTACAGGGGGGGGGGGGGGACGGACACACATTTTACCACTTTGGATGTGTAGCTCGCGCAAACTATTCAGTTTAGAAAAAAATGATATTAGAAACCTCAATATTATTTTTGAAGACCTATTCATAGATACCCCACACGTATGGGTTAGATGAAAAATTTTTTTTTTAGTTTCAGTTTCAAGTATGGGAACCCCCTAAATTTATTGTTTTGTTTCTATTTTTGTGTGAAAATCTTAATGCGGTTCACAGAATACATCTACTTACCAAGTTTCAACAGCATAGTTCTTATAGTTTCAGAAAAAAGTGGCTATGACATACGGACGGACGGACAGACAGACATGACGAATCTATAAGGGTTCCGTTTTTTGCCATTTGGCTACGGAACCCTAATAAAAACGACTTGAGTACTTAGCACATAATATTGGTTAAATTTGTAGTAACTGTTGAAAGTTAGCTGCAAACTACTATAGTTAAACAAATAATAAGCGCAGATCCGCAAAGTGGCCAATTTTGTTGGATGATAGCATCCCCCAAGCTTTTTGCGTTCAGCTGTGTGCGTCTTCTTTAAATTTAAATTGAAAGAAGACGCCCACAGCAAAGAAAGAAAGAAAGTCGTGTTTGTTACACTATTTATAACTTAAGAACGGCTGAATCGATTTGGCTGAAAATTGGTGGTGGGGAGGTAGCTTAGAACCAGGAGACGGACATAGGATAGTATGGTAGGGTAGGGTTTTTTTTTAAGGGTAGTTAGGGTAGATGAATTATTGGTGTTTTTATGGCAAAACAAAGTTTGCCGGGTCAGCTAGTACAATATAAATACAACATCAACACATCAAATAATAAGAGGAATAGGCTTAAATAAGTATATTTTAGTCTACCGGCAACAAAAAATAATCATGCGATTTACATCGCTTTCATGCTTAGTTTGCACTTATATTATTTACTAGCTGTCCCACGCGGCTTCGCTCCCGTCAACAGGCTACCTACCTACACTACCCTACCTACCTACCTTCCCTACCCTACCCTACCCTACCTACCCTACCCTACCCTACCCTACCTACCCTACCTACCCTACCCTACCTAAATACCTACCCTACCTACCCTACCCTACCCTACCTTCCCTACCCTACCCTACCCTACCTACCCTACCCTACCCTACCCTACCTACCCTACCTACCCTACCCTACCTAAATACCTACCCTACCTACCCTACCCTACCCTACCTACCCTACCCTACCCTACTCTACCTACCCTACCTACCCTACCCTACCTAAATACCTACCCTACCCTACCTACCCTACCCTACCCTACCTTCCCTACCCTACCCTACCCTACCGACCCTACCCTACCCTACCCTACCTAAATACCTACCCTACCCTACCTACCCTACCCTACCCTACCTATCCTACCCTACCTAACCTACCCTACCCTACCTACCCTACCCTACTTACCCTACACTACTACCCTACCCTACCCTACCTACCCTACCCTACCTACCCTACCCTACCTACCCTACCCTACTCTACCCTACCTACCCTACCCTACCTACCCTACCCTACCTACCCTACCCTACCCTACCTTCCCTACCCTACCCTACCCTACCTACCCTACCCTACCTTCCCTACCCTACCCTACCCTACCTACCCTACCCTACCCTACCCTACCTACCCTACCCTACCTAAATACCTACCCTACCCTACCTACCCTACCCTACCCTACCTTCCCTACCCTACCCTACCCTACCTACCCTACCTACCCTACCCTACCTAAATACCTACCCTACCCTACCTACCCTACCCTACCCTACCTATCTTACCCTACCCTACCTACCCTACCCTACTTACCCTACACTACTACCCTACCCTACCCTACCTACCCTACCCTACCTACCCTACCCTACCTACCCTACCCTACCCTACCCTACCTACCCTACCCTACCTACCCTACCCTACCTACCCTACCCTACCTACCCTACCCTACCTACCCTACCCTACCTACCCTACCCTACCTACCCTACCCTACCTACCCTACCTACCCTACCCTACCTACCCTACCCTACCTACCCTACCCTACCTACCCTACCCTACCTACCCTACCCTATCTACCTACCAACTTGTTGAACTATTTATTTGAATAAGAAATAATATACTACTATACGAATGCAACCAACTTTTGTTTCTACCGGCATCGTTGATTCTAATTAAAATTTAGAACATAAAAGTTGCTATTGTGAGTCAACCTTAAAAGATAGACATATGCTGTCGCGGACTTTTTTGTAGAACTTTTAAAAGAGGAACATTTTCATCATACATGATATTTGCGTAACTTAAACCGTTTACGCAGCGCACGCAATGGAAGCTTTCAAAAAGGAATATCTTTGGCCGTTTTTGCAATATTTTTCATTTATGCTCGGCTCCTATTGGTTGTAGCGTGATGTTATATAGCCTATAACCTTCCTCGATAAATGGACTATCCAACACAAAAAGAATTTTTCAATTCCAACCAGTAGTTCCTGAGATTAGCGCGTTCAAACAAACAAACAAACAAACTCTTCAGCTTTATAATATTAGTATAGATTCGACTGTACTAGTTCACCTAAGTTTTTCTTAGAAACTGTGCCCAGCCTGTTGCCTATCCGTATTCATAGTCTCATACACATGTTACATAACGTCTATATACCAGAGTACCTGTTATTGTATTAAAGCAAACCATTTCTTATGTAATACGATGTTTTACGATATTTTTTTACGATCACTCGCGTATAAAACCAATAAAACATTGGGTGGGGGGCTAATACATTGGATCCAATTTATCCAGTTTGATTAGATTAAAAGTAATTGATCCTATCACATAAAAAAGTAAAAAGGGGCCAAGTGAGGCGAAGTACTCGTACTGTCGGGTTCGACACACTTATAAATATCTAGGTATATCAGAACCCAATAGAACGTGAACACATTCTCAAGAAGTTGTTAGAACAGCGTTGCGTTGCGTTGTTTTTTACCCCCGCCGGAAAAAGAGGGGTGTTATAAATTTGACGTGTGTTGCTGTGTGTCGGTGTATCTGTGTGTCTGTCTGTGGCATCATAGCGTCCAAACGGGTGAACCGATTTTGATTTAGTTTTTTTAAAAGGTGACTTAATCGTGAGTGTTCTTAGATATGTTTGAATAAAATCGGTCCAGCCATTTAAAAGTTATGGGCGTTTTACTGTTTGAATCAGGGTGTTTTCGCAAGATATAGGTGGCGGGGGTTTTTTAAATTTTGAAATTTTACTTGTACTAATAAATACCAATACATTGATAAAAGCCGAATTTTCTTTGAAAATTTCTTACGGAACTAGATGTGCAAAGTTCGACAAGTACTTGGCCGGTTTTTTACCCGACTACGGCGAAGCAAAAAGGAGGGCTCTTTTTGACCGGTATGTGTGTGTATGTATGTTCATCAGTTCCCTCATAACTTCTTATCATAATCAGACAAATGAGGTATCGTTGGAAGCGTCTTGTTTGTCCGCTGGTTATAGGCTATGTGACGTTACATTAAATTGAATATGGCTCCCTCTAGAGGCCACGAAGACAAGAACAAAAAAAACACTACCTCTATGGTCAGAAAAGAAACGAAATCAACACCGTGACTTCGGCAATGTATTGGTCATTTGGTTTACAAGCATAAGCATAATAATCAGCCTATGATACGCCCACTGCTGGAACTCTGACCTCCTTTCTGAAAGAGGTCGAGGGCCACGCGGGCCCAGTGCGGATTCGTGGATGTTACTAGCGCTTTCAGTATGTAGAGTTGGATCTTGAGTTAAAAAAAAATATACTTTTTGTATTTAGTCCGTCTGTTAGAATAATTGGAAATTTTTAATCACCATTCCTTTTATTATTCCTTTTTAGGGTTCCGTAACCAAAGGGTAAAAACGGGACCCTATTACTAAGACTCCGCGGTCCGTCTGTCTGTTTGTCACCAGGCTGTATCTCATGAACCGTGATAGCCACACAGTTCAAATTTTCACAGATGATGTATTTCTGTTGCCGCTATAACAACCAAATACAACAAACATGTTTTTTTTGCCGTTTTTTGCCATAATGGTACGGAACCCTTTGTGCGCGAGTCCGACTCGTACTTGGCCAGGTTTTTTGCGCGAGTCCGACTCGTACTTGGCCAGGTTTTTTGCGCGAGTCCGACTCGTACTTGGCCAGGTTGTTTTATTATTTCTTGCTCATACAGTCACCGCGGTGTTACTCAGATGTTCTTTATACATATACCTAACTTATTTTTATGATGCCGATACTAAATTAAAAAAACGATAAATTATAATGGTTGACGTAAAAGACGCTCTTACTCTTGAAGGTTCAGTAAACAGTTCGTATTATATTATTCTCTGTATAATGCATTTTTATTGAGGTACAATTGATACAGGTGTTTTTCTGTATTTGCGTGTAAAGTAATAATATGTTATTGTTTAAACAATGCCTTCTATAATAATGTTTGGTTGACAAAGAGACTGTTGTTTTGGGTATATGTTGATTTTACAATTTGCCACGGTCTGCTGTCTGTAGGTCGTACTCCCGTGGTGACAATACTAGTACAAATTGTCTTATTATTCTAGAAACTAAAGTAAGCCAGCTCAAAGTCAACGTGACATCACCGAAGTTCGGTCGACTGTAAACATGCAGACATTCTGTATTGTCCCCGGCATGTAAGTTGGCAAGGTTTTGGCATAGTGGGGGTAAGTTCGCGCATAGTGCGTGAACTGGCCAACCACCGTATAGAGTGAACGGAATGTGGACGCGACGCGATTGGTCAGTCATTCCTTGTGTCTAATGTAACTAACCAACCAATCGCGCGCTCGGAACGTTCGATGCGCCCCGCTTCATTACCAAAGAGACCTAAAAACGACTTCTGCGCCTTTTACGACTCTTGCCAACTTACTTGCCGGGGATTATACTACTCTGTCAAAAGCTTACCCCCTACGCGGCGCTCCGCGTTCGTGGGCACTTGGTGCACACAGTTATTTTGACCGAGCAGTATTATCCGCGGCACGTAAGTTGGCAAGAGTCGTTAGATGCGCACAAGTCGTTTTTTTTGTCTCTTTGGTTACCGAGCGGGACGCGGGGAACTTTTAGGACCGTTCCGAGCTCGCGGTTGGTTGGTCAGTTGACGAAAGGTTCGAATGACCAATTCCATCGCGTCCACGTTCCGTTCGCTATATGGTGGTTGGTCAGTTAACGCAATAGGGGCGCACTTACCCCCTCTATGCCAAAACCTTGCCAAGTTACATGCCGGGCACTATACTACTTTCGCCCCGCTTTCGCCTCGCGCCATGTTCACAGTTATTTCATATTTGTTATATGCCCCTGTATTAATGCGGTGTATATATGACGAGACATTGCCATCATGAATCCGTTGCCAAAAAGGGATAGTGCTATTCGTCTTTAAGTAGCTCCGTCTCTCAAAACGGAATCAAGATTGTATTGGCATGTCTTAGAGCAGGGGCGCCGATAGACCAAAAATTTTTCGGGGGTTAAGTTTGGCGTAGCTTGTAATGTATACCCTCCCAGGCACTTTTTTTGTTCCTCTGTTGAAAATCCTCATTGGATGTCCTTCGCCCTGCGCAAGGGGGGGGCAAGGGCATGCAATGAGCGGTATTCCATCATAAACACCCCGGTATTCCATCTCACATCTACGCCGGGGGTCGCGGGAACGTACGATTCTTCCGCAACCTCTGGCTGGTCGCATCCGCGGGCCTCGACCTCGGGTCGTGAGTGGAAGTGGAGAGAGCATCGATCAACATCGCGCACCAATTGCTACCCCCGGTTCGTGTCTGCCCGTGTGGGTCTAGTTTCGAATAAAGGGCTTCGAGCCATTTTGTCATTTCAAAATGCAACGTGAAAGAGAACGTATCGCTGCAGCTGCGGCTCTTGTGACATTTAATAATAATTATATCATGTGCTCTAATAAAAATAAAAAGAAAGTAAAGAAAAATAACCCACACTCGTGGATGTCGGAGTTCAACAAAAGCCGTTCAAGGTATGCAACTATAAAATTATATAGTTATTAATTGTTATTAGATGTCAGTTATGTTGCGGGAATTGGTGGAGCGCATCGCTCCGCACCTTTGAAGTTACCGACTCGCGGCGGATCCGCACGCACCGCTACGGACTTGTCTGCGCTTCCACAGACGGCACTCTTTCCACAGTAAAACTGTGCGGGCTGATCGCGTCCGTGAGCAGAATCACGCACCGTGTAATGCCGGCTTAAGAGGGGCGCGCGTAGAACACTACGCGCTGCTACCTCGGGTCCTGATGTTTGCGTCTACTGCGGACCGGGTGAAAGGACGAGATCTCTCTCTCTCTCTCTCTCCCTTGCCGCAGCCTCCTTCTGCGAGACGATGGTTTCGCAGAAGAATACCACTACGTCCCAGGACTCCCCGGGGATATAGCGCAGTTATATGGTATTCCAACCCACTAAAACTCCACGGTGTCCTCCTGTGCTGCTTATGGCGGGAACACGGGCACGCGTGATTACATTACTGGACTCTCCTCTGAGGAGTACCCCCCATCACCAGCACACTAGAACACATTGCACGCCGTGACCTGACTAGCACATGGGCGCCAGACGACCCCGTGTGTGGCATCCTTGGTCCCCCTGTGACTGGTCAGGTCAGTGGCCTCGCCACCTACCACTTTTCAGCCGCAGGGTATAGGGAGAGTGGCCAATACGCTATACCGACACTCCTTCCTTGCGGTTCCACCGCATCCGCCATCAGACGGTGGTGACCCCGTCCAGGTCGCGGATAGTAGGGAGTGCGGCGCTCCGCAATACCGGCACAATCCTCTCCCGCCACGGCCTCCAACCCTCAGCCGCGATGCCTCCCATACGACATCGCGGCCCGCCTCAGTTGCGATGTCGCCCAAGCGCACCAACTTGTTGGCCGCTACGTCGTCGGCTCATCGGCATAAGCTCTGAGGTAAGGCCCCTCCTCGGGTTCCTCTTCGCTTCATTGTGGGTAACCAAGCCACGGCTACTGAGCCCCCCGCCTCGACAATGCAGGCAACGCTAGTGCCACCCTGGCCCTGGGTTAGTACTAACTGAGTTATTAGCTAACCTGGCCAATTATGTAGAGTTAAGTTTTTGGTGCAAGTGAGGCCTTAGGTATTTGTGATGATAAAGTTAACACAAGTTTTCCTGTTCAGGTTAGACCGCCTGTTCGTCCTCCTGGAGGCGGGCGCGGGTCCAGCTACCCGGCGCGCCGCCGCCCGCCAGCTCGGAGAGGTGCAGAAGGCCCACCCTGAGGAACTGCACCGGCTGCTCGGCCGGCTCATGACGCATCTGCGCTCGCCGGCTTGGGAGACTAGGGTTGCTGCTGCACAGGTGAATATATCATTGTTTTTATTTATTTAACACTATATGCACTCAAACGTAGGCGGACTTAATAATGCGTTAGGCGTTTTCTACAAGTAAACCTTTGGGTGATGCAGAGACAAATAGTGGTCGGTGCATAATTATCTAAATGAATAATGAAATATAGGACGTTTTATTGGCGGATTTGTATTGTAGCAGGTTGGATTTACCACTTTTCCCACGAAGACATGTTGAGATATTAGGGTTGCCATCCGTCCGGGTTTTCCTGGCTTTTTCCTAGTTTAGAAGGAGTCCGCGGAGCGTCCGAGTGGGATTTTATTTAGACCCCGGGTTTTAAAGTCATCAAATCAGCACCGGTCGCCACGCCGTCCCCGCAAGCGCATTAAAAGAGTATAATTTTGTTATATTTAAATTAATGAAAAATTTAGGGCTAATAGTTCCTTCAAACTTTAAGAAGAAATTGTATGAAAATAAATATAAAGTTCATTTATAACCATTACAACTACTGAGTAACATAGGAAAAATACTCTGTTTAAATGTCCGGGTAGAAGCTCCAAAATCCGGGGTTTACACGTTTCTTATCCTGGTTGGCTGATATTAGTGATGGCATCTATTCGCGTTCTGGTTTATGGACTCACTCCATCTGACTGAGACGGTGGGCCTGTGTCTCAGCAGTGGGAATATTATCATTATCCTCCTGTCCTCATATCAATTACATCGCATAATCATGTTTTCTTCATCCATACATCTCCACTCGCCGTCATCTCACTCAATAGATCTCCTTTCTCGCCTCAGAATCATTCACAGGCTGGTTAAATTTGTGTTTAGCTCTCTCCCGTGGTAACAGTTTGCGATTACTAACTTGTAGCATGTATAAACCTCAGCCATTTTTCTTTCAGTCTAAATTTAACTCACAAGCGTTGATGTACTCGGTAAACAGTCTGAACAAAGATTAGCAGACAGATAAGATTTGAATACAAATCCTTTGTTATCACAACACGTGGAACCTACTAAACGTATCTGGTTCAAAACTGTTACATATTATGAGAATTAGTTGTGAACCAAACTTTATTAACATGAAACAGCTATATAAAGAACACACATGTGTATTTTGTACACGTCGTAAAGCATTTTCACTTCCAAATAAATATCCCAGTTGTGTATTTGACCCGTACTCATTGTACAGTCAACGCACGACTATTATAACAATTTAAAGAAGATGTTTGATTTTGTAACACCTCTATGTACACTACATGGATAAATAGGAAAAATATAGGGGAATTCCATAAAAACACTAACAAATTAATTTGAAGAAGGGTACAGGCGTACAAAAATGATCATTTGAACAGTTTTTTAAAGTTGTCACTATTTTTAGGGCAGCCATGACAGTTGTGTTTGTATGACGTTCGACATTTTTGACAGTTTTAAGAAGTGACGTCTTTGAGTCTTTCGTTGCTTTGGCTTTGAATTGGATATGTTTCGGAGTTTAGTGTGATAGTTTTAGTTTTGCAACCCAGTTTACTACTACGGACTTTGATTGATTGCTTCTCTGTTGCAATGTAATTCGCGTTGTTTTTTTTAACGCTTATTTTACGATAGCACGTCAATCAAATGTCATTGTAAAAAATTTTTTTTTTTTTCTTATTACTGATCTGATCCACAATGTACCTATATCACAGATAATATAATACTAGCATACAGATGCCTCATCCCATACAAAGAAACCGTGCTGACGTAACTAGCGTTTTTTATCTGATTACACCGATTATTTTTTGTAAATCGATCGCGTTCGGTTCCGTTCCACGGCGATAGATAGATCACCGTCTATATGTGTGGAACGGAACGGAACGGAACCGAACGCGATTGATGTACAAAAAATAATCAGTATAGAACGTCGGCACGGTTTCTTTGTATGGGATGAGACACCACTGCCTATATGTAGATATTGTGTGGCTCTACTTGACATATTTATTTTGAGTTTACATTGAAACGAAGTGAAATTTAAGAAAATTAACAATGGAAAACATTTACTTCATTATATAGTGATTTTTACATGTAATGTACATAGTGCTGGCCCAGGCTCCTTAGCACCAACACCAATGGAAGTTTTGTGTTACCTACTTCTTTCGGCGATTGACAGTACAGCTAGAAATATTTACTTGTGATCTGTTATACAACTTTGTAATCCAACAAAGTCCATATTTTTACTGCACGTTTATATATATTGTTAGCTACATTGATACGTGGCGATTTATTACGTATTTACGAGGCCGTCGGACTGTCCTAATGAAAATAATTCACACTAATATTAAAAGAGGAAAGATTTGTGTTTTTGTATCTAACGCTACTGGACTGATTTCAAAAATTCTTTTGCCGTTAGAAAGTTACATTAACACTAGGCTATATTTATTACTAGAAAAAATTAGAGATCTTTATGTAAATTGCAATAATGTAACCCAAAGTAGCAAAATTTTGAGAAAACTATTGAGTAGGTAGGTAGGGAGGGTAGGTGGGTATAGCTCTCGCTAAACTTGTGACACAGTAAAAATATACAAATTTTACTGTGCTTCTGGACCGCCCTGAAGTTGGCTTTCCGCATGCGCAATGCACGAAACGGTGCTGTTTTTGTATGAGATTTACTACGGCACAGCCATTGTAGCCAACTTCAGGGCGGCCAAGAAGTTTGGCGAGAGCTATAGCCAGTAACTAAAATATATTGGAAACACCAGCATCCTATTATCATGTTTTATCACTTTGGCATTCCACGTTTAAAAATAATATCAGTGGCCTTTTCAAAGCAGCGAAAGGTCAATCTGATTTCCATGTACATTATCATAATAATAAAAACAGGAATCAGGGAGGCGGGAACTTCCAAAAATAGTTCTAGTGGTTTTTCCGAACCAGAGAAAAGTCGGGCTGTCTTCAATAAACGGAAACTGATTTTAACACCGAACTCGGGGAAGCCCGCGCTTCAACATATTTTTAATGGGGTTTTCCAAGCTTTCGAATAATATGTTTTTGTTGGAGCTGCCATCGTGTTATCTTAATTTATTATTTAACTAGGTAGCTTCTGCCATCGGCTTAGTCCGCGTGAAAGTCGATAATTATCCCGAGGGAACAAATTCCCGGAATAAAAATAACACAGTATCCTTTGTGCTATACCTGACTATAATCTATCTCTGTGTCAAATTTCACCCAAATCTGTCCAGCCATTTGAGCGTGCAGAAGTAACAAACATACAAACACACACAAACACACTCACAAACTTTCGCCTTTATTTTTTGGCTTCATCCGCGTGAAAGTCGAAAATTATCCCGAGGTAACATATTCCCGGGATGAAAAGTCTGACAAGAACTAAGAAGACTATAATCTATCACTATGCCAAATTTCATCCAGATCGGTTCAGCCAGAACGGCGTGATTGAGCAACAAACATACACACATCCAAACTTTCGCATTTATAATAATTTATAGAGCAAATTCCAAAATCAAAATTGTGCTCTAACAATCTAGTTTTTACGGTCGAATTATATTCATGGCTGAGTGACGCATTGCTTACTGATGATTATGTCATGTTTTGTTTGACAAGCCACAGTATTGTTGTCGCGTAATTGGCTACATTGTTTCGAACGATTGAGAAATTAATCTGCTAGCCGTTTGTGTGCGTCTCGTCCGCCGATGCGTGAACTATGCCGATAACTTTATATTGATTGTCGTTCCATATTACCACAGATAATATAATACTAGCATACAGATGCCTCATCCCATACAAAGAAACCTTCTTCGTCTGATTAAACTGATTATTATTCTTAGAACATCGATCGCGTTCGGCTTCGTTCCACGGATATCGATGGTAGGTATATAGCAGCGACTTGTAAGTTAAAGGGTTTACTCGGTTTGTGAATACTTTTATTAAAATACAGCTACGATTTGTTTTATAGTATTTTTTTGCACGTTCTTACATTACAATTGTACCAAAATGTGTTAAAAAATTAATTTAAAAAAGTCAAGTGGATGCCTCAGATATTTAAAACCGCGCCATCTATTGGAATCAATTTTAAATGATATATTTAAATAATCTATGAAATGTGAATTAAGAGCCCAATATTCCTTAATTGTGTGCTTAGGAGAGTTAATTAAACAAGAACATAAATTTTTTATGATCGTCTCTAGAAAATATTAACATTTCACAAAACCTCAAAAACAAATCGAAGCTTATCACGCCATCTAGTGCAATTTATTGGAACCAAATTTTCTTTCTTCGCGTTGAAATATTTGCCTGTCGCTTTAATATTTTGCCCAGTCTATGCGAACATTTTGCAATTATTTGATGCATTATCGTAATCCATCTTCAATTGGCTTCACTTTGTCTTCTCACTGCACATACTTGTCACCTTGAAATCTTGAACGCGTTGAGATAAGTTATGCTTTTAACATTCTTGAGAGAATTACGCTTTCAAATTGTGCAGTGATAGTTATGATCACTGCAAAAAAATATTGGCTCGAACTCGAAAGTGCGTGGCAATCTAGCTAGGGTAGATAGATGATTTGTAAGTATTAAGATAGGGGTAGTATTTAAACGCAAATCAAAAAATATCCTTTTTCTACGCAATAAGATTCCGAATTCCCATCAAAATTACTGATTGCACAGCAAAATATTCAACTCAAAATATCACTAAACACACTACAATTTATTTTCGCAGCGTACAGCGATTTTTCGAATAAGTCGACGTAGCCCCGCTGCGCGGGGCTCCTATTTCTGTCTGCAGGGTCAAAAGTAACCCAAAGGTGCCCTAAGTTCCCGAGCTCGCTTCGCTCGCTCTTGGACTGATTCTTTGACCATAATTTATTCGTCGATCAACTAAAATAGACTATGAAATATGGAAAATTTGCTGTGCAGTCAGTATTTATGCTATGTATGTAGTATTTTTGTACTTAAATAAATTTAACAGTATTGCATTATGAAGAAAAAAGTAATGTTATATTGATGTATAATTTCGTTTTATCTGCAGTTTGAGTTTTGTTAAACATTTAGTTTATTTGTAGTGAAGTAAGTTATTAGATGTAAATAAGAATATAAATGATGAGTTTGTATTGATAGGCGATTATTTATTTGATATGCAATTTATAATATCCCTTAAGATAGGGCCTTATGTACCGCCAGATCAGTTTTATTTGACCACACATTTATTTCTTCTTCATGATTAAAATTGACAGGAGGACCCTTGACTTGATTGACCTATGACTGACTTCCTAATGAACTTAATTCAGGAACTACCTTCTGTCGTTAAGCAAATGCAATGAACCAGTATTCTTGAACTATCCCACTAATACTATGAACAGTTGCTTTTAGCACGTTTTAAATGCAATAAACGTTTCTATCGAAGACATAATCAAGTTTTATGTTTCAACTAGCTGACCCGGAAAACTTTGTCTTGCCATAAAAAACACCAAAAAATCATCTACCCTACCTAACCTTACCGTACCTACCGTACCGTACCCTACCTACCCTACCCTACCCTACCCTAGCTACTCTACCATACCTATCCTACCTACTCTACCTACCCTACCCTACCTACCCTGCCCTACCTACATACCTACCCTACCTATGTAGGTAAGGTACCAATTTTTTTTGTTTTTTTTTTTGCTTGCTCCGTGACCTTACCCTACCTACCGTACCGTACCCTACCTACCCTACCCTACCCTACCCTAGCTACTCTACCATACCTATCCTACCTACTCTACCTACCCTACCCTACCTACCCTGCCCTACCTACATACCTACCCTACCTATGTAGGTAAGGTACCAATTTTTTTTTGTTTTTTTTTTTTCCTAAGAACCTTCTCCTGACAATAACAAACACAACAAAAAAAGAATAAGTGAAATCGGTCCAGCTGTTTACAATTCTTTAAAAGACATACAGACAAACATTCATTTATATATGTATATAGATTTCAACATTAAACCTTTACAATTAGGTTAAAGGAGGAACTGTACGGATGCATTCACTTTGCCACGCTTATCTTTATCAAATAACAAATATATAAGTTATCAGTATCGATTCACTACCACCAGATTGTTGCAAGGTTAAGTCATTTATGTGAAGTCCCTAGAATACAAATCGGTGAAGAAAAACATCGTGCAGAAACCGATATATTTTAATACAAAAAAAATCTAAGAAATGTGACATCTACCAATCCGTACTGAGCCCGAGTGGTAGATAAGGCCACGGAACAGAAAAATCCCTCTTAGAGAGAGAACCAACTCCAACCCAACTTCCAACTCTGGGAATATTATAGGCAGATAAATCTGAATATGCTTATGCTCTAGAATACTGAAAAGGCAGACCCTTATGAGTAATTGTGGGTCCACACTACACAGACTAAATTTTGTGTCAACTTCCTCCACGTGACTTTTGGTTTTTCAAAATGATTATAGCCAGTGCAGCCTGTTGCCATCTCCTTCAGTTATTGTTAAACGTTAGTTCAAACATAGCCAGTTTATTCTAATCAAGCGTGTATTATCAACGGTGCCTTGAACCGTTCCGTGTGCATTATAAACATAAGATAAAAGCTGCACTCTGGTCATTTTAATACTACAAATTGAGTTCAATTTACTTGTGAAATGTTATTACACTGAGAGCCTATAGAACAGTGAATCTTTTTTGTCCCCTCCTTCTTCAATCAATCTGCCTAGCCTTTTCCCAACTATATTGGGGTCGGCTTACAGTCTTAACCGGATACAGCTGAGTCCCAGTGTTTTACATGGAGCGACTGCCTATCTGACCGACACAACCCAGTAACTGGGTAACACGGTACCCCTTGGCTAGACTGGTGTCAGATCTCAAGCTTCTGACTACCCGAAACGACTGTCAAAGATCTTCAAATGACATCCGGGACCAACGGCTTAACGTGCTCTCCAAGGCACGGAGGAAACTCAGTATTTTGAAATGGTCACCCATCCACGGACCGACCTCGTCAAGCGTTGCTTAACCTTGATGATCGACCAGTGCGGCTGTTATTATTTAGCCACGAGCTCCTTCCTCCTCCTTCAGTTGTTTGCTAATTACTAAGCAACGTGATGTGCCCAACGGAACTTTTTGATGATCTTTTTGCATTTGTGACGTTATTTGGTCTGTTGTTGTATGTTGGAGATCTTAGAGCCCAGGTGCTCTACGAGTACTTAAAGTGATATTCTATCGGCAATAGTGATTGTCGACATACCAAAATTTTAATAGAATATAACTGTTTCCATATCTGTCTGTGATCGCCAAAGATAAGTCGCTCTAAAAGATCGCTTAATAGGACGTTTCGCGAATAGGACATCCGTTTTCACGGTGACATTTTTCGTCAGATCTAATTTTACTTTTTCTAGGGTCTTTGGAGCCTCTAGTGTTTGCTTTACTTGGGCAGACCATAGTATAGAGCTACATCGCCTGAGTCTCCTTTCTTCCATCTATACGGTAACCAAAAGTTTTACCGGATGTCGGATCGGATCGGATGATGTGTGATGAAGATTACCAATCTTTATAAGTTCTTTGTGAAACTCCGTTTTTAACCCCCGCCGGAAAAAGAGGGGTGTTATAAGTTTCACGTGTGTTGCTGTTTATCTGTGTGTCTGTGTATCTGTGTGTCTGTCTGTGGCATCATAGCGCCTAAACGGATGACCTAAATTTAATTTAGTTTTTTTGTTTGAAAGGTGATTTTGTCGAGAGTGTTTTTAACTATGTTTGAATAAAATCGGTTCAGCCGTTCAAAAGATAAGGGCGTTTTACTGTTTGAATCGGGGTGTTTTCGCAAGATGAATGTGCCGGGGGTTTTTTAAATTTTGGAATTTTACTTGTTGTTCTTACGACGATTAAGATAATTAAAGTTAAAGACATAAACGGCAGGCCTGCAACATCTTCCTGTGTCAATTACTATAAGGCAGCTTTGCTAAGAGAACTCGTTGTCCTCGCTCTACGACTGTTCAGCTTTAGATATGTAGGGTTGGTTCTATTCAATTATAGGATTACAAAGTAGACTGTTCATTTATGCACTTCTAATACTGGATGCTTTGTTCAGATCGCAGAACTAGTGTCATTTAATACCCACCAAGAATCTCCATGATCCATCTGTTTTTGTTAGGATTCCCGATACAAAAGGAGCTCTTTGTTCGTATTTGAAGGACAGCTCATTCTATATAGATGGCTAACTATGAGGTTTTGTACACAAAGTCCTTATTAACTTCTAAGATGTTTCTAATTAGTTTAATCGTTGTAACCAGTTCGAACTGTGTGCAATCTATAATTAAACCTTGCTATAAAAAGTTAAGTGTCGAAACGTTCTTTTCGACTTTCAGACACTTTAATATCCGTTCAGATTTAGCCGGTTATAAATATTTAATGATTATGATCTGCGTCGTAGATTTCATTTGCCCTTGAACAAGAGCAGTGAAGTTAGTTTCACTATAGTGCAAAATTAAATATGTGATGAGGAGTTAACGTTTTCCTTATTTCGTGTTTGTGTTGGTGCGTCAAAACAAACTGTTAGCAACGTTTCTTTTCACGTACGACTAGAGGCGCCTTCAAGAAGATAAGTCTCCTTTAAGGGTCGGTTACATAGAACACGCTGCGTTGGAAGGCTTCATACTAGGTGGAACGATAACCTGGTCAAGGTTGTGGGAATCCACTGGATGCGAGATTGGTCAATGTGGTGACGCTTGGGAGAGGTCTATGTTCAGCAGTGGACGTCTTTCGGCTGACATGAATATAAAGATGTTTTTTTTTAATATTTATTTATTGTCGGGCTTTTTTCTTAAGAGAATATGTCACCCCGATTCTTTTATACAAAATAAATACTAAAATCAATCTGCCTAGCCTTTTACCAATTATGTTGGGGTCGGCTTTCAGTCTTACCGGATTCAGTTGAGTACCAGTGTTTTACATGGAGCGACTGCCTATCTGACCTCCACAACCCAGTATCTGGGTAACACGATACCCCTTGGCAAGACTGGTGTCAGATCTCAACCTTCTGACTACCCGTAACGACTGTCAAAGATCTTCAAATGACAGCGGAGACCAACGGCTTAACTTGCTTTCCGAGGGTCGGAGGAATCTCGGTATGTTGAAATGGTCACCCATCCACGGATGCACGTCAAGCGTTGCTTAACCTTGAAGATCGACCAGTGTGGCTGTTATTATTAAAGCCACGAGCTCCTCGATACAAAATAATAACTAAAAGTATAATAAACTAGCCTACCCGCAACCTTGTGTTCATTATAGTAATCAGACCAGATCATCTGGCCTCATCTGATAATGGTGAGGTCAGAACGCTATTGGTGATGTTGATGATGATAGGGAGTATAGGAACTCCCTTTTTCGCACATAAGTCTATGTCCCATTTGTTCCGTTGTACGTGGCTTCTGGCTAATTTAGCTAGAACACTATTATAAGGCGTTTATCAAAAATTTATCAATACTACAGTTAAAGCCAATTCAGAGACACAAAGATCCGTTGTGAGTATTATACTGTATTCCGTCAACCTTAGTAGGAGCCACATGTGCGCTACACACACCTTTCCGATATATAAAACAAAGAGTAATTAATTAAACTGTTATTATTCAAACCCTTAAACCGTTATTTCCTTTGGTGTCCACCTTATTAACTCCCAACTAAAAGCCTACATTAAAACTATTGCTAAAAGCTTGGATGACAAAGAACATCATCCCTTTGTGCTTATTGGCCTAGCTGTCTTCTGTCTCCTGCTTGATATGGAGAAATTAGTAATTATGTTTTTTCTTACTCCGCTGCTCTTTTCTGATTAATTTCATGTCGGGATTCGAGACAGATGAATTGTTTCTCCTGGATATGTCGAGCTTCATTGCCTCGACGCTCTGTTGGTTTCCGCTGTGAATTCAGGTGTTACAGTGGTTGGGTATAGTGTGGTGGGAAAATAACTATTCTATGTTCTGTAGTCGGCAGAACATCAGCACCTTTCTTATTGCTGAAGCGGTGATTGGTGCTAAGAAACACACCATCTTGAATGTAGAAAACAAACACGAACGTTAGTTAGACCATCTCCTCTATGGAGAAAGCGAACATAAATTCGGAATGTTGCTTAGAATTTATTTATATAACAATGACGTTTCAATGCTTATATAAGGTCTATTTTAATCTCTAGCTTATTAATTAATTGTTTATTTGTGTTAATAATAGGTAAGGTAGTTGTCTGGCTGAATTATTGCTAGTTCTTTTTCTATAAATTCGGCGCGTTCCGTAAACAGGAGCAGAAACCTGCTTGACCTGCTTGCTTACCTATACCTACAAAACAACATTTGGCATTTATACAAACTTATAAGTAATTATTTACATATTATTATCTGTTGTACAGGTAAACGGTTTGTTTTGCTTTTCAGCATAGGCCTCCCCCAGACCCTTCCACAGTGCACGATCGTGTGCTTTTCTCCTCCATGACGCTCCTGCTTTGCTGATGATCTTATATTCGTTATCAATAGCCCAAAACATCTACAGGAAATGCTTAAACAGCTTGTAATAGAAAGTAACAAAGTTGGACTCCAGATGAACACATCGAAAACGAAATTAATGACCAACAGCATAAAAGTACCATTCTCTATTAACAACGGAAGCATCGAATATGTCGAAGAATATCTATACCTCGGACAAATTATCTCCCCAACACAACTCACTGCCAAAGAAATCCAAAAAAGGATTAACTCGTCATAGAAAAGGTACTGGTCATTAAAAGAAGTTCTTAAAAACCCATCAATACTTCTCAAACTAAAACGCCAAACGTTCAACTCATGCATTCTTCCTGGCATGTACGTATGCAACGTATGGCTGCCAAACATGGCCTCTTACTACCGAAAATATCAAAAAGTTAGAAACATGCCAACATAACATGGAGCGTAGCATACTGAACCTGAGGAGAAAAGATAGAGTGAAATTGAAAGTCAGAAGGTAAAAGACAAATATTACAGACGTGACATTCACAATAAAAAAACTTAAATGGCAGTGGACAGGCCACACAATCAGAAGCAGAATAGAGAAGTCGTCACTGAATGGTACCCGAGAGAGGGTATGAGAAGGAGAGGGAGACCGATGCGCAGGTGGGAGGACGACAGCAGGAGCGTCATGGACGAACAAGTAAAACCACATCATAAATCAGCATTTATGAACTTTCTATCAACAAAGGAAGGCCAATCATCATTACATTATTATCCTCTTTACTGTGTGCAACAAATTGGTCACTAATGCCAACCAAGATAAAGGTTACATTGGAACATAAAATTGACTAATTTATGTTTCAATGTACCCTTTTATCGTAGTGTAATGGTCTGAATAATATATTGCGATGATCACCATGCTCTATAAACCTTGTTTCATGTGTCTGCCTAATTATTTATTCATCTACTATAATTTACTAGTGGACGGAGCGGAAATTTACGTACCTCTATTGCGTGCGTAAGTCATAAAAATTGTTAGGGAGTATAAAACTGGTATTGGTTTATTATTTATTGTGTAGACTTTACGATCGTGTTCATACTATTGTCTTTAGCCTTCACAATGTTAGGACCCATTAATATTATTTTTATCCGTGGTGCTAGGCATCTGGGCTTATCCCAGTTGTAAACGACCCTTTGTGCCTATTGGCCTTGTAAGTTCTGTATCCTGCTTGATATGGAGGGAAGGGGGAATTTGTTTTTTTACCTACCTACTCTTCCGTTATTCTTTTCTGATTAATTTCGTTGCGGGTTCCAAGACAGTTAAATTCATTCTACGGGACTTCGTCGAGCTTCATTGCCTCGGCGCTTTTCTGGTGGTCGCCACTGTTGATTGGCTTTCAGGAGTTTCTGTGGTTTGGGAATAGTGCAGTGGGATTGTGTCCTTAGCCTTATGTCTTACATCGTTTCTTAGAACTTAAAACTTGCTAGTATCTATTAAAAACGTGACGTATCTTTATGTCCTGAGTACAAGGTGATGTCTGACAAGTTCTTACTAGTTTTTTTATGCACCTGTCGAGTATTTATGGCGTTCGATAAGAACGTCCTTGTCGCAATTGTTACTTATAGGACACATTTGCCATTTCACACGGAACTTCCATGTTCTTGCTATCACGAAGTCAATTAAAACAATAAGCTAATCTATTAGTAAATTTATACGTACATGGGGAATTCATAGAAATCGATCAGAATTAGATTCAAATTGCACAAATAGGTACTGTGACGTGTATTTTTTTTAGAATATATAATTATAGACATGTTAGGCAAACAGACCTTGGCGCGACTTCGTCGCAGAATGTTCCTTCCGCAAAATGTCTCCTAGTCGCAAAATGTCCCTTTCGCAAAACATCCTTTTACAGAATTTCCATTTTGAGTTATCTATAATATATATATATATTATATATAAAAGAGAAAGCATGTATGTATGTTCCTTCCTTATAGACTCCAAAACGGCTGGACCGATTTTAATGAAGTTTACAGACATTCTTTAGATTGACCCAGCGGATAATCAAAGCAAACATATAAACACACACACACACTCACAAACTTTTATAATATTAGTCTGATGTCCATCACAAGAAATCTAGTCAGTTCGTCCATTCACGTTCATATGGGGCCATTCATCATCAAATTAAGCCTGTCCTTGCTCCGTAACCTTTGGCCAAAATATTTTCCACTCGCGTGGACATTGAACTTGCTTGTAGAGACTTCATTATGCTTCGCTAGATGACACATTCCGTGAGAGACTTGCGTTGTGTCTGCGACTGCGCATCTATACTTCACTATCCCTCTTTGTAAAAAAACCTAAGTACCTAAATGTTTAATGGACATTATTATTTATTCCCCTGAAAGACATGGAGGAGAACTTTTTTCTGTAGCTGGATGATACAGTCCCACTCACAGACATAAATCTAACTAGATAACGCAAGTCCCTCCATCTGTATGAAAATCAAGCGTGCCACTTTATCACACTCAATTTAAAAACAAATTTACTTACCAATGAAAGAAAACATTTCCTAAGCCTCGGCCAACTTTTTCTATACAGTCTTTACAGCTCATTATGGCATAATACCGGCCAAGTGCGAGTCGGACTCTCGCACGAAGTGTTCCGTATCCGTTCCATTATCGCAAAAAACGGCAAAAAATCACGTTTATTGTATGGGAGCCCCACTTAAATATTTATTTTATTTTGTTTTAGTATTTTTTTACATCATCTGTGAAAATTTCAACTGTCAGTAGCTCACGGTTCATGAGATTACGTAATAAATGAAAATATTAATTATTAAATGAAATTAATATTAATAATTAAAAAATAATGGGTTGTATAAATGTTACTAAATACATATATAAATAATACGAAGTATATAATTTATAAAACAATAATTATAATTCTTAAATTCAATTCTGTATTAATAAAACATTACCTATAACTTACTAATACCTAATTTTACCAATAATACAATTTATCACTGTTGTTAAACAGTCAGTGTTCTTCCTCCTCTCTCCTACTTGATCTATGCTGTGCCCGACAGGGTCCATAATTGTGACTAATATAATTATTTCCCTACCAACTATATACATTATGGTTTGCAATAATGAATTGAGATACAGCCTGGTGAAGTGGTGACAGACGGACAGACAGACGGATCGTGGAGTCTTAGTAATAGTGTCCCGTCGTTACCCTTTGGGTACGGAACCCTAAAAAGGCGTTTTTCTAAATTTCGGTGGATAATTTTGGTGGCAATTACGATCATTGATCGTAATATTACCACAGGTTACTAAATAGTTACTACGTAAATATTACTCCGTTTTTTGACACGCGAAGTTCATACAATCGCGTCATCTAGTTAGATTTATATCTGTGTTTCCACTGTTGAAAAAAGTCTTCCCGCTGACAGTAACTAGTAACAATTCATGATACTCGTAAATTCATCGGTTATCGTGTGTCATTATCTGTCTTGAATTGCTAGACGCCAGACCTTCATGCATAATAATTACCTCAACTTCATAATACCTATCCTATTGTGTGTCTGTAACAGTATTCGTTGAAAACACCTAATTTATAATTGTTTACTTCGCAGGCGGTGGAGGCGATCCTCGCAAACGTTCCGGAATGGCATCCAACTCCGTTCACGGGCAAGAAAGGTTAGTATTCAAAATTTCAAACACGATATAGTCTAGTCAAACTTAATGATGGCTCGGAGTCGGAACTCGGGGCGAGCCATTGCGCAGTAGCGAATTCATGAGACAGCGGGACTGCTGGCTGAATACATTCACAGTAAAAATATACAAACAGTATGGAAACTACCTATAAACGCTCGAAACGGCACACTAATACAAAAATACGTGACCACTTGTCGCGACGCGGCACTTAGTACTGACATAAACATAAACTGACATTCGAAAGTGTCCGAGCGGTCTCGTCCGCTCGTCGGTGTTTACGTTTGTGTGCGTGTGCCGTTTCGAGCGTTTGTAGGTAGTTTCCATACTGTTTGTATATTTTTACTGTGCAATTTGACGCTTACTTGTACTAAACGGTTACCCAATTACGTGGCTTTTGTTTTGATAACATTGCCAATGACCTCCAGACATGGTTTTGGCTTTTTGATAAGGGTCTAGCTAGACACACTTGAGAGCGGTCGGTAGCGGCAAAACAGGCAGCAGTCATTTCCATTGCCAAAAATGTGTTGATTAATAGTATACTGGCCAGCCATCCGGAACCGAATAGTGGATTCTATATGACGTATAGCTACAATCTAGGGGTCTTTAAGTCAAGAGTGAATAGGTTATTTCTAGGCAAGCGTGTTTCACCGTCGACCACATCGTCGCTTACCATCAGGTGAGATTGTCGTCAAGCGCGAGCCTATAGGTTAATAAAAAAAAAAACGTTTCCGTAAATTACAAATACCGAAAGTTGGTTGTGCAGGGGGTTGCAATTTATTTTGTATAGCCTGCAATGACTGATCACAACAAAGGTTTTGTAGCGATTAGCTTCTCATCAACTCTCTCGTCTTCTCTTACTTAGTTGGGGTTTTGACTTCTCTAATCTGTGGTTTTGGGGCCTGCTTCCAGTCTAAATGGATGCACATAAAATCAAAAAACCCGACTGATTAAGAAGATAACTAAAAAGACGTAAACAATATGAAAATCATGCTGTGAAGTCGGAGCATACATATCGCGAGCTGGCTGACCAAAACCAGATGTATCCTCCGACTGCACAGCATGATTTTCTTCTTGTTTACGGCTTTTTAGTTCGCTTCTTAAGCAGTCGGGTTTTTTGATTTTTTGAGTCAACTTTTTATTTATAACTTTTTATTTAACATTATTTATCGAATTAAATTTAATCATATTTATTTATAAGTGTTATAGTGAAATCACACTTAGAAAAATTGTGCTCCCACAATATGGCGCCCAAAAGCCGCCATTTTTCCATTTTCCAATTTTAATGTAGCCAGTGAAACTAGCAAAGTTAAGACGAATCGATTGACATAAGAATTATCAAAACCGGCCAACGCGTTTGGCCTCTAGAACGCCACATAGGAACAAACATACATACATATCTATGAATACATACATAGACTGATAAACACATTACCGTCCTTCGGCAGTCGGGTAAAAATACAGTATTTAACATGGACCGTCTGCCTAAGTGACCTCCACAACACAGTCATCAAGGAACACGATACTTCTTAGTCAGGAACGATTGGCTTATAACTGCGCTGCAAATATTTTATTACCTTCGCATACTTGTTCCAATGTTTGTACATGATTACCGTCTGCTAAAATACCAATGCACCCACGATACACAAGGAATCCTCGTGGGGGGCAAGTCTTTAGTGATCAGCCTTAGTCGGCAAGGTGACCGAAGCAAATTAGGTGTGTTTTATGACTTAAACGTAAACGAAGACGTTTCAGTCAACGAATTAGGATTGATGTTAGCTTAGCGTTTCGTTTAATTGCTTATTATTTGAAGGAAATAATTCCCACCGCATCGGTGGTAACAAAAATTATACTTGCTGAAATTGTCTGATACCTATATTATGGTTAACAAAAAATAGTATTCCTATCTGTTGTCGGGTTAAGTATGTGTTTTATTAATTTAAGTTTGTTTGTTAGAAATTCATAAAGTTTTATTTTTTAAAGGACGTTTGTCTGAAAATTCTCCTCCTTCTTAATTCCGGAGTCTGTGTTTCCTGATAGCTACAATCTACAACGCTCTGCTACCAACGGTTGAATACAGGCCTGCGGATCACAGCCAAAAGGCTACGCTGGGGCCCATAGCAACTTTGCGACTCTTGGATCCTATAGACCTGCTATACCCGCGAAACCGCGGTACGTGGCAGCGGTCGCTAGGGGCTGCTTTTTTAGAGATACCTATTCCTCTCAGGCAGGTGGGAAGTGGTACAAATGGTAAAACTTACCTTGGTCCTCGTGGTGATCTTCTGTGCTCGGTCATTCCCGTGCCTGACCGAGGGTTTTAGGGATAATATATATATGATAAAGGGGAATACGGGGCGTGGTCCGTTGGTATTCTCTGCATGCTTCAAGACACGCTCCCGGCAAAAACACCTCGCTGCACGCAAAATATATACAAAAACGACTGCACGGGCGAAGCACTTTACCACCCGCGAATGGCGGACGCAATTACGATAGGTTGATTATTTAACAATTACAATATAATAAAACGAGAACCCGGTATCGCGTCGCATGCGCTTGGTCACACATTTTCTAGTCAAGTGTCAAATGTCAACTGTCAACTCAAGCAAAAGCTGTCAAATCGAATGACAGTGAGCTGACATAGAGTTGCAACAAATAACAAACAGAGAGATCCCCCCGTCTTGGACATAAGGACTTATGTCCGCTAATAAATGGGCAAGCGTGCTAAACTCGCCACTGCTCGCTTCAAAACCGAATCGTGATAGCTGATAGCTACAATCAGAGACCTATTCAGTCTTTAAGTCAAGAGTGAATAGGTTACTTCTAGGCAAGCGTGCTTCACTGTCGACCACATCAACGCTTACCATCAGGTGAGATAGTGGTCAAGCGCGAGACAATTATAAATAATAAAAATCCTGCGTAAATTACAGAATGAAAAGAAAGTTTTATTATAATATGTAAGAATAGAAAATTCTTGGTACCTGTCAGTAAAATTTTCAGTCACTGAATCAAGTGGGACATGTTGACAACTTTTCAGCTCGTACAGATTTCTAGCAGTATCAAATATCAATGACATGTCACCTGTTCAGGCATCTGTCAGTTTAGCCGACAAAATCAGTGTTGCTAGTGGCAGACAGTCAGATATTACATGAGACATCTCAAAAATTTACATTACCTTATTTTATGTGGAAAACGATTCTAATACGCTCACTCGCTCGCTGGAGTAAGCGGGATGGAAGAGTAAGCAATACGTCAATTTGTGTATCACAAAATCAGGTACGACAACACTACGAATGAAAACTCCCTTAGATGCCGTTCACGATTATTTTTTGTTTAATTATCATCATCATCATTTTAGCTGGAAGACGTCGACTGCTGGACATAGGCCTCCCCCAGGCGTCATCACATTGACCGATCCTGTCCGTCTCGCATTCAGCGCCTTCCAGCAGCCTTATCCAGTTCATCGGTCCACCTAGTGGGAGGCCTTCCAGTTTATCATCTTCTGGTTCGCGGCGGATTTTTTGTTTGCTGGAAACTATTTCAATTTTTATTTTATTTCAATATTTTTTATTACATCCTAAAAGTAACGTAAAAGTTACATTTTGGGTTTGGGTGTTACAACATGAGACGGTCAAAAGTAACGTAAAATGTAACAAATGTAACATTCTGGCAACGCTGGACAAAATTTTCTCTAAAATATGTGCGGTCCATTCTCTATTCTCTTGACAAATGATGCTACTGTACAACGAGCTATTCATAGGAGGTCATCATCAATTACTGTATATTATTCACTTAGTGCTGCTTGTTAGTTTGTGACATAGATACCGCGAACTAAACTGTTCTGGCGGCTGGGTTTGAAGCTTAGTCAATGGGCGTTAATCGTTGGGCCAAAGGGCCAACGTTCTTGACTTCTCGAGTTCTCGTACAGTTTGTTTCGAAATCTGAATTAGTATCATGAGGAGGTTTTTTTTTTGTGTATGTTTGTGTCTAGGCGAATATAATCTCTGTAACATTTCACATTGACAGCTGCTTCGCTCTCTCTCTTCTACTTACTAAGATCCATAGGTTACATTTTACCCCAAAATGGACGGTTCCTGAGGGAAACTAAAAAAAACTGGCCAACAGCGTGTCGGACTTTGCACATTTAGAGTTACGTACTAAATGTAAAATATTCAACTGGTTTATCAATATAATTGGTATTTGTTTCCCAAATTTCAAGTTCATAGGTCAATTGGCAGTTAAAGAATTCTTCGGCACATTTGTGACAGATGACGGACAGACGGACACGTGAGTGAATCAATAGGGTTCCGTTTAGACCCTTCGGGTATGGAGTCCTAAAAAACCGTTGGGAGAGAAGGCTAGTTAAGGATAGAATAAATATAGTACTGTATTCTAAAGCAAATTAGGGGCAGCAGTGCACCATGATGATAGGGTTGCCATCTCTAAAAAATCTGCAAACCGGACATGAAGCGTGAAAAAACCCCGGCTTTTGGAACTTACAACCCGGACATTTGAACAGAATATTTTTATTCTAAGTTACTTAAGACGGTACCCTGACCAAAAAATCGGCATGAGATATGAGCATTCCTATTGGTCTAGCGGCACTGGTGGCGCATGAATTACAGTAGCGAATACGCCCAGATTTTAGAATAAAATCTTTATAAAATCAGATATTGGTCTTTTGAAAAAAACAATTCTACAAAAATGTTCGTTATTAAATTGTCTATCCATTAGTGTCAGTACAAAAAATAATTAATGAACACTTTACGAGGAGATGCATAATATCAATAATTATTTCTCATTTTTATGTTTTTTTGGAAGGAGATTAGTGAAATATATACAACATTAAAAAAAAAACTAAATCTACCATTTTAGAGTCAATATTATGTACAATTTTAATGTATTTTTATTAATTGATATTTCTTTTTAAATGACGAGTAGATAGCTCCTAAAAACAGTACAAAAAACGGCTTGCGCGGCGTTTTGCTCGGGGTACCGCCTTAAAAATACTTAAAATATAGTAGTAAAGGTTATAAATCAACTTTTCATTTTATTTTCATACAATGTTAAACTAAATTTAGTCTTAATAAGAAAGAAAACATAATCTTCTTAAAGTTATAAGGAACTATTAGCAGTCCTACAGTTTTCATTTATTTCAAAATTATACTCTTTTAACTCAACAAAAGCGGCGACGGGTGATGATTTAAAGACTTTAAAATCCGGACTACAAATAAAACCCCGCCCGGACGCTTTCCGGGCGCCTTCTAAACTAGGACAAATCCGGGGAAACCCGGACGGATGGCACCTGATGACCCTACCCGAAGATCGCTTTATTGTCAAACAAAGTTCTCATGTATCTCTAACCGTCTCGCGTCTAACGAAATTCTTTGATTTTATTTACTCTATACAACTTCGTACTTTAGACATTAAAATTTCTATTTCCAGTCAGACTTGATGAAATGAAATGGCTACCAAAATAAATTCGTATACTCGCCCTTGGTTCTTGCAAACTCATGCATATCAATTCATTTGAAGTGCATCCGTTCTGACCCTTTGCTTTATTCTCCGTCATTGTCTACTTATAGAATTGCAAATGGCGTCCGAGGAACTTGTGGCTTAGTAATAACAGCAGAACGGGACGATTTTCGAGGTTAAGCAACGCTTTTCAAGGACGGTCCATGGATGGGTGATGATTCATTTTAATACCGTAACATGGTGAATTAGGGTAGAAAGATGATGGTTATATAATGTCTACTTATAGAAATAGGTACTGAGTCAAAATACTGTATTATCATTATCTAGATTAATTCCTGATCTTATTTTTATTTTATTTGGGAAACAAACAGATGCAATATCAAATATAAGCATACAATTATTTTAACAAGATCCAGAAACAGTTTCCACAGATTAATATATAACTAAATTAACCTAAGTGTAACAACAACCACAAGTTCACATAGTTTAAAGAATTCACAATTTAATACTATATTATTGTATAACATTATAATATTTATTTATCCGGGTAAAGGTGCGAGTTCGCCCGTGACAGTGGCAAGGTTAAGACGAATCGATTGACGTAAGAATCATCAAAATCGGCCAACGCGTTTGGTCTCTAGAACGCCACATAGGAACAAACATACATAGACTGATAAACACATTACCCTCCTTCGGCAGTCGGGTAAATACAGTATTTGCCATGGACACGCTAAGAAGAAAAAGTTCCACATTTGCGTTGAACTTTGCGTAAAATGTATGCACTAATTCAGTGACATTTAGGTAATAAGCCGTTTGTTCGCTGACATTAAAATTAAAAAAAAAACCCGCTATGGTCACGGCTATCAATATTCTACATTCCAATAGCCTTACTGCCTGTATTTTCATTACCACCCAGTTTTTTTATACACTTCAAACAATTCGACATTTAAATTTGAAGTCTTTATTGAATTAAAGAACCGATAAAGCAGTTACAATTACTCGTACAACTAGGATTGTATTCTGATTTTATTATTTAAAAAAATTAAATCAAAGAAATGTTGGATTCGCATTAAGTACAAGTAAAATTTCAAAATTTAAAAACCCCCGACCCATTTATCTTGCGAAAACACCCCGATTCAAACAGTAAAACGCCCTTAACTTTTGAACGGCTGAACCGATTTTATTCAAACATAGCTAAGAACACTGGACAAAATTACCATTCAAACAAAAAAAACTAAATCGAAATCGGTTCATCCGTTTAGGCGCTATGATGCCACAGACAGACACACAGATACACAGATACACAGCAACACACGTGAAACTTATAACACCCCTCTTTTTCCGGCGGGGGTTAAAAACAATAAGGCTTGACACGCATTGCGTTTTTTAGCCGCGTGGATTTTGATCGCGAGAATTTTTGTCCGCGTACTGAATCTAACTAACACGCACTGCGGATAAAATTCCGCGCGATTTTTGTCTCTTTCAACCTGTTCATAGAGCTTAAAATATTCGCGCGAATTTAATCCGCCCGCGGATTATGCGGCGATATACGGTGGATGATGTGGTAATACACGCATTTGTTGCGGTATAATTTCCGCGCGATTTTTTACCGCAATGCGTGCATTTTCATACAATTCCATGTGTCATATATACATATTTATTTTTCATACATTGCAAGTTATTAAAAAGCGTGTAATAATTGTATGACAACTAGTCCATTTCAATAAATCTATTGTTTTCTTTCCCTACCAATTTGTAATGATAATTAAACTTCATAAGTGAAATGCTGAAGTGGCAGGCATTCATTCTGTTTTAATTCATAATCAGAGTCATATAAACAGAGTATTGCAGCGTATTCCATTACTACAAAAAGAGTACAATACTCTATATAAGAGTACAGTAGGCATCCCTAATTACAACCAATGAAGACACTGCACATAATAAAAAGCTTTTATTTGCTAAATTTGATGAATAGATTACATTGTGTTGGAGCAGGAAAAAAAAAACCGGCCAAGTGCGAGTCGGACTCGCGCACGAAGGGTTCCGTACCATTATCGAAAAAAACGGCAAAAAAAATTACGTTTGTTGTATGGAAGCCCCACTTAAATATTTATTTTATTCTGTTTTTAGTATTTGTTGTTATAGCGGCAACAGAAATACTTCATCTGTGAAAATTTCAACGGTTCATGAGATACAGCCTGGTGACAGACAGACAGACAGATGGACCGCGGAGTCTCGGTAATAGGGCCCCGTTTTTACCCTTTGGGTACGGAACCCTAAAAAGAAACGTCGCACCACGATAGCTACGCTGACTTCCTCTCTATTGATAAGGAATTACATTTCAATGGGTAAAGTCATGTTTGTGATTAGCGGTGAATTGAATGGGGTTTGCTGTAAGTGGTTAGTGTAGTGCCTACTTGAACCACGTGATGAATAAGTATGTCGAGTTAGAGTATTATGGGGATTAAATGAAGTATAGTGCTCGTCAAACTTCTGGGCCGCCCGCCGCCGCCCTGAAGTTGGCAATCCGATGCGCAAGGCACTAAACGGTGCTGTTTTTGTATGAGATTTACTACTGCGCAGCCATTGTAGCCAACTTCAGGGCGGCCAAGAAGTTTGGCGAGAACTTTACCTTTGTTGTTTCATCATCATGGCTACTGTATACTACGGTACACTTGCCGATGATGGTGAAAATATCGTTAGGAAAGTTTGGAGTATGAACGTGGATGGGTGTAGGAGTGTTGAAGACCATAGAACCCATAGAAACGATGGATGGATCGGTCTGATGGTGATCCCCGGGGTGGTTTTATGGCTCTTTCAATTAAGACCTTTCGTATCGGACTTATACGAAAGGTACTTATACTTATACTTATACACCAAGAGTGCTTGACAGCAAGACGAGTATGTGTGTGCATAAATTGTATAGAAAAAATCAACCGGACGTGCGCAGTACGGCGCGACACTATCCCTCAGTTTCCCAGCTTAAAATTATCGGAGAGTTAATGTGACAAATTGTCAAACACGCGTTATTTGCTGTGATTGGTTGAATGAATTTTTAACAGCCAATCACAGCAGATAACGCGTGCTTGACAATTTGTCACATTAATTCTCCGATAATTTTGAGCTGGGAAACTGAGGGTATGTAACGTCTAAATTGAAAGAGCCCTTACTGAGGTGAATGTTCCACACTCCCTGCCGAGCGAGCACGTCCTACTGTGACAGGCTTGAGTCACACATTTTTATCACAGATTGGGAGCAAAAACCGTGATAAAATGCGTGACTCAAGCCTATTACAGAGGCCGTGCTCGCCCGGCAGGTCATTGCTCCAAAAGGCCGTGCCTTTTGAAGGTTTCAAGCAGTATAAAAAAACCGGCCAAGTGCGAGTCGGACTCGCTCACGAAGGGTTCCGTACTTGGTAAATTGCGGTTTACGATTTATGACGTATTAAAAAAAACTACTTACTTACTAGATCTCGTTCAAACCAATTTTCGGTGGAAGTTTACATGGTAATGCACATCATATATTTTTTTTAGTTTTATCATTCTCTTATTTTAGAAGTTACAGGGGTTGGGACACACACACACACATTTTACCACTTTGGAAGTGTCTCCTTGCGCAAACTATTCAGTTTAGAAAAAAAAAAATTAGAAACCTCAATATCATTTTCGTAGACCTATCCATAGATACCCCACACGTATGGGTTTGATGAAAAAAAAAATTTAGTTTCAGTTTCAAGTATGGTAAAAGGTCCAATTATTTTGCCATTTAGTATCCCGGTCCACATGTTTACTTTAAATCGATACTGTGACTTATCTTGCCTCATCAAATTTGGATTTTCTACATGCCACTCGTGCAAATTGTGCAAATTCATGTAGCCATCTTTTTTAAATGTTGACTCATCGGTCCATAAAATCTTCTCTAAGAATCGAGGGTCTTCTCTGTGCCTTTCTAGCATCCTTTGGCAAAACGCAACTCTGGGAGCGTAATCCCGTGGCAGTAATGATTGTACTCGCTGTACATGATACGGGTGGAACTCGTTCTTTTTTAAGATTCGGTGGGCGGTACTCTTAGATACACCTGTGCTTGTTTCGATTCCACGTACAGAAGCACTTGGGTCTTCTTGGACTGCTTGTAGTACGACGTCTTCGTACGGATTACGATGTCTTCCTACACCATGTACTTGGTTAGGGAATCGTCCCTCTGATAGTGAACGGTGCACATTAAAAAAATTTGACCAATTATTGAAAACGTAATCTAGCAAGTGTTACACCATTTTTGAATCCTTATTAAATGCGCCAATTTTTCATGTTACTTGCCAAACTAGCGTAGTACATTTTTTTTTCAGTACAGTCAGTTAAAGTTGGGCGAAACAGTAAATTTGAATAATTTGGTTTTGAAAAAGTTTAATTTTCTTCTAAGTAGGAGGAGTTGGCTTTAAATTTTAGGCAAAAATCTACACAAGCATTATTCAAGATTACATAATAATAAAAAAAATTGATAAATTATGGGATTTGTAGCAATTGGAGTTAAAGAACCATTACAGGGATTGATTTTTTTAGTAAATTTTTAAAGTGAACATATTTTTTTAAAAACATGAGATAGATTTTTTTTCGTATTTTTCTGAGAACTGATATAACTTGGTCTATCACCCATTTACGGCTTGACGTCGATTTCTGGGACACCCAATAAGTCGGGTTTTCCTCCCTGACGCTATAACTCCAGAACGCACGAACCGATTTCCACGGTTTTGCATTCGTTGGAAAGGTCTCGGGCTCCGTGAGGTTTATATGTAGTGTAGGGTAGGGTAGTGTAGGGTCGGGTAGGGTAGTGTAGGGTCGGGTCGGGTAGGGTAAGGTACGGTAGGGTAGTGTAGGTTAAGTAGTGTAAGGTAGGGTAGGTAGGGTAGATAAATGTTTGGTCTTTTTATGGCAAAACAAAGTTTGCCGTGTCAGCTAGTATTATATAAAAATAGGATTTATATTTTGTGTTATTTTCAATCTGTGTCCTTTACTTTATATGTACAGACAACAACAGATCAGGTGCCTTCACTTGGACATTTGTATGCACCTTATTGCATTGTAATAAGGGTTCATTTTAAGAACAGAAACATCGTTATATCTCGGTAACCCCGCAAAATAAATAAAAAATGTTTTCTAATTATGAATATAACATGTTTTTTCTACAGTATACAACCAAATTCATCAAGATACAACCATTTTTTCAATGGGGCCCAAGTTCCCTTACAAAATGGGCATTCTCCTTTCACTAATGTTTGCGATAGTTCTGATAGAAGTCGGGTGCATTTTATTTAAGAAAAAGCTTTTCTTTTAATTAACTTTTATATTATAAATTGTCACGAGAATCAAATGCCGCCACCAGCAGGCTTATTACGTATCTTCCAAGAGCAAAACAGAAGCAATTATTGCGCAAAAATTGCTCTTCAATCGCGGATCCGAATGATGTATCAGCGATAGCCACACCAGAGCAAAAAAATTAAAATTACTATTAAAACTTAAAATTAAGATTTTCGTCAGTGCGAAAATCTTAATTTTAAGGCAGGGTGATCGCGATTATGGCGAGCAAATTTTCCTGTCAAAATGGGATTACTTTTCTCTTGTTGTTGTTCGGTTGCCAACCGATTCCAAATAGCTAAAAGTACATAAGCTTAAGAGTCCTTGGCGGTTTTTTTTTTAATAATTGCATTAGAGAAATAGCGAGCGATTAGCAAATAATTGGTTACGTAACTCCAGTCAAAATTATAGCCTATGTTACTCTGGAATAATGTAGTTTTCCGTAGGTTAAAGAATTTTTAAAATCGGTCCAGTAGTTTCGGAGCCTATTCGGTACAAACAAACAAAAAATCTTTCCTCTTTATAATAATGGTATAGATGTAGGCTGGTAATTGATACAATGTGCTTGTTTTATTAATTATTTACTTTAACTCACATGAAAACGTGTTGGTCATATACCACAGGAAATAGGAAGGGGTGTATGTCAGTTCCTTTCAACAGATAACATATTATTACAATTAATACTAGACATAAAATAACTTTGTGTTGCCATCAACAATGTATATTATGTCTAATAAATAAAAATATTAATTATATATATTTTATTGTCCTAATCTGTATGTTTGTTTGTAATCTTTTCAAACATTTCGTCAATTCAATAATAGGTAGGTAGAACAACACGAACACAAAAACAAAACCAATAAGGTAAAATGGCGTCATAAGCAGACAAAAATAATTTGAATTGAACGAAATACATTAATGTGAATGGCAACGTTTTGGTTTTTATACTTTAACACGTTCACGCCGGAAAATCGGCAAAATACAGTGTTTATAATAATAATGAACTATGTACGCGTATGTCTGGCACATGCCAAACGTTTTCCATAATATTATTAGTATAATGTATGGACTTTTAGTTAATATTAGATAAAGTACCTATAGAATTAGCCTTAAAATGAGCTTGATAGATAGAGCGGGATCGCTAATTGGCAGCCCCATCCATGTAAATAATAAGGACAATAGATTATTTTTTGTCTTTGTCACCATGGCCGGCTTTTGTTGTTTGTCAAACGCTAATATCAAGGCAGGTTTGACAAACTAATTCGGTCGTGTTTGTTTTTTTTGTGATTTCGCGGGATTAAGTGTTTATTGAGACAAGAAATTGGGTTATTTATAGATAATAAGTGTCAGTGCGATGGTGGGTTGAAGTGTTCTAGGCTGTAAAAGCCTAATTGTTATTGTTGTTTCATGTGCGGCCACGCCATGGCACCATCTATAGGTAATTTATCTAAGTAGTTAATACTAGCAGTGCCCGCCATCTACCGTTCCGCTTCGCGCCCGACATCTATCTACCCTACCCTACCCACCTACCTATCCTATACCTTACCTGCCTACTGTAACTACCCACGTGAACACTTTATTTTTAATAAAAAAACAAAACGGTTCGTCAATTATAGGTATAAAGTGGAAGATACGTTACGCGCTAACATGGCGATCAGAAAACCTGGGCTCGGCGCACGACTACAAGCACCGAAACTCACACATCTGTGTTCAGTGTCATCACCAGTCCCAAACCTACAGTTACCGATAGACAAGGACAGAGATATGAGAAGGCGCTGTAGTGCAAGCGAAAACGCGTTAGCCGCCGAATGTAGGCCGAATCACCGAATGTTTACTATTATGAATGAAATGACATTGCAATATGTGCGTATCGTGTCTCTCACGCATGTTTGAAATATCTATCTCGCTCTCACAAATATGGCAAAGTAAACATTAAATATTATTGTAATTTTCAACAAATTAACCTTTTTAACTATACTTACGAGAGTACGAGTGGTAAGTGATCCCGTGTGACTTTTTTTTTCTTCCTGGTATTATTTAAACACTGTTTAGCTACACAAGAAGTCATTTTGATGCGTATTTATTGCAAAAAAACATAAAAACACTGAAATTAATGATCTGTGTGATCAACAATGTGCCGTGCGCTACTGAGTACCCGCTACGGGCATTCACTTAGATTAGTAGGACCAAGCGCTGTGAGCAGTCCCGTATCTTCCTCTTTTTAATACATCAATGTATAAAGTATTAAAATATTACAGGTGAACTATACTTAGATTTTTTTTTTGTTGCGATGTCATCCAATGACTTATCCCACTCTGAGTGAAGCGGGAGGGCGTGTCAGACTTTTACTGACTAAAACCCACCCGTGTTCCGTCAGTTGCTTGAGCCAGGGCCGCGGTAACTCTTTTTCAAATTTATTCATCATCTGGGAAAGTAGGCGTGATGTTATGTACATGGATGTATTATGTTTATAAGGAGCCGCGTAAAAATATGCGTTGTTTTGTCGGCCACATGAGAGTGGATTAGTAATCTCGATATTGTGTGGAGTTGTTATTAAATATGTAGTTATAATAGAACATGCTACGTGCCGATATGAGAGTTATCTATGTTATTGTTAACAAAGGAAATAGTAATTTTAATATTAGTTCCGGGAATAAAGATGGTAGGAAATTAGGATAAAAAACACTCGGCTTGATGAACTTCTAGTGGGAAGATTGCATCCTACGAAAATGCATGATTTTTATTCGCGAATTTTTGTCGTATTATTTCCGCGCGATTTTTTTACCGCAATGCGTGCAGCTTCATACAATTCCATAGGTCGCAGAATGGGCGGAAAAAAATCGCTCGAATAAAAATCGCAATGCGTGCTAAGCCTTAGATGTTTGTTAGTCTACTGCGTCTCAACGGATCATCGAATTAAGATGAAACTGGGAACACGGTGGTTCATTTATCATACAAACTGTACCTCAAAAATATTTATTTCAATAAATGTAACCGTTTAAAAAGGTGCTTTTGAATTGTCAAGCAAAATATAAAGCTATACTCCAGTCATTTTGAAGATACAATGTTTAAGAAATAAAGTAAAAACAGTATTTTTTAGAGCTACCCTCGATATAGATTTTTGTATCTCTTGTACATCGATTTAACTGAGTTAGTAATAGATGAAAGATAGTTTGAGAATATATAATATCCACGGTCATAGGACTAAAAGATTAGAATAGAACGAACCAATAATTCTCACCGCCGCTGTCAGCTGATGAGCTGTCAGTGCTTTGTTAGTAAATATTCTATCTTCATCATGGCCAGAGAGAGAGAGCCACAGATAATATAATACTAACGCACAGATGCCTCATCTCATACAAAGCAATCGTGCCAACATAACTAGCGTTATTCGTCTTATTAAAGCAACCGTGCCGACGTAACTAGCGTTTTTCGTCTTATTAAAGAAACCGTGCCGACGCCACTAGCGTTTTTCGTCTTATTAAAAAAACAGTGCCGACGTAACTAGCGTTTTTCGTCTTATTATGATGATTATTTTTATATGATCGCGTTCGGTTCTGTTCCACGGCTATAGATGGTAATAGCAGCGACTTCCAAGTAAAAGGGGTTTCTCGGTTCGTGAATATTTTTTTCTTTAAATACAGTGTCGATTTGTTTTATAGTATTTTTTTTACGTTTTTACAGTTTCATTGTACCAAAATGTGTTACTATACATTTGGTGAATGGCAGGCTTGTATGGGAATTTTGTACCGCTAATAAAATTTCGTGTTTTGGGATATTTTTTGTTTTAATTGGTAGTTTATATGATAGGTAATCCCTTTTTAAATTATTAGATTTTTAGAACTTGGGACGTAAAAGTTATAACCAGCTTTATTTTTTAAGGTTATGTACTAGTGTACCAATGTTACATATACGTAAATGTTACATATTGTGTAAAGTAAATGTTCTAAACTGTTTTTTGCTATCTTTATACTGTTTTACTTACCATTAAGTAGGTAGATTGAGATGAGGATTGTACCTAGTCAGGGCATTATAAGATACCTATGTCCAGCAGCGGATTGCAACACTTTGATAATGATGAGTTTGATTATATTTAGTGTTATTTGTAGTTATAAATAATTAATTACCATTTCAATCTTTGTGTAAGAATACACAAGGCAACTTCTAAAACATAACTGCGTTAAATGTACGATTTTATTACGTTTATTTATTAAAATCTTTTTACTGATATTATTAATTAATCCGGAGTTCTAAAAATAGTTAACTTACATAAAAATAAATGGCTTAGTTACCTTAATAAGTGGTACAAATTCTATAACCGAACAACAAAAAAAGTATGCGGTACGAAATCTGCCGTTCACCTTTAAAAATCGAGTGGCATACCACAGAAATTTAAAACCGCGCCATCTATTGCAATATATTTTAAATGATCCGTTTAAATAATCTTTGAAATGTGAATTAAGAACCCAATATTACATAATTTTGTGCTTAGGAGAGTTGATTAGAAAACAACATACAATTTTGACGATCAATTCTAGAAAATGTTAATTTTAAACACAATTCAATAACAATTCGACGCAAATCGTGCCATCTAGTGACAATTATTAGAACCAAATTTTCTTTGTTAGCGCTGGTTTCCTGTGGCAGAGTATAGTTGCACATTCGCAGGGGTCATCCCGGTAGAACAATCCCTTCGAATCATTTTCGACTTTCAATCAGGCAATGCCGCCGCCAAAATCCATTAAAAATTGCCACCGAACAGGTGGATCGATATTGTATTTGTAATTCTAAACCTTTTTAAAGCATGACTGTGCCAAATCGATTCCGTTCTGTTAATCAATAGTGTTAAATAAAACATTAATTATTACAGTGTAAGGCTATCGCACACACATAGCCCAGTATCACAGTAAAATATACAAACAGTATGGACACTACCTACAAACGCTCGAAACGGCATACTCACACAAACATACGCATCGACGAGAACCTTACGCAGCGGTCGCAGACTCGCAGTGCTGACAGTAGCGAGGCCTTAGTACGAGTTTTTACTCACGCTCAATCGCGTTAATGTAAACGTCAATTTGTATTGAAATTGGATAAGCGCCGTCTGGGGACGGTAAGAAGAAACCTCTTTTTTTGTTTACATTTTGACTTAGAGATCGTTTACGTTATCATAAAAGAGTACGTTAAAAAACTCGCACCAAGGCCTCAGAGCACCGCGACGCGACGAGTGGTCACGTATGTTTGTGTGAGTGTGCCGTTTCAAGCGTTTTTAGGTAGTTTCCATACTGTTAGTATATTTTTACTGTGCCGGTATTCTGCGTGGCATCTGCACTGCAGCGAAAGTAAAGTTACGAACGAGTTGTATTTGTGTAGCTCATCGAACTGAAAGTGGTCTCGAAGTCTCGTAGATTGCATCTTAACCTACTGATTTTCTCTTTACATATTGATATCGATTTTCTTTCTAATTATATTTATGACTAGCTTCTGTCAGCGGCTTCGCCCGCGTGACCCAAGGGAACATTATTTCGGAATAAAAAGCCTATGCGCTATTCCAGACTATAATCTCTCTCTTTGCCAAATTTCATCCAGATTGGTTCGGCCGTTCTGGCGTGATTGCGTAACAAAATACATCCACACACACATCTATGCAAACGTTCACATTTATAATATTATAAATAAATAAAAATTGCTTTATTCATTCCATGCATGCATTTCATTAAGCAGCAGCAGTGGTGGCCCAGTGGTATCGGCCGCGACTTACAAGTTGTAGGTCGTGTGTTCGAGCCCAAGCAGGCGCTTTACTTTGTGTTAATTATTTCTTCACCACTGCTCTCGAAACGGTGAAGGAAAACATCGTAAGGAAACCGGCATGTCCTAGAACCAAAAATTCGAAGACATGTGACATCCACCAACCCGCACTGAGCCCGCGTGGTGGATTACGGCCCATTCCCTCTCACATAGAGGAGGCCTGTGTCCCAGCAGTGGGAACATTAATAGGCTGATGATGTGTGATGTGATGCATTTCATTTCCTTAAAGTAATCACTTGTTGCCTTGGTTTGCAATTAATAAGATAATATTAAATAATTTATACATTCAAATATTGCTATGCGATCAAGAAATATAGTATCAAATTTGGAAAATAAATCTAGAAGTAACTTATCAAAATTTAACACTAAATCCTGAATCATAAGATTAAATTGATCGTTGAATTACAATTGATAAATTAGATATTAGAATTGATTGTTAAATTAAATAAATTTAAATTAATGATTAAATTAGATGTTCAAATTTGATTATTAAATAAGATATTAGAATTGATTATTAGATTAGATTTTTAAGTTGATTATTGAATTAGATATTATGATTGGATATAAATAAGATATTAAAGATTATTGAATTAAAAGACATATCTAAGTTTCATGCATGGACCCTGTCTTTCGCTTTCTCCAACCAGTTTCTGACCGCATTTGCCTTTATGTCATCTTGCCATCTGGAGCATGGTCTACTTCTGCTTCTGGTTCCCTGTGGGCTGTTATTTTGATTGTCCATCTATCATCAGTGTACCTAGCTACATGGCCAGCCCATTTCCATTTTTGTAGTCCTGCTACATATTTCAGTAATTTTGACTCTGTCTCTTAAGATGATTCCTAGACAACTTCTCTCCAGCATTGCCCTCTGTGTGCTTTGAATTTTGACCGCATTCAATCATTCCCATATGTCTTTTGAAAGTCGCCAGGTCCTCTGGCTGGAGACAATATATTTTTAGTCTAGCCTTCCAGAAACTGAAGGCAACATTGCTCATAGGTACTTATAATTATATTTCTTGTACAGAAGAGAAGACGGAAACAGAAGAAAGCGGTCGTCTCAGCTGCGAGACGTTCGACATCAAGAGAGTGCTGCAGCATGGTGCACACCTCATGGGCTCCGAGGGCAACGAGTACGACTTGGACGAGGAACCCATCAACGCTGCAGGTAAGCTTGATGATGAAGAGAAAAGATGGCGGGGAGATGTAGCCAAGCCAAAAGTTATAACTTCTGCTGTCATGATCATCTGTTTAGTCCTTTTCTATACCTTGAGGGAGTCTCCTTCTAGCTGAATAGACAGTAGTATTTTACATGAATTGACGGGCCGCAATGCAACCCAGTAAGTAAGGCATGAATATAGGAATCTCGTATCAGTCCTCGGGAGTGATAAAAAAAAAAACATATTTTCTTTGGCCTTCCCAAATAACACACACAATATAACCCTTGGGGCCAAAAATAAATTGTTAGAACAGGTAATTTAATATGAAACTAGCTAGCTGACTAGTTAGTATGTTTCCTGAAAGACCCGAGTCTTGATAGCAAAGGCTATACGAGTCGCTTCTTCATTATCATCATCACTTCAGCCGAAAGACGTTCACTGCTGAACATGGGTCTCCTGGTTTCCCCCAAGTGTCGCGTTTTAATCCGTAAAATTGCCCTAGAACTGAAAAAGCGATGCTTGTTTAAGAATAATCTACCACATTGATAACACAACATTCACAACAAATCATTCATGAATCGATTTGGTTTATATGACGCGGTCGACTTAAAACATCGCTATCAATTTAATATGCCGTCGGCTAATGTTACTTGAAGCGCCGGCTTTTGACGTCATCACCTTGTCTAGATACTTACACGGTATATACAGTATAGACTCTAGTTTATTAATAACTAGCCTATACCAAGGGAACATATACCCGGGAAAAAAAGTAACCTATGTACTTCCCCAGAGTATAATCTATCTCCTTGTCTTTCATTACGATCCGTTCAGTCGTGAAAAGATAACAAACAAACAGAGTTTCTTTAGCATTTATAATATTGCTAAAGGTACAACTTAGTCACATGAGATGAGGGTACTCCAATGGGCCACAATGCGAATGCCTTACCTCTTGTCGTGCTCTCAGTGCCACAATACTTGCACTCTGATATAGACTTAAGAGACAGTTGATATCGCTGTTGACGTGGCTTATCTCGTCAAACATATTTAATTTGGTATTGTGGAGTTCACTAGTAACACTAGTTAGGGTTTGGGTTTTATCATAAAACCTTATTTGATCTGAGCTTAAAACAACCTGATACCGCTTGGGGCAATCTAATAATGAATAGACGTAAACATTCAAGTGCTGACTATATTTATTTGAAAGTATACCACAGGAATCATCGATTTATTAAAACAGAATTTAATATTTTTATTTATTCTACACCATAAAAGTTACAAGTCGATCTCTCATCTACTATATAAAAATAAGTCGGGTTTCTTGCTGACGATATAACTCCAGAACGCACGAACCGATTTCCAAGGTTTTGCATTCGTTGGAAAGGTCTCGGGCTCCGTGAGGTTTATAGGTAGGGTAGGGTAGGGTAGGGTCGGGTAGGGTAGGGTAGTGTAGGGTCGGGTAGGGTAGGGTAGTGTAGGGTCGGGTAGGGTAGGGTAGGGTAGGTAGGGTAGATAAATGTTTGGTCTTTTTATGGCAAAACAAAGTTTGCCGGGTCAGCTAGTCTCTTTTATAAAACGATCTTTTACGATACGACGAAGAATAATTAGACATAATTAAACCTCTTGTAGAACAACTTATATATTTATAACCTTAGTTATTTATTATCTTTAAGGAAGGAAAATAGTCCTCGTTATTTATTTCGAGGAAGAATTTTTCCTACAATAACAAAACAATAAAAATATTATTGGGTACGCATTGTTAAAAATATTTATTTTGCGGTTTGGTATCATCAAATAATAATATCATGGCCTAGTTATTTTAAATGAGGAAGAAATAAGAATTCTTTATAACCGGATCATATAGATGTGTCATAGGGATTAAGTTTTTTTGACACCGCTGTTTCATCTTTCGCTGAATCGATATGAGCCTACGTGATGGTTATACCGTAGAGAGAAAATTCCATTGATTGAAAGGATAGAAGGAATACATATTGCTCGACTGAGAATTTTTATAACGAGAGCATTGAGATGTGTCATAGGAATTAAGCTTATTTTTGACATGTTATTTCATCATTCATCAAGACGATAAGAAGACTAAGTGATGGTAGTGGAAAAATTCCATTGATCCAAAGGATAGATAGATATATAGACCGACTAAGATATTTATATAACAATAGGAATAAGATGTTTCTTAGCAATTAAGCGTGTTTTTGACACGCAGTTAAATCATTCATCAACACGATAAAAAGACTTCGTGATGGTTATACCGTAGAGGAAAAATTCCATTGATCCAAAGGATAGAGATCAGAGAACACAATTGCTAGTCTAAGAATTTTTATAACGAGAGCAATAAGATGTGTCATAGGAATGAAGCTTATTTTTGACATGTTATTTCATCATTCATTAAGATGATAAGAAGACTTCGTGATGGTTATACCGTAGAGGAAAAATTCCATTGATCCAAAATATATATAGATATATAGACCGACTAAGGTATTTATATTACGAGAGGAATAAGATGTTTCTTAGCAACTAAGCGTGTTTTTTGACACGCTGTTCAATCATTCATCAAAACGATAAGAAGTCTTCGTGATGGTTATTCCGTAGAGGAAAAATTCCAGTGATCCAAAGGATAGAGACCAGAGAACACATATTGCTAGTCTAAGAATTTTTATAACGAGAGCAATAAGATGTGTCATAGGAATTAAGCTTATTTTTGACATGTTATTTCATCATTCATCAAGACGATAAGAAGACTTCGTGATGGTAATACCGTAGATGAAAAAATCCATTGATCCAAAGGATAGATAGATATATAGCCCGACTAAGATATTTATATTACGAGAGGAATAAGATGTTTCATAGCAATTAATCGTCTTTTTTGGGCCGATGTTTAATAAGTCATCAAGACGATATGAAGCCTACGTGATGGTTTTTTCGTAGAGGTAAAGTACCATTGATCCAAAGTATAGATAGATACATGTTATTTCATCATTCATATAAGACAGAAGACTACGTGATCGTCATACCGTAGATAAATTTCCATTGATCCAAAGGATAGAGAGATACATAGCCTGACTAAGAATTTGTTATAACCAGAGCAAAAAGATGTGTCAGAGGAATTAAGCGTATTTTTTGACACGCTGTTCAATCATTCATCAAGACGATAAGAAGACTACGTGATGGTTATACCGTAGAGGAAAATTCCATTGATCCAAAGGATAGAGAGATACATAGCCTGTCTAAGAATTTGTTATAACCAGAGCAATAAGATGTGTCAGAGGAATTAAGCGTATTTTTTGACACGCTGTTCAATCATTCATCAAGACGATAAGAAGACTACGTGATGGTTATACCGTATAGGAAAAAATCTATTGATCGGAGATAGAGATAGATAGATAGCCCGCATAAGACCACCGGCTTAGTAACTTTCGATATTAGGGGCGTTCTTCTTGTGAGTTTGTCAATGGCAATCTAAATAGGGTCAGTCTAGAATTTGGCTACGAGTCATAGTAATGCTAAACTTAGCCAAAACGCAACGTGAGGCATTAAATGCGAAAGTAACTCTGTCTGTCTGTACGTTACCTTTTCACCCTTAAACCGCTGAACCGATTTAGATGAAATTTGGCATGGAGATAGTTTGAGACCCTGGGAAGGGCATAGGATAGTTATTAAGCCGGCAATCATCATCAAGTTGATGGAAGTTTGTATGGTGAAATAACAATTTCTCAAGCCACACACCTACAATATTATTGCGCGATATATGAAAAACCCGGCCAAGTGCGAGTCGTACTCGCGCACGAAGGGTTCCGTAACATTATCGCAAAAAAAACGGCACAAAAATCACGTTTGTTGTATGGGAGCCCCACTTAAATATTTACTTTATTCTGTTTTTAGTATTTGTTTTTTATTTTTTTTTATCTGCTTTTAAATTTCAACTGTCTAGCTATCACGGTTCATGAGATACAGCCTGGTGACAGACAGACAGACAGACGGACCGCGGAGTCTCAGTAATAGGGTCCCGTTTTTACCCTTTGGGTACGGAACCCTAAAAAGGCTATTTGAAGTACTAATGCTACGCAGACAAAGTCGCGGGCAACAGCTAGGAGTAAAAAACAGAAATCGCCAATCCAGCTTGAGCAAGCGTAGTGATTATGCTCGTGCCTTCTCTGCATGAGAAGAGGCTCAGTAAGAGTCTAGTATTATAAGCCGAAAGCACTTCTGACGTCTACCAGTAGATTAGCGCTCCATATATTTCTACTCCAATCATTGTTTACACAACAATCTTTGTTTTTACCGGCCAATATTTGTTTAGTTAATTTCCTGCGCTTATTATCTCTTGTTTGTTCAGATTCGAAGGAGCGTCTGGCGAAACAGCGTCAACAGTTGAATGCCCGGCTCGGCCTCGACGCGGCCGCCAGCCTTGGGGTGGATCTCAGCTCCATGTACAGTAATGAGGACCTGTGTCCTGTTAAACCTGTGTTGAATAAGACTGATGTTGTCCGGGTAAGTTGTTAATAGAAGTACCTATTGTTTGTTGATCCCCAACAGGGAATATGCATGTAATATTTTTATTTGCTAAATTAAATACTTGTTAACTGAACAAGTATGGAAGATTTTTTTTTATATTTCGTTCAGAGACGAAGTTATAAAGCGTCAAAGTTGAGAGTTAGAAAGAGAATTCCGACGTGCCAAATGACTTCAGATGGCACGACGCCCAGCACAACGCCCATACAGCTCCATAGAAAACGGCGTTTTCATAGAGGGACAGATATTCTCTATTTTTCTTTCTTAAGCTTCTAAACAATGACTTACTTAAAGAAAAGTAACTTATCTATCTGCTCCCTGGTCACTTACTGCACTTAAATTTTTATGGTATTAAAATTTTATTTTTAAACAAGGAAAAGTAACTATACAAAGGCGGACTATGCCTTAGGAATTTAGCCATATTTCCTGTCATTCTTTAACTATAAAGTACGTATGTATATAACTTTACTGTTATTTAACCTACTAACAGAAATTCAATGTAATTTTTCGTTAAAATTTTACTTTATCACGGAACACAACCAATCATAAGTAATTTATTCAAAAAAGCTGAGAAATAGCACTTTTAAAACTTTACAACATAAAAGCCCCCAAAACGACCGCTCGTCAAAACTTCCTAGTGTTGTAGCTGGAAAGAAGAAGTGACACTGGCGATGTTGGATGGAATGGAGGATTTCTTATCAATTGAATTGAATAGTTATCCAATCGAAATAAGGTATATATTTCTATGCTCGATGATAGTTCTCGGAGCATCGCAGTTTTCTCTGGTGGTAGTCGTGGCTAAATAATAACAGCCGCACGGGTCAATCTTCAAGGTTAAGCAATTTTTCCCGAGGTCGGTCAGTGGATGGGTGACCATTTTCAACATACCGAGTTTCCTCCGTGCCTCGGAAAGCACATTAAGCCGTTGGTCCCGGCTGTCATTTGAAGATCTTTGACAGTCGTTACGAGTAGTCAGAAGCTTGAGATCTGACACCAGTCTAGCCAAGGGGTACCGTTTTACCGTGTGGTTGTGGAGGTCAGATAGGAAGTCGCTCCATGTAAAGCACTGGTACTCAGCTGAATCCGGTTAGACTGGAAGCCGACCCCAACAACAATTGGGAGAGGCTAGGCAGATGATTTCTATTGGATAAATAATAAATTCAATTGATATAAAAATCCACTGCTGTCCCGGCCGCCAGTGTGTGGTTGCCATTATACTTAACATCACACAAATATTCCCCCGAAGGGTTGGGTGGCAGGGGAGCACCTATAGTATACCGAATTACCGACATTTCGCCAGGTATATTTAAGTTCCATGAAATAGAGAGCGAACATATTGTCATCAAGTGTCATGAACTGGGCACAAATCAAAACTAATACCACGGGGTTCCAGCGCTATAAAAGAAAATTTGGTTCAAATAAATGTCACTAGATGGCGCGATATGCATCGATTCGTTATTGAATTGTGTGTAAAATTACCATTATCTAGAATTGATCAAAATTATTGTATGTTCTTTTTTAATCAACTCTCCTAAGCACAAAATTATGGAATATTGGGCTCATAATTCACAATTCAAAGATTCCCATAGATGGCGCTCGTTTTAAAATTCTGAGGCATGTCACTCGATTTTTTAAATTTGTGTTGTAACACATTTTGGTGCAATGAAACAGTAAAAACCTGCAAAAAAATACTGTAAAACAATTCGTCGCTGTATTTAAAGAAAAAAATAGTCACGAACCGAGAAAATCCTTTTACTTGCAAGTCATTGCTAACACCATCTATAGCCGTGGAACGGAACCGAACGCGATCGATGTACTTATTAAAATAATCATCTTAATCAGACGAAAAACGCTAGTTACGTCAGCACGGTTTCTTTGTATGGGATCTGTATGCTAGAAATATATTATCTGTGCTAATACTTATCTTTGTCACTCAGTGTCTGTCAATCAGTTAATCACATACTTACCTGCTAATTATATATTCATAATTACCAATTCTCCTCCACAGAGGCCAGTACAAGAAATAGTAATACCACCTTCAAAGAACATGAGCTCTCGAGAGATGAACCTCGCCAAGCGCAAGGCTCGCCTCGCGTTCAGCAAGCAAAAGTCGCGGGACTGCAGTGAGGAAGGCCCGTCGGCGCCGCCAACGCCACCTGTCGAGCCCGATCGGAAGAAGATCAAGCTGGAACAGCCGGATGAATTTGTTTGTGAGTATTGAGGGATGAAATAAGAAGGATTGCTCCTTAGTTTATAGAATCTTAGACATGCTCTCCTTCGACATCGCCGTAAAACTTATAAAGGTAAAGCGTAAGAAATCAGACAATAACAGGGTGATAGAGAGGTATATTAGATTATTTATAATACCGATTTTTTCGCGCCGCAACTGCTGGCTAACTTATGGACTGTCGACTCCACTACATGGATTCTTAGGAAAGTATTTTATTCTTTTTGAAACACAGACTGGTTTTTAACCGACTTCAAAAAAAGGAGGAGGTTCTTTATTCGACGGCATCTTTTTAACCCACGCCGGAAAAAGAGGGGTGTTATAAGTTTCACGTGTGTTCCTGTGTATCTGTGTGTCTGTCTGTGGCATCATAGCGCCTAAACGGATGAACTGATTTTGATTTAGTTTTTGTGTTTGAGAGGTGATTTTGTCAAGAGTGTTCTTAGCTATGTTTGAATAAAATAGGTTTAGCCGTTCAAAAGTTATGAGCATTTTCTCTGTTTGAATCGGGGTGTTTTCGCAAGATAAATGTGTAGGGGGTTTAATAAATTTTGAAATTTTACTTGTTTTTAGTAATCGGGTAACATACATAACGCTTGGACTGATTTGGGAAATTCCTCTTATGTTTGAAAGGATATATACTTCCCAGATGATCCCATGGTTACCAGGTTAGGATCTCATGATGGGATTCTTCCGAAATATAGGAAACTCCTCAAATATTATAGGCATTCATATAGCCATTTTGGTATTTTCATCAACAATGCATCATTTCCACTCAGAAAGTATCATTCGATGAAGTGGAACTGATGAAGAAGACCACAGATGGTCACTGGAACTCCTTAATGCTAAGTATGTCACGCGTATAAGATATCTCGAATAGTTAACCGACTATTATGAAGAAAAAAAAAAATGGTACTGATGAAAATGGTACCGTCGAACTGATCTGATGATGAAGCCGGAAAGTAGGCACTGGAACTTCGACATAAATTAATGTGCCTATCCTAGTCGTGCTTGGGCTTATTGCAATCGTCACGAGATGTACTTTTGCTATAAATGATTTTCATGGTAATTGGTACCTACCAATACTAAAAAGAGATAAATAGCAAAAATTCAAATAAAAAAAACCCACTTCCAAAAGAAAACACTACAAAACGAAAAATAACTTTATTTGCCGGAGTCACCGACACCGACTGTTGAAAGTACATTAATATTTATTAAAAATATGGCAAGAAAAATATGGAAATCTAAATCATTTACCGCTGTTATAAGCCTTCTTACAACAAATTACAATAGGTTTCATACTAACATAATAATAATTGGACAATTTAATATAATCATTACAAACACGTCATTGCCGTGGTTTAAATAAAAATTATGCAAATTGTAATAATGTTGAGTAAATTGTATAACAATGTAACTATTGTATTCGTATTGTAACACTAACTCAGTGAATTTCAAACATTTAAACGCGAATAACTGCATCTTATTTAGAGTACCGTAAGATAGAACTACCACGCACGCAGATTTTCGTCACTGTTTATATAGGTCGAATCAAATTTATTGACGTCTGTTTTCGCTTTTCACTGCGCAGTATTACACCCCTCACTCCCGGTGTCACATGAATTTGCTAATGCGCAGCGACTCGCGGAGTTTTCCTGCAGGCTTATTACGTTAACATCTTTGGTTAGTCCCACATTACCCCGATCCCAGTTGACCCCGTCCCGTTAGACCCCGAATACGATAAATATGGTTACATTTATTTTTCTATCGTTTTCAATTTATACGGTCGACATAAAAAGTACTAATATGTATTTGTTTGAAATATAAAAGACCAATAAGTAGTTTTAATAAAAATAATGACAGTTTGAATAAAATGTATCAAAAATATAAAAATATTCCTGAAAGTGAGACTGTTCGGGCGTATTTTTTTAATTATGTTAATGCTCCATGTAGAGTAGGTATTTTGATTTTCTGTATTGGAAAAGGAACTATTGTGTTAAAAGTTAAAACCTGTGATTGCTCTAGGAGACTCTATATTGTATTATCTAATTATAATATTTACTGTACGGGACGGACGTGATCGTCCAAGACCGACAGGCAATCAGGAGGTTGTAAGGCTCCTGCTTGAACGCGTTGACGCCCCTTGCACCTATTGTTCAGTTGTCATCTGGTAACTATGGACCTTGGAGACACTTGAAGGCTGCCAAGTAGGTTGAGGTGAAAAACGTGATGTCCAGGTTAAATAAAACTATTTGTTCATGGCCAGAAGCGATGTTCCTTCATGGTCCTCGATGCGCAATGATGCGTGGAAATACTTTAAGTGAAATAATGGCTACGAAATGTTCACGCGCCTGCGCACTATTAAAGAGGCGAACTCGACTGCGACGAGGACCACAACATTCCGACCGCAAAAACTTTTATTTTTCAAAAAATATACGCTAAGACTCGTAGCTTGAAACTGACAGGAACTACCCTTCCACTGGACCGATTCTGGTGAAACTTGTACTGTTGGATAGGTCTCGAGGAGACCTTCCCTCCGGTCTTTGATCCAGGTCCCTAGCCCCTACCATCAGGGAGTTCTCGTAAGGAGAACGTCGAAGAAAGGGAATTCCCGCCAGTTTGAAGCTTTACAATCGAGTTTCTCCTAAAACTAGACATGTTAGCTCTAGGGTACCAGCGAGGGACTTGGAGCCCTCCTACTGGGCCGTTGACACACATAAGTGTTACAGTTATATTCAAAACATTCAGGCGTACAGCCGCGAAATGGTGCGAGAAGTTAGCTTATGCCCCTGATCTTGGCACATAAACTCGATTCCTACTCAGACCGCTGGGTGGATTTTCAAGTTACATTCACACCCGGGTAGCCCTCGTGATGGGCTATTCCAAGGTAGAAGTCCGGTAGCTACATGTCCAACCCCCGATGAGTTATCGTTTGTTACAAGTTTGTTTACATAGCAAATCCATGTAACCTCGCACCATATCAGGTCGCTTAACTCCTCAACCACCCGAGCTAAGCTCCTTCCGGAAGTGTGGTTGGGTAGCTGGAAAACTAGGCTGTCTGACGGCGGTATCCTGATGGGTGTACCACCAGCCTTTCCGCAGCTTAAGGTGCCGGGAAGCGGCCGAATACTAAATTTTACGTCGTCTCACATCTTTAATGTGTCTGTGTGCGTTACATACCCCTATATACTAGCTCTGTGTCATGACTGAGTGTAGGCGCCTGCCTGAGGGTCCACGAAGGTAATGCTTCAGACAGCATATCTATAGCTGACCAGGCACCAAATGTCCCTGGACGCAGTGACACATCGGCAGCCGCATAGAAACGTCCATGCCGGCACACACAGACACATCCTCTCAAGTAAGTGACGCCTATGTACTAGAATTACATAGGTGCTGTCTATTTATAGGGCCTAGACAAAATTCTAGGTCACCTAGAAGCGCTAAAACGGCTTGTAACGAATTTTCCAAACACTTACTTGAGTAAAATGTATGTGTATTTCCCTTTTTAGAGTAAAAATGCATTAAGACTGGCCATGTACTGCTATTATGTATAATTTCTCAGTCATGGCATCCAGCCATCCTATCTAGAACACCTAGATGGTGTTTCCTAACAAAACAATTATATGTAAGGAAGCAATCTGATTGGTTGGTGAATAGAATACCTATAGCACCACCTGATACCCTGCTCAAAACGGGGGGTCTAAAATAAGTAAACAAAATATTTTTATTTCCTTAAAACTAAACATTTATCATATATCTAAGGTACCTTATGTATAATTCTAACACATAAGCGCTATATTCACACTATAAACTATGTAAAAGCCCCCAAAACATGAGTTTAAAGTTATCAAAATTCTACAAAAACTGGTTTTAGTATAAATATAAGGTGCCGCCCTCTTACAGGTCATTGTGAACTAAACGCTCGTTGAGGACGGTTGTTTTTACGGAGTTAAATACTTGTTTCTTTCCGTAATAACACAATCAGTATGCATATTAAAGCTTCTAATTTATTGTTATTAGACTATATAATTCTATTACCTACTGATAGACACATAAAATATAATTTTAGTGTCTCAAAAACATGAGCAAAAATTAGTTACGAGCTTTACTATAAAAGGTTTTTTCACCTACCGACATCGCTTAGTATGCGATGGCGCTCTGGGGTGAGCAGACGTGTGTCTGTCAATACTATTTATATTTTACATATGACAACCTATCTAAAGGTGACGTATCGTCGCGAACATCTCTCCCGCCGTGCAGTGTCGCGTCGACTCGATGCTACGTTGGCGCGGCGCTGCATCAGCATTGTGAGCGGCGCACGTCGGCAGCGCTCGTGACCTCGACGCTCTGCGACACGTCGCTCAGCTCTCGCCGCTGGAACTCTGCTGCACTCATTTTGGCAAAGGAATGAGCTTCTTCACCGGACGCTTTAGAGTGCCGCCAGTAGTGCGCACCTCAGCGGTCCGGACTTCTCCATCAGGGCCAGGGTATATGGCCTCGATGCGGCCTCGCGGCCACGTGTTGCGAGGCAGCTGCCCGTCCGCGATAAGGACGGGGTCGCCCACCAGCAGGCCAGGCCCGCGGCTATGGGGCTCCCGCCGGTTTTGGAGCTCCGGCAGGTATTCTCGCACCCACCGGCGCCAGAACATGTCGGCCAGGATTTGTGACCGACGCCACATCTTTTTGTGGTCGATGTCTTGCTCGGTGAACACGCCGGGGTTTGGGAGTCTAGCCGACCCACCAAGTAGGAAGTGGTTCGGCGTGATAGACTCGTCGTCATCGCCGTCGACTGATACATGTGTCAGCGGGCGGCTATTTACCGTGTACTCTGCCTCACAAATCAGTGTGGACAACACCTCTTCGTGTGGGTGTTTCTCTGTGAGTACGGTATACAATGCGTTTTTTACGCAGCGAACTAGACGCTCCCATGCACCTCCCATAAAGGGCGCTGATGGGGTGATGAAGCGCCAAGTGATGCCTCGGCGACTGGCCTCCTCTCGGAAGGCCTCTCGTAGCTCTCGATCGGCACCGTGCATGTTGGTGCCGTTGTCTGAGTGGATCTCAGTTGGACATCCTCTGCGGGCGGCGAAACGGCGCAGCGCTAATATTGCGCTGTCTGCGCTGAGGCTGGCGGCGATCTCGAGGTGGACAGCTCTTGTGGTGAGGCATGTAAACAGTGCTACATATCTCTTGTGATGCTGGCGACCCACGGTGACAGATAGCGGGCCGAAGTAGTCTAGCCCGGTGTACGTGAACGGCCTTTGGTGATGAGCCAGGCGCGTTCGTGGGTGGTCGCCGGTCGCTGGCACAGGTGCTTGTGCCTTACGAATACGGCACTGAAGACATTGTGCCAGTACTTTCTTGGTGGTGGGACGCATCCTTACGACCCAATAATGCTGCCGTACCTCATTTATTGTGAGTTCAGTCCCACTATGTAGTAAGCTGCGGTGTGTCCAGTCTATATAGAGCTGGGTTATATGATGGTCGCCATGTAATATTGGCGGTCGCCTTACATCTTCCGTGACCTCGTCAGTGGCGGCTATACGGCTTCTAATACGTAGTAGGCCATCTACTACTTCTATTTGCAGCGCGTGTAGCGGACTATTTTTGTCCACTATTTCATGTGCATGCAATCTAGCTATTTCTTGAGCGAACGATTGCTGCTGTGCAACTTGTACGAGTATTTTCTCGGCTTTTTGAAGAAAGCTCGCATCTATGTACTGCTTTCGGACTTCTGGCGCTATGTATGACGGCTTGGTTGCTGCAGTCGCTGTCTTCTTTTTCTTTCGCCAGTCCGTGTCCTCCTCAGCGTTTTTCCGGGTTCTTTTGTAGAACGTTTTCTCTGTCCTTTGTTTACAGAGATGTATAAAACGTAGGACGGTAGCAGTCGCACGTAATAGCCGCTCCCATCTCGAAAAGTTGACGGGATTAGGTATAGCTTCTATGAGCTTCGAAGTGTATGTATGTCTGTCTGTTATTTTCTCCAAAACAGATTTTTCTTTTTCTGTGACAGTGAGCGTTCTTTCCTCTCCTGTCTCTTCTGTGATTGGAGGTTTTTCTGATGGCCATGAAGAAGGGTCTTCATACAAAAAACTTGGGCCACAGAACCACTCGTGTTGTGAGTCAAACCTCGGCGGCACGTCACGAGTCGCTATATCGGCGATGTTCAACTTCGTGGATATCCATCGCCAATCCTCCACTTTGCTACCTTCTTCTATGGCAGCTATGCGATGAGCTACGAAGGCTTTATAGGTTCGTGCTCCTTTTCTTATCCACGACAAGACTGTTTTGCTGTCTGTCCAATACGTGACCGACGATGGATTGTTGTCGTGTTCACGTTTCACAGCTGCAGCCAGACGGGTTCCCATCACCGCTGCCTGCAGCTCGAGGCGCGGTATCGATTGTAGCTTTAATGGAGCTACTCTCGCCTTGGCCATGACTAGGCTCACCTTCTGTGTGCCTACTGCTGTGGTGGCTCGCCAATACACAGCTGCTGCGTATGCCAACTCGCTTGCGTCGGTAAATACATGTATTTGTATTTCTGTGGCATCACTATAACCAGGATAACATCTTGGTATGCTGATGCCCTTGAGCTGCCGCAGGTTTTCGATCCAACTTCTCCACTGAGATGCCAGGTCAGCGTCTAATAGCTGGTCCCAATCGACGCCTCGCCTCCAAGCTTCTTGCAATATTTGTTTAGCTCGAATCGTAACAGGCGAGGCTAGTCCTAGGGGGTCGTATAACGACATGACAATTTTGAGAGCCTCTCTTTTTGTAGGGGCCTCCTTTTCTAAAATTCCTGGCGGCAGTCTCGCAAGCGTTAGGTTGAAACCTAGCGTATCTTCACTAGGTCTCCAAATCAGGCCGAGTATTTTCTCTGCGCCTACTGTATCTCCGATGTTCACAACCTCAGTGCAGGTTTGTGACGGATCGATATTTTCTATCAGGCGCTTACTGTTTGATACCCATTTTGTTAGGTCAAACTTCGCCTGTTGGTGTATTTTCTTCACCATTGTCGCGACTTCTGTCGCTTCTTCGACTGTTTTATAGCTGTCCAGATAATCGTCCATATAATGGCTCTCTACTATAGCTTTCACTGCTACTGGATGCTGTTCGATGTGCTTTCTTGCGTTCCAATTTTTCGCAAAGATAGCGGTGCACGGCGAGCTTGCCGCGCCGAAAATGATGGACGTCATACGATATTCTTCTGGGGCTCCATCTCTTCTGTTGCCTCTCCATAGGTAGCGAAGTGAGTCTCGGTCTTCACTTCGTACTTTTACTTGCATGAACATCTCGGCTATGTCTCCGGAGATGGCCACGCAGTGTCTACGAAATCTCATCATGACGCCGGGCAGCGACTGCAGCAAGTCTGGTCCAGTTAGCAGGAAGTCGTTGAGTGACTTTCCTCTCGATTTTGCGGCGGCATCATGTACTATTCGAATTTTCTCTGGCTTCATGGGGTTGAAGACATCGAAATGAGGCAGGTACCAGGTTTTTCCTGGCGTGCTTGACTTGGGAGCCTTCTCAGCATATCCCTTTTCTATCAGGGAGTCCATCTGTTGTGTGTATTTCACACGAAGAGCGGGGTTTTAATCCAGCTTCTTCTCTATGGAGACTAGCCTTTTGAGTGCTGTCTCGTAACTATCGGGCATCTCTATTTTCTCGTCCCGCCATAACATAGCGGTTTCTATGTGCCCATTTCCTAACTGTCTTGTGTGACGGTTCAGTATATCTTCTGCCCTCTTCTGGGGGTCAGAAGCTGGTTGTCGTGGATTGATAGCCAACGACTCGATAGCGAAGAATTCACGGAGCTGCTCGTTCAGTTCCGCATCTTGCCTTGCGTCAACGGACTGACACCCGTTGACATAGTGCACCTGCTGGCCCAGTGTTCTGGTGTGCGCGCCGTGCAATGTCCAGCCCATCATGGTTTTCGACGCGATGGGTTGGCTTCTAGGTCCTCTGCGGACTTCAGTGGCCAACAACAAATGCCAGTTGTCTTGGCCGACGAGTATCTTTGGCACTCCAGCAGGATACGTAAGCTGCGACGTCAAGTCTCGAAGGTGCCTACAGCGGGCTACGTCTTCTTGACTGACTGCCTGTGGTGACAGGTTGAGCTTCGAAATGGTGCGCGCCTTGAAGGGCACCCTATCTCTCATACGACTTGTGAGAGTGACGGTTATACGTCTCGATAAGGGAGTGTCGATCATGGTGTTTCCGATAGCACCGATCTTCAGAGGGTCGATTGGGCCCACTGCTCCCACTCGCTGAGCGATTGCTTCGTCGATCAGCGAAACGGTGGATCCGTCGTCAAGGAGTGCGTATGTGTCTGCCTCTCCCGCCGGTCCTATTACCCGGACCGGTATCATCTTCAGGAAAGCTTGACTCGATTCAGTTCGCGAACTGGCCACCGTCTCCTGAGACTCCTTCTTCTCTTCTGGAACAGCAGGCTTCCTTGTCCTGTCTGTTTGAGGCTTCTTACCCCTATGAAGAAGTCGATGGTGCGTGGCTGTACACCCCTTATGATCACACTGCTTCTTGTTGCAAGTGTGTCCAGCACGACGTTGTCTTAGGCAGCGATAGCACAAGTTGTAATTCTTGGCTAGCTCCCATCTTTTGTCACTTGCTGCGTCTCTGAACCTTTGGCAGTCAGACGCGTAGTGACCACTTTTGTCGCAAATTCGACATTTGTTTACCGGCTTGTCGGTAGCTGTATGCGTCCGTTGTATGACGCGTTTTCCCGCTAGAGAATCCGTTTCCTTGATGTTCTCAGGCGGGGCGAATGCACTGCAGAAGTGAGCTTGCTCGGTTATGAAGTCGCTGAAGAGTGACAGATCCGGCAGCGACTGGTACTTTTCCGTGTACGTTCTGTACCATTGTACACGCAGAGAATTGGGTAGCTTCTCAGTTAGCTGGCGCACCAGCTCGGCATTGAGCAGATAGTGCCCCTTCTTGAGAGCTCGCAGAGTGACAACTCCGCTTCTGACTCGACTTGCAAAGGTGCAGATGTCCTTGGGCGACTCGCTGCATTTTGGTAGCCCTCTAAGTCGGTCTGTTTCGGCCTGAGCTATTGAGTCAGGACGTCCAAACTGTAGTTCCAATTCTCTCATGATCTCATCCGGCTTTGCGTTCCCGATGAGCTCTGAGCTCACTGTCTCCAGTGCGCGACCACGCAAGCTCCTTCTGAGTCTTGCCGTGTTTTCTATGTCGCTGAAGTAGGCATGAGTTGCCTCGTAAATGGCTCGAAAAGATAGCCATTCTGTATGAGCTCCACCGAAATTCGGCAGAGTCATGATAACCTGCGACGCCGATCGGTTAGGCGTCCATGGTTCGATTTTTCTGTCGGCTAGCGACGCTATAGCGGATGTCAGCTCCGTTAGAAAAGGACGGAGTGACTCTTTCGCTTCTATTTGCCTTGGCGGCTCCACGTTGGACGGCTCTGTCCTAGGTGGTTCGATGTTAGACTTCACTTGTGGATGTTCTATATGGTCGATATGTTTCCGGGAGTCCGCTATAGCGTCGACGGCCGCAGCCGGGGTCCAATCGTCATTGTCCCCTTTGGCGACGTCATTCTCCCTCAACGGTGTGGGCTCTGGCGCCTCTTCGAGCCACGAACGGACATACTCTTCATTAGAATTTCTGTCATCCATATATTCATCCTCAGAAGCTTCTTCTTCTGCTTTTTGAAGTGCTAACTTAGCGAGTTCCAACTTTATTTTCAATAAGTCTTCACGAGCTCTTGAAATTTTCTTACGTGACCGGGTCGACTTGCTAGTTGACGGCGGTCCAGTATGTTCGATACGGGCGTCACCCCGGGTAGCCATTACTTCTCCTTGAACAAAGGTCTTATCCCGGATCCTTTGTTTTCTACCAGAAGGCTTCAGTGTTTTTTCTGAAGAATCTTCTGATTTCGATGCCTTCCTGCGTGTGCTTGGTTCCTGTGGTTCCTCCTCCTCATGTGTGGGCGTGTTGTCACCTATCTGTGACGTTGGTGGGCTTCTGACTGGTATGGACTTTTCTGTCCCTTCAGTAGTGGACGGTGAGCGTGGGGGCAGCTGATGTTGTACGCCCGCACCTGGACGCTCAATGGGGACTGTCCATGATTCAGGCCTCTTGTCCTGGGATCTGGTAGTCGGCATCCTGATTGGTTCAAAGTTTCAGTTTGAATACGCCAAGTACAAGTCCAATCTTCAACTTGTCTTCAAAACGTTGGCTCGAAACGGCTGAGTCCAATTCTAGACTTCTTCAATATGTCAGTTTGAATCGGCTGAGTCCAACTCTAGACTTCAACACGAACTGGTTGACATCTATTTTCGAGCTTCAAAACGGCTATGTCCAAACTTAATTTTTTCTTGAAAACTGCTAAGTGGTAACTCTGGGTTAAGTCCGATTTCAGTCGTCGGCTTGAAGAGGGTTCGCTTCCTTTTTCAAACTTCGAAAAGTATCTCCAAACTCCGGGTTAGTTTAAACTCCGGGTTATATCCGACCCTCTTAACTCCAGGTTATTCTTCAAACTATAAGTCGCTAGTCAGTCTTCAAACTATAAGTTCCAAATCAGCTTCAAACTTCAATGTTGATACGTAAACAAGTTCACTATAAGACTTTCAACACAAAATGGGTAAGCACATGAGCATATGTTTTCACTGTACTTACTGTTGTCTAAGTGTCAACTTGTCCAGCAGCCTCCAAGGATGAGCAGCCGGTCTGGTACCAATCACTGAACTGTTGGTCCAACTCTTGACGTTAGTAGTCACTTCAGACTCCAGATATCCAGGTTTGAAACTCCAGACTTCGATCGAGAGCTTCTATCTCGATAACGACTATTTGTTTTTAAACAAATTCTAAGTCAAAAATAAGCCTTCAGCTATAACGCTTCAGGAAATTTCAGCAACTATTTTTTCGTTCTATTTTATAGAACAAGTCGCCCACACGACTATTCAATATGCTTCTGTGTGTAAGCCTCTTCTTGGATAACGCTTCAGCGATAATCCTTCAGCCGTAACCCTTCAGGAATTCTATGAACGTCGTATGTTCGTTCTATCTCCTAAACGAGCTCCCAACACGCTGTTTGAAAACTCCGATTATGAGTTTCCTAGCGATAACTCTTCAGGCTATGCTATATTCCTTCAGGATACAGTTTCTGTGTAATCTTCGATTACTGTGAATTCTCAGTAAGCAGGTTACACAACAGAAACAGCTCAAAAAACCGTCTTTTCGCGACGGTAATCACACGGGAACGGTTAGCTTCTCAGGAAGCCGGTAGAACCACAGGAATAGCTCAGGAATGGCTGCTGTGTCCCAGCAAAATGGTTGTCTTCCAGGTAGTCCACGCGTGGGCCTAATCCACTCGTGCACTCTTCACGACTGTAGTCGCTCTGGAAGTTTCTACTATGAGACGATAGTACGTTGCGCCTTTTGACGACGCTAATCACCCAGTAATACGGTTGCTGACCAGTAACTGGGTTATCTCACCCAGGAAAGGGTTTCTATCGTCCCAGAGTGTACGCTATGTTTTTGACTGTTAAAGAAACATGATCTTAACCCTGGCACTTGTAAGGTTTACGAGATGGAACGTCAGTATTCTTATTTCCCTGGAACTTTTCTCACGAACGCAACGCTTAGTACCCCAGTTGGCACATTTGTGTGGTGTGTAATCTTACCAGATTTATATTGAGGGTACCTTGAGATATTTGAGCATCAGTTTTCCTTGTTCTCACGAATGTTCACAGGCGTGAGCGTCAGTTTTCTTTGTTCTCAGGTACTAGTTTTCACAGGAACGATACGTTTTGACATTACCCAAGAAACAGGAATGTAACCTCAGTATATAAGGTCACTTTACATCAGGCTTGTTTGTTCTCAAGGCAGCGTTCGTGTCCCCAGGGCATCAGGTTTCTTTTTTCACAGGAATGGGACATCAGTTTTCTTTGTTCTCGGGAACAAGGCTCTTCGTTGGCCTATATCTTCACAGCGTCCGCAGGTCTGGTATTTTACCAGAGAATCCGGTACGAAGGACCAGCAAATGTACGGGACGGACGTGATCGTCCAAGACCGACAGGCAATCAGGAGGTTGTAAGGCTCCTGCTTGAACGCGTTGACGCCCCTTGCACCTATTGTTCAGTTGTCATCTGGTAACTATGGACCTTGGAGACACTTGAAGGCTGCCAAGTAGGTTGAGGTGAAAAACGTGATGTCCAGGTTAAATAAAACTATTTGTTCATGGCCAGAAGCGATGTTCCTTCATGGTCCTCGATGCGCAATGATGCGTGGAAATACTTTAAGTGAAATAATGGCTACGAAATGTTCACGCGCCTGCGCACTATTAAAGAGGCGAACTCGACTGCGACGAGGACCACAACATTCCGACCGCAAAAACTTTTATTTTTCAAAAAATATACGCTAAGACTCGTAGCTTGAAACTGACAGGAACTACCCTTCCACTGGACCGATTCTGGTGAAACTTGTACTGTTGGATAGGTCTCGAGGAGACCTTCCCTCCGGTCTTTGATCCAGGTCCCTAGCCCCTACCATCAGGGAGTTCTCGTAAGGAGAACGTCGAAGAAAGGGAATTCCCGCCAGTTTGAAGCTTTACAATCGAGTTTCTCCTAAAACTAGACATGTTAGCTCTAGGGTACCAGCGAGGGACTTGGAGCCCTCCTACTGGGCCGTTGACACACATAAGTGTTACAGTTATATTCAAAACATTCAGGCGTACAGCCGCGAAATGGTGCGAGAAGTTAGCTTATGCCCCTGATCTTGGCACATAAACTCGATTCCTACTCAGACCGCTGGGTGGATTTTCAAGTTACATTCACACCCGGGTAGCCCTCGTGATGGGCTATTCCAAGGTAGAAGTCCGGTAGCTACATGTCCAACCCCCGATGAGTTATCGTTTGTTACAAGTTTGTTTACATAGCAAATCCATGTAACCTCGCACCATATCAGGTCGCTTAACTCCTCAACCACCCGAGCTAAGCTCCTTCCGGAAGTGTGGTTGGGTAGCTGGAAAACTAGGCTGTCTGACGGCGGTATCCTGATGGGTGTACCACCAGCCTTTCCGCAGCTTAAGGTGCCGGGAAGCGGCCGAATACTAAATTTTACGTCGTCTCACATCTTTAATGTGTCTGTGTGCGTTACATACCCCTATATACTAGCTCTGTGTCATGACTGAGTGTAGGCGCCTGCCTGAGGGTCCACGAAGGTAATGCTTCAGACAGCATATCTATAGCTGACCAGGCACCAAATGTCCCTGGACGCAGTGACACATCGGCAGCCGCATAGAAACGTCCATGCCGGCACACACAGACACATCCTCTCAAGTAAGTGACGCCTATGTACTAGAATTACATAGGTGCTGTCTATTTATAGGGCCTAGACAAAATTCTAGGTCACCTAGAAGCGCTAAAACGGCTTGTAACGAATTTTCCAAACACTTACTTGAGTAAAATGTATGTGTATTTCCCTTTTTAGAGTAAAAATGCATTAAGACTGGCCATGTACTGCTATTATGTATAATTTCTCAGTCATGGCATCCAGCCATCCTATCTAGAACACCTAGATGGTGTTTCCTAACAAAACAATTATATGTAAGGAAGCAATCTGATTGGTTGGTGAATAGAATACCTATAGCACCACCTGATACCCTGCTCAAAACGGGGGGTCTAAAATAAGTAAACAAAATATTTTTATTTCCTTAAACTAAACATTTATCATATATCTAAGGTACCTTATGTATAATTCTAACACATAAGCGCTATATTCACACTATAAACTATGTAAAAGCCCCCAAAACATGAGTTTAAAGTTATCAAAATTCTACAAAAACTGGTTTTAGTATAAATATAAGGTGCCGCCCTCTTACAGGTCATTGTGAACTAAACGCTCGTTGAGGACGGTTGTTTTTACGGAGTTAAATACTTGTTTCTTTCCGTAATAACACAATCAGTATGCATATTAAAGCTTCTAATTTATTGTTATTAGACTATATAATTCTATTACCTACTGATAGACACATAAAATATAATTTTAGTGTCTCAAAAACATGAGCAAAAATTAGTTACGAGCTTTACTATAAAAGGTTTTTTCACCTACCGACATCGCTTAGTATGCGATGGCGCTCTGGGGTGAGCAGACGTGTGTCTGTCAATACTATTTATATTTTACATATGACAACCTATCTAAAGGTGACGTATCGTCGCGAACATTTACCTTAAGCAAGCAAGACTTTATAATTTTTTCCTGATCCTTAAGTAGAGAGCCTAGTATTATAATTTGAGTAAATAATAAAATTGTATTTAACATAGTATCTGCTGACGTTACTTTTAAGCTAAATTGACTTTCTATGGAAAAATTAATTGGGGTCTAGCGGGACGGGGTCAACTGGGATCGGGGTAATGTGGGACTGACCCCGTATCTTTTGCAAGAGCAAAACGATAGCGTTTTTTGCGCCATAATTGCCCTTCAATACAGAAGTTTTAGAGTTGTTAGCGGTATTTTTTTTGAATAAGTGCTTTTGTGAAATAGCTTGCGATTAGCAAACGATTGTCTAGGACCTACCATACCTACACTGCAGGTAATGCCGACTTTTATGACATAAAGCGTTTGATCGCTATCATTTTTCCCTTGCAAAAGATACGTAATTAGCCTGCCGGTTTTGATTTTCTACCTGTGTACATTTTGTGACCTATAAAGTTAACAAAATACTCGTAGCAAACGATTGTCTAGGACCTACCATACCTACACTGCAGGTAATGCCGACTTTTATGACATAAAGCGTTTGATCGCTATCATTTTTCCCTTGCAAAAGATACGTAATTAGCCTGCCGGTTTTGATTTTCTACCTGTGTACATTTTGTGACCTATAAAGTTAACAAAATACTCGTAGCAAACGATTGTCTAGGACCTACCATACCTACACTGCAGGTAATGCCGACTTTTATGACATAAAGCGTTTGATCGCTATCATTTTTCCCTTGCAAAAGATACGTAATTAGCCTGCCGGTTTTGATTTTCTACCTGTGTACATTTTGTGACCTATAAAGTTAACAAAATACTCGTAGCAAACGATTGTCTAGGACCTACCATACCTACACTGCAGGTAAGGCCGACTTTTATGACATAAAGCGTTTGATCGCTATCATTTTTCCCTTGCAAAAGATACGTAATTAGCCTGCCGGTTTTGATTTTCTACCTGTGTACATTTTGTGACCTATAAAGTTAACAAAATACTCGTAGCAAACGATTGTCTAGGACCTACCATACCTACACTGCAGGTAATGCCGACTTTTATGACATAAAGCGTTTGATCGCTATCATTTTTCCCTTGCAAAAGATACGTAATTAGCCTGCCGGTTTTGATTTTCTACCTGTGTACATTTTGTGACCTATAAAGTTAACAAAATACTCGTAGATGCGAAAATCTAGCTAGTCGGAGAACGTATATTTATGCTCTAAGATTAAATAAAAAATCCATAGATAGATATCGTTAGTTAGATACTAAGTATACTTTCTTTTTACCCGACTGCCGAAGGAGGGTAATGTGTTTATCAGTCTATGTATGTATGTATGTTTGTTCCTATATGGCATTCCAGAGACCAAACGCGTTGGCCGATTTTGATGGTTCATACGTCAATCGATGCGTCTTAACCCTGCGAGTGTCATAGGCTACATTAAAATTGGATAATAGAAAAATGGCGGATTTTGGGTGCCATATTGTGGGGGCCCAATTTTTTTTTTGTTCCAAACCCATCGTGTGGGGTATCAAGAGGTGATTTCAAAAATATATAACACTTATATGTTTAAATGTATGTAATTCGAAAAAAACTAACTAAAAAGTTATAAATAAAAAAACTTAATTCAAAAAATCAAAAAACCCGACTGCTTCAAAAGCGAACGAAAAAGTCGTAAACAAGGAAAAATTCATGCTGTGCAGGCGGAGGATACACCAGATTTTGGTCAGCCAGCCTGCGAATATGTATCCTCCGACTCGTTTGTACCTTTTGTGCCTGAAATTTCGAATAAATATAGCTGACTACGGGTTCAACTGCCGCTTATAATGTACTATGTAATTACTTAAGACGGTACCCTGACCAAACAATCGGCATGAGATATGAGCATTCCTATTGGTCTAGCGGCACTGGTGGCGCATGAATTACAGTAGGGAATACGCCCAGATTTTAGAATAAAATCTTTATTAAATCGAATTTTGGTCTTTTGAAAAATATTTTACTACAAAAATGTTCGTTATCAAATTGTCTATCCATTAGTGTTAGTACAAAAAATAATTGATGATCACTTTACTAGGAGATGCATGCTATCAATAATTATTTCTCATTTTTATGTTTTTTTTGGAAGGAGATTAGTGAAATATATACAAAATTAAAAATAAAACGAAATCTACCATTTGAGAATCAATATTATGTAGAAATTTAATGTATTTTTATTAATTGATATTTCTTTTCGAATAACGAGTAGATATCTCCTAAAAACAGCACGAAAAACGGCTTGCGCGGCGTTTTGCTCGGGGTACCGCCTTAATATAAGTTTTTTTCATCATTAGATATCCCCATCGTTTCGCTAGTTAATTCTGATCTCTAATAAATTGACTCTGTACAAATTAAAGGCAAAGCACACCCAAAACGGATAGGTAGTTCTCGAGTTATAATCTCACAAATGGTCAGGCAAAGGTTGGGTCTTATAATTATGAAAAGATGATAACTCAGCAGAGATGTACAAAATGGTTTTAAAAAAGCATTTAAATACAAAATGCTAAATACTTTTCAGATTTACTATTTCAAATGCAAAATACCAAATAGTTTTGCGCTTTGTATTTCAAATGCTAAATGCAAAATAGGTATTTTCAAAATACTTTTTCAAAATAAAATACTACCTGGGGATTTATATCGACGGCACTCTTTCTTGGACCAAACAGCTGCAGGAGGTTAGTCGTAAACTGTTTGCTTCTGCTGGTTCCTTGAGACGCCTCCATAATTTTCTTCCCATAACCACTAAAATTGCGATAGCACAATCTCTACTTCTCCCTATCCTGGACTATGCTGATGCCTATCTTGATCTCACCCAAGACCAATTGGACAAGCTTGAGCGACTTCAAAATCTCTGTGTCAGGTTCATATTTGGTTTGCGCAAGTATGATCATGTTTCTGAATTTCGAACCAAGCTCAAATGGCTTCCTATTCGCCTTCGCCGGAATGCTCACATACTTTCTTTGCTATATAACGTGCTCTTTAATCCATCTAGTCCTTTATATCTTAAAGAACGCTTTAAGTTCCTTTGTGACACACATTCTAGGTCCTTGAGATCATCGGAGAATCTAAAATTAAGTATACGTATGCATTCCACATCCTTCTTCGACAAATCTTTTACAGTTCAAGCAGCGCGTTTGTGGAATGCATTACCTATTGAAGTGAGGCGTGCTCAATCCTTACCAACATTCAAAAAAATGGTGAAGGAGCATTTCCTTTCATTATATCATTAGTCTTCTCCTTTCTCTGCGATATTTTTGTTATTTATTAGTATATTATTTATTATTGTATGTATGTATTTTATATTATTATGTCTAAGTATTATTATTTAAGATATACACTATATTGTACACTGACAACCCTAAATTCCTCTCCTCTCGTACAGTCCATCCAAAGGTTGTCTGTAAGAGATTGCCCTGTGCGATAAGACCGCCCATTGTACACTTGCTTTTATGTTTTTTGTCCTGTATATATATTTTTTTGGTGTACAATAAAGGATATAATAATAATAATAATACTTTTTGACAAAATCTCAGTTTTTTTAATTATTTTAGGTATTTATCATGAGAAATAGAGACACAATGCCGAGCCGAACAAAAACGTCTAATAACATGGCACCTTATGCATGACATTTTAGTCATATTTATCAGTACGCGTATCAATAGATTCTGTGTTATTAATAATAATAATACTCACTTAAAATAATGTAAAAACTAGACTAACGAAAAGAGAGCCATGGCTCCATTTTGTGAATTGTGTGGCCATTTATTTCGGTTGATTGTGCAGTCGGAGGATACATCTGGTTTTGGTCAGCCTGCTCGCGAATATGTATCCTCCGACTGCACAGCATGTTTTTTTTTCTTATTTACGTCTTTTTAGTTCGCTTTTTAAGCAGTTAAATTGGTGTTTTGCGTTTTCGAATTACTATTTTTTATTTAACACTCTTTAGTTATTTTTTTTTCGAATTAGGTACATTCAAACATATAAACTCTTAAAACCCTTTATTTTGATATCCCACACGACGGGATTGGAAGAAAAAAAAATTTGGGCTACCACAATATGGCGCCCAAAAGCCGCCATTTTTCTATTTTCAATTTGAATGTAGCCAGTGACACTCGCAGGGTTAAGAAGAATCGATTGACGTACGAATCATCAAAATCGGCCAACGCGTTTGGTCGCTGGAACGCCACATAGGAACAAACACACATACATAGACTGCTAATCACAGTACCCTCCTTCGGCAGTCGGGTAAAAAGGGTGCGCATGGCTAGCAGGCGCCTCTATCGGTCAAATTCGGCAATATAAAAGTTATTCGTTCATCTCATTTTGTTTGACTGGTAATGTTGGCTAAACTTTATCACAAAGTATTTTGCATTTTGAAATGAATATTAAAAATGCCAAATACATCTCGAAAGATATTTCAAATAAAATACAAAATGTTTTTTACTAAAAGGTATTTAAATGCAAAATACAAAATAGGTATTTAGCATTTTGTATTTGCATTTTAAATGGAAGTATTTCAAATAAATCGCATCTCTGTAACTCAGTAATAATTTAATTAATCTCCTGTTATCCGAGTCCGCTTATCGCTGTATTGTAAATTATATTGGCGATTATGTTTCTCATGTTGTGAGATAAAAAGATAATATACAGAAAAACTTGTATGACACTATCTTACATAAGAGTCATTTTGTTGTTCCAATGAAATTATTCCTTTTTCTTTATGGGTCAAGAGCTATCTTGACCTAGGTATTGCTAGATGGGAAGCGAAGGATGAGGTATACGATCGAATGAGCGTGACCAGTATATGCCTGTACATTCTTGTTTGGAAGGCTTGACGGGTCAAGTCGGGCAAGTCCCTCCATCTGTATGACAACCAAGCGTGCCACTTTTTCACAAACAATATAAAAACAAATTTACTTACCAATGCAAGAAAACATTTCCAATGCCTCGGCCAACTACATTACATACATTCTTTACTGCTCAATATGGCATAAAAAGGCATTTTTCTAGATTTTGATGGATTTCCCGTACCGATGCTAAATGCTAATGCTAAATGAAAAGCTCAGATTACGATCATTTGTCGTAACTTTACTCCGTTTTTTGGCACGCGAAGTACATACTGTCGCGTCATCTAGTTAGATGTATGTCTGTATGTATGTTGGGCGCACGGTTGGCGCAGTGGTTGAGCGATTGACTGCTGCGCTGCGTGTCGCGGGTTCGATTCCCGCACGGAACAAATATTTGCATGACCTACAGATAGTTGTTCCGGCTCTGGGTGTTGTGTATGTGAGTTTATATGTTTGTAAACGCACCCACGATACAGGAAGAAATTCCTAGTGTGGGGCAACGTTTTTTTTTAAAAACAAAAAAAAAAAAAAAAAGATGTATGTCTGTGGGTCGTATTATGTATAGGTGGCTGGAAATACAGACACTGGCAGAGAGTTCTACTTTTTTTATTGTATACATATTTATCAAGATTAAATCGGTGCATCGCATTTTTTTTACAAGCTTTTATTTAACTTGCAATGTATGTAAGTGTTTTCGGGTCAAATCATGCAACTGAATTTTAATGGTTTGCTTAGTGACGTAATTCTAAATCCAAAATGGCGGACGGCCCATTTTTTGTTCACCACCATGTTATGGGTATCAAATGAAAGGGTTTTCGGAGAAAAATTCGGTAAATATTTTTTTTAGTTTGCTAGTTTTTTTTTTTTTTTTAAGAATATTTTTTTTACAATCGGTCTATGATATTCCCACTGCTGAGGTGTCCCAGCAGTGGGCATATTATAGCCTTCTCTCTGCGAGAGGGACTGGGCCGAAATCCACCACGCGGGCCCAGTGCGTTTCGATGGAAATGTGTCATGTCTTAGAATTTTTGACATGCCGATTTCCTCAGGATGTTTTCCTTCACCGTTTTGAGAGCAGAATGATGATGAATAAATTTAACAAAGTAACAAAGCATGACGAACGCCAAACGATACGAAACGCCAAATATAGCTTTATTATGAAGCCCACACAATTGAAACAAAGACTATGCATTATGCACTCCAAACTAGAGTAATGCTAAATATAGACTCTCCTAGTCGTTTGTCTTACAAAAGGGGGGCCAGCCGTCAGTCTTAATGTAGCTGGCCAGCTGTATATAGTCAACATTTAGTGTTTTATATTCCCAACTGGCCTGACCTTGGGAGCAATTTGAACTGATACGGTACTGATATTTATAGTGCTAGAATCTTTAGGACCTTGAGTGGCATTGCCAGGGGGGCGCTGTTAGTAAACATTTGAGAACATTACATTGGACGTTCCGATTTTGGCTAAGTGCTAATAGGTCCTTTATTATTACTATTCGCCTGTGTTGACTCACTGCAGGGCGAAGTCGTCCTTCCCTTCCCTCTTCCCATTTTTCGCAGTGTGATTTGTGTGTTTAGCTCATCGCGCCATCTTCTTCTAGCCCTGCAGGTTCGCTGTTTGCTGCTGTCAATTGAAATTGATACGACGTCATATATATTTACAGTGCTTCAAGGATCTTTGGTGCATTGTCAGGGGGCACAGTTAGTAAACGGACAAGATCTTGTAATTTCGTTTCGATTTTGATAATTCTTTTTTATTTTTTTGAGATTCTCGGAACCCTACTGTCCCTGACCTTTGAAAGGCGTACCAGGGGCCGAAACCAACTGGCAGAGGCCATGTTAGACATGTGGCTTGAAATGTGACACCAACCGACAATTATCCCTGTATGCACTACACAAATTCACCCAAGGATAATCCCCGGCTGGTGCAGGATTATTGCAAAATATGGAGACAAAACTTATTGGGCTATGGGTTTGGGAGGTTTCGTGGATTGATTACCTAAAACTATAGAATGATCCTTTATTATTATTATCAGCCCCAAACCTCCCTTTCCATTTTAGGGGGTGTGAATGTTATGCTTTTTAAAATGTGTCTAGCTCATCCGGCCATCTTGATCTGGGTGTGTTGCATCGATCGGCTTTACTTGCTGTGCTGTTTGAGATCCAGTGCGTGATTTACTTCAAGATTCGTTCGTCCTCCAAGAAGTTCTTTAAACTTATATTTCCTAAGGTTTATCAAGTTGTCCGGTTTCTAGATATTTAGTTCACTTCCCCGGCAAGGTTACCAAAGACCTTAGATAAAGTACCTATAGATTCAGTCATAAAATGAGCTTGATTGATAGAGCGAGATCGCTAATTGGCAGCCCCATGTAAATAATAAGGACAAAAGATTATTTTTTGTCTTTGTCACCATGGCCGGCTTTTGTTATTTGTCAAACGCTAATATCATGGCAGGTTTGACAAACTAACTCGGTCGTGTTTGTTTTTTTTTGTGATTTCGCGGGATTAAGTGTTTATTGAGACAAGGAATTGGGTTATTTATAGATAATAAGTGTCAGTGCGATGGTGGGTTGAAGTGTTCTAGGCTGTAAAAGCTAAAGTGTTTTGTTATTGTTGTTTCATGTGCCGCCACGCCATGGCTCCATCTATAGGTACTTTATCTAAGCCAAAGACAAACTTCCTAGTACAAACAACATTGTTTGTTAAGCTCTTACCAAATATTGTTTATAGGGCCGTGCCTCACTTTCGCAACGAAACAGAGGAGTGGCGTCTAGACGGGCGTGTCTATCAGCTGACTTTAATGAAGTTACACAATCATTTACTTGTAAACAAGTAGTTAATTTAGTAATGGATACAGTGTAATAATGGCTTTGACTAATTAGAAGAACAACGCCCTAAGCTAGGTCATCCATCAGGATTTTTATGGTATTAAAGTGTATTGTTCTATGAAAACATTGTTGGCGTTTTGCGAACACTCAAGTATAAAAGTGACAATGAGTCTTATTTATAATAATATAAGCCTTTATTTAGACACATTTACATTTTGACACAGTTATTTTACTTAAATTTTGACTCTGGTGAGTCGACATCGTCAACTTGGTCTGTTTGCCCATATTCAGCAAAGGCCTCCTCCAATTCTTTCCATTCTCTTCAATCCAATGCCATCCTGGTCCACGCTTTCCCTACTGTTGCTGATATGTCATCGTCCCATCTTCGAAACTGTCTTCCGCGTTTCTTTTTTGCGTTTCTGAGATACCAAAAAACTAAGGTTCTACTCCACTTTTCAGTACCTCTTATTATGTGGCCTGTTCATTTTCACTCAAGTTTACCAATCCTAGTTATGACATCGTCTACTTATTCTGTCGCTTTTCCTGATATTGAGCATGCTCCTTTCCATCGCTGTCTGGCAGGTACTTATTTTGGCGTTTTGTGCTTTGGGCCCAAGTCTTGACAGCCATAAGTGAGGACTGGTAGTACACATGTATTGTATAACTTTTTCTTGACGAACATTTGAACTTCCTTGGTTTTCATGACTTCTTTTAAGCTGCAATAACTTTTCCAAGCATTACCTATCCTTGTACCTATTTATTTAGTCATTGATTTTGTTGTTGAAATAAGTTAGCCTAAGTAGGCGAGTCTTATTTAGCGTCTATTAACTTGATAAGAAGCAAACAGTCTTCATCTTCTCATCATCATCAGCCTAATAATGTGCCCACGCCAGGGACACAGACCTCCTCTCTGTGAGAGGGGGAATGATCCCTAATGCTCCACCCAGGCCCAGTGCAAGTTGGTGGATGTCACATGACTTCGAATTTTTGGTTCTAGGACATGCAGGTTTGCTCACGATGTTTTCCTTCACCGTACGTTTTCAGTACGTTTAATATATTGCCATTAAAAAAATTGCTACTATAATAAATCTTTGAAACTCATCTATCAAAATCTTCTCATTAAGTAATGGGTACAGTCAGTAGTGTAATAATAGCCAATTAAAAGCACAACGCCCTAGGCTAGGTCATCCGTCAGGATTGTAAGGTTATTCAATTGTATTGTTCTATGAAAACATTGTTAAGGTCATGTAAACACAGGCTGAAGTAAATAAGCGACAAGTTGAAAGTCTCATTAATTGACTACTAGCGGACACCACGCGGTTTCACTCGCGTAGTGCCCGTTCCCGTAGGAATACAGGGATAAAAAGTAGCCTATGTCACCCGGGGATAGTGTAGCTTCCCAACAAAGAATTTTTGAAATCGGTCGTGCCGTTTCGCCTTTATAATATTAGTGTGATATATATGTATAGAAGATTCAGTAGATTATAGATCAGAAGCAACAATACGAATCATTTATTGGCATTGAAAATAAACAGCTAAATCAGACTGTACTTGCCTTCTAGCCACTTCTAAGTAGTAATAACTTAACCAAACTGGTTAAACTAGAAAAAACTGCGACCGTATTTTCTTATAAATATGGCGTAGCTTTTATACCAGTTAAAAGATACGCATTCCATCTCATTAACAACTTACTCCGATACATTTTGATCAGCACACATCCTCCACAATGCACATCTGCTCCCTGTACTCTGATTAGTACTAATCACGAGAGCGATAAGGTCTGAAGCACAGACATACATCTAACTAGATAAAATGACGCGATTGTATGTACTTCACGTTCCAAAAAACGGAGTGAAGTTACGACAAATGATCGTAATCTGAACTTTTCATTTTTCATTATCATCATCATCCTAATGTTCCCACTGCTGGGACACAGGCCTCCTCTCTGTGAGAGAGAGAATGGACCTTAATCCACCACGCGGGCCCAGCGCGGGTTGGTGAATGTCACAAGTCTTCGAGTTTTTGGTTCTAGGACATGCCGGTTTCCTCACGACGTTTTCCTTCACCGTTTTTAGATGGCGATGAAATAATTTTACACAAAGTAAAGCGCCTGGGTTCGAAACCACGACCTAAGACACGTAAATCAGGGCTGTTACCACTAGGCCACCACTGCTCTATATTCATTATCGGCACCGGAAATCCACCGAAATCTAGAAAAATGCCTTTTTATGCCATATTGAGCTGTAAAGAATGTATAGAAATAGGTGGCCGAGGCATTTGAAATGTTTTCTTTCATTGGTAAGTGAATTTGTTTTTAAATTGTTTGTGAAAAAGTGGCACGCTTGGTTTTCATACAGATGGAGGAACTTGCGTTATCTAGTTAGACGTATGTCTGTGGTTTGAAGTCTGATTGTACGCTAAATTGCTCGCGTGATCTCGCGGAGTCGCGGCCTAGTTTACAGCAGTTACGCCTACTCACTTCATTAGGAACATTAGGACCTATTAAATGTTAACTGACATTACAATCATGCTTGTTGTAAAGGTGCGTATACACTGAAAATGTTGGCAATTCTTCAAATAATTTTGTTCCTGTTCCGTCAACAGTTAGGTCACGAGATATCTTTAACGTGGTTAGGTGCTTCGATCAACAATACCAACTAGATGTAGGGTCGGCGCAAGAAATACGTCTCGGTAAATAACAGCTCACTTGAGACATGAGCTCTTATTTTTTTCAGATTGTCATAGTAAGTATTGTAAATGTAGGGTAGTAAGTATATATTCACGCCGACAGAATTTAGCAATGATTTTGTACGTGATCCATTGTCTAGTTAAATCTAGTTGGTTATTTTGATTGAAGTTTGGGTGGTTTCTTATTATTAACGACTGGATACCAACATTTTGATGACGGTTTGCTTAAATGGGATGCACTTTCGTGAACCCTCATAAAATAAAATTTAGGGTGTGAAACGGATAAATAAAAACCAGGTAGAGCTTTGTTCAGATCTTGTATTCACAATCGGAAGAGACAAATAAATGACTGGCAATCACTTAAATAAACACATCCCCGCTGCTTGACATGGCTTTACTGGAGGGGGCTTCAATATGGCGGCTTAGCTTCGGCGGGCATTGGTCGGTTGCACGTAGGCTAACGTCACATTCGTTACAGTTGCATAAGAGCTCTCATGCACTCTTAATTTTTTTCTCATAGACACTACATGTCTGTTTAAAACCCAGGGTACAGATAGAACACTTTGGTATAACTGGTCTACACCATCGATTTGAGAAATATTTCAGTTGCTTCATTCTTCTTTCCTTTTCGTTTCGAAGGTACATTTGATCAAACTATTTGAGCCCAGTAGGTGGCCAGGCCACGTTTATTGCAGCGTCGGAGGCATTATACAGGTGGACAACTAAACAACCACTTTACGACTGTGTAAGGTGTTAGGTGTTTAGGGTGGACTTAAGTAAGCGTACATACATAAATGAAATACCTGCGCGGAATGTTTAAATCTAAAACAGAAACCGGATTCCCAAGATTTCTTTGTGATTTTTCTTTACAACTCAAGGAAATAACAAAACTTCACCGCCACATGTTGACAACACAGAAGTTGCCAACCTTCCTTCGGTGCAGTGGAGACTAAGCCTAATGCATGATGATCGTAATTTTTACATCATTCAGTTACGTGTTTGTAGGTCTGACGTCAGTGTTTTTATGCAACGAGCACGATATTTTAATCAAATGCAATGTAGTGAGAGATAACGGTATATCACGATTTGTCGTTTCAGTTTTATGTTTTTTTACACTGACCTCCAAATGATACTTTGAATGATAATGCAGAAATAGTGATAGGCTTTTCATATGAATACAATGATCGATAAAATTTAATACCGTTAATTCGATTGGATTAAGTTATTCGTATTTTAAAACCCAAAACAACTGCTTCATCATCATCCACATCTACGTATCCTTATCGTCAGTCTTGACCTGTAGACACAGACTGTACGCTTTCTCTAGAGATAGACCGTACGCTTCCTCTGCATTTTCCCAATGCAGAGAGCATTCGAGAGCGGTCTAGGCTGATCTTAACCCCTTACCTCAATATTTTAACCACATAACTGGCTTTGACCGACTTTCCAAAAAGGAGGAGGTTCTATGTTCGACTTTATGTTTTTTTTTGTTTTCACCGATTTCTACGTCAATTGTGGACCGATTTTGAAAATTATTATTTTGTTTAAAAGTATATGTTCCAAAAATGGTCCCGTTTTAATTTGGTGAAGACCTGATGAAAAACTTCGGCGATATACAACAGAATAATCAATAAATGACGGCAAATCTTTAGGGATTGCTGCAATCGCTGTTTATTGTTTATACCATTTCATAAAATAACATCACGCCAGTACGCTCTAAAGGGGTACGCAAGTTCATGATATTCGGGTAATCTATTCTGGCATTATAGGTACCTTACTAAAGAAATTAGTTGCCTATTAGGTGGAGATAAAAAAAAACTGTTCTAAAAATACTACAAACTTCCAAATAAAAACACTACACAGTGAAAATTTACTTTCTTTTTGTCAATCGGTGTCCATAATTGACAAAATTTGTACCTACCAAGGACACCGACTTCCAAAAAGAAAGTTTTTCACTTTGTTTATTTGTAAGTCGGTAGTACTTTTTGAAAAAAAGTTTTTTTCTTTACATAGATTCCAAGTCGGTCAGTTGTGTGTTGGGCTCCTAGCAAGCTAGTTTACTATTTCAAAATTTAGAACCCTCAATTTTCTTTCCCCAGTTGAAAGCACAGCCCCAGTGCCAGATTGCTCCGGCTCCTGGGTGGAATGCACACGATGGCCTCTGGAGGCCTGGGCGGGGGCCCTACAGGCACAGCTCTTCAGCGCGGCTTGGGAGGCGAGGCATGGAGCCGCCAGCGCGCTCAGGGAGCTGCTGCGGGCCAGGATTGTCAGCTCTGCGGGACATGATGCCAGTATGACTAGTCAGGAGGTGAGTGGAGACCATTTTTTAATTTTTACCCTACCCTTTCTACCCTATTCTACCTACCTACCCACACTATCCTACCTACATACCTACTTACCCTACCTAACAACCCTACCTACCCTACCCTTATCTTATCTAAGATATAAGATATCTAAGATAAGGTAAGATACCCAACCCTACTCTACCTACCTAATTTATTTTTTACCGAGAAGTAGCCTATGCCCTTCCCAGGGTCTCAAACTATCTCCATACCAAATTTCATCGAATTCGGCTCAGCGGTTAACAGACAGACAGACAGAGTAACTTTCGCATTTATAATATTAGTATGGATGCAATGTCTCTGCTGTCGCAGATGTTCATAGGCGATGCCGTCCAAAATACTAAAGGTGAAAGATGTCCTGATTCAGTATCCAGACCGGTAAGATATTGTACCGGGCGGTTATACCTATACAAATAAAACCAGGACACAGAGTCAAAGTACCTCGGAGTCCGTTACTATGGGTTGACGCGTGGCTGTGAAATTATTAACTTATTTCTTTTTTTTTTCTCATAGATGGAGCAAGCACATCAAGAATGGCTAGAGGACATGGCACTAAGATTGCTATGTGTTCTAGCACTAGACCGATTCGGGGACTTCGTTTCTGATCAGGTAATAGTTTTGAACTGTTTAACCCAATTCTATAACTCTTTGAGTCGGTATCTTTTTCAAACATTGAATTCTTATATTGTTGTAGGTGGTAGCTCCAGTACGTGAAACTTGCGCGCAGACACTTGGCGTTGCGCTGGCGCAACTAGCGGCTGCGCGAGTGAGACGCGTGGCCGAACTATTGGCGACGCTGTCCACTCACCCGCAGTGGGAGGCGCGGCATGGAGCATTGTTGGGCTTCAAGTATCTGCTGGCAGCGAGACAGGTAGGCTCACAAAGCGGTACAAAACTTCCGGGAGTCTCGTGATAATGAATAAATAATTGTATCTTATTCTCTTATTATGTCAGCGCTTAATAAGTTAAAAATCACATTTGTTCCACCTGTGTTTTGAAGTTTGTAGAATTCAACTAACTGATAATGCAACTTACCTCAGTGTCTCAAGACGAAAGTCTTATGACCAGCGTGTGTCGCCAGTCAGGCTTTGAGACGTGTTCGCTCACAATGGGCTTCATCAGAAAGCTTACAGTCCCCCAAATGGCAATAGAGAGGACTATGCTCGGAGTTTCATTGCGTGATCGAATCAGAAATGTAGAGATCCGCAAGAGAACCAGGATAACCGACATAGCCCGAAGTTTTGCCAAACTTAAGTGGCAGTGGGAAGGGCACATTGCTCGCAGAACGGATGGCTGATGGGGCGACGGCGAACCGGAAGACGTTGCGTTGGAAGGCTTCCCACTAGTTGGGCCGATGACCTGGTGAAGGTTGCGGGAATCCGCTAGATGCAACACTCATAGGACACATCAATGTGACGACGCTTGGAGGAGGCCTATGTCCAGCAGTGGACGTCTTTCAGCTGATATGATGATGATGAACTAACTGATACTTTATTAGTAACTTGACTTCTACTAATTTCATCTTTCTATCATTAAAGACTTTATTAAGAGCCCCATCAAGTTTGACCAAACCAACCAATGTTTTTTACCAAAATAAAGTAACACCACCAGTGAGTCTACAAACCTAAATATTGATTGATCTTTAGTAATATTAGATATTTCATGTAAACCATTTAATTATTTTTTTAACCCAAGCCCCCAAGCTCCCAAGCCCCCAATCACAACTTTAACCAAACTCTGCCATCTTTCTTCACCAGGAAGTAGCCTGCGAAAGCGGCGCCCTAGAGCACCTCATCCAAGGCCTAGGCGACTCAGCTGAGGACGTATCAGCGGTGGCGGCCGGAGCCCTGGCGCCCGCGGCCGCCGCGCTGGCCAGCCGGCGCGCGGGCGCCGTGCGGGCCGTGGTGGCCAGGCTGTGGAGGCTGCTGGCCGACCAGGATGAGCTGGCGTCTCCAGCTAACTCGTACATGGCCTTGTTGGCCGCGCTAATGGCGTTGCCTGAGCCGGCTAGTTTGCTGCAGTGAGTAATATTTTTAACTAGCTTCTTCTATTCTATTACTGGAACAAAAAGTAGCTTAAGTGTTATTCCACACTTCACATCTATATTTGTGCCAAATTTTATCCAGATCTAATCAGCCGTTCTGGTGTTATAGAGTTAAAATATTCAACAAACTACCTGAAAAAATAAAAACGTTAAATCGGGACAATTTCAAAACAGAACGAGATAAATAAATTCTCACTAAAGGAATATTTGGACGGAAATTCTATACTGCTTCATCTATTTTGACGATTTTGAATTTTGTTTGACATTAGCTTCTAATATGACATGTAACGTAATCTATTTGACATTTCTTGAATTGATTGTATTTTAAATTCGGCAAAGTTAATTATGTATGCAACTGTTATAATTAGGTATTAAAACACTCATGTGATACTATTATCACACTCGGCTTAGCCTCGTGTGATAAACCACATTCTTGTTTTAATACCCCTTATTATACAACAGTTGCATAAATAACTATTGCACGTGTGCCTCTGTGCATAAAATAGAGGAATTACCTATCTGTAACATCTCGCACACAGTTGTAATTTGACCTATGTTTACAAATAAAGCATTCTGATTCTGAAAAGGCATACATCCATCAAAATTTTCGCATTTATAATATTAGTGTGATAGTAAAATATCCTCCTTAGGCGCCTTCCTCACCGGCTCTTTGTACCGATTTGTACAGATGTGCTGTGAATGTAGAATTTGTACCCAAACGAGTCGACGTCGACGACAGAAACGAAAACGGACGCCTTCATCTGGATTTGTGTAGTGCGATAGCACTAACACAGGATGAAATTATGAAAGATCCCCTAGTGTCATTTGGCTACGGAAGCCTAAAACTAGGCTTACAAGACTAAATGCCGTGATTAAAAATCTAGTCGCAATCTAATCTCGGCAACAATCTCGGTCAAAAATGTAGTAAAATAGAGAAGTATATGCGGTAGTGTAATTGCGACTGCGATTAGAATGTGACGAGCGTTCATATAAAAAAACCGACTAAGTGCAAGTCAGACTCGCGCACGAAGGGTTCCGTACCATTATAGCAAAAAAACGGCTCAAAATCACGTTTGTTGTATGGGAGCCCACTCAAATATTTATTTTATTCTTTTTTTAGTATTTGTTGTTATAGCGGCAACAGAAATACATCAATCAATCTGCCTAGCCTTTTCCCAATTATCTTGGGGTCGGCTTCCAGTCTAACCGGAGTTAGCTGAGTACCAGTGTTTTACATGCAGCGACTGCCTATCTATCTATCCCCTTGGCTAGACTGGTGTCAGATCTCAAGCTTCTGACTACTCGTAACGACTGTCAAAGATCTTCAAATGACAGCCGGAACCAACGGCTTAACGTGCTTTCCGAGGCACGGAGGAAACTCGGTATGTTGAAATGGTCACCCATCCACGGACCGACCAACAGAAATACATTATCTGTGAAAATTTCAACTGCCTAGCTATCATGAGATACAGCTTGGTGACAGACGGATAGGCAGACAGACAGACGGACCGCGGAGTCTTAGTAATAGGGACCCGTTTATACCCTTTGAGTATGGAACCCTAAAAATACAACTAGCCCTTTGATCTCGCTGAAATTTAAATGTATCTATTTTCTCCACAGCCCAATAGATCTAGCAGACGTACTACCCCGCCTATGGCCGTACCTCGACCACTCGACCAGTTCCGTTCGAAAGGCCACACTACAAACTCTACGTACCCTCACAAGGCCTCTAGTCACTAGTCATCGGAAGAACGGGACCGATACAAACGGGAATTCTGAAGTAACCAAGGAGAAAAATGACCTTAACAAGGAGAACAGTGAAGTTATTAAGGGAAGCAATGACGTCACTATGGAGAATAGTGATGTCACAAAAAAAGATGCGGTCACTAACGGTGATGACGCTACCAAAGGGAGTGCAGTCCCGAACGGTGGTGACGTCATCATGGTGAATGATGACATGAACGGGGATGACCAGTGCTTGAACTGGACGCCGGAGTTGCTGCAGGAAGCTATGAGGCACATCTACCAGAGGGTGCTGTTTGAGCATGTGCATGAGATACAGGAGATTGCTGTGCAGGTGGGTACACGAAACAAATGATAACGATCAGTCATCTTGTAAACACTTTTTATTACTCACACCAACAATCCGGTCATCTGTCCATCAGACCGAATCGGATTAGAACAATGGTAATTTCTATTGTGTCTGGAAATGGACAGTTGAAGGTGTAGGTTACAGAAGCACAACTAAACTTTATACATGTGCATAGTTTAAAATACAATTCAATGCCGAGTTCGATCGGTTTTTTTTTTTATTTTAGCCTCCAGCCAGGCAATCGACTTTGGAGGCACGGTTGGCGCAGTAGTTGAGCGATTGACTGCTGCGCTGCGTGTCGCGGGTTCGATTCCCGCACGGAACAAATATTTGTATGACCTACAGATAGTTGTTCCGGCTCTGGGTGTTGTGTATGTGAGTTTATATGTTTGTAAACGCACCCACGATACAGGAAGAAATGCCAAGTGAGAGGCAACGTTTTTTTTAAAAGAAAATAAAAAAGAAAAGACTAGAACCAGCCTATTTATACGTTTAAACAAATAACAAGACGTCACGCAGCAACAACTACCGGTGACATCCGTTTATCAATTAATTTTAGGTTTAAGTTTAGGTTTGTAGAAATACAGTAATTGTGTACAATATTTGATTAGTATTTAATAACACTTTTTACAAATATTTTGAATGGATTTAGCTACCAATTATTCTACCTTCCATTTTATATATTTTTTTATATTGCTCAAATAAAATCAATTTTTTTATATTAACAATACTTAATTCGTGTTTCCGTTAAGTCATCTGCCTTTTTTACTATTTATTTCGTCTGTGGTACTATTTTCATTTACCAGCGCTATCATATAGGTATGTTTTCGCTCGTTATATGGATTCGACATTCTGTATTTCACTATTTTGTGCCTTCTTAGCTAGTAGCTTTTACTCGTGTGTCTTTAATCTATAAAACTTCGGAATCAAGATAAATATTGACTAATGACATTTCCTTTTTAGGTGTGGGAAAACTTCCTGAAATACGCGTCGTTAGGAGTGATACTGCTGGCGGCGTGTCCGTTGCTGGCCACGTGGCTGTGTCTCGCGATGCAACCCGCGCGGCTGCCCGTCGAGCCCGGCCTGTTGTTACATCCTCCTCCTAAGGTGAGTTTACTTAGAAATGAAAGGATAGATATAAGGCTGTCGGAATCCGCTGGATTTGAGAGACACAGGACCGCTGGATGCAGAGACACTTGGAGGAAGTTCGGCAGTGGATGTCTTTCGGCTGAAATTGAGAAAATAAAAATACCTGAATGTGGTTGATGTTGATGTTTCTTTAAATCTTATTATATCTTACAATATTATAAATGCGAAACATTGGATGGATGTATGTTTGTTACTCAATCACGCCGGAACGGCTTACCGGATCTGGATGAAATTTGGCACAGATATAGGTTATTGTCAGGAATAGCACATAGATTTCTTTCCCGGAACATTGTAGTGTTACCTTGGAATGATAAAACTCTATTCACGCGGGCGAAGCCGCTGACAGAAGCAAATCATATTATAAATGCGAAAGTATGGATGGATGTATGTATGTTTGTTACTCAATGACGGCTTAACGGATCTAGATGAAATTTGGCACAGAGATAGATAGCACATATGATGATCCCGCGAATATGTTCCCCCGGGATAATTTACGACTTTCATGCGGGCGAAGCCGCTTGCAGATGCTAGTTAAATAATATGACTCAAAATGTGTCATCGAACCACCGTGGTCTGGTTACACCGTAAGGTCGGGCGGGGACGGCACTAGACATCATGTGGATTCCGTGTAACCAAATGACAGTCTACATTATTGTGAGCAGTCCGAAGGATACATAATAGTTTTGGTCAGTCAGCTCGCGATTATGTATCTTCCGGGCTGAACAGCATGATTTTCTTCTTGTTTACGTCATTTTATTTCGCTTCCTCCGCAATCGGGTTATTAAATTTCTTAAATTACCTTTTTTATATATAACTAGCTGACCCGGCAAACTTTGTTTTGCCATAAAAAGACCAAACATTTATCTACCCTACCTACGCTACCTTACACTACTTACCCTACCCTACCCTAACCTACCCGACCCTACACTACCCTACCCTACCCTACCCTACACTACCCTACCCTACCCTACACTACCCTACCCTACCCTACACTACCCTACCCTACCCTACTCTACACTACCCTACCTATAAACCTCACGGAGCCCGAGACCTTTCCAACGAATGCAAAACCGTGGAAATCGGTTCGTGCGTATCATATCACCTTATATTCTTTCTCGCACTATCATTCCTTCTCTCTCTCACCACGTTGCATCCCATTCCCCATAGATTTGCACAAATGAACACTCATCCTACATATATGTGTTATATAATTTTGAAATCACCTCTTAAAACCCTTTATTTTGATACCCCACACGATGGGTTTTCGAAGTAGAAAAAAATTGGTGCTCCACAATAATGGCGCTCAAAATCCGCCATTTTTATTTTTACCAATTTTAATGTAGCCAGTGACACTCAGGGATAAGACGAATCGAATGACGTAAGAATCATTAAAATCGGCCAACGCGTTTGGTCTCTAGAACGCCACATAGGAACAAATATACATACATACATAGACGGATAAACACATTACCCTCCTTCGGCAGTCGGGTAAAAATAAATTTTATGTTTTATGTCAAATCCAATATAGTTTGATTAATACAACTAGTATCATGTTATACTATGTATCTTTGACTTAAAATTACTTACTCTTTCCAGGAACGTCGCACCCGCACAACCTCGCAATCATCGGAATGTTTGCCTCCCGAACTGCGGCCCAGTCAGAAGTGGTTCATCGGCGGCTCGGAGTCGCAGCCCTGCGCCACCAGGGACCGCAACGTCATGCGTGCGCGCTGTCTCGCCGCACAGATACTAGGTACAACATCCACAGCCTGACTTCGCCTACTGACGGGGAAACCAACAATTAGATTCCTAGAATCATAAACTCAAAGATGTGAAATTTACGAAACCGCTCGAATGCAACGAAGCCCTACAAGAGAGAATGATTTTATTCTTATTTTCTCTCAATTTTAGGGTTCCGTACCTCGAAGGAAAAACCGAAACCCTTATAGGACCACTTTGTAGTCCGTCCGTCCGTCTGTCAAGACCCTTTTTCTTAGGAACGCGTGGAGGTATCAAGCTGAAATATATATTACATAAAATATTTAAGTATACTGTCCCTTAAAGCTGTGAAAAAAACAAACTTCTAAGCCAACGCAATCAAAAGATACAGCCGTTTATGCCGCAAATTTTCGACACTCGCAAGTGAATCAAAACCTATAGAGTACTTCCCGTGAACTCAGAATCTTGAAATTTGGTACGAAGCAACGTCTTATAGCACAGATAAAGGAATAATTGCGAAAACCGTAAATTTTTAGTTACATCGTATAGTAAAAATATTTTTGATAATTTATACTTACTACCCCTTTCCTCATAAACGCGTAGAGGTATTAAATTGAAATTCATATCAAATACTCTAGTATAATACCTTTAAGCTGAGGTATGTACGGAACCCTCGGTTCGCGAGTCATACTTGCACTTGGCCGGTTTTTTATGTTTCGTATGTTTTAGGATACCTGTCATGCTACTTGGTCCAACCTGCACCTGGTATTGAGTACAAATCTGAAGATGAGAGCCCCATAGACTGTTATGTTAAGGTAAGCACAATATCTATCTTTGAATTCCTTGTCAATCTGTTACAGTTGTCATCTGTAACTACCGGATTATTATATTCTTAACATTAATGAATGTTAAGAATGTCATGTTAAGAATATTGCCAATTTTTTTTTTTCTTTCTTTTTTTTCGTGTGAGGATGTGGCCACCAAAGGTGTCAGAGTTAATTAAGTCGCCTCTGAGTGGGTCCCCACAGGCCTCTGACTTGGCTATTTCAGATTTACATTAACTATATAAGTCCAGGTTTCCTCACGATGGTACTTGCCCGGATTTGAACCTACGACTTCAAGCACGAGAGGCGAGGTCTTAGCCACTGGGCCACTATGACATCAATTGACAATCTTTTTTTTATTATTTATAGGCTCGCGCTTGACTACCATCTCAATTTCATCAAAATTCAGTTCCTTTTTATTAATTTACTGTTTGGTTTTTCTATCTATGATAAAAATATCCATTCTCATCGTTATACTATAAGAACACATCGTGAGGAAACCTGGACTTATACAGTTAATGTAATGAAATAGCCAAGTCAGAGACCTGTGGAGTTCCTAGAGGCGGCTTAACCGTATAGTTCGGACGGGGTACACTTTGGGGCGCGACAAGCATACCTCCGCTGGCTCAGCCGCGGCTCATTTTGGACCCCAGATTTACGTCATACGACATCCCAATTAATAACGTAATTATTGATTATGATACCTAACGAATATTCTTTGGGGACGTTGATTAAAACAGTTGAATAAAAAGCTTACATGTTAGCGCCAATATTTTTTTTAGATTAAGCGCGCAAGTTTATTAATTTACCTTTGTTAAATCCAAGTGTGTTAATGCGATAATATCCATTTTGATGACAGACGTGGTCGAGGCTAAAAAACATAAAAAATGCATATTTGGGACACCCAAACTCCAGTGCAGGGGTAGTGGTTTGCTCTTCGTTATATTATTTAACGAATTCATCAATATTTCAACATAAATATGTAGTGGTAATGAAGTTAATTGTTATCCAAAGTCGAAGTTTCGCGCCAATCATGTTTGTTTACATTTTTATTTTACACAAAAATCACCCACCCACATGGAAAAATTATTACAAATATAACAATTATGTCTCTAAACTTAATAAACAATAAGAAAACGCCCAGATCTTTACGTAATTAACAAAAACCGGTCCAATAATAAGTAAAATTCATCACCACTACTTTATTTATGTTCAAAACCTCCAATTCGTCAACGACATTATTTTTTTATTGTAATAGTGGTGTTCCAAAACGATTTTAGCAATCGATTTTTTTATACTATTCACTCAATTAATGAGCGATTATTCCAAATCGATTCTTAAAAATTAGAATAAACCTGATTTAGGCATAAAATACAATGAGTACTTAAAATAATTACTGATAATACTTTATTAAAGTAATCTTAATAGATATTTGGACATTATTTGACTACAGGCAACTAAACAATTTCATCGAACCGTGGATAGTTTCGCGCCGATTTTTTTTTTCGATTCACAATTTAAATTCGGAATGCGCTCGCTATTCAAAAATATTTTGTTTAAAAGTAATAATGATTGAGCCTTTTAATGTTTGATAGTCTCAGAAGTATACAGAGTGCCTAGTATATTTTTATGTAAGTATGAAACGCATGGTTTCGGGGAACGCATATTCGGTATATTGTAATGAGTGTCGTGGTGGTCTAGTGGCTAAAGGCCTCGCCTTGCCTGAGGTCATGGGCTCAAATCCGGGCAAGTACCAATGCGTCTTTTTCAAATTCCTTTAGGTACTTTCTGAGTATATCTTGGAGATCGTTAACAACGGTGAAAGAAAACATCATGAAGAAACCTGGTCTTATAATCTCAAATCGCCAACACGCAATTGTGCAAGCGTGGTGATCAATGCTCGTGCTTTCTCTGTATGAGAAGAGGCCGCTGCCCTGTGGGATAGTTATAGGCTGGTATTATTAATATATATTAAATAATGAGTTGAGTATGGTATGGTTAGGTTTTGAATTCGGTCGAGTTTGTTGTAATGGTTGAATTAAGGTTGAATGAATTTTTCAATAGCCAAACGCAGCAGCTAACGCGTTCTTGACAATTTGTCACATTAATTCTGCGATAATTTTGAGGTCAGAAACTCGGCCTTATAAGTATTATTTTTATTCATTTTAAGAACATAAGTTTGGTTTCTATTATCATCTGCATTCCCCAAAAACAATTAATGACAATAACCTTATGCGTATCTTCTTGCGTGATTCCAAGCGAGTTATGGCATGGTTATGGTTGTCAAACAACTAAGCTGAAAATCAAAATCAAAGATATCGCCGACGGTAATATGATGTTCATTATTGGGTAATTTTAATGGTTTCTCTGACAAAAGATGGTTAACTTTTCTTTTTTTGGGCATCATTGTCTTGGGTTCCGTGTAGTTAAATAGCGAGTATTAACTTAAAATCAAAATCCAAGATGGCGCCGACGAAAATTTGTTAACTTTTCGTCATAGTTGTCATTAACGAATACGGGCTTTAAAATTGAAATTGTAAAAAAATAAAAAACCTGAAATATCTGCCAACTTGGATTTAGAATTTGCGGTAATAGCACCCCAGGAGAAACAGAAAATCCTTTACAATATGTAAAGCTTTGAAAAAGCCGCCATCTTTAATTTTTGAATTAAAAGAATGTGCTAGCCCTTACTAGCACCTCGCCCGCGACTTCGCGTGATCCGTATTTTATCCTACAGATTGACTTTTTAGTTCACCCCCTTAAAGGTTGAATTTCCAAAAATAACTTCTTAGTGCTCCCCTATATCATAAAAAGAAGTCCTGTACAAAAAAAATCTTCAAAAATCTTTAACACCCCATAAATTGTCTTTTAGGAGTAGTTTTGAAAAACTAATAATGAAACCTTTACTATTTACTTAGGTTAGTATTTATGCAAAATTTTCAAATTTCCACCTTTTCACTTCCTTAGGTGTCGAATTTCAAAAAGCAAATAAGTACCTACATGAATTCTTTTTATCAACCAAGAGCGTAAATCTAAAATTTCACGTGTCCAACTTACAAACTATAGAAATTTCATACAAACTTTCAACCGAAATTCCACCCCTAAAGGGTAAAAAGTGTTACGGGGGTGACGTGAGAAATTTGAATTTTGCACTTGAGAAACCTCCCCGCCAATTTCATCTTTATACGTCAAGCGGTTTTTATGTGTGGATGATATTTCTGACCTTCTTAGATTTATTTTGAATTAATTTTCTGGATCACCACCCACGAAAATCATTTTAATGACTTCCTTTACGATAAATTGTATGGTTGCCATCTTGGATTTTAATTTACAGGCATGCCATAACAGCTGGCTTCGGATCCGCGTAAGTGTACCAGTTCCTGCCTGGGCCTACTTATCATACATAGACAAAATCTTATTTATACTGGTCATTCTGTATCAAACCTTCTGAAAAGATAAAAGTAAAACTCTCTTTTATACTAAAATGTATCCGATAAAATATTTTGAATATCGACCGCATTCCGATTTTGAATTTAGAATTCTTGTACGTAATAGAAAAATCGGCGCGAAATTAGCCACGAAACCGATTTTTTTTCTTAAAATACTGTAACATTATGGTTATGATAAAATTATGAAATCATATAAGTATAGTTATTACTGTACGTTGTTATTGTATTTTATGCCTATAGACGGGTTAGCTCTAATTTTAAAACAATACATTTTTGAAAATCACTAATTTATTTTAATGAACCGAGTCAATCGAAGTAATTTAAAATAATTGTTTGATTCACTATCGATTAGGCTGAATGCAATTTTTAATCGATTATGAGACGGGTGAATGGGCAGCATAAAAATAAACAACACCAAAGAAATGTCATGATGCAAGGTTGCATCAAAATTTAAAGCAAAATTTTGCCTGATTTTGGCTTGTTTTTTATGAACTTTTGTATGAAAACTTAGGTATTTAAGGACGCAAATAAAATAAGTATATCTTTATTTTGTCCTTTCGCATCATTTCAGCAAGCGAAATAGTAGATTATTAACCAAGGGCTGTATGACATCAATTGCATACGAGGTTTTTGGCGCCTGAGCGAAGCGAAGGCGCTAATTAACCCGAGTATGCAATTGATGCTTACGCCCGAGATAAATACTCTGCTTTACATATCGATTGTGAGGTAAGTAAACAACAAGACAGCAGGTTTCAATTAACATTTATTAAGAAGAAAAAAATGTGTATTTAATTAAAATTAATAGTAAAATTATTACAATTTGTAAGAGATATGGTCACGTTCTTTTTAGGAATATTTATAGTTTGAATATGAGTTTGTGATGATAAGACTTGAGTTTGAGTGACTTGAGGTTCTTGCATCGTAAATGGCGGCAGTTGACTGGTACTATTTTCTTCATTAAAAAATGGCTCAGATGATGTGCTTTGACGTGGTGATTTCAAGTTTATATTTTCTGTTATTTTAGAAGTAATTTTGCTTTTGTTTGCCATCAAATCTTCGATATAACCTTCGGCCACTTTGCTGGACTTCCAGCCGCCGTGCCTTTTTAACAGAGTGAGGTTGGCTCCCGAATCAGCCAATAGAGTCGCTGATGTTCTGCGAAAGCAATGCCCGGTGTATAACTCTACGTTACTCAGTTTTAAATATGTGGCTATTTGCTTTGGCATGCCTGTAAATTTGTTTTTTCCTATTACTTGTCTGTGGCATTTTCCTTTACTGTAATTAAGAAAAAAACGATTTGTATCCACGTTTTCAGGCCGAAGAGCTTGATATTTTTCAACATAATTTGCAAATTCTTCATGCACAACAAATGACCGGTCAATTTTAGTTTTCGTGTTAGGCAGTTTTATGAGTAGTAATTTGTTATGTTTTTCTACATTTTCTATTGTCAAGTTTGTCAATTCCACGGTTCTGCAGGCTCCCGATATCCCAAAAATTAGAACAACCTGTAAAAAAGACATAAGTTGTATTAAAGGCACCAAATTCGCATAGTATTTTTGTGAAATATTTTGGTAACTTATTAAAAAGGGCAAGTAAATACGTAGGTACCTTTATTGCTAAATAAATTTCATCCGGAGCTTCATTTAAGAATTTCTGTACTTCTTCTGCAGTAAATACCTTCGATTTCTTGCTTTTAAAGCCGTCAGACTGCCTTTTCAAGAAAGCAGTAAGTTTAGAAAAATCTTTCAAATTCACGTCATGTTTTGTCATCATTGTAGATTTTAGCATGGAATAAAAGCAGCATAAACTGGAAGGTTGTAGCCTCTTAGATAATTCTTCAAAATATGATATAAAAACACTTTCAGAAAGAGATTTCACTTTTTTTTCTGACCGCCATTTCATAAATTCGTCGTATGCCTTTACATATCTTTCTTTCGAGTTCGGCGGTAATATATTTTCGACAACTGTTTTTGCCCTTTCTTTAATAAAATCGGGCGTTAGATCTATGTCTTCGTCACTAGACATGTTTAAAACTTTTGAAAAAGAACTCAAACAAGAAAATTAATTATTTTCGCGATGCTTTCGCGCCTACTAGTAGACTGCCTTTTTTTTTTTCACGCACGCGAGCGCGTCAAATCTTGCTGGCCAGTTTGATTTTTAAATCGATTCCATCTAACATACGATGTGGAAACAAATAGTTCCATATTTAAAATAAAATCTTTATAAAATAAATTGTCTAGATTCCGATTCGAGTAATTAATGGATACCGAGAAAAAAAATATTAACTTTTTAAAAATATTCTTCGTGCAGTAGAGTATGACAGTTCTTTTTTCAAATTCCAAAACCTATGCTGTAATGATAGTCATACACCCCGGCATTCAGGGGTGTAAGGGTGTACTTACAAAGCAAGAGATACGTGGGACACTCAGAAAGTTTTGCGAAACTAAAAAAATTTTTTCTATACGTACATATATTTTTATTAAATCTTTTCAAAGTACTTTCCACCAGCCTCTATACAAAGATTCATGCGCCTAAACCAGTTTTCAAAACACTTTTTCCAGTCCGCCGCAGACACCTCGTTTACAGCCTGCTCGAACGCAGCCAGCGCATCTTCCGGCGACGAAAATTGTATCCCTTTGAGCTGATGTTTTATTTTTGGGAATAAAAAGAAGTCACACGGTGCTAGATCAGGGCTGTAAGGAGGGTGACCCAGGAGTTTGACTGGCGTGCTGTCCAGGAAGTCCCTCGTTTTGAGTGCGGTGTGCGCAGGTGCATTGTCGTGGTGGAGCAGTAGCCCGCGGAGCCCTGTGTTTGGTCGCTTGTTGCTTATAACAGAGAAAACTTCTGGCAAACATTTGGTAGTATACCATTCGGCATTAATGCTTCTTTGATCCCGTAAGGGAATTGATACCAAGTGGCCAGTCAAATTAAAAAAGCTAGCGATCAAAATCTTACCCCCGCTTCTAGATCGCTTCACTTTGGTAGGCGTTGGCTCATTTTGAAACACCCAAACAGTCGACTGGCGCTTGGTTTCTGGGTCGTATTGATAAATCCAGGACTCATCGCCTGTAACGATGTCGTAAACACGCCGAGACGAGCCTGCTTCAAATTTGTTAAGCATATCACGGCACCATTCCACCCGGGCCTGCTTCTGAGCATCGGTGAGGTTGTGCGGCACCCAGCGTGATACTATCCTCCTCACGCGAAGATGGCTGTGTAGAATCTCGTGAACGCTTCCCGATCCAATCTTCAATATGTGTTGAATCTCCTGATATGTAATTCGCCTATTGTCTTGGATTAAATTTTTCACTGCTAGCACGTTTTCTTCGGTAACAGCCGTCAAAGGGCGACCGCTTCTTTCGTCATCCCCCAAAGTTGGTCGACCGCGCTTGAATTCGTTATACCAACGATACACGGTTGCCTTGGAAGGGCCTTCATCCATGAATGCCATTTGAAGTCTATCGTACGATTCATCCGGTTTCAGGCGACACTTGAAATCGTATAAAATCATAGCTCTAAAATGTTCCCGGCGCAGATCCATATTTCAGTGAGACACAATACTTTGAATTAACTCGCAAAAAATGTGGAGGGAAATTTTGAAATTGGAACTTACTTATTTTTACTTATAAATAATCATATTTTCGAAAAACATTATAACTGGCCAGTCTCCCATATATAAAAACTTTTTTTCGCAATACTTTCTGAGGGGCCTGGTATGTAAAGGTTATTTATGCATATATTTTGAGCAAATCTAAAGTGTCTACTGTTTGGAAAGGTGTAGTAATTCGTATTTTGTACATATTTTGCAGTAGGGTGACACAGTTTAACCGACCTCAACATGTAAATATAGAAGATTATTAACCAAGGGGATAAAGCAGCGTCTTCTGTCGCGGGTGATGATTTAAATCACGAGCGTAACGAAGGACTCAAGGTTTACTCCCGAGCGTAGCGAGGGTGTTAAAAACTTAAATCACGAGCGAAGCGAGGGATTTAAGACGAGTCCTGAGTATAGCGAGGGATTTAAGTTCACCCAAGACTAAGACAGCTTTATCACCGAGGAAAATACTCTACTTTTCGTACCATTTGCGAAAAAAATAACACAATAATAATATGAGATAAGCATTTATTAAAAATAATGACAATTAAAAATAAATTAAAATAAACTTAACGTTTATGTATTTGAAGAAAACAAAAACGCGGCAAATTCCTAGACTAATATTTTTTTGTCGTAAAAGCAAAGGCATCAAGCTCATACGGCCTCGTCGGTTTTCGTAATTTTATTTAATAATCATAACTGCATAATAAATGCGTATTCCGTTTTCAAAAAGATGTATAATGCTTTATATACAAACTTAATGGTGTAAACACATATGTAGTTCAGTATAAATTTCGGTAAGTATTCCAAATTTAAATCACATTCTTCCCCTAGAGGATGAATGAAATTCAGTACAATTTTCTTTCCCTGTTTTTAACAGGTTAAAAATGACTATTGTTATGTTCGCTTTTTGTGGCATAGAATGTCACTTTTTTGAGCAAGTGGTACGAAAAAGATATTTTTTACAAATTTACTTTGTAAAATAGCTGAGTAAACTTATTTTTCTGAATAAATTCGAATATTGAAAGTTCATGTAAATTCCTGAATTTCATGGCGTGATTTGCAACAACCTGTCGAGTCAGCTGGTATGTCATGTGTCAAAATCTTGTCGAGCAGAGTGGTTAATTAACTCTGACACCAGAGGTGGCCACACCTCACACGAAAAGAAGAAGACCATAAGAATTGTACCTATCTGGAGAGTAAGAAATTTAAAAATAGCATAGAATTTAGAAGGTAATAATTATAGTGTCTATGCTAAAAGTGCTGTAATCATCAGTTTAGTACTTGTATATTGGCAGGTGATGGTAGTGTACCTCCGCTCGGGCAGCGCACTGCAGCGCCTGGTGGCCAGCCTCGTGGTGTCGTCGTGGGCGCGCCACACCGTCACGCAGGGCATCTTCCCGCCCAGCATATGCTTACACGACGCCAACTCACACGTTCAACCTAAGGTACGATCAATTAACAAACTTTTATTTCGTTTCAGCGGTCCCGCATCCGTATTGCGTAAGTGCGCAAAGAGTTAAAACTCTATCCAACCGACCAAATCGACCATCGCACTTACGCAATACGGCTGCAGGTTTCTGTAATCAAAGCTTGCAAGTTAAAGGAGAATGCCCATTTTCTAAGGGAACTTGGGGTCCCTTTGAAAAAATGGTTGTATCTTGATGATTTTCGTTGTATATTGTTAAAACATTGTTTATTTATTTTTCGCGGTTCACGAGATATAACGATGTTTCTGTTCTTGAAATGAACCCTTATTACAATGCAATAAGGTGCATTAAAATATCCACGTGAAGGAACCTGATCTGTTGTTTTCTGTACATATAAAGTAAAGGACACGGATGGAAAAAGAAACACAATATTTAATTCTTATTTTTAAATAATATTGAAAACGCTGACACCTCATAAGGGGCCTGTGTATGGGCAATCTCCTTTGACTCGCTTCCCGGTGTTAGATTGAGCTGCAATTTTGCATACACGTTTGTTTCTTTACAATGTAAGTTTTAAGGTTCCGTAATCAACAAGGAACCCTTATAGTTTCGCCATGTCCGTCTGTCCGTCCGTCCGCAGCTTAGTTTAGAGATTCTGAGTACTAAAAATCTATAATTTGGCTTGGATATACATCACTCCGACGAATTGGTAAAATAAAATAATGACACGTAAAGTGGGCATGTTTTATTTTATCGTCTATCCCTTGGTGTGGGGTATCGTTGGATAGGCTATTCAAAAATATTATGGGTCTATCAAAACCATTTTTTGCTTCAGGGAACCATTTGCGTAAAACAAGCTTGAAATTGGTAATTTTTATTAGAGTCAAGTGTCCCTCTCCCCTGCCAGCTAAATGGTTATTTTTGGATATCTAAAAAAAATCGCGGCATTTGTATATATAACAAAAATTAAAAGAAAACACAGCTAAGTAGGCTTTACAAGTTTACGAGTAATAGTCGACCTACTTATAAAATATACTTGGAAGAATAAAAAAGAATCTTTTCGTCAGAGCATTTTTCGGTGATTTAATTGTTTATGAATTTCAGTATTTTAACCTAATTATGTTGGGCTATGTAGCTCTTTGTACGGAACCCTCGGTGCGTGAGCCCGACTCGCTCTTGGCTTGGTTTTTTATATAAAAGCTTGTTATCAAGATACTCTCAAATAATGAAAGCTGCATAACTACAATTGTTCGCGTTAAAAGTTAATAAAGGTCAAAGTTTACGAAACGTGGTTACAATAGGGATGTGACATAGCAAACAAAAAACCAATGGTATTATTAATATTCAACTGTATGTTACTGTGCTCATCAATTGTTTTGAGACATAAGTAAACGGTTAGTCGACTGTTCGCGTGACCAGAGGGCTGGCCTTTTCTTCAGCCAGAGAATCAGCATTGCCATTCAACGTGGCAATGCTGCCAGCGTTCTGGGCACGTTTCCCATTGACATCGATGTGGACGAATTTTTTCATGCGCAATGAGCCCTTTTCCCTCTCCCCTTTAAGTGTAAGTTTGTGTAATGTAAGTTTGTTTTGTTATTAGTCATAAGATTAGAAATATTCAATTATATACATTACTTGAATTATAAATAGAAACTTCTTCTTATTACTGTATGTTTACTAAATTTTTTTTTTTTTAATCTATCAGGTGGATCAAGCTGACAAGTCAAGTAGCGAAGATCTGAGTCCTGTATCGAGATTAGCGCCACCACTGCTAACAAACACATTACACACAGCGCTGAACCAAGCTCTCTACTACGACGAAGTCGCGCTGAACTGTAATAGGTAAGAAAACATATCCTGTTTTATTAGCTGTCCCATTTTTTTTGTATGGCAACTATACAACTATTCAGTATGGCAGGCGACGGGAAGAATAGACTGTTCAAAATGACATAAGAACATGTGTAAAAAATCTAATGGATTTACTAAAAACTGTTTCCCTGTTTCAACTGACCGTTTTGTGATGACCACTTTACTTACCAATCAATGCTGCAATAGTTATTTATGCTACAAGTGCGGAAGGTAGGTGATTTCCGATGAGTGGATAAATCGACACAAGTCGGTAATCATCTTACGTACGTGTATCATACAACATTTTACTATGCATTGTGCGAGGAAATAAATAAATAATTAAAATGAAATTAATAAAATGGCGGGTTTATTCAAGCGCGTTCAGCATATCCACAGATTAACTAATAGTTCCTCGGGCATATCTACTGCACATGTGCAAATAGCTGTCACATCGTAACGCAAAAAGGCACGAGCAAATTATACGTTCTGCCAAATATATTTTATGAATATTTAAAATTAATTTATTGATCAAAATCTAAATCTAGAGTAATTAAACGCCTAAAATGAAGTATTAGTTTTATTCTACCTTTTATATGAATGATAATCTGTACATAACTATTTTTTTTAAACTTTTCTCAAATAATAAAAAATCTATGCGTCGGGCTGATGTTGGAGTTAAAAATTAAAAAAATACAGAAAAGTAAAAAGCACTAGTGAAAAAAAGTGACACTTTCCGCACAGTTTGGCTGCTTGGAAAACGCTCTTTTCGAGGACATGCATTGTAAAAGAAATATTGAACCAATTCCCAAGCCATAACCGAAAGCAAAAGCATATTACTTAAACCATCTGTTGATATATTTCAGAATACTACAAGAAGCTCGGGATTTACACGCGATGATGAAACACTACAAATTACCAGTTGATGGAGAAGAGTTGAGCAATATTTTGAGGCTAGAACAGGTAACTATTTTATATTTTAGATGGGTTTGCTCTTGAGTCTAGTCTAGGTCAGAGATAGAGTCGAAGATGGAGGGAGCTTACCCGGAAGAAGCCTGTTCACTCTATCTTTAAAGAGTTTCGGGTCGAATGCGTTCGGAAACACAGACGCAGGTAGTGAGTTTCACTCATTCGCTGTGCGAATTATGAAGGATGTTTGGAAGCGCTTGGTGCGAATTGGTGGAATGGCAACCAGGTAAGGGTGGTAACTTGCAGTGCGTCTAGATGTCCGATGGTAGAAGCGGGTGGGATGAGGTTGTGGAGTTCTTGAACACACTCACCGAAGTACAGTCTGTAGAAGGCCGACAAGCAGGCAACCTCTGGCAGGCAAGCTCTGCGTTCCACCGAGTCAAGCGCGGTAGGCTGATACATAGCTGAACTATCCCAAGGGTGGCTGTAATACTCCATGCAGGATCGGACTTGCGCTTTGTATAGAGTTAAAAGCCGTCCAGGCGTAAAGTATATATCGATTCACTCTATTTAGGATGACCAGTTTTTTGGCCGCAATTTGGGCTTTGTACTGAATGGAGGCGCCGAAGTTGAGACCGGATGTCAACTAGGAGTAACTATTTTTCTATATAAACTTTATGTATGACCTATTTGCCGAAGTTGACGTATTTCGGGGAAACTGAGATCTTATGTAGACGACTCCTCCGCTAAAATCGTGAGTGATACAATCAATTAACCTAGCGGCAAATTTTTTTTTTTTTTGAAGACTTTGCCCGACACTAGGCATTTCTTCCTGTATCGTGGGTGCGTTTACAAACATATAAACTCACATACATAACACCCAGAGCCGGAACAATTATCTGTAGGTCATACAAATATTTGTTCCGTGCGGGAATCGAACCCGCAACACGCAGCGCAGCAGTCAATCGCTCAACCACTGCGCCAACCGTGCGCCCGAATTATATTACTTCACTCACGATTTTAGGCTAGGTCCTAGCCTATCGCATTATATTGCTGGAGATAGGTGTATCTCAATACGCGTACAAGTATTTGCGTTACTGGTTACTGTCAACTTCAAAAGTCAAAACATTTATAGCGAACTAAGTGTATAATTCTATCATTGTTTCTTAGAATTGTCCGTTTGCATGTTTCGCCATCTTCGTCGCCTTTCTGGCTTCTTATTTTATGTATTTGCTTTTTCAGGTGGTATATCTAACAAACATGTCCCAACCGCTGGTGGCCGCGATGAAGATAAAACGAGTGTCTCAAACATTGGAGGAGAGGCGGAAGAACCTTCAGACCGCCGTCAACCTGTGCACTATCGAACAAGGATCTCTGAATGTCTCGTAAGTTTATGCACCTAAAACATCCAAGCCATAAACCACATTGAACAGATTAAGGCAGACATTGATAAACGTAACGCAACTTGTGCTTTGGCCAAGCATTATCTGTCACTGTCGCACAAATGTCAAACAAATTGTATATTATAGAGAGCTGACCCGGCAAACTTTGTTTTGCCATAAAAATACCTAACATTTATCTACCCTACTTACCATACCTTACACTACCTACCCTACCCTACCCGACCCTACCCTACACTACCTTCCCTACCCTACCCTACCCTACGCTACACTACCCTACCCTACCCTACCTTTTTTTTTTTCACATAAACCATCTACTAAATAGTCCGAACAAAGCTTAAACATTTGGTTTGGATAGGTGAGCCCGTTCTGGAGTTATAAAATAACAACGAAAAGTGGCATTGATTTTTATCTCGTAGATATTAGTACATTGTTCACCGAGAGGAGAAAGTGACCGATTACCGTCGAGGGTGTCGTTTGAAAAAACACCCGAGATCGGGAATCGCACTTTCTCTCGAGTGATACATACATACTACACCTACGAGGAAAATAAAAAACTAAATCTTTACTAATTGAAATTTATATTGAAATTGTTGCAGTTAGTCAAGCTTAATGTAACACTTTTTCACATGTTCTTTTTTCAAATTGTTCATCCAACACACAGCTAGTGACCAGTGTCATTTTGCGAACTTGGAGATAAAAACTCACTGTAAAAACTTTTTGGCTTTTGATATTTAGGTTACCAGCGCATAGTCTTACCCAAAATTAAAAAAGAAAAACCACGTAAGAAATGGATTTTCATACACTTTTCTCTCCCGCTCAGATGCGTTTTCTCGCCGCATATTTGTTCGATATGCAATGACGTACTTTCTACCGTAAATTTGATAAAGTATCAAGGTACTTTCCGAGCAGGTGTAGTATAAAATATATTTCTATGCGATTGTAACCAGCCAGTCAATGTGTCAGGAGGCTCAATTCGCCGTTCACAACAGCGTGCTGGTACCTACATTTATGTATGGAAGTGAAGGTTGGGTAGGGCAAAAAAGACATGAAATTAGGATCAATGCAGTACAAATGCGTTCCTTGCAAAGTATGTGTGGTGTAAATTTAAATGTTCTTTTAGAAAATTGTTTTAACTTCATTTATTTCTGTTCTTCCAGTGTCCAAGCAGCATTAGCAGGCGCCTGCGCAAACCTACACCTCCTGCCTGAGAAACTGAACCCTGTCGTGCGACCTCTGATGGATAGCATCAAGAAGGAACCTTCGGAGGAGCTGCAGCAGAACTCTGCCGACACCCTCGCCGCGTTGTTGTCGCAGCTAGTCAGCAGAGAGCCCTGTCCGAATAACAAAGTGCTGAACAATCTGAAGGCGTTTTTGAGGTAAGTTAGCTACATACAGCGTTGCTTCGCGTCTCAGTGTGAGCTGCTCCTAAACTGAACATTATCTAAGTTTGGAAGTACCTTTTTAGCCAAAATTTCTGCTTGTAAACAATAAAACTATCTCGTTAACATTTTCAATACTAGCTGTTGTTGCCCGCGACTTTGTTTGCGTTGCATTATAGCACTTCGTATTGCTTATTTTTTGTATCGCGCTATAGTATTCCACCGCCTTAAGGATGTTCGATGACCTCAGTAGAGCTTCCAAAAGAGTGGGTCTTAAAATAAACATGGACAAAACCAAGGTTATGTTGAATGCCCATGTAACACCCACTCCTATCAAGGTTGGAGACTCTACACTCGAAGTTGTGGAAAATTATGTCTACCTGGGACAAACGATCTAGTTGGGTAGGGCCAACTTCGAGAAAGAGGTCAACCGTCGAATCCGACTCGGCTGGGCAGCGTTCGGGAAATTGCGCGGTGTCTTCTCGTCCAACTTACCACAGTGTCTCAAGACGAAGGTCTATGACCAGTGTGTGTTGCCAGTGATGACCTATGGCGCAGAGACGTGGTCGCTCACAATGGGCCTCATCAGAAAGCTTACAGTCACGCAAAGGGCAATGGAGAGGGCTATGCTCGGAGTATCCTTGCGTGATCGAATCAGAAATATAGAGATCCGCAAGAGAACCAGGGTTACCGACATAGCCCGAAGAATTGCCAAACTTAAGTGGCAGTGGGCAGGGCACATTGCTCGCAGAACGGATGGCCGATGGGGCAGAAAAGTTCTGGAGTGGCGACCGCGAACCGGAAGACGATGCGTTGGAAGGCCTCCCACCAGGTGGACCGATGACCTGGTGAAGGTTGCGGGGATTCGCTGGATGCGGGACGCACGGGACCGGTCAATGTGGCGACGCTTGGGGGAGGCCTATGTCCAGCAGTGGACGTCTTTCGGCTGATATGATGATGATGATGATGATGAAGGATGATTTCCGGGATAAAAAGGTCTCAAACTCTCTCCATACCAAATTTCATCTAAATCGGTTCCGTCGTTTAAGCGTGAAAAGATAACAGAAGACTTACTAGCTTCTGCCAGCGGCTTCGCCCGCTTGAAAGTCGAAAACTATCCAGAGGGAACATATTCCCGGGATAAAAAGTATCCTATGTGCTATTCCTGACTATAATCTATCTCTGTGCCAAATTTAATCCAGATCCGTCCAGCCGTTTTAGCGTGAAGAAATAACAAACATACAAACACACTCAGTCACTCACAAACACTCGCCTTTATGATATTAGGGTGATTTAGGATGACAACATTGATGCAACTTTCTTATACTTGACTGGACTATCATTTTGTATTTTCCTTTCAGATGTGACCCAGAATACACGCCGCGCATTTCTCTAGAAAGCACAGAGGAAACAAATGGCGACTCTGGTAGCGGCGATAGCGGACCTGAGGGCAAAGGAGAACAGATACCACATGCACCAGCGAGTGAGTTATTATTAGAATATTAACCGGTTGTGTGCCGCATATTACCGAAACAATTCAAAGGCCATTGGGTCTCGCGTGTATCCAGATTTAGGCACTCTTTCAAAATCAAAAGGTTTATTTCAAACTAACTGACCCCCGCGGCTTCGCTCCCGTCAAAATTATAGCCTATGTTACTCGGGAATAATGTAGCTTTCCATAGGTGAAAGAATTTTTAAAATTGGTCCAGCCATTCCAGAGATTAGCCGGATCAAACAGACAGACAGACAGACAAAATTTGTAAAAAATGTTATTTTGGTGTATGTACCGTATATATATTCATGTAGTAAGAAACGGTTATTTCAATATTACAAACAGACACTCCAATTTTATTATATGTATATATCGGAGGAAGGTAAATGATTAATAGTTGGAAACGAAGAAATATCGCTTGTAAACTTATTAATTCAGTTTTATTTAATTGGCAACATTTAGCTTCTGATTCAAATTTCAATTAGATTTTATTCGATTGACAACACTTCATTTTCCTTATGTCAAAATACTTGAATTCGATTGGATGTTTAAAGCGGTGGTTTTGCCGGATGTGTGCTTGAGCCAACATTACGGCGATTATAAAGCGGCAAGCGCCATACTTGGCGCTCTGAGTGGGTTCTCCCGCGATTGTTGTGCTGGAGTTAGAAAGAAAACGCGGGGACAAGTTTTTTGGTGGTTGAAAAGAGTAAGGAGGTATTCTAAAGTGGCGTGTATAAACTTGATAAAGAGTGGTTTTGTTGAAAGAAAGCGAAACGATTGGTGGCCGAATCCACTGCTTCGTTATTGGATCAAGGACTATCTCTGAAACGGCATAAGTTACCTGCTTTTTGCGCGCATTACCCACGATAAGCCCACAAGTTTGAGGGTATATGGAAGGAAGCCCTCGTGTTTCCGACATATAGATAAAACTTAGAGGTAGCTACTTCCGAATAGTCAAAAAAAAAAGAAAAAGATTACGCTAGTTGCAAACTCGTTCAAGCGCCAGTAGGTCTCAATGGGGAAGATTTTGCAAGAAACTCGACGGACGCTCTTTTTCCATAAGTTTTAATTACAATTATTTGGTTTCATCATTCTTGCTGAAAAAATACATATAATGTGACAACGATTTAAAACAAGTAAAATTTCAAAATTTAAAAAACCCCCGACACATTTATCTTGCGAAAACAGCCCGAATCTAACAGTAAAATGCCCATAACTTTTGAATGGCTGAACCGATTTTATTCAAACATAGCTAAGAACACTCTCGACAAAATCACCTTTCAAACAAAAAAAACTATATCGAAATCGGTTCACCCGTTTAGGCGCTATGATGCCACAGACAGACACACAGATACACAGCAACACACGTCAAACTTATAACACCCCTCTTTTTCCGGCGGGGGTTAAAAAAGACGTGCACGTAAAAGCGACAGGGCGATCCAGCTAAGTTATGACCAATCCCAACTGATGGCGCCCGTTCACAAACATGACGCATGGATCGGCACCACTCAGCTCAACCATCATGAAGGGAACCGAATAAAGCGAGAGAGTAAGGAGAATTATGAGAAACTATTTGTTATATGTAAGGTGCTTCCTGTACATGAGAAGGTCAAGTACTTGCTGGTTCTCGAGCAGTTCTATAACGATCAATATAAAATGTATGAAACGAACACTTACAATACTCGAAGTGTTAGAGAACGTAAGTTCCTGCGAGCACCAGCAAAAAATTACTACGGCAAGAGAACCAATAAGTATTTGATCCCCACAGTATTTAATAGTCTTGATTGGTTGAGAGGAGAAAATGGTGGAATTGCCAAGGGAAAGTTAAAAAGAAGACTTATGGATGTGTTGCTTGATGGGGTGGCCGTTGCCTGTGATGCATCAGCACTGTCACAGCGCTGACGCGCGCACCTGTGTTGTGTTGTTGTGAGTTTGTTATGCCTATAGCTATCCATATCTACCTAGGTGGCGGCGGTAGCCCGCGTTGCCACTGAATTGAATTGTTTTATACCTATATTTTATATTTAAGTTTAAACCAATTGTTATACGAGCGCTAAACCCGCCGATAAACTGCCTCGCAGTTTGGTGGGCTTGTAATGTTTAAGAACAAATGTTTTTACAAAATAAACGATTTATTTATAAAAAAAAAAAAAAAGAATGATCCAACACATGTGCCACCATCAGATTGACATTAGAGAGAGAAACACACTCAACTGCCAGGGCACACAAGTGCTTTGCAGTTATACAATACATAAAAAAATACAAAAATATACAATACAAATATATTCACACAGGGGTTAAGTTATTAAAATCGGGCGGTGGTCTCAATCAATCATATAGTGCAGACAGTCAATAGCCGTGACAGCTACCAAAAGATTTAATCATCATATCAGTGCGTAAATATCTGTGGTTTTTTTCTACTTATCGTTAAAATATAAATCAATGATGACATCGCGACCACTGAGTACTGCGTATGTACAATAGTTATTTATGCTACACAAGTGCGGAAGGTAGGTGATTTCCGATGAGTGGCATTTTTATTCACGAGCGAGCGAAGCGAGTGAGTGGATAAATCGACACGAGTCGGAAATCATCTTACGTACGTGTATCATACAACATTTTACTATGCATTGTGCGAGGAAATAAATAAATTAATAAAATGAAATTATAAAATGGCGGGCGTATTCAAGCGCGTTCAGCATATCCACAGATAAACTAATAGTTCCTCGGGCATATCTACTGCGCATGTGCAAATAGCTGTCACATCGTAACGCAATAAGGCACGAGCAAAATATACGTTCTGCCAAACATATTTAATTAATATTTAAAATTAATTTATTGATTAAAATCTAAATCTAGAGCAATTAAAAACGCCTAAAATGAAGTATTAGTTTTATTCTACCTTTTATATGAATGATAATCTGTACATAACTAAATTTTATTTTTTTTCTCAAACAATAAAAACTCTATGCGTCGGGCTGACGTTGGAGCTAAAAATTAAAAAAGTACAGGAAAGTAAAAAGCACTAGTGAAAAAAAGTGACACTTTCCGCACAGTTTGGCTGCTTGGAAAACCGCTCTTTTCGAGGACATGCATTGTAAATACTTTTATGTTAGCTGGCAAAAACGCACTACTTCCTACATTCCTGATATAATCTCTTTAAAGAGCGTATCGCCAAAGCATTAGATATTTATCTTGCGACGTTATTTCCTGGCTATTTAACGTAATTAATTTTTTATCACGTCTATGCAAAAAAATTCAGTTTATTCTTAGTAAACAGGGACTAAAATAGCTCATTAATCCCTAGGGACTAAAAGTGATTTGAATTTGAAATGTGGATATCGTGAGTAAATGTCCTTAGGGTTCCTATTTGTATGTAAATAAATAAACGTAATTGTAGTTCTTGTTCATAAGTTGCATTTAGTTATTTTCTCATATAGGGTGATAAAAAGTAGTGTCCACCTCGGGAGTAACTATTTTAATGTCGAGTGATGTACTTATATTCCATCGCTCTGCTCTTGATAAAAAAAACAATCTCGCCTTTAAAATAATTGTTTGCTTCCTAGATAATCAACCTACTATTTATTCCTCAGTGGACAAGCACAAAGGCATTCTGACGCTATGGGAACAACAGCGCTGCGCGGACCGCACCGCTCCGCGACGCGGCAGACCGCCGGCTGCGGCCGCCGCTCTCGCGTTAGACCAGCTGTTACCACATGAGGATGAGGTAAGGGACATTAACTTATTGATGGAGGGTTACTGAAGACACAGATAATATAATACTGGCATACAAAAGCCTCATCCCATACAAATAAACCGTGCTGACGTAATTAGCGTTTTCGTATGATTAAGATGATTATTTTTATAAGTACTTCGATCGAGTTCAGTTCCGTTCTACGGCTACAGATGGTGTTAACAGCGACTTGCAAGTAAACGGGCTGTCTCGGCTCGTGACTATTTTTCTTTAAATACGGTGAAGATTTGTTTTATAGTATTTTTTTGCAAGTTTGTATAGTTTCACTGTACCAAAACTGTGTGCATACCTTAGAAATTTAAAACTGCGTCATCTATTGGAATCAATTTTAAATGATCCGTTCAAATATACTCTTTGAAATGTGAATTAAGAACCCAATATTCCGTAATGTTATGATTAAGAGAGCTGATAAAAAAAAAATACTAGGAAATGTAAATTTTGCACACAATTCATTAACGAATCGATGTATATCGCGCCAACTAGTCACATTTGTATGAACCGAATTTTCTGTGTCAGCTCTGGGACCCCGTGCTGAAGATGTTGACTGATTAAGCTGAAATTTTGCATAAGTACACGCTAGGTTTGGATGACAATCCATGGTAACCTTAGTGGCATCATTCAAAAGCCAATATGGCGGGTCAATTATTTCCATGATATGCGATTCAAATAAAAGTATTTGCAGAGAGAAATACGAAAAAACTTGTTTCTAATATTAATTTATTTCGTAATTGAATTCGGTGAGTGTCAAAGGATTAGAAACTTCAATGAAATATCTAAAATCTTCTTCTACTTCCAACAGGCTCGAAAGTTATTGCGAATACAAAGACGAGGGGCTACACTAGCTCTGACCAGCCTAGCCATGTACTTCGGTGACGAGCTGCCGGAGAAGCTACCTAAGCTGTGGGAGTTTATCACCGATCCGCTCGAGAGAGTACTCACTGATGCTGGTAAGTTAAATTAATATGAAATACAATTTTAAAGAAGGTTATGCAGCTTTCAAAGCAGCGGAGTTTTTAAACTTCATAATTTTTGGAGTCAAAGTTCAATTTCATGAATACGAAAAAACTTAACGAGTCATGTGTCTTGGTCCAAGACAGTTAAATCTTTTCTTCTGTGTCTTGAACTTCATTGACTCGGGTGTTTTTCTGGTGGTTACGAAAACGGCAGTCGAAAATCCTGTGTTATTTTTTTACCTGTTTACTCATATTTATTTTCATTCCACAGAGCTAGAACAACAAGAATGCAGTGTAGCAGAAGAGCTGATCACTCGTCTGCAGGTATTCGAGGCAGTGTGCGGCGCCCTGGGCGGAGCCCTGCGGCCGCGCCTGGCCGCGTGCGCGCGTGCGGCCACGGGCCTGGCGCGCAGCTCCTACACTGCGCTGCGGCACATGGCGGCCAGGGCGCTGGCGGCCATGTGCCGCGCGGGCTACCCGGCCGTCATGCACACCGTCATACATGAGGTAAGCCTGATGTAGTACTGCGTGCGGCCACGGGCCTGGCGCGCAGCTCCTACACTGCGCTGCGGCACATGGCGGCCAGGGCGCTGGCGGCCATGTGCCGCGCGGGCTACCCGGCCGTCATGCACACCGTCATACATGAGGTAAGCCTGATGTAGTACTGCGTGCGGCCACGGGCCTGGCGCGCAGCTCCTACACTGCGCTGCGGCACATGGCGGCCAGGGCGCTGGCGGCCATGTGCCGCGCGGGCTACCCGGCCGTCATGCACACCGTCATACATGAGGTAAGCCTGATGTAGTACTGCGTGCGGCCACGGGCCTGGCGCGCAGCTCCTACACTGCGCTGCGGCACATGGCGGCCAGGGCGCTGGCGGCCATGTGCCGCGCGGGCTACCCGGCCGTCATGCACACCGTCATACATGAGGTAAGCCTGATGTAGTACTGCGTGCGGCCACGGGCCTGGCGCGCAGCTCCTACACTGCGCTGCGGCACATGGCGGCCAGGGCGCTGGCGGCCATGTGCCGCGCGGGCTACCCGGCCGTCATGCACACCGTCATACATGAGGTAAGCCTGATGTAGTACTGCGTGCGGCCACGGGCCTGGCGCGCAGCTCCTACACTGCGCTGCGGCACATGGCGGCCAGGGCGCTGGCGGCCATGTGCCGCGCGGGCTACCCGGCCGTCATGCACACCGTCATACATGAGGTAAGCCTGATGTAGTACTGCGTGCGGCCACGGGCCTGGCGCGCAGCTCCTACACTGCGCTGCGGCACATGGCGGCCAGGGCGCTGGCGGCCATGTGCCGCGCGGGCTACCCGGCCGTCATGCACACCGTCATACATGAGGTAAGCCTGATGTAGTACTGCGTGCGGCCACGGGCCTGGCGCGCAGCTCCTACACTGCGCTGCGGCACATGGCGGCCAGGGCGCTGGCGGCCATGTGCCGCGCGGGCTACCCGGCCGTCATGCACACCGTCATACATGAGGTAAGCCTGATGTAGTACTGCGTGCGGCCACGGGCCTGGCGCGCAGCTCCTACACTGCGCTGCGGCACATGGCGGCCAGGGCGCTGGCGGCCATGTGCCGCGCGGGCTACCCGGCCGTCATGCACACCGTCATACATGAGGTGAGCCTCACCTACTTGAATAAGGAGAACCTTACAAATAGAGGGTCAAAGAAAAATAATGGCTGATTAACCATGAGGTTCAGTTCCTTAGAAGACTATACAAAATTGCCTTCTCAGGTGTAGCTTGATGAGACTCTTGGCTACTACTATTTTTTCTGTAACGACTCTGCACAAAGATCGCTGAATCATATGAATGCGCTGTGTCAACATCCTCGCAAGCCGAGACAAGTTAATTGTCACTTTTTAACTGACTTCCCAAAAGGAGGAGGTTCTCAATTCGATTGGAATTTTGTTTTTTTATGTATGTACACCGATTACTCAAAGATGCCTGGACCGATTTGCAATTTTTTTTATTTTGTTTGAAAGGGTATTTGGTCCCATAGTCATCAGGTCAGGATCTAATGATGGGATCTTGGAGAAATCGAGGTAACTCCTCAAATACTATAAGCATAGATATAGCGATTTTGGCATTTTCATCAAAAATTTAAAAATTTTCATTCAGAAAGTATCATTTGGTGAAGTAGAACTTGTGAAAAGACCACCGATAGTCAATGGAACTCGTTTAAGTATGTCACGAGTCACAACTATGATAAAGCAAATACTTATAAATAAGTAGTACTGATGAAAATGGTACCATCGAACTGATCTGATGATATAATTTTTTAAACTGTCATGGCCACTAACACTAACATTAACATTCGAAACAGAAACTCGCAACAAACAGTAAACATGGTAAATATCCCGTTTTAAATGTTAATGTTAGTGATCTGGTGATGAAGCCGGCAGGTAGGAACTGGAACTCCGAAATAAAACAATGTACGAGTATCCTAGTCGTGTTTGGAATTGGGTTGTTGAATTTAAAAAAAAATACGATTTTTTAAATTTATTTCGAAACTTTACATAACTTCAATTATATTGTCGTTTCAAAAAACTCTTAAATTTTTTTTTTCAATTTGTTATAAGCAATTGAAAATCGATAAAATTTTGAAAAGAACCACGTGATTACAAACGGGCCACAATTGGTCGCCATGTTGGTGACGTCATAACGTTCAAGGAAATCATGATACTATAGTGCCAACTACACGTATATTGACTAAAAATATCCGAAAATTAGTGCAAAAATATTAATAATCAACAAATGTTATTTAGTCATGTGTGATAAAGGATTTATAAAGGCTAATGTCGATAATATACCCACCTGATGGACGAATTGGAAGTTTTGAGCTTAAATAAAGTAGTCGTAATAAATAATACGTGAGAGTGGACCGGTGTTAGATAATGTTGTTTACCAGGTACATTAGGAAACATAATTGTCATAATGTAATCGTTTTTACATATAGGTAGGTGATATCGGTGTAAAATAAAAAGTAAACAAACACGATTGGCGCGAAACTTTGACTTTGGTTAACAAAAAACTTCATCAGATACCACTAAATATGATACACATACACATTTTTTTTTTGGTAATTCCCATTATTTACATATCCCTTAATAGAGGAAGGAGCTCGTGGCTAAATAATAACAGCCGCACTGTTCAATCATCAAGGTTAAGCAACGCTTGACGAGGTCGGTCCGTGGATGGGTGACCATTTCAACATACCGTGTTTCCTCCGTGCCTTGGAAAGCACATTAAGCCGTTGGTCCCGGCTGTCATTTAAAGATCTTTGACAGTCGTTACGGGTAGACAGAAGCTTGAGATCTGACACCAGTCTTGCCAAGGGGTACCGTGTTACCCAGTTACTGGGTTAAAGGCTAGGCAGATTGACAATATCCATTAATAATATTGAACACTAATGTCTATATTATATATTTACAAACACAAGTTTGTAGAACAGAAACGTAAAAATATTAACTTGGTACTTAGATTTTCGTTACACTAATTCTGCCGTAAATATCTCTTAAATACGTCGATCGATTCTCACAATTCAAACAGAAATGTTAGTTTTACGCCTATATCTGTCATTTAAGTATAAAATAATGAATATATCACCATAAACAAAAAATCATATTTTCAAGTTACGTAATTATACAACAATGTCAACTTTGCTCGAAAGTTCCCTTAAAAAATTACTATTATCAGTCTTTAATGATCAAAGTAAGAATTTAATACGAATCTTATACTAAATTAGAACAAGATTAGAACAGAATTAACACATTATAATTGGAATCTAGTTAGACATAGAACATTGCTTAAATTTAGTAGATTGCTAGGTACTAGGCTATTGCGCGAAACACATATAAAAGGGATCTTTTTGTAGTATTCGTACATAATGGTACGAAGCAAGCACGATAACTTATTTATGATCAATATATTCGATATTCATCAATATATTGACGATAATAACAAGATTGAATCGGTTAAAAGTCAAAACAATGTATCAGCTATGTGCTACAATGAGTAGAAATGAACGTTGTGACGTCACACGGGCTCGGGTTTGTTCGGCAAACTATCGGGGTGTTTTCGGTACTGGATTCAAAAATATATTTTCAATTGGATTTTACTTTGTAATTACAGTGAAAAAAAAAAAACTAAAAATAGTTTTGTACAGAAACTTATATATGATCTTTTCATTTTTTACAAAAAAAAAATTGGTTCAACAAACCAATTGTGTTCGTTATTGGAATCGTCGTGAGATGTACTTTGACTTTATATGATTTTTATGGCAATTGGAGGTATCTATCAAAACAAAAAAGAGATAAAAAAAAAAACAAAAATAAAAAAACGGCTTCCAAAAAAAACACTACAAAGTGAAAAATAACCTTATTTTCCGAGTCGGTGTCGAAATACGGAAAACAATAGGTACCAAAGACACCGACTTCGGATAAGAAGGTTACATTTCGCGTTGTAGTTTTTTTTTTTGGAACTCAGTTGTTTTTTTTGTTAAAAAGTTTTTATTTTTTTATTTATCTAAAGGCTAAATAAATACACTGTTTTATTTCTAGACAAAGGTCTCCCCCAAATCCTGCCAGGTATTCTTTTCCCGCGACACCTCCAACCAGCCCTTCCGACAGGCGCCTAGGTCGTCTCCCTATACTTTCGCCGTCCATTCTCAAGCATCCATTTGTGGAGACTAGTGCCCAGAGATCACTGTGCATAAGGCTGACGTGACCCACCCGATATCATTTTAGCCTGGCAGCCCTTTTTCCTATCCTATGTCTATGATCCCTGTTTTTGAGCGCAACATGGTGTTTCTTGTTCTGCCAGCTCTTTTTACACGACTGCCGAAGGAAGGTATTGTGTTTATCCGTCCATATATGTATGTTTGTATTATGTGGCGTTCTAGAGACTAAACGCGTTCGCCGATTTTGATGATTCTTACGTCAATCCATTCGTCCTAACCTTGCGAGTATCACTGGCTACATTAAAATTGGAAAATACTAAAATGGTGGCCCTAATTTTTTTTTCATCCATCGTGTCACCACAGTGCAGTCGGACGATACATCTGGTTTTGGTCAGCCAGCTCGTGAATATGTATCCTCCGAATGCACAGTGTAATTTTCTTCTCGTTTACGTCATTTTAGTTCGCTTTTTAAGCATTCGGGTTTTTTGTTTTTTTTTATTATATTTTTATGGCTAGTATACAATGACATGATATAATTTGTTCTAGCTCATCCCCGCGCTGAGCGACGTCCGCAGCGACAGTGTCCGCTGCGGCGCGGCGGAGGCGCTGGCGCGGGTCGTGGACGCGCTGCAGCTGCAGATTGTACCTTATATCGTGCTACTAGTCGTACCTTTATTAGGTAAGTTTTTATTTAGAAGTGGTAATAAATCTGCACATCCAACCCTGTAGCCTAATTGCGTTTTTCCGTCTATGTGATTGGTCGATTGATGAGGTTAATTCCTTCGCCTTGCCGAATTCACTTGCGCAATTAGGCTGCGGTAAAATAAAAATAAAAATAGCCTTTATTGCTTTTCATAAATTTTTACAATGTTTGTTTGCATGCCTGAAAACTAAATAACTTTAAAAAATTATTTAACTTTATTTTAAATTAATCGGCAGCCGATTTAGCTTGTCTTTCGACAAAGGCATCCTCTAAAGCTTTCCATTCCTTTTGCTATTCTGGACCAGCTACTCTTTTTATCTCGTCTTTCCATCGTGTGGTCTGACGCCCTTTATTTCGTTTTCCATCTCTTGGATACCATTCGGTTATTAATCTCGTCCATTTTTCATTTTTCTCTCTTATCATATGACCTGTCCATTTCCATTTCAGAGATTTATACACTTTTCCTACATTTTTAAATTTTGTTCTAGTTTTAATTTCATCCAGTCTAACTCTGTCTCTTCACTTAATCCTAATTACGCTTCTTTCGATACTATTCTGACAAACATTTATCTTGTTTAAAAGTTGTTTTGATGGAGCCCATGTTTGACAGCCATATGTTAAGCAAGGTAGGATACAAACATCATATACTTTCTTTTTATCCTTAATATGTATGCCCTTATTTTTCATGATTTAGCGAAGTGACCAAAACCTTTTCCACGTATTGGCAACTCTTCTATTTAGGCTGCGGTATTCACTATTATTTCCTGTATTATAGTCTGTCAAAGGAGCTTAGCATGTCCTTTCACTATCACAATTAAGTCAATAAGTGAGAAGGAATAATTATTGTTGCTATTTTAGTTGATACAATAAGACTAGGGTTATACATTGTAAGATTAACTCAGTTATCCAGATGTTGATAATTTTAAAACTCCCATGTACACTTAATGAACCTAATAATTGGTGTTATTCAAATTCTTGATCTTATTTTGTATTTTTTCAACGACAATATACTAAAATCCTTGTCTGTTTGCAGGCCGCATGAGCGACCACTGCGAGGCAGTCCGCATAATGTCGACGCGCTGCTTCGCGTCCCTCATACAGCTGATGCCGCTGGACGGCGGCGTGGCTGAACCTCCCGACCTGTCGCCCGAGCTCAGGGCCAGGAGACGCAGCGACAAGCTGTTCCTCGACCAGCTGTTCAACCCTAAGACTATCAAGGACTACAAGATACCCGTGCCCGTGTCGGCCGAGCTCAGGACTTACCAGCAGGTGGGTTTCAAGCCGCTTCAATCAATCAATCAATCAGTCTTTATGCGCAATTACAGCCTTTGATTGGGGCTAGTATAAGTTAATCCCTCATGTTGCTACATACAGATAACACATTTTTATGAACATAAATGCTTTTTTTTTTAAACATTAGTCATAGACAATCAGTGGCTGTATTTATTATATACTTTATTGTACACTACAAAAACATACATGAAAAACATTTACAAAAACAAGTGTACAATGGGCGGTCTTATCGCACAGGGCAATCTCTTACAGACAACATTTACCTTTACCTGTACAACAGTGGAAGCTTCTAAATAAAGAACATGTCGTACTTTCGATAAAAGAAGGGTACAATGGGATGACTTTAGTAATTTTTCAAAGTTTTCAAAGCACATTGGCATACTTAACTCATTATAAATATTTCTAACCGAACTGAATTAACCTGACTGAAGGCAGGATCATTCCCGTTACCAATATTTTTGACCGGCTATTCATTTTACCGCTATCTCCACCTTTTCAAGCACTGCTCGGTCCTGTATGACGATTTTTGACTGCTCTATACTTATTTTCTTCCTCTTATGCTTCCAGGCAGGAGTAAACTGGCTCCGCTTCCTCTACGAGTACAAACTCCATGGTGTGCTATGCGACGACATGGGGCTGGGGAAGACGCTGCAGTCCATCGTGGTGGTGGCCGGCTCGCACTGGGAGAGGAGCCGCCAGCACGCCGCCGCGCTGCCCTCACTTGTCGTGTGTCCGCCCACGCTTACTGGTGAATTATTTTGTAAATTATAACACTGATGAAACCATCAATTTTCCAGAGTAAAAGAAACATGTTAAGGCAAACTTAACCATGGGACCCATTAATAGACCCACAGATAACCGACAGAAGCACTTGCGATGCTCATTACTTTACACTTAATTATTATTATTCCTCGTGGAATGACAAACATTGGTATCATATTAGAGCTTAACCATAATTTAAATATCTGGCTGCTTATATTGTTTTTTTTTAACACATTTTTTTTTAACATAAAATTTTACCATTTTCTAAAGCAAAACAGTACAAAACGAAAAATTACTTTGTTTTCCGAAGTGTCTTTGGTGCCAATTTTCTCCTTTTTGACATTTTGGGTACTTAAAATACGTAAAATCAGAAAGTTAACGGTACTGGTACTACTACTTTTTTCTGTGAAAAGCACTGCAACAGGGTATATTTTCCCAAAATTGAAAATATTATTGTCAAACACGAAAACATACCAGAAAACGTCAATTTGAATGTTGAACGGCTCTCATAAGCATAAAAACATAATTTAACTAGCCTTTATAACCATACGTACAGATTTAGTACAAAAATAAAAACAAAAATAAATATTTTGGCTCTTTGGAATTTATGCAAGGAGTAATAATGTCTGTTTTAACCTACGGGCTACATCGCGATTAATGGTCGTTTCGTGCTTTCTCGATATGAGAACTTAAGAAGAGTCCTTTGCCCTTCAGTGGGACCACAGTAAAAATTTACAAACAGTATCGAAACTACCTACAAATGCTCGAAACGGCACACTAACACAAAAATACGTTACCACTCGTCGCGACGCGGCACTTAGTACTGACATTACCTAGAAAGTGCACGAACGGTCGCGTCGGTGCGTACGTTTGTGTGGGTGTGCCGTTTCGAGCGTTTGTAGGTAGTTTCCATACTGTTTGTATATGTTTACAGTGGTGGGACTGTCTTGAATTACTAATTTAACCTCTTAACAATCTTATTCAACTTACTTACCAACCTCTCCCCTTCCAGGTCACTGGGTATTCGAAGTCAACAAGTTCATACCGTCGAAATTCCTGAAGCCGCTTCAATACGTAGGGATCCCGTACGAGCGTGAACGGCTCCGACATCACGTCAAACACTACAACTTCATCGTGGCCTCCTACGATATCGTGAGGAAGGACATCGAGTTCTTCAGCAGTATTAAGTGGAACTACTGCATCTTGGATGAGGGGCACGTCATTAAGAATGGGAAGACGAAGGTTTTTAAAGCTATAAAGCAAGTTGTGGCTAACCATAGGCTGATTTTGTCGGGGACGCCTATACAGGTAAATATTATACACTTTTTAAATATCGTGGATTCATAACCACCCCCGTCATGTCATATGTCGAACTTGAGGTTAAACTAGTCGAAAATTCTTCCATACAAACGTAGTCTAGAGATTACTCCACTGTTTGACGATGAACGTTCAAAATAAAAAATGATTATAAGCGTCGAAAGTTCCATATTTCAACACTAATTTTAACGCATCTTTGGGCGGAAATAAATACCAGAAGGAAAATTGCAAAACGGCCTCCATACAGGGATATATTAGTAATTCAACAATACAAATATTTTATCTTGAAAATATACATTTAGTCGTTTTTTCATGATATCTAGACTCCCAAAGGACTGTTTATAAAATTTCGCGCGCTGGTTTTCGTCCTAAATCATCATCCATTTCGATAGATTTCGATACAAATTTGCAAGTGCTAATTCTTACGTGAACTAGCTTCTTACTGCTCATCACAGCATCTATCTCTTTCACACCTGTTGTCGGATTAGATAGCATGCATGCAACCTTAAGACAACGACAGTCGCCAACGACCTTGAGGGAACAAAACATGCTCTCATTTCACACCCGCGCGACCCAAAATTCAGTAGATTTTTGTACTTTCCTTATTATTCTATGACTTAAAAAAAAGCCTTAGATCAAAATGTAGATAATTAAATTGCCTATGAAATGGTGTCAATTTTAATTAAATACGCCCGGCGGTTTTGGTGCGATTGTCGTTTTTTTGTCCGTGTTAGACATAACTTTACAAATTAATTACACTATGTTATACGAATAAAAAACTGACAGACTAGCTTACAGTCTATAATTGTAAAATTTCTCTGTCACTCTAGGGTTTGCTGTAAGAGAACTCAGCATTGAGTTAAGCTCGCCTTTGTACATGTACTTTATTATCAAATGTATGTAATGTTGTTTTTTGGTGTACAATAAAGAATTAAGAATTAAGTTGGGAAAAGGCTAGGCAGATAGATTTTTATACGAATAAAACTCAACATTTTCTGCGATCAAATTATTAAGAAAATGGTCTAATTTAACATTATATTTTTGCTAGAAAATTACGACTAGTCGTTTATACGGGATTCTTATTTTAAAATCAGCTACTCAGGGGTATCTGCGCTTTAAGAAAAAGTCTTTTGAACGGATATGAGTGATAAAAACGACACTACTTTGCAGTGTTGTAGAGTCTACAAAGGCGGAATATTTTCAAAACAGTCGATTTTCCATACTAACGACTCAGTTTTGTATAATAGAAGTTATTATTTTGCCTAACCCAGCGGGTATGTAATTGTGATTACACCCGCGAATTATTTTGCTCAAAAAGTCACAATACCAAATAAAATGTGGTTTAACAGCAGATTTCTTACATTTGATCATTCTTTTAGAATTTCTTACTATCACAAAGTAAAGTAAAATCTCACCTAAAGTTGTAAAACTTGTCTTCCCACAGAACAACGTCCTAGAACTATGGTCGCTCTTCGACTTCTTGATGCCGGGTCTGCTGGGCACGGAGCGTCAGTTCACCGCGCGGTACTCTCGCCCTATCCTGGCTGCTAGAGACGCTAAGGCCACTCCTCACCAGCTGCAAGCCGGCGCGCTGGCCTGCGAGGCCTTACATCGACAGGTAACACTAGAACACATCATATTACTTCCTAATGCCAGGTCTGCTTGACCAGCATATTATCTTGTGTCCGACCGAAAGATCGAAACCGAAACTGCATTTGGGAGTTCTCGCACTGTGATCGGCCATGTTTGGCGTGTTAAATTCCATCTAAGCTAGTATCTTTTTGCGAATTTTTTTTTTTTTTTTTTCTTATATTATGTTGATTATCATACCAATAAGTGAAAATGTCGAAGACTGCATAGCTATGTGATTATAGATAATAATTGACTGATTATAATAACGTTTTCTTTATTTTTCCTTCAAAACATGATCCTTGTGCGGAAGATTCGTTTTCGGTTTTGGTTTCAGCCGAAACTGAGACTGTTACCGAAATTCGGTTTCGGTCGACTAATGCTGTATGTGTGGAAATATTGCAAAACCAAATCAGTTTTTAAAAGAGTAACCGTGGAATTTCTTGCCAGTTCTTCTCCATAGGAAACGACCAACCCGAACCGTGCACCTTTTGTCGACGTTTTATAAGTGCCCATATCGGCCCAAGTGAAAAAAAATAAAAATGAATTTAATTTTGAAAAGAAAATTGACGTTTCCGTCCATTCACAGGTGTTACCATTCCTCCTACGCCGCGTGAAAGAAGACGTACTAAAAGAGTTGCCTCCTAAGATAACCCAGGACTACTACTGCGACCTCAGTCCGCTGCAGAGACGGCTTTATGAAGACTTGTCCAGGGAACATATGCCGCATGGCATTACGTCTCAACATACGCATGTATTCCAGGTAAGGATACTCATAATTATTATATCTAAATAGGAAAATTGTAATTACAGTTCTATATATCCATCGTAGGATAGGATAGATGGACCTCCTTCTCCGCATTTAGACTCCAATTTGTTCCGTTGTACGTGCAGGCCTCTCTGTGAGAGGGAATGGGCCGTAACCCACCACGCGGGCCCAGTGCGGGTTGGTGGATGTCACATGTTCTTGAATTTTTGGTTCTAAGACATGCTGGTTTCTTTACGATGTTTTCCTTCACCGTTTTGAGAGCAGTGGTGATGAAATAATTTACACAAACTAAAGCTTGTCAGTCGTGGCCAATACCACTGGGCCACCACTCCGCTTATATCCATCGTATATATAATAGATAAATTTTAAAAATATGGTCATTTATCTAATTAATTAAACTTGAACAATAAAAACCGGGCGTACAGCTGCGCCATTAAGGCTATTTAAAAGAAATGTCACCAAGGACGAGCAGTTGACTGTTCGTCGTTTCTATCATGGCTGGAATAACCTGACAAAACATCTACCTGCCTTTATCCTATGCTTGTGGTCAGCGCAACACGTTTTCTTCTTCCATACCGTTCTGTCCCCCGTTATGTTATCACTGACTTCCTTTTCTTTCATATCACTCCTCACACAGTCCATCCATCTTTTCTTTGGCTGTCCCCTCCCTCTCCATCCATCCACATTTATATTCATAACTCTTTTAGTAACATGCGTTTCATCACATGACCATACCTGGACAAACTTTTAAACTTTAACTACTTACTTAACTTTTAAACTTACTCTAATGTACTCATTTCTCACTTTATCCATTCCCGTCACTCCGCACATCCATCTCAACATTCTCATCTCTGCTACATTCAATCTCTTTTCATCCATCTCAACATTCTCATCTCTGCTATTCACAGCCCAACCATCCATACAGTACTCTACTAATCACGAATTTATAAATATTCCCCTTCAACTTGAGGGGCTTCCGTGGCTCGCAAGTTGTTCCAGTAAAAATAAAAATGAGGCAGTGGAATTTAAATTGTGTAGATTATTTTCTGCCCAATATGATCCATGTTTATTATGATTTATCAACTAATATTAATCATAATGTCTTTGTCTCCTCAGGCTCTCCACTACCTACAAAACGTATGCAACCACCCGAAGCTAGTACTAACGTCGGAACACCCTGAAGCACGCGCTATTGCCAAACAGTTGCACGAGCAACACTCAACGTTGGATGATATACAGCACTCTGCCAAACTGCCTGCACTCAAGTAAGTATTATGCTAAACCTGGAATAATAATAGGCCGGGTTTGTGTCGCCACTTCTTCAACTAAAATTCCAGACATAAAAAAGTGATGATTGATAAATTTAATTTAAATAATCCACTTCTGATTTAATTTATATATCACTGAATAAAATTCAGCTACTGTGACCTGTGACGGACTAATTCATCAATAGATACATGGATTGTGCTCTCACACAGGTGCACTTTCATAGTTTGTAGGCAACCTGACGGGACTGCTAAGAAACCACATACATGCATGGACATGCGGAACAAACAGCACCGGAATCACTATACAGTAGATAACTTACTATAATTAACCTCCGTTAAGAAAACTAAGGAGCAGTCAATTTTTTCTTCACGGGAGTTTTTGTACATGATAGAATAGAATATACTTTTTTGTACACCATAAAAGTTACACATCTCTTTTACAAGAAAAACTTATTTAGACAAAGGCGGTCTTATCGCTAACAGCGATATCTACCAGACAGAAAGTTTGTTTTTTTTTGTGACCTATAGGCTCGCGCTTGACCACTATCTCACCTGATGGTAAGCGATAATGTGGTCGACGGTGAAGCACGCTTGCCCAGAAAAATACCCAATACTTAGAATAAAAATAAACTATAATTTAGAATGAATTTAGAATAAAAATCGATAGTGATTCCAGTACACTGTGAGAATAATAGGGATGTTTCCTGGGTACAAAAATGATAATTCTATTTAGTCCGTCAGTGAGGTTATCAAATAATATTGGACACGAATTTTTGTTTTACCAAATCAATAAAAATTTATAAAGATGAAGCGCATCAAAGATCAGGAGTGGGGGCTTGTGACGTCACAAGCTTTATACTAACAAGTGACGTCATACGATATTTTAACGCATAGTATGGTCATCACTTTATGTTCACGTGTCAAAAGAAAAATGCGTGTCCAATATTTTTTATTAATCCATTGGACCGACAAAAACAAATTTTCAGCCTATTGGAGTACTTTACAGTATCCTCTCTTTCCCCAGACAACTCCTCCTCGACTGCGGCATCGGCACGCCCGCGTCCGACGTGGAGCCCGAAGCCATCGTATCCCAGCACCGCGCGCTGGTGTTCTGCCAGCTCAAGAAGATGCTGGACATCGTGGAGCAGGACCTGCTGAAGCGCCACCTGCCGGCCGTCACGTACCTCAGGCTGGACGGCAGTGTGCCGCCGCACCAGAGGCATGCGATCGTCACGAGGTTCAACAACGATGTGTCTATTGATCTGCTGTTGCTTACTACTGCGGTGAGTTACTAATGCTTAACATCTTACTTTTATATCATAAGAAAGTATCCTACAGGGCAGCTCTAGCATCTTTCAGAAAGCCTTAGTAAATGATAGCAAAATCAAAACCTAATGCACCCAAAGGGAGTCCCTTGGGGTTTTGTGGACACCAAAGAAATAGCTTCGAAACAGAATAGTACATTTGGTGCCGAGCATAAAAAGCGAGATTTTAACACGAGCGATGTAGCCAATTTCTTACTTGCTTGAAAGCTACATGCGAGTTTTAAAATGAAGCCTCTTTATGTGAGACACGAACGATTCTTTTTCCACAACCACCTGATGAGCTTACTTAATTAAATGCAAATAATTTCCAACAACAAGTTATTAGAAACGTTCAGACTAAAAACCACAGACTAGATACAAACAATCAACGCGCGCTTTTTCGTGAGGTTACAGGTTCAGTATCATTCTGCCAGTTACATAATGATCCATACAAAAGTCATTTCGTAACTTTTATAATGTAATTTTGTTTTTTTTTTAATTTGTATTTTTTAATCTTGTGTCTTAATATTCATATTTCGAAACGAATTTCTTAGGCAATGTGTTACATAATATATTATTAGCCTACGCCGTCTTTCTGTCTATTACATCGTGCTCACGGCAGTCTGTTTTACTCCATTAGTCGTAGCCAATTGTAAATCGTGGAGCGGTTCCTTAGGACGCGAGTTCAACTATGACTTCGAAGTCGAAGATCAAATCACACTACATGAAATTCAAATATTGAAATACACTTCAAATCGTACTTCCAAACTCCCTTGTTACTTGAGGTAGGCAGGCGCAATACACTTCAAAAATCAAGAAACATCTGTCTTTGTTTCTTTAGGTGGGCGGTCTCGGTCTGAACCTTACGGGCGCCGACACAGTGATCTTCGTGGAGCACGACTGGAACCCCATGAAGGACCTGCAGGCCATGGACCGCGCGCACCGCATCGGACAGAAGAAGGTCGTCAACGTGTACCGGCTTATCACCAGGGACACGCTCGAGGAGAAGATTATGGGGTATGTTTGTAACTGTACTGATATTTCTTTTACTGTATAAATCTTTACAACCAGAAAAAGAATACTGCTGAATATAATTTTTATGATAACATTTTTATTTTTGTTTGTTGGGGAGGCCTATGTCCAGCAGTGGATGTCTTTCGACTGAATTTATGATGCTGATGATAAACACATTTTTTCATTGTCAAAATTAACGAGACTAGGATACTTACCATATAAATGGTCTATATCAGTGGGTTTCCATATTATAATTAACTAGCTTCTGCCAGCTGCTTCGCCCGCGTTAAAGTCAACAGTTATCCCGAGGGCACTTGTTCCCGGGATAAAAAGTATCCTATGTGCTATTCCTGACTATAATCGATCAATGTGTCAAATTTCATCCAGATCCGTCCACCCGTTTGAGCGTGAAGAAGTATCAAACATAAAAACACACACACATACACATACTCATAAACTTTAGCCTTTATATTAGTGTGATAATATAAGTGTGAAGTGTGATAATCAATATATATCACTGAATAAAATAATGATGCTTACTCTGAAAAAGACCTGTGGCAACAAGAGGCTCTAGTCAGTATTACTTCGGTCCGATTATTGAGTACAAATTTATGCGGAAGCGGCGAAACAACTCTAAAAGCACAAGACCTGGTTTTAGGAGAATTTTGGCTTATTTACGTCTGTGCAGTTACCGAAAATTATATTTATTATTCAATTCCTTCCACAGCCTACAAAAATTCAAGATGCTGACAGCAAACACGGTTATAAGCAGCGAGAATGCCGCAATGGAGACCATGGGCACGGATCAACTCCTAGACCTGTTCAACTTATCCAGCAGCAACTGTGCGCCGCCCGCGCACCAGCAACAACAGCAGGCTGGTCCGTCCGGCTCCAAGTCTGTGCTAGAGACTCTCCCTGACCTCTGGGATGATAAGCAGTATGAAGAAGAGTATGATATGACCAACTTCATCAAGGGACTTAACAAAATGAGCGCTTAGCTGTGACATTACGGAAAAGATATTCAACCTTATTTATAAAACTCTCGGTACTCTTTAGCAAGTTCGAAATTCAAATCCTCTATGAAAAAAATGAATTGAGAATTTGCTAACCAGTCTGTAAACAGCGTCGAGATTTTTTTAAATAAGTCCCATTATGGCGTAGGATAGTGGGAGTCTTGGTGAAAATACAATTGCAAAGGAAAGTGAAAGATTATTGTACTCATTCGAGTACGAGCTGTTATGAGAATCATGGTTATTTTCGATGACAGGTTCATATTAAAATGTCGGATTTTCCGATGACATCGTAAACGTTCAGTTTTTTCGGTGATTTTCGCTGAGGCGAATTTTTCGATTATCCTAAGTTTTTAATTAGCATTGAACTTATGCTCTGAATTTCTAATCTAAAGTGATTAGAAATTTCTAATCTAAAGTGATTCAAAATGTTTGTAGTTTTATAAAAGTACTTTTATAGTAAACTCCTTTTCTTATGTGGGCAGGCAGAGAGTCAGAGACACGTGCCACAATCTTGACACTTTTTACATATATTGTGGATGTTTGACTTTGGAAAAATCCAATTTGATTTTGAAATGTAGGCGATTTGTACAATGTACCAAGTTAGGGTGGGGTCGCACTGGGTTTGCTCACGCGTCGTTACTATGATTTCTTTGATTACTTGACACTACACTAATTAAAAAAAAGCTTGTATGCCAGTGGGACCCTACCTAACTATGACCTACCTTCAAAGTAAGTAGACACAAAATTAAACTGTCTCTACAAATTTCTCTTTGTAGGTAGGTCGCTATGTTTGAAGAGGCTGACCAATTCTAGTAGACTTATTTACTTAGATGTAGACAGAGACAGCTTTAGCGAGTTGACTTAGTAATTGTTCTATGAATCTTGTATTTGTTATTATTGTGTAGTTGTTAGACTATAGATCATCACATCGATGCTTCACCATTTTTTGCGTGTAGCAACACTAAGGCCCTGCGCAGACGGCACACTTTTTGTGCGATTGAGTCTGCGGCGCACAAAAAGTCTGCATGGCGCGCAAAAAATCGGTCGCGGATTTTTCACAGACTCAACGCACACGACGCACATCTTCGATCATTTTGTCGGCAGAGCTGTAGGGACGTAGACGCTATGGAAATCGTGCAGAGATCGCGAAGTATTATTTTGTACATGAAGTACAGAAAAAGAAGAAGAAATAGAGAATTTTGGGTACATCCTATACTTTCGGAAAGATTACTGAAGGGACAGTTCCATACTAAACATTCAATTCTGAAACAACATCCGGCAAATTTTTCAAATTTTATAAAATGTCTGTTACTACATTTGATGAGTTGCTATTTATTTTGAGACCCGCTTTGACTCATTCAGAAACATCGACCTCTGGCGCCATGATAATAGATCGCGTGCGTTACGTCCACCCCTAGCAAATGCAGATTGCCGACTAAAGTGTGCGCCGTCTGCGTTAGCGCGCGTTGAAGCAAACGTTCAATTTTTTTCACACACTTTTTGTGCGGAGCGGCGCGCCGCGGCGCGGTGCGGTCTGCCCGAATTACACGGATTTTTTGTGCGCCGGACTTTTTGCGCGTCGTGTGCGTTACTGCATATAATTGCATAGGTTCTATTTTCACAGACTAAAAAGTGCGTCACGGATAGTCTGTCGTCTGCGCAGGGCCTTAACAAACTGTTAAAAAAAAAACAGTTTTCCGCAATCTTTTTGGCCGGATTGAAAATAGGCTTTCCGATGTGAAAGGCTCGGCGCACGCGCTGCTGTTTTTGTATGAGATTTACTACTGCGCAGCCTTTTGCAGACAACTTCAGACTGGCTAAAAAGATTAGGGATTACTATATATGTAAAACTAAGAAGTTTATTTGTTTTCTTTTACTATAAAAATAGCTGTGCTTTCTAAAATTTTGTCAATTATATGTCAGGCTTTTATGAATGTTATTTATGTAATAAATATTTGCACACTGTTAAATTTACGTAAAAACGCAACGCAATTAGAAATAGACAATAAGATTTAAATCATACATGTTTCGTGTGAATAAAAATTTTACTACTAATGCGAATAAAAACAAAATTCATTAGTTTATAATATTGTAAGCTTCTGAACAGTTATATAACACTTAGGCCGAGTTTCTCACCTCTAAATTATCGCAGAATTAATGTGACAAATTGTCAAGCACGCGTTATCTGCTGTGATTGGTTGAATGAATTTTCAACAGATAAAGCGTGCTTGACAATTTGTCACATTAATTCTGCGATATTTTAAAGGTGAGAAACTCGGAACATCATCTAGTTTAGGAAAGAAAAGTAATATATTGACTACTTGTATATTAGGTGAGCAAACCAAATTAATTTAGAAGTAAAACGATTTTAATTTGTAACCTACATCACTGACCTATGCTTATATTTTTATACATAATTTTGGAACGAAGTTCTCTATCGTACGTTGCTCTTCAGACACTTGGCGAATGCAGCTACGCCATGTTGTATGCTACGCAGTATATACTTGAATTCATAATTACAGATTATTTCAATCTAATGCAATATCGACTCTAAGTCGGGTATTTTAAGTCGATTTTTAAGTCACGATTTGTTTATTAAGGTCCTAAAAGTATTGGTTGCAATGGAATATGAACTTTAGCATGAACGTACAGTTTCAGATATAATTATGATCTCAAATTCCGAATTCAAATAAATAAAACTTGGATAGTTTTTTTTTGACTAATGTTGAAAATAGTGGGGATGTCAAAGTTAAACGTTATTAATTTATTTAATTGTGTCTATTCTTATAAATAGCTAAAAGAACTTCGTTCCAACGTGGTGTCCCACGACACCTCGTTATATTTTTTGACGTACGTAAATATTTCATTAGTGTGATTCTGTAAGCTATTTTTTAATTTAAGGTTCCTTGTGTAAGAAATTACCTCAATGGCTTGATTTTTCTCGACGATTGAATAGTTTATTTATTATTGTAGCGTTTTAAGGAACAGTCATGCTGCTTTAGTCATTTTTGTAGTGTTTAGTGAGGCGCCGTCGAAGGCATGTTTTATTTTTCAATTTGAGCGTTTTTTTTTTTTGTTTGCTGTTTTATACCTGCTCAATGTAAAACAACAGTAATTAAAATGATTGTGTTTTGTTTTGTTTTAACTTTAGCATTTTCTGTTAAGTGAAATCTTTGTGTGGACGTGGAAAAGAATAATATTTTTCCCTTTTTATGTTATGCGAAAATAATGTTGTCAATATTTTTGAATAATATGATGACGCGACGTTTTTCTATGTCCACAATATGTCGACGTAAATAACTTGTGTGTTGTGTGTGAGCGTCACACCTACTTCAAGTCTAATGATGTAGTTTAAACTATGTTTGTCTACTTGTCTGGATAAAATAAAGCATTTTTTTAAATAATTGTTTGTTTTATTACAACCTGATAATAGTTGTCAGTCTGTCTTATCAGACAAAAGACTAAAGTAACAGATGCTGTCACCTATGCTCTAACGCTGAAATGGAGATGGGCAGGACACGTAGCGAGAATGAGTGGCGACCGTTGGACTATTCGGAGGACGTCATGGCCTGGCCCTACAGGCAATAGTCAACGAGGAAGACCGATCACTAGATGGGCAGATGACATCTCACACGAGTAGCAGGAAAGGATTGGATGTCAGAAGCCAGCGACCGCGATCACTGGTCATCCCTGGAGGAGGCCTTCATTCTCATCACGTGAGAGGTTCATGCATACCATGTTAACTTTTTAAATACGCAATTAATTTTATTGATTTTGTTTTAATTTATTTATTTGAATTGATTTTGACATTTTATTTTGGATGATTTTGTTTTAATTGATTCTATTTTATTTTAACTTATTTGGTTTTAATTTATCTTATTTGAATCGATTTTGACATTTTATTTTGAATGATTTTATTTTATTTGGTTCTATTTTATTTTAACTTATTTTATTTGGTTTGATTTATTTTGATTGATTTTATTAATTTATTTAACTGAACTAAACTTATGAGATGTAGACTTTATTTAATGCATGAAATAAAAGGCTTTTTATTATTTTTATTTATTATTAGTTGTAAGCACGTAACTTGTTTTGGCGTAGTGGGGCTAAGTACGCGCATAGTGCGCGAACTGACCAACCACCATTTAGAGCAAACGGAACATGGTCGCGACGCGATTGGTCAGTCGATCCCTGTGTCACGGACCAATTAATCGCACGCTCGGAACGGTGCAAAACGTTCTCCGCGTCCCGCTTGGTAACCAAAGAGACCTAAAAAAGCGAACTAAAAAGTCGTAAACAAGGAAAAAATCATGCTGTGCAGTCGGAGGATACATATTCGCGGGCTGGGTGACCAAAATCTGGTGTATCCTCCGCCTGCACAGCATGATTTTTTCCTTGTTTACGACTTTTTAGTTCGCTTTTGAAGCAGTCGGGCTTTTTGATTTTTTGAACTAAGTTTTTTTATTTATAACTTTTTAGTTATTTTTTTTTTTGAATTAGATACATTTAAACATATAAGTGTTATATATTTTTGAAATCACCTCTTAAAACCCTTTATTTTGATACCCCACACGATGGGTTTGGAAGGAAAAAAAAATTTGGGCCCCCACAATATGGCTCCCAAAATCCGGCATTTTTCTATTATCCAATTTTAATGTAGCCTATGACACTCGCAGGGTTAAGACGAATCGATTGACGTATGAATCATCTAATTCGGCCAACGCGTTTGGTCTCTGGAACGCCATATAGGAACAAACATACATACATACATACATACATAGACTGATAAACACGTTACCCTCCTTCGGCAGTCGGGTAAAAAACGAATTGCCCGCGTCTAACCGACGACCGTATTCCGTACGACGATTTTTCTTGACAAGCTCAATTCATATACAGCTGAGCTGGGTTGCGGTGCCACCAATGTTGTACGAGGAGGCGTAGCGGAACTGTGAAACGGTGTGACTCTTCACCAAAGCTGTACGATGCGAAGAGCCGGTGTGCTACGAGTCTGGGGTATACCAGCTTCAACCAAGGGTGTGTACGATGGGCTTTTTCATTATCCTAGCCTTGCACACGCAGCTTTGATAGAGAGAAGCTTAGTTTGCTCGAGGTCTTATACATCCATACTATAATAGATAATATTATAAATTCGAAAGTGTCTATGTCTGTCTGTACGTTGCCTTTTCATGCCTAAACCACTGAACGGATTTCAATAAAATTAGGCAAGATAGATACCTACCAACCTGGTTAAGGAGATAGGTGAGCTTAGGTTCTTAAACATAACTTCTCTCGCCGGATGTTCTAACATTGGTACTGAAGTGCCGCTCTGCAGTATTTTATAGATTACCTTATAAATGCATCGTCTAGACTGCTAAACGTGCGCGACTGCTGGCTGTGGGGGAATGGGAGTCGGGTTTGTTGCTTCAAGCACTCCCGTCATCCACAATAGGCACTATGATGGATGACTATTTTTTTCGGCTCGCAACCTGTCTACACTTTGGCGCACCTTGTGTTGATCCACATCGGTACCTACCATCAACGTGGTGAAGCTGTCGGCAGCCTTGGGCACCATGGCCTGTCTTGCTGCAAGAGCGCAGGCCGCATAGCACGGCACGCCAGCATCAACGCCATTATTCGTTGAGTGATCAGTGCCGGCGTACCAGCTGTTATAACTGTTAAACATGCCATTTGGAGACCAAATGGCATGATGTTGATGCCTTTGGTGTGGGACGCAACCTGTGTCGATACCCTTGCGCCACTTCATGTTCCTAGTACGGGGGGCTGTGCTGGCGCTGCTGCTGTGGCTGCTGCGGCCCTCAAATGGCTCAAATACAGTAATCTAATTGGTAAAGAAATTACAGTTTTGAGTCGTTTGGGATCGAAACCCTTCGGGTCATTGGGCCCGAGTGCACCTCACTGACACTGCGTGACCAGACTAGCCCTCTGGTTGTTCTTTGCGCAAAGAACCAGCATTGCCATTCAATTATAGGTACCCAGCGCAATTATACCCAGAAAGATCTTTAATGCTGTTAATTTTGTATTATCTTGTACTACGATAGCCAGAAACCATGCGGTAAAAATATGTATAAAAGCTTATTGATTTATACTCTCAGAATAGTAATAAAAAATCCGAAAGAAAGATTAATTTTTCAAAAACTTCTACATCAAGAACTGTGCGATTCGTCATGCATAATGCATGGCACTCCTTACGTTTGGTACTGCGTTGAATGAAACGTAACGTTGATAGTTCGGAAACAAGCCGCGAGAGCGCGCCAAAGTGCATCAACACCATGGCGAAAGCGACGTCAAGCGTGTGAATAAATTTTTGTTTTCTACGTGATAATGTTGTTATCCGCTTGTTTGTAAGTTGAAAGACTCGAAATAAACTAACTGACAGTGTCGACGTGTTGTCTAGTGTAAATACTGAACATCAAAAGTTGGAAGTTTTGTGTGTGAAGTTGTAACGAACTCTCGGATCACTTTGGAGTTCAGGTGTCAACGAGGTAAGAAACTGATGCTTATTCCATTATTACGACTTCTAAAATTAACACTATCGATGCTAACATGAGTTATTACGTATGAGCAAATTACGATTAGCCTCAAATAGTATATTCGGTACAACATCAAGTATGCACAGGTAGGTAATAGTTATAAATAATTCACTGTAAGGTTAGGATCTTGTCTTAGGTTGTATTGAAGACATTCGTACAGGTTTTGTTATTGTAACTGGAAAGGCACATGATTTTGGTTATTTTGTGGCGGGAATACGCTCACAAAAAGTTTTTGTTTACAAACTTGTGAAGTACCTACCCACTTACCTACTGACCTCATATTTCTCATGTGTGGGGTTCCTTGAGGATGGGAAACACAGCTCTATTTATATAAACATGCATCATTTTGATGAGAAAAGTTTGATATTATTGTTTTGTTAGTAAGTTTTTTTCATGATTTGGATGTTGTGAAAACTGAAAAAAGTTGTTGCTTATGTTTTAGTATACCTGTTTCCATTCACATGAACTTAATTATTGCTGGTAGACAAAGTTGCACTTGGCAACAAACTTTTATTTCGTTTATTTTCTAAGAGGTAACTAATTTTTGCGACTTATACACCATCTAAAGGATTGTATATGTATCTATTATGTAATATAAATAGACAACAAGTCTGCAACTGAGTAATTATCATGACTTTGTTGAATATAAACATTTCCCTACGTCCCAAAGCTTTATCAATCTGTACCAGTATAGAAGCAAGTAGTATCTGTATGGGTTCAGATTAAAAAAATATCTTTTTCCATATTTGAAAAACATAAAAATATCTGCGGCTAGAAAAAGAAGACCATAGACTAGTATAAAAGCACTCTTTTCAACAATTTTTAATTAAGTTAACTGATAACCTACTTATTTCTGTGTTAAAGTACTATTTCTTTAAATATTACTTAACTAAATACCAAAAAACAGCATAAAAATATAAAGTTTCTGTTGTTTTGTGCCCAATATTGACAAATTATATCAATTGACCTAGTTAAGTCTCATTCATAAATAACGTTATTCTATTTTAGTTTGTTTACATCTAACTTCATCAATTTAGATGATAATATTTCATTGATAATTAACTAACTGTAATCACTAAGGCGCCATATAAGATGAACTTCCGTTAAAAACCAGGGCAGGTCAGGTTCCTTTGATAAAAGTAACAAATTATTATTGCTTTCATTACAATATTTAACTGAATTAAAACATGATAATAACACTTCATTTATCATTGAACTAGGTACTTATACCATTCATTCATAAAATACTTCACAACATTTTCTTTAAATAAATCTTTTAAATCTAGCTAATGTCTAATAACTTTCATAGCAGTTACAAAGTCGTAAATTAAACAACAAAACGAGCAATAAAAACCGTTAAATTCCATTTGAAATAGTCAGAAAAATAAACTTTATATAATATCCACACAACCCCTGCAATATCGCACATTGTAAACACGAATGTGAAACAGAAAACAAAACAAAAAAAAACAGAATGTGTCATCAATACGTCTCTTTAAAAAAAAAGCAGGTTTGCAACAATCAATTCCCTTTGTGCGCGACATCAATGGGAGCGGTTACTGTGTACCTATCCTTTGATCTCGCCGCCCTCTGAAGATGCGACAGAGCGCTAATACCGCCGTCCCGCGGAACAACGGCGCAACCGCCGCTTTGATGCTCGCGTGCACGAAAAATACGATATTATAATTTTAGTCGATTTTATCTCCCCTTAATTTGACTCGACTAAAATAAACTGGAGTGTATCGCATTTTGTTTTTTAATTACCTACGTGGCGTGGATGAGATGCGTAGAGGTTTAGGTTTATTCTTTGATTTATAACTTTTACAGTTACTTATTTAATTCATCTTTACTAGTTTTGATAGTTTCGATCCGGTGTTGAGCTATTATTTTAATTGCGAAACTAGTCGGACCAACAAATACGTGAATATAAACTGAAATTACTTATTTTATCTCACAAAAGAAAAATATATTTATTTCATGCATACTTCGGAGGAGCTCGTGGCTAAATAATAACAGCCGCACTGGTCGATCATCAAGGTTAAGCAAAGCTTGACGAGGTCGGTCCGTGGATAGGTGACCATTTCAACTTACCGGGTTTCCACCGGGAAGCACGTTAAGCCGTTGGTTCCGCTGTCATTTGAAGATCTTTGACAGTCGTTACGGGTAGTCAGAAGCCTGAGATCTGACACCAGTCTTGCCAAGGGGTACCGTGTTACCCTGTTACTGGGTTGAGGAGGTCAGATAGGCAGTCGCTCCATGTAAAACACTGGTACTCAGCTGAATCCGGTAAAACTGGACGCCGACCCCAATGTAGATGGAAAAAGGCGAGGCAAATTGATTGCATTCTTCCGAAAGCCAAGGAGGTCACGAAAGTTCAGCTAATTACTGCCATCTTCTGTTTATATGAAATTTAATAAAGCGCATATAAAAATAAACTAAGAACTGACACGTGTTTCTATATTTTTTTTATCAGACCTATTTTCCTCAGCCTTAAGTACACAACATCATAGGAATACTTTTAATTTAATTATGTACTTCACAAATCCAATGTCCTTATCTCGTCTTACCAACTTTTGTCACTGTTTTGCTCAACGCTCTCTTTGTAACTTACAGGATTTCTCAGAAATAAACTAATCTGGAGGAAGCTATAAAAGGGAAGTACATTAAATAGAAGTTGGAAAAAGTAAATAATGTAGGCAGACTCTTTTATAAAAAAACTCAAAATGTTAAGTTAATTCTGCGTGAGTTGGCAGTTGCGACGTTTCAGTAATTGGCTGAATCGAGACAGATCGCTAAAGGGGACGATTCATAGCTTTGTAGCAGAAGTGAGACTTACTGTCCTTTACCGACTTGCCAACGAGAAGTAGTGGACTCAAAGTGAGTAGGAAGTATTGAAAGGTCTTTTTTGATTGTCTGAGCTCTTGATAGCGTACTTTCTACTATTTGTTCTTTATTTAAAGCCTTCTCTGTATTTAAACTTCGGCTTATTGCTTTTGAGATCTGTGCTCACTGTGATTTACCATTCGGAGCAGAAATTACGAACGCGATTCTTCTCTGAAAAAATATCTACCTACTATTTTCCCGACCGAACACGATGAAAAACTATTTTTGGTTCAATGAGAAATGCATTCAGATTACTCACACACAACACAACACATGAAAGAAGCACCTAAGATCAAAAAAAAAACTCAGAACTTCGCTCTAATAAAAACAAACATCATTTTCAATCGCGAGTTTATAAGAAAAAGTTCGTGCAATTGGTGTACAATCCAATGATTTCATCCAATCTTGTAACATAAAAGTTAGTAAGAAGTCTGCATGCGGGCTACCCGGCCTGATCCGCCAAGTTTCCAACTTTTTCTGATAGCCAAGATAAATATCGGAGAGCGGGAACGTGATTTGAAAGGATTCTGCACTCTGCAAACTGTGACCTGGATTAGAATTTCTTAACTACCTACTGCAATAATCTTTTTAAGTGGGTTCTATGATGATAATATAAAGAATGAGAAGGATTACTGACTTAAATGCCCTGCATTTCAATCGACCAAAGTTATTAAAGACAGAAATAACGTAAACTACTTTTAAATGAAACATGAAATCAAATAGCAGCAGCAACATCTCAATATAAATCCCCTATGCAAGTGTGCAGTAGCTGTATAGAGCTCCACACACGTAATATTCACACGATGCTATGCACACGTAATATCAAATCGAATCGCCGCGCTATCTCGTCCACTTTGTGCGTCGCCGTGACTGGCGCCCAACCAGGGACGCAACGCAAATTGGCGGCGAACAATTAATGGCCACCTGGCTCCGTTGCTAATCGACCGATAGAATTAAATGAACGGACTGCACTAATTGCCCGGTAAGACAAAGGGGCAAACACTCGCCTTTGAGCTGCCGATGTCTAGTGTCACTTGAGGCGTAGACCGCTGCGTCGACAGACGGCCCCCTGCTCGCCTGTGCACTGTTGATATTGAACTGAGACGCTTTGGATGCGTCTGTTGTACCTACGTGTACTGTACGGATGTAAGGGTCCAATAATAGGAACACTGGACATAGACGTAACCAGAAACAGGAGTGTGTTGTTGTTTGGCGACACTTGAAAGACAGTGTCCGATGTCCTGTGTCTGGTAGGTGGGCACTTGCAGTAAATTCGGATCTTCAAGGAGTTTTGCTTAAATGGTAACTGTAACAGGGGTTTGGAATTACATGATGATAAGATGAGATTCAAAAGATTGGTTCTTATTATGTGTAGATCCACCATCTCAGATATTAAGATAAAATGCTAATGAAACCGCGTTTTATCTCTAATTATTTTTACTTGGCAGCCCCAAATAGTACAAGAAAAGTTAAATCCAAGCATCTAAGTAATAACACCGCAGATGCACTTACAGACATGGCGAATACCAATAGCATTTTTCAAAGCCCACACACAGCAATAAGACAACAATTTACTTTAGAAATGCCTTCCTCAACAATGTGCAGTATCCAAGACAATCGACGCTCCGTGGCCGGTGGTGCTCAGCGCTCAGTCGGAGAGTTCTAACCAGTAACCAGTAGCGTCTTGGACAGAACACGCCAATTACACAGCATTAGTTCGAGGGCGTTTGTATCTGGCGAGCAGCCGTGCCCAATAAGGAGCTGCGTGCCTACGTGCCTTTGTTGCACTTAACTGGGATTTAAAAATAGCAGTGTCTCTTATTGCTGAAGCTAAAGTATTACATTGACAAGAAAACAACTTTGAAGATAATGAAAGTGTGCTAACTGCGATGGCAGTAAAGAAAAACTGCAATTGAACGATCAGGTCAAGTAGAGACCGAAAATTAGAATCAAGAGAAAACTATCGAGTGCAAAATAAAATATGACATATTTAATTAGCTAGAAAATGATTTTAAGCGGCAAAGATTTTATTTATTAAAATGAACAGCAAGATTTTAATTAAATACCTTTGACCGATATTCTGAACTTCTCTCTTTGACTTCGTTCTACGTAAATATGTGAGTAAGGAACATCTAAACGCTTTGACGTTTGTAGAGCAAAGTACTGATGAACATTTCATCTTAGTGATGGCTATGTCCACTTTGCTTTGGCTTTAATACTGTTGAAGAGAGTATATTTTTGGGAGTTTTGGAAGCCCCATTCCTAAAATACAAAATTGTAACAACGCGGACGAGTTCTAGTATAGACTAGGACCCAGAAATAGTGTTTCTCTTTATGCGATTTTACCTTCTTGTCCCTTTGAGGATACTTTCATCAAATACATCTGCAAATATACTGACAGGAGGCAGAATTGTTAATATTTACAATATGACATCAAAATTACTGTTCTACGGAAGTAAGGAATATAATTATGAAGTGCAATTCGTTTGTTGTTCAGAAGTTTATAATATATTCATTAACTTCACAAAACGCATGCAAATGCAATCTCACTGCAAAGCGTTCTCGTACAAAGCAAATAGAGCCGGTTTTTATGCACACGTGTCTTTGTAGGTCTCTGTTATTTGATAGCGGTGTCTGACAGACGGTGACGGACCGCCATGACATTTACACAACGCCTCATTAACTGAATCAGCTTTGACAAATAACGTTTCCCAATTAGCTGCAATGGACGATCAAAGTTAAAAGTTTGGTCCTTTGAACATTCCTTTGTTAATCTAATTGAATTAATGGATCGGGTTTACAGATCAGATAATTTAAGTGCCGGTGGCAATCAACGAATTAAAACTTATGATCGTTCGCCAACATCACATGTCTTGCTCTCTGATTTATTTAGTTAGTAGTTATATTTTATGTGAATTCTATCTTGAAGATTTTCATGCTCATCGCCTTTGAGGGGATTACGGCGAGAAATAAGTCAGGTTGTCTCTATCAGATAGAATTTATCTCATTGCAACACAGGGTTCTTTGAGCACGGAAGTTGATAAATTAACAGTTTCTCGTCTAGTTTTTTTAGGGTTCCGTAGCCAAATGGCAAAAAACGAAACCCTTATAGATTCGTCATGTCTGTCTGCCTGTCTGTCCGTCCGTATGTCACAGCCACTTTTTTCCGAAACTATAAGAACTATGCTGTTGAAACTTGGTAAGTAGATGTATTCTGTAAACCGCATTAAGATTTTCATTCAAAAATAGAAAAAAAAACAATAAATTTTGGGGGTCCCCATACTTGAAACTGAAACTATTTTTTTTTTTCATCATACCCATACGTGTGGGGTATGTATGGATAGGTCTTCAAAAATGATATTGAGGTTTCTAATATTTTTTTTTTTCTAAACTGAATAGTTTGCGCGAGAGACACTTCCAAAGTGGTAAAATGTGTGTGTGTGTCCCTGTAACTTCTAAAATAAGAAAAAAACTAAAAAATAATGATAGAACTAAAAAAAATATATGATGTACATTACTATGTAAACTACCACCGAAAATTGGTTTGAACGAGATCTAGTAAGTAGTTTTTTTTTTTTTACGTCATAAATCGTAAACCGCAATTTACCAAGTACGGAACCCTTCGTGCGCGATTCCGACTCGCACTTGGCTGGTTTTTTTTAATTACGCTTTTCAGGGAACGCTAAAGGTAATTATATTTTTCTGTTTACATTTTGTAACTGCGAAAATTGTAAAAAGCGACAACTCAAAAGTTATCGGATTCAGTAACATTCACAGTCGGTTGAAAAGTAAAAGAGGTGTAGTAGAAGTCGGTGTATGACACGGTGGCAGTGGAATCAGTGCGCTTAGCACGAGGCCGCGGGCGTGGAGTGCCTCGTTATCGCACTCCCGCCGTGTATGGGCCCCGCCGTACCGCGGAGCGACGACGTAACGATACCCTGGAGTGCCGGTCACCGTACCAATGTAGTTACTCGCACCTCAACTAGACAGTTTTCGACAACTCCGACCAAAATAGAATCGTGGAATGCAAACGTACGCGGAAATTTCTTTATTGCCCGCTTTGGACGCTTTGGTGCAACCGGATTGAGGAATATTTGGGGAAAAGCACTGTTTATGAACTGCAATGAATTTAATTTAGCAGACTATAGGATAGAACATTACCGGATCGAAGGCTTACAGCGTTGAAAAAGAACCTAAAGCCGCGTATAGTTTGCTGCAATCACTCACAAGTTCACAACAGCACGCCCTAACTTTTCAATTTAGATCTCAACAACATGCTATCTAAATTACAATATTTCCGTTACTTTATGAAGATCACTTCAGTTCCTTTGATCTTGTTCCTAAGGTTTCATACTCTACGCGATATGTCTACCCAAGAAAATTGGATCATAGACTTGCTATCTTAGCAACGCAAACGGCAGAAGTGCTACACCGCGTAGCTGAAGAAAATCTTGTAAAAGATACCGTAAATTAATTAAAAACGGATAGATCTTACAATTTTTGATATACATCTCTGTTACCAAAGCTTGATCTTTTCGCAAGAACAAGCGTGTAAAAGAACATGTTAGTAATAAACAAGATCAATCAAAGTGGCAAACTTGTACTACATTTATAATTTGGCAGAATGTTTGGTGTGACGCAACAGTTCGCCTTTGATAGAAACTCGGATATATTAATGAGAGCTTCAGGAATGTCACAAAACTCGTGGAAAGGAAGACAAATCGACACTTCACACGTTCAGAAGTTTGAAGTTCACAAGTTGGCATTGATGCGAGGCACACCGCCCATCCGCGCACAACGAGCTACGAGACGAGTTGAGCCCGCCACACTATGAGAAGATACGCAGAATTACACTGGATAACATCTTAAAATGTATTTTATTTTGCTTTGATCTGTGTGATGTGTGGCAAAAACCATATGATGAGGAGTTCAATGAGATTAAACAAAAACTGGATTGTTGGATCAATTTGTTGCTCTTTCATCTTCACGTCTTGTTCTTTACTCGTGCAATATTTCTGTACTCATTGATGGGAGTACTGATAAATGATGATAAACATTAAAATTTCATTCAGGTTCAAGAGAGTTTGCATGTAATGAATGAGTCAAGGAATTTGCCATATTTTTTTGACAATGTCGTCGTTGCTACGGAGTATTGAAATGTTGATGTATCTCACGAGTGAGTAATTCTTAATAAAAACGACCGACCGATCTAAAAATAAATATGGTGCTTTCATGTTTACCCTTATATTGATTTGCGATACTTCGAGGCTATTTGCGCCTGGCTTTTGTCATGTTCATGTTAAGAAGTATAATAACGCCCAAATTCTCAAAAATACAGTATGCTACGCTTTTTATCCTGCTTAAATATTATTTTCGTAACAAACACGTTATAAAAAGGTGTCATGGCGGTCGCAGGAAGCGTTCTAAAGAAAAAAATAGTCGAATCTATGGTTTGATTAATTGATAACAGTAGCTCAGTCGTCGCGCTCTAGTGTTAGTAGCTCCCGGTGTGTTGTGGGTAGTATACCTCGAACAGGCAAGCCGCAGAAGGACAGCTTGGAAAAAATCTCTTCGTAACTGAGTATCGCTTCGACTGCGATAAAGTTGGGATATCCCGTAGTGACTTAGAGAAAACTAAAAAGCTTTATAGTTGGGATTATCCATATCGATGACTGCTGAATAAGTTTGAAAGATAAAAAATCTATTATCAGCATATTATGGCTTTTGTTTTTGTGTGGATAGAGATGATAATAAACAATACAAATGAACAGCAATAGTCAACAGAATTATCTTAAAACGGCTCTTTATATCGTCTCAAGAAATAAAGTAAACAGGAACTCAGCCGTAAACAGGATGATCTTGTTACAAGTGATCAATGTTCGCAGAGGATAAGGAGTCCCGATTAAAATAATTGTAATAGGTTAATAAGATTAAATACGACCTTGTGTTTAACTTATTTTTGAAAGGCGTAATATCCGGCTCGAAGGACCGTATGTTTGTCTGAGATAGAAGTTAAATTTATGGATTTGGAAGTAACGTAGGTATCTACGAAAGAAAAAGACAAAATTTATGCATACCTGGTAAAAAAATAATCCTTCACAATGACACTATAAAGTTCCGATGATACAACATGCTCTAACCACGATTTTTTAATTAGTCGGTTGTGTAAGTTGCTACTTTTACCAGGGTGTGTTAGTTTTAACGTCAAAATCCCATACATGGACTACCTTACCACACAAGGCGCAAATACCGTAATGCAACCTCTTTTATTACGATACATTTGCTTAATTAAAACACAAAGTTATAAAAGCAAATTAATTTACTGTGGATTATCTGACTTGCGGTCCGTAGCTCTCGTGAAAGTCGTGGGGCGGGGAGGGTGTGGGAGTGTCGGCTCGGTCAAAGGGCCCTTTGATGTTTGCCGCCGGCTTAATGCACCGCCCGCGGCCCCCGCGCCTCTCATCATTAGCAATTTCCCTGTAATTTATTATCTTTACCGCTATTTATTTGAACAATTTCATGGGTGCATGACGTTTCGCACCTCGAGCTGTGAGATGTGACCGATGCGCTTCGCACCAATTATATTGAGTTATACGGGATCTGGGATGCAGTTTCTACCGTTTTACAATTAAAAAAAAATTGGCTATGGTTGCGTGTTTTCCTTGTTGGATAAATAAAGGAACAGACATCAATTTTTACTGGTTGATATTTGATATCTATACTATGCTTTTTTATGAGACACTTAGATTCCTAAATTATGAAATTACATAAAAATATTCAACTTATTCAACAATAAGTATTTTATTTGCATACTTAGTGGGAATAACTAACTGCAAAAAAATTACGAATTCAAGACGAAGTCAAAAGTCAGAGATGTTGTGAATGAAATGCAAAAATAACAAACCTAAAATTATCTAGGTAGCAATCAGGGATGCCAACTAGTTTAAATGCATTTGTGAAAATATTGAGTTACGAACTTTCCGTCCTGAAAAAGCATAAGAAAAGCGTTCCTAAGAATAATGGTCCTCCCTATTATCACAATCAATTTAAGAAAAAAACATTGTAAGACCTCTATGTGCCGTTTCTGAATTGATTATTTGGAGCTAACTTGGCAAACTCCATGCCAAAGTTTGACAAGTATTCAAACTAAATTAGAGTTTGATTAAAAAGAATCAGATTCAAAAGTCGAAACAGCTTCCTGTCGTTCACTAAATCAATTACTGGCAACGAGTTAAGCGAAACAAAGAAAAATCTATGGCTCCTCAGAAACCCCCTTCCAGCTGACTATATTGAGCATGCAGAAAAGCTCCCTGCGGCCCACCTGGAAATCTCTAAACCGACTACGAAGCCAGGTGGGTCGCTGCAGGCACAACCTAGTTAGATGGGGGCACTCCAATGACCCACAGTATGATTGCGGAGCCACGTCCCAAACAATGCCTCACCTTTTGTCTTACTCCCTGTGCAACAACACCTGCACCTGTGCAAAAAGACCTTTGTGAGGCAAATGACAACGCTGTTGGCGTGGCTGAAATCTGGTCAAAATACATTTAATTTTGGAATCATCGATAAGAAGGGTTTGATAAATACTCAATTCAGAAATCGGTGCTTTATTAGAAAGAAGTGCTATAATATTAAACAAAAAGATATAGCAGCACTTAACCAGATTGAAATAATAGGGTCCTCTCCATCCCCTGATGAAGTATCTCTACCCTAAAGCAAACATAAGCTTGCTCACTTAAAACTCCTATCCGTCTAACCCTAAGTTCCAACCAGCAGCCCTGTACTGCACATACGTGAGAGCCAAAAAATCCAAAGCGTGGCACGTACCTCTGAGCTCTGTCGGCACTTGCGGCGAGCGAGGGCGCGGACTCATTAGCGACTCGCGACGTTTGAGCGACCTCCCGCGACATCGCAACTCAAACGCGAGCTTTTTGTCGCAGTCGTAGACGCGCAGAGTCGCAGTCCTACTCATAATAATATCATTAAATGCTGCTTAGTTCATAACTAAGCTTTGTTTGTTTTGCTACTTTTTATACGACATGAAAAACTGGCTTGTTTGAAAGTATGTTAATGTTACTGGCAACTAGTTATAAAACCGGCCAAGTACGAGTCAGACTCGCGCACGAAGGGTTCCCGTACCATTATCGCAAAAAAAAAACATAAAATCAAAAAAACCGACTGCTTAAAAAGCGAACTAAAAAGACGTAAACAAGATAAAAAATCATGCTGTGCAGTCTGAGGATACATCTGGTTTTGGTCAGCCAGCTCGCGAATATGGTATAATTTTTGAGGAGCTCGTGGCTAAATAATAACAGCCGCACGGGTCGATCATCAAGGTTAAGCAGCGCTTGACGAGGTCGGTCCGTGGATGGGCGACATTTCAAAACACCGAGTTTCCTCTGTGCCCCGGAAAGCACGTTAAGCCGTTGGTCCCGGCTGTCATTTGAAGATCTTTGACAGTCATTACGGGTAGTCAGAAACTTGAGACACCAGTCCTACCAAGAGGCATCGTGTTACCCACTTACTGGGTTATGGAGGTCAGATAGGCCGCAGCTCCATGTAAAACACTCAGCTGAATCCGGTAAGACTGGAAGCCGACCCCAACAATAATTGGAAAAAGGCTAGGCAGATGATGATGTTTTTTTTTATTTAATACTTTTTAGTTTACATTTTTTTCGAATTAGGTACTTTTAAACATATAAGTGTTATATTTATTTTCTCAAAAATGGTATGTAATGTTGACATAACATCTCTAAAAAGTATCCAGAAAGTGAACTCTACCGGAGACTATTCACAACTGTCCGGTAAGAAGCGAGATTTTAAATTTGGAATCTCCTACTGTCCAGTAAGTAAGTATGTAATTTACTTACTGGACACTTGGTCATCCTTCATCCCTTTTTTTTTTTATGGCTTCGCACGGTTTAGGTCATCCTCTTTAGATCTGCTTAGAAAAAAAAAACATAGTACCAGACACAGATTAGAGTTTAGCCATTATAACATGGTTAGAGGGAGGCTCCAAATATATATCTATCTCTTTTTGGTATGACATTTTATGAGATACATAATATATTTTGGAGCCTTAAACATCCATTTTATTGTCTGTGACACTTTTTTTTTTTTTTTTTTTATGGGTCTGTGACACATAACGCGACGCAGAAAAAGTATGCACGTTGCGTTTTGTACTTAGTAATGTTGTAGAAGTATAGTGTGGGATTTTATGTTTGTATTTAGTCATTTCAGTTTATAAATCATGTTGGATTAAAGAGTCCGTTAATCAAGATGTACAACAAACAAATATAAATGCCCCCGGTAAATCGATCACAATATCTATCAGTAATTGCCCTAATATGAATGTAACCTTCAATATTAATTAAACGAATTTGTTGTTAAACTTTCTTTCATTTTTGAGAAAAGCATTATACAAACCTCAACCAGTAAGAAAGCCATCCTGGCCTCGTATATAACCGGACCTCACCTGCGGTTCGGTCCGGTTAACTCATACTCGGCCAGGAAGGCTTACTTACTGGATTCTGCTGTAATGTACTATTATTTACTAGCTGACCCGGCAAACTTTGTTTTGCCATAAAAACACCAACAATTTATCTACCCTACCTACCCTACCTTACATTACCTTCCCTACCCTACCTACCCTACCTTACATTACCTTCCCTATCCTACCCTACACTACCCTACACTACCCTACACTACCCTACCCTACCCGACCCTACACTACCCTACCCTACCCTACACTACCCTACACTACCCTACCCTACCCTACCCTACCCTACACTACCTTCTCTACCCTACGCTACACTACCCTACCCTATCCTACACTACCCTACCCTACACTACCCTACCCTACACTACCCTACCCTACCCTACGCTACACTACCCTACCCTACCCTACTCTTCACTACCCTACCCTACCCTACCCTACCCTACCCTACCCTACACTACCCTACACTACCCTACACTACCCTACACTACCCTACACTACCCTACCCTTCACTAAGCAAAAATAGCTAGCTTAATTTAATATGAACTTTATACAATAGCAATAAAGCTCAAATTGACTCTACGTTTTAGTTAGAAAACTTTTGTATGGGAAAAAGAAAATGGCTGTTATTAGTGTTTTGCCGGCAATTATTAGAATTTTTCTCGCCGTAAAAACCATATTTGAACTTCAACGAACATTAAAAAAAAGAATTGGCCAAATTGGTCCAGGCGTTGTTGAGTTATGCGCTTACCAACACATTTTGCGATTCATTTTTATATTATAGATATTTATTTAGATATGTGTTTATTTTCGTAGCAGGTGGCGTTCTGTAGTTTCTGCCTACCCCCATGGGAAAAACGCGTGAGTTTATGTATGTATGTATGTATGTTATATTTTTGAAGTCGCTTCCTAAAAGCCTTGATTTTGATACCCCACACGACGGGATTGAAAGAATAAAAATAATTGGGCCCCCACAATAATATGGAACCCAAAAGCCGCCATATTTCTATTTTTCAATTTTAATGTAGCCAGTTTCTTTCTTTCTATAAACATATTACCCTCCTTCGGCAGTCGGGTAAAAAATTACGTTAGTTGTACGTGAGCCCCACTTAAATACCTATTTATTTTATTCTGTTTTTAGTATTTGTTGTTATAGCAGCAACATAAATACATCATCATCTGTAAACATTTTAACAGTCTAGCTATAGCTATTTTAGCAGTCTGGCTAGCTATAGTATAGCAGTATAGCCTGGTGACAGACAGACAGACGGACAGTGGAGTCTCAGGGTCCCGTTTTTACCCTTTGGTTACGGAACCCCTAAAAACCATATTTTACTCATATAAGAGATATCCATTGTCCGTTTATTTCCGAATGCACCAATAACACAGCTACAGAGCGTTTCGCAAAACCGCCAATGCATTATTGCCATGCATTGTCGAGTTTCCAAACGTACCGTGCTTTTAGCGCGTAAATTATTTCCAGCCCGCTTGACACTCGCAAAATATATGTCACTATTTATGGACAGTGTTAATGTAATTAACAAAACGTGAAATCAATCAAAGCCGGTGTAAGGCGGCGACTCGTGCGAGATCAAAGCGGAGACACAAAGGCGCCGCGGTACGGTCGGCAGCGCGGCCCGCTAGCCACTCCACATAGGGTTGGCGCTCGTCGTTTTTGATATATCAACCGCTACTGTAAATTAATGACTTTATTGAGGTGTGCTGTGCTGTGAAGGCGTATCGTGTAGTTATTCTTTTATAGTATTAACGTGTGAAACAATAGCTTGTTGAAATATCTAGTAGATTTTGCACTAATACGAAGATCGTAGTCCTTGATATCATTTGATATATTTTTATTTGTTTAATTTTTTTCTTTTTTCTTCCATTGGTTAATAAGTTACTAAATTGTAAAAGTCAATGTAAGCACACTCCTACATATTATTGTACTAGTTTTAGAAGAGCGGGTCCTCCTAGCACAGGTATTTCTCATACTTACCGGAGGAGACCCCTATGTAAGATATTTTGTAGAAGTTGTAAAGTTACTGATAATAAAATTATTTATTATTATTACGTAAATTGCATAACAAAACGCAAACCGTTTCAACACTTGATAAATGATTTTATTTCTGTAAGTTGGTATGTACAAACACTTTTACATGTCGATCTCGACTTAGTCCAATACAGCTGTTTTTTGCTACTTGTAACTAGGTATATCAACAATATCAACTTACAATTTTTTTTACCTATAAATTGAAAAAGACAAATTTCATATTAATATTGCGGCAGCCCTAGCTCACCGCATTCTGCTGACCTTACCCGCTATGCGATTGCACGTGCCAACTAATCAACATGTGCTCAAGAACTCGTGTGGGACCGGTGAGCTCCTTTTTCTCGTCGCTTTTGTCTTTGACAACATTTTTAATACATTTAACTTGCTTCCATCCCTTTGACGTTCGCTGACTCGTATTTCGAGCTTTGATATAAGCTTTAATAGCAGATTTATTATTAAAGCACATTTTATAATAGCTCTTGGAGTCACCCCTGTTATACGATGTCAGGTAATATTGCCAATGCTCGCCGAAATCATTCGCGAATTTGGCAGGACACTGATACAGGCTTTTACATGAGCGATTCAAAATTTGAATTTTGGGAATTGTTAAATTGAATGCTTATTTTGGGCAATAGCTCTTTTCAAACGAAGATTTCATAATTGGACAGGCCGTTGAAAGATAAGAAGAACCGAATGTTCCGACAATAGGTATCTATTTTCAAATAAAGAACATAATTCGACTGAACACATATTATACAGAAGATATACCTACTAATTCAAACCCAAGCTACAACTTACCTAATTAAATAACATATCAACGCTAAACCTAACCAATAAGCAGTCCGTAAACCCAGCAAAGTAATGAACACACAGATATGAGCACAGAAATGAGTTTATGACACAAACGAGGTTCGTCACCGCACCGCAATCTGTGGCCTCGTCAAAGGCTCGGTAGACGTAGATCACGATTGTCGACAGATGTTTGCAGAGCGGGGGCCAGGGGGGTCGCCAAAGCGACCGCTTAGACGAAGACTTATGATATTTGAGTTGGCGAGCACTGATACAAGTCAGGATACATGCTTTCTCGAACACGATACATACGGATGAGGGGCTCAGCTGAATTCACTTTTATGTGATTTATTTATTTTTAGGATAGAAGATATAGGAGAAGGAGCTCGTGGCTAAATAATAACAGCCGCATGGGTCGGTCATAATGATATCAAAACTCCATACAAAAGTAATTTCGTAACTGTTATTATGTATTTAACCCCCGCCGGAAAAAGAGGGGTGTTATAAGTTTCACGTGTGTTGCTGTGTATCTGTGTGTCTGTTTGTGGCATCATAGCGCCTAAACGGATGAACCGATTTCGATTTAGTTTTTTTTTGTTTGAAAGGTAATTTTGTCGAGAGTGTTCTTCGCTATGTTTGAATAAAATTGGTTCAACCGTTCAAAAGTTATGGGCGTTTTACTGTTTGAATCGGGGTGTTTTCGGAAGATAAATGTGTCGGGGGTTTTTTAAATTTTGAAATTTTACTTGTTTTGTTTTAATTTTATAATCTTGTGTCCAAATGTTCATATTTCGAAACGAATTTCTTAGGTAATGTGTTACATAATAGACAAGGTAGTGGAAAATAATATTATACTTATTGTTAGTGTTATTTGAATTTCACGTGCAGGCAAATAATTGATCAATTCCCTGAAGTTGTGCTTGGATATTGCAAATCGTGAAATCGCAGAAAACATAGTTAAAGTTAAGGGTTTCCGTTTTACATCAGGCGGCAAATCAAACTAATTCCGATTGAGTATCCAAGATTATATTCCAAGAAGTGAATATTAATTGCCTTCGGGTTCTATTTACTGGGATAGCGTCGAGACATGACTTCATGGTTCTTGGAAATTCTACCGCTATATCAGTGACGTAATTGCTACTAAAATATATTGGTATATATAAATTGCATATTTGTATAGATTTTTCCGAATTCTGAGCCGAGGGATTGTATGAAAACTTAAAAATGTTTTCCATTAAAGCTCTTTTTAACCGACTTCCCAAAAAGGAGGAGTTCTCAATTCGACAGTAGGTATTTTTTTTTTTATGTGTGTTCGCGGCCAACTTCGTCATGTATGAACCGATTTTGATGATTATTTTTTTGTTGGAAAGGAGATACCCCAAGGGTGGTAAAATGATAAGAAAACCAGGATCTGATGATGGAATCCTACAGAAATCGATGTAACTCCTCAAAAATTATAGGCATACACATAGCGATTTTGGTATTTTCATCAATAATGTAATCATTTGCACTCAGACAGTATCATTTGGTGAAGTGGAACTGATGAAGAAGACCACAATGGCCACTGGAACTCCGAAATAAAATTATGTATCGTAGTCGTCGACCAGAGTGTGTTGCCAGTGATAAGATATGGCTCTGAGACGTGGCCGCTTACAATGGGCCTCATCAGAAAGCTTACAGTCACTCAAAGGGCTATGCACGGCGTTTCCTTGCGTGATCGAATCAGAAATGTAGAGATCCGTAAGAGAACCAAGGTTACCGACATAGCCCGAAGAATTGCCAAACTTAAGTGGCAGTGGGCACATTTATCGCAGAACGGATGGCCGATGGGGCAGAAAGGTTCTGGAGTGGCGACTGCGAACCGGAAGACGTTGCGTTGGAAGGCCTCCCACCAGGTGGACCGATGACCTGGTGAAGGTTGCGGGGATCCGCTGGTTGCGAGACGCACGGGACCGGTCAATGTGGCGACGCTTGGGGGAGGCCTATGTACAGCAGTGGACGTCTTGCGGCTGATATGATGATGATCGTAGTCGTGTTTGGGCTTATTTGAATCGTCATGGGATGTACTTTGGCTATAAATAATTTTCATGTTAATTGGAAATACTTACCAAAACTAAACAGAGGAAAATAAAAAACTTTTTATCAAAAATCAAACCGACTTCCAAAACAAAACACTACAAAGCCAAAAATAACTTTCTTTTCCGAAGTCGGTGTCGAATAACGGAAAACAATGGGTACAAAAGACACCGACTTCGGAAAAGAAAGTTATTTTTGGCTTTGTAGTGTTTTGTTGCAGTGGTGGCCCAGTGGTATCGGCTGCGACTTACAAGTTGTAGGTCGTGGGTTCGAGCCCAGGCAGGCGCTTTACTTTGTGTAAATTATTTCTTCACCACTGCTCTCAAAACGGTGAACGAAAACATCGTAAGGAAACCGGCATATCCTAGAACCAATAATTCGAAGACGTGTGACATCCACCAACCCGCACTGGGCCCGCGTGGTGGATTACGGCCTATTCCCTCTCACATAGAGGAGGCCTGTGTCCCAGCAGTGGGAACTTTAATAGGCTGATGATGTGATGTGATGTGTGTTTTGTTTTGGAAGTCGGTTTGATTTTTGATAAAAAGTGTTTCTTAAATTAGTGTGCGCTGACCCACCTTACATTTTTTATCGTTTCAGACAAAGGTCCTTATCGCTATCACAGCCCTTAAAATAACTGAATTATTCATCGCAATGCGTCTCAATTCATCACTAAGCAGCTCTTTGTAACGTAAAACAATAACATAATAAAGATTTAGATAAAGATCTCGTAATACATATTATAAAGGGTTGAGCGTACGCGTCGCCGCTCAAAGCTCGCCACAATATTTATCGGCGGCGCTGTATCAATGCGGCACAAAGCAACGCCGGAAGCCCACCTCGCCGCGTCGCGACAACACGACACTACGCCGAATATACGCGAAAGCGGATTTGCAACGAAAATTTCTGCGGGCTGCACCGGTTTCCCAGAAACCTTTCATCATCATCATTCTAGCCAATAGACGTCAACTGCTGAACAAAGACCTCCCCCAATTGTTGCCACACATACATTTATAACAGGTTAGTAAAGCAGTTGATATGGTAAAATGTTATTCGATTTTTTCATCTCGGCTCAACTATGAACCATGACCAATCCTCCACATCACTTCCTCTGCAAATGTGTAAGAACGCCGGGTTTTTCGACTCGAATATGCAAAGGTCATAGAACCAGTGAAAAGTAAACAATTGGGATGTTTCCTGCTTAGAAAAATGTTAATTTTATTTATTCCGTCAGTGAGATTATCAAATAATATAGGACACGTATTTTTTGCTTTACCAAAAAAAAAGGTAAAGCGCATCAAAGTTCAGAAGTGGGGGCTTGTGACGTCACTATGGTAGTATAAAGTGTACTAGCGCCGTGACGTTTCACGAAATGCCAACGCATTACATCGTCATCACTTTATGTTTTCGTGTCAAAAGAAAAAATACGTGAACAATATTTTTATCAATCTACCTGACGGACAAAAACAAATTTTCAGTAAACTACCCTATTTTAATTAAATTGACGGGTAGTAGCAGATAATACGCAGATCTTGTTTATTTTTTTGGGTTTTGTATATTTCCTGAATTATTATGAGTTGCAACTCCAAGATTTGATAGTTGAAGAGCGACTAAATTTCAGAAAATTAAACGCTCTGTTACTGCACTTCTGGCTCTTTGAACAAAACTTAAGACTAACACTAATGGATAGACAATTAAATAACGAACATATTGTAAGTTTTTTTTTTCAAAAGACCAATGTTGACAAAATAAATGTTGAAAAAACAAGATAAAATCTGGGCGTAACTCATGCGCCACCAGTGTAGGCTAGGGCACTAGGAATGCTCACGGCGGTGTTTTGGTCAGAGTACGACGGCCTTAATATCTGCATTGCTCCGAAGTATTGTTTCAGCAATCGCTCGCGCGTGTCCCTTGCGCAACCGTTATCTGCCCCATTGTTGACTGCCTCTATCACTGGATTCCTTTTCACACAGAGCCTTTGACGCCGCTCTTTGTTTGCCACAAGATCAGAATGAGACGCCGAAGCCTGAACCGATGCGTAACATCCATTGGGTGTCTCTATATTTTTGATTGTCGTAGTTTTTCTACAATTTTAATATTGACCGTCTCATGAGAATACTGAAAGATGGTTTTCTTTTGTGAGGTCTTGTTTCCTTTACAATGTTCCAGACATTGTTTGCTGTTTTCGTTGATTCCGACCTAGACGTCTCAGATCTGCAGGAGACATATTTTTTGTAACTGATTCTCACGTCATATTGGCCAATAATTGTATCGTCTTCAGAGATTTCAGATCCTTTTGAACGTTACAGTAAAATCTTACACAAACTAAAACCTGATTTCAGAACATCGCTGTTTCCCGTTGACAATGCAATTTTAGTTAATTCGATAGTTGCGCCCGCGATGTGCGCAGGACGGCCGCCGACCGCGAGAGGTGCCTTCCCCGCTCGCCCGCCGAATATTAAACTAATTATGAACAAACCGACCAAGCCACAACACAAATTAAGCGTTCCACTCCATTAGCCCAACGAAATATTCTTACTTAATAATACTACGCTGGTTAGAAAGAGAAGTTTTATTTTCTGTGACGAATTTCACTTTAGTTTGCCTTGATTTTGATTGAGCCTTTGTACTATTGTATCGCATTTCGATTGGGTCGTTGAAAACAATACAAACATACACTACGACCCCAACCCTTGTTAAATCAACATCAACATACATTCCGTGTGAAATATTGCACTCAATGTTTGCCAATTTTTTAATTCTAAACTTGAACTTTCGGAATGGGATTTTAAAAGGAGTAGTCCTCCCTCCCTCAACCCCTTCCTATAAGGAGTTTTTAATAAAAAAATGATGAAAGCCGAGGTCGGGGAGTCACGGGTGGAGGCACTCGACGGCTCAATACAGGCGATAGGTACCTATCAAAGGAGGCCGATTTAATACGAAGGAATGATTTAATTACAAAGTCGCAACACGATCCGCTCTCAACTCGACGACACGACACGACCCGCGCAACGATATCTTGTTAAGAGCCTTGTATATGTTATGAGGTTTTGAAGACTGCAATGTTTGTGCAGGCAAATTATGTTATATTTTTACCCGACTGCCGAAGGAGGGTAATGTGTTTATCAGTCTATGTATGTATGTATATATGTATGTATGTATGTTTGTTCCTATATGGCGTTCCAGAGACCAAACGCGTTGGCCGATTTTGATGATTCATACGTCAATCGATTCGTCTTAATCCTGCGAGTGTCATAGGCTACATTAAAATTGGACAATAGAAAAATGGCGGATTTTGGGCGCCATATTGTGGGGGCCCAAATTTTTTTTTTTCTTAAAACCCGTCGTGTGAGATATCAAAATAAAGCGTTTAAAGAGGTGATTTTTTATTCTACCTATTAAAAAACTGGAACCGTCTTGAAAAAGCTGATAAAATTTGATAGTCTAAAACAACGCTCAAAAAACCTATTTACTACGTAGGTACCATTGCATTTTCTGTTACATATGTTTCTCGACACAGCGCCTGAGTCATAAGTTTATTTCATCTTAAATTATTTTCAAGGAGAGTCGCTGAAAAGTCGTTTCGTGTACATGTACCTTAAAAGAAAAAGCCTGAAGTTCAAAGGGAGATATAAATGAGAATGTTCACTCCTTTATGTAAGGACCTGCTGAATTTTTTATAGATGCCTCCGCCGTTTGGTGTGTAGAGTGCCTAATGAGTTGTCTTTGACGACTTAAAAACTTTGTACGCTGAAACACATTTTGTCTTTGGGCCCACACACGGATAAAATGCAACATTTTATTCTGAGTACAGGATCCAAAGGAGTAGTAGGTAAATAAACAAATGATTTAATGAGACGCATGTTAATAACATAGTCAAAGTATTTTACCTGTAAAGAATAAAAACGAGGAATTAATGACACACGGATAAAATGCAACATTTTATTCTGAGTACAGGATCCAAAGGAGTAGTAGGTAAATAAAGAAATGATTTAATGAGACGCATGCTAATAACATAGTCAAAGTATTTTACCTGTAAAGAACAAAAACGAGGAATTAATGACACACGGATAAAATGCAACATTTTATTCTGAGTACAGGATCCAAAGGAGTAGTAGGTAAATAAAGAAATGATTTAATGAGACGCATGCTAATAACATAGTCAAAGTATTTTACCTGTAAAGAACAAAAACGAGGAATTAATAAAGGGAGGACGACGCTTTGTCGACGTTTCAAACCAATTGTCTGTATTAAAAGGATTCCACTTCTCTGGTAACACCGATATTGTCGTTTTAGGGCTGCTGGATTCTATCTTCTAGTCTCGTAAACTAAGTTGAAGTAATTTATGATTCTGGACATCCTTTTGGGTATGTTGTGTTTCAGAGATGTCAGTCAAAATACATCTTTAGTATTGGTTCATATCATTTCAAATTGACAACTTTTACTTCAGTCAAGCATGTAATTCGAAAAAACTAAAATTTTCAATTTTCTTGCATGTCAATTCAATCTATAAATCCCCACTTCTTGTAAACTATACGTTAAAATATCTTATTAATTACACGTTTATGATTATAATTTAATTAAGCTCGCAAAATTATGGCAACCCTGAATCAGTTGTTCAGCGTCGGCGTGCTTCAAAGGGGAATTTATTATTTAAAGTGAAAGTTATTGAGTTTCGCTAAGGTTAAGTGAGTCTTTTGACTCGCCCCGTCTATGGAATGGAAGTGGTATGAGGAAATGGTGTCTGCTTCCTCTTTGCATGCTTTTTAATGTCTATGAATTATCATCACTGTATTCATTTTTCGTACTGCGTTTTACATCAACAGGTGTAATTGAGATTTCATCACTCGTAAAATATGAAAAGGTTTTTTCTGGCATAGCGGCGACAACTCCTCCTCCCTGCTCCTCCTCCCCTTCTTGGCCCCTTGTGTTGGTCCCGTCATTTGTGGGTTTTTGACAGTCGTTACTCTAGTCAGACGCCAAAAAACTCTGACACCAGTCTTGCAAAGGTGTATAGGTCAGATAGACAGTCGTTCCATGTCCTGGCCCTGGATGCATCTGAGTAGTATTCGGTTCGACTTGAAGCCTAACCTAACATAACCGGGCAAAGGCTAAAAGACACATTGATTTGACATGCCCACAGAAATAACCTTCTTTTTACCCGGCTGCAAAGAAAGGGTTAATTTTTTCGCGTGTATCTTGTATGTATGTTATATTCTTTATTACCTCATATCTTTGAAACTGCCAGATAGACGAATTTATGTAATTTAGATTTTACATCGTTAGATGCGTCTTGACCGCCCAAGAGTTCTAAGAAAAGTGACGTTAAAAAAAATTACATGGTGGATTGTTGACGCCAAATTGCGGGCATTCAAATGTTTTTTCTCGAGTTTTATCGAGTGATGTATCAAAATGAAGGGTTATAAGAGGAGGTTAAAAATATATATATTTTAAAGTTGTAATTAAAACATTGATTTAAAAATCAAAAACCCGACTGCTAAAAAAATGTAAACGAAGAAAATCATGCTGTGCAGTCGAAGTATCAGGTGGTCAGCCAGCTCGCGAATAATATGACGTATCCTCCGACTGCACAGCATGATTTTCTTCTTGTTTACATCTTTTTAGTTAGCTTCTTAAGCAGTCGGGTTTTTCAATAGTTCGATGTGGTATTTCCTCGATAAACGTCGCGACGGTGGTAGCCCCAGGCACATTTTTAAATAATCCATGTTCAAACAACTGTCTGTCACAAGTAAATGACAGGGCAGTAGAACACAGGGCTTTTGTAGCAACTGAGTACGTTACAAACTTAATGAATACTTGTTTTCTTTGATCTATTTCTTTTCATGTCGCTTTCTCAGAATTTTTGTAGAGGGAAAATGTGTCCAGTGCTGATATTATAATGGGCGTTATGAATTAGCTTTTTGCACTATTTTGATCAATAAGTTTAATTGCTATTAAGTTATAATATGACACAATGAACAAAAATACTATAATTACAATTGTGAAAACATATTATAAGTAAATACAATAAAAATATTTTAGTGTTTGAATATTACTATTATCTCTCTCTTGGTCGGTCCCTCATGTCTGGGGATCGTGGTCAGCATCAGGGTTGCACCTGGAGCGGATGATCTGCCTCCACCGGTTTCTGGCGCGTCCCTTACGACCGTGTAGAATTTGGAGGCCGACGAGTCTTTCACTTGATCGGTCCATCTTGTTGGTGAACGACCCCGCGATCTTTTGCCTTCGGTGTTCCCAACCACAATCAGCTTTGCCAAACTCTCGTCGCCTCTGCGCATTGTGTGACCGAAATACGCAAGAATGCGTTGTTGGCAAATAGTTGACAAGCGAGTTTTTATTCGGAGCTGGGTCTGGATCGATGCATTGGTGCGTTTCGCTGTCCAAGGTATTCTTAACATTCGTCTCCAACACCACATCTCGAATGCATCCTTTGTCTCTCTCGGGTTAGGATTGTCCACGTTTCCACTCCATACAGGAAAATAGGGCATACCAGCGCTCGTATCAATCTCATCTTGGATTTGATACCAATTCCTCTTTTCTTCCAGATGTTGTGTAGACGGATCATGGCATCTTTTGCCATCCCGATTCGCCTCTTTATCTCTTTATTACTATTATACCCAATGATAATACCGAGTTAGATACGTTTTACCGATGTCTGCGCGGCAATACAAACACAAGCTGAATAGCTTGAGTGAACTCAGTCCGTCCTGCGTCTGGCTGCGACACGAACGTACGTTTGAACAGTATGTTTATCTCTTTCTGACAATGGGGTCCTATTTATATCTCTGTGATCTTTAACCTTTTTTTTTTGTAACTAAAGTAAAATATCGCAATGTTTTTATTTCTTTTAAATAATGAGTATGACGTCTCTATTGGTAAAATCTCATTGCTTATACCAGATTGATTTTTCCTTGTACATCTTCTTTAATTTAAAAATCCAAGATTTTAAAGACCGTTTCTCTATTTGTGTCAGTAAGATGCCAGTCTGTTTTCTACGGCAAACATATCAGCGAAGGTTCTGTATCTCCGAGTTGATTACACCCACCTGGCGTTAAAGACAAAGTTGGATTAGTTTCGGCTCATCATACCTGCCAGACTTGAGCCGGTCTTCAATAACTTTGATAATATCCACTGGAGAATTGACACTGTACAACTACCCACATAATAATCAGCCGTTTGACAAGCTCTTTGTGTAATCGAAATATTACTGATGTTTATGAACGTTGAAATTAATTTCGGTAATTCTGTTTGAATATCTCTTTGTGCTGCAATGATGTTCGTTTTTACTTTACCACAGAACGCAAAAATAATGGGTAACTAATTAGCTTGCTGATGATCGGTTTTGTATAATTTTATATTTGTACTAGTTGACCCGGCACACTTTGTTTTGCCATAAAAAACCATAACATTCATCTACCCTACATACCCTACTCTACCTACCCTACCTACCCTACCCTACCTATCCTACCCTACCTACCATACACTACCTACTCTACTCTACCCTACCTACCCTACCCTACCTATTAAAAAATATATAGTAGCCGATTCTCAGACCTACTGAATAAGCATATTAAATTTCATAAAAATCGGTCAAGCCGTTTCGGAGGAGTATGGTAACTAACATTGTGACACGAATTTTATATATAAGATTTGCCGCCAATTGTTATTGTCTACTCTACTAACAAAAAATAGCCATTTAAGACGGTACCCTGACCAAAAAATCGGCATGCGATATGAGCGTTCCTATTGGTCTAGCGGCACTGGTGGCGCATGAATTACAGTAGTGAATACGCCCAGATTTTAGAATAAAATCTTTATAAAATCGAATTTTGGTCTTTTGAAAAAAAAAATTCTACAAAAATGTTCGTTATTAAATTGTCTATCCATTAGTGTTAGTGCAAAAAATAATCAATGAACACTTTACGAGGAGATGCATAATATCAATAATTATTTCTCATTTTTATGTTTTTTTGGAAGTAGATTAATGAAATATATAAAACATTAAAAAAAAAACTAAATCTACCATTTTAGAATCAATATTATGTAGAAATTTAATGTATTTTTATTAATTGATATTTCTTTTTAAATAACGAGTAGATAGCTCCTAAAAACAGCACAAAAAACGGCTTGCGCGGCGTTTTGCTCGGGGTACCGCCTTAAAATGTAATTTTACGGAAACGGATCCCTGAATCGGAAACGTTGAGCACTTGAAATCACGGGATGAACACAACAATGCAATTTAGGCGTGGATGTCTACCGGCCCGCTTGCTGCATTATGTAGATTGTCCCGAGCGAGCCGAGCCGTCTCGCTCCCAAGCCCCAGCCTCCGCCACAAACCGAATTTATCACATCGAGCATTGCCTATTCAATCCCGCAGTAACATCTGCCTGATGGATAGAAAAATGAAGCGTGGAACTGTATTTCTGGTGAATGGTTTTGCAATATTGATTTGGTGTGCATTCGGGTGGCCGAATGGGTTGGTGGTCAGTGATTTAAGGGTTTAGTGAATAATATGTGTTATGCCAAAACGCTTTTTAAGAGTTTTGATTTTTAACGTGTGAAAAATAAAAATAAACTGTAAGAATAGCTTCTAAAATAAGCATCCTCTGATTCTGACTTTTCTTCATCTTAATTTTTAGGTTTCAGTACCCAAAGGGTAAAAACGGAACCCTATTACTAAGACTCCGCGGTCCGTCTGTCTGTCTGTCCGTCTGTCACCAGGCCTGTATCTCATGAACTTGTGATAGCTAGGCAGTTGAAATTTTTACAAATGATGTATTTTATTTCTGTTGCTGCTGTTTCAGGTGTTACTTACATAATTTTGAATAAATAAATAAATAATAATATATAAAATACAAAAAAAAAAACAGAATAAAATAAATATTTAAGTGGGGCTCCCATACAACAAACGTGATTTTTTTGCCGTTTTATGCGATAATGGTACGGAACCTTTCGTGCGCGAGTCCGACTCGCACTAGGCCGGTTTTTTTTTCAATGATTGATAGTTTAGTATCTGTACTTATTTCGCAGTTGTGTGGTATAGTGATGAGATGAATTGGACACTAGTATTTCTTTCAGGGTCAAGTTGATAAGTAAAATCATGCTCCATCCAAGCTGATATAAAATATTGCTGCAATAACTTCTAACATTTTTAGATAAAATTGTTGTCATAGCCAACAGCATTCGCGAATCTTATCGGCGCGATCGCATTCCTTGCTGAATTGACTTAGCTGAGCGGAGTGCGGCCCGCCCAAATTACTATTTCAATCTGAATCGCGACTTCGCGAGCCTGCCGTCAAGCCGAGGAAATATTGCGGGGACAATCCAATGTAGCATTTGTTTTGTTATTCTTATTTTATTGCCGTTATAGAAAAATAATACTTTGTTTCGACTAGAATTTAAAATATGTGAAATTAGAATTTTGCTTGTGGGGTTGTTATTCTGTGTTTTTTTTTTCAGCGAAATTTACGATGGCTTTGCGTTTATACTATACCGTTGGGTCTCATCCCATACAAAGAAACTGTCCCGACGTACTGTACTGATTATTTGGTTTATCTATCGATATCGATTGATTATTTAGATGGTGATATTTCTATCGCCGTGGAAAGGAACCGAAAGCGATCGATTTACAAAAAAAAATCGGTATAATCAGATGAAAAACGCTAGTTACGTGGCACGGTTTCTTTGTATGGGATGAGGCATCTGTATGCTAGTATTATAATATTATCTGTGCCTATACTGAAAGCCCGAGACATGAAGCTACATAGGTTCTTAAGAGCCACTCTATTATCGTCTTTGTTAAGACGGTACCCTGACCAAAAAATCGGCATGAGATATGAGCGTTCCTATTGGTCTAGCGGCACTGGTGGCGCATGAATTACAGTAGTGAATACGCCCAGATTTTAGAATAAAATCTTTATAAAATCGAATTTTGGTCTTTTGAAAAAAATAATTCTACAAAAATATTCGTTATTAAATTGTCTATCCATTAGTGTTAGTACGAAAAATAATCAATGAATACTTTACGAGGAGATGCATAATATCAATAATTATTTCTCATTTTCATGTTTTTTTGGAAGTAGATTAGTGAAATATATACAACATTAAAAAAAAAACTAAATGTACCATTTTAGAATCAATATTATGTAGAAATTTAATGTATTTTTATTAATTGATATTTCTTTTTAAATAGCGAGTAGATAGCTCCTAAAAACAGCACAAAAAACGGCTTGCGCGGCGTTTTGCTCGGGGTACCGCCTTAAGTTCTAATGATGCTATTAAATAACGTTCGACGCATATTTCATGAAGCACAAGAATATTCATATTAAATTTACGGACAAGTTGGTAATAAGAAAAGCGACTCGCCTAAAGGATACTCTTTTACATCAAACGGAATGCACTAACACTAGGGTTGACAAAGAAATACTTAATTTTACAAGCTTTTACATAACTTGCAATGTTTGTATGTATGTATGTTCGGGTAAAAATTTGCAACTGAATTTTAAAGCAGTTATCCTCAACCGATTAAGATGCAATTTTGCATACTCGTTTAGTTTGGATGACAATGCATGGTTAGCTAAGTGACGTCATTCTAAATCCAATATGACGGACAGCCCGAGATGACGGATTAGTTATTTTTTATGCACTGCCATGATATGGGTATCAAATGAAAGGGTTTGCTGAGAAGAATACGAAAAAAGCTAGTCTTAAAAAAAGATTTAACAAAGTTTTTTTTTGTATTGTAAGCAACTTTATCTACTTTTAATGATTATTGTATTTAAAATTTTAATAAGCGAGTACAAAATCAAAATATTTTATTTTAACTAAGCCATTAAGGTACTTTTGAATTGTCAGCAAAAATAAAGCCAGTTGCTCATTTGCAAGCGTCAGTAGGTCTCTATGGAGAAGAACGTGCAAGCAACTCCACAGACATTATTTTCCATCCATAAGTTTTAATTACAAGTACATATTTGGTCACATGATTCTTGTTGGAAAATTACTTAACGTGAGAACGATGTAAAAAGACGTGCACGTAAAAGCTTCTAGAGTAAAATAAACAATTTTAAAATACAATTATTAATTAAATAAAGGTCGAGGAAACCAAGTTATGACCCATCCCAACTGATGGCGTACACCTGCAAAACTAACGCCTTTTGTCTATGGGGGTAGGCAGAAACGCTGCTACGATCCTTACAAACTCCATTTGCTTCTTTACGTTCCATACTTTTTTTCTATTGTCCATCCTAATTCCAATATTTTTGATTTCAGTTTACTTAACAAAAACTTGTAGGTAAAGTTTTAAAATCAATAGTTTATTTTCAAGTCTGAGTAAAGAAAGAGTAATTATTGGTTGGTATTTAACCTTCCAATAATCATTGATGTCCTCTCCTGTTTCAATAAAATCATCTTATATATGACTTGTATGACATACATTATGCTCGCAGGTTTTCTATAATTAATTTTATGGCGGGTAGTAGTTTTTGTTAAAGTAAACAAATAAATACGATCTCTTTCTAAAACAAAAATAACTGCAAAAAATTAGCAAGCGGTGTCCGGCTGGTGTCAACCCTGTGTCGTCAGTTCGGCGGTTGAAGGACGCGGACGGCGCAAGATGAAAGGCTGCGAGCTTGTGTTCGGCACAACAAAGCTTTGTCTCCTCGCACCCCTCGCGTTAACTTTGACTCGTGCCTCCGACCACTGACAACGCCAATTGGAGCTTCGGACACGTTTGATTTAGTATGAGTGATGGTAATATTTATATTTATGTGATAATTAATTATTTAATTTGCATAATTTTGTCTAAAGTAGCTCCGGAAAACTAAATAAAAATCTACCTATCGCCCTATTTTTGGCGACCAACGTGGTACAAAATTGTCCCACGCTGGGCGCCAATAAACTTATCAGCGACCATTTCCTTACCAATAAAAAAATATGCGGTATCTTTTGATCCAGTTATATTGATACAGTATTAAAACCTGTAAAAAAGCACAGCAGTTCTTATGAGTGTCGTAACAGTTGCATTTATTTTCATTATTTTAATAATATCATGTCCAATTAAAATCGGCTATTTAAAATTTTTGGTTTCGAAGTATTTGAAGGTCAAATCACACCAGTAAGTCAATTTAACCACTCAACGCCGCAGTCGAAGATGAAAAGCTCCAAGTGTGGTCGGTTTCTTGGGTCATGGATAATGTGCATGGAATGCTGTCTTAATTTATTGATAGATTTATGCATGAATTTGTTTTTGTGCTGGTTGGTAACAGAAAATGTTTGTAATTTAGCGTGTACTGACTTATTCCTAAGGGTAAAATAAAAACGTTTTCGTTTATTTTCACTCTCAAGAAATATTCTTTGCAACAAAAGTTTCCCAAAACAAATGGACAAGAACAAACATTTCTGTTTGTCTTTTATTTCAAAGAGCTGCATTTACCCTTTGTGTCCCGCGTTGGGCGCCAATGAAACTTATAAAAGGAGTCAAATTGACATTGTATGGAAGCTTTAATTCGAACCGTATGCTTGATGATAATAGCGCGTGTACAAAGAGAACAGAAGTAATAAAGGGGTGTCGAGCGCTCACAACCGACGCAGTCCCGACCCGCCCCAACAAACAGCGGCCGATACTGCACGCTGTAGCTATACCGCTTTGACGATACATTAACGACTTTATGGATGACCTGACAAAATGTCATGTGCATTTTACTTAAAACTGGACAATCTACATACAACCAGGCATATGTAACGGAGGGTAGTTCCGCTGTGCAGCCCACCAGCTGCCATGTTATCGTTCCAATGTTCAGAGGTCAAAGAGCGGCGCGCGGTTTAATCGCAAAGAGACAACTCAAAGTGGAGCGTGCAAATTCGAGGCCGGGCGGGAACAATAAAAGTGCAGGTGGACCGCGGCCGCCCCGCGCCTCCGCGCTCACATCAAAGGGGAGCCCGCGATACCATACAAAAGCCCTAATGAGACAAACCCGTGGCGTAATCGAGGCGACGGAAAAAGATGAGGCCCGAGAGGTACGAGGCAAATTTTAATAATTGTCAAAGCGGCGGCGTCGATCAAACGCGAGGGGGTGCCGCCCTCCCCTCCCTGCCGCCGCACCGGGGCGCGGGGGAGGGCCCGTCGCGCTCGCACCTGTGACGTGTGCTCACCGCGGGCCTCATTAGCGCTACTGATCTAATGCGACTTCGAACTTCGCCAGCGACGTCTAATTAAACTTAAACAGAATTTCAATTTTACGACTGAAATTTTAATACTTAAAGCTGGAGCCGCTGAGGTTCCGCAAAGGAGGCGCGTTCAAAGGCAACGCCGTGCACGTTTTCGCAGATATTAAATGTGTTGACAATTTAATTTTTCATTTCCTTTAGGCGGCGGCGGGAGGCGGGGCGCGCCTCCCGGCCGCGGGACGCCGCTCCTTTGACGTCGCGATATTGTCTTTGTGCGGCGCGTGGGGTGAGGCGGGCCCGGCCGGCGGAGACTTTGTCGCAATACAATGTGTATCAATAAAACTTAGGATTGGCTTTTAGTGGTTGCACTTACGCTTTGTGAGGCGGCGCGCTCACCCTTTGACATTATATGTGGGGCGCGGGCGAGCGTGTCTGTGTGAGTGTGTATGCGAGTGTGGGCGAGTGTGTCGGGAGCTGAGTAATAATGCAGGGCGAGACGAGCCGGCGCCGCGGGTGCAGCCCGGCCCGGCACACACGCGCACGCCGCTTTATTAATATCAGCAATCGCGTGCGGCGCATCGGCAAACTATCGTGTCGCGGAGCCGCCAAGTGCCGCAACTCGACAACATGCAGCCACCAGCCCGAGGCGCTTCATAAACCTCACGATGCACTTTGCAAACTTAATCACTGTCTCATATTTATTTATTTGTCTTTCGATGTTTCTCACAATATTCTATATATCAAAAATTCTTATCATGTCCATATTTTCGCATCTAGCTGCTGGTACTGTTACCCATGTTTTTACAAAGTAATAATTTCAGAAGAAACATCCCACGCACGAACTTTGAAGCCGAATGAATTAAATTACTTCAAAACATGAATGTCTTCAATCTTTCTATAGGATGTCCTTTAATACTCTTTTAAAAGTAAAGGAGGTATCGTCTTCAATTACATCGTTTATTATGTAAACTTCGCATAAATTCGCATCTTTGATCTGTCGCTGTTTACAAAGACATGCGTGAAATACAAAACGTAGTTCGCTGAAAAAAGTCATAGAGTTCCATCCTTTGACCGTAACTGACCCGGTAATGTATTATTGGGATTGCATTCAGCGCCGACTGTGCCATGCATGTGGAAAATATCATCCGACCGGGGCCGACGGGTCCTTTGCTAGCCCGCAGCGCTTGCTCGACTGACCATAAAAAGTATCCACATTTTTGTAATAAAATTACCTGTTTTAAAAGGACGTTACTACCGAGATTAAGGCGCAGAGCGATGTAGTTAGTTGCCGGCGGCTGATCAAAGGGCCCGCTGGTCCAATCACAAAGCCTGGATTCGCCTGGCCCCGCCCACTTTTAAGGCCACGTGCGGCGCGCGCACTGTTGTGTGCTAAATTCTGACAGTTGCTTGTCGGCACCCGTAGGCGACGCTGCGTTCTGTCGGTTTCCGCAAATCTTACGAACGACGATCGCGTACTTAGAAACTGTATGAACTTGAGATTTTTGTGTCATAATTAGTGTTACCTTAACTTTAGTGTATTAAAATCAGTGTTAATAATAAGTAGAACCGCGTGTTATTAGTGCCCGTGTGTATCGCTTATCATAATTGGATTGTACGATAAATTAATTGGATTTTAAACTTAGCACAGGTAGTAATTTGAACTTTTCTGAACTAATAAATAACGAATGAACTAACAAAGGGTCTCGTATCGAGTGTGCTGTGTCGGCATCCCTCTTCAGTCGGTGGTGGGCAAGTTTTTGTCAGACTTAGTCGTTATTTTAAATATTTAGTTGAATGCGTCTATTGTTTCGTACGTTCAGCTGTATTCCTTGTTCCGACAATATTGTTTTGTTACTGTATAGATTTATTGTAGTTGCCCTCGCTTTAGTGGTACTTTTGATGCTTTGTTCATTTAGTTGTTTTGTTAATATTAAAGTAGTTGTTTTTAGTTTTATCGTTGCTTAATGTTTCGTATTATAAAGAGCTGTTTATAAAACATTGTAAGTGTTTTACGGCTTGTTCATTGAAAACAAAAAATAAATGAAGTTCTTTAGCAAAGTGCTTACACACGTGAATTTGCATTACTTATTATAGTTTATTATGGTACAAGTAAGATAAGATTGATCGTTGGTAGTACCTACAGTTATATTATTGCTAGAGCACGGTCTTAAAGAAAAGACATCAACGCGTCTTGGTTGTGTGCGAAACAACTTTAAAAGTTTCAATCTTTACTAGAATAGAACAATGGTTTGGATAATATTATAATGTCTGAGTACAATAAAATAACTAAATACCGATTTATTACGATGGTATTTTTTATTCTGGAATAGTTACTCAGTAAGTCCCTGCTTAACGTTAACGAAGTTTGAATAGCAAAGTAGTAACAATTAACAAAGATATTCCTTTAATTACTTTTTAGGGTTCTGTACCCTAAAGGTTAAACGCAACGGTGCCCTGTTGCTGTCACTCACGTGTCTATTTCTCCGTCGAATGTCACACAGGTTTTACAGCCAAACGGTTGGAACTAGTCTTCAAATTTTCACAGTATTTAAGAATCTTGTTGAACCAAAGCCGTACAAATTCTCAAAAATAATTTGCAAATTATTTTTTGGGCGGCCCATACAGCCAAAGGAGGCTGCGAAAAATAAAATTCCTGCCCCATCGAGTGGGGTATCGTTGTTTAGAACTCGTTGATTAGACAAATACAGTATTTTTTGTTTTCAAAAATATTGGAAAACAAAGGAATGAGAAGCCACCAAAGTCAGCTTTTTACACAAAAAAATCTGCCAAAGATTTTTTTTATTTCTCATTGTTTTTGAAAATTGGTGTTACTTAATGGTTATTATTACGTATATTTACGGATAAATCATAATTTGTCATTAGTATGGAACCCTAAGTGTGCGAAGTCCGACACGCACTTGACCGGATTTTTTATTATCTAGACGTTGATGTCTCAGTACTGGGAAAAGTCATCTCCCTATTTAATTAATAATTGTCCCACTGTAGGGCACAGGTCTCTTTTCAAGAAGAGAAGGCACAAGCTTTAAACACCACGGCTGCTCAATGCGGATTGGTGATTTCTAATTTATACTAACTACTAGCTTCTGGTGATTTTATAAGCCCCTTAAGTGATCCCTTATCACTATGCTGGGATAACAAGTAAAATTTCAAAATTTCAAAACCCCGACACATTTATCTTGTGAAAACACGCCAAATCAAACAGTAAAACGCTCATAACTTTTAAACGGCTGAACCGATTTAATTCAAACACAGCTAAGAACACTCTCGACAAAATCACCTTTCAAACGAAAAAAACAAGATCAAAATCGGTTCATCCGTTTAGGCGCTATGATGCCACAGACAGACACAGATACACAGCAACACACGTGAAACTTATAACACCCCTCTTTTGCCGGCGGGGGTTAAAAAGCAAGCAAGCCTATGTGCTATTCCAGACTTAAATCTATGTCTGTGCCAAATTTCATATAGATCCGTTCAGCAATGCTTGCGTGATTTAATTACAAATATCCATATATCCAAACTTTCGCAATAAGTATACAGGGTGGCAATAAAAGTAATGGGCCCTGTAGGGAAACCTTTTTAAATCCTTAAAATAGATTATTTTAGTAGCCGCTTTGAAATAAATAAGGGTTGACTATTTTGATCGTTTATAACTTTATTAGTTTTTCATACAAAATCTGACTAATATCAATATTAGTCCTCAAAAACATAATTAGCAGATAACTAGACTATGACAAAATCAGCCCGAAAAAATTAAACAACTCAACAAGAGAATCTTTACGGTTAATTAACTGTATCTTCAAGGATTTCCGAAAATGGCGTTACCGTTAAACCCCCGTCACACTTATCTTGCGAAAACACCCGATTCAAACAGTAAAATGCCCATAACTTTTGAACGGCTGAACCGATTTTATTCAAACTAAGAACTAGCTAAGAACACTCTCGACAAAATCACCTTTCAAACAAAAAAAACTAAATCAAAATCGGTTCATCCGTTTAGGCGCTATGATGCCACAGACAGACACACAGATACACATATACACTGATACACAGATACACCGCAACACACGTGAAACTTATAACACCCCTCTTTTTCCGGTGGGAGTTAACAAGCCTAAATATAAATTAAAAGACGTTACAGAAACCTAGGTATATTAAACAAATGCGAGGCAAGTCAAATCTTTAGCTTCAATTTATCCTAAGTTATCTGCTATATGAAAATATTCCGACTTTTCAAATTTATGAAGTTATATTTGAAATAGCAAATAAGCTCTGTCAGCAAAGTAGCAGAAAAAGCAAGAATTTTATTTTTAATTTATTTTAGAATGTTTTATGTTATTATAAATTAATTTCAGGATCATTTACAGAACTTGGCATCCATTTAGATCTCAATTATTTTGTGGGCGTAGTCCACAACCACACATATTCCAAGTATTGAAATTGGCTTCCATTTTTACATTTATGTTATGATGGGATATAAATTACAAGACATTACAGATTACTATTACCAAAACAAATAATTTACATCGCCTGGGTATCATTAAATTAAAGAACACACACAGAAGTGTAAACGACGTCCGTCCTGCGAGGCTCCAAATAAAGCTAATTCAGCGCTTCAACTTGAATAAAATATGTCATTAGCTACATTATGTCCAAAGAAAAATTATACAAATACCCTTCATGAAAGCGTAATGCTAAAAGCTGCTGAAAGGGTTGCGCACGCGGCGTCTTTGAGCCGCAGTCCGCAGACGAGACTCCGAAAGGCTCGCTGTGTGCTAATTTCCAAACTCGGTTTCGCACAGATAAGGCTAGAGACGGGAGGTAGGTGTCTTTGATGTAGCCGCCCGGCCCTCTGACTCCGGGGGTGAGAGCTTTCAATGAAAGGATTTTTTTCATCTTCTTTCCCTTTGTACTTAATTTAAATTTCGTTTATATCAATGCTACGAGTTTCCTTTTGGGTGTGTTTTCTCTTTTACTTTGTCGCGTTTATCCTCTCCAATTTGTAATATTCGAGTTCGCTTTGTAATTAAATTTAGTGTTCGTAATCTGTTCTCTCTAAATTTTTTCTGTGCCCGCCGAACTCCGCCGACTGCCGGTGTAATTGCAATTCATAAATTAGGTGTCTCTTTGATTTCGAGTGTTTCTTAGAAGCGCTTATATTTCGAGATTTGATTATAATTTTTCCTTTGTACTATTCCTTTGATATCTGTGGAACCTTTTAATATCTAGCGCCAGCATACTAGTCTAATAAATATCACCATCGACCTTTGTGTTTGCCAACTTAATAATCGTGTAATGGCTTAAAGGCAATTTGAAACGTATAATGTATTTATTAAAGTTGTCTCTAGCACTCCATAACTTTGTTTAGTGGCAAAGGGATCGCAGTTATCAGTTTGGTGTACGTTTTTAGCATAAAACCTCATTCGTGATGAGGATTGAAATACTGGTTTAATATTGAAAGGTTTATTTGATGGTATAACAAGTTGATTAGTGGGTTTCGTGTTAGTTTTTCATCAGTTGTTGTGACGGTCGGGGTTGCACTAGCTCCTTTGTGCTAAGTTTTGTCGTTAAGAGGCCACACAAAGTTGCCTGTGAGGCTTTGACTACGGCATACGGCACCACCCATGCTATTAACATGACAAGGGCACTAGTTAAATACATTTCTCGATTTAAACATCAAAGTCTATCGAATGTCTTTGATCTAAATCGGACCATTGATGTTAGGAAATTCAGTGTCATACGCCTGTTATTTTTGTGTTGGGATTTAAATTTACCTACCGGTATGTGTTTGCCTATTACATACATTTTTTTGCTGTAATAAGCAATATTTATAAAGAAAAATTACAAGCCATGATATTCAAAGAGAATAGGGAATAGGTATCGTCTGAAATTCCGCTCGTACGTTTACGTAAGATTTCTTCTAATGACGATGTTTGTAAACTGTGCGCTGTGTTGGAGCGAGGCATTGTAAAGGCGTCGCTACACAAAGAGTTGTCGCACGGAGCGACTTGAAACACGGAGCGCTTCCCGCTCGGCGGCCGAGCGACGCTTGCCGACGCCGACGCCGCGCACAAAGGCGCCACTTTGCGGACTCTGCTTTGACTTACACGAGTGTGTGACCCAACATTAATAACCTACTAATAGCTCTCCCCCTCACAAGACTATCCAAGCCTCGCTGAATTGATATGAGATTATGTCTCCGCCTCTAACAAGTTTACGCTAAAACACAAAGCAACGCTCAAACCAAGCACCGTCTATAGACTCTATACAAATTTAAGCACAACCAACTCGAGCTCCAACAAAAACCTGTCCATAAAACTAATGAAATATTAAAATCACACGAGCCTTTTATCACGAACAAAACACTCGTAGATTCAATTTTTCGCATAATTTTATTAGTGACAGTTTAATTAGCGCAGCTTTCATCGGGCTCGCTTTGATATTGTGAACGTTTCAAATAGATTTCACAAGAAGCACTTTCAAAGAGAGCACCCCTAATAAGTACTGAAGAGTCCTCGCACGTGTTTATCAAAGACAGCCTTTCGTTACTCACCGTCTGAATGGCCTCAAAAGAAACTCGTGTAAAATGCTCTACAAAGTGCCGTATCAAAGGAAAGGCGGGCGCAAATATCTGTTTCGTAAACTAGTAAAAACGGAGCTCTCAAAGGTACTGCGTACTCGCGGCAAATTAGGCGGAGTTAAATACAAGCGCCGCTCTCACAAATGTATAACTTTGAAAGTGACTCCTCGCTCATTATTTATGTAAGTCGGCGTAATCGTCAAACGGCGGGTGTTTTATTTGGGCTGAGTCGCGGTCCGGCCGCGTGGTCGTCATCAGCGCTGCTGGCGCGAGGAGCCGGCCGGAGCCGCGCACGCCGAACGCCGAGCAAGCGGCACATGTGTATCCATTTAATGCTCAATTCCCATATAATTTAACTTTGCGATCAAAGCGAAATTTTGCAAAGAGCTTCCCGGCGGCGGCGGCGGGTGCGAGCGGGACGCACACATTGGAGTTCTCGAGATCAAATGCTGGGCCAAATTAGTCACTCTCCGTCTCTCTATCTCAAAGCCGATCCGTAGCAAAGTTTGCGCGAAGATGACATCAAAAGGAAACCACACACTGGGGTGGCGCCGGGCGCGGCGGCACCCCCGGCCCCATACTTAAATCCGCCGTGTCTCTGGCTGTCTTATTGACACGCGACTGACAACTCGCAAGTCGCCAACGCCGCCGACTGTTTCAAACTCACTCAGACTTATTTAGTTAATTAATACGGAATGTCCTATCAAGTTGTAACTCCCGCAAGGCGCACACACTTACGCGGCTCAACTGTAAGGAAACTTTAATCGTATGGGTATGTTTGTACATACGTACTTGTACACACCACCCGTGTTGTCAATCCCTTTAATTAAACGACACTAAGTTTCTATGATGGACTTTGGAACTGAGCAGGCTGGAAATATCATTTCGGGATTCTAATTATTTGACTATTATTAATTTGCATATAGAGTCCATCTATGGTTGCCAGACTGGAAAACGAAAATATCTGGACAAAATTTGAAAATGTCGGGATTTTGAGGTTGTTGTCGAATTTTTTTTAATTAATTGTCTATATATTGATGAAACATAACTAATTTAACTACACTTAATTTTAGGGTTGCCATTACATGTATTTGGCATTAAACTTTACTACCAATTTAGGAAAATATTTTAAATACAAAAAATTTACTTGCAAAGTTCAGTCTATTGCCTACCTCTGCTTTATGTATATCAAAAGCCATACAATTTCTCTCTTTGGTATTTACCTACATTATCAAGCAAACTTAAATCTATTCATAGTAATGCTTACAGAAATTGGTAACACAAATGATCTGAAAGAACGAACTTTAAAAGAATTTGCTTGTCTGGAGATTTTAAGTTTTGTCGGGAGTCCTTTAAAATGTCGGGAGAATCCAGACGATGCCCGACCATCTGGCAACCCTGAGTCCATCGCCTCTAATATTTGATATTTTCCATGTTCAAGTCTGTGGACCAAAAGTAAAATTTTGAAATATCAGACGCAAGAGCACCGGGTAGGCTTCTCAAAGTTGTGAAGCCTTAAAAACAAGTTTTAAACTTATACCAAACTCGAATTTCTCAACACAAAGCTGGCAATTGTATTCTTATTTCTTGGAAATTGCCTTTTTCACCGTTTCGTAACGTTTTGTTAATAATGGCGAAGCAAACGTAACTTTAACTTTTAACGTAAGTTTTGTATGTTTGTTACAAAAGATATTATTTAAGTTGCTTGCGTTTTTTTTATTTAATTAGGTAAAGTAAAATCTAAAGAGTACTCTGAATGTAATTTACTTGGTATACTTTTGCGATTCTGATATCTGAATGAAATTATCTAAAGAAAGAAATACCTAAGTATTTCTATCTCTTTGAAAGGTATCTTTTGCATTCAATTTACTGAGTTTCAATCAAACGTTTCATTGCAAAGAGCGTGAATACCTGCAAGTAATTTACTCGAAAGTGCCTAAATGAAAAGAATTTCCAGTACTAAAAGTTTTTTAAATGGGTTAACAGTCTTATACTCAGCGAAGCTCGTCACTCTCTAAATACGGCGATAAAATCTCCTTAACTTTAACACTGCCTTACAAACTCGATAACTCGTCGGCAAAGCGTTTATTAACAAGCTTCGTTCTAAAAAAAACAGTTTGGAATTTTGAAATCCAACACACAAGTTATCGCGGGGCGCAGGCGCAGGGGTGTTGGCATTGTGCGCAAGAGTTTATGACGGCGACGGCCGCGCTTCCACGAACTGGGACCTTACCGACGCCAATACCAATAGATCCAGCATTCGATTTTCGGATTTACGACTTTATTGCTTACATCATAAAGTGTGGAATCTAAAGCTTCAATGACGTAAGGTCCCTGGGTCGCCCGCCTACCTAAAACCGCTGTCCCTGTATGACGTCACTCATCTCAATGTTTGCCTTGTTTCCCCTTTAATTGAACTATAGTGTATTGTTTAGTCTTCGTTATTTAATCTGCCTCGTTGTTTTAGGATTCCTGTATGAGCTTTCATGATAAACCACTGCCATGGTTTTTGTTTGTTCTTTATGGCTCCATTGTTTGTAGTTCATCTTAAATTACGGAGAGAAATATGTGGCGTCAAGGGCTCACTTTTTAACCGACTTTTTTACGAGTCCGATTTGAACTGGACAAGAATTGATAATAGGGATGTTTCCTGGGTAGATAAATGATGATTCTATTTAGTCCGTCAGTGAGATTATCAAATAATATTGGACACGTATTATTTGCTTTACCAAATCTATAAAAAAATACAAAGTTAAAGCGCAACAAAGTTCAGGAGTGGGGGCTTATGACGTCACTAAGGCAGTATAAAGTGTACTAGCGGCGTGACGTTTCACGATATTTCAACGCATTATATTGTCGTCCTTTATGTTTAAGTGCCAAAAATAAATCAGTAAACTACCCTATTAATCTTTAGTTAGATATAAGCATGCTTAATATTCAACTATTGTTAGATGACCAAATATTTGAATTACAGACAGACGCTGACTGTTTCGGACTCCATCTTATTCCCTTTTGAAAATCTTTGCCCGAGTTCCAAAACGTTAAAATGTCATCCAGGTAGTTCTCCAATCCCAACGCTTCAATCAATGACAAAACTGCATCTCCTTAAGGCGCTATATACGCCCCAATGTTAACGCAGTACTGGCCGTGCTCCCGCTCGATGCCAAAATATCAATATTGAACCTCCTTTTTAACAGTTTTGTGTGCAAAATATTATTTGATTTACATATGCTATGTTAGTTATGAAGAAATTCCAGTCATCAATTTTTCTGTGTAAAAATCTTTTTAAACATCCAAGTCGTTTTGGAGGAGTTGCCAAAAGTTGCGAAAAAATATCGTGTTGTTAATTATTTTTTTAAAGCAAAACTATTAGTTACACGAAAAAACCTTGTGGTCAAAATTATGTGCATGATACAATTTTTTTTTCAAATCTTTTTACCTAGTCGTTACTAAGGAGTATGCTTTAGAAAGATACCGTTTTACGGCACTAAAGCGTATGTAGGCCCTTAAGTCCTTGATATCACGTTTTCAACGATTGATCGCTCTCCCTTTCATTTACAATTCATCCATCAACTGGTCTGTGATTTAATACGTCAGACTACAACCTCCATTTGATATTCTGCGTTTGTGCCATCATTCAACTTTTTGTCCTCTATTACTCCTGTAATATGATTATAATTTTCTCGCATCTGCTATACCTTTTTTTCATGTCAACAAATCTTGAACTTTAGTGATAGCAATGTTAAGGTTTGGTTTAGTTTGTTTGAGTTGTTACAATCGGCTTCCATTGAACGAGGACCGGTTTGGATAAGGAATGCCGCGGCGCAGTGTCCGGGCGGCTTTTTGCTTTGGCTGCGTGCGCGCAGCCCACGCGGACGGCTCGGAGCCTCGGCCCGCCGGCGCCAGCGCCGCTTCCCGCCTTTACGTTTGATGCCTGATAAACGACACGTTGCAAATATTTGATGTAATTTTATATTTTAAGTTATTGTCGATGTCGGCTTGCAGTCCAACCTCCAACTAAGTGCATACTGGCTAACTGCATGGACTTTGACAACTTGACAAGACGATTATTAAATTCGGAGAAGATAAACTGATTCCTATAATCCCTATAGTCTTTGGATTTGTAATCTCTTTGTTTTTTCTTCGGAATCAATCAAAAGCATGTACCTAATATGAAGGGTACAGATAAAGAACAGGGAATGTCACAAGTTTTCATTTTTCAATTTTTTTTGGCAAGCAAATCTTTATCTATGGTAGTTTTATGCCCAATCACCAACATTTTAAAAAAGTATGTCTTTAATAAAAAAAAAATATGGCCAAAGCGAAAACAACCGGCATGTCCATGACATACCGGTAAAGAAGAGGATAAAAATTACATACTTCTAAACATTAAACTGCGTTTTTCTCAAAATCTTTTTTTTAGGACATTCACTCTGTTTTTTGCCTGTACCCTTCATATATACAAGCAATCCGTTTATAAGAACAATAACAAATCAAACTAACATTTAAGCTGCAGTCAATGATTCTTTACAAACATAGACGACACTATATCCTTAAGCTTTAAAGGCACCACCTTGGTAATCGGATTAGAATTTGTTTACCTGAATTCTTTCAAACATATATAACGTGACCTGTTCCAAAACCTCTTAACAACGTTTTTTCATGAGAATTTTTGCTGTCTCTGAAATAATCTTAACCGGATTAACAGATTATTAGCACCATTTATACTGTATACTAGTATTTATATCTCACTTTTCCGTCTCCATCTGAGTGTCATTGGTACTTGACAATAACTATGAAAGGAATGGAGTGGCTAGAAGAATTGTTGACTGTCGCCGCGACTCGATGGTACTGCAAATAATGCTGGATGCTGGATTACCTGCTACCATTAGCTGATTGTTACTTTTACTTGTTATTTGTGTTTTGGGATTAATATCGCCTGTTTATTTTCTGACGCTGGTAGCTTGAATTACCCCTCTCTATTTTTCATCATGCTTTGAGGAATAATTTAGTTGCGCTTAGTTGGTTGCGCTTAAAAATAGTTGCGTTTTTGAGAAAAACCCCCTTTTTCCTATACTCTTTGCGCTGTAGCATGGTGCGGGTGACAGTTTCAATATATTTTTTAAGGCATATACGTATATGCATTTTTTGTATTTTAACGTCATACCATAGTTATACCATATACCATAGTTGCCTGTATGACGTTAAACGACAAAAAATGCGTATACGTACCTATATGCGTAAAAAATGTTACTGAAACTGTCAACCGCACCATGCTACAGCGCAAAGAGTGTAGGAAAAAGGGGGTATTTCTCAAAACGCAACTATTTTTAAGCGCAACTAAATTATTCCTCACGGCGCAAGCATGATGAATAATAGAGATGGGTATGATGGATTCATTATTGATATCCATAGACAGTTTTAAATCCAGGCAAACCGAAATTAACTGCAACTAAGTGTTTAAGTAACTTTTGGTCAATAATGTTATAAATACATACAGGTTCATTAAATTGAGTTATGACAGTTGTGTTGCGCTTTGAGAAATACCCCGGGGAAGTACCGCAGAAATTGTACTTGTTTGGATTGATCGTTTTTGGAGTTAATATCTTTTGAGAAATTCATTGTTTGAGTACCGTAACGTGTCTTATCTTTACATTACCATAACAATGCCCTGCTTATTTATCTTTGGTATATTCTCACTAGCTTTTGCCAGTGGCTTCGCTCACGTTAAAGTCGCAAATCATCCCAAAAGCACAAAATTGCTGGATTCAAAATCAAAAAAATCCCAATATATGACATGTTCTACCCATGTGCCAATCTTTATCCAAATCCGTTATAACGTGAAAAGAGGTAAACAGACAGAGTTGGTATCGCATTCATAATAATACTAGCTGTCCTACGCATTTACCCTACCTACACTACATACATGATTGTTGCGTAACTTATTTAGCCGCTTACGCAGCGCACGCAACGGAAGCTCTCAAAGAGGATTTTTTGTTCCAGTTTTTGCAACATTTTTCATTTATGATTCGCTCCTATTTCTCGTAGCGTGATGTTATATAGCCTATAACCTTCATCGATAAATGGACTATCCAACACAAAAATATTTTTTTCAATTCCAACCAGTAGTACCTGAGATTAGCGCGTTCAAACAAACAAACAAACTCTTCAGCTTTATAATATAAGTATAGATTAAAATTATAGATTAGTATGGATATCTCTACTATAATTTCCTTTGTATTATATATTAAAAAATTTGGATAAGGATATCGCTACTTCGGGGAAGAAAGGGCGTAAAAGCCAAAATAGCAACTTTACAGGGCAGCGAAAAAACGTTTTTTTTTTTAAATTTTGGAAAATAACTTTTTTTGCAATAGAGTTAAATTCGAATGAATTGGTGATATTTACTTGCATTTAAGTGCTCTTTAATATCAAGAAGCTTAATTTTAAGTAGACCTTATGGTTTAGAAGATAGGATGGATTTACGACCCAAAATTTTAATAAAAATGGCTTTTACACCGTCTATAAATACGTACTATAGGACGTAAATCCACAAATATCTATAATGCTAACATACATCGTGTCGTATAAACCATCTTTATACAGTGAAAAGGTCGTTGACTGCACCACTTAATAACAATTATCGTGAGTAAACCTACAATTATTATAATTTTGTAAGATTTAATGTGGTGAATATTGAAATTAAGGTGCATAGAAGCTCAAAATAATAGCATAATAATTATTATTATCTGATTTATCATAGTTCTATATTACAAAATTTATTATAACGAATTAGGTTACCTACCTGTTAAGTTAAATGCACACGATTCATGAATATTTTAAGGGTAGTTTCGAAAAACTAATTATTGAAAACCTTTATTGTTTATTTAGGTTGGTATTTAAGTCAAGTTTCATGTTTATTGACCCAAGAAATCAGATTCTTCAAAAAAATTAACATCCCCTAAGTCGTCTTTTGGGGACAGTTTCAAAAAATAATAAGAGCAACCTTTATTATTCATTTAGGTTAGTATTTATGTCAAGTTTCATCTGTAATATATAATATCTGTAAAACCTCCTAAATCGTCTTTTGGGGGTAGTTGCAAAAAACTAATAATGAAAACCTTTATTGTTTATTTAGGATGGTATTTATGTCAAGTTTCATGTTTATTCACCCAAGAAATCACATTCTTCAAAAAAAGTTACATCCCCTAAATCGTCTTTTGGGGGCAGTTGCAAAAAACTAATAATGACAACCGTTATCGTTTATTTAGGATGGTACTTATGTCAAGTTTCATGTTTATTCACCCAAGAAATCAGATTCTTCAAAAAAAATAACATACCCTAAATCATCTTTTGGGGGTAGTTTCAAAAAATAATAACAGCTACCTTTTTTATTAATTTAGGTTAGTATGTGGCAAGTTTTTTGACCCAAGAAACCACATTTTTCAAAAACACTGTAATACCTCCTAAATCGTCTTTTGGGGGTAGTTGCAAAAAACTAATAATGACAACCTTTATTATTAATTAAGGATGGTATGTATGCCAAGTTTCAAGTTCATTCACCCAATAAATCAGATTCTTCAAAAAAACTAACATACCCTAAATCTTCTTTTGGGGGTACGAGATTAACATATAAAGTAGGTAATTCAGCAGTCAATACGGAAGAAGATTCAAGCTGCGTGCTATTGTCGTAGGTAGACAATGTATTAACAATTAGAGACGAATTAGCGATCGGAACTGATGTAACTTTGGTTTCTGGAGCATAGTCAGCTGGCAAAAGGTTTGAAGAAAACGACTCAACGGTCGGCACAGCACATGAGATTTCATTTTCAGCAATTACTGGATCTGCAGGGAGGGCAGTAATATTTGGATGTGGTAATACAACAGTCGACGAACTATCAGCCTGTTTTAAGACTTCCATAGAAATAATATTTATTTTGTTACTATTGTTTTTAAACGGGCTTTTTGGTGGTATAAGGCTACCAACGTTGTCTCCAAAGAATGAAGCATGTGCTCGGGGTAAAGAAATCATAGAGGTATTGATATCGCCATCACTGCTTGAATTAATTATGATTTTTTTGTGTGTTGCTTTTGATATTTTTATTGGTTGCATTTCTGTGTCGCTGTTTTCGATTATATCATTGCTTTGATCCGAACTACTATTTTGATCAAAACTCCTAGTCGACTGACTCGGCTCGTAGTCAGATCTGGAAATAAGATGATAATAGAATTACTTATACAAAAATTATACAAAAAAGTCGTCTTTATTTTTAATGCTAGTAAGAGTTAGGGCGTAAAAGCCATTGTAGTTTTAGTTCCCTGTAATATTGGGGTCGTAAAAGTCACGCACGGCATCGAAAAATCAGAAGACATTAGTCATTAGGGCGTAAAAGCCAGTCTAACAAATCAGTTTCATGGAGTTTATAACGGAATAAATAGAAATGCATGTAATTTGAATAAAGAAAATGATTAAACAAAATAACTGAATTAAAATATTGTGAATAATTATTTAGATAGGTACCTACGTAACATGACCTTTGTGGTAAAGTTAGTTAGCACTTAGGTACGTAAGCACCCATCTATACAACTATACATACAACCATAATAAACCCGACCGTTTTTACACCGTGAGTACCTAATATTTTAAGTAGTAAAAAAATAGGTAAGTACCTATCTTCCTAGAAATTACTACGACGAATGCACTCTTAATATTTATTATAAAATAAATACGAATATCTCTAACTAAAGAAACATCACATTAGGTAAGCACGTCTAAACAGTTTGAGCCAAGAATAATAGATAGGTACTGTACTATTACTTAAAACTTACCTTTGTGATGAACGACGACGGCTTTGTAATAATGCAATAACGATATTCCTTCTTTTTAGCAAGGAATCCAAGGCTTTCGGCTTCGTATTATCCATTTTTTTAATTAAACAAGTAACTTATTCGCACTGTATTAATATTCAAACGGAACGTAAACAATAACAATCCGGTAAAGAAACTGCGATTGACAGACTGACAAGATTGGACACGACCGTGGACTTCACTTGTGGTAAGACGTGTACATGCAGGTTGCGATTGTGTTTGTGCGTGTGTCGTCGGCAGCGCGCGCGCTTTATTGGCTAAATAAATTATGTTTCTATCTCACTCCATTGTAAGACTGTTTAACGTACGCATAAGAGACAACGATAAATGACATGATTATCCCTCCGATTTTTAGACTAAAGAAATTGTTATTGTTACGATTTGAATGCTGTAACTCCAAGTTTTTATTTTTGTGCAAGGGCGTAAAAGCCAAATCATATTTAAATTGCCAAGTAAAAATGTCGTAAAAGTCATTACGTAATAAATATTGTATTTACGACCAAATATTCTTTCATACTATGGTGATACGCCCTTATTAATTTGAAATAATTAAATAATGTCATATACGTCAATTTTTTTTAATAAAAATGGTTTTGGTGAGAAAAAAATCATGGGGGTAAAAGCCATTTTTTTGGGAATATTGAAATTTTAAATATACAGATCGATAGAGCGTCGAAAACTAAACAAAGTTGCATTATTAACTCATTTTGGCCAAAAGTGGCTTTTACGCCCTTTCTTCCCCGAAGTAGCGATATGTTAAATTCAATTTTGTCAGAAGTCCATACTTTTTAGAAACACCAGAGAAATTCAATAGGGTGGGTATGCTCGTAAAACGTCGTCGGTCGCAGTATCCACGTTACACTGGTTTATGGCCATAGCGGCCATGGTAAGGGAGAGTTTCACAGCCATAGACGAACGCTTTACACACCTATGGAATTTACTGTTGAATTCATGTGTAGAACGACTAAGTAATTCGCCGATAAGCCAACGATTTCGCCGTTTAGCTAACAGTTGAGGAATGAACAAATATAATAATAATATCATATTATTTTTATTATATATTTTAATTTATTTTATAAAAATATTTAAAAATTAGCTTCTGCCAGCGGCTTCGCCCGCGTGAATGTCGAATATTATTCCGAGGGAACATATTCCCGGGATAAAAGTATCCTATGTGCTATTCCAGACTATAATCTATCTCCGTGCCAAATTTCATCCAGATCCGTCCAGCCATTTGAGCGTGAAGAAGTAACAAACATACAAAAAAAGTGAACAAAGTGTGATGTAGATAATAAGAAAAGTATTGAATAAAGGACATAATATCGTATATTTATACAAGTAAATTTCAAAATTTAAAAAACCACCGACTCGTTTATATTGCGAAAACACCCCGATTCAAACAGTAAAACGCCCATAACGTTTGAACGGCTGAACCGATTTTATTCAAACATAGCTAAGAACACTCTCGACAAATTTACCTTTCAAACTAAATCGAAATCGGTTTATCCGTTTAGGCACTATGATGCCACAGACAGACACACCGATACACAGCAACACACGTGAAACTTATAACACTCCTCTTTTTCCGGCGGGGCCGGGTTAAAAATACAGTTCTTGTATGCCAGCGTATCCAATCACGTCACAGCAAATCAATATTTTAGTTAGGGATTGATCCTCACCCAATAGAAGTCGTAGAAGTTGTCCACGAACAATCGTTTAAAAGACACAATGTGTGTACTGATGTACTGAAGCCTAACAAAAAGTTTTATAAAAGTATACATAGATAAGAATGAAAGATTTTCTTGGTATAAGAGACATTAATATTTACGTTAATAATATTGTAAAGCGGAACGTCTATGGCTGTGGAACTCTCACTTCCCATCCCTCAGAAAGTAAAATAGTTATTGTTGTTATTTTTGTAAGAGCAGTGGTGGCCCAGTGGTAACGGCCGCGACTTACAAGTTGTAGGTCGTGGGTTCGAACCCAGGCTTTACTCTGTGTAAAATATTTCATCACCACTGCTCTCAAAACGGGGAAGGAAAACATCGTGAGGAAACACATGGCATGTTTTAGAACCAAAAATTCGAAGACATGTGACATCCACCAACATGCACTAGGCCCGCGTGGTGGATTACGGCCTTTACGGTTTAGCCGTTCAAAAGTTTTGTGCGTTTTACTGTTTGAATCGGGGTGTTTTCGCAAGATAAATGTGTCGGGGGTGTTTTAAATTTTGAAATGTTACTTGTTACTAGTTGTTACTGATGATACAATGTCAAAAATAGTCTTGGATTGTAGAAATGTTTTTAACCTTCTGGTGCTAAAAGCTATCAGACATCAAGCATAAGATAAACCAGCCTTTTAATGTTACCCTCCACTGTTGGGATACAGGCCTTCGAGAGAGGGAATGGGGCTTGAATGGACCACCCAGTGAGGGTTGGTGCATGTCACAATAATCGAAATTTCAGTTTAGGTTTCTTAACGACGTTTTCCATCAGACACTAACGTTCTTAAAATTATCTCAATACTGCAATAACTTCTCCTTTCTTTGTAGATTTGACAAAATGATCGATGGTTTAAAAAGTGTATTAAATCAAGTTATGATTAAAAAAGAAGCCTTTGAGCACCAACCAACCACAAGTAACCGGTGTTGATGTCGACACAAAGTCATTTTATTCTTGTATTGTCTGCAACAATATGTTATCTGTGTAAGGAACTGACATACGTTCCCTTCTCTATATCCTGTGTCTTTGACTAACACGTTTTCATTTGAGTTATAGTAAAATATTAATAAAACAAAGAAATTGTATCAATTTACCAACCTAAATACGGACTACAGTCCGCTTAAAGGTCTATCCACACATATCAGGGCCGTGCCCGGGACGTGACAGGGCCGGCCCCAGGCATTGAAGATTCGTCACTGGACCGTACACGGACGTGTGTGAAAGAGTTCATATAAAATGTACACAGCGATATTTTTTTGAGCCCCTGTCGGGGCACGGTCTGTCCACGTCCCGGGCACAGCCCTGATATGTGTGGATAGTCCTTAATCCTTCACCACATAAAGAGTATGGATTTACCTAGCTCAAGGAGAACGATGCTCCAAACAACCGGCAGGCTTATTACGTAAGAAACAGCAATCATCGCGCGATCACTTTTATGATTAATGTTTATGTCATAAAAATCGGCATTACCTAAAGTATAGGTATGGTAGGTCCTACACAATTGTTTGTTAATCGCTCGCTGTTTGTCAAATGTAATTGTTTCTAAAAAATCCGCCACAATCTCTAAAACTTCTGCATTGAAGAGCAATTATTGCGCAAAAATCGCTATCGTTTTGCTCTTGCTAGAGACGTAATAAGCCTGCGGAACACTTGATATTAGAATGCTCCGTACAATATAATAGGGACATTCCCGCCTTTGAGATGCGGAGTAATAAACATACAACATAGTTTTCTAATTTCATGCAGTCGCTCTTCAATATTAATTTAGTAATAATAGGAAAACTTTACATCAAAGAGACTTTATAGTTACGTTTATTTGTTTTGTTACAGGATGATATTCTCCTCATATACGGCACCATTCAGCTAAGATTTAAAGGTAAGTTTTAATTTAAGTGTTACCGTAGCCAAATAGCTAAAAACTGAACCCTTATGGATTCGTCATGTCTGTCTGTCCGTCCGCATGTCACAGCCACTTTTTTCCAAAACTATAAGAACTATGCTGTTGAAACTTGGTAAGTAGATGTATTCTGTGAACCGCACTAAGATTTTCACACAAAAATAGAAAAAACAACAATAAATTTTGGGTGTTCCCCATACTTACATCTGAAACGCAAAACCTTTTTTTTTTCATCAAACCCATACGTGTCTATGGATAGGTCTTCAACAATTATATTCAGGTTTCTAATATCATTTTTTTTCTAAACTGTATAGTTTGCGTGAGAGATTCTTCAAAAGTGGTAAAACTATAAAAAATATATGATGTAGGTACATTACCATGTAAACTTCCACCGAAAATTGGTTCGAACGAGATCTAGTTAGTAGTGTTTTTTTTAATACGTCATAAATCGTAAACCGCAATTTACCAAGTACGGAACCCTTCGTGCGCGAGTCCGACTCGCACTTGGCCGGATTTTTTTAGTAGTAGCCTGGAGGCTAGATTTGTGTCCAATTGATGTCAATGATTTATTACGTTCTTGCACCACTGGTATTTGTTTTATCTCATATTAATTTTCTATTCCGAACGAATACCACTCTTTAAATATGTAATTACATTTAATGTGCGAACGGATACTAACAACTTGAATTTGGTACAGTCAGCTAAGTCAAACCTAACCAATTTTTTCTGTAATGAACGTAAGTTCTTGGTGTTTATTATTTGTGAATATTATGCACATTATATAGCTATAAATTTAAAAAACTCGAAGATCTCGTCACGACAACAGTGTAGACGAAAACGGTTTCATTAAACCTATTATTCAGATCGTTATAATTATTAGAGAGGTACCTAGACGTAAATAATTACGAACCTATCTAATAATAAGTATATCAGGTAAATTCTAATATAAATTAAGAGTCAATTGTCTGAGGTATTTTGTATTTTTTTTTATTTTATGTAAAATATTCTTGTTTTGATGTTTTGCAAAAAAATATATATAGGTACAAGGAGGAACTAAAATTATAATAAAGTTTATTATTAGTCATAATATTTTATCACGTAAATAGAAGGTTGCCAAAAAAAAAATAACTGTTTTCAATTAAAAGTCTTAGAATTTCATACAAATAATTTTACTGACTGTACCTTATATCTTTGAAATTGTTTTGGTATTAATTTAAACAATGGTATTCGTTCGGAATAGAAAATAAATATGAGTTGAAACAAATACCAGTGGTAATTAGTTGTTGGTATTAGAACGGAATAAATCATGTCAATTAAGTGGGACTTGAACTATACATAGGATACTATATATAGGAGCAACTCTGCCTAATCCTTGAGACAACACAGGCGTTATGTTATGTATAAAATTTAAACCAGCCGTGATTATTTATACCTCACGAAATTGAAAGCCAATTGAATTGTGATTTATTGTGAAGTAAATAAATTACCGTGGTTCAAGTACCATGATTTATTTTAGGTCCTGCAGCCATTAATCTAGTCACAAGTGAATAAAAGATAGATTAAATAAATCTTATAAACAATTTAAATAATTAACCTCTTGATTTTGCATATTTTATACATTTCAAATGACTTAATTAGCAAACTCGTGATCAATTTATGCGAGCGGTATCTTTAATCTTCATAAGCGTAACTGAGTACCTAGTACTACCTAGTCACTGTTTTATACAAGGAAACCTGATAAAAACATAATTTAATCTGGGTAGAACGTAAAAATATAATAAATCTGTAGAAAAGTCGTATTTGTACGAAACCAAAGTAGATCAACTTTTATACATAAAAATTGTGCGTAACTTGCAGTATTACTAAGTTTTTAAATCATCGCAATCCGTTCACTCTATCAAAAGCTAAATGAATTTAAAGTGTTCAAGAAGTAAACGCAATTCAGATACTCGCACAGTTGAACTCCATATTCGATAGATGGCGGTGTTACGATTCTCAGCGGAAGAATGACCCTAGAAAAAAAAATGTTAGGGTAGGTAGTAAGGTAAGTAGGGTAAAGCAGCCGGCAAAGCTAGTTTCCAATAAAACTGCAGACAATGGCGGTCGGCTGCAACAATATACTATGTAGCCACCATATATGTATTGTAACCTACGGCTTCCAATTTATTTCATACGTCCTAAAAGTAATCCGTCGCGTCGGCAATTTGGTACACTACGGATTTATTTCGTTAACGACATAATAACGAGTTATATCGCTATTGTGATGAAAGCAATCAGGTAATACGTTACATTCAATTTTCGACTCTACTCGGAAAGTAATAAAGCTGTTTGCGCACGCGAGCGGCGTAAGCGCGTGTTGCTGATTCAGCTCTTTCGGTTATAATGGTAAAGCCGTCATTTTTACAATGAGTTATTACTTCCCTTATTTTTATACGTTCGCTTATCGCCTGCGAGTGCCACTTTGCACGGAAAATTAAGTTTCCTTTTAGTTTAAAACTAAAAAAGTTAATTAAAATAAAACAAAAAAACCCGACTGCTTTAAAAGCGAACTAAAAAGACGTAAACAAGAAGAAAATCATGCTGTGCAGTCGGAGGATACATGTTGATGAGCTGGCTGACCAAAACCAGATGTATCCACCGACTGCACAGCATGAGTTTCTTCTTGTCTACGTCTTTTTAGTTCGCTTTTTAAGCAGTCGGGTTTTTTTGTTGTAACATTTTTTAATTATAACTTTTTAGTATTTTTTTTTTTAATTATTTACTTTTAAACATTTAAGTGTTATATATTTTTGAAATCACCTCTTAATACCCTTTATTTTGATACCTCACATGATGGGTTTGGCAGAGAAAAAAAAATTGTTGCCCCACAATATGGCGCCCAAAAGCCGCCATTTTTTTAATTTTAATATAGCCAGTGACACTCGCAGGGTCGATTGACTTAAGAATTATCAAAATCGGCCAACGCGTTTGGTCTCTAGAACGCCACATAGGAACAAACATACATACATAGACTGATAAACACATTACCCTCCTTCGGCAGTCGGGATTTACACTTCACTCAAGATCAAGAGGATGCTTTCATAAATTAATTAAACAAAACACATAAATACGCAAATAAGTTAGACTTCGATTGAACTGAAGCACCTCTCGATCGGAAAACCCATGAAGCATTGGAACTAGCGAGCCAGTGAGCACTGAGCACTCGTGAACGTAAACCCAATATTTTTACATACAATAATTTAATTACCTTTCGACTCCAAAACTACCGATCTCGTAAGCGCATTACTTCTATACGTTTACTCTCAAAAGAGGCAACAGTTTAACGTTAAATCTCGCTTCGAGGCAGTAAAAAAGCGAATTTTTATATTAAACCGGCTGCATTCACGTGAGGAGGCCCTAGACGGCAAATTAAGTGACATTAGAGCCATAATGCCCGTAGAAGGGAGACGTGAAAGCGGAGTGCTGTTGTGCAACGGTACGCTAGCCCGTGGAGTGCGCCAACAGACGTTCACCACCTGGATGCCGATTAAAAGCTGGAAAATATTGCAGCCGCTTTAAGCGCTGCACTGCAGCCTAGTTCAGCGACGCTCTGTTGGCGATTGTGCTTTTCAATACTTAAGAAAGGTCTATGGGTTTCCTTAGAGTTGTAAATAACATTTATTATGAATAGTGTAGCCACTTGTTACTAACTTTCCTGATGAATGCAGTGCACCTCACGTCCTCACATAAGAAGGCCACTCATAACCTGGTGCAAATATTCCACCTTGGAAGCTTTTGCAATAAGTTTACAACATGTATTTTGTAAATAATTGAATAATTTTTAGATCTTGATGCTATAGCACTTTCCAAAATTCTTTAGTCATTTTAAGTAGCCGCAATTTTATATGAGAGTACATTTTAATTATCTTAATATATATAAATCTCGTGTCACAATGTTTGTCCTCAATGGACTCCTAAACCACTTAACCGATTATAATAAAATTCGCACACCATGTGCAGTTCGATCCAACTTGAGAGAAAGGTTTTTTTTTTTTTTTTAATGGGTAGGGTAGGTATGTAGGGTAGGGTAGGGTAGGGTAGAGTATGGTAGGTAGGGTAGGTAGGGTAGGGTAGGTAGGGTAGGGTACGTAGGGTAGGGTAGGGTAGGGTTGGGTAGGGTACGGTAGGGTAGGGTAGGGTAGATAAATGTTTGGTCTTTTTATGGCAAAACAAAGTTTGCCGGGTCAGCTAGTGAATTATAGATTTTTAACCGTTTTGAAAATCGATGCTCTAGACTGAAGATGCTATATTCTAAGCTTTCCAGAAATGCATATAAATTAAAAATAAAACCGGCCAAGTGCGAGTCGGACTCGGGCACGAAGGGGTCCGTACCATTATCGCAAAAAAAAACTTTTTATTCTGTTTTTAGTATTTGTTATTAGAGCGGTAAGAGAAATTCATCATATGTGAAAATTTCAACTGTCTAGCTATCACGGCTCATGATATACAGCTTGGTGACAGACAGATAGACAGACAGACAGACGGACCGTGAAGTCTCAGTAATAGGGTCCCGTTTTTACCCTTTGGGTACAGAACCCTAAAAACAGCTGCTCACAAATGGATTGAAATTTCTGCACACTTCATCTACCAAACTCGATAATAAGCAAATGAAATGTACCAACGAATTGTGACAATTTTTTATCAGATCCAGAGACAATTGAAATCGACGGCGACGCGTCGGTAACAGAATTACTTTTTTTTTGTCATCTACAATTCTAACCGATCGCTCAGCAGCTGGGACGGCGACTTATTTCAACCATTTTATGAATTGCTCCTCATTTAATTTTGCCCTCATTTCTTTCATTTTCTCTTGTACGACTTCAGTGGGGCTTGATGATAGCACATTAATAAATTTTTAGTTATGAAACCTTTGATGATTGGCTCCTTCATTTGGTATATTAATTTTCGATGAAATGTTGTGAGGACTTAACGACTGAGAATTTATTTTGGGAGTGCTTGCAAAAACTTGTGATTGAAAAATCTAGTCTTTTGGCCGTGAAAAGAAAGCTTTGAACCAAAGAGGACATAGATGTATTGCTTCCTTTGATCTTTTCAGTTCCAAGCTTGTCCCTAAACTGGAGTCTCTAGCTTAAGGTTCCCCTAGTCGACGGCACGAACTATTTTGTGCGCGAGGTTACAATGCATACTATCTCATCCGACAACACGTGCGAAAGAGATAGATGCTGTGATGAGCAGTAAGAAGCTAGTTCGCGTACGAATTTGCACTTTTGCAAATTTGTATCGAAATGTATGATGATTTAGGACGTTAACGAGCGCGCCAACTTTAATAAACAGACCTTTGGGAGTCTAGATATCATGCAAAAACAACATAATGGATATTTTCAAAATAAAATTATTTGCATTGTTGAATTACTAATCTATCCCTTTATGGAGGCCGTTTTGCAATTATCCTTCTTCTTATGGTATTAATTTCCTCCCAAAGATGCGTTAAAATTAGTGTTGGAATATGGAACTTTCGACGCTCGTAACTTTCAATTATTTATGTTTTTATTTTTTGTTTCAATATAGGGCTAGATAATGATGAGACAAATTGAAATCAATTTTTGTTTTGAATGTACATCGTCAAACAGTGGTGTAATCGCCAGACTACGTTTGTATGGAAGAGAAATCGACTAGTGTAACCTTAAGTAAGAAACTGATCGTTTATTCCTAAAATCCATAAGATGACTAAGTTGAGGATGCTTAGGAAAAACAGTTCTCATTTTGAAGATTTTACAACCCATGAATTTCTGCTTCACCATTTTTTAATTCCAAAACAAACCAGCAAGACAGAGAGATCCCCGATGACGGCTGATATAAATTATTCAGTTTTAAATACCAATTTGTCTGTAAGTTAAGTGCTTGACTTATTTAGCACACGTCATTAGCAACAAGAGTTATGTGGGTAACTAGAGATGTATTTCAGTCCAGACTAAATTTTTTGTCTTTGAAAACTGACGTGCGTTGATGCGGTTGGTACAGGGTTGCCAATTTGGAATAAGAGATTTTGAATTACAACTTTTGATAATATTCTTTGGTATTTAAACACCTTTAATCAATACCCTATTTAAGAGTTCTGCCTTGGTTCTGCAAATCAAATGACAGTTTTATTTACAATGCTCGAGAGTGACGCAGGTTGCAGGTGCGAAAAGCAGGTTTTACTTTAGCATATTGTATTTTAAAGCCCAAAAAGGAGGAGTTTCTCAATTCGACCGTAAATATTTTTTACCCGACTGCCGAAGGAGGGTAATGTGTTTATCAGTCTATGTATGTATGTAAGTAAGTATGTATGTATATTTGTTCCTATATGGCGTTCCAGAGACCAAACGCGTTGGCCGATTTTGATGATTGAAACGTCAAGCGATGCGTCTTAACCCTGCGAGTGTCATAGGCTACATTAAAATTGGACAATAGAAAAATGGCGGCTTTTGGGTGCCCTATTGTGGGAGCCCAAATTTTTTTTTCTTCCAAACCCATCGTGTGGGGTATCAAAATAAAGGGTTATAAGAGGTGATTTCAAAAATATATAACACTTATATGTTTAAATATATCTAATTCGAAAAAAAACTAACTAAAAAGTTATGAATAAAAAAACTTAATTCAAAAAATCTAAAAACCCGACTGCTTCAAAAGCGAACTAAAAAGTCGTAAACAAGGAAAAATCATGCTGTGCAGGCGGAGGATACACCAGATTTCAGCCAGCCCGCGAATTTTTATTTTAGTTTTAATTTTTAGTTCGCTTTTGAAGCAGTCGGGTTTTTTGATTTTTTGAATTAAGTTTTTTTTTATGTGTGTTCGCTGATAACTTTTTCGTTTATGAACCGATTTCGAGGATTATTTTTTTGTTGGAAAGGAGATATCCCAAGGGTGACCAGGATCATGATGATGGGATCCTAGAGAAATTGAAGGAACTCCTCAAACATTATAGGCATACATTATAGCGATTTTGGTGTTTTCATCAATAATACAATCATTTGCACTCAGAAAGTATCATTTGGTGAAGTGGAACTGATGAAGAAGACCACAATGGCCACTGGAACTCCGAAATAAAACAATGTATCCTAGTCATGTTTGGGCTTATTGGAATCGTTATGAGATGTACTTTGGGTATAAATGATTTTCATGTTAATTGGAGGTACCTACGAAAACTAAAAAGAGGAAAATAGAAAACTTTTTAACAAAAAGTCAAACCGACTTCCAAAACGAAACACTACAAAGCGAAAAATTACTTTCTTTTCCGAAGTCGGTGTCGAATAACCGAAAACAACGGGTACAAAAGACACCCACTTCGGAAAAGAAAGTTATTTTTCGCATTGTAGTGTTTTGATTTTTATCGGTACAATTTAATAAAGTTTATTTTTGGCACATAATAAATTTTTGTGTTCCTATATTATCTGGTACCCCCTGTCCATGTGGCGTCCATGTATTGTCTCCACAAATAGCATCGTATTTAGCGCTGGCGCCGGCGACGCATTAATTACACTATAAATAAATGCTTTAGATAAAAAACGTATCGAGTGAGGCGGTAATAGATTTCTCTGAGCGACACTGCGACGCGACTTTTATTGTTATTGAATGGGGCGGTAATGTGTTGCGACCAGGCCGGCGAGCATGGCCTACTGTGACATCGCTTAAGTCACACTTTTAATCACAGTTTGGGCGATAAACTCATTTTGTCTTAAATGCTAGCACGGCGGCGTGAGATATTTTCTTGACTTGTGGCATAACTTCTTGACGTTTATTTTTTTCTTTTTCGGAAATATTCCAATTTTATTGCAGTTTCGGTTTAACCTTGGCCATAAAAACCATTTATGTTCTGAGAAGCATAGCCCTACGACGCACTGTTTCCAAATTATGGGCCTCCGTATCATATTTTATTTTGCATAAAACGCTCTATACTTCTAAAATGATATCTCGAAAACGGTATGTCCTAGGCAAAAAATAACCAAAATTTAGCTCCCCCCCTTTGCTACCCCCAAGTTAGCAGCATCCCAACATGAATTATAAGTTTTTTTTTTTTCACATTGCTTGGTTTTCGACTTGAACTACGGTCATGACAAGTTATTATAGAATATGTCATGTCTTACAATTTGTCTTAAATGCTAGCACGGGACAACCATGTGACATAGTGTGCAGTCGCGACTTGCTTTTCTTGTTGTTGACTTCATAGTGCGACATAATTTGAATAGACGACCAAATAAAATAATACGTAAAAAAGTATGCCGTTCATACAGCCAAACAGCTTTGTAATTTTGTTGGGAATAAATTAATATTTGACCCACGACCATAGACTCATGCACACTTTATTTTTCTTTGTTTGTTTGATAACATATTAAGTGTTTGTTAGAAAGATTTACTTTAAAAATAATAATAGCTTGGACCAATACCGGTGGGCCCCTATTTTTTATATTTTAAATGTTTTTTGGGGATTTTATTTAAGAAACATTTAAAAATGTATCAAGTAAGAAGTTTAAGGTATAAAAGAAAATAATAATAATAAAAAAAAACAAAATATAAAAAGAAAATTACAATTATGAAAAAGTAATATACAATTAATTAATAATCCTGTAACATTTCAATGAATTAATAAGCATTGATCACCATACACACAAAATTAATTTATTGCCATTTGGTGCAGTAATTAGAAGGCAAATATATTTATTTTCAACTGTAAAATTTTATCACCACCTCCGAACGAAAATGATAAATTTTTCTAAATCATCTGTCAAAATGTGACATTTGTGACAAAATGGGTGCGCCCGTATTAGCAATTAAGACCCGATGAGTCCCAAACAAACGTCAGGAAATTTTCTCACGCCGCCGGTGCTATTATTTAGAACAAAATGGCGATATCGCCCAAACTGCGATGAAATGTGTGACTCAAGCCATGTCTTAGTAGGCCGTGCTCGCCGGGCAGCAACAAGAAAGGCATGTTGCGCCTTTAAAATATGTCACATGTTTGACCCGTGCTAGCATTTAAGACAAATTGTAAGACATGACATAATTTATCATGTCTTGTCACAAATGTCTTGGGTACGCCCATGCTCGCTAGGCAGTCTGTCTGTCGCACTCGCTTTTATCCGGGATTTATTCAATGGAATGCATTTGTAATGACTTTTTCACTGGGAGGTATGTTTTCCGTGTTGGTCGGGACATTGAAAACACGTGAAAATTGAATGGACTACAAACTGTGTGTGTACTTGATTAGCCGCTGTAAGCCCTTTGATACCAAAGTGTATTCGGTTTTGGATAAGACATAATACGAATTAAATTTTTGTACATTTTATATTAATGCTGCTATTTTATCGGCAGCTCATGAAGTTTTATCCTGAGCAAATAAATTCGCCAAACCTAATACAAGATTCGAAGACATGTGGCAATTCGAAGATATGTGGCATCCACCAATCCGCATTGGACCTGCGTGGATTACGGCCCATTACCTATCACAGTGACAAGGCCTGTGTCCCAGCAGTGGGAACATTAGAAAAAAAACGGCTGATGATGATGATGAATACAAGAGAGCAATAAAAAAAAAATTACAAAAAAATACTACCGACTTCCAAATAACAAAACTACAAAGTGAAAAATAACTTTATTTTTTGAAGTCGGTGTCTTTGGTGGGTACCATTTTTTTGCGTTATGGAAGTAAAGAGAGAAGTAAGTGTACCAAGGTGAACTGTACACATCTGCGTACCCCTTTAGAGCGTACTGGCGTGATCTTATGTTATGAATTGGTATAAACAATGAACAAACATGCGATTTCAGCAATCCCGAGAGATTTGCCGTTAATTATTGAAGAGTTCTATTGTATATCTCCGAAGTTCTTCATCAGATCTTCACCAAATTAAAATGGAACCAATTTCGGAATATACTCTTTCAAACAAAAAAAAAGAATTTTCAAAATCGGTCCACAATTGACGGAGATATCGGTGAACTTACTATAAAAAAAAAACAAGAAGTCGAACATAGAACCTCCTCCTTTTTGGTAAGTCGGTTAAAAACAGATACATAGTTTTGATGCTACGGTAGAAACACAACCACGACATTCCCGACATATAATCACGTTGGACCAATACGGAAAGCTAAGATGCACTTCTCATCCCTTCGTCTACATTATTAGGAAAACCACTATGAAACAAATGTACAGCGAAAGTGGAAATACGCTTCTTCTAAATTGGATAGGAATGATTTTGTTAGAAATCCGAGAGGCAAATAAGTTTACACTAGATGCGGAGGGAGAGAGTGGTGTATTGGAAGGCTGGAGTCTAATGAAAATACGAGTATGTATAGATGAAGAGTATATGTGCAACGTATCTGAGAAGACTCCAGATTATAGTGTTTGTTGAACTGAATGAGACAGCTCGAAAAGGAGAACTGTCCACACTGTTTTGATACTTTATTTTGAATCTAGTCTTCAATTGAGATTTGACTGCCTAATTTGTCTGTTAGCTCTTTGTTCGATTCTCGTTCAACTATCGATCTTATGATGTCCTTGCAAATATTTACAATATGATACAATTAAGAGCGGAGTCTCAAAACATTGAATGCATCTAACGAGGTCTCTGCAAGTTTGCACCTCGCACGCATTCCAAGTACGGGACCCCAGGGTCCCGAGTCCAAGACGTTGAAAACATAGATTACTACAGTCCCTGTTGTTTACGGATTCGCGATACCGTTAAGCTACCATTGAGCAAGCAAGTTAACAGGATACTTTTAAGGCAATTACGCCAAACACAAAAAAGGTGCTATTGTTGCTGCTACGGTATATTGATCAAAACACTATGACGATTTGGTCTGAATAAAAACGGGATAAGTTTTGATTAAATCATCCATGTCTGACGTTAACTGCTTTATTGGCATTTGACAAAACACTTGATGAACCATTTCCATGATATAATCATACGTTTTCATCAAAAAAATGCAAATTATGTGTTGTGAACAGTAAAGTGCCATAAACACACCCATCAAATAATTTGCTTGGTCCAGTCTCAAGGAGATCCTTCATATCAATTTAATAAGATTACATAATAGCAATTTTCCTGTATAAAAGAGTTGCCGTCCATTCGCAGTGAGGTAACAATAGTTTAATCTGGCACGTCGTCTCCGGACTAAAGCACTATTGTTGAAAAATATTTTGTGCAGCTCCTTGAGAAAATTCGAAATTATACTGTCCGGGAATGAGGTAACGACAAAAGTACCTTTACGGATTATTTTGCGTTTGTTTCTTCTGTTTCGGGCTCTTATGGGATTTGGTTAGTCTATGGTACCTTAGACTATTCTCCTTCCTAGCTTTAAGTAAGTTCGGCTCTCCTAATTTTCTGGCGCTAGGACAATCTCTCCTAGTTTCTCGGGTTTCTCATTTCTTCCTCCAATAGGAGTTTCATCATGCTAGTCCACCAACTAGCCGGTGGTCATCCTCCACCTCTCTTATGTTCAAGTTTGTATTTTATTTAAATTTTAGCTTGAAGTTTTTATTTAGCAATTGCTACATCGGCGCAGTGTTTCGGAAGAAACAAGTCAATTTGAAGAGATATCTGTTCCACTTTGTTAATTTTAAAAATACGGTCGTTATTTAAATAAACCTACAAAACAAAAACGCCTGATGATGATGACGGTACAAATATAAACCCAGCAATATCAATAGACTTGATGTGTTTGACAATGAGCGTCCCTCGGTGAATGTCATTAATGTCATCCGCAGAACTGTCGGGCCGCGCGGCGGGTGGCCTTCTGAACGATCTACGTCTACCATGCTGCAGTCCTATAGCTATTATAGCTAAATATAATAACTACATACATAAACTCACGCCTTGTTCCCATGGGGGTAGGCAGAAACTACAGAACGCCACCTGCTACGATCCTTACATACTTCTTTTGCTTCACACACATTCATACATCTAGTCATACACACACTTATAATAACTAATAGCTACTAATAGCTTTATATTTTCAATAATAGACGAAAACAAAAAAAAAACGCGAAATAATATAAATGGATGCTGTTTATCAACTATAAAAAATGATAGTTTAAAAAACTCAAAAACACGTTTTAATAGAAAACCAAACTAAAAAGTAGAAAATATAATTTTCAATAAATTTAAATTAAGAATAGTGTGATTAACAAAAAAATATTTTCTTGTAAGTTATATTCTACTTTTTAGTTTAGTTTTCTTTTAAAGCGTGGTTTTCAGTTTTTTTTACTATTATTTATTTTTTAGTTTGAATCAATGACCTAATCTTATCGAAAATAGGTTAGTAAAAATAGCAATTCGGCGCGTTTTTTTTTTATCCGGAATCTATTGTTAGCAGAAAAATACTGCTTCGACAGATCGATTGAGATTTTTTTGCTGATTACGATGGCATCAATAAACTTAAATCCTTCATTTGTCAGATAGCGGCACTTTAGCTATAGGACGCCAGCATGTATATCATTAATAGTACCTACGATTAAATTACAAGCTATTTTATGGAGTTGAACTTGTTTGCTTTGCGAATCGGGGAGTGAAAATAAAAGGGTGCAGGTGCCTAATTGTCGTTCAAGTCGTGCTCAATGAAGGGGTCGGGTTTGTTATGTTGTATGCGGATGATTGATGGATTTATTAGTGGATAAAAAGCATTATATAAATAGTTATTTGCTTTTGCATTTTCTGCAATTTTGAGTTAAGTTCTTATTTGTTTCACTGACTCGAAAATTTCCATTCAAATCGTTTCATCTAAAACTTTGCTACTTCCACGGCATATATCACTTTGGTCTTTAGGCGTGTGGGAAGCGTTTTGTTAAAATCGAAATTATTCAATTGAAAATTATAATAGACCGTCTCCACTTTGCTATTGGCTTCTTTGCAAACAAGACCTACAAAATATTCTCGTTGTTTGAACGTAATGTATTCATAATACACAATTTTTTCGATGACATGTAAACTGTTGATAAAAGTTAGAAAATTTAAGGGAAATGTTAGCGAGCACATTTGTTACTAAAACGCTTTGAAACATCGTTAGGCTCTTGTACAGAATCAGTTACGATAGTTTACGAACGCTATGAAACTCTACGTCCAGGATACTCGCAAATGGGTATAACTTCACAATACGGTCCGCGTTCTGTGAAAGATGAACTTTTCGGAAATTGTCAACGGACAGCAAAAAATTGCGGAGTGTGTCGGTCGGGATTGCATCTGGCCTCAATAGGGATATAATGGACATGTAATTTCAAAATGAAATACTTATTAAAGTTTTTTTTTTAAAGTATCTTGATTAGAGACGAAGCTTCAAAGTTGAGAATTAGAAAGAAAAGTCCGACGTGCCATCTGACGTCAGATAGCACGACGGCCATACAAATGCCATAGAAAACGGAGTTTTCGTAGAGAGAGACGGATATATTTCTTTAAATTATTATATCTCGGTCGCTTATCGATCAATTTTGATTGCGTTTTCACTATCAGTATTCTATTTTAGTGTTTTTATGGTTAAACTGTTCAAATAACAAATATGTTTTTCATGCATATTCCCTATTCTGTAATACTCGTTTACTGTTACAAATTAATAATAATAATAATAATAATAGCCTTTATTCAGACATCTTATACAAAAAGTTTACAAATTGATTTATCAAAAACATTGATCTATTTGACAGCTGTCTGTGTGCCTTTATAGGCAAAGGCCTCCTCCAACTGTTTCCATTTTCCTCTATCTTTAGCAACTGTTGTCCATCCACCTCCAGCTACGACCTTTATTTCATCCACCCATCTTCTTGGTGGCCTTCCTCGTTTCCGCCTAATATGCCTTGTGAACCAGTTCGTTATTGATTTAGACCATTTCTCTTTTCCTCTGATTGTGTGTCCTGTCCATCTCCATTTCAGCTTTCTGATAGTTACTGTGACATCTTTTGTTCTTGTGCAATTCTTTATATTGGTGGTTCTTACTCTATCAGAAAGTCTCTTCCCCATCATGCTTCTTTCCATTGCGTTTTGGCATGTTTCTAGTTTATGGATATGAGTTTTATTCAGCGCCCAGGTTTGGCAGCCATATGTAAGGACAGGCAGTACGCAAGTATCGAAAAGTTTACGTTTGACAGTCATGCTCATTTCAGGATTTTTCATAACTTCTTTTAAACTCCAAAATTGTTTCCATGCATTACCTATACGCCTGTTGATTTCCTTAGAGGTAAGGTCCATTGGCGAGATTGTTTGACCGAGATAGATGTATTCATCTACATAATCAATTTTGTTGTTGTTGTTCACGTGGATTGGTTCTTGGTTCCCGTTTGTCATGGCCTTGGTTTTTTCTGTATTCATGATTAATCCCACTTTACGACTTTCTCTATCCAGATCATTCAGCATAGCCTGTAACCCTGCGCTTGATTGAGAGATGATGATCAAATCATCTGCAAATCGCAAATGTGACAGGTATTCGCCATTAATATTTAGTCCACATTTCTCCCAATCTAATTGCCGGAACACCTCTTCCAGGACAGCAGTGAACAGTTTAGGTGATACTGGGTCGCCCTGACGTACACCTCTTTCTATTCTTATTTCCTTACCTTGCTTTTCTAGCTTGATTTTAGCTTTGCTGTTTTCATAAATGTTTTTAAGAATTCTGATGTATTTACATTCTACACCTTGGTTTTTGAGTGCTTGCCAAATCGCTTCGTGTTCTAATGAGTCAAAGGCTTTGCTGTAATCCACAAAGCAGCAGTAGAATGTTAAGTTGAATTCTCTGCCCTTTTCAAATAATTGTTTTACTACGTGGATGTGGTCCAATGTCGAGTATCCACTCCTGAATCCGGCCTGCTCTCTCGGTTGGTTGTCATCTAATGTTCGGGTTAGTCTATTGAGAAGTATCTTAGCGAATACCTTGTAGATATTCGACATTAGACTAATAGGTCTGTAGTTGTTTATGTTGTTTTTGTCACCTTTTTTGTGTAGTAGTGTTATGGTTGATGTTGACCATTGCTCGGGTATAGTCTCACTGTGCAGAACTTCGTTGAAAATTTCTATAAGGGTTGGTACAAGATGTTCTATGTTTGCTATGAGAAATTCGTTTTTGATACCGTCTGACCCGGGAGCTTTGTCTTTCTTTTGAGATATAATAGCTTTTTCCACCTCTGCATTTATTATGTCTGGTACTTCATCTCCCCCTGCTAATAAATTCGGTTTACTATAGTTTTTCTTTGAGTATAAGTCCCGGAAAAAGTTCGTGGCTATTGACATAATTTCTGGACGTCTTGTTTTATGTTTCATATTTTTGTCATAGAGATTAGGTATCCAGTCTGTTTTTTCTTTTAGTTGTTTGATTGCTCTTTTGGTGCCTCCAGTTTTCTGAATACATCTTACAAATTACCTACATTTAATCGGAAACAGCCCTTCATTTTTCAATTCTTGCCTTACCCCATGTTTCGGACTGCTGGTTGACTGTTGCGTTGATATAAAACACATGACGATTGTCATCCATCATCAGTACTTATCATTCAGCCGAAAAGCGTCCTCTACTTCATACTGGCCATTGACCAACCCACAGATATAAATCTAACTAGATGACGCGATTGTATGTACTTCGCGTCTCAAAAAACGGAGTAAAATTACGATCAATGATCGTAATTTGAGCTTTTAATTTAGCATTATCGCCACGGGAAATCCACCAAAATCTAGAAAAATGCCTTTTTATGCCATATTGAGCTGTAAAGACTAAAAATGTTTTCTTTCATTGGTAAGTAAAGGAGAATGCCCATTTTGTATGGGAACTTGGGCCCCTTTGAAAAAATGGTTGTATCTTGATGAATTTGGTTGTATATTGTAGAAAAAACATGTTATATTCATAATTAAAGAACATTTTTATTTATTTTGCGGGGTTCACGAGATGTAGCGATGTTTCTGTTCTTGAAATGAACCCTTATTACAATGCAATAAGGTGCATACAAATTTCCAAGTGAAGGAACCTGATCTGTTGTTGTCTGTACATATAAAGTAAAGGACACAGATGGAAAATAACACGAAATATAAATTTTTGTATAATATTGAAATCGCAGACACAATACCTCATAAGGGGTCTATGTATGGGCAATCTCTTTTGTTTTTAAATTGTGTGTGAAAAAGTGACACGCTTGGTTTTTATACAGATGAAGGGACTTGCGTTATCTAGTAAGATTTATGTCTGTGGACCAGCCCCATACCAGAGCATCCAGCGGATTCCTGCTATAACAACACTCATTGTCATTTCCCACTCCTTCCAGTTCCCTGGCAATGATTGAATAGATTTTTTTCCTATGGTAAACTCATACGTTTTATTGAGTCGATTATAATTGTTTGCTTGGGTACACCTCACCCCTTCCGTGTTGAAGACAGCGGAACTGATGCGCAGGGGATCTGTTTGTGATATGAGTGGCGTATTGTGGAGATTTGTTTATTTTTTTATAATATTTAATTTTGCATGTATTTTTTTAATTGAGTTGGCTTTTGAATAAATAATGCTTACGTAAGTTGGAAGGGTTGGGTGACCATAGAATTGGTAATAGGGTAGTTTACTGAAAATTTGTTTTTATTCCGTCAGGTAGATTAATAAAAAATATTGGACACGTATTTTTTTCTATTGACAAGTAAACATAAAGTGACGACGATATAATGCGTTGAAATATCGTGTGACGTCACGCCGCTAGTATACTTTATACTGCCTTAGTGACGTCACAAGCCCCCACTCCTAAACTTTAATGCTCTTTAACTATGTAATTTTTTATTAATTTGGTAAAGCAAAAAATACGTGTCCAATATTATTCGATAATCTCACTGACGGACTAAATAGAATTGTTTTTTATGTACCCAGGAAACATCCCTATTCGATCGTGACAGAAAAATTACGCCTATGCCGATTCTCATAAATATTGACTTACAGCGAAACCTGTTCCACAGTACTCAGTAAATTACCTGGTATACCTATCAATGTTATTAATTTAAATATCTTACGTGGAAACCACATCGCTTCCCACTCAGTCGGAACAATTAAATTGACTACTGCATAATACACCACGGGGCTATTACACAAATTGACGAATCTTTTATTCATCAATCCAATCATCCATACCGCTGAGGGCTGTTCACGGGCGTCGGAGACTATCGAAATAAGAAATCTCTGTGTATTTTCCCTCTTCTTCTTACTTATACAGTTTCTACCACGCTTGAGTGCGACGGATGATTCGAAATTTTCAATTAGACCACAATTGGCTTAGTTAACCACTGTTCTTATTCCATTTGGTATGTTTTCGAAAGCGAAATAATGATGTTTTTGACATAATATTGTTAATGTAAAACGTCTGATGTAATAATGATGTGCTTCAAATTGTTACATTACTGAATGGTTTGATAATATATTATATCATTTACATATCAAGCTTTATTTACCGTTACCTATCATAGTGTTTTGATAATGGTGACGGGGTTGAATTTTCTCTTTCTTATCTATCTTACCATCACATTCATGGAATGCTATACGCATATTCAATGTAAGTGTGACAGAATCCAGAAGTCGTTATCTCTATTGGTCAAGCTGTCTCAAATTTCCAATATTATATCGGGCCACAGCGAGACGCGCACGCGGCCTGACCGCCTGTCCCGCGATGCGGCCCATGCGGCCGAGCGGCTCGTCCATCGAACATGTCAATTTCAGTGACGTCCGATAAAAACTGAATCAACTTTGTGGTCGCAAAAAACGTATTGTACAGTGTTCTGTCGGATAACCTGTCCTTTGACGGGCTGCGGTTTTATCGTAGTTCGATAGTTTTTGACGAAATTGGAAATTTTAACGGTCTGTTTTCGACGGAAAGGAGGGCTGGCTAGACGGATGTCCATTAACGTTTTAAAGTTTTTTGTTAGACGCGCCGTAGATTAGGAAAATTGATCGGTTTTGGAGGTAGATTGAGTAGTTTACGACGGACGGCAAAAAATTCTTTGCAGGTAAACTGGTTTCGGCTACCGTTGAGTTAAGCACGCACGAGCTCGACATGCTCGTTTCATGTTTCAAATGTTTTGGCTAATACTTCGACAAAGTTTCAATCCATAACCATACAATTACCAACTGCCTCTATAACCCTCTTATTTTTCTACAAAAATAACGGCAAACCAATACTGACGTAATTGACGTTGAGATTCAAATTAGAGACGTTCCGTCTGAAAAAGCCCCTTCCGCCGTCGCCGTAGGAGACAGCTGCATTATCCTGGCCCGGCCGCGTCCCGCCGCGAATAGTCATTGTATGCAAAACGTCGCGGCCAGACGGCGCTATTGTTCACACGAGATTAAGGCGGGGGCACGTCCATTATGCAAGAAGCCTGAGGAACGGGACCCTATTCCACGGGTGATTGCGAATCTGACGGAGTTCTCAGGTGCCCCGGTTTGCGTGGGACGACTCGACGCTTTAGAGGCGGTGATTCGGTGAACTATTTTGAGAAATATTTAAACGGGGAATGCTGGATGAAAAAGATTCCAAAGAGCCACTGTCTGTAGTGACCGGCTCTGACATCGGGCCAATCAATCAGTAGCAACATTTTTTACCCGACTGCCGAAGGAGGGTAATGTGTTTATTAGTCTATGTATGTATGTATGTTTGTTCCTATGTGGCGTTCTAGAGACAAAACGCGTTGGCAGATTTTGATGATTCTTACGGCAATCGATTCGTCTTAACCCCGCAAGTGTCACTGGCTACATTAAAATTGGAAAAGAAAAAAATGCGGATTTTGGGCGCCATTTTGTGTGTGAATTTTTTTTTTATTGTAGTCACTTATGTGTTTAAATGTACCTAATTATAAAAAAAATACTAAAACATTGTAAATAAATAAAGTTAATTAAAAAACTCAAAAAACCCAACTGCATAAAAAGCGAACTAAAAAGACGTAAACAAGAAGAAAATCATGCTGGATACATCTGGTTTTGGTCAGCCAACTCGCGAACATGTATCCTCCGACTGCACAGCATGATTTTCATCTTGTTTACGTCTTTTTAGTTCGCTTTTTAAGCAGTCGGGTTTTTTGAGATTTTTTTAGTCTTTCTTTCTAAGAGGAAATGCGGTCGCAGCCATCTGACAGAATTTCCTAAGTAAAAAGTCATAATTCGATGTTTGGGTCGCGCCTGTTTCCTCCTCCAATATTTCGACCAACTTAAAAGATATTTCATAAACTGAACAAGAAAGATATATACTGTGCCCCTATGTTTTCCTTTTTGATGATACATTATCTGTAGAACTACTAGAACCCTTAAAGATGCTCAAAATTGCGCTGTCAACAGAGGCATAGTGTGCAAATTTGACAACTATAAATGCAAAAATGAAAACTTATGGGCACAGTATATATCTTTATTTTTCAGCTTATGGAATATCTTTTAAATTGGTCTAATATTGGAGGAGGAAACAAGTGAGAGCCAAACCTCGAATTATGACTTTATACTTAGGAAATTCAGTCGGATTTCTTCGATCGAATTTCCGCTTAATATTTTATTTTTACCCAATACAGGGTTTTTCGCTGTGTTTATGTTTGTGATGCGTTTTAGTTTATGTGTAATAAACTTTTTTCTTTCAGTATTAAAAGCACCATCAGCTTTGTCTTGTGTTGCCAAACATTGTTTTCAAAACTCAAACTTACCGTTTCGATTAGACCTCAATTAAAATAAAACTCAGCCACATCATCAGTCTTCCATAGCAAATCCTTATACTTTAATTAAAACCACAAAAAATCGGAACTCCCCCTAACAACCCGTCACGTTTCCCGACCGCCCGTTTAGGCTGTACCCATTTATAAACACGTGATCCCTATTATTCGCAGTCCCGTATTTCCTTACCCAATCTTGGGCACTCTACCGACGCACCTGAGACGTTTCAGACATTTAATCAGGCCTGTAATCGGAAAAACAATGCTATTGAGTGGAGGTATCGCCCTCGGGCGGGCCTGGCTTTTGTCACGCCGCACCGCGCACCGGGACAACGGGACAAACCAATCTGTTTCGCAAATTACGTACGAATCTTGGGACGACGTGCTTTTTGCATGAGCAGTGAAGGAATCAGGAATGTAAGCTTGATTGAGTGGGATATTAAAGAGGAGGAGATAAAAGAAATGTCAGGTGGGTCGGTTTTGTTTGCCTCTCTGTTTGTAAATGCCTGGCTTTTGTTTTTTACTGGTGTTGTGGTAATCTATCATTTTTGGTGCAGTGTCTGTTAAACGTTTTATATTTTAGACGAAAATATCTTCAAAGCTCCAGAGCCGAAATATCGTCGCTGAGTTGCCAGCTTGTCGGCTTTTTATCGGTTACATTTTGGGGAGTGTGCGTTGGAATTGCATGACTTAATTTCGCCCATTCCGTTCCATCATCGGACTACCAGACGTACGGGCGGCGTCGCGTCATCGGTACATGGTGGACATCCCACCCATACGCACAAAACGTTTTGGGGACACTTTCATTATGCGTACAGCTAAGGAGTGGAATTCCCTGCCGAAGTGTTTGTTTCCCGATCGCTACAATCTAGGGGTCTTTAAGAGGAAACGGGGGTGGTCTTTTCTCCATACAAAAACTCTCGTCTGTTTTCTCTCTGGTTTATGAACTTAAAGCAATGATTTTTTACAGTAAAATAAATATCAACTTCTTCTATGTCCCTATGTTTTCCTTTTTGGTGATATATTATCCGTATAAGAACTAGAACCCTCTCAAAATGCTCTAAATTGTCTGTATTGAGTCGCTGTCTTCAGAGCCTTAGTGTACAAATTTGATAACTATTAATGAAAAAAGGAAAACATAGGGACATAGTAAATATCCTTCTTATTCAGTTTATGAAATATCTTCTAAATCGGTCCAATATTGGAGGAGAAAACAGACGAGAGCCAAACCTCGAATTATGACTTTTTACTTAAGAAAATTTGTCGAATCTGCGGTTGTCCTTATCGCACGAATTTGTGGGCGGGGTTTGACGCAAGGGGTCTGCATAATACGTACACAGACGAAAAGGTGATGCGTAGTAGTTGAAAATAATATCGATATACTAGTGTTGTAAACAGTTATCGATAAACACATTTATATTGTTTGCATGTGCTGTTTAGTGGGAATTACAAATAGAAGTATTAAAAAGTAATGGATACAAAATAAAATTAAGTGCATGTCTTTATTTATTTATTTATTTATATATATACACTTTATTGTACACCATAACAAACAAGAAAAAGAAACTTAATACTAAAAATATACAATGGGCGGCCTTATCGCATACCGCGAAATGTTTATTACAAAAAGTTTTCAATACAAAACAGTAAATTATATATCGGATAGGTATCCGCAGTCTCTAGATCGCCTACTAGGTACATCAGCGAAATTAAACTTATTTCAACGTCAGCCGCACGGGTCAATCCACAGAACAGATAAAAGAGGTTTTATCTGTTCTGTGGGTATGCTTGCCGTGGTTGTTCCGTGGATGGGTGACCATCTTTACATACCAAGACCCGTCCGTGTCTCGCCAAGCACGTTAAGCCGTTGGTCCCGGCTGTTATTTTCGGCTTTGACATCCTGAAAGTCTGACTCGTTTTACCAAGGGGTTTCATATTACCCAGTAACTGGTTGTGGAGGTCAGATAGGCAGTCGATCTATCAAAATACTGGTATTCAGCTGCATCTGAGTCCAACGTAGATGGGAAAAGGCTAGGCAGACGTGCTTTCTCTCACTGGTTTATTCTTTGGTATCCGATCGTCAATGATTTCTGGTGAAAGGCTAATGCCTTAGGCTTGCCACTAATGTGGTAGAACTTTTCTATTAATGGTTCCATTTTTTGCCATAATGCATTGTCCCTCTTAATATTTTGAAAAATAAAAGCTTTTGGGACTCCATAAAATAAAATAACAGAAATTTCGACGAGTTATGTGTAGTTGGCCTTGTACTTAGTAGAAGTAATTTTGATTCTGTTTTAATTGTAACATTTTGCCTTTAAACGTACATAAATCTATAACATCATCATCATCGTCATCATATCAGCCGAAAGACGTCCACTGCTGGTCACAGGCCTCCCCCAAACGTCACCACATTGATCGGTCCCGTGCGTCTCGCATCCAGTGGATCCCCGGAACCTTCACCAAGTCATCGGTCCACCTGGTGGGAGGCCTTCCAACGCAACGTCTTCCGATTCGCGGTCGCCACTCCAGAACCTTTCTGCCCTATTGGTCATACGTTCTGCGAGCAATGTGCCTTGCCCACTGCTACTTAAGTTTGGTAATTCTTCGGGCTATGTCGGTAACCCTGGTTCTCTTGCGGATCTCTACATTTCTGATTCGACCACGCAAGGAAACTCCATGCATATCCCTCTCCATTGCCCTTTGGGTGACTGTAAGCTTTCTGATGAGGCCCATTGTAAGCGACCATGTCTCAGAACCATATGTCTGGCAACACACACTGGTCTGGTCACTGTGTCTCAAGTCTATACTTGTGACACTGTGGTAAGTTGGACGAGAATATACCGCAACTTCTCGAACACTGCCCAGCCAAGTCGAATTCGACGGTTGACCTCTTTCTCGAAGTTGGCCCTACCCAACTGGATCGTTTGTCCCAGGTAGACATAGTCGCCCACAACTTCGAGTGAAGAGTATCCGACTTTGATTGGAATGAGTGTAAAATGGGCATTCAACATCACCTTGGTTTTGTCCATGTTCATCCTAAGACCCACTCTTTAGGTAGCTCTACTGAGGTCATCGAGCATTGTACTGAGGTCCTCCATGGTCTCCGCCATGACCACTATATCGTCGGCAAACTGAAGGTGATTGATGTATTCGCCATTGACATTTATGCCTAGCCCTTTCCAGTTCAGAAATCTGAAGACATCCTCCAGTGCAGCGGTGAACAGTTTCGGAGATATGACGTCTCCCTGTCTCACACCTCGCTGCAGAAGGACGGGTTCCGAGGTCTGATCCTGAAGTCGAACTGACATGGTGGCCTTTTTATACACACTTTTCAACACTTCGATGTACTGGTAGTCAATTTGGTACCGTTGGAGAGACTGCAGTACAGCCCAAGTGTCGATCAAATCGAAGGCTTTCTGGTATTCCACAAACGCTAAACAGAGAGGCAGGTTGTACTCTTCGGTCTTCTGTATAACCTGCCGCAGCGTATGTACCTATGTGGTCTACGGAGACGATTAGTGATGATCCTTGAAAACAGTTCTAAATCTATTTATTTTTGTTCAATTCCGTCTTCAGGTGACATTCTTGCAATTTCGTAAGGACAGTTTACCTCTATTATCGAGTCTTGACCTATCAGACCATCCAGGCTTGCCGCGAAAAAGGGTTTCTTTTCATCGATAAACATTCCACACTCTAATACCTGTAGGCCCGTGTGCTTGATAAATTGATCGATCGCTTTAGATTCAGTTTCCTTGCCATAATTGGTAGCCACAGTTCCTTTAAATTTGTTATATAATAACGTTTCTCAAATTTTGCGAACCAATGTTTTCGGTCGCATCTTACATATTCGCCCAACATTCGATGCCGTAAGCCTCTTTAGTCTTTCAATTTCCCATAAGCTATTATCGCTTTGGCCCCCACTATTTTCCTTTGAACATCCTTAGTTGAGAGCAATCTTTCAAGAAAATTTTTTTCTTTTAATTTATATAAATCCAAAGGCATATCTTCTTCTATCTTCTTCCAACTCTAAGCGACCGTAGTTTTTAACAGGTTCTGTAGTTCTTTTTATTTTGCTCGTGCCGTCTTTGGGATATGTCAGTTTTCTTTTTCGGAAAATCTCTGTGATTTTTTTCGAACAAGAAATATTTTTTCTTTTAATTTATATAAATCCAAAGGCATATCTTCTTCTATCTTCTTCCAACTCTAAGCGACCGTAGTTTTTAACAGGTTCTGTAGTTTTTTTTATTTTGCTCGTTCCGTCTTTGGGATATGTCAGTTTTCTTTTTCGGAAAATCTCTGTGATTTTTTTCGAACGCTGCTTTTGATCTATTTTTTTTTTATTTGCCCGGACTGCAGCCCTGTATTATTTTTTGGATGCGTGAATGAATAGGCCTTCGATATTTCATGAAGTTACTGCTCCACTTGTCTGATATGATATGAGCCTGCAAAGTTAACTCTTTTTCCGCCAATAAATTTGGCAATTACATAATTAAATTGCTCCACAGTATTATTAGTCACGTCCAAAAAAAAAGATTTTCTGCATTTGCTGTTAAGAATAACAGATATTCTTGGATATCAGTCCACAATCCACAACAACAAAAGTTACGAGTGACTGGGGCGATTACAAGAAATGCGCGAGCCGCGGCCGGGAGCGTTTCGGAGGCACGCACACACCGTCAACTTACACACACATGGATAGGGCGGCCGGGCGCCACGCGCTCGCAGTTCGCAGAGCGACAGCGATAGTTTTTTCAAATACCTATTTTTCAAAAGTCTCTCCGCCCGTATTTCCTCTTAAGTCAAGAGTGAATGGGTTTCTCATAGGCAAGCGTGCTTCACCGTCAACCACATCATCGCTTACCATCAGGTGGGATAGTGGTCAAGCGCGAGCCTATAGATAATAAAAAAAAAACTTTTTATATTTGAACTCTGCTCAACTTTGTTTCTATCCTCACCTTATGTGTGTATGAAATAGTTAGTCCTAATTTTATATTGCGTTTTACAACAGAATAGCTTAGTAGGATAACACGTTTTACACAATTTACGCCCCCTGTTTCCGTTCCTGCTAGAACATTATTCAATTCCTCCGCGACAATTTATCCTTTATTTCATAAGACATTTCGCACGAATAGTTCTCTATCGAATTTGGCCGTACCTACGGTGCGACACGTGACTTTCCCCATCATTTGTGTACACCTACAAATTGAGTTAGCACCTTTTGTCGTTGCAAATAAAGCCTAAAATCCTTCTGACGTTAACGAAGCTGTACTTATATCTGGATTTGTTACTACATCGGTCAATTTCCTGTAAGTGTAAGCAAATGTACAAATTGACGATGCTGAACGTGAAGACAGTCGGCGACACTTGAATACCTTCGATTGGACGCTCTCAATTGGAAAACTGCAGGAACAGGTCAATTAGTTCAAGAACATTTTATGAGCAGGTATCTTTTTCCAGATATAATATCTTTAAAATGCATATCCTCCAAAAGAGCGGTTTTCCAAGCAGCCAAACTGTGCGGCAAGTGTCACTTTTTTTCACTAGTGCTTTTTACTTTCCTGTACTTTTTTAATTTTTAACTCCAACGTCAGCCCGACGCATAGAGTTTTTATTATTTGAGAAAAGTTTTAAAAATTAGTTATGAACAGATTATCATTCATATAAAAGGTAAAATAAAACGAATACTTTATTTTAGGCGTTTTTAATTACTCTAGATTTAGATTTTGATCAATTAATTAATTTTAAATATTCATTAAATATGTTTGGCAGAACGTATATTTTGCTCGTGCCTTATTGCGTTTCGATGTGACAGCTATTCGCACATGCGCAGTAGATATGCCCGAGGAACTATTATTTAATCTGTGGATATGCTGAACGCGCTTGAATAAGCCCGCCATTTTATTAATTTCATTTTATTAATTAATTTATTTCCTCGCACAATGCATAGTAAAATGTTGTATGATACACGTACGTAAGATGATTTCCGACTTGTGTCGATTTATCCACTCACTCGCTTCGCTCGCTCGTGAATAAAAATGCCACTCATCGGAAATCACCTACCTTCCGCACTTGTAGCATAAATAACTATTGCAGCACAATATATCAATTTCATTCAAGTTTGTACAAATAAAAGAACAAGACAAAACAAATGTATCGAGTAACAGTAATTTAAACACTTTTTATTCGCAAATTAACACCTACAAGGGCCAAATTAAGAACAAAGGAAGTTTAACGGTCTCGAAGACAGAATACCCTCGCGAACACGATTTATCACCTCGCTAATTTACAGTTGTTTTGTCTAAAAGACGAGAAAATAAAACAAAACATAAAAATTGAACCGCAAACTGAATTTCCAGAATGCCAAGATTCTGCCAAATATTCGGCTGGTCGGAAAATGCAGAATATTTACGAAAATAGAATTTATTATATCGATGCCGGTGGTCGAAGATGCGTAAGGCAGAGCTTTCGGTCGGACGACCGCGCCGTATCCGCTGCAGACGCTACAGTAGCGGCTAGCGGCCCGCTGCGGTCGACTGCGCTCTCCGCAACACGAAATTTGCGTCATACCCGTCAGCTTTATGCATGAATGTGCTCGCAGATACGGCTCTCGGGGAAGTAACTGCATTTTTGCGGGCAGCGGCATTTTGAATGATCCGAATGGATATCCTAGCAAATATTTCGTAACTGTTCCTGAAAATGTCACACAGATTTTTAACAACTTATTTAAGGAAGCTGAAGTTTGATTACATTGAGAATTGACAAATACCAGTATCAATCTTCTTCTTGGATGAAGTCACAAATTAGAAGCCCGTCAAGCAAGTCTCAAGTGACTCAACAGACTGTCCTTGTCCACATCTAGGGTTGTCACTGCTTCAATTGAATCGTTATGCCTTTGACATAATTATCTGTTCCCTGTATCACAGAGAAGGATGTCTTCATTACAGGCCTAGATATAATTGACTAAGAAAATTACGTATGCAAGTCATGTTCAAAATACTATTCTCATTATGTGGTGCCTATCGGTAATGACGTTACGCCTCCCGGGCTGATTCACTTACGTGACACGCATCTACTTAAAATTGCTACTATAAAGGAACACGCTAAACTATTACATTAGCTGAGGACCTCTTAGATCCTCTTATTGAAGATTGTAATGAAAGGGATGGTGATTGTTCAAAGACAAATTACATTTAGGTGTGGGAACCATTCTGCTTGTGGTGCATTCTTCTTTTGCATTGGAAATGTCTTAAAAAATGTTCTACAAGAGCTAAAACTGATACGAACAAAAGATTATCTAGATATAAATTAATCCTAAAGGTTTTTAGACACAATCAAAATAATATAATGTTTTGCCGGTTTGCCTTTATTGGCCGGTCGGAGAGAACACTGACGGGGAACAGAGCTCCCACCTCTCCCTTGCCTTATTGGCTTGAGTGGAAATTCGCAAGAGCAAACGTGCTCGGAGGAAGGAAGTTAACGCAGTAAGATGCTGGTAGGGATCTTGATCGTGCTTCCGGGTTTGTTCTGATAGCCGTGGTATATCTATCTACTCCTCAAGCACCTCCTTGTACGTAGTCCTTGGCGCTAAGTCACTAAAGTGCTAGCGACTGTTTATAGGGGGCTAATTAATAAAATGTGCAAGTCATCCTCTGCCATTTTATAACCGTGTAGATCAACAGTGGTCAGGCAGGGTCCAATAGTCCACGAAACGTCCCAAACCCATAGCCCAATGTGTTTTTAGACCTGCACCAGCCGAGGTTTGTTCTTGGGTGCTCACTAGTGCATACAGGGATAATTGCCGGTTGGTATCACATTTCATCTTACATGTCTAAAAAGGCCTCTGCGAGTTGGTTTCGGCCCCTGGTACGCCTTTCAAAGGTCCGGGATCCTATGGTCCCGATAATCTAAAAAAAAAAAACAGATATTCATGTTTCAATTTTTTCAATTAGAATGCTAAACGTCAGTATAGAATCAGATTGAGAAGTCATTGTATGATTTAGAGGGGCTACTTCGCAAACCAATGTTGTCAGTTACGTCTGTGGAGTGCGGGTACGGGAATAGTAAGTAATCGAAATTGAGGAGTGTATTCCGTCTGATTGCCTTTACAACTGCCCCCTGTGTGCTACGTCTGGTCCGGCGGATTGTCTGACCAGTGTTGTTACAAACTAGCAAATAGATGGGGTTTTATAGACCCGTCTAAGAAATGAATGAATGTGAGTGTGGTGGTCCTGTTCAGCACATGCTAGAGTGCCCCAAGTGCACTTGCACTTTAGAGGACCTGATGAACTCTCGGAGGCTGCAATTAACGAGGCCATCTTCGCTTCTGGTCCCATATTGCTTTTATTATTGATAGATTCGCGTTTAACCACTATCTCACCTGATGGTAAGCTATGATATCGTCGGTGAAACGCATTTGTCTAAAAGTACGCTATACACCCTTGAATTAAATACCTCTAGGTTGTAGCTGTCAGGAAACACAGACTCCGGCAGGGAATTCCACTCCTTAGCTGTTTGTAACAATAATTAGTTTTCCTTCGAGTCGAAAAGAAGAAGCAAATAGATCAAGTTTACATCTTCAGGGCACTCGCCTTTTCTTATCTCCTGGAAACATAACGCCTTTGTCGGTACTTTAAAACAGTGCAATACGATATTTAGATCATATCACTTAAACACCTTTATTTTTTTTCATTTTTACCTGACGGGTCCCCAAACACACGCCTTAAAGTTTTCTTATCTGATTTCGAGTAAACATAATGCCTCACGTCCGGTCATTAACCTGTCACCAGTGGATACCGCAGTAATCTTCGAGTTCCCGAAGATGAATTGGTTTTTACCAAGAAAAAGTAATGGGCCAAATCTCTTAAGAATTCCTCCCCTGATCACATAGTTCCTAAAGCATTTCATATTCATTTGGCTTTGTAGACACTAATTAGTTCAGCAGAACAGCTTTGAGTCCATCGATATCTTTTAAAAATCGAATGCTAATTTAGACGTTTGAGGCACAAAGCTCGCGGCCGCGGTAGAGGAAGGACGTCGGACATAGGTAATGTTAGTGGGGGCTAATTCGTCAAAGGGCGCTCGCGTCGCTTTGTCCCGGCTTATGGTAATCAACGTAGGCGTTGTGGCCGCCGCTGCGCCGTTCTCTGCATTTAATGATCGGATTTATTAACTGGCTACGTTAGGTGATCTGTTTTACGTAAAGATTTCGGTTAAGAGGCAGGTCTGCGAGCGTGAGAACTTATTTTAGAACCAACACATCGACATTTTCACTAACACATTTGCATCACACATTGTAGTGTACACGCACCCAAGAACAAGTGAAAAATTATGCGGCGCGACGGGCATGATATAGCTTCAATGCGCGTCCGCTTCTGAAGGATTTGTAAGCTTGTCTCAAAAACGCGCAATGTATTAGCTATTGATTCACCGCTCCGCACGGCACGCGTGCCCATAGTAATATAGTCGTGAATAAAGGGTGGGGTCACAGTGTAATCGGTTGTGTAGTTTGATTGTTAGAAAAAATAATTACTATATGTAATACAACATTTAAATTATTATTATGATAAGTACAAAAAATAATGCTTGATGTTCTCTAATTTATTTATTTTATTGCTTAGATCTAGAACCTTTTTTAGGGTTCCGTGGCCAAATGGCAAACAAAAAGCGGAACCTTTATATATTCGTCATGTCTGTCTGTCCGTCCGTATGTCACAGCCACTTTTGCCCGAAACTATAAGAACTATGCTGTTGAAACTTGATAAGTAGATGTATTCTGCGAACCGCATTAAGATTTTCACACAAAAATAGAAAAAAAAACAATAAATTTTGGGGGTGCCCATACTTGAAACTGAAACAAAATTTGTTTTTTTTCATCAAACCCATACGGGTGGGGTATCTATGGATAGGTCTTCAAAAATGATGTTGAGGTTTCTATTATATTTTTTTCTAAACTGAATAGTTTGCGCGAGAGACACTTCCAAAGTGGTAAAATGTGTCCCCCCCCCCCCCTGTAACTTCTAAAATAACAGAATGATAAAACAAAAAAAAACATATGATGTACATTAATTACCAAGTAAACTTCCACTGAAAATTTTTTTTGAACGAGATCTAGTAAGTAGTTTTTTTTAATACGTCATAAATCGTAAACCGCAATTTACCAAGTACGGAACCCTTCGTGCGCGAGTCCGACTCGCACTTGGCCGGTTTTTTCAACTCATGATGGCTTATAAATATGTTAGGTATTTTGTGTATGATTTTATTGTACAAGTAGGTTTGTGGCTGCTTAATGTTAAATGCCACAACGCACGTTGCACAACGAGCTGCGTAAGATTGTCTAGTTGAGAAATTAATTAGTTTTCCTCTTACGAACTTTGCAACAACACTTTTAAAAACCTCTGCTATATTACTATTGACTTTATAAATTAAGCTTTTAGCATTGTTGACTAATCTTGAGACAAGTTTTATTACGGCAATAAAAAAGTTGTAAGCTTTCATTACCGGCAATTTTTTTTATCAGTGCCAATTTCACCATTTATATTTGTTGAATTCAGTTGCTTGCAATAGTATGGCTTACAAGACACATGATTACCAAAAACATGATTTGGTCCATTTTATCTTATTGCTTGAATAGTGCTACAGTCATGTCACGACACTCGCGACCCACCCTATGCCTATTGTGTATGTGTGCGTAGACGTTTTGCGAACTCGGCTCGGAAAAAAAACGGACGTGCTCTCACCTTGGAGTCTAAGACGGCACTGAAAATTTTTCGCGCGCGTGGTCGATTATAAAACAAATTACTGGAGCGTAACGCTCCATACTAAAATGTATGGGGAATAGAAAACAATTTGTGTAGAAAAAATAACAATGTTGAAACGTGGATTACTATCATTTGGTGTGACTTATTAGATAAATAAAACGGTGAACGTCATATTCATACTTTCGTGTCACGATATATCTAAAGAGATTTAAAAAAAATCTTCTAGAATTATGACAATAGTGCAAATAGAAAAGGTCGATTTAGATGTTTTTGAGAGATTTCAACAATTTTTTTTTTAGAAATTTAGGATGGTTTTACAAATATCTCGCGGTGAAACTGTTGGCACATCTGTTAAGGTTCTTCATATTTTTTTTTGTGTAATTCAGCGCGGTGAATCTTTAGAAATAACGAAAACTGTAAGTGCCTTTTTAGGTGTTTCTTAAGGACTCGCCTCTTAATTAAAGGTTCTTTGTCAGTGGCCTGATCGATAGAATGAAATACGGCTAGAGATCAGGGTAATTAGCAAGTGAGTGGGTAGATTAGTATGCATGTGCAAACCGTAAACGTATTGGTATACAGAAGTCTAAGTATAGTATGTGTGTGTGTGTATTGTATTGCAGGTATAGGTAATGTTGAATACAGGCCTGCAGATCACAAAGCCAAGAGACAAACACTGGGGCCCATAGCAATGCTGCGACTCTTGGATACTATCAGGTCTATACCCGCGACACTGCGATTCGCAGCTGCGGAAAGCTAGGGGTCTGTTGACTGTTCTATGAGATACTGGTTCCTGTCTGACAGGTGGAAAGGGATACTCAGAACACGAATTTCTCACCTTGATGCCCGCGAAGGACCCCTAGGGTAGTTCAATCCGTGGGTGGTCGAGAGTTATCGTGGGAGGATATATATATAATATTATGAAAATGAGGGATAGCCGACGTCTTCTGGACCGGAATCCACCAGGCACGTCGACACAAAAAACCTCGCTGCGCGCGAAATATTCACAAAACCAAATGCACGGGCGACGCACAATACCAATCGCGAATGGCGCACGTAATTTTCAATAACGATGGTTTGATTATTCAACATACATAATAATATCAAACGAGAACTCGATGTACATCCAGCCATGTCAAAATCACACTTTTTTCAGTCTAGTGTCAACTGTCAATATCGATGACAGCGAGTTGACTCAATGTTGCAACAAAATAACAAAAGAAGGAACGAAACGTTTTGTTCCGAACAGGTAATATAAATAGCCCTTGCTACAGGAGAAAGAACTGAATTTACCGAAAATGATGTAAGGTTTGATGCGACAACTTCAAAAAAAGTGGCTTATTTTTTTTTGGCAAGAAGGTTTTCTATAATTCTCAATATTGGGTCATTATTTTGATCCTGTTCTTTGAAGACACCCTCCATTGACAGATTCCTCTGGTCAGCCGGAAGCCTACCACACATTTTTATGAACATGTACACATGAATCACGTGTGTGTGACAGCTACAAGAGTGCTGCTCTTACGACATTTATCTACGGCCCCCTTGCGATATGCATCGCCAATCAAATGATTGTTCCCGCTCTAGACTCAAACTAGAGCGAAATGACAAATTCTAGACAATTTGCTTTGATGATCACCGCACAGCTCCCTGTGGTTTTGGCAAGCGATTATTTCATAAATTTCGTGGTTTCTTTCTTCAATAAGGGTTTTACTTTACTTTGCTCAATCTTCTCGATAATTAATCGAATGAACGTACAAGATGTTTTTTGGGTTCCGAACCATACAAGATATACGGAACCTTTTTATGCACTCTGTCAACTGGTGGTAAGTTATGATGCGATCGATTTGGTTCAGCCTTGCCCTTTCATCATCATCATCATCATTTCAGTCGAAAGACGTCCACTGCTGGACATAGGTTTCCCCCAAGCGTCGCCACACTGATCGGTCCTGTGCATTTCGCATCCACCGGATTCCCGCTGCCTTGACCAGGTCATCGGTCCACCTAAAGGCCTTCCAACTCTACATCTTCTTTCTGTACGCGGTTGTCACTCTAGAACTTTTCGGCCCCTTCGAGTATCCCTCCCATCCTTGCCCATTAGTAATCTTTTAATCAATGTTACATTGATGATGATGATCAGTAGCCTGTCCTGTCTATTGATGAACAAGCTCCACCCTAAATCGTCAAGTCCTCCTGAAACATATATTAATTCGACATTTGATTGAATTAGACTCTACAGCTTCCCCTTATGTATGCTGAAGAGTACAAGGATGTACGATCAAACCAATATACACTCAGATCGTGCCAACCCTATCGAAAACTGCGACAAGTAAGCAAACGTGATGATTTAACAGATCATTGGACAAGATACTTGATAAATACAAAGGAGATTGCATTCTCGTGAGGACCTGAATCAATTCTTCCACTGGAAAATCGCATTGTCAAAAAATGTCTAAGCCTTTCCCTTGTTATTTGTTACACATACAACTCCTTAACACCCCGTCCGGTACTCAACGTCACAGGAGGTGCGACAAATCGCAACCCCACATTGTCGTATCCAAAGAGTTGCAGGTTTAGGTTGTGCGCGGTATCATCGGCGAGTCAAAGGGCGCCGACAAAGCGTCGCCGCGGCGCGGTGCGGGCGGCATTAGCGGCCCGTTTGATACCCCCACCCTCGCGCAGGGTTGACAACGAACCGCGACCTACGACAAACCGGTCGCACGATACCGACCATCTAAGTTTAATTGCTTTTTAAATGATGTGATGGATTAATTTTGTTTGACGGATTTTCCTTCTCGTTGAACGGGGAGAACATTGAGGATTTATTGACTTGGATGATAATGTATACATATAGATTCGTCGTCAGATTTATGGTGTAGTTAGGTTTCTAATAAAGCTGCTGTTTTTACCAGGATAATTTAGAAGTCTTAGAAACACCATCTGTTCGAATGCAGCGGTCTTCTCAATTACGTTCGAAGCTGTACCCTGAAATAAATATTCTACCAACATCTCATTAATTTATGCCCATATTTTAATTATAAGTACCTGGGCGAACGATCTCTGCTCGGATGAAAATAGAGAAAACGACGCTCTATCGCCCCCGAATCCCCCCCTGCATACTAAATTTCTTGAGAATCGTTGGAGCCGTTTCCGAGATTCAGATTATACATATACACAAGAATTGCTCGTTTAAAGGTATTACATATAATCATAATTATTATAATGATGAATATTTTTCGTTCGCCCAGCACCGGCCAGCCCTACCGCCTCCCCACAGCGGGCTCAAAGTGAGTGTGTTACTCTTTAACCTGCGCGATTCGCGACCGGCTAAACTTACCACTCCGCTAAATAAAGTTAAAAGGCTCCTCAAGCTTTGTCTCGGCCCGCCTTTGATGTACGGCGAGAACATCCCCCACCCACCCCTCACTCGCTCGCAAACAGTTTACCGCAAGCTGGAACTATTGCCCTTAATGCCTTTTCCGATTGGGTATACTGTATACGGTGTACGGGTGTACCCCTCCCGATTGATTACTGTGTTGTTTAGTGCCAAAGGAATTTCTCAGGAAGCAGCCCGATCAAAGTGGCCGAGCTCCTTTGATGAGTGAACGCTAATACGATGAATCAGTACCCTTATCATTTTGATCTCTTGTTACCGATGGTTACTATTATTGATGTATCGGGAGTGGGACGGGACTCGGAACTTTGGGACCGCTTTCAAAGGTTTTTCGTTTTAAGTGATAGGGTATTGGTCAAATGTGGTGTTTGTTGAGGAAACTCGGAGATGAGGTTAATTGATTGGGGAGTTTAGTTGAGTGCTTATCGTTGTTGCTTTAATGAAGACAATCAAAGAGCATATAGGATTCACAGCGGATCTTTGTGTCTCTGAAGTAGGTCCTGCGAACCATTGCGCAAGAAACATTTTGTCATCGAGTATACTGCATACAGTAAGTGAGATAGGACGATGCGACAAACGTAAGCGAGTGAAAGAGGCAGTTATACAATGCTATCTTCTTCTTCAACATTGACACAAAAATAGCAACTGCGCAGGTTCTTGCAGCCAACTTCAAAGACACAAAGAACCCCTGTGACTACTGTACTTAATTCGTTATTGTATACAAAATGACATACAATATAGGTATCATAAAGTTGATGTACAAAAGCGAGCTTAACTCAAAGTAGAGTTTTCTACCAGCAAACCTACTTGCCTTCTTCTGTCTTCCAATCACTAGATTATTGTCTTGAACTAATGCAAGACTACCTTAGTTAAAATGAACAGGTTTCTGCTAATCATAGAAACAAACATTTATACATAACTAGCTGTCCCCCGCGGCTTCGCTCCCGTCAACTGGCTGCTTACCTACCTACCTACCTACATACCCTACTCTATCCTTCCTATATACCCTACCCTACCCTACCTACCTCGCTATCCTACCTACCTACCCTACCTACCTACTTACCCTAACTACCTACTTACCCTACCTACCAACTTACCCTAACTACCTACTTACCCTACCTACCTACCCCACCCAACATACCTACCTACCCTATCATAAACGACATTTTTTTTTTCATTTCTTATCTACCTAGCCTATGTATGTTCTTCCTCAGGATGTCATCTATCTCGTTGCTAAATTTCATTGAATGCCGTTCAGTGGTTTGGGCGTGAAAAATTAACAGACAGACAGAGTTACTTTCGAATTTATAATATTAGTATGGATAATAAGTAAAAAAATATATATTTATTACGTAAATATTATACGAAATAGACTTGAAAGAAGTTTCAAAGGAAAGCAATTTGTTTGGGCGCAAGTAATTTAATACAAGTCGTATTAATACGTCCACGCACCGAAAAAGCGAAACCTCTTCAAAGGATTTATTTAGGCTTTAAGTCTGTAATCAGTGATTCTTTTATCTGTGACTATTTCACTTAAATACCTATAATTAACTTTTTACATTTTCTTTCTCTCTTTTTTTTAATGTAATCCGCGAATGGCGGCCCAAAATGAAAGGACTCTGCCCCTTTGATCTTGCTGACTTGTAAAACCAATCATACAGTCGTATTTTCCCTTTTAACTTCACTTCATAGAGAATTTTGTCTTCTTTACTGAATGATACTGTAGTGAAATTAAGGTTTTTGTTGTCTTTGTAGATCATGTTTTACGTAGTGTGTTAATTACTTATTTTGCTTTTAGACTTGAAATATCTTGAAGACTCTAAATATTTTTGTATCAGTGTATTCAATTGTTCGTGAGGAGCTCGTGGCTAAATAATAACAGCCCACAGATTTGGGAGTCAATCTGTGTAACAGCCGCACTGGTCGGTCATCATGGTTAAGCAACGCTTGACGAGGTCGATCCGTGGAAGGGTGACCATTTCAAACTACCGAGTTTCCTCCGTGCCTCGGAAAGCACGTTAAGCCGTTGGTCCCGGCTGTCATTTGAAGATCTTTGACAGTCGTTAAGGGTAGTCAGAAACTTCAGATCTGACACCAGTCTTGCCAGGGGGTACCGTGTTACTCAGTTATTGGGTTGTGGAGATCAGATAGGCAGTCGCTCCATGTAATACACTGGTACTCAGCTGAATCCGGTTAGACTGGACCGCCCGACCCCAACATAGTTGGGAAAAGGCTAGGCCGATTGATAGTATTCAATTGTTCGTGAGCCTGTAAATCAATCAAAGAAGTGGTTCGGTAATATAAGTTTAATAACGGTACTTATTTCCAATTGTCACAGATTTTTACCCGACTGCCGAAGGAGGGTAATGTGTTTATCAGTCTATGTATGTATGTATGTATGTATGTATGTATGTATGTATGTATGTATGTATGTATGTATGTATGTTTGTTTGTTCCTATGTGGCGTTCCAGAGACCAAACGCGTTGGCCGATTTTGATGATTCGTACGTCAATCGATGCGTCTTAACTCTGCGAGTGTCATAGGCTACATTAAAATTGGATAATAGAGAAATGGCGGATTTTGGGTGCCATATTGTGGGGGCCCAAATTTTTTTTTTCTTCCAAACCCATCGTGTGTGGTATCAAAATAAAGGGTTTTAAGAGGTGATTTCAAAAATATATAACACTTATATGTTTAAATGTATCTAATTCGAAAAAACTTTAAAAAAAAAAATAATAAAAAAAAAAAAAAAAAAAAAAAAAAAAACTTAATTAAAAAAATCAAAAAACCCGACTGCTTCAAAAGCGAACTAAAAAGTCGTAAACAAGGAAAAAATCATGCTGTGCAGGCGGAGGATACACCATATTTTGGTCATCCAGCCGGCGAATAAGTATCCTCCGACTGCACAGCATGATTTTTTCCTTGTTTACGACTTTTTAGTTCGCTTTTGAAGCAGTCGGGTTTTTTGATTTTTTTAATTAAGTTTTTTTATAACAAAGTGTCGTAATTTCACAATTACTTAATAGTTCGAAGGCACTCGCTAAGAGGTCTTGCCGCGACTGCCTTATCCTGCGATCCATATAACTTCCTCCCAACCCCCTTCTAGTCCTTAACCATTATTTTTGGCCACCTATGCTCATTATTATTATTATTATTATATTCTTTATTGTACACCAAAAAAAATATATATACAGGACAAAAAACATAAAAGCAAGTGTACAATGGGCGGTCTTATCGCACAGGGCAATCTCTTACAGACAACCTTTGGATGGACTGTACGAGAGGAGAGGAATTTGTAAAGCCCTATTTTGCAATTAAGCTAGACTACATTGTAACACAAGTGATCTATAATGATGGTATATTTTGCTAATCAGCTTAACTACACTGTAACACAGGTACTAGTTCTTTAGGGCGACAACAAGCCAAATAAATAAAATAAAATAGATCTCGAGAAAACTTACTGTCTCAGAAAGCAATATAAGATTTTTCTGCCAAGCCTTCAAAAGTGCATACAACCTTCTTCTATAGCTCGACGTTTAACACTAAGTTAACAGACCAGCCCTTCATACAAAGTCGAATAAACAAACCAACTAAGCATATTTATCGACCAGACCAGCAAATGAATTAAAAGCCCCCTAGGAACACAGACATACAGGTACAAACACAACGTTACTAAATCTGTTCCAGTGATAAGTCCGAGCTTTGCGAAAATTCAATTAGAGTAATAACAACGCACAGTTCCATTATGCCAATCAAAGGGAAACGAAAAGTTTGCGCACATCAAAGAGTCGCTTAGTGCGTGCTCTCGGCTAATGACGCGCTGGGGGCGGGCCTTTATCGATATCGATAGTCGATTAATCGGTACAGCTAATGAAGTTATAGGGATGTCCCGATGTTCACCGGTATCGATACAAGATCACTCGCGAACGTCGAAAGCTTTATTAGCGAGGGAGTAAAACTTTATTACCGAAATATATTTAGAGAAAATGTACTCTCTAATAAGTTGTTTCATGTCAGGTACTATTTTGGTTTATGGTTGTGTCAATTGTAATGTGAAAACGCAGGTATTTTTTTTAAATTAGCTGTTTGAGTTATCATAAAGATTTAAAACACAAGCCTTTCTATCTTGCGTCAATGCGAGTTTAGATTTGAATTTAGTTGTTCCTGTCAATGAATGGACCATAGACCATAATTTTTTACGTGGGTGTCGTCTGAAGAATGGAGAAGGTTTATTATAGAAAGTCGCCGTCTCTCCTTAGTAGGAGGGCCAGATTTGTCTTCTATGTTGTAACTTGTAATCTTCAATCTTTTTTTAACAAAAGCATGCGAACACCGAGTAGTCGGCAAGGCCATAGTCAGGCAGTTGTACTCTATGGTTGTTTATGGGCGGTATTCATAATACGTATTGAGTGGAATCAATAATTTGATACCCCCAGCGACATTCAAATTACAATACATACCTACAAGATTTTGACAAATCAATTTTGCCGTCTGTCTGATCTTTGCGAAATCAAATATCAGAGCTATACTCAGAGAAACATCTTTGATATCTATCTATTCATTTCATCTGTAAATCGAGTTGGAATCCTCAAATTAATTCGCCTTCAAAAGGTGAATATCATGACGTCGCGATACACCTACTTACTTAGAAGCCTACATAACTTCGAAAGCATCCGATGTAAAGTTTGATTGAAATTTTTATTAAATACGAGTTTCTGCCAGCGGCGTCGCCCGCGAAAATGTCGAAAATTATCCCAAGGCAACATATTCCCGGGACAAAAAGTATCCTAAGTGCTATTCCAGACTATAATCTATCTCTGTGCCAAATTCCATCCAGATCCGTGCAACAGTTTTAGTGTGAAAACAAACACACACACTCACAAACGTTCGCATTTCTAATATTAGTAGGAAGTAGGATTAGTAAGATAGTGTGATATTTAATATTTAAGTTTTCGTGGGAAACATACAATTGGTTTTCTGACCATTCCTTTTATATTGTTTCAGATAATACGAAGCAAATAGACAAGACACAAAACACCGAAATGCAGCGGCATTAAGCTGCTACACAGGTATTATACCATAAACTTTTACATTTTTTTTCTAAGGACATGTTGGGAACATGTCCCCGGAAAAAAAAGTTAGATTAATTCAATTTTCTTTTATATTTGCCGCGCTTATGAACTTGCAGAACAGCTATCGTCATCTAGTGGCACTTTTTGACATTAAAAGTTCTCCGCGCGTGTTTGATGTGGTTCATAGCGTCGTTGAAAGATGGCGTTAGACTGCAGCTGTCTGTCATGGCTGGTTGTCAAACAAACGTCAAACTCGCTGTTGTATACAAAACGGATTCAAGCTAATTTATTATTTATTTCGAAGAAAGTTTTCAATTAATGTCGCCAGTTATCTTTTGGAGCGGCCTTCAAAACTTACTTGCAAAGTAAGAACATTCGTTTTCATGTAAGTTTTCTCTCATTATCATTGTATAAATATAGCCCTTCCGGGTTTCGGCATGGTATTTCGGCATAAATAGCATTTATTGCCGTCAATTCTGTCTGTGATGATCCGCTATTAGATAAAACTGAAGGTCTCCTCTTGTTTCTAATAGTTTATTGATAATTTTACACGTCGTGATTGTTACCGCGGCGTTACTTTTACGAGTTGTGCCTTTGTTTACAACTTGTTTCCTGTGTTTATGCTGGTCATGTTTAATGAAAATTTGTTGAATATTCTACAATGTGACGCTCCGTAGCACGTTAGTATTATGACCTGCTAAAAAAGCTTTTGTTTCAGGTGTGGTTTATCTTGTTAATCTTTAGCTTTTTAAACACGACATTTTTAACAACTTCATATTATTTGAAAAGTCCATAGTATTCATTCATTAAACAGAAAAACCACGCAAACTCTTGGCAGTACTAGTAAGATAACATAGCAACAACATTTAAAGTTCTGAACACCCCTTCTTGAATAAACTTTTTTTTATAGTCAGTTATTGATTTTATATTTATAATAACCCTAACATAAGTACAACCACTATACAAAATATAAGGGCACGGGCTTAGTCCGTACCCTCTTGTGTTCAACATTCAGCCTCCGTCTATGGATCTTTCACTCGGACCACTACGGTAGCGTTGTGCAGTCGTACTGTTCTTAAAAAAGAGAACTTTTGCTTACTAAAGATATCAAGTTATAATATTCAGAAATAATATTATAAACTGGTGTAACACAGAAGTGTATTGTTTGTTTAAGCACAATGAACATGGTAAGGTCCTTTATGGTTTTTTTTTGTGACCCTATTATGTATTTTTTTCTTCATAACTTGTTTATTGAACCATGAAGTTATGATTTAATTTGTTTTGACATGCTCTTATTATGATCTATCCTTTTTCTCTAATACTTGGGGATTGTTGAATAGAAATTAAAAATTAATATTTTCTGTTCCGCATAAAGTTGGTAATATTATTTTTTGTGTGAAGAGAGTTATGAAATATGATATTCTATTCCTTATACTAAGTGGATTAATATGTAATGGTATAGCTTACACAATAGGTTTCTATAGCATGGTACGCTCCGTTGTGATGTTTCCTTCCAGCACCGATCGATGCCGGAGACTCTTGACTTTGGCACGCTGTCTCATTTTTGTTTGCTATCCCTTTTCAACTTATACAAATCAAATATACTGGATATGATCCTTATTGTTTGCCATATTGATTTTTTTATGTGGCTTGGTGCGCAGTGGTTGCGGCATAACCAACATTTTTATGTGTGAACGGTACGCTTGAGTATATTCATACAGTTTTTTGTGGGTTATTGATGCTATAATAAGCTTATCCATCCAGATAACTGCTTTAATTGTGGTTATTTGGGTTTAAATAAGTTGAATCAAATTTTTTGTGATCTATGTTACTAAGAATGGGTGTGAAACGGCTTGATAAAGCATATCTCTTGGGAAAATTTGCACCACAGGTAAATTGTAGTGGTGAAATAGTGATGAATACACACAATAGATAATAGACTAATATTTTAATTTTGGAAGTGTTCAGTCTTGCCTTTTCATTGATTGACAGAGATTGGATAATTTAACCCTTTTCCTCTTCTCATCTTTAGTAAAATATTGATGTGTAATGTATGTTTTTGTGCAGGTGGTGTCTCGCCATGCAGCGCGCGGGTGGGAGAAGGGCCTGTGCGCCATGAGCCACACTCCTATAGGCGGCCACCCGCAAGGTAACTCTTTTTTGAACCTGTTCCTATTAAACTTGATGATGGTGATTTGTGCCTGATAACTTTTTAAAAGGTAATTTTGTTTGGGAAGTTTTATACGTGCAGATATTTTATCTTGATCGTTTTAAGATTTAAGAGCCATATAGATTATGTTTATGTCATAGGGCTTACGAAAAATGTGTGATTTGTTTGTGTGCAGGTTGGGAGCACAAGCTTGCTGATAGGTCGTCGCTGCCGCCGGCTACTGGGGAGGAGAAGAGCAAATCTCAGTCCAAATATGTGTTCGCACAACCACATCTGTCCAAGTAAGTCAAAAACAATTTGTAAATTACCTTACACCTCAATCCACGAATATTTTTATGAATTTGTATGGTTTTTCACGAATGTCAACTGCAAGAGCTACGAGACGCTTGCAGATGGTGTTCCAACTTAAAGCTGTATATATCATTAATGTTAGATGATGCGTGTTATATTTTTATTACTATCTGACATTTTTATCCTTCATTGAATTGAAACTAGTGTTTATGCGTTAGAAAGTTGCTCTTTTGACAGGCACTTGAAGGCAGGTATCGTTCCTAGGGTTAGCCAATGGTATGTCTTGATGGATGTTTTCCTCGCAGGGTCAGCATGGCGTGGCGCGAGCAGACGGAAGGCTCGTCGGGCAGCTCGGCGCGCTCGCCCGCCTCGCCGCCCTACATGCGCTGGGCTCGCAGCCTGCACGAGTTGCTTGAGGTTCGTATATTTTGCGTAGTTGGAATTGTATGTCTTGTGAAAAGGCTCCAGACATCGCTGGTATTTGTGTTATTTCAGGCATTCTGAAGAGGCTCTTGGAATTATGTTAGAGTTTTGCAACTGCCGCCTAAATGGCATACTAATTTTGCGGTGCAAATAAACTGGACTACTGTCCGAAATACCTGGCCAAACGGTCAGAAAGGCCCTATGGTCTGACTCTTAGAGCCTCCACAGACAGACTACTTGGAGCAGTTGCGACAGCTTCAAGCGGTCACTGTCGGGCAATCTGCAGTTTTTGGCAGCGACTGTAAAAGCGGTCGGCGTATTGTGAACGTCTATTTTGTATTGAAACTGCAGATTGTTCAACAGCGACCGCTTGAAGCTGTCGGTACTGACCACTATGGGGGCTCTAACAGGTAAAATAATAAAGATTCCCATTAAGTTGTACCTTTAATCTTTTCGGATTTTTTAAAGTGTGAACGGACGGTATTTTATCAGGGTTTCCCGGATTATTTTGGGATCCTCACAAGCTGGTCAACCATTAAAACACCAACTGTTCATCTCCCTTAGGACGCGGAAGGGGTACGTCTGTTCCGCAAGTACGTGGGTGGAGCTGGCGGGCTGCACGTGGACCGACTCAACTTCTACTTCGCCGTGCAGGGCCTGCGCCAGGAGTGCGACCCTTCCAAGATACGGCAGGTCGTCTCGGCCATATACAAGTGAGTTCACACCTTATACATATGATAGCACGGGGGAGGGACGCCTGCACGTGAATAAACTCAACTTTACCGGTTCTGTTGGTCCCACACTAAGCAGTCAGCCCCAGTCTGAGAAGAAGAGGAATAACCCTAACCCTCCAGCTTCAGTAATAGGAACAGGAGGGAGCAGTGCGGGAGTGTTCTAAATGATAATTAACAAAACTTTGAAACTTTGAGTTAAATCAAATTATAATAATTATGTAAAAACATCAACATCATTTCGTACTCATAAACATTTTTCCCCGAATTTCTAGACACTGTTAAACTGAACTAAATAATATTTTATTAATTTTTGTGGAACCTAAAGTTTACCCTAGTAACAATCCTTATAGAAGAAATTCAGGATTGACTTAGCTAATGGACCCTATTAGGACTATTTCAAGGTACTTGATATCTGTTCAGATTCCTGCGCAAGTCTCAGCTAGCGATGCCCGAGGAGCTGAAGACGCATGTGAAGCAGAGTCTGAAGGATGGCTCCAACATCGAGAAGACTATATTCGACAATATGGAGCAGGAGGTATGTCACCTGTCACTTAACAGATATTATGTTGTGCCAGAAAGTTATATCAACAACTGAAAAAACTTGACTTCAACAATGTCTACTGAAGTGTGTGATCTTTAAGTTGGAAAAAAATAAACAATAAAAGTTTCATAATACGGGTTGAAAAAGTTATCAAAAGAATAGCAGGTTCACTGTATAATGTTGGGTAAATCAGAATATTTCAGTCTAAAATTAATATATAAGGATTAAAACTAGCGAAACTTGTCAGCTTTTAGAGGGACAATTCCTATTTCTATGAACCTGTTTATGACATTGATTGTCGCTGAGATGAGAATTAATGTCGATGTCCTTCAAGTCTGTAAAATTTCTCTAGTGTATTTAATTTGGTCCGGTATTTCAGACCAAAGAGAGACTTCTTACAATTTCCTAAATAAAACTTAATCAAATTATACATTGATTTTGTTTGTTTTTATATTTAAATACACGACAACCGAACGGGTGTGCTTGCAAAATTTCAGCTCAATCGAACAACGCGATTCGGGTCAAATTTAACTAGCCTGCTTAAAAAGTCATCTCTTCATCTTCCGACATTTTAATCGCAATATTCGTATCGTAGGTGACGCGTGCGATAACGGAGACGACGTACCAGTCGTTCCTGCGCTCGGACGCGTACGTGTCGTATGTGAGTGCCGCGACACAACCGCTGTCGTCGCCAGACGCCTCGCCGCCCCATCCTCCTAGAGAGGTAAGCTTTATTTTTATTTCAATTGTTGTTTGATATGGTGGGATTTTTATGTGAATAGTTATACGATGATGGACTTTTCTTGGGTGAAACCTCAACTTACATAACTTCAACTTCATCAAAAGTTTTTTAGTTAAAGCTGCTCCATTTCTTCCATTTATCTCTGTGGTGTGCTTATGAAAAGAGTGTCTTATGACTTTCAACTTGTAAATTTGTAGCTATAGCTCTCTCAGATAATGTATCTCGACATTGATCATTAAAATATTTATCGTCAAAATTAAGCTTTCACTTAAGATCTGAAAGTATCTGTGCCTGATAACAAACACAGTAATAATTTGTTACTTTCCAGACTCAAAAACTGCAGTACCTACTTGTGGTTTTTGACCTGTAATTTATTGTTCAGAAGCGGCAGTACAGTTTTCGATCCATATATCAGAAGCTGCATTATTGTTTTAGATCCATAGAGCAGAAGCTGCAATATAGTTATTGACCCATAGGCGAGATGCTGCTGCCTTATATTTCTTGCCTCTTAATTATCTTATATGTCAGCACCTACAACACAGTTTAATTTTCCAACAGGGGGCAGTAGGTGGTCTGGCTACCCTCCACGAAGGCCAAGAACTGGGCACGGGTGCTGCGCCCGCCGCGCGACTGACGCACGACGCGTTACTAGCCACGCAGTCGCGCCGGCTGCAATCCGATGTCGCACCGTGAGTAGCCCGCTTTATTCACATCTCCCTTATTGTATAGCTATAGTTAATAGATTTTGACGTTGTGAATAGATTTGAGATGCGCATACACGGGCAATTAATTGAGCAATTCTCGGCAACTTTGAGCATTTTACGACAATACCAAGATTTTATATCTAATCTCAAGAATTATGCAATTTTAGTTACCCATGTAAGCTCACCGTTAGATATGTCAGATTAGATGAAAGTTTACAGAAACATGCATTTGATGCATTTTCTAACTGTTAAATATGATCAAATGCAAGTTTTTGTTTGTTTTGTACTCTTTTTTAGTTAGAGTTGTTGTAATTTTATTTTTATCAATGTTTAGTGCCTAGTTTTATATTTGTTAAGTAGATTTGAGTACGAGTACAAAACGTATAAACTATTAGATATAGATTTGGCCTAGTTTAGATCCAGTTTCGATCACTATCGATAAAGAAACCAAAATTCAAAATTCTCTCTCCAACCAGAAACGAACAGTTTATAATACTGACGTATCAAAATAATCTCATAATTTTGACATAGGGTGGGTTGTTTCGAAGGAACAATATTTACCATGAATCTTGTTAGTGACCAGGAAAGTCAGTAATCATATAAAGGTCACCAAAGAACTTCCGGTCTATTTTTTAAACATTTCACTGTGAAAACTTAGGTGGTGTGACCTTGAAGTGAACTATCATTTCATCTTGATTGCATGAAATGACAGCTCACTTTGTGTTAACTTCATCTAACTGGGGTTTCTCCGTGAGATGTTTACAGAATAGCATCACAGTTCATGTTAAAAACAAAAATGACCAACCCGCCTTAGTCTTAGGCTCGTTCGCACCACAAAATTAAATGCATTTAACGCTAAATGTAATTAAAACATAATCTGTCTCTTTCTGTCATCTTTAAACGATTGACGGAAACAGAACGATAGTTTAAACAAGTTTACCGCTAAATGTATTTAGTTACTTGTGGTGCAATCGAACCTAAGAGTTCATGAAGTGTGACCCCAGCATTGCATGAGCGATCCAGCACTTAGCCTTATTTACTTTAATTTCGCTCCCGTCAGCTTGACTGATGTATCCATGTATTGTTTGCCCCCATGTTTTGTTCCGCGCTGCATGTTCGCTGCGTTCGCCGCATTACACGCTAATCGCTCTGTCTTGCCACCTCACATATTTTATACATACTTACCATTCCAACCATCCTTCTAACTTTATAAACTGCTGATTGACAATAAAAAAATATTTTTTTTTTGCTACATTTTTTTCCGTTGTTAAATCATCAAAAAATATGAAAATCAATATGACTCACAAAAAAAAACAAATGGTCATCCATAAATCTCTATTATTCGTCAATCAATCAACCTTGTTGCTCGAATCTGTTATTGCATTACCAAATTGTCCTTCCGCTACCCCTTGTTTCCCATCCTTCGTTCCCTCGTATGTACCGGGTGGCAAAGCAGGCACCGCAAGCGGTCGGTGTACAGTGCGCACGTGTCGTACGCGGGCTATTGCCCCGCGTCCCGCCAGGACTCTGAGCGCGCCAGCCTCAGCAGCGGCCGCACCGACTCCGATGCCGTCTCACTCTCTGGCAGTAGTGTGTAAGTACCTCTAGAGTTATATAGCCTGTTGTATTATGCGATAGAAGCAGTCGGGGACTCGGCGTAAACTACAACGACAGCAAAGTGAGTACCAGTGGTCCTAGTTATGTCACAACGAACCCACCAACAAATTCTGATAGATGTAGTGACACCTACAAACACGCCGACATTTAAACTGAAACTGTAAATCGCAGGTGATAACACAGAATCTTGCATTGCACTATCTAAAGCTTTATAGTTTATGTGTCATAGTTTTCTTTAGTTGGGAAGCTGCAATATAGTTTTTGACCTAGGGCAAAAACTGCAGTATAATTTTGACCTATAGATCAGAAGCTGTAGTTTAGTTTTATCTTAGTTCAGAAGATGCTGTTTAGTTTTGACTTATGGGTCAGAAGCTGCTGTTTGTTTTTGACCTATAGATCAGAAGCTGCCGTTTAGTTTTGATTTATAGGTCAGAAGCTGCAGTGTAGTCTATGAGTTTATACAACAGAATGGACTGGTATTTTATGGCATAACTGGACCATTATTAGTAACAAGGTGTTCTTGTCCTTGATTATTTTTTTGGAAGTAAGAAGAAGCAGCGAAACTTTTTCAAGTAAGTAAATATTTTGTTCTATATCATAGAAAGTATCTTTTAGTTTTTCTGTACTTTTGAGCTTTAGACCTGCTTAACTTTTATTAGCACTAATTTATCATTTTGACCCCATCCGTGTGATACGCATTAACTTGCACCAGACCGATGATCCTAATAACAAACTCACAAATTCAAGTAAGTACGATTATTTTGACGATAACGTCAAATAAAAAATATAGTAGGTCCCACAATATTTTCAAATCAATAAAACTGCTGTTAATTTTGTACTTTGTACGAGCTCGTGGCTAAATAATAACAGCCGCACGGGTCGATCTTCAAGGTTAAGTAACGCTTGACGAGGTCGGTCCGTGGATGGGTGACCATTTCAACATAGCGAGTTTCCTCCGTGCCTCGGAAAGCACCCTAAGCCGTTGGTCCCGGCTGTCATTTGAAGATCATTGACAGTCGTTACGGGTAGTCAGAAGCTTGAGATCTGACACCAGTCTTGCCAAGGGGTACCGTGTTACCCAGTTACTGGGTTGTGGAGGTCAGATAGGCAGTCGCTCCATGTAAAACACTGGTACTCAGCTGAATCCGGTTAGACTGGAAGCCGACCCCAACATAGTAGGGAAAAAGGCTAGGCAGATGATGATGTACAAGTTTGATTCAGACTTTGTTTAAATTAACGTTAAAATTTTATCATCATATTTGCTAAATTGACAAAAAATATACTGAAACTAATGATTAGAACCATTTGAACACTATAATATTACAAAATCTATTGAAAGTAAATATTCCAAATTCAATTTTCAAATCTCAGTCCAGCTCTATCGGCGTCTCATTTGAACACACGTCTAATTTGTATCTTCTATCTCCCTGTAGCGATGGCATGTCGGTGCGGAATGTTCGCGAGTCTCGTGAGTCGCGCCACCGACCGCGGCTGCAAGGCCTCGACCGCCACGCTGTCATCAACAAGGAACAGGATACTGCCATGGTAAGGAGAATTTCAAAATCTGAATGTCAAAATATGAAGAAAAAGATGGAGGTAGTCTCTGGAATGTGATCCATTTCCAAAATATTTTACAGTATCGTCACAGATAATATAATACTAGCATACAGATGCCTAGTCCCATAAAAAGAAACCGTGCTGACGTAACTAGCGGTTTTCGTCTGATTAAGCTGATTATTTTTATTCGGTTCCGTTCCACGGCTATAGATAGTGTTCAGCGACTTGCAAGTAAAAACGTTTTCTCGATACGTGACTATTTTTTTCATTAAATACAGTGACGATTTGTTTTATGGTATTTTTTGCACTTTCTTTACTGTTTCATTGTACCAAAATGTGTTAAAAAGAAATTAAAAAATCGAGTAGCATGCCTCAGAAATTTAAAACCGCGCCATCTATTGGAATCAATTTTAGATGATCCGTTCCTTAATCTTAATCTTTGAAATGTGAATTAAGACCCCAATATTCCATAAGTACAAACAAAAACAAGAACATACAATTTTTATAATTAATTCTAGAAAATGTTAAATTTACACACAAAACAAAAAATTTACAAACAAATCGACGCATATCGCGCCATCTTGTGACATTTTTTTTAACCAAATTTTCTTTGTTAGTGCTGGGACCTCGTGGTGTTGTTTATTTCCACGCGGACCTTGTCGCGGCTAAAAACTTGACTTTGCAAACGATTCCCATGTTCACCCACTGAACAAAAACTAGAGTTTTGCTATCCTTTTCTAGCCGACATCTCATGGTTTTTAGCTGGCACGTTGTGATGTATTGCCGGGAGATAAAAAAAAAATACACGCCTGTACAGTACACCCAAATTTTGCCAGTTATGTTTTAAAGATAAATTACAATGTTCAAAAAAATACTTCCCTTATCGCTGCATACATTTTTATCAATTTTCAGAGGATTCCGTCCTCCTCCCTTTTTTATTTGCAGTCAATAAACATGTCAACAGAAAATATAACAACATCAAGGTCAACAAATATAGAATTTAAATGAGTTCTGAACTTCAAAGTTATCATTCCCTTCAGGTAAATATCTAATAATGTAACAATATTACTGGAGATAAGGCACGTTCGACTCGCATTGTTGACTTTGATTATCAATAAATACACTGCAACAAACACTAATACCATTTTTCTGACCCTCAACAGTCAAGTGCAGGACGCCACCTGAGTTTAGTTTGCACACAAATATAATAGTTTCTTATAGAAATAAAAATATCATTTAAAAAGTAAATAACAGTAAATGCGTAGTAAAGAAACGCATTCTGAAGTGAGACGCCTGAAAAAGGATACAATGGAGGTGCAGAAGTCAATACTAAATTCTTCATGCTCTGAAAAATTGAATTTAAAGCTACCTATCGACTAGTAAATCATATTGTGCACTCCTTAGTATGATGATGAGACTAGGGACATGTTGAACTATTTTTGTCGTTGCCAGAAGATAGACAGCTTTAGCATAATTTTTGGCGTAATTCAAAATGATAATCCTATTCCAGAAAAGCGTGTATTTTTTTATATAGACTGCCCAATAGCGTCTGATTTGCAACGGTCGTTGCAATTTACCAGTACTGAAAACAGTTCCAAGCTTTGTCCATATTTATTTGCATGTCTTTCTTGTGTATGTCTTAAACGGTCTTTTGTCTTCTTCCAGGTGATCCCCAGAACATTGCGTGTGCAGTCGGAACAGCTCCGCGTGCTGCCCCCGGCGGAGTTCGCGCCGCTGCTCATAGAGAAGCTGGAGCGAGTGCGCCGCGACCAGGAGGCCAAGGAGCGGCTCGAGAGGCGCCTTGCTGAGGTCAGTAGAAAAAAAATGCTTCAGGCACAAAAAAGTTTAAACTTAGTATTCTCTATCTGTTAACCAAGAGTGGTGAGCAGATAACATGGTAGGAACATTGTATTTTTTTTGTTGTTTTGATATTCAAGGAAAATTCAAAACAGAAAGAGCCAATGCAAGGCCATCACCATAATACTACTACCAATTTAAAAAGTATATCACATTGCATTGCGTTTCTGATATCCACAGACAACCTTACCGCCGGTGCCTGAATTGAGTATATGAAGTAAAGAACTTGAATGTCGTTTGACAAGTTTCACGCTAGATATTGTCAAGTTCTCAACTCTGATATCTAAAATCAGGTACCGGAGATAAAACTCAGTTGACGAAAAAATAAACACATTTTTTATGGTTTCCCTTCCAACTAGTGTTTCACAGGTTTGCGGAACCCCAGAAGGTTGGATAATATGATCCAAGGAGGTCCTCATTCTAAATGCATATAAGTAATTTGTGAATGTTGCGTGTTACACAGGGTGACAGCGAGGAGGCTTCGAGTCAGGCGTTACCTCCGCAGCTGGTGGCGGCCGCCATCCGCGAGAAGTTGCAGCTTGATGACGACAACGATCAAGATATTCTCGGTGAGTATTACGACAATACATTCATGTATAGTGTAATTCTTGTAAAATTATTTATTTGATAAAGAGAGAAATAAACTTCTTCCTTGCTCTATCCCACTTTAGGTGGGGTAGAGAACAAACAACAACCAACATGGAACTTCAATTCAAACATAAATCTAGCCACGATTCTTTGATAACGCAAAATGTATTGTTTCAAACAGGACACGTCAATAAAACACTAGTGTATGTGAGACTAGTAATTTGATTAGAAATAAATAAAATGCGTTTTTTTTCAATAAGTTATAGTGCCCGGCAAGTAAGTTGGCAAGGTTTTGGCGTAGTGGGGGTAAGTTCGCGTATATTTCGCGAACTGACCATTCACCATATAGAGCGAACGGAACGTGGACGCGACACGATTGGTCCTCGTGTAAACTGACCAACCAATCGCGCGCTCGGAAAGGTCCTAAACGGTCCTCGCACCCCGCTTCATTTTGCGCATCTAACGACTCTTGCCAACTTCCGTTTCGGGAATTATACCTTGTTCAAATTATGGTAATGTCGGATTAAATTTAATCAAATATGATTATGAAGTTTTTTTTAAATATGGAACATAAACGAGGAGGATTTTCGTGTACTGCATATGTTTAACATTGTACATTTTGTTCTCCAGACCAGCACGTCTCCCGAGTATGGTCCGAACGCACCCCAGGAGCATCCCCACCGGGCGGGCGCCGCGCCCGGCCCCGCCCCGCGCACCACGCCCACCCCGCACACAATGCTCACGCGGCTAGGAGAGCTCCGTCAGCGATATCAGCTGATTCCGGTCATTATGATGCTCCTCCTGATTCCTTGCATCACCCGCACTCGTTGACGCGCAGGTATGGATATTGTGGGATTGACCTATGCTCATTAAGTAATACACATACTCGGCTTTTTAATGCTTGGGTCAACACTGTACAAATTAAATATTTATTTCAGAGTTAATTCCATACAATTAATTAAAAATATTTATCTTACAAACCCTAGGTCTTACGGAATCGCAACGGCAGACATATTTTTGAAGAGTAATTTTGGAACTTTTATTTTTTTTCTTGCGTCTGTTTGATTAAATGATTTAAACTTTGGCAAAATAGCACAGTATTGTCACAGTAAACATATACAAACAGTATGGAAACTACCTACAAACGCTCGAAACGGCACACTCACACAAACGTACGCACCGACGAGACCGTTCGTGCACTTTCTAAGTAATGTCAGTACTAAGTGCCGCGTCGCGACGAGTGGTCACATATTTTTGTGTTAGTGTGCCGTTTCGAGCGTTTGTAGGTAGTTTCCATACTGTTTCTATATGTTTGCTGTGGTAATATGCAACTTTTTTGCATGCTTTTAAAACAAATAAAAATAAACGTATTTTTGAGTTACAGTAAACTTATTATTTCAACATAATAAACGTTGCAAAACAATGTGAAGTTACTTTTACGATGCTTTTTGACTTAAACATTTTTTTTTCATTGCATATTCGATTATATTTATGTCCATCCTCTTTATAACATTTAATTATTGCTACAGTACACAACTTACCGTTTCCCTTCCACAGATCGTTCTCCAAGAAGACCGTAACAGAGCTGACCGACAGCGGAGTATCCGTGGTGTCTGAGGGCGGCGTGGAGCCGCGCATACTGCTGTGGATGGCGGAGGGCGAGAGGCTGGAGCGGCGCCAGCACCGCGAGCACTCGCGAGCTTCCTCGGCCGACCGGGACGACCTGCGGCGCAAGGACAAGCAGCCGCGCAGCACACGGTACGTACACATTCGTAAACATTACCTAAATTCTATACTATCATCATCATTATTTAGCCGAAAAATCTCAATCCAATGAACACAGCCTCACCTAAGCGTTACCACACGTATAGACTGATCGTGTGTGACTACTCTGATCATTCTAAAATTCTTTTGTTCAATATAAAAGTGCTTATAAACGATCAAAATGAAGTTGATCTTTGAAATAGTTGATCCTAACAAATAAAAACCTGATATTTTTGTTGACACTACATCAATTCATTTCAGTATGATTGTTTAAGATGACCTTACGTATTGGTATTGTTGTTTAGCCGAAAAATCACAAAGGTTTTTGCCTAATCTACCTATCACAACTGATGCAGAGATACAACACCTGCGAAATAACGCATCCTTCGCTGGTGACGTAATGGTCACGGCAGTAGGCTTTGGTACTGAGCTCCTAAAAGATCCTCGGGGCTCTGAAAGAGAGGAAGGGGAAGGGGGGTACAAATTCCAATACTAACGAAAATTGAACAGCGGCTTATAATTATAAACTTTTTTCCCATAGTGGTAGCGGCAGCAAATCCAGCAGTGCCAGTGGCGGAGGCAGCACCGAAGCGCACACGGTGGTGGTGGTGACGTTCCTGGACGAGCACGTGCCCTACCGCTTCAAGGTGCCCGCATCGCCGCTCACTCTCAAGGTGTTCAAGGACTACCTGCCCAGGAAGGGCAACTATAGGTAACATTATACACTTACAATAATCTTTAAGCCACGATTTGCACGTGTTTTCTGATGTTAATTTGGCCAGAACGAAACAGAATCTACCATTTGTCTCGGTATCTGAGAAACAAGATCTTCGCCAACGTCAAACTCAAGTCATCAGTCACGATTATCGGTCACCGTAGGCGCGGGCTTGCAGACGACGAGTAATGAGTAGCTCGTCAAAGCGCGTAGTGTTCCACGCGCGTGTTAGAATCATGAAGGAACTCCATATAAAAGTATCGACATCAACCAGGATAGCAAACTTGGAATGTCAAGATGGTTGTTGGTTATTTACTGTGTATCAGAGTTCCTATGTATGTGGTGTGTAAGAGAAGGGTTTTATAAGGAAAATCACAGAAAGACAAGACTAGGTATTTATTTGAATTAGGCTTGTCAATTAATTTATATTGAGAAGGCTCAGAGAGCTTACCATCATAACACCGTTCGCTAAACTAGATCTCGTGGAGAAGAAGGGCAAGAAACTCCAAGGAAGATCTTCTATAGTATTAATAGATATCTTTTACAATAATATATCATAAGAGTAAGGCAAAGAACAGAATAGCCCTTAAATCAATTTAACATATTACTGGGAATGAAGGCCATTATATGGTACAGATACAGTTTCAACACAACCATTAGCAATAATCAAGTTATAATATTAAATAACTTACTGAAGCTCGTGTGTGACAAATAAACTAGTTTTCTTTCTTTCTTTATTTTTCTTTCACAAAATATAACAACATCACTATCACACTGTTTTGATATGGATTGTATTCACTGTCTTCATCTGTGCTATAACACCCCGTGTTTTTCTTCCAGATACTTCTTCAAAACGAACTGTGCGGATCTAGACACCGTGATACAAGAGGAAGTGAGCTGCGACTCGGACACACTGCCCATGTTCGAGGGGAAGGTCATGGCTCGCGTCAAGAGCGTCGACTAGGCACAGCACTAGTGCGCACAACACTGTTACAACGTCGGGGACTGCGCGGTGATCACAACACTACGTATGGCGGGCAAGGATTGTTTGGTTTATTTTTAGTACCATGCGATTTAAATTAAGTTCGACGACTTTTCAACTGTAGGTGCAACTAGATTCCCGAGTGTTTCGTGATAGCTACTACCGATTCACTATCGACCAAGCCTAGTTTTTTGATCTGCAGTTAACTCAACCAATGGTCAAATATGCTAAACAATGATTACAAATTACGGTCAGATAACCAATGGTTTCAAATTACGTTGTTTCTTCTATTCTACCTTACAAATGGTCAAATAAGTTGGATAGTTAATTATTTGACCATTTGTTAAGACTAACAAATTGATGAAAAAAAGCGTTTTAAAAAAAAATTGTTTTCGCCAAACTTCTTGGCCGCCCTGAAGTTTGCTTTCCGATGCGCTAGGCACGGATCGGTGCTGTTTTTGTATGAGAATTACTACTGCGCAGCCATTGTAGCCAATTTCAGGGCGGCCAAGAAGATTGGCTAGAACTATACCATTGGTTGAATTACTTACGATTAAGAAACTAGGCTTCAGTCAATAGTGAATAGGTTACTTGTAGGCAAGCATGCTTCACCGTCGACCACATCATCGCTTACCATCAGTTGAGATAGTGGTCAAACGCGAGCCAGCCTCATAAATAAAAAAAAACCTTGATTGAAATTAATCGTTTCTAAACACAGACCATAGTCGATCTATAAATTTAATATACCATACACTATACTCGATCGATGTAAGCGATCGACGTGTATTTGTATCTCTAGTTGCATTTGTATAGCGAATAAATTGTCAGCAACTTTAGACATTGTGACCTGTTAAGTTTTACATAAAACGGGCGTAATCATCTCAGTGAAATTATCGATTCCAGTTAAAATAAATTCTTATTCGATCGCATAGTAACTATTATGGTATTGCTATAAATACCATTCAGTTAACTCCATTGCGCCTTAGTTGTAATGCCACGAAACTAAAAAAGTAAAGTCACTATAAATTACATCTAAGGTTACTTTTGTTTTAAATCAGTTGGTCAAATGACGTGTCATTGTGTTCTTTATCGTTAGAAAAGTGATGTTTTTTTTTTGCGTTCGTGGTGTTAAAACTGATATTATAAACGTGCTGCCATATAAAATGTATCCCGTTATGAAAAGTACCGCCAGCTGAATAACTAAACTGTTATAAATTTTACATCGATGTATAAGAATCCGCCAGTGTGTACGCAAATTGAGTAGGCACCAGTGTGTTTATGCCCTCTTCATGTCGCCCTGTCTCACGGTTTATATATGATTGTTATATGTAAACTCGTGACATTATTAATTTTATTATTATAAATAAGGTTAAGTTATCGAAAACTGATAATAAACTTTTTTAAATATTGTACAGCGACGGCAGGGCGGCTATAGATTAAATAAATTATTTATTTTTTAATGTTACGATAAGTATAATCATCGTAATAGGTATAACTGCGCGACATTGTATAAATTCTGTTCCTCATTGATTCTTTAAGCTTTTTTTTTAATTAATTTTAATTATTTTTTTACTACGAGCTAGTTGAGTACGCTTACTATTGTACGATATTTTTTTTAAATCGCAGAATGACGGTATGCAAACATTTTTTTTTTAATATTCCTAGTGTTATATGAATGACTGCTTAGTTTGTATATTTTTAAATTAATATTTTAGATGTAAAATGACGTGTTCTGTTTAAATATAAAAATATAGTTTCGTTGGAGATTCGTATTTGTGGTGGGAGAGTATGAAATTTTACCAAAATGGTGCAGAAAATGCTGGTGACTGGTTCTCGTATTTATTATTTACTACAAAGTACAATTAGTTTTATAACTACATGTGAAAGATAAAATGATCGGTTTATCGATTACAATATCGAATGATCAAATCGAGATATTTGTTTGTTGTCGTTACGTCTTAGTATATAGGAAAATTTACATGTTTCAACATGCCAGGCACCAGCATGTTTTCTACCACTTTGCCGTTCAATTCAAAATTATTGACAAAACAATCGTACGCACGACGGGATCTCAATCAAATATCAATGTAATGAATTTAACTGCACTTATAAGTGCGGACATGTTTTATATAAATAATTTCCGTTCCGCAGCTGTGAATAGAACTAATTAGCGAAATAGTATGTAAGAATAAATTTATGTTTATTCTGTATTGCGACCGGTCTTAGCCGCGCTCAGCTGTCAGCACGGTTGTACTGTGGTGGACATTTTAGTTCTGTTATTTATCTGTCTATGTTAAAAACTTTTGAAACTGATCAGTAATGGAGAATGATATTATTTTTCAACTCCCAAATGACATTATTCCTCATTACTGGTACAGTAAACTCGATAAGGCTGCTAATAATTTACTTATTCTTCCCGTTTTCCATAACTCTCAGTACAACTGTGTCGGCGACTGAGCCAAAGTTCTTTGCTATAATAATATCATTGCCAGACTGAGTTTCCCTAAGTCAACTTCAATTATATTAACTAGTCTACGTTTGCGTTGCACGAAACTTGACTTCCGAAGTAATATGACTAAATTATCATACCAACTTTGAAGCTTCGTATATAAAATGTTTGGATAAATGTTAATTCGGGCGAGAATCATGCAACGCGAGCTGTTTGATACCAGTACTTATTTCGCATATTGTATAATATTGTGTAAGTTAGCGCCATGTCCGGTCCATTATGTACCAACAGTTCAGCTTGTATTGTTTGTCAAAACTTCTTGCAAAACACACAGACCGTATGTGACCATATACGAATATAAACACAATTATCCCACATTGGAATAATATTTAAAATTATTTACACATTCAAGTTACTTTACAAAGTTTCGACAGACGATATAACTTGCAGTGTTGCCATGTAAAATAGAAGTACAGAGGAATGTTGCCAGCGAAGAGTGCACCTAAAGTTTGCACATATGTGACGAGAATCGGGTGCGGAATCAGTGCCTTCAATGTTGATAAAAAATTTCATAGTTGATGCTTCTAATTAGTTGTAAGTTAACACATTGTAAATATAGAAGTAACGCTACGATCGTTTCGAACTCTTTATTTTTTATTAATTTAATTAAACAAATCATTTTTTTTTATTTATTGCCTAAGGTTGCGTTGTGACGCGAATCATCAAACACAGAATATCACGAGCGTGTGATTTATGGTTTAGAATTTTACATAAGCAATACAGATTTTTAGAGAATGTGTTTTAATAAAGTAATTACTCCAGGTGCCAATTTAATTGGATTTTAGACGTCGCTCAAATTTAGGATTTTGTGTTATTGAACACAATATTGTTTTATCACTGCCAGTGTGTTTTCCATTTATTTGTAAGTTAAGCTTGCCAATTCGTCTAAAGCCTTACGTTCGTGTATATTACGACTCAGTGTAACTTTATATCAGTAAATTTATTTCAAATAAATCGTAATATTTTGTGTTTGGTGCGCAGTACATTTTTATAATGCCCAGTAATATAAACAGTGACCGCGCGACGCTCGGCCACTAGACAATATGACTGTATAAATAGATGAATTACTATATCGTTTTTAAATTATATTATACAAGGCACTTACGATGTGAAAGTACCTTTGTACTACCAAATAAGTCCAACAGAGGCATATCTGTGCGTGTCGACTTCAATACGTGCATCGATTAGAATTTAAATTTAATCGATTCGCTACATCACTATCGAGTCGATACCTGCAGAATTAAGCCAAGGGCTCAAAACTATGTCGGTTAAAATGCTTGTTAAAATTGTAAAAAATATAATGTTTTCCAATTTAGAGTGTACGAATGTGAAGATAAACGATTTGTAATAAAAAACTTAAGTATTAATTTCAACATCGATACGACACACGGCTGCTTGCACGCCAACGGCCGATGGTTAATAGTTAAAAGAATTTCACTAATCGGACTGTATTATTTTTTTATCTAGCACATGTAACATTTAAAAAATAAACTGGAACTGTGCCATATGCTTTTGACTTTTATTTTTTATCTTGAAATAATGCACCTACTCTGCTATATAGGGTACCAACTCTGCTATACAGGGTACCTACTCTGCTATACAGGGTACCTACTCTGCTATACAGGGTACCTACTCTGCTATACAGGGCTACCCTGTATAGCAGAGTAGTTACTCTGCTGTACGGGGTACCTACTCTGCTGTACGGGGTACCTACTCTGCTGTATGGGGTACCTACTCTGCTGTACGGGGTATCTACTCTGCTATACAGGGTACCTACTGCTATACAGTGTACCTACTCTGCTATACAGGGTAGAAGGTTGAAGGCTCCTTGTGGGAAACCCTAAATATCGTTCCTTTACGTTTGCCGCATTTCAATTGATTGATTCTCCGTTACACACATGGAAGGGTAAGAGCAAACTAAAAAAACAGCCTAAGGGAAGCGTCAGTCTAAGGCCCTGCGCAGACGGCACACTTTTTGTGCGATCGAGTCTGCGGCGCACAAAAAATCTGCATGGCGCGCAAAAAGTCGGTCGCGGATTTTTCACAGACTCAACGCACACGACGCACATCTTCGATCATTTTGTCGGCAGAGCTGTAGGGACGTAGACGCTATGGAAATCGTGCAGAGATCGCGAAGTATTATTTTGTACATGAAGTACAGAAAAAAAAAGAAGAAATTCTGCCTTAGAAGTATCATAAATTGCTGGTCTGTTTTGTATTTCTTGAATTAACATAGTTACATCGACCTCTGGCGCCATGATAATAGATCGCGTGCGTTACGTCCACCCCTAGCAAATGCAGATTGCCGACTAAAGTGTGCGCCGTCTGCGTTAGCGCGCGTTGAAGCAAACGTTCAATTTTTTTCACACACTTTTTGTGCGGAGCGGCGCGCCGTGGCGCGGTGCGGTCTGCCCGAATTACACGGATTTTTTGTGCGCCGGACTTTTTGCGCGTCGTGTGCGTTACTGCATATAATTGCATAGGTTCTATTTTCACAGACTAAAAAGTGCGTCACGGATAGTCTGTCGTCTGCGCAGGGCCTAAACGTATACATAGCATACTGCCCCCTATCTCCACTACGTAATACACATATTTCTATGATCGGAGCTATCTTCTCGCAGACTGGTTCAATAGGTGTGCGCACAGCGAACTCGGTTATGTATGCACTAGGTACATCTACACAAATCAAAGCGATGAAAAGTCAACCATCAACTGCAACCCCTCACATTCGCACGAAGACGCCCACAGACGCGCAATTCCTACAGAATTTGATTCGACTCTGCGTCCATGTGCTTTACACCCAAAGAAAATACCGTCGTGTTTCAGCAACGCGCGATGTGTTGTTTAGAGTTTTTCGCACATATTTCTGAAATGGACGTCCAGTCCTGGACCAAAATAACGCAATTTTGGTACTGATAAAATGGGGTGAATGGAAACAAATCTGGGAGTTTATTATTTTTGTATCTAATTTGTCTTTAGTCGATTATCGTAAACTTAGTTCTACAATTTATTAAACGGCAATATTTTACATTATACCGGCTAAACCCAATTTTATCTACGTCTATATAAACTTGATTTTAGGCTGTCTAAAACTTTTATCAAACATACCATTCTTCAGTTTTATCTCCTTTAAAATTTGTATAATTGTATAGTAAAGTTTCTCATCTATTAGTGATACAAAGAAAGTATAAATATTTAATGTTTTTGTTCGTATTTCTGGTAAAATCAGGACACTTGTATTTTTTGCCTGTATTCGAGGTGAATAGATACGCGTGGGCGGTTAATGGAAACGTCTTTAGGGTCAATAGACACGAAGATAGGGGTGAATAGATACGAGTGAGGGGTTAATAAAAACGAGAAAAGGGTCTATAGAAACATAATTTTAGGATTTTTAATCGAAAACCAATTTAAAGTGTATACCTATGCGATTTTCAAATATAATGTTAAATTTTGATATTTTCTACCCTCATTTGCTTTAGTATTGTATTTGTTATTTTTCGATTCACCCCTCTCTCGTATCTTTTGACCCCAGTTTCAAGGTAAATAGAAATAGTCTTCTTTTTTCTATTTTACAAATAATTTACATGTTTCCAAAAATTTTAAACATTCGTATTTGGTAAAATACAACGCGACTCGCAATTTCACAATAACAGCTTGCATACAAAATATTTGAGAAAATCAATGTGAAAGTTGTGCCCATTCACCCCATTTTACGGTATTTCAAGTATGGCACCCTCTGCAGTGCCGTCATTACCATAAGGGCACACGGGACCCTGGACGGCGCCCGGGCAGGGTCCCGTTTTTACCTTTTGTGTACGGAACCCTAAAAAACCACCAGCATATTATATTATATATTTGATTACCCATAATAAATAGAAGATCATAGTAGGAAAATGTTAGTATAATTAGCTTTCTTTACTTTTCAAAAGGGCCCCAAATTCTTGTGACATATTTACACACATATTTTAAGACGGCCGTGACCCTCTGGGGTAAAAGGAGTAAAGGAGCTTATTTTTTAAATAAAACTGTGGTTTTCATATTGTATATTTAAGGCTGTGTTTGTCTAGTGTTGAACGCTGCTGTATGATTTTGCAAAGGTACTTTCTTGAAAAGCCACTTGCCTGAACCGGGAGTCAAACAACAGAAACGCGAAAACATAACGGAATGTTGCGGCACCACTCGATAGGTCCACTAAATAACCTAGATAAAATCACGCAGAAAACAGATTAATTTACAGTAGAGCATTTGTCGAAACAATCACATGGGGTTGTTAAAACCCCCCGGGGATGTAGTTATATGCCTTCCACATCGCCGGAAATCCACAACGCGTCTTTCATCACGCATGTGATTGGTCGATTTTTCATACTCTTTGCCCTTTGCCTTGCCGAATTCAGTACGCAATAAGGCTGCAGGACTTATCGTCAATAAAGACCAGAAGAAAAAAAACAATATCAATTTTATTCGTATTTAATTTATTACTTAAACAGGACTTCAATAATCAATTTACAATACTCCAAGTACAATAAAACTATATTATTCTTAAAATATCAAGAATAATGGAACAGGAAACACTTTCTATAAAGCACGAACGGCATACACAACCATTCAGGTGGAACAAATATGAACGCTTTTTAGATCAATTAAATACTAAAATTTTAAATAAATAATACTGAATAGCCAAAAGAATATATTAAGAACTTTTCTAAACGAATCAAATAAGTTATACATAAACCAATCATTTTAAAACAAAATTTATATTAAATGAAAAGTGTATCGCCCATACAAATTTTAGTCAGCCGACAGTAACTTTGTATGGAAAATCCAAAAGAGAAAGTTGTTCATTTACCATTTACATGGGCACAAGCAGTTTTAAAAATAAATGATCACACCTTACCGTTACTCACTGTAGAGCCCACAGACATAAATCTAACTAGATAACGCAAGTCCCTCCATCTGTATGAAAACCAAGCGTGCCACTTTTTAACAAAATTACTTACCAAAGAAAGAAAAAAATTCCAATGCCTCGGCCAACTTTTGCTATACAGTCATCTCAATATGGCATAAGAAGGCATTTTACTAGATTTCGGTGGATTTCCGGTGTCGATAAAGCTAAATGAAAATCTCAGATTACGATCATTGATCGTAATTTTACTCTTACTACTAGTTTCTTGGCACGCGCAGTATATACAATCGCGTCATCTAGTTAGATTTATATCTATGGTAGAGCCACAGATTAGAGAAGTTACTACGAAACAGATATTTCACTCTCCGAGATCAAGTATACAATTTTGAGCTCAATATCCGTGACGATTAGGTTGATCTTTGAAGGCTCGTTTCTTGCGAGGCTGCTCGAACTAAGAGCCCCGCGCCCTCCAACCACCCACTCTCCTCGCACGCGAGCGGTGCCGGGACCGCGCGAGAGTGTAGGCATTCATCGCTGTAAGTACGGTCGGGTGAAGGAGGCCAGAGCACCAATCTATACTTATAAAATTATTTATATTTAATTAGGAAAGTAAAACGATGCATCGATCACATTCATCAACCAAGTAAGGTTTCCAGGCAACTACCAGAACTTTCTGGAAACTTCCAGAATAGTTTATTACATAAAAAATTATGTATTATCTCAGAACATCAAAATCGATAATTTATAGAAATCTAGCTACTTCTGATCAAGAAACAAAAACATAAAAAAACCGGCCAAGTGCGAGTCGGACTCGCGAACGAAGGGTTCCGTACCATTATCGCAAAAACGGCAAAAAAATTACGTTTGTTGTATGGGAGCCCCACTTAAATAATTATTTTATTCTCTTAGTCAGTATTTGTTGTTATAGCGGCAACAGAAATACATCTGTAAAATTTCAACTATCTATCTACTATCACGGTTCATGAGATACAGCATGAACCGTGATAGCTTATATATATAGCATACATGACAGACAGACGGACTGCGGAGTCTTAGTAATACAGTCTTTACCCGACTGCCGAAGGAGGGTAATGTGTTTATCAGTCTATGTATGTATGTATGTATGTTTGTTCCTTTAAGGCGTTCTAGAGACCAAACGCGTTGTCCGATTTAGATGATTCTTACGTCAATCGATTCGTCTTAACCCTGCGTGTGTCACTGGCTACATTAAAATTGCAAAATAGAAAAATGGCGGATTTTGGGCGCCATATTGTGGGGGCCCAAATTTTTTCTTTCTTCCGAACCCATCGTGTGGGGTATCAAAATGAAGGATTTTAAGAGGTGAATACAAAAATATATGAAACTTATATGTTTAAATGTACCTAATTCTAAAAAAAAATACAAAAAAGCCGACTAAAAAGACGTAAACAAGAAGAAAATCCTGCTGTGCAGTCGGAGGATACATATGCGCGAGCTGGCTGACCAAAACCAGAGATTTTTACCCTTTGGGTACGGAACCCTAAAAAGAAATAATGATTCACATTCTTGTGCATTGTTGTGTCAATTTATAGTTTCAGGATTATAATCATGTTTCCTATGGGCAGTTGTTTCAGGCTTGAAAACTGGTCAAGATTGAACTTAATTGCTACAAGTAAACAATCAAACATCTTATCATGCCTGCCGTTTCTTGAACTATTTACATAGTAAAAAGTAAAATCCACACATCGGAAGGTTTGTTTCCTATCTGAAGACATCTCTAATACCTTGTATCAGTTGTTCCACGAGTGGGTCCGCTTCATCGTAGCCCGCTGATCGCATGTGATGTGATGCGCTTGATATGCACTATGGAGAAATAAAAAAAAACCTTAATAAATAAAAAAAAATGCCTGAACCAAAATTGCTTTGCTAAGAACTAAAACATAACTGACAAAATGTGGCTGTTCTACATTTATAGTTCTGCCTACCCACTTGGAGAATTAAGCGTGATGTTATGTGATAATTGTATAATACTACCTGTTCCCCGCGGCTTCGCTCCCGTCACCTACCTTACCCTGTCCTACCTACCCACCTACTTAACCTAACCCTACCCTACTTACCTATCCACCAACCGTACCCACCTGCCCTACCTACCCTACATACTTACTTACACTACCTACGTACCCTAACCTATCTACCTTTTTTTTTTCTCGTGCCCATCATCCTACCCTAACTTAAAAAAAAACCAAAACCAGGGTAGGTTCAAAACCTACCAATTTGTTAAACTATTAAGAAATTGAAATTTCTAAATAGTTCTATTACTAAGACATGAAAGTAGGATTAATGCAGTAGAAATGCGCTCCTTGCGGAGTATGTGTGGTGTAACTTTAACTGATAGATTGAGGAATGAGGTAATAAGACAATGTTGTGGTTTAAAAGAAGATGTAGTGACTAAAATTGAAAAGGGTATGTTAAGATGGTTTGGCCATGTTGAGAGGATGAATGAAAGTCGACTTACGAAAGGTATTTACAAGGCAGACGTGAATGGAAACGCCGGGAAGGGACGCCCTAGAAAGACATACATAGACCTTATAGGTGATGTTCTTCATAAAGGCCAAGTGCGCAGTACCCATAACCGGCGTGTGTGTATGACTAGATGTATGAATGTGTGTGAAGCAAAAGAAGTATGTAAGGATCGTAGCAGGTGGCGTTCTGTAGTTTCTGCCTACCCCCATGGGAAAAAGGCGTGAGTTTATGTATGTATGTATGTATATTCCCTCGCGGGCGTTTTAGAAGGAAATAATGAGTACTTTAATCATGTAGTACATAATTCTTATGTATCATCAATAGTTTTCTTAGAGCACGCCAAATAATGAATTTTATAGGTAAAATTTTGCTACTTTGGGTTACATTACAACAATTTTCTTAAAGATCTCTAATTCTTTTGAAAATAAATTATAGCCTATGTTACTTTATATTTATTATATACATATTTATTGGTGAAAAAATGGTTAAAATCGGTCCAGTAGTTTCGGAGCTTATTCGGGACAAACAAACAAACAAAAACTCTATCTTCTTTATAATAATAAGCATAACTAGTTTTATCCGATACCACTTTTTCTGACCAGGGAATGTAACTCTGGGTCCCATGTTCAGCGTGTAGTTACGCCTGCGTACACTAAAAAGCAGTGAACGAATACCAAGGCTGTTTCTACCAAAATTTTATATTTAGAAAATGCTCCACCAACCTTTTCTAAATACGTGATCCCAGCTTGTGGACACACATCCTTGAGCAAGTCGACACTGAACTCGTTCCTGCTGTGGTTGTCTATCATCACGGCGCGCAACTCTTGTAGGAAGGTAGGCAGGCTGTCAGCTGTGAGGTCTGCTGACAGTTTCACGCTGATTTGGAAGCCCGCGGGGAGATCTGCGTCGTCATCGCCTTCGACGCGGATACAACTGAAAATGAGGAACATTCATATTTCTTTACGTTCTAAAAATACAGAAATAGAACCATAAAGCTAGCCAGTTCAAATTTTTACTGTGTTCGCCACACGTGTAACTATTGTACGAGCAATTAATAGTTAAAATGCATGTCTTTTCTTTTTGAGTTTTTTTGGTAACACACTGTTCCCTTAAATAACCTAAGAATAATTAATCATAGGGACAATTACGGGCCAACTAACAAACATTAACAAAAATTTAACATAGGCGCCTCAGACATCTGCTTTATCGCCCAGGAATCAGTTGCCCTTGTCTTACTGGGATTAGAGGCTGTGGCTTCTCAATGTGCACAAATCCTCGAAACAGTACTCGGAATTGTACAATTTTATTCCGTCTAGCCCTTTCCATCATCGGACTACAAGACGTACGGCCATGCGCCATCGGTACATGGTGGATATCCCTCCAATATTCACAAAGCGTTTTGCTAATACTTTCGCACAATGAAAGTATTATCGCAAAAACGGCACAAAAATCACGTTTGTTGTATGGGAGCCCACCTCAAATATTAATTTTATTCTGTTTTTAGTATTTGTTGTTATAGCGGCAACAGAAATACATCATCTGAGAAAATTTCAACTGCCTAGCTATCACGGTTCATGAGATACAGCCTGGTGACATACAGACGGACCGCGGAGTCTTAGTAATAGGGTCCCGTTTTTACCCTTTGGGTACGGAACCCTAAAAGCAGTGTGGTCGCTCCGCGAAAACTGATCCCTGTCTTCTGTGCTTTTGGGCGGAGCTAAGCTAGCTATGTTAGCCAGGATCCGGTACCTATGTCCCATTTCAGCTATTTTTGTTGTTTCCAGTAACATAAGTTACTACTTCAATATTAATTAATTGTCACCGGTACTGCGAGGCCGTCCGTCCCGTGGGCCAGTGCTGGCTGGTGATGAAGCCGAGGAAGGGCACGTGCGCCCACTCCAGAGCTCTCTGCAGGCCGCGCTGTGACGTCAGGTCCTGTGCGGAGGGCGCCGCCGGGAACTGCGGGTGCGAGTGGTGCCAGCCGCACACGAGCTGGCCCGAGCTGCGCAGGGACTCGGCGGCGCGGGATTGGGATACTGTAATAGATTAATATTAGTATGTAAAAAGGCATGTAAAAGATACAATAGAAAAGATAATTTAATTTTGTTTTTTACACAAATAATGAAACATTGGCTGGTAAAATTGTTTTATACTACACCTGCTCGGAAAGTACCTTGATACTTTATCAAATTTACGGTAGAAAGTACGTCATTGCATATCGAACAAATATGCGGCGAGAAAACGCATCTGAGCGGGAGAGAAAAGTGTATGAAAATCCATTTCTTACGTGGTTTTTCTTTTTTAATTTTGGGTAAGACTATGCGCTGGTAACCTAAATATCAAAAGCCAAAAAGTTTTTACAGTGAGTTTTTATCTCCAAGTTCGCAAAATGACACTGGCCACTAGCTGTGTGTTGGATGGTGTCAAACAATTTGAAAAAAGAAAATGTGAAAATTGCAGACGCCATTCCTCCTACATTGTCGCAAACATCTCAAACAAACATTAATGGAAAAAGTGTTACATTAAGCTTCACTAACTGCAACAATTTCAATATAAATTTCAATTAGTAAAGATTTAGTTTTTTATTTTCCTCGTAGGTATAGTATAAAGCACTATGTATCACTCGAGAGAAAGTGCGATTCCCGATCTCGGGTGTTTTAAAGCCCTCGCCTACGGCTCGGGCTTCAAACGACACCCTCGACGGTAATCGGTCACTTTCTCCTCTCGGTGATCAATGTACTATTGGTAAACAAACTTCAAGGGACATTGCACATAGTTTAACATAAGCGATAAACGCAATGGCAGGGCTGGGTTTTTTATTTCAATATTTTCTCAAAAATATATGTTGCACTTGAGTAGAATTTATTGATGTGACTCATAAAAATTCTACAACTATACTGTTTAAGCTATCCTGTAGATATGTCACATATTGAAATATTCCTCGTTTAGCAGCACTTTAACACAGCTCTTTCTTACCGGGGTCCATGTCGCAGTGCGTACTGCCAGCGGCGGCGGCGGCAGGGCGGTAGGCGCTCACGGTGACGGCCAGGCGTCCTGTCTCAGTCAGCGAGCCGCCCAGCAGGCCCATCACTTCGCCCCGTGAGGTATGAGCGTGTGCATCCATTAGCAGGAGCGTTGATACGTGCACATGGACGTCAAATGGTGCCTGAAAATTATAGTTACAGAATAACATGTTTGTATTACCTGATGGTACGATCGTTTTCCTTGGCTCAGCTATAATATGACTTTTGCAGTAAACGAAAACCGTTGCACATAATGTACATCTCATGCAAGAAACAAGTTAGAAATGACAAGTTTTAAAAGGAATTCAAAAACATATTGACCAAGAATGGACCCTTGAGGTATTCCAAAATTAATCAGTTACATGAAGGCTTCAATTGTACAATATTTGTATCATTGGAGACTGGGAATTGAACAAAACAAAGATTTGTGTAGAGATTTAACATTATTTGATGTGACCTAAGTATTTTAAGATCTTTATTGTTATCTACACAATCGAAAGCTTGTGAAAGATCTAAAAAAATATGCCAATGGCTATAATTACGCTACTAACCGGTTTCTCAGCATTATAAACCCGGCAATGCAGTAAGTGTATGGGTTGTTTCCGTGGAGCTCGCTCTTTCCTAGGTTCGGCACCCACAGCTAATAGATCGCCTGATTCCGTATGCATTATAGTATAGCCACCACCACCGTCCTGCGCCATGGAAAGTATTTTAATAAATATCAATAACAATCTTGAGGATAAACCAAGTAGTCTAACCTTTTCAAAAAGAAGCTGTTGACCAAAAAAAAAAATATTGTAAACAGAACTAAACTGTATTTTTAATTTCGTTGACAAAACTGACAGCTGCCACCAACCATTTTTTTTTTAAATGTTTGCAACATTTGAAAAATAAATGGCGCGGAGCATAGTGTTGCAATCAAAGTGACATGACTCAATAGATTTTTTTCTAATTGATGTAAATATTTTTTTTATGAATATAAATGTAATATCTATACTAATATTATAAAGCTGAAGAGTTTGTTTGTTTGTTTGTTTGAACGCGCTAATCTCAGGAACTACTGGTTGGAATTGAAAAAATCTTTTTGTGTTGGATAGTCCATTTATCGAGGAAGGCTATAGGCTATATAACATCACGCTGCGACCAATAGGAGCTGAGCATAAATGAAAAGTGTTGCAAAAACGGACAAAAATATTCCTTTTTGAGAGCTTCCATTGCGTGCGCTGCGTAAATGGTTTAAGTTACGCAAATATCATGTATGATGGAATTGTTTCTCTTTAAAAGTTCTAAAAAAAAGTCCGTGACACCATATATCTATCTTTTAAGGTTGACTCACAATAGCAACTTTTATGTTCTAAATTTTAATTAGATCAACGCTGCCGGTAGACACAAAAGTTGGTTGCATTCGTATAGTAGTATATTATTTCTTATTCAAATAAATAGTTCAACAAGTTGGTAGGTAGATAGGGTAGGGTAGGTAGGGTAGGGTGGGGTGGCAGTTGAACAGTATTCATACACATGGTTCATAAACTTTATTGTGCTAAATATGAAATCAACAATTAAATTAATGCGAAGAAACTAAATAAGGACCACTAGTTTTTTAACAAATGTATTTTTTTTTGCCGCGAAATAGTTCCATTTTCGATCTAATTCGGTTTTCGGTCACTCAAGATAGTGAGGATACTACACTATTTTTATGTAACAATAAAGGGTCAACAACCCAAATGTCAGTTTAGTCTACGAAATTTAAAATCAGAGTATAGTAAAGTATCCAATCATTGACACCATCCTCTTTTCATTAATGAAAATCAATTGAAATATTGCAGATAACTGGTTCACAAGATTTCCTTTCCATTATGCTTCCGCCACTATAATGCCGTCAAGATATCAAAGTTAATTTTATTGAGGCCCTCAAATGATCATTGTTTTTTGAGCACATGCAATTTCTTTCTTTTAAAGAGAAAAAAGAAAGTAATTGCATGTATATGGGGACACATGATCAGAGGAAAGGACAAGTGTAGCATAATAGTTACACAATGGTACCCAAGGAAAGGTAAAAGGAAAAGAAGTAGACAACAAAAAAGATGGGAGGATGATATCAGGCAGGTTGCAGGCATAACTTGGAGTAGAGTGGCCAGAGAAAGAATGGAGTAGGTTGGAGGAGGCTTTTGCCAACTGACAAACGGACTTACAGAAAGTTAAGAAGCACCTAATACGCAATTAATTTTAACTATGTAAATTATATATTTATAACATATCTTTTGTTCGAATAAAAGGCTTTGTTTATTATAATTTCTTTCTTACCAGGTTTATTTTCTTAGGTCTCTTGGGCATGGGTTCGAACTTCCTGAGTGGTACAGCAATAGGAGCTTCGTCAACAGCCTTACTTTCCTTTTTAGGCGTGGTTTTAGATGTATTGCTCTCATTGTCACTATCCACATCTATGTCTATGTCACTCTCTTCTGAGTCTTTCTTCTTCTCGATTTTTATCTGTGAAGCATTCGTTTTGTTTAATGTACAAACAATAGTATGATAAAACAACAACCAAATCCAACTTGAATAAATATAATTTGGTTCAAAAAAATTGCCCTAGATGGCATGATAAGCTTAAATTTGTTGTTGAGTTTTATGAAATATTAAGATTTCCTAGAGACAATCATAAAAAATGTATGTTCTTGTTTAATTAACTCACCGAAGCACAAAATTAAGGGATTATTTGAATGGATTATTTAAAATTGATTCCAATAGATGGCGCGCTTTTAAATTTCTGAGGCACCCACTCGATTTTATAAAATTTGTTTTGTAACACATTTTGGTACAATAAAACTGTGAAAACGTGCAAAAAATACTATAAAACATATCGTAGCTGTATTTAAAAAAACAGTATTCACGAACCGAGTAGGTAAACCCTTTTACTTGCTAGTTGCTGCTAACCCTATCTATAGCCATGGAACATCTGTATGCTAGTATTATATTATCTGTGGTATGATTTGCAATTATTGATGTTAAAATAACAAAAAATACATACATTGGCAAAGCAAGGTTTGTTGATAAGCAAGACACCACTTTTTGCTGATGAAGCTAGAGTATAATTCTTATGATTCCTATAAACTTACTGATGTAGAATAAGTAGGCAGTGTTGAAAAAGTTTTTATATAACAAATACATATGTGCTAAATCATATAAAAACTCACCACTTGTTCCCCTTCAGAAACTGGTAGGGCTAATCCAGAGCCCAACACTATCTGCATCTTGGGGCTCTTCACACTGTCCTCTGACAAACTAGAATCCTTCCGCTGTCTACCTGGAGGTGACTTCATTAACTCCTTACTTTTATTCTTACTTGGAACTTTATCATAGTTCCTAGATTTTTTTCTCCTATGGTTACCAATCTTTTTCTCAGCCTTTACTTTCGCTTGGTACTTAACTATATTCTTAGAAACAATGTCAGTCATATCTAGTTCAGAACCAATAGATTCTGTTGAACCTATTATCAAGTCATCTTCATATAGTATCTCAGCTGGGTTTATTGCCACCAATTCAGCCTTTTCGTCCATCAACAGGGCAGGTTTTAGTAAGCTTTTGGAGTTAGTGTTTTTCTTTCTGAATGGTTTCTTTGGTACTGTTATTGTGGGTGCTCCAGTGGTTACCATATTGATAACATTACTTATATTGGTCATGTCATCGGCTACTATTTCTTCCTGAACAACAGCTGGCACATCTTCATGGTCCTCTGGTTTGTCGAGACCAAATGATGGAGTCTCTAAGTTGACCCCATATTCAGCTTCAATCAATGCCTGTATCTCTGCTTCAGTCTTTGTTTTTAGTGTTTGTGATATTTTCCGTACATTCCTGCCATACTTTGCCTGTAAACAAAAATATTAACAATATCAGTCAATTTCCACAATTTTGAACCTCTTTGAAACAACAGGCAAAATGGAAAGATTATGGTCCAAATATTCAGCCCTGGGAAACCCAAATAGTCAACTGATATACAAGTAATTTGGCCACCATATATCTGAACTGATGTTTTGATCCATTTAAAGTTTTTTTTTTGGTTCCGTATGGTGTCAGACATAAAGAAGTTCACCATCCCATGTTTTCCCGTGGGTGTCGTAAGAGGCAACTAAGTGACACACCAGAGAATGGGCAGCAGCGTTCTCTGTGCACTTTAACAACAAACTGCGATCGCTAACCCGCCTGCCAAGCTTGATGATTACGGCAAACCCCTTCCAAACCAAAATTAATAGCACAACGAAAAAACAGCCCCGAGTGCACGGCAGCCCGTCTAGCCTCGACTACGGTAGCGGTCGAGGCGATGACGTGGCAAGGGGTGCGAAGAATCCCCGGAGTGGGCCCGGCTATCCCAATAAACACCGACGACTGGACCTGGCAACATATAACTCACGAACACTCCGGATCGACGAGAAGAGAGAACTCGAGGAAGAATTGAGCAGGTTACGATGGAGTATTATAGGGTTATCTGAAGTCCGAAGGAGGACTCGTTAATCCTCAAATTCAAATACCTGCTCTATTTACGAGAGTGTGACCAGCAGTCCCAGGGTGGTGTCGGGTTTATCGTCCACAAGCCCTTTGTGAACAACGTGGTGAAGATCGAGAGTGTGTCGACCAGGGTAGCGTATTTTATACTCAGAATATCCTCAGGATATTCGCTGAAGGTTATACAGGTCTGCGCAACGATCTCAGCATACCCCGACGGTTTCAAAACTCAGTTCACCGTTGTCAAGGGGGACCTCAACGCGAAACTGGCCAAACGAGACGAGGATAAGCTGCAATTTGGTGTTGGACGTCGTAACCACCGGAGTCACCTACTGGCCAGTTTTATGGAGAAGGAGGGTCTCTATATGATGAAGTCCTTCTTCAGAAAGCTTGAGGACAGTAAGTGGACCTGGCAGAGCCCCGATGGTGCAAATAAAAACGAGATCGACTTCATCATGTCAACCAAGAAGCAAATGTTCAATGATGTCTCTGTGATCAATTTGGTGAAAACCGGGCGCCATCACGGCATGGTAAGAGGCACATTGAACATTAATATCAAGCTTGAAAGGTCTCGACTGATGAAGTCTACGCTCCGTCCAGCACAGATCCAAAACCCCGAGAGTTTTCAGCTCGAACTCCAGAATCGTTTCGAATGCCTAGGGAATTCTGTAGACGAATAAAGCGATGGGTTCGTGGAAGCTGTCCATACGGTCGGCTGTAATTTTTTCAAGACCCGCCGTACAGATGGAAACAAAAAGCTCTCTGATCCTAATCTCAAGCTCATGAAGGATAGGCGTGAGATGATCCTGCAGCTAAATAGACGGATCACAAAGTCCTTGAAAATCGACCTCCACAGCTTTAATACCGAAAGTATTAAAGACGCGATTGAACGGAGTAAGGGCTTCAATGATCTGAATATTGGGCAGAGCCAGCTCACGAAACTGAAGACCGATGATGGCAGGATCGTATCCGCCAAACCGCAGCTTCTGAGGGAGATTGAGAGATTCTATGGACAGTTGTATACGTCAACCAGTAAACCCGTCGCGAATCTAGCAAATGACCCTAGAGCTAGATTGACCCAACACTATACCGAAGACATGCCAGACGTCAGCCTGTAAGAGATTAGGATGGCTCTTAAACAGCTTAAGAACAACAAGGCACCGAGTGATGACAGCCGAACTCCTGAAGGCGGGTGAAAAACCAATACGTAAGGCCCTTCAGAAGCTGTTTGATTCGAGAGGAAAATGCCACAGGCATGGTGCAGGGTCGTGGTGGTACTCTTCTTCAAGAAAGGTGACAATTCCCTACTGAAGAACTATAGGCCCATCTCATTTATTAGCCATGCCTACCAGCTGCATTTTCAAGAGTCATCACCGATCGCCTCGCGCGCGGGTTTTACGATTTCCAGCCTCCCGAACAAGCTGGGTTCCGTAAACGTAAAGGCTGTAACATCGTAGACCACATACATCCGCTGCGGCACGTATACAGAAGACCGAAGAGTACAACCTGCCTCTCTGTTTAGCGTTTGTGGACTACGAGACGTTCGATTCGATCGAGACTTGGGCTGTACTGCAGTCTTTCCAATGGTGCCAAATCGACTACCGGTACATCGAAGTGTTTGTACAAAAACGCCACCATGTCATTTCGACTTCAGGATCAGACCTCGGCACTTATCCTTCTGTAGCTAGGTGTTAGATAGGGAGACGTCATATCTCCGAAACTGTTCACCGCTGCACTGGAAGATGTCTTCAAGGTTCTGGACTGAAGAGGACTAGGCATCAATGTCAATGGCGAGTCCATCACTCACCTTCGGTTTGCCGACGATATAGTGGTCATGGCTGAGACCATGGAAGACCTGAGTTCTATGACCTCAGTAGAGCTTAAGAACCGAGGTGATGTTGAATGCCCATGTTACACCCACTCCTATCAAGGTCGGAGACTCTACACCCGACTGGGCGACTATGTCATCTGGAACAAACGATCCAGCTGGGTAGGGCTAATTTCGAGAAAGAGGTCAACCGTCGAATCCGACTCGGCTGGGCAACGTTCGACCAACTTACCACAGTATCTCAAGACGAAAGTCTACGACCAGTGTGTGTTGCCAGTGATAGCTTATGGCTCTGAGACTTGGTCGCTCACAATGGACCTCATCAGCAAGCTTACAGTCACGCAAAGGGTAATTGGAGAGGGCTTTGCTCGGAGTATCCTTGCGTGATCGAATCAGAAATGTAGAGATCCGCAAGAGAACCAGGGTTACCGACATAGCCCGAAGAATTGCCAAACTTATGTGGCAGTGGGCAGGGAACATTGTTCGCAGAACGGATGGCCGATGGGGCAGGAACGTTCTGGAGTGGCAACGGCGAAGCGGAAGAGTTGCGTTGGAAGGCTTCCCTCGTGGTGGACCGATGACCTGGTGAAGTTAGCGGGGATCCGCTGGATGTGGGACGCACGGTGCCGGTCAATGTGGGGACCTGTGGTGGAGACCTATGTCCCGCAGTAGTTGACGTTCGGCTGATATGATGATGATAAAAGAATTTTGCATAGAAAAACATAGATCATATTTATAAGAGAGGTACAAGTAGTCAATTCGAGGTACAGTCTGCCGCCTAGTTCAGATGCTGAAAGTTCTATAAGTACATTTTCCAACTCAACTCCTAACCTTAATCACATTTTTTTTTTTACCTTCATCTTTGTTGAATAAATATTTTTTGATTCGATAGTAGTTTTATAAACTTTTTGTGATATAAATAATCAAACGCTTAAAAAACGCTAAAAGGATTCCTATTAGAAAATTTATTATAACTTCTAAATTGCAGTAACAATACATAGGCATTGAATAAGCAATCATTAAAGTTTTAAATGTTTTTAAACTGTGTCAACAGACAATAAATAGAATACTGGTACAAATTGCTTACCATTTCTTTAATAAGATCTTCCCTCTCTGAAGAGCTCCAAGCAGTGTGTACTGCATTGTAGTGCTTGTCTGAAGCATTGTTCCCATAAAGCTTCCTTGGAGAGCCTTCTCTAAACCTATGAAGTAAAAGTTTCATTTACAGACAAAACCGTTTATATAGCGACTTCACTTATCTATACTAATACTAGCTGACCCCCGTGGCTTCGGTCTCATCAACTGGCTACCTACCTACCATAATTTCCCTACCCTACGTATATAAAAAAAAAACAAAACATGAACCATCTACTAAATAGTCCGAACAAAGCCTAAATATTTGGTTTGGATAGGTGAGCCCGTTCTTGAGTTATAAAGTTACAACGAAAAGTGGCATTGATTTTTATATATATAGATTAAAAAGCTGAAGAGTTTGTTTGTTTGAACGCGCTAATCTCAGGAACTACTGGTTGGAATTGAAAAAATATTTTTGTGTTGGATAGTCCTTTTATCGAGGAAGTTTATAGGCTATATAACAATACACTACGACCAACAGAAGCGAAGCATAAATGAAAAATGTTGCTAAAACGAAGTTAAGCAATAATCATGAATGTAGGGTAGGTAGGTAGCCAGCTAGTAACAACATACTGATGATGGAATGTACATTCTATTACAAGGGCTTCTGTGAAATTATTTATGATTATAGCAACCCCGATGGTTGCTATAATCATAAATAATTTATAACAACAGCATTTGAAGGGTCAATGTCGTTTTAAACTATTTTCACTGCATATTATATACCAAAAAAAGAATATAGCTTTAAATATTATAGTTTTATGTGTGATTTCCAAGTTTATCAATGCGTACAGCTGGTAACCACAGGTTGTTTAGTGTGATTACGTTTACATTTAATTGGGTATTATTGATAAATTGATAATAAAAGATGTGAATACCAGCCTGATATATGTTGACGAGAAAAATTACAAACAATGAATGACATTTGCCTTAGAACTTACCGTTTACTTTGCTTATCATACCAGTTTGTCTCTGTGGTGTCCAGCAGCCACTGAGGATGCACCGTGTCTTCTCTATTGGAGCACGAAGGACTGAAGACAACAAATACGCAATTATTTACAATACCGAATAATGTATCAACACAACAATGAATATTCATTTAAAATGTGTGAGCATGTCAAGAATAACGTGCTGTTGCAATTTTTCGAGTTGTATCGGAGACGTTCCATCGGGAGAATTTGATAAAAACTTTGTTTTGGTTGAAGATGTGTCAACAAAACATAGTAAACATAATCGCTTAACTGTTGCGTAACCAGTGCATATAACTTAATTTATAATATGTTTATACATAATTAATTGATTTTATGATTATATTTACTCACATTCCTTGATTATTTTGAGCAAAACAAGAATTAAAAGAGAAATCTCCTAAAATGTCAATTTCGTCGTCGTCCGCCATTTTTTGTTTTGTGTGTTTTTGACGTTTTTGACTGTTTGTTTGACACACTCTGTGGTTAGACAGGACTTTTTTATGATTTTTTCTTATTGGACAAAGACCATCCGTTTGACAAAGGTTTGGTTGGATTTAGTGTTGTTGAGTTGTATTGTAACAGATTCCTGTAGAACAATTTGTAAACATTGTCACTGTGGTATTCTCCGTATCGATGAAACCGCGTGGCATTATGTTTTTTTATCTGTTAATTTGATGCGTTTTTAGCAGCTGATTGATTCGTTTGATTGATCGGAGCACCACTATTTCTGTCAAAAAAAATAGTCTGTGCTGTCAAAAACACTGTCAAGCTCGTGTCAAGAGTGTCATCACTTTGGTCAAACCATAGACAGATATTGGATCGTAACGTCAACAAGGCAAGGTCATATTCTTCAAAATATCAACAAGTTATCGCGACTGCCCGCAGCCAGCACAGCACAGTCATCGCCTCCGCGGTTACTTAACGACTGTAAGCGGAATCCAGCGTTGCCAGAACGTAACTTTTGTTACATTTTACGTAACTTTTGACCGTCTCACGTAACCTCCATGTAACACGACTCAAAATGTAACTTTTACGTAACTTTTAGGACTTACTAAAAATATTGGCCACAAAAAAAAACGTGAAACGTAACGCATCTAAGAAAGCTTTTGTTCGTCGTGTTGTCGCACCTGTGCCCTGACTTTATTCACTCACTCACGTGTATTTCTAAATCTTCCATCCCGCTTACTCCAAGGAGCGAGTGAGCGTCGTGTTTTGTTTGCTACATTTTTATTATCTCCAAAGAACAGTAAATAAATACGAAAGTGATTGGTTTGTTTTCGAATTGTTTGTGCTATCAATACTTGGTTATTAAATGTTATATATAATGTAGTTTTAATTTAATAATTAATTATTTAGGGAATCAGTAAATCAACAACAAAATCGTATTTGCTACTGAAATACGTTTATTTTTATATCAATCGTCAACTAAATATCAAGATTATCAAGTCAAATAGCTTAATCTATGTGTGCCATGCACTGCACATAGCTTCAAGAAGTTCATTTAGCTATTTATTATTTATTGTTAAGTAACTTTGGTTTCGTTTACAAGAGCTAGAGTGGGCTGAGTACCTACCGGCCGGCGTAACCTAAATTTGATTATGTTTATCGATCTTTTCGCTAATGCGACCAAGTAGAAACTAAACGCAATGGATTTACCCGTGGTCGACGTGGAAGAGGGCCCGCCGGCGCGAAAATTCAAATAATGGTCTTGTTCCGTTTACTACAAAGTAGAAAAAAAGTCAAATTGTAGTATTTTATTATTTTAGTGTCGTTTCCACATAAAATAAGGTAACGTAACTTTTCTCATGAAAATGTAACTTTTTGAGAGGTCTCATGTAACATTTGACTATCTGCCACTGGCAACACTGGCGGAATCATCGTTAATGTGTTAACGACAGAGCCAGGCGCTTGTTGTGTGGTTTGCGGTTTGTTCGGCAACATGAATATCGTACGAAAACTCACCGCGGTCTCATTCCCGGGCAAAGACTACTTGTTCCCGGGCACTTGCAGGGGTTTCTCCGTCTCCGCTTCAAATAATGCGACATATTCGTGAGTATTAATGCTAATTTAATGTTCTAATATGTCCACCGGCCACTATACAAACAATAGGAATTTTGTAATAGTATTTGCCAATCTAATCACAATTGGTGGTTATCAAACTTTGCACTCCCTCCCCTTATGTTATATAGATAATATTATGTCATTTTAAAATTGTTAATCTTTGACTTGATTGAAGATAAATAAAATATCAACGCACTTAGAAATGTCTAAATGAATGTATTATTGATTGTGGAAAAAAAAACTTCGTAGTCTAAGATGTACCTAGAAAATTCACCTATTGATCCTTGGAACTTGGATTCTCCAGGAACCTTGCTTTTTTAATTTGCTTCAGTTATCTGAACTAAACTAACATTTACTACTGCTACCAAAACATTTTAATTAGCTTGTTGATCCGTTTTCTAGCTGTCGCCTTTGGCTAAGCCTGCATGGGGTTTATATAAATTATTAGTCATTCTGATTTATCAGCTATTACTGTAAAGTTTCATCAAAATCTGTTCAGCCGTTTTTGTGTGAAAGAGTAATGTACAACCATCATATTATTAATACAGCCAGCTTTTACTGAAAAATACTACCATAATCTTATGCTATGTCGAACTATTACAGTGGTAAAGATGTTTGCTACATAAAAGTTGGCTGATACACTTTTCAAATTACCATAAACATTCTTGAGTAACTAGAGTCAGTATCTTTCTTTTTTATCATTGTTTTTGTTTTAAAACCAGTTCTAGATTTTTTTCTAGATCTTCTACATGTTCATGCTTAATATACTCATATAAGAATAGGTCACAGTGTCAAAAAATATAAGGCAGTCATTGAGATGATAATAATAAATAATACAAGGATACCGCAAGGATCTGTCGACATGCTGGATAGACTACAAGAAGGCCTACGACTCTGTGCCACATACATGGCTCATGAGGGTGCTGGAGTTGTACAAAATAGATGCAACTATATGCACCTTCCTTGAGTCATGTATGGGGCAATGGAAGACAGTCCTTCGTTATCCAGGATGTCGACCGATTCAGGGGGATGATGAGCCTGTATGGATTAAGCGGGGTATATTTCAGGGCGACAGTTTGAGTCCACTTTGGTTCTGCTTAGCCCTGAATCTTCTAAGTACACTGCTGGAGGATTCAGGACTAGGCTATCGGTTGAGAAGAGGTGGTCAGGTCATATCTCACCTCCTTTACATGGATGATCTGAAACTCTTTACCCCCAACAAATTCCAACTGAGGGAGCTACTGAAGGTAACTGAAACCTTCAGTAACTCCATCAGGATGGAATTTGGTGTGGACAAATGTGCAGTCATGCATGTAAAGCAAGGGGAGATTATGGAATCCGAGGGAATTCAACTCTCTGATTCCATACACCTTAGACACCTTTCCTCGACTGAAACTTACAAGTATTTGGGTATGTCGGAAACGTCGGGGATCAACAGTACTGACATGAAGCAACTGCTGAAGGAGCGTTTCTTTGGCCGCCTGAAAAAGGTATTAAATAGCCTTTTGTCAGGCGGAAATAAGGTGCGCGCCTTCAACAGTTGGGTCATGCCGGTTTTGATGTACTCTTTCGGCATACTCAAATGGACTCAGACCGAGCTCGACGCCCTCGATAGGAGGGTCCGGACACTGCTGACCGCAAACCGGATGCATCACCCACGATCATCGGTGATGAGACTGTACATCCCGCGGAAGTGTGGGGGTCGAGGCTTTTTAAACGCCAAGACTCTTCACAACCGCGAGATGTGCAGCCTCAGAGAATACTTTTTGAAAGCTGAAGTGGGTATGCACCGGGATGTGGTCGCAGTGGACAAGAGACTCACCCCGTTGTCCATGGCTAAAGAGAACTGGCGCAAACCTGTAATACTAACGACTGATGAACGCAAAGAGGTATGGCAAGGCAAGGAGCTACACGGGCGCTTCTATCGGGCTCTCCATGGGCCCGATGTAGATTTCCCAGCATCCGTATCCTGGCTACGTTTTGGCGACCTTTTCGGGGAAACTGAAGGTTTTGTCTGTGCAATTATGGACGAAGTTATCCTGACGAATAACTACCGGAGACTTATAATGAAGGACGGGACGGTTGACATATGTCGGGCATGCCATCGTCCGGGAGAATCCATCAGGCATATTGTCTCTGGTTGTTCTCGTCTGGCTAACGGCGAGTACTTACACAGGCATAACCAAGTGGCCAGGATTATTCACCAGCAACTTGCTTTGAAGTACAATCTAGTGGAATCGGAGGTCCCGTATTACAAGTATGTGCCCGACCCAGTTCTCGAAAATGACCATGTCACGTTGTACTGGGATCGGTCTATCATCACTGATAGGACTATTGTTGCCAATAAGCCAGGTATAGTGGTGATAGACCGATTAGCGCGCCGCACAATGATAATCGATGTCACGATCCCGCATGACGAGAACCTCGTGAAAGCTGAGAAAGAGAAACAAATCAAGTATCTCGACTTAGCACACGAGGTTGTCGACATGTGGAATGTGGACTCGGCGATCATTGTGCCGATTGTCGTTACGGCCAACGGCCTGATGGCCAAGAGCCTCGACGACCATCTGTCGAGGCTGTCATTGGGCGGTTGGATCAAGGGTCTGATACAGAAGGCAGTACTCCTCGATACGGCTCGCATTGTGAGGAGGTTCCTGTCTCTGGAGCCCTAACCACCGGTAGCTTGGACCCTGTTTCCAATACCGGTTGGCCTCTATTTTTTATATTTTAAATGTTTCTAAGTTTTCTTTTTTAAATATTTAAAAATGTAATATAATAAGAAAAAAGATAAATAAAAGAAATAATACAAAGGCAAAAGCTTCTTCTCACACAGAGAAAGCACGAACATTGATCACTACACTTGATATTGACCTATTTATAGAATAAAGAAAATAAATCATTTATGGAGTTGTAATATTTACTCTTGATAACAGTTGAATTTGTTTTTATATGCTAATCAGCTCTGCTACTGTTGTGTGTTGACTTTTACTATACTCTTTGTTCTGTAGCATGGTGGTGTAGTTTAACGTCATACAGGCAACTATGGTATGACGTTAAACCAAAGACCTTATACGTATTTCTTACTACTAGACTGTGCACCAAAAATTTTCGTTTAGCTAAAATGAAATCTATTATCTAAGCCTAGGTTAGCTATTTCCTTATAAGCGGTAGGTAACCAAAAGCGGTCCTGGTGAGAGGGTTCCCGCTGGTAGTGTGTCCTTGTCTGACATCTTGCTAGCTCAACTAATCATTGGATTTGGTAGAAATGGTAGAAAATTTTATATTTTTAATTTTTATGTTATACCAAAACGAACGAATAAAAAATATTATTTAAATACGTTTCAAAGTCTATGAAACTTTGAAACGTATTTAAATATTTTTACAGTTCCTATAATTAATCAATTCATAGTATTTAAAAAAAAATCATTAATACTGAGTAAGAGTAGTACTTTTAAATGTTTGGGCCTGGTAATACTAAATGTAAGACTACCAGGTTGGAGTTTTTGGCGGGATTTTTTCGAGTGAAGTTCAGCGCCTGTTAATATTATTTGCAAATTGATTCCTAGTGGATATTGTGATATAAAATTGGTGTAGTGTAGTTTTGTGTCTCAACTGTCTACGCAACTGGACAATATGTGAAATCATTGACAGAAGCGATGTCAGGATAGTGGAGCTTACTGGGAAGGCTGACTCGATACAATTTGCTGCCAAATAATCCAAAAACCATTAGAATCTGTTACACCCGTATTCTAATGCATACTAATGAATGTTAAAATTGCACTGAAGACGAGGCGGTATGGTCCAAGACCTTAGCCTGGCAAAAAGCGAACAAAAAAAAAAAGACCACCAGGTTTGCGGCGTTTTTGGCGGGTTTTGTTCGAGTAAAATTCAGCGGCTGTTAATATTATTCGCAAATTGATTCCTAGTGGAATAAAATTGGTGTAGTTTTGTTTCTCAACTGTCTACTCAACTGGATAATATGTGAAATCATTGAGATCCTTTGGGGTATTTCAAAGCATCGTCTGAAGACTGGGATCATCTAACGCCTCTCTTTCATGAGCTTGAGAGTAAGATCAGAGAGTTTTTTTCCTATCTATACGATGGGTCTTGAAGAATAAGACTTATGCAGACTTGGGATTTGAGGATTATCGAGTCCTCCCCGAATACACCATCGTAAACTGCTCAATTCCTCTTCGAGTTCGTTCATCTTATCGTCGGTCCGGAGTCCGGAGTGTGCGCGTGTTGTACGTTGCCAGGTCCTGTCGTCGGTATTTGTTGGGGTAGCCGGATCTCGTCCGGGATTCTTTGCACCCCTAGCCATACCGTAACCTACACCGCTACCGTAGTCGAGGTTGGGCAGGCTGCCGGGCACTAGGGGCTATGTTTTATTTGTGCTATTCATGGGGAGTGCTTTGCAGGCGGGTTGGCGATCCCAGTATGGTTGTTACAAATGCATAGAGAACGCTGCTGATCATTCTCTGGTTTGTCCCTTAGTCGCCTCTTACGACACCAATGGAAAAACATGGGATGTCGAAATTCTGTACGCTCGACACCGACTCGGTAAGTGACGTAGATTCCAAAAAATATACACTCATTTTCTTTTATTCAATGAATTTGGTAGGTTTAGGTAGCGTAGTTAGGTAGCATAAATACATATATTGGGATACTTACACTATTGTTTTTACAATCAATTTGTCCCGTGTTATGTTTGGTCATGGTCACCTCATTAGAAAGAGACACACTACCAACGGGAGCCCTCTCGCTCGGACCGGTTTTTGCGCCATAGTGCACAGTCTAGTAGTAAGAAGTATAAGGTCTTTGCGTTAAACTGTTATTTTGCGTAAAAAATGTTATTGAAACTGTCACACGCACCATACCGCAGCGCAAAGAGTAGTTAATACATAAAAATTTTTAGTACATGTGCATTTTATTAGTAATCTATTATTATAATAAAGTGCAATGTAGGCAGAGATGCGATTTATTTGAAATACTTCTATTTAAAATGCAAATACAAAATGCAAAATACCTATTTTGTATTTTGCATTTAAATGCCTTTTAGTAAAAACCATTTTGTATTTTATTTGAAATACCTTTCGAGGTGTATTTTGCATTTTAATATTCATTTCAAAATGCAAAATACTTTGTGATTAAGTTTAGCCAACATTACCAGTCAAACACAAGTAAAATTTCAAAATTTAAAAACCCCCGACACATTTATCTTGCGAAAACACCCCGATTCAAACAGTTAAACGTGCATTACTTTTGAACGGCTGAACCGATTTAATAAGCTATATAAATCAAATATAGCTAAGTACACTCTCGACAAAATCACCTTTCAAACAAAAAAAACTAAATCAAAATCGGTTCATCCGTTGAGGCGCTATGGTGCCACAGACAGACACACAGATACACAGCAACACACGTGAAACTTATAACACCCCTCTTTTTCCGGCGGGGTTAAAAATGAAATGAACGATTGTCGCTCGTATTGCCGAATTTGACCGACAGAGGTGCCTGCTAGCCATGCGCGCCCTTTTTTACCCGACTGCCGAAGCAGGGTACTGTTTTTATCAGTCTATTTATGTATGTATGTTTGTTCCTATGTGGCGTTCCAGAGACCAAATGCGTTTGCCGATTTTGATGATTCGCACGTTAATCGATTCGACTTAACCCTGCGAGTGTCACTGGCTACATTAAAATTGAACAATAGAAAAATGGCGGCTTTTGGGCGCCATATTGTGGGGGCCCAATATTTTAAATTCGCGAGCTGGCTGACCAAAACCAGATGTATCCTCCGACTGCACATCATGTTTTTTTTCTTATTCTTACGTCTTTTTAGTTCGCTTTTTAATCAGTTTTTTCTTCTTTTGTCAGAGTGCGCGCCTTATGTCTGACTAGTGTCTAACATTATCTATGGCTATGAAACGCAACGCCGCTGACGCCGACGATTCGATTTCACGGATTTATTGTTTGCTGGTGCTGGTGAAGTGGTTACTGTACTGATTCGTACGGTGGGATGATTATGAGCCTTCTAGAAGAAAAATGAGTGATGATGTTTTTGAACAAATTGTATGGTTAAAAAGCGTAATAAATAAAATTTATGTAATTTTTTTCACTTTTTAACAATAACACTCCAGTTATTAATAAAAGAAAAGTGTTATAATGATAAAATAAGAACTAGATGCACAATCAACCGAAATAAATGGCCACACAACTCATAAAATGGAGCCATGGCTCTCTTTTCGTTAGTCTAGTTTTTTACATTATTTAAAGTGATTATTATTATTATTAATAACATAACAGAATTTATTGATACGCGTACTGATAAATATGACCGAAATGTCATGCATAAGGTGCCATGTGATTAGACGTTTTTGTTCGGCTTGGCATTGTGTCTCTATTTCTCATGATAAATACCTAAAATAATTAAAAAATCTGAGATTTGGTCAAAAGGTATTTTATTTTGAAAAAGTATTTTGAAAATACCTATTTTGCATTTAGCATTTGAAATACTAAACGCAAAACTATTTGGTATTTTGCATTTGAAATAGTAAATCTTAAAAGTATTTTGCATTTTGTATTTAAATGCTTTTTTAAAACCATTTTGTACATCTCTGAATGTAGGATGCACTTTATGTTTTGTGCCATAAATAATTGTTTCTTTGAAGTGAGATAATCTCTATAAATAGCCTGTTTATTGATTTCTATATTAATTTGAAGAATTTAAAGTAGGTTTTTGTGTGAGCATGACTTCTACTTTAACTAGAAGATTATATATAATGCAAGTTATCCACTCTATATTTGGGACAAGCCTCTAAAGTAAAAGTTGAAGTTAGGACTTGTTGCAATTTCTAGCTAAATCCATACTCTTACAGATTCTTGGTTTTCTTTCAAATGTTTTTTGTAATCCTGCTCACTACTTGCACCGTCCTATTACTGCCAAAATTTTAGAATTTTATCCTTAAGGTGGTACCCCGAACAAAACGCCGCGCAAGCCGTTTTTCATGCTGTTTTTAGGAGCTATCTACTCGTTATTTAAAAAGAAATATCAATTAATAAAAATACATTAAATTTCTACATAACATTGATTCTAAAATGGTAGATTTAGTTTTTTTAAATGTTGTATAAATTTCACTAATCTCCTTCCAAAAAAACATAAAAATGAGAAATAATTATTGATATTATGTATCTCCTCGTAAAGTGGTCATTAATTTGTTTTTGCACTAACACTAATGGATAGACAATTTAATAACGAACATTTTTGTAGATTTTTTTTTTTTCAAAAGATCAAAATTAGATTTTATAAAGTTTTTTTCTAAAATCTGGGCGTATTCACTACTGTAATTCATGCGCCACCAGTGCCGCTAGACCAATAGGAATGCTCATATCTCAAGCCGATTTTTCGGTCAGGGTACCGTCTTAACAGTATTTAATAGTCTTGATTGGTTGAGAGGAGAAAATGGTGGAATTGCCAAGGGAAAGTTAAAAAGAAGACTTATGGATGTGTTGCTTGATGGGGTGGCCATTGCCTGTGATGCATCAGCACTGTCACAGCGCTGACGCGCGCACCTGTGTTGTGTTGTTCTGAGTTTGTTATGCCTATAGCTATCCATATGTACCTAGGTGGCGGCGCGGGCTGGCGCCGACCGCGCCTGCGAATGTGCGGCGGTAGCCCGCGTCGCCACTGAATTGAATTGTTTTATACCTATATTTTATATTTAAGTTTAAACCAATTGTTATACGAGCGCTAATCCCGCCGATAAACTGCCTCGCAGTTTGGTGGGCTTGTAATGTTTAAGAACAAATGTTTTTACAAAATAAACGATTTATTTATTTAAACGATTTATTTATTTATTATTTATTTATTTTATTTTTAAGGTTGTCCTAGTCGATCATTCTTCCATACAATCATAGTATGGCGATTACTCCACTTTTTGACTATGTACGTTCAAAATTAAAAATGATATCAATTTGTCTCATCATTATCTAGCCCTGTATGGAAACAAAAAGGTAAAAATAAATATATATTCGAAAGTTATGAGCGTCGAAAGTTCCATATCACAACACTAATTTTAATGCATCTTTGGGCGGCAATAAATACCATAAGAAGAAGAAAATAGCAAAACAGCCACCATACACGGATAGAATAGTAGTTCAACAATGCAAATAATTTTATTTTGAAAATATTCATTTAGTAGTTTTTTCATAATATCCATATTCCCAAATTTCTGTTTATAAAATGTCTCGCGCTAGTTTTCGTCCTAAATCATCATCCATTTCGCTACAAACTTGCAAAATTGCTAATTCGTACGCGAACTAGCTTCTTACTGCTCATCTCAGCATCTATCTCTTTCGCGCGTGATGTCGGATGAGATAGCATGCATTTTAACCCCGCGCACAAAATAGTTCGTGCCGTCGACTAGAGCAACCTTAATCATCATCAGCATGTAGCAGGCCACTGCTGCACATAGGCCTCTCCTGCACTTAGGCCTCTCCAATAGTATACTATTTCACAACTCGATTTATGGCTGCCCTCCTCCAGCTGCTACCATTTTTTTTAGTTTTTCTTATTATCTTGCTTTGTTTCACTGCTCACAAAAGTCTCTATCTTTGCAACAAGTTGTATTGTCATTTAATTTTAATTTCCAGATGCAAACTCCTTGTGGTGGGAGGGGGCTCAGGAGGATGCACGATGGCTGCTAAGTTCGCAAGGAGGCTGCCGAAAGATTCTGTCATAGTCCTTGAACCAAGCAAGGTAAGGCATTCTTCATTGTTATCCAGCAGCCTTATTGCGTAATGAATTCGGCAAGGCAAAATGTTTCGAAAAATCGACCAATCACATTGCGAGATGAAAGACGCAATGTGGTTTTCTGTCTATGTGATTGGTCGGTTGTTCATAATCTTTGCCTTGCCGAATTCATTACGCATTAAGGCTGCTGAAGTGCAACGGAAACCTCCCGCGCACCTATTTTCATGTGAAGATAAAGTAGATAATGCAATTCAATATTGTAGCCTTAGGAAAAACTATAAACGATGTCTGTAAAATATTAAAATGCATAGATTGGTAATATACTTACACGGTAGTGACTGTACCTGTAACGCTCAATAAACTAACAGTATGTTTTTCTTATAATACCGTGAATCCCCTCGCTTATCGGCATGTGTTCATGCATCGTAGCTATAGCAAACAATGGATAGTAAATATTCCTCTAATATATGAATAAGTGCCATTACGAGTTACATGCACATTAAAGCACATAGGTAAAATTAATCACCAAGCATGTCTTCATTGCCGTTCTATGAAATGTATGGCTGTATATAGAGTACACATCGTAGCTATGTTAATTAACAATTATTGTGTAACATGTTATTGATAAATAAAATAGTAGTCAATCATTGGAATGACCACTATTTTTTTTATACAATTATAAAGAGGCAGGAAAACCGCAATGTCGCGGTCTGTCTGGAGTTAAGTGGAGTCTGATGATACACCTGTTTTCCTATTTCAAGAGAAGGGACTTTCTGCAGGTTTAATAACAGGTAAATGAGATAAAATTATGAGGAAGGTAATGCGAACATCTGGATAGTAACCAATGTGCGCATGTTCATTTGAGTTAATCATGTGTTTTTAAGAATTGTGATTATGATTCTTAAAGATAATAATGTTAGATTATATTCTTACTAAAGCCTTCAGTATCCTCGCCTACTTTTGACACTAAGCGCTTTCTGGCGGTAAAACGTCTATGACTGGAGTCTCAGGGGACGAATGGAGGACAATCTTGTCAGAACAGACTCTATTATTACCTAATGTAATGTAATTGGGAGGGCAGGAGAGCAGTGGTGGCCCAGTGGTATCGGCCGCGACTCACAAGTTGAAGGTCGTGGGTTCGAGCCCAGGCAGGCGATTTATACTTTGTGTAAATTATTTCTGCACCACTGCTTTTAAAACGGTTAAGGAAAACATCGTGAGGAAACCGGCATGTCATAGTGAGATCGAAGACATGTGACATCCACCAACCCGCACTGAGTCCGTGTGGTGGATTACGGCCCATTCCCTCTCACAGAGAGGAGGCCTGTGTCCCAGCAGTGGGAACATTAATAGGCTGATGATGTGTATGTGATGTGAATATAATGGGTTTCTTAACATTTCTGTGCTAGAAAAAAATTATATAAGCTTTATCCGGCTAGTTGGTTTTGTATCATGGGAAAACCACTTTCGGAGTCTCGACCTTCGTCTATCAAACTGTTGGTATAATGTTGCTCGAGGATATGCTCCTATGAGATTTCTTATAATTAGCCATCAGAGTTTTACGAAAATCTTTTCACTTTAAAAGCTTGTAGAAAATATTCGAGGAATGAATTGCAAGTTTATTAGGCAATTAGTGGTAGGTATGGTAAAACAAATCGGAAGTGTGTAATTTGGGCCCCCTTTGCAGTCTAATTAAAGACTAACGCAGATTAGGGCGGTCCGCATACATTGCAAAAATTGTCCTACATCACTTTTATACGTTTTTAACCGACTTCCCAAAAAGGACGAGGTATGTATGATAGGGTATGTATGTTCAAGCATAACTCTCTCATATATAAACGGATTTGAAAAAATATTTATTAGTTCGAAAGAAGTTTGTTCCGAAATGGTCCCATTTAAATTTGCTAAAGATCTGATGAAGAACTTCGGCGATATACAACAGAACTCTTCAACAAATGACGGCAAATCTCTCGGTATTGCTGCAATCGCATGTCTGTTTATTGTTTACACCATTTCATAACATTCCATCACGCCAGTATGCTCTAAACGGATACGCAGATGTGTACAGTTCACCTTGGTACACACGCATTCCACCGGTTATGTTCAAGTTACATGTTATTCGGGTAATCTATTCTGGCATCACTGTGTACCGGCATTATAGATACCTTAATATAGAATTTGGCCATTATGTATCACTAAGTGGAAAATAAAAAACCTTTACAAAAAAAAAGTTAAATCAAAAAATTAAAAAACCCGACTGCTTCAAAAGCGAACTAAAAAGTCGTAAACAAGGAAAAAATCATGCTGTGCAATCGGAGGATACATACGCGCGAGCTGGCTGACCAAAACCAGATGTATCCTCCTCCTGCACAGCATGATTTTTTCCTTGTTTACGACTTTTAGTTCGCTTTTGAAGCAGTCGGGTTTTTTGATTTTTTGATTTAACTTTTTTTATTTATAACTTTTTAGTTAAGTTTTTTTCGAATTAGATACATTTAAACATATAAGTGTTATATATTTTTGAAATCACCTCTTAAAACCCTTTATTTTGATACCCTACACGATGGGTTAGGAAGAAAAAAAAAATTTGGGCCCCTACAATATGGCGCCCAAAATCCGCAACTTTTCTATTGACCAATTTTAATGTAGCCTATGACACTCACAGGGTTAAGACGAATCGATTGACGTATGAATCATCAAAATCGGCCAACGCGTTTGGTGTCTGGAACGCCATATAGGAACAAACATACATACATACATACTTACATACATACATACATACTTACATACATACATACATACATATATAGACTGATAAACACATTACCCTCCTACGACAGTCGGGTAAAAAGAGGGGTGTTATAAGTTGGACATGTGTTATCTTTGTCTGTGGCATCATAGCTCCTAAACGGGTGATCCGATATTGATTTAGTTTTTTATGCTTGAAAGGTGATTTTGTCAAGAGTGTTCTCAGCTATTTTTTAATAAAATCGATTCAGCCGTTCAAAAGTTATGGGCGTTTTACTGTTTGAATCGGGGTGTTTTCGCAAGATTTCGTGTCATAATTACGTGTTCAATAGATTGTTGAACGAAGCGTATCTACTATGTACTAGATAAATTATGTAGCATGAAATAAAAATGTGTCGGGGGATTTTTAAATTTTACTTATATAGATACACATTTATGTACTGAAATGCAATGCGATGCGCCCTGGTGCGATTGTAATATGCTACACAAGGTAATAAGTAGTACCTAGTTTTGTACATGTTGAAAAAACATTGATGTTTTACCATAAGTATGCATGTTATGTACACATTTTAAGTATTCATAACTCACACCGTTCATAGCACGTAAACGTAGGTCCCTTCCTTCAGTTCTTCAATTTATTTTTTAAACTAATTACAAAAAGTTTTTTTTTGGTTTGTAGCCACTAATCTATGAAAATTAGGCTCCGATTTCGATAAATCTTTCACTAATATAACACTATATTGTCGCTAAATTCCATAGGATATTTATACCGGAGACATGCATGCAGGCGTGATTAAAGCTAGTCATTTTTAGGGTTCCGTACCCAAACGGTAAAAATAGGACCTTATTACCAATGGTGTCTCATCCCATACAAAGAAACCGTGCCGATGTACTATACTGATTATTTTTTGTACATCGATCGCGTTCGGTGCCGTTCCACGGATATAAATGGTGATCTATCTATCACCGTGGAACGGAACCGAACAAATCGCGTTCGTACAAAAAATTATCGGAATAATCAGATGGAAAACGCTAGTTACGTCTCTACGGTTTCTTTGTATGGGATGAGGCATCTTTATGATAGTATTATATTATCTGTGCTATTACTAAGACTCCACGATCCGTCTGTCTGTCTGTCTGTCACCAGGCTGTATCTCATGAACCGTGATAGCTAGACAGTTGAAATTTTCACATATTATTATGATTTATTTCTGTTGCCGCTATAACAACAAATACTAAAACAGAATAAAATAAATATTTAAATGGGGCTCCGATACAACAAACGTGATCTTGTTGCCGTTTTTTGCGATAGTGGTACAGAAACCTTTCGTGCGCGAGTCCGACTCGGACTTAGCCGGTTTAATACTGATACACGACATGGGTATTTATTTGAAAAACCACAGCACGAAATTATTTTAAAAACATTTCATTATGTCTAATATAAACTCCTCGGCTTGATGTTTTCCATGAGATCTAAATGTTTCTTGAATGTTTTAATAATAAAAATGACTTCAGAGTTTCAGACATAACAAACAGTAAAAGTCGTTGCATGACTTCTGTAATAAATAGACACTAACATTTTTGTTAAAAAAATATTTTGTGCTATTTTTTCTTAATTGTTATTTTGGTTTTAATTGTAATTTTTTTCTTAAGTGTAATTTTGTCCGAGATTGTTATTTTGTTCAAAATTTTTATTTTTATTTATAATTGTTATTTTGTCACCAGAACCATTACTACCAGCCGCTTTGGACCCTAGTAGGTGCTGGAATATTTAAAGTCAACGATACCCTGAGGTCTGAGGTCAGCGTTCTCCCCAAGAACGCTAAGTGGATACGGGACTCGGCAGATAAACTCAACCCCGATCAGAACAAGGTGATAACGTCGGAAGGCCATGAAATAAACTACGAGTACCTCATCATAGCGGCTGGGCTAGTAAATGATTATGGAAAGGTAAGTGGTTTTCACTATGCATTGTTTTCTTGTTTCGGTAGGAACTACCAAATAGATTGTGTCCCAAGGGACCAAAATAATGTATTAAGGGCGATAGCGATTGTTTGAATCCAGAGCGAAGCGAAGGATTCTAGAGTAAAATCCTAAGCTTAGCGAGAGATTCAAAATACGTCGCTAGAGGTTAAATAATGTTGTTACCTTGTGGCACACTGCACTTCATTCCCCTCTTTGAGAAAAATAATAAAAATAAACTTTTAGTAGTGACGAATTATATTTACAATACCAAATTACAATTTTTTATTAATATTACATAAGTTTTCGCAATTTTGGAGGTATATAGTTTTGTTCCGAACAGAAAATGTCGTTGACATCACAACACACGTCACTTGAGTATTCGTAAAAACTTCAGACTCGGGTTGATGATAATTTTGGGTCAATGGTGACATTTCACGCTGTTTTGTAGTGAATGGGCGCCGCGCCGCGGCGATAATGGTTGAATCGGTGGATCAACCAATTTAATACTTTTCTCTCGATTTAGTAAATTGTTTATGACAGTTTCTGCGTTTAATTTTACACTTTCTGTGCTAGAACTCAGCTTTTATTCAATTTGTGTGGAACAAATTAAAATTGTCTGTAATAATAATATTAAATAAAGGAATATTAATATGTATTTGTATATATTGTATTTGCCCGCGTATTTTCTTTTTTAACAATGCCGCGTCGGCAGGCGCGCTTTTTTATCACCGGCCCGTTAAAACTTTTAATTAAATAGTGTTCCAAATTCAAAAGTCATTTTGTCACTTTTATTAAGTGCGCCGGAAAGACCCATTTTGCTCGCACTAAACGAGGAACCCTAAGCCTCTTTTCGAATAGGTGCTAATTATATAATATAATAGTCGGGCTGAACAATATTTTGGGGTTTAAATAGCTAGTTAGCGAGATGAACGAAATAGAAATTATTATACTGTCCAGAAAAGCCGGACCTAAAATAAAAAAAAAATAAAAACATTTTTAACAAATGAACAATTAGTATCTCGGGGAGAATATTTATAAACCTGAACAAAAAGAGGCTAAAGGTAAAAAATACACATAACGGTGAGATTTAAAATTTTACATTAAATCCTTCTTCATGTAGGAATTGTTCCGGCCATCGTCGTAAGCTATAGATTACATGGCCATAATTGGCACAAATGATACCGATTTGGGTCAGTCATATCTTCAGGATCCGAAAATTTAATTTCTATTATCCTTATCCTTCCTATTGTCTACAGATACCAGGCTTAACCGAGGCGATAAACGACAAATCGAGCCCTGTGTCGACGATATACGATTCAAAATTCTGCGAGAAGACGTTTGAGAACTTGAAGCAAACCAAGAACGGGAACGTGATCTTCACGTACCCTGACACGCCGATCAAGTGCCCCGGAGCGCCGCAGAAGATCGCCTATCTAGCGGACTCGTATTTGAATAAGGTATATTTTACTATTATCCTACGGCAATTTTTTTAAAGAATAGGTAAAATGAGATTGAAGTTGAGGATTGCTGCCAGGGAACCCAATTATGCGTTAAGCTCGCCTTTGTACATAAGTTGTCCTTCTTTATTTGTATACTAGCTGTTCACCGCGGCTTCGCTCCCGTCAACTGACCTACCTACCTTCCTACCAACTAAACTACCTCTCTACCCTACTTACGCTGCTCTAGCTATTATTATTAGGGTAGGGTAGGCAGGTTGAAGCAGTAATGCTCGCGAAGGAGGAGGCGGAACGCGTGAGGGAGACACAACGGAGACGACCTCACGCCCCTAGCCACCGCAGGAGACGCCCCGGGCGTCGGGAGTCGCAAGCCGATTCCCGGCCACCGTAGGCGCGGGCTTGCGGACGGCGAGTAATGGGTAGCTCGTCGTCCGATAAGGACCAGGCCCGAGTCGACGGCGCGTAGTGTTCCACGCGCGCCTCAAAGAGATGTCAGCAAAGTTGACGGGGTCCGCTAGGGCCGATGCCTGTCTGGGTCGCGGATAAATTTGAAAGAGAGTTACCGCGGCCCTGGCACAAGCAACTGAAGGAACACGGGTGGGTTTTAGTCAGTAAAAGTCTGACACGCCCTCCCGCTTCACGCAGAGCGGGAGACGTCATTGGATGATATCCAACCCAAAAAAAAAAAAAAAGGGTAGGCAGGTTAGATACTGCCTACCCTACCCTAAATACCTACCTACCCTACTCTACCTACCTACCTTCCCACCTACCGAACCTACCAACCTACCTACTCTACCCTATTCTACCTGTTTTTTTTTTTCATATTTATAGTAGCCGATGTCCTTTCTCAGGATGCCATCTATCGCCTTGCCAAATATCATTAATTCCGTACAGCCTAGCGAGCATGGGCGTACCCAAAACATTTGTGACAAGACATGATAAATTATGTCATGTCTTACAATTTGTCTTAAATGCTAGCACGGGTCAAACATGTGACATATTTTAAAAGCGCAACATGCCTTTCTTGTTGCTGCCCGGCGAGCACGGCCTACTGTGACATGGCTTGAGTCACACATTTCATCGCAGTTTGGGCGATAACGCCATTTTGTCCTAAATATTAGCACCGGCGGCGTGAGAAAATTTCCTGATGTTTGTTTGGGACTCATCGGGTCTTAATTGCTAATACGGGCGCACCCATTTTGTCACAAATGTTACATTTTGACAGATGATTTAGAAAAATTTATCATGTTCGTTCGGAGGTGGTGATAAAATTTTACAGTTGAAAATAAATATTTTTGCCTTCTAATTACTGCACCAAATGGCAATAAATTGATTTTGTGTGTATGGTGATCAATGCTTATTAATAAATTGAAATATTACAGGATTATTAATTAATTGTATATTATTACTTTTTCATAATTGTAATTTTTCTTTTATATATTGATTATTATTATTTTCTTTAATACCATATTCTTCTTACTTTCTCCATTTTTAAATGTTTCTTAAATAAAATCCCCAAAAAACATTTAAAATATAAAAATAGGGGCCCACCGGTATTGGTCCAAGCTATTATATTTTTTAGTAAATCTTTCTAACAAAAACTTAATATGTTATCAAACAAACAAAGAAAAATAAAGTGTGCATAAGTCTATGGTCGTGGGTCAAATATTAATTTATTCCCAACAAAATTAAAAAGTTGTTTGGCTGTATGAACGGCATACTTATTTACGTATTATTTTATTTGGTCGTCTATTCAAATTATGTCGCACTATGAAGTCAACAACAAGAAAAGCAAGTCGCGACTGCACACTATATATCCCTCTTACAAATAAACGCGTTAGACGGTTAGTCACATGGTTGTCCCGTGCTAGCATTTAAGACAAATCGTAAGACATGACATATTCTATCATAACTTGTCATGACCGTAGTTCAAGTCGAAAACAAAGCAATGTAAAAAAAAAAAAAAAACTTATATTTCATGTTGGGATGCTGCTTACATGGGGGTAGCAAAGGGGGGGTCTACATTTTGGTTATTTTTTGCCTAGGACATACCGTTTTCGAGATATCATTTTAGAGCGTTTTATGAAAAATTAAATAAGATACGGAGGCCCATAATTCGGAAACAGTGCGTCGTAGGGCCATGCTTCTCAGAACATAAATGGTTTTTATGGCCAAGGTTAAACCGAAACTGCAATAAAATTGGAAAATTGCCGAAAAAGAAAAAATAAACGTCAAGAAGTTATGCCACAAGTCAAGAAAATATCTCACGCCGCCGTGCTAGCATTTATGACAAAATGAGTTTTTTATCGCCCAAACTGTGATTAAAAGTGTGACTTAAGCGATGTCACAGTAGGCCATGCTCGCCGGGCTGGTGTGGTTTAGGCGTGAAAGACAGAGTTACTTTCGAATTTATAATATTAGTATGGATTGGTATGGAATTATGGATGTTTGTTTTGTGAACAATAAAGAATTTGCGATTTGACAACACAGATAAGTACTTCTTCGAGGCTGTGGTGGGCTGTGTGGTGCTTCATCATCGACTGTGAACAAAAGCGAGCGTAAACTTAGAAACACAGAAAAATATTAGCGCATATCACAATGATAAGCGATTTTAAGTAATCGAAATTGCAACTTCGTTAACATGGCAATGCGATGAAATTCAAGCGATATGCCCTTGTATTTTTCTTAAAAAATATGTCAATAATATCGACGCAATATAAATTGCATCGCGCCATCAGGCGGGCGAGCACGGCCTACTGCGACAGACTTGAGTCACACATTTTTATCACAGTTTTGGAGCAAAAACCGTGATAAAATGCGTGACTCAAGCCTATCACAGAGGCCGTGCTGGCCCGGCAGGAAAACCCTTTACTTTTACTAAGGCCAAGATTTTTTACCCGACTGCCGAAGGAGGGTAATGTGTTTATCAGTCTATGTATGTATGTATATATGTATGTATGTATGTTTGTTCCTATGTGGCGTTCCAGAGACCAAACGCGTTGGCCGATTTTGATGATTCATACGTCAATCGATTCGTCTTAACCCTGCGAGTGTCATAGGCTACGTTAAAATTGGACAATAGAAAAATGGCGGATTTTGGGCGCCATATTGTGGGGTCCCAAATTTTTTTTCTTCCAAAACCCAGTGTGTGGGGTATCAAAATAAAGGGTTTTAAGAGGTGATTTCAAAAATATATAATACTATAAATGTTTAAATGTATCTAATTCGAAAAAAACTTAACTAAAAACTTATAAATAAAAAGAGTTAAATCAAAAAATCAAAAAACCCGACTGCTTCAAAAGCGAACTAAAAAGACGTAAACAAGGAAAAAATCATGCTGTGCAGGCGGAGGATACACCAGATTTTGGTCAGCCAGCCCGCGACTATGTATCCTCCGACTGCACAGCATGATTTTTTCCTTGTTTACGTCTTTTTAGTTCGCTTTTGAAGCAGACGGGTTTTTTGATTTTTTGATTTAACTTTTATATCTGTAGTTAACTGAACCAATGGTTAAATTTGCTAACCAATCGTTAAACATTTCGGTAAAACGCGTTTATGCATCGTTTGTTAGTCTAATAAATGGCCAAATAATTAATTCTTTGACCATTTATGAGGCTAACAGTTGAGAAAAAGAAGTTCAAAAACTAGCCCGACCACGACACGGTTATACTCTGAAAACCACTATGAATATGTATGAAATACAATAAAATATTTATTACAAGTAACTTACATGTAATAAACATTTTATTATATGTTTATTTAATACCCGATACATATCGAATAGCGTGTACATAACAATTTCAGATGAGAATCTTTTCTTGTCTTTTTAGAGCATGATTTTTCTATAGTCGGGCTTTAGTTATATTAAATTTAATGTAACGTCACATAGCCTATAAGTATTCGTTATGCACAGAATGCTCCCCTTTATCCTTTGCGAATATAAGGTCATATGCGACGTTGGTATATCCTGTGAACGTTTTATCCATGAACAGAATGATGCAATCCTCGATAGTCTAACAATAGAAACTGCGCAATATTTGTAAGAATTATTTAAGTCAACGGGCGATTTTTCCTCCATTCAATGAAAATTATCTATTAAAGAAATTATTCAATGAATGAATTGAGAGACTGGACTCGTTATATTGTTTCACAAGAGGAAAAATATTTATATCCTCTGATATGCGGAGGATTGCAGTTTTCCTCTTGTTTTTTATTCAAGCTTGCTTATCACCTTGTCTGATCGCAGGCATCGCAGCATTTGCAGCATAATTTCTTTAAAACAGCATGGGCGTATCCAGCATTTGCTTAGAGGTGGGGCAAAAGTAAGGAAAATCGAAAAATAGCAAAAAAGGTGACAAAACCAACCAAGGATCCTCTAACCAGCAGAAAAGCAAGAAAATATGAACTGAAAGGGCGAGCGAAGTGGCCTCGAAAATTTTTGAACCCATCTAATAGATTTTTCTCTAGAATCAGTATATTTTTGGTCTCAAGTCAGGGTGAAGGGTGAGGCAGGTTGCCCCACCAGCTCCACCGTGCATACGCCCATGTGCTGGCAAAGATATTATTTATTGTTGTGAGGTAATATTTTATGGCAAGCCTAGAAAACTTTGGCACTTATGAAAATACAAACAAGTCGAAACGTTTTATACTTACCTACCTACATATTGTCCGATATAAGAAAGAGGATAAAGATGTATTTATTGACAAAATAACAAATCAGCAAGTCATTCTGTCTTTAGAATAGATATAAGTAATCATGACTGTATCCCATGTGCGTGCAGCAGAGAGGCATAGATTAAAAATGTGTGTATCATCAAAGTATCCACGTATTGGACTACAGCAGCATAATTAAAATAAAACTAATTGAAAAAAAAGCTACTTAAATGATACATTTTGGCAATACCTAATTATTTAAAGATAATTTTTCATACGTTTTGAAGAAGTGAAACCCTTTGCCCTGTCGAATTCACTTACGCAATTAGGCTGTAGGGTCCATACTGGTAAAAAAGAAAACTGAATATTGCCCGACCTGAGGTATCGAATTAATCGAAGAGACGTTCAACAATCGTACTTTCGTGTAGATTGCTCTACAGTTGTAACGATAATAAGTAAATTATTGATTAATGTGGAGAAGATTTATATTCCATTTAAGAAGTTTTTGATTTTTATGGTCATGACGAAGTTCCACATGTTTTCTATATTCATGAATGCACTTTAAAAGTTGTTGTTAAAACTCTAATTTATATCCGAAAACTACGTTGCAATGCACGTAAAGTGACGCTATTTTATTATTCCTATTGTGTATGTGAGATAGAGCATTTATTTACCTATATACTTTATACTTAACCAGTCGTATGCCCGTAATTAGCGACGCAATAGAAAAACCATTGTGTCTCGCGTGGAGTCACGTCTTAAGACGGTACCCTGACCAAAAAATCGGCATTCGATATGAGCATTCCTATTGGTCTAGCGGCACTGGTGGCGCATGAATTAAAGTCGTGAATACGCCCAGATTTTAGAATAAAATCTTTATAAAATCGAATTTTGGTCTTTTGAAAAAAGTTTTACTACCAAAATGTTCGTTATTAAATTGTCTATCCATTAGTGTTAGTACAAAAAATAATTAATGAACACTTTAAGAGGAGATGCATGCTAACAATAATAAGTAAATTATTGATTAATGTTGAGAAGATTTATATTCCATTTAAGAAGTATTTGATTTTTATGGTCATGACGAAGTTCCACATGTTTTCTATATTCATGAATGCACTTTAAAAGTTGTTGTTAAAACTCTAATTTATATCCGAAAACTACGTTGCAATGCACGTAAAGTGACGCTATTTTATTATTCCTATTGTGTATGTGAGATAGAGCATTTATTTACCTATATACTTTATACTTAACCAGTCGTATGCCCGTAATTAGCGACGCAATAGAAAAACCATTGTGTCTCGCGTGGAGTCACGTCTTAAGACGGTACCCTGACCAAAAAATCGGCATGCGATATGAGCATTCCTATTGGTCTAGCGGCACTGGTGGCGCATGAATTAAGACGGTACCCTGACCAAAAAATCGGCATGCGATATGAGCATTCCTATTGGTCTAGCGGCACTGGTGGCGCATGAATTACAGTAGTGAATACGCTCAGATTTTAGAATAAAATCTTTATAAAATCGAATTTTGGTCTTTTGAAAAAAGTTTTACTACCAAAATGTTCGTTAATAAATTGTCTATCCATTAGTGTTAGTACAAAAAATAATCAATGAACACTTTACGAGGAGATGCATGCTATCAATAATTATTTCTCATTTTTGTGTTTTTTTTGGATGGAGATTAGTGAAATATATACAACATTAAAAAAAAACGAAATCTACCATTTTAGAATCAAAAATATGTAGAAATTTAATTTACTTTTATTAATTGATATTTTTTTGGATTAACGAGTAGATAGCTCCTAAAAACAGCACGAAAAACGGCTTGCGCGGCGTTTTGCTCGGGGTACCGCCTTAAATACACAAAAGGTTAAGTCTGGGGCACTGGGGTTCATTGAGTTTTATAAAATAAGGCTTTGAAGAGCATTCCCGTAATCTGTTATTTCTGTCACTCAGTACCTGTTTGAAAGGCCCTCTGATTGCTCAACTTTTTGATAGCTCGAAGAACGCACTTGTTTAAAAATCGATAGCGTAAAACACGCAATGAATACTGTTAAATTGAAAAAAGATAGCGTGCGCTTTTTTGATTTTAGAGTCCAGGGTCTCTCCTGGTAGGCAGGTACTGTAATAAATTAATAATCTGAAGTCTCGTATCTTTCTGCTTCAATGCAAATGAAATAATATTTAAAATCACTGTATTAGTATATATGTAAACTTTGAGCAGCTCTCCTGTAAATTTCCATCTAACAGGACAATTCTAATAATATAGGCGAATTACAAGTAAAATATCCTATTTTTGTTCCAGACAAACGTCCGCTCAAAAACGAATATAATCTACACGACATGCTTGCCCGTAATCTTCGGGGTCCCGAAATATGCCGAAGTGTTGATGAAGGTCGTCAAACGAAAGAATATCCTAGTCGACTATAAGACAGTGCTGAAAGAAGTCAGGCCCGACAAGAAAGAAGCAGTCTTCTATTGTGGAGATACACAAAAGGTAAGGATAAAGATGTATTTTCCCAGGTTTGCAAATACAAATAATCACTTACTAAGACTCATTTGGACGTTCCTAGTGAATAACTGAAAAGGAAATTATTTACCTATTGTATAACCACAATTTAATTACAAGTAATGTTATTGTAATTGAAAATATTTGACAGGTACTCAGTTAAAAACTAATATGGGGACAAACATACAGTTAAATGTGATCAGTGGGCTTAGTGTGAGTTATTATAACTAGCGCTCGTTCGCGATAACGTAAACGTCAATTTGTATTGTAACTGGTTAAGCGCCGTCTGGTGACAGTAAGGAGAAACCTCTTTTTTTATACAAATTAACATAAGAGATCGTTAATGTCAGAATGTATACTTGAAGTTTACGTTAACGCGACCGAGCGCGATTAAAAACTAACACTAAGCCCTCTGATATTTTTATCCGCGGAAAACTCGCATAAAGATATCATGCGCTGGCATTTGGGATTTTTTACAGTTTTCTCATACAAAAATTTCAGACGTCAATTTTATTTCATTAACAATAATTTATGATGTCGCTAAGATAAATTAGACTTGGATGATTTAGGGGCGATTTTTTTTTCTGTATATATATTCTAAGTGTTTCACAAATCTTATGTACACAAGCTATCAAGCCGTCATTTAGCCCCGATTTCTGATATAAGAATTTGAAGTTGAGAATTTGTTAATGTTGAATACAGGCCTGCGGATCACAAGCCAAAAGGCAAACACTGGGGCCCATGAGTAATGCTGCGACTCTTAGATCCTACAAGGTCTTTAACCGCGAAACCGCGATGCGCGGCAACGGTAGCTAGGAGCCTGTTTTTTGGGACACCGGTTCCCGGTACCACATAGGTGGAAAGTGACACAAAAATACACAGCTTACAACTATTACTCACATTTGTTCCCGCGGTGGTCTCCTGGCCTCGTTCAAGACCGTGTCCGGTCGGGGGTTATAGTGGGGAGAGATATATATATATAATGTTAAGGGAATAAGGGACGTGGTCTGGGGCGAAATTCCCTGCAGACACCTAGACACGCACCCGTCAAAAATACTTCGCTGCGCGCGAAATATACACCATATCACTCTCGGATTGCGAAGGTAATTTCGAGTAACGATAACGGGTTGATTATTTAACAATTACAACAAATCAAAGCAAGACCCCCCGTATAACGTCCAGCCAAGTCAATCACATTTTTACCAGTATGTGTCAACCCAACCAAAACTTTCAAATCTCGATGACAGCGAGTTGACACAGTGTTGCAACAAAATAACAAAAAAAAATAACAAAGCTTTTATTGGTTCTGAACAGTTAAACTCTACTTTAGCCTGAAAACCTGTAAAAAAAATGGTATTATAGTAGGGTTTGACATATATGATGTCGCTAAGATGAAGACAGACTAGACTTGGTTGATGTAGGGGCGATTTTTTTTTTCTGTAGGTATAATCTAAGTGTTTCACAAAGCTTCTGTACAGAAGCTATCAAGCCGTCATTCAGCCCCGATTTCTGATATAAGAATTTGAAGTTGAGTATTTGTTAAACTCTACTTTAGCCTGAAAACCTGTAAAAGATTGGCATTAAAGTTTTTTTTTTCTATATTAATAAAAACTAATGTTCTTAATAACAAATTAAAATCTAGCCTTAATAGACTAATAAGCAATTTAACTCTAACTTATTATTATAATGTAAAATGTTATGACTAAGAATAGTGTCAATTTGCACTTTTATACAGTTCGGTAGCACTTTCTTAGAGTCTGATACGTTAAAAACACTTAGTTCACGTGTTACATGTATAGCACAGTATTCTTTGCTATTATTTTTTCACTTATTATACACTACACTAACTCAAATGGTTTAGTTCTCTTTAGCCTACGCACTATGTCCGTGTTATCTAGCAGCTGGATTGCTTCCACATTCACATGTTGATGAAGTCTGTGTTCGTGGGTTTCAGCATAGTTTTGAATAACGGTGGTGACGAGTTTCATTTTAAGGTCGCGGTGAAGGTCGTCATTTCTGATGTACCATGGTGCATTAACAGCATCTCTGAGTACTTTATTTTGAAATTGTTGTATAATTTTTACATTACTTTGTTTAGTACAGCCCCATAGTTGGATACCATACGTCCAAATTGGCATGAGAATATGCTTGTATATTATAATTTTATTGTGTATTGATAGACAGGCTTTCCTTCCGAGTAACCAATACATATTTTTGTACCGTATATCGAGTTCCTGTCTAGAATATCTGAAAATTCGGGGAGCATGCGTCTGAGTTTGTATATCAGACCCTCATGCCAAACTTTGTCGAAAGCTTGTGCGACATCTAGAAATACGGTGGCGCAGACTTCCTTGTTTTCGAGCGTTTTTTCGATGATGTTTGTTATTCTGTGTACCTGGTCTATGGTATAATGTTTTTCCCTGAAGCCAAATTGATGGTCCGGAATAAGGCCTTTTTCTTCTATAATTGGTTTTAGCCGTTTTAATAAGAGCTTTTCAAACAGTTTCGATAATACTGGCAGCAGGGAAATGGGTCTATAAGATGATGCTTCATGGGGTGGTTTCCCAGGCTTCGCAATCATAATGACTTCAGCAACTTTCCATGGCTCAGGTACATGTTTTAGCATAAATGCTGCGTTAATAAGTCTGGTCAGCTTAACTATGGCTTTGCGCGGGAGGTGTTTTAGAATTTCTCCTGTTATGAGGTCATAACCCGGAGATTTCTTCGAGCTTATATTGTTTTTAATTTCTCTCACAACTTCTTTAGGAGTTACAAGCCGAATTCTTTGGTTTTGTGATACATATTCACTCTCCGATATTTCTATGGAACTTTCATTGGGTTGAAAAGTATCTGCTAAGTATTGGGCAAACCTTACCGCTTTTTGTTCATTGCTAATGGCCCATTTTCCATCGCTGTTTCTGATGGGAGGTATTTGCATAATCGGCCTTTTTAGGTTTTTTGTAGCTTTCCAGAGAGAGTAATCCGGTGATTGGTCGTTGGTTAGCTGCACAAGATTGGAGTTCAGGGTTTCATCCTCAAATTGTATAATTTTCCTCTTTAATTGTTTAGTTAGGTTATTTAATAGTGTTTTATCTCGCGGGCATCTTGTTTGCTGCCAGCGCTTTATATAACATATATGATGTCGGTATTTAAATTAGACTTGGATGATTTAGGTATAATTTAAAAAAAAAAAACTGTAGATATATTCTATGTCATTCACAAATCTTCTATAAAGAAGCTATCAAGTCGTCATTTAGCCCCGATTTCTGTTATAAGAACGTTTTTATATCATAAGAAGGTTAAGCACATTAATACTCAATTCAGAATTCGGCTTGTAGCCCTGTAGGGAATACTGATTAGCAGATTCTACATTCAAATATTATTGCTTACCATCAGGTGAAATGATGAAAAAAACGTCTGCTTAAACTAATCACGTAATGGTTAAAAGGTATTTTTTTATTAATAAGGCCGATAATTGTCACTGACCAAAAAATAATATTTCAACAGGAAAAAACGATGGAGTACTCAATGCTACACGTGACGCCACCTATGTATACGCCAGCTTTCCTGCGAAACAGCACGTGCCTCGTGGACTCATCTGGTTACCTAGATGTGGACAAGTACACGTTGCAAAATAAAGAATATCCCAACGTATTCGGTATTGGGGACTGTACTAACACACCTAACAGTAAAACTGCTGCTGCTGTTGGTGAGTAATTTACCATTGAAAAATAATCTTTATTGCCGGGCAATAAAGTGCTAAGTGGTGCGAGTATTGGTCGCGCATTTTGGAAAACTAGCTCTGTAGGATTCTTATGATGGCTGCGTCGATTTTCGCACAACTTTGCACTTTATGACACAGACAATAAAGTGTGTTTGTGTATTTAAGAAAATGGTAATCTATCTATCTATCTAATACCTTTAAACGAGCAATTCTTGTATATATGTATACATATACATAATCTGAATCTCGGAAACGGCTCTAACGATTTTCATGCAATTTAGTATGCAGGGGTCTCGAGGGCGATAAATCGATCTAGTTAGGTTTCATTTTAAGAAAACGTCGTTTTCTCTAGTTTCACCCAAGCAGAGCTCGGCCGCTTAGGTACTGTATATTAAATCCCCACGCAAAAAGAGGCGTGTTATATATTTAAAGTCTTTTGTCTGTCTTTGAGTTGCGTACTAGTACATCATGAACGGATGAACCGCAGTTCCAGCGTAGTTTTTTATATACGAAGCTGCATTCTTTAGAATGTTTTTACTTTTAATATATTTTCTAGGTAAAACTTATTAACAAAATTCCGTTCCCTCAGCCCAACAATGCTGGGTCCTAGAACAGAACCTACTGAGCACGATGCAGAAGGACGCGCCCAAGGAGAAGTATAACGGATACGGCGCGTGCCCGCTGGTGACATCATACAATACTGTCATACTCGCGGAGTTCATCTACGGTGGCATTCCTAGAGAGACCATGCCTTTTGATCAGGTAACTTTCAGCCCAACAATGCTACTTTCTTGAACAAAACCTACTCAGCACGATGCAGTAGGATGCGCCCCAGCAAAAGTACAACGGCAAAGGCGCGTGTCGGCTGGTGACGTCATACAATACTGTCGTATTCGCGGAGCTCGTCTACGGCAGCATCCCTAGAGAGGCCATGCCTTTTGATCAGGTAAGTTGCCACCCAATAATGCTACGTTCTAGAACAGAACCTACTCAGTACGATGCAGAAGGACGCGCCCCAGCAGAAGTACAACGGCTACAGCGCGTGCCCGCTGGTGACGTCATACAACACTGTCGTACTTGCGGAGTTTGTCGTGTATGTTACCCCAAAGTGGCTCCTAGATTGATATGAGTGGAACGTATAATTAGTGCGATATCTGCTGTGAATGTGCGCCATTTAATAAAATAAGTGCGTATTGTCGTTTTTTAAAAAAAGCGCAATTAACGATTCCTGCTGGAGTAACGTTGTTCCAGCAGGAAAAATTTAAACGAATGATCGGAGTGAGAAATATTGTGCATGGGTAGAGAGCTTATAGTTGTGCAAAAATGTGCGCCGAAAATATAATTGGTGCGTCATCAGGTTTTCGAGATATTGCATTTCCTGCTGGAGTAACGTTTTACAGAATCGTGTATCTCTAAAACCATTGTATGTGCGCCTGTAGAATACAGACATACACGAGTTGCTCTTGATATGTGCTTATTTTGTGCTGGAATTAGATTTAAGGAAATATATATATAATTTTCAAGTAATCGCGCTTTTTTGTAAACCCGAAAAAAATCCGCTGCGCCTAAATGAGAAAACAATAAGCTCGCTGAAAACTGTATTCAGTCCATCTTAACGCTTGTTAAAGCCAAAAAATGTTTCAAAAGCATACATGCTTGCGTTATCGAATAAAATTGCTAAAAGTCAAAACGAGGGTGTCATAACTTTGACGGCAAAATACAACCCAAGATAGGTCAAAAATATGTAGTGAAAATATTCAGCTTGGAATGTTTCGCATTAAGGTTGCCTTAATGCGGAACTATTTTGTGCGCGGGGTTAAAATGCATGCTATCTCATACGACAACACGTGCGAAAGAGATAGATGCTGTGATGAGCAGTAAGAAGCTATAGGTCTAGCGCCTAACTGTGTCAGTTCCTGAGGAATGGGAGCGGTACGGCAGAGGTGACAAGTGACGTGATATGACGCGTCCTAACTGTCTTGCTATACACGTGATATATTTTAATGCAGATATCTCTTACGATATGCTTATGATATTTTTTTGTGCTTTTTAGGGTTCCGTAGCCAAATGGCAAAAAACGGAACCCTTATAGATTCGTCATGTCTGTCTGTCTGTCTGTCCGTCCGTATGTCACAGCCACTTTTTTCCAAAACTATAAGAACTATGCTGTTGAAACTTGGTGAGTAGATGTATTATGTGAACCGCATTAAAATTTTCACTCAAAAGTAGAAAAAAAACAATGAATTTTGGGGGTCCCCATACTTGAAACTGAAACTAAATTATTTTTTTTCCTTGAAACCCATACGTGTGGGGTATCTATGGATAGGTCTTCAAAAATGATATTGAGGTTTCTAATATCATTTTTTTCTAAACTGAATAGTTTGCGCGAGAGACACTTCCAAAGTGGTAAAATGTGTGCCCCCCCCCTGTAACTTCTGAAATAAGAGAATGATAAAACTAAAAAAAATATATGATGTATATTACCATGTAAACTACCAGCGAAAATTGGTTTGAACGAGATCTAGTATGTAGTTTTTTTAATACGTCATAAATCGTAAACCGCAATTTACCAAGTACGGAACCCTTCGTGCGCGAGTCCGACTCGCACTTGGCAGGTTTTATTTTTATTTATTTATTTTTCTTTAATATTTCGGCGTGTGACAAAAAAACAAAAAAACCGAACAAGTGCGAGTCGGACTCGGCTACCATGGGTACAAATTTGTAGGTAAATATTATAAATAGTTATTTCAGGAATCGAGTCTCGCAGTTTTCTCCAAGCTTATTGATAAGTACAAAAAAAAAAATAGTAAATAAATAAATAACGTGTGGCTATATAATAATATTTTTTTAATATTATTATTTGTGTATGTTAATGTCATCTTTAAACTCAGCAGAATTGGGATCAATTTTTTTTGTTTTAAAATATTCGTACACTGTATAAACAACTTTAGTTTGAGACCTTATTGGAGGACTCATCTTTGGTTGCGAATACCGTGTGCGTTTTACTTGAAGCGACCTGTCCAATTAACACGTGTTGACGACAGCAAGCCTGACGCCCAACTGAAGCTACGCGTCGTTTGACGTTTCGTAAACACACCCTTCCCGTACCGCTCCCATACCTCAGGCACTGACACAGTTAGGCGTTTGTAGCGAAATGGATTATGATTTAGGACTAGAAGACTAGATTCTGCAAAACGTTACTCCAGCAGGAACTGCAATATCTCGAAAACCTGATGACGCACCAATTATATTTTCGGCGCACATTTTTGCACAACTATAAGCACTCTAAGCCCATGCACAATATTTCTCACTCTGATATTTCGTTTAAAATTTTCTTGCTGGAACAACGTTATTCCAGCAGGAATCGTTTATTCCGTTTTTTTTTTTTCAAAAACGGCGATACGCACTAATTTTTATGTGGCGCACATTTACAGCAGATTACGCACTAATTATACGTTCCACTCATATCAGTCTAGGAGCCACTTTCTTGTTGGAGTAACGTACACGAGTTTGTCGACGGCGGCATCGCTAGAGACCATGCCTTTTGATCAGATAAATTTCTTTTTTGAGCGGACGTTCGTCTGGAACAAGAACAACATATGTTACTTGTAATATTATTATGCTTATCCTGTTAGGTGGTAAATACACCCATGAAGAATATTTCGGTCTTCTTTGAAGTCTGTTAAAGAACTTTCCACACTTACTGATTTTGTTATACTCATAATAAATCGGTCGATAGATTAGCGGGCAGTCGAGCGCGAACAAAAGTGACATAGGTCCTGCCTCGCCAAGGCCTCGCGGGCGACTGAAGTCTGAAGAGCTTAATCTAGGCTTATTTCTGATAATAACAAAACTCAATTATTTACAGGGACGCGAGAGCAGAATAGCGTTCTACATGAAGAGGGATTTGTTCCCCTTCATCTACTGGCACTTCATGCTCAAAGGATACTACCATGGCCCGGAGTCTGTCAGGAAACTGTTGAACCCCTTCAGCCGTCTTGAGTGAACGATATCTAAGTAATTGTGACGCGCGTCGAAGGAAGCTAGATGTGTTTGTATGTGACTTGAATCAGTCGCGATGATCTAAAGAACTTAACCTAGATTCAGTTTCTTGGAAACTGATATATGTTTTAATCGTAAAGTATTTTTAATTTACAATTTTTTTTAAAGTATTTTTATATTTTGAAAGTTATTCTTTTTCCTAAAATTTTACTTTATACACATCACGAGAAAAACAAATACTCTCTAGTGTCTAGTAATAACACTGTTATATTATGTAAAATGATTTAAGAATAACAGCTTTAAGTAAATAAGAGCGATTTAAATAACATATATAGACTGTCAAGAGTGAAAAATTGTACTTTTAGACAATATAGAGACTATCGAGAGTGAAAATCTTTACTTTTGGACAAGTTATTAATACTTAAGGTGTTTTTTAATACGATACAAGTTGCACAATTTGAAATTTCGCCGGCAAATTAGCCAAACCCGATAAGTTTACCTTTAGTACGACTTTAGGTCAAAGATAAGCGTTTTCTAGTATTAATTTTGGTCGTTTGTAAAAACTCTTTAAGTTGGTCTGTTGGTTGTTTACTACATTGGAAAATATCAATGTGCTTAATTTTCCTAAACATCAAAAATGTTTTTTTTTTTTTGATAATGATAAATAATAAATATTGTATTTTGAATTGCTTGTTAAATAGTATCCAAACACAATATTAAGTGTTTATTTTTATTTTGTAAGCACATAGTGATATTCAAGTGTCCATTACTACTCATTTATGTAGTAACTGTTTATATGTAAATAATGAGCCTATGTATACATTCGTTATATTGTTATAGTAATGTTATACATGATTTTGACAAATATTTTACTGTGTATTATTTGAATTACCTTTTTTTCAAGACTACAAAATACTGCCGATATTTTTGTGAAGATTTCAAATATTTTTTTTAAGTACGCTCACATGCGTCTTTCGTTTCCTAAGGCTTTACACGCATTGCGATTTTTATTCGCGCGAGTGATACTATTATTACACTCGTGTTTTAATAACCCCTGTTATATGACCGTTGGATGAACTACTATTTCATTATATTCTTTAATTGTTGTAACTATGCATGAATATCGAAGCTTTTTCCATTCAGTTTTATCGAACCTATTTGCAAGAAAATTCAAACACAGAAGGTAGGTAGGTATAGTTGTTCTATCTCACGATGAAATGTTACGTGACTTTTATGACGCCGAAATAAGATCCATTTTGCTACGATTCACACGTCATCATGAGATAGAACAACTATACTTACAATACAAGTACAATAAAATAAAATAAAATAATAAATAAATAAAATACAGAAAAGTAATTATTCGAGTACCTACCTAACCACGTCATTAAGAAAGGTATCGACCATTGATAACAATAGGTTAATTTTTTCTTAATTGTACTTAGGTATACAGTTTGTATAAAAAATATAGATATTGAACTGCTGTTATTACTATGCCGACATTCATACATTTAGGTGCACGAGTGTACATCTAAACAGCTCAATACCATTGAGAATTCATTTGGTCGGGTTATACGCGGAGATTTAGTAAGGAACAGTAATGAAAGCTAATTTCCCTTAAAATACAACACGGATCTGAATTTTTGGTCGCTATACTTCTTTAGAAGTACTCATTTTTGTATAAATTTGCGCAGAAATAACAGAGGTTTTAATAGGGAAATCTTGAAATGAAAATTTTATTAACACCGTGTCTACCGCCACCCCAACAATGGCATGGTATATCTCGTAAACTACTGGAGTAGGTACTAGTTGTGAATTTTGGGTACTAATTTTATTATGCAGGGTAGTATTTTTTTATGTAGTTTTAAGGAAAGCGACAAGCGCCTCAAACTTTGGAATCAAAATTCAAAGTCATGGTCCTGCTGAACGAGCGCGCGAATGTTATCATCGTTGATTTCTCGGTAAATAAAAATGTTTCAGTTCTGTTTTTTTACGAAATGAATTACTTACAAGGGTAGTAATTATTTGTATACTTAGAATAGCTGTCGCATGCCCCCTTTTTCGGCGCTTATGATGGTCCTGCTGAAGGGAGCGTGACTACCGCCTTTCAAAGTCGATTTTCACGAAAACTACTAAGTTACCAATTTTGTTTTTCGGGTACCAAATTGGTACCAATTGAGTAGTAATTATTTACTAAATATGGAAGCGATTGGCGTTGGTGGTCATGGACATGATAAAAAGATGTGAATGACCGTATACTTCAAACCTACTACTACACTGTGCACTATGGCTCAAAAACCGGTCCGCGCGAGAGGTTTCCCGTTGGTAGTGAGTCTCTTTCTAATGAGGTGACCATGACCAAACAGAACACGGGACAAATTGATTGTAAAAACGATAGTCTAAGTATCCCGATATATTTATGCTACCTAACTACGGTATCTAAACCTACCTAATTTATTGTAAAAAAAAAGAAAAGTTTGTTTATTTTTTGGAATCTACGTCCGTAGCGTATGGTGTCGGGCGAAAAGAATTTCACCATCCCATGTTTTCCCGTAGGTGTCGTAAGAGGTGACTAAGGGGCAAACCAGAGAATGGGCAGCAGCGTTCTTTTTGTATTTGTAACAACCATACTGCGATCGCCAACCCGCCTGCAAAGCACTCCCCATGAATAGCACAAATAAAACATAGTCCCTAGTGCCCGGCAGCCTGCCTACCCTCGACTACGGTAGCGGTCGAGGTTACGGTATTGCAAGGGGTGCTAAAAATCACGGACGAGATCAGGCTACCCCAACAAATTCCGACGACTAGACCTGGCAACTTACAACACGCGCACACTCCGGACCGACGAAAAGATCACAGAACTCGAAGAGGAATATAGCAGTTTACGATGGAGTATTACAGGGTTATCTGAAGTTCGAAGAAAGGGGGAGGATTCGTTAATCAACTCTCAAGTCTCCTCAAGTCTCGTTCTTGAAGACCCACCGTACAGATAGGAACAAAAAGCTCTCTGATCCTACTATCAAGCTCATGAAGGAAGGGCGTGAGATGATCCTACAGTCTTCAGACGATGTTTCGAAATACCGGCAGCTATAGTCCTCGCCAAACTTCTTGGCCGCCCTGAAGTTGGTTTACCGCATGCGCGAGGCACGAAACGGTGCGGTTTTTGTATGAGATTTACTACTGCATAGCCATTGTAGCCAACTTCATGGCGGCCAAGAAGTTTGGCGAGAACTATAAATATACCTCAAAGGATCTCAATGATTTCACATATTGTCCAGTTGCGTAGACAGTTTAAAAACAAAACTACACCAATTTTATTCCACTTGGAATCAATTTGCAACATTAACAGCCGCTGAATTTCACTCGAACAAAGCCCACCAAAAACTCCGCAAACCACCATCTTACATTTAGTATTACCAGGCCCAAACATTTGAAAGTACTACTCATACTCAGTATTAATGAATTTTTATTTTAATACAACGAATTGATTAAATAAATTGGAACTGTAGAAATATTTAAATACGTTTCAAAGTCTATGTCGTTGGTTTTGGTATAACATAAAAAAGAAAATTATTAAATTTTCTACCATTTCTACCAAACCCAATGATTAGTTGAACTGGCAAGACACACTGCCAGCGGCAACCCCAACCCTCTCGCCAGGACCGCTTTTGATTAGCTACTGCTTATAAGGAAATAGCTAACCTAGATGCATGATGATTGATTTCATTTTAGCTAAACAATTTTTGGAGCACAGTCTAGTAGTAAGAAATACGTATAAGGTCTTTGTAAAGATCATCGGTTTGACGGAGGTTTGCATCTAGTGTTGGGGAGTTGTTTAATATATTTTAATAGATTCAGAACAATTTGTAAACATCGTCTTTGTGGTATTCTCCGTGTAAATGTAACTGCGAAGCATTGTTTTTTAACTGCTAATTTAATGCGTTTTTAGTGGCTTATTGATTCGTTTGATTGATCAGATCACCACTATTTCTTTTAAAAAAATAAGTTTCCGTTGTCAAAAACACTGTCAAGAGCGTCAAACAAGTGTCATCAAATAAACATAATCAAGATTAAAGTCAAGCACATTACTGATTACTACTTCGGTCGAACAAGCAAATCAGAGCAAATCACAAAGTAAATTTTTTTGGATAGTAAGGTCACAAGGTCACATTCATAAAAAAATCAACAAGTTATCGCGACTGCGCGCAGCACAGTCATCGCCGCCACGGACCAGCGTTTACTTAACTACTGTAAGCGCCAGGCGGAATCATCGTTAATGTACTAGCAACAGAGCCAGGCGCAGGCGCTTGTTGTGCGGTTTGCGGTTTGTTCGGCAACATGAATATCATACGAACATTTACCGCGGTCTCATTCCCGGGCAAAGACTACTTGTTCGTGTGCACATGCAGGAGTTTCTCCGTCTCCGCTTCAAATAATGCAACATATTCGTGAGTATAATTGCTAATTAATGTTCTTATAGGTACTCCGACCACTACAAATTAAAGGAAATTTTGTAAAAGTATTTGCCAATATAATCAAAATTGGTGGTTATCAAACTTTGCACTCCCTCCCCTTCACTTATGTTTTATAGATAACCTGCTCTCCCACGTGGCTTCGCTCCCGTCAACTGACAACGACAACGACGGACGTCTCCGAGTCCGTCGCCCCTAGACCCATTTAAGGAGTCCGGAGGGCGTTGTCCGCCCTCCGCCGACGCCCAGCGCGTCTTCTCCGGATCGGGTGACCAGATTACTTTACGTTACTTCTAGGCAAGCGTGCTTCACCGTCGACCACATCATCGCTTACCATCAGGTGAGATAGTGGTCAAGCGCGAGCCTATAATATATAAAAAAAAAAAAAGATGAAATCGCCCTCTCCCTCTCCGCAGCCTCCTTCTGCGAGACGATTGTTTCGCAGAAGGGTTCCACCGCGTCCCAGGACTCCTCGCTGCTGACCATAGACTCGACTACGGCCGGCAGCGACAGGTCACTGCCTACTTTAGAGATAAAGGCACGGCGTGGCTCCTTCCAAGCGGCACACTCTGCCAGCGTATGCCGCGCCGTGTCCTCCCGGCACTCGACGCAGTGGTGACACCGGGCGTCCGGCTCCGTTTATGCGACACAGGTACTTCCCGAAGCAACCATGCCCCGAGAGCACCTGCGTCACCCGAAACGACAGGGAGCCATGCTTCCTCCTGAGCCAGCGCTCCAGCACTGGCCGGACAGCCTCGATGGTAAAGAGACCGGCGGTAGGGCGTAAAAGCCTGTGCCGAGCTCCTCCAAGTTCACTGCCGCCCTCGTCGCTTTGGCGAGCGGCTTGTCCTTCTTTGCCGCTGCCGGCTGTAGTGTGATCACTACAGCTGCGGACATCGGGGCGCGGGGCCAAGCCGCGACGCTTCGCATTTTGCGCCGCTTCCTTTAGCCACCCTTACTGCCTTGCTCGCCTTCCGCTTCTCCCCGGCCATTAATAAATACATCACGAAGGTTTTTTGCAGACCTAGAAACTTCATCTCATATTACTGGACCTGATTTAGCCTTCATTAAACTATTGAGAGTAATCCTAGAGGTAATTGCCAGCGGCATCAGTATAGATGTTGAAAAGTTTGCTTGTTACGCCCAGGCAACAGCAAAGTTGTGCACTGATTTGTATAACCCTTCAACCGTCCGTCTTCATATTGATGAAAAAAAATGGCCACCCGTCCATGTTCGCCCCGGCGCCATTTTGCGCTATCGCCCGGGTTTCACCCGGTTTCAGTAAAACGCCGATTTCTCGGCAGTTTTGTATAGGAACCATGTATGAATGTTAAGTTGCTAGAATCGCTATAAAATAAGCTATCAGATTTATGTCTTATAACCCCTAGATGGGGCAGAGGGCGTCCACGGATGTCCTCCATCGCAATCGGTCTTGAGTTTCACGCTTCACCTAGCTTCATGTCATTCCGATGCTCGTCGCTTTTGCCAACACGGTGCGACGCCAGGTTTGACGGGGACGGCCGCGCTTTCTTTTCCCTAGGGGATTTCAGTCCAAAGCTTGCTTGGGTATGTGATCGGGACCCTTCGGAGCGTGTGGCCAATCCATCTCTACTGGCATTTCTCAAACAGCTCTACGTTGGAGATGGTCTCGGGCCAATAAATTCCGAGAATGCGACGGAGACAGCGGTGGGCGAAGATTTGTATTTGGCGCGAGATATCCTTTGTGACCTTCCACGTTTCGCACCCATAGAGCAGCACGGATTTGACATTGGACCCGAAGATTTTGAGTTTAATCCTTCGGGTCAGTTTCCGCGATTGCCAAATTGGTCTCAGCTATGCGAAGGTAGCTCGGGCTTTGGCGATCCGTAAAGCGATGTCCTCTTCACAACCCCCAGTCTCTGATACGACACTCCAGGTATGTAAACTTGTGGACGCGTTCCACTGCCTCTGTGCCAATCAGCAACGGTGAGTGGTTCTTCACACCAGTTCTCATTTCCTGAGTCTTCCGGATGTTTATTTTGAGTCCCGTTTTTGCCGCCTCCTGACGTAGATCGTTCAGCTTTGCTTGCATACTTGCGTGGGTATGACTCAGCAGGCCTAGGTCATCGGCGTAATCCAAGTCTTCCAAGACGTTGGATAATCCCCACTCTATGCCGCGGCGCCTGATATCATAGATGCGGAGCATAATTCCGTCAAGAACGACTAGGAAGAGGAGCGGCGCCATGTGTACTGATACGTCATCCGATGTAAGGCCGTCATGAGTTACAGGAGTAATTCTTGTAAATACTCTGCAACAGACAGACTATTTTCGGCAGCACTCCAATGTCCAGTAGGCGGGACCAGATACTAGACCACTTCAGCGTATCAAAGGCCTTTTCGAAGTCTACAAAGATTAGATAAATCTTCCTCTGCACAACGTCGTGGAAACCAGCCTGCTCCTTGTGTAGAAGAGGAGCCATGGCCTTCGATAATCTATCCAGGATGATCTTGCAAATAACCTTAGACGGAATCGAGAGCAACGTTATTCCTCTCCAGTGATCGCACTGGCTAAGATCACCTTTCTTAGGAACAGTTATAAGAAGACCTTTGTTCCATTCGTCTGGGAGTTCTTCGGCGATCCAGATCTTTTCAATGAGCGGCGTTAGGACGTCTACGGCGGTATGTAAGTCGGCTTGTAGCATTTCCGCAGTTATCAGGTCGAGTCAAGGTGCTTTGCCTGTATTCAAAGAGCGGACTGCCTCCGCAACTTTAGAGGGCTGACGGTGGTACTGTGTTGTCGAGAAGCCGGGATGGTGGGGAACTGACTTGCAGCGCGTCAGGCGTCGATGTAGCTTACAAACGGAAGACCTCTTCAAAGTGCTGACGCCAGCAAAAGTAGCTGCTCTTCTGACGTCACAATGAGCTGACCATCTTTGGACTTCAGCGGCTTCTTCTTAGACTTGCTGTTACCTGCCAAGGTTTTGGTAGCTTTCTCACAACTCTTTCAAGTTACCGGAGTATGCCGCTTGTTGAGCACGATCAGCAATACCATCAGCCGACCGTCTCCTCTCCGGGTATTGCGATAGATTTCTTTGCGTTTCTGACGGTTTGCGTGTTAAGGTCTGCTCGTATGGCATTGTTATGACATCCAGTCCTCTCGAGAATGAGTCCATTTGTGCCCTAGAACGATGGAGCTGGTCTCTCTGTAGGCCACTTTGATGCGGTTCCACTCCTCGTCTAATGAGTCCGTAGCATCAAGTACAGAAAAGCGATTGCGCAATTCCAGCTGGAAAGTTTTAAGCGTGTCTGAGTCATGCAGTTTCCTCACCTCGAACCTTCTTCCAATCTTGCCAGGTCCTCCAGCCGCACGGGCTACTGCAATCTTGATCCGGACTTCAGCAACTACCAGGTGGTCGCTATCAATATCGGCGCCCCTGCGGTTGCGGACATCGAGCAGTGAAGACCGCCATTTGGAACTAATGGCGAGGTGGTCAATTTGGTTCTTGGTGACCCCATCGGGTGAGTTCCACGTGTACTTATGGTGGTCGCCATGAATGAAATGAGAAATCTCCGATGGTAAGGTCGTGGTTCTGACAAAACTCGATAAATCGCTCCCCATTCTCGTTGCACACTCCAAGTCCCTGTGTACCCATATGCCGCTCGCGGTTATTGTTAACACTCCCAACCTTTGCATTCAAGTACCCCATGACGATCACGATGTCTTGCTTTTGTATGCTCCTAAGGTTGGCGTTCAGGGCATTCTAGAAGTCGTCCTTCGTATCCTCTGTTGATGGTTGGGGCGTAGCACTGGATACCAAATATATACTATATATACGGTTTCATAAAACGAAGAAACCAAAACAGGAACACCGACTTCCGAAATTGAAGTTATTTTTCACTTTATAGTGTTTTTATTTGGAAGTCGGTTGTATTTTATTTGTAAAAAAGCTACTTTTCTTCTATCTTGTATAATGTTAATGCCAGTCAACCTTTTCATATTAGGCGCTAAAAAAGCCTTACCATAATTTTATTACAAGTTTATTTTTAAGACATTATGCTTTGTTCCGAAATCTGAACTAAATCTGAAATACATTCTTAGCTGGTCAAGTCAAAGCTGTACAATGTCGCCGAGTTGGCAGCTTTTCGGTTTTTATTGGTTGCGCATGATCTACTTCTGCTTAGCCCATTTCATCATCGGAGAAGATGCACGGTGATGCACCATCAGTACATGATAGACATCCCACCCATACGAACTAAACGTTTTGGAAATACTTTCATTACGCATACAGCTAAGGAGTGGAATTCCCTGCCGGAGTCTGTATTTCCCGATAGCTACAACCTAGGCGTCTTTAAGTCAAGAGTGAATAGGTTACATCTATGTAAGTGTCACCGTCAACCACATCATCGCTTACCATCAGGTGAGATAATGGTAAAGCTTAAAAAAAATCGTGGTTTTCTTTCAAATTAGGTTCCTGAAGTCCCTCATTACTTTTTACACTATTTTCCAAAATTTCTGATTTGGACCCATAAGCCTCATGCCCTTGTCTCAAAAACATGACCTGTGTATCTAGGTATTAATTTTTTGTGTTGTCACCATCTCCTTCTTTTCGATTCGATGGCACATTTAATTAGATTGTCTGGGCCCAGTAGGCGGCCACGCTTACTGCAGAGTCAGAAGCACTGTACAGGTCTTCCAGGGTGCAAGTGAATGGACAGCCAGGACACTCCAGCAAGTGGGACATAGTCTGTACAGAGGCACCACACTCGTACCGAGTGTTGGACGAATCAATAATCCCCCATTTTGCCAAATCACCATCATGAAGACACAAAAATGTAATAATGACTTCACAAATGACTTCTTTTCTTCATCTTCTTTTTTTCGGGTGAGGATGTGGCCACCTCTGGCAAAGTTAATTAAGCCGCCTCTGGCAATCCCACAGGCCACTGACTTTTCTAATAGTAATACACCATTTCACGGCGTCTTTTTTAAATACTCTCATCCAGCTACTACCTTTTTTAGTCTTTATCCGACTTCAAAAAAGGAGGTGGTTCTCAATTCGTAGGATTTTTTTTATTATTTTTATGTATGTTCCCCGATTACTCAAAGACGCCTGGACCGATTTGGAAAACTCTTCTTTTGTATGAAAGGGAATACTTTTAAGTTGGTCCATAGTCATCAAGTCAGGATCTGATGATGGGATCTTGGAGAAATCGAGGGAACTCCTCAAATATTATAGGCATACATATAGCGATTTTGGTATTTTCATCAACAATGCAATCATTTGCACTCAGAAAGTATCATTTTGTAAAGTGGAACTGGTGAAGAAGATCACAGATGGCCACTGGAACTCCTTAATGCTAAGTATGTCATGGGTATAAGATATCTTGAATAGTTAAACGACTATGATGAAGCAAATAATTATAAATAAATAGTACCTACCATACCACCATACCATCGAACTGATCTGATAATGATGCCGGCAGGTGCCGACATAAAACAATGTATCCTAGTCGTGTTTGGGCTTATTGCAATCGTTATGTGACTTTCTTTGGCTATGTACGATTTTTCGAAGAAGTCGGTTTGTTTTTTTTTATTAGATAATTTGTCCCACTGTTGGACAAAAACCTGCCTGCTCTCCTTCGACCTCTCTCTGTCCAGAGTTACCAAGGACCAATCTTTGGAAGGTGATATTTTTTTCTATTTTCATTGAATCTTTATTTTCAGATGCAAACTGCTTGTGGTGGGAGGGGGCTCGGGAGGATGCACGATGGCTGCTAAGTTCGCCAGGAGGCTGCCGAAAGATTCTGTCATAGTCCTTGAACCAAGCAAGGTATGGAATTCTGCATTGTTATCCTAGTCTCGTCTTATCCTAACAACTAAGACCCACTTGCGGCAAAAACTTAACTCAGAGTTAGTTGCTCACACGAGGTTAAATTAAAATATGTCATACATTATGGGCTCATGTTAGCTATACTTACTCTGAATTAGTAAGATAACCCACGCAATATCACGGGTGAGAGTCCTTGCGGAGGAAGCGGTGTCCCTGGGTGGGGTAATGTTGGCGGTGTCCTTGGACATTTCCAATGCCTTCATCACCCGGAGTTGTGTTTGGGAGGCACTGCGGTATCATCGAGTGCTTCCCTTCATCCGTCGCATAGTCGGGGCTTTTTTTAGCAGAAAGGTGTTTCACCTACATGGGACGCGACGGCTTCGGAAACCAGCACCGCATATCGTGCGGTGTTCCACAGGGCTCGGTCTCGGGCCCGCCCCTTTGGAAGATCGGGTACGACTGGGTGCTGAGGGTTGAACTACAACCGAGCGTAGACCTGCTAGTCACCGCCCGGTGGAGTTCGTACAGGGAGGCAGCGTTGCTGGCGACGGCTGCGGTTTTTCATGTGGTGAGCCGCATAAGGCGCCTAGGCCTGGAAGTGGTCCTCAACAAGTCGGAGGCCATGGCCTTTTATGGGCCCGCCTGGTGGCCACATCGTAGTCGAGGGAGCTCGAATTGCGGTTGAGCCCACTACCTTGGGTTGGTGCTAGACAGCCAGTGGGATTTAGGCCCCCACATCCGGCGGCTGGCGCCCTAATTGTTGGGCGCAGCTGGGCGCTGTCAACGCTGATTTCTAATCTGGGGGGCCCTAGCGCCGCCTGTAGGCGGCTCTACGTGGGGATCGTGCGATCGATGGCTCTGTACGGGCCCTGACGGCTGTTAGCATCGCTGTTCTGCGGAAGCCGCAGACAGCGATGGCTCTGATACTTACGTCACTGTATCGGTGGCGCGAGGAAGCGCGGGCGCGGGGCGAAAGGCCGATGCCGCAGCATATGGAGTTGCGTCGGTCTCAGCGAGGTCCTGGTAGCGGACTGGCGCGACAGACTTTCACGCCCTACCGGCCTCGTCACCAACGAGGCGGTCCGTTGGTGACGAGGCCGGTAGGGCTTCGTTCTATTTATTTATTTATTAGGAAACTCAACAGCTTATTACTAATATACATGAATAGATGTTCACCTCACTGTCAATGAACAGCCCAGTGCTGTTGTATCAACGTTACTAGCATCTTAGTAATTAGTGAACATACACACACTGCACAGTGACAGCGAGATGATGACAATTATCTCTTAAGCCAATAACAGAGTTTCACGGCATGGATAAAGCTAGGTTAGGTTATGTTAATTAGCTACACACTAGTGCAGCTATTAGTGATCATGTGGGAATGAAGACTCATTGATCACATAAAATCAGAGTTAGTAGTATGTAAAGTAAACATGCAAATATGGCTATATTAATTAGACAAGGGGAAAACAAACAAAAAAACAAAATATTTGCGAAATCTAACATTAAGAATGCATCTAAATATATCACACATAATCCTTAATCCTAAGAGTTATGAGAGTTAAGAGTTATGGCACAATCAGTTTACTAAACAATATCTGCTTGACTTGTCTCCGATATGACTGTTTGGATAAATTAAATATATCGACATTTTCAAAACTCTCAGAGTAGATGCGCGGCAGTCGGGTCATAACAGCATTTCTACCGTATTTTGTGCGGAAGCCAGGGATACTAAATAATTTTGTGTGTCTGGTACGTGTTTTCGGGGCACAGAAGTCCAAACATGATAGCAGATCACTGCTGTCCAAACGACCTCGAAGGATATCAAAGAGCAAAAACATATCCAACATCCTACGTCTATCCACAAGAGGAAGCATATCATAGTGTTTGCAGTCTCTGGCATAGGAATCATGACGTTTACGGGATTTGAAGTTTAGAAATTTTACGAACTTTTTCTGTAGATTTTCTATTCTATTAGTATATACCTCGTATTGGGGTGACCAGATTGGGCTACAGTACTCCAAAATACTACGCACATATGCAAAGTATACAATCTTTAGACTATGACAACACCTAAAAGGCTTACAAGTACGCATTACAAAACCAAGGTTACGAGAGGCCCTATTGGTGATGGTATCTATATGTTGGTCAAAAAGCAATTTGGAATCTAACATTACACCAAGATCTCTGACCACATCAACCCTTTCGATGGCATTATAATTAAATCCATAAGGATACTTAGTTGGGTATTTGGAACGGCTAAAGCTAATGCATTGACATTTCGAGACATTGACAGTGATATTATTTTGTTGATAATACCTGAATAGTGCATCAAGATCACGCTGTATTAGTTCACAATCAAGTCTGGATTTTACACACATGTATATTTTCATGTCATCAGCGTACATGAGATGCTTCGCGGATTTGAAACACGACCGAACGTCATACAGGTATGCGCAGTAAAAAAGTGGACCCAATAAAGATCCCTGGGGAACACCGGAGGGAATATTTACGAAGTCAGATTTGAATCCTCCCATAACCACAGCTTGCGATCGGTTCGATAAGTATGACTCAACCCATCTCAGTAAATCTCCATGGATCCCAAGTTTTTGTAGCTTTGCCAGCAAGATCACGTGGTCCACTCGATCGAATGCTTTTTCGAAATCCGTGTAGACCACGTCAACCTGGCCACCGGCTTCCATATTATGCAAGACATAGTTGCAAAACGTGGCCAAATTTGATGTTGTGGACCGTTTCCTAACGAAACCGTGTTGGCTCTGGCCTATACCGTTTGAGATGATGGGATATATACTATTATATATAATTTTCTCCAAAACTTTGCTAAGTGTGTTAAGAATAGATATCGGACGATAGTTTTTTATATCTATCTTGGGCCCCTTCTTATGCACTGGCACTATGTGAGCTTTTTTCCACAGGGAGGGACAGACGCACTCAGCTAAAGACTTTTGAAATAGTAAATGTATAGGATATGCCAAACTATCAGCGCAATTGTGCAAGAAAATAGGAGGCAACCCATCATTACCGGGACCTTTTGTAGTGTCTAACGCGCGCAAGGCTCTGTGTACGGTGTCTTTGGTGATATGGAGATTAGTTAGTAAATTATCTGATCCGGTCACCTCATTCGGAGTACTCATAGCTGCAGCAGAAGGTGTGGACGGGCCAGAGAAAACACTGTGAAAGTATTTATTAAATGCTGTACAAATGTCGTGACCGGACTCAAATGCCTCCTCATTTAAAATCATTGTTTTTGGGTATTGACTACCACCTCTTTTACCTTTAACATAGGTCCAGAAAGTCTTCGGAGAGTGACTAATCGATTTCTCTGTATGAGTTATGTAGCTTTGAAAAGAGGATACCTCAACATTGTGCTGTCTAGAACGCAACAATGCAAACTCGCAATAGTCCCTAGGGTTACCATATTTTTTCCATCTTTTATGTACTTTTACTTTCTCCCGAATTATTTTTATAAGTGCGCGACTGTACCAAACAGGGTATTTATGACTTTTTGGTTTATTAACTAAGGGAATGAAACGCTCCACGCCAATTTTAACCTCTGTGTAAAACAAGTCAACAGCAACATCAACCGTTTCAACTGACAATTTATCATCCCAATTTATCTTGTTAAAGTGTCTATTCAGTTCCTCATACTCTCCCCTATAATAATTACGACGTGGTGTGTGCACTTCCTCTAAAGGTGTTAAGAATAATTCGGTAGCTGCTATGACAAGAGCAGGATGATGCAAGTCTTCTTGAAGCAAGGGGTCATCGCTTCTACTAATAATGAGGGGTAAAGTTGAAAAACATAGATCTAAAATCCTGTTATTAGTATTTGTGATAAGGTTGTATTGAGATAAACCGAGAACGCTAATTTCATCTGCAAAGGAAGCAGCAGCAGTTCTTATTTGCAGCGAACAGTTATTTAATATAGAATAGCCTTCATCATTCCATGTCAAACAGGGTAAATTGAAATCACCGATAAGTATAAAATTATGATCGCCATTCACAGCCATTGCGTCCATTATAGCTTGCCCAATGTTATGCAAACGCAATGGGATACTGGATGCATCGGGGGGCATATATACAAGAATAATATGCAAGTCTTCCCGAGTACCGACGCTACGAGATGAGAGTATAACATGTAACATCTCTACACCTTCACACTGAAAGTCCTGAAGTCGTCTAGTGTCAAATTTACGATTGACGCACATCATAACACCACCACCAGTCTTTTTACCAGTTGAATTAAGATCACGGTCTTGCCGGTATACCTGATATCTGTTATCACATAATTCAGTGTCAAAAATGTCATCCTGCAACCATGTTTCCGTAAAGATCAAAATGTCATACCTAGAACGTAAAACACTGTTATACAAATCTAATACCTTAGTTCTCATCCCTCGAGCATTTTGGTAGTAAAAACTTAACTGTGTGTTAGCCATAATGAAATTAATAATAGGATTGAACACTTAAAATAAAATAACACAAGTGGGTAGGTAAAGGTAAACGTAGTGTGAACGTGACCCGAGAGAAATAAGTATCAATAAACACTAAAATTGAACTATGTAACAATACGACAATTGAGCGATAGTAAGCTATCAGTTTAGATCGGTTCAACTGGTAACAATTCTGCCGACCGCACACGCATTGTGGGTAGGTGGTAAAAACTATGTCAAATATCGAGCATACACATACGACCATTGTGCCATAACTCATTAATGTAAGCATGCAAAATGTATAACTAGAGAAAATACAAAATAAACAAAATCGAATTAAATTAGTGTATATGATTACAAATATAATCAACCTCACGGCACTCTTATGTATGTAAACATTACCCAAGCACGAGTCTACTGTTGACCAAAATTTACACATTGTAACGTAGTTATCGTATAAATTATGATACCACATAAATGTTACGTTAATAAATATTTATAAAAACATGTTTGAACCAATTACGGTAGATTATTAGGGCTTAAGTGAGTTTATGTAACATATCGAGGTTACGGATGAATATTGTAACACTAGTTTCAGACTTTCTCACGTAGATGCGTCCTCCACGCACCCACACGAATTTGTATTTTAGCTCCTTTGCACGTTTGCGAGTTGCAGCATGCAAGTTTTTATTTTCCGGTGATAAGTTTTCAACGACAAACACAGGCGATTTTTGACTCGTGCCGAATCCCAGGTCATGGGTATTTAACTTGTCTTGAACATTCTTTTTATTGTATGTCAGGACAGCAGATAGAAATAAATCACGGGTACGGGGCGAATTAAATTTCGTTAGTATGGATCGTGGACGGGTACTATCTGGATTCAATTTCGCAATTCTCGCACAATAATGTATTTCGCTGTCGTTAATCGACATGCTCACCGTTCGGCCAATTTGCTTAACGACACTCATCACATTCTCCGACTTATGTTCCGGGACACACTGTATTTCAATGCTAGAGGCCCGTGACAGTTGATCAATTTGATTAAATTTTCCTTTAATCTCTGACAATTCATAGTGTAATATCTCATTCTCCTTCCTCAATTGGTTAATTTCATTACGATGTATAACGTTATCACGCTTTAATTCATCAAATTCATCACTTAGGAAGTTCATAGAATCCTTAAAAGCTGTTACTTGATCGTTGATTTCCTTTAGGTTAGCAGATATTGATACTTTAAACTCGCCCATGGTGTCCTGCAGCGCATTACGTATTTCTTCACGCATAATATCTCTTATTTCTGAGCGCAGGGACTCCGTAGATTGACTTGTACTCGTTTGCAAGGCCTCTGGCCTGGTCTGTGTAATCTTACGACGGGTGACGTTGAAGGTCATTTCTGCCATGGATGTAGGCGTAGATGGACGCACCGTTATATTAGAATTATCGCTCTTTGGCTGTTTACTTAGACATTGCTGGCATACCCAGTTAATTGGAGGTTCTTGATCTTGTGTGTCTGCATCCAAGAAATTAATACAAAGCGTATGGTAGCTTTTATTGCAACGAACACATTTTACAAAGTTATTGTTTGTAATATCCATGTTACAAGCCACACAGGGTAACATGTTGACGATTATTTAGTACAAGTGCACTCGAGCGAAACTCAATCGCACGCGCTGCTATGCCAGACCGAGACAGCAATTATGGCAACTATCTCTTATCGTAGCGGTGAGGTGCGCGGGCACCCCGTACGCTGCAGTCAAACACAAAATCGCCACTATTCACTTTAGTTTTTGGAATTATTTGGCGTAATTGGCACAAATCTCACAATATAATAACTATTATTTACTAGCAGTTAAGCACTATTTTCGCTCAAACTTTCAAATAATCAAGATGCGACACGTCCACTTCGAGCGACAGTAAGCGGCGAACCTGTTTCGTTCTGCTTCCCAGCGCTCGAGTGCTGTTTCGTTCTGCTTCCCAGCGCTCGAGTGCTGGCTCGAAACTTCACACTAAACAACTACATAGCTTGAGAAAAATAATCGAGGAATGAATTTCAAGTTTATTAGGCAATTGGTATTACACAATATGATATTGCAATGCCTAGGTAGGTATAGTAAAACAAATCGAAACTTCGGAATCGTGTCATTTTGGCGACGGCCGTCCCCAAGTCCGTCGCCCCTGGACCCATTTATCGGGGCTGTAAGAGGGCGTTGTCCGCCCTCCACCGACGCCCGGCGCGTCTGCTGCGGATCGGGTGAGCGGATGAAATGTCCCTCTCCCTTTCCACAGCCTCCTTCTGCGAGACGAATTTTTCGCAGAAGGATACCACCCAGGACTCCTCGCTAGACTCGACTACGGCCGGCAGCGACAGATCACTGCCTACTTCAGAGATGAGGGCACGATGCGGCTCCTCCCAAGCGGCACACTCTGCCAGGTTATGCCGCGCCGTCGTCGCAGTGGTGACACCGGGCATCTGGCTCCCTGTTTATGCGACACAGGTACTTCCCGAAGCAACCATGCCCCGAGAGCACCTGCGTCACCCGAAACGACACGGAGCCATGCCTCCTCCCGACCCAGCGCTAGAGCACTGGCCGGACAGCCTCGATGGTAACGAGACCGCGGTAGGGCGTAAAAGCCTGTCCCGCCATTCCGCCACCAGAACCTCGCGGAGCTGGGACCGAAGCAACTCCATATGTCGCTGCATCGGCCCTTCGCCCAGCGCCGCATGTACATAGTATGTGTAGGAACCGTTAGAACGCTATAGTGTCGCTAAGTTCTTCGAATTTTTATACCGGAGACATGCATGGATCCTGGCGGATAGGCCATGGGTATGACGCCGCGGGATAAGGCTAGTAATTTTTTTCTGATACCTTGCCTGGGGTATTAGTTTTAAAAACCACAGCACGAAGTCGAACTCCTCTTCTTGACTGGAATTTTGCATGAGATCTAAATATTGAATGTTTTAATAATAAAATGACTTCAGAGTTTCAAACATAACAAGCAGTAAAAGACGTTGCATGACTTCTTTATTATATTTTTTTTTTTAACATAAACGTAAGTAAGTATCCTACTTACGTTTATGTTAAAACAATGTTATTTTAGTTCGAATTTTGTCTTAATTGTTATTTTGGTCTTAATTAAATACTATTTTCTTAATTGCAAGTTTTTCGAGATTGTTATTTTGCTTAATTATTATTTTGTTCAATATTATATTTTTATTTATAATTGTTATTTTGTCACCAGGACCATTACTACCAGCCACTATGGACCCTAGTAGGTGCTGGAATATTTAAAGTCAACGATACCTTGAGGTCTGAGGTCAGCGTTCTCCCTAAGAATGCTAAGTGGATACGGGACTCAGCAGATAAACTTAAGCCTGACCGGAACAAGGTGATAACGATGGAAGGGCATGAAATAAATTACGAGTACCTCATCATAGCGGTTGGGATAGAAAATGATTATGGAATGGTAAGTTGTTTTGACTATGCATGTTTTTTTGTATTGGTAGGAACTACCAAAAATATTTTGGGGTATTAATAAGCGAGTTAGCGAGATGATAATATGAACGAAATGGAAATTACTGTTCAGAGAAACCGGACCTAAAAATAAAAAAAAAACATATTTCAACAAATGAACATTTAAATATCTCGTCGAGAATATTTTATAAATCTCAATAAAAAGAAGCTAAAGGTAAACAAATTCATGAACGGTAAAATTTAAAATTTTAGGATAAATCCTTCGTGTAAGAACGGGTCATCGTTGTAATCTATAGATTTCCTGGCCATATCTTGCTCAAATGATTGAATGCCGATTTGGGTCAGTCATATCTTCAGGATCCGGCAATTAAAGCTTTCCTATCGTCTCCAGATGCCAGGTCTAACCGAGGCGATACACGAGAAATCGAGCCCTGTGTCTACAATATTCGACTCAAAATTCTGCGAGAAGACGTTCGAGAACTTGAAGCAAACTAAGAAAGGGAACGTGATCTTCACGTACCCTGACACGTTTGTCAAGTGCCCTGGAGCGCCGCAGAAGATCGCTTATCTAGCGGACTCGTTTTTTAATAAGGTATATTATACTTTTTCTTTTTTTTTTTGAATATTGTCCTCCGGCTTTTATTAAAAAGAAAAGTTAACATCAGATTTGACAACACAGAGAAGTACTTCTTCGAGAACAGTGGTGACCTAGTGGTAAAGGCCTTGGGTTCGGACCCAGGCAGGCGCCTTACTTTGTGTAAATTATTTCATCATCACTACTCGCAAAACGGTGAACGAAACCATATTGAGGAAACCGACATGTCCTAGAACCAAAAAATTCGAAGACATGGAACATCTACCAGCCCGCACTGGCCCGCGTGGTGGATTACGACCCATTCCCTCTCACAATGAGGAGGCCTTCACGCCCAACGGACCAAAAGGGAGTCTATAGAGATCACGCAAAACCCCATGACCTCGGTGAAGTGCGTGTTGCTGACTTCAACGTAAAACTGGGCAATCGAGTCGATGATGAGCTGCGAGAGGGGTAATTTATTTATCTATTATTTATTTATTTAAATATACTTTATTGTACACCAAGATAAGTCAATACAAAAATAAACATTAAAATTAAAACAAACATACAACAGGCGGCCTTATCGCGCTCTGCGATCGATCTCTTCCAGGCAACCATGAATGGATAGAGATAGCCTGGACACGATATGGGGTTGCACTTGGTGCCAATTTCAAAACATACATGTATTAGGTACTAAGTACAATTAGGTACTAAAAACAAACTACTAAAATAGATACATAAATACATACATACATCTAAATAAACAAAAAAGGAAACAATACAGCTTAAACAAGGACAGGATCACAGAGTCAGGTAATGTTCCTTTATAAGTTTTTTAAAGACAGGCAACGACTGAGCACGTTTTATTGGGTCAGGCAATGCATTCCACAAACGAGCAGCCTGGACAGTAAATGATTTATCCAAGAATGAAGTGGAATGCATAGGCATTTTAAGTCGCAAGTTTTCTGATGACCTAAGAGATTTCTGGTGGGAATCGCAGATAAACTGAAACCGGTCCTTGAGGTAAAGAGGCGTGGAAGGAGTAAATAGCACATTGTACAAAAGAGAAAGAATATGAGCATTCCGGCGAAGGCGAATTGGCAACCACTTGAGCTTTACACGGAATTCGGAAACATGGTCATATTTGCGCAAACCAAATATGAACCTTACACAAACATTTTGAAGTCGCTCAAGTTTATCGAGTTGTTCTTGAGTAAGGTCAAGATAGCTGGCATCAGCATAATCAAGGATGGGAAGAAGAAGATATTGCAATCTCGGTGGTAGTCGGAAGAAAATGCCGCAGTCTCCTCAAAGTTGCAGCAGATGCAAACAACTTGCGGCTAACTTCCTGAAAAATGAAAGATGAAAGAGGTCAACCGTCGAATCCGACTCGGCTTGGCAGCGTTCGGGAAGTTGCGCGGTATCTTCTCGTCCAACTTATCACAGTGTCTCAAGACGAAAGTCTATGACCAGTATGTGTTGCCAGTGATGACGTATGAAACCAAAACGTGGTCGCTCACAATGGGCCTCATCAGAAGGCGTTTCCTTGCGTGATCGAATCAGAAATGAAGACTGCAATAGAACCTAGGTTACCGACATAGCCCGAAAAATTGTCAAACATAAGTGACAGTGGGCAGAGCACATTGCTCGCAGAACGGATGGCCGTTGGGGCCGAAAAGTTCTGGAGTGGCGACCGCGAACCGGAAGACGTTGCGTTGGAAGGCCTCCCACTAGTTGGAGCAAGATGCACAGGACAGATCAGTGTGGCGACGCTTGAGGGAGGCATATGTCCAGCAGTGGACGTCTTATGGCTGAAATGATGATGTTGATGGTGTTGGTGATGTGTCCATTGACCATATGATGGTAGTCAAACGGGAACCGCTCAACTTAAATAAAATCTGGGGTAACACCCAGGGTTGGAACCCAGGAACACTTTCAAAAATCGCACTTTCACGATCTAAATTCGTGAATGCACTTTTACAGTTATTGTTAAAACTGTAATTTATAGCCGATAACTACGTTACAATGTACGTTAAGTCCGTCGAAGTTAAAGGCGGATACAGACATTGCGAGGCATGCGCCGCGCATGCCTCGTAACGCACGCCTTTAGCTTTGATTTGAGTTGTCGTAGCACATGCCTCACCACGAATATGAACGTCCACACATTGCGAAGCATGCGATGAGCGCCGTGCGCTGCGCATGCCTCGCAATGTCTGTATCCGCCTTTCACATCACATAATCAGCCTATTAATGTTCCCACTGCTGGGACACAGGCCTCCTCTATGTGAGAGGGAATGGGCCGTAATCCACCACGCGGGCCCAGTGCGGGTTGGTGGATGTCACATGGTTTCGATTTTTGGTTCTTGGACATGCCGGTTTCCTCACGATGTTTTCCTTCACCGTTTTGAGAGCAGTGGTGAAGAAATAATTTACACAAGGTAAAGCGCCTGCCTGGGCTCGAACCCACGACCTACAACTTGTAAGTCGCGGCCGATACCACTGGGCCACCACTGCTCCCATGCATCCGCCTTTACGCGATGTATAATAAGTAAAAAATTCTCTTATTTTCCCAGACGAACGTGCGCTCAAAAACGAACATAATCTACACGACTTGCTTGCCCGTAATCTTCGGCATTCCGAAATATGCCGAAGTGTTGATGAAGGTCATCAAACGAAAGAATATCCTAGTTGACTATAAAACATTGCTGAAAGAAGTGAGGCCCGACAAGAAGGAAGCAGTCTTCTATTGTAAAAATACCCAAAAGGTGAGGATCAAGATGTATTTTCATAGCTTTGCAAATACAAATACTCACCTATTAAACTCATTCGGACATTCCAAATGAATAAGTGAAAAGGAAACTATTTACACAATGCAATAGATGAACAATAGAAATAGAAAATATTTGTTTGACATAGGTCACACGATTAAAGTAGTCATAAGCTCTTAGCAGCTCTTAGAGTAGGTAAGGTTATTTTTAGTGTGTGTGTAAGGGACAGGTGTATATGACTCAGTGCTGCCAACTCGTTGAAGCAAAAACACACTGTTAACTTTTTTTTAAACCACTTGTCGCGGTATTTTGATCATAAGTCCCAAAATTGCTATCGCAATGGGATCATGTCCCTACCTACAAGATGGCAAGAAGTTATCTGGTACCTACATACTTTAGTTAAATGTAAATAAACTATATTACGAGTACAAAATGTTTTGAATTTTCTTAAAAAATGCGAAGAAACTTTTTCCCCAACCTCACGTTACTACTTTATTTTATTATTACTAACCAAGTACTATAATGTATGTAACTCTTTTATATATGTCATATAAAAGATACAAATATAAAGAAAATACTTCATACATTTTGATTAACTCAAGAACGGGCTAACCTATCCAAACCAAATGTTTAGGCTTTGTTCGGACTATTTAGTAGATGGTTTATGTTTTATTTTTATTTTTAGGTAGGGTAGATAGGGTAGTTATTTTTTTATAAATACTAATCCCGCTCAAGAAAGTTGGCGCCTATTCTGTGCAAATCCTTTCATTCCATTCCTCTTTCATGCTTCTCGTACTTTCATACTTCATACTAATTGTTCTTCTTGCTTACATCTCTTGTATGCTGTGGGTGGGAATCCCACTTTCTTTAATTATGTAAAAGGCAGCTTTATTTATTTAAAATTGGGTCAAAGACAAAAAGTGCTAATATACAAGGTTACAGAACATTACAAATGTGCAAGAAGTGCTGTTTATAAATACAATGTGCAAAAGTGCTATTTATCACAGTCAGAATATAACTATATATCACAGGGACAAAGATCAAAATTTTATGAATAGTGCCTTACAAATAGGGATGAGAAGCACAACAGTGCTTTTCATCATACAGACAATCTGTTGTTGCTAGGTACTACCCCAGTGCACCGCTCGTCATTGCAGTTTTGTGCGTGCTATTCTATGCTTCTTACAAATATTCTTATAATACCGGTGAAGCACAGTGCCGCTTCAACTTCGGTTTCGTGCATTGACGGTGAAGGCCACATTAATACAGTACACCAGGAACTTTTCCCTGTGTTGCTTACTCATGAGCCCATGTAGGCTCTCCTTCGTCAGTCTCCTGTCCAGCTCACATTCGAGTTGGTAGCGTTCCCTGATAAATAACGGGCAATCTACAAGTATGTGCTGGACAGTCTCTGCGACGCCTGGATCGCAGACGCACGATGGGCTCTCCTTACACTTGAAGCGATTCAAGTATTCAGAGAACCCGCCGTGCCCCGTCAAAACCTGCGTGAGAACGCCTGTGGGCCGCACATGTTTTATAATACGGAAAGCCGCTATGGCATCCGGAAGAACCATTTTCGTTACGGAGGCTGTCTCGCCCCACACATATCTTCGGTTCCATTCATCAAGCGATTCCAAACGGATCTGTCGCTTGATAAATAACACCGGACATTGGTCGTAGTCCGGCTTCCTCCGCAACGACAATGCTGCCTTCTTTGCCAGCTCGTCCGCTCGCTCATTCCCCGGCAGGCCCGCGTGGGCCTTGATCCAGAACAAAGATACAGCTTTGCTCTGGCCCAGGGCTTTAGCCAGATTGGCGCGCGCGTGAACCGCCAGGGGATGGAGAGAGCCATGGCTTGCAAGCGTCTGCAATGCTGACATTGAGTCACTGTACAAAACATAGCTCGTCTCTTGCCGCGTGAGGATCACGTCCGTCGCTTTGCAGATGGCCAGGAGTTCCGCCTGGCAGACTGTGCAGTACGCGGCTAAGCTAAGTTTGAGGTTCCGGACTTCGCCTTCACTATCCCAAATGGATAATGCGGCTCCGACCTTCCCCTCAATCTTGCTGCCGTCGGTGAAGATTCGCACCGCCTGCACATTGTTGCTGTCTAGCAACTGTTGGTCTGCCAGGCACATGAACTCCAGGGGAATTTGTGTAGCTGGATGAGGAGCCTCTGCAAACCTTACCGCACTTTCGATCTCCCTCTCTCCTGGCACAAACTGGGATGGCCCTCTCCTTGCTTCATACAGGGCGGCTGCCTCCTGTATGCGCAGATCTAGAGGTAGTATTCCGGACAGTACCAGTGCCGAGTTCAGGGAGACAGTACGGTAAGATTTACAGATCTTCTGGACGAATCCTCGTTGGACCGAGCCTAGCTTCTTTCGTATTCCCAGCTTCTTCGTAGCGGGAGCCCAGGCTGCGGCCGCATACGTTATTATGGGCTCAATCATAGCAGTGTAGGTTGTGTGTATGATCTGTGCGTCCAATCCCCAACTCACTTTAGCGGCGCGGGGCAGCTGCTTGTAGATGTTCACTGCCCTCCTGCAGACGTTCGCGGTGTGCTCGTTGAAGGTGAGCTTCTCGTCTATTGTTAGACCCAACAACTTCATCTTCTTGACCATACCAATGTCGACCCCGGCCACGCTCAGCCTTGGAGTATCATACTTGCGCTTGTTGGTTACGACCATCGCACAGGTTTTGTGCGGTGCGAACCTCAGCTTGTTTCTGACGCCCCAACTCTAAACATGGGCGAGGGCTGCATTGGCAGATGTTGAAACTTCGGTCGCTGAGTCCCCATCCAGAACCAAAACGATATCATCGGCGCCCTTGCTAGTCACTCGCGTGCATTCCTCCCCAGCGTAACGAACCTTGACTTTCCTACTGTCAAGGTAGCTGTCTAGCAGCCTTCTTATGTTAACCGGGCAATTTTCCTCAGCCAGTCTGAGCTTGATGGCTGGCCACCAAGCACTATCGAAGGCACCGTCTATATCCAGTGACACCAGGACAATTAGCATTTTTTGCCTCAACTTGTCCTGTACGTGCTTCACTAGCGTATAGAGGGCGTCCTCAGTGCTTCTCTGGGGCATAAAGCCAAACTGGCGAGTACTAAACCGCGGTACAAGCTGCCATTTTAAACGCGCTACTACCATCCTCTCCAGGACCTTCCCCAGAACCGGCAGTAGACCTATTGGTCTGTATGCCTTGGGGTTTAGGTAATCGTCCTTGCCCAGCTTCCTGAGGACCACGACTGTGGCCTCCTTCCAGATGTTCGGGAAGTGTGCCAATTCAAGGCACTTGTTGTACAGGGCAAGGAACGGGTCCAGGTCCTGGTGGATCGCTCGACTGCAGATGTCAGACGTCAGTCCATCCCCTCCTGGTGCCTTTTTGGGATTGAATCCTGCCACGGCGGTCTTCAGCTCCAGCGAGGTAAATGGTGGATCATGATATTCATCATGAACCCACTCATTTACTCGACTGACCGCTTCTCTTATTCGCCTGTGGTCAGCGTTGCCATGGTCTACTCTGTTTTCGGGGTAGAACGTATCCGCAAGTAGGGCGGCCGATTCACTTGGGTTGAGGAATACACCATCGCTGCATAGGGTCAGTTCCTCCTGCCTTCTGGCGGTCCTACCAATCACCCTGAAGATTCCCTCCCAGACCCTTTCCTGATCCTGTTTCCGGCAGAACTCCTTCCAACTTGCAAATTGGGCGCTCTTCGCTAGCATCTCGTACTCCTCTTTGACCTTCAGGTACTTGTCTACGACCATCGCTCGCCGGACCGGCGCGGCATTACGAATGCGGTTATTCAGTCTGGTAAACTCCTTCTTCTTCACATTGAGCTCCTCGGACCACCACGGACAATCATTTTTAATTTTTCTATTTGTTTTAGGAATGGCGTCTTCGCATGATTGTTCTATGATTTTACTATATTTAACTACTATTTCTTCTAAGTCTTGTTTACTATTTATTTCTTGTATGCTATTTAAATTTACGTTACTTTCAACTTTATTTACCCCTAATTTTACTCAAAATTTTTCCCAGTCCGCTTTTCTTGTATTAAATTTTCTTGTTGTTCTAATTATATTCATCCCTTTTTCCCTTTTTACATTAATGTTAAAGAATATAGTGTTATGGTCCGAGGATGTTGCTCCTGTATCGACCCGCCAGCCGTCCATCAGGTCAAAAAGGTCGAGCGAGCATGCCGTGACATCCACGTGGCTTTTACACACTCGACCACCTCTGACAGTGTCAAATATGGGAGCGTCACCAGAGTTCAGCACCTGAAGATCTAAGTCCTCAAGGGTGCCGGAAATTTCCTCGCCCTTGGAGTCTTCGATGATGCTGCCCCACCAAGGACTCTGCGTTTGCGTCGCCGCCTATAAGCAATCTACCGTTGGCTACTTCCGATTTGATCCGGGTCAACTGGTCCAGGTATGGCCCTATGGGTTGGTCTGGCTCGAAGTAGTAAGAAACTACTGCGTCAGTTTAAGCGTTTGAACGTTTGTTCAAATATATGTATTTCCTAAACTGAATCTGGCATTACAATACTTGTTCTATTTGAAAACCAGATAAAAAAAAAACTGAATATCTCATGCAGCAGCATACACAAGCAAACGCACACATGCAGCAAGCGTTCGTAATGTTCACTCAGATTGTGGCAGCTGGAAGGATGACTAAGCTGCCAGGATTAAATATATTGAAATTATTTATGTAATATAGTCAGTTCGCCACAAAACGAGTTGCTTAGTCAGGATAAAACCGCCTGTGAAGTCACTAAAAATTACAATATTGACCAATACAATAAATTGACTTTACACCTGTTTACTTTATCATTCACCATCAGATAGTTACGCTAAACGCTTCATTATCGTAATGGAACGCTATTTATTCTTACCCATTTAGAAATTTAAGAAGTGCGGTAATTCATTTCTTCCAGTCTTATAACTACTAACGGACGTCCTTATTCAATATCCATAAAAAGCTATAGCGCGTACATGGAAGAGAATAGGGAACAACACAATGATTCAAATATTGAAAAGCCGAAGAATCACTACGGCGAAAAAAAGAAAATCTTTAATATTATTAGCAACCTAAAACTTGAAATTATACTTGAGCGTTGCTGTGGAATATATAGATTTCAGTTTATCGATGGAGTATTACGTCCCCCAAATTGGAAAATGAAAGCATTTGGAATTTTAATTGTTATAATCTATGCTGCTATATCTTTATGTTTATTATTACCTGGACCTTCTGAAATGATTAAAAAATCTAGAGCCGTGGTTTTGATGGACGCCATTCCAGCTTAAGTTGTATGTTTTCAATACGTTGCCGCAGTGATAACTGCCAATTTTGTCATCAGTTCGATGAATATTCGGATGATCACTTTACTTGCGGAAGTAGACAACATATTGCAAGTCGAAAAGTGTGCAGATTTTATAAAAAATTGGGGTTTCGACTCAATAGACACCAAATAATTCTGATACTATCTCAAATAATCAATGCAGTGGTGGATTTGTAAGTTTCCGAAGATTTACAGTGGGATATCACCATTTTGCCCTTATTTTTTGTTCAGAAATTAGAACTATTCACTTTACTGTGCATAATCATGGTGAATTGGAGATTAAGGATTATTAACAGCTATTTGAAAGAGTTTACTCAGAAACAAGTCAAGAAGATAGTAACTATTTTTACAGTCAGGGATATTAAAATAAACAACGAGAAAATGTTCAATTTCATCGGATGTCCATCGGCAAAAAATATAAAAATTAGAGATTTGGCCACCGCTTACGATAATATGGGAGAAATTTGTTCCATGACAAATAACGTTTTTATCTTTCAAATTTTCTTAACTCTTGTATCTGGCTTTACTTATATTCTTATAACTATATGGGTATCGCTTTCTTTCTACCGCACATCTGGCTATGACTCAAGTGAGATGATAAACGTTATGGTTTGGTGTTTTAACACGGTTTGTAACGTTGTCAACATGTCTTATACTTGCGAACAACTGCTTCTAACTCGCAACGAGACAAGAGTTTTAGTGAACAAGATAATAATGAACTATGGTCTTCCAAAGACAATGAGAGTACAAGCAAAAGCATTTATGGAACTCGTGCTGGTCATTACACATCTATGTTATCGATATGTTTTCTATAGATATGAAACTGATGTTGAAGAGTTGAAGTTTATAAGTGTGGCTACTACATACAGTAGAGTCCGTTTATTATGACATCGAAAGGAATTGACAAACACGTCATAATATGCGGACGTCATACAAAGCGTTTTGTGAAAAAGACACTTTTTTATGTAAATATGTACTTAAGTATTTACAAATTTTCCCGCCACAATGTTTTGTCGAACTTTAAAACGACTGATCCAGCTTGCAGAACATTGAAGTCGAGAATAACAAAACGCGCGGCAAAAACATTTGCCTTTTCATGTAGCATAGGGCCGCTGACAGGTATTCATTTGTTTCTTATGATAAAATGGGTCATAATAAGCGACATATCACTGTAAGGGAAGTCATTGTATCCGACTTTTTTATAAAGAATTTTATATGAAAACCAAACTTCGTAGTGAAATTACGTCATAATAATCGGTTGGTCAATATAAGCGGAGTCATAATAAACGGATTCTACTGTATTTAATTGTTATAATTCAAATATCTCATTTCGTCTAAGTTTTGTATCTAAGTATTTTGCCTTTCACTTTCTAAACTTGTCTGATTTGCATCGCACTACAAATGCAAAAATTGCTACTGTGGCACTAGTAATGGAAAAAATATGTATTTTGATTTTAATCTTAAATACGTGTAGATTTTAATCTTTTAGATATTTCTGCCTCGGTATCTTTTTGTGCGTAAAGTGATTAATTAATAAATTGCATTAGTATCTTCTGCATGATGTTGATTAGAGATTTCGTTTGTAATAATTGTAACTATTATTAACGTTGATGTGTGTTATTAAATTAATTATTTCACCTTTTTTGTTTATTTGCCCGCAACATATTGATAGCATTTAGAACATTGCATCCTTTGACTGAAATATCTGTGCTGGTCTTTTGGACAGAAAACAAGACACGTCTTTATGTATAAAATTAGTTTCTTTTAATATCCCGAATAAGCAAGTACTCAGACTCAGATGTCAATTGGCAGTAATGTTTAATACAAAACATTTTGTAAACGTTAAAATATTTAAATTATGTCGTTTTTACACAGTTGTACACTAAATAATTAATTTGTTGATTAATACACTTATTTTTGCTTTTACGCCTACTTTCTGATTAAGTAATGTATGCGGGCAAATAGCATTACCTTAATGGAACTTTACTTTTTCATGATATTCATTTGATAAACAATTCAATTCATGCTTTCATGTACTAACGGACGTATCTATCGAAAAGTGATATTTTTAAGACATGGAAGAAGAAAATGAACATGACAGTGGTTTAAATGAAGAGAAGAAGGATACCAATGGCGAAAAACAGAAAATCAAAAATTATTAACACTGTCAGACCTGAAATTATCCTCGAACACTGCTGTGGTATATACAGATTTCAACATATCAATGGGGAGCTGCGTTCCCCAAATTGGAAAGTGAAAGTCTTTGGAATTTTGTTTATTTCAATCTATGCTGCTATATTTTTACCCGACTGCCGAAGGAGGGTAATGTGTTTATCAGTCTATGTATGTATGTATGTATGTATGTATGTATGTATATATGTATGTATGTATGTATGTTTGTTCCTATGTGGCGTTCCAGAGACCAAACGCGTTGGCCGATTTTGATGATTCATACGTCAATCGATTCGTCTTAACCCTGCGAGTGTCATAGACTACGTTAAAATTGGACAATAGAAAAATGGCGGATTTTGGGCGCCATATTGTGGGGTCCCAATTTTTTTTTTTCTTCCAAACCCAGTGTGTGGGGTATCAAAATAAAGGGATTTAAAAGGTGATTTCAAAAATATATAACACTTATATGTTTAAATGTATCTTATTCGAAAAAAACTTAACTAAAAACTTATAAATAAAAAAAGTTAAATCAAAAAATCAAAAAACCCGACTGCTTCTAAAGCGAACTAAAAAGACGTAAACAAGGAAAAAATCATACTGTGCAGGCGGAGGATACACCAGATTTTGGTCAGCCAGCCCGCGAATATGTATCCTCCGACTGCACAGCATGATTTTTTCCTTGTTTACGTCTTTTTATTTCGCTTTAGAAGCAGTCGGGTTTTTTGATTTTTTGATTTAACTTTTCTGGTATCTTCTGTTGCCGGAAAATCCAGATGACATTGCCTCGAAATTTACTTTTATCCAGAACACTATGGATACATTTCCTTCTATTGTGGTACTTTGTCAATACGCTGCTTCGATGATAACAGCAAATTTTATTATCAGTCAGATTAATATTCATATGGTGACTTTGCTTGCCGAAGTAGACATCATGTTGCAAGTGGAAACGTGTACAGACTTTTATAAAAAGATGGGCTCACGATTCAATAAGTGCCTAATTTTTATGATAATAACGCATATACTTAATGGGGTGGTGGATTTGTGTAGCGTGCAAGATGTCATGTGGGGAATTATCGTTTGGCCCTTATATTTTATTCAGAAGTTAGAAGTATTTACTTTTTGTACATATGTTATCATGGTAAATGGTAGACTGGCTATTATCAATAATTATTTGAAAGAGTTTATTCAGAAACAAGACGTAAACATCCCGATTTTTACAGTCAGAGATACAAAAATGGAGACCGTGAAAACATTTAATTTCGTTGGACATCCATCGGTCAGAAATATAAAAATAAGAGATTTGGCCACAACTTATGATAATATCGGAGAAATTTGTACCATGATCAATGACGTTTTCAACTTTCAGATTTTCTTGACTTTAGTATCAGCCTTTACATACATAGTTACAACAATATGGATATCACTTTCCTTCTATCGCACACCCAATTATCATTTAAGTGAATTGATAAATAATATGATTTGGTGTTTTAATACGATTTGCAATGTTGGCACGATGTCATTTACTTGTGAAAAACTCCTTCTAACGCGGAGCGAGACAAGAATACTAGTGAACAAGATCATAATGAACTATAACCTACCGAAGACTATGAGAGTACAAGCTAAAGCATTCATGGAACTTTTGGAGGCTTGGCCGTTACGCATTTATGTTTACGAAATGTTTTCTATAGATATTAAGTTAATGTTAAAGTTTATTAGCGTGGCGACGACTTATTTAATTGTTATCATTCAGATATCTCATTTACTAAGTATCTAATCTATCGTTGACATCGACCCTCAATTTTGGTCCATTCATTGAGGCAAAGGCAAAAAGGCAAAAAAGTTGGGGATCCTTGCAAAGGTGAGACGGTACTTCACGCCTGAACATCGCCGCCGAGTTGCCAGCCTGTCGGCTTTTTATCGGTTACATTTCGGGGTGTGTGTGATGTAACTGTACAATTTGATTCCGCCTAGCTCTTTCCATGAACGGACTAAAAGAAGTACGGCAATGTGCCATCAGTGGACATCTGACCCATAGACACAAAGCGTTTTGCGAACACTTTCATTAGCTAAGGAGTGCAATTCCCTGCCGGAGTATTTGTTTAGTAGCTACAACCTTGGGGTCTTTAAGTCAAGAGTGAATAGGTTACTTCAAGGCAAGCATGCTTCACCGACGACCACATCATCACTTTACATCAGGAGTGATAGTGGTCAAATGCAAGCTTAAAGCAATAATAAGAAATAAAATGTTTTGAAATTTTAAGTGTTGTTCGTGTCACTGGGGTGTACAAAATCAAATAAAAGCATAGCTTTAGTAAATTCTTTAAAAAATGTCAATTAATTCTAATGATTAAGATATTCATATTAGGAATATTTTCGATTTTGACAAAAAGTAAATATGTACCTGTTGCACGAGAAATACATTAAGTGGTTTATTGCACTGTCTATCGTGTTTTTCATTTAAATTATCGTCATTCTGAGCTCATCTTTATATTCTCAAGAAGGTGTGAAGGTGTGCACCTCATGCTTTAAAAAATATTTACATACTCTTCAATATAGTTACCTACTATTGAAGAGTATGTAACCAAACCAGAGCTGCGTTTGCAACTTGGTAAATTTAATTTATTACAACTTCATGCAACATAGATGTATGTTGTTGTTCCATGTAGTTTGGCCAAGTCGCATTATTTGAGTTCGAAGATTAAAAACAGTAGTAATGTTATTAAAACGACTTGGAATATTAATAATTAGTGAAACGGGAAGATCTGGTAACCGAAATACTGACTACAGCCGGTCTATTAATGACAACATCATAAAATCAGACTCACAAGTCGCAGTGGCCTTTTAAAATTTCTTTTCGGATATTCCCATTTCAACTACTAAATCCCTAAACTCATCACCTTCTGTTGCTGAGTCTTTGCTAAAAGAAAATGTTAATGTTTGCGATACGGAATTTCTTTTTGAACATATTACTTGTAGAGACATAATTAAAACCTTTCACACTTTAAATGTTAAAAAGACTGCAGATCTGTGGGGTCATTCTGTAGAAGTTGTTAAGTCTATTATTGATGTTGTCGCACCTAGTTTAGCTATTATCTTTAATAATTGTATCGACAGTGGGGAGTTTTCTGACCTAATGAAGAATAGTAAAACAGAACAGTAAGGTATTATTACCTTTGTTTAAATCAGGTAGTACATCAGACCCTACAAATTATAGACCTATTTCAGTACTGCCTACTTTTAGTTAAATATTTGAGAAATTAATTTTAGAGCAATTGCAAAGATTTTTTAATAAGCATAAATTATTACATAGCAAACAGTTCGGTTTTACAAGGGGTCGTTCAACTACTGATGTTGAGCTTTTAGGACATATTTATAATGCATGGGAAGATAAGTGCGATGCCCTGGGAATCTTTTGTGATTTGTCCAAGGCATTTGATTGTGTTCTTCATGAAACGCTAATCAGGAAACTCCGCCACTACGGGATCCGGAACAGCGCTCTGGATCTTCTTACTTCCTACTTGAGTAATAGGATTCAGACTGTTGACGTTAATGGAAAAAGATCACCCGGATCTATAGTAAAAATGGGAGTCCCGCAGGGGTCAATTATTGGTCCTTTCTTGTTTCTTATTTATATTAATGACTTGACTTACCTCATAAAGGATAACCATGATATAGTGTTGTTTGCAGATGATACTTCACTTTTGTTTAAACAAACGGCAGCAGCTGGTTACTGACGAAGTAAATAGCGCGATCTCAAAAGTAGTTCACTGGTTCAATGTTAACAATTTACTCCTTAATGAAAAAAAAAACCAAAATAACAAACCACACAAACCAAATGCATTAAGTTTACCCTACCTCACGTTAGGCAGGTGAAAAATGATGTGTTGATAAAGGGCGAAGAATTGAATCCTGAGAATAGCACTGTATTTTTAGGCTTAACTTTGGATGCTAAGCTTCAGTGGGGCCCACATATAGATAATTTGTCAAAGAAGCTAAGCTCCGCAGCATATGCTGTTAGAAAAATTCGTAATTTAACTGACATAGAGACAGCCCGTTTAGTATACTTTAGCTATTTTCATAGTGTAATGTCGTACGGTATTCTGTTGTGGGGAAATGCCGCCAACATCTAGACCATCTTTGTTTTGCAGAAAAGAGCTGTTCGATCAATTTATAAATTAAGCCCAAGGCACTCTCTCAGAGAGAAATTTAAGGAGATTAATGTAATGACTGTGCCCTCTCAGTATATTTATGAAAATCTTTTATATGCTCATAAAAATATAAAATTGTTTAAAAAATACAGTGATATCCATAACATAAATACTAGGCTTGGGATTGAGCTGCTCCAATTAATTTTGATTTTTTATATTTTGCACCGTGAATATTCTTACTTACTACAAAAAATATTTGCATTATGGTAATAATGCAAATATTTTTCATTATTTTTTATTATTATTATTTTATTTTATTATTATTTAATAAAGCGTGGTAACGCTTGCTACATTAGACAACATGTTACAACTCAGTAAATTCAGTAATTTTTATCGCCAATCACGTTTGGAAACTTATAAATATATACTGATTGTTGTTATATCTGAATTGATTAACAACCTTTTTGATTCGTTTACTGTAGGAGATGCGGCATGGGCGTTTGTTGCTGCACCCCTAAATTTTGTGCAAAAATTGGAACTTATAACTTTCTGCAAATTTATTGATTTTCTGAGGCGCAGACTTGTAATTATTAACTACTATTTGAAAACATTTATCGATAACCAAAACCAGGAAAGTGCCATCGTTTTTACAATAAGATAAATACAAGTTAAAAATACGGAAAAAATCAATTTCATTGGACATGCTTCGGATAGCAATACTAAATTACGAGAAACGGCAAAGATGTATGATTTTATCGGATATTAATTGGTTCCATGGTCAATGAAGTTTTCAACTTTCAAATCCTTACAATTCTTATAAGTACTTTCATACTTATCCTTTATTCAATTTCTTTTCTTATTGTTTACATTTTTAAATATTTTATAAATTAAATTACAAAAAATAAATAAAAAATCATTTAAAAATAGAGGCCCACCGGTATCGGGAACAGGGTCCAAGCTACCGGCGGTCAGGGCTCCAGAGAGAGGAACCTCCTAACAATACGAGCCGTGTCCAGCAATACTGCTTTCTGGATCAGGCCCTTGACCCGGCCGCCTAACGAGAGCCTCCTAAGGTGTTGGTCGAGAGTTCGAGACTCGTGGCTATTAAGCCATTGGCATTTAATATGGGCTTATATGCCAATATAAGCATATTATTATTATTATAATGTGGGCTTGTCTCTACTATTACCGGACATCTATTAATGACACATCTCTATTAATAAATTTTATAATGACGTCTTTTATTTGGATTTGTTATTTGACTATGATGTCAATTGCTTGTCAACAATCTGTTTCTTTCCCAAAAACGACTCGCCATACGAAAAGTCGTTTTTGGGCAAGAAACACATTGTTTCCTTTGCCGAATTCACAATTAGGCTGCTGGCCTTTACGGATTTACGTTTACGATATGTTTTCAGTAGACGTAACGCTGATGAGGACGCTATTACATTTTTCTACAAATAACAGTACTTTTGAGGTACCATTTTAATGTATAAGCAATCACCGATGTGACGATGTCATGGTCTTAATTTAAAGATAATATATTCTGCTCCAGATTGGCATCAGAAAAATTGTATGACATCATACAAAATTTTCGCTCAAATACGTTTTGCCCATCACAATAATAGCAAAAAATTAAAAAAGTGGGGTCCGAATAGGTTCCAGTTTAGGTAAATTTACAGTATATTTTATCTTCAAAATTATAAGAAATTGAGGTATATATAGTCCTTTAGAGGTTCAGCTAATTATGTTTTACCTAAATCATTATGTTTTTTTTATTATTAGCTAAAATAAAAACACTTGCCGACTTCTTCATACATTTTGCACTCGAGGCTCATCATTCCGCGTTCAGAAGCGCTCGTGGAAGGACGGGCGTATCGCTTTCTCGCTGGAAATAAATACGATAAAAGTAATAGAAAATATTGTAGTGTGAGTACCGTCCTCGTCGTGATCGAAAGGAGTTGATATTTTATCGGACGTATGCCGTATTTTTGAGTTTCCTATTATTATTAGAATGTGATTTAGAAATTATTTTGGGAAAGATCGGGATTTGAATAGTTGGGTGTTAAGCAGTTGTTGACAAGGTTGAAAAATGGATGGGTGGGTTTAAGCAGCTCTGAGTAAGGTTAGGATTTGGATGGTGAAGTGGACTGTATTGTTGTTCGGTTGGAGTCTTCGTTGAGGAAATGAAAATACTGTCTTGATTCGTATCTTCAATTTATTCCTTACTTGTTACTCCTTGTAGAGTGGAAGACCGACTGTGTCTCTGCCTACAAGCGGGCCGGCTTTTATACAAAAACCGCTCGGCGAGAACAATGGCGCCCCTACTTTTCAACTGTATTCAAGCATGGCACCAAAGAAATGCCGATTTTATAAAACTTATCTTACTTAAATTTACACAAGTTATACATTTCCTTAATCTACATACTTAATTCTACATACGAAAAATATAAAAGGTGTACAAAGGTCAACACAAAAGTCCTAATCTAGATTCCTCCTTACTCCAAGTATTAAACTATGACAATATACATAATCTTATCTAATTAGCTACCTTTTCTCTAAATCTTATGAATATTACAAGTCCTACTCTAAAATGCACATGGCACATACATGTGACATATTTTAAACATACACGTGTTGATTTAGTTTTGTAACAAAGAAAGCTGCGAGACAATCCTAACTAACTATCTACCTTTTCTCTAGTTCTTATACACATTACAAGTGTAGATAGCTTTACTCACATGGCACCTACGTCAATCCTACTTTAAATATGCACGTGTTAATTTCTTAGTTACAAGAAAGCTAAGAGACAATGCTTACGGTACATTGTGTCCGGCCCTAACAGGTAGATACATTACAGGGGACGGAGTTCGTCTTATTTTCTCACGCCGCTTCGCGTCATGTGGCCATCCTTTCATACCCATTTTAATTACGGTCGAGCCGAGCGCGAAACATTAAGCATTGATTTTAAATTACATTTTATAACATTGAAAAAGGCCGACAGAAGATCTATATTGCAGTCATTCATAGACCCGCTAAGACCCCAAAAACGTGCAGATATAAAAAAGGCCATTAAGGAATTTAGCGTGGGAAGTGTCCATTTCTAAAATTACCACGTGAAAGCTCGCCGACGTTAACAGATGGGAAAGGTTAAGCTGCCAACGGGGAAGTTTAGAAGTGGATGTGTGGGAGGAGATTTATAATTTTAACCGGTTTGTATGTAGGTATGTATGACAAATACGGGGCCAAAACCAAAATACAAGATGGCGCCGACTAAAATTTGACATCTTTTCGTCATCGGTGTCATTGTCATGGTTATTGGGGTCGCTTTTATCGATTACAGGGTCAAAATCAAAATACAAGATGGCGCCGGCTAAAATTTGTCATCTTGTCGTCATGGGTGTCATTATCATAGTTTTTGGGGTCGCTTATATCGAATATGGGGTCTAAACCAAAATACAACATGGCGCCGACGAAAATTTGGCCGCTTTTCAACATGGGTCTCATTTTCATGGATTTTGGGGTCGCTTATATCGAATATGGGGTCAAAACCAAAATACAAGATGGCGCCGACTAAAATTTGACATGTTTTCGTCACGGGTGTCATTGACATGGTTCTTGTGGTCGCTTATATCGAATATGGGGTCAAAACCAAAATACAAGATGGCGCCGACAAAAATTAGACAAATTTTCGTCATGGATGTCATTTTTATGGATTTTGGGGACGCTTATATCGAATACAGGGTCAAAACCAAAATACAAGTTGGCGCCGACGAAAAATTGACATCTTTTCGTCATGGGTGTAATTTTCATGGTTTTTGGGTAGTATGTCATTAGCTTAGCTTGACTTACAAAGTTGTAGGTCGTGGGTTCGAGCCCAGGCAGGCGCTTTACTTTGTGTAAATTATTTCTTCACCACTGCTTTCAAAACGGTGAAGGAAAACATCGTGAGGAAACCGGCATGTCCTAGAACCAAATATTCGACGATATGTGCATCCACCAACCCGCACTGGGCCCGCGTTGTTTGTTACGGCCCATTCCCTCTCACAGAGAGGAGGCCTTTGTCCCAGCAGTGGGAACATTAATAGTGACTGATGATATGATTGTAATATTTAATATATTCCATATAATGCAAAATGTTCAAGTCATTTTTTAATCCTTGTGACCGAAAATTATTTCGTTTTAGGTATCTACTTATTTCACGTAGCGTTTTTTTTAAATACCTACTTACTACAACAAAGTGAAAATTAAAATTCTTTTCGGAAGTCGGTGTCGGTACCTATTGTTTTTCGTCACAGGAAAGCTATTATTTTTCTCTTTTTAATTTTTGTTGGTACCCCATATTGGGTATACTAAATACATCTGTTTACCCCCTAAAACCGTACAAGCGTGATGATATATTATGGTATGGTTAAAAAAAAACATAAACGTACGATCACAGTAATCGCAGGTCATTTGCTGTTTGTTATTAAAGAGTTCCATTGTCTATCTCCGAAGATCTTTATCAGATCCTAATATATTACACAATAAAACCTTCCCTGAAAATACCACCACATACATTTATCGATGAAAACCCGATCAGTATCGGATAAGTAGTTTGTCCGAATAGATAGAGCATCTCCTTTTTTTTGAAGTCGGTTGAAAATAATAACCTACTTTTTACGACGACGGTTTGTAACAGTTATCAAATGCATTTTCAAAGTGCCAACTAACCTTCCTGAATCAACTTCAATAAAATTAAAAAATAATAACAAGGATCAAGATTATTTCAGTGATGTATAAAATCGAGCGCTCAGTAGTTTCAATGTGTGCGTACGCGTAATGTTGCTGTGTGCGACTAGATACGTAAATTTGATTTCGTCGAAAATGTAACAGCGTCCTTAAAACAAATTGCTATGGTTGCAAATCTTATCCTGGCTTGACGATGAGCTTCGGTTAGTTATTTTTTTGGCAGGCTTATAATTATAGATCCCAGTTGCATGTAAATGTCTTCAGACAGTGGTAAGCAAAATGCCATGTATTATAGCACCAGATCGGGTGGTTGTAAAAGAATCCGTGGTTTGGCTATTCACAATATCACGATGACGGCTGTTTTTTTGATTTGTGTAATCAATCGGACGTGGCCCTTGGCTGTTACACTTTACTTCACCAGTTTCTTGATACCGTCGCACCCATAAATCAACTGTTTATCACTTTAAAAGTTAGATGTCTTGTGGCAAAAATATAAAATATAAATTGATAATAGTTTAGGTTACACTAAGTCGACATTTAATTCTCGAATAATACTCATTAAGATTTGATTTAGTTCGGACGTTAGGACGATTATTTTCACTTTTAAAAAGTTACTCAATCGAGACATCATGTTATTGTAATTATAAGTCGTTATTCGAACAACACAAGCAGACGAGTAATTATGCTGGGGTCCAGGCTCGAATCTTGCTTCGGCCTAACGATTTTATAAAAATTTAAAATTCTGTTGAGAGTTTTTAGAAATCTGTAAAAAGTATTTAATGTTTGTTAAACACATTTGGAAGTTTAAAAATATAAACAGGTAGGAGGCGATGGATATTACCTAGCGGTTGCTTGCATGAGCGCCGTCAGTTTTTTTATTTCCAGTTAGAAAATCTTAGCAGTTTCGATGATATCACAGAGATGGCGCGCACGCGGCCCACGTAAACATAGTAGTATATCCTCCTGTCCAAAGATGTTGCTTTTGATACATTTCTGGGGGTGAAGATTCTCTGCTGCTTTATGTACCTGGCCAGATCCGTCCCAGAGGTGAGAGCAATACTCCGTGTATTACCGAACTGATGTGTGTTTGGTACGGAACGTGCTGAGTTTTGGTAGACAAGTCCTTGTTTTTCAAGAAATTTGGATAGGAAAAAAAAGAAAATAGAAATGGGACGATACTCAGAAAAATATGCAGGATGTGATTTTTTGGGTAAAGGAATGAATTTGGCATCTTGCCAGGGTTGTGGGAAGACACCATTGGAAATAGAGCAATTGAGTATATAAAGGATGACAGGGATAATATTCAAAATCAAGGATGGGGATGATCATCTTACGGCTGACACAGTCACTAGTAACAGCGTTGGATATAATCGATACAATACTCCTTTTAACATCACAGGTAGTGAATTGACTTAAGACAAAAGGGGAATAATCAGGTATCGGAAGATTTGAAAGATACCTAACTAAGCGTAATAGCTTTGGTGGCCCTATCCAATACGGGCGAAGTAGAACAATTAATGAATACTGATTAGCAGATTCTTTATTCAAGTCTGCTTAAACCAATCTTATGGTTAAATAGTTTGTTTTTTATAAATAATGCTGATATTTTCGAAATCGGGCTAGATAATATAATATTTATGTTTTTTTGTTTATTAATACAGTTACTTGTACTATTATTTATTCTGTGGTACAGTTATGGGTCAAAACAGTCACACTCTACCAAAACAGCAACGCCAGTTTTTTTTAGGCACGGTTAGTAAGTATAATAATTGTTAATTCGATAAGTAAAATAATATTAATGATTAATTGACTTAAAACATAACATGGACATATTGAGTATTAATTTTATTAATTATAAACTATAAATAAACTAATTGGAATCCAAATATTTCTATCAAATAATCTAACTGTGATACAAAAATTTAAGCAAATAAATTAATTAGTAATAATAATTTATAATTTAACATGAACATAAAAAGGCACACATCTATTAGTACATTAAACCAAATAAAAGCAGATAGATAGGGCATTCCCTATCTATCTGCTTTTATTTGGTTTAATGTAATTGTGTTTGGTTTAACTGAAATTTTAATTATAAAAGAAAATATGAAGCGCTATTCCTCTCTCCTAGACATTAACTGTATCTAGAATGTTGCTGTGCCCGACAGGGTCCATAATTGTTTCAAGTGGTGTACAATAAAGTTTATAATAAATAAATAAATTTAATTTGAATTTGTTTATGCTATACTTTAATTTCTATACAACATATTAAACCAGCTGTGGATAATTTAACTTCTTCTACAAAAACTAGCCATTTGAATTTTTGTAGTGTAACCCCCGGTTTCCCAGCTAAAAATTAACGGAGAATTAATGTGACAAATTGTCAAGCACGCGTTATCTGCTGTGATTGGCTGTTGAAAATTCATTCAACCAATCAGAGCAGATAACGCGTACTTGACAATTAGTCACATTAATTCTCCGATAATTCTGAGCTGGGAAACTGGGGGTTAGACTGCAATTTTGAGCCTTGACAGTACCTATTCTGAAAATGTTATGTTTACTTTGTTTGTAATTTTCAATCTAGGTATGGGTGGCAATGCCTTAAAATAAACGATTTTCATTACGATTTAAACAGGAAAAAATAATGGAGTACTCAATGCTACACGTGACGCCACCTATGTATACGCCAGCCTTCCTGCGAAACAGCTCGTGCCTCGTGGACTCGTACGGTTACCTCGAGGTGGACATGTACACGCTGCAAAATCAAGAGTATCCCAACATATACGGTATTGGGGATTGCATTAACACACCTTCCAGTAAAACTGGTGCTTCCATTGGTTAGTACTTTGATGCTTTATTGATGAAATTCAATTTTACTGTCGGGACTAGTTGTGCGGGTATTAATCGCGTAAGTGCCATGGAAGACTACCGCTGTAGGATTCGTATGTTTTCTGCGTCGATATGCGCACAACTTTGTCCCCTATGACACAGACTTGTTTTTCAATGTCATCAGAAACATAAAGCTTTTTTAAATACATATATATATTTTTTAATAAAATTGAAAACAGTATGTGGCCATGTTGAGAGGATGAATGAAAGTCGACTAACGAAAGGTATTTACAAGGCAGACGTGAATGGAAACGCCGGGAGGGGACGCCCTAGAAAGACATACATAGACCTCATAGGTGATGTTCTTCAGAAAGGCCAAGTGCGCAGTACCCATAACCGGCGTGTGTGTATGACTAGATGTATGAATGTGTGTGAAGCAAAAGAAGTATGTAAGGATCGTAGCAGGTGGCGTTCTGTAGTTTCTGCCTACCCCCATGGGAAAAAGGCGTAAGTTTATGTATGTATATATTTTATAGGTGAAACTTATTAACAAAATTCCGTTCCCTCAGCCCTACAATGCTGGGTCCTAGAACAGAACCTACTGAGCACGATGCAAAAGGACGCGCCCAAGGAGAAGTACAACGGTTACGGCGCTTGCCCGGTGGTGACGTCATACCACACGGTCATACTCGCGGAGTTCGTCTACGGCGGCATCCCTAGAGAGACCATGCCTTTTAATCAGGTAATTGCCAACCCATCAGCCAACTCAACAATGCTATGTTCTAGAACAGAACCTATTCAGCATGATGTAGACGAATGAGTCCCACGAGAAGTACAACAGCTCGTCGGACTCGTGCTCGCTGGTGACGTCACAAAACACGAGTTCACCTGCGGCGGCACGCGGCGTCCCTAGGGCGACCATGCCTTTTGATCAGGTAACTTTCAAGCTATCAGCCAACCCAAAAATGCTAAAACCTGGAACATAAACTAATCAGCACGATGCAGAAGGATGAGTTCCAGGAGAATTACAATAGCTACGGCTTCTGCCCGCTTGTGACGTCATACAACACGGTCATACTCGCGGAGTTCAGCTACGGCGGCGTCTCTAGGGAGACCATTACTTTAACTTACAACCCATCAGCCAACCCAACAATGCTAAATTCTAGAACAGAATCTACTCAGCACGATGCAGAAGGATTAGCCCCAGCAGAAGTACAACGGATACGGCGCGTGCCCGCTGGTGACGTCATAAAGCACGGTCACTCTTGCTGAGTTCAGGTACGGCGCCGTGCCTAGGGAGACCATGCCTTTTGATCAGTTAACTTTCAACCTATGAACCATAAGATAGGCAGTAGATCCAAGTAAATGATTATATTCATGAGTACTTTTATCCCCTGGTATGAGTAAGGTTATATTGCCACCTTACATACATAAACTTCGCCCTTTTCTCCACCTTCACTTAAGGATATTTCAGCACCAATAGCCAAGTTGACAATCTACAATCGATAACGCTAGTAGAAAACAAATCAAGGTATGGGAATGTCACCGAACGTTAAGTCACGTGGTCAGACCATACAAATAGAAGGCGTTAACGATTGTAGAAAGAGATTCGATACGAAACGTTTGTAACTTGGCTAGGACGGCTGATAATAACAACAACCAATTATTTACAGGCATGCGAGAGCAGAATAGCGTTCTACATGAAGAAGTATTTGTTCCCCTTCATCTACTGGCACTTCATGCTCAATGGATACTACCATGGCCCGGAGTCGGTCAGGAGACTGTTGCACCCTTTCAGCAGTCTTAAGTGAGCGGTTTCTAAGTAATTGTGAGGCGCGTCGAAGGAGGCCAGTTGTGTATGTATGTGACTTGAAAGCAGTCGGGATGATATGAAAATGATATAAGATCTGTATCTAGATGCAGTTTCTTTGGAAACTGTTAGTCGTTTTAAATTTAAAGTATTTTTGTTTTATCCATATTTTTTATAAGTTTATTTTTTTAAGTTATTATTTTTTTAAACTTTTTTCTTCACTTCATAACTACACATCATGAGAAAAACGAATACTCTATAGTCTCTGGTTTCAAAAAATGAACTGTGCTGCGAAATACATTGATATTTTTTATGTTTTTTTTGTTTCCTATTAATAACCATGTTATATTATGTAAAATGTTTGAGAATAACTAACAGCTATATGTAAATAAGAGCGATTTAAATAAAACATAGAGTAGACTGTCGAGAGTTGAAAACTTTGTCAACTCGAAATGTGTCAAGAAGTTATTTAATTGTAGATACATTTTGACAAGTGAATCTTAAGTTGCACAACTTAAAATTTCGCTGGTAAAATTAGCTAAACACGATACATTTTCCATTTGCACGATTTTAGGTCAAAGATAAACGGTTTTTAGTATTAATTTTTTGGTCTTTTGTAAAATAAATAGTCTTTAAGTTGGTCTGTTGGTTGGAAACTACATCGGAAAATATCAATGTGCTTAGTTTTACTATATGTCATTTTGTTTTTTTTTATATTCTCAGATTAAATAAAATGACTTTTTATTTGATCTGAGTTTATCAAAGACCTTATACTTCTTACTACTAGACTGTGCACTATGGCGCAAAAAACGGTCCGCTTGAGAGGGCTCCTGTTGGTAGTGTGTCTCTTTCTAATGAGGTGACCATGACCAAACATAACACGGGACAAATTGATTGTAAAAACAATAGTGTAAGTATCACGATATATTATTATGTATTTATGCTACCTAACTACGCTACCTAAACCTACCAAATTAAAGGAAAAAAAAAACTGTGTATATTTTTTTTAAACTACATCTCTTACCATATGGTGTCGGGCGTAAAGAGTTTCAACATCGCATGTTTTTCCATTGGTGTCGTAAGAGGCGACTGATGGAAAAACCAGAGAATGGGCAGCAGCATTCTCTGTTCATTTGTATCAACCATACTGGGATCGCCAACCCGCCTGCAAAGCACTCCCCATGAATAGCACAAATAAAACATAGTCCCTAATGCCCGGCAGCCTGCCTACCCTCGACTACGGTAGCGATCTAGTTTAAGGTATGCCAAGGGGTGCAAAGATAAGATCCGGCTACCCCAACAAATACCGACGACAGGACCTGGCAACGTACAACACGCGCACACGCCGGACTCCGGACCGACGATAAGATCACCGAACTCGAAGAGGAATTGAGCAGCTTACGATGGAGTATTATAGGGTTATCTGAAGTTCGAAGAGAGTGGGGTGGACTCAATAATCCTCAAATCCCAAGTCTGCATAAATCTTGTTCTTCAAGACCCATCGTATAGATAGGAACAAAAAGCTCTCTTGATCTTACTCTCAACCTTCATGGAGAGGCGTGAGATGATCCTGCAGTCTTCAGACGTTGCTTTGAAATACCCCAAAGGATCTCAATGATTTCACATATTCTCCAGTTGCGTAGACAGTTGAGAAACAAAACTTCACCAATTTAATCCACTAGGAATCAATTTGCGAATAATATTAACAGCCGCTAAATTTTACACGAACAAAACCCGTCAAAAACTCCACAAACCTGGTGGTCCTACATTTAGTATTACCAGGCCCAAACATTTAAAAGTACTATACTCTTACTCAGTATTAATAAATTATTTTTAAATACAATGAATTGTTTTTTTTTTTTTATAGGTACTGTAAAAATATTTAAACACGTTTCAAAGTTTCATAGACTTTGAAACTTATTTAAATATATTTTTTATTCGCTCGTTTTGGTATAACATAAAAGAGAAAATATAAAATTTTCTACCATTTCTAGCAAACCCAATTATTAGTTGAGCTGGCAAGATGTCAGACAAGGACACACTACCAACGGGAACCCTCTCACCAGGACCGCTTTTGGTTAGCTACCGCTTATAAGGAAATAGCTAACCTAGGTGTATGAAAATAGATTTCATTTTAGCTAAACAAAAATTATTGGTACACAGTCTAGTAGTAAGAAATACGTATAAGGTCTTTGGAGTTTATATTGTCATTGTCAATAAATAATACGGTACCTATTTTGCATTGTTTTTTTAGTATCCAAACACACATTATTATGTGTTTATTTTATTTTGTAAGCACATAGTGATATTCAAGTGTCCATTACTACTCATTCATGTTGTAATAACTTTTTCTATGTGAATAATGAGCCTATGTATACATTCGTTATATTAGTAAATATACATGATTTTGACTAATATTTTACTGTGTATTATTGGAATTACTCTTCCAAGATTACAAAAAAAATATTGACCGAATTTTATAAAAAACAAGTACGCACACCTGTCCCTTTTTGTTGCCCAAAAGATTAGGCAACCAGTATTAATGTTCACATTTTGCCTGTTAAATTAAAAACAGACCTATTTTTAATGGGCCATCCAGCCTAGGAATCCGCAATCAGAATTCGAGAATTTTCACGATGATAAAATCAATGTACTTTGCTAGGCTGTAACGGTCCCAAGAACCAAAGGTAAGTCGTGCTCGAGACTAAATGTCGTTCTGGAGATAGGGGTGAATATACTATGAACTTTTTAGGGTTCCGTACCCGAAGGGTCTAAACGGAGCCCTATAATATTGCTGTCACTCACGTGTCCGTCTGTCAGTCCGTCTGTCTGTCCGTCTGTCCATCAACGCGTCGCTTCAACTTTGTCTCAATGTGATTTGCTTATGCTCTTGGTCACCAATAAAGCGAGTGGCCCGATAAAACTGTAATATTCAAGATCGTATGTACAAACAAACTAAAAATCTAGTAGGCCCCTTAGTCAAAGTCAACTAGGATAAAAGGCGAAATGATATTTTTACAAATAAATAAAATTAAATGTAACAAATGAGTGTGGTCTACAAAAGACTAGCTCTTTACACTAAACATGCGGTCCGATGGGGCTGTACTGCAAGGAAAACTTATAAGTAAGTATAAGAAAGCTGCACAGCAAGGTTTCTTTATATTTATATTTTTAAGTTATTGGGTGGCCAACAGTCCGAAAGACTAGCTGCATATCCCCGCCTATGGAAGTCTGCAATATCACAAACACCGCAGATGAGTTGCTATTTCAGAAACGAAAGCTTCAAAATTAAATGTTCCGGGTGCCTTTGATAACACCTACAACTATACTCTTCAAACTTCAAACCTAAACCACATAACATAATGTTAGCGTACCTGAAAATAGCAACGCTGCTTAGTGGCAGAAATTTGTGGGGTACCATGCCACCATACTAATTTGTGGACCGTGAGAGGGGATGTAACTAAGTGGGAATCCAGGTGAGCTCATTCACAAAGCTCAAGTTCTAGTACTCACTAGTATTTAGTGCCAGAAGAAAAAAAATGAAAAAAAAAAAAAAGGAATAATCCCCGTGACCGACTATGTGCAACGCCTGTTAGGGCACATCCCAGACCTACTTATAGCCTACTGCTAATCCTACTCTCAAGCGCAAATCCCAATATTCCATACCTAAATATTAAGATGAATTTGATGAGTGAGATGAGTTCGATTCCTGGCTAAGAATATGGATTTTTCAGAATCTTAATCAGCAGTTTTAGATTTCATCCAAATCGGTCTCGTGACTCCTTTGAGTGTTCTTCGCTATTCCTCATAGTTTCGGATTTGGCCATCCACGCCCACTTGAAGAACTCATAAACAAAAACTAAATATAATCTTCTAAATCAGATGTAAGCTACTGGTGGTCGGTGGCGGTGCAGGTGGCTGCAGCGTCGCATGGCGCTTCGCCCGCCGACTGAAGGAGAACTGCATCATTCTGCTGGAGCCCTCGACAGTAAGTTACTACATTACTAACAACCTGTCTTCGGACGGGATTCCTCTTTTATTGTTCTTCTAATTAATGATTGCATAACTAAGCCCGATGCGTGATTTAGAATAAATACATAAGCGGAGAAACAGGCACAGGCATATTTCGTTTTATACTATTTACAGATTAGAGATACGGGCTATATGAGAATACGTAATTATAAGCATATTGTGTATATGATGATGAGGATAGAAAGAAGTGAAGTCTGAGAATACAGCTCATTAAGAAGTATGAAAAAAGAAGACAGGTTATAGAGGTATGCGAAACTGGGTGAACAATTCCACAACCTCCATTGAAAAGGGAGGATTCATCGACCAGACGGGTGTTGTGTCTGGTCCAACTGCCGGATACGTTATACTGTATATGTTTATATGGCGCGGAGAACTTTGATAGCGCAGTGAAGGATTTGAGTGACGTAGTGATCTTTTTGTAGTTCGTAAAGACGGAACCACACTTACGTGGCGTAGCGTGTCGTGGCGCCTTCTGACGCAGTTGATTGGCTACTAAACACGTTGCGTTATGACGTAGGCTGGAACAGAGTCGTATGATTGGTGGATTCTTCGCCACGCCACGCCACGCCACGTAAGTGTGGTTCCGTCTTAAGTGGTGGTAGATTTCGCTGCGGGCCTGGCACTGCAAGGCAAGGGTTCCCCTATTTTTATGTTTTTAAATGCCTTACCCTGTTATTTTTCTCTCTTTCGATATTCTTATTCCTCAGATCCACTTCTACCAACCCTTGTTCACGTTTGTAGCAGCGGGGATGAAAACGCTAGACAAGTCATTCAAGCCTATTCCTAAGCTGCTGCCTCGAAGCGTCACGTGGCTCCACGATAAGGCTGAGGAGTTCGACCCCTGCAAGAACTTGGTGTACACCTGGAACGGTGACAAAATATACTATGAGTTTATGGTTGTCGCTGTTGGTATCAAAAATGATTACGATAAGGTAATTTTCGTTGGATACCATCAATCATCAGCCAAAAGAGGTCCACTGCTGAACATAAGCCTCCCCCAAGACTGACTAAACGGACAGAGGACGTCCACAGTAATCCTCCATCGCAAACGGTCTCGAGCTTCACGTTTCACATAGCTCCGAGTCCAATAGGCTATAGGCTTAATCGTTACGACTGGACGGACCGGACGTTGCCGTTCCTGATATAACTGTTCGGTATGACACATGACCGCACAAATCGCTCCCCCACCGTGTACCTACCTCAGGCATCGTCTTATTTAAATGATAAGCTTGGTAGCTACATCATCACCAGCCGTCGGCATAGCTATCCATTGTACCTATATCTAAATAGGCGACTCCATCCAAGGAAGCTAAACTACGTACCCTTTGCAACCTGTGCAAGTTTACAATATACACTTTTCAAGTATTTAACCGTATTGAGGGGCCTAGGGGTAAAACAGCGAAAAGTTGTCAACCTTGAGTTGTCTCGATAGTACCTACCTACTTACTCCAACACACATTTTCTCAGCATTTTCACGTATTCAAATTAATTTATTTGTACCTACTTATTCGTATAATATCAATCATCTGTTCACCAAATCATTATCATTCCTTGCTTTCTCAGATCATAGGTCTTCAAAAGGCTCTGGACAATCCTAACAACACGGTCTCCACAATCTACTCCCCTTTCTATTGCACGAAGACCTGGCGGAACATAGAGAACTTCTCTGGAGGACACGCTCTGTTTACGTACCCTATGCAAGGTGGCAAGTGCGGAGGGGCAGCTATGAAGATCATGTTCTTGGCGCACGATCATTGGAGGAAGGTAATTTGAAAAGCGTGGTTACTAAACGTGAGTCCTAAGACTGATTTCCAGAACGGGCAGTGTTTTTGGGCTATGCTAAGTAGCTTTAGGTACTATTTTTATGATCCAAGTCTTCCGTAGGATCAAATCTCCCAAGTCTGGAAAGGAACCTGTAAAAGTTTTCCTTCGGAACACTTGGACCTCTGTATATGGTTTGATGGTATCAATTTAAGTAAGGAGGAGTCGAGTCTGCAGGCAAACCAAAGTTACCGACATAGCCCGAAGAATTGCGAAACTTAAATGGCAGTCGGCAGGGCACATTGCTCGCAGAACGGATGGCCGATGGGGCCGAAAAGTTCTGGAATGGCGACCGCGAAACGTAAGACGATGTGTTGGTAGGCCTCCCACTAGGTGGACCGATGACCTGGTTAAGGTTGCGGGAAGGCGCTGGATGCAAGATGCACGGGATCGGTAAATGTGACGACGCCTGAGGGAGGCCAATAAATAATAATAATAATAATAATAATATCGTTTATTTATAATATAAGGCACATTTTACACAATGACACAATGTCCAGCTGTGGACGTATTTCGGCTGAAATTATGATATAAATAATAATCTTTTACTAAAATTTAGTTCTGTTTGCGAGACCTTTGGAATTCCTGCACTTATAATTTATCTACTAACTAGCTGACCCGGCAAACTTTGTTTTGCCATAAAAACACCAAACATTTATCTACCCTACCCTACACTACCCTACCCTACCCTACCCGACCCTACACTACCCTACCTTATCCTACACTACCCTACCCTACACTACACTACCCTACCCTACACTACCCTAGCCTACACTACCCTTCCCTACACTACCCTACCCTTACACTACACTACCCTACCCTACCCTACACTACCTTCCCTACCCTACGCTACACTACCCTACACTACACTACCCTACCCTTACACTACACTACCCTACCCTACCCTACGCTACACTACCCTACCCTACCCTACACTACCCTACCCTACGCTACACTACCCAAACCTAAAAAAAAAAAAAAAAAAAACTTATAAACCATCTTTGAACTTCAACGAACATATAAAAAAAAGAATTGTCCAAATTGGTCCAGGCGTTGTTGAGTTATGCGCTTACCAACACATTTTGCGATTCATTTTTATATTATAGATAGATGAGTAAGAAGGTAAGTATAGATTAAAAAAAAACAAAATGAGGTAATTATTACCGGAAAATTTTGCTCGATTTCTGAATCATAGGTACAACCACCAGCTGCACATTACTACCACAAGGAAAGCCGCAAGTTAGCTAGGAAATTTAATACAAACTTTGAACTGTGTGTACGTGACCGGTAGAACAAGGAGTCACCGACAGGAATCAATTCCCATAGTTAGTAATGATTCTAAGTAGTGAAAGTTTTCTATTTTAAAATACATTGTAGTGTGGATTTCCCATTGTAAAGCGATTTGTCTATAGAAAACTAAGTGGCTAAAGGAAAACAGGTAGGTATGCCAGCATCCTTCCAGAAGTGTGTCACTTAATTGTTTCTTTGGTACAGGTATCTATGCTTATTATTGGGTAGTAACAGCGGCACCAGAGGCATCAATATAAGTACAAAGATATCACATGTCTTCGAATGCTTAGTTCTAGGCACATACATGCCAGTTTCCTCAAGAGGTATTCCTTCACTGTTTTGAGAGCAGTCTTGATGAAATAAATAACACAAAGTAATGCGTCTTCCTGTTTTCAAACCACAGACATAAATTTAACTAGATAACGCAAGTCCTCAGTAGGAAAACCAAGCGTGCCTCTTTTTAACACACAATTTAAAAACAAATTTACTAACCAATGACAGAAAACATTTTCAATGCCTCGGCCAACTTTTCCTATGCCTACAGTCTTTACAGCTCATTATGGAATAGAAAAGCTTTTTTCTAGATTTGGGTGGATTTCCGGTGCCGATAATGCTAAACAAAAAGCTCAAATTACGATCATTGTTCGTAATTTTACTCCGTTTTTTGATACGCGAAGTAGATACAATCGCATCATCTAGTTTATATCTGTGGTTCGAACCTTCAACGTGTAAGACGGGCCGTAATCACTGGGCTACCACTATTCTAGGTAATAATAATAATAACAGAATGATTTCCTATCTAAAACCAACTAACACTCATATTTTCAGCAAAGCATCGCCAACAAGACGAACATAACGTACAACACGGGAGCTGAGCACTTATTCGGCGTCCCGAAATACGCGGATGCTCTGAAGAATTTAGCGGCCAAACGGGGCATAGTGCCCAATTACTTTGCTAACCTGGTGGAGGTTACACCCAGGGGGGCCGTGTTCCAGGGCCCCGGCGGAGAGGTTAGTAGTGAGAGTATTATATTGGTAGCAACACAGTAGTGTTTACAGTATACCTAAGAATGGAAGACACGAAGTTTTTTACCGGAATCGATATTTAAAGATTGTGTTAACAATGGTAGAACTCTGGTAAAAACAGGTAATGACGTTTATATCTATTCTATATTGCCTGGATTATCGGTACATGATAGACAGCCCACCCATACGCACAAAGCGTTTTGCTAATACTTTCAATGTGCGTACAATTAAGGAGTGGAATTCTCTGCCTGCAGTATTTGTTTTCTGATAGTTACAACCTAGGTGTCTTCAAGTCAAGAGTAAATAGGTTACTTCTAAGAAAGCGTGCTTCACCGTCGTCCGAAAAAGTGTTAAAGTGCCTATCATAAAAACATATGTAAAAAAAAACGAGTACTGTTTCCAGGCATCAAGGACTGTGTGAAGATTACCAACAAACATTCTGGCGCTAATGGCAACCTTTTTTTAGCTCTCGTAGTATTATAAATGATATATAGGAGCTCCGATAATAACAATCGATTCTACTATGGTGTTAAGGATAAATAATTAAACCTTCAAGAGGAATAACAGTTACAAAGAAAAATTTTATTACTTATGGCGGTAGCATAGAGTTGGTGGGAACCTTTATATAGCTTACTCTTATAACTTTAAGAAGCTTAAAAAACTATAAGCAATTGTAAGGTGTCTACTAACACTTACTAAAGGCTGATGTCTTAAAACAGAGTTAGTTAGATGCTTCGTAACACCTTAAGGCTTACTGTAATAGCTTTAAGAAGCGTAAAACACTGTAAGTAATTGTAAGGTGTCTGCTAACACTTACTAAAAGCTGATGTTCTTAAATAGAGTTAGAAAATACTTTGTACCACTTAACGAGTTATATCCAACCCTAAGAGTTAGCAAGAAAGCTATTAGTATCACAAGAGTGTTAATTTTAAATCTTCTTCTGAAACCACCTTTATACCATTAATGATTGTATAAAGGGGTTACTCGGTCAACCTTAGGTAATACAGTGGTTTTTAAAATACTTCTATACGGCCATAAACAATATGTGCAAATATTATTACTCTTAATTATTACTTTAAGTTGAGTTATAGAATTTTATATCACCTAAATGCATCTTAATATAACCTTAACTCAAAAATTATATTTTTAACCATACAAGTTTACACTGTGGTTTATTCGGTAATATTTTTGTTTCCACCATGCAACCATGGAAAGTTAAAAAAATAACCGGTGGAGATAAGAGAACAGCTTCCAAAGAATTTAATAATCTATTTGGATCATCGCAAAACTAACATAACGAAATTTCATTAATTGAAGAAAAAAAGGATGACATTGTGACAAGGGAAGAATTACTTGTAGTGGAGAAACAGTGTTTCATAAATCAAAGTCCTAGAATAGATTATGATGTGATTTCACGGAACAGTCCTCATATCAATTTATGATACAATTACAATCTCAGTGACCTTGGTACCGATTTATGACAAGCGTAAGCAAAATATACAACAGGGTTCCGTACAACAGGAAACTGATATGACGAATGATGAGTATAACATTTTGTTTCCTCTCAGTAGTTCAAATACCTCAGACGACGAGCAAGACAGTCAATATATGCAAAATATAAATTTCAAGAATAAAAAAATAAAAAAAAAATATATTCTAAAGGTGTATAATGCAAATTAGTTTGTATTAAAAACAGTGGTTTTCTGTACTTCTTACCTCTTTTACATAAAGTGCAAAAATAAAACATATTATTATTTAAAAAAAATGTGGTTTTATTCAAAATATATTTAGTATTAGTAGTATCACAAGGAAAGAACATAATCAGTCAATAATCAGTCAACGTTGCATAATTGCTCAAACATTTCTAATTGTACTGAGCCCTTTTTGCATGATTATTTGTATGGTTATTCCGATAAAAGCCCTTTTACATCTGCGACCCAGCACAGTACGCGCGACTGTCATTACATTATTTATCTGGAAGGACCAACAGAATCATACAAGCAACTATACAATAAATAACTCATACAAAAAACCATGCAAATGAAAATTTGTATGATGGCAAACGAAATAACCAAACAAGTAGTTACCTAATCACAAAGTTAACGGAACGTGAGCAAACATTTTTATCAAATACTTTTCAATGAGGAAGACTCATCGACCACCATTTTCGTTGAATTCAGTACGGTTCACAAAAATCTTGGTGAGTCTAAACATAGGCACTATGAACTTTCGCGCATGTTCTCTTACTCATACTCGTGTCATGTCACCATTTGGTTCCTAAAACCTGCGTGAAATTCGGACTCGCCAAGATATTTCGTAATCCCGTAATCCCGTGCACTCGATGATCACATCCGTGCACACAATGGCGTGATGTGTGTGGCTGGAACTGGGCGCGGTTTCGAGTAGGTAGGTTTTTTAACATCACCATCACTGGGATATGGGAATAGTTACTGAAACAACAGTTTTTTTTTTGTAATAATGTAAAAATACATACAAATTAAGTTTACAAAATTTAGTTTACAAAATTTAGTTTACAAAATATAAAAAAAAGTTTAGTATTATAAAAGACATATTTTAATTCTAAATATATAAACTTAGGTAACGTTCGTACAGGGGGGTTACCACAAGCTCTTAGAGTAAGGTTATTTTGAGTGTGTGTAAGGGACAGATGTATATGACGTGTATACATCTGTCACTTACTCGATCTCAAAATAACCTTACTCTAAGAGCTTGTGGTCACCCCCCAGGCTTTTGTTTGCATAATGATTATAAATAATAGAATTTGGAATTCTTTGGGTTTCTTTCCGTCAAGTACGTGATATGTAAAGGTTTTATTCAAACAATAAGAGAACCCTGAAAATATTCAGCCTATAGGTTCACATAGAACCATTATGCAAACTGAACCTATAAAATTGTTGTCTTTTCGGTTTTAGAACCATATTGTAGAACTGCAAGAGGCATATAAGTGCTAACAATCGTTCTTTAAGCACTATGTTAGGGATAAAAGAGTTATCAACATCCTTAAGTAATTTAGAATGGTCGCCATTAAATAAATAGTTAACCTATAAAAATCTTAAAAGAAAAAACCTTTTCTAGTTATTATTGCCCCACTTATTTACTATATTATTGTCTTTTTCCATTAAAATAGCTATAGACAGTACCAGGAACTATTATTCATCATAATTGAAATGAAAAAGTAACTAAGGCAGTTTTTTTCTTCTACAAATTATCATCAAATGCAGTTTATTTTTGAGGCGCTTCAAAATTGAGATGAAAACATACACATATTGTTACAGAAAACTTACCATGGCAGTGAGTTTTAATAATTATAACACCATTGCAGTAATCTTAAATACATTAATTGACTTACCTCTTTTATTAAACATAATGTCACTTTCAAACATGAAAGAATCGCTGTATCGAGGATGTATACTGCATACTGCTAAATATTTTAACACTATTGACGGTAACAAACAACAAAAATTATGAAAAGAGGTAAATATGTTGGCGCTTTGGGTGATGCTCGTTGCTATTAAATATCTACAATATATTCTTAAGGTATATATTGTGTCGAGGAAGCACTAATATGTTACTAAAAAAGTTATAGGGGTGGATTTCATAACTATATTTCTACTTTAGCTTGCAGTTATAATCTTTGTATAGCTTATAATACACTTAATGTGGTAAGCACTGCTTCAATAGCACTATTGTAGCTCTATGTTGTCACTCATTTATCACTACTCTATAACTATTAAGTCACTTTAAGCTCTAAAATCGTGGGCCCAAATCAGGGTTATAAGAAAGTTAAAATGCGCTCTATCACCAAATGTTAAAGCTTTTATAGGACCTTAGGTTCTTAAAATTCTCTTAAATAGCTCATGTAGCACTTATTCTTATCACCAAAATGTTAGTTGGGTTGTGACTCTGAAGTACCGCATCGAAAATTGCCAGAAGAAGAAAACTAAAACTCAATTTATTGGTTGCAAACTGGCAAAATGTGGGTTTTTTATACACCACTACTACCCCCATCGAGAGAGACACACATGATGTCAACAAAATATTCTTTAAGTTGAAACATTATTTTTGACCTTACAAAATTCATTCAAATCTAGTCCTTCTGCCCCAGAAAATAAACTTTTCCTACAACATTCTCCACTTGACACCGCCCATGTCCCCTCCATGCAGCCTGGTCAGGCGCATGGCACTGACCAACACGGCTGGCTACCTCGATGTGGACTAGCACTGTTTACAGCCATTCAAATCAAACCCTTCTGCCCTAGATGATAAGCTTCCCCTATAACCTTCTCCACGTGACGCCACCCATGTCTCTTCCATGCAGCCTGATCAGGTGCACGGCACTGACCAACACGGCTGGCTACCTAGACGATAACGTGCACAGTCTACAGCCATTCAAATGTAACCCTTCTGCCCCAGATGATAAGCTTCCCCTACAACCTTCTCCACGTGACGCCACCCATGTCCCCTCCAAGCAGCCTGGTCAGGTGCACGGCACTGACCAATACAGCTGGCTACCTGGATGTGGACCAGCACAGCCTACAGCACAGGAAGTTCCCCAATGTGTTCGGGTTGGGAGACTGCACGAGTACGCCCAATGGCAAGACTGCGGCTGCTGTTGGTAAGAGAGAACACAGCATAAAAATGCTTAGGTTTACTAGGAAAACGATACCGTTATTGGACGCGAAAAGACAGGCGTACATTTTGAGAGCGTTTTTTGACAAAGTTAAAGCAAGTACCGACTGTGCCATCATTTTATCCAACTTACCAAAAAGGAGGAGGTTCTATGTTCGACTTCACGTATGTTTTTTTTTTAGGTATATTCATCGATATCTCCGCCAATTGTCTACCGATTTTGAAATTTCTTTTTTTTTTGAGAGAATATGTTCCGAAATTGGTCCCATTTTAATTTGGTGAAGATCTGATGAAGAACTTCGGAGATATACAACAGAATTCTTCAATAAATAACGGCAAATCTCTCGGGATTGCTGCAATCGCATGTCTGTTTATTGTTTATACTATTCCATAACATAACATCACGCCAGTGCGCTCGAAAGCGGTACGCAGATCTCTCAGGTCACCGGTTATGTTCAAGTTGCATGTTATTTTTGGTAATCTATTCTGGCGTTATAGGTACTTACTAAACAACTTGCCAATTAGAAAGGTAAAACTAAAAAGGGCAAAATAAAAAAACTTTCTTGCAAAAAAATACTACCGACTTCCAAATAAAAACTACAAAGTAAAAAATAACTTTGTTTTTGGAAGTCGGTGTCCACATCGTAAAAAATTGATATATACCTACCTACGAAAGACACGGACTGAAAAAAATAATAATAATAATAAGTAATATTTTGCAAAAAAGTTTTGTTATTGATATGCTATGCGGTGGCCACCGATGTCTTTGAAAACCCAATTTTAGCTCAAGGTTAATATAACACGACGAATGACGATATTAAGAAAGACATAATTTTCTAAAACACTCCATTTAGTATACATATGCTGCAAAAAAAACACGTTTTACTAACAATATTTCCCAAAATGTACCACAAGTGTATAAAAAAGAAGTCTAACATTTTCATTCTCTTTACCAAACCCTCAAGCTCCTCAAAGCTACGTGTTGGAGCGTAACCTCGCAAACTATATGGCTGGTAAGAAGCCCTCTGCCAAGTACAATGGCTACAGCGCTTGTCCGCTCCTCACGACTTACAATAAAGGCATCCTTGCTGAGTTCCTGTATGACAAGAAAGTCTGGGAGACTTTCCCTTTTGATCAGGTGAGATTAACTTTCTTTGGCAAGAAGCCCTCTGCCAAGTACAATGGCTACAGCGTCTGTCCGCTTCTCACGACTTACAAGAAAGGCAGCCTCTCTGAGTTCCCGTATGACAAGAAGGTCTTGGTGACGTTCTCTTTTGATCAGGTGAGATTTACTTTATCTGATAAGAAGCCCTCTGCCAAATACAATGGCTACAGCACTTGTCCACTCCTCACGACTTACAAGAAAGGCATCATCATCACCGACTTCATGTATGACAAGAAGGTGTGGGAGACGTTCCCTTTCGATCAGGTGAGATTAACTTTCTTTGGCAAGAAGCCCTCTGCCAAGTACAATGGCTACAGCGCCTGTCCGCTTCTCACGACTTATAAGAAAGGCAGCCTCTCTGAGTTCCCTTATGACAAGAAGGTCTGGGTGACGTTCCCTTTTGATCAGGTGAGATTTACTTTCTCTGATAAGAAGCCCTCTGCCAAGTACAATGGCTACAGCGTCTTTCCACTCCTCACGACATATAAGAAAAGCAGCGTCTCTGAGTTCCCGTATGAAAAGAAGGTCTGGGTGACATTCTCTTTTGATAAGGTGAGATTTACTTTTTCTAATGAGAAGCCCTCTGCCGAGTACAATGGCTACAGCGCTTGTCCACTCCTCACGACTTACAAGAAAGGCATCATCATCACCGACTTTCTGTATGACAAGAAGGTGTGGGAGACGTTCCCTTTCGATCAGGTGAGATTAACTTTCTTTGGCAAGAAGCCCTCTGCCAAGTACAATGGCTACAGCGTCTGTCCGCTTCTCACGACTTATAAGAAAAGCAGCCTCTCTGAGTTCCCGTATGAAAAGAAGGTCTGGGTGACATTCTCTTTTGATAAGGTGAGATTTACTTTTTCTAATGAGAAGCCCTCTGCCGAGTACAATGGCTACAGCGCTTGTCCACTCCTCACGACTTACAAGAAAGGCATCATCATCACCGACTTCCTGTATGACAAGAAGGTGTGGGAGACGTTCCCTTTCGATCAGGTGAGATTAACATTCTTTGGCAAGAAGCCCTATGCCAAGTACAATGGCTACAGCGTCTTTCCACTCCTCACGAGTTATAAGAAAAGCAGCCTCCCTGAGTTCCTGTATGACAAGAAGGTGTTGGTGCCGTTCCCTTTTGATCAGGTGAGATTTACTTTATCTGATAAGAAGCCCTCTGCCAAATACAATGGCTACAGCGCCTGTCTGCTCCTCACGTCTTACAAGAAAGGCAGCCTCGATGAGTTCCTGTATGACAAGGTGTTGGTGACGTTCCCTTTTGATCAGGTGAGATTAACGTTCTTACGTAAGAAGCCGTCTGCCAAGTACAATGGCTACAACGCCTGTCTGCTCCTCACGACTTACAAGAAAGGCAGCCTCGATGAGTTCCTGTATGACAAGGTGTGGGAGACGTTCCCTTTTTAACCCCCGACGAAAAAAGAGGGGCGATATATTAGACTTTGAAACCATCCAACCGATATGACCCAAACCGGTTTCATTAGAAAGGCGAAGATGGTTAAAGACCACTAAAACAAACACACAAAAAATTAAAGTAAACAAAATTTTGTTTCACCTATTGAGGTATGTATTTTTTTTTTGCTTATTGGCATTTTTTTAGCAGTAGTACACGCCAGGTATCCGCTAGGTTAAAAATAAAATCTTCTTTTTCAGTCTAAAGAGTATCGCCTATTATACTATGTGAACAGACACATATTGCCACACTTGTACTGGCACAGGCTCGTCAAAGGAAAATGGAACGGACCCGGAACCATCCGCAATATTATCAACCCGTTCAGGATGTGAAAAGACGGTACTTCATATAAATATTTTTATTAAAACTTTTACACAACTTAATTCACTAATATTTTACAAATAAATGGTATTTTTCTTGAGGAATGAGTCTTAATTAAGGTTGGTATAGATAAAAATACTGTAAAATGTAATTCATTGAAATTATTTTGATCGAAACTTACGTAAACTATATCGATTCGTAAAATAAGCTAACTTTTTTGCTCTTTGTAAATCTTATTATGAAGCAACTTGCCTGAAAAATACATAGCAACTACTTGGCGTCTTTTCAGTAGAACCTGTACACACGGTGCTAAAATTAAGACCTTGTCCAGAAAGGGCGAATACGCCCCGAATCTCTCTCGCATATTACGCGCGACCGTTTCGTCCAGAAGGAGCGTATAAACGCGCGAGCATTTGGGGTTGAACAATTCTTTCATTTGAAAACATGGCTCAAAACACTCTAAAGTTCGCGCGTAAACTGTACGCAACAAGGCATCTCTAATACCCCGACTTAGCGCACAGATTGCGCGTGTCGAGAGTCTGGCGAAGTGCGCGCGATTACACGCGTATATTGAATACGTACGATGACTGTGGACGCGATGTATTGGCGCTCAGTACCTCTTCAACGCGCGTATTAATTCGCGTGAAACGATTCGCCCCTTCAGAGAAGTTCTTGGGCTGAGAACGGGACGATGACGTGTTGCGGCTTGGTGTCATACAGGGGGGTGACCACAAGCTCTTAGAGTAAGGTTATTTTGAGATCGAGTAAGTGACAGATGTATACACGTCATATACATCTGTCCCTTACACACACTCAAAATAACCTTACTCTAAGAGCTTGTGGTCACCCCCCTGATCGCAGTGTGCATAGTACCTCAAACCTGCCCATCCTCTCGATGGTGGTCAGTCAGAAGTAATCCGTTTTTAAAGCACGAGTGACATACAAAAACCAACATACACAATACTGATATAATGGTCATCGAATTGTACTTACCACTAAGAAAACTAGAACGATATACAAGATATATTTACAATAGTATTTCAGATAACAAACTTGTAACTATTATTATATCTACTTATGGTTCTTTGTTTTGGTTAAAACTTAAGTATAAAAATGACTTGCCCATAAACATGGGATATATGACTTAAATTAGTATTTAATAACAATGTGGTGGAAGCGTCCAAGGTTTCTGGCAGCCTGACCAAGTTTCGGACATGATATTTAAGAGGGGACTCTAGTGAGACTTTCTCCATACAAACACATTCTGCTGTTTTCTTCGTGGATAATGCCTCTAGAGCAATGATTTTTTTCCATAAAATTTAGGTCTAATTAATACGTGCCTGTATCATTTCCTTTTTTCCAAAACATAATCACAAAAAGAAATATGACAATCCAAAAATCCTAAAAAAATGCCCGTTTTTACCGCCATGTCCAGAAGACTTTCAGACAAAATTTATAAGTTTTTAACAAAAAAGGAAATGATAGGAGCATAGATATACTTTTCCTCTAAATTTTGATATAAGAATTTTTTAGATCAGACCAGTTTTCATGAAGAAAACAGCAGAATACGAAACGTCTTTTAGTCAAAGTTTAAATCAGCCTGAGCTGCAGTTGTCCCTTTCGCCCTCTACGGGGTGAGGTTGGAGGTGACGCGACGGCAATAGTTTCTTCAAATACCTATTTTTCAAATTCCTGTTGACTAGAGTCCGCTCTTAACAAAAAAAATCAAAGTCAAATATTTTGAAGTCGTGAAATATAAACAGCTAATTAAATAACACGACTATATACTTATCAACAGGAAATGTGAATCAGGCTGTCAGTACAGTGCACCTAGCACATAAGTTGGCAAGGTTTTGGCGTAGTGGGGGTAAGTTCGAGCATATTCCGCGAACTGACCAACCACCATATAGAGCGAACGGAACGTGGACGCGACGCGATTGGTCAGTCGATCCTTGTGTCAACTGACCAACCAATCACGAGCTCGGAACGGTCCTAGACGTTCCCCGCGCCCCGCTTCACAACCAAAGAGACCTAAAAACGACTTTTGCGAACTTACGTGCCGGGGATTATAATCGGGGGTTGATATCTCGCTCTTTGAAATTGTAACACTTGCCATTTTTGGTCGAACTCTCAAAATTGGCTACATTTGCTTTGGAAAAAGGGATGTTAACTGAAAATTTTTTTTTTGTCCGTCAGGTAAATTAATAAAAAATATTGGACACGTATTTTTTCATTTAACACGTAAACATAAAGTGGCTACGATATAATGCGTAAAAATATCGTGTGAGTCACGCCGGTAGTACACTTAATACTGACATAGTGACGTCACAAGCCCCCACTCCTGAACTTTGATGCGCTTTATCTTTGTCAATTTTTATTAATTTGGTAAAGGAAAAAATACGTGTCCAATATATATTATTTGATAATATCACTGACGGACTAAATATAATTATCATTTTGCTATCCAGGAAATGTTTCCTGGGTTTTCCTATTAAAGTGTTTTGTGGCCCCAAAACGACTTTAAATAAGGTTTCAAAATAAAATGTTATTTGAGAATTCAGCCGTTGTGTCATCATTCAACAATTCTTTACAATCACTGTACTAAACTTTGCTAGTATTCAGTGTAGTAAACTGCTCCTTATTCCCGTTAGTGATGTCCGTGGCACTCTGCCTCTTCCTCTTCATGGCAGCTCGTCTGACGCGGTACTTCTTCCGGGTCTTGACCAGGTACACTGCGAGGGCTATCGCTATGAGAAGGGTTACGATGATGGAGACTCCCAGGATAAGAGTGAGGGGGCTGTACCGGGAGCCGTCTTCTGTTGAGGGTTCCAACTGTAAATAAGTATTAAAGACTTATTAGTTGCTAAGTATGCAAGTTTAAAATTTTTGCATGAACTTTTTTGGGGTATACTACATAAATTCGAAAAACTTCATTCCGTCAGTCACAAATACGAATTTCAAAATACCGATTTTCATAATTCCGAATGGTTCAAAATGCCGAATATAAAAAACCACAACTTATCATTACTCCTATTTTTAGAATTCCTAGCGTTTATAATAACTAGACTCAAAATACCGAGTTTCAATAGATCGAATAACAAAAACCGACTTAATGATATTTCGAAACATCAAAAAAAAAGTTAAATAAAAAAATCAAAAAACCCGACTGCTTCAAAAGCGAACTAAAAAGTCGTAAACAAGGAAAAAATCATGCTGTGCAGTCGGAGGATACATATTCGCGGGCTGGTTGACCAAAATCTGGTGTATCCTCCGCCTGCACAGCATGATTTTTCCTTGTTTACGACTTTTTAGTTCGCTTTAGAAGCAGTCGGGTTTTTTGATTTTTAAATTTAACTTTTTTTATTTATGAATTTTTAGTTAAGTTTTTTTCTAATTAGATACATTTAAACATATAAGTGTTATATATTTTTATCACCTCTTAAAACCCTTTATTTTGATACCCCACACAATGGGTTTGGAAGCAAAAAAAAAATCGGGTCCCCTCAATATGGCGCCCAAAATCCGCAATTTTTCTATTGACCAATTTTAATGTAGCCTATGACACTCGCAGGGTTAAGACGAATCGATTGACGTATGATATCATCAAAATCGGCCAACGCGTTTGGTCTCTGGAACGCCATATAGGAACAAACATACATACATATGTACTTACATACATACATAGACTGATAAACACATTACCCTCCTTCGGCAGTCGGGTAAAAATACTGATGCCGATTATTAAAATTCCAATTAATACAATTCCGAAATAAAAACGCCTTGTGAAACTGAATAGCAAGACAAATAAACACATGATCCCAAATGATTCACCAATAGAGGGGATCTGGCAATCAGTGGACGCTACCGCGGCACGCTCGCTTAGCTTGCTCGCCTTCGCACTTTTATAGTCACAATTCTATCCTAACCTAACCGAAGTGATTCATCAATAATACAGGGGATTTGCAGCATGCAAGCAAGCACGCAGCATGCAAGCAGGCAAGCAGCAAGCAAGCAGGCATGCATGCAACATGCAGTAAGCATAGTTTCGCGGGCTTAAATTACACCCTAGGGTAGGGCAGACATGATTGCGTGAAGTCGGTTTTGCAGCGATTCGTTTCTGTCAATAAATTTTGTTGCACAACATGTTGACTTTTAGTTTATTCGAAGTATTGAAAATCGGAATGTCGATTTTCGGACCGACAACCCTTCGAGCATTAGATTCTTCGAACGTATGAAAATCGGCAAACTAACAAATCGCATTTACGACTTTCGGTTAAATAAATTTCGTGATTTTTAATAATAAACATTATAATTCTTAGGTATTATAAAATCCGGACTTTTGAAAATCGGAACATTGAAATTCGGAATAAAATATTTCGGAGTATTTGGGTGTTCCCACTTTTTTGATGTATTCGATTTTTTTATAAGTGATAACTTTGGATAGGGTGTAAAAACTCATCATCATCATCATTTCAGCCGAAAGACGTCCACTGCTGGACATAGGCCTCGCCCAAGCGTCGCCACATTGACCAATCCCGTGCGTCTCGCATCCAGTGGATACCCGCAATCTTAACCAGGTCATAGGTACACCTAGTGGGAGGCCTCCCAACGCATCGTCTTCGTCGCGGTCGCCATTCCAGAACTTTTTGGGCCCATCGGCCATACAACTCGATGTGCCTGTAGGCGCCGAAGGAGTAGTATATTCCTTGATACTGACCATATAGTTCCCATGCATGGTTCGAGAGCTGCTGTCACTGCACATGGCGCGCTCCGTCCAGTTGTACCAGTGAACGAGGCGTAGCCCCTCGAATGCACGAGGTGAACCACATCTGGAAGAAAGATTTAACTAATTACGATTTTGTTTAAATGGGATATTGAAAAAAGAAAGAGATTGTAATGGTGTAATGTTATGGTCATTTGATGCGGCAACATGAGGAACCCGACGTCGTGAGGAAAGTTTTGAGTAGGCACGTGGACGTTCAAGTATTACGTAAGCACTATTGGGGGACAGGGTGTCTATACTTTGCTTATTTTTGATGACATGGGGATCGGGGGGGGAAATTGGGAGGTCTAGATGGTGATTACGTCAACAGTAATTATTTACTTTTTTACACATATGGCAACCCACACATTGTCTATGCTTGAAAACGAAACACATATTCGGGTATTCCCACAAATAATGAACTCGCTTAGAACCGAGTAGGGGAATTACCGCGTGCTATTCACTTGTCTAAATTTCTTCCGTCAATCTATTGTGTCGTTTCGGACCATTGACGATTTGAAGCAAAGCAAAGCAAGTTAATGTTTGTGTCGATAAAGTTTGTTTAAATTAATATTACGTGCGTTGAATTCCTCTATCATAAACTTATTTTCTTATTTCTAGAATTATAACTGCTGCTCATGAATCAATAAAAAAGACAGAATATTTGCATTAAAATTAAAATTCATATACAAATGTTTACGTAAGCATGGAAGTGGGGAGGGGGTGAGAGCTTTGCTTAATTTTGCTGACAAGGGGGAGGGGGGTAAAAAATTGTAATAAATCTGCTTACGTAATACTTGAACGGGCCCAAAGATGATATAACTAGGAAGGAGATAACTATTGGGGAGTCGGCGGAGCATCATGGGGAAAACAGTTAAGTGCAACCACTGCAATGGATTGGCGTCAATCAAAGTGACATCCAATGACGGCGATTTGAAATTTATTAATATCGATAATAAGCTAATCGATATCGGGCATCGTAAGTTCGATTATTTTAAGCTTATAAGCTATAAGCTAAAAATAGATAAGGAAAGGGAGACAGTGATAGCGCGATGGGGGACAGGACGGTATGGATGAAGAAAACTTGTTGTGCCCACCCCAAGTAAGGGTGAATGTACACAGAATATCCGTATTTCCTGGATCGTTTTTAACGGATCCGACGCTACTGGGGGTAATGTTCACACCATATTTAGTCACATTGCCACCGCACTATTCCCAAACCACTGCAACTCCTGAGAGCCAGAATCAACAGTGGCGACCACCAGAAAAGCGCCGAGGCAATGAAGCTCGACGAAGACCCGGAGAATGAATTTAACTGTAACTGGAGGAGTAAGAAAATACAAATTTCCACTTCCCTCCATACCAAGCAGGAGACAGAATAAACAAGGTCAATAGGCACTAAGGGTCGTTTACAACTGAGATAAGCCCAGTTGCCTATCACCACGGATAAAAATTAGCATTAAAAATAATGGGTCCTAACATTGTGAGTGATTGTGCTATATTTGATAACAATAATAGATACCATATTTAGTCAGTGTACCACAAACTTTCAAACAAAACTGATCAGTATATTAATATTGTTGTGTGTGAACTCGCTCATACAACTACCTACGCCCACCCGTAAAACGGACCTCGGAGTGATCGAGCACTAACATGGGATAAGGGCAGATAGAGATGATGATGAAGCTACTAATTTACTACTGTGACTATAAAGTTGGCAATTTTATAGTCACAGTAACCCCCAGGAATCTGTATTTCTGCTCGGTAGGTAAATGGCAACTTGATGCACTAGAGTCGATCGAAAAGCGGGCAAAGAGGCTCATCGGCGATGAGGCACTGGTCAAGTCAAAGCTCCAGAGCCTTGAACACCGTCGCCGAGTTGCCAGCTTGTCGGTTTTTTATCGTTTACATAAGTCGTGGTGGCCCAGTGTCTAAGACATCGCCTATCGTGCTTAAGGTAGTGGGTTCAAATCCGGGGAAGTACCAATGTGACTTTTTCAAATTCATATGTACTTTCTAAGTTTATCTTGGATATCACAGGCAACGGTGAAGGAAAACATCGTGAGGAAACCTGGACTTATATAAATCATCATCATCATATCAGCCGATAGACGTACACTGCTGGACATAGGCCACATTGACCGGTCCCGTGCGTCTCGCAACCAGCGGATCCCCGCAACCTTCACCAGGTCATCGGTCCACCTGGTAGGAGGCCTTCCGACGCAACGTCTTCCGGTTCGCGGTCGCCACTCCAGAACTTTTCGGCCCAATCGGCCATCCGTTCTGCGTTTGTTAATTCTTTGTTGGCAATTCTTCGGGCTATGTCGGTAACCTTAGTTCTCTTACGGATCTCTACATTTCTGATTCGATCACACAAGGAAACGCCGAGCATAGCCCTCTCCATTGCCCTTTGAGTGACTGTAATCTTTCTGATAAGGCCCATTGTAAGCGACCACGTCTCAGAGCCATATGTCATCACTGGCAACACACACTGGTCATAGACTTTTGTCTTGAGACACTGTGGTAAGCTGCCCAGCCGAGTCGGATATAGTTAATGTAAGTCTGAAATAGCCAAGTCAGAGACCTGTGGGGTTCCCAGAGGCGGCTTAATTAACTCTGACACCAGAGGTAGCGACACCTCACACGAAAAGAAGAAAAAGATCGTTTACATTTCGGGGAGTGTGCGATGGAATTGCATGATCTAATTCCGCCCAGCCCGTTCCATCATCGGACTACCAGACGTACATGGTGGACATCCCACCCATACGCACTAAACGTTTTGAAAATACTTTTATTATGCGTACAGCTAAAGAGTGCAATTCCCTGCCAGAGTCTGTGTTTCCCGATAGCTACAATCTAGGAGTCTTTAAGTTAAGAGTGAATAGGTTACTTCTAGGCAAGCGTGCTTCACCGTCGACAACATCATCGCTTACCATCAGGTGAGATAGTGGTAAAGCGCGAGGCGATTTAAAAAAAAAACTGGTGACATATTAGAGAGCGATAAGTACCCTGCCTACACCTCTAGAGACATAGTCGTTGTGTAATGTTATACCTGAGTTCTGCCAGCAGTCGTGAGTGCTTGGTGGCGTACATCTGAGGCAGCAGCTCGTCCACGATCCACTGCATGTCACAGTTGCAGTTCCAGGGGTTGAACTGCAAGTTTACTCCATCGCTCACTGCCGTCCAGTCTACCAGACCCTTTGGTAGATAGCTTAGGTTGTTCTTGCTTATGTCCAGCTGCAAATAGATACAATAGGGATGAGCTTTGGTTTAGAGAAATTTAGGAATACTATTAATAAAAAATAAAAGTAGTGGCATCTTGTTTTTTAGGGTTCCGTAGTCAACAAGGAACCCTTATAATTTTGCCATGTCTGTCTGTCCATCCATCCACAGCTTAGCTCAGAGGCTCTTGGTACTAGAAAGCTATAATTTGACATTGATATCAAGCGTACCGTTTGCGAGGTACCTATATCCCGTCAAGTTCATAGAAATATTTTTTTTACCCGATTACGACGTCGCAAAGTCCACTCTTGTAACATAAGCATTATCTAGATACATGTAAAACAACAAACCCTACATAAATACACACATACCGGTCAAAAAACATAACACTCTTAATTGCTTAGCCGTTACTATAAAATTATTTTTTTGTGCCAGTAGTTAAAGTGCTAAAGGTTTTTTGACGATAGCCCTTTGTTCCATCAGTTTTGAGTAGCGGGATAGTGGCAATGATAGTCTATGTCAGGCGAGAAAAGTTAAAATCTAGCCAATGAAATTGCTAAAGGAGAATGCCCATTTTGTAAGGGAACTTGGGCCCCTTTGAAAAAATGGTTGTATCTTGATGAATTTGGTTGTATATTGTAGAAAAAACACGTTATATTCATAAGTGGAAAATGTTTTTCATTTATTTTGTGGGGATCATGAGATATAACGATGTTTCTGTTCATGAAATGAACCCATATTACAATGCAATAAAAAAAAAAAAAATTCAAAGTGAAGGAACCTAATCTGTTGTTGTCTGTACATATAAAGTAAAGGACACGGATGAAAAAAAAACACAAAATATAAATCCTATTTTCGGATAATACTGAAATCGCAGATACGATACCTCATGTATGGGCAATCTCCTTTGAAAAAGTAAAAACAGGACCCTATTACTAAGACTCCGTGGTCCGTCTGTCTGTCTGTCTGTCACCAGGCTTTATCTCATGAACCGTGATATCTAACCAGTTGAAAATTTCACAGATGTATTTCTGTTGCCACTATGACATTAAATACTAAAAACAGAATAAAATAAATATTTAAGTGGGGCAACAAACGTGTTTTTTTGGCGTTTTTTGCGATAAAGGTACGGAACTCTTCGTGCGCGAGTCCGACACGCACTTGGCCGGTTTTTTATCTGTCCTCAAGATCTCTTACAGTCTAATAGAAAGTTGGTTAATTTCCAAACTCACCATACACAACGAAGTCCCATCAAAAGCTCCCGCCTTAATCTCTCCCAAAGACGGACAACTTGAGAGATAAAGAGAGAAACAATTCAAATCACTCTCTGTCTCATCTGCCATCCTCCCCACCACATTGCTAAACGCTTTTTCTTCGACTACCCTCAAAGCCTTCATCTCATTCATAAACAAACTCTTTACAGCAACTATGTTTTTAAAATAAACCGTCTCTATGGGGTTGCCATCAAAGTGAAGTTCTTCTAAATTGGGAAAAAATTGAGTGCTTATAGTCTTTGGTATTTCGGTTATCAAGTTGTAGGAGAGATCGAGAATGTATAAGCTTGGAAGTTTCTTTTCGATGTTCATTTCTTTTATTTGGTTTCCGCCGATGTTTAGGACCTGTAATTGAAAGTTTTAGATGTTAGTTTCAGCTAGAAATTTATCTGAATATAATATATTTTTAAAAACTAGAATGCCATCAATAAGGTAAATATGTTTCGTTATACCTAGTTTCTGAAATAAAATTTCAACGCATCATAAATTACCACAGGTAATGCGATTGGCTGGCGATAATTTCATTTAACCAATCTTGTGATTATAGGTTGCATCGCAGTTTACGTGCAAATTAATCTAATTGATTTTCGTTCGAGCCATTAGATGCTCATCTTGCAAAACCTTACTTTTATAGCATCAAACCCTCTTTAAAACAGTTCTAGTATTCACGTTTTTAATCGCTGTTTTTTAAAGTATTGATTTGTAAAAGAAAACTTACCTCCAAACTGTCAAAATTCACTGCATTCTCATCATACAAATCCGATAATCGATTATAGGACAAATCAATATACGTAATACCACTAGGAAACTTAGGCCAATGGTACAATGTATTGATCTTTAGTATGGCAATCTGCAGCGTCGGCGGCAGTGCGAAAACGAACGTTATGTTGTTCTGTGCAAGGTTCAATTCTCTTAAATTCGTGCATGTGAGAAAAGACTCTTCTTCCACTATTTCTATTATGTTGTTTGATAGGTCCAATAGCTCCCTGGAAAGAGACAATTTATCATTAGAAGAGGTAATAAAAATACTATTATATATTATTTGGCGAGGATACAGAGCCGTTTTTTTTCCAGTTATAATTATATTCCATTAGAAAGAACAATGGCGAGATTTTAGCTGACTTAAATTTGAGCGTCTGAAAGTGAGTTATATACGAAAGACTTTCTATTAATTATCTACATTTTTTAAATATATTATTGGGCTGGTTCAAAACGGATAAAAAAAACATAATAAATAAAAAGTTAATTGATTTTTTGTTTAATTTCTCTAGCTTAGTGTTGCCATTATATATTTTATTTGCTAAGTGACAAGTAGTAACTATATTAATTATTAATATAATTAATGTATTTATTGCAGTAAATGAGTTAACAATACAGTTTATGACTAAGTATAGATGTTCCTCGCAGGTAGGTAAGAATATTGTAGTGTAGTAGAAATAAATGAATTACTTTTAATTAATGATTGGCAAAAAGCCTAGTATCCAAGTTTAAAAAATATAGCTTGGTTGTTGACGAGGACGACGACCTTTTGATAAACGTCAAAGTCGCTTAGTTTAAATAAATATACTCTTTCCAAAGAGTATATTATACATTTCATGCTGAAATAACTAGGTAAGGGAAATGCTAATGCGATATTCCCCTTTTACTTCCACGAAATTGAATAATATTATCTATTAAACACATTATTAAAAGTTACCAAGACATAACCTACAAAAGTTTATGACTGAATATTTATTATTCTCGACATTCTCGAACAAAAATTCTTGCACAAACTAATTCAGGACATCACGCTGAGTTAAACCAGATATTTTTCATTTAAAGACGTAGGAATTTAATCTCAGCTAAAAAAATGTATGGGCACCTGCCATTGTTCTTTAAACAATCCCCTTTTACAGCCTGTTCAACTAATTTTGAGGTCTATTGCGTTGGTGACATAACAAATGGCTGCTGTAGTAAACAATTGGTATTGGTAACAGGTTTATACTTTTTATGCCATCCTTATATCTACGGAATAGAACTTAAAATCGATTGAACGGGCTGTAAAAGGGATTATTGAAAGTCTAATATTATTTCAAATGGAGTATAAATCTCAAGTAATATTCTAGCGAGTCTTTTGCCACCAATCCGACTCCAAAAGAGACGCAACGGAGACGCCCTCACGCCTCTAGCCCCCGTAGAAGACGCCCTGAGCGTCGGGCGTCACAAGCCGATGCCCGGCCACCGTAGGCGCAGGCATGCGGACCGCGAGTAATGGGTTGCTCGCCGTCCGTTAAGGACCAGGCCCGAGTCGAAGGCGCGTAGTATTCCATGCGCGCCTCAAAGAGATGTCAGCGTGGTCCGCTACGGTCGATGCCTGTCTGGGCCGTAGATAAATTTGAAAAAAACTTAATTAAAAATATCAAAAAACCCGACTGCTTCAAAAGCGAACTAAAAAGTCGTAAACAAGGAAAAAATCATGCTGTGCAGGCGGAGGATACACCAGATTTTGGTCAGCCAGCCGGCGAATATGTATCCTCCGACTGCACAGCATGATTATATATTATTTATAACTTTTTAGTTAGTTTTTCGAATTAGATACATTTAAACATATAAGTGTTATATATTTTTGAAATCACCTCTTAAAACCCTTTATTTTGATACCCCACACGATGGGTTTGGAAGAAAAAAAAAATTGGGCCCCCACAATATGGCACCCAAAATCCGCCATTTTTCTATTATCCAATTTTAATGTAGCCTATGACACTCGCAGGGTTAAGACGCATCGATTGACGTACGAATCATCAAAATCGGCCAACGCGTTTGATCTCTGAAACGCCACATAGGAACAAACATACATACATACATACATAGACTGATAAACACATTACCCTCCTTCGGCAGTCGGGTAAAAAGAGTTACCGCAGCCCTGGCTCAAACAATTGAAGGAACACGGGTGGGTTCTAGTCAGTAAAAGTCTGACACGCCTTCCCGCTTCACCCAAAAAGGGAGAAGTAATTGGATGATTTCCCACCCAAAAGAAAAATACTGCTACTGAATATATTTTGGTGGACACGACATTGCCCGACCCAGAAATGAACCAGAGAGTGAATAATAGATCAGGTTTCAGAGTCACAAACCCACTCTAGCCATATTGAACTACTGTTACATTTGTTTGCTAATAACCATCTGTGTTTATTTTTGTCTAGATTAATCACAAAAGCTAAACTGTGGGTAAATCTGATAAGGGACAGAATTAGAATGAATTACCTTAGTACCTGTATCTACCTATCTATGTTTGTTTAGACCGATATGTGTTATCTGTAAGCATCAATATCAGCGGTATGTACTCCTGGTGAGTCCAGGTCATTCTCTATAGATTTATGGTTATTTAAAATACAGACTTCTGTTTAATAATATTTATAGTTAATATTATGACACTGCAGTGATAAAACACGTTCTTTTTTTAAACGATTAGTCGCATCTTTATTTTAAAAACAAAAATATAAATTTAAAAAGATCTACATAATAATAGGAGCGTGGTGGGTGACTGTGACTTTGAAATATAGACTTTATTATGAGTGACAATAAGTGCAGGCTTGTACTAACATGAAACTGATTCGGCCTCCGCCAGTCACTAGAGCCATCAAAATAAATGAATTGCACTTTATTGCTTTGAGTGTAAAGTTTACTGTTCAATGTCATACAAAATGTATTACAATGCGTTGTTCTTGGAATTCCTGGTCTGCTGTAGTATTACTAAAAACTGTTTTCACTAACGCTAGGTAACGTATAAACGACTGCCGTGTGCGTTTCCAGCATTTGCTTAGGGGTAGGCCAAGAGTAAGGCAACTTGAAAAAATAGTAGAAAGTCGAACTAAGTCTGTCGGGACCCAGGGTGGCAAAAATAAACAGGGTCCTTCGAACCGGTATGCAGAAAAACTAAAATGCCATATAAAAGGGTGATTAGCTCCCGTGAGCGAAAGTTTTTCTCTAGCAAACGTAAACTTTTAGTTACGATTCACCGAGTGTTCTCCATAACAATCTACTTTCCGAATGCACGGTAGAATCATTTTTTATTACTTGTAAATTTTAATTTATTTGACGTTCAAAAGTGCCGTTTATTGGCCTAGTTGAATAAATATATTTGACTTTTATATTATTTATGGGTGGGGCGGTAGTCCCATCTGCCCCACCCTGGGTACGACTATGACGAATGCCTATATGTTACTACGCTTTTGGATTACAAATACTCGGCGGTTAAACGAGTGATGAAAATCCAAGAGCACGTTTTTTTATGGCATTTATTTAGGTGTCGTCTTGTGTTGTTTTCGTGAAAACGAGCATAAGCCGCTTATTTGATTTAACTATTTTACGACACTGATAAAAATATAGCCAGTCTCAGTATCGTAGGCGGTAAAACAGCCACTAACAATTTAATGTAGATAATACAATGTTGCCTATTTAATACTGGCTGTGATAAAAAAAAACTATACCATTAGTCTTCATAAAATATTATGGCCAGTATCTGAGGGTCAAGCAAAAGTAGTTCAACGCCTACTTCTATTTATGCGCAAGGCAGTTACAACAATTTTTAAATGAAGAACATGGAATTAAAGGATGGCCCTGCGCTTAGCGTTGGACATATCGGACCTAAAGTTTTAATAAATAAAATTAACCGACATAATAACTTTTTGTCTCGCATTTTGAGTTAGCACCAAACAAACAAACATGAACGAAAAAACAAAGCAAATTAGAACGATTGTAGCTAGGTTGATCTTCGTTGGTTTGGCGCCTTCGCCGCACCGCCTCAAAATGCTAGATAAAAAGTTATTTTTTAGGGTTCCGTACCAAAAGGGTAAAAACGGGACCCTATTACTGAGACTCCTCTGTCCATCTGTTTGTCTGTCACCAGGCTGCATCTCATGAACCGTGATAGCTAGACAGTTGAAATTTTCACAGATTATGTATTTCTGTTGCCGCTATAACAACAAATACTAAAAACATAATAAAATAAATATTTAAGTGGGGCTCCCATACAACAAACGTGATATTTTTGCCGTTTTTTGCGATAATGGTACGGAACCCTTCGTGCGCGAGTCCGACTCGCACTTGGCCGGTTTTAACGTTTTTTATTTTTGTCGGTCCAATATCTCTGAGCTGTTCCACAACTGATTAGCAGGTTCTCTATTCAAATTCTACAGACATTTGTTTTCATTGTCGAGATATTTTATAAATAAGGGGGGGGCTGGGGTAGCGGGCTTTTAGTAACTTAAGGAATACTTACAGGCTGTTATTAGGAGGGAACGAATCCTTTGTAATAGATCTTATTCTATTGTCATTCAAATTGAGCCGTTTCAGTCGCGCCAAATTCTCGACATCACTTCTTTGGAGTAACAAGTCGAATATCCCATTCTTGCTTACATCCAGGTCTTCAAGTGCAGTCATAGGCTGAAGCGCATCCAGAGGAATCTTCTTCAAATTATTACTGCTTAAACTTAACTTTTTTAATTGACGTAGATGTTTGAAATCTAAAGGATTGAATTCAGATAGCTTATTATGCGACAAGTCGAGATCTTCTAAACCTTCGATTTTCGTAAAAAGGTCGGGTGTGATTTCGCTCAGTTCGTTGTGCGAGAATGACAGGACTTTCAAATTTGGAACGTCGCTAAAAGGGTCTGGCCAGTACGCTTTTATGGCGTTGTTCGTGAATCTCAGTGTCTCCACTAGTGAATTTGGCGGCAACCTGAAAAACGAAAAATAAAACAGTGTGATTATTAGTTGTTAAAAATTTGATAAAGTTAAATAAAATACATAAATCCTAATCAGAGCAACAATACCACAAGGTTAACCAATTAAATCGGCCTATCTGTGATCACTCACTTGGCCAGTTTCTGTATTGAGTATTTGGAGCTATGAATGCGTCAAACTCTACCTTAGCCTAATGCCAAAGTTGGGTGGTTTAAAAATTAAAATAAATTTTAATAAAAACACACCTTCAAATTCTTAAGAGGAAATACGTTTGCAGACATCCGACTGTCATAATTCGAGGTTTAGCTCTCGCCTACTTCCTTCTCCAATAATTGGACTAATTTAAAATATATTCCTTAAACTGAAAAAAGAAAGATATATATTGTGCCCCTATGTTTTCCATTTTAATGATACATTATCTTTATAAACACTAGAAACCCCAAAAGATGCTCAAAATTGCGCTGTCAACAGAGGCCTTAATGTACTTTGACAACAATAAATGGAAAAAGAAAAACAGCACAACATTTTTATTTTATTTAATTTATGGAATATCTTTTAAATATGTCCAATACTGGAGGAGGAAATAGAGGAGAGCCAAACCTCGAATTATGAATTTTTACTAAGGAAATTCAGACGGAGTTTTTTGTCCGCATTTCCATAATATATGTTAGCGCAGTACTGGCCGTGCGCCCGCTCTGAGCCAGAATATCAATATTGAACCACCTTTTGAGCAGTTTTGTTTGCAAAATATTCTTTGATTTACATATGCTATTTCATTTAAGGAGAAATTCTAGCCATCAATTATTATGTGTAAAAATATTTTTAAACATCCAAGTCGTTAGCGAAAAAATATTGTTGTTTTTTTTTTAAAGCAAAACTATTAGTTTCACGAATAAACCATGTTTCACTAATAATGTACATGAATCAATAATAAATATTTTTTTTTTCAAACCTTGTAACCTAGCCGTTACTAAGGAGTATGCTTTAGAATGTGATCGTTTTACGGCACTAAAGCGGTGGTAGGCCCTTAATTCAGAAATGCCTATCTCTAAAATAAATGAAGTTTTTCCTATGTCTAGATACGCGTGGGAAAACTCTAGTACCTCCAGTTAGTTTAAGATGATGATGACATTATCCGGACTGAGCACTTTGTTTCTAGGAGACTTTACTATCAATTTCAATGTGTGTTAGGTCACGATTACCGCTCATTCGCCTGCAAGGTTTCATGAGCATAGATAATGGCATTATAATTGACTGAAGGACCAATTCATATATCCTTTTTATCCAACTGTCGAAGGAGGGTAATGTGTTTATCAGTCTATGTATGTATGTTTGTTCTTACGTGGCGTTCTATAGACCAAACGCGTTGGCCGATTTTGGTGATTATTACGTTAATCGATTCGTCTTAATCCTGCGAGTGTCACTGGCTACATTAAAATTGGTAAATAAAAAATGGCGGAGTTTGGGCGCCTTATTGTGGGGCACCAAATTATTTTTTGGTTCCATCCCCATCGTGTGGGGTATCAAAATAAAGGGTTTTAAGAGGTAATTTCAAAAATATGTAATACTTATAATTATGTTTAAATGTACCAAATTCTAAAAAAAAAAATACTAAAATGTACAGTACAGTACATCTGGTTTTGGTAAGCCAGCTCGCGAACATGTATCCTCCGAATGCACAACATGATTGTCTTTTTAGTTCGCTTTTTAAGCAGTCGGGTTTTTTGATTTTTTCAATTAGCTTTTCAGCAGAGTTTTCAAAAAGGAGGGTGTTCTAAGTTCGGCTGTATGTATGTTTTCTTTTTTTTTTCACCGATTACGCCGACAAGTATGGACAGATTAAAAATAAAACTTTTGTTTGAAAGGGTATACTTTTGAGATGGTCCCATTGTCACCAAGTCAGGATCTAGTGAGGGGATACCATGGAAATTGAGGGCACTCCCCAAATTTTATGGGCAAACATATAGCTATTTTCATCAACTTGGCAAGCATTTACATTCATAAAGTATCATTTGGTGAAGTGGAACTGATGAAGAAGACCACAGATGGCCACTGGAACATTTTGGATATAAGATATCTCGAATAGTTAAATGACTGTGATGAAGCAAATTTAAATTAATGGTTCTAATGAAAATGGTACCATCGAACTGCTATGGTGATGAAGCCGGCAGGTAGGCACCGGAAATCCGCAATAAAACAATGTATCCCAGTCGTGTTTAGGCTAGTTAGAATTGGTATGAGAAGCCCTCTGGCTATAATTGGTTTTCATGATAATATTGCTGTTTGAAACCGATTAAGGTTTCGTTCTTTTTTTTTGTTATTTTGTTGCAACACTGTGTCAGTTCGCTGTCATCGATATTGACAGTTTTGGTTGGGTTGAAGCTGACAGTTGACGCATAATTGTAAAAATGTGATTGATAGCGTGAGACATGATACGAGGGTCTGGCTTTGATTTAGTTGTAATCTATTTATAATCAACCCATCGTTACTCGAAATTACGTTCACGATACGCGAGTGGTACTGTGCGTCACCCGTGCATTTGTTGGGTGTATATTTCACGCGCAGCGAAGTGGTTTTGTCGGAAACGTGTCTAGATGTATGGCTGGAAGCCCAGCCCAGACCACGTCCCTTGTTCCCTTAATATTATACATTTAAATATATATCTTCCCACTATAACCCCCGACCGGACACGGGATTCACCAGGAGACCACCGCGGGAACAAATGTGAGTAGTAGTTGTAAGTTCCCGGTAATAACCGGTATCCCAAAAAACAGACCACTAGCTACCGCTGCCGCGTATCGAGGTTTCGCGGGTATAGACCGTGTAGGATCCAGGAGTCTCAACATGGGCCCCAGTGTTGCCTCCTGGCTTTGGGATCCGCAGGCCTATATTCATCAATTGCGTTGACCAGCGTAGTAGCCAAGCTGCACACTGGTTAGCATCTGCTGAGTCCGCTCGTTTTGCCATACTGGAAATACTGTGCTTTCAAACTATCTAGGTTTTTGTTTATGTTGTAACATTTCTTAATGGCAATAAATGTTTTCTTTCTTTATTTCTTATAAGGTTTGGTCTAACCGGATGGAGTTACCATGCAGTATATTTTATGGAGCGACTTTGTTTCTGACCTTATCACAGATTAAACATAGGTTTATGTACAAAAGATTAATTGATTTGTAATAAATCAAACAATACCTATAGTATAGTTAAACACTACTTAACATGCGTAAGCATTGCGTATAGTTACAGAATTGGTTAAATATTTACCTAATATTTTTATCTCATGCGTATTTGTTCTGGAGTTAGGACCGGAAAACTGCAAATATGAAAAATAAACAACTTTTCATTCGTGAAAGCAATCGGAATTTACCATAATTACTCGTATTTAAACAATCATGGTTATTCTACTAATATCACGGGCATCCAATGCGAAGATAGAAAATTTGGTTCAAATAAATGGCACTAGATGGCGTGATATGCTTCGTTTTTTTATTGAGTTTTGTGTAATAAGTTTTTTTAGAGACGATCATAAAAAAAATGTCTTCTTGTTTAATTTTAATTAACTCTCCTACGCACAAAATTAGGGAATATTGGGCTCTTAATTCAAATATAAAAGATTATTTAATGGATCATTCAAAATTGATTCCAATAGATGGCGCGGTTTTAAATTTCTAAGGCATCCACTCGATTTTTTTAATTTGTTTTGTAACACATTTCGGTACAATGAAATTATAAAAACGTGTACAAAAAATACTATAAAAAAAATAGTCGATGTATAAAAAAAAAAAAAACACGAACCGACTAAATCCCTTTACGTGCAAGTCGCTACTAACGCAATCTATATCCGTGAAATGGAACCGAACGCGATCTTTCTTAGCAAAATAATCAGATGAAAAACGCTAGATACGTCGGCACGGTTTCTTTGTATGGGATGAGGCATCTGTATGCTAGTAGTATATTATCTGTGCTAATATGTGCATAAGTTACTTGGTAGAAAAGTCCCGCGCCGGTATTATGCATGTAAGGAAAAATATACATCTAGTAGTTAGTGATAGACACAATTGTAATACTAGAAATAAAGATAAGTTAAATCAACCGTCTTATAGATTAGCTTAAGTACACACTTGTGTTAAATTCTATAACAAATTACCTTGTGATATATCAAAACAAAATTAAAGGAAATTTAAAAACTTTTGTAAAAAGCACACTGTGTGAATAAGCATATTAAAAATTAGATGATTATATTCAATATTAGAATGCTTGGAAACATGCTGGTCCTACTCCATAGGGCAATCTTTAGTGTAGACAAAATCCATAATTATAGTTTTGTTTTATTTTCTTCTCTTTTTGTTTAAATAATTGACTCGCACAGTTCCGTTGTTGTTGAATTAGCTAATTTACCTATGTTTGCAAAATTTGTAAGTATGTGAGAACCATGTTCCGATTTGTCAAATTAATTAATTTACTTGTTAGTGTTTGTAATACTTTAGCCGTATAGATAGATATACGTAGTAGTTATAGTAGTGTTAGCCTGGGTGCATCGTCCTCACATAAATGAATTAAATGTATGCATGTAAATATTGTGAAACGCTTTTTTTTTAAAAGCGTTAGTGTAGAGTTTCTTGTCCGTTTCTCTCCATGACATGCTGCTTTACCAAATGGATGGTAAAATCAATTATTATCTATACTAATATTATCAAGCTGAAGAGTTTGTTTATTTGTATGTTTGAACGTGCTAATCTCAGGAACTACTGGTTGGAATTGAAAAATTTATTTTGTGTGGGATGGATCATTTATCAAGGAAGTTTATAGGCTATATAAAATCACGCTACGATCAATAGGAGCGGAGAATACATGAAAACAGTTGCAAAAACGGATAAATGAATTTGACTTTGACGAAACAGTGCGGTCACTATAAAACATGTAACTGATTATTAGGTTTTTCTGATTAATAAAGACGGCTGTTTGAAGCAGCGTATCGAGCGGTAGGTACAGGTACATACTGCACACATACTGCAGCATACCGCAAAACTTGGAGACTCACCGAACCTATGTGGCCGCGATCAGCATTGAAGCAACGACGAAGAATAGAAGGAGATGGCAGAAACAGAATATCGAGTCCGAATGATTTGAAAACGACAAAGTGACGCACATCTTGAAAACCCCATAAAAAACTTTAACATCAACTTTTGCTTTTATGAATTTGTGTTTTCTACAATGCAATTTTCTTAATACACCTCAGACACAAATATTTAAATCATAATAAAAAAACTTTTTTACAAAAAAATACTACAGACTTTCAAATAAAAACACTACTATGTGAAAAATAACTTTCCTTTTGGAAGTCGGTGTTTTTAGTAGCTGTACCAATTTCGTCGACTTCCAAAAAGAAAGTTGTTTTTCACTTTGTAGTGTTTTTATTTGGAAGTCGGTTGTATTTTTTTGTAAAAATGTTTTTTTTTAGTTTTCATATTTTAGTAGTACTAGGAGAAGTAGTACCGAGGAGCTCGTGGCTAAATAATAACAGCCGCACGGGTCGATCTTCAAGGTTAAGCAACGCTTGACGAGGTCGGTCCGTGGATGGGTGACCATTTCAACATACCCAGTTACCTCCGTGCCTCGGAAAGCACGTTGAGCCGTTGGTCCCGGCTGTCATTTGAAGATCTGTGACAGTGGTTACGGGTAGTCAGAAGCCTGAGATCTGCACCAGTCTTGCCAAGGGGTATTGTGTTGCCGAGTTAATGGGTTGTGTAGGTCAGATAGGCAGTCGCTCCATGTAAAACACTGGTACTTAGCAGAATCTGGTAAGACTGGAAGCCGACCACAACAATAATAGGGAAAAAGGCTAGGCAAATGATGATATTTTAGTAATACCTAATAGGCAAGTTCTTTAGTAAGGTAGAATAGATTAACCGAATATCATGAAACTTGAACAAAACCCGTGAAATGAAAATGTACCAAGCTGAACTGTACCCATCTGCGTACCCCTTTAGAGCATACTGGCGTGATGTTGTGTTATGAAATGGTGTAAACAATAAACAGACATGATTGCAGCAATCCCGAGAGATTTGCCGTCATTTATTGAAGAGTTCTGTTGTATATCTCCGAAGTTATTTATTAGATCTTGACCAAATTAAAATGGGACCAATTTGGGAACATTCTCTATCAAACAAATGTGTATTTTCAAAATCGGTCCACAAATCACGGAAAAATCGGTGAAAAAAAACCAAACAAAGTCGAACATAGAACCTCGTCCTTTTTGGAAAGTTAAAAACCGCATAATGAACTCATTAACTAGGTAGGCAGAAGTAGGTAGGCGCCTAACCTTAGATACGACAAGTCGGCCATTTCCCGACAACAACGACACCGCTGATGATTCGCAAAACAAACACAGGTGACACGGTTTCGTACTTGATTGATGTGACAGCCAGCGAATCTTGAGACGACGCGAAATAATGACTGACCTCTTACTTAGTATGTACAGACAAAGGATTTGAGGGGATGTCAAGTTAATCTCGGTTTCGGTAGGGCAGCCTAAGTCAGTATGCTCTGGCGATTTATGGAGCGCTGTTTAATACAGCCTACCCGAATGTCCTTTCTTTGGTATTGTTCGTCGAATCGTTAAGCTCCTTATATTCTGAGTTGAGCTGCACTTTTATTGACAAATGCGTGGACTGACTGGACAGATCCACTCAATCTGGCTGGTTCTATCCTCAAAAGACCACTTCAGACATCAGTCTACATGATCTTCACATGATCTAACCAAGATTTTGTCTGGACTTTAAAAGATACTGACCTCTGAGTTTGTGTCGGCCTTTCTTTTCAGAGTAGTCAGATAGGAAACGCCGACCGAAAATATGATCGACATGTAAAAAGTGTTTGTACAAACCAACTTACAGAAATAAAATCCACATATCACCACCACCTGTTTATGCACTAATACCACAAATAGAAGTTGAGCCAATAATCAGGCTCTGCGTATTCTAGATTTGTATTGTACCTGATTATTGAATTGCATTTCGGATGGAAGACACCGTTTTGAGATTCGGATCCAGCAGCCTTATTGCGTAATTAATTCGGCAATGCAAAGAGCACTCTTTGACCTTTGTCTTGCCGAATTAATTACGGAATAAGGCTGCAAGAGACGGGCCCTTTTAATACAACTCAGTGACTGGGGGCTGGTTTTGTTAATACAATTTACGGAATGGGTAGATTCTTTCCAGACAATTGAATTGTTAACCTTTAGAGTTTTTACCATGCAATCTGGCGTTACTTAGAGGAAAGCACCCTTTCTGAGGCCTATGCAAAACTAACAGCAGATAGGTAAGAGGTTCTATTTTAAGCTCTTACTAATACACTTACATAATTATATCATAGGTATCTACTATCTGATAACAACATACGCCATGTCGCGTAGAAGCTTACATAACGAAGGGCTAACATCGTCAACATGATGTTCAGTTCAGTTACTTACTAATTTTAAGACGTGCTCAAGGTTTCATCGATATTTTTTTTATTGGGACAATTCCGCCGCACTATTCCCAAACCATTGCATCTCCTGAAAGCCAGAATCAAAAGTTGCGACTACCAGAAAAGCGTCAAGGCAATTCGTCAATGAAACTCGAAGAAGTCCCGGAGAATGAATTTAACTGTCTTGGATCCCGCAACGAAATTAATCAGAAAAGAATAATGGAGGAGTAGGAACATAAACAAATTTCCAGTTCCTTCCATATCAGGCAGTAGACAGAACATACAAGGCCAATAGGCACAATGGTCGTTTACAACTGGGATAAGCCCAGTTGCCTAGCACCACGGATAAAAATTAGCATTAATATAAATAAAAAAATAAAAATAAAATTCATTTATTTCAGGTCTTAAACCCATATCAGAGAACATGTTCAAATTATTCAATAAAAAATACAAAATACAAAATCATTAATGGATAAATACAAACAAATAAATACAACATCAACACATCAAATAAATTCAAATTCATAATAATTACATTAGTCTCTTACGTGCGACACTATATGTAACTTGTCTGTCACAACAGTGTCGCACATAAGGACAGTCCAACCTATTCGCTATCATGCTCAGAACGGCATTGGAGCTGTCTCGCACTCTGCGCACAAGAGACGCACAGCGCTTCCGCATGGTCGCATGAAAACAGTCCGTGCGCGCCCATGCGAACATACCTGAAGCGCTGCAGTAGCGAGGCAAACCCAAAACCGCTCTGAAAGCATTGTTAAATTGAATGCGGAGGGTGTTATAGCTTTTCTGCGTGTAATTAGCCCACAGGCTGCAGGTGTACATGGACGTGCAATATGCTTGGAAAAGAGTTATTTTCACGCCATCCGAACAACGTGCGAACCTGCGGGCCAGCATATTAGCTCTTTTAGATAACGCCCTCCGCTCCCGTTCTAAGTCAGCATGGTCCCTGAGGTCAGACGTGACTATATGTCCTAGGTATTTAAACTGTTTCACCCTGTCTAAAGGTACACTATTCAGACGTATAGGTGGTACATAGTCGGGACATACAGCACCACCGGCCTCAAAAACCATGTACTGACTTTTCTTAATATTATAAACAAGTCCATGTTTAACAGCGTAATCCTCACATGTCGCAATCAACCTTCTCAGACCACAAATCGACGCGCTCAGCAGTACCATGTCGTCTGCATAACTTAAATTATTGAGACACACGTCGTCTACATGACAGCCGACATGCTGACTGCTCAGCGCGACGATCAGGGCGTCCATGTAAAGGTTAAATAACGAGGGCGAGGTCAGTCCGCCCTGCCTCACACCGCACTGTAACCGATATGGCTCCGACATTGCCCCCGACCACCTGACGCTGTTGACCTGGTGCGTATACCAATACTTGAAGATGGTAACAAGTTCTGGCGGTAGGTTGATACTCTCAAGTTTTTTCCACAAGAGATCATACGCCACCAAATCAAAGGCCCTGGACAGGTCGAGAAAACACGCGTATACCGGGGTTTTGCGATCATTATAGTATCTGACGGTATGCTTAAGACACAGTATTGCACTTTCCGTTGATAATCGGGGTCTAAACCCAAACTGATTATCGTGCAGAGATATATATTTACTTAACTGTGTATTAAGCAAACCATCAAACACCTTCGCTGTAACTGTAGCTAGAGAAATGGGCCTATAGTTACTTTTATCAGCTAAGTCACCGGTTTTATCCTTAACTATAGGCACAACAACAGTTTTCATAAGATCCGGCGGAAGATAAGAGTGGCTCACGCAAAGCGAGTAGAACATTGCTAATACTCTATTTATATGTGGGCCAGCGTGAACCAGGTGTTCAATGGATAGAGAATCATGACCTGGACTCTTGCCTTTTGTCATACTCTTAAGGGTTACTGACACATCCCTGGCACTAAACCTCACCCCTACCATCCCTTCAGGTAACTCACCATTGTAAACCTCACACGCCGGACCCAAAGGTGACTGAATAGCAAAATTACTCTTAAAAATTTCAGCAATGCCTTTACAATCACTCACCCCCTCGACACTCACCGGAAGTCCAGGTTTGACGTTAACTTTGCTTGTGTTTTTCCAAAAGCCTCTAAAATCACCTTTAGCGTGTTTTTCTGCAAGACTGTCCATTTTAATCTGGGCTTGATGATCCTGACACCACTTCAAATGTGATTTAAAAACTCTTCTGCTGGCACACATTTCATCGTACATAAGGCCAGCGTTAGGTTTACCACACGATACCCACTCCGTAAACTTTAATCTAGCCTTCCGGTGAGCCTCGCTGACGTGCCTATTCCAACCCAGAATGCGTGACCCACTCTTTTTCCTCATAATGCCCTCTCGACCAGCCAAGGACGCAGCACGAAGGGCGGTCACAATGTCAGAGTACATCACATCAAGAATACGATGGTGACAGGGGTCATTACAGTAAAAATCAGCACAATTTATACACTCGGAAGGAAAGTTAACCAACCCTAAACGTTTATGACACTCTGTGGTATATTTTACAATCTGTTCCTTATTTCTAGTGCCCCACGATACAGTGTTATCGTTCAATGATTTTTCATTATGTAATTTAGGAGTAAGTAAATCAAGGTCACATTCTATGATTAGAGGAAAATGATCAGACCACAGCGTATTATATTTAACGTAAACATTAGTGACAGATCGTTTTGCCGATTGCGTAACTATACAATGATCTAACCAGCTGCATGTACCGTGAGCGTCACTAATGAATGTGTATGTATCCGAGTCCACACCGAGAATGTCAACATCAATACATGACCAATATTGTTCACTACAAAAACTACAAAGCTCGTTATAAAATAACTCGTATCGGTCAGAATTGTAATCACCTAACATAAAAACCGATTGAATATTGTGTTCATCTATAATAGCACTTACCGCACTTAAACAGTCCGTAAAGTCCGGTAGGTTATCCGCACAATTAGTAGGCATATAGATACTCATCACAAGCACAGGTCGGTCTGTTGTTGTCACTTTTAATGCGCTAATACGAGCGTTATCACACTGTAACACTGATACCTGCTGGAAAACACTGCTTCTCCACAGTAAAGCGACGCCGCCAAACGGCCTCCCGCGCAGTATGCCGGCGGACGTGTCCACCGCCGAAGTTCCAGTGTATCCGAAGCCGCTGTCGATCGTGCCTAGATACGTTATTTCTTCAGGCAATAACCATGTTTCTTGCAGTGCAATTAGGTCACAGGTGCGACACAACTCCCGAACACCATCTACCGATCGCTTGACGTTCTTGCAGTTGAAGCTAGCAAATCGGTAGCCAAGCCTAGCCATTATTATGTTTTTGAGCGCCGTCCACAGAGGAGAAACTGTTCGTTTTTCGATGAACAAAATTCTTGAATCGCCTAAATATGATACCAGCAGGCCATATATTTTCATCTAGGTATAACGATATTTTGGATTCAGGCACAAAAAATTTGTAAGCATTATGGCCCTTATCTTTTCTCATTTTAATTTTCTCAAGACATACAGTTTGCTGTGTTTTACGGTGAATGTATGTAATGATGTCGTCTTCTGTTGTTTCGCCATGAATGTTCGTAATGAGTATCGGAATTTTCTTTTCAGCTGCTTTAAAATTACAATTTGAATCCTTCGCAATTCCTGACTTGCCTGCAAAACGATAGTTTGTCCGTTTCTTATACGAAACTTGTTGCCATTCCTCGTCTTTATTATCACGTTTTTGTACATCTGCACACTGTAGATTCGCCAATAAAGCCATAGTGTTCTCAGTGTCGGTCAACTGACTCCCCATAACTACCTGCACTGGCGATGCCGCGGCCGGCCCGGGCGAATGTATGCGCGAGTGAAGATTCACTGTCTCTGACGTAACCGCAGCGCTCGACGCTTCTTCACATTCATACGTCATCTTATCTACACTGCCTGCCGGTTCCGACCGTTGTATTCGAGTTCCCTTGAACTTTGAATTCTCATTTTTTTGCTTTTGTTTCTCATCTACCCGCATAATTTTTCTGTATCTAGGTGGAGTTTTCTTATAGCTTTCACTGTCCAAGGCACTATTATTGATGATGCATTCGTCATCCACCGAAGAATTATGCACGTTTGAGAGTCCCATAGGGCCACTGTCGAGTAACCATGCACCTCGCCTTGTGTTTACCTTAAATGCGGACGTTGGTGGTAATGAGTCACATCTAATTCTACAGAGTTCATCTTTTAACTCGTTCAGATTATCTAAGGTGGCATAAGTGGTCTTCATCTCGTTAATTGTAGTTTGCATACGTACTATGTCCTTCAGAAGTTTCGTGCAGTCCAAGTGATCAAACAAGATCGGAGGTAGCTTTTCTAGCTGCCGAGCCACAAACACTGGGATCTCGGTTGGTTCTGCAGATTTAAACAATTTAATTATATCCGCCATATCTCGTTCTTCCTTCCCTTTGTTTTTTCGGACCACCTTACGCAACTCCGTGGGTATTGAGTCAAACAGAAGTGACTTGGAAGTCTTAATTTCTTCACTCGTAAACGAAGAAGTACAGATCCGCACCAACGTTACTTCGTCTATCACGGACACCTTGTTTTGGATGTACGTTAACATCTCGTCTATCACAATATTACACTTGCTGCACTTTACTACGTTTGTCATTTTTACAAAATTAGCGCTATCGATATGCGCGACCGTCCCGGATGATTGCGCGGCCGGACTGAATATTAACGGGTTCTTAAAGTCAAAGTCAAAGTCAAAGATTTATTTGCAGATAAATATGGTTACAAAAGATCTTACAATGGTAGTATAATAGTAGCTTAACATATTTAATCATAGCATAATGACATGCAAATATTTTGTAAGTATACAATTAGGTCATTTAAATGTAAATTGAAGGAATTCTTTTAAAGTATAGAAGGAATTCTCTATTAACCACCTGCGCAAAGCCCTTCTGAAGCGGACCATTGGAAGTTCTTTAATTTCGTTAGGAATCTTGTTGTAGATCTCAATACACATAGGATAGCAACTTCGCCTATATAGCTCCGTTTTCATTCTAGGAGTAATTAATCTATTAGGATATCTAGTCCTGAATTTACATTTATCTCCCAGTTTTTCAAACATCTCCGGGTGAGATTTTGTAAATTTACATATTTCTTCAATATAAATACCAGTCAGTGTAAGTATTCTCAGTTTCTTAAACAGTGGTTTACAGGATGTAAGTGGGTCTACATTACAAATCGCACGTATACACCTCTTTTGCGCGATGAAAGCTCTTTCGATATGCACCGAGTTTCCCCATACCAATATACCGTAACGCAGTATTGACCCAACATATGCATGATAAGCCTGTAATGTGGCTTGTCTACTTATTAGGTTAGATATACGCCATAGAACATAAGCAGACTTACTGAGTTTACCACAAATCTTATCAATATGATTAATCCAGGAACACCTCTCGTCTAGATCTATCCCAAGAAAAGTCATAGTATCTGATTGCTGTATTTGTTTATCTTTATAAGTAATGTTTAAATCGATTTTATTCCAGTTTTTGTTATGAAATTGTACAAATTTGGTTTTATCAATGTTAGGTTTAAGGTTATTCTTTTCCATCCAAGTTATTACTTTGCTTACGGTACTATTTATTTCCTCATTATAGTTTTCTTTAGTTTTAGGGATTATTACAGCCACATCGTCTGCAAAGAGTATGCAAGGATGTTCAGTCACTTCTGTCAGGTCATTGATATAAATAAGAAAAAGTGGAGGGCCTAAAATACTGCCCTGTGGAACACCTGTGCGATTGTAGCCTAATTTGGATTTAAATGTGAGTTCGCCGTTTTGAGTTGGTTTATCCACAGTAATTTCTACAAATTGCGATCTGTTTGCAAGGTAACTTTTTAACCATGTGTTTGCTTTACCGCGTATTCCATATTTATCACATTTTTTTAGTAGTAGCTCGTGCGATACAAAGTCAAAGGCTTTTGACATGTCAAAAAATAAAACAGTGGTCGGGATTTTCTGGTCAATATTTTTAGTAACTAGGTTAATTAAATTAAATGCCGCTGTGGTTGTCGATTTCCTTTTTTGGAATCCATGCTGTTCATGTTTCAAAATTTGGAACTTATCGATAAAATTTATTAATCGCGCATGCATGACTTTTTCGTAAACTTTCGCTAATACAGGCAAGAGGGCTATCGGTCTGTAATTATCAACAAGTTTTTTATTACCTTTTTTATGTATTGGTTTAATAGCTGTCATTTTCAATTTCTCAGGAAACACTCCCGTGAATAATGATAAGTCTATTAGATGTACAAGTACCGGAGTAATAATAGGGCCTATGTATTTTAAAATGTTTGTAGGTATTTGATCATAACCTGTTGAATTTGTATCCCTGAGTGTTTTTATTACTTTTTGTATTTCGTCATCATTAGTGGGCATTAAAAACATACTAGAATTTACATGATTAATGTCATAATTATTGGTGTATAAGTCAAAATCGTTGTTCGTCAAATTGATAAAATAGTCATTTACATAATTGGCAATGTCCGTGGGGCTTGTTAGTGGCCCGGTTTCAGTATCTATTTCCTTAATATTTGATTCCTGTATTTGATAATTATTGGAATTATATTTTATTAAGTCCCATGACGCCTTGCATTTATTCTTAGCCCTAGTTATATAACTTGTATTGTGAATTTTCTGTGCTTTTTGTATACATTTTTTAAGTAATTTGTTATAATTTAGGTATTTTACTTTATTTTTTAATTTACTGTCTTTGTCAGATGAGAAATAGTATTTAAAGCGCAAGTTCCTTTTGGTTTTAGTTGATTTTTTAATACCTTTCGAAATCCATTTCGTATATTTTTTGACTAGGTTGATTTTGATCTCAATTTTAGGGAAGCACAAATCAAAGAACAAGACAAGTGTACCTATCGTGGAAGTGATTAAACGCACTGTCAGCTTCCTGATTAGAAAATATTTCTGTCCATTTTAAATTTGACATACAGCTAAGGAACTTTTCTTTATTTTCTGTGCTGAAATCACGCTTATAAATTGTGCGAAAGCGTAGAGGTGGAACTTTATTCTCTATTTGTATGGATATCATCTGAGCCGTTTCATGATCTGACAGTCCCAATGGTATAACCTCACATATTGCATCCTTACAGTTACTTATGATTTGATCTAGACATGAATTTCTTCTCGTTGGTTGTTTTATATGTAGTGTCAAGCCGAAATTATTTACAATCCTAGATAATTCGTCTACGCATTTTTTATTTCTATGGGTTTTAATACTCAAAATATCAATGTTAAGGTCACCTACTATGACTAATTGTTTTTTTGATTTATTTCGAAGGTTGCACAACATTACTTCTAAGTTACGTAGGAAAACAAAGGGGTTTGAGCTTGGCGTACGATATAAGGCTATTATTATAATGTTATATTGTAAGAGTTCAATTCCACAACATTCAAACTCATTTTCAGACGCATATTTTTTCAATTGTGTCAGTATTTTGTACTCAATGTGATTCAGGCAGTATATACAAACACCACCTCGCCTTTTATTCTTTCTTGAGTACCAGTCTCCTAATTTGTAACCATTTAAGATATGACTGCTCTCCTCACCTGCTCTAATAAAAGTCTCTGTCAAGCATACTACATCGATATACCCTTCATTGAAAAACGAGTCGATCGTAATTTCTAAAAGTTCTTTTTTACTTCTGAAGCCTGCAATATTTTGATGAAGAACATTTATTGAGTGACAATTAGATATGTCAACTCCTTTAACCTTACTTAATTCATTATCATACAGGTTTTTCAATGGTTGATCACAGAGCGTTTTAGTTTCAGGTAAAGCATTACTATTATTTGCGAAAAAACTTATTATTTGGGGTGCTTTTAAAGTTAAATGATTTTGTTGGTCGGTAATTAAGTTTTGTGTCTAGGTTTGTAATAAAATATGTGGACAAATCGGAGCATTTCGACTGAGCAATTGGTTTTTTGTTAAAGATTAGAAATTGATTTTCATAATCAATAGTGTCTATCAGAACGTTCAGTTTATGACAAGTATTGCTACGAGTCCGTAGGAAGTAACAATTTTCATTATTATTACATATTAATTCTAAATTATTATTCAGTAACTTTTCATTTAGATATTTACTTTCCACTACACTTAGCACAATAATTGGACAGCTATTATATTTTTTTTATAAACATATATAATTCATTTAGCATAGTAGTAGGGTTATAGTCATTTTCTCCTACACAAATGATAATTTTATCACAAGGCTTACATGTCAACTCCGTGTTTAACAGTTGCTTAGCGGTTGCATAGTATTTTAACATTCCTTCTGCGCAATACCTTTCGTATGAGCTATTAGATCTCAAGTCAAGTAGACGTGTAGTTAAACCCGTAATTTGCTGTGTGCCAAGGACATGTATTTTCCTCTTTAGATAATTATTTTTGCTTCCATGATATGAAGTATCAGTTGTTAAAGGTTTTTCTTTACTATGTTGCATGGTAGTTTGGGTACATTCCTCGTTTAACTTCTTAAATTTTGGTTGTTCCTCCGGTTTTAGTGTAGTAGATTTTTGAATTTCATTGAAAACGTTTGAACGCCCGGAAATTAGTTCTAGTTTCCATAAGGTCCGTATAGTAAACAACTCCTGATGCAGCCTGCACATTATTCAACATAGTATTAGACCAGGGTCGATAATTTTTAAAACCAAAAAAAATAATAGTAGGATGAAACCCATTAGAAAAGGAGGGGAATATTATAAAAATAAAAGGAAAAATAATTTACGGGCGATCTGATATATTTTTTATACACCATCAAAAAGTAGAGATTTCAACGAACAGAAACCATACCAACTTTTTAAAAAAAGCTGATATTTTGACGGGTGAATTTTCGATTGAAAATTAGGGTGTTTTTTCGATATTAATTCAAAATAAGGTGAAAAAATAAATATTTTTAATCAAATAAATTACAGCGTAATTGGGACATAAAAAGGTAAGTTTTCACCAAATCTCGTTAAAAAAAAAAAAATTGTAAAAGATAAAAATAAAAAACCAAAAACTTGGTTTTTTGGATTTTTCACATAAATTTTGAGGTTATGTGAAAAAAGTGTAAATACAAAAGTTTTAGATCTTTTTATTACCTACAACTTTGCTATTTGAGTTTTTTCGATAAGACTTTTAGTTTTGCCGGAAATCGAGAAAACCCGTTTTTTACCCTTAAAAACTCACCCCCATCCCCTTCCCGACCTCAGATCGCCCGTAAATTATTTTTCCTTTTATTTTTATAATATTTCCCTCCTTTTCCAATGGGTTTCATCCTACTATTATTTTTTTTCACTTTTTATTATTTTTAAAGGCTTCTACCCTGGTCTATATTGCGGTCATTCTGCCAAAGAATACACTCCCATAACTTATGATATGCAGATTGTACATATTCACAGTAAAATGTAGAACACTGACATAAAGGCGAGGCAACAAGCTTGAAGGAAAATAATTTACTTTTAAAGCTACCCTGTGAGAAATTGGGCAACACAGTAATCCACCTCCAGCCAAGTCCTGGCCAGCCGCACGCGAATGTATGGAAAGAATTGGTGGAGGCCCTTGATGGAATTATCCAACCTCATCCAAAGGATAGCGAAAGGACACAATAAGAGTCTAGACAGAGAGACATTTAAACAGGATACCAGCTGCAAAATTGCAGTTTAGATTATAATAACACAGCTGAACAACTACATCGAAACTGCTAAGCGGCTGTGCAGTCCACTCAAATGCAAACGGATTGCAGTCCAAATGCAGCCCGTCTGTTCAGAGCCTTTGATGAAAATCGCTAGCCAAGCTAGGGTCGTTTTAAAATTGGTCGTACTACTTGATCTTTGAAGTCTATCAGTAGGATAGGATAACCCCCTTTTCCGCACGTATACTCCCATTTGCGTCCGTTCTGCGTGCAGGCCTCCTCTCTGTAAGAGGGAATGGGCCGTAAACCACCACTCGGGACCAGTGCCTGTTGGTGGAAGTCACATGTCTTCGAAGTATTGGTTCTAAGACATACCGGTTACCTCACGATGTTTTCCTTCACCGTTTTGAGAGCAATCTAACAGAAGTAAGAAGTACTATAAATAAAATTGGTACTGAAGCTTATCAAGAATATTCAAGACTAACACGGTCTAGTTTTAAGAGTCGAAGAGTAATTTGTCCATCTAATTAAATAATCCGGCTTACAATTATTGCTGACAATAGATAGTAAAAAAATGCATGACTTCTTAAATCCTTAGCCCTGTCCTTTATTGATAGGTTTCGGTCTTCGACCTCTTTCAACGATAAATAAAAACAGGTTAAATAAATGACAATAGTAATTAATACTAACGGTCTTGGACGACCTTGTCTACAAATTACTGTTGTCTTCCAATTTGGGAATAATCCGGATGAGAATTAGGATGTCCCTGTTCCCTACAATGGCTACAATGATGAGAGAGGTCGGATGGGCCTTGAAATCTATCCAGAAACACCGAAATTACTAACAAGATGTAGGTACGAGGTTCAAGGTACTTTTAGCAGTATTCTGTGCAGAAATCCAGTACGTCCAGTTAGCAAACTTTTAAAAGGAATAAATATTATTTTTTAGCTTAGGGCCAAAATCAAAACGTTAATTGCAAACTAAGTGAACATGTTCACATATTCTGCTGTTCTTCATATTCATATATTCATATTCTTTATTGTACACAAAATAAACATTTAGCCTTTTTTTTTTTTTTTTGACTTTTACTCCAAAGATCAAATAATGTTTCTGTTAAACAATGAAATTGATCAGCCCCTATGAAGAAACCAAGTAAAGCCGTATTCTGAGGACCACGAAGTAACTTTGTATGCCGTGAATGCATCAAAGAATGAAATGGATGAGCTGCTCTACCCCAATAATGAATCACAAACACGATGTCCCAACAAAAGATAAGAAGCCACTTCAGAATAAGTGACAATCGCATTGCACATCATTGAGTATCGATAAAACTGTAATTAATGTTAAAATGACGATGTAATTATCAGAATATTCTGTTTTATTAGATGATTTAGATAATTTGAATGGAAACGGAGTATTCTGAGTACTTTCTCGTTGAGTCTTGTATTCGTAAATGGTCTCCCTTTTCTTTGCAATCTAATCTTAAATGTACGATATCGAATTATTATGTTTATTGTTTGTGAGAGTTTACCAAGAAATTGCTTATTTTTATTATAGGTGAGGCTTAATCAAGGAGTGTGTGCTGGTTTTGGATTTCAGTTGCTTTGTTCCGCGTGAATAGTGAAAATCAGGGAACAGAACTAACAGAACTGCTCTCCTGTATCCAAGGGCGGCTTTAAGGGGGGGGGGGGCACCTGTCCCCCCAGCTAGGGTTACCATATCTCAGGATTTGTCCTGAGATTTCAGGATTATTCGACTCTTCTCAGGATTCCGGCCGGATTTAGCAAATCTAGTGATAGCTCAGGATTTTTAATAAAAAACAGGTTACATTTTAAAGATCTCTCTTATTAAACTACTAAAAATAATCTTCTTTTGGTAACAATTGCAGTTAAAATCAATACTTATGTATTAATTTAAAACAAACTTAAAATAATCTTCTTTTGGTAACAATTGCAGTTAAAATCAATACTTATTTATCGAAGTAAAACGAACTAAAAACAATCTTCTTTTGGTAACAATTGCAGCTGCAGTTAAAATCAATCCTTATTTATCAAAGTAAAACAAACTAAAAATAATCATCTTCAATAATCATCTTTAAAAATAATGTTATCAACATTTGCAGGTAAAATCAATACTTATTTATCCAAATAGGTACTTAATTAATTTTGTCGTATTTAATATTTGAAGAAACCTTTTTAAGTAAATTCTTTTCTTTGATTATTGATTTATAAAATTCTCATCTGTAGAAAATCTCAGGACTTTTCCATGGAAATCAGGCCTTTTCTCCGGACTTTTGATTTTTTCATCTGGTAACCCTACCCCAGACGGCATTTGTGTGTACTGTGGAGATACCATCACAGTACATACTTAGAAGCAAATCAAATCATCAGAGTTGTTAAAATATATTAATAAAATAACAGAAAGAACATGACTAAAACTCTTGTCTATTTCTGGCTGGAATTGCGTTTCCAGTGACTACTAGCACTGCCGAGCGATCTTTCTCCACCTGACGCCGATTAAAGTCTTATCTTCGCAACAGGATGACAGAAGAGCGTTTGAATGGATTGGCTTTGATGCATATCCATCAGGACGTTGCGGTAAAAATGGAAGATAATGAGGTTCTGGACATCTTTAGCAGGAAACATAAAAGAAAACTGTCTTAAATTTAATTAATTACGTTCGAAACATTTAATTTTTCTATTATTCTGACACTTTCATAAACCTTCCTATACATAGGTACTTGAACATGTAGCAATGAACTTGAATTAGGATACTTCTAGCCTGAAAATCCTGGATCCGCCCTTGCCTGTATCTTGAAGCCTTTAAAAGGTATTTGGGGGCAACGACGTTGGTGTAGTCTTCACAGAATTCAACACGAACAAGAAGCAATTTATATTTCAGTGCCAAATTGCTATAAATTATTCTACTTTTATACAACTTTTAATCATACAGATACTAATGTTACTAAGTACATTAGCTACACTTAATTGTAGTATTTTACACTTTAACTATGGCTGAGTAGATACCTACCTACTCAGCGTTGATAATGGTTTTCCCTAAAAGAGCTCAAGCAAACAAAGATTAAGATACTCGGCGTGTAAACAAAATTTCAATGCCCTTTAATATATTGTGCCTAGCGTAGTTTTATTACTGTTGTAGCGAACGTGGTGATAATGATAAGCAGTCAAGGTGAAAACAAAATCTTGCATATTCAGGGTCAGGAGTCTCAGGACTGTCTAGAGAAATGGTGGGAGTTTGATTATTAGCTTCTACAAGCGTGATAGTCGGAAATGATCCCAAGGGCTACCAAAATTCATCAAAATAGGTTCAGCGGTTTAGGCGTGAAGACGTAACATACAGAATTCATCATCATCATCCTTTTTACCCGAATGTAGAAGGAGGGTAATGTGTTTATCAGTCTATGTATGTATGTATAGTATAGGCGAGTTTCGCATAAGTATAGGCGAGACGTATCAAGCGCTACTACGAATCTTCAGTATCCAACTCAACTACATTGTCTTTATCGAATAGTTCCTATTAATATTTTTCGAGTAGTATTTTGTAGTTCCAGGCTTGTCCAACAGCGTGCAGCGGTTCTTTCATGTATACGACGCCCGCGAGAGAGCACCATGACGCCCCAGGACGTCGCGACGCACAGTTTGGGAACCTCTTCTCTAGGCCTTACCCCAAGATATTTGGAGTCGGACTAACGTCTTTTTTAACCGACTTTCCAAAAAAGAGGAGGTTCTCAATTCGACTGTATTTTTTTTTTTTTTTATGTTTGTTACCTCAGAACTTTTTACTGGATGGACGGATTTCTATGATTCTTTTTTTATTTGAAAGCTGGTGCTTGTCATGTGGTCCCATTTAAATTTCATCAAGATCTGATGAAGAACTTTGGAGATATACATCGGAACTCTTCAATAAATGACTGCAAATCACTCGGGATAGCTGCAATCGCATGTCTGTTTATTGTTTTTACCATTACATAACATAACATCACACTAGTACGCTCTAAAGAGGGTACGCAGGTGAGAACAGTTAACCCTGGTATACTCTCATTCCACCGGTTTTGTTTAAGTTTCATGATATTGGGATAATCAATTCTGGCTTCACTTTGGACATTATAGGTACCTTACCTATAGAACTGGTCCATTATGTACCACAACTAAAAAGTGAAAAATAAAAAAACTTTTTACAAAAAATACAACCGACTTCCAAATAAAAAACACTACAAAGTGAAAAATAAATTCAATTTCGGAAGTCGGTGTCAAAAAACGAAGAAACGAAAACAGGAACACCGACTGCCGAAATTGAATTTATTTTTCACTTTGTAGTGTTTTTTATTTGGAAGTCGGTTGTATTTTTTGTAAAAAGTTTTTTTTCTACTATACATTCTATGATTATGGTAATGGACAACAATCTGAAACTTATCGAGTTTGTGGTTGCATATGCTTGAAACTTTTCGGAGTATGCAGAAGGTAGGTAGAGCTCCTAACAGGTAACTTCCGTCATTATTATAATGCCTGCTAACCAAAGTGACATCACTAGGCGAACTAAAGGACCAAATAGATTTTTATCAGCATTCCTCATTCGAACTTACGACTTGGCCCAAGAAATTGTCGCTGCGCTATTTGGGACATTGACCTAACGTTAGAGAACCATTACGCCTACGTTCATTGCTGCTAGAAGCATTCCGGATTAACTGAATTTGGGAGAAGATTAACGGTTCTAATGAAGCTTTGTGAACCAGATATCTACATTATTATAAAATTATAAAGCTGAAGAGTTTGTTTGTTTGAACGCGCTAATCTCAGGGATTACTGGTTAGGATTGAAAAAATCTTTTTGTGTTGGATAGTCCATTTATCGAGGAAGGTTATATGCTATAAAACATTCACGCTGCGACCAATTGGAGCGGAGCATGAATGAAAAATGTTGCAAAAACGGGCAAAATTATTCCTTTTTGAAAGCTTCCGTTGCGTGCGCTGCGTAAACGGTTAGTTTAAGATATAAATAACGATTACTTACTTGCCCAACGTAGACAATCCCAAACCGTCGAAAGTGGCCGATATCTTCAATCCGTTTGGATTCAAAGGCCAGGCGATCTTGTCCAAATCAGCAACATTTTCTATCCTATCAATCTCAGAACACTGAACGTACAACACTATGTGGGTCCCATCGATATCGGGGATTTCACTGCACGTACAAACATCACACAACTTAATAAGTTTTAACACCTCTTCGTTAAAACCTTCTTCGTAAACGTCTTGAGCACTTCCATTTTTGAAAATTAAAAAAAGAAACGTCAAATAAATAAGGGCGCGCATTTTTACTTTTTAAAAATGATGCCACAAGCCCATCTGCGTTCGACTCGTAATCGCGGTGGAATGATAAGTTTCCCTATCGCTGTCTTATCGGCATCGCCGCTGTGTGTGTACATTGCTGAAAATGACGCACACTAAGATAATAGGAGATTAATACGAACTCTAAGTGATTCATGACCCTATACAATGAAAGCTACCGGTCCTTTGAGGAAAGGTATTTGAAACATGTTAATATTTTAAACAATGACGCTCCGGTCTCGGTGCATTGGTCGATAACGTGCCATCTTTCAGAGTTAACTAGAGTAACAGATGATCTGTTTGATAGATCAGACTTTTATTTATTTATTTTCAGTTTAGCAGAGCAAAGTAAAGGACGTCAAAAGTGGCTTCATTAGTCATAAAAAACCTTTTCCTGAATTTTGACATTAAAACTTTTATCACAGCAGACAATTTCCTCGTAGATTCGGGTTCCGTACGAGACCTCCACTGATGAGCTGAGTTTAATGTTTCAGTCTTTTTCAATCACAATTATTTACGGAGACACAGATTACAGAGGCACTTCACTCAAAACAGAATTATTTTATCAAATAAATGCCCACTGAACTAAAAACAGAGGCACCGGAGGCACGTAACGAACGGGCGAAGCGCGGTAACTAGTTGTTAGCCAGCAACCAACCGTAGGTAAGTGTATTATGGATATTAGTATGATAGAACAACACGAGACGTAGGCAGCCGTAATGCGAGATACATTGACCACAATGACATGCGTCCAAGGAAAGATTGAGATATAATGTGACACCATTAGCGGGCGAGGTTTGATCTGTTTTAGAAATTAGATTGATACAAATAAACTAAAAAAATAAAAATACGTTGATAAAAGGTAGGATTTTATCACAAGCTTTTATTTGACTTGCAGTGAATGTATGTATGTAAGGGTCAAATCTTGCAACTGAATTTTAAAGCAGTTATCCTCCACCGATTAAGTTGAAATTTTGCATACACGTTTAGTTTGGATGACAATGCATGGTTAGCTAAGTGACGTCATTCTAAATCCAATTTGGCGGTCGGCCCAAGATGGCGGACGAGTTATTTTCTGTGCACTTCCATGATATGGGTATCAATTTATAAAATCAAAGGGTTTGCTGAGAAGAATAAGAAAAAAGCTTGTTTCAAAAAAAAAATTGTACAGAATAGTACAACAATGATGTTTTATACAGAAATAAACATCCGATTTCGATAAGGTTAACATAATATGCGTGTGGGTGCATTTGCCGAAATCGGTGCGCGACAATGTAGATTTTAGATACCTAAGCTGTTCAAAGTAGTGTCTAGACTGATTCCTAATATTGTGAAGTTTAAACCTAGGTACCTATGTAAAAAGTATTGATATATTTTTGAGTCAGAAATACCAGCAGCTTTTGATCTAATACAGAGTGCTGTTTTTGCAAATAAAATCGCTTTCGAAGGTGGGTCACTGCAATAGATTTATATTTGGCCCTGAAAAGTACCTACAAACAGAAAAATCAACCTGTATACCTACTGATTTAACTCACTTCACTCAAAAAAATAACTTGCCGCTATACAATCAACAATTTCTATTAAATGTATTTATGTCACTTTCAAAGCCCGAACTACGGTAAAACCTAGGATTTACCAAGTCTTACTGGTAAAAGTCTGAAATGATCTAGGATCTTTATTTTTATATTTCACAAAACTGATGTACCTACAATCACACTAGCAAAAACAGGTCTAACAGAAAAAGTCTGATTGACATCTATTAGATATGAATCTAACAATTTCTAAAATCTTTAAAATCAAGGAAATGTATAAAAAAGTAATATTTGAAAAAAAAACAATAGAAAAGAATTAATTAAAATTAAATTAAAATTAAATCGAATCACAAATAAAATGAGATTAAAATATAAATTAAATCAAAGTACAATTAAAATAAAATAAATCAAAACAAAATCAAATGAAAAATAAAATAAAATCAAATAAAACACAATAAAATTACAAATCTATCAAAATTAAATCAGATTAAAACAAAAATGTAATTATAATACAGTCAAAAATAAAAACTAAATAAAAATTAAATTCAATTCAATTAAAATCAACTCACAAACAGATTGAAATCAATAAAAATTAACTCAGATTAAAATACAAATCAATCATTGTTTTTATTAATCAATTAAAACATAAATTCGCATGATCGCTAATTTCGGCCTTTTACCAGGAATGACACGGTAAATCATAGGATTTATCTCAGAGAATGGAAAATGTTGACAAATTTTAATGTGCATGACACACTTGAATAGGAAATGATGACGATAGTTATGGACTGATTACAACGTACAACAACAACACATATACAAAAACAACAACATATAGTTATTTCCTGACCACCGGGAAGGGATTTAAGTCATAGGCTTGTTTTCTAAATAAAAAAAAACCAACTAAGTCTAAAAAAATTAGCTTGCAATTCAGCCCGGTGAGGCGGTGACGCACAAAAACATTCAGAAAAAATAGGACCGTTTTCCACCCCGAAGGGAAGAAAACGATTATTTCAGGTCTTGCCGAGGCTTGACCTTCGGAGATAACCTACCTTACCTAACTGTACTCACATGCATCTACTTACGTCCTCTTATCTCTGAGCGTGTTCCAGGTGCGGGGGTGAGGCGCGGCGACGCGCCTCCCCCGCGCGGGGGGCGGCGGCTGGCGCGCTTTGGTAGAGTGCGCGTTCTCGTTAGTATCTTACTCCGAAGAGCCGGCAAGGGCTTGCTCCGGTCAAGCCTCGGCAAGACCTGAAATAATCGTTTTCTTCCCTTCGGGGTGGAAAACGGTCCTATTTCAGTTCTGTGCCTTCGGCTTGACCTTCGGAGACGTGTCTATTTTCTGCCGGCGCCCTCTAACAATAGCGTACTGTGACAGAAGTAGGTATGTAATATACTTGAAATTAAAGCCGAGATCTATGTAAATCAAGACACTTTTATTTCCCTTAGGAATATTAAAACTAGTACAAGTCTTTCATTCAAAAATCTTAGTTCTAGTTTACAGCGTACAAACAGTCAGTACAATTAACAGAATAGAGTCTAAAATTGCGCTATTATATCTATAACGCGACAACAATACCTTAAGAAATAAAACATTAGGTATAGCAATAGACTTTATAACATAAAATAAAAAATAACAGTTACTTATGTGTATTAATTGAAATAGTGAGATCTTTTTCAGCCTTTCAAATCTTAATTAAATCACAGGCAAAATTGTTACAATTACGGCTGGTTAAACTGCAGAGAATGAATTATTAAGAACATTCACGTTTTGGTTTCTAGGACGTTCTAGCGATTTGCAATAGTGCTTAAAAAAATTGTCGGCACCTCTCCAGTTCCCTCTTTTTAAAATAGAGTCTAAAGGTACATTATTTTGAAAGTCATTTGACGCAACGGCCGATCTGATTGAGCCAGGACTATAGTTTATGCCTAAATCACGAAAAGGAGCCTTAATCCAACCGGCAATTATTGCTCTTGAGGCGGCCCTCACTTCACCACGAGTAGTGATAAATAGACTATGCAAATTAGATCGTGCACTTCTTCTACTTGCTGACAATTCTATCAAGTAATTCACCCATTTGACCAAACTTAATTCAGGGTCTCCCGAACAAGATAGCTGCCATCCAGACTGCCGATTCTTGATATTATCGGTTTTAGAGCCAAATTTAGGCCAAAACGTTATCGACGAGCTTAATCTATCGCAATGTTGATCGTCAATGCATAACAGTGTTAGGTCGTGGATACGACGACCCGAAGCCAACAATAACAGTAAGGCTACATGCCGAGAAACCTGATATATACTATCTTCAGTTGGACAGTGAGATCTTAACCATGTCAATAGATCCTGAACATCCCAAATCTGTGACTTGGATAATGAGGATGTACACTTTTTAAGGCCTATAGCTTTTACTATTGCTGAAACTAAAGGGTGAGCGGCTAACCCTTTTTCCTGCGTGGGATCTGCCAAAGTTAAGATAACTGACTTGTGGACTAGAATGGTCGAAGTCGCAAGCTTCCTAATACGGGATAGGAACCCTAAATAGGTGGCGACATCCTGAGGTCGAGGACTACTAGGACTTTTCCCATTTTGTCTGCACCACGAGACCCATTGTTTCCACGCAGACTCATAAGTGCGCCACGTGGAATCACGCCAAGCTGACTGTACTAGATCGATATCACAGGGATCTAAGTCTGCTATGAGTTCTTCCCACCCCGTATCCTCCAAACCTCGAAAAAGAGGTCTCCTGCGTTCGGCAGAGGGCGACCGGTGGATAGGTCGACCAGACTCCTGCCGACGTCGCGTATCTGAAAGGGGGCTTCTAGAGCTCTTCGTTTCAGATCGCCCCTCCAAAAAACTGTTTCCCAGCGCGGAACCATCAGCAGGTAGGTTCCCGAGGACTGGTTGAGGTGTCGTAGCACTCTGGGTATTAGGGGTGGAGGTGGGAAGATCCATGCCAGTTTGTAATGCCAGGTCTGGCTGAATGCGTTGATGAACGCTGCCTGCGTGTCCCATGCTTCTATCGAAACATACGTTGAGACTACTTTCGATCGATTGGTTGCGAATAGATCTAACTGAGGAATGCCCCACTTTAAAAACACTTTTGTCGTGACCTCGTCTACGACATGCCAGTCTGGGAGGCTCCTTCCCCTCGACAAACAGTCGGCTATGGAATTGTAACGGCCTGGTAGATAAAAAGAATGGATAGTTACTCCTAAGCTTTTCGCTAGTAACAAGATCTTTTTGGTCTCCCCTAATAACGCCATGGAACGTGTTCCTCCCTGATTTCTCAGGTACGAAACCACCGTTTTGTTGTCGGATTGAATCATAATCGACTGTCCTGCTACGTCGTTCTGGCATTTCTGAAGAGCTATATACACTGTAAACAACTCCTTTCTGTTTATGTGCCAAGCAGCTTGGTCTTTCGTCCATTTCCCCAGCAGATGAAAATCGCCGATTTGAACGCCCCAACCTTTGTCTGACGCATCTGTCGTAACAAAAATCGTAGGCTCTGGAACGAAGATTTTCCCTGGCATTCTTACGTTGAGAGTCCACCAACGACAATCGTTGACAGCCTGCGGTGGTAAGACCCGCAGCAGGTTGGGCTGGTTTTGAGGTAGTTTTAGACTGGCGCGTTGAACATATCTGGTGAACAGACGACCTAGAGGAGTCACCAGAGCTGCGAAACCTAGTCGGCCTATTAGTGAAGTTCCTAACCGCCACGTCCACCGACCTTTCTTCAATACCTTCTCTAAATCTGTTACCAATCGAACTATTTTCTCTTCGGGAAGTCTTTTCTCGTTCATGTTTGTATCCCACACAATCCCTAGAAATTCTATATTTCTTGTAGCCTCCAGAACAGACTTTTCCAAATTTACACACCAGCCGAGACTCTGCAGAAGACCCAGTGCATAGTCCATCTGGCTTTTCAGTACATAAGGGTCCTGATGTGCCAACAGAAAATCGTCTAAGTATACTAGAACTCGTAGTCCCTTTGTTCTCATGAACCCTGCTACCCATTTGCTGACACGAGAGAAAGCTAACGGTGCGCTGGATAGACCGAAGGGAAGGGACGTCATCTGGAAGAGCTCGTTTGCATAGCCAAACGCAAGAAATCTTCGGTGACTCATTTTTATTGGCACATGAAAGTAAGCTTGACTTATATCTAGCTTCCCTAAGAAGTCGCCGGGCTGGAGAAAATCGGGGACCTGAGCCTGGTTTATCAGACGAAACTTTCGGGGGTTTAGATAACAATTCAGGCGACGAAGGTCGAAAATTTGGCGGAGCTTTCCGTTTGACTTTGGAATTAGAAACATTCGCGACAGAAACCCGGTTTCGGAATGACATCTTTCGACTACGGCTGTGGCTAGAAGCTCTCTGAGCTCTTTGGACATCGAGTTCGAAGGTCTTGTCGCGAATCTTCTTAAATTTTCTTGCAGGGGGATGCAAGGCGGTTTGGATACGAATGGTATTGTGTAACCTGAAATTATTTTTAGAATCGCGTTCGGGGCCCCAATTTTTTCCCATTGTGACCGGAACGCGCACAGCTGTCCCCCTCGAAAACCGTCAATATGTACCACGGGATTTTCGGGACTTCTTGTCACTTCCGCCCCTACCCCTGCGTTGATTGTGGGTAAACGGCTTTTTAGCTGCCGGATTGCGGGATGATGAGTGGTGAGAGGATGGGTGTTGGGAAGCTGAGTGATAGAAAGCGGAGTAATGAGCAGGTGGTCTGGGGCGCCAAGTTGGTTTCGTGACTTTAGATCTAGTGGATGGGGTCGGTTTACGAAAGGAATTCACGGCCTTTGCCGCAGTTCTTGGTGAATTAAAAACAGCTGTCACTCCCCCGTTATCTTTGATTAAAGAACTCAGCTGTTTCTCATCAAACAAATGTGTAGGTGAGGGAGGAATGTTGTGGAGCGCACCATTAAGAATCTCATTCCTCGTGGTAAATGTCTTACGACGAAGATCGATTGTCTCGGACCGATGGGCGCACACGAACTGCAGGAGCTGGTCTGATACTGATTTGAACTTGGAGTCTTCTGCCACTAACTGCCTCAATTCCGCGCTGGCACTCGGACACTTCTTAATTATAGCGTTCAAGCTTTCAGCAAGGGCCCTGCGTTGTAGCAGCAATCCGTGCGTGATCGTGCCTAATATACCTTCCTGTTTTGTTACCCAGGAGGACGGTTGCGAGGCTAGAGTCCCCAGCTCTGGGTTGACTTTAAGCGCGCTAAAGACTGATGCCGCGTGCAAGTGTTTTTCTACCTCCTTATACCGAATCCGGCTCCAGCCTTCGGTGCCTAATCTTTGGCACTCAATGCCCTCACTCTTAAGCTGAGCTGACGGCTCAGGTATGAGGGGCTCTGCTTCTATAGTTGTGGGCAGAAATTCGAGCTCTTTCTCGTCTCCCTCGACATGCCAATCCTGATATGGGTCCAAAACAGGTGCCTTCCATGAAGGAGAATCAGAAGTCTCCGAAACTGCGTCTTCCTCACGGTCAGAATTGTGATTTTCCTTGTCTGATTCGGAGTCACACGGTTGTCGCTGCTCGAGTTTCTCCAAGAGAACAGAAAACATTCCTTCAACTCTTTGTTCTAGAGCCTCAATTCTAGCATCCTGCGATGTGGAGGGTAGGATTGAGTCGAGCTTGCGCCTACGTGCCAAAGGTTCATGGCTTCGTGAAGTCGAAGCAGATGTACTCCTCCTCTTCCGACTAGTCTCTTCCGTCTCTGAGAGAGAACCGGAGAGAATCTTATCAGCTTCGGCCCTAGTGTGCAACAATGGTCGCAGTGCCTCGACTGATTGTTTAAAAAGCTCAGTGCGCGCTGCTGAACCTCGTATGCGGTTTGCAACAGCTGGTGGCCCAAGAATAAGGGCTCGCGTAAATGCCCAATCGAGCAGTTTCCATCGTATCTCTCGATATCCCTTCTCCGAAAGGTGATCCGCCTCTGGTACAAATGCGCGGGCTAGTCCCACGGTGGGCAAGCCGTATACTAATTTGTTTAATACATTTGGTTCTATCTTCTCACCAAATACTTCCTCTTTAGTAGCCGTCGTCACTTCCCAGCGAGTCCAGCCGTCTGGAAGATGCTCCTGTGCTAAAATCTTCACTCGCTCCAAAATCTCCTCATCCTGGTTCGTTTCCGCATGCTCTTCCAGCAATTCACCAAGCGTCACAAGACTTACTTGTTGCGTCATCTGAAGCCAAAGCGAAGCGGTCAAGAAATACCCAAGCAGTTAGCAGGCAGGCAGAACCAAATAGGTACACAAGGGGTCATAGCAAAATTATTCAATTTGACCCCATGGATTAAGCAATGAGATGCGTAGTCAAAAAATATTCGAGCCGCGCCGCCCAACTTTTGATGCGTGCGGCCCGATTTTCTAAGCTGCGCTGCCCAAAATGAGAGTCGCGCCGCCCGAATTTATGAGCCGCGCCGCCCGAATTTATGAGCCGCGCCGCCCGAATTTATGAGCCGCGCCGTCCCGTTTCCGGGCCGCGCCGCTCAATTTTTGAGCCGCGCTGCCCAGTATTCGAGCCGCGCAGCCCAGTATTCGAGCCGCGCAGCCCAGTATTCCAGCCGCGCAGCCCAGTACTCGGGCTATGGCTTTGACCAGACGGACTGTGGCAGAATAGCCGACATGTCCCACGAACGCAATTTCGCGATCAGGCATGCAGGTACGTATATCGTGGATGGTATGTCCGACAATAACTACCCATACATATTTTGTGGATGGAATGTCCGACAAAAAGTAAGCCACTGGTAATATAAATTTAAAATTAACCCACACCTTTGAACAAAACAACACAGAGACAAAAATAACAACAATATAATGACTTACCCCAATATCTTACGGTAAATCACTCACAAAACGTTACATCAACGTTGAAACACTAAACTTTTTCTAATATTTTGATCGTAATTACTACGAAGATGAAACATGTGCGTACACTAGGTAAAAGTAAGCGTACTAACGAGAACGCGCACTCTACCAAAGCGCGCCAGCCGCCGCCCCCCGCGCGGGGGAGGCGCGTCGCCGCGCCTCACCCCCGCACCTGGAACACGCTCAGAGATAAGAGGACGTAAGTAGATGCATGTGAGTACAGTTAGGTAAGGTAGGTTATCTCCGAAGGTCAAGCCGAAGGCACAGAACTGAAATAGGTCAATCAGGAAAATGTTGCCCAACTGATATTTGGCCGGTGCGTAAATAGGCTAACTGTGAATAAATGATGCATTTTTATGTGCAAATTCGCCTCGCCGATTTTATGAGTCTACAAGGACCGACCCAGTAAGCACTATAGAGAGCTGTAATAAAATTATAACATTTTATATTTACGTGCGGTCTATAAATTATTCAGGGTTGTTTAAAAAAATAAAAACTTCTTGCGATATAAATATAATTTTTGCAGCTTCATAATCTTTTAATTCGTTCCAAGCAACAATAGGACCTACATATTTTGACTCTGAAGACCAAAAGAACCGGCCAAGTGCGAGTCGTACTCGCGCACGAAGGGTTCCGTACCTACCATTAAAGCAAAAAACGGCAATAAGCCGGGAGCCTCATTTAAATATTTATTTTATTCTGTTTTTAGTATTTGTTGTTATAGTGGCAATAGAAATACATCATCTGTGAAAATTTCCACTGTCTAGCTATCACGGTCCATGAGATACAGCCTGGTGACAGAAGACAGACAGACCGCGGAGTCTTAGTAATAGGGTCCCGTTTTTTACCCTTTGGGTACGGAACCCTAAAAACTATGACAAAATTTGATATTTTGCGTGGAATAAGATTAAATAATAATAATAATAATCCGTGGGAATACAACTCTCGGATTCCATACACCTTCGATCCCTGTCCTCAACCGAAACTTACAAGTATTTGGGTATGTCGGAAGCACTAGGCATCAACGCCACTGACGTGAAACAGTCGTTGAAGGAACGCTTCTTTGGCCGCCTGAAAAAAGTACTAAATAGTCTTTTATCAGGCGGGAAAAGTCAAGTCTGTGTCCGTCTATTCTCCGCCCGATCCCAGCCCAAGAGGCACCCGGCGGGTTTGGCGGTACAAGTCAGCAGATTGGGATGGTATGCGATCTTTCTTTGCATATCCTTGGCAGCCTACTTGCTTTTCTTCGACTGATCCATCAACGTGCGCGGATGCCGTGACGGATGTGTTGCGTCAGGGAATGGAGTTCTACATTCCGTTCTCTGACGTATCAATGTCTAGCGAAGACCGGCCATGGTTTGGTGCCGAATGTAAGCGCGCCGACGCGCTTAAACATGTGGCGTACCTGGCTTGGGTCGATGCTCGATCGCGCAAGGCAAGTGACGTGGGTCAGACGAAGAAAGCCTTCAACAGGGCTGCCAAGTCCTGCAAGATGGTGTTGCGACGGGCTCGGTTCGACCTCATCGGCCGAATAGGGACCAAACTTGCTTCTTACCCAGCAGGTAGTAAAGCGTTTTGGTCCCTGGCTAAATCGGTCGAGTCGAACTTCTGCCGTCCCTCACTACCACCACTGCTGAAACCCGACGGGTCGCTGGCCCACTCCGCTGAGGAGAAGGCAAATTTATTTGCCTCTCTTTTTGCGGAATCTTCACGTCTGAATCGTGGTTACGCGCGGCCCCCTCCTTCTCCTGATGGATGTGAGACGAGTATGTTGGACATTCGGATCCATCAAAAGGACGTCCGTAGGGTGCTGCGCAACCTCGGCGTGAACAAGGCTAGCGGTCCTGACGGAATACCAGCAATTGTTCTTAGAACCTGTGCGCCTGAACTGTCTCCGATCTTGACACGCCTATTCCGCCTTTCGTATGAGGCTGGAAAAGTGCCGAATGCTTGGAAGCAAGCTAACGTACAGCCCGTGCCCAAGAAGGGCAGTCGAGCTGACCCGGCCAACTACAGACCCATATCTGTAACCTCCATACTCTGTAAGAGTATGGTACGTGTACTCAATATTAAGCTCCTGGCATACCTAGAAGCAAACGATATCCTTAGTGACCGCCAATATGGCTTCCGCCGAAATCGGTCTACTGGGGATCTTCTAGCGTATGCCATTCACATCTGGAGTGAGGCCATCGAGAAGCACGGGGAAGCGCTTGCCGTCTCCCTCGACATCTCGAAGGCTTTTGATAGGGTCTGGCACGAAAGCCTTATTGGTAAGCTTCCTTCATTCGGTTTGCCCGGTGGTCTGTGTGATTGGATTGCAGACTTCCTGAGAGATCGGTCCATTCGAGTGGTTATCGATGGCTGCTCGTCAGACCAATTGGATATCAATGCCGGGGTCCCTCAGGGGTCGGTACTCTCAGCAACTTTATTCTTGCTGCACATTAATGATCTGCTTAAACCCGGCACCTTTGGGTATGCAGACGACAGCACTGTTGCTGAGAGATACTTGTCCAACGCTCGTACTACCGGGCCTCAGATCCAGTCTCTCCGGGAGGCCATGGTGGAGCGCTTGAACCTTTCCTTGCAGGCATTCTCCGAATGGGGCGATGCCAATCTGGTCAGGTTCAATGCTGCTAAAACCCAGGCGTGTCTTTTTTCTGCTAAAAAGAGCCAATTTTACCCGGCTCCAACTTTCCGAGATGCGACCGTGGCAATAACTGACCATCTTGAGCTTCTTGGCGTTACGTTGACATCGACTCTCAATTTTGGCCCATACATTGAGACAAAGGCTCAGCTGGCTGCCAAAAAGTTGGGCATCCTAGCGAAGGTGAGGAGGTACTTCACGCCGGAACAGCTGCTCAGCTTGTACCAAGCGCAAGTTCGATCATGCATGGAGTACTGTTCTCATCTCTGGGACGGATCTGCCAAATACCAGCTTGATGCACTAGAGTCGATCGAAAAGCGGGCCAAGAGGCTCATCGGCGATGAAGCACTGGTTAAGTCAAAGCTCCAGAGCCTTGAACACCGTCGCCGAGTTGCCAGCTTGTCGGTTTTTTATCGGTTACATTTCGGAGAGTGTGCGATGGAATTGCATGATCTAATTCCGCCCAGCCCGTTTCATCATCGGACTACCAGACGTACGGCGAAGCGCCATCGGTATATGGTAGACATTCCACCCATACGCACTAAACGTTTTGAGAATACTTTTATTATGCGTACAGCTAAGGAGTGGAATTCCCTGCCGGAGTCTGTGTTTCCCGATAGCTACAATCTAGGGGTCTTTAAGTCAAGTGTGAATAGGTTACTTCTAGGCAAGCGTGCTCCACCGTCGACCACATCATCGCTTACCATCAGGTGAGATAGTGGTCAAGCGCGAGCCTATAACGAATAAAAAAAAAAAAAAAAAAAAAAAAGTGAACAAGGTGCGCGCCTTCGGTTATGAGACTGTATATCCCGCGGAAGTGCGGTGGTCGTGGCTTTTTAAATGCTAAGACCCTGCACAACCGCGAGGTATGCAGTCTTAGGGAATACTTCCAGGCCGTCGACTTGGGTATGCATCGAGATGTGGTGGCGGTGGACAAGGGCCTTACCCCGCTCTCCTTGGCTAACGAGAACTGGCGCAAACCTATAGTATTAGATACTAATGACCGCAGGGAGGTATGGCTGAGCAAGGAGCTTCACGGACGCTTCTACCGGGTCTTACATGGGCCCGATGTAGATCTTTTAGCGTCCGTGGCCTGGCTGCGATTTGGTGATCTTTTCGGGGAAACCGAAGGTTTTGTCTTTGCGATTATGGACGAAGTTATGATGACGAACAACTATCGGAAATACATTGTGAAGGACGGCACAGTTGACATCTGTCGGGCATGTCACCGGCCGGGGGAATCTATCCGTCACATTATCTCCGGTTGTTCTAGTCTGGCTAACGGAGACTACTTGCATAGACACAACCTTGTAGCCAGGATTATCCATCAGCAACTTGCTCTTAAATACAATCTTGTGGAATCGGAAGTGCTTTACTATTAGTATGTGCCCGACCCAGTTCTCGAAAATGGCAATGTCACATTGTATTGGGATCGGTCTATCATCACTGACAGGACTATTGTTGCCAATAAGCCTGACATAGTGATGATAGACCGACTAGAGTGTCGCGCAATGATTGTTGATATAGCGGTCCAGCATGACGAGAACCTCGTGAAGGCTGAGAGAGATAAGAAAAGCAAGTATCTTGATCTGGCTCGCGAGGTTGTCGACATGTGGGATGTGAATACAGCAGTCATTGTGCCGATAGTCGTGACGGCCAATGGCATAATAGCCAAGAGCCTCGACGAACATCTGAGGAGGCTCTCGTTGGGCAGCTGGATCAAGGGCTTGATCCAGAAAGCGGTACTCCTGGACACGGCGCGTATCGTTAGGAGGTTACTCTCTCAGGAGCCCTGACCACCGGTAGCTTGGACCCTGTTCCCAATACCGGCAGGCTACTATTATTGTATTTCTAAATGTTTTTTTATTTTATTTTTTATAGAAAAATATTTAAAAATGTAAAAATATGTGTATATATAAAATGAATAAATGGAATAATAATAAAGGTATTTTTCAAAGTATCTGAATGTGTTAGAAATTATTAAATATTTTACACAAATTCCACTTTAATATTCATAAATTACTCTCAACATAAATAAAAAACAAATTTACAAAAAATATATATTTATTAAAATATAACAGTAAAATATGTAATAATAATATTTAACAAATGAACATGTTTTTTACTAAACTCAAGAAGACTTTTGTGTTTCGACATTTTAAGCTTACTTTCCTAAGCAAAAGAATACATAGTTGATTATAAAATTGTGGCCCCGATTACTTAACGGTACTTTTAACTTTTATACAACAATAAAGATTATTTTATTAATAACCGATTTACAATTAGCGTATGTTTATTAGTTGTTAACCTTTATGCTAAATCAGTCACTTGATATTGATAATCTAAATCCTTCACCAGGATTGACCTTACATTATGCAAACAACTTTTAAGATAAGTAAGTACAAACCTAACTATTTTGTAGCTTAGAAAAAGATAACCAATCAAAATAACAAACTCAGCACCTTTAAAAAAAGCAATTTGATTCAAAATTCGAGCTTTCCAAAAAGAATTAAAAAAATTCGTGCATTCGAAAAAGAAAAACATTCAAAAATGGAATGTACCATTTAAAAGTAAGTACAAACAAATATGTGCTTAAGGTACGTTATAAATGCGATGCCCTTAAAACTATAATTGTGTGGAGATAACAAACTGAAACAGTTATAAAGACATCAAGGTTTACTCGAGAAGCGAATATTTTTGGACAGTAAAAATGGTTGCATGGCGTCAGAGGCGTATTTTTAAAGAGGGTTTTGAAATAAATTAGCTTGGCTCTTTTGTAATGTTTTGGAGTTTTCTTTTGTTCTAGGTTATTTATTAGTTTTTACAACAATCCACTTAAGCCAGTATACTTTTCTCAGATAGTTGATTAAATTATGATACGCTCAAAGAAAACAAACACGATTATTGCCCGAATTCTAAAACGCCACATAACTTTTAGACGGTCTCAAAAGTCTTGCTGTCGCTACAAAATACTTTAGAGTGACAGAGACAGAGCAACTTCAAATTGCGTTGTTTGAGTATTAGACTATTTAATATTATAAAACGTCATATTAATCTTGCAGTTCACTATTATATATATTAAACAAAAAAATATCAATGTAATATCAAGAACGTTTTTTTGAATGATTGAACAATTAATACTCAATGCATAAAATATGTTTAAATATTATGGAGTACTTATTAATCTTAGAATATTCAAGTTTATTTAAATATTGCTTATATTCAAACTTGGCATAGACAAACATAGACTTCAGTAACAATATTGGTCTTTTAAATCAGTAAAATTTCAACCAAAACTATTTTAATTAATAATAAAATAGATATTATAATAGAGGTATTATAATCTTGATATTTAAAAGCTCTGTAAAGTACATATTTGTATCTTAACTTTCGTACCTATACACAAAAACCAATGATGTCATCACTTTGACGTTTATCAGCTGTCAAGAGTCTATGGTCTATTGACAGATATCTGCGTGTACCGCAACTAAAAGGCTTACGCTACTCTAAATTTAAGAATTCTCGTAACTGAATTACGATTACGTTTATGTGATACGTTTTTTTGATTTTTGTACTGATTTTAAAATGAAAACAGAAAAGAGCAATGACGGAAAAATAGGTAACGAGGGAGGGGATACGGTAGCTCAAATTCGTAAATTCAGAGTAGTGTACCTCTAACTCGTGTAGTACTCATTGTTCATTTCGTTGATAGAGCCAAATAAGACTGGGAAGGGAAGGGAAGGGAAGTATGTTCAGTTTCTCTTAACAAAGGTAGCAGCATTCGGAATGAAACTGAACGGAATCAATCCACTCTTCTACCTAGACTAGATTAGAACAAGTTTACCGGCATCGCTTCAGAGGGCGTCGTGTTCCTTCAGCAGATAGTGACCGACTAGTCTCTTCTGTATGTCTGTGACGCCACCGTAGATCTGCGTTCCTCTTGCGTCCCTGTGGGAGGCAAGAAAATGTTACTTACATAGATTTTAATGGGTTTTTGTGAGAACCCTGCGGAGCCGTAATCCATGCGAGCAATTTAAGCTCAATGCGATTGGGTGGCGGTTACGCGACTCAGTTTTTGGTTTTGGGGCATGGGATCGTGGGACCGATTTGCACAAAGTATAATTTGTCTGCAGCAGCCTATCAGATCTATATTAAGTTTTGCGCATAGAGCGTTAACTTTATGGGCGAAAACATTTCGCGAGTCTTTGGCCTCGCCTTAGCCTGACAATCCAATCATTTTACTGCGACCAATTTTACTGAGAATGCAGTCAAATGTTACATTTCTATAAAAAGTTAAATCAAAAAATCACAAAACCCGACTGCTTCAAAAGCGAACTAAAAAGACGTAAACAAGGAGAAAATCATGCTGTGCTGTCGGAGGATACATATTCGCGCCTGCACAGCATCCTCTCCATCCCTCCTTCGGCAGTCGGGTAAAAATAAAGTTTACCTATAATGTCTCTCAGCATCATAGTTGACAGACAGACCTCGTCCCCCGAGAATCTGCACGCAGTGGTCGTCGACAGCGGTGGCGTTCCATCCGGCCAATACTAACCCAACGCAATATCTTATCTTAATAAAAATAATAATATCAACTCACCTATAATTTCTCTCAGCATCATATCTGCACGCAGTGATCTGCGACAGCGGTAGCGTTCCGACCAGACAGGTACTAACCCAACGCAATAACAGCTTATCTTAATAAAAATAATATCATCAACGTTACCTGTAATGTCTCTCAGCATCATAATTAACAGATAGACCGCGTCCCCCGAGAATCTGCACGCAGTGATCTGCGACAGCGGTGGCGTTCCGACCAGCTAAGTACTTGGCCATCGCACTGTTCTTAGTGCTGACATCTACCGCCGCCCGATACGTCGCGAGACGGGCCGTCTCGACTAACATGCACATTTCTGTTAGGCGATCCTGGGGAAGAAAATGCTTTTTAATCGGATTCATCAATCAATATATATACAATATTTCCAAAAAAATAGCCAGAGTGTTAAAGGATAACCAATAGAAACCATTTCCAGCATTTTTGGCTTTTTTGTATGTTTATTTGTGCACGCATCACGTAAAATGTACGAAACCAATGTAGATAACTTTTTTACACTAAAATTTTGAGTAAATTGAAGTATTACTAAGTTTTTGTTTCATCGCAATCGGTTCACTCAATCTAAAGTTAGATGAATTTAAAGTGTTCAAGAAGTAAAATATCACAACACACGCAATTCAGATACTCGGACAGTTGAACTCCATATTCGATAGATGCTGGTGTCCATTTGACATCATTTTCTGAATGGCGGTGTTAAGATTCCCCGCAAAAGAATGACCCTAGAAAAACATATTGTAGGCAAGTAGGGTAGGAACGTAAGTACGGAAGGCAGTTGACGGGCGCGAAACCGCGGGCATAGCTAGTTGCGTAATAAAATGTAGTAGTTCTGGTTTTTCTGCTTTAAATTATTTAATACAACAATACTACCAAGATTATTTAAATTAACGCCACAAAGGACCAATAACGCCAATGAGATAAATAAACGAATAGTGAGACCATTTAGGCCCAGTTGTACCATATAAATAACTTCTTTTACCGTTAGAACTCAATTCTGGTCAATCGTTTGAAGATAACTGAGAATAATTAAACAATTGACCCAATCAGAGCAATTGTTTTAAATATGTTTACACTAAACTAACGATTTTAATGTTTTACAATTACAACTCCACATGGAAACTAACAAGAGACGGAACTTCAAATAATAACAGAGACGAGTTGAGAAAGGCAGATTTAGGTACATTGCTCTGCAACCTGGCATGCAGAAGTAATGAATTATTGGTTGTATATTAAAATTGTAAAAATGGAGGGAGGGGACGGTTAAAGAAAAGATGGATGGAATGTGTGAGGAGTGATATGAAAGAAAAGGGAGTCAGTGATGGAGTGACGGAGGACAGGACGGTATGGAAGAAGAAAATGTGTCGCGACGACCCCAAGTAACATGGGATAAGACCAGGAAGATGATAATTAAAATATTAAAAATCAATAGTGACATACCTTAACAGATGCTAATCTGGAAAGTGGTTTTCCAAAAGCTTCACGTTTTTTCGCGTAGGAAATTGCTGTGTCGAGTGCCGACTGCGCAATACCTGAGGTGAAACGATACCAATTAGACATGTAGCACACATGCTCCAGTTTTTAATACTTCATCATCAATAACATAAGTTCAGTATCAGCATTCCACTGGCTGACTGGGCTTAGCCTTTTCCAATCGCGAGCCTTCTAATCCAGGTGCTGTAAGCCAACCTGAGAAGATCGTCGCTTCCCCTAACTTGGAAGTCGTCATTGTTATTATCAACTAGAAATAGAAATTAGAAGAGAATTCGATCCAAGTCACTATGAGCCACAGGGAATTGATGGGTGGGAGGAATGGGCAATCGCTGCCACCTCCTTTGCTAGGGGCCAGACGAGAGGCCAGACCAAAGGCCACAACGGGCAATGCGGAACCCTTCGCTCGGCTGCCCACCGATATAGTCCTTGGGAATCCTCCTCAAGGGTCAAAGTGCCCTGTGACCCAGGAGGAGGTGTGACCGCGTACGACACCCTGAGGGCTATTGTGACTTACCTACAGTAACGCAGCAATACTGATGCGGACCTGGTCTAACTGCTCAATACTAAAGCTATACCGTCCCTGGGGATGCGGACCTCCTCCAGGGTCGCGGCGAAAGTGGTCCCCCTGACGGCTATTGAGACTTAAACCCACAGAATGCGCCTAGTCCAACTACTCCAAGGTTATGCAGAACCCCTCGCCCGGCTGTCCTACGATGTAGTCCTTAGAAATGCGCACCTCCTCCAGAGGTCTCCTGATGGCTATAGAGACTTATCCACAGCATGCGCTGCAATACCGATGCGAGCCTGGTGGAGCTGTTCCATGGCAATCCGGAACCCTTCGCCCGGCTGCCCAACGATGTAGTCCTTGGGGATGCACACCTACTCCTCCAAGGTCACGGGGCACGCGGTCGCCGCCCTGAGGGCTATAGAGACTTACCCACAGCATGCGCTGCAAAACCGATGCGAGCCTGGTCGAGCTGTTCCATGGCAATCCGGAACCCTTCGCCCGGCTGCCAAACGATGTAGTCCTTGGGGATGCGCACCTACTCCTCCAAGGTCAAGGAGCACGCGGGCGCCGCCCTGAGGGCTATAGAGACTTACCCACAGCATGCGCTGCAATACCGATGCGAGCCTGGTCGAGCTGTTCCATGGCAATCCGGAATCCTTCACCCGGCTGCCCAACGATGTAGTCCTTGGGGATGCGCACCTCCTCCAAGGTCACGGGGCACGCGGTCGCCGCCCTGAGGGTTTCGCTTCAAATCTATTTTATAAGCTCCTCTTGCTTCCTGGTTTGATTTTATGGTAGTGCTGGGTGCAGTGTACCTGCCTATTTTTTTTTTTAATATATTTTTGTTTTGTTTTTTTTTTAAGTATTCCTTTATTTTTAAAATAAATGTATTTTTTGTGGATAACATGGTGTTACTTTTTATGAGGTATAAAAATAAATGAATATGGTAAAATAATAAAATTGACGATATTTTATGATATATTTTATCATTTAGTATTGATATTGACAATTTTATTATTTTGATTATTTGATTAATCGATTTAACAATTTGTGTATAAATTTGATTAATCGATTTAACAATTTGTGTATAAAAGGTGTTAAATATCAAATGACAGACCCTTATGTCATATTGTATAAGCAAGTTTTAAGCTAAGCCATGCATTTTGATGAGCCCGAACCCTATTACACTATTTCGACGATTTTAACCAAGTTGAGTGTTACTTTTTAGTTCTTCTTCTTCTTAGCGTGTCGAGGGCAAATATATAAAAAAATAGTTTGCGGAAAGATGCCGCACAAGCACTGAAGCAGGCCTACTTCACTCGACCGTACTTTCAGCGATGTATGCCTGCAATTTCGCGCGGTCCCGGCACCGCTTCGTCAGTCGGTTGTCACCGCTGCGAATGGAGTTGGTGGTTGGTGGGCGCGGGGATCTTAGTTCGAGCAGCCTCGCAAGAAACGAGCCGTCAAAGATCAACCTAACTGTCACGGATATTGATATCAAAATTGTGTACTTGATCTCGGAGAGTGAAATATCTGTTACGTAGTAACTTCTCTAATTTGTGGCTGAAGGCTAGAGCCATCCGAGAACCCCTAACTTTTTGGTTTGAAATACTTCGTAAGTACCAGGCCCCTCAGAAAGTATTGCGAAAAAAAGTTTTTATATATGGGAGACTGGCCAGTTATAATGTTTTTCGAAAATATGATTATTTATAAGTAAAAATAAGTAAGTTCCAATTTCAAAATTTCCCTCCACATTTTTTGCGAGTTAATTCAAAGTATTGTGTCTCACTGAAATATGGATCTGCGCCGGGAACATTTTAGAGCTATGATTTTATACGATTTCAAGTGTCGCCTGAAACCGGATGAATCGTACGATAGACTTCAAATGGCATTCATGGATGAAGGCCCTTCCAAGGCAACCGTGTATCGTTGGTATAACGAATTCAAGCGCGGTCGACCAACTTTGGGGGATGACGAAAGAAGCGGTCGCCCTTTGACGGCTGTTACCGAAGAAAACGTGCTAGCAGTGAAAAATTTAATCCAAGACAATAGGCGAATTACATATCAGGAGATTCAACACATATTGAAGATTGGATCGGGAAGCGTTCACGAGATTCTACACAGCCATCTTCGCGTGAGGAGGATAGTATCACGCTGGGTGCCGCACAACCTCACCGATGCTCAGAAGCAGGCCCGGGTGGAATGGTGCCGTGATATGCTTAACAAATTTGAAGCAGGCTCGTCTCGGCGTGTTTACGACATCGTTACAGGTGATGAGTCCTGGATTTATCAATACGACCCAGAAACCAAGCGCCAGTCGACTGTTTGGGTGTTTCAAAATGAGCCAACGCCTACCAAAGTGAAGCGATCTAGAAGCGGGGGTAAGATTTTGATCGCTAGCTTTTTTAATTTGACTGGCCACTTGGTATCAATTCCCTTACGGGATCAAAGAAGCATTAATGCCGAATGGTATACTACCAAATGTTTGCCAGAAGTTTTCTCTGTTATAAGCAACAAGCGACCAAACACAGGGCTCCGCGGGCTACTGCTCCACCACGACAATGCACCTGCGCACACCGCACTCAAAACGAGGGACTTCCTGGACAGCACGCCAGTCAAACTCCTGGGTCACCCTCCTTACAGCCCTGATCTAGCACCGTGTGACTTCTTTTTATTCCCAAAAATAAAAAATCAGCTCAAAGGGATACAATTTTCGTCGCCGGAAGATGCGCTGGCTGCGTTCGAGCAGGCTGTAAACGAGGTGTCTGCGGCGGACTGGAAAAAGTGTTTTGAAAACTGGTTTAGGCGCATGAATCTTTGTATAGAGGCTGGTGGAAAGTACTTTGAAAAGATTTAATAAAAATATATGTACGTATAGAACAATTTTTTTTAGTTTCGCAAAACTTTCTGAGTGTCCCACGTATCATGTCAGGCTTTCTGTTATTGTTATAACCTTTTAATACTGGCCCTAACACTTCAGGAGTCCCACAGGTTCTCAGCACCAGATTTCCCTGAATTGTTAGTATAGCAGCAAACTAATAATATGTTACCCTACTATCTTTATGAGATAAAACCAGTTTTTTTGTACAAAATGACCGCGTCCTGTTTTTGTAAGTAAAGCAAACTGTGATTAATGGCCACTCCAAACTGTGTTTTAATGCATGCTGTGTTAATGTGTGTACTTTTAATACATTCTAGTACAATATACCTTACGCTCATGATGCGCTCCTTCTGCCCTCTGAAGACTCCGTCAGTTTCCATTGGGATCAGGAAACCTGCGTAAATGAAAATTATTTAAGTATCCTTAGACAATAAAATTAAGAAAATTATTTATTTAATCATTTTCTTATTTTGATTTTCTTATGTTGTGAATAAAACTATTGATGAAATAATATCGGCAAACGGCCTTTAAAGAACTGCAATAGATTTTACTAAGATAAGTAAATTTTATGTCATAAAGGTACATCCTTTTAGTACAAAACTTAATTAAAATATTGGTACTCGGGTACAAGTTTCTATCCACCATTTCTTATTAGCTAAAACTGCATTATTATATTATAGCATTGCCCAGATATGGAACAGAACGGGCTATCAAAAAAGAAATAACTTACAAGCAAGCCCTTTATGTCTGAGTTCCGGGTCGATGGTGGCGAAAGTGACGAGACCTTTGCCCTCAATAGCGTTGGTAACCCAGGTCTTCTTGCCGTTCAGCACCCAGTAGTCTCCATCTAGTATTGCCCTGGTCTGTATCCCAGCTACATCGGTGCCCGCGCCTAGAATGGTCAAACACATTTATTAACAGCTATTTTCTACTTTGGTATAATGGTCGCATACGCTTCTACTGAACTTGAGGTCCTAAATTCCTTTTTCATGGGACTTAAATAAATAGGCTCAATAAGGGTGCAGGTACTTTACTGCCTTTTTTTGCGTGTAGAAATGCTCATGGTGACTGTGCTATCACGGAGAGATAGTGTAGTTATGTGGGACTCTAACCCACCCCCCCTTCGCCCTTTCGGTATGGGCACGCTCGGCGCAATCACTGTTAAACCTTGTTTGTACTTTTGTTTTTTACTATTTTTCTGTTACTTTGTGATTGTTGTTGTTGTGTTGTTTCTATGTCGAATAAATGTTTTCTATTCTATTCTATTCTTTTTTTTCTATACTAAAACTCCACGGTGTCTTCCTGTGCCACTTATGGTGGAAACACGGGCACGCGTATGCACTCATTCGCGAACCCACCGCGGCTATCAGTCACCGGACCCTCCTCTGGGGAAAACCCCTCATCACCGGCGCACCAGAACACATTGCACGCCGTGACCCCCAGGGATCAAACTAGCATAAGGGCGCCAGAAGACACCATGTATGCCGGCACCCTTGGTCCCCCTGTGACGGGTCAGGTCAATGGGCCCACCGCAGCCACATGAGTAGATAAACGGAACAGAGATAAAGCTTCATACAACCGCGCGAATCGGTTGCACTACTACAAGCACGCGGATGCATGTGTGCGTGACCACTGGCCGCTTGTCGCGTACGCGGCGAGACTGGAAAAAACCGGTTTACATTGGCACAGCCAGTGGACAATCTCAGGGTCTGTGCATCGCACGTTGTTTGTTTTGTTAGTTGCAAGTTTGAATATTTTAATGTAAAAAAGTTGTATTTTATTATTAATAATGGTTGTCTATTGTACCGTGTGTATGAATAATACTTGAAAAAATAGCCCAATGAGTACAATAGTTGAGTAAATATTGGATTGGAACAATAAATGATTAAAAACTAAAATTATAAAAAAAAAATATATTAGATTAAGTAATTTGTAAAGTATTCTATCATACATTATCTATATAAATAAGAGAAATTCGTGTTAGTTACACTATTTATAACTCAAGAACGGTTGAACCGATTTGGCTGAAAATTGGCGGGGAGGTAGCTTAGAACCAGGAGACATATAAAAGAAAGTCGTGTTAGTTACACTATTTATAACTCAAAAACGGCTGAACCTGTTTGGCTGAAAATTGGTGGGGAGGTAGCTTAGAACCAGGAGACATATAAAATAAAGTCGTGTTAGTTACACTATTTATAACTCAAAAACGGCTGAACCTGTTTGGCTGAAAATTGGTGAGGAGGTAGCTTAGAACCAGGAGACGGACATAGGATAGGTAGGTAGAGTAGCGTAGGTAGGGTAGGATAGGTAGGGTAGGGTATGTAGGGTAGGGTAGGTAGGGTAGGGTAGGTAGGGTAGGGTAGTTAGGGTAGGGTAGGGTAGGTAGGGTAGGGTAGATAGGGTAGGGTAAGTAGTGAAGGGTAGGGGAGGTAGGGTAAGTTAGGGTAGGGTAGGGTAGGTAGGGTAGAGTATGTAGGGTAGATGAATGTTTGGTATTTTTATGGCAAAACAAAGTTTGCCGGGTCAGCTAGTAAATAATAAAACTATTTAACAAATGTTTTGTTTTTGATTTCACCTATTGTGACAACCCTACCAAAATAGGTAACAATTTAACACGTTCTTAGGAAGCTTTGTCTCTGTTCCGTTTATCTACTCATGTGCCGCAGCGTTATGTGTTATTTATGAAGAACTTACATTGGTAGTGATAATTTTACATTTTTTGCCACCAACTCAACCTGCTTTAGCGCTACGTAGTCAAAGTTGATTTTTGCATTACCTTTGCAATAGTAAATAAGTTCAGAGATTTAGAAATTGTGTTTCATAAGAGTCTATTTTTGTGATCGTTAATTTTGGTCCTGGTCATATGTTAGTCAATTACATTTCTAAATGGAGGTATTTTTTTGGCATTTGATGTCATAATATTATGAAAGATCTTTTACTTCGTCCGGTGATTAAGTTAACGGGAGTAAAACTAATTAGAACACATTGTTATCTAATAGTAATTAATAAACAATAATTATTTAACTTTGTAATTAATTAGCGTAGTTACAAGTTCGAGGCGTTCGGTTCAATGGTCTGACGTTGAGATTACAGAATTATTATTACGGAGTTATTTATGCACTTATGTAGATAGGTCCGTATAGTGCTAGCCAAACTTCTGGGCCGCCCTGAAGTTGGCTTTCCGATGCGCAAGGCACGAAACGGTGATGTTTTTGTATCAGATTTACTACTGTGCAGCCATTGTAGCTAACTTCAGGGCGGCCAAGATGTTTGGCAAGAATTATACCTAGCTAACAGTGGCATAACTATACCATACAAGGCCCGTGGCGTGAATTCATTGTATGCGGCCTTCCCTTAAAATAAAAAAAGCTTGACATAGTTTCACTGTCCATTTTTCTAAATTTTTAATACATTTTAATTCTCCTACTGTGCTCGCGGGCTCTTGGGCCACGGGCCCACCTGGACCTGTGGTATTTTGCCCTCGCTGCACCCTTTTATTACGCCACTGCTACCTACGTAAGTGCATTAATAACTCACGGTACCTACCTATTAAACCAGTAGATACCACCTGTCTATTATCTGGTTTAGTAGGTTTAGGTAGTCAACCAGTAGATAATACTTGCACAACTGAAATCACCTTTACTGACACATTTCTTTTTGCAAGAAATGTGATATTGCTTTACTGACACATTGCTTTTTGAAAGAAAAGAAATGTGTCAGACATTTCTTTTTGCGGTCATATTTAATCAGGTTCTCTGAGATTGTATTTTATCTTAATTAAAAATTGTTTTCAACTGGATTGCAGTAACTTTTTGAATATGAATCAACAATATGAAGCAATATCAGACATGATTTTTCTCCATCACAAATCTTGGGCCAAATTGATTGTCACTTAACTGTCTAACACCTCACTATCCCCCCGTCCCACCCGAGATCGAGGCCCGCAGAAGCGGGCCGGCACTAGCCGGGGGTTGCGGCAGTATCGTTGTTCCCGCGATCCCCGGTGTAGGTTTTTAGTCAGTACGAGTCTGACAGACCCCGTCACCCTCCCCAGGGCCGAGGACATCCAATGTGGATTTTCCACCACGGAACAAAAAAAAAGGCCCTCTTAACTCAGAGTTAGTTGCTAAGGCGAGGTTAAATAACAAATATGCCATACATTATTGACGGGTTAGCTGCTAACTCGGGGTTTTGTAAGACAACCTAGTTCAAAAGAGACATAAATTATTTTACCTGGTTCACTCAAAGCGAAACTCCCAAGCGCGCCTTTAGCGAAGTCATCCAAGAAGATCTCTTTCTGCTTGTCAGTTCCTTTCTCATTCACCAGGTTAAGGTATAGGAAGTTGTGAATAGACAGGATCATGCCGGTGCTGGCACAGCCTCGGGAGAGCTCCTCTACGGCCAGGGCTAGGGACAGGTAGTCTAGGCCTAGGCCTCCATTCTCTGGGCTGACACAGGCACCCATCAAACCCATGCTTGCGAGTTTTTTGATCTGGAAATAAGACGTAGGTTTATTATGGAATCAGTTTTATAATAGTATTTTTTGTACTTTAAATACAGTGACGATTTGTTTTATAGTATTTTTTGCACATTTGCCCTGTTTCATTGTACCAAAATGTGTTATAAAACAAATAAAAAAAACCGAGTGTCAAGCCTCAGAAATTTAAAACCACGCCATCTTTTGGAATAAATTTTAAATGATCCGTTCCGATCTTTGAAATGTGAATTAAGAGTACAATAATCCATTTGTGCTTATGGGAGTTGACTAAGCAAGAACATACAATTGTAATTATATCAATTTTAGAAGTAGAAAATGTTTAATTTTACACACAATTCAATAACAAATCGATGCATATCGCGCCATCTAGTGATATTTATTGAAACCAAATGTTCTTTTTAGCGCTGGGACCCCGTGCCCAAGGGTAAATAAAGGTGTAGGGCCGTAAGCGTGACTGCTAAAGGGGACCTATTTTCGATATTAACCAAAGCTTAGATTATTATTGTTTCAAAATGTCATTTGGTACCATAATCCATCTGGAATTTTGCAACAGCAACCCAGTCTGGATTTTTGCGCGATTTCTGGCTAAAGAGTCGCTTCCTATTAAATGCAACTCAGCGAAATGTGACCTCACACAGTCACATCTCTCGACTTATAAAAAAAATATAAACATCCGAATTGAGAACTTCAAGAAACTCCTCCATTTTGGGAAGTCGGTTAAAAAATCATCATGGCTTATTATCAGGTGTGATAGTGGTCAAACGCAAGCTTATCAACAAAAAAAACTTAAATCATAAAACCCGACTGCATAAAAAGCGAACTAAAAAGACGTAAACAAGAAGAAAAATATGCTGTACTTACAGTCGGAGGATACATCTGTCTTTGCGAATATGTATGTATGTTGTAATATGCATGTTGTTCTTGTATTTTTTTATTTTTTTTATTAACTTTTTTATTTAAGTATAACTTTTAAGTTAGCATTTTTTTTTCAAATTAGGTGTTTTTAATCATATAAGTGTTTTATATTTTTGAAATCATCTCTTAAAACTCTTTATTTTGATGACACACGGTGGACATGGTAGAAAAAAAATTGCGGCCCCGCAATATGGCACCCAAACTCTATATTTTATATTTTCCAATTCTAATGTAGCAAGTAATACTCACAAGGTTATGAGGAATAAATTGACGTAAGAATCATCAAAATCGGCCTACGCGTTTGGTCTCTAGAACGCCACATACGAACAAACATTTATACATACATAGACTGATAAACACATTACCCTCCTTAGGATGGAGACGGGTAAAAAAATACCTAATAATAAGACTAAAACTTAGTTAATTGTATTTTACAATTCACACACAAGAGCACCCGTTGCAGTTTATCAGTTTTTTTTTTTATTTACTTTGCTCCACACTAGGAATTTCTTCCTGTATCGTGGGTGCGTTTTCAAACATATAAACTCACATACACAACACCCAGAGCCGGAATAACTATCTGTAGGTCATACAAATATTTGTTCCGTGCGGGATTCGAACCCGCGACGCGCAGCGCAGTGTCTGACCTTCTAAAGGGCGAGTATTTTTGTCACCTTGATAAATCATGTAGAAAGTTGATAGCAATGCACATGCCTTATTTGAACTGGTGACTTCACATATCATACATTGTCATACGAGAAAAGATAAGAGTAATCCCCAGTCTTTATCGTGCTGCAATACGGTCAAGCGCTCGTCCGTACTGCGCGAAAGCGAACAGCAAAAACCGCTCTTATTGCTACGAAATAAGGTCGATGTGTGGTTGACAGTAGTAAGTAAATCCGTCAATCTTAATAAATCCTAGGTATATTATGCAGAAGATTTATGAGGTAAATTTATAGCTGATGGCAGGCACAGAAGAAACATACCTTCATGTATGTACATATCCTAAATACTGCCTACTTTCTACACATAGGTACCTACATAAACTGACGCCTTTATCCATGGGGGTAGGCAGAAACTACAGAACATGCTAAAATCATTACCCAAAACCTAAAGGTGAGTGTAGACTAGAGCATTTATTTGTAACACATCGGTACATGTGCATTCCACTTCATTCTTGGATAAATCATTTACTGTCCAGGCTGCTCGTTTGTGGAATGCATTGCCTGACCCAATAAAACGTGCTCAGTCGTTGCCTGTCTTTAAAAAACTTGTAAAGGAACATTACCTGACTCTGTGATCCTGTCTTTGTGTTATGCTGTATTGTTTTCTTATTTGTTTATTTAGTTGTATGTATGTATTTATGTATCTATTATAGTAGTTTGTTTTTAGTACCTAATTGTACTTAGTACCTAATACTTGTGGGATTTGAAATTGGCACCAAGTGCAACCCCATATCGTGTCCAGGCTATCTCTATCCATTCAAGGTTGCCTGGAAGAGATCGCAGAGCGCGATAAGGCCGCCTGTTGTATATTTGTTTTAATTTTAATGTTTATTTTTGTATTGTCTTTTCTTGGTGTACAATAAAGTATATATAAATAAAAATAAATAAATACATGGTGGACATCCCACCCATACGCACTAAACGTTTTTAGAATACTTTTATTATGCGTACAGCTAAGGAGTGGAATGCCCTGCCGGAGTCTGTTTCCCGACAGCTACTATCTAGGGGTCTTTAAGTCAAGAGTGAATGGGCTACTTCTAGGCAAGCGTGCTTCACCGTCGACCACATCATCGCTTACCATCAGGTGAAATAGTGGTCAAGCGCGAGCCCATTTCAAATATAAAAAATACAGAACATCGAGCATTCGCTGTTTTTAAATTTACTTGTACCACACTTCGAACATGACGCTCGATGTTTTGTTACAACCTGATTTTAAAAACCAACTAGGGTTTTGGTGTAACATTTTATCGAGCAAAGGGACGAGTGCGGGTGACGTGGAGTGTGATCAATAATAAACGCAAGGTATAAAGAAATGTTACAGGTAAATGCTCAATCGCCGTGAGCATTACGTCGAACACAGCGTCGAACATTCGCTAGTAGGTACGTTACATTACATGGAAATGCTTTAGAAAACTGAGCATTTGTATGTATTGTACCATTCGTAAGAACGTTACATTACATTGTAATAAATGTGCAAGTTCATAATAAATGTGCAAGTTATATGTTTGGATGTTTGTTTATCAATAATTAGTTTCAACCAAATCTCCGTTGGGGCGGATAAAACTTGGTACAAATAGACCATGACGAACATAGGATACTTTTTAATTCGACAATACCTACATTTCCGTGGGACAATTTTCGCCTGTCACGCGGACTTAGGCATTTGTCATACCTGGATACGTTCTGCTGCGTCCTACGGCCCAGCCACTCGAACATTTGGTGCGGGAAATGTTCGAAGGACCGGACCGCAGGAGAGTGAACCAGTGTGGGAAAGGCTTTAGTCACTGATAAAAGCTGGTAATATGATAAGGCAAAAATTAAAGTCATGCATTCAGATATTGAAGAGGTAGCAATAACCTCATGCATCACCATAATTTTATCTTATGATAAAACATTCTGTAAAACTAAAACATACAGTTTTATTGAAAAGGCAGATAATCTATCTACTTTAACTCCATTTGAGATAACATTAAACACTTAAATAATCCCATTTTTCAGCCGGTTCAACCGATTTTAACTTCTATTGCATTGGTGATATGACAAATGGCAGCAGTATAAACGGTTAGTTTTGGTAACAGGTTTATACTTTTTATGCCATCCTTATATTTCGGGATAGAACTCAAAATCGGTTGATCGGACTGTAAAAAGGGGTTTTAAAAATTTCTAATGTTATTTCAAATGGAGTATAGTTAGGTACTTATCTCTATGCTCTATAGTTACTATATTGGTATTAAACTGTGAACATAAACAATGTTTGTGATTGCGTAATAATGTGTCGACCATAATGTTTGTTTGTTTTCAATGTTCCAATAATTAACATTATTTCTATTGACTTTAACGCATGCAGATGATGCTATGAAAATATTTATTTTAACTAGGTATTTGTATTTATTCAGATTTTGCTAATATTATAAACAGGTAAAATTATTTGTTTCCATTTACATAACAAACTTGAGAGGTAATCTCTGGCAGTAGGGATATGATTATTCTTTACTGACAGAAAGCCATAGAACTGCTAAGTGTCATTTGCTAGACTAGCAATTTTAGCCCACATAAATTGTCTGGTTTCTGTATGATATGCCTCAAAAGCCAGCTCAACTAGTTCTAAGAAAATTCAAAATCAATTTATTGCATCCATAATGTACATACAGGTGATAAATATAAGTTACAGAAACAATTATGGACCCTGTTGGGCACAGCAACATTCTAGATTAAGTCAGTGTCTAGGAGAGAGAATCCCAAGCTCCAATGTCTGCATTAAGCAGATTTGCCAGGGTTTTAAAAGACTAAACAAAAATTACCTGCACATTTTAGCATTGGGATCTTAGACTATACTATGTTCTTTAGCTTATTAAATTAAACATTACCCTTCTTGAAGTGATGTTATTGAAAAACTCTTCTGCTGTAGTGACCCTAACATCCTATTACAACAACGTAACCAAGCCTACATCAAACCTCAAAATATAAGAAAAACAATGTCATGATTTTTATCAAATCTTTTAGAGATATAATCAAAAATGTTATATTGATATGATAACAGTAAATGTTATGTCAAAAGTATGTTATCTTGGTATTTCATAGAAATAATCATAATCCACTTTTATAAATATTTTCATTTATCCTGGCATACTGCAGGATACCTAAATTATTTCAGAGATTGGATTGGAATATCTGAGAAAACCTTTTGTCACAAATTCAAAGAGGCTTAGGTTACAGCAGTGAACAGAATATTAACTGTTATACTTTTCACATATTATCTGGTTAAAGACAAAAATTCTTTATTTCAACAAGGCCATTAAACAACACTTTTGAACGTCAAAAATATAAATTTACAATTAATAATAATTAATACTACCTTATAAAAGCTACACTATTTTAATAAATAAGACAAAAGACATATATCGCAGAATGCGATAAGGCCGCCCATTGTATATATTTTTAGTTTTAAGTTTCAATTGTTCATATAAAGTGTATATAAATAAATAAATACATACTATTTATTCATATTTGTGATATTTTAAATTACTGTACTGAAAGTAAAGTATAGCAATTATAGTCTCATATTTTCAATTAGTCCTTTTTATGTTAAATGTTTAAAAAGTATTATGCTATAAAATTAATTATGTATTAATATAAGTTAGTTCATAAGTGAAGTATACTCACAGGTTCAAAAGGAAACCGGGCCTCAGTGTCATGTTTGGCTGCTACAGGCTTCAGGTGCTCGTTGGCAAAGTTCCTCGCTAGCTCCTGAACACTTTGTTGCTGCTCTGTCAGCTGTGTTGTGAAGCTGCGGCGTTGAGACAGCGTCTTCAGGCATTGTCGTGAGTAAACTGGAATGGTTTGGCAAGAACAATGGTAAAAATCAAACTCTTGTTGGGTTGATAGCCCGCCTATATACCACTACTGAATAAATGCCTTAAATGACTAGTGAAGTACTTGAAGCTTAAATAAATCAAAAATTGATTTAGATATATAAATATAATATAGATTTTATATAGATATTTAAAGCGTACACAGCTAATATTTTAGGTACTCTAGCCACCTGCACACAAGTTTCATTAATTTACATTGGGTTCTAAAATTAAAGTAAATAATATGCACAAGGGCAAAGTTAATTTTTCCTAAAGTAATTTATTTTTTTAAAGAACTTTTGGTACTTACTGCCTAATTTCGAGGATTTCAACAGAGGACTTGTAGCCATTTTAAAACGCAGATAAGAACTGATGTTATATCACCGAAACAGTATAAACGAACTAACTCACAGTTGACACTCGAATTGCGTGCGATACGAATGATAATGATAAACCAACAAGGTCACACAAACATTATACAAAAGTACCTCCTACTTCCAAAAACCGGTCCACGAAATTGTGCCACGATTATCAAGTCAGTACAAGAGTAAAAAATAGCACATTAATGCAGTTCATTACAATAATGCAGCTAACTACTCCTTCAAACACCGATTAAATTAAAGCACTAAAATAATAATAATTGCATGTTTTTTAGTAAGAGAAACTATTTTAGAATCGTATTTATTATAGTCCGTAACGACCAAAATCTAAGGGTCATTTTAGCATATCAATGTTGACAAAAATCTAACAACAATTTTCGTTTGTAATGACAAGACATTGACACTTGACAATATAACGTTCCGTTTCCCTGTGCAGTGATTTGTGAGTAAAATGTAATACATCATATTATACCCTTCATTAAGGGTTTGGATACCTTCGACAATAATGTTCTTTGATATTTTATTAGAATCTCATAACTCTGACAATTCGTAATCGAGATTTTTCTCTAAAATAACGCTACAAATTCTCCGGAATGATTATAACACTGATGAATCACAATTTTTAATGACAGTGACAGTGTCACAAATAATTTCGATTTTGTTTGACAGTCGATCACGAACGATTCTCGAAGTTTTTCTTGAAGTATTGTTTGTAATTAGTTTTTACGGAAATTAATTTAATTTCTTTCGGGTTCCAATAAGTTTTTCTTAGGAAATTTGCAATAGTAGAATGTGATCTTATCGTAATTTTTGTTTTGTCATTGCGTATTATCTCTTTAAAGTGAACAAAAACAAGAAGTAGTTGCAGTGGTTTTCAACAACACCCATTTTTCAGTCAACATGACTTCGATTTTCGACCAGTACGAGCAAGCGTCGCAGGGCTCCCAGCGACCTAAACCTGTGGCTGAACCAATGGTGTCCTCGGGATACATAAATATGCAACTGGAAGATAATACACCCATGTTTTCCAAGAATAAAATGATTCTAAAGAATCTATCTGATCTAATAACACATGCAGCGGTGTCTAACGATTACCTGGTGCTGGCTATGGCTAATGGGAATCTATTTCGGCTCAATCTAAAGAAGCCTGATTGTGGTCAAGGTAAAGCATTTGTAATTTGCCCTATATCCTTGATAAAATTTTAATAATGTTAGAGGATATGGTCTATTACACCGATTAGTCACTAAAGTATCAAACTAATCAATTTCAGAAATCCAATACTCAAAATTTGTCCAGCCCAACTCAAAACTAACAGGGATCTTCCTCGATCCACTTGGGCAGCATCTCCTAATGGCATTCACTCCTAGAAACAAAAAGGATGGCTCCCCTGAACTAATTTACTTGCATCAAAACAGTTCCAAGTCCAAACAGGTTACGAAATCTAAGAAGTATGAAGTGACAGAAGTGGGTTGGAATTGGGAGAATACTTCGGAGATCAACACAGGTCCGATACTACTTGGTACGTCACAGGGACATATCATTGAGACTGAGTTGGAAGCGGACAGTGACAAGATGTTCACAGCTAGTAACCAGTATTGGAGAGAGGTAAGAGTAAATGAAAACTCTTTCGTCTTTTTTAGGGTTCCGTACCCAAACGGAACACTATTGCTGTCACTCATGTTTATGTCTCTATCCGTCATCTGTCACACAATTTTTTCCCATTTTTGTTATTATATTTTCAAGGTTTCATTAATTTCATACACTTTAACAGCTATTATTCATATTGAGTCAAGTAACAATGATTTATCAACAGAATCTGTCTGCATAGCCTTTTCCCAACAAGGTTGACTTTCAGTTCCAGTAACAAGATTCACCTGAATAAATTCACCAGATAGATATTAATTTAATTAAATAACAGGAAATCTGTATTCGTAAAATAAACATGATATTTCAGAAAAAAATATTTAATGATGTGTGAAATTTCATTTTTATTTGACTCACAGCACTATTCTATAAACTAAAATCTATTTAATATTGAGTATTAATTTGATTATATTTTAATTTTGTTAATTTCTCACACAAGCTGCCTAGTTACCTTCCTCTGTATGGAAGCAACAAGGATATTGATGGTTTGGTAAACAAACATATTTGCTTTCAATTATACTTTTTATGTTTTGAATAACAATCATATCCCATTCCTGGTATTGTGGAACCTTGATTATCGTGGTGCTTTCCTCACTGATTCTTTACCAAGCGCATACATCTGTACAGATATGATTCAGTACAAAAATGAAAATGGCTTGACCTGGCCCAATTGCGTAAGTTAATTCGGCAAGTCAAAGGGTTTGACCGCATCAATTGACCAATCACATCATAACTGGAAATACACACCGCGTCTTTCATCTCGCACGTGATCGGTCGAATGATGGGGTCAAAACCCTTTGCCTTGCCGAATTCACTTACGCAATTAGGCTGTGGTTGAGGAAGGCACCTAAATCTGGCATATTTTTTTTGTGACAAATTTTGCAATGCATGTATTTAAGCTGCTGTGATTGGTTGCCTGAAATTTTAAAAACTAGAATTCAAGGTTCCACTCCAATGAGTTGGTTTGACTGGCTGACTTAGTTTTTTTTCAAAGGTTTGCTGTGTGTGAATTGGTTTGTGTTTATAGGGTTGAATACATTTTTAATATGTTTTGATACCAAGCATTCTAGTAAAATGATTGGCTTATATGGCTTGAATGGAACTTGATAAGAGCAGTTCTGTTGTTGTAGTTAATTAAAATCTTAACAAGTAAAATTTCAAAATTTAAAAAACTCCCGACACATTTTTATTTCATGCTACATAATTTCTCTAGTACATAGTAGATACGCTTCGATCGGCAATCTATTGAACACATTATGACACGATATCTTGCGAAAACACCCCGATTCAAACAGTAAAACGCCCATAACTTTTGAACCAGCTGAACCGATTTTATTCATACACAGCTAAGAACACTCTCGACAAAATCACCTTTCAAACAAAAAAAAAACTAAATCAAAATCGGTTCATCCGTTTAGGCGCTATGATGCCACAGACAGACACACAGATACACCCCTCTTTTTCCGGCGGGGGTTAATAAAATTGTACTCAACAATAGCCTCCATACTGTAAAATAACTGCTAGAGAAATTGAATTCTTGGTATCAAGTAAATGCACAGAGCACGGAATCGCTGAGTTGTCAGTGATTAAAAGTGGCAGTATTTACTAACACAATATAATTCGTTACCCCGAAAGTGTGTTGTGATGCAAGTAGTAAACACCCATTGATTGCGACAACAACTGTTTGATTTTCATAAAAAAAATGCTCTAAGTAACTGCTATTAAAGTTAGCTTTACTTTAATTTTTTTGAATCACTTGCCTGAAAAGCTTTCATTTCACAATCTATTTAAACAAACAACCACCACTAACCAAATCTATTCTATTTTCAGATTTTCGACATCGGAAAAGGTGCGACTGACATGCCTATTACAGGCATACAGTTCCATAGAGTAAATAACACGAGTAAATACTTCATCTTCATCACTACGCCGACCAGACTGTATCAGTTCATGGGCCATGCCACGACCCAAGGTGACAAGCCATCTTTACAGTCAATCTTCTACTCATATTTGACGATTCCTGAGACTGGTTTCCAAGAAATTCCGTCTACTTTGAAGTACTCGAAGCTTCAGTTCTTTGATAAGAACGGTGTACCTAAAACTTTTGCTTGGTTGACGGAACCTGGGATATTCTATGGACAGGTCAGTACTCTATCTTGTGCTATATCTAGCCAATGCTTTGGGTAGGACATTACTCACACCTCTTCTTCCGTCTTATTCGTCACATCACCTTCTTCTAAGGCTACCGTGTCGCCAGTTTCTGTTGTTCGGTATCCAATCAGTGATAATTGAAAGTAAGGGAAGCCTTTACCCTGCAATTGAACACAACGGGCTGATAATAATAATAATTAGAATAATGCTAACAACGGATCTTTGTGTCTCTAAATTGGCTGCAAGACCCTGCGCAGTAACTATTTTTGTGTCAATGTTGAAGGTGAAGATAGCATTGTATAACTGTCTCTTTCACTCGCTTACGTTTTTCGCATCTGTATATCTCGCTTACTTTATGCAGTATACTCGATGACAGTTTCTTGCGCAATGGTTGGCAGAGCCAACTTCAGAGACAAAAAGATCCGCTGTGACTACTATATTAGTTTTTACCCGACTGCCGGAGGAGGATAATGTGTTTATCAGTCTATGTATGTATGTTTGTTCCTATATGGCGTTCCAGAGACCAAACGCGTTGGCCGAATTTGATGATTCATACGTCAATCGTTTCGTCTTAATCCTGCGAGTGTCATAGGCTACATTAAAATTGGACAATAGAAAAATGGTGGATTTTGGGCGCCATATTGTGGGGGCCCAAATTTTTTTTTTCTTATTAACCCATCCTGTGGGGTATCAAAATAAAGGGTTTTAAGAGGTGATTACAAAAATATATAACACTTATATGTTTAAATTTATCGAATTCGAAAAAAACTTAACTAAAAAGTTATAAATAAAAAATCAAAAAACCCGACTGCTTCAAAAGCGAACTAAAAAGTCGTAAACAAGGAAAAAATCATGCTGTGCAGGAGGAGGATACATTTGGTTTTGGTCAGCCAGCTCGCGCGTATGTATCCTCCGACTGCACAGCATGATTTTTTCCTTGTTTACGACTTTTTCCCATGAGGTTAAAGGGCAGAAACTACAGAACACCACCGGCTACAATCCTTACATACTTCTGTAGCGTCACTCACATTCATACATCTAGTCATACACACTCGCCGGTTATGAGTACTGCGAACTAGTTTTTATGGCATATTTTTTAGCCAATAGATGTCAAAAACCTGCAGCCTAATTGTTTAAGTGAATTCGGCAAGGCAAAGGGCAAAGAGTACGATTGCCTTGCCGAATTCACTTATGCAATAAGGCTGCTGTTCTAATCTGTAAATTGAATCCTCCGTCATCACACTATAATATTAAATCGGCGAACGTTTGTGAGTGTGTATGTTTGTTACTGCGCCAGAACGGCTGAACGGCAGCCTAATTGTGTAAGTAAATTCGGCAACGGAAACAATCTGTTTCTTTCCCAAAAACACACACATACACAAAAAAGTTGAATAAAGATTAATTTTTTTTGTGTATGTGTGTGTTTTTGGGAAAGAACCAGATTGTTTCCTTTGCCGAATTCACTTACACAATTAGGCTGCGGATCTGGATTAAATTTGGCACAGAGATAGATTATAGCCAGAAATAGCACATAAGATACTTTTTTATCCCGGGCATATGTTCATTGACATGACATTCACGCGGGCGGGTCAACAAGCTGTTCTAATCTGTGAATTGAATCCTCCATCATACTGCCATACATATAAGTTGCAGTGTAACAATGCATTACATTATTATATATTGGTTGAATTTTCCTTATACTCGTGCTATTATCGTAACACAATAATATGTCATAAGCGGTTTCAACTAAAATGTTTTCGTTTAATTATTTTTATAATGTTTTTGCCTTATCAGTTATCAGTTTATCACTCATAAACGGCGTATAATGTTTCCTCTACTGAGCCCCAGACCTCTTCTCTTTGAAAGGGAAGCTGAATCAAACAGTATACAATTTATACTGTATAAAATAACAGTTTACTTTTTACAGTTTGATTTATACTGTTTTAATAAAGGCTTATATTAAATATAAGTCTTTAGTCATACACATGGTGGCACATGTGTTGGATCTATCGGTTCCCTTCATGATGGTTGAGCTGAGTGTTGCCGATCCATGCATCATGTTTGTGACTGGGCGTCATCGGTTGGGATTGGTCATAACTTAACTGCCTCGGCTTGTTATTGTATTTTTTTTTTATAAATTGTTGGTTACTCTAGACGCTTTTACGTGCACGTCTTTATACATCGTTCTCACTTAAATGTATTTTTCAACAAGAATTATGTAACCAAAAACTTGTAATTAAAACTGATGGAAAAGAGTGTCCGTGGCGTTTCTTGCAAATTCTTCTCCATTGAGACCTTCTGACGCTTGTGAATTTGCAACTAGAGTCATCTTTTTGTTTGACAATTCAAAGTAATTCAATTTTAAAATATTGATGACTATTTATTTAGCCTCTGAAATTGTCAAATTCTTCTGTTTGCCCATCTTTTACACTTACACATCAAACAGTAGTATACAAGCCTTTTATTAATTTTCTTACAGTTGGACCCTAGTTCCCAACAGAATTCAAACTCGCTGTTCACTCAAGGCGCACTAATCAGTTACCCGACTGAAGGCGACGAACTGGAAAATGCACCTCTATCCTTCGTCCTCACAGAGTTCCATGTCCTTCTCATGTACTCCGACAGAGTAAAGGTTATCTCACTCATAAGCCAAGAACTAGTCTTCGAAGACAGATATTCGGAAGCCCATGGGAAACTAAAAAATATAGTAAGAGATACGAAGAAGAGAACTATTTGGGCTATTACTGATAAAAGCGTATTTAGATACAAAGTTGTACGAGAGGAACGGAATCTTTGGATTATTTACTCTGATAAAGGACAGTTCGATCTAGCCAAAGAGTATTGTTATAATAACCCTGCGTACATAGACGTCATAAATGTAAAACAGGCTGAATTACTATTCAATCAAGGGGACTACGAAAGGAGCGCAGAAATATTCGCAGATACGCAAAAAAGCTTCGAAAGAATATGCCTCAAGTTTTTGGAATTAGATAAAATAAATGCTTTGAAAGTCTACTTATCGAAGCGACTAGATACTTTGAAGGAGGACGAAAAGACTTTGATTTCTATGCTTGTCATTTGGATGACGGAGTTGTATCTGTCTCAGTTGGGTTTACTCCGTCGTACAGGGAAACAAGACTCCGAAGAATACCACCAGATTCAAAGCAACTTCGAAGTATTCTTACTCCATCCGAAAGTCGCTAAGTGTATGCAGCATGTCAAGTCCGTAGTATACGACTTGATGGCTTCACACGGCGACAAGCAAAACCTAATCAAATTAACGATAATAAACGAAGACTATGAGAATGTAGTAGCTCAGTATATTTACAAGAAATCTTACTTGGAAGCTATTGAGACGCTCAAAACCTTAAAAAGGCCAGAACTGTTCTACCACTTCGCTTCAGTACTTATGGAGGAATCGCCGAAGCATTTTGTGAATGCCTTGATTTTGCAGGGAGCGAGATTGAGCCCTTCGAAATTGTTACCGGCTTTCCTATCTTGTAAGAATGACACTGATCATTTGTCTGAAGTGATCCGGTACTTGGAGTTTATTCTGCAGCATTACAACGTGAGGGATAAGGCGATACACAACTATTTGTTGACGCTATATGCGGAACATGACCATGAGGCTTTGACGATGTATCTGTCGCGGCAAGGACAGGATGTTACGATGGTGAACTATGATGTGCATTATGCTTTGAGGTGAGTTGTAGTTTTGCAAAATTATGTTTTTTTCGGCACATTAACTTTATCGTTTAAAATAAAGGACCAGGTACTAATCAAAAGTTGTTAAGAACGTTGACAGATTTCCTTCCTTGTATGATATTTTTTTTGGGGCTTGAATTCACAAGTCGGTACTAGAAAACTCATTTTACAGTGCAAGTGCATTACAAGAAAAACAGAAATTGGTTTCCGATTTGCGAATTTTAAACTTTATCTCCATTCTGCAACTTATTAAAGAAATAAAAACAAAATCATGAACATGCCTTCAGAGAACTTTAAAAACAAACTAGCTAAAGTAGGAAAGTACAGCAGTCATACCAATTTATGCCTTTGTAACGGCTAGGTCTGCGCTAGGTAAGCTGCGCAGGCCGCTAACTGGTAGTTAGGAGGTAGTTAGAGAAACAGCTTGTAATTTAATACATATATTTTAAGTTAAATATAACAGCTAGGTCGAGGGTTCTAGCGCCACTCAGTTCTGTACAGACGCCGTCACGCGGATAAAATAGTAAGGGGGTACCGTCCCTTGGCAGCACGTGGTAGACGCGGGGACCGGTCAGCACCGGCACAGCGATAGGGTCGCCGGAACTGTAGCAGCTTGGAGTGCGCAGGGTAGGCTGCGCTGGCACCGGCTCGCGCGACGGCAGGCCGCAGGTAGGCAGGCAAGACCGGGCAGCGTGCGTAGGCTGGCACGGCGGTAAGCCGCAGGTGTCAGGTAAAAGGACCTGGCGGTGGGCGTAGGTAGCGTGCAGGTAGTTGGCAGCGTGCAGGTAGTTGGCAGCGTACAGCCGTGGGAGAAAGGCAAGCCTCAGCCCGTACAAAGAGGCAGCAGCACGTGGCAGACGTGGGGCAGTAGACCGCGGCCGGCTTAGCGGTAGGCCGCAGGGACTGTAGCGGTTAGGGGTGCGCAGGGTAGGCTGCGCACGCCGCTACGTCCTAGGGTAGCGCATAGCCGGACGGTACGCCCGTACGTCGACCCCGTACGAAGAGCCCCTAAATCGGGGCACCAGAATCGTGAGGATAGAAAATATGTAATTAGCTAAGCCACCGGAATCCAAATGACCGAGTCAGTACTCCGGAAGGTTAGAGTTGTGCCGTGTTTTTAGAGATGTGACTATTGACCGACTAATTTTGATATTAGTATCATTCGACTATTTTCAGTTGAGATCTCACAACGCTACAGTACCCCGGCTGCAGAGAGAGGATTTTACCTGTGTAAAATCCGCTAGAACTTACTATACTTTCCACTATCTAGTTCAGAAGCCAGCCAGTAACACCTTTGGCTGGTTTCCTACTTGTCATGAAAGTGTCTCATGTTAGTTCTGGTGACGTACCTCTATTGGTATGTTTACCCTTGGGGTCAGTGTAGTCTCGTGTGTAATTGTTAGAGTGTTAGTGGGAGTAGGTTTGGTTAGTATAGCGGTAGTAGTTTTTAGTGGGTTAGTGGGAGTTGGTATGGTTAGGTTTAGTAGTGGGTTCGTGTTAGGGGGAAATGGTTAGGTAGGTTGTTGATATTGTAACTAAGTTAGTGGCATCGACGTCTGGTGTATCATGTAGTATTATTGTTTGGCTGTTTGTCAAACTGGTTGCGGTCACCTCTCTTGTTGGCGCCGTCTTTATGATGTTCGTTATATTTTTATTTTTGAACATGAGTAGTACAACACAAAAGTTAAAGGTAGTTACCATAGAGAGCTACTCTGCCAATAGTAAGTAACACCCCTGTAGGGTCCTCAGTATTCTCCATGGCAACGCCATATTTATGTAGTTGATTAGTAGATTAACTATTGCTTAGTAGTTAGTTATACTTGAACGCACCTGCACAGTCTGGTTGCGGTCACCTTTTTGTAGGAGCCGTCTTTAAGATGTTCTTTTAGAACATGACATGACAACACAACAGCTAAGGGTAGTTACCATAGAGACCTGCTCTGCCATCAAAAATTAAACACCCCATTGGAGTCCCCAGCATTCTCTATGGCAACGCCGTTCTAACGAATAATTAAATTTTTGTCGAGACTATTTTCAATTGAGAATCCCCTCACAAGCGAACTCACGCAACTCTGTAGGCAAGAACTTTATTTACTCTAGTAGGTGAGATTAGTGTGATCACCAACTGACCAGTAGTTAGGTACCAAAGGAGCTTAGGACCCCTGCAGCCAAGGTTAAATAGATAAACCCCTGTTGGTGATTGACCCCCCACGAAATGTGGTGGTAGTAGTCCCTTGGCATCGTTTGACCCAGTGTGAGTCAAACGCTAGCTAGCTAGGCCTACGGGACTACTGTGGATTCTTCCACTTTAGATCCTTGATATGCCAGGTACCCAGTGGTTTTCCTTGTGTATCTACCAAGTCATACACCAGTGGGGACAGTTTCTTTGATACCCTGCATTTTACAAACTTAGGTGCCAGTTTTTTGCTGAAATATTTGTCCTTATCGCTCTGGTAGTACGTTCGTTTCCAGACTACATCTCCCACATTGAATTCTACGTCCTTCCTACGAAGGTTGTAGTTACTAGTGTTCCTAGAGAATGCTTTCAGTAAAGCTGTTTGTACCTTGTCGAAGATGCTAGATAGGACACCCAAGTTCTCTGCATAGTGGTCCCTTGGTTGGTATATTATTTCCTTTATGTCAGTGTCCTGATAGTGAGAACCGTCAGCGATCAACTCCCTACCATAGACCAGAAACGCTGGTGTGTAGCCTGTGACCTCACTGGTTGAGCTGTTTAGTGCAAACTGAACCTTTGGGATGTGTAAGTCCCAGGAGCGCTGGTCATCATTGATAAATGTGGATAACGCCGTGATTATAGTTTTATTGTAGCGTTCCACAGTATTCACTTGTGGTGTATATCTCGGTGTGTAGTGTACATCAGGTATATTGTATTTTTTAAAGAGGTTTTTCATTTCATTTGATGTAAATTGTGTTCCGTTATCCAAAATTACAACTTGTGGTATGCCATGGACCAAGAATATACTGTCTTCTAATAGTCGTACTATAGTAGTGGCATTAGCATTCCTTATGGGAAATAGTTGGCAGTATTTAGAGAAACAACAAGTAGCAACAAATAGATATGAGTTTTGACGTCTAGAGAACGGCAGTGGTCCCACTATGTCTATACTCAGCATTTGGAAAGGACGAGAACACTCTTTAGGCTTCCCCATTAGTCCTAGGGGGGCGTGATTAGCTTGTTTGTGAGCGATACAAGTGTCACATGCCGTTACAAACCTCACCACGTCACCATGCATCCCTGGCCAGTAGTAGCGTAGTGTTAGTCGTTTGTATGTTTTATGGATACCTAAATGAGCTGCGGTTGGTTCAGCATGGTTATTAGTGATTATTTGTTGCCTATCTTCCTTAGGAATGACTTCTTTCCAATCGAACTCACATAGTATTGCGAATTTACTTTTTTCATAACGGTATAGTTTGTTATGTTTTACCGTGTAGTTTGGGAATGCTGAAGGGTCTCGTTGGCAACCATTGTAGATATTTTGGTACCAAGTGTCGTCTGTCTGTTTAGGCGGGCTTGTCTGTGTAGTGTTTTCTTGTGTGAGAGCTGCGACCGGACAAGCACGTGACAACGCGTCTGGTAAGGTGTTATCTGTACCACGTCTATGTTGTATGTCAAAGTTAAAAGCCGACAATCTTATACCCCAGCGCGCCAATCGTCCGGAAGGGTTTTGAAGTTTAAGAAACCACTTTAGTGCGGAATGGTCTGTGAACACTGTGAACTTGATGCCATTTTCTAGGTAACAGCGCCAATGTTCCAGTGCCAACAGTACAGCCAGTGCTTCCCTTTCCGTGATGCTGTAGTTCTGTTCTTGCTTAGACAAGGATTTACTCATGTATGCTATGGGATGTTCAACGCCGTCCCTAATTTGTGTTAGCAAACCGCCGATACCATAGTTACTGGCATCTGTGTGTACTTCGAATGGGATGGTGTAATCTGGACACGATAGTACTGGGGCCGATATTAGTATTTCCTTTAGTTTAGTAAAGGACTCTTGACAATCCTGAGACCAGTCAAAGGGAGGTGCCTTCTTACTTGAGCTTGTGAGTCTATTTAGTGGTGCAGCTAGAGTACTGAAGTTTGGTACGAAACGTCTATACCATGATGCCGTTCCTAAGAATCTTTTTACTTCTTTAGGATTGGTGGGTATTGGGAAGTTCTGTATAGCTTCTACTATTTCCGGGTCTGGATGTAGTCCCTTAGAGTTAACTATGTAGCCAAGATATTTCAATTCATCACGGAAAAATTGGCACTTATCCATGTTTATTGTTAAGTTAGCGTTAGATAATTTATTGTATACTTTAGTTAGCAAGGCTATATGGTTCTCAAAATCAGACGACACCAGCACTATGTCATCCAAGAAAGCAAAGACCCTATTCTCGAACTCTGGTCCGTAAAACATTTTATCTACCATTCGTTGTTGCGTAGCAGGCGCATTTGTTAGTCCAAACGGTGTAGTTTTAAACCTGTATGTTCCCCGGCCAGGTATGTAGAACGCTGTTTTGTTTTTGTCCGTTTCATTTAGTGGTAACTGCCAGAAGCTTTTGTATAGGTCAATGCTAGTTAGGTATTTAGCATCCCTCAGGTTGTCTAGTATTTCCGAAATGTATGGCAAATTGTAAGCATCTTTTTTTGTAATAGCGTTTAGTTTCCTACTATCCAAACAAAACCGCAATTTGCCATCCTTTTTCGGTGTTAGTAGGACTGGGGAAGACCATGGACTTTCACATGGTTCGACCACATCCAGGCCAAGCATTTCGTCCAATTCCTTACCGAGAACACGCTGTTTCTCCGGAGACATCCTGTAGTAACGTTGCCGTATAGGGGGTGCATCACCTGTGTCTATACTATGTGTTATTAAGTTAGTGCGGCCTAGGCCTTTTTTTTCTGAGGAAATGTTCTTAAATTGAGTTTTTATTTTCTCAGCTGTCACTTTTTGTTCCTCGGTTAGCTGTGCAAATGAGTGGCGCCCAACGTGGGGCAGTAGACCGCGGCCGGCTTAGCGGTAGGCCGCAGGGACTGTAGCGGTTAGGGGTGCGCAGGGTAGGCTGCGCACGCCGCTACGTCCTAGGGTAGCGCATAGCCGGACGGTACGCCCGTACGTCGACCCCGTACGAAGAGCCCCTAAATCGGGGCACCAGAATCGTGAGGATAGAAAATATGTAATTAGCTAAGCCACCGGAATCCAAATGACCGAGTCAGTACTCCGGAAGGTTAGAGTTGTGCCGTGTTTTTAGAGATGTGACTATTGACCGACTAATTTTGATATTAGTATCATTCGACTATTTTCAGTTGAGATCTCACAACGCTACACCTTATCACTAGGGCATAAAAGAGTCACTGCTTTTTTTCCAGATTATGTCGCGAAAAGAACTTATCAGAAGCCTGCGTGAAGTTATCAGCACTGCTAGGTCTCTGGGATTCAGCGGTAGAACTCGCGCTACAAGTGAGCCTTACTCTCGCCAAGAGCATCGCAGACATGCCGGAGCAAACCGAGCTCAGGAGGCAGCTGTGGCTTAATATTGGTGAGTTATTTATTAGTTATCAGCACTGACGGGTCTGTGGGACTATGCGGTAGTACCCGCGATACAAGTAAGACTCATTCTGGTTCTTTCCCAAAAACACACACATACACAAAAAAGTTGAATCTTTATTCAACTTTTTTGTGTATGTGTGTGTTTTTGGGAATGAACCAGATTGTTTCCTTTGCCGAATTCACTTACACATTAGGCTGCAGGTTACAGAACTGAGAAAGGGACACCAGATTGCAAGCTGCACAAAAAATCGTGGGAGGCCTCTTACCCACTTGAGGACAGTACCATTTTAGGAAAATCAATTTCAATAAAACGTACTCTTACAATAACTCAAACACAATTACAGAATCCTTACTTGTGCACTCTGTGTATTATTAGGTGTTGTTATACAACATCATAAGCACGAACATATTCCACATTTAATTTTGAATTATCAATTTATTACTTATTTGTCCAGCTGAAAGCGTAATCACGAAGACTCAAGACATGCAGGAAGCGATGAGTTTTCTCCAAGAGTGCCCGCTCATCAAAATTGAGGACATACTGCCTTTCTTCAGTGATGTCGTCACCATCGATCACTTCAGGCAACCTATATGCGAGTCTTTACAGGTAACCTATCACATTATATGTCATAATTTATACCATTGATCAGTAATAACTAGATTTTGATTATACCATACATATATAGATTTTTTATAGTGGAGAAATGCTCATGCATACTGCGCTGCCACGGGGAGATAGCGCAGTTATATGGGACTCTAACCCACTAAACCTCCACGGTGTCCTCCTGTGCCGCTTATGTCGGGAACGCGTTAGCATACATCCGCGGCTGTCCGTCTCTGGACCCTCCTCTGGGGTTTACCCCCCATCACCGGTGCACCAGAACACACTGTACACCGTGACCACCCCAGGGACCAAACCAGCACATGGGTGCCAGACGACCCCGTGTATGGCACCCTTGGTCCCCCTGTAACGGGTCAGGACAGTGGCCCCGCCATCTACCACTTTTCGGCCGCAGGGGATAGGGAGAGCGGCCAACGCTATACCGACACTCCTCCTCCCCTGCGGCCCCACCGCGTCCGCCATCAGACGGTGGCGACCCCGTGCAGGCCGCGACGGGTAGGGCGAGCGGCGCACCGTTATTCTGGCACTCCTCTCCCGCCGCGGCCTCCAACCCTCAGCCGCGATGCCTATCATACCACATCGCGGCCCGCCTCAGTTGCGATGGCGCCCATACGGCACCGCAACCCACTTATTGGCCGCTACTTCGTCGGCTTGTCGACAACAGTCCTGACGAGCGGCCCCTCCTCGGGTTCCTCTTCGCTTCACCGTGGTTGTCCAAGCCAAGGCTACTGAGCCCCCGCCTCGACAATGCGGGAACCCATACCTCTCCCTCGTCGGAGGATACAGATGTAATGTTGTGTTGATTTTCATTGTACCAGTTGAAAGATTCCACTATAATTCATATTCATTTGCATATTTACAGGAAAATAACAATCAAATAGAGTACATGAAGTCTGAAATGGAAGAAGCTATAGCGTCCGCAGAATATGTAAGTAAAACTGTCCTAATCTGTTAATTTGTGGTAAAATTTGACAGCCCGCATTTTATAAAACCACATACAGAATACTCAAATTTCACATCATTCAAAATTCAATTAAATTAAATAAATTTCGTGTTAGGATGGCTGTTGTCGTGTCCTACGTTCATTCTGAAACAGCCTTTGTGTCATTGAGATAAAGTTTTACTGTTTTTGTTGACCCGAACCTAACCTAAGTCTACTTTCTAAATAAAATATTTTTTACAGGTCCGCGCCGAAATACAGTCGTTCCGCAACCGCAGTGTTACCGTGCTGGTCTCAGACGTGTGCTGTCTGTGCGACATCGCGCTGTTACTGCGCCCCTTCTACCTGTTCCCGTGCGGACACAAGTTCCACAGCGACTGCCTCACGCACGAGACACTGCCTATACTCAGTACGTAAACATATTCAACTTATAATGTTCTATTGTTCCGGCTTCTGGTACACAGGTCACCTCTGTGTGAGATAAGTGCACTGGAATGTCTCGTTAGCAGTCCGGAGTTTAGAAATAGGTGGTGTGACACCCCTGAGCTTTGGAAAGCACCCGAGCCCTTGGTTCTGCACCTAACCCTGATCGTGTCGGAATATCGACCCATTGAACCATGAGAGTGAGTTCTCACTCTCATGGTCATGAGAGAGCGCCTTTTGCGCACATACTTTTTTACTATAATCTCCTGCGTAAGGATATAAACTGGCACAAATAAACTCTTCTTCGTCTCACCTAGTCTGCGACTTTGCTCGCTCATCATCATCATCATCAGCCTATTAATGTTCCCACTGCTGGGACACAGGCATCCTCTCTGTGAGTGGAAATGGGCCGTAATCCACCACGCGGGCCCAATGCGGGTTGGTGGATGTCACATGACTTCGAATTTTTAGTTCTTGGACATGCCGGTTTCCTCACGATGTTTCCCTTGTTGTGATGAAATAATTTACACAAAGTAAAGCGCCTGCCTAGGCTCGAACCCACAACCTAAAACTTGTAAGTCGCGGCCGATACCACTGGGCCACCACTGCTCCTAACTGCTTGTTCATTGCTAACATACTATGAAGTACCATTACACGGGGTGAATGGGAACTTAACTTTGATTATGATTTTAACTGTGATACCACTTTATTGGTTTCAAACAAAGCATCGTTTTTTTAAGTTATTATTTAATATATTGGAGTATCTACTACAATGGAATCTGTAAACAGTTTTTAGATAACGTGAAAATACCATTCAAAGTTTTGTTTATATTCACCCCTGCGGTCCTATTTATCCCGTTTGACGGTACGTGATCGAAATAAAGGTCAGAAGAATATTGTTATCTGTGTCGGTCTTTATCCTGATGAAGTTACCATAAACCAAACCACTCATTTCCTTACAGGTCCAGCCCGTCGCAACAAGCTATCGGACCTCCAACGCCAGCTCTCCGTGCTATCCAACATCGAGCTGTCAACGGTGACCTCCAACGGCCTGCCTCTACGAGAGATCCTGAGGAACGAGATCGATGACCTGGTAGCCAGTGAGTGTATCTTCTGCGGCGAGTATATGATCAACTGTATTGATAAGCCTTTCATCACGGACGAGGATTGGGACAGAGTCATGAAGGAATGGGAGTGAGAATATTATTTTATTGTAGTTAGTTTGTATTATATGATGATGAAGTAAATGCAACTCACGAGCTCGCGTCGTGTGACTCTTAATGTCATTGTTATAAGGTATAAATTGGAATGATTAGACGCGAGTTCGTGAACTGCAACATCAAGTATCAAGTATGTTAGAAATGTCAGCCATGACGTCATTTGACGGATTTTAAGGAATGCGGAAGTTGAGATTATTTTACCTTGTTGGCTGATTCTCTTAGTCAGATAATGTATTGCTGGCGATATTGTTTATTTATAAATATTATTTACTGAAGTTTGCCATAGAGTCGAAGTTCTAGTACGTAGCAACCTGCTTTTTTAATCAGAGTAAATTTTCCTACTGTTTCTTTGTCTGTAAAACAGAAATTGTCTGTAAATAAGAACTTCTGCACTGTCGATTTATGTACAGTACAACTATTTTCTTAATGCCCTTCGGCAAACTTCGTGTTTCGTCAGTCGTCGCATTTCTATCAGTTCAGTTGCCCTTTGCATTTGGTGCGGACCGGACGCTCTCAATAAACTTGGAAGTATATAGAGTTAAGATGGTTAATACTCTTTTAATTTAATGTAATTTATTTGAAAAATGGAAGGAAAGCTGCTCAAGCCAAATAGATTTACAGGTCTATATAATTCACACGGAAATCAAAACAACAATAAAGTGCTTAGTTCTGAATTCAAATTATTATACACGATAAATCTAATATTGATGGACCTGGAAATTAACATTCGTTTATATTAAGCAAAGCGATGAGTGCCGAGGGACATTAAGAAAATTGTTGTACTGTAGTTTAGTTTTTTAATGTGTAATTCTAGACAGTCAAAGATAATAAATGGCAATATTTTATCCTAATGTAGTTGTGAAGAGTAAATTATTACATAATAAGTAGTAAGTGATTCTGCATGTATATTTAGTTTGTCAGACTGATATATTGAGTAAATATTCTACATGACTGAAGTGAGGAAAAATATGTACACTTGGAAAATTTTCCATGTGCTTTGCTTTCTGTGATAAAGTTAACTTACCAATAATGGAGTCAAATCCTACGTAAATAATTTATTATTTGAGTAATATATAATTATTATAATGTAATATAGCTAATTATATTTTGTATTATCCATTATGTGTATTGTGTAGTCAATAATAAAAACACTTATAAACGGATTTCATTATTTATTCAGAAAATTGTGTTATCAAGTGTGATAAACAATAAATTAATTAAATATTAGGACAAAGAGACCTTTTCAAATCCTAGAGGACAACAAATATTTTTACACATTTGTTTAATATTAAAACGTAAAATGTACAAACATAAACAATACAATGTCAACACCTGTGTTATGCACAATATAGTTAACACGGAAGATTAAGGAAGGCATACACTGAGGCCCCGTGCGCGGATTACGAGTGTGTAACTAATGAGACAATTCACTATCGCGAACTAATTTTATTGACTAGCAGCACCGTCTACTTCCATCACTTGTGGCTTATCACCTTTATCGTCCACTTGCATTATTTCTAAGTTTTCCTTCTTTTCTTCTACTTTTTCTTCCTTATTACTATCTTCTTGCTTAGTACTATCGTTAGGTAAATCTTTCTTATTCTCTTTGCTTTTATTGCGTTTCTTTACAACTTTGGTGCCCTTCTCCGGGCTTTTATCGTCGTCTTCCGGCTTTTGTTCTGTTTCAGCTGCTTTTTCAGGAGGTGTGTCATCTGGTCGTGTGTCGGCAGCTTGTGTTTGTGTGGCTTCCTTAGTGTCGGCTGCCTCCAATGGGAGTTGAACTTCTTCGACCTTCGCCTCTGTCGTTACCTCCTCTGGTTTCTCAGTCTTCGCTTCCACTGCTGGGGCCACTTCTGCCGGCTGTTCGGCTTGCTCTTGAGGCTCGCCTTGGCCCTCCTCTTTAGTGGTTTCCTTCATTTCAACCTCGCCATTTGCCGTAGCCTGTTCAGCTGCCGTTTGTGCATCTGTATTTTCATTCATTTCCACGTCTGTTGCTTGAGGTTGGCTCTTAATGCCAGCATTGCTTTCTGCTTTGGCTTCTAATACAGCTATACATTTTTGGATGCATTTGATAGCCTCCTTCCTAGCCAGCCGAATGTTTTCTTTGCCATCAGTTTCAATAGTATCTAATTTAATGAGATTCCTAGTAAGCATTTCATCTAGGAACAAGTATTTCTTATCATTTTTGGCACCGCCAAAGTTTTCAACCTCAGTCATAAGATTTAGTACATCTGTTTGAATACGAAGAATCTGTGTGATAGGGTCGTTGGCCGAGGGTTGTTTGGGTTGTGGCGGGGTCTGTTCCCGATGCGGAGCCTGTGGTTCTGGCTGCGGTGGAGCCTGCTTCTGTTGAGGCGGCGAAGGTTGCTGCTGCTGCGGCGGCCGCTGCTGAGCTCTGGACGGAGGTTCAGTCTTAGGTGCGTTCTGTTCATGGTGCACTGGCACTTTTACAAAATGTTCTTCGGTATGCGGCGGCGGTTGTGGTTTAGGTGATTGAGCACGCTGAGGCGAGGCACCCCGAGCGTACGCCGCCTGCGGGTACGCTTTTTGCTGCGTGAATGGTTGCGGTCCCTGCCTAAATCCTTTGTTGAAGGGCGTGCCGAAGGCTCTCGCGAAGTTAGGCGGATGGTGGTAGCCAACGGGGCCGTCGTCAGCGAAATACTGTTCTCTATCGATGTGCGGCTGCTGAGGCGGCGGCACGTACGCGGGCTTAGTTTCACCGAAATGTGTGCCGTGGTCGACCGATTTGTTGATGACCGGCTCATCCCTCCCCTCCACGAATATAGGTATGTGTCGCACGTTGGAGTGCTGTTCGCCGTGTTGTGGCGCGTGTTCCTGGTGGTTCTGTCCACTCATTTTGAAGCTTTGGTTTGTTGCGCTACTGTCTGGCGGCGCTGACATAGACCTCTGATTTCTGTCGTCCGCATCGACCAGGCTAGGGTCAGCGGGGCTTTTTTGGCCGAGATCGACTGTGTTCCTTAATCCGTATTGTGGTAGGTGCGTCTGTGGTTCGGGTTCTGAAGGTCCTGGTTGAGGTTCCTGTTCAGTTTGTGTGGCTGTGGTCTGCTGCTGCGCCGGCGGGGACTGCGGCGGGTGCGGCACGTGTTGTTGTTGTTGTGTTGGTTGCGGCTGCGGTTGCTCGTCGTGGGATCCAAATCTGCGGTTCCAATGTGATGGGAAGTGTTCTCTGAACTCTGGCGGGATGTCGTCGAAGGGGAATCTGTCGAAGCCACCGAAACCGTCGCCGAAATCTGGAATTACGAAACGTTTTGTAAGCACACCTGCAAAGAAGAAGGTCTTGTTTCAGTAGATGTTGTGAGACATCTCCACAGATACATATAAGTATTTAATAAACTTTACATGTATTTTATCTGTAGTTAACTGAAATATGACCTTAATAACTCAAATCCAAGATTTTTAAAAGAAAAATTGTGCCTATGGGATTTATATACTTAGATTCGTACCGTCTGTTGCGTCCTGGCTCGAAGGCCGCCTCTTCCTGGCCCAGGTGGCGGGCCGCTGTCGCAGCCGAGCCGCTATATCAGGGTGTCGCGACGCAAGCTCGCTCCACGCGCCCGACCCCTCCTCTTCGTCAAACGGGAAACCACGCTGTTGACAAAAAAAAAACAACCCGGTTAGGATCACTGACTTTTTAAACAAACAAAAACTTATTCTAGAGAAACATCAACCAAAAGTAATTCTGACCGGTACTGTACTTGTTGAACAGATTTCATCAGATGGTAAACTCGGGAACTCTTAGTATCGCCTGAGCACACAGATATAATGTGCATATGTATAATCTACACACACGACTAAGACCAATCCGCTTTCGTAAAATAGAACAACTGTATTGATTTACATTTAAATGCTGATGAGTCGAGAGTGAGGGCTCCAACACGGAAACGTCATTATAAGATTTAAATACCAACGATAATCACGAACCTCAGCAAGTCTCTATAATGACTTAATAATTAAGCTTTATCCCTAACATACCGATTGATGACCGCTATATTTATGTTCGAGGTATATGCACGTATCGTCTAAATGGAATTCTATAATTGAGCTTATTTATATAAGAAGTCACATGGCCAGCCAACAGTGGCGGCCACTTTACAACGTGATCATTGTAATTCCTAGACTGTTACACAAACATATCCAATGTTGTATGTTTATACAACTTGGTATTGTTTAAAGCAGCTACTTAATTCTCCTATTGAAAAAACATCCTCGAGAAAAAAATGCCATCATTTAAATTGTCGTAAAGGAACGTCAATTCAGGAAGCTCATATTTATTTCATCGATTTCGCAAGTATCCGGATGGAACGTCTATAAATATGTAAAGCGACAAGTGCATGCAATGTACCTATAGTGCATTCCGTACTTTGAGCCACCTCCAGTAGTAATGTGCGAGGGAGACGGAATACACGTCAAAACAGAAAAGGTACATAGTAGTCACATTTGCGTCGCCAGATACTACCTTATAAGGCAAGGACGACCGAGGAAGTAACCTTACAGTCGAGACTTTCGTATTTTGATACTACGGTATCATTACGCGGACGAACGTTCCAATGATTTACGCGGCGCGAATAAATTTTCATAATTTCGATAAGAACTTGTTTTTGACAAGTTCGACACAATAAATAGTCAATTAACATAGCCGCATCTTTGGTTTACGATGACTTCAGTTCCCAAGAACAATAAATGAATACGAGGGTTCCTGAAATTATCTGGCTTTGATCTTTTCTCGCTGCTTTATGATTATAATAAAATAGATTGTTATCAGGAATAACCTTCGTATATAATTTGCTACAAGGTTTAAGGTTTCTGATTCCGCAATTTTTTCATTCATTTTATTCCATGTAATTGGTCACCTGGTTTATTGGGATGCATAGTCAAAGATAAGTTAATTTAACAGTTTTAGGATATATTCTAATAATAGCTAACCACAATTCGCAATTGTGAGACTGTTAGCACTAGTTGGATTCAATTTAAGATTGCTTGTGTGAGACGACAAACACACGAGTCAAAATCGTTTCACGACGACATTCAATAATTTGCGAAACAATTCAAATCGTTTTGACAAAAACTTCTTGTAAACAAGATTAACACTACTTCCATCGAAAAAAAGACTCACGTCAGAAGTAAGTCACAGAGACAAAGAAAACATCATCAACATAATAGATCGCGAACCGAATGTTAGTCCAACAATACCAGCAATATTGTTGGAAAAAGCCAAGAATGTATATTGTGCTATGAAAGCGGCATCAAGGCACAAAATGTACAAAAGCAAAGCGATACTGATGATTGTAAACGGTGACATCAGCGTGTGGGTTGGAGGGAACAAAAACCGATGGAGATCATTGCGTCATGCGATTGTGGACGATTGTTGGAAAACGTAACAAACGTGTGCTGGCGGGATGAAGGCACGTGGACAGTCTCGTGAGCTAAAAAGTACTAATGCTGCAATTGTGGTTATGTATAAAGAACTTGTCTCACGATTCACGTGGCACTTGAACCAATATCATTATTATAAAGGAACAAGATGATGTAAATGATATAACTGTAATTGAGGTTTATTAAGTGTTTACATATCCGAAACTGCACTTAAACATAATTGAAGATAAGCCAGTGGTGTGCTATTTATAGACGATGAGTTAATGTTGTCACTATCTTCATTACGACTCGCCTTATTATATTTTAAACGCTATGCGATGATCGGCTGACCGAAGCATTTGTTACTATGTAAGAACTAAGCAATTCTGCCCCCAAACTAAGATAATGTATTAGATTGAAAATGCTACGAAATGTTGCAGTCTCGTCAAATTGTGGAATAATGAAAATGGCATTTCCATTTCGCATAATCGTTACATTGCGCTAGAAATGTGCCCAATAATATTTCGAGATAATCACAGAGGTGAGTGACGCAAGTGAAGTCGTTGACCGCCGAACATCCAACGTTCTAGGCTGAACTCACAGGCAAGCAAAATGAAGACAGTTTAGATCATTTAGGTAGAAATATAAAGATGAGACGTACAAAAAATCAACAGGTTTTTGCCGTTCTGCCAAAATAAGAGTCTGTTACTGAGTTACTGCAAACCTTGATTCGTAAGTTTTAAATTAAATTTCAGTTGTCTTTCTGTTTTATATCTTTAAAAACAATATTTTATGGCTCATATTGAAACTCAATGCTCCATAAATAAGACTGTAATTAAAATTTTATCAGCTAAGATCGATTCTCCGATAACATCATACGATGACCCATTTAATCTCCATAAGCAGAAACATGAATCAAAGCGTGGGATGTAACTGTTATATCTACTCATATACTCTTTAAGGTATTATATAAAACATCCGGTGATTATTACCTTCCTAATAAAGCCAATCCGGAGTAGGTTTTCTTTCGTTCGCTCAAATTTGCATAGGACACTAATCCTCGTGGGCCGCTCGCGTGACGCACCGTCGAAGGCACAACGTTAAGACCGCTTTTGTACGTGAACGATAAATTTTACCTCCTAAGATCGCACTGACATCAGTGACATCACCGTCTTAACTTAGCTGAAGATTTACAAAGATAATTTCATAGTCGGAAGACCGGTTTTCCATAAACTTGAGTGGATCGTTACATGTGTGGTGTTTGTTAACTCCTCAAAGTGCGAAGACTTTTCATTGGTTACTTGAATGATAAGAGCCAGCCATTTGAAAACAAGATAGCCAAAGAAAATTCGTGTTTTCAATATGCCAAGTCTAAAGGACGACCCAATGTCGACATCCAAGGCAAAACATGAGAGTAAATGATAATAATAAAATCACGTTTACAAATAGCAGCAGTCACAGCTGGAAATATTTTGTTTACATACTTCGTAAAGTCAAATATCACGTGGATACAAAATATGAAAGTGATGTCGTAATGCACGGATATCACTTAAAAGTTATGGCGTCGGTTTGAGTCTTAATCCTGTTGGAGTAATATCGCTAAGTGAAGCACTATTATTGGGCGCGTATTTAGAGCGAGCGTGCACTTAAAGATAAACAAAACAGAAGGGGTTTAGCATTAACAGAAACACGAAAGGTAAGTGAACTTTGAGGAATCGCTCAAGAATAACGCTGACCAAAGACGATGATCGAATCTTTATTTTAGTACATAATATTTATGGATTTAATATTAATATTCGAATGCTGTTTGCATTAATTTTCCGTCAGAGTTTATTTAGTAAAAACAAATAAATGAGTTTAAGATACCAGTCTTAACTAAAAATAAATGGGTCTGCAAAACCGCAGTCTTAGCTTCAACTTTGGAAACAAAATGCAATATTCTGCGGTTTTCAGACTGCTAAAGAAATTATTTTTGTAGGCAGTCCCTATACATGGTATTTCGATAAAACCAAAGCGCCTCGTCGGCGTCGCCCGTGACTCACGAGACTCGGCGAATGACGTCGAAATGTTTACAAAGATCTCGTGTTAGTTATGGACGTTTTTGTGGGCAAATATGCGAAGGCAGCCGGTGCTGTATAAATATACGAACTTAAAAAAAAATAACTCGTGAAGATTACACGATCGATGAAAGAGCAAGCGATGGTCGAAGTGAGTCAAGGCACTGAAGGAGTAAAAATTATGAGAAAAATATTATAAATGCAACATGCTTCACCATAGGCCACATCATCGCTTACCAGCAGGCGAGGTAGTGGTCAAACGCGAGCCTATAGATAATGTGTATTACTTTGTCTTTTCTCATGGGATTTCAATATTCGAGAAGACATAGACAGACCAAAAAGGAATTTGTAAGAATCGTTGGGATATTGACAGAAAGTCAAAAAACAATTTACATATCAGTGATTTTGCAATTTTTTAACTCTGTCTGTAGCTCTACAAATGAGCTCCACGTGAATTACTCACAAGTTAATAATTTCAGCGAAGGTAACACCTGTGCTCCAGACAAGCAATGTCTTTGACCATGCTACCACCTGGCCAGTTTCCAATTACTAATGCGAACAAGGAAACATTCTGCAGGTCATTCTGCTTTCTCACACAGTTCTTGTGTTAGATCATCACTGCTTTAAAAAATAGTATTCACTTTCGTCAAAACTGAATAAAGAAATTGACGAAGTTTCTGATTAACTGATAATAACAGAAATATCATCACATCATCATTTTGTCATTAAAAAGTGCCGCTTAGTTGTAATTGAAATAAATGATTTGACTTCGACATCATCATTAAATATGGCCAGGTCGGTACCTGGCCATATTTAAATGCTAATCATTTTGATCTTTAAAGGTCTTTGCATGTTGGAGAGCAGGTGCATTGAAAAAGATAACATCATGGCTTTAACTTGATATCACGTTTAATTCATGAATTTGTAAACATGAACATCCGAATTTACTAACTTATTGTAAGGTGTTAAGTTTCAAAAAACTTACTTCGCTGCCATGGTATTCCGGTGGTTTATCCAAAACAACAGGAGATTCCATTTCCTTAATACAAAACACTGGAATGTTTCACTTATAAAACCACTTCACAATAAATAACCCGAAAGTATTGACGTATTTGGAGAAACGTTCGTCACTTTGTTTCGATTTATACTGCGGCGATCGACGCTGTACAATCGTATTTATACAGCGTGTAGGAGCGCGGCGCCACGGTTCGCGGACCGTCCCGACGTTTCGAGAACGACCCAGCAGCGTCGCCGTATCGCAGACAACAAAAACACTCGACAGAGCGTTGTGTTTGGACGATATACATTGCCCGTTCGCTTGTACCAAAACGTGCCTTACGTCGAGCTTGTTGCATTAAAGCGGCAATGTAAGCGTTACATGAGCCAGACGGTCGAGTTTCCCGTACTACTTCCCATCGCGCCTGCGTCGGTCTGGAAGCTTCTCGGGGTGGTTGAACACATAGTAGGGTGTAAAGAGCTCGGTGCAAAACATCTGCAACCCCTTTGGAACTTAATCGAAAATTCTAGACAAGGATCGCGATAGAAGTTATGAATAAGTTTGAGCACCTACGCTCTACAAATAAGCTGTGGGCAATTGCCGCATAAGTTATGAAAATATATAAAGGAGTGAATATAATATAAAAATAAAACAAACATAATTAATTTTCAGGTAGTCAAGTGTGAATCATTGTGGACAATGAATTTGTACTATAATGGACATCACAATGGCAATATCAGCATGTATGAATTTATTTAATTTTTCCTTCAGCGTGCCTTATAAACCGACTGATTAATGTTGGGGTGTTGCATTCATACAACCTCTCTACATTAATTTACGTTTCAATTGTTCTGTAATAAAAATGGCAGTTAAGGGCAAATGAATGTCCTTGTTGGTCAAACGTGAATTTAACATTACTCTAATTTAAAAAGGGTATTGTAAACAGACATTATTTTGTGTTATTTATCTGATATCTGTCAAGAGGAGCTCGTTGCTAAATAATAACAGCCACACGGGCCGATCTTTAAGGTTAAGCAACGCTTGACGAGGTCGGTCTGTGGATGGGTGACCATTTCAACATACCGAGTTTCCTCCGTGCCTCGGAAAGCACGTTAAGCCGTTGGTCCCGGCTGTCATTTGAAGATCTTTGACAGTCGTTACGAATAGTCAGAAGCTTGAGATCTGACACCAGTCTTGCCAAGGGGTACCGTGTTACCCAGTTACTGGGTTGTGGAGGTCAGATAGGCAGTCGCTCCTTGTAAAACACTGGTACTCAACTGAATCCGGTTAGACTGGAAGCCGACCCCAACATAGCAGGGAAAAGGCTAGGCAGATGATGATGATCTGATAGCTGTCAGAAATGGAAACTTAACGAAAGCTATAGTTTTTCTGTAAAAATTAAAACTGACTTTTACATTACCAGGATTTGCATGAAATAATTCAATTATTATAATATCTTTGCTGGTAAAACGCTGATACTTTCAGTACTTTACAATGAAGAAGTTATTGAACTCTTGACAATTGGCTTGTTTAACTTAAGCTAGCAAAAGGTATTAAAATACAGAACCTTTCAATAATTTACAAAGAAGAAGTTATTGAACTCTGGAAGTTATGTTTTATTTGCGCCATTACTCATGGTATTTATTGCCTGTATAACATTTTATTCGTTTTCGTTACCGCATACAAATAAAAATAGCTAATCCTAAAGAGGGTTTTTTAAAATAAACTTTCTTTGTATCGTGCTTTCCTTCGCTTTGACCTAAATGTATTTTCTGTATTTGTACAGAAGAAGCTTATCATGCACAATTTTAATATAGAAAGAGTAATAAAATATATTTGTTTGTGACCCGCACAGGAGACGAGAGAAAAACGAAAAACAAAAAAAATCAATTAACATCGTACCAGATCGAAAAAACACTTCAGTATTTGCAGCGCAGTTTTAAGTTTCCAGAACCGCACAATTAAAAGCGGTAAGTACTACGAATTTCTATTTTTAACTAAAACAGGTGACATATTGTTATAAATAGGTTGCTGCCAAAATTATCGCAAGGCTATTAATGTAGTATTATTTATCATAGCTATTATAATCATATTAGATGATACAAACATTTTTAAACACAATGACAGTCGGACAAATACATCAAGGTTGTTATTACTCATTGATAATAATCATTTATATGAACTATTCTGTGAGAGCAACACATTTATATTTTCTAGATAATAACCGTGTCTTCAGATCCAAAATAAACAATCCACTTAGAATCTGTATTTTAAATTTTCTGTGGATCATTAAAGGGAAGACTCCCTTCTATTCGAGTCTTACCTTTCTGGAAAGACTCTTCGGTGTGCTCGTGTGATTGAAAAAGAATAGCAAGCTAATTGTGACACAGCTTGCTGCTGATCAGCTAATTGGATTGTTATCTAATTTCCTAAAAGGTAATTGTAATTGCATCTACCTATACAGAATGGGGTACAAGTTTCGAATTTTCGATACAAAATAGTGACTTACTAATATATATCAACGTGGAAGTTTAGTAAAGAAACTGATCAAAAAGTACATTCTTAAATATCTGGAATAGTCTTGAATCGACAAAATTCATTGAGTCTTTTGTATTAGAACTAGCGATCTACCCCGGCTTAGCCCGTGACAAATTATACACAAAAACCTTCCTCATTTCACACTCTTTCTATTGGTGAAAAGCGCATGAAAATTTGTTCAGTACTTTTTGAGTTAATCACGTACTTACAGACGCGGCGGGGGACTTTATTTTATAATATGTATTGATAGAAATTTATTGTTTCTTGTTTTGGAAACAATAAGCTCAGGTAAAAAAACCATAACAATAGAAGCAACAAACAACTTGTAAAGTCAGAAAAGGAAGTACCTAAACGATTACAGAAATAAAATCATTTATCATTTATTAATTAACATTTTAACAAGTATTTTAAAGAAATAATTGAAATTAAAATAATACAGATTTGAACAAAGAGCCTAAATGTTAAAATTCTGATTTATTTAAAGCATTTGTTTACATAATAATTGACGCGAGAACGTGGAACACGCGCATGAAAGAAAACATCCCTTTTAGACTTAAATTCTGTTTTAGGAAAGGAACATTAAAGGGAAGGCTCGAATATTCGAAAGTCTTGCCTTTCTCGAAAATGCATTCCCTTGTACCCCATGCAATTGCTTATCAGCTAATCACTCCTCATAATATGATTATTTATCTAATTCCATTCTTCTTCGTATCGCTGGCACGACAGTCGTTCAAATTTGTTTGGGCCAAATCTTCCACGGCGTCATCTGTGGCAGCGCATAGATCAAACCGACCGCATATTTTACTTACACAGGGGACAAAGCAAGACATTGCCCTTAAAAGCAATAATACTTTTCTAGTACATTCTTGCGAATTTGAAATAGTCTGGCATCTACAATATTTGTTTCTGCAACTTTTGTTTGGTTTAAGTAGTTAAATTCATAATAACAATAGATAAATTGAATACTCACGAAGATCATTTACACCTTTCAAGTATTTTTAAGAAATAATTTAGAAATATTGAACTAAAACAATAATGTACAAAGAGCCTAAATGTGAAATACGCTTATATTTCAAATATTTTACATATTAATTGCCGCAAGTATCCGGAACGCGTGCAAGAAGAAAAAAACATATGTTTTTCACGCGAGACACACGCGCGCGACCTAATATCTGTTTTATTTTACAACACGATAAATATTTCTTCAATGCGGTCCAGACAGCAGAGTTGAGAGCAGAGGCGTTCGCTGCGCGAGGTGGCGCTGCTCAAGTACATACAATATTTCAAACGTCAACATTATGACGATTGCTTTGGTTGAAGGAAAATAAAACAAATTACCTAAAGTAAAGAAAACAAGACTTGGTAAGCTAATATTCGTAAATCGTAGGACTTTGCTATAATCGCCAAATAGTTAAATGATCAACTACTGTCTCTATTCGGTTTGTGATAACATGGTTTGGAAACATTAAATTGGGTAATTGCTGATTTATCCGGACATTTGTCGTCCTGTACGGTGTTTTTTATTAATTTAATAACGACGTTTATTTGAAGTACGGCTTTCCTTTTCTTCTGAATTTTTTAATTTACGAATTGGTAACCCTAGCCGCGCCTCCAAGCATTAAAACGTAAAAAGTATTAGTTCTACTTGTTATCAGCTGACTGCTATTTGGAAATCAATGCATGGTCGGTGACCGAGCATCTCACATGGTGTCGAAGACGCAGGTGGAATACTAAGTTTCTCATTCATTCAACATTGTTTGTACAGAGCTGATTAATTTCCTGCGCTAAAAAAGGAGGACTAATCAGTCGCAATTAACAATTTAAAACTGAATTTTAATCAAGGTTTTTGAACAAAGAAAAGGAAGTGTTAAAGAAAATGTTTACACGTCATGTCCCAGCATATACTGCGTCTTACTCTGTTCCTTTTTTCATGAACGCCAATTTCAACAGGTATGCAGCAAAGTGGCTATTTTTAACAGCTTTAATGTCAGGATTCCTTCAGGAAGCGAACACCTATAGTTCACATTGCGTAGCCGTGGTTTGGCTAAGCGTTTTTAATTAGACCGACTAGCAAGAACTGCAATGATGAGACATTTTAATATTAAACTCACCGAGATGGGAGAAAAAACTTACAAGTTTAACACTGTTCGCAAATAAGAGAACGTGTTTGCGGTAAACGTCTAACTAGAAATACTTCAGGGTTAATCAAAATACTATAAACAAGTTAAGTGGGACGCATGGAGACGTAGGAGGGCAACTCGCTCCAAATACCTAACGATTCTTATAATAATGTTGTGCAATATAAAAACAATTCGACCCCTGGATAAGACGTTAGGGACAAAGTGAATATCAACATCTAGAAACAAAATAGACTACGGTTCGTCTGAATGTCACATGCATGTCTTTCGTATACGTGTGCATAATAATTATCGATGACAATTTAAAGCCTAAATCAGTTAATTAAAGCGTGTAAACAAACCATTGTATCGTTGGCAGCATCGTGTGATCGGTGTTACCAACAAATACAATATTTGAAGCTATTTATAATTTGTATGTGCCACCGCACGTTCGCTCCAATACCAATGACTGTGGTGTACTCACGTTTCGCTTCATATTGTACTGTCACAGAATTATCTCACGTTATTATAATTATTTAACTGCCGTATTAAAATTTAGCTGTTAGAATCGACACTGAATTTTATATATCCGTCTCAACACCACTCACTCGTTCACGTCTGTGCGTCGTTTTGCATGTGCTGTGGGTGGGTGCCGCGATACACCGAAATAGAACTTTTGGAATAACACTACACAAATTATATTCCTTGCGTCACTAGTAACGTTTGACGAGATGAAGATCAAGAGCGTATACGCAGAAACCTGGATTGCACACGCAAATTGTCGCATATAATGTATTTATCATTAGAATGCTAGACAAAACATTGAATGTTTTTTTTTTATTACAAGGAAATCGATGAATGTTTGCATGATTTTACTGTAATTACAAAAACGAAAGTTGAACATTAACTTAAAATATTTTACATCTAGCATTCTGAAATCAGACCGTAATGTATCGTTTTAAAGTAAACAAATCAAACAACTGGGTCACAGTAGGATCCCAAATAACTGAACGATGATTGGCTTGTGTATATTGGTTTACTCCAGAGCAACACAACGTCCTTTGAATCGGTTAAATTGCTATGTATTGAATGCTATACCTTGCTTTTCACGCCTAAAACTAAGTACCTGCCAGGTTATTGTTTCATCACCCTTGGTTGACTGGGGGACAATGTCTACTAAAGTATTTCGCCGTTCCAAATAAATAAATGCAGATAAAAAGTAAATTGTTTAAAACTGACTGCGGTGACGCCTTCGACTGCATTTTCATTGAGAATTACTTTGTTGCAGGAGATATCGTAGAATAATGTAAGCGACAGAGCGACGTCTCAAAGGTTGATGCGATCAAGGTGGCACGTGCTCCATTCTCGATCTCTTCCTCCATAGGTGCAGTAAAAGGGAAGTCCTTGAGCAACCCACTACTGTACTGATTCATTATCACCCACGCGCACAAATTGCATGTTATTTCTCGATAGAACACTGCGGTGTTGCAAGCGATTTGCGGTTAGGGTTAACAGTGTATGAAGTCAGAAATAATTGGTTGCTCTATCTGTCGCGGTTTACAATTTATTCGAAAAATATGAAAATTTTAAATTGCAATCATCGTTCTATTTAGTATATTATATCGGCGAAATCTTTCGTACCTCTTTCTTCTAGAAACTTAGTCCTCCTCATCATCTTCCTGCCCTTATAACTTGTTACTTGAGGTCTGCGCAACACGTTTTCTTCTTCCATACCACCCTGTCCCCCGTCACGCTATCACTGCCTCCCTTTCTTTCATATCACTCTTCACACAGTCCATCAATAAAATTTATATTTATAACTCTTTTACTAACATGCGTTTCATCCCTCCTCAACACATAAACATACCAGGACAAATCTCTTTTCATCTATCTTTTTTTGAGCAACAGGTCTAATCACGGACTTGTAGATTTGCCCTCGGACCTTCTCTTTCCTGTTTTTCGCTATTCATTATCCCTCTGTTTTAAATAACCGGCTAGCTAAGGTCCAAGAAAAAAAGGTGTTTTGTTTGGCTCATCATCATCATCATATCAGCCGAAAGACGTCCACTGCTGGACATAGGTCTCCCCCAAGCGTCGCCACATTGATCGGCGGTTTGTTTGACTATATTGTTACAAGATAGAGCAACCCCATCTAGTGACGAGTAGAATAACTAAGTAGTAACTAGTGGCGCCATCGATTATCGAATAGCGGCACTAAACTTCTCGAAGTTCGTGTCAAATGAAATTGTCCAGAATGGTCGAATCGAACATTCTGAAAGTTTCTAGTCGCTTCGAGAACAGTGAGTTCGAAAGTCGTTTCGATTGTTCTGGAACACGGAACAGAAAAAACAGTGGAAATGCAAAGTAGGCGTGGCACGCGTGTCACTAATAGGCGCTTCCACGCAAACTTGATTCCAGTCGTGTTCTAACATCGCGTCGAGTTGCTAGTCTCGCGACAAATTTATATTTCCGAAACTATGCCGTTTCGTTCCATTTTGGAGTGCAAAAATGATAGTAGGAGAAAAAAAATTAAAAATGGAGGTGTTTCGTATCATCGGTTAGAATGATTTTATTTGTTTTCTAATAAAATATGAGTAAATTTCAATTTACTAATAATTTAGTAGAATGTCAGTTAAAATCAACCTTACACGATTAACATATAGTTTATTTTGGATTGAACGTTTTTACTATTTCGTTCTCGAAAGTTCTTCGCTACTCAATTAGGGATGTAGTCGTGTCGGGTATTGATTTTGTAGATAGATATCGATAAAAGAAAATAGGAACCTTTATTTTCTTTTATATTAGGTGGATTAAATATTTCCAAAATAATTGGAAGTATGTTGTATTGCATACATAATTATTATTGCAATGATTATACCGGCTGTTTACCTACCATATCTACTCTACTACCTACCTACCCACTATTTATAAATTTATTTTTAAATAATACTACGTCATTCATCCTACAGTTTTACTGATCTACAAAATAGTTTATTTTTTTCTAATTAAGATATCGGGTATCTATCGATATCGATAATGTAATTAAAAATGCAATGTTACTTCCTTAATTGAGTAGCAGTTGATATCGATCTATCACACGAAAGTCAACCTTACGTTAAACGAAATAAATCTTATAATTGCAACCACTGAGAATACCGCCATCTATGGGTGGGTAGCGGAATTTACTTGGCAATCGAATCTAGTTTGACTTTATATTACAAAACGTCGTAAATACTTTCTACACTCACGCAAAATAAATCCTATTTAAATACTGTGAAGATTGTTTTCCAGGTGTAGGATCTCTGACTTATGCTAGTTTTAACTAAAATTATAACGACAAATCAAACGATCGGTTTATTTGTAGTGCATTATATGATTATCAGTTTATATGTGTGAGTTTGGCGACAACGGTTCCCATAGTAATTTTGCTGCATTGCACTTCCACTGTTTTTTCTGTTCCGTGTTCTGGAAGTTTCTCGAATTATCTAGAACCGTTTCTTGAAACATCTTCCGTGCTATATAAAGAGCGGTCGGGTTCGTCGTGGGTCAGTCAGTTTCGATTTGGAAGCGACACAGAGCGATCGGAAAAGGAAAACAGTGCGAAGTAATATAATTGTTTAAGAAGTGTTTTTGAAATAAAGTGTGATACATTGAAATACGCTATTTAAATAATATATCCCTGAACTCCAGCTCGTAACAATATCTACAAAAAATGTTAGAACCTTGGAGACGTTTACGATACTATTTATGATCGGAAAACGGCTATTTTGATCTTCTGGAAGCAGATTGCAGTTTTGGTCTAACGATCGAGGTTCTAGACGTCTGAGTGCAGTTCAGAACAACGCAATGCAGTATGCACTTCGTGCAGTGACCTTTCTGTTCGATGGTTATGTGTTATGATTTGTATCCATCATACTGTCACGCAAAAACGACCCGTTTCAAATCATAATCTGCCTGCCCTTGTCCCATGTATCTATGGGCCGGTGCAACAAGTCCTGTCAACTATCACGCTATCACTAGCTCCCTTTTCTTACTTATCGCTATACCTCCCTATCCATCTATATTCATAACTTGTTTAGTAACATAAACGGCCTGTTTCAAATGTGGAATAATAAATATGGTATGTGTTCAACCCTAACGAATATCAAGTAGCGAGAACTGGTGTTAATGATGATAAATAGATCCGATACGGTACTGTCTTTTTATTCCGGTCGCTTATTTCATCGTTGCTCGGGTTTTGTTTCATCGTCTAGATAACGTTTCCTGTCATTTTCATAGGAAGATTTTGCGTCACACATGGTTTATTCTTCATTTTTAAGATTTTGCTGTGATTTGTCCATTCCTATTCGTAATAGACTGCCTTGTCAATTACTGATAGATTTTTTTAGACATTTGGCTTATTAATTTACTAATAGGAATTACTTCGCGTAGTTTTCATAAATAACATAAGCACGTGGAAGTTATATCGTGTAATTTTCAGCAGGAGTGTCACTCGTTACGCTTAAGTTATAATAATATTTAATAAAGGTACACTAAAATGTCGACAGCAAACAGGCGTGGTGATTTATTTGAAGCTACGTAATTTTAGTCGTACGACAAATCATAGGATATTTTAGGTCCTAACATAATTTACCTGGACGACCTTGCGCATTTAGGTAGGTACTCGTGCCACGGAATATTTTTATATTATTTGCTAATTCGTGCTAATGATATCACGCGATATTTGAGTATTAAACCGCAATGAAAAATCTCGTGTCACCTTCTTATTGCATAGATTTCGAAAATCACTGTTAAAAATAGGTTTTGATATTATATATACATATTTAGTAGGTCAATATATTATTGGACAAGACTTATCGACATTGTAACAATTTTCTCGACCTAAATACTCCTGAAGTCTACGCTGTACACGAATAAGAAGCATAATTTTTATGTACTCTAGATCTGTCAAATCTCTCGCGAGTGTTACGTGCGCTTGCGTCGATCTGATATTGTGTACAATGTAGACGTTCCATTTGGATTCGTCTGCAAATGCGGCCAGAACTATTTGGGTCTGTTGTGTAAAACGGAAACCATTTTGTGATTCGATGTTTGCGCCTCTGAAAACGTCATGTGTACCTACAGTAAAAATGAAGTTTGAAGTATTTAAGTTCAATATTAATTTGTACTGACTTGACGGAAATGACGCTGCACAGCATCGTATAATATGTATAACTGGACTAGTGAAACTATCCCAAAAACACCAGAAAAACAGAGGCACGAAATCATCCTGATCTAACAACAGAAGGTCGTTAGAATGTGCTAAGCTTCTAATCATTCAATTAAATCTACATCAACGGGAAGCATGAAATCGGTTGATTCCATCATCAGACCGTGCCGAATTCAATCAGTCACCGCCGATCAAGTTTACGACTGGTGTAATTGTCATTTATTGCCCTTGAACTTCAGAATTAGATGGCCCGACTATTTGTTGTTTGTCTTAATTGATTACTAATTTCTGCCAGCGGCTTCGCCCGCGTTAAAGTTGTCGTAAATTATCCCAAGGGACCATACTCCTGGGCTAAAAAGTATCCTATATCCTGATCAAGGATATGGTCAACCCGTGTACCAAGTTTCGTCTAAATCCGTTCAGTTGTTAACGCGTGAAATGGTAACAAACAAACTCACAAACGCAATGAAAAGCTCCCAGGATTACAAATGGATACCGTGCCCACGATAGGAGAGTATAGGCAATATAACTCTATGCTATCGCTTTATGAATAAGCAAACTAGTTGGGGAAGGCCCATACAGGGATATGACCGATAACTTGACTCTGAGATACCCTTAAATAAATGTGTTTTGATTGATTATTCAATTAATTAAGACAATTATTACTCAGCTGAGATAAAAGCTTTCAGAGTTCAAGCGGGGGTTTCATTCATTATTCTACTTGACAATGATAAGTTTACGAAGGCTACGTAATAAATATAATAACTTGCCTAGTGCTTTTACAATTTGCATACTCTGTAACTTTAGGTTTATTTATTTCAAATTATGGAAATTCCGCAGATTCTTAGGCTACCGATCTTCTTTATTTACCTATTTGCTTGTTTTTTGTAAACTCTTGGGCAAACATAATTTAAAGCTCATTAGTCTGACTTTTAAAGCCCATTGAAATAGCCAAATTTAAATGATTCGATTAAAACTTCTTTCTATTAATCGCGATGTGGGACTTCTGTGGAGGCCTGCCCCATCTAGAGCACATAAGAAATTCAGTCAAGTAAGTCAAGATTAAAACTTCTTGAGCTCCAAACAGAAAGTAAGACATACATCTTCTCTTTTTATCAAATGCGAGTCTCATCATCATAAGCGCCCAATGCATAATGTGCCCACTGCTGGGACACAGGCATTCTCTCTGTGAGAGAGGTAATGGGCCTTAATCCATCACGCGGGCCCAGTGCGGGTTGGTGAATGTCACAAGTCTTCGAATGTTTGGTTCTAGGACACATGTGAGTCCCAAATAAACATATTTCTTTCTTCACATGAAATCAGACAATTTCCCTCGCTATACCCTCAGAACTCTTGAAATATGATCAGTATTCAGCACACTTCTGCGCAGTTTGATGTGTTCATACCATATAGAAACGTGTTATTACGTATTACATTAGCATGGCTTATGTAATCAGCGTGTAGCCGGATATATAATGAATCTTGTCTCAGTTTGTCCTGCTTACTGTTTGAATAAGTATTTGATTTATGGACCAGAAATTATTGTTGTGTTTATTATTGCATTAGGGAAAGCAGAACAGTTATTTACTTTTACCTCGAGTTTTACCTTACAGGAACCTTACTCTGACTTGTGAAAACTATTAAGATTTCTACTATCGGAGCTATCCAAGATAACGGGAAGTAGAGCTTATCCCTTTTTAACCTCCGACGAAAAAAGAAAGGGTTTTATAAGTTTGACTTGTGTTGCTGTGTCTGTCTGTGGCATCATCTATATATATAAAAGAAAGTCGTGTTAGTTACTTCACTTATAACTCAAGAACGGCTGAATCGATTTAGCTGAAAATTGGCAGGGAGGTAGCTTAGAACCAGGAGAAGGACATAGGGTAGGGTAGGGTAGGGTAGGGTAGTGTAGGGTAGTGTAGGGTAGTGTAGGGTAGTGTAGTGTAGTGTAGGGTAGTGTAGTGTAGGGTAGGGTAGTGTAGGGTAGGGTAGTGTAGGGTAGTGTAGGGTCGGGTAGGGTAGGGTAGTGTAGGGTAGGGTAGTGTAGGGTAGCGTAGGGTAGTGTAGGGTAGCGTAGGGTAGTGTAGGGTCGGGTAGGTTAGGGTAGGGTAGGGTAGGGTAGTGTAGGGTAGGGTAGAGTAGGGTAGGGTAGTGTAGGGTAGGGTAGGGTAGGGTAGGGTAGTGTAGGGTCGGGTAGGGTAGTGTAGGGTAGGGTAGGGTAGGGTAGTGTAGGGTAGGGTAGGGTAGTGTAGGGTCGGGTAGGGTAGGGTAGTGTAGGGTCGGGTAGGTAGGGTAGATAAATGTTTGGTCTTTTTATGGCAAAACAAAGTTTGCTGGGTCAGCTAGTAAATAATAAATAAATGTATAAATCGATTTTGATTTCGTTTTTTGTGTTGTTTGTAAGGTGTTTTCGTCGACAGAGTTCTTAGCTGTTTGATTAATCGGTTCAGCCGTTAAAAAGTTATCCGCATTTTACTCTTTGAAAAAACCCAAGTTTTTTCGCAAGATATCGTGTTTTCATAGATTGTTGATTGAAGCGTGTCTACTACTAGGTGTATTATATATACTTTAAAAAGAGAATTTTTCACGCTGGAATAATAATGGCGTTGTCAAGTCATAGTACGGCCCCTATTATTTACTCTTTCCTAGTATTTTACTTTACTGCATAGAAATGCAGTGATAACAAGTAAAATTAAAAAAATCCCTAACACATTTTTATTTCATGTTACATAATTTATCTAGTATTAGACACGCTTCAATCGACATTTTATTGAACAAGCAATTATAACGCGATATCTTACGAAAACACCCCGATTTAAACAGTAAAAAGCCCATACCTTTTGAACGGCTGAACCGATTTTCATCAAACATAGAAACTAAGAACACTCACGATAAAGTCACCTTTCAAACAAAAAATAACGAAATCATAATCGGTTCATTCGTTTAGGAGCTAAGGTGCCACAGACGGATACACAAACACACAGGTATACACGTTAAACTTATAACACCCCGCTTTTTCCATCGGGGGTTAAAAATTACCAAGGTCATAGGTAAAAGGAAAAACAGACGAGTGACGATAACAGGTGCATTTTAGAACAAAACAATAATTTCCAGCATCGCGCGAACAATTTGAAATTGAGATAGCAATGCAGACGCAAATCTTGCGGCCTAGCTAGTAGGAAAAACAACACAGTCGTGCTAATGCCCCAAACAGCCCATCGCTGGCTCGTCAAGTGTCTGTCAATAGTGTGAATATCAGTCTTTATAAAAACTTTACGAAGTAGATATGTTACACATAATAGGTATATGAGTAATATCATAATGTCGCTGTTTTTGTACGACATAACATAGCCGTGAGACGACACGCTTCATGCATCGACAGCTCCTCGCATTGTTCTGAATACTGCACAGATGTAGGTACAATACCATTTAAATTGTAATAAAATGTGCGAATTTCCTAGAACTCTTGATTCATCGATTGACAATAATTGCTTGAATGAAGTAATTTGCGGACTGTTTTTTTTTTTTACTGTTGTTTGTCAAGAGTTAAGTCATTTAGCTTCATTAAAATCTTTTGCACAATAAACTTTATGAATAGTTTGATAAAATAAACAAACTTATTACAATATTTGCAGATATTAAGCGTGACGGAAACAACAACAAACAAATCTTACATTGACACCGCGTCCTGTGACGACAGTGAATAATAAACATTTATGTATCACCTGTTCGAAATTACGTGTGCTAGCAATAGCAACACTATGCGTCAAGAATTACAATTGTCATCAAAAAGATAACATATTGCATCTTAAGAGCATTGCATTCGAGTCATTTGTGTCTTAGTCTCAGAGTCATAGCATTGCCCGTTTTGTTGCCAAGGTCCCTAGTACATGACTTGGCATATTTTATGGTCGATTGTAAAAGCCAGAATACTCCACAGACTGACACCGTCATGAAAATTTTGTGCCAAACTGACGCGGCGCTGGCATGCCAGAGATTTGATTAAAGAAAATTAAAGTTTTTAAACCAACACTGTATCAGAGTTTTCTTGTTTTAAAGAACATGTTCTTCAAATCATTGTTGGTATTTCGAACAATTAAATGTCGCAATGGGACAGATAATGTAGTTGAAAAGCTGCACGTAGCAATACATTTTGTAAATAACTGAATAATTACTAATCCCGCGCGGCGCCAGATAAAGTATGCAAAACCGGCGCCAAACCATTTCAAATTCAGAAACAAAACAAAATTAAATGGTTCAATTTGATTGTTTATACGTAGGTTTCACACGAGATTTAAAAATGGGCGTATCTCAGGACCAAAATTTAGTTACTTACATAATTATTATTTAATTAGGTCAGACGTGTCTACCACGACTATGCCCATTAGACGTATTATGACATCCAACATGGAGAGATAAATTATCCTTTTGGAGATTGTTTCTGAAGGATTCTAATCCCTAACAAGTAAAAAGTAAAGCGAGATTGATGATCAAAACTCACATTGCAGTCATTCGTTACTTTCCACGATCTGAATGAACAGTCACTGTACATTACAGGTAAGTATGACTAACATCAAAGTGTGCCAAGACCAATTCTACGCAGTTGTGGGACGACTTCCAGTACGCATAAACACGGGTACACGATATTTTACGCGAGATTTAATGAGATTCATGACTGCTGACGAGAAATTGGCGTGATTTCAGTCAAACATATCCGAACAGACAATCAATAATTTCATTGTCACTGTCACTTAAGCTGCTCGATCAGATGGTCTGCCCTAATCCGTCCAACGTTGAACACTAAGCTGCATGATGCACTCCACGACGCCAAGAACAGAAACAGATGAAGAAATATCATCAGAGAAAAATTGATCTGCCGTCGGGAAAATCACGACCCTCAGTAATGAGGAACACGACACGAGGAGGAGGATCATATAAGCTGCAACGAACGAGAAATCGTTAAGCATTCTTGTCTTGCCCTTTGATCAAAAAGGCAATATTTTACATCCCATGAAAACTATAATCAACACGAGAAATCACATCATAAATCAGAAGAGCAACCAATTTCGAAACCATAACATGTGCTCCAATCTGACAACTCATAATTAAAACATTTAACGCTACTCAGCACATCAATTATAATGAAATTAAAACAATACATTATGTCGAAGTAACATGTGTGAATCACACGCGATTATTCATTTCAATTGTACCACAAACAGTGTCTGGAACGTATGTTTCAGCAATAAAACATTTTGTTTTAGTATCAGTCTTGAACAAATCAAAAACTGCGGCATAATAAACAATGAATTTCTGCATAAAGACAAACAAATTTAGAATAACCCCCGTTTTGAAATAAGTCTTTCCCAAACACGCTAAAGGCTGAAAGACTAACATCATTCATGGTATGGAACATCTGCTATTTATTTGTTTCGCCGCTAAAGCAGTAAATTCGGGCAACAACTGCGGAAAGCGATCAAGTATTCAGATAGCAAGTGCAATTTACGTCTTATGAGCAGTTTGCATGCAGACCGCACGAATGCACTTTGTAAGTGCCAGTGGAAAGGCAATTCGCGTTTACGCTAAGTCTTACGAATACGAACTATAACTCGTGGACCGTAGTATGTGCCACTGACATAATGAGTAGTCGGCGAAGCCGCCATACTGATGTATATGCAGTTACTCATTATAGGTCAACTGTTTTACAACCGCTACAAAACAGAAATCGTTTCTTAGCTACACTTTATACACTTAGCAAATTGGGAGCACTCTTGTTAAATGCCTACAAATTGTTTCCAAACTACCTGCTAACCAGTTTTGTAGTCCATTCAACCGAAGGCAAAGTACGAATGTAGGTTATGATGTTATGATTTATATGGTCGTCGAAAACAGGATTGTTGACTACAAATCTCATTTGTTTTCTAACCGCCTTATGGATTGCACAAAAAAAAAATATTCAGTGCTAAACATCTGAATCAAGAAGGAAATAAGAGTTTGTTGTTTGCCACCATAAAATTCTTAAGTTTCTTCTATGTAGATAGTTACGCTTTTTCATTGAACCCACCAAATTTACGGAATATAGACAAATGACCATGACGAAGTAAGCAATTTCTATAATATCCTCAATTTGGGAGGCGCCGATCGTGAGGCCTTATCCGGAGCTTCCATGACGCCTCGATAGCTAGCTTAATTGAATGAAGACATGAAGAGGGTGATAAGCTGATGGTTAAGCACTTAACCTTAATGGTTTATTCCAGAAATACCCACCGACAAATCCCCACCAGTGGGGATTGTTACTTTTTTTTCCAGAAATCCCCACTAGCTAAATAAACTCAGCCTAGTGGGGATTTTTGGAAATATAAGTAACAATCCCCACCAGGTGTTGTTTCTAAATTATTAATCAAAAGTTATTTAATTATTTTAATCAATTTTCATTATAAATTGTTTGCATTGAAACGAAAATCAAACATATTTACAACTATTAATTAGATTCAAACCAAAGTTAAAAAAAAAAGTTAAATCGCGATTGTGAATTTATCACATTATTTTAAAAAAAAAAGTGGCACTGTAATGCTGCCATGCATTAGCTCTAGTTGAGCATCTAAGATAAACTGGTCTTTTTCTTTGCTTCTTTGTGATCGCGGATTCCGACGGTGACTTTCGTTAGCACTTTTTTCATAAAACAAAGCGTCTTCATGCAAAAAATGTAGGCGTTTCAGAAAACTTGGTTTTTTCTTCGATGTAGCTGCATTAAGCTTATTATGCCAGCCTTCCAAAAAGTTTGTGGTTCTGTGCCTCTCTCCGTAAACACATAATACTTTTATGAAATCTTCTTTTATCCATAGGCTTATACCAGCGAAAATGGTCACTGTTATGATTGTCTGGGCTTTGGCAGGCAACATAGAACCATCTTCCATTATTAGATTTTCCGGTAAAAGTGGTAGTAGGGCAGCAAGTTCAATTTGCCTCTTCAAAATTTTGGATTTCGTCAGATACAATTGTCGCCCTTTTTACCCGACTGCCAAAGGAGGGTAATGTGTTTAACAGTCTATGTATGTATGTAAGTATGTATGTATGTAAGTATGTATGTATGTAAGTATGTATGTATGTATGTAAGTATGTATGTATGTATGTATGTTTGTTCCTATATGGCGTTCCAGAGACCAAACGCGTTGGCCGATTTTGATGATACATACGTCAATCGATTCGTCTTAACCCTGCGAGTGTCATAGGCTACATTAAAATTGGACAATAGAAAAATGGCGGATTTTGGGTGCCAAATTGTGGAGGCCCAAATTTTTTTTTTTCTTCCAAACCCAACGTGTGGGGTATCAAAATAAAGGGTTTTAAGAGGTGATTTCAAAAAATATATAACACTTATATGTTTAAATGTATCGAATTCGAAAAAAAAAAACTAACTAAAAAGTTATAAATAATAAAAAAACTTAATTTAAAAAATCTAAAAAACCCGACTGCTTCAAAAGCGAAATAAAAAGTCTTAAACAAGGAAAAAATCATGCTGTGCAGGCGGAGGATACACCAGATTTTGGTTAGCCACCCGCGAATATGTATCCTCCGACTGCATAGCATGATTTTTTCCTTGTTTAAGACTTTTTATTTCGCTTTTGAAGCAGTCGGGTTTTTTAGATTTTTTAAATTAAGTTTTTTCCAAATGGCTTTTTTGTAGTGAAAAAAGTAACAGTTATCCTCATGATTAAATAATTTTTGTTTAATAATTTAAAAACAACAGCTGGTGGGGATTGATACTTATTTTTCCAAAAATCCCCACTAGTCTGAGTTTATTTAGCTATTGGGAATTTCTGGAAAAAAAAAATAACAATCCCCACTGGTGGGGATTTGTCGATGGGGATTTCTGGAATAAACCACCTTAATATGTAAGTGGAGCTTAACTCACGACCGTCTGCAAGAAATAAAACGTAAAATAAAAGATTTAGAAGGTGACAACACAGTGATGAGCAGCGCCACAGTGCCCTTGAATTGTTGTAGACCCTCTTTTCTAAAAGTAAATATTGCGTCTGTTTTATTTGTATTCCAATGACAAAATGCACACATTGGGAAGCAGACACAATATTTGGAAATCAATAAAATTCATGAACTAGTAAAATAGGTCGGGTTTACGACTTATTAGCGTCTAAACAAATTTACGGCGAGGCCCAACAAGTCAGTGGGCCAAATACAGATGCAGAGATTTCAGCGTTGTTCAAACAAAGCAAGTAATAAAATATTGGCACATTGATGTATGGCTGAAGCAATGATACGCCTACAAAAACGCCCACTGTTATTGTTTGAGCCAAAAAAATCATGGGCACTGTTGAAATCATTCATTACTTCTGGGGAGGCGGCGACTTTGATTACTCATGTAGTAATGAGGAGTATTGGTTGAGTGTCAATGCTGAATCGTATGATACGGAAGTAACAAACAGTATCAAATTTAAAAATATTGGGCGAGTGACATTTCCGATTCCGACCTTCGTTGAATTCGTCAACTAACGCATGTCTGTAATACGTTTTTAAACGTTGCCACCTGGCACATGTACATGGATACGACAGTTTCTGATTACTTGTCTAAATAATGTACTTATTTTTTCAAGAACGCTCCACTTTCTTTTGGATATAACCAACACCAAGATACCCCAAGAATGACTCATTTCACACCAGTACTGAACTAGCAAGTTGCAATGCCCTACATCTGTTTGTAGATTGTTTATCAACACTGCTGTAAGGAACAATAAACGCCTAAAGAGACTGTTTGACCCAGAAAGGAAATTGGCCATCCACTTGTATCTAGCTTTTATGTTGTTTCCTCTACGATTACTTTTGAGCCATTTCCTTAGCATATTTCGTAGCAAATGATGTAGCGAATTGGATGTACTCTACAGGTTAAAGACCTATGACCCATAAAGATTTGTACAGTGCGATTATATCTATACCCTTCTGCTTACGATCTTGCATCACTACAACCACCAGCCATAAACAATGAAATACTTAACAAGAAAATGACGAAAACATAAATAATTGCATATCACATACTTAAAAACCCCACATTGTGTTGTTGCTAAACGTTAAGTATGCGAACTAAACAAACAAAATGCGAGGAATTTGTATGACAGAAGCACCTCGCGGTTTCTAAGAAAAACACGACATTCAAGGTGAGATAAGTAACGAGCGCAGAACGCTCCGGAATCAGTTTCTGTCGCGGTAACGAATGTACGTAATGAGAATAATTATGTTTATGATTGATGGCTTGTCTGCTCGCTTCCAATGGGCTTGATTATCGACGATTATGTTAAACAGAATTTATATAGCCGGAAACATCATTCAATAAATTAACGCTATGTGCCTAAACGTTAACACTGCTTAACGGCTCTATTCGAATACACGACATTAATTAAAGGACTTCGCTCAATCATTAAACGGGTCGTCCGTTCAATCATTCGTCATTCATCAGTCATTGCACGGACGACCAACAACAGCCATTTGTGACTTTGTGAGCAACATCCGCCTTTATGAACAAAACCTGCAATTTGCCTAGGTAAATGTTTAGATGTACACTGGTGCTCTAGCTAGAACATGCCTTGCTTGTTAGATAGAGATTAGTAAAAGCAAACTCAATTCTATTGGCAATCTGAAACGTCATTGTCTGAACATGACCTTCAAGATAGCTTTGTTGGTGTAATTGATGATAAAATCATCTTTATTAGAACTGGCATGACGGCTGTATTATCAAAGGATAGGCAGAGGTAGTGTTTAACACCTATGTAATAGGGGTGACGGTAGGTATTGCCACCAAGCGGACATAAATCCAGACTCCGGGATACTATTAACGAATTCCAAATAGAAATACCTAATAACACTGTTCCACCCGGGAGGCGTACTCAAACCCTTAGGTTTAGCAATAGCGTTTGCAACCATTACATCTATGAGACAGTGTGTGACGAATTAGTGAAAATTAGAATTTGGATTATGTAAATCAAGCTGAACAAAGATAACGGGAACACAGAGACGGAGAACAACGCAATTACAGCAAAGTTATCAGTAATGTTTTATTCATACCACCATCGATGGTACTGAATGAACCTTAATTAATTTGATTCAAGTTGCGCAAAGCTAATTATATGAATTGCTTAACAATCCTCAAGCCGATATTAAACGGTTTATGGCGACATTTATTGAATCGACAAGAGTGTTATGGGCATCTTACGCGCAACATATGCATAGGAATTAGCGCATAATGCATTTGCAGGCGAAAGAATAGGTATTCATGAACGTTTATGTGGTATAAGGTATAATAAATCATTGAGGATAAAGAAAGAAAGAAAGAAAGAAAAATATTTATTTGTGACCCGCACAGGAGACACGAGAAAATAAGCACACACTTAAACAATAATAAAATAAAAAACCCTGTGCGAGACCAAAAAGGCTCCTATCTCAGCATGTGCAGCGATATCCAAAAAGGTAATAACGCTGCCCTGATATTCTGATAGGGCCTTATAAAATAAAATAAAATAGAAGAATATATAAATAACAAACAAAATAGAATAAAACACTGAAGGTGGGTCAAAGTAAGTGTTAGTATAATACAAATATATAAACGCGATGCTCAATGACCATTTGTCGAAACCATAGACAAACGACAGAGCGCGCGGACCAAATAGTGGTTTATTAAAAAATACGGAAAGAATCTATGGTCGGCTGTCAAAAGAAAAATATTATGTTATGTAAGTTACTAACAACTACAAACTAGTTTACTTATATCGGATGATTTTCTGTGATGAACTATGGACTATGCCCGATCGATTTAAGCCATAGATTGTATGGAAAATAAAAAATATGAGATGTCTTACTTGGAGTTACTGATGCCATACTTTTTTTGTAGCAAACAATAAATAATAATGCAAATAAAGTATCTCTGCGGGATATTACTTAAGAACTGTTAAATATGGAGAGATATAATTTCTGTAATTTATTCACGTCTCCGTAAACACGGAAAGAGAATAGCTATTGAAAGTAGCTTAACACCTACGGAGCAAGCGTTTTTGACATGATTGTCGATTACGTAACTATATTTTATGATGATAAATTATTCTATAAATATGATGTCTGACCATTCATTTTGCCTCATTAACCGAAACAGTATCCTAGATTTTATAAGTTACAAGATTATACTGCGGTTGGTCATAGTCTACCCGTATTTCATCCGCTATTTACCCGACTGCTGAATGAGGGTAATGTGTTTATCATTGTATGTTTCTTCCTTGTGGCGATCTAGAGACCAAACGCGTTGGCCGATTGTGATGATTTTTACGTCAATCGATTAAAGTGTCACCGGCGACATTAAAATTGGAAAATAGAAAAATGGCGGCTTTTGGGTGCCATATTGTGGTGGCCCAATTTTTCTTCCAAACCATACCACGACATCATCAACATCTAGTTTTGGGTCAGCCAGCTCGCGAATATATCCTCCGACTGCTCAGCATGATGTTCTTCTTGTTTACGTCATTTTAGTTCGCTTGTCTTCTTAAGCAGTCGGGTATTATTATTTTTTTCCTATATGGCATGATTGATTGACAACATACAAACATAGGTACAGACTTCAACATTTACAATATTTAGTAGGACAGGATATCATTTGAGCGCATTAGAGATGGATCGACGTAAAAACGCGAAAAGAAAACTAAAGAAAAGCCACACAAAAATTACGCTATGAAATAAAACCTTGGCAATTTGGATAGAAACGGAAGTAAATCGCATTTCAATTAGGAACATGTGAAGCAATCTGCAACACCCACAATATTTTGACGTCATTTTGTCATGTGCTACTTGAGACCGATGGCATAGACTTGTATTGTCCACATGCGTGGACGCACGGTTTGAAGTGACCCACCAAATTAACGTAGTAAGAAAATGACTCAACTGCAGCTTATTGATAAGATTACAAAGCGTTGCTCTAATTCTCCTTTCCTTTTTTTAATCTCCACATTATCATTGCAGTGCAGCGTGTTTCTTTTACGGGAAAAGGTTAAAAACAATGTTGTTATCTCTCCAGCCTAAATACAGAAAAGGTGGGTGATTCGGAGAGATAGAATCTAAGTAGGTATATTCAAACAATTGAACTTTTCGATTCAGTCCACAGCTCACTCACACAGCAATTCGGTCAAAACTTCTGAACAATGAGAGCAACAACCACACACAACATGAAACCAAAGAGCACTGACAACTGGCGAAATTTTGGAGGCTGGCTGAGCTTCACTTATGTACCCAGAAAAATTAAACTCTCTCCCCCGAATTCATAACTTTTTGACGTTCATGGTTTGGTTACTGTGAAAGCTAAACTTTTATTGTATACACGTATTCGCAGTTCAAAAATCAAAATAACAGTCAGAGCAATTAAACTATTGTAAATGTTACGCCTGCCTTAATAAACAACAAGACATACGTCTAATAACTTAATAAGCAACAAGGAATACTCCTTGTTGTTTACTATAAAACCCTAAAAAGTACAGAATCTCAGCCTGTTCTGATAAATGAATTTCAGAGAGAGGAGAAGTTAGGAGGAGAGGAAGGTAGGAAAAAAAGGATCTTTCGGTTTTGTTATAAAACTTTGAAGTGCCACAATTATCCTTTAAAAGCGTGATTATTTACTTGACGTCCATTATCTGACAGGTATGTACGATATACATATAAGATATTATCATAAATAATGCTGTGGACACACACATGCTACATAGCGTGTAAAACAATATTCGTGTCGTCTGCGGACGTAGTTGCGTATGTAAATATCCTAATAACAGTTAATCGAGTGTGCCCGACACAAAAATGTTAGCCCAACCCAATTCTCGGACTGTCGGAGTATGACGTCAGGAATTATGTCGAGATTTGTACAATTATTATTTTACAATGCATGTCCTCGAAAAGAGCGGTTTTCCAAGCAACCAAATTGTGCGGAAAGTGTCACTTTTTTTCACTAGTGCTTTTTACTTTCCTGTATTTTTTTAATTTTTAACTCCAACGTCAGCCCGACGCATAGAGTTTTTATTATTTGAGAAAAGTTTTAAAAATTAGTTATGTACAGATTATCATTCATATAAAAGGTAAAATAAAACTAATACTTTATTTTAGGCGTTTTTAATTACTCTAGATTTAGATTTTGATCAATAAATTAATTTTAAATATTAATTAAATGTGTTTGGCAGAACGTATATTTTGCTCGTGCCTTATTGCGTTACGATGTGACAGCTATTCGCACATGCGCAGTAGATATGCCCGAGGAACTATTAGTTAATCTGTGGATATGCTGAACGCGCTTGAATAAGTCCGCCATTTTATTAATTTCATTTTATTAATTAATTTATTTCCTCGCACAATGCATAGTAAAATGTTGTATGATACACGTACGTAAGATGATTTCCGACTCGTGTAGATTTATCCACTCACACGCTTCGCTCGCTCGTGAATAAAAATGCCACTCATCGGAAATCACCTACCTTCCGCACTTGTAGCATAAATAACTATTATATCATGTTCATGTAGGATTTTGACTACGATAGGTACTACTCGAATGTTCTTAATATTAAAATTGTGAAAGTCTGTTCGTTAGTCAATCACGCACGCCTCAACGGATGAACTGATTTAAATGAAATTTTACGCACAGTTAGGCCGTGTTCTGAAATAGGATATAGGTGATGTCGAGGTGGCTGGTGGATCGCTGACAACGGTGAAGGAAACTTTTTATTTTTTAACCGATTTCAAAAAAAGGAGGTTCTCAATTCGTCGGAATCTTTTTTTTTTTTTTTCCCCGATTACTCAAAGACGCCTGGACCGATTTGGAAAATTCTTCTTTTGTTTGATACGGTATATTTCCTAGTTGGTCCCATAGTCATCAGGTCAGGATCTGATGATGGGATCTTGGAGAAAACGACGGCACTCTTCAAATATTATAGGCATACATATAGCGATTTTGCCATTTTCATCTACAATGCAATCATTTGCACTCAGAAAGTGTCATTTGGTGAAGTGGAACTGAAACTCAGAACCACAGATGGCCAATGGAACTTCTTAATGCTAAGTTTGTCACATGTCTACGATATCTCGAATATTTAAACGACTATGATAAAGCAAATGCATATAAATAAATAGTACTGATGAAAATGGTACCATTGAACTGATCTGATGATGAAGCCGGCAGGTAGGCACTGGAACTCCGAAATTAAACGAATGCTAGTCGTGTATGGGCTTGTTGGAATCGTCGTGAGATGTACTTTGGCTATATATGATTTTTATGGCAATTGGAGGTACCTACCAAGACTAAAAAGAGATAAATAAAAAACTTTTTTACAAAAAACCTTCCTTTGGTAACCTTTTTTGCCGTGTTTCGACACCGACTTCGGAAAAAAAAGTTATTTTTCGCTTTATTGTGTTTTGTTTTGGAAGTCGGTTTGATTTTTTGTTAAAAAGTTTTTTTATTATTATCTAGAGGCTCGCGTTTGACCAGTATCTCGCCTGATGGTAAGCGATGATGTGGTCTACGGCGAAGCACGCTTGTCTAGAAGTAACCTGGACTTGTTGCTAGTTTATTAAAGTTTGTGCTGCGTTGGTGTTATTGCTGCGGCGGCGGCGTTCCAGTGAGAGGATAAACGAATAATTTATTCATTAAAAATATATAAACAAGCTTTTGTCGTATTCTTCTCAGCGAACCCTTTCATTTGAATCCCGTATCATGGCAGTGCACAAAAAATAACTAGTCAACCATCTTGGACCGTACGCCATATTGGATTTAGAATGACATCACTTATCTAACCGTGCTTTGTCATCGAAACTAAAAGTGTATGCAAAATTTCATCTTAATCGGTGGAGGATAACTACTTTAAAATTCAGTTGCATGATTTGCCCCGAACACACTTGCATACATATAAACATTGCAAGTTAATTAAAAGCTTGTAAAAATAGGATACGTTTTTATCCCGGTAGAACGTTTCTGTAGGATAACTTCCGTCTTTCACGTGGCAAAAACTACATCATAATTATTATGATTGCACCATTGCAATAGGAGCAAAGAACCGCTCAAGAGATGAACGCGCATACATGGCATGGTATCGAAATTTATTATTAGTATAGATTACTGGTGTAGGCAGCAATAAATGTCAATCAGTTCAGTCAGAGTATAAATAAAGTTGGGCGAGGCGTGCCCAGATGCATGAATGTTCCCATAAATATGTAGTTACTATCGACTGGAGGACAATAGTGCGACATTGGTAGGACAGTCTTAGTCGATCATTCTTCCATACAAACGTAGTATGGCGATTACTCCATACACTTCTGCTTGAAAAAGTACGTAAAAAAACATCAGTTTGTCTTCATCATTAACTATGTATGGAAACAAAAAAAAAATTGAAAGTTATGAGCGTCGATAGTTCCATATTTCAACACTAATTTTAACGCATCTTTGGGCGGCAATAAAAACCATGAGAAGAAAAAAAATGCAAAACAGTCACCATACAGGGATAGATTAGTAGTTCAACAATGCAAATAAATTTATTTTGATAATATACATTTAGTAGTTTTTCATGATATTCATACTCCCAAAGGTCTGTTTATAAAATTTTGCGCTCGTTTTCGTCCTAAATCATCATCCATTTCGCTACAAATTTGCAAAAGTGTGTTTTCTTACGAGAACTAGTTTCTTACTGCTTATCACAGCATCTATCTCTTTCGCAAGTGTTGTCGGATGAATTAATAGCATGCATTTTAACCCCGCGCACAAAACAGTTCGTGCCGTCGACTAGGTAAACCTTAAATACCGATAGAAAGAATATTCTTTTTATAAGCGTTTCAAAAATAAAGTAGGTACCTACATAGTCTTTTAAAGTGGGCAGTTTTATATCTCATAAAGAGATTTTTTAAAGACATCTTTTTAAGAACTCATGTGGGGTAAGGTTATTACAGACACACACAATAGTAAAACAATTAAACAGACTCCATAAATAAATAGTCTCGCGCCGGTTAATTAAGAGATGAATTTGAAAAATATTGTATCAATCAATCTGCCTAGCCTTGTCCCAACTATGTTGGGGTCGGCTTCCAGTCTAACCGGATTTAGCTGAGTACCAGTGTTTTACATGGAGCGACTGCCTATCTGACTCCGTAATGACTGTCAAAGATCATCAAATGACAACCGGGACCAACAGCTTAACGTGCTTTCCGAGGCACGAAGGAAACTCGGTATGTCGAAATGGTCACCCATCCACGGACCGACCTCGTCAAGCGTTGCTTAGCCTTGATGATCGACCAGTGCGGCTGTTATTATTTATCTGACGCTTCGGGAAAGAGCTAGTCTTAATATATTTGTTATTAATATATCTGGCAATATTGACTTCAATAAAACCTTTCAAAGACCCAATATTAGTCTTGCGGTTTTATCACATTATCAAATCCGGGCGAATATTCGTGCGATCCCCATTAGTCTCTTTTTGTCGCGATCACGAAACTTCGACCAAGCCAGATAAGTGTGGCCTTAGTCTTAGAGTACACATTACATGTATTCTGCTCATGTTACATCATATATTTTTATTACTTATTCCTTTTAAAGAAACTATGTTATGCTAAAGGAATGGTGCTGTCCTTTATCTATTCTTGGTTCGCTATAAATAATAATATAATCTTTGAATAAATAGTTATAAACGAAGGTTAGCTATTTATTGCCTTTTATATTTTATTAACATAAAGGGTGCTGGAGAAAAATGCTTGGTGTATCGTGAACGAGTTTCGCACGAACATATCCATTCTCCAAGAACTCGGCATCAAGCAGCGTCTATCGGCTATAGTCCACGCTCGAATACTCCAGTTCTTTGGTCACGTGTCCCGACGAGGCAACGATTCCCTTGAGCGACTTGTTTCCTGGACGAGAGCGCGCGGCAGGTCGCTCATGCGATGGACCGACCAGATTAAGTCTGTAGTAGGTGACCCATTGTACACATGAGGGACAGCCGACAGAGAGGGCTGACGTCGCATCGTGAGGCAAATTATGGCAGCCCCAATGTTCTTCAAAGAGATAGGCAGAGGGATACAAACACACCTACAATTTGTCAGATATGTTTAAGTTGGGCAAAGGTCTCTGGCAACTTTGCCTGACCCAGGTAATCAACACTATTGCTCAGCAAAAGGGTTAGAACACTAGGCCAATGAGGCAGTCTCCATTTGGCTGTCAAATCATCATCTTCCTGCTCTTATTCCAAGTTACTTGAGTTCGGCGCAACTTTTTTGCGGCTTCCAGTCTAATGGGATACAGCTGGACTTCTTTTGGCTTAACCCTAACCTAACCCAGTAACTGGGTAAAGCCAAAAGATTTTATTTTTATAACAAAACTTTGTCCCACACTAGGAAATATTATCATCATTGGCCTATTGCAGATTACTACTATTAGAAAAACATTCAATTCTCAAATCCTCTCTCTTCATATTATGTAAAAATAATATTTACGAATAACAAGACTTTCTTATCTAATATTCGAGTTCTCAATAAACAAAAGAATGTTTAAGAGGTTAATGATTTGGCCCGACACCAAAAGAATTTGGCCAATAACATTGACAGTGTTGTAAATAATAAAATTCTCTTTTCCGTTTGTTAGTGTAACAAAACTTTCACTTTCAAGGATACTTTAAAATATCTACAGAAGACTTTCTAGTTGCATATGCACTCACATCCTTATTTGAACTGAGTGAAGTGACAATTTCAAAGGTGTGAAGAGTTTTAGCTGAATAATTGTTCAACTACTTTTAGTAGATATCACCTAAAAAATGTTTTAATATAAAATTATATAGGTAGTTAATAATTTTACCTACACAATCAAGTATAAAACTATTTCATTATACTTTGTAGACAGTAATAAGTTTGAATCATAATTTTTTTACAGCAGTAAAGCCTAAAATAAAGCCATAAAATACAGTTTATAATACACAATATATCTTCGAACATTACACCAGTCCAGCAGCAACTGCCACCATACATAGAACAGCCAAACAGCTCATATGTGAAGATTCATCAATATTTGACATTTCATGGCCCTATAAATTGGCTTCTTAGTACTGTAAAAAGGACTTACTCATACTTTACAATTTTGGCACAAAATGCAAATGCATTATTAAGCACAATTTATGGTTAGAACACCACATAAATTTGACAAACAAATCCAATGCAAACTTCACAAATGAATGACCAATTCTTGTACAAATATTGGTTTAACTACAGCAGAGACACAACAAAATGTGGGACTAACCTCAAAAGCAGGCTGTTAGGAGGCACTCGGGAACACTTGTGTTATAGCAGGCAGACATCAACCATCCTGTGGAAGACCACCATATCAGACCTCTAGCAACACCTTCAGTTTAGTCCCAAATTAATGTTAATTAATATATTACATTAATACACAGTCAAGGATACTACAGTTGGGAGAGTGCCAAAAATGTGTTGCAGCTGTAAGCAAGCAAAACTGAAACTCATCGATGCAATCGTCACAGCACTTTACACATGAATAAGTATACCGTATTATTAGGTTAGTATGTCAATAATGCAGATGAATGTTGACTACAGTCTAGGACGGCTCTAGGAATCCCGACGCCAGACGGAACCAGTGTTAGATACATGCATGATATAGCAACGCTGCGCACGACAGAGCTACACAAATCGGAAGGAAATAAGATATCGTATAACATGATCACTTACGAAACTTCTTCCTCTCAAAGGCATCTCACGCACTAATTAAAAAATCACACAACTATTGTCACTTCGTATTGAATTGAGTAATAGCACTCGTTTCACTTTAAAACTGTCTTTACACAATTTTTTAATTCAATTCAACTCATCAGCAGACAGCAAGTTGTCTTGCAGATTGCAGATAAAATTTGACAGCAGCGCTAACAAATTCTAGAACAATCATCACTCAACGACCATAGATTAACCAACTAAAAAAAACACGCTATCCGTGCATGTCCATTAATAAAGGTGGAAACATACTATTACAACCCAACGCGACGCAACGCCATCCGACGCAATGCAGTACTAATCAATCTATATTTAATATGATCAGAAACAGATATACAACACGCCATGTGATCACACGCGGTAACATACAGTTGATCTGGATCAGCGTGTTGTCACACGCAGTGTGTTTCACCCGGTCACCCAACGCCACGCGTCAGTCAGTCGAGAACATGCCTGGTATAAAGATATTTTTTTTTTATAGAATAAGTAAACCGATACTCAGTATATACCATATTCATAATATTAGAAATAATACTAAAAACGAAGCTATGATACTAGCAACGCTTGTTGTAGCATCACGTGGCTTGTTGTATATGTGCACGGTTCGCATCGGATGTCGACAGGTCACGTCGCGTCGGGTTTTAATATTATGCTTCCACCTTAAACCTGTTAGCAAACGAAAACAACTTTATAATGTTTAAGGGTTAGCACGCACTGCAATTTGTTTCCGCCCATTCTGTGCCTTATGGAATTGTATGAAGCTGCACGCAGAGCGGAAAATAAATCGCGCGGAAATAATACTACAAAACTCACAATGCGTGTTAAGCCGCATTGCGATTTTTGACCGCACGGATTTTATTCAAGCGAATTTTTGTCTGCGGACTGAATCATACTAACACGTACACTGAGGATAAAATTACGCGCGATTTTTGTTACTTTCTACCTGTTCATAGAGCTCGAAATACTCGGTCGATTTATTCCGTACTGCTCCGCGGTGCGGGTATTCCGTGGCAAGACACGAATTTCTTGCGGTATTATTTCCGCGCGATTACCGGTATAAGTCTCGACGAAGGAATAATAGGTATTCCTAAACATTAAACGTAAGCTTTAGTTAGCCTTGCCCTAATACAGATTGGTTGGCGTCTGTGCAGTCAGCAGTGAGTGCAGGACTTTTGCGGCAGCGGCAGCGGACGCATTATTATTATTACTGTAACACACTATGAAAATGGATTTAGTGCTTACGAATCATCTCTATTGACATATCTATTAATAAGCAAAGGGTTGTGACATCGTAAGTTCACACATGCAGTTGACCTTACTTACCACGGAGAGCTTTACCAGCTCGATTTTACTTTTACAATGCATGTCCTCGAAAAGAGCGGTTTTCCAAGCAGCCAAACTGTGCGGAAAGTGTCACTTTTTTTCACTAGTGCTTTTTACTTTCCTGTACTTTTTTAATTTTTAACTCCAACGTCAGCCCGACGCATAGAGTTTTTATTATTTGAGAAAAGTTTTAAAAATTAGTATGTCCAGATTATCATTCATATAAAAGGTAAAATAAAACTAATACTTTATTTTAGGCGTTTTTAATTATTCTAGATTTAGATTTTGATTAGTAAATTAATTTTAAATATTAATTAAATATGTTTGGCAGAACGTATATTTTGCTCGTGCCTTATTGCGTTACGATGTGACAGCTATTCGCACATGCGCAGTAGATATGCCCGACTTGCCCGAGGAACTATTAGTTAATCTGTGGATATGCTGAACGCGCTTGAATAAGCCCGCCATTTTAGTAATTTCATTCTTTTATTTTTATTATTTCCTCGCACAATGCATAGTAAAATATTGTATGATACACGTACGTAAGATGATTTCCGACTCGTGTCGATTTATCCACTCACTCGCTTCGCTCGCTCGTGAATAAAAATGCCACTCATCGGAAATCACCTACCTTCCGCACTTGTAGCATAAATAACTATTTTTTATTTTTTTTTTTGTTCGCCCTTTTCGGGCAGGCTAAAGTCTTGGACCATACCGCCTCGTCTTCAATGCAATTTTAACATTCTTGAATATGCATTAGAATACGGGTGTAAAGAATTCTAATGTTTTTTGGAGTATTTGGCAGCAAATTGTAACGAGTCAGCCTTCCCAGTAAGCTTTGCGGAGGTAGTCAATACTACAATAAAATTCTCCGCTCTACTATCCTGAGATCGCTTCTGTCAATGATTTCACATATTGTCCAGTTGCGTAGACAGTTGAGACACAAAACTACACCAATTTTATATCACAATATCCACTAGGAATCAATTTGCAAATAATATTAACAGCCGCTGAACTTCACTCGAAAAAATCCCGCCAAAAACTCAAAAGTTGATTGCTCTAGGTGGTGGATAAAGAAAAAGATACCCTATTGTCAATGGTCATCTATCATTAATGTCATCGTGATTGCCTTAAGTCAATGTCATTTTATCAGAGGAGAACACGCACTGGATGGCAAATGGCCTTTTGAAGATGTGTTTTGTTGTGTTTAGGACCGCATTTTTTTGTTAAATTACTATAAGTACTTATTTGAAGGATTATACTACTACATTCTGGCTGAACAGCCTTCACAGTAAAGTGTTTTTCTTCATGTTAGCTGCAACGAAACCAATACTAAGATGGAATGTGTTAAGATACAAAATAAGATAAAGTTATTGTTTGAAAAACTTACCGAGCCGAACTATGTGCTCGATAACTACTACGCCGACGGGCTAATCACGAAACTATCAGACTGCTCCGATCCCGGTAAGTACTATCTTTATCTTTGTTACATCTTATAAGTCTGTTACTATTAAGTACTGTTTAAAACAGCACAGTGAGTTAAGGCTCCAGATAAAAGTAGCGGGGAAACGTAGAAACTTATTATCTATTGTGTAAGACTTGGTATTTGGATGTAATTTGGTACTTATTGATAAAACAACCAAAACGAAGTGGTATAAGTTGTTTAAATGCAAGTTTGTATGCTGTTGAGAATTGTTTTACAAATTTACCTCAATAGAACAGTCATGTTGACTTTATAAATAATTTTCCTTTTCTGTTATGTTCCAAAATAAACACAATTTTGTAAAGCTACCTAGCTTTACGAAATCTAAAATGTGCTTTTTAAAAAAAGTCATAATTATAGGCAAGTAGATATGTCATGCATTAAAAAAATATTCTGATTTATTCAACTTTAGCGGTTTAATACCTCTGTGCCATAAACTTACCACTAACTTAAGAATAAAAAAAATGGAGTCATTTACTAACATTGCTGCAAAAACTCATTATTAGATGTTGCTAAGTCACCATTCATTATTAAAACATCAGAACTCAAAAAGTCACCTTTTATGACATTAATTCACACATCTTCAAATAACCTTGAAATGTCATGAGATGAGGTGTGATTAATAATTATCAACTAGACAGACAAACTTACAACTTTATAAAGAAACAAATACAAGTACAATCAAAAGAATTCAGTATTAAAAAAATTAAATTAATTAATTATTTTTTATGTTTTTAGTCATATAATTGCAAAATAAGTATTTGCTTGTTACTTTAATAAAGCGGTGCGTTTATTTGTTTTTGTGCTCACATCATAAATTATTATTATAAGTCTATATGTGAGGATTTATAATTGGCTTTCTGTTGACTATGGTTTTCTTTTTACCCGACTGCCGAAGGAGGGTAATGAGTTTATCAGTCTATGTATGTATGTTTGTTCCTATATGGCGTTCCAGAGACCAAACGCGTTGACCTATTTTGATGATTCGTATGTCAATCGATGCGTCTTAACCCTGCAAATGTCACTGGCTTCATTAAAATTGGATAATAGAAAAATGGCGGCTTTTGGGCGCCATATAGTGGGGGCCTAAATTTTTTTTTTTTCTTAACCCGTCGTATGGGATATCAAAATAAAGGGTTTTAAGAGGTGATTTCAAAAATATATAATACTTATATGTTAAAATGTACGTAATTAAAAAAAAAAACTAAAAGTTATAAATAAAAAAAGTTAAATCATAAAATCAAAAAACCCGACTGCTTCAAAAGCGAACTAAAAAGACGTAAACAAGGAGAAAATCATGCTGTGCAGGCGGAGGATACACCAGATTTTGGCCAGCTAGCCCGCGAATATGTATCCTCCGACTGCACAGCATGATTTTTAAACTCAAAATTTGCTCAGATGCAATTATTAAAAATATAGTCTAATGTAACATATATTTATTCCAATAAATTACGACTAGCCGTTTAGACGTGATTCTCATTTTAAAATTAGCTACTCAAGGGAAAAGAGCAAATTTTGAGTTTTATTCGTATAACATAGTGTAATTAATTTGTTAAGTTATGTCTAAAACGGACAAAAACACGACAATCACAACAAAACCGCTTGGGGTATTTTAATGAAATCGACACCATATCAAAGACAATTTAATTATCTACATTTTGATCTGAAGCTTTTTTTTTTAAAGTCATAGAATAATAAGAAAAGTAAAAAAAACTACTAAATTTTGGGTCGCGCGGGTGAAAAACGAGGGCGCGTTTTGTTCCCTCAAGTTCGTTGGCGTTAGTCGTCGTCTTAAGTAATCTATTGCCCACACACTCCCTCGATCTTTAGTATTTAAAAAAAATACTAATCTTATTGCCAATCATTCATTGAAAGTACCTAATTCATTTATTTCGACTACACTACAATATTCTTACCTACCTGTAAGGAACATCTACACTTAGACATAAACTGTATTGTTATCTCATTTACTGCAATAAATACAATAATGATATTATTATTACTTAATATAGTTACTACTGGTCACTTAGCAGATAAAATATATATAATGGCAACACTAAGCTAAAGAAAATAACTAAAAAATCAAATAACTTTTCATTTATTATGATATTTTTATCCGTTTTGAACCAGCCCAATTATACTTTAAATAAACGTAGACAATTAATAGAATGTCTTTCGTATATAACTCACTTTCAGACGCTCAAATTTAAGTCAGCTAAGATTTTTCCAAAATATATATAATGGTAACACTAAGCTGAAGAAAATAACAAAAAAATCAAATAACTTTTTATTTATTATGATATTTTTATCCGTTTTGTACCAGCCCAATTATACTTTAAGTAAATGTAGACAATTAATAGAATGTCTTTCGTATATAACTCACTTTCAGACGCTCAAATTTAAGTCAGCTAAGATTTTGCCAAAATATATATAATGGCAACACTAAGCTAAATAAAATAACTAAAAAATCAAATAACTTTTTATTTATTATGATATTTTTATCCGTTTTGTACCAGCCCAATTATACTTTAAATAAACGTAGACAATTAATAGAATGTCTTTCGTATATAACTCACTTTCAGACGCTCAAATTTAAGTCAGCTAAGATTTTTCCAAAATATATATAATGTTAACACTAAGCTGAAGAAAATAACAAAAAAATCAAATAACTTTTTATTTATTATGATATTTTTATCCGTTTTGTACCAGCCCAATTATACTTTAAATAAATGTAGACAATTAATAGAATGTCTTTCGTATATAACTCACTTTCAGACGCTCAAATTTAAGTCAGCTAAGATTTTGCCAAAATATATATAATGGTAACACTAAGCTGAAGAAAATAACTAAATAATCAAATAACTTTTTATTTTTTATGATATTTTTATCCGTTTTGAACCAGCCCAATTATACTTTAAAAAACGTAGACAATTAATAGAATGTCTTTCGTAAATAACTTCAGACGCTCAAAAAGTCAGCTAAGATTTCGCCATTGTAATTTGTTTTGTAATATTTGTGATTAGTTTTCTGATAACAGTATGCATTATCCGATAATACATGTTATTTCAAGAGGAATGTAATTAGCGACAGTTGTTTAATTTAATAGATCATCATCATCAGCCTTTTAATGTTTCCACAGTTGGGTAACAAGCCTCCTCTCTGTGTGAGAGGGAATGCGCCGATTCCCTTGAGTAGCTGATTTTTAAATGAGAATCACGTCTAAACGGCTAGTCGTGATTTATTGGAAAAAATATATGTTATATAAGACCATTTTCTTAATAATTTCATCTGAGAAAATTTTAAGTTTTAGTCGTATAACATAGTGTAATTAATTTGTAAAGTTATGTCTAAAACGGACAAAAACACGAAAATCGCACCAAAACCGCTGAGCGTATTTTAATGAAATCGACACCATATCAAAGACAATTTAATTATCTACATTTTGATCTGAAGCTTTTTTTTTTTAAGTCATAGAATAATAAGGAAAGTACAAAAAACTACAAAATTTTGGGTCGCGCGGGTGTGAAACAAGTGCGCGTTTTGTTCCCTCAAGGTCATTGGCGTTAGTCGGGGCCCAGTGCGAGTCGGTGCATGTCACATGTCTTCGAATTAATTTAAAAGATAGATAATATTTATTACGTAAGAAGACGTGTACTCGAAGGGGTTTCCCATCAGCAAAGTTGACGAATTTCAATACAAAGTTTTACCCCCTATCCAACGTCTTCAGAGATAGATTTTCTTTCCTAAATGTTCACTTTTTTATTTATGAAACTCTAGTGCAAAATGTCATGCTTTAAGAACCACCGCCTGTGGTTTGTCACGCAAGCAAGACCCAGGAATCAGAGATTTTATTGGTCAACCCGTGCTGTACCACAAAGTTCCCACACATTTCTTCCACTTCGGTCAACCGTTGGGGTACTGACACAGCAATGATCGGCAGCTTTCGACTCGGAAAGTGCTGAGTATTTTAACCTAAGCACACACAAAGGTCTAAAGGTCACCATAAGGTGAGATAGTGGTCAAGCGCGAGCCAATAGGTTATAAAAAAAAAAACAGTATAGAAACCACGGCTCGCACTACTGATAGCATCGCGAGTTTGCGACAACTGCTTAGGGGTCTCGTCGATGCGCATGTTCGTGTGAGTGTTCTGTTTCGTGCGTTTGTAGGTAGTTTCCGTACTGTTTGTCCATATGCATACTGTGTCTACATCTAAGCTCTGTTAGAACTTCTGATAAGATACGCTATCATAAAAAATGTACATGTTATGTACCAGTGCAAACATTGGCCCAAACGGCTCATCGTTACGTAAGATTTTTTTTATCGTAAATCGTAATTATTAGCTGTGTGGCAGACGGTAAAAAAACCAGCCAAGTGCGACTCGGACTCGCGCTCCGTGGGTTCCATATAAAAAAGCTGCCAAAATAATTAAGGTAACATTACTGAAGTTCATAAACAATGAAAGTAACGAATATTGCTCCAAAGAAAAGATAAACTGGATTGAGGGACAAAACGAACTTTGCCGTTGGAAAACTATTGTCTCCATTCATCGACATAGGTCGCGAGCAGTTTACCAACTCCAAATAATTTTATAATTACTTTTTCCTTTAGAGGAACGGAACCCTAGAACATGCATTGCTTCTTTTAAACTGACTTCACAAAAAGGAGGAGGTATCTCAACTCGACCGTATATTTTTTATGGGTGCGCCAAATTTCACCTAAATTTTCAACTCCGATAATTGGAAATCCGAAAATGTTCTTCCTAACATTTTTCATCCTAACAATCACAATTCCTAACTACTCTGTCTCTAATGTCTTAATTCAGAAGTATTCAACTTCATAATGTCAGTAGCAATAAACATTTATTATACTTTTATTTGTTTTCCTATATTTTCTCAACATAACTATCTTTTACACTATTATTCAAAGTCATATCTTTTTTGTTTAGATTTGTTTTTATTCATAATAATCAGTATTATATACATTAATTTTGCGTAACTTTATTTTCACTTAACATGTATAACATATAAGAATAACAGGTACCATGGTACAAGTATTCAAATAAATACATGTTTTCATATACACATTTCAATTAAATTAGTTTAATAATAGCGGCTATAGCTTTCAAATAATCACTTTTATTGGTGTATTTTGCTTTAAAATTAAATATATATTTAATTCTATCATATTTGCCGTTGATTTGGAAGTTCATTTTATTTTTGTAGGTAGTACTCATAAATAGAAAGCTTTATAAAAAATTTCAAGACTCGGCAATGTTATGTTTTTTTGTATGTTTTTCGTGAGGTAAAAAAGTGAGAAAAAGTCCAAGAGCGAGCGAAGCGAGCTCGGGAACTTAGGGCACCCCGACACGGATAGGTTAGGTTCGAAGGAGATGACGGAAGCTGAAGTGAGCGAGCAAAGCGAGCGAACGCAGCTCCCGTCATCTCCTTCATGTTAGGTTACTTTAGACCCTGCAGACAGAAATAGGAGCGCCGCGCAGCGGGGCTCCGTCGACTTAGTTGCTTAAGAGGAAACGGGGGTGGTCTTTTCTCCATACAAAAACTCTCGTCTGTTTTCTCTCTGGTTTATGAACTTAAAGCAATGATTTTTTACAGTAAAATAAATATCAACTTCTTCTATGTCCCTATGTTTTCCTTTTTGGTGATATATTATCCGTATAAGAACTAGAACCCTCTCAAAATGCTCAAAATTGTCTGTATTGAGTCGCTGTCTTCAGAGCCTTAGTGTACAAATTTGATAACTATTAATGAAAAAAGGAAAACATAGGGACATAGTAAATATCCTTCTTATTCAGTTTATGAAATATCTTCTAAATCGGTCCAATATTGGAGGAGAAAACAGACGAGAGCCAAACCTCGAATTATGACTTTTTACTTAAGAAAATTTGTCGAATCTGCGGTTGTCCTTATCGCACGAATTTGTGGGCGGGGTTTGACGCAAGGGGTCTGCATAATACGTACACAGACGAAAAGGTGATGCGTAGTAGTTGAAAATAATATCGATATACTAGTGTTGTAAACAGTTATCGATAAACACATTTATATTGTTTGCATGTGCTGTTTAGTGGGAATTACAAATAGAAGTATTAAAAAGTAATGGATACAAAATAAAATTAAGTGCATGTCTTTATTTATTTATTTATTTATATATATACACTTTATTGTACACCATAACAAACAAGAAAAAGAAACGTAATACTAAAAATATACAATGGGCGGCCTTATCGCATACCGCGAAATGTTTATTACAAAAAGTTTTCAATACAAAACAGTAAATTATATATCGGATAGGTATCCGCAGTCTCTAGATCGCCTACTAGGTACATCAGCGAAATTAAACTTATTTCAACGTCAGCCGCACGGGTCAATCCACAGAACAGATAAAAGAGGTTTTATCTGTTCTGTGGGTATGCTTGCCGTGGTTGTTCCGTGGATGGGTGACCATCTTTACATACCAAGACCCGTCCGTGTCTCGCCAAGCACGTTAAGCCGTTGGTCCCGGCTGTTATTTTCGGCTTTGACATCCTGAAAGTCTGACTCGTTTTACCAAGGGGTTTCATATTACCCAGTAACTGGTTGTGGAGGTCAGATAGGCAGTCGATCTATCAAAATACTGGTATTCAGCTGCATCTGACTCCAACGTAGATGGGAAAAGGCTAGGCAGACGTGCTTTCTCTCACTGGTTTATTCTTTGGTATCCGATCGTCAATGATTTCTGGTGAAAGGCTAATGCCTTAGGCTTGCCACTAATGTGGTAGAACTTTTCTATTAATGGTTCCATTTTTTGCCATAATGCATTGTCCCTCTTAATATTTTTAAAAATAAAAGCTTTTGGGACTCCATAAAATAAAATAACAGAAATTTCGACGAGTTATGTGTAGTTGGCCTTGTACTTAGTAGAAGTAATTTTGATTCTGTTTTAATTGTAACATTTTGCCTTTAAACGTACATAAATCTATAACATCATCATCATCGTCATCATATCAGCCGAAAGACGTCCACTGCTGGTCACAGGCCTCCCCCAAACGTCACCACATTGATCGGTTCCGTGCGTCTCGCATCCAGTGGATCCCCGGAACCTTCACCAAGTCATCGGTCCACCTGGTGGGAGGCCTTCCAACGCAACGTCTTCCGATTCGCGGTCGCCACTCCAGAACCTTTCTGCCCTATTGGTCATACGTTCTGCGAGCAATGTGCCTTGCCCACTGCTACTTAAGTTTGGTAATTCTTCGGGCTATGTCGGTAACCCTGGTTCTCTTGCGGATCTCTACATTTCTGATTCGACCACGCAAGGAAACTCCATGCATATCCCTCTCCATTGCCCTTTGGGTGACTGTAAGCTTTCTGATGAGGCCCATTGTAAGCGACCATGTCTCAGAACCATTATGTCTGGCAACACACACTGGTCTGGTCACTGTGTCTCAAGTCTATACTTGTGACACTGTGGTAAGTTGGACGAGAATATACCGCAACTTCTCGAACACTGCCCAGCCAAGTCGAATTCGACGGTTGACCTCTTTCTCGAAGTTGGCCCTACCCAACTGGATCGTTTGTCGCAGGTAGACATAGTCGCCCACAACTTCGAGTGAAGAGTATCCGACTTTGATTGGAGTGAGTGTAAAATGGGCATTCAACATCACCTTGGTTTTGTCCATGTTCATCCTAAGACCCACTCTTTAGGTAGCTCTACTGAGGTCATCGAGCATTGTACTGAGGTCCTCCATGGTCTTCGCCATGACCACTATATCGTCGGCAAACTGAAGGTGATTGATGTATTCGCCATTGAAATTTATGCCTAGCCCTTTCCAGTTCAGAAATCTGAAGACATCCTCCAGTGCAGCGGTGAACAGTTTCGGAGATATGACGTCTCCCTGTCTCACACCTCGCTGCAGAAGGACGGGTTCCGAGCTCTGATCCTGAAGTCGAACTGACATGGTGGCCTTTTTATACACACTTTTCAACACTTCGATGTACTGGTAGTCAATTTGGTACCGTTGGAGAGACTGCAGTACAGCCCAAGTGTCGATCAAATCGAAGGCTTTCTGGTATTCCACAAACGCTAAACAGAGAGGCAGGTTGTACTCTTCGGTCTTCTGTATAACCTGCCGCAGCGTATGTACCTATGTGGTCTACGGAGACGATTAGTGATGATCCTTGAAAACAGTTCTAAATCTATTTATTTTTGTTCAATTCCGTCTTCAGGTGACATTCTTGCAATTTCGTAAGGACAGTTTACCTCTATTATCGAGTCTTGACCTATCAGACCATCCAGGCTTGCCGCGAAAAAGGGTTTCTTTTCATCGATAAACATTCCACACTCTAATACCTGTAGGCCCGTGTGCTTGATAAATTGATCGATCGCTTTAGATTCAGTTTCCTTGCCATAATTGGTAGCCACAGTTCCTTTAAATTTCTTATATAATAACGTTTCTCAAATTTTGCGAACCAATGTTTTCGGTCGCATCTTACATATTCGCCCAACATTCGATGCCGTAAGCCTCTTTAGTCTTTCAATTTCCCATAAGCTATTATCGCTTTGGCCCCCACTATTTTCCTTTGAACATCCTTAGTTGAGAGCAATCTTTCAAGAAATATTTTTTCTTTTAATTTATATAAATCCAAAGGCATATCTTCTTCTATCTTCTTCCAACTCTAAGCGACCGTAGTTTTTAACAGGTTCTGTAGTTCTTTTTATTTTGCTGGTGCCGTCTTTGGGATATGTCAGTTTTCTTTTTCGGAAAATCTCTGTGATTTTTTTCGAACAAGAAATATTTTTTCTTTTAATTTATATAAATCCAAAGGCATATCTTCTTCTATCTTCTTCCAACTCTAAGCGACCGTAGTTTTTAACAGGTTCTGTAGTTCTTTTTATTTTGCTCGTGCCGTCTTTGGGATATGTCAGTTTTCTTTTTCGGAAAATCTCTGTGATTTTTTTCGAACAAGAAATATTTTTTCTTTTAATTTATATAAATCCAAAGGCATATCTTCTTCTATCTTCTTCCAACTCTAAGCGACCGTAGTTTTTAACAGGTTCTGTAGTTTTTTTTTATTTTGCTCGTTCCGTCTTTGGGATATGTCAGTTTTCTTTTTCGGAAAATCTCTGTGATTTTTTTCGACCGCTGCTTTTGATCTATTTTTTTTTATTTGCCCGGACTGCAGCCCTGTATTATTTTTTGGATGCGTGAATGAATAGGCCTTCGATATTTCATGAAGTTACTGCTCCACTTGTCTGATATGATATGAGCCTGCAAAGTTAACTCTTTTTCCGCCAATAAATTTGGCAATTACATAATTAAATTGCTCCACAGTATTATTAGTCACGTCCAAAAAAAAAGATTTTCTGCATTTGCTGTTAAGAATAACAGATATTCTTGGATATCAGTCCACAATCCACAACAACAAAAGTTACGAGTGACTGGGGCGATTACAAGAAATGCGCGAGCCGCGGCCGGGAGCGTTTCGGAGGCACGCACACACCGTCAACTTACACACACATGGATAGGGCGGCCGGGCGCCACGCGCTCGCAGTTCGCAGAGCGACAGCGAGAGTTTTTTCAAATACCTATTTTTCAAAAGTCTCTCCGCCCGTATTTCCTCTTAAATCTTCCATAACCATCGGGTTCCGTGGGGTTGGGATGGTACATTGAGGTAGCCCCTCTACCCTCCTTCCCCTTTCCCCCTTTCGCGCCCCTTAAATCGATGGAAATTTATGGAATTTTTTATTCTAACCTGAAAACTTTAACCATGGATATCTCCATAACTATAGGGCTCCGAGTGGTTGGTGTGGTACTGAGGGGTAGCCAAACCTCCCCCCATCCCCCCTCTACCCTATCCGCGCCAAAAATCAACGGCATATAATCGAAATTTTAACCTTACACTTATACTTTTTGTTGCTTCTTAATTCACACGCCCAATATTGTTTATCCACTGTTATTCGGTTTTTTTTCATATGTAAATCCATGTACGTCTAATTTTAATCCTCCGCGACTGGTTTTAAATGATTTTAAATAATTTTTCTCTATATTAATAAAGCATTAACACAAACATGCTCGTAATGATAATACACCGACATGAACTTAACAATAGACACAACTCAGTACGCTATGTAAAGCATACCCCAAATAATAATCATCCCTCAAATTAAAACTATAAATATCATCTTCTAACCAAATATATTTTTTATTACACTTGGTAAATGTTTCTTTCTGAGTATGAGTGAAAATATTATGGTAATTATGTTTAGGGATAAAAGCGTTATGATAAATAAAAAAACTTTTTTGCAAAAAATACTACCGACTTCCAAATGAAAAACTACAAAGTGAAAAATAACTTAACTTTTGGAAGTCGGTGTCTTACGTAGGTACCATTTTTTGCGATATGGACACCGACTTCCAAAAGTTAAGTTATTTTTCACTTTGTAGTTTTTCATTTGGAAGTCGGTAGTATTTTTTTGCAAAAAAGTTTTTTTATTTTTCCCTTTTTAGTTTTACCTACCTAATAGCAAGTTGTTTATTAAGGTCCATATAACTCCAGAATAGATTAACCGAATAATATGAAACTTGAACATAACCGGTGAAATGAGAGATCTGTGTACCCCTTTAGAGCGTACAGGCGTGATGTTATGTTATGAAATGGTATAAACAACAAACAGACATGCGATTGCAGCAATTCCGAGAGTTTTGCCGTTATTTATTGAAGAGTTCTGTTGTGTATCTCCGAAGTTCTTCATCAGACCTTCACCAAATTAAAATGGGACCAATTTCGAAACATACTCTTTCAAACAAAAAAAGAATTTTCAAAATCGGTCCAAAATTGACAGAGATATCGAACAAACAAACATAAAGTCGAACATAGAACCTCCTCCTTTTTTTGTAAGTCGGTTAAAAACAGTAGGAGTTTAAATATATTTACTTAATGATATTATTAATAACAACTTTCGGAAACACTAGTGTTATGAACATCGCCGGTAGCACTACAAATAGTATGAATGAAAACTTTAGGATGAAAATTTTTAGGAAGAGTGATCATTCGGATTACAAATCGTTAGGAAGAACAATTTCGGGTAAACAACTTTAGGTGAGCCAATATGGACCCATTTTTTATGTATGTTCGCGGATAACTTTCGTTTATGAACCGATTTTGATGATTATTTTTTTATTGGCAAAGAGGTACCCCAAGGGTGGTACCATGATAAGGAGACCGCGATCTGATGATGGAATCCTAGAGAAATTGAGAGAACTCAAATATTATAGGCATACATATAGAATTTAGTATTTTCATCAATAATGCAATCATTTGCACTCAGAAAGTATAATTTGGTGAAGTGGAACTGATGAAAAAAACCACAATGGCCACTGGACTCCGAAATAAAAAAATATAGGTATCTTAGTCGTGTTTGGGCTTATTGGAATCGTCATGAGCTGTACTTTGGCTATAAATGTATTTCATGTAAATTGGAGGTACCTACCAAAATTAAAAAGAGGAAAAAAAATATTGACAAAATATCAAACCCACTTCTAAAACAAAACACTACAAAGCGAAACACTGCAAAGTCGGTGTCCAATAACACCGTAGAAGGAATATAAAATAGGACGAAGCAGGCATAAAATAATTAAAATTATATTTTGGGACGAAGGAAGCATATTGTTTGGGACGAACCAGGATTTTGGCATTTGGGCCGAAAATCAGTGGGCCGAACGAAGAATAAATCCAAAAAACAATGGGCACAAAAGACACCGACTTGGAAAAAGAAAGTTATTTTTTCGATTTGTAGTGTTTTGTTTTGGAAGTTGGTTTGATTTTTGTTAAAATAGTTATTTATGCTACAAGTGCGGAAGGTAGTTGATTTCAGATGAGTGGCATTTTTATTCACGAGCGAGCGAAGCGAGTGAGTGGATAATATGAAGTATTAGTTTTATTCTACCTTTTATATGAATGATAATCTGTGTACGGGACGGACGTGATCGTCCAAGACCGACAGGCAATCAGGAGGTTGTAAGGCTCCTGCTTGAACGCGTTGACGCCCCTTGCACCTATTGTTCAGTTGTCATCTGGTAACTATGGACCTTGGAGACACTTGAAGGCTGCCAAGTAGGTTGAGGTGAAAAACGTGATGTCCAGGTTAAATAAAACTATTTGTTCATGGCCAGAAGCGATGTTCCTTCATGGTCCTCGAAGCGCAATGATGCGTGGAAATACTTTAAGTGAAATAATGGCTACGAAATGTTCACGCGCCTGCGCACTATTAAAGAGGCGAACTCGACTGCGACGAGGACCACAACATTCCGACCGCAAAAACTTTTATTTTTCAAAAAATATACGCTAAGACTCGTAGCTTGAAACTGACAGGAACTACCCTTCCACTGGACCGATTCTGGTGAAACTTGTACTTTTGGATAGGTCTCGAGGAGACCTTCCCTCCGGTCTTTGATCCAGGTCCCTAGCCCCTACCATCAGGGAGTTCTCGTAAGGAGAATGTCGAAGAAAGGGAATTCCCGCCAGTTTGAAGCTTTACAATCGAGTTTCTCCTAAAACTAGACATGTTAGCTCTAGGGTACCAGCGAGGGACTTGGAGCCCTCCTACTGGGCCGTTGACACACATAAGTGTTACAGTTATATTCAAAACATTCAGGCGTACAGCCGCGAAATGGTGCGAGAAGTTAGCTTATGCCCCTGATCTTGGCACATAAACTCGATTCCTACTCAGACTGCTGGGTGGATTTTCAAGTTACATTCACACCCGGGTAGCCCTCGTGATGGGCTATCCCAAGGTAGAAGTCCGGTAGCTACATGTCCAACCCCCGATGAGTTATCGTGTGTTACAAGTTTGTTTACATAGCAAATCCATGTAACCTCGCACCATATCAGGTCGCTTAACTCCTCAACCACCAGAGCTAAGCTCCTTCCGGAAGTGTGGTTGGGTAGCTGGAAAACTAGGCTGTCTGACGGCGGTACCCTGATGGGTGTACCACCAGCCTTTCCGCAGCTTAAGGTGCCGGGAAGCGGCCGAATACTAAATTTTACGTCGTCTCACAGCTTTAATGTGTCTGTGTGCGTTATATACACCTATATACTAGTTTTGTGTCATGACTGAGTCTAGACGCCCGCCTGTGGGTCCACGAAGGTAATGCTTCAGACAGCATATCTATAACTGACCAGGCACCAAGTGTCCCTGGACGTAGTGACCCGTCGGCAGACGCATAGAAACGTCCATGCCGGCATACACAGACACATCACTTCAAGCAAGTGATGTCTATGTACTAGAATTACACAGGTGCTATCTATTTATAGGGCCTAGACAAAATTCTAGGTCACCTAGAAGCGCTAAATGGCTTGTATCGAATTTTCCAAACACTTACTTGAGTAAAATGTATGTATATTTCCCTTTTTAGAGTGAAAATGCACTATGACTGGCCATGTACTGCTATTATGTATAATTTCTCAGTCATGGTATCCAGCCATCCTATCTAGAACACCTAGGTGGTGTTTCCTAACAAAACAATTATGTGTAAGGAAGCAATCTGATTGGTTGGTGAATAGAATACCTATAGCACCACCTGATACCCTGCTCAAAACGGGGGGTCTAAAATAAGTAAACAAAATATTTTTATTTCCTTAAACCTATACATTTATCATATAACTAAGGTACCTTATGTATAATTCTAACACATAAGCGCTATATTCACACTATAAACTATGTAAAAGCCCCCAAAACATGAGTTTAAAGTTATCAAAATTCTACAAAAACTGGTTTTAGTATAAATATAAGGTGCCGCCCTCTTACAGGTCATTGTGAACTAAACGCTCGTTGAGGACGGTTGTTTTTTACGGAGTTAAATACTTGTTTCTTTCCGTAATAACACAATCAGTATGCATATTAAAGCTTCTAATTTATTGTTATTAGACTATATAATTCTATTACCTACTGATAGACACATAAAATATAATTTTAGTGTCTCAAAAACATGAGCAAAAATTAGTTACGAGCTTTACTATAAAAGGTTTTTTCACCTACCGACATCGCTTAGTATGCGATGGCGCTCTGGGGTGAGCAGACGTGTGTCTGTCAATACTATTTATATTTTACATTATGACAACCTATCTAAAGGTGACGTATCGTCGCGAACATCTCTCCCGCCGTGCAGTGTCGCGTCGACTCGATGCTACGTTGGCGCGGCGCTGCATCAGCATTGTGAGCGGCGCACGTCGGCAGCGCTCGTGACCTCGACGCTCTGCGACACGTCGCTCAGCTCTCGCCGCTGGAACTCTGCTGCACTCATTTTGGCAAAGGAATGAGCTTCTTCACCGGACGCTTTAGAGTGCCGCCAGTGGTGCGCACCTCAGCGGTCCGGACTTCTCCATCAGGGCCAGGGTATATGGCCTCGATGCGGCCTCGCGGCCACGTGTTGCGAGGCAGCTGCCCGTCCGCGATAAGGACGGGGTCGCCCACCAGCAGGCCAGGCCCGCGGCTGTGGGGCTCCCGCCGGTTTTGGAGCTCCGGCAGGTATTCTCGCACCCACCGGCGCCAGAACATGTCGGCCAGGATTTGTGACCGACGCCACATCTTTTTGTGGTCGATGTCTTGCTCGGTGAACACGCCGGGGTTTGGGAGTCTAGCCGACCCACCAAGTAGGAAGTGGTTCGGCGTGATAGACTCGTCGTCATCGCCGTCGACTGATACATGTGTCAGCGGGCGGCTATTTACCGTGTACTCTGCCTCACAAATCAGTGTGGACAACACCTCTTCGTGTGGGTGTTTCTCTGTGAGTACGGTATACAATGCGTTTTTTACGCAGCGAACTAGACGCTCCCATGCACCTCCCATAAAGGGCGCTGATGGGGTGATGAAGCGCCAAGTGATGCCTCGGCGACTGGCCTCCTCTCGGAAGGCCTCTCGTAGCTCTCGATCGGCACCGTGCATGTTGGTGCCGTTGTCTGAGTGGATCTCAGTTGGACATCCTCTGCGGGCGGCGAAACGGCGCAGCGCTAATATTGCGCTGTCTGCGCTGAGGCTGGCGGCGATCTCGAGGTGGACAGCTCTTGTGGTGAGGCATGTAAACAGTGCTACATATCTCTTGTGATGCTGGCGACCCACGGTGACAGATAGCGGGCCGAAGTAGTCTAGCCCGGTGTACGTGAACGGCCTTTGGTGATGAGCCAGGCGCGTTCGTGGGTGGTCGCCGGTCGCTGGCACAGGTGCTTGTGCCTTACGAATACGGCACTGAAGACATTGTGCCAGTACTTTCTTGGTGGTGGGACGCATCCTTACGACCCAATAATGCTGCCGTACCTCATTTATTGTGAGTTCAGTCCCACTATGTAGTAAGCTGCGGTGTGTCCAGTCTATATAGAGCTGGGTTATATGATGGTCGCCATGTAATATTGGCGGTCGCCTTACATCTTCTGTGACCTCGTCAGTGGCGGCTATACGGCTTCTAATACGTAGTAGGCCATCTACTACTTCTATTTGCAGCGCGTGTAGCGGACTATTTTTGTCCACTATTTCATGTGCATGCAATCTAGCTATTTCTTGAGCGAACGATTGCTGCTGTGCAACTTGTACGAGTATTTTCTCGGCTTTTTGAAGAAAGCTCGCATCTATGTACTGCTTTCGGACTTCTGGCGCTATGTATGACGGCTTGGTTGCTGCAGTCGCTGTCTTCTTTTTCTTTCGCCAGTCCGTGTCCTCCTCAGCGTTTTTCCGGGTTCTTTTGTAGAACGTTTTCTCTGTCCTTTGTTTACAGAGATGTATAAAACGTAGGACGGTAGCAGTCGCACGTAATAGCCGCTCCCATCTTGAAAAGTTGACGGGATTAGGTATAGCTTCTATGAGCTTCGAAGTGTATGTATGTCTGTCTGTTATTTTCTCCAAAACAGATTTTTCTTTTTCTGTGACAGTGAGCGTTCTTTCCTCTCCTGTCTCTTCTGTGATTGGAGGTTTTTCTGATGGCCATGAAGAAGGGTCTTCATACAAAAAACTTGGGCCACAGAACCACTCGTGTTGTGAGTCAAACCTCGGCGGCACGTCACGAGTCGCTATATCGGCGATGTTCAACTTCGTGGATATCCATCGCCAATCCTCCACTTTGCTACCTTCTTCTATGGCAGCTATGCGATGAGCTACGAAGGCTTTATAGGTTCGTGCTCCTTTTCTTATCCACGACAAGACTGTTTTGCTGTCTGTCCAATACGTGACCGACGATGGATTGTTGTCGTGTTCACGTTTCACAGCTGCAGCCAGACGGGTTCCCATCACCGCTGCCTGCAGCTCGAGGCGCGGTATCGATTGTAGCTTTAATGGAGCTACTCTCGCCTTGGCCATGACTAGGCTCACCTTCTGTGTGCCTACTGCTGTGGTGGCTCGCCAATACACAGCTGCTGCATATGCCAACTCGCTTGCGTCGGTAAATACATGTATTTGTATTTCTGTGGCATCACTATAACCAGGATAACATCTTGGTATGCTGATGCCCTTGAGCTGCCGCAGGTTTTCGATCCAACTTCTCCACTGAGATGCCAGGTCAGCGTCTAATAGCTGGTCCCAATCGACGCCTCGCCTCCAAGCTTCTTGCAATATTTGTTTAGCTCGAATCGTAACAGGCGAGGCTAGTCCTAGGGGGTCGTATAACGACATAACAATTTTGAGAGCCTCTCTTTTTGTAGGGGCCTCCTTTTCTAAAATTCCTGGCGGCAGTCTCGCAAGCGTTAGGTTGAAACCTAGCGTATCTTCACTAGGTCTCCAAATCAGGCCGAGTATTTTCTCTGCGCCTACTGTATCTCCGATGTTCACAACCTCAGTGCAGGTTTGTGACGGATCGATATTTTCTATCAGGCGCTTACTGTTTGATACCCATTTTGTTAGGTCAAACTTCGCCTGTTGGTGTATTTTCTTCACCATTGTCGCGACTTCTGTCGCTTCTTCGACTGTTTTATAGCTGTCCAGATAATCGTCCATATAATGGCTCTCTACTATAGCTTTCACTGCTACTGGATGCTGTTCGATGTGCTTTCTTGCGTTCCAATTTTTCGCAAAGATAGCGGTGCACGGCGAGCTTGCCGCGCCGAAAATGATGGACGTCATACGATATTCTTCTGGGGCTCCATCTCTTCTGTTGCCTCTCCATAGGTAGCGAAGTGAGTCTCGGTCTTCACTTCGTACTTTTACTTGCATGAACATCTCGGCTATGTCTCCGGAGATGGCCACGCAGTGTCTACGAAATCTCATCATGACGCCGGGCAGCGACTGCAGCAAGTCTGGTCCAGTTAGCAGGAAGTCGTTGAGTGACTTTCCTCTCGATTTTGCGGCGGCATCATGTACTATTCGAATTTTCTCTGGCTTCATGGGGTTGAAGACATCGAAATGAGGCAGGTACCAGGTTTTTCCTGGCGTGCTTGACTTGGGAGCCTTCTCAGCATATCCCTTTTCCATCAGGGAGTCCATCTGTTGTGTGTATTTCACACGAAGAGCGGGGTTTTTATCCAGCTTCTTCTCTATGGAGACTAGCCTTTTGAGTGCTGTCTCGTAACTATCGGGCATCTCTATTTTCTCGTCCCGCCATAACATAGCGGTTTCTATGTGCCCATTTCCTAACTGTCTTGTGTGACGGTTCAGTATATCTTCTGCCCTCTTCTGGGGGTCAGAAGCTGGTTGTCGTGGATTGATAGCCAACGACTCGATAGCGAAGAATTCACGGAGCTGCTCGTTCAGTTCCGCATCTTGCCTTGCGTCAACGGACTGACACCCGTTGACATAGTGCACCTGCTGGCCCAGTGTTCTGGTGTGCGCGCCGTGCAATGTCCAGCCCATCATGGTTTTCGACGCGATGGGTTGGCTTCTAGGTCCTCTGCGGACTTCAGTGGCCAACAACAAATGCCAGTTGTCTTGGCCGACGAGTATCTTTGGCACTCCAGCAGGATACGTAAGCTGCGACGTCAAGTCTCGAAGGTGCCTACAGCGGGCTACGTCTTCTTGACTGACTGCCTGTGGTGACAGGTTGAGCTTCGAAATGGTGCGCGCCTTGAAGGGCACCCTATCTCTCATACGACTTGTGAGAGTGACGGTTATACGTCTCGATAAGGGAGTGTCGATCATGGTGTTTCCAATAGCACCGATCTTCAGAGGGTCGATTGGGCCCACTGCTCCCACTCGCTGAGCGATTGCTTCGTCGATCAGCGAAACGGTGGATCCGTCGTCAAGGAGTGCGTATGTGTCTGCCTCTCCCGCCGGTCCTATTACCCGGACCGGTATCATCTTCAGGAAAGCTTGACTCGATTCAGTTCGCGAACTGGCCACCGTCTCCTGAGACTCCTTCTTCTCTTCTGGAACAGCAGGCTTCCTTGTCCTGTCTGTTTGAGGCTTCTTACCCCTATGAAGAAGTCGATGGTGCGTGGCTGTACACCCCTTATGATCACACTGCTTCTTGTTGCAAGTGTGTCCAGCACGACGTTGTCTTAGGCAGCGATAGCACAAGTTGTAATTCTTGGCTAGCTCCCATCTTTTGTCACTTGCTGCGTCTCTGAACCTTTGGCAGTCAGACGCGTAGTGACCACTTTTGTCGCAAATTCGACATTTGTTTACCGGCTTGTCGGTAGCTGTATGCGTCCGTTGTATGACGCGTTTTCCCGCTAGAGAATCCGTTTCCTTGATGTTCTCAGGCGGGGCGAATGCACTGCAGAAGTGAGCTTGCTCGGTTATGAAGTCGCTGAAGAGTGACAGATCCGGCAGCGACTGGTACTTTTCCGTGTACGTTCTGTACCATTGTACACGCAGAGAATTGGGTAGCTTCTCAGTTAGCTGGCGCACCAGCTCGGCATTGAGCAGATAGTGCCCCTTCTTGAGAGCTCGCAGAGTGACAACTCCGCTTCTGACTCGACTTGCAAAGGTGCAGATGTCCTTGGGCGACTCGCTGCATTTTGGTAGCCCTCTAAGTCGGTCTGTTTCGGCCTGAGCTATTGAGTCAGGACGTCCAAACTGTAGTTCCAATTCTCTCATGATCTCATCCGGCTTTGCGTTCCCGATGAGCTCTGAGCTCACTGTCTCCAGTGCGCGACCACGCAAGCTCCTTCTGAGTCTTGCCGTGTTTTCTATGTCGCTGAAGTAGGCATGAGTTGCCTCGTAAATGGCTCGAAAAGATAGCCATTCTGTATGAGCTCCACCGAAATTCGGCAGAGTCATGATAACCTGCGACGCCGATCGGTTAGGCGTCCATGGTTCGATTTTTCTGTCGGCTAGCGACGCTATAGCGGATGTCAGCTCCGTTAGAAAAGGACGGAGTGACTCTTTCGCTTCTATTTGCCTTGGCGGCTCCACGTTGGACGGCTCTGTCCTAGGTGGTTCGATGTTAGACTTCACTTGTGGATGTTCTATATGGTCGATATGTTTCCGGGAGTCCGCTATAGCGTCGACGGCCGCAGCCGGGGTCCAATCGTCATTGTCCCCTTTGGCGACGTCATTCTCCCTCAACGGTGTGGGCTCTGGCGCCTCTTCGAGCCACGAACGGACATACTCTTCATTAGAATTTCTGTCATCCATATATTCATCCTCAGAAGCTTCTTCTTCTGCTTTTTGAAGTGCTAACTTAGCGAGTTCCAACTTTATTTTCAATAAGTCTTCACGAGCTCTTGAAATTTTCTTACGTGACCGGGTCGACTTGCTAGTTGACGGCGGTCCAGTATGTTCGATACGGGCGTCACCCCGGGTAGCCATTACTTCTCCTTGAACAAAGGTCTTATCCCGGATCCTTTGTTTTCTACCAGAAGGCTTCAGTGTTTTTTCTGAAGAATCTTCTGATTTCGATGCCTTCCTGCGTGTGCTTGGTTCCTGTGGTTCCTCCTCCTCATGTGTGGGCGTGTTGTCACCTATCTGTGACGTTGGTGGGCTTCTGACTGGTATGGACTTTTCTGTCCCTTCAGTAGTGGACGGTGAGCGTGGGGGCAGCTGATGTTGTACGCCCGCACCTGGACGCTCAATGGGGACTGTCCATGATTCAGGCCTCTTGTCCTGGGATCTGGTAGTCGGCATCCTGATTGGTTCAAAGTTTCAGTTTGAATACGCCAAGTACAAGTCCAATCTTCAACTTGTCTTCAAAACGTTGGCTCGAAACGGCTGAGTCCAATTCTAGACTTCTTCAATATGTCAGTTTGAATCGGCTGAGTCCAACTCTAGACTTCAACACGAACTGGTTGACATCTATTTTCGAGCTTCAAAACGGCTATGTCCAAACCTAATTTTTTCTTAAAAACTGCTAAGTGGTAACTCTGGGTTAAGTCCGATTTCAGTCGTCGGCTTGAAGAGGGTTCGCTTCCTTTTTCAAACTTCGAAAAGTATCTCCAAACTCCGGGTTAGTTTAAACTCCGGGTTATATCCGACCCTCTTAACTCCAGGTTATTCTTCAAACTATAAGTCGCTAGTCAGTCTTCAAAACTATAAGTTCCAAATCAGCTTCAAACTTCAATGTTGATACGTAAACAAGTTCACTATAAGACTTTCAACACAAAATGGGTAAGCACATGAGCATATGTTTTCACTGTACTTACTGTTGTCTAAGTGTCAACTTGTCCAGCAGCCTCCAAGGTTGAGCAGCCGGTCTGGTACCAATCACTGAACTGTTGGTCCAACTCTTGACCTTAGTAGTCACTTCAGACTCCAGATATCCAGGTTTGAAACTCCAGACTTCGATCGAGAGCTTCTATCTCGATAACGACTATTTGTCTTTAAACAAATTCTAAGTCGAAAATAAGCCTTCAGCTATAACGCTTCAGGAAATTTCAGCAACTATTTTTTCGTTCTATTTTATAGAACAAGTCGCCCACACGACTATTCAATATGCTTCTGTGTGTAAGCCTCTTCTTGGATAACGCTTCAGCGATAATCCTTCAGCCGTAACCCTTCAGGAATTCTATGAACGTCGTATGTTCGTTCTATCTCCTAAACGAGCTCCCAACACGCTGTTTGAAAACTCCGATTATGAGTTTCCTAGCGATAACTCTTCAGGCTATGCTATATTCCTTCAGGATACAGTTTCTGTGTAATCTTCGATTACTGTGAATTCTCAGTAAGCAGGTTACACAACAGAAACAGCTCAAAAAACCGTCTTTTCGCGACGGTAATCACACGGGAACGGTTAGCTTCTCAGGAAGCCGGTAGAACCACAGGAATAGCTCAGGAATGGCTGCTGTGTCCCAGCAAAATGGTTGTCTTCCAGGTAGTCCACGCGTGGGCCTAATCCACTCGTGCACTCTTCACGACTGTAGTCGCTCTGGAAGTTTCTACTATGAGACGATAGTACGTTGCGCCTTTTGACGACGCTAATCACCCAGTAATACGGTTGCTGACCAGTAACTGGGTTATCTCACCCAGGAAAGGGTTTCTATCGTCCCAGAGTGTACGCTATGTTTTTGACTGTTAAAGAAACATGATCTTAACCCTGGCACTTGTAAGGTTTACGAGATGGAACGTCAGTATTCTTATTTCCCTGGAACTTTTCTCACGAACGCAACGCTTAGTACCCCAGTTGGCACATTTGTGTGGTGTGTAATCTTACCAGATTTATATTGAGGGTACCTTGAGATATTTGAGCATCAGTTTTCTTTGTTCTCACGAATGTTCACAGGCGTGAGCGTCAGTTTTCTTTGTTCTCAGGTACTAGTTTTCACAGGAACGATACGTTTTGACATTACCCAAGAAACAGGAATGTAACCTCAATATATAAGGTCACTTTACATCAGGCTTGTTTGTTCTCAAGGCAGCGTTCGTGTCCCCAGGGCATCAGGTTTCTTTTTTCACAGGAATGGGACATCAGTTTTCTTTGTTCTCGGGAACAAGGCTCTTCCTTGGCCTATATTTTCACAGCGTCCGGGACATCAGTTTTCTTTGTTCTCGGGAACAAGGCTCTTCGTTGGCCTATATCTTCACAGCGTCCGCAGGTCTGGTATGTTTCCCAGAAAATTCGGCTCGACAGGACCAGCAAATGTACGGGACGGACGTGATCGTCCAAGACCGACAGGCAATCAGGAGGTTGTAAGGCTCCTGCTTGAACGCGTTGACGCCCCTTGCACCTATTGTTCAGTTGTCATCTGGTAACTATGGACCTTGGAGACACTTGAAGGCTGCCAAGTAGGTTGAGGTGAAAAACGTGATGTCCAGGTTAAATAAAACTATTTGTTCATGGCCAGAAGCGATGTTCCTTCATGGTCCTCGAAGCGCAATGATGCGTGGAAATACTTTAAGTGAAATAATGGCTACGAAATGTTCACGCGCCTGCGCACTATTAAAGAGGCGAACTCGACTGCGACGAGGACCACAACATTCCGACCGCAAAAACTTTTATTTTTCAAAAAATATACGCTAAGACTCGTAGCTTGAAACTGACAGGAACTACCCTTCCACTGGACCGATTCTGGTGAAACTTGTACTTTTGGATAGGTCTCGAGGAGACCTTCCCTCCGGTCTTTGATCCAGGTCCCTAGCCCCTACCATCAGGGAGTTCTCGTAAGGAGAATGTCGAAGAAAGGGAATTCCCGCCAGTTTGAAGCTTTACAATCGAGTTTCTCCTAAAACTAGACATGTTAGCTCTAGGGTACCAGCGAGGGACTTGGAGCCCTCCTACTGGGCCGTTGACACACATAAGTGTTACAGTTATATTCAAAACATTCAGGCGTACAGCCGCGAAATGGTGCGAGAAGTTAGCTTATGCCCCTGATCTTGGCACATAAACTCGATTCCTACTCAGACTGCTGGGTGGATTTTCAAGTTACATTCACACCCGGGTAGCCCTCGTGATGGGCTATCCCAAGGTAGAAGTCCGGTAGCTACATGTCCAACCCCCGATGAGTTATCGTGTGTTACAAGTTTGTTTACATAGCAAATCCATGTAACCTCGCACCATATCAGGTCGCTTAACTCCTCAACCACCAGAGCTAAGCTCCTTCCGGAAGTGTGGTTGGGTAGCTGGAAAACTAGGCTGTCTGACGGCGGTACCCTGATGGGTGTACCACCAGCCTTTCCGCAGCTTAAGGTGCCGGGAAGCGGCCGAATACTAAATTTTACGTCGTCTCACAGCTTTAATGTGTCTGTGTGCGTTATATACACCTATATACTAGTTTTGTGTCATGACTGAGTCTAGACGCCCGCCTGTGGGTCCACGAAGGTAATGCTTCAGACAGCATATCTATAACTGACCAGGCACCAAGTGTCCCTGGACGTAGTGACCCGTCGGCAGACGCATAGAAACGTCCATGCCGGCATACACAGACACATCACTTCAAGCAAGTGATGTCTATGTACTAGAATTACACAGGTGCTATCTATTTATAGGGCCTAGACAAAATTCTAGGTCACCTAGAAGCGCTAAATGGCTTGTATCGAATTTTCCAAACACTTACTTGAGTAAAATGTATGTATATTTCCCTTTTTAGAGTGAAAATGCACTATGACTGGCCATGTACTGCTATTATGTATAATTTCTCAGTCATGGTATCCAGCCATCCTATCTAGAACACCTAGGTGGTGTTTCCTAACAAAACAATTATGTGTAAGGAAGCAATCTGATTGGTTGGTGAATAGAATACCTATAGCACCACCTGATACCCTGCTCAAAACGGGGGGTCTAAAATAAGTAAACAAAATATTTTTATTTCCTTAAACCTATACATTTATCATATAACTAAGGTACCTTATGTATAATTCTAACACATAAGCGCTATATTCACACTATAAACTATGTAAAAGCCCCCAAAACATGAGTTTAAAGTTATCAAAATTCTACAAAAACTGGTTTTAGTATAAATATAAGGTGCCGCCCTCTTACAGGTCATTGTGAACTAAACGCTCGTTGAGGACGGTTGTTTTTTACGGAGTTAAATACTTGTTTCTTTCCGTAATAACACAATCAGTATGCATATTAAAGCTTCTAATTTATTGTTATTAGACTATATAATTCTATTACCTACTGATAGACACATAAAATATAATTTTAGTGTCTCAAAAACATGAGCAAAAATTAGTTACGAGCTTTACTATAAAAGGTTTTTTCACCTACCGACATCGCTTAGTATGCGATGGCGCTCTGGGGTGAGCAGACGTGTGTCTGTCAATACTATTTATATTTTACATTATGACAACCTATCTAAAGGTGACGTATCGTCGCGAACAATCTGTATATAACTAATTTTTTAAACTTTTCTCAAATAATAAAAACTCTATGCGTCGGGCTGACGTTGGAGTTAAAAATAAAAAAAAAATACAGGAAAGTAAAAAGCACTAGTGAAAAAAAGTGACACTTTCCGCACAGTTTGGCTGCTTGGAAAACCGCTCTTTTCGAGGACATGCATTGTAAAGTTTTTTTCCGTATTTAATGTATACGATAATAATAACCATTACTTAAATACCACTACTTGACTTGCTTGGTTACTGCTTGACTTGCTTGATGACTACTTGACTTGCTTGATCACGATCCTAAAAGTAGTTTTGGAGAAATGCGTGGACAAACTTACATACATGCAAATAAACATACATACATACACTTCTGAAATTTGGCACTCGTGTTGAGAAGCCCACATAGAGAATATTGTGCAGTTCCAACAATATTTAATTTATTTATTTATTTATTTATTTATAAAACTTTATGCACAAGTACAAAGGCGGACTTAATGCCTTGGGCATTTTCTACCAGTCGACCTTAGGGTGGTGCAGAGAATATGGCAGGTGCAACTTAATGAAAAAACAAATAGAGAAAAGAAATATAACTAAAACAATTTAATAAATATATACTTAGATACATACATACATAAAAATAATGTTAATGGGAGACCGAATCCAACAAATTAACTCTGTGTTGATTCTGCGATAAGTGTTGAATTGATTAACTCCTTTTTTTGAAGTCGGTAAAAAAAACAAACTTGTTGCCTCTACCTTTCACACACCTTTCACAGCCTAGTCAAAGGCGTGGTCTTGTTCACTATTATCAGAAGTTTATCTAGTTAAGATAAAAATATGACGTAATAATATTATATTTTTTTGTAATCATATCTACGCCTTCAGTGATTACCACTGAAGGCGAAGATGTGATGAGATTTTTAATTAAGAATAGTAGCTAGCTTCCCTATTTGTTTTACACCCCAAACTGTTATTTTTTCTAATATTATGTAAGTATAAGTCGTGTGCATTAATTATTATCAATTACGAGAGCTAAACATTTGTTTTGGTTTGACCTCTCGGCACACGCGCGCGCGCATATCTCATCACATCATGTGACCAAAAACTATGCTCACGTTATGCACGAAATTAGAGTCATCTCGTGGCTAAACAGTAACAGCCGCACCGGTCGATCTTCAAGGTTCAGCATCGCTTGCCGAGAACGGTCCGTGGATGGTTACATAGCGAGTTTCCTCCGTGCCTCGGTAATAATAACAGCCGTACAGGTCGATCTTCAAGGTTCAGCATCGCTTGCCGAGAACGGTCCGTGGATGGGTACATAGCGAGTTTCCTCTGTGCCTCGGCAATAATAACAGCCGTACGGGTCGATCTTCAAGGTTCAGCATCGCTTGCCGTGAACGGTTCGTGGATGGTTACATAGCGAGTTTCCTCCGTGCCTCGGTAATAATAACTGCCGTACGGGTCGATCTTCAAGGTTCAGCATCGCTTGCCGTGAACGGTTCGTGGATGGTTACATAGCGAGTTTCCTCCGTGCCTCGGTAATAATAACTGCCGTACGGGTCGATCTTCAAGGTTCAGCATCGCTTGCCGTGAACGGTTCGTGGATGGTTACATAGCGAGTTTCCTCCGTGCCTCGGTAATAATAACTGCCGTACGGGTCGATCTTCAAGGTTCAGCATCGCTTGCCGAGAACGGTCCGTGGATGGTTACATAGCGAGTTTCCTCCGTGCCTCGGTAATAATAACAGCCGTACAGGTCGATCTTCAAGGTTCAGCATCGCTTGCCGTGAACGGTTCGTGGATGGTTACATAGCGAGTTTCCTCCGTGCCTCGGTAATAATAACTGCCGTACGGGTCGATCTTCAAGGTTCAGCATCGCTTGCCGTGAACGGTTCGTGGATGGTTACATAGCGAGTTTCCTCCGTGCCTCGGTAATAATAACTGCCGTACGGGTCGATCTTCAAGGTTCAGCATCGCTTGCCGAGAACGGTCCGTGGATGGTTACATAGCGAGTTTCCTCCGTGCCTCGGTAATAATAACAGCCGTACAGGTCGATCTTCAAGGTTCAGCATCGCTTGCCGAGAACGGTCCGTGGATGGTTACATAGCGAGTTTTCTCCGGGCCTCGGCAATAATAACAGCCGTACGGGTCGATCTTCAAGGTTCAGCATCGCTTGCCGAGAACGGTTCGTGGATGGTTACATAGCGAGTCTCCTCCGTGCCTCGGCAATAATAACTGCCGTACGGGTCGATCTTCAAGGTTCAGCATCGCTTGCCGAGAACGGTCCGTGGATGGTTACATAGCGAGTTTCCTCCGTGCCTCGGTAATAATAACAGCCGTACAGGTCGATCTTCAAGGTTCAGCATCGCTTGCCGAGAACGGTCCGTGGATGGTTACATAGCGAGTTTCCTCCGTGCCTCGGTAATAATAACAGCCGTACATGTCGATCTTCAAGGTTCAGCATCGCTTGCCGAGAACGGTCCGTGGATGGTTACATAGCGAGTTTTCTCCGGGCCCCGGCAATAATAACAGCCGTACGGGTCGATCTTCAAGGTTCAGCAATGCTTGCCGAGAACGGTCCGTGGATGATTACATAGCGAGTTCCCTCCGTGGCTCGGTAATAATAAGAAAGAACACAGATCCCGCTCTATGACAGGGAGTGGGCGTAATGCCGTAAATGCACCACGCGGGCCCAGTGCGGGTTAGTGTATGGTCATAACATGTCTTCGAGTAGGAGAGTGCCCGTGGAGTTTCTTGGACGTTCTTCTACATAGAAATCTACGCTTTGTGCAATTATAGCTTCATCTTTCTGGCTGACTGACTTGACAGTTCAAAATGTTTTGTAAATGGTTTGAATTTTTAAATGCCGTTTGTCTCACACATGTGTAAGTAGGATTTGTAGGAGTAATAATATCCAAAAGCCCCTCTCCAAACAGCTATATTATAAACTAGCTGACCGCCGCGGCTTCGCTCCCGTCAATTGGCTGTCTACCTACCTACCACCTAGGTAGGTAGGTATCTACCCTACCTACCTACCTAGGTGGGTCACCTACCAACCTACACACCTGCCCTACTGATCAACCTACCTACCCTACCCTGCCTACCTACACTATCCTACATAACCTACTTACCCTACCGTACCTACCAATTTGTTAAACTATTTATTTGAATAAATTCGAATGTAACCAACTTATTTCTACCAGCGTGCAGCGATCTAATTTAATTTTAGAACACAAAAGCTGCTATTGTGACTTAACTATGATAGTGAGATATATTCTCTCGCAGACTTTTTTGTAGTTAATAATGAGTACTTTAATCATGTAGTACATAATTTTTATGTATCATCAATAGTTTTCTTAGCGCACGCCAAATAATGAATTTTATAGGCAATGTTTTGCTACTTTGGTTTACATTGTTGCAATTTTCATATTGATCTCTATTTTTTTTTAATATATAATATACCCTATGTTACTCGAGAATAATGCAGTTTTCCATAGGTGTAAAATTTTTTAAATCTCCGGGGCATTTTAGGTAGTAACTATTAAGTCATCTGTGATTTTAGGTCCAGTAGTTTCGGAGCCTATTCGGTATAAACAAACAAATACACAAACAAAAAATCTATATAATATTGGTATAGATAACGTTTGTAAATATAATTAACATGAATAAGTAAAGTTAAGAAGGGCTTTGTATGTCTCGACGACGAAGGCGTCATGTATGTCATGGAAGTAAGATACGCCATAGAATATGTGCACTTTAAACCCATCGTTTGTTCACATTACCGGTTTTTGGCACCAAACTAACTGAAGTATAAATGATCGTCAACTAGTCTTCAATTGTATTTGTAATCTATCGTCTGAATTTGGCTCACGAGGTGGTCGACATGTGGGATGTCTGTAGACTCAACTGCTCAGTAGTCATATTGATTGTTATTTAAAATATTTATTTATAGAGCAAGTAACTTAATTAAGCGATAAACGTTTTTCAATCGAATAAAACACAATCTTTCTTGCAAAATGTACCTTAAGAGGAAATTCGGTCGTCATAGGGGCACAGGCCCTTATGTTTTCCTTTTTGGGGATACAATATTTTAGAAGCACTAGAACCCTCAAAAAATACTCAAGTCAACAGAGACAATTTTTTTTTTTTTTTGGATAGGAGAATTTTCATGCATACTGCACTACCACGGGAAGATAGTGCAGTTATGTGGCACTCTGACCCACTAAAACTCCACGCTTATGGCGGGAATACGGGCACGCGTTAGCACTCACCGCGAACCCACCTCGGCTGTCCGTAACTACCCTCCTCGGGGGAGTAACCCCCATTACCGGCGCACCAGAACACACTGTACGCTGTGACCACATCAGCACATGGGTGCCAGACGACACCGTGTATGGCACCCTTGGTCCCCCTGTGACGGGTCAAGGTCAATGGCCCCGCCACGGGCTACCGCTATACCAACACTCCTCTTCCCTTGCGGCCCCACCGCGTGTCGACCATCAGACGGTGGCGACCCCGTCTAGGCCGCGGAAACTAGGGAGAGCGGCGCACCGCAATACCGGCACTCCTCTCCCGCCTCTAACCCTCAGCCGCGATATCGTATGGGACCTGGGACGCTCCATAAGACATCGCGGCCTGCCTCAGTTGCGATGTAGCCTGTTACCAAGCGGCACTGCAACCTACTAGTTGGCCGCTACGTCGTCGGCTTAATCGACAAAAGGCCTGACGAGCGGCCCCTGCTCGGGTTCCTTTTCGCTTCACCGTGGGTGACCAAGCCACGGTTACTGAGCCCCCCCGCCTCGCCAATGCGGGAACCCACCGGGGGGGTCAACAGAAGCCTAGTGTATAAATTCGACGAATATTAATGAAAAAATAAAATGGCATATCTTTAAATTAGTCCAATATTGGAGAAAGAAACATCAAACCTCGAATTATGACTTTTTACTTAGGAAATTCAGTCGAATGTCTGCGACCGCAATTCCTCTTAAGGCCTATCCACACCAAAGCCACATATATACATTCAGCCTATTAGGTCAATCATTATCGCTGATTTATTATTTTGTTTATATAAAATCATTTGTCACAAAAAAAACTTAATTCAAAAAATCAAAAACCCGACTGCTTCAAAAGCAAACTAAAAAGTCGTAAACAAGGAAAAAATCATGTTGTGCAGTCGGAGGATACATATTCGCGGGCTGGCTGACCAAAATCTGGTGTATCCTCCGCCTGCACAGCTTGATTTTTTCCTTGTTTACGACTTTTTAGTTTGCTTTTGAAGCAGTCGGTTTTTTGATTTTTTGAATTCAGTTTTTTTATTTATAACTTTTTAGTTATATTTTTTTCGAATTAGATATATTTAAACATATAAGTGTTATATATTTTTGAAATCACCTCTTAAAACCCTTTATTTTGATACCCCACACGACGGATTTGGAAAAAAAAAAAATGGGCCCCCACAATATGGCACCCAAAATCCGCCATTTTTCTATTGTCTAATTTTAATGTAGCATATGACACTAGCAGGGTTAAGACGCATCGATTGACGTATGAATCATCAAAATTGGCCTACGCGTTTGGTCTCTGGAACGCCATATAGGAACAAACATACATACTTACATACATACATAGACTGATAAACACATTACCCTCCTTCGGCAGTCGGGTAATTAAAAAAAATACAGTCAAACAATCAATTGTCAAATGTCACTTTCGACGTTTTAGAGCCCTCAGAGTGCCTCAGAGCCTCTTGTTGTCATGAAAAAGGCAGCCTTTGGCAGATGTTTAGTAGAATTATCGCACTGTCATCATGTTTTCTTAATCTTTGAACTATGGTGACTCATAATCTTATAAAACCTGTATTCAGGTGTGCTTTAACCGCCTTCACGTGTGGCGATATATAAATAATAATACGTTATGCGTATTTAAATATAGGTATAGTAAACCAAGATGCCCCCTTGCTGACTGTGGCTAATCGAACAACAAACTATGTGTGAATATATACCATCATCTGATTTTAGCATATACCTAGCTGGTACTTTTTAGGTTTCCGTACCTCGAAAGGAAAAAACGGAACCCATAAAGGATCACTTTGTTGTCCGTAGACCCTTTTTCTCAGGAACGCGTGGAGGCTTCAAGCTGAAATTTATATAAAATACTCAGGTCTACTGTCCCTTAAAGGTATGAAAAAATCAAACTTCTAAGCCAACGCAATCAAAAGATACAGCCGTTTATGCCGCAAATTTTCGACACTCGCAGGGGAATCAAAACCTACAGGGTACTTCCCGTGAAATCAGAATCTTGAAATTTGGTACTTAGCAACGTGTTATAGCACAGATAAAGGAATAATTGCGAATACCGTAAATTATAAGTTACATCATAAAATAAAAATATTTTTAATAATTTTAAACTTACTACCCCCTTCCTCATGAACGCGTAGAGGTATTAAATTAAAATTCATGTCAAAAACTCAGGTCTATAATACCTTTAAGCTGAGGTTTGTACGGAACCCTCGGTGCGCGAGTCCGACTCGCACTTGGCCGGTTTTTTGTTATTAGCTCACTTGCTTCTGCTAGGCAACCATCTCCCTTTTCTCCTTCCAAACGTCTAGTTATTGTACGATGGCTGGCTATGTTTGCCCCGCAAATTTGATCAAGATCATATCGAACGTATATACTAAAACGAGAGGAAGATCTAAACGAAATGTATATTGAATATATTGCCCACTATGGCCACTATTTGACTGAGGAGAGGAGCTCGTGAGCCGCACTGTTCGATCATCAAGGTTAACAACACTTGACGAGGTCGGTCCGTGGATGGGTGACCATTTCAACTTACCGAGTTTCCTCCGTGCCTCGGAAAGCACGTTAAGCCGTTGGTCCCGGCTGTCATTTGAAGATCATTGACAGTCGTTACGGGTAGTCAGAAGCTTGAGATCTGACACCAGTCTTGCCAAAGGGTACCGTGTTACCCAGTTACTGGGTTGTGGAGGTCAGATAGGCAGTCGCTCCATGTAAAACACTGGTACTCAGCTGAATCCGGTAAGACTGGAAGCCGACCCCAATATAGTTTGGAAAAGGCTAGGCAGATTGATTGATATGGCCACTATTTGACTAAGCTATGCAGAATACTTTAAAAACACCGACCTACAACTTACCTTACATTATTCATCCTTTATAATCTAAAATATGCCATTCATCATTACAGAAACCTTTTTTTTTCAGAGTATTCAATTCCTAGCAAAATTTACGTATGACCAAATCATGACTTGACAAAAATTAACACTGTATTTGTATTAAAGACGTAACAACAAGCCGTGTGCCTCATCATAATCATATCAGCCGAAAGGCGTCCACTGCTTGACATAGGCCTCCCCAAGCGTCGCCACATTGATAGGTCACGTGCGACCCGCATCCAGCGGATCCCCGCAACCTTCACCAGGTCATCGGTCCACCTGGTGGGAGACCTTCCAACGCAACGTCTTCCGATTCGCGGTCGCCGGTCCTGAACTTTTCTGCCCCATCAGCCAACCGTTCTGTGAGCAATGTGCCCTCCCTGCCCACTGCCACTTAATTTTGGCAATTCTTCGGGCTATGTTGGTAACCCTGTTTCTCTGGCGGATCTCTACATTTCTGATTCGATCACGCAAGGACACACCGAGCATGGCCCTCGGGTGACTGTAAGCTTTCTGATGAGGCCCATTGTGAGCGACTACGTCTCAAAGCCATAGTTCATAACTTGCAACAAACACTCAACACTGGTCATAGATCTTCGTGTTAAGGCGCCGATTCCCTTGAGTAGCTGATTTTAAAATGAGAATCACGTCTAAACGGTTAGTCGTAATTTATTGAAAAAAATAAATGTTATATTAGACCATTTTCTTAATAATTTCATCTCAGCAAATTTTGAGTTTTATTCGTATAACATAGTGTAATTAATTTGCAAAGTTATGTCTAAAACGGACAAAAACACGACAATCACAACAAAACCGCTGGGCGTATTTCAATGAAATCGAAACCATATCAAAGACAATTTAATTATCTACATTTTGATCTGAAGCTTTTTTTTTAAAAGTCAAAGAATAATAAGAAAAGTACAAAAAACTACTAAATTTCGGGTCACGCGGGTGAGAAACAAGGGCGCGTTTTGTTCCCTCAAGGTCGTTGGCGTTAGTCGTCGTCTTAAGACACTGTGTTAAGTTAGACGAGAAGATACCGCGCAACTTCCCGAACGCTGCCCAGCCGAGTCGGATTTGACGGTTGACCTCTTTCTCGAAGTTGGCCCTACCCAACTGGATCGTTTGTCCCAGGTAGACATAGTCATCCACAACTTCGAGTGTAGATTCTCCGACCTTGATCGGAGTGGGTGTAAATGGGCATTCAGTATCACCTTGGTTTTGTCCATGTTTATCATGTTTTATAAGACCCCATCTATCGGCAGCTCTACTGAGGTCATCGAGCATTGTACTCATTCATCATCGGTCATTGGCTGAGACCATGGAGGAACCCTCCATGGTCTCAGCCATGACCACTATAATATGGTCGGCAAACCGAAGGTTAGTGATGTACTCGCTATTGACGTTGATGCCTAGCCCTCTCCGGTCCAGTACCTTGAAGACATCCTACAGTGCAGCGGTGAATAGTTTCGGCGATATGACGCCTCCCTGTCTCACACCTCGCTGCTGAAGGATAGTTTCCGAGGTCTGATCCTGAAGACGAACTGCCATGGTGGCGTTTTTGTACAAACACTTCAGCACTTCGATGTACCGGTAGTCGATTTGCCGATAGCCGTGTGCCTATTGGCATCCTATCCCGAATACAGACTATCGTCCCGTGTTTACCCCACCTGGAGAAGAATTTTTGATAATCAATCTTATTAATTGCCTACGTTATGAGGAACCCTTGTGCAAAATTTTATGCTTCTATACCCATTGCAGCGGATAAGGGTGTGCGTTGAATATAAAAATGTCATAAATAAAATAGATGATTCACAGTACCCATAACAACAATTTCACCTTATCTGGTTTAAATAACTTTTAAGACAATGACTAGACGAGTTACCATCATTGCAGGGTGCTAGTTAAATATTATTTGGTTACCAATTCTCTATATCTCTTTCTTTCTTTTCAGAGGTAGCATTCCTGAAAAATGCGCCATTACTATCTGATATGATAAACGAAGCATTAGACAAAGCCGACGATGCGCACATTACAGTCAAAGTGTTCCTCACGAGGGTCCTCGCCATCGCGTCGCAAAAAGAGCTACATTTCGCTAAAATGTTCGCTAAACAGGGAGGCAAACTGCTCGCAGGCTTTAAAGAAATCTGCGCACCAAACACTAACCCAAGCATAAGAGTTGCCTACATGGAAGCAGCACTAAAAATTGTTACACACAACTCAGGCATAGCTTGGCTTCTTGAAACTGGCGTATGGAAAGAAATACTCAGTTTATGCAATCAAAAACCAACAGTTTTTGTTATTCGCCAAATATACAAGTTCATGACAGAATTCCTTTGGAAACTCAACGATCTAGGTGATGCTGATAACATCAGAATAATTGTCAATCACTTAATACAACCCATCAGTAAATATGACTTCATTAATGTACAATCTCTGACAAGTGAAGAAGAAGAAGAAATATGTATTGCAGTAGAACCCACGGTACAGATACTGCTCTCTACGGTGAGCAAGGAAAATCGCATTGAGAATGAAACTTTGCTTATGAAAATTCTAATCAAAGAATTCACAATCGCTAACTATTTATACGTAGCTTACGATCGGATACGCACAGACGACTTGTCGTTGGCATTTTTGAAGTTAATGTTTTGGTGTACAATAGCGAAAGTTTTCCTCGGGAAACCGATGCTGCCCGGAACACTTTACACTGCAGAAGATTTCCTTGAAGTAGCAGCATTCAATTTTAATGTCATCCAATCGTTTGTACAGCGTCGCAGCGCAACACTGGTTCTCGACTTTTGTGCATCTTGTAATATCATATGGAATAAGTTGTGCAAAGATAAGGAACCTGGCATGTACAAGGAAGATGACGAGAAGCGAATTAAAATGAAAAATCAAATGCTGTTTGTATTTTTAGTGCCTGTTCTGACTTTCGTTACTTATGGGAAGCCTCAATCAGCTCTGACTGATCAAAGGATCCATGATTACGTAGAGAGACTTTTGAACCTCTCCTGCGAGTATACAGCGAAAGCTGCTTATGCCTTAAGAGATTTGACTGAACAATTGGACACGTTGGCAGTAATTCTTCAATGTGTAAAGAAACTGATCCATTTGAAGGATCATTTGAATGATGAGCAATCAAATCTGGTTTTTCAAGCCTTATTTTATGTGCTGCAAGAGTACAATCCGCTGGATATGAACGGGGACCCGAAATTGGAACATTTCGAAGATGGTGAGAAGAAGAACTTAGTGATGACGTATGTGATGGACAACGTGCTGTCTTTAGTGACTCATCGAAACATTAACTGGCACGAGAGTGTGGAGATCATGTGTCTGTACAATATTGTTATTAATAATCTGGAGAGACCCAACTTGAGTTGCAAGGTGAGTTGAGAACTATGACAGCTTAGGTGTATTGCCTTTTTGACCCCCCTTTAACTAATTCTCGCTCTATCTACTCTTGCTTTTGTACTTTTAGCACTAGAATTGTATGTACCATTTTCTTTTTCAGTTTGTGGTAGTATCCTTAAAAGTAATAGGGCTGACGATGAAGAAGTTCTTGCAGCCAAATTTGACTTTATTAGTGGACGCAAAGCCGGGCGGCTCGATCCACGACCTGGGCAAAATGATCTACAGGAAGATGCAGGACCGGCACTGGGAGATCAGAGACACTGCGCTGGAACTGCTGCATATTTGCACCGATATAGCTTATATAAGTATGTGGTCTTACTATGGTCCTTTACCCAATTCTAAATAGTGTTATTGTGAAGTTACTTTTGTATTTTTCTTTTGAGGCTAGAAAGGCAATTGTCCCTTATTTTTTATTATTGAATGGCTCATGTCTGTCGGCTACTGTCTCATCTAATGGTATGCGTTGATGTGGTCGATTATGGAGCACGCTTGCCTAGAAGTAACCTATTCACTTTGTAGCTATCAAAGCCTCCGGCAGCGAATGCCACTTCTTAGCTGTACGCCAAATGAAAGTATCCCCTTTGTGCGTATGGTTGTGTACTGCCTACAACTTACAATTAGTGGGCAATTATGCTGATATTTTTCTTTCCAGAGTTCCCGCCATTCCAGAAGCAGATAATGGAGAACAACCTAATCAACCTAGCGGCAACGATCGCCTTCAATGACTACGAATCTTACGTGCAAGTGTCCGCGCTCAAGTGCATCGGCGCCGCCAGCCGGATCAACTCGGTGTGGGAGCAGTTGGTTCAGGAGTTCCCTGATATCAAGGTACGATATCTAACACAGAATATGCTTCAATGACTGCGAGTCTTACGTGCAAATGTCCGTGCTGTCGTGCATCGGCGCCACTAGCCTGATCAACTCGGTGTGTTCCCTGATATCAAGCAGTACCTAAAACTGATGAAAAGGATTGAAAATTTGCGTAATTTTGAATTTGGTTTATGCCTATATGTTTTCAGGAAAAAGTCCTACCCCATTTTTGCAGTCTTTTTATCTCTCCGGCCAATCTGTCAGAAAAGAGTCTGAATCCTAACGCCAGAATTATTTATGCCTGCCCCGGTGAAAACAGCTGTCTTCAGATACCCACTGTGTGACGATCCTGGCCCGTCTGTGCCCATCCAGATCCTCGTAAGTATGACCCGATTCTATAATTATATCTGTAATTTTCGTTTCAACAGTGTCGATTAGTCCACATTCTACGCAACAGTGAAGAAGGCATTGTAAGAAAAGAAGCCTGCAGCGTCCTCTGCAACTTGTACCAGAACATGAAGTTTTGTCCCGAAGTCTCACAGCCTCTTTACGAACACATGGTTTCCTCCGCCCTCACAGACTTCCATTGGGAGGTCCAGATCAGTGCCCTCAACTTCTGGAAGCGCGTCTACTACTCCCTCCTCAGTGGACAAGGTATGCTCGACGGCACCTTCCCCCCAGTTACATTCTCCAGGGAAACTAGAAAGATCGTCACCTTAAATGAAGCAGAAATACAGAAAAGACTTATTAAAATCCTAGATGAACTAGCAGCCATCGGATGTCTCACCGTCTTCGTTACGTTACTTCACGACCAAACTGAAGTATGCATAATGGATGCCGCCCTCAACATAGCACAGGAACTGTACGATATTCTCAAAAGGTATAACGTGCCAGATCTATTGACACCTAAAGAAGGAGAAATAACTAACGTAGAAGAACTCCTTGGACATATCAAAGAGGAAAAAGAAGATGTCGATGATAATGTAGAGATGTTGGATGTTCAGAACGCCGACAATGTTATTGAAGATATTCTAAACGCAGATGATGTTAACTTACTGGCAAGCATTTACGAAAGGCACATGACATTGACACAAGGAACCAAGACAGTGGCACCTGTAAAACCAAAGATAAAACTACTGAGATTCGCATCGCCATATCTATTTGTCACTTATCTTAAAAATACAGACTTTAAGCAGATTATAGAAGATAAAAGAAAGTGGAACGACGGTATCAGAAGCTTCTCGTCGCTTCTCGATGATGTTCTTGGTTTATATGAAGTGAATCAAGAAGCCAACTCTTTAGATTGTTACTAGTCGTAAGATGTAAACGTTTTAAATAATGTTACTGTTATTAAGCTTGAGATTATATTTTCTTTATAATCATTGTTTTTTTTATTACAAAACAACAACATTACACATCAAAATACTTAGATCATTTGAAACTTAAATAGTACTCTCCGTGCTTAAACCTAAATCTTAAACATCTAATATTTCATCCAGCAATATGTCTAAACTATTATAAACTTCAGAATTCCATTTCTTTTTGTCTTTTATGATTGAGCGAAAATCAGTTCCTTTGAATGTTTCTAGAAACTTATTTGGGTGTACCTTTTCCTTTCGCGGAATGTTCAATCTGTAATCTTCTTCCATTTCATCGGATTTTGTTCGAAAATAACTGTCATGTAGATTCATTATAAGCTCACTTTGGTCCGTATTCAATATACTATCTATAACTTTATCTCTTGTGTCCTTATTACCTGAGCAAGTCAAATCCATGGCCATTTCTTCATCGTCATTCTCTTCAACCTTAGCTTCCACAGGGTATGTTATAGCGTTATCTTTAATAATTCCGAATTTGTATTTATCTAGTATTCCTATCAGTTCTGTAGCCATGCAGAAGGCTAGTTCCATAATTTCTATATTGTATACTTCGTTCATGCATTCGTAGAGTACCGTTAAGCAGCCTATGGTAGATAGGTCGTGCATTATTGAGGTGAGTTGCCGTAGGATTTCTTTGTCATGTAAAGTTATGATCTTCCTCTTTTCTTTGGAGAAGGTGACGGATGGGAACTTCCCATCGATCATTCCTCTGTACGTCAGCTGGCTAGATATCTCGTGTTTCCAGAACTGTAGGGCTGCTAGCTGCACCTCCCAGTGTAGGTCATCCAACGCGGCAGCCATCATTACTTCGTATAACGTTTTTCGGAAGTTTGGCGCCACCTTCTGGTTTTTGTAGACCATAGTCAGGACTTTCGCTGCTTCTTTCCGCACCATTCCTTCTGGATGGTTTCTAAGTAAGAAGACGAGTTGCAACTGAAACAAATATTTTTCTTGTAAGTATTTACTCCTCATTTTATCGTAGAATTTATTCAAATCAAAAACAAATGTATTAAACAAATTATATGGACGATGACCTCAAACTAAGCATTTGCCTATACCGTTCAAAGAATCACGAGAGTGTCAATTTTGAAACTACCTCATACGGGTTTCCTTTAATCAGATATTTTTTACATTGGTGTATGTTAAGGTACTCTCAAGAAACAGGCATAATAGTTTTTCCCTATATTCCCCTCCAAACTCATCCTTTTCTAAAATATCACTGTGCGCGCTGCGTTGGCGCCACCTACCGCAGAAAATACACCGTTCAATTGTTGTGTTTCTATCTAACTATCATAAATCATTATCAAAGCATTACCACAAGATATGAGTAGTTCAGTGCGGTGAAAGCCAGAGCCACGTGTAGGTATTATCAGGCGTCTTCTACTTCCTTTAATCCCACTAATTATGTTTCCCAATCCATGGTAGCCGTTTTAACCTATACCCTAATACAGTCCACTCCCAAACCTAACTTTTACAGAGTGCAATCATCGGGCATCTTTGGAGGACTGATAAAAAGCAATAACCAGAGATGGAAGATGACCAAGCTCTTTCAAAAACTTACATAGATATGAGGGTTATCAACAAGCACCATCTTCCATATGCTCTCGATCTTCGTGGCAGCTGCGAGGCACCTGAGCGCCGTGCTCTGAGCGTAGTACTCCGGATCAGTTAGCGCCATCTTCGCAGCGAAGATCATCAGGTTGTTCTCGCTGATCACCTTTTGTAGAGGTATGTATTCTGGGAAAACATGCAGATATGGCTTTAATTTAGGACCGTGAATATGCTTTATATATTGGAGAGCATACTCTGCAGTCTGCAGTATGCTTTTTCCCTCTGGATGGAGTTCCGACTTGCCCTAAAAGGAGGAGGTTCTATGTTCGACTTTAGGCTTGTTTCGTTTATTTTTATTTTTTGTGTTTTCACCGATTTCCCTGTCAACTGTAGACCGATTTTCTTGTTTTTTTTTCTTTTGTTTTTAATCGTATGCTCTCGAGGTAGTCCCATTGTCACCAAGTCAGGCTCTGGGCTTTAATTTAGGACCGTGAATATGCTTTATATACTGGAGAGCATACTCTGCAGTCTGCAGTATGCTTTTTCCCTCTGGATGGAGTTCCGGCTTGCCCTAAAAGGAGGAGGTTCTATGTTCGACTTTAGGCTTGTTTCGTTTATTTTTATTTTTTGTGTTTTCACCGATTTCCCTGTCAACTGTAGACCGATTTTCTTGTTTTTTTTTCTTTTCTTTTTAATCGTATGCTCTCGAGGTAGTCCCATTGTCACCAAGTCAGGCTCTGATGAGGGGATCTCATGGAAATCGAGGGAACTCCTCAAATTTTATCGGCAAACATATCGCGTATCGTTCTTGGTATTTTCATCAACATGGCAAGCATTTGCCATGCTGATGGAAAAAAAAAGCTACAATCTAGGGTTCTTTAAGTCAAGAGTGAATAGGTTATTTCTAGGCAAGCGTGTTTCACTTTCGACCACTTCATCGCTTACCATCAGGTGAGATTGTGGTCAAGCGCGAGCCTATAGGAAATAAAACAAAAATTGTATTCAGAAAATATCATTTGGTGTAGTGGAACTGATAAATAAGATCACAGATGGCCACTGGAACTTCTCAATGATGAATTTGTTTTGGGTATGAGGTATCTCGAATAGTAGGTATCTAAAATTATTGTGATGAAGCAAATTTAAATAAATTGTTTTAATGAAAATGACATCATCGAACTGATCTGGTGATGAAGCCGGAAGGTAGGCGCCGGCACTCCATAATAAAACTATGTAACCCAGTCGTGATTAGGCTTGTTGGAATTGTTATGTAAAGCCCTCTGGCTATAAATGATTTTCATGGTAATGTAAGGTACCAACCAAAACTCAAGAGACCGAAATAAAAAAAAATCTTTTCGGAAGTTGGTGACAAAAACGAAAAAAATATTAGATTCCAAAGACGAGTTTTGGAAGTCGGATTTATTTAGTTTTTTTTTGTATGTTAATATATATAAAAACCTGTTAAAGTTTTTAGTAGTATCTATATGTTAAAGTTACCAACCAACCGCGACCTGTTTCAGTGTGTAAGTCCAAACTAGGTTTTTATAAGTCTACCTGTTTTTGTTTAGTTGTTTTTGCTTAATGGTTTTCCACCTCAAATAGCAAAGCAAAATAGACATTTTAGCATTATAAGGCGGACGTTATTTAATAAATAACACTAATCCGTCTGAATCCGTCCCTGTTTAGTGTCAACTATAATAAAACGATTTAAATTCGTTTAAATCCAAGTACATGATAATTTTGTGAACAATAATATACGATACCACCATCTACCACTACCTACCACTGTTGTGTCCTTTTTAACCCAAAGGTTGACTGGTAGAGAAAGCCTTAAGACGGTACCCTGACCAAAAAATCGGCATGAGATATGAGCATTCCTATTGGTCTAGCGGCACTGGTGGCGCATGAATTACAGTAGTGAATACGCCCAAATTTTAGAAAAATAATCTATATAAAATCGAATATTGGTCTTTTGAAAAAAAAAATCTACAAAAATGTTCGTTATTAAATTGTCTATCCATTAGTGTTAGTACAAAAAAAAATTAATGAACACTTTACGAGGAGATGCATAATATCAATAATTATTTCTCATTTTTATGTTTTTTTGGAAGGAGATTAGTGAAATATATACAACATTTATAAAAAAACTAAATCTACCATTTTAGAATCAATATTATGTAGAAATTTAATGTATTTTTATTTATTGATATTTCTTTTTAAATAACGAGTAGATAGCTCCTAAAAACAGCACAAAAAACGGCTCGCGCGGCGTTTTGCTCGGGGTACCGCCTTAAGTCGCCTATGTATCACCATTGTAGGTACATGAAGTTTAAATAAATAAATAGATTTATAAAAAAAATATAGTCATATTTACTTATATTTGACCGCCACACAAAAATTACAGTGCGATTTTACACCGGTCGGCCTTAAGGCTAGAGAAAATCAATTATAAGTTCCTGTAGAGTTTTGAGCCATAATTTAGACGTACGGCGATGCGCCATCGGTACATGGTGGACATCCCACCCATATGCACAAAACCGTTTTGGGAACACTTTTATTATGCGTACAGCTAAGGAGTGGAATTCTCTGCCGGAGTCTGTTACAATCTAGGCATCTTTAAGTCAAGAGTGAATACGTTATTTCTAGGCTAGCGTGCTCCACCGTCCACCACATCAACGGGTGAGATAGTGGTCAAGCGCGAGCCTATAGAAAATAATAATAAAAAAACATAGTTTAAACTGTTCTTACTGAAGTAGCTTTGAATTGCGAATCTCGAGAATTTCTTCAACTTCGGCATAAAATTATATTATGACAATAGGGTTCGCCCGGTTGATAATTAACAATTGGTCTATCATATTATTATTAAACTAACCAAGGAACACAAATGGCTGATTTTATTTCAGTAACCCAGTTACAGTAGTTACCACTATTCGTGGACTCAGTCACTCTGATAGGTCGAGATCAGTGGTTAGTAGCAGCCAGGAAAACTGCACTTTGCAGCCTAAGCGTGCATTCAGACATGATGGGACCGGCGCCATCTTTATTTACATGAGCATATTTATATATTCGTTCAGTCATAACCGTGCTATAAACGCGTGGTTATCGCGCAGTTGCCGCCGTTTCTGAACAGGCGCTTACTCTTCAGCAATTTACAGCAGACTTATCGGGTTTAGGCTCATTCGATAATTTATTGGTCTTGATGTCATTCCGCAGTTAAAAACCTCTGATCCCAGGACCGCCCAGGATCGACGAGGGTTTTCTTACTTTGCAATTTAATAACTTGTTACTTAGTTAGTAGTTGTTTGTGCAGACATTCATGGATGAAAATGTACTCAATATCTACTCACTAATGAAAGAAATATCCGTACAGCTCAGCAGCAGGTTCAGGGCAGAGTCTCTCACTTCCCAGTCCTCGTGTTGCATGTACATCTTCATGACGGCTCCTATCACTGTCAGGGTGCTCTCCTGCCGGCTTTCCACCAGCAGCGTCATGTTCGGAGACAGGAACTTCTTCATGCATAGGTCTATCAGATCTAACACTTGGACTATTTGCTGGAAAAGAAACATTTCGCACCCTTAGAATGAAAATGACCAAATTCAAAAGACATGAAATTTCTGCTTTAAACTGACCTTAAATAGCCTACTCTAAAACACCGTGGTAAAAAGGTCCCGAATTATGAGTATCTTATAAAGGGACAGTCTAGTTATTGGCACGTCACTTGGCAAGGTTTTGGCTTAGTGGGGGTAAGTCCGCGCATAGTGCGCGAACTGACCAACCACCCTAAAGAGCGAACCGAACGTGGATGTGACGCGATTGGTCAGTCGATCCTTGTGTCAACTGACCAACCAATCGCGCGTTCGGAACGGTGCTAAACGTTCCCCGCGTCCCGCTTGGTAATCAAAGAGACCTAAAAAACGACTCGTGCGCATCTAACGACTCTTGCCAAGTTACGTGCCGACAACTTATACCTACGATCACTTTAGTACCTTCTCAGTTAACACTAAATTTTTTTGAACCTTTGAACCATAAATTGCATTTTTTAGTTTTCTGCTTGAGGACATCAACATTTAGTTTGGTGATATTTTTCTTCCATTACCATTTCATCATATCATTTCATAAGGAATTGTGATTCGAAACAGCTTTAAACCGTGATCTCCATTTTATTTCAATACTTTGCTTAGCAAAGTGATTACATTAAGTACTCCTAAATTAATGAAGTGTGCGTATGCCGATGACTTTTCATGAGTTTCACCACTATTGAATAATATTGCGAAAACAAATAATTAGTATTCTATTTACCTTTGTATTCAAGATATTCTGTTTCAGCAAATTCATGAGTCCCTCTTGAAGGCTGGCGACCTCGACGATCTCGTACCAGCTTATTTTGTGGTCCTTCAGCAACATTTGAATCGCGTCAAGCACTAGCGACAGCAGCCTCACATCATTCGGACACTTGATAGGACTCTCGGTTAGGATTAGGCCCCCTGCTCCATCCGACATTATGTAAATATCCAAAACGTGGTAAAGGCTCTGAAAATATAGGCCAGCTTGTTCTGCCGTTAGGTGACCCTTCAATCTAAATAGTTCTCGTATCGTTGCAATGGCGACTGCTGTGTTATCATGCGAGTCTATCAGTATCCTGTAAGTATAACAAGCAGTGAAGATATGCTCTGTTAAAGTCCTTCCGACCTGCGTAAGGAACTTGTCGAGAAAGTCCTGCTTTTCTTCACACGGACTTTTCCCAAACGCATATATCAACAGTGGCTCGACACAGTACGCCATGAACTGATTCGACAGTAGTAATTTCTTTCCGTTTCTCTCAAATGCAAGCGGTAAAGGTAATTTATCTTTGTATGTCTTCTCAAAGTCCAACCAGAATTTGTTACATTTAATAGAGAAATCTGTGACGGCTTGGATTTCTCGTTTCTTAATGCAACGCAATATACTATTGTGGTAGAAAACAGTAAATTCATTACAAAACTCGTCTATTTTACCACTGAACAATAAGTGCCTATGAGACGAGTAGTAAAATCTTAGGCATATGTCATTTACACATCCAAGTAAACAAGAGTACCGAGTTGCTTTCGCAATTAACATTAATGGGCGCTCTATTAAAAAACATGACCTCAAAATGGACACTACATGGTTAACTTGTACATTTTCCATCTCAGTTAAAATATTTAATAACGCAAACATGTGCGAGCCAATTTTTCTAGCAAACGTTTTGTCCATGTCATGGTCTATAAGTTCCACTTCGAGATACTCGCTCGTCATGATAGGTTTCACGACGTATTCTAACACTTGCGTCAGTTCTGCTTCCATTTCGTATTCGTTTAACTCTCTTACTAGTTTCGCAATAAATTGGAAGGCGGCTTTTGCAATTGGGATAGATGCCCGATGGGTGTCTGGATGAAGTATGTACTCCCATACTTTATGTTCTACAAGTAGTTTTAACCCAGAAAGGTGCGTTATATGCACCGTTGCTAACTTTATACAAGCCATGTGAAGTCCACGGTTCTGAATCTTCTTACTCAAGTTATTGAGAATGCAATATTTGAATGCTGGACCTTGTAAACCATGCATTTGCATTTTGGTGAACTGAAGCTCATTCTTGAAGAGTATGGTGATGATTTCAAAGAAGAAAATTTTGACCGACGTCGTAGCATTTTTTAGGTTTGCGACGGAATCAAATATAACGTCGGAGAAGCAGGGGTTCTCCAGAAGACATTTTCCAGGACCTGGAAAATACAAAATGCACTTTATAGGAAAGTTGACTGTTAGGTACTTTAGGGAATGGACTATCTTTTTCCAAACGATATTATTTTACTGTTTCACTGCAGCTTGACTACGCGTGAGTAGGATAGTTAGGTAAGTCATGGGCATTATTTATAAAATTAAAATATCTGAGTACTCATGTTGCACTGACGACCTTCTTCGATCAATAATAATATAGAACGAAGCTGCCGACGGAAAAATTTCAAAACATGGATATCACCAAGCGGAGATCAAATACAAGAGGGTTATCCTATATATTAATAATTCATTCAAAAACCTGTGTAATGATGAGAAGCAAGTTTTATAATGTACATAGATAGTTACCTATTAATATCAGAATGACAGATTATGTCGTGGATCATAAGATAAGATTAGCAAAATGAATAAAAGTGCAAAAGCTGGGGGCAACGCGATTTGCGACCGATTAGAAAAAGAAGCATCCCGGTCACGGTCAAAATCCGACTTACTGAAAATGTTTTAAATATGACTTGAATTTAGTGACGGAACGAAGGTTGCTGTAGTTAGTCCTTCTTCGCGTTCGTTTGCTTCAATTTTGTTTATTGCTAACTTTTCCTGCGGCTTAGCTGCCGTAGCGTATCGCACAGGTCCTTGGTCCTAAGCCTAACCTAACCCAAATCTCACGTGGGAGAGAGGTTGGTTTCGGCAAATATCACGTACGTTTTTCCGCAAGGTACAGTATTGAAATTGCGAGAAAACGACAGTTGCTTCATCAGCATGCTCTATGACCTCTATTGCCCAATTGTAGATACCTGGTGATCTAGAAAAGAGATGCTGAAGTCTTAGAGCATTTAACCTGCTCTAAGGCTGAAGTAGATACATGCGGTATCTACTTTTTAACCGACTTACCAAAAAGGAGGAGGTTCTAGGTTCGACATTATGTTTTGTTTGTTTTTTTTTTGTATGTTTACCGATATCTCCGTCAATTGTGGACCGATTTGGAAAATCCTTTTTTGTTTCAAAGGTTAACATTCGAAATTAGCTCCATTTTAATTTGGTGAAGATTTGATGACGAACTTCGAAGATTTACAACAGAACTCTTCAATAAATAACGGCAAATCTCTTGGGATTACTGCAATCGCATGTCTGTTTATTTTTATACCATTTCATAACATAACATCATACCAGTACGCTCTAAAGGGGTACGCAGATGTGTACAATTCACCTATATACACTCGTATTTCACCGGGTATGTTCAAGTTACATGATATTAATCAGTATAGGTACCTTACTAAACAACTTGCCTATTAGGTAGGTACAACCAAAAAGTGAAAAATAAAAAACTTTTTACAAAAAAATACTAACTAAAGGCCTCCAGATAAGAAAACTACAAAGTGAAAAATAACTTTATTTTAGGAAGTCGGTGTCCGTACCGCAAAAAATTGTGCCTACCAAAGACAGCTACTTCGAAAAAGAAAGTTATTTTTTTACTTTGTAGTTTTCTTATTTGGAAGTCGGTAGTATTTTTTTGTAAAAAGATTTTTTTATGGGTCATAAGAACCGCAAAGCACCGGCTGGCGGTCCATAGTGCTGCACTAGCGCGCAAAGTGCGTTCCTCACGGATTGTCACACGTCGAGCTACTGACCTTCTGTGTCTGTGTGCAAGCGATAACGGTTTAGAATGGCTAAATCACAGCAGAGGTTGAAGGAGCAGATGATTTTACTGAAAATTAAATGGACATGTTGGTTTAAGTAGTCACTCTTGAGACCATACATGAGTCTCCGTAGACTGAATAAGGGCGAATTTATATTATTACCTAGTTGATTCCAATTAAGTATTTTATTGTTCGATTATCTCACTGTGATTCTATGTTACGTTATTAGGTCTTAAAAAAATATAAGGTAATGTTTTTCTTTAATTAATCTAATGTAGGTAATCAAGCATAGATTAACTCATTTAATTTATATAAAAAAATGCATTTTGAAAAATCTCACGTGAGATTAGGGACGGAGGGAGGGGTTTGAGTAAAATCTCACTACATCACACCAAGGGGAGAGGGGGAAAACTGGATGAATTATGTACCTAGCATGTAATAAAAATGTTGCGGGGTTTTATTGAATCTTTAAATTTTACTTGTAGCTAAGCACTTTAACAAAGTCCGCTATGAATTTTTTTTCGATCTCGTTTTATTCTCTTCTGGTTCCGGCACTCATGTTTTACTGCAGAAGTCTTATGAAAGTTCAAAAGAAATCCTACACTTTACTACTAACCATAGCTATTAACCACATTCCAGAAGCTGTAACCTAAAATTAAATATTATCCTAAGGTATTTCCCATAACGAGGCGAAGCCTTATTTGGTTTGCCGTCCCGGGTCCCCCTTAACTTTATCTTACTAGGTACTTATCGAGTTTTCTTAATTTTGCCCCACCACTTATAAAATTAAATGCTAAGGTACGACATAGTTGACAAGGTAGGTGCAGGATGTTGGATCCCTTCGGGCTTGATGCTGGCTGGTGCGAAATGCGGTTGATAGTACCAGCTGGATGAGAGTAGACTAGGATCGAGTGTGATTATTAAAGGTGTACCAGTTTTCCAAAACTAAGAATCTACTATTGTTTTCAGGGTGAGAGCCTTGAAAACAATAGTCTAAGTCTTGGTAGTCTAACGTTTAGCAGGCACCTCGTTCAACTTCGTTTGGAATTTGTTTTTGGCGCCATAATATTATTCAATTTGTAGGCATTGTTGGGCCTTAACTCTGCGAAAATTATTAGGTTTTTGTGGCTCAACACACAGCTTTAACTAAATGCACCTACTTGCATCTAATAAATAAACCTGTTATTTGAAATAATAATTTATATGACGAGGTTACAGATTCTTAATACCTACACACACAAATAAACACAGTTCAGATAGGTAAGCTACTCACTATTATCACTGCGATCTTCAAGGAATTTCAATAGTTTCTCCGTTGTGTGTTCGTTTAACACCACCTTGCCTTCAAAAATGTATTCCACAAGCAATTTAAACTTTTTCAAGTAGTTGCTCACTTCCATATCTGAGTAATAATGATTACTGGCACTATTTTGTCCCCGCTACGATTACGTTTTTATCAACATTTTATAGATTTGATAACGCACCCAAACACTACACTCACTGAATCACAAAATTAGATACGCAATGACCATTATTATTGCAACAAAATTAATAAGAAATTAAGGACTTGTATAGATACACATTTATTTAAATATTTTAATCATAAACTCATGAGTATGTACTACTTGCTAGTCAAAAGCGAACTAGGAAAAACATAACTTGTTTCGCTAGCTGAGCAAGGCCAAAAAATAAAATCGTTTTATTTATATACTGTGTAAGTATATGATAATCACTTTTTTTCTGTCCGTCCGTCTCTCCGCGTACTTGTATAATTACTAACTTTTATGTTTTTTATCGAACTTGTTCGGTAAGTAGTTAGTAGAGTCTATACTTAGCTATATTCGGATTTGTTTAAACAATTTATGCATATCATCATCGTCTTTGCAATCACAGGGTCTTTGTGTTTATCTCACACAGATAGAACACGAGTGAACCGTTCTGGTAGGTGAATGAGCATTGATATTTAAAATGGGTATTGATGTTTACAGGCCTTGATTGATATATACCGATATCGATGCTTGGTTTAGGCATATTATTATAATTCCCAGTGAGACAACTTGATTTTAGTAGTTGATTTACTTTGCAACATGTACGAGTACGTTGTTATGGTGCTTACAGATACTAACTAGATCAATTCTGTTACAGTTTTGGTAGGGTGTGATTGGTTACTAAAAACTTTTATCTAGGACTATTTATATTGTGATTAGGGTTTTTTTTTATTTTTAAATATGAGTACCTTCCAATAAACAACAAGCAGGTTGACGGCATAAAATAGATTGCGCAGACAATAATAGCAGGCGTTTGGTACTTACAGCCGGAAGGTCGTAGGTAAATAGTGTTACATTTATTATTCAAATTCAAACAACTATCTAGCGACAATCTACACGTTTGGTGAGGTCACTATTAAGTATTAAACGTTCTGTCGAAATCGATAAAGTACTTGCTTAAAATAACATCGAAGACCAATAACGTAAATAATATGTACCAAGTCGATTAAAAACTCAAAAATGTATTTAATAAGGAATTACCCTGCTGGTTTTGCGCATCTGGTGGAACCCTCGACTTGCCTTTGCGTAGCCGAATAAAACATACCACCACGCCTGTACCTTCCTAAGGGTTAGGCAGTGTACCACGTTTAGCCAATTATGTTTTGAAGTGCCATGTAATAGGATAGGGGGTCCAGGTTCCAGGCTCTTACTGATAAATTCCAGATGGAAAAACCTTTTATCACTAATAACAAAAACTGCTAAAACTTTGCTTTACCCGGGAGTCGAACCCATGCCTAGCATAACTGATGATTAAGTACCTTCTGCAGCAGCGGTGGCACAGTGGTATCGGCCGAGAATTACAAGTTGTAGGTCGTGAGTTCAAACCCAGGCAGACGCTTTACTTTGTGTAAATTATTTAATCACTACTGCTCTCAAAATGGTGAAGGGAAATATCGTGAGGTTAAATCAAAGACATGTGACGTGTGTGTGTGTGTGACTTTTATGGTGCTTAATAAAGTATAATTATTCTACCCACCAACCCGCATTGAGCTCGCGTGGTGGATTACGGTCCATTGGGTTGCGATTTTGTGCTCCAAAGATGAAGGAATGAATGATGTTTGACATTATTTGGCTCAACTTTGTATTTCCGGCAGCAGAGGCGTCAAGATGCGCATCATAGTACACCCGCTGATAGACTCAACTCCTTCAGTCTACTGCAGGTCTGCAGCACAATACTAAATGGCTATCCTCGAGAATCCCCCAGTGAAATAAATAATATAATAATAGTAATAACTTTGGCTCTATAACAATAATTACTGTTGACAATTGGTTTCTACAAATTGTGGAGCAAAAGATGATGTGAAACACCATAATTATTCCTCATAAATACGTACGGCGATGCGCCATGGATACATGGTAGGCATCCCATCCATATGCACTAAGCGTTTTGGGAAAACCTTATGCATACAGCTAAGGAGTGGCATTCCCTGGCGGAGTCTGTTTCCTGATAGCTACAATCTAAGGGTCTTGAAGTCAAGATTGAATCGGTTATTTCTAGGCAAGCGTGCTTCACCGTCGACCTTATCAATGCTTACCATCAGGTGAGATATTGGTAGTGGTAAATACCCAAAAATACAAAAGCAGTTTTATATTTTTATTTCTTTAATTTTCTAAATAATTTACACACTAAATGCCTTAACCTAAACTATATTGCAACTATTCTATTTCTATGACACCACCAACTTTGCTTAGGGCTTCTTTCAATTTCTCTGCCTCATCTTTGGATATATCAGCCTTCACAATGGTGGGAACGCTTTCCACAAACTTCTTTGCTTGTACCAGATTGAATCCTTCTAAAAGACTCTTAACTTCTTTGATGAGTGCCACTTTCTGTTTGTCATCAAACTTTGTAAGTTTAACCTGAAAAATTAAAATAAAAGAGGTCATAATTCTGTGAAGAAAATGTTAATATAAAATCAATAGCATAGATTTACTGAATGAAAGGCAAAAAAAGGTGTTTAAAAAAATACTTACAGTAAAGCTTGTCTTTACAGCTTTGGGGGCTGCTTCTTCTTCGTCCTGTGCAGCAGGAGCAGCCATGGCAAAGCCGCCCATTGGCATCATAGGTGCGTCAGGCAGATTCAGCCTCTTCTTTAGGACTTGGCTAAGTTCAGATACTTCCAGGAGGTTCAAGTTGGTAATTTCAGAGACAATCTTTTCAATTTTAGGGGAGACAGGTTTGTCTACACCCTCTGGCACGGGTATGGACATAGGAGCAGCTGCTTGAGCTACCTCTTGGCGTAGGATCGCGCTGAAATATGAAACAGGATTTTTAAAAGAATCTACAATAAAGATTTTGAAAGAAAACGATCAGAGGGTTGAAACATTTGAAAGTACACGTTTAATTCAAACTAATATTAAAAAGCGAAAGTAACTCTGTCTGTTAGCTTTTCACGCTTAAAACACTGAACAGATTTAGATGAATTTTGGTATGGAGATAGTTTGACGTCCTGGTAAGGACAGGAGTTTTTAACCCGGAAATCATGCTTAAGAGGGCTTGAGGGGGTGGTAGTTTGTATGGTGAACTAATAATTTCTCAAAGAGGGCTAATATTATTCCTCAATATAAGAAAAAAAGGCTACCCCAGGTGCTAATGCTACGCAGACGAAGTCGCGGGTAACAGCTAGTCTCTAATATTTCTTATTAGATAAAGGCCAAAGAGTTATGAAACGAATTGTGATGGTTTAGTATGATGATAACTTGATAACCTATTAGTTTATTTATTGTATACACGATTAATATAGTGTCCTTACCATCGTGAAAAAGAACGCCATTGAAGGGGTAGGCTTCTGATAATTCTTACTCCATTCATTTTTGTTATTTTCTGGCTTTATTTCTTCAGTAACAAGTCCTTTCCCCTTTTAGGATTTAGGTTAGGTTAGGTATAGAGCATAGAAAATTGACAATTCAAACTTTGAATCTTTGATTTTGATTGACTTTTCTAACATAGACAATTAAAACTAAGTGTAAAGTGATGTTGGGCTACACTATTTAATAAACTAGGAGGGAACTTGAGGAGGCCTATGTCGCAAGACAGCCTGACCTGTTAACTGATAATATTAAATGTTAAGTTATATAAATACAGTCAAAAAATTCGTCCACATCGATGTCAATGGGAAACGTGCCCAGAACGCTGGCAGCATTGCCACGTTGGATGGCAATGCTGATTCTCTGGCCGAAGAAAAGGCCAGCCCTCTGGTCACGTGAAGAGTTGACGAGCTTTGTACTAATTTCTCGAAAAACTCGATGCGCACTCGGACCCCATGGACCTAATGTTTCAACCCCAAACGGCTTAAACATATAATACCCAATAAGGTTGTTATATTTGCGCCGTTTGAGGTTTTCTGCACCGGCAGCAGCCGCCCCAGCACAGCCCGCCGTGCTAAGAAGATGGGATGGCGCAAGGGTGTCGACACATGTTGCATCCCACACCAAAGGCCTACCCACCTTCCAAGGCATTATGGTCATCCCGTCTGGTCTCTTTCCATCGTCGCGTGCCAAGCCATTGGGTTCTAAAACAGCTGGCACCCCGGCGGTGACAAGAGCCCGACGTATGATGTCATTAATGCTGGCGTGCCGTGCTATCCGGCCAGCGCTCCTACTGCAGGATAAGCCATGGTGACCGAGGCGGTCGACTGCTTCACCACATTGACAACGATGTGGAGCTCCGCTAGGAGCACACAAACGCAGACATGTAGCGATCCGGAAGGTATTGTCACTCAACATAGTACCTATGTTGAGTGACGGTAGAGCCTGTAGCCAGAGGCCCGACTCCCACTCTCCCACAGCCAGCAGGCGGGCACGCTCAGCAGTATTGGTGGACGTATTCATAAGTTTATTCCGTACCAACCTATAGAGCGGCTCATCCCACTGTCTCTGGGAAGATGGGTTCTCGGGCAACGCCGTATTCGGGCAAGCCACTTTCCAGGCGCACACTGCGTCGGTCGAGCACGGCACTTCAAAGTTAACCAGTGAAAGGGATAAAATTTTTGTGGTTAACTTTTCAGTGCCGTGGACCGAAGACAAGAACGCCGGTAGGCTTATACTAGAAATTTTGCGGATGCCGAGCCCGCCGAAGCGAATGGGTAGAGTAGCTTGCATCCAGGCTCGATCATCCAAGGCCACATTTAAGATGGTAGTCAGAGTGCATCGAATAATTTCGTCAATTTTTTCCAAGAGATGTGGCTGCTTCCATAAAGGGGAAGACTGGAGAAAATACATGAAATTTGGTCCAAAACAGCAATACCTAATAAGAGTAAAAGCCGAATGAGGATTAATTTTGGAGAGTCTAAAGGCTATTTGAATTTATTTATTTTATTTTATTTAATAAACTATTTACTTCGCGGAATACCATCTAATAATTTTAATTTATTGTAGAAAAGTGAGATAGTCAGATAGATAATATTGATCTTCAGCCTTCGGTTGATCATAATATTTGACACTAGCTGTCCCACGCGGCTTTGCTTCCGTCAACTGGCAACCTACATTACCTTACCTACCCTACATACACAATTTTTGCGTAACTTAAACCGTTAACGCAGCGCACGCAACGGAAGCTCTCAAAAAGGAATAATATTTCCAGATTTTGCAACATTTTTCATCCGCTCCTATTGGTCGTAGCCTGATATTAACGTGATAATAACCTTCCTCGATAAATGGACTATCGAACACAAGAAGAATTTTTTAATTCTAACCAGTAGTTCCTGAGATTAGCGCGTTCAAACAAACAAACAAACAAACTCTTCAGCTTTATAATATTAGTATAGATGTCAATCATCACATGGTTTCCAGTCAGAAACATCGAAATCGTGTTGTTCGGACACTACCGGTGACGGTGATAGCGCATAAAAGAGGGCCGTGTACCCAGTTTTTTTTTTTTTATTTGGAACATCTATTACGGTGGGTCAGACCGGCTGACGTGGCGATGCTCAGTAGATTTGAGTGGATCGTAAAAGACCTCTCAAAGACTTAAAGAAAAAAAATAGCCTTTATTTCCCTTTAATTTACCATTTCTATATATATATAATTTAATTTAACCTGTTCAGGGGTCACCAATTTCTGGATGAAATCTATTCTGGGCCGTACTGGTCCACTCTATCCCTGCCAGTGCTACGATCATAAGATGTCATCTCGCCATCGTTGCAATGGTCTGCTGCGCGCGGCGTCCGTTTCCGTTTCGTGGGTACCAGTGCAGGGCGCGCTCGCTCCACCTGTTGTCTCAGTTGTATGCTTCTCAAAGACATAGGGTCTTAAAGAACAATGGCAGGTGCCCATACACTGTTTTAGCTGACATTAAATTCCTACGTCATTAAATTAAAAATATCTGGTTTAACTCAGGGTGATGTTCTAAATTATAGGTCTACCAGAATCTCATGGCAAAAAGGGAAATAAAAATTTGTTGTATGCAATACTGGGGAAATTGGATCAAACGATCTTGATACTGTTTAATTTTTATTTAATATGTCTTTAGTATTAATGAACATGAGGTACCTATATTATAGTAGTCACAACGGATCTTTGTGTCTTTGAACTTGGTCCTGCCAACCATTGCGTAAGAAACAGTTTGTCATCGAGTATACTGCATAGAGTAAGCGAGATAGGACGATGACAAAAAAGACAAAAGATATTTATTTCAACTGGGCCATCAAGCGGCACTTTTGAATGTCACAATTTAAATTTACATGGAATAAAAGTTGATTCTACCGTGCATTCGGAAAGTAGCTTGTTATGGAGAAGAATGCACAAGAAACTCCGTAAGCTTATGTGACATACATAAGCGAGTGAAAGAGACAGTTATACAATGCTATCTTCACCTTCAACATTGACACCAAAATAGCTACTGCGCGGGGTCTTGCAACCAATTCAGAGACACAAAGATCCACTGTGAGTATTATAGGTATGTGTATGAATAATGTTGTTATACATCGTGTTCTTAACATAGAGAAAATAAATCAATTGAATATTAATTTATGTACTAATTTATTATTTAGCATTTAAATCATACTAATAACTTAAAACCTCATTCAGAACTAGAAAACAAGAATACGATTCCATGAACTCCACTGGCATTTCAAAAACTTGTATCTTTGTAGTTTTATGTCATCTCTCTCCATCAAAATGGTTCTTTTTCATTGGCATTTAACATATTCAAAACCAATCTCTTTATGTATAAAGTCTGTAAAAAATAATAAAATGTATCATGTTACTTAAAGTCATTCATCATCATCAGTCTATATTTTTTTTTTTATGTAAGTTTTATGGCCTGGTTGCTAGGACCTTTCATAGAATGCGGATGTAACAGGTTCTAATGTTTTTTGGAGTATTTGGCAGCAAATTGTATCGAGTCAGTCTTCCCAGTAAGCTTTGCAGACGCAGTCAATACTACAATAAAATACACCGCTCCACTATCCCGAGATCGCTTTTGTCAATGATTTTACAAATTGTCCAGTTGCGGAGACAGTTGAGATACAAAACTACACCAATAATATATCACAATATCCACTAGGAATCAATTTGCAAATAATATTAACAGCCACTGAACTTCACTCGACAAAATCCCGCCAAAAACTCCCGTCTGTATACACGTCCCACTGCAGGGCGCAGATTATTACTTAATATTTTTCTTACGTTAAAGATTCTCAATCTCCGTTAAAATCAATATCTTGTCGAAGAATTAGTAACAGTTACATTACTGTTGCCATTTCCTTCCGGCCATCATTCGATGTGCCCTAACCTACGATTTACCATATAATAGTAATGGAAAGAAATTAAAATTAAGTAAGAAAAATATAAATTAAACTAAATGTATCAAAACAAGTCAGTCCAACTTACCGGTCCACTCTACGACGCACTTTAAAATCAAACATTGAGTTTGATTTACGCCTTCTTCTTCCCTTATTTTATGATACACATTGAAAACAATATGTCTCGCATGAGATCGAAGTGGGTTTTTCGACATTTTCACAAAAATAACAAACTTTCCAGATAATATCAAACAATTTCAGCAGCGGTTGACACATCAAGTACTTTGATTCGACAGGTGACAATTGACATTGCCATATGAAAATCACAATTTAAAAAAAATAAAAAATGCCATGAGATTCTGGTACACCTATAGTTTGTGCAAGAATTTTTATTCGAGAATGTCGAGAATAATAGATTCGTATTGCCCTTACCTAGTTATTTCAGCATGAAATGTATATTATCTATGGAACGAGTATATTTAAGTTGGAAACCTAATATTGAAACCCCACCCGACGCCACGCCACCCAATGTGACGACACCCGACGCGTACCGTGCACATATACCAGCTCCATATACCTTTTCGCAAAAAAGAAAATCTTGCTTATTTGCCTACCAGATTGTATGCTGTGAAATATATAAACGTGATATTGGCTATAAGAACAAATTTCAAGCAAAAAACCGACACTTTTTATATTTAAGTTCTTATGTCATTGAGAGCCGTTTTAAAAAAAATTGGCGTTGGCCGATTTTGATGATTCATACGTCAATCTATGCGTCATAACCCTGCGAGTGTCATAGGCTACATTAAAATTGGACAATAGAAAAATGGCGGATTTTGGGTGCCATATTGTGGGAGCCCAATTTTTTTTTTATTTCAAGCCCATCGTGTGGGGTATCAAAATTAAGGGTTTTAAGAGGTGATTTCAAAAATATATAACACTTATATGTTTAAATGTATCTAATTCGAAAAAAAACTAACTAAAAAGTTATAAATAAAAAAACTTTATTAAAAAACTCAAAAAACCCGACTGCTTTAAAAGCGAACTAAAAAGTCGTAAACAAGGAAAAAATCATGCTGTGCAGGCGGAGGATACGCCAGATTTTGGTCAGCTAGCCCGCGAATATGTATCCTCCGACTGCACAGCATGATTTTTTCCTTGTTTACGACTTTTTAGTTCGCTTTTAAAGCAGTCGGGTTTTTTGAGTTTTTTAATAAAGTTTTTTTTAATTTATTATTTAGTCTATTAATACAACGCACATACGCACATAGATGTTACAACTTAACTTTGACAGGAGTTTTTGGCGGGATTTTTTCGAGTGAAGTTCAGCGGCTGTTAATATTATTTGCAAATTGATTCCTAGTGGATATTGTGATATAAAATTGGTGTAGTTTTGTGTCTCAACTGTCTACGCAACTGGACAATATGTGAAATCATTGACAGAAGCGGTCTCAGGATAGTGGAGCGGCGAATTTTATTGTAGTATTGACTACCTCCGTGTAGTAATATATTATAAATCTCCTTGGTCAACATTGAACGTCTTAAAAAAAAAGAAGAAACTTTATTGTCAGGATTGATTGTGTCATTGTAAAAACATGTTGAATTTTGTTAAATAAAACCTAATTATTGCGGGTATATTCTTTTACTTCAATTTATTTAACAAAATGGAAAAATATCTACGACCAGATCGTTTTGACGGAGACCCGTCCTCCAACCAAGATCTGTCACCTCAATGGACACACTGGAAAAGCACATTCGAAAATTTTTTGGCAGCTATAACTACGAACGAGAAAACTATTGCAAAAGAAACTAAATTCCAATTACTAACTAATCATCTGTCCCCTACGACTTTTGTGTGCATACAGGATTGCACTGATTACGATACAGCTTTAAAGAGACTTGATGCATTATTTCTGAAGCCACCGAACGAAATATATGCCAGACACAGATTAACAAAACGAGCGCAACAACCAGGTGAGTCCATCGACCAGTATCTACAAGCATTGAAACTGCTCTCAAAAGAATGCAACTTTAAACAAGTAACCGCTGAACAAAACGAAAGTGATTTTATTAGAGACGCTTTCATATCCGGACTTTCGTCGTCCATAGTCCGTCAAAGACTTTTGGAAAACAGCACTCTCACATTAGACGCCGCATTCAAGCAGGCCCGCGCTCTAGAGTTGGCGCGAATACACAATGATGATTACCAGAAACCTAATACTAGTACCTTTGTCAATGCGGTTCCCATTAACAATCAGAAAACAAACATCCAAGAACTGTGCTATTTCTGTGGAAACAAGAGACATGCACGGCAAAACTGTCCGGCTGCTGGTACAACCTGCTTCAAATGTGGAAAAAGGGGGCATTTTGCAAAAGTATGCAAAAGTGCAGTGACGTCACCATCACAACGGAGTGCTTTCACTAGTGCTATAGATGAACCGAACAAACAAGTGGAAAATGGTGAGTCGCAGAAATTGTTATCATGTATCGTGGCCGCTACAACTGATCTCGATAAAGCTATGATACCGATAAAAATTAACGGATTATTTGTAGCCAGAGCATTGATTGATACAGGAAGTACAGCTAGTTTTATAGACAGCCGACTAGTTTGCCAAAATAATTTAAAAACGAGCCCATGCTACCAAAATGTCAGCATGGCAGATTCAAATATGAAAACAAAGGTAGATGCAGTGTGCTCCGTCAATATTGATCTACAAGGTCATAGTTTTCAAGTGAACCTATTAATAATGAAGAACTTATGTACGGATGTCATAATCGGTCATGATATTCTTAAGAGATATAATACATTAGAAATGCATTTCGGAGGATCTGGAGCTCCATTAAAATTATGTGCACTATCTCAAGCCAATATTGATCCAATCTGCTTATTCCCGAATCTTCTACCAAACTGCAAGCCAATAGCTGTTAAGTCACGAAGATACTCAGATAGTGACATGCAGTTTATTCGTATTGAAATAAGGAAATTACTAGCTGAAGGGATCATAGAACCTAGCTCGTCACCATGGAGAGCACAAGTGCTTGTAACTACAAATGAAAATCATAAAAAAAGAATGTGTATTGACTACTCTCAGACAGTAAATAGATACACGCAACTAGATGCTTACCCTTTACCAAGTATTGAACAAATAGTTTCTAAGGTAGCCAAACATAGCGTGTACAGCAAAATTGACTTGAAAAGTGCTTACTATCAGATTCCGATTCTTGAAACAGAAAAACCTTATACAGCATTTGAAGCAGAAGGTAATTTATACCAATTTCGAAGAATACCATTCGGGGTTACCAACGGAGTAGCGGTTTTTCAAAGAACTGTCAATAATATAATTGCGAAAGAAGAACTTAAAGGAGTATACGCATATTTGGATGACATAACAATCTGTGGAACAACTCAAGCTGACCACGATCAAAAATTGCAGCGTTTTCTGGATACTGCCAAACGGTATAACCTTACCCTGAATCTTGAAAAGAGTGAATTTTCATTGAAGGAGATAAGTATTCTAGGATATATTATAAACAATGGAGTAATTAAACCCGACCCGGATCGCCTACGTCCACTATTAGAGCTGCCTCTGCCTTCAGACTCGGCATCGCTCCGGCGAGCATTGGGATTATTTGCTCACTACTCTAAATATGTCCCAAGATTCTCTCATAAAATTCAGTCCCTCGTTTCGCAAGGCATATTCCCTCTTGATTCTGATGCAGTAAATGCTTTTAACGCTCTTAAGCAAGAGATAGCTAGATCAGCAGTAAACGCGATTGATGACAACATACAATTTGTTGTTGAAACTGACGCATCAGACTATGCTATAGCGGGAACTCTGTCACAAGAAGGCAGACCTGTTGCATTTTTTTCGAGAAGCCTTCACAGTAGCGAGCGGAATCACCCCGCTATAGAGAAGGAGGCCGCAGCTATTGTCGAATGTCTTCGGAAATGGAGACAATTCCTGATCGGACGAGAGTTTAAACTGATAACTGACCAAAAATCGGTCGCATTCATGTTCAATCAGCAGCATTCGTCAAGAATTAAAAAACCGGCCAAGTGCGAGTCGGACTCGCGCACGAAGGGTTCCGTACCATTTTCGTAAAAAACGGCAAAAAAATCACGTTTGTTGTATGGGACCCCCCTTAAATATTGATTTTATTTTGTTTTTAGTATTTGTTGTTGTAGCGGCAACAGATATACATCACCTGTGAAAATTTCAACTGTCTAGCTATCACGGTTCATGAGATACAGCCTGGTGACAGACAGACAGACAGACAGACAGACAGACAGACAGACAGACGGACCGCGGAGTCTCAGTAATAGGGTTCCGTTTTTACCCTTTGGGTACGGAACCCTAAAAACGACAAAATACAACGTTGGCGATTAGAACTTTCTGAATACAACTTTGATATAGTTTATCGCCCCGGAAAGGAAAATATAGCAGCTGATGCTTTATCAAGAGCCAATGCACCATTAGTAGCCTCTGTACACAGTTCAGAAAATGAGCTCAAAGAACTGCATAAAACCTTGTGTCACCCTGGAGTAACAAGAATGCTTCACTGGGTTCGAAGCAAAAATTTAGCTTATTCCACAGAAGAGATTAAACGTATTACGGCGAATTGTCCTATATGTGCAGAAGTGAAACCTCGTTTCCAACAAAACACAGGCAAACTAATAAAAGCGATGGCCCCGTTCGAAAGAATATCGATAGACTTTAAAGGTCCACTTCCCTCAGATGGCACTGGGAACAATCGATATATCCTTACGATTGTGGACGAATATTCTCGATTCCCATTTGCATATCCCTGCTCAGACTTGAGCACGGACACGGTAATTAATAAACTGTCTGTAAACGCACCCACGATACAGGAAGAAATTCCTAGTGTGGGGCAACGTTTTTTTTTAATAAAAAAAAAAAAAAAAAACTGACTGATCTATTTTCTATATTTGGAATGCCAACTTACGTACACTCAGATCGTGGTACTTCTTTTCTTTCAAAAGAGATGAAAGACTTTCTTCACCAGAAATGCATTGCCACGAGCTACACTACACCGTACAATCCTCAGGGTAATGGACAAACGGAGAGATACAATGGAATTATTTGGCGAACAGTACAATTGGCTTTGAAAAGCCGTGATCTGCCTATAACCAAATGGGAGTCAGTTTTAACTCAGGCTCTGCATTCTATAAGATCACTTCTTTGCACGGCTACAAACAGTACACCCCATGAGCGGATGTTCTCTCACGCCAGGAGATCCTCAAGTGGCCAGTCGATGCCTACATGGCTAAACGTCCCAGGGAAGGTATTAATGCGAAAACATAATCGAACCAGCAAATATGATCCACTGGTTGAAGAAGTAGAGACACTGGAAAGTAACCCTCAACATTCTCGTGTGCGTTTGAGCAGTGGTAGAGAAGTTGTCGTATCTAATCGACACCTAGCTCCTGCTGGGGAATTATTAGAAATGGATGAAGCTGATTCCAATGATGACGACGAATTCATCGATGCAGTCGATCGTAACACAGATGGCCAGAATGAAATGGTCCAGCCACAGAACATTACGCCGGAGACGACTCTGCGTCGTTCTGAAAGAGTACGACGACCGCCTGCTCATCTTACTGACTACGTGGCACAATAAATAAGCCCAGGAGAATGTAGTAATATATTATAAATCTCCTTGGTCAACATTGAACGTCTTAAAAAAAAAGAAGAAACTTTATTGTCAGGATTGATTGTGTCATTGTAAAAACATGTTGAATTTTGTTAAATAAAACCTAATTATTGCGGGTATATTCTTTTACTTCAAAGCTTACTGGGAAGGCTGACTCGATACAATTTGCTGCCAAATACTCCAAAAACCATTAGAATCTGTTACACCCGTATTCTAATGCATACTAAAGAATGTTAAAATTGCATTGAAGACGAGGCGGTATGGTCGAAGACCTTAGCCTGTCCCGAAAGGGCGAACAAAAAGCAAAAAAAAATAACTTTGACACTTGAGGTTTTTGGCGGGATTTTTTCGAGTGAAGTTCAGCGGCTGTTAATATTATTTGCAAATTGATTCCTAGTGGATATTGTGATATAAAATTGGTGTAGTTTCGTGTCTCAACTTTCTACGCAACTGGACAATATGTGAAATCATTGACAGAAGCGATCTCAGGATAGTGGAGCGGAGAATTTTATTGTAGTATTGACTACCTCCGCAAAGCTTACTGGGAAGGCTGACTCGATACAATTTGCTGCCAAATACTCCAAAAACCATTAGAATCTGTTACACCCGTATTCTAATGCATACTAAAGAATGTTAAAATTGCACTGAAGACGAGGCGGTATGGTCCAAGACCTTAGCCTGCCCGAAAGGGCGAAAAAAAAGAAAAAAAAAAATTGACACTTGACGTTGACAAGTCAACAACATGCCATGTTCTGATGTTCGAGAAGAGAACTTCGCGATATCAATAAAATCAATATTTCAATGTTTTTGCCTTGAAAATGTGTATTTCAAGAGTTATCTTTTTTCTGTTATGAACATGACGTGCTAGTGGATTTTTTCACATCAAAATTTTACGGTGTACTGTGGCAGCTACCTTATTTATTAACCTTTTTATTGGAAAAACTATACTGAATGTGGTTTGATCAGCTGTTTTCTGTTTTCGAGGTAAGTTTGCAATTATTCTTATGTTATATCTTAGCTATTTTAGTAAATAATTGAATCTTGTTTAGATGATTTCGTTCTAACATCGAACTGTTCAAAGTATAGGCAATAATAATTGATCCACTTCATTAACAGGTTCCGTACATATTTTGCAGGGGGTATTTACTATAACTACTGCTGCTACGGCACTTTTTCTATCAGTTCAGCAGCAGTATTTTTGTTCCCTGTTTATTGGTATTTATCAGCACACTGGTTACGAATCTCTGCCAAGTGTGATGCTTACAGTAAAGATTGCCCATGTTTTAATAATAATATTATGTTAATTTGGAATCATAGCAAAAATAAAAATAGCCTACCAAAAAAATAAGGTCACTATTGCACACTTTTAAATAATTTTTTTTTATGAGAAAACAATATTTTTATCAGAATCTGAACATTCAAGAATAAAAATATTAATTACTTAAGTTGATAATTTTTATTTATTTATTCAATATATGTTTACACTATAACATTCAAAAAATCTGCCAAACTGTAAAACAGTTTGTCGGCAGTTGCTCTCGTGTCACAATACATTACAAATAATGTTTAAACAATAACTTAAATACCTAATTATGTTAAGCAAAATAAATTAACTTCCATCGGGATCAGGCAAGCCCACATTCCACACCCATGATCAACTTGTATTGCCCAAGGCCGCACAATGCGAGGCCTGTTACAAAACATGGCTAGGGACAGAGTGACAGATAATGTTTTTTTAATATTTTCCTAAGTTGGTATTTGGATCTACTACACAACACCAACTTTGAGGGTAGTTTATTCATCAACATCGTCGTTATACACTTTCTTGTGCGTTTACCATAATAGTTACTGACCCTGGGAACAACAAACAACTTTTGTTTAGATAAACGAGTTGGGTACATATGCTCACGTTCCACTTTGTAACTGTCCAGTTCCTATATTAAGGTATGTTGTGAGAAACATAACATACAGCGCCATCTAGTGGAACTAATCCAAAGCACTACGATGAGCGGCTTCATGTTCTGGAAGACAGCAACTACAAATGATTTCTGTAGACAAGTGATGCCATCTACAATCCTCATGTGGAACAATCTGCGCAAGAGCTATCGTGTTAGTTATCGGCACTACACCTACAGACGACTACGTGTAGATATGGCACACATATGTGAAAATCCGCCTTTATAAGCAGAGCTGTCTTCAACCAAATTGTCATTCATCAGCTAGAGGTTCAGAGTTCGGTAGCCACGCAGCCAGCTCTGATCCTTAGTATGGCTAGTTCCTGCTTCGATAGCCTAGCAGTCTTCAGGAACTAGCCAATTAGGGGAGGTCTGAAGGGCGATAGCCACGCAGTCCCTTTCAGCCCTCCACTTAGGGTTGTTACGTAATATATAGTATTGATTATTGTAAAATGTAACAAGTGACCAATAAATCATCATTGAGTAAAGTTGTTTGTTATTCTAAAAACACCGTTCCATTAAAACAAGAAAGTGAACCTTAAGTACATAAACATATGGTCCTTCGAGCCGGATAATTATTGAATGGAACGGCTTGCAGACTCGGTGCACGAATACAATAGAGGACCGCATTCCTTAGATAAGGATTGAAGTTGGAAGTTGTTTACAAGTAATTAGTGTGAAGACTTTAACTACATATTATAACTACTTATAGAAAAAGTAGTTACGACAAAGAAACATATTGGAAGTGTTTCTGCGAATATTTATTGACGTGGACTATTTGATAAATCAGCAAAATGACGTCACCAACTCCAGAACAGTTGAAATATTTATCTACGTTAGAAGATGTGGCTAGTATGTTAAAGAAAGCGCAAGTTAACATACAAAAGTGTCCGAAACAGCGATTGACAGCAGGTTATGTTAAAGCAAGATTAAAATCCATTGAGGAATATTGGGACTCGTTCAAACAAACGCATAGCAGCCTTATGAAGTGTACACCACGAGAACAGCGAGGCGTGTTGCCTTACTTTCTTAATGAAGAATATTATACGTACGAAGAAACGTATCTCTGTTTACAAGCGGATTTGACCGATCTCCTAATAAACTTGGAGTCACAACAGAGATTATTAGAAGCGTCTAACATGTCTACTTCATCACACGATGGCCAGCTACCGTTTGCTAAGCTACCAAGAATACAGCTGCCTATCTTTTCGGGCAGATATGAAGAATGGCCTACGTATAAAGATATATTTACAGCACTCGTACATAACACTTCTATTAGCGATGTGCGAAAGTTGCATTATTAAAAGACTAGTGTTTCTGGAGAGGCAGAGATGTTATTGCGACATATTCAAATTACGGAAAGTAATTATGCAACAGCATGGGAACTACTTCAAGGTCGTTTTGGTAGCAAAAAGATGATTGTGTCGTCAGTTTTAAAGAAATTTTGCTGTCAGAAAAGGATAAGCAACCCGTCAGCTACACAAATAAAAGCTTTGCTCGATAATTCGGTAGAATGCATCAACAGTCTGAATAACATGGTAATAAACACCGCCACTTGGGATCCTATCCTAGTATTTCTAGTGGCGCAGAAATTGGATTCAGAGACGTTGAAGTATTGGGAAGAGGAAGCCTACAAGGAGAATAGCGATGAGTTGTCTACATGGGAGGCGTTGAAAAGGTTCCTCGAGTCTAAGTTTCGTACGCTCGAGCTAATTACTCCCATCACTACTACAGTTGCAAAAGAGAAGACACAAGGTCACAAAGCATATCATGTCGTAGCAAGGGATACTGAGAACGATAAAGATGACTCTGCGCACACCAAAGGCAGATCATCACCTTTTTGTGTATATTGCAAAGGTGACCATTACATCTTCATTTGTAAAGAATTCGCAAAACAAACAGCACAACATCGACGGGAATTCGCGAAAAACAAAAACCTATGCTATAACTGCTTAGTCCCGAATCATATAGTCTTCAAATGTAAACAAAAGAATAAATGCCGAGTCTGTGGAAGAAAACATAATTCTCTCTTACATGAAGTAAAAGAAACAACACAAGAGAGAGATACAGAAGAGAGTAACAAACAAAAAGAACAAACAGAGAAGATCACAAGCGCACATTTCTCCAAAGACCAACCTGGTCGTCAAGTATTATTGGCAACTGCTCTAGAACATGTTACATCAAGTGACGGCAAAACACATGTACTTCGGGCGTTGATTGACCAAGGCTCAGAGGCTTCATTCGTATCTTCAAGAGTAGTTGAACTCTTGAAATTGAATAGGACAAGCATCAACGGTGTAGTCTCAGGGATTGGAGAAGAAAACCTGGTTTCAATAAAACATGTAGTTGACCTGTCAGTAACATCGCAATATAATAGAAAGGAAGTTATTCAAATGAAGGCTTACGTTTTGAAATCACTATCTGCTAGATTACCTTCAAAACACATCGCGATGAACTGGCCAGCACTCCAAAAACTACTAATGGCTGACCCTATGTATAACACACCGGGTAAAATTGATATATTACTCGGTGCAGACATCTTTTGCAAAATTATAGAAGTTGGTTTGATAAGATGTTCTGATGGCATAGTGGCACAGAAAACACGTTTGGGGTGGATACTTTCAGGTCAAAGGGAAGACAAGTTAAATAGCGACGAGCATAAAATAACTACACTACATGTGATAAGTATGGTATCAGAAGACAATGATTTGTTAAGAAAATTCTGGGAAATCGAAACAGGTTTATACAAGAAAAGACAAATACTTACAAAAGAAGAAGAAATGTGTGAAGAGATTTACAAAAATACAACTAAAAGAGTAAACAGAAAATACACAGTGCACTTACCTTTGAGACAAGGAATAGAAGAGACACTGAAATTATGTGGAAATACGAAACAACAAGCTGTTTACAGATTCAAACAATTGGAGAAGAAATTACAAAAGTTGAGTTTAAAGTCAGATTATACTAAAGTAGTTCATGAGTATATGGAAATGGGTCATTTGATTAAATCTGACCCAAATGATGACAACAAATCAGTTTATCTTCCTCACCATGCTGTAATACGGGAAGACAAGGATACAACGAAGGTTCGAGTAGTTTACGACGCGTCTGCGAAGGGTTCTAATGATCATTCTTTGAACGACACCATGATGATTGGGCCTGTACTGCAACCTGATTTAAGAAGCTTAATTATCACATGGCGAACACATAGAATATGTGTAGTAGGAGACATATGTAAGATGTACAGAATGATTGATATGACATCAGAGCACACAAATTTACAACGCATAGTCTGGCGAGATAACCCTGAAGAAAAACTAGAAAGCTTCAACTTGATGACTGTAACCTTTGGTACAGCTGCAGCACCTTATTTAGCTGTACGAACGTTACAACAACTCGCTGATGATGAAGCACTTGAGTATCCTAATACAGCACCTATAATTAAGAATTCATTTTATATGGATGATTTGATGTCGGGAAGTGAAACTTAAGAAAAAACAAAGAAAATGTGTGAGGAAATAAATGTGATACTAAGTAAAGGAAATTTTAAAATGCAAAAGTGGTCTAGTAATTCAGAAGAAGTATTAAAGTATTTACAAGAGAGAGATAGTACAAACAGTACAAAAGATGGAATAGAAATAAAGCTAGATAAAATTATAAAAATTCTGGGCTTGACATGGGATAGGAAGGATGATACATTTAAATTCACAATCAATTTACCTGAAGTTCGATATCCCGTAACGAAGAGATCTATTCTATCTGATGTAGCAAGGCTGTTTGACCCTTTTGGATGGCTGTCACCAGTGATCATCAACGCTAAGGTTTTCATACAAAAACTGTGGTTATGCAACATGGGATGGGATGATGAGCTGCCATCAGATTTGATAGATGAGTGGATGAGATATAGAGAAGAATTAATACATCTTCAAAACATCACAATACCACGCTGGTTTAAAACTACACCGATCAATTATACAAACATTGAATTGCATGGTTTTGCAGATGCATCTACGCACGCATATGCTGCTGTTACTTACCTTAAGATTATTGAACAGGACACAGTGCATATTACAATCATAGCGTCTCGAACCAAGGTTGCTCCGTTGAAGCAAATTTCAATTCCTAAATTGGAATTATGCGCTGCAGCATTACTAGCAGAATTAATCAATGATCTGGTGAACCTGTTGAAAATACCTAAAAATAAAATCCATGCGTGGACTGATTCAATGGTCGTGATGTCATGGTTGCAATCTCAACCAAGTCGTTGGCGTACATTTGTTGCGAACCGAGTGGCAGACATAACACAGATACTAGACAATGACCGATGGAGACACGTTCAGTCTACCGATAACCCAGCCGATATCGCTACAAGAGGCATAAAAGTATGCGACCTGGCTTCTTTTGACTTATGGTGGACTGGACCTGTATGGTTAAAACATAAAAATCTTGAACTACAAACATATGAAATTCCTCCAACTGAATTAGAATTGAAGAGTTCATCATTTCACACAAATATAGAAGTCAAACCAATCTGGGAACATTTTTCTTCAATCTCGAGAATGAAAAGAATATTGGCTTACTGCAGAAGATTTATAAAAAGAGAAAATAAAGCAGGGGAAATATACTTAACAGTTAATGAGCTAGACAAAGTATTAGAATTATGTATAAAGTATTATCAAGACTTAGTTTATCAGAAGGATATTGAAGATTTACAGAAGAATGGAAGCGTGAAGAAAAGAAGTTCTCTTATCACACTCGCCCCCTTTTTAGATAAAAATGGGTTAATAAGAGTGGGAGGAAGGTTAGAAAATGCCTCCATAGCTGAAATTACAAAACACCCGATTGTAATACCATGTAATCAGCATATAACTAAGTTATTAGTTCAAGAAGCTCATCTTAGAACACTACATGGTGGGATACAAGCGATGATGGCTTTTGTGAGAACGAGATACTGGGTGATAGCTTTGAAGTCTGCCGTAAGAAAATGTATTCACAACTGTAAGACCTGCATTTTGGATAAAGCAAGGGTAAAAACACAGTTCATGGGACAATTGCCTACCATTCGAGTCAATCAACATAGGCCATTTATGAATAGTGGGGTTGATTACGCTGGACCGGTATGGATAAGGACATCGCGAGGCCGCGGACATCATGCAACAAAGGGATATATTTGTTTATTTATATGTATGGCCACACGCGCGATCCATCTAGAAGCGGTCACAGACCTAACAACACAAGCTTTTATAGCCGCATTTCGGAGGTTTGTGGCCAGAATGGTTTTAAAAAAGCATTTAAATACAAAATGCAAAATACTTTTAAGATTTACTATTTCAAATGCAAAATACCAAATAGTTTTGCGTTTTGTATTTCAAATGCTAAATGCAAAATAGGTATTTTCAAAATACTTTTTCAAAATAAAATACCTTTTGACCAAATCTCAGATTTTTTAATTATTTTAGGTATTTATCATGAGAAATAGAGACACAATGCCAAGCCGAACAAAAACGTCTTATCACATGGCACCTTATGCATGACATTTCGGTCATATTTATCAGTACGCGTATCAATAAATTCTGTTATGTTATTAATAATAATAATAATCACTTTAAATAATGTAAAAAACTAGACTAACGAAAAGAGAGCCATGGCTCCATTTTATGAGTTGTGTGGCCATTTATTTCGGTTGATTGTGCATCTAGTTCTTATTTTATCATTATAACACTTTTCTTTTATTAATAACTGGAGTGTTATTGTTAAAAAGTGAAAAAAAATACATAAATTTTATTTATTACGCTTTTTAACCATACCATTTGTTCAAAAACATCATGACTCATTTTTCTTCTGTGAAGTCTCATAATCATCCCACCGTACGAATCAGTACAGTAACCACTTCACCAGCACCAGCAAACAATAAATCCGTGAAATCGAATCGTCGGCGTCAGCGGCGTTGCGTTTCATAGCCATAGATAATGTTAGACACTAGTCAGACATAAGGCGCGCACTCTGACAAAAGAAGAAAAAAAAAGAAAAAACCGGACTGCTTAAAAAGCGAACTAAAAAGACGTAAATAAGAAAAAAAACATGATGTGCAGTCGGAGGATACATCTGGTTTTGATCAGCCAGCTCGCGAATATGTATCCTGCGACTGCACAGCATGTTTTTTTTCTTATTTACGTCTATTTAGTTAGCTTTTTAAGCAGTCGGGTTTTTGATTTTTTATTTAACACTTTTTAGTTAAAATTTTATCGCCTCTTAAAACCCTTTATTTTGATATCCCACACGACGGGATTGGAAGAAAAAAAAATATTGGGCCCCCACAATATGGCGCCTAAAAGCCGCCATTTTTCTATTGTTCAATTTTAATGTAGCCAGTGACACTCGCAGGGTTAAGTCGAATCGATTAACGTGCGAATCATCAAAATCGGCAAACGCATTTGGTCTCTGGAACGCCACATAGGAACAAACATACATACATAAATAGACTGATAAAAACATTACCCTCCTTCGGCAGTCGGGTAAAAAAGGGCGCGCATGGCTAGCAGGCACCTCTATCGGTCAAATTCGGCAATACGAGCGTCAATCGTTCATTTAATTTTTAACCCCGCCGGAAAAAGAGGGGTGTTATAAGTTTCACGTGTGTTGCTGTGTATCTGTGTGTTTGTCTGTGGCACCATAGCGCCTCAACGGATGAACCGATTTTGATTTAGTTTTTTTTGTTTGAAAGGTGATTTTGTCGAGAGTGTACTTAGCTATATTTGATTTATATAGCTTATTAAATCGGTTCAGCCGTTCAAAAGTAATGCACGTTTAACTGTTTGAATCGGGGTGTTTTCGCAAGATAAATGTGTCGGGGGTTTTTAAATTTTGGATTTTTTTTTGTGTTTGACTGGTAATGTTGGCTAAACTTAATCACAAAGTATTTTGCATTTTGAAATGTATATTAAAATGCAAAATACATCTCGAAAGGTATTTCAAATAAAATACAAAATGGTTTTTACTAAAAAGGCATTTAAATGCAAAATACAAAATAGGTATTTTGCATTTTGTATTTGCATTTTAAATAGAAGTATTTCAAATAAATCGCATCTCTGTTTGTGGCACGCCGAGGCCACTGTTTGAACTTATGGAGCGACAACGGCACTAATTTCGTTGGCGCTGCCAAGGAATTAAAGGACTTGTTCCAGAAAGGAAAGAATAATATCGCGAAGGAAGTGGCTGAACTTCTTGCTAACGATAACACAATATGGCACTTCATACCACCAAGGATGCCTACATATGGAGGCCTATGGGAGGCTGGAGTTCAGTCTGCTAAAAGGCACCTTTACAGGATAAATAAGGACACAAAACTGACCTACGAAGAGATTGCTACGCTCTTAGCACAAATCGAGGCGTGCCTCAACTCTCGCCCGCTGTATCAAATGGACAATACTATGACACCACTTACTCCGGCACATTTTTTAGTTGGTGAGCCCTTGATTTCGGTTCCTGATACATGCTACGAGTACCAACCTGTCAGTCTTTTAACTAGGTGGCAAATTATTCAAAAAATTACTCAAGACTTCTGGCATAGATGGCGTACAGAGTATCTTAACACGCTCCAACAAAGATACAAGTGGCAAGTAAAGGTTCCAGAGCCTGCTATTGGAGATGTCGTTATTATTAAGGAAGATAATTTGCCTCCTACGAAATGGTTGTTGGGACGTGTGAAACAAACACATCCTGGAAAGGACAATCTTGTAAGAGTGGTAACAGTCCAAACTATGGGGAACAAGGAGTTAAATACATAGACTGATAAACACATTACCCTCCTTCGGCAGTCGGGTAAAAAGGCCCCTATACAAATTGATACCGCTTCCTAAGGAACCAATAAGTCAGTGAGCTATGGTGGGCGGATCAATGAATGATTGTTGAAGAATATTGATAAAATCAAAATGTATAAGATAATTGAAGTTAAAGATTTACAGTCCATTTATTGTTCGATTTGCATGACATGTATTAGTATACAAATAAGTATAGATTAAAAACTAATGTTTTGGTGGGCGGTATGTCCAGTTCCTATATTAAGGTATGTTGTGAGAAACATAACATACAGCGCCATCTAGTGGAACTAATCCAAAGCACTACGATGAGCGGCTTCATGTTCTGGAAGACAGCAACTACAAATGATTTCTGTAGACAAGTGATGCCATCTACAATCCTCATGTGGAACAATCTGCGCAAGAGCTATCGTGTTAGTTATCGGCACTACACCTACAGAAGACTACGTGTAGATATGGCACACATATGTGAAAATCCGCCTTTATAAGCAGAGCTGTCTTCAACCAAATTGTCATTCATCAGCTAGAGGTTCAGAGTTCGGTAGCCACGCAGCCAGCTCTGATCCTTAGTATGGCTAGTTCCTGCTTCGATAGCCTAGCAGTCTTCAGGAACTAGCCAATTAGGGGAGGTCTGAAGGGCGATAGCCACGCAGTCCCTTTCAGCCCTCCACTTAGGGTTGTTACGTAATATATAGTATTGATTATTGTAAAATGTAACAAGTGACCAATAAATCATCATTGAGTAAAGTTGTTTGTTATTCTAAAAACACCGTTCCATTAAAACAAGAAAGTGAACCTTAAGTACATAAACAGTAACATTCTTATATAAGTTGGCATTGCATTACTCCTCAACAGCTGAATGAAATTAATTTATGGCTGAACTATGGCTAGGATTAGGACACGGAATATCTAGTAGTATATTCCAGTAAGATAATTTTCCCTATATAATGTGCATTGCCCAGCAGCATAACCCACTAGAAAAAGCTAGTGGTGACAACATTTTTATTTTTATACTTCATCAGTGCATTCAATACAAGTTTTAGTATGAGCACAGATAATATAATACTGGCATGCAGATGCCTCATCCCATACAAAAAAAGTGTGCTGACGTAACTAACGTTTTTCATCTGATTATACCAATTATTTTTTGTAAATCGATTGTGTTTGGTTCCGTTCCATGGCGATAGATAGATCACCATCTATATCCGTGGAACGGAACCAAACGCGAACGATTTATGTCGGCACGGTTTCTTTATATGGGATGAGACACCACGGTATTAGAAATCTGTGCAAGGCTAATATAATACTTACAGTGGATCTTTGTTTCTCTGAAGTTGGCTTTAAAACTCTTTGCAGTTGCTATTTTTGTGTCAATGTTGAAGTAGAAGATAGCATTGTATAACTGTCTCTTTCACTTGCTTATGTTTGTTCTTGTCCTATCTCGCTTACTCTATGTAGTATACTCGATGACAAACTGTTTCTAGCGCCATGTTTAGCAGAACCAGAGACACAAAGATCTGCTGTCACTACTATACTAATGCCATTAACATAAAGAATAAAAAATTTAATATACATTAATATCAGCTCAACTGTCCATATTTCCGAATCGGATTAAAACAATGGTAATTTCTATTGTGTCTGGAAATTGACACTTTGAGGGATAATTTTATTTTGTTTGCACAAGGTTCAGAGATTATCTCGTAATGCCTGCATTTAAAAAAAATATAAACTGTCTATTTATAGCTACCAAGTCGTTAATGGCTGATATAATGACAAGCTTGACAGATACAAGTAAGCTTAGCAAAAACCCTCGACACATTTTTATTTTATGATACATATTTTATCTAGTAGTAGACACGTTTCGATCGACAATCTATTAAACACGTAATTATGACACAATATCTTGCGAAAACACCCCGATTCAAACAGTAAAATGCCCATAACTTTAGAACGGCTGAACTGATTTTCATCAAACATAGCTAACAAGCTATGTTTGATGAAAATCTGTTCATCCACTACACACAACAAATACACTCTAACAAAATCGGGCAACGCGTTTGGCCTCTAGAACGCCATATAGGAACAAACATACATACATACATAGATTGATAAACACATTACCCTCCTTCGGCAGTCGGGTAAATAGCATAATGGCGGTTTTTGGACGCCATATTGTGGCCTAATAATGTTTTTTTTTCCGGACTCATCGTGTAGGGTATCAAAATAAAGGGTGAGATAAGAGGTGATTTCAAAAATATACGTATATAATACGTATCTATATGTTTAAATGTACCTGATTCGCAAAAAAAATGTTAACTAAAAAGTTAAGTTAAATAATAAAAAACCGGCCAAGTGTAGTACCATTATTGCAAAAAAAACAGCGAAAAAATCACGTTTGTTGTAGCCCCAATTAAATATTTATTTTATTCTGTTTTTAGTATTTGTTGTTATAGCGGCAGCAGAAATACCTACATCATCTGTGAAAATTTCAACTGTCTAGCTATCACGGTTCATGAGATAGATAGTCTTAGTAATAGGATCCCGTTTTTACTCTTTGGGTACGGAACCCTAAAATGGAATATTTTGATATTTACTATCACACTAAATTGACTCGTAATCAAAATCCAAAACACGAGTTACGTAATAAAATGCTAGTTGCTGTAGCCAAAGTTGCCTCCCTTCCCGATTCTGCCGGGACCTGTGGCCGGGACAGTCCCGATTTCGATGATAACGTCTCGCGTCCCGAGACGGCCTATTAATCTTGTCCCGATTTTTGATAGCATATGACAATCGCTCAATTCGTTCTCAAAAATGGATACAAGTACCTAATTAAAACTGGAAAGGAGCAGAAGTTGAACGCATTATTTGGTCTTTTATCTCGTGCTTTGAGCATACCTCCTTCAAATGCTTATGTTGAACGTGTATTTTCACTAATGACAATGATACTGATGACCGTTCGATTGTCCCGATTTTTTTTTTCCAAAATGAAACACCCCTGCCTGTGTTGACCTTCAAAATAGATGCCAACATGTAGTGCTAGCGTAGCTCATTTAAATCGAACAACAGGATTAAACGAAGCAAAATCATTTACAAAAGTTTTACCATACGAAAACCAATTCTATGCAGTTGCAATAAAAACAAATTGACTGCAAAACAGTATTGTTTCAAACATAGGTACTGGATTTGCGTAACGGGTCAGATCTAGGTCATTTGTCGCTTTGGTAAACCACTGATCCGATAGCCGATAACCACACGTGATTTGGATGACTGACAATTATATTTCGGGTTGGTTATCTCTTTAGGCGTTTCATAACATAGTACTAAAGCATTGCTAGCGAATTCTTTGTCGACCTTTGCATATTATCTAGGTGCTTGTCCTTCAGGAAACGCCCGTGACGTCTTTTCAACGTGCATATCTCCTTACGAAATAAAAGTCTAAGTTTCTATAGCTACAATCTAGGGGTCTTTAAGTCAAGAGTGAATAGGTTATTTCTAGGCAAGCGTGCTTCACCGTCGACCACATCATCGCTTACCATCAGGTGAGATAGTGGTCAAGCGCAAGCCTATAGAGGTCACAAAAAAACACGGGTAAGTAGCGCAATATTCTCGATCGGGCCACTGTAAATTGATCTTCTAGTACCATTGTGCATTGCAGTAAAACCTTAGCTGGATTTCTGTAAAATAGATCCAATTTTTCGTGTGTATTTTAAAAGTAAGTTCAAAACCCGACTGCCGAAAAATCACGCTCTAAAAAGTATGAAACAAGAAAATATTCTCATCTGAAATTGTTATGTACAATCTATTCGATATGTAACTGGTATTAAATAAACAACTTACCTACATGTTATAAATATTTAATTGTATTTCATACATATTATATATGTCGGAAACACGAGGGCTTCCTTCCATATACCCTCGTACTTGTGGGCTTATCGTGGGTTATGCATGCACGAGGCAGGTAACTTATGCCGTTTTAGAGATATTCCATTGTCCAATTCTAGTAGCAAGTTGACGCGCCAATTTATCTGATACTTTTAGACGCAACTCCACCGGCACCAATAATGCCACTTATCACACGTAATCGCCATACGTCCCGCTCCAGTTCTCTCCAGGAATTTCGTACTCTCTCTACCCAAGTCAACTCCGCGCTGCCGCCCGCCTTCCCTCCAAATTGTCTGTCACTTTGCTCTAGGATTCAAATCCTTCACTAGCATTGGACATTGGAGAAAACTCAGTGTTGCCAATCGAATAAAATCTAATTGAAATTTGAATCAGAAGCTAAATATTGCCAATTAAATAAAACTGAATTAATAACTTTACAAGCGATATTTCTTCGTTCCCAACTATTAATCATTTACCTTCCTCCGATATATATATTCATACTATTCATAGTGATGTTCAGAGGATAACCGTGGTCGTCGATCATCTAGATTATTTTAGACTAGCGGACGCCTCGCGGTTTCATCCGCATAGTTCCCGTTCCCGTGGGGATACAGGGATAAAAAGTAGCCTATGTCACCCGGGGATAGTGTAGCTTCCCATACAGTGAAAGATTTTTTGAAATCGGTCCAGTAGTTTTTAAGTTTATTCGTTACATACAAAAATACAAATCTTTCCTCTTTATAAGATTAGTATAGATATAGATAAGATGGTAAATGTGCGATTTTTTTTGCATTTTCGTGAGCAATAAAAACAAACATGATAAATATATAGCTAAGTTATACATATGATAAATATATCATAGAACTTAGCAAAACATTGTTTGTACACCTGAGAAGAAAAGCTATTGGTCAAGCGTATGAAATTACACGATCCTATCCTACGTTGATATTAATTTTCCTCTGGTATCGGATTTTCTCTCGTTCATAATTTCCTTATCTTCACTTCTATTGCAAATCAACACGTTAAGTGGGTCATTACGAAATACCGCATATGGCAATAAAACAACCTGAAAGTCACTACTGTGACTGGCTCTGACCTATATTTATCCTACACCTATGCTATGGTATTAGTAAATATGGGTTTCAGTATTTCCAGTCGTGTGATTGCTCGATAAGTAAGGTTTCTTGGCCCTACAGCGTAAGAAGTACGTAGTTATGAATGTATATATATTTATTTCGTTAGTTTCTAGTCATGGCAGAGAAAGCTACATGGATGGAAGTTCGGAACTATTAACCTTCGATATTTCAGGGACCTTTGGCAGGATATTGCATTCTAGTCTTTTGGGCAAACTTCCCGCATTCAGATAGCCTACCAATTTTTTGCATTTGTATTTCCGATCTCTTGAAAGACCAATCGGACCGAGTGGTCATAGACGCATGCCATCGGATCTTATGGCTATTGTTACCGGTGTTCCTCAAGGATCTGTTATTTGTGCGACTCTTATCTTGTTGCATATCAACGACTTGCTTCAGCTAAGAGCTGAAAAATAAGATGGTGCTCGAGAAAAAGGATTATGAAAGGCCTGAATGTCTGTGTCTTTCTTTTCTGAATAAAAATTATGTAATTGCAGGGTCATAGCTAAATTGGTATTCATTATTTCGTATCAATTACACAGAGCCTCCAAAAAATTTGATACACCTGTAACAGCATCTATCTACACCAAATAAGAACTACAAAAACTGATCTTAAGTCACATAACTCCTACATCGCGCAAGGAAAAGTTCTCAGCGAGGTTTACACAGCCCGTCAACGACCATCGGGCAGTTGTCCGAACCAGACAATACTCCCGTGTGGTCGCAGGATCCTTCTTGTGTCAACGGAGGTCGCGGGATACCCTGTAGGACTAGCAAAGCCACTGTATAAGTTCCTCTAAGAATGTGGGAAACATAGTGGGTAACTTCCACCGGCTCAAGAAATCCTCATGAAAACATATCAATTAAACAATTTCCAATTTAGATCGTGATTTACAGATTGTTTACTCAAGTAATTTTGCTGTCAAAGTTTTTGGAAGGCTTCCTTTCCATTTAAAATAAACGCTGTAGCATTAACCTTTAGAAAAGTTGTTTTGAAACCATATTCTTCTTGCTTTGTTACTTTTTAAATAGTTAAACATTTTCTTACTTTTCATTACCTTTTATTTTGCTATTGTATGTGTTTTCCTTCAAAAACCTTGCAAAGATTTTAGACTGGTTTTGAAAAACCACATAGACCGAGCAGGCTTTTAAAAAGAGCACTTACTACATTTTTATTTACTTAGATAGGTTTCCCTTTCTATCTACTCAATATCTCAGAAAAACTTTTGCCGAAATCGTCGAACTAAAAGTACTTAAACCTATCTGGCGAAATGTGGTTGTTCCCACTATAACTTACACCTCTGCTTAATCCTTCGGGATAATACAGACTTGAAGTTATGTGATGTATTAACAAAACCGGCCATTGGCCAAGTGCGAGTTAGAATCGCGCACGAAGGGTTTTCGTACTTGGTAAATTGCGGTTTACGATTTATGACGTATTAAAAAAAAACTACTTATTAGATCTCGTTCAAACCAATTATCGGTGGAAGTTTACATGGTAATGTACATCATATATTTTTTTTAGTTTTATCATTCTCTTATTTTAGAAGTTACAGGGAAGAAGACACACATTTTACCACTTTGGAAGTCTCTCGCGCAAACTAGCTTAGAAAAAAATTATGTTAGAAACCTCAATATCATTTTTGAAGACCTATCCATAGATCCCCCATACGTATGAGTTTGATGAAAAAATATTTTTTCAGTATCAAGTATGTGGTACCCCCAAAAACTATTGTTTTTTTTCTATTTTTGTGTGCAAAACTTAATGCGGTTCACAGAATACATCTACTTAACAAGTTTCAACAGCATAGTTCTTATAGTTTCGAAAAAAATGGCTGTGGCATACGGACGGACAGACAGACATGACGAATCTATAAGGGTTCCGTTTTTTGCCATTTGGCTACGGAACCCTAAAAAGCCAAACACAGCGGCTCACAAAACAGTGTAAATGTCAAACTGTCTGTACCATCGTACATGCAATAGGACTTTCCTGGAATTAAATTAGTATAGGAATAACAAACAAACAAAGAACCTTGTTTCGATCACCTAGGGAGGCAGTCTGCAAGTGACAATGACAGGCAATTGATTTTCCAGCCAGACTAACCCAGGCGGCTGCTAACTAATACATAACTGAATTTCTTACGTTGAATACAGTTTATAGTATAGTTGTTGGTATAATCAATTCTATCGATACTCAGGAACTAATTTGTGTTTTTTATGAACGTGATAATTATACAAGCATCATCATTCTCTTGCCTTTATCCCAATTTTTTTAGGGTCGGCGCAACGTGTCATCTCTTCTTGTTCCTTACTTCTCTATTAGTTGTAATTTTCTCATCTCTGTAGTCAGTCCCCAACCCCATTCTAGACATAGGACACAGCCTAGGTACCTATATGTCGTTATTTTCCGTTCTTTCCCTACACCTTTAACCAAAATTATGTATTCTCTTTAGGTGCACTCAAACTGTTTTTATTCAAATCACCGTAAAATCTACTCCATCATATACTGGCTTTCCGATAGATTTACTTCTTCTAGCTGCATCCAAGTATACATGGTCCTAAGTTTGGGGCCTTACCATGACGTGACTGTTGGTCAGGGTGCGACTGTAAAAAAGGTACAGAGTTATTTGTCTTGTATAACTCCGTCTCTCTCTCATAGACGTGTCAAAACTATCATGGTTCCATGATAGTTTTGACACATCATGATCGCCTCTCTACTTCTCTGACTAAGGACCTATGATGGTCATATACTCCAAAGGCGAATTTGGCCTCGACCTCTTCATTCAGATTCAGACCTTCGGCTTGTTTGCCATCCAATGACAGATCGAGTTGTTCCATTATTGTCTGCAAGGGAGACTGATTGGTAATGTATTATACTGTTCTATATCTATTCTAGTACCAAACTCCAATCAAGTTGGTCTGTACTCTGCGCCTGACGTTAAGACGTAAAAACTGATCCTATCTATTGCCCACAAGTCGTGGTTTCTAACCCAGGCTGGCATTTACTTTGTGTAAATTATTTCATCACCACTGCTCTCAAAACGGTGAAGGAAAACATCGTGTGGAAACCGGAATATCTAGAACCAAAAATTTGCAGACATGAATGACGTCCACCAACCCGCACTGGGCCCGTGTGGTGGATTCGGCCCATTCTCTTACAGAGGTGGGAACATTAAAAGGCTGATGATGATGAACCTCTGGAAGTATTGATGTTTGCGCAAATTCTTTCACTGGCAGAAAGTTACACTATGGCATAGTTCCGTAATCTGTGGACTTGGGACTTGGAAAGTAATCTGTGATATTATATGATACCATCTGTACCTACCTAGTACTATTCTGTAAAAGTCTCAACCTGAAAAAGTCGTATATGATGGACGACAGCTCATTACACCCACCTATAGCTATAGTGTGAAATGAGCTGTCGTCCATCCAATCAAGGTGGAATGACAATTCACTTGAAGTTTTCTCGAAGACTTTACAGAATAGACCGGTTGGTCTGATTATGGAGCATCCTTAATTTTACTACGCAAAAAAGTCTTCTTGTTCCTGTCCCATGTTATGTCCCATGTTGTTCTGTTTGGGGTCGGCGCAACACGATTTCTTCTTCCTTACCGTCCTGTCCCCCGTCACGCTATCACTGACTCCCTTTTCTATCATGCCACTCCTCACACAGTCCATCCATCTTTTCTTTGGCCTTCCCCTCCCTCTCCATCCATCCATCCACATTTATATTCATCAATCTTTTTAGCCCCCTCCGGAAAAAAAGTGTGTTATAAGTTTTACGTGTGTACCTGTGTGTTTGTGTATTTGTGTATCATATGTAAATTTTGATTGTAGTAACATGCGTTTCTACTACGCAAACTACGTATCTCAAATCTCAATTCCGACGTGCATTTAGTTGTACCTAAATCTCTTATTTAGGCAGATCTAGATTCAATAAAAGGGAAGTTTCCATGGAATATTAAAGCCATGTTCAATAATGCAATGCAAACCTAGCAATGTTCTATAATATTAATATGACATGTGTTTAAAAATTCTCGAATATATGGCTAAAATTGCAGTGTAGGTCGAATTTTGTACACAGTGTTAAATTTTGCATCCTGACTTTATGCATAGACAGTTTGCACGTAAGTAAAGGAAAATGACGTAAACTGGAAGAGGAAATAGATTTGCTTGGCGATGGTGGCTAAAGTTATTCTTCGGTTACATAAATGCTCCAATAGACGGATATATTATTGGATATAATTTATCATGTAAAATGGTCGCCGCATCGTTGTCGCACTGTCGCGCCTTTGTCACATCGCACATGACTGCGTGAGCCTGTTTTTAACCCCCGCCGGAAAAAGAAGGGGTGTTATAAGTTTCACGTGTGTTGCTGTGTATCTGTGTGTCTGTCTGTGGCATCATAGCGCCTAAACGGATGAACCGATTTCGATTTAGTTTTTTTTTTGTTTGAAAGGTAATTTTGTCGAGAGTGTTCTTAGCTATGTTTGAATAAAATTGGTTCAGCCGTTCAAAAGTTCTGGGCATTTTACTGTTTGAATCGGGGTGTTTTCGCAAGATAAATACGTCGGGGGTTTTTTTAAATTGTGAAATTTTACTTGTAGTTTGTGTATTCTTCTGCATTCTTCACTTCGCGAATCTCCGTTTGATGTTCGTGCATTCACTGTCAAGGGTATCATTTGCGTCATAGAACTCGTAGATAGCAAGATTGCTAGTAAACGTTTATAGATGGTGTAGGGAGATATTGTACTAGAGGTTCCATAGTAACGGTTTATTGAGCTGACTTGTGACCTAATGAATCAAATGCTGACTAAAGAACCATCCCGAAAACATCACAAATTCATACTGCCTGCGATTAAACCTCGCATCGAATCGATAAACGAAACAAGTTCAATTGCAAAACAAATCTCGTAAAAGTATTAATGTTTCATGAAACGTTCCCCGAAGTAGCACAATTGTATAACTTAGTATAGTGCCGGCCTGGATAAACTTTTCCCTAACCATCTTCCCTTGACCCATCCAGCCCTTTTTCCCTTGCGAATTCCAAATGCAGAGCTAGATTTTCCGAAGCTCAACCACCACTGGTCGTTTGACTTTCAAAGGTTGCTTATTGTGCGATATCGGGATCGTAGAATGTTCTAGAAGGTATGATTTTATTTGCTGCTGTGTTTTGCGGAGTCCGGAGGAAGTGTCGACTTCACTTCACTTTCAGTACATCAGTACGCATTCGTCACTCGGACCAGTGGCACGTGTTTCGTTTTATGGGAATCTCGATTTGAAATTGAAGGAATCTGTTGTAAGTATTAGTGAAAATGATTTGTTTTAATTTTCGTATTTGACGTAGTTAGGTTGTGAGGGTCGAATAATCAGTGATAATGATCGTAGTCTTAGTTTAATCAATTGTTTTGTTTTGTAGCTGGTGCATCGTGTTCACAGAGTTGTGTTCGCCTTGCACTTGATGCTTCGACTGTATAGCAATGTTAGGTTCGTGATACGGTTTACGGAACTGATTAGGCTTAATAATGTAGTAGCAATCTTGAATAATACCTAGTCGCTATTTGTTGTGAATTATGGTAAACAAGTTTTCTATGTTTTGAAGCGTACATTCAGGATTTATGTAGTTTTGACTGTGGTACAGCAATGCTAATTGATTCTCTGTGATCTGAGATACCTTGATTACCTTGTTATCATTCATCAATTAGATCGATTGAAATTAAGTTTAAAACAGGGTGAAATACTAGGCCCCTCAGAAAGTATTGCGAAAAAAAGTTTTTATATATGGGAGACTGGCCAGTTATAATGTTTTTCGAAAATATGATTATTTATAAGTAAAAATAAGTAAGTTCCAATTTCAAAATTTCCCTCCACATTTTTTGCGAGTTAATTCAAAGTATTGTGTCTCACTGAAATATGGATCTGCGCCGGGAACATTTTAGAGCTATGATTTTATACGATTTCAAGTGTCGCCTGAAACCGGATGAATCGTACGATAGACTTCAAATGGCATTCATGGATGAAGGCCCTTCCAAGGCAACCGTGTATCGTTGGTATAACGAATTCAAGCGCGGTCGACCAACTTTGGGGGATGACGAAAGAAGCGGTCGCCCTTTGACGGCTGTTACCGAAGAAAACGTGCTAGCAGTGAAAAATTTAATCCAAGACAATAGGCGAATTACATATCAGGAGATTCAACACATATTGAAGATTGGATCGGGAAGCGTTCACGAGATTCTACACAGCCATCTTCGCGTGAGGAGGATAGTATCACGCTGGGTGCCGCACAACCTCACCGATGCTCAGAAGCAGGCCCGGGTGGAATGGTGCCGTGATATGCTTAACAAATTTGAAGCAGGCTCGTCTCGGCGTGTTTACGACATCGTTACAGGTGATGAGTCCTGGATTTATCAATACGACCCAGAAACCAAGCGCCAGTCGACTGTTTGGGTGTTTCAAAATGAGCCAACGCCTACCAAAGTGAAGCGATCTAGAAGCGGGGGTAAGATTTTGATCGCTAGCTTTTTTAATTTGACTGGCCACTTGGTATCAATTCCCTTACGGGATCAAAGAAGCATTAATGCCGAATGGTATACTACCAAATGTTTGCCAGAAGTTTTCTCTGTTATAAGCAACAAGCGACCAAACACAGGGCTCCGCGGGCTACTGCTCCACCACGACAATGCACCTGCGCACACCGCACTCAAAACGAGGGACTTCCTGGACAGCACGCCAGTCAAACTCCTGGGTCACCCTCCTTACAGCCCTGATCTAGCACCGTGTGACTTCTTTTTATTCCCAAAAATAAAAAATCAGCTCAAAGGGATACAATTTTCGTCGCCGGAAGATGCGCTGGCTGCGTTCGAGCAGGCTGTAAACGAGGTGTCTGCGGCGGACTGGAAAAAGTGTTTTGAAAACTGGTTTAGGCGCATGAATCTTTGTATAGAGGCTGGTGGAAAGTACTTTGAAAAGATTTAATAAAAATATATGTACGTATAGAACAATTTTTTTTAGTTTCGCAAAACTTTCTGAGTGTCCCACGTATAACTTGAACTTCACATGAAAAGGAGAAGAAAAAAAATTGACGTTTTTTTTATGTTTCCTGCAAAATATTAAGAGTCAAGTTGGGTCAGAACTGTTTTAATTGAAACTATGATGAAGTAAGTAATAATTGGAATGATTAACGATCAAAGAAAAATGTTAAGTAATATTGGAACGATGCTTTCGTACCTTTTAATATAATTTGTGTCCTTAGCGTCGTCGAAGTGGAATTTAATTGGATCAATATTCCAATCAAGCTTTAATACTGTCTGCAACTAGTTAGGTTTCTCTATTTTAGTATATTTTGCGCTAGCTTTGAATGTTTAGCGAAGTCGCTCATGGTCCATGAGCATGATTTTCGATTAATTTTGGTTTCCATACAGGGCTAGATAATGATGAGACGAATATATATAATTTTTTATTTTGAACGTACATCTTCAAACTTGAGTAATCGCCAGACTACGTTTGTATGGAAGAATGAAAGACTAGTGCAACCTTAAGTACCCTGCCAGCTCCCCAAGTAGTCCGCTCGATTCCATCATTCATACCCTTCTCGAAAGTGCATTTGACATCTTTTTTTTGCGTTGACTCCAATCCAATATCAATCTCTTTTTTATCATATTTGTATTTCTATTTTCGGATTTACATAGCCGATCTGTGACTCCGTATTCATTTACTAATCCATGTGTAATGTCCTTGATTATGTCATAGTGGTATTTACAATTATATAAGGTTTGTTTTGAACAGATTATAGTCATGAAGAGCCACAGTGGACTCGGCTTATAATAATATTTTTTTTTTTTTTTTGATGCACAAACTTATTACTCTGATTGAAAAATCTTGATCATTTATGGAGGCAGACTACTCGTATATTATTGGATCACTATTTTAATATCTTGTAGATATTTTTTGATGCACGAACTTATTGCTCTGATTGAGAAATCTTGGTCATTTATGGAGGCAGACTATACTATTGGATCACTATTTTAAAATCTTGATTTTTTATGTTCACCGTTGGTATATTATTACTGTGTTTATGATAAAAAGGTTTCTCCTCTCCGCAGTATTTTGACTCCAGCAATACATCCATCCTGTCGCCGTCCACTGCTACACATAGGTTCCTCTCAAGTTGCACCACAAATTGTTCTTCACTAATGGTTATGGCGTCTTCGCTGCAATCTGTATCTATTCCGTTTTCGTTCTTTCACGGCTTTACATCGCAAATATTAGATCAATTGTCTTTCAATAAGTTCAAGGCTATTAATCTATAATATAAAAATGAATCGCAAAATGTGTTGGTAAGAGCATAACTCAACAACGACTGGACCAATTTGGCCAATTCTTTTTTTTAAATGTTCGTTGAAGTTCAAAGATGGTGAGAGAAAAATTCTAATTATTGCCGGAAAAAAATAAAAACAGCCCTTTTCTTTTTCCCATACAAAAGTTTTCTAACTAAAACGTAGAGTCAATTTGAGCTTTATTGCTATTGTATAAGCTATTTTTGCTTTGTGTAGGGTAGGGTAGTGTATGGTAGGGTAGTGTAGGGTAGGGTAGGGTACTGTATGGTAGGGTAGTGTAGGGTAGGGTAGGGTAGTGTAGGGTAGGGTAGGGTAGTGTAGGGTAGGGTAGAGGGTAGTGTAGCGTAGGGTAGGGAAGGTAGTGTAGGGAAGGGTAGGGTAGTGTAGGGTAGGGTAATGTAGGGTCGGGTAGGGTAGCGTAGTGTAGGGTAGGGTAGGTAGGGTAGATAAATGTTTGGTGTTTTTATGGCAAAACAAAGTTTGCCGGGTCAGCTAGTCTATAATATAAAAATGAATCGCAAAATGTGTTGGTAAGCGCATAACTCAACAACGCCTGGACCAATTTGGCCAATTCTTTTTTTAAATGTTCGATGAAGTTCAAAGATGGTTTTTAGGGGGACAAAAATTCTAATAATTGCCGAAAAAAAAAAAAAACACCGCCATTTTCTTTTTCCCATACAAAAGTTTTCAAACTAAAACGTACAGTCAATTTGAGCTTTATTGCTATTGTATAAGCTATTTTTGCTTTGTGTAGGGTAGGGTAGTGTAGGGTAGGGTAGGGTAGTGTAGGGTAGGGTAGTGTAGCGTAGGGTAGGGTAGGGTAGCGTAGGGTAGGGTAGTGTAGGATAGGGTAGGGTAGTGTAGTGTAGGGTAGTGTAGCGTAGGGTAGGGTAGTGTAGGGTAGTGTAGGATAGGGTAGGGTAGGGTAGGGTAGTGTAGGGTAGGGTAGTGTAGCGTAGGGTAGGGTAGGTAGTGTAAGGTAGGGTAGGTAGGGTAGATAAATGTTTGGTGTTTTTATGGCAAAACAAAGTTTGCCGGGTCAGCTAGTAAATTATAAAGAGTGAGGAAACAACTTACGTTACTCATATCAAGTTTCCTTATTTTCCACCGCTTATGTTTATAGTCAACATATTATATCAACTTACAGTAGTTGCATAACGTTATCGCCTATAGGCATTATGTCATACAAGTAGGTACATACACTGCAGTTTTCAGGGTCATTACCTATATTATTTCTATTGATTACTGATTTGCCAGCCTTTCCTTCTATATAGTTATTGTGAATTAATTTTCCAGTAAGTACTTTTTACCTTGGGTTGCGAAATCTTCTTAATATATATAAATCACGTGTGACGTTGTTTGTCCGCGATGGACTCCTAAACTACTTAACCGATTTTAAATTAAATTTGCATACCGTGTGCAGTTTGATCCAACTTGAAAGATAGGATAGCTTACACGTGTTAGTTACACTATTTATAACTCAAGAACGGCTGAATTGATTTGGCTGAAAATTGGTGGGGAGGTAGCTTAGAACCAGGAGACGGACATAGGATAGTAGGGTAGGGTAGGTAGGTCGGATAGGGTAGGTAGGGTAGGGTAGGCAGGGTAGATGAATGTTTGGTGTTTTTATGGCAAAACAAAGTTTGCCGGGTCAGCTAGTATACTATATTTTATAGTGGTATACTATATTTTGGGCCAAGATCCTATAGGTATAAATAAAACAAATAAAATAATACAACCCGACTGGATATGGAGGGAAGTGGAAATTTACATTTTTCCTACTCCTCCGTTATTCTTTTCTGATTAATTTCGTTGCGGGATCCAAGACAGGTAAATTCATTCTCCGGGACTTCGTCGAGCTTCATTGCCTCGGCGCTTTTCTGGTGGTCGCCACTGTTGATTCTGGCTTTCAGGAGTTGCAGTGGTTTGGGAATAGTGCGGTGGGATTGTCCCAAAAAAAAAAAAAAATCCCGACTGCTTAAGAAGCGAACTAAAAAGACGTAAACAAGAAGAAAATCATGCTGTGCAGTCGGAGGAACATATTCGCAAGCTGGCTGATCAAAACCAGATGTATCTTCCGACTACACAGCATGATTTTCTTCTTGTTTACCTGTATTTTATATTTCTATGTTTACGTCTTTGTCTCTTGATTTTTTGAATGAACTTTTATTTTATTTAAAACATTTTATTAGAAGTACCTATTTTAGTTTATTTTTGTGATGTCTACTGTTTCTGTTTTGCACCCGAATCGTTATATGTTATTAGATTCATCTTGAAAGTTTTTAACAACTTTATCTCCACCCTACTCATTCTTTTGGCTTCAATATGTAACGGTTTTAGAAAAGAAAATGAAATTAGTATATAATTTTTCATTGTGTTGTTGCGCAAACGTCTGAGTTGTTGAAGGACTTCCGAAGGGCGGTCGTGTAAGGGTTTTTTCAAGCGAATTCTCACGTTGGGGAATACGAATACCTACTTCTTTATTTAGTCTTGGGAGTTTAATGGACTTCTTAAGTTTTTTATGCAAATTAAAGTAATTAATTTTCAGTTAGGAGTATTATTCTGCCTAGTCCATACTGACGATAGTTCATGGAATCATCATCAACATAATTATTTCAGTCCGGAATAATCCACTGCTGGAGTTACCCAAGGCTGGTTACCACTGCTGGATATAGACCTCCCTTTGATTTTCCCATACTTCCCTGGTCCATATTATTCCCAACCTCATAAAAAGATCATGAATAATGGCATCATGGAATGGTTTTTAACCGACGACGACAAAAAGAGGGGACATAAAAGTTTTTCTATCTTTGAGCTCCGAATCTATATCACATCGTAGGTCCTAAACGGATGAACCGATTCTGATTTAGTTTTTTAATTATTTAATCTATTTTTACGTTTACCCCCAGGTATAACCCTCAATCGTCACAATGCTTGGTGGAAGCGTCCTTTGGTTCCGGCACGGGTTGCGTCTCCATGACAACCCGTCCTTACATTCAGCGCTAGAAGAGAAGGGCTTCCCATTCTTCCCTATGTTCATCTTCGATGGAGAAACTGCCGGTAAGACTTTTTTTTTTAATACTTTTTTGCAGGTTGTTAAAGGGTTCCAACGAACCACCTAAAAGCGAGACGGACTTTGCCAATCATCTGATGCTATAAGCAGTAGGGTGGAGCGAAACAAGTCGTTTTTTTTTCTTTTTCAATGTCCTTATATAATCGATGACCTGAATCGACTTCCAAAAAAAACACTACAAAGCGAAAAATTACTTTCTTTTCCGGAGTCGGTGTCGAAAAACAATGTGTACCAAAGACAACAACTTCGGAAAAGAAAGTTATTTTTTAATTTTCTTGTTAAAAAGTTTTTATTAACTAGTGAAATTGCAAATACGTTCACAAGGACGCAATGCGATTCAATTCGGCGATTTGCACTTGTTTCCTTAGAAAATAAGTGCGTGATATCGCCTGTCGACGCAATTTGAATTGCGTTTTGCCATCAGGACGGTTTCTAGGAGTGAAGGTATTGCAGAAGTACGCATACCGATAGTGTTTTCCAACTGAAAGTCAGGAAATGACATGGAAATGTCCTCTGCTAACATATTTCAACATCAATTAAATAAAGCAGCTTTGAATGTAAATCAGGGGGGTGACGATAAGCTCTTAGTGTAAGGTTATTTTGAGTGTGCATATTATCAACAGATAATATAATACTAGCATACAGCCTCATCACATACAAAGAAACCGTGCCGACGTAACTAGCGTTTTTCATCTGATTATATTTATTATTTTTTGTAAATCGATCGTGTTGGGATCTATCTATCGCCGTTGAACGGAACGGAGCGCGATCGATGTATATATTATGACTTGAATACATCTGTCCCTTTTTTACAGTCGAACTATGATAGTTTTAACACGTCAGGGTACGGACTACGGCTGGTTTATATCAGGCAGTTCATTTAGCACAGTCACATATAAAAATTGGTTGTAAGTTAGACAGATTAAATACAAAACACCAAGATTTTTTTTGAGATTTTAAGTTTCACACAAAATCTGTAAATCAAAACCTAACCAGAACATTCGATAAATGGGTCGCAGAGGGGCCTCGATTTGCAAGCGAACAAGTAGGTAGTGCATTGTCAAAGGACTTAACTAGGTCGGTCAATAAATCTATTACATAGATGGTTGTAGATTCATAACTAGGTAGCCATAGGTAAAGCCTGCGTCAGTTGCGTTGACGCTTACTTACGGCTGGCTTTAGTATTTTATAGGTAACAACCGTATTTTGGGAGTTAGGTAATCTTTCGAGGATTCATTCGAGCAATTGTTTAGTGTTTTAAGAAAGTTTTGATCAGGTGTTTGTTTGAGGGGTAAGGGGTAAATAAAGTAAATGCTTACCAGAATCTATTAATTCATATCTATGTTTTGTCTGGAAATATTAGAGCAGTCTTGTAGGAATCGGTTTATGGGCATTTGATGCGGAGGAATGAGGAAAAGGTCGTGAGGAATGTTTTGAGTATAGTCCCCGCCATGTAACTTGGGGTAAGTTAGCTCGGAACTGTGCTAAACGTTCCCCGCGTCCCGCCATGTAACCAAAGAGACCTAAAAAACAACTTAAGCACATCTAACGACTCTTGCCAAGATACGTGCCGGCAATTGTACCTATGGATATTTATGGCTATAAGAGTAATAGAAAACCAAGAATGCGATAAAAACCGGCCAAGTGCGAGTCGGACTCGCGCACGAAGGGTTCCGTACTTGGTAAATTGCGGTTTACGATTTATGACGTATTAAAAAAAAACTACTAGCTAGATCTCGTTCAAACCAATTTTCGCTGGTAGTTTACATAGTAATGTACATCATATATTTTTTTTAGTTTTATCATTCTCTTATTTTAGAAGTTACAGGGGGGGGGACACACATTTTACCACTTTGTCAGAGTCTCTCGCGCAAACTATTCAGTTTAAAAAAAAATGATATTAGAAACCTCTATATCATTTTTGAAGACCTATCCATAGATACCCCACACGTATGGGTCTGGTGAAAAAAAATATTTTTAGTTTTAGTTTCAAGTATGGGGGAACCCCCAAAATTTATTGTTTTATTTTTATTTTTGTGTGAAAATCTTAATGCGGTTCACAGAATACATCTACTTACCAAGTTTCAACATCATAGTTCTTATAGTTTCGGAATAAAGTGGCTGTGACATACGGACGGACAGACAGACAGACAGACAGACAGACAGACAGACATGACGAATCTATAAGGGTTCCGTTTTTTGCCATTTGGCTACGGAACCCTAAAAAGGGGGTTGACTACTGACGGTTAAAAGAGAAGAATGGATGAACAATTAAGACAAGTTGCCCCAATCCTAAAAAGGGATTGGCGGACATTGGAAAAACAGGTGGATGATGAAAAAGCTGATAGTCTCCTGATATTTTAACCACAAAGCAAAAACAAAGAGTTTGCTAAATGCGTCCATTTTTGTTTTGTAACATCATTTGACTTTATTTGGTTTAACAGGTACAAAAGTGGTTGGCTACAATCGTATGCGGTATCTCCTGGAAGCTCTTGAGGACCTGGACAACCAGCTCAAGAAGCATGGCGGCAGACTCATCATGTTGAAGGGAAAACCTAATGTCGTGTTCAGGAGACTTTGGGAGGAGTTCGGTAAGTCTTTATATAACATCTTTTTAAGGTTCTGCATTGTTTTTTAATAGAAGTCACTGAGGTGCGGTAGACCCTTTGACAGCCTTTTGATAATATAAAAAAAAAAAAAAACTCCATTTTATTCTTTTCTCAGTCTAATCCATTTTCATATTTAAAGCCTTTTTGGTATTGACTTACAGGGAGTTGATAACCGTTCTTTAGCTTAGTGACTGATATAAATTGAGCCAGTGTTTTGAACTAGCAATGAAATCAAGAGATGCTGGATCAGCCATTTTTTTTATCCTGGAGAAATGCTCATGCATACTGCGTACCACGGGGAGATAGCGCAGTTATATGGGACTCTAACCCACTAAAACTCCACGGTGTCCTCCTGTGTCGCTTGTGGCGGGAACACAAGCACGGGTTAGCACTCACCGCGAACCCAACGCGGCTGTCCGTCACAGGACCCTCCTCTGTGGATCAGCCATGGCGCATGATCAACGCCGCTTACATACTGCGTTCAAAAGCTAGTCAGCCATAATAGTTTCATAAAAGCAAGATCTTTACCATCAACAACATATTCCAGGAATCCGTCGTCTCTGCTTCGAACAAGATTGCGAGCCCGTCTGGCGCGCTCGCGATGACAGTGTAAAGACGGCGATGAAGGAGATCGGTGTGGTCTGCAAGGAGCATGTGTCCCATACTCTCTGGGAACCGGATACTGTGATAAAAGCCAACGGCGGCATCCCACCTCTGACTTACCAGATGTTTTTGGTTAGTATTAACTTTGCAGAGAGACCAAAGATCATAGTGCTTGGTTTATACGCCAATCTAAAGGCTGAATCCGTAATCATCAGTCTGGACTCGACATTGAATGATTAGGTTGTAAAATTATTTTGTTTGAGACTAGATTTTCTGACACTAACGGACCCATCATTCGATTGCTGTTAATCTTGGGTAAGGATCTGTGCTCTGCCTGCCCTTTTAAATACTGCTTAGCGTGTGTTGTCGTTTCTGATTATATAAGTTTTTAAGCTGACATGGTCACAATCATTAGAATTAATATTTGCTTCGGCATATTTACCATGTATATTTTGATTTTGGTTGAGAGCTCGATATTTCGGCACCGTTACAAGCGCCATGATCACGTACTGATTATTTCTATTCAGACACTGCACAGCACGGAACAGGTCGATGTGGCGAAGCTTGGGGAGACCTTTGTCTAGCAGGGACGTTTAAATGGGTGGAGTAATGGTGACGATGAATATATGTCCTCACTCATTTTCACAGCATACAGTAGCAACCATTGGTGACCCTCCACGTCCAGTTGGCGATATCAAATTCAAGGGAGTCAAGTTCGGCAGCCTGCCGGAATCCTTCTACCAGGAGTTTACGGTCTTCGATAAGGTAAGATAAATCAATTGGGTATTAGGGAAAATTATACGTCCTAGTGTAATAATAGCATAACGCTTGTATAACAAGAAGAGCAAGTAGGTTTAAGTTATTAGACACCCACATTTTGCAAAGAGTTAACACTACAATCCTTACGTCAGAGCCCAAGTGCACTTTGCCTGTCCTGCCCGGCGAGCATGGCCTACTGTGACATCGCTTAAGTCACACTTTTAATCACAGTTTGGGCGATAAACTCATTTTGTCTTAAATGCTAGCACGGCGGCGTGAGATATTTTCTTGACTTGTGGCATAACTTCTTGACGGTTATTTTTCGGAAATTTTCCAATTTTATCGTAGTTTCGGTTTAACCTTGGTCATAAAAACCATTTATGTTCTGAGAAGCATAGCCCTACGACGCACTGTTGCCGAATTATGGGCCTCCGTATCTTATTTTATTTTGCATATTTCCAAAATGATATCTCGAAAACGGTATGTCCTAGGCCAAAAATAACCAAAATTTAGCCCCCCCTTTGCCACCCCCATGTTAGCAGCATCCCAACATGAATTATAAGTTTTCTTTTTTACATTGCTTGGTTTTCGACTCGGTCATGACAAGTTATGATAAAATATGTCATGTCTTACAATTTGTCTTAAATGCTAGCACAGGATAACCATGTGACATAATTTACAGGCGCGACTTGCTTTTCTTGTTGTTGACTTCATAGTGCGACATAATTTGAATAGACGACCAAATAAAATAATACGTAAAAAAGTATGCCGTTCATACAGCTAAACAACTTTTTAATTTTGTTGGGTTTTTTTTTTTTTATATATTATAAGCTCGCGCTTGACCACTATCTCACCTGATGGTAAGCGATGATGTGGTCGACGGTGAAGCACGCTTGCCTAGAAGTAACCTATTCACTCTTGACTTAAAGACTCCTAGATTGTAGCTATCGGGAAACACAGACTCCGGCAGGACCACGACCATAGACTTATACACACTTTATTTTTCTTTGTTTGTTTGATAACATATTAAGTGTTTGTTAGAAAGATATATTTATTGTGAAAATTTTAATAATTACTAAAAAATATAATAGCTTGGACCAATACCGGTGGCCCCTATTTTTTATATTTTAAATGTTTTTTGGGGATTTTATTTAAGAAACATTTAAAAATTTAGAAAGCAAGAAGAATATGGTATAAAAATAATAATTATAAAAAAAAAAACATAATTAAAATAAGAACAACAATAAAAAAAAATACAATTATGAAAAAGTAATAATATAAAATTAATTAATGTAAAGTGTAGAGTTCGTAGGTAGGTCGCTGGTGTGTTGGGAGGCCGGGGGATGAACGGAAACAACGGTTTTCATCGGTAAACAAACGGCGGGCGAGCGTCCTTCGCGCTGTGTCGCGGTGCGTGTGCGCGTGTTGGAATCTAACGTCTGACTGCGGGGGCCAGGGGGCGCGATGGCGCGCCAACCCTTTCCGCGAATGATGAATGTAGAAACGAATCGCGGACCGAATGAGCACAGGCGCGAATGGGACGCTCGCGCGGGCATTTCAATTTATTCATAACATCAATAGTTCCACACATAAATACATGAAATAGGCATGGGCAACATACAAGGTAAGTATTTAGTATTAAGACACATTTAGGTTATTTAGCTTTAAGTTATAGTTTTAGGATTAGTTATAAGTTTATTAGCTTAAGTAGGTACACATTACAGGTAAGTATGAATGTGTGATGCGTCGCCTACAATTAATAATCCTTTAACATTTCAATTAATTAATAAGCATTGATCACCGATTCACCATACACACAAAATGAATTTATTGCCATTTGGTGCCGTAATTAGAAGGCAAATATATTTTTTTCAACTATAAAATTTTATCACCACCTCCGAACGAAAGTGATACATTTTTCTAAATCATCTGTCAAAATGTGTCATTTGTGACAAAATGGGTGCGCCCGTATTAGCAATTAAGACCCGATGAGTCCCAAACAAACGTCAGGAAATTTTCTCACGCCGCCGGTGCTATTATTTAGGACAAAATGGCGTTATCGCCCAAACTGCGATGAAATGTGTGACTCAAGCCATGTCACAGTAGGCCGTGCTCGCCGGGCAGCAACAAGAAAGGCATGTTGCGCCTTTAAAATATGTCACATGTTTGACCCGTGCTAGCATTTAAGACAAATTGTAAGATTTGACATAATTTATCATGTCATGTCACAAATGTCTTGGGTACGCCCATGCTCGCTAGGCTGGGGAAAGAACACAAGTCCCAACGGTCAACAGTCGTGCTTACGATCACCTGATCATCTATTATATAACTGCACAGTACATGTGTGAGTTCTTTTAATACTTTATACCTTTACGTAGTATAGTGTGTAGTGCTATTCTGGGTGGATCGTCCTCACATATATGAATTTATTAATGTATGTACTTATGTACCTAAATATTGTAAAATCTCTTTTTTTTAAAGATTAAGTAGGTATTGAGTTTCTTTTGCATTCTTCTCCATAACAAGCTACTTTCCGAATGCACGGTAGAATAAATTTTTGTTCCATGTAAATTTTAATTGTGACATTCAAAAGCAGCACTGCTTGGTGGTCTAGTTTAAATAAAATATCTTTGTCCTGTCCTATACCAACGAGGCACCACGGGCATGCGATATTAACTCATATTCACTTACTAGACTATAACAGCGTTTGTAAAGTGTTTAAGAAGTTACATATACCCACAGATATAAATCTAAAAAGATGACGCGATTGTATGTACTTCGCGTGACAAAAAACGGAGTAAAATTACGATCAATGATCGTACTTTGAGCTTTTCATTTAGCATTATCGGCACCGGAAATCCACCGAAATCTAGAAAAATGCCTTATTATGCCTTATTGAGCTGTAAAGACTGTATAGAAAAAGTTGGCCGAGGCATTGGAAATGTTTTCTTTCATTGGTAAGTAAATTTGTTTTTAAAATGTGTGTGAAAAACTGGCACGCTTGGTTTTCATACACATGGAGGGACTTGAGCAATCTAGTTAGTCCCTTTGTCTCTCCAGACTCCAAAACCGGAAGACCTGGGCGTATTCCTGGAGAACGAAGACATCCGAATGATCCGCTGGGTGGGTGGCGAGACCGCCGCGCTCAAGCAGATGCAGAACCGTCTGGCTGTGGAGTACGAGACCTTCCTCAGGTAGGAACATAACAATATTCCTTAGAAAGACAGAACAATATTTATTACACGGTCAAAATAACTGTGCAGATTGTACGTCAAAAGACCTCCCTCCCGCCTACCCGCACGGCGCCTCGCGTTCGCCTCTTGCGCCAATAGCAAGAGTTGAATGTCAGAATGACATTGACAGCTCCAAATGCACAGTATAGTATTTGTGAGTCGCACATTTAAGGTTTCGTACCAAATGTAGAATATATTGGTATTTTTTTGTAAAATATACGTAATAATAAACATCATTAAATTTCATTTTCATAATCAAATGGAAGTTAAAAAAAAATCGGGATAAAATGTTGTGACAGACGACAGACAGACGAAAACGTGGGTGACAGCAATAGTGTTCTGTTTGGACCCTTCGGGTACGGAACCCTAAATAACGTAAAATATTAAACATGCCTACAAAATTATTATAAGAAACTTGAGAACTTTAATGTTGAGCCCACAGATAATATAATACTACTAGCTGACCCGGAAAACTTTGTTTTGCCATAAAAATACGAAACATTCATCTACCCTACCTACCCTAGCCTACCCACCCTACCCTACCCTACCTACCCTACCCTACCCTACCTACCCTACCCTACCTACACTACCTACCCTACCCTACCTACCCTACTATCACAGATTACCTGCCAATAGATACCGCTTGTCTACTGTTTTGTTTGAATCCGAGTTCACCAAATTTCGCGGAAGGCACGGGTTGCGCGGGGAGTGACAAGTGCGCCGTGATTGGCTATTCAAGGTGACAGTACCTGTCGTAGAGATGGGACATACGCATTTAATGTCGATAAAAATATCGATATTTTTTAAACAGAATGGTATTTTATGTAAAATTTCGTATGCGGCGATTTTATATTTACTTTAATAATAATAAAGAATAAACATCGATCGAGAAAAAAAATATTTTGCCCAAAAGTGATTTAATTTAATTGTAATCCTACGTAAACAGTGACCCTGAGCTCTTGTTATGAGTAGAGAACTATTAGTTTAAAGTTAAAATAAACTAAAAGGTTTTTTTTTAAATAATCAATTTTAACAAAATTATTTTGTTCTCCTATATACCTAATTAAATATCGATCATCGATACTTTTCGATAAGCATAAAAACGTATTTGTCTCAACATTTTTACTTCGGTGGGACAAAGATAGCAATATAATAATTCCGTATGAGTAAAAGGGACTTTCACAAAAGACATCAACGAGCGCTACTGTAAAGTGTGCAATTTTGATTTGTTAACCATTATAACTTGACCTTTTTTTAGATTGGTCAATATTTATTACTTTGCCTACCGGTGGAATGTTATCCCGTATTTTTAAAACTTGAAGGGCTGGTTGATTGTCCACACCATTTTACTGCACAATTCGTCTTTTTTTTTAAGGCAAGCCGTTGATAACTATTTTTTAAACAGAATTAAAACTAGAAATCGCTAGCGTCCCCACAGCTCAAATGTCTGGTCGACACTAAAGAGATCATACCGTGCACTGAGTTATATCAGCCTAAATAAACTGATGTGTGGTGCGCGTAAGTTGTCTTCTATGCGGAATCTATTGGGAGGTAATCTGTGCCTACTATCCTATGTCCGTCTCCTGGTTCTAAGCTATCTCCCCAACTCAGCCAAATCAATTCAGCCGTTCTTGAGTTATAAATAGTGTAACTAACACGTGTAAACTTGCAAGTAAAAGGTTTTTCTCGGCTCGAAACTATTTTTTTCTTTAAATACGGTATCGATTGGTTTTATAATATTAATTTGCACGTTTTTACAGTTACATTGTACCAAAATATGTTACAATACCAGTTTAAAAAATCGAGTGGCATGCCTCAGAAATTTAAAACCGAGCCATCTATTGGAATCAATTTCAAATAATCCGTTCAAATAATCTTTGAAATGTGAATTAAGAGCTCAATATGACATAATTTTGTGCTTAGGAGATTTGATTAAAAATAACATACAATTTTTATGATCAAATCCAGTAAATGTTAATTTTACACACAATTCAATAACAAATCGATGCTTATCGCGCCATCTTGTGACTTTTATTTGAACCAAATTTTCTTTGTAAGATATGGGACCCCGTGGTTGAGCCATATTATTATCTAGGCGCCAGTATTCGCATCTACTTCTATTAATTGCTAGGACACATTACTCAGTAGAGCTAGAAAAAAGCAGACACAGAATCGGTCTAACACTGCCAAAGAGTGCGGTTGCTTGACTCTGTTTCCGCTCAAGTCAAAGATGTTTCCTAGAGTGTCTTGATTGATATTAAAATTTCGGGCAAACGCGAATCCGAGGGAAGAAATCAGACCTTTTTTCTAGAAGGTCATTATTATAATAATTATGTATGTGTATGTCGACAGGGGTTCATACTTGCCAACGCACGGCAATCCGGATTTATTGGGACCACCCATATCATTAAGTCCAGCGTTACGTTTTGGATGTCTCTCCGTCAGGAGGTAAGGATTTTATTCATACCTATTTAATAAAAAAATATATAAAAAAAACCCATATTTTATGTGAAAATATCTGATGCACAGGCACTTATTTTTGCCATATTGGTACAAATTAAAACGTTGTTTCCAGCTTTTACTGGTCTGTACAAGATCTTTTCCGTCAAGTGCATCAGGGACGTCTGGCTACCCAATCTGCTCAAAATTTTATTACTGGTAAGATATTTTCCACTATCTACTTCATTTCTGATGTCAGATGAATATTTCCTCTCAAAGAAGAGAGATGATGCCCTGAAAATATTATATGGAAAATCTCGTGTTCAAATCTCGTTCTTGTTATGACGAGCAATGCGAATTAGTCTTTTATCTCTTGTGGAAATGAAATTATTCATAACAAAATATTTTTTTAAAACAAGTTTTTTTCGTATTCTTCTCAGTATTCCTCTCGTATACCCATATCATGACAGTTCACAGAAAATAGTCCGCCATCATGGGCCGTCCGCAATATTGGATTTATAATGACGTCACCTAGCTAACCATGCATTGTCATCCAAACTAAACGTGTATGCAACATTTCATCCTAATCGGTGGAGGATAACTGCTTTAAAATTCAGTTGCAAGATTTGACCCGAACACACTTACATACATACATTGCAAGTTAAATAAAATCTTGTAAAATACAATTACACTTTAAGCTGGGCGAGCACGGCCTACTGTGACAGGCTTGAGTCACACATTTTTATCACAGTTTGGGAGCAAAAACCGTGATAAAATGCGTGACACAAGCCTATCACAGAGGCTGTGCTCGCCCGGTTGGAATTGTCTGGTTGCTGGCAATAGTCTTGCCCCCTATAACATGATACTTTAACATCATCTACAGTTTTTTTAGTATTCCCACTGCTGGGACTCAGGCGTCCTCGATGTTTGGTTCTATGACATGCCGGTTTCCTCACGATCTTTTTCTTTACCGTTTTGAGAGTAGTGGTGATGAAATAAATTATAGAAAATAATGCGCCTGCTCGGGTTTGAATTCACGGCCAACACAACAACAACAACTCGTAAGTCGGGGTTGAAACCACAGCGCCACCACTACTCTGATACTTAAACATATCTGGCGTTATATATGTGAATGTGTATGCCTACCACACACAAAGATACAAAACCTCTGTAAATCTCTTCGGAGAGTTCAAGTGAGAAGTTGTCTTATTTTATCTCAAAGGCTCAATTGCTATGTTTACAGGCCAGTTAATTTGGCGTGAATATTTCTACACGATGAGCGTGAACAACCCTAACTATGGGCAGATGGCTGGCAACCCCATCTGTTTGGACATACCCTGGAAAGAGCCTGAGGGTGACGAGTTGCAGAGGTTTGTGCTAAAAACTTATATGATCTATTTTATTGTATTGTTTTAAAATAAGGCAACGCCATCTAGTGACGAGAGGAAGAACTAGTAGTTTGAAGACGGTAAAAAAAAATTCAAATAGTAGGACAATGGAACTTCTCTTGTTTCTTTTCCCCATTTTTTTTTCTGACTTTTCAAATCAAATCAAATCATTTTTATTTGCTCAAACATAAGTACTACTACATACATAACAAATTGTCAGCATGAAGAGGTGTTAGGATACAGAATGATAGAACGTCATGTTTACCTTGGAAAATGGCATGCAAATATTAATAAAGAATACAAATCAAAATACTTAATAGAATGTCATATTTAGTAAAAATTAAAAAATAAAATAAATGTTGTGTAAATGTCAATAAAATAATACAAGTCAAAATTATGCTTATAGAATGTCAGAGTAAAAATAAAAAAATAAAGATATTAAAATAATAAATCAATTCAAAATAATCATTCTAGAATGTCAATAAGAATTATTAAAAAATGTCATGATATTAAAATATTTAATGTGTAAAATGAAAATGTCGTGAAAAATCGTACAATTTCAATAAATAATACAAATCAAGGATGTGATACTAGAATGTCAGAATTTCATAATCTTTACTATTCCAGATGGGTTGAAGGCCGCACCGGCTTCCCATTCGTGGACGCAGCGATGCGCCAGCTCCGAACAGAAGGCTGGCTTCACCACGCCGCCCGTAACACTGTGGCATCCTTCCTCACCCGAGGGACACTTTGGTTGTCCTGGGAACATGGCCTGAACCACTTCCTCAAGTATCTGCTTGACGCCGACTGGTGAGTTGGGTCTATATCTGAACTATGACCACTATTCGTGGACGCAGCGATGCGCCAGCTGCGAACAGAGGGCTGGCTTCACCACGCAACCCGTAACACTGTGGCGTCCTTCCTGACCATGGGACATTCTGGCTATCCTGGGAACATGGCATGAACGAACCACTTCCTCAAGTATCTGCTTGACGCCGACTGGTGAGTTGGGTCTATATCTGAACTATGACCACTATTCGTGGACGCAGCGATGCGCCAGCTCCGAACAGAAGGCTGGCTTCACCACGCCGCCCGTAACACTGTGGCATCCTTCCTCACCCGAGGGACACTTTGGTTGTCCTGGGAACATGGCCTGAACCACTTCCTCAAGTATCTGCTTGACGCCGACTGGTGAGTTGGGTCTATATCTGAACTATGACCACTATTCGTGGACGCAGCGATGCGCCAGCTGCGAACAGAGGGCTGGCTTCACCACGCAACCCGTAACACTGTGGCGTCCTTCCTGACCATGGGACATTCTGGCTATCCTGGGAACATGGCATGAACGAACCACTTCCTCAAGTATCTGCTTGACGCCGACTGGTGAGTTGGGTCTATATCTGAACTATGACCACTATTCGTGGACGTAGCGATGCGCCAGCTGCGAACAGAGGGCTGGCTTCACCACGCAACCCGTAACACTGGCGTTCTTCCTAACCCGAGGGACATTCTGGCTATCCTGGGAACATGGTATGAACGAACCACTTCCTCAAATATGCGGGACACTGGCTGTCCTGGATACATGGCCTGAACCACTTCCTCAAATATCTGCTGGACGCCGACTGGTAAGTGTCTATATCTGTCAAATGATGGCTGCTTTCCTGCGATACTGTGGCATTCATCCTCACCCGTGGGACACTGGCTGTCCTGAGAACATGGCCTAAACCACTTCCTCAAATATCTGCTGGACGTCGACTTGTGAGTAGGGTCTATATCTGAATGTTGACCACCACATAACACTGTGGCCTCCTTCCTCACCCGAGGGACACTGGCTGTCCTGGGAGCATGGCCTGAACCACTTCCTCAAATATCTGCTGGACGCCGACTGGTGAGTGTCTATATCTGTATGATGGCTGCTTTCCTGCGATAATGTGGCATTCATCCTCACCCGTGGGACACTCTGGCTGTCCTGGGAACATGGCCTGAACCACTTCCTCAAATATGTGCTGGACGCCGACTGGTGAGTAGGGTCTATATCTGAATGATGACCACCACGTAACACTGTGGCCTCCTTCCTTACCCGAGGGACACTCTGGCTGTCCTGGGAGCACGGCCTGCAACATTTCCTCAAGTATCTGTTGGGTGCCGACTGGTGACACCCATGTTATCTGGTCTAACCCCTTGGTCGACTTGTAGAGAATGCCTCAGGTATTAAGTCTGCTATGTTCCTTTGTTGCATGAAGTTTGGATATATAAATAAACAGAGAACATGTATCAAAAATGCATGGTCATATTTTAAGGATGATGTTCTGCACCTAGTAGAGAATCTACAGAGTAGATTTTGAGATGAGGCAGTAAAGGTACCTTAACCGCTGTGCCTACAGGAAAATGTTCTTAGGAGAGTGGCCTAATCTGTTTGTGTGATATCTCACTTAAATTTTTGAATACAGTACATTACTACTACTCAGAATAACTATAGTCACTAAGAAAATGGCCAATGTTTGCATTCAACAAAAAAGACAAATTGAAAAACCCTTTTCCAATTCCTAACATTTGAAATTCTGAATTATGGTGCACCACACACACCACACTGTTAGTAGGTTTTCCCGTGTTTTTTTTAATTATTTCTCATGTGTTGTCTTCTTGGCTTTCCAGGTCAGTCTGCGCCGGTAACTGGATGTGGGTATCCTCATCAGCATTCGAAGCCTTATTGGACTCGGGCGAGTGCGCTTGCCCAGTGCGGCTGGGACAGCGACTGGACCCCAGCGGCGAGTACGTGAAGCGCTACGTGCCCGAGCTAGCGCGCATGCCTGTGCTCTACATGTGAGTACATAACGCTTGTCCAGTGCGGCTGGGACAGCGACTGGACCCCAGCGGCGAGTACGTGAAGCGCTACGTGCCCGAGCTAGCGCGCATGCCTGTGCTCTACATGTGAGTACATAACGCTTGTCCAGTGCGGCTGGGACAGCGACTGGACCCCAGCGGCGAGTACGTGAAGCGCTACGTGCCCGAGCTAGCGCGCATGCCTGTGCTCTACATGTGAGTACATAACGCTTGTCCAGTGCGGCTGGGACAGCGACTGGACCCCAGCGGCGAGTACGTGAAGCGCTACGTGCCCGAGCTAGCGCGCATGCCTGTGCTCTACATGTGAGTACATTACGCTTGCCCAGTGCGGCTGGGACAGCGACTGGACCCCAGCGGCGAGTACGTGAAGCGCTACGTGCCCGAGCTAGCGCGCATGCCTGTGCTCTACATGTGAGTACATTACGCTTGTCCAGTGCGGCTGGGACAGCGACTGGACCCCAGCGGCGAGTACGTGAAGCGCTACGTGCCCGAGCTAGCGCGCATGCCTGTGCTCTACCTGTGAGTACATAACGCTTGTCCAGTGCGGCTGGGACAGCGACTGGACCCCAGCGGCGAGTACGTGAAGCGCTACGTGCCCGAGCTAGCGCGCATGCCTGTGCTCTACATGTGAGTACATTACGCTTGCCCAGTGCGGCTGGGACAGCGACTGGACCCCAGCGGCGAGTACGTGAAGCGCTACGTGCCCGAGCTAGCGCGCATGCCTGTGCTCTACATGTGAGTACATTACGCTTGTCCAGTGCGGCTGGGACAGCGACTGGACCCCAGCGGCGAGTACGTGAAGCGCTACGTGCCCGAGCTAGCGCGCATGCCTGTGCTCTACATGTGAGTACATTAAGCTTGTCCAGTGCGGCTGGGACAGCGACTGGACCCCAGCGGCGAGTTCGTGAAGCGCTACGTGCTCAAGCTAGCGCGCATGCCTGTGCTCTACATGTGAGTACATTACGCTTGCCCAGTGCGGCTGGGACAGCGACTGGACCCAGCGGCGAGTACGTGAAGCGCTACGTGCTCGAGCTAGCGCGCATGCCTGTGCTCTACATGTGAGTACATTACGCTTGCCCAGTGCGGCTGGGACAGCGACTGGACCCCAGCGGCGAGTACGTGAAGCGCTACGTGCCCGAGCTAACGCGCATGCCTGTGCTCTACATGTGAGTACATTACGCTTGCCCAGTGCGGCTGGGACAGCGACTGGACCCCAGCGGCGAGTACGTGAAGCGCTACGTGCCCGAGCTAGCGCGCATGCCTGTGCTCTACATGTGAGTACATAACGCTTGTCCAGTGCGGCTGGGACAGCGACTGGACCCCAGCGGCGAGTACGTGAAGCGCTACGTGCCCGAGCTAGCGCGCATGCCTGTGCTCTACATGTGAGTACATTACGCTTGTCCAGTGCGGCTGGGACAGCGACTGGACCCCAGCGGCGAGTACGTGAAGCGCTACGTGCCCGAGCTAGCGCGCATGCCTGTGCTCTACATGTGAGTACATTACGCTTGTCCAGTGCGGCTGGGACAGCGACTGGACCCCAGCGGCGAGTACGTGAAGCGCTACGTGCCCGAGCTAGCGCGCATGCCTGTGCTCTACATGTGAGTACATTACGCTTGTCCAGTGCGGCTGGGACAGCGACTGGACCCCAGCGGCGAGTACGTGAAGCGCTACGTGCCCGAGCTAGCGCGCATGCCTGTGCTCTACATGTGAGTACATTACGCTTGCCCAGTGCGGCTGGGACAAGGACTGGACCCAAGCGGCGAGTACGTGAAGCGCTACGAAGTGCCCGAGCAAGCGCGCATGCCTGTGCTCTACATGTGAGTACATTACGCTTACCCAGTGCGGCTGCGACAGCGACTGGACCCCAGCGGCGAGTATGTGAAGCGCTACGTGCCCGAGCTAGCGCGCATGCCTGTGCTCTACATGTGAGTACATTGCGCCTCCAATGCTGCCAACTACTAGGCCCATTCAGTGTACCGTTATTAGTATAATTCATTGCACCGTTTTCAATCGACAACACTGGTCAAATGTGGGTTGATAGTTTTTGGCTTGTGGGTTGGAAGCTTCTAGGACGTGCCGGTTTCATCACGATGGTTTTACTTTACCGTTTTCAAATACCAACTTATTTTTAGTTTTTCTAAAAACTGCTCAACTGCTGCTAACTGTTCTGTTTATTTACATGGCCCCGAGGTCAACATTTTCAGGTTATTTTACGAACAAATTGGAGATTTTATTGCGCTTTTAGTGCAATAAAATTCAGTGCAATGTCTCACGCCAGATTTTGCTAAATCTGGCAATCACAATCGCTAACATTTACCTTGTCATTTGTACCATTTCTTCCAGTTATGAACCTTGGAAGGCTCCCATCGACGTCCAAGAGCGTGCGACCTGCATCATAGGGAAAGATTACCCCGCCCCTGTAGTGAACCATCTAGTCGCTGCTCAGAGGAATAAGAATGCTATGAAGGTATGTTGTGTAGGCCTTTCTTTGTGCTGTGAAGAGGCAAATCTTTGTGGGCGATGAAAACAAATACGAAGTTAACAAAGACACTTTGTTGGCGTAGCTAGCTAAAATTTGTCCAGGACAACAAACCTGTTTTAATCTTTAAAAAAACTTTTTTGGTTGGCAGTGGCAACACTGGAAATATTTTGATGATGCTAGCAAAAATAATCTTGAATTTTGGGCAACACCGGGGCTTCAAGATACAAGTTTGGTTTTAAGGACACTGATTTTTAAATCAGATAGTTTCAATTTGTTTCAATTGCACGCCACAAAGATTTTTGACTGTGTTTTATAAATTTTTTCATGGTTTTAATATCATCCATCGTAAATTATGTGCTATTTATTTATTTTAATAATATAAGTATGTTTCTATACATATATTATGTATTTAAACCCCATGCTTTGTACAAACTTGTCATAAATAAGTTTGTGATATGAGATGTATATCGTTATTTTAACAATTTGTGTTTTTTGTCCTGAAGTTGAAGAAGATGGTCAACTAGAGGTTTCTAATTTGTTTTAGATTGATGATCTTCCTCGTTAATCGTATAATAAGAATTATTTTTCTTCTTATTTTAAGTAATATTACTTAAAATAAGAAGAAAAATAATAGTTAATAAGTTTAATGAACAGCAGCCTAATTGTGTAAGTAAATTCGGCAAAGGAAACAATCTGTTTCTTTCCCAAAAACACACACATACACTTTGAAAACGAAAGAAGTTGAATAAAGATTCAACTTCTTTGTGTATGTGTGTTTTTTTGGGAAAGAAACAGATTGTTTCCTTTGTCGAATTTAGTTACACAATTAGGCTGCAGATCAGATGTATAATATATGTTTATAAAACTTTAGACTTTATTATCTTCGGCAATGCACATGATTGTGCTTTGTTTACTTATGTATTTCAGTTAACTACTTCTGATTTACGTAATTTCAATTTGGATGATCCTTTGCCTGGCCTTTTCACAACTTTATCTTTCTACAAACGCTTTTCTTGGGGACATTTCTGGCTACGCTTCACTTCATACGTCCGTCTCTCACCACAGAAGAGATATATGTTATAGAAGAAAAAAAAAAACTGTCAAATCATAATTAGCTTATAATGTTCCCACTGCTGGGCCTCTTATCTGAGAAAGGCAGCGCGTCGCTTAGTAGAAAGATTGAGCCACAAATAGATTACTTATTTATGTAAAAACATCAATATACACAATTAAAGGCCCATATTTGTAAATATCTCAACGCTGTTTAGCAAATGTTTAATTAAAATTTTCTCTAGAGAATTTGAATTTAGAATCTGCTAATCGGTTGCTAAATAGCTCAGAGATTTTTATAAATACGAGTAACTCCCCAAAAGTTGGTGCGAAGCAACGCCAGCTCGAATCCCGTGCTCTTATCTTATCTTCCGCAGTGGTTGGGTCGTTCAGTAGCTGGCACACTCGCAAAGAAAAGTGGTTCGAAATAGTCGGGGTTCGTAGACAATTACTTACGGTAGTCACAGTGGATCTTTGTGTCTCTGAAGTTGGCTGCATGACCCTGCGCAGTAACTATTTTTGTGGCAATGTGGGCTAATAGTTCGCATAGCATACTTCAGAGACACAAAGTTCCGCTGTGACTACTGTACATATGACCCATCGACCATAGACTTCACAGAGCACCGCGATGCCTCGGCGGACGCTGCAAGAGACGGCATGTCACCAAATGGCGACACCTATCTGTTGGACATATATAATTCCTTTTTTATTCAGGAATCATTCATGTTCTGCCCTATGGAGTCACGCACATTATTAGCAATGGCGTCTCTAGTTGGTGCCGGCGCGGTCATTCCGTGCTCTGTGATTCTGACCATAAGCTTTACTGCTATTCATATTTATTATATCACCTTCTATCCTTATTATTTTTTTAATACCGTTTTTACTTTGTATGTCCAATATTCACTTACGAATTATGTGTATTTATTTATACATATGTTATGATTTGTGTATCTTCGTTTTATTAGTGCTGCATACTCGTTCTTGTAATTCGTAATTTTAAAATCATAAAGGTTCAGATTCTGAAACGAAATTGTAAAAAATTGTCAAACGCACGTTAGGTGATGCGATTGGTTGAATGAGTTTTCAACAGCCAATCGGATTACATGAATTGATTAAATAATTATTGTTATATTTACATTAATCTTGGAACAAAATCTTTCATTTAATTTGTAACGCGTCGGTTTTTCTTTCTAAAAACTATGTCTATTAAGATGATCTGTATGTCCGAATATTGCACGAAGGAAACTATTTACAAATGTGTTTTATTTTCTCCAGGAACTGCGCCATATTTTACAAAAAGCTCCCCCTCATTGCTGCCCCTCCTCAGAAGACGAAATTCGTCACTTCATGTGGCTTAACGAGTAAACAGTGACGTACGGAATTATACTCTATTCGTGTCAACGTAAAGCTTAAGTTTAGATGAATGTATCAAGTTAGGAGGGAATATAAAAATAGTAATCAAACCTAAAATTACCCTCCTTCGGCAGTCGGGTAAAAATTACTGCCATGCCGGGGCATTTTTTATTGCCTGTACTTTTTTTTTATTTTCCCAAATAATGCTATCCATTATATTTAGAATAAGTTGCAAAGTGAATAATGGGTCAAATTAAATTGATTAGCGAAACAACGCAGATGACAATAAAATTTCAAGGCATGTGACTTCAGGGTCAATGGCCGCAGGTAAATATAGTGTAGTGATTCAGGCCGAGTTTCTCACCTCCACATTATCGCAGAATTAATGCGTTATGCAGATAACGCATTAATTCTGTGATTGGCTGTTGAAAATTCATTCAACCAATCACAGCAGTTAACGCGTGCTTGACAATGTGTTACATTAATTCTGCGATAATTTAGAGGTGAGAAACTCGGCCTTAAAATTATACTCAAACCCAACATTTTTGTTTTGCAAAATGGGCTTTTATAGACCCATCTGCTACCCAATGTGAGTTCGGTGCCTTTCTGTGCAGAATATGATACATATGCTGGAGTACCCCAAATGACCATACACCAGCACATTAGAGGACCTAATGGACGACACGCAGCAATGAACATGGCCACCTATTGGGCTCGAAATATTTAAAGAATTCGAAAAGTAAAAGAATCGATACCATCGAGTCTGCAGAGTTTTACTAATAAATTTAATTTACCTCTATTATTAGATTATTTTAATAGATCTGTTTTACGTTCTATATAAGTACAAAATAGATTAGCTCGGGTAGATTCAACCCAGTGTCATTGTTACACCAAAGCATTGTAGTAATAAAAATAAATGTTATTAATATAATTAAAAATAATCGTATTGTACTTGTTAGTATTACCCCCGGTTTCTCAACACTCGATTATCGAGCTGTTAACGTAATCGACGAATAATCGCCGGTTATCTGCTGTGATTGGCTGTTGAAAATTCATTCAACCAATCAAAGCAGTTAACGCGGGCTCGACAATTTTTCTCATTAATTTTGCGATAGTTTAGCGTTGAGAAACCCGCCCTTAAAATGTTATAGATTATGAATATTATCAAGAAATTGGTAAAGTGATAGATATGTGATGATTTTATTTTGAAATTGTTTTTTTTTTTAGGTAATGTCTCATCTATGTGTTTTAGGGTTAATATGACAGGAAATTTAAGGGTAAGAAAATGCTTTTATTATTTTTATTTACGAATTTAGTTTATTGGTGCTACAGGAAATGTCGCTGTGCAACTATGTACAGTACAAATATTTTCTTAATGCCCCTCGGCAAACTTCGTGTTTAGTCGTCGGATTTCTCAACTGATAGAAATCCTTCCTTTCTATCAGTTGCTCTTTGCACTTGGTGCAGACTGGATGCCACAGAGACACTTATATAAATATATACGGACACCGGACGCTCGCAATCTACTTGGAAGTATATAGAGTTGTTATAATACTCACAACGGCTCTTTGTGTCTCTGAAGTTGGCTCTGTCAACTATTGCGCACGAAACCGATTGACTGCAAAGAGTAAGCGAGACAGGATGATGCAACAAACGTATGCGAGTGAATGAGATGGTTAAACAATGCTATTTTCACTTTCAATATTGACACAAAAATAGCTACTGCGCAGCCTCTTGCAGCCAATTCAGAGACACAAAGATCCGTTGTGAGTATTATAATACTCTTTTAACATACATGTAATTTATTTCAAAAAAAGGGGTTGAAAGCTTCTAAAACTGCTATTTTTACAGCTCTATATATTTCACACGGAAATCAAAACAAAACAACAGTAAAATACTTCTTAGTTCTGATTTCATATTATTATCTATACTAATATTATAAAAAGGTAACGTTTGTGAGGTTGTAGGGGATAATCACTGGATCTAGTGAACCGATTGGCATGGAGATAGTTTGAGACCCTGGGAAGGCATAGGATAGTTTTTATTCCCTTGGGATAATAAAACACTTCATGCAGGTAGAAGCTAGTACACGATAAATCTAATAATTGTTGGACATGTAAATTAGCATTCGTTTGTGTAAATTAGCGATGATTGCCGAGGGATATTAAGAATATAGTTGAACTGTAGTAAGATATGAGAAAAAGAAGTCTCTTGGACTCTAAAATGTTGTATTATTTTGCTTCAAATTAATTTTGAGCTTGTGTTAAGTTTTATGATATATTTTATTGACGAATAGGGTTTAACTTGGTTTTAAGTAAAACACTGTTAAGTGAGCTATATATACCCCCGGTTTGTCAACACTCGATTATCGGCCTGTTAACGTAATCGTCGAATAATCGCCGGTTATCTGCTGTGACTGGCTGTTGAAAATTCATTCAACCAATAACGCGTGCTTGACAATTTGTCTCATTAATTTTGCGATAACTTAGCGTTGAGAAACCCGGCCATAGTGTGGTATATAGTAACATTTAGAGAGTTCTGTGTCGGCCTCTGAACTCATGACATGAATTTACTAACATTTAATTAAAATTTATAAAAGTTATGTGGTTTAAAAACTAAGGATAAATGATATTTTTGATGTAAGATTTAAAATCGATTATTATGGATTTTTAATGAGCCAAAAATACGATAGTCAGAATTATCCAAAAATATGTTTCGACTGATCGACATATTTAGACTGTAAAATTAATATTATCTATTATAATATGAACTTATGTACCTACTTCAATGATATTCTAGTATACAGATATTTTATGAGCGCGCGCATTGTGAAAACTAAAATACGTCTTAATTGGGACGTATAGTCTTTAGTCTATGTCACGCATGGCGAAGAGCGATACGCTTTGTTGAAATAAAAACAAAATTAAAAAAATAGCATCGTGTGTATTTAGAACGTGTACCAATTATGATACCAAAGTACATAAACCAAAAGGGATCTCATACCTTAACTAAGTACGCAAAACACATCATTTTTTTTTTTAATATTCTAATATTTGAAGGTTAGAAAAAGAAAGAGATGGTAAATACATTGATGGCCAGACTAATGTTTGTTTACATTCACACGCAAGTGACAAACACTTGCTGTTTTTTTTTCTTGTTGGTTTTATCAAGCTATCTCTTTCGACTTGTAGTGAAATGTCAGATGAATGGAAAAGTGTGTATGTGTGCTGCCGCTGTTGCGCGGCACACTTTTTTAGGTTGTTTTATGAGTGAATAACGTGTCTGTTTACTAGAATATAATTGACCTACTTGCATAGTATGTATTCCTAATATTTATTATAAAAATTTTACCTATGAATATCAAATATCAGGGTGTCTCGAACGAAAAGATTTTAACAAAATATACTTGTTATCTATACTGTAGTACAAAAACTAGTTTTTATACAGTAATAATGTATATTAACTCCAAAAAACCGTTGCATTTTTAGAGTGTGTTTTATGTATTTTATTGTAGAATAAATAGACTCATAAAAACAGGATGCATTTTTATTTACACCATAATCCAACGGAATGATATTTAATATTTTTGCTTAGAACTAAATGTCACACTGAGCAATACTAAGGCAGATAATGCTATAGGCGATCAGGATGTAAGTTGGTGTGAATAGATTATTTTCTCAAACATGCTTGGAAATTTGAGCATTATTTTGACAACCTTCTTCGAGATATAAATCGAAATTGCTGTACTGGCCAAATACATGCGAGCAGCGGCCGGCAAATTCATTTTATGTCGTGGTTTAGCGGCCAAATAAATTACATAGTAAACTCAAATCTGTCATGTTATTTAAAAATCGAACGATCTATTACTCCGAAACATGGCAACCAAGGAGGTAACTTATCAAAGATTTTTTTTAAATTTCGAACTGGCTTACAAATAGAAAGCAGTATAATGAAAAAAAAAAACAAATAAACACTTAACGCGGAAAAAATATTGTTGTTCGTTCTTCGTCTTTGATTTCGAAAAAAAAAAGTACTATACAAGCCTTGGCCACAACTAGGTATTGATGGACTTACGTATGACGTTCGTCCATCAATGCCTCTTTTGCTGGCCGCTGCAGTAATGTACTATAAATAGGTGTTATTTCTGCCTTGAATGTTATCTAGTTCCACTATATCCTGCCAGCCTATTTCAATATATGCCTTCTAAAATTACATTTTTATAGTACATTGTCAGACTTTCTATATTATCAATGATAAAAACAAAAGCGAAAACGATCTGCATTTGAAAATGATTAACATTCATACAACATGGTATCACAATTTAATTTGGTTTCAATTTAAAAGACTACCATACTTCTGTGGTAATAAAGAGCATAGTGCCATGAGTCTTTGAATCTTGACAAATATGTCTGATAATGCATTATTATTTGTTACACAATAAATATGCCAATTTCACCATGATTATATTACACATATAATAGTCACAGCGGATCTTTGTGTCTCTGAAGTTGGTTCTGCCAACCATTGTGCAAGAAACAGTTTGTCATCGAATATACTGCATAGAGTAAGCGAGATAGGACGATGCGACAAACGTAAGCGAGTGAAAGAGACAGTTATACAATGCTATCTTCACCTTCAACATTGACACAAAAATAGCTACTGCGCAGAGTCTTGCAGCCAATTCAGAGACACAAAGATCTGCTGTGAGTATTATATATACTTTATCATTTAATTTCACAGCCCATTTGAAGTATCAGCCAACTGGTTAACCAGTTCACTGAAGATTTTACTGGTTGTCGAGTCTGGCAACTCTTTGACAGCTGCCCACCCTTTCCCTGCCAGTTTGCCAACTCGTGGGTCAATGGGCAAACTGCCCATGAAGGGTATTTTTGCAATATCTGCCAGTGATTTCCCTCCGCCACTTGAAAAGATGTTGGTGCATTCACTGCAGTTTGGACACTCATATCTGTAAAAGGAACATCAGGTTTAGAAAGAATCAGAAATAATGATAAAAGAAAACTTACTAAAACACCACCCCATTTCTGTTGGAGGTCAAAAGGAAGTATTTTGAGTAACATTTATTTTATTTAGACTAGGACAGGGATGGCGAACCTTTATTAGAAAACGTGTCATTTTTGTTTATGTACCTATCAATGACGTGCCTCCAATTTTTTTTGACTTTGTCTTAATTGACAAACAAGTAAAATTTCAAAATTTAAAAAACCCCCGACACATTTATCTTGCGGAAACCACCCCAATTCAAACAGTAAAACGCCCATAACTTTTGAACGGCTGAACCGATTTTATTCAAATTCGGAGAAAAAGAATTGTCGAGAGTGTTCTTAGCTAACACTCTCGACAAAATTACCTTTCAAACAATAAAAACTAAATCAAAATCGGTTCATCCGTTTAGGCGCTATGATGCCACAGACAGACACACAGCAACACACGTGAAACTTATAACACCCCTCTTTTTCCGGCGGTGGTTAAAAATAAAACTCTAAATGCTATGAATTAATCAATTCTTTATTTGCACCCAGAAATTCTTACAGCAATCCTAATATTTACAGTTTACAACATATGTATTTAAGTAAAAGTAGGAGTTGGCGTCATTTCTGCTGTTGCAAATTACCTATATTCTAAATAACCTCATTTTAGCGTGCTCAAAATATTTTGTCGGGTGCCACCACAGGCACGCGTGCCATAGGTTCGCCATCCCTGGACTAGGAGCTGACCCCAACCATAGGCCGAGGTGAAATCTTATATTTATACATAAATTTAGGCCGAGTTTCTCAAAGCTAAATTAATGTGACAAATAGTTGGATGCGAAACGCACAGGACCGATCAGTGTGCGACGCTTGGAGAAGGCCTATGTCCAGCAGTGGATCTTTTCTGCTGAAATGATGATGATGAAATGAAATTGTTAAGCTTGAGTTATCTGCTGTGATTGGTTGAATGAATTTTCAACAGCCAATCACAGCAGCTAACCGGCGATTATTCGTCGATTACGTTAACAGCTCGATAATCGAGTGTTGAGAAACTGGACATAAGTACAAACACAGTTCTCTTGTAACATTGTATAGTTCTCGCCAAATTTCTTGGCCGCCCTGAAGTCGGCTACAAAGGCTGCGCAGTAGTAAATGTCATATAAAAAACAGCACAGTTTCGTGCCTTGCGCCAAAAGCCAACTTCAGGGTGGCCCAGAAGTTTGGTGAGAACTATACCACATTGATCATGAGACATCAGAATATAGAATTTACTAGTCATTTGCAATCTATGTGGAGTTTAATGTGCTAACATAGCAACAGAATATAAGCTGTACTGTAGACTATAGAATTACTGCCGCACTCAGAGACATTTAACGGTTACTTAAGACGCTCCTTAGTATAGATTTTGTACTAAAATCTATACTAAGGAGAGCTTTAAGTAACCGTTAACGTCTCTGAGTGTGGCAGTTTGTTATAGTTCTCGCCAAACTTCTAGGCCGCCCTGAAGTTGACTGTCCGGATGCGCGAGGCACGGAACGGTGCAGTTTTTATATGAGATCAAATACTGCGAGCCATTGTAGCCAATATCAGGGCGGCTAAGAAGTTTGTCGAAATGCGTACTATCACTAGTAAATCAAATTGACTGATATATAAATTGTATAATGATAATAATAATATAATGATAAATAAATTCTGACCAACCACTTGACCTCAAGTTGTGGGCGTCATAGTCATAGATAACAGATAGCCACAGGAAGTAGCTAAATGACAATGTCATTGTTAGTAGATAAAATTCGCCCACATAGACAAACAACGTAATCAAGCCACAAAACATTGATATAAACTTGTTGTTATCAGCTATAAATAATTTGACATGAAAAGAAAGCCACAATTGCAAAAATATATGACGCAAGACACCAGTCTTGCCAAGTAGGTATAGCATTTCTTTTTTCCCTTGTTCAATAGGAACCCCTATCTATACTAAAATTATAAAGAGGTAAAGTTTGTTACGTTGTAAGGGGTATCTCTGGATCTCCTGAACCGATTTTGAAAATTCTTTCACCAGTAGAAAGCTACATTATTCCTGAGTGTCATAGGCAATAATATATTTTCAATAAAATTAGAAGTCCTTATGAAAATTGCAATAATGTAACCCAAGGTAGCAAAATGTTGCCTATAAAATTCATTCTTTGGAGTGCGCTGTGAAAACTATTGATGATAGACAAAAATTAGTTGGTAGGTAGGGTAGGCAGGGTAGGTAGGTAGGTACCCAGTTAACGGGAGCGAAGCCCCGAGGGTCAGCTAGTTATATAATAAACTAGCTGAAAGATTTCCAGGTTGAAAACTATCCCACCATGTCCTTCCCAGGGTCTCAAACTATCTCCATACCAAATTTCATCTAAATTGGTTCATCGGTTTAAGTGTGAAAAGGTAACAGACAGAGTTACTTTCGCGTTCATAATATTAGTATGGATTTTATGTAGAGTTTGGACAGTTAAATTTATATCAGCCAACTCAGAATTTATTACTGCAGCAGCTTCAAATTACTATTGTAATCTTAATAAAAATGTTATCTCATCTCTGTCATTCATGTTTTAAAACTCATTTCATGTAGTGACATAGCATATTTTTGTGTCTTTCATCATCTGCCTAGCCTTTTCCCAATTGTTGTTGGGGTCGGCTTCCAGTCTTACCGGATTCAGCTGACTACCAGTGTGTTACATGGAGCGACTGCCTATCTGACCTCCACAACCCAGTAATAGGGTAACACCATACCCCTTGGCAAGACTGGTGTCAGATCTCAAGCTTCTGACTACCCGTAACGACTGTCAAAGATCTTCAAATGACAGCCTGGACCAATGGCTTAATGTGCTTTCCGAGGCACAGAGGAAACTCGGTATGTTAAAATGGTTACCCATCCACGGACCGACCTCGTCAAGCGTTGCTTAACCTTGAAGATCGATCCGTGCGGCTGTTATTAATTAGCCACGAGCTCCTCTAATGATATAATGAGTCTTTAAAACATGTTAATCATTGTTCAGACATACCCACTCATATTTTCAATAATGCCCAGTATAGGAATACCAGTTTTTCTGCAGAATGTGATTTCTTTGCGGACATCCTCTATTGCTACTTCTTGTGGGGTGGTCACTATTATTGCACCACACTGGGGCACTTGACGGAGGTTCTCCATCACTGTGATGTGCTCATCTGATGTTCCTGACAACCAAGAAATATGTGTTTTTAAGTATTGATGGTGCATTTCAATGATAAACACACAAGTAAACATTTATCATCACTTTAATGTAAAAACTACAGACAGGTTTTTAATTATAGATGACATGGCATGACAGCGTTTTTACCAGCAGCAATATAAATAGTATTGTACAACCTCGATAGTGCTGTGTCCAGTACCTTCAAGTATACCTAATCTTACCAATGAAGATTTTTTTAAGTTTTTATGTTTTTTTTTTTACTACAGGACAAAATTATGCGCTTTAATTATTAGAACAACAATTAAAACTTACCTGGTGGAGTATCAATAACAAGAAAATCAAGTTCTTGCCAGCAAACATCTTCTAGAAACTGCTTTATCATTGAAGTTTTCTTTGGTCCTCTCCACACAACTGCATCATTTCGAGAGCCCAGAAGGAAGCCTATTGACATGACGCCCAGCCTTTGTTCATTGTCAATATACACTGGGATCCATCCATCCGGGCCTTGGTGCACACTTTGATTCTCCAAATTGAGTAAATAAGGAACACTGGGTCCGCATAAATCTATATCTAGCAAACCAACCTGGATGCAGAAGTGGAAATAAGGTGGTTTTAGACACGAAAGAAGTTTATAGTGGTTATTTAAATAAGTTTAAAAACAAATAAGTATAAATCAAGTTGGTTATGTACCTTATAACCTCTTTCTTTCAAAGTTAGCGCCAACTGGGTGCTAACTGTGGATTTTCCAACACCACCTTTTCCAGAGAGTACTAATATTACACGTTTTACAGAGTCAAGCATTTTTGCTTATATTAATATTGTGATATTAATAAAGTGCAAAGTAAATAGTAATAATAAAACTTTGACAAATTAAAAGTTTGTTTGATTTATAAAGTCACTGTCACTGGGTGACAACTGACACTTGACAGTTTGACAGTCGTACACAGACACAGATTTAATCACAGAGTACATTTTTAAGATGTAATGCGAGATATAAAATAGAAATTAAAACAAATCGCGCAATAAAATGAAGATGAATGAACAGTGTTGAAAAACAACGGTATAGACTCACTAAATTTAATTTAATAGGAAATAAGATAGTAAATTAATTTTGTTTTTTTTTTTATAATTTATCTTTCTGTTTTGTTTCGTGTATAGGAGTTATTAAATATTTTGATTTTGACAGCGCTTGCGCTCGATCGCAGCGCCATCATCGTTTATATTTTTCAGTTTTGTAAAGATTTTTGTAGCGGTGGTTGTGTTGATCGTTTGCCGGCACATAAAATAGGAAATGCAACATTTTTCACATTTTATATACGTTTGTTGGACGTTTTATGACACAATTAGTTCGTGTTATAGTTTACTGTGTTGATTTGCTTTAACATAAGTAGTGAACGCATTGTGTTAGTGTGTTTTATTTTCGTATAATTTCAGTTTAGTGGTTGTGCAAGGATTTGTCCCATCGGCACTTGATTTGCTGCCTTGATCTGCATTCTCTGGGGTTTATGAGGTATTTATGAGCAATATTACCCATGAAAACTATAGTTTTAATTTATAAATTGAAGGTTTTATGTCACGAAGTTCGAGCATGACGAGTGGTGTTCTAATAAATTCTTTCGATGCGGGCATTTATCATTAGACCCACCCCTGGGTTAAGCCGACGGGGATCGGTGAACGGATAATACTGTGCGTGTGCTAAATGTCATTATTTATTGTAATTGTACAAAAGGGTCTGAAGTTCTTACATTTTAATCCTATTGATTTTTTAAACAAGTGCATTCTTCGTTTCGTTCATGAAGGGCAAGTGGCTGTTAACCGTCTTATTATGTTTATTACCTTGAAATAAACTTTGTACGATTTCAGTTAGTATTTCATAACTTATTCTAATATAAACATCTTTACGTTTCAGTCAAAAAAGTCTGGTTCAATTTCTCAGTTTAAACCCTCTGATACCATCAGTAAATTTAATAAAAATAAATAAGCAATTTAATTGAAACCTTTTTACTGAAATTCAACATTCTATTCTTGAATTCTACCATTCTTGTAGGTACACCAATGGGTCGAATATGAATTCCAATTAACTTAGTAATTTATGCAAATAAGTGTAATAAATAAAATAAAATTGTATGTAAATGGGCACAATGCTTTTTTTTGTAGTTGTTTTCATTTTATTGTCTAATAAATTAGATTACCTAATTGGAACACATGTTCTTGTTATTGAATTATCTTAGACCAGCTGTCTTATTAATTAAATAATAATTTAAGGACTGCATGACTCAGTAAAAAGACAGCTAACTACAGGCACAGTAAAAAATATGTCACAGATGTGTTTTTTTTCCAGGTTTGAAAAACCACAATGAATAAACAATTTACTTATTATCGCTGACATTAATAATGTTGCCTACTTAAATGCAAGCTATAGAGGAGATTCAAAATTTTAAAAGTATTGGATTGGAACTACTAGATAAATAAAAAACGGCCTAATAGTTTTTTTACTGTACCACAAACAACAAAACCATATTTTTTTATTAATTTTTTTAGCTTTATAACTCTTGATAACTATGCTTGCCTCATATAGTCAACCATACTTATTAGCATAATATCAAACAATTGAAAAAAAATGCATCTTGAAATTAACAGCTTCCTGAAGTCCTGACTGAGTATCAGAACTACTGTTCTAGCAGCAACACGAAAAAGAAAAAGAGTGGGACATAAAATCCAGCAAGATTATTTACCCTACACCCATAAAAAAAAACTATAAGAGTTCCATCTTGTTTTCCTATGAAACCCTAAAAAAACACAAGATCCTGCATTCACACATGGCTAACACATTATGACCACAGAATAAAAAAATAGTTCCATAAATGACTCAGTACTGCAATGTTGTGACAGTGTTTTTTTTTTATTATGCTAATTTTATTATAATATATTAGTCTATGCAACAAATGGTAGTTACTCCTACACACATGCAAATACAAATCACTTAGTATGCCAAATGTGTTTATTTTGCATTTTACAAGCTCTGCATAATGATAAGTGTAATATTGTGAGTCCTTCAACTTGATACTGTGTAAATAATAATAATTTACATGAGGCTTTTTTATGGTTTGCACAAATTATGTTGGTACATATTTGAATACAGAACATTACATGTGTGTTTTACTAATGGAGGAACACATTTTATTGATTATAGCTGTTCCCCGCGGCTTCGCTCCCGTGGACCACCCCACAGGACCTGTTTTCGGGATTAAAAAATTGCCTATGTTACTCAGCAATAATGTAGCTTTCTATTGGTGAAAGAATTTTTTAAATCGGTCCAGTGGTTTTGGAGCCTATTCGGTACAAACAAACAAACAAAAAAATGTTTCCTCTTTATAATATTGGTATAGACTAGCTGTTGCCCGCGACTTCGTCTGCGTGGCATGCGTACTTCGAATAGCCTATTTTTTTATATCGCGTAATAATATTCTAGGTGTATGGACCGTCTTACTTGAGAAATTAATAGTTCACCATACACACTTCCACGCCCCTTTCCACCCCCATAAGAAATATTGCTGGGATAAAATCTAACCTATGGTCTTCCCAAGGTCTCAAACTATGTCCATTCCAAATATCATCTAAATGGGTTCAGTGGTTTGGGCGTGAAAAGGTATACATACAGACAGACATAGTTACTTTTGCTTTTATAAAATAATAAGAGTATTGACTAAGATATCAAAACCCTTTGTAGGTCTAACTACAAGAGTTATGGAGGTCTTTACTTTCTTAGAACTTAGGTTTCCTCTAGGATTACTTGTTACTTGGTATGTAATATCTCTTTAGTGTAAGTGCCTTTGTACTCATTCGTATTCGTTTTTATTGTATGGATGAATTCACATCCGTTTTTATAATGATCGTAAAAATCATGAACGCCTACGTAAAAAATACAAATCGAATAGATCCGAGTGCATGTGAAGACTCAAGCCATGGTTTTCTCTGCTTCAAAGTCTCGTCAATGGTGCATATTCCTCTAAAAACTGCATTAAAAATAAATTATACGTCATTTACCGCCAATCATCCAAAATCCGCCGATTTCCGATTAGAAATTAATTTAAAGATCGTCGAAAGACCTTCAATCGCTGGATGGATAAGAAATGAATTAAAAAGTTCAAAGAGGTCAGATCAACTTACGTAAGAGTCACTGTATGTAGATCTATGCGTTTATCGAACCGCAACTAGCCAAAACGGGATTTGAATTTCGAACCGTACCTTCTTTAAATCCAAGAAGATCTTCGTAAAACGCTTGATTCAAACTTATATCATAGACTAGCTTTTATCACGGCTTCTCTACTGTGACCTAACCTGCAGGATCTGTATTTTTTTTTCGGGATAAAAAGTAACTTTGGCATTAGTGTAGCAAATATCAGTGTAAGAATTTTGAAATTGTTTTTTCGGAAGTTAGCTCTAACAATTACCTATATATAAGCAAACAATGTGCCTCATAGTTTAGACAACTAATACATATTTCTGTAACTGAATTGAAAGTTGTTACAACAATTCAAAAGATTTCAATGCCTACAAACGCCTCGTTGCCAAATTGCCAAACATCATTTATAACTTTCGGTGCTCAAACGTAACTTAGAGCCGAATAGAGTTGAAATAAAAGGAACAATGCCTCTAGGAAGGCCACAGCGGTGACCTCAATACGGGTCGGCCACCGGGGGTGAGTCACCCTGCGCGTGGCTTACACTTAACAGCTCTAGTGAATGGACTTGTTCATTCTCAAGCAGAAGCCTACACTATTCTTTAACGGGGCTGCATTTTTCCTTCGGATAGGTACAAAATTGCATAAATTCTGCTGACCAAAACTGCACGTGCCGTTACGAGAATCTGTGTCTCCAAATCTTCTTACCAAGAATTTCGTGTTAAAAAACATAAATCGCTGATCGCAGGTAATCGGAGCTGTCTGAGTTTCAGAGGGAGAGATCCGCCGATGTGTCATTCGGATCATATTCGCAAAAGTTACTTTCCTGTGTAAGATATGGATCTAAAACTTTTGGCTTTCCCTATTATTGCTTTTATGCTTATTACGAAAAGTTTAAAAGGACTCATAGTCTATGGCCTGCTTTGTTACTATCTTACAAATAGTTTCCTGTGTCTACCGCCCACCCAGCTAAGTCAAAAAACAGCGCTGGAGTCGCCTCTTACGATACCCGCGAGAAGAAATAGAATGGCAACCTATTCATAGACTATAACCACGCGACTGCAAAACAAACCATACACTTTCGCCATCAGTTGCGCGACGAGTCTAAAAATAACTTAAATAACGTCTACGGGATACCCAGTTAGATTTAATTGGGAACAACCCCAAGGCCGCTCCGAGTATAAATAGGGGTGAAGTTATTGCTTCTGGTCGCCCCCCGTGAGTTCAACCGGGGGAGGATTATGTCGCGTCATATTTTATGCACAAATCTCCCCCGAAATCTGATTCGGTGACGTCAGTTATTTTTATGATTCATTTAGACACCTACGCAGAAACTGAACGCGGAGTTGGAACTCAAAACATTCCTGCTAAACTAAAATGTGGACCAGTGCGTTCAGTTTTTTAATCAGTATGAATAATACATCGCGATCTCTTGTGTAGGCCCGTGTGATCTTTGAATACAGTATGCTAAAGCTATGCACGACTTGAGCGAGTGTGTCGGGGGAAACTTGGCTTTGGCACTGCACCGCGATCTCATTAACCTTTATTGGAAGCTTAAACAATAAATAGGTACCGAGCCGAATAGCAATCTCGAACAGTCGAGCTAAGGGTTAATCTAATTGAAATGCACGATAGCTGCACCCAGGTACAAAACGGAGAGAAACTTGTGTAATGGACCCTAATACTTAGAAAGTTAGATTTTCCTCACACAGTTCAATAAACCCATTTTGCTCGCGAATATGCGATATCAATTCAGAACCGCGTAACCGACTTCTGAAGTAATAAATCAAGAGATTAATTCCGTAACCACCATGATTCGATGGCGTTTAACACCGTTTAAATCTCCGGAGTGAAACAGTTGTTCCGCTCAACCTCGGAGCACTTCAGCGCGGTTGCGTAAAAAACTAAATGCCAACGCGTTATGAAACTGCAGCCGTAATCCGTAATGGCACAGAAAAAGTCTTTAGCACAATTACCAAAGTTGTAGGGATTTTATAATGAAGTCGACCGCAGAACCCACCTTAATGCTACCTGGATTTCTATTGCTCTTTCATTGTATTTTTAACCGACTTCCCAAAAAGAAAGAGGTTCTATGTTCGACATTAGTATGTTTTTTTTTTTTTGAATTTTCACCGATAGACCGTCAATTGTGGACCGATTTTGAAAATTATTTTATGTTTGAAAGAGTAAGTTCCGAAATTGGTCCCATTCTAATTTGGTGAAGATCTGATGAAGAACTTCGAAGATATCAACAGAACTCTTCAATAAGTAACGGAAAATCTCTCGGGATTGCTGCAATCGCATGTCTGTTTATTGTTTATACCATTTCATAACATAACATCACGCTAGAACGATCTTAAGGGGTACGCAGATCTCTCATTTCACCGGTTATGTTCATGTTTCATGATATTCGGGTAATCTATTCTGGCGTTATAGGTACCTTACTAAACAACTTGCCTATTAGTAAGTACAACTAAAAAGTGAAAAATAAAAAACTTTTTCCAAAAAAAAATACTACTGACTTCAAAATAAAAATAAACTACGAAGCGAACAATAACTTTAATTTTGGAAGTCGGTGTCCATAACGCAATAAATTGGTACCTATGAAAGACACCGATTTCCAAAAATAAAGTTATTTTTTCACTTCGTAGTTTTTTTATTTGGAAGTCAGTAGTATTTTTTTATAAAAAATCTTCTTGACACCGTTCTTCTAAAGTATTGTTGAATTATGAGGATCATTAAAACTTTTTGTTTTCTCACCACTGTCATTAGGACAATTTCGGGCACACTCGAGTTACTTTAACAGATTGCAGCTGGGGGCACCGTAACGAATTATCCTGTTTTTGTACGATACTACTACCACCAGTAGCGAGTTCCAAAAGGACTCCCTTATTTTCGAGATTTGGTGATAATGTGTATCCAGAACCAGAAGTACGGGATTCTATTTTTAAACTTTTTTAATTTAGGAAGTCACCCAAAATGTTGCCTGTAATAAAATCCATTCAAATAGGTAGTTATTACTGGCTACCAAAGCATAGCAGTGGTCATTCCGTGCACGTGGCCGGATGCTATGAAACTTCAATCGTTACTGGACATATGGCGAGCTGACGACACTGATAAATGACAAGGCTGCGGGGGCAAAGCACTCATTTTTCATCCTACTTGGTAACAACATTCAGAGCTATCATTTTGATAGGCACACTATCAGCTTGACAAGTTTCTTTTGAACTGTCGCACATGTCTGGGCTACGAAACAAAGGATCACTTATTTCTTTTATGGGTCTGGCTAAGTTGTTGAGGTAGTAAAACATGGTAAGTTTCGCCATTTGCAAAACCGCGGACAGTCACCGCAAAATTGCACATTCCATCTGTAACAACCAATTTATGTTTTCTTAGTGAATTTTCGTCGTCGTCTGTGAAGGAAGATGGATTGCCAGAGCCAATGCGGTTTAAGTATAACTTACTAGTAGGTGCTTCGCCAGTAACTGCAATAAAAATTGCAGCAGAAAGCTCATAACCAAGAAGAGTAGCCAGGAAGTTACCTAGAATAGTGTACTACCTAGTGTAGCGGAACTCGTCATTAGGCAGGCTAGAACTCGAGCTCTAACTCGTGGCCATAAATTAAAATGATTACATTGCGGGAGGGAGCTCCAGATGTACACGGCTATTGCTGTCCATCCTCTATGAATAAACGAGATAACACAGATTAGTCTTTTAACTAAATTAACCTCCTTGTACAGATTTAGGATTATAAATGACGTGTGATTATAAAACAATTAAAGCTTAAAAGCGGTTATGTTCGGTTTTATTAACTGCGTTTTAATGAACATTGTTCGATATTTAAGTTTGATGCATCATGTGGTGGGTGTGGCTTTTCGGGTACAGCATCAATTGCCTTATTGCCAGTTCCCCTTCCTCATTATAATTTCGCTAAAGCTCTTAGAAATGGGGGGGTATTAAAGGAAACATCATTAATTTCGCTCCCTCTTTCCGCTTTAAACGAAAGGAGGGCAGGATGACAATCCCTAGGCTCTCTTTCCGGCCTCATTAAGGTATTTCGCGGTGTTATAATAATGTTGGCTAAAAATATAAAGGCTGTGCTCGACGGTACTGGGCTCGGTGACCGCAGAGATGCCACTCGAGATAACCGACTCGCAGTCTGCGACACTAACGACCCGGCGCTGTGAATTGGGTTAATGTCTCTTTTTGCAAAACTACATCTGTCACGGGTAAAATATTGTTTTACTTTGCACTGTTTCAGAATGGCCTTAGCTTGTTGTGCCGTCTGGAGCTAAAAACCAGATGTTTAAATGCTGTACTTGCGATTTTATGTAACATCCATGCAAACAGACAACACATGGTTTTATCAAGAAGTAAATTGGTTCAAGATTTTTTACTTTTTATTTTTTTGGGTGGGCAATGATCCAATGACTTCTCCCGCTCGGTGAAGCGGGAGGGCGTGTCAGACTTTTACTGACTAAAACCCACCCGTGTTCCTTCAGTTGCTTGCGCCAGGGCAAGGTAACTCTCTTTCAAATTTATCCGCGACCCAGACAGGCATCGGCCCTATCAGTCCCCGTCACTTTTGCTGACATCTCTTTGAGGCGCGCGTGGAACACTACGCGCCGTAAACTCGGGCTTGGACCTTATCGGACGGTAAGCTACCCATAACTTGCCGTCCGCAAGCCCGCGCCTACCGGCCGGTGGCCGGGAATCGACTTGCGACTCCCGACGCCCAAGATTCAAACAATCCTACAAGATATAATACGAATAACAGAATTCAATTGCTAACAAGAAATCAATAGAGCGTACCAAATGAAATAAGCAATTACAGAGTATAATTTGTGCAGTGCAGTGGCTATAAAGAGGCTGCAGTTGGGGTGGCTGCGAGTCCAGCTATGTCGTTATAGCCCTGTGTTAGAGGGTGGGAATCCAATCAAGTTTCCATTCCCTTGAGCCATTGAGTCGCTGGAATGCGTCATCAAATTTATTATTATTGCCTTTCATGACACTTTTAAATCTACTAGGACATGTTTAATGTTTGGAAAAGTCGACGGAATGCGATTCTGCGAGATCAAAATGTATAAGCCGATGAAGCTCCAAAGTGTCGTGAGACCTGTGGTTTCCTTGAAGACAGCCAGTTTCGGCCACAATAGGGATGTTTCCTGGGTAGAAAAATGACAATTCTATTTAGTCCGTCAGTGAGATTATCAAATAATATTGGACACGTATTATTTGCTTTACCAAATCAATAAAAATTTACAAAGTTAAAGCGCATCAATGTTCAGGAGTGGGGGCTTGTGACGTCACTAAGGCAGTATAAAGTGTACTAGCGGCGTGACGTCACGCGATATTTCAACGCATTATATCGTCGTCACTTTATGTTTACGTGTCAAAAGAAAAATACGTGTCCAATATTTTTTATTAATCTACCTGACGGACAAAAAACTATTTTTAGTACAAGTATAATTTCAAAATTTAAAAAACCCCCGACACATTTATCTTGCGAAAACACCCCGATTCAAACAGTAAAACGCCTATAACTTTTGAACGGCTGAACCGATTTTATTCAAACATAGCTAAGAACACTCTCGACAAAATTTCCTTTCAAACAAAAAAAACTAAATCAAAATCGGTTCATCCGTTTAGGCACTATGATGCCACAGACAGACACACAGATACACAGCAACACACGTGAAACTTATAACACCCCTCTTTTTCCGGCGAGGGTTAAAAATACCCTATTATGATTTTCTAACAAACAACCACCAGCGTGAATTATTGATCGAAGGTACCAGCTGATAAGAATCACACCTTAATGATCACATATTAATGGCTTATTTTGTCACATTAAACATTTATCAGAATAAATCTTTAAGTTTCACATAAAATCAATTATTTATGACGAACACTAATGTTTAAAATACTCGATAAAATATTGGGACGATCGGAACTGTCTTGACCTTAACGTTTAAAGGTCAGTTGTCACCGAAACGTAACACCAGCTAAAGGATTACAAAACCACATGTAAGTTAGTTAAATGCTTGAAACTAATTAACCTGCCGTTTCCACTTGTGGTTCTTTGAAAGCGCTTTTTCCTTTGGTCATTGCGCTGATTTTCACTTCCGTCTTTTAAGTACTTGCTAATTTATTGGCTTCAGGTACCTTTGGCCTTTTTCGCCTGGAAATTGGTCAGTTCATTAGTAAGTTTTTACCCGGCTGCAAGGAAAGGGTTATGTTTTTCGCGCGTATCTTGTAAGTACGTTTGTATGTAGGTATGTAATATTCTTTATTACCTCGTATCTTTCAAACCACTTGACGGATTTTATTATTAAGACATCGTTAGATAGGTCTTGACCGCCCTAGTGTTCTTAGATACGTGCTGCTAAAAAAAAAAAAACATGGCGGCTTTTGGGCTTCATATTGTAGAGGTAAAATTTTTTTTCTTCGCATCCCTTCGTGTGGGGTATCAAAATGAAGGGTTTTAGAGGTGATTTCAAAAATTTCTATCACTTATAGTACCTATAAAAAAGTCATTTATAAAAAAAAATATTCACTAAAAAGTTGTAAATAAAAAAAGCTAATTTAAAAATCAAAAACCAAAGCGAACTAAAAAGCAGTAAACAAGAAAAACTCATTCTGTGCAGTCGGAGGATACATATTCGCGAACTGCCTTATCCGCCGACTGCACAGCATGATTTTTCTTGTTTACAGCTTTTTAGTTCGCTTCTTAAGCAGTCGGATTTTTTGATTTTTAACCGACTTACCAAAGAGGAGGAGGTTCTATGTTCGACTTCTTGTATGTTTTTTAAATTAGCTTTTTTTATTAAACGTTGAATAAGCCGTTGCAAGGGTGTTCTCTCAAAGGCCGTGGGTTCAAATTGCCTTGTTAGTGTGATGAAGCCGTTCATGAGAAAGGCTTAGAAATGATTTGTGGGTATTGTGAGTAACCAATGTGTCACTTAGCTTTGTTTATTATTTTCCTTCCTTTGAGTATATATATGTCATAGACCAAGTTATTATTAAGGGCACTATAATGTTTGATGCCCGCACATTATGAATCTAGTCAAGTCAAATCGGGCAATGTAATGAATACTTATTTAAACTTCTATATTTATCACATTGTCTGGTCATTATGAATATGCTACGTGAAGGTTGGGCAATTCGATAATTATGGTTAATGAATTAGTCCAAGAGCGAGCGAAGCGAGCTCGGAAGCTTAGGGCATTCCGACACGGATAGGTTAGGTTCGATCATAGGTAAGGTAATCTCCTTCACGTTTCGTTACTTTAGACCTTGCAGACAGAGGCTTCGTCGACTAAGTTGCTTAAATAGTAATCGTAAAGTCAAAGTCAAATATATTTATTCAATTAGGCCAATAAACGGCACTTTTGAACGTCACATAAATTAAAATTAAAATTTAAAAGTAATAAAAATAAAAATGATTCTACCGTGCATTCGGAAAGTAGATTGTTATGGAGAAGAACGCACAAGAAACTCCATACTTACTCTTTTAAAAAAAAAAAAAACGTGTTTTACAATATTAACATACGTACATACATCAATACATGTGAGGACGATGCACCCAGAACAGCTCTACGCACAGGTATAAAGTATTAAAAAGCATCAACAGGAAAACTAATCAATTTGTTAAGTAGGAACATGGCTCTCACATACCCACAAATATTACAAACAAAGGTAAAATACCTAATTCAACAACAACGGAACAGTGTGTGAGTCAATTTCTAAAAAAAAAAAAAAAACAATGAATACAATAACTATGAATGGGAATATAAATTAACAAATTTGATTTTGTCTACACCAAAGATTGCCCTATGGAGCAGGACCAGCATGTTTATTTACGTGTTTTATTTACGTACTTACCTATTCTACATTTCAATGTCAAAAAAAAAAATAAAACCGTGTAAATTATTACCCGGCCCAATAAGTGATAGGCATTATTCAGAAAGCCCAGTTATTTTAATTATTTCAATAGTTTTTTATCGTATTGCCTACTCATTGGTCATTTTTCAAATTGCCCGGGCATTATGAATAATGCCGTATTAATTGTCCATAACATATATATGAAATACAAAATGTGTCTCCTTTGGAATCCTGCGGGTCAGAATGAGCAGTATTTAGACTTTGGTCATTTGCGGTGCTCCTGTTTCACTTATATCACCTTCTTGTTAATTAATTTAAGCGTCCCTTCCGTTTACAATCCTGGGAACATAGTTGCAATCAGTTGCAAATTGCAGTTGTTATCATAATTCTCAGTTATCGCGTTGCGTTGGCGGCTGCATTGTTGCCCCGCTCCGATAGCCGGGGAGATAAATTAATAACCCATATTGCATTGTTTGACGCCTAATATATAAATATATCATTGCGAGGCAGGAAGGATGAGTCCTTCATAGATGAGTCCAGCATTGGAAATCATTGGATGTCAAAATAACTAGGTATTTTGTTGGTTTTTAGGGGTACACAATGGGTCCAAACTGAGCCCTATTGCTGTCACTAACGTGTCTGTCTGTCCGTCTGTCTGTCTGTCCGTCGTCTGTCACATAATTTTGTTCGGCAGAATTTTTTAACTTCCCAATGACCTATGGACTTGAAATTTGGTGATAATGTTTATTATTACGTATATTTTAGTAAAAAATACAGACATATTGAAAAATCCGATTTTTCCTTTGGTACGGAACCGAAAATGTGGGCAGTCCGACATGCACTTGGCCAGTTTTTTATATACCTAGGCATATTCTATGTGTATTCTCTATTATATATTTCTGTGAACCATCTGTTTCCAAGTAATCTAGGTTTGTGGAAGAGTTTATATTTTTGCTCATTCCTGTGGGAAAATAGGAAATACAATGCTACTGTTTAAGTTATCTGTGACGACAATTACAGTATATATATGTATGGGGACTTCTTTACGTAGGTACTTGAGTCATGTCTTTTTATTTTTATAACAATCCAGTTTGTTGTGTCTGGGAATTCCCCACAATTAGGTATAACACCAACTTTATTGCGATGCGTTGTCGTAAAAAACTTATTTAATATTCTGTTTTTATATCACTGCTTTTAAAATAATGGCTCCGAAACTGTTTTACTCGGTAACCGAAATTCCATTGCATATACCACTAAGTTGCAAACGATGTTCGGGCTATAATTAGTTATTAACCCGACATACATGATACTAAAGTAAATACAGCTTGTTAATTGTGTGTGGCCTTAATAATATGTTTGCTGTAAACCAATATCCTAAAAAAAAACCGGCCAAGTGCGAGTCGGACTCGCGCACGTAGGTTACCGTACTTGGTAAATTGCGGTATTAAAAAAAACTACTTACTAGATCTCGCTCATACCAATTTTCGATGGAAGTTTACATGATAACGTACCTACATCATCTATTTTTTTTAGTTTTATCATTCTCTTATTTTAGAAGTTACAGCGGGGCGGACAAACATTTTACCACTTTGGAAGTGTCTCTCGCGCAAACTATTCAGTTTAGAAAAAAAATATAGGTATTTTGAAACCTCTATATCATTTTTGAAGACCTATCCATAGATACCCCACACGTATGGGTTTGATGAAAAAAATATGAGTTTCAGCTCTAAGTATGGGGAACCCCCATAATTTATTGTTTTTTTTCTATTTTTGTGTGAAAATCTTAATGCGGTTTACAGAATACATCTACTTACCAAGTTTCAACAGCATAGTTCTTATAGTTTCGCGATTATTAGCGACATACGGACGGACAGACAGACATAACGAATCCATAAGTGTTCCGTTTTTTGCTATCTTGGCTACGGAACCCTAAAAACAGGGTTATTTGAACGTAAACTGTATTTAACTTTGTTAACGAGAGTCAACACCCAAAAACTATTGTCAACAGCTGTCACTCCCAATCAACTGTCAAAAATAAACGAACGCAAACGATAACCCGTAACCCGCATAAAATGAAATTGATATAGCCACAAACAGAAACACTCAAACGTAACAATAACGTTAACGGAGGCGTTAACGTTAACATGCTGGTGTAATTAGCACCTCTCGCGGCGATCCGGGCGATCAATCATGTGCTGGCATATAATTGCTTAAGTAATCGCATTATCTGGATTGCGCGGTGTACCGTTGCAACACTTGCAACGTTTTGACTGAAGGATAGGTTACACAGTGCGAGCTGCTGATGTGGCAGTAGACAGCTACTGTGCCTATGTACTCGTATGACAGTAGCTCGACTCGCCTCGCACGGTCACACTATGCAAGCTGCTGGCTTCGCAGAAGACAGCTACTGCACCAGTGTACTGGCATATTCGTCAATGGCAATTCGTCTGCAATGTTGTCGCAAAATACACGTTTAATCACAGTACATACCACAATAAAAGCGGTTACGAAAATACTTTGTGTTGAAATGCTTAGAATTGAAAGAGCTATACAAAAAAAGAAGAAGAAAAGAAGTATTTGGGTCAGGGATTGGTTGCAAAAAAAAGGGGCAACGCATACAATATTTAAAGAGCTATATGATGAAGATCCCCGAGAATATAAAGCGGTTATGAGAGTGACACCTGAACAAGTGGAAATACTTTTAAATTTAATTGCTCCAAAAATTCAACGTGATGATACACTGATGAGGGATGCGATACCTGCAAGGGTGAAGTTGGAAATAACTCTGGTATACCTTTCTTCTGGGATATCGTATAGACTATTGTCGGTATTTTTCAGAGTTTCAAAAGCATCCATAATTAAAATAATACCAGAAGTGTGTGCTGCTATCAATGAAAGTCTAAAAGGTTATATCAAAGTAAGTAATTTTTATTATTCTTAATCAAATTCACAACGGATTTGTTAAAGTTTTTGCACATATTAAACGTGAACTTAACATAGTAATACTTAATAACTACAGTACTACATAGCTTATTTCGTTATTTTAGAGATTGATATTGCTGAAGAAAGTATATCATTACGGAGTATAGATTGTGAAGATTGATCCAGCAGTGGCGTAGAGTTTGCAGATATTGTAGGTTCAACAGGTTGATAATTTACAGACATTGTTTGTGAAGGATTTACTGGAGCTGCGAACACTACAGGCTGTGATGACAGCGTACATTCATTATGGAGTATAGATTGTGAAGATTGTTCCAGTTGTGTAGAGTGTGCAGATATTGTAGGTCCAACAAGTTGATAATTTACTGCAGGCTGTGGTGATGGCGTACATTCAGAACTGTAATCAGAAGGTGTATACACAATTCTAGCACAGAGGGCGCTTTTACGGTATCTAGAGAGTATTGCCTGTATTTCATCTGTCGCATCAATTCTATCAATCGGAGGTAACTGTTTGAGCTGCAGTGCTACATGTCTTCCAATAACATCACATTCATCTTCTAATTCTCTTGGAATCGGGGCAGACACGTTTACTAAACTGTTATTTAGTTCTTTGAGCTCATTCACAGCTGCTTGAATTTCAGACCGTTCTGATGATACTTTCGTCTTTAATTTTGGAGTTTTTGGTGGCCTCATCACTTTTGTAGGAACGGCGTTGTTGCTATTGTCACTAGCATCAAGGTCCTCGTTATTCATGGCCTCGTTTCCTGACATTGATCCAACGTTGCTTCCTGACGTTGACGCATGATTTGGTTCCTGAAATTAATGTTACTCTTTTATTTTTCAGATACCCAATGTGGAAGAATGGCAAGATATAGAAGTAGGATTCGCTTCGAGGTGGAATTTCCCGAATTGCTGTGGAGCTATTGATGGGAAACACATAACAATTCAAGCACCACCAAATTGTGGCAGTGAATATTATAACTACAAAGGAACAAACAGTATAGTGCTCATGGCCGTCGTAGATCACGATTATACTTTCAGATATGTAGATATAGGCTCATACGGTCGTAATGCAGATGGTGGGGTATTTCAAAACTGCTCTTTGTATCCGTATCTAGAAAACAATTTATTGTTGCCTGAAAATGGTATTCTAGTTGGAGATGATGCCTTCCCTTTGAAGCCGTATTTACTAAAGCCCTACAAAAATATATTGACTACCGCAGAAAAGATATATAATTATAGATTGAGCAGAGCAAGAAGGATTGTGGAGAATGGGTTTGGCATTCTAGCATCTCGTTTTCGTGTTTTGGGAAAGCCAATTCAAGTTAAAGAGGAAACTACGATAAAGATCGTCTTATGTGCATGTACATTACACAATTGGTTACGTACCACTGCATCAAGCACTTATACACCACCAGGAACTACAGATTATGAAGACATCATAAACTTTCAAATCATTCTGGGGCAGTGGAGGTCCGAAATTAATGAATTACCGAGTATTCGTCGCTCGAGAATCAATAATAGATCGAAAGCAATAGCAGAGAAAATGCGTGATAAATATAAAAATTATTTCAATGGCGAGGGAGCAGTTACGTGGCAAAATGATATGATTGTGTAATTAGAAATAAAATACTTACCAGATTACTTAGTGTTTCTTTTTCTTTTAGATTTATTATTTTCATAATATAATCCATAGAATCGAACCACTTGATAGATGGTTTATAGATCTCATCAGTGCCAGATCCACTTTTTTTGCTTTTTTCAATTTTCAATAACTCCTGGTTATACGTAGAACGTAAATTTTTGATTTTTTTTGTAACTTCATTCGTGTTTTGTAAATTAAATTCCATGCGGATGTGTTCTAACGACGCTTTACGCAAATCTCTGTTCTTATAATTAGGATCCAAACAATTCCATAAGTTCGTTTGATCTTTGTATAGCTCCACAAACTTTATATTTTGATCGGATGTCCATCTTTCCGCCATTTTGACGCCGAAACAAGAAACACTGTAGCGTGGGCCCGAGCGTACGAGCTACTGTCATTTCGCAAAATCGTGCGAGTTGACGACCGAGCGGCGTGCGAGTGGCGTGGTGGGGGAAGGCAAGTAGCGAGTAAAAACAAAAAATGTTGAAGTAACTCGGACGCGAGCTACTGTCCCACTCGCACATGACAGTAACTCGTATGATGCGGTCACACGGTGCAAGTAACTGCACCTCAGTAACTGACTCGGTCAGCTCGCATGCCAGCTCGCACTGTGTAACCTAGGCATGATGTGTATTTCTAAGGAGTATTTGGCTGTTTCGATAGAATTTCGATGCAATTTGCAGATACTGTTTTTAACTCACGACGAAAAAACAGGGGTGTTATAAGTTTGACGTTTAAACGCATAAACCGATTTTGATAACATTTTTTATTGTTAAAAAGTTGACTTTATCGAAAGTATTCTTAGCTATGTTTGATGAAAATCAAACATAGCTAAGAAGTTTTACTGTTTGAATCGGGAGGTTTTCACAAAGATATCGTGTCATAATTACGTGTTTAATAGATTGCGGATCGAAGCGGGTCTAGTACTAAGTAAATTATGTAGCATGAAATAAAAATGTGTCGGCGGTTTCTAAAATATTGAGATTTTATTTGTACCATCATGAATGAAATGAGATGAATAGAAAGAGGGTCACGACAGAAATGACGGCTAAAGTAGACGAATGGAAAAAGAACAAACAAGCTATGATGTCCCGGTAATTAATTTGGTTAGGAGCTGGAGGACGATGATAATGATTCTGTGCTGTGTTATCGGTAGGGTACGGTTATTATTATGTAGATTAGATACATTTTTAGGTACTTTTTCTAATCCTTAGGTTATATTATTTACCTTTGTAGAAGCCAAGTATGCGGAATTGCTTTGTTACCGCTCTGTTATTCATCTGTTATTTGTTCCACTATTTGACTTATGTCTTCTATGTATTTTCTATCCATTAATCATTGTCATACGTGGCGTTACTGTCATGTATTTGTTACACATTTAGGTTTCAGAAAGTTCCTGTCTTAAAATCTCAAGCTCTAAGTAGATGTACAGAGTAATTTATCAAGAGCAGACGGCTCTCCACATTAAGCTTTATCTGGCATGTTTGATGAATAATTAATATCAGCAATTCGGGCGCGGTAAGCGAGGTTTAACCAGATGCAATATGAGACACATCCATCTCTTAATACAGACGAAACGATTAATGAGGAATGTGTACTATGATTTTCAGATATTTAATATCCCATCGGAATCCATCACGAATTTAAACAGGAAGCTTTAAGTAAACCAATGGTAGACAATGCTATAACCCTGGCCGGATGTGAGAGTGCATTGATTCAACGCTTCCCGTGGCCGAAGACGAGCTGCCCAAATACGTCGGTGTTGACAGCACAAACAAATAGGAAGCCGTGCGCCTTGCATACTTACTCCGAAAGCCGATGATGAAATATTAATAAAGGTACTTAAGCCTAAGCCGCAGCCCAAGCACGCACACATCGACATTGGACCGATGAACGAATTTGAAAGGGAAATGAAAAATAACACCCTTGCATCTTGTCAGAATTCGGTGTAAAACGACCAACATGTCAGAAAACGATTAACTGCATAGTCTATGTCATGTAATATTCTATGCACAACCCATGCACGGGGTAATAGTACGCTATCTGAATCCTAAAACTGTTAGCTCGTTATGTGGGTATTAGTAAACGCAACGTCATGCGTTTCCTTATGGGGCGAAGGCTCTGAAATAATGCGGCGATTATAGGGTTACGAAGGTGTTTGCGAAGGTAAGAACCTTACCTAAACGGCATCTACCGTTGATGCGGTCTTTTGAACCCTTACTGTTTGTGTGGAACGTTCAAAAGCCTTTCTACATTAATTCCATTTCAATTCATCTTTAGTCGGCTCTGAAGATTGCGTTTCACAGCCTGTCATTTTTAAGAGAAACTCATTCTGTTTATTGCTTCATTTTGATTGGCGTTAAGAGCAAAATTCATAGTAATGAATAACACAATATGCTTAAATACAAAAACATCCTGATTGATGACACATATTTTTATTAGCATCGAGCGTCAATCTCAATGAGCAAATGGCCTTGGTTCATGCGTCTCATAGACGCAATGACGTAAACTGTAACAAACAAAACTTAGATAAAACAGCTTCGAGAAAAATATAAAAAAATGTCCAGCGTCCATGTGGTCTGTGATTGGCTAAACATTTCTGATTTGTTGAGAGTGATTTAATGTGTCGAAAGCTTTACTCAGATCCGTTTGCCAGTACTGTACAGATAAGCGCATGTATTTAAATTTATTAGGCACTTCAAGAGTCGTTCTTTGTAATTGACGCGTGGTTCCATTAACATAGTATTTGTTGATGGCTTGTTGCTTTAAATTAAGAGCTTGTACTGTCGGTTGTTGTGATTGCTTCCTCAACTTGAATTGCCTCTAGGGACCTTTCTTGTCCAATTGTACTCCTAGATGGAGTTTTGCTATAGGAGCAGTCGTTGCCGTTGCTTAATTAATATTTTATAGTAATTTCAAAACACAACTTCATACACTATACCGATGTATCATTTTTATTGGTTACTGAATTGTAACAGTGATACACAAATCAATAAATATTTTCAGTTTGTAATGATTTCTCGTTATCTATCGAATATTCCCATCGCCAATATGAGAATATTTGGACGTATTTCCCACGGTGATCGTGTCAATCATTTGGTAAATTAGAAACGTGAATGTGAGGCATAATATTATGATTAATAGTATTATTAATCCTATTAACATTTGATGCTGTTGTAAGTGTTAAAATAATAACTATGTCTACACAAAATTCCGAATAGTCCTTGCCCAAATCCTTAATTTTGATCAAGATGCGCTTATTTCTACTTCCCATAAGTTCGATATTTCTGATCTGACAGAAGATTTAACCAAGCTTATCCGAACCTTAAAAGTAAAAGAAAAACACCTTAATCCTGACTTAACGGTTGACTTTCCTTTGAACCCAAAATTTCGTAAATATAAGAAGGCCATTAGTGGCCCTGGAGAGGTTTTGAAAATTGTTAACGCCTTCTTTGCTAAGACTTCAAAATGTATTTACACTTCAAGGGACGCTTCTGTTCATTGAATAGCCGTAATGTTTTATGTATTAGGTACTCGTCCTTCCTCGAAACACAGAACCGTGTGTTATGTTGTGTTAGACATAATACTATTCTAAACTGGGTCATCAGTACCAAGCCTGAGTTCTGAATTAATAATTGCTTTAATGTCTATATCATGTACTGTTGATATAATGGTGATTTCTCTAACTGATTTACTTATATCTAACCGAGTTTCCATTGATTTAGTAATTATCACTACGGAGTACGGATCCGTTGATTGCTAGTTTCATTATAATTTGTCGGTGATTAGCTGCGTTTTGAAACGCCTAAGTTCGTTTTATTGGATTAAGTGAGGGAGGTCAAGAGTCCTTAATTCTTAATTCTTTATTGTACACCAAAACAACATAAAATACAGTGTGATAATAAAGTACATGTACACAGGCGAGCTTAACTCAATGTTGATTTCTCTTACAGCAAACCCTAGGGTGACAGAGAAAGATGACATTATAGAGGGCAGGATCCAGTGCACAATTTTAAAAGACTTAAATAAGGTAAAAACTGACGATGAATTAAATAAAATATACTTACATAAATATATATTTTTAGAGTCAATGTTGTTTTTTGACAATATGATTTGCTGTTTAAAGATGAGTTTTCTTTTTACCGCAAATTCAGTTGTCGTCAAAGATCTTCTAAATACAATTTTACGTATTAACTTTAAAACTTTCGCGTTTCATAATTAATCTGTTAGCTTCATAATTAGTCTGATATTTTAACACCGCATTTTACACTGTTGTATAAACTTCTCCTTTATGCACAAGAACAATATCCCTAAATAAAAGTCAGAATTCTATAAATTTCATTATTATGGCGAGATCATTTAATTTTTCATAGCGGACGCGAGCGGCGAGTTTAATCAAATAAACCTTTTGTGACATGAATTATTCATCGACACATTCGGAAAGTGGTCCACTATAACTTGTGCCTAATGGTATTCAATGCACGTTAATAGTAAACCGTGAATGGTTTTAACATCAGTTACTTTGAAATTTGAGCAGTTTACAAAGAATTATCGGCTTCGTTTATGTAGATGACATTCTACGCATGGCATCACATTTTGTCGCATCAGTACAAGAAGAAAATTAAGAACTATTTGTGTTAGCAACAGCTTCTTAATTGAATCAGACTTTGAGACGGTAAATAATTAAACGTCTTAATTGTATTTCCAATTTAAGCGTTAATCAACAAAACCTCTCAAACCAGTTCACCTTAATATAGTCAATAGTCACTTCACCATTTACCATTTCTGACCGCACTTGTTCCTCGAATAAATGACACAGTGGTGCTATGAAATACGCAGAACCGTAATCTGCTGATAATATTGCGGCACCATTCATGTTTACTCTGAAACATTAATTTATAATAGATGAATAACAATTTGGTTACATATATTATTACTCAGTAAAACTGTTGGAGGTATTTAAGATGGCCAGAAGATAAATACTTATCGAAGACAAAGCAAAAAAATAAAAATTGACACTGTGTCGAAAAGGGCAAAATTAATATCTTCACAGCGCTTCAAGTGTTCTCGAGCAGGCTGGCTACTTGCCGACGATCCGCCTCAACGGACTAATTTAATTACTTGATTCGTGGCTCCTTCAGAACAAATCGACAATTTAAATTTTTCACATATTTTCAACAGGCTCTTTCCAAAAATGTAACCTAAAAGGACGCTATAGAGCTGAATTTGCAACGTTTGAAACAGAGAGTGAACCGTTTCGGAATAGACTGGATGATACTGAGCAATTGATTTGAGTATCATAATGGTTTTTATATGGAGACGTATAGGCTGAATTTTTGGATTGGTGTTAATGTGATTCATACGTTTGCCAAATGAGAATACCGTACATGACTACTGAAAAAACAATGAAAGATATTAGAATACCAAATTGAAATCAAACCTAAATCAGAACATTTACCTACTCGTTAAGTTGTGATCTATTATTTCACAAGTCTTAAAGTTATAAATGTTAAAGTACCTAGCTATAATGAATGATATCGATAACAATAACACTAAAGACAAAATGCCAATAGAACAGTTCAGTTGGCTATTAGCAAACAGTACAGCAATAATTTGAAACGAAGTAAAGCCAACAATGCACCATTGCATCACGTTCGTGGGAAATCTACAGATAAATACCGCAGAGCAACCGACTCTTTTATAGGTCCTTCACAGCAGAATCAATATTCCCAACTGTTACTAGCTTTGGCGATTCAGAAAATCAGAATTGATCGTTGGTACAAATTGAATAGGTAATGCATTTGAATCCCAAATTGATAATTTTACTATTGATTTGATGCCCAAATGCAAATTACTGTACTTCGTACCGTTTGCTAGAAATCCAATATGATATTACGATGGTGCTTCGTAGATAACGTCGAATTGGAAGAGAAATGTTACCAACAAAATCCCTAATGTTATGCATGAGAAACTCGAGACGTCTCCATATATCATTCATGCGCGGGATGCACCGAGGATAATGCAACTTGAACTTCGCGAGCCGAGCAACTTATCCTGTACATTTCACGGCAATTCCGACCGTCTCGCTTTACTTTATGAGTTTGCTAAGCGTGTATCGGTGATTAATGAATTTTTGGCAACGCTCAACTTTGTATCATTAAGGGGCGCCTTTGTTTGTAAACGCCAAGTGTAAATTTGATGTGATAATTGTGGCTGAAATATGATGGATGTGAGTTATATTTTATGGAATATGTTTAACTTTTTTGTTATTTGCTTTTAAAGATAAATGAGTACCTATTACTGATAACAAGCTACTCTCGTATATTTGCCAATATATTTTTCAAACTTTATCTCGATGATATTCTCAATTGCTCATTGTGGTTTAAAAGCCACACATTACCAAATCGTCTATAAACGCGATCACCAAAACATCTCATCTGGCGTAGTCGACGTCGCTAAAAGCGTTTGAGAAGTCGTTCGGTGTGAATCGTCGCAACTTTTCCACTTGTTTCCGTTGTAAGTTTCCCGTCAGTCGCAGCACTTCCCCGGTGATTTGAGCCCCGACACCGAGTCTCGGTTCTTTGCCTTATAGTTTCAAAGAAAAAGAGTTATTGTTAAAGAATTTCAAGTGGTCAGTTTGGGAGTTGCTTCTGTATAGGTAGCTGCAATATCTCTCAGTAACAGTATATATAAGAATCGTATGTTTAATCTTAGGTGGTAAGTAGTTTAATGGTTAATTGGTGTAAAGATAACAGGTGTGTAAAGTGGCCATCTTTATTTGTTTAGCTAATTAGTGCTTCCTGCTTAGACTTTGGGGCAGACAGATTATTTAATTCACAATTTTGTTTCAGTGCATTTGATCTGTGCTCAGTAACTAACTGTAATGCATCGGTTAATACAGAACTATATCAATAGAAATGTGGCTCAAAGCCAGACAGCACGAACGGTGGAAACATTACAATATTAATTTTAAATCTTTACTATCTGATGTTAAAATTATTGAGGCCGGCAAGGTTGACAGGGTCAGACGTAACATTTTGTTTATCTAACAGTTAAGTTTAAATTACTATATAAACACCATCATCATTTATAAATAGATTTGGAAAAATCGCCTTCGAAAGCATTCTAAACCGCAATACATTGCGTTCCCACGATCGTTGATAGAAAGGCAATAAATATGAAGTAGTACAATAGGTACTGGCTTTCCAAAAGCATCGGCTAATAAGAAAAGTGTCTAATTTTAATTACCTAGCCGACTAAGCAATGAAAGAAACAATAACATCAAGACCTTGTTAGCAACGGGTACATGTTAGTCATATATAAAATTATAGCCTCGCTGCAGGTGCTGCAGCGGCATTGTATCTTGAGCAGCCTTTCACGCATTATCGTGATACCACCTCTGTGTTGCAAAGTGCATAAAAAGTGATGCATAAAACGATCGCGTTAGCAGAAATAATACTGCCTATAGTCACAACAGTCGCTCAATGTCTCACGTTCAAGTGGCGAGCCATGAAGCCGCGCCGAGTCTGCCATATTGAATGGTGTCGGATTAAAATTAAAATGGGAAGGAATTTTTTGATGAAATTCTTAGGCTTATTCCGATTCTAAGCTGTTTATAAGTCACTGTTCCCTTTTCCTTTGCAAAGTTCTTCGAGATTTCGTCACGTATTTTGCGTGAATGCTTTATTGCTAGATTCCATTTCTCTTACACCATTAACTTCTTCGTTTATTAAATTAGAGTTGATCTTCTTGATCTTAATAATTAGAAAGATTGTCTGATAGTTAGTGGTTTCACATTTTTGATGACATTCAAAGGCGTAATCATGGTCGTATCAAGACTCTTTTGGTGTCTTCTGAATTGAATTTTCACATTAAAATTAACTAGAAAATAAAGATACCTCAGGCAAAACCGTAATTTCTGCCAAAGAGAGCCTTGCTTTACATGCAAAATATTACCATCTTTTCTTCTTCTGTATGTTAGTAATTGCCTGTTCATAGTGAGCATACAGTATACCAGTAACCTAAAGGAAATGGTGTCAAGACTGAAAACTCCAGTGTGATAGATAGCTTTAATAGCTGTTCTCAGCGGTGTCAGATTTATGGGATGAGCGCTAATTGGATGCTGGAATGTCTTTGACGGTATTCATAATGAGGCAAAAATGTGATACTGCTGGGGTCTTTATTTTTCCTTGATGAAGGGTGGATTTTATCTGGAAGGGGTTTTTTTTTAGAGAAAGCTTAACAAACTGGATTTTTTTGAATTACAGGTCATGTACTGTATATCTCCGGTGTCTCAAAGTATGCTCGTGTCTTCTTTGTACAGTGAGACAGTAACGGCTGGTATTATTAATACGAGTAGGTACACAGTGTGGTTTCGTCCTGTAATAGATTCAGGATAAAAAGTAAAACTGAATAGAAAATAAAAGTCATCACTTTATACCGTCTTTCTATACCGTTTGCAGACTAACAAAACCTAGACGGTCGCAGACAAGCAAAATACATCATACTCAAGCTTAGAGCATTTAACCTATGGAGACGGCAAGCCGCGAATCACCGAACAAATTTTTCTGCCACTTTCTGCGGGAGGCGAGGAAAACACATACAGCACACTACAAAAAAATTACAATCACTCACAGATACATGCATCCTATTGCTACAAACGCACACGAAATAATAATAATCACACAATCAAAAAACACACATACATTGACAAATTTGTGTGTATTTATGCAATAATCCTATGACAACAGATACAAAGTGCTAGTGATGTGATACAAAGAATGACTGGAAATTCATTTTAATGCATGAATGAATGATTATTTTTGTTATACTAAATAATAATAAACTTCAGTAATTAATTTCACAAATAAAAAAAATACGCAATATGATTTGTGGTCTGCTAAACTACGTAGGTAGGTAAGAAAGGTAGGAGAATTTAAGATATACTAAAAAAAGAACGATTGAATTTATTTTTAGTCAATAATATTTCATAATTGCATAATGTATATTGTTGGACCCGTGTCTTTCCTATAAAAATGACGTTACAAATAAATGTAATATCCAAATACCCCATGCATGGTAGACGAACTGGGTATAGTACCTAATAAAATGGTGGCATACGTCTTGGAACAATGTTAATCATAAACTATAGTACCTACAGGTTTCAGCTTAGAATAGTATGAAACTGTCACTGACATTTTGTTTTATTTAGGTTCGGGCATTCGGAATTCATACTTGAGCCCCGTTCTTTAATACTGACCTTATGTATACGTGTTAAATAGTATTTTTATTATATTACTTTTTATTATCATAAAACTTGAAAAGAAAAGAATTTAAATCTATTCTCATAGACATTTATAAATAAATATATTTTTTTAGTTCAACCTGACTTGTCCAGAAACAAACACAAACAAAATTATTTTGATACTGAACATACTGATTCAAAAAATCATTTAATTTATCAATCATTCATTCACGTTGTCCCAGCACTATGCACATCGCTACCCTGTCAGCCCCTGTACTGCGTTTGTGCTACCAACGTACCACTGAATTTTTCTATCGTAAAGGCATTATCCATTATTTCGACATTGTTCTTAAATACAACTATGTTGATGTATAATTTATACTTATATGTGGTAGGAAACACCATGGCGTCGCAAATTGAAAGTGGCAGCTCGCTTTTTGCAAGAGGAAACCGCACAATTAACCATTTTTTCGGAGAACTTACTTGCGACACAATACGATACACAATGGCGGCGGTCGGCGAATGAACTAGTTTTATATAACGCGTATGGTCATATGGCCAAGCGACTTTGGCAGAGGGGTACGCTCAGCTATGCCATCTCCATAGCTTAAATGCTCTCTCTAAGTACTCAAGCCGCCGACTGGAACTTTATTATTACAAACAAATCTAGACTTCAAAGAAATATACCTACTCAGTTTATTTCGAAGGTAGTTATAACTTTCGATAGTGAAGGTCGCAATAGTAATTATATGTGACTTTTATTTATCTGTGTGTAATTCGACAAACCTGGCCCCGAGGTTATCGATGAGCCAATTTTGTTTCTTTTTATTTGTCCATTGACATCACCTTATGATTTAATGGCTGACGGATGTGACCGTGAGGTCATGTTCAACGGTTCTTTAGTTGGCTACTAAGAGATTATTGCCTTATAATTTCTATGGGAATTTTTCGTTGGCGGTTGAGAGATTAAGCTCTATAATTTGCTCTCAAAACTACCTAATCTGTTCGTCTTTTATCCTCATAGTTATATGGAAATCGAATTCATTCTTTATTTTATGATCTGCTTCATTTTCCGCTTACGCATGTGTAAGAATTTATTAGAGAAGCCTTTCTTAAAAATGCCAAGATCAGCATCCTTCCTGGCTAAATCTTTTATTTGGTTTTTGTTTGAACACCTGGGTAGATGATATTACACTAAATTCAGAGAGTACTGATATTATCACTTCATAGCACATTTTTTTTTTAAATTCAATATAGGCTCGCGCTTGACCACTATCTCACCTGATGGTAAGCGATGATGTGGTCGACGGTTCCACCGTCGACCACATCATCGCTTACCACGCGCGCTTGCCTAGAAGTAACCTATTCACTCTTGACTTAAAGACTAGACTAGACTACATTCGTTAATCAGTGTTCGAGTCAATATTTATTCCAATTCAATACATTTGCATTAATCTGATTCCATCTAAATATATTGAGCCGGTCAAAATTTTGCCGCAGGTCGTACGTTTATCCAGTGCTATTCAATATGGCCAATTGTCCATATTTTATTATAAGCTATCAATTGATCTGTGGTCTATTCTATTGCAATTCATTTGATACCCATTTATTTAACATTATTGGATGTATAATTGGTTAAACGTTGCATTGTTTCTGCTACATTTATTCGCGTCTACGGTTTCTCTTCCGAAATCGATATTATAAATTGATCAAGTATTTCGTGGGTTTGCTTTGAATAAGGAAGAGTAATACATTTTACCGTTTCCGTGTCTTATTTGATGCCATTTCAAAGTAATTAATGTTTTCCCCTAATTAAAGAATTAAATAGATTTTAGAGATTGAGAGCGATTTAAATGTGATGAGTGATGACGCTTGTTATTCAGAAAGTAATATAAATAAGGCATATATCATCATTCTAAATAAATCAACGCTGAATTGAATTAAAATAACTGAGATGTGCTCAATGTCAGCAGAGCTGAGTAACCTAAGATCTAAGAAAGAAGAATCGAGGCCTTATAGAAAAACTAATTCAATTTACTATTAGAATAGATAGAGCGTGATTTGTATGCAGATGTAGACTCAGCTTCGAGTTGACTTCTACTGGCAGTGGAAAGGCTTATTCGATATGCCCCGACAGCAGTTCATTAAATGAATGGCTGGCCTACTTCCGCGCCTATGGGATCGGGACTCGGGTGCATGCTGTCACTTTTATTTCCGATGTCAATTCACACGGCCAGCTATCGGTAGCGTGCAGGTGATAATTCGCTTACTTGTGATTTATTGCATTGACGGGCTTTTATTGTACGAAACTGGTCAGAGGTAAAATTGGGGCTTCGTGTTGAGAGGTAAGGTTTTTTTCAACTATCGTGTTGATGTGAACTGATGTGACTTGTGCTTCCCATTATCGACTATGCTGATGTTTGTTATCCTGATCTATCCCAAGAACTTCTAAATAAATTGGATCGACTTCTCAACAATTGTATTCGCTTTGTTTATGGCCTTCGTAAATACGATCACATTTCTTCCTTCCGTTCTCAGCTTAAATGGCTTCCTATCCGCCTCAGGAGGTCCCTCAGATCTCTCTGCTTGCTCTTCACTATTATGAACGATCCTTGTGCTCCCGATTATCTAAAAACTTATTTTAAAGTATTGGGCAGTTCTCACAGTCGTAACCTTCGAGCTTTCAAAAATCTACTCCTCCAAATTCCTTCACACCGCACCGGTTTTATGTCCAATTCATATGCTGTGTCAACAATAAAACTCTGGAACGCGCTACCCTTTGGCATTAAAAACGCTGAAAGCAAGTTTACTTTTAAAAGAAAGGTTCGTGACCACTATTTGAGTCAGACTAAATAGCTCTCATCTAGAGGTAGAAGTCTAGTCATATTAATTATAAATAGGTTTCTCGTTTATTTATTTTTTGATTGGTATATATTAGTCTATTTTTATTTGTATATGTGTATTATTATATGTAAGTATATACATTTTCGTATACAAGTTGTTTTTTTAAATATTATTTTGTTGTACCCATTCACATCGTTGTCCTTTATAACCCAAAGGTTGACTGGTAGAGAATGCCTTGTGGCATTAAGTCCGCCTATGTACCACTATTGTACATGAAGTTTAAATAAATAAATAAATAAATGTGAATAATTATTTTTGTTTTTATTCGGGTATGACATCGTTAACATTGTGTTAACTGAAATGGCGCCCAACATGTGACCAGTTGGGCGCCATTTCCTTTTAGCTTATTTTATGTTTTTGGTTTAGAAAATATTCCTGACTTTACGAACTGTAAATCATGTATCTGGTATTTTTTTCGTTTAAAGACAGTTTCCACGTGGTGGTACCGGTGAATGGAGCACGTGGGTAGGAGCGGGCGCGGCCGCTCAATACAGCGGAGGCTGCGCGCTGAGCTCCCGCCCGGAACAACCTCTCCGCCGCCCAATCTTCGCTGACCTCCCCCGTTCTCGTCACACAGTTCACTGACCAACAACTGCGGGAAAGCTTCGCCAAAATTCAGAGCTCTTTCACGACTGGACGCCTAAACGCCAACCATTCATACAAGACCTGTGATACTCCTAGAAAATTAATGCGATCGCTGAACAGAAACGGGTCTCAATTAGTTGGCCATGCAGATATTAAAGATTCCGCTCTCCCGGTACGAGCGTACGAGGCTCGTATCTAATGACACTGTTTTGATTTACGATAAGCTTTCCGTGTACGTTATTGTATTTATAATTTCATGCATTTATTCACGAATTGCTGATGATCTCAGACTGATAATATTAAGTTTAATGTTGCACTATAATTAAGATGTGGTTGAATGATTTATGATCTCATAATGGAATGGATTGTGAGGTTTATTCATTTGTTAGAGCAGACGTTCCAAGAATATGGACGGTAGATGGTCAGTTTTGTGGTTTTGGTGAATTAATTAATTGAATGACATTTAATTTGGCGAAGGGTAATTTCGATTTCCTACAAATCCGGGTATTGTGCATATTAAATTAAGATGTGTTTTTATTTCGTCCACTGGATCATTTGTTTTATTTGTAAAGATTACTGCACTTAAGGAAAACTAAAGATAACGTGTTCATTTGTTGAATTGGGGTGTGGAATTCAACTGGGATCTGCGAATGTGTTCTAAGAGCAAATAGCGTTACGTAAATTGAGTCATTCTCTTCGTAGGGGAAGAATTAACTTGTCATTGCTCCGCAATTCTTTTAAACTGTTGTATTACGTATTGGCTTTGTTGAAAGTTGGAGAACAATAGTATTACAGATTTAGTTTTGCATATGCGCTTATAAGGATTTTTATGCTCCTTCATTATGAACAGCCTGTAGACTGCACTGCTGGAAATAATGCTTCTCCAATAACTAGCCATTCAATTGAAGCCTCTGCTACCGGCGATTGCACAAATATCGTTGATCATCTCTCCTTTTCTACCTTTACATGACTTGGTATACGACTATATTCAGACCCACAAAGATTACCTCTCATTTTGACTCGCAAAATGGTTCGTCTATTCTATCCAACGGATAGCCAACGAGCTATCAAACGCCACATCCTCAAATCTCATCCGGCTACAAATGTCCGCTAACAGAATAGTTACGTCTCAGCATCCTTGCGTATTTTTAGGTCGCCACACAAGGGAAGTGGTCCGAGAGGGGAAGCCTCGTTTATTCTGTTAGCACATAACTACTACGCACCAAGGCAGCTTTTAGTAAACCGTAGTTTTGTTCTTAGGACGGAAAGATGAATAAATTATATAGGGACCCTCTACGGATGTACGAGAGGTCTCCTCGCTTACTTCGATGACTTTTTTCTTCTTGAGTTTTTTTACTGTGTAACCCCATTTCGTTAATGCTTTATGGGTTTTGTAGTGTTCTTGTTTTACTTTTGAGATTTTTATGTATTAGTCAATTGAAAGGGTTCGCTTTTTGTAGTTTTTGTTAACATCAAAGTAAGGGTTCTTAAATTATTAATGATGTTCGATGAACGTTTGATCTCAAATTCAATTTAGTCGGTTTCATTATTGAGTAGGCATTCAAAACAGCCCCGCAACGTAAACAAAGCTCCAAAATGAGATTAAAACGCATAAATAACAAAACGCTACTGATTTCAATATTTATGTGTTTTAATATAATTTTACGAAATAACTTAGCATTCGATATTGCAAACAGATTCGATTAATTCATAAACGGGAATTACAAACATTTAAATCGATTTCCGATCGTATTACACTAAACCGGAAAGCGATTCAATACAAAATCGAGTTTGTACAGCCGGACCCAAAATCTTTTATCTAATCTAGACAAATATTGGCTTTGACTTGGCACATCGCGAAATTGGGACCAACCTTAACGTTGTGAGGGACACTTGCAAAAAAATGAAGGCTTTAATACTATGAGGCGAAGTGCCAGATTCCCATACAGGTTACCCTGTTAGATATTTAGGGTTGAAATATGCCTTATTGTTAGGAGATAAGGTCCATATCTTAGTATTGAAAAATCGATTAAGTTCCAAGGCGTGAGGAGATGCGGATTGTAGATAGATAAAAGTTGGTGTCCGAGATAAGACGGGGCGTTGAACCCGCGCCTACGGGAGTTCTTCCCTTTTCTTATGTTGATTTCGTTTGGATTGAATACAGCTTTTATTGTGTAAAGGAATCGGTTTTCTTTATTTCTTTTTCCGTCTGTCTTGTTCTTGGCGTTATGAGTTTTGATTAGTCTTTGTGAAATTAAATAAAGGATTTCAGGACTAAAATAAATACGAATCATATCGAATTCTACATTTCTTTACAAATCGAATATGTTGAAAAAACAAATTTAAATATTTGCACATACTTGATGATAGGCTTACAAGGTTGAGTATATTGAATTACTAATGATATGCTAATAAAACATTTTTTTAGGTGTGAATTGAACCAATCAAATACAACAACGAGCTACAGATACCATAGAATCAACTAATAAAAGGCAGACGGTATGTCTTATTGTAATTGTACCTATAGTGGGTAAACCAGTTTTGTGGTAACACTGGTAGGTTACCTTCAGGAATGTGCCCATGTGAGGACGACTCGTTTGATGACGCGTGGTATTTCTAATTATTCAACTGTCGTTTAACCTTCACTTCCGAGCAAAGCCGCTCCGACGACACTGGAAATTCGCTAAAGCAACGTGTAATACGCGTCGCTTACGCGTTATAGTCAAACCACTACCATCACAGCGGCTGCGGCAGTGGCGGAGTGATTTAAGAGCCCCCGCAAACATTTTAATCGAATACGTTTTTATCGGTCGATAGTTTGGTCGGGCCTTTCATCAGTATGAGTAATTATGCAAGTGCTCATGTTACTAAGTATACAACGATTCGGTAGTGAATGTAGTATTCAATCCGAACAAACTATTCGCCTGTAAAAAGTCTGTTTTTTGCGGGGGCTTGTACGCGTAACCGATGCTGCGTTTAGGACCTTCGTTCGATTTTTAGTGTCGCCGCGTCAGTGTTGGGAGCCGTTCTGTTCGGAAGTCATCCTTTACGTAATTAACACGAATCTTCTAACGTTAGAATAAATTGAATTTGACGGATTTCCATTATGTTCTATTTCGAGGACGGCCCGCTTGCTTGTAAGGTTAAAGTGATGTGGTTTTTGACGGGGAACAGTTGATGCAATGTGACGGATCTAAGAATAAAATGTTTTTGGGCTTAAAAAATATAGAGCGGTGCTTTTAGGCGCTTTAAAAGTAGGGTTTTTATAAAATATAGGAAAATAGTTTGTGTTTTAAATCAGTATAACCGGTGTGCGTGTATGTCTAGATGTTCGTAAACGTAGCAGGTGGCGTTCTGTAGTTTCTCCCTATCCTCATGGGAAAACGGAGTGATTTTATGTATATATGGGTATTCTAAAGTCAAAGACAAATTCTTTATTTCGATTACGCCCGTTTGAAAATCAAAAATTTAAATTTGTAGTAGGTAATAAGTAATGACCAGTGTGAGTTGCCAGTGATAACCTATGGCTCTGAGACGTGATCGCTCACAATGGTCCTCATCAGAAAGTTTACAGTCACCCAAAGGGCAATGGAGAGGGCTATGGCCGGAGTTTCCTTACGTGATCGAATCAGAAATGTAGAGATCCGCAAAAGAATCAGGGTTATCGACATAGCCCGAAGAATTGCCAAACTTAAGTGGCAGTGGGCACACATTGTTCGCAGAACGGATGGCCGACCGGAAGATCTAGCGTTGGTAGGCCACCCACCACCTGTGAACCTGTCACCTGGTGAAGGTTGCTGGGAGCCGCTGGATGCGGGACATACGGGACCGGTCAATGTGGCGACGCTTGGGGTAGGCCTATGTCCAGCAGTGGACGTATTTCGGCTGATTTGATGATGATGAATAAGTAGTAAGTAATAATAGTTGATTCAACCGTCCATTCGGAAAAGACGCTTGTTATGGAAAAGAAAAAACTCCACTTCAGCTCTACATCAACTTTTTTTTTTTTTTTTTTTAATTAAACTTTAAATAAGCTTCAGCTCCGTATAATAACGAGATTTCAAACGGACATACAAGGAAAGCTAATTCCCACCAGGATTGAAAGTCGGTCGCATTCGTCATTAAAGTTGTTATATTCGGTTTACGTTTTCCGATAAAACAAACACACGTATATTTTATAACTTAACCCGAAACAATAAAGTTAGCTGTAAACATAATTTATTATGCATATAGGCCAGCCTCCGAGCGTTTAACATCTCTGAGAGAATCTCTTTTAAATATTTAAAGACGGTTCAAGGCGTTTCTCCTTTCATTTACAAATTAGGTGGCGTAGGAATAGAATACACTGAGAGCACGATCTAGTGTTTGTATCTGTTGTACTTCATCATGTGCTACTTTTTGGGGACATGTTATGGCCACATTAATCAGGATAGGGTAGTTTGTAATCATCATATTATTCTCTCTTTCTTCCTCTCACCTTGTCTTCCTGTTTATCTTCCTCTCTTTATTCTTCTGTCTCTTGGATTTCAAAACAATATGTATTATAGTAATCGTAGAGTGGTGCAAATACATCTGCTATGTGCTTAACTGTTCACCCTAAATTTATTCTATCGATTCCGTAACAGCTGACTTAACGACATCATCTGCCTCTTAACGTCTACCTGCGCCTTTATCTGAATCTCTCTCCATCTGAAACGGAATCAGATTGTATAATGCTTTGAGATATGGAAACTAAAATGCGATGCAAACGGATCGAATTCTAGAAATACCCTTTATTTATTTGGATATCCAACTAAGTATACACAGATATGTTTAACAGAAATCACAATGATACAAAGGGTTTTATAACTATAGAGTCTATACTAGGATTAAGATGAATTGTTGGCCAGAAAACAATTGACGCACTTAATTAATAGAGCAGAGGTAAGCAAAGCAACACACCATGAGTCAGAGCTTGAACAAACAAACAAACATATACTTTCTTTTTCCTTAGGGAAAATGTTAAAGGTAATTGAGTTACTAAACTTCCCCGTACCTACTGCAGTAGATATGAAGTTTAGTAAAAAGTCTCATATTGTAAGTTTCTAGCAAACTTTAGGTTATGATAAAATTAGCAAACTTTCTTCTGCATGTAATTTTTGTCGCACTGTGCTAACATTTTCTGAGATGAAACTTTTTAATAAACTGTTGTTTCTTGTGGAAGCTAACTAAAATATTGTAATTTTAAGGAATACATATTAGAAATATAGTATCATTGCTTACCATTAGATGATATAGTGTTCAAACGAGGGCGAAGCCTATCAATAATAATTAATAACGGTTCCTGTCTCTGGAGCCCTAACTACCGGTAGCTTGGGTCTGCTCCCTATACCGGTGGACAACATTTTTTTTAATGTTTTGGTTTTATTCAAGAAACGTTAATAATATGTAAAGAAATCAGTAAACAGAATAATAATAATATGTATTAAGCATATTTTTGAATGCGTACGTCCAATGAATGACGCATCCTTTGGGACTCTTTTGATCAATATACCCACAGGAGTGGAATAGACAAAGATATTGTTGAACGTGGAATTAAGGCTGAATGCGTCATTGGTGATGCACGTTGTTATTCATTCAAAACTCAATTATGATCATAAATACCGGAAAATGTGAGATCATTTAATTACCTACCTTTTACGGAAACTTTACTTAGTAAGAGAAAAAGGAGGATATTACATTATTTAATAATAATAATACCAGCCTGTTACTGTATCGCTGCAGAGCACGGGCCTCTTCTCATACAGAGAAGGCATGAGCACCACGCTTGCTCAATGCGGGTTGGCGATTTAAAATTTATTTTAACTATAAGTCAATAGTTCTATCACGATGTTTTCCTACACCGATGATAGCGGTGCTCAAGATAAACTTAGAAAGTATATTGAACGAATATTAAAAGTCACCAGTTACAAGCCACAGTGGTGAAGGCTTGCCACGTCCTTAGCATGAGAAGGTCTTAGCCACTAGGTCAGCACTAGCATTGAATAAAACTATTTTCCATTGCTGAGGCTGTATTTTGTACAGACAAAAATAAAGAACTTAGAACTTATTTGAACTTGAACATACTAAGAAATCATCCAGGTACAGTGTTGCCGGAAACGTTACAGACTGTCGACGGCTCATCGATCTTAATAAGATTACTCGACTTAAATAATTCTTCCTTTTGGGTTACAACACCATAAACAGTATCTGTAACATCGATAGCATGAATTCCATTAACGCTATTAAATTATAGTGATGTGCTTTTGATACACATCATGATAACGGTAGCCTTCACGATAAAGTCATCGATATATCGAGACTTGTAGTCCCATTAGATAAAATCAGTGGTCAACAAATTGATTGCACGAGATACGAACATTTTATTGGTATTCAGTTCATGGGCATTATGCCCCTATTATGAACGCTTATTAATAATCATAGTGCGACGTGCTCTCTTATTTGTGGCTTCGAAGTCCACCTCAATCAAGACGGCACCTATTTGCTTGATCGAATACTCCGCTACGAGAGTTGAATTGATTACTTATTCGTAACACATGAGACTCTACCAGGAAAATATATTCCCCCAAGAAAAGCAAAACATTACGGAGTGATACCGTAAATGCGTTTCCATTCGACTCGGTACCCTCAGGAACATGCTCCCCTTTCCTCACTAGTAAGTAGACCGTTAATAATCTGTTACAGAATAAGATAACGAAAGCTGGCAGGATCCCAGAACTTTAGTAGCATCCTAATTAGGCAATCGGCGCCCTTGGCACAGGAACCAACTTGCGAAATATTCCAAAAAGACAAGAAAGTTTGCTTAACTACCGAATCGAATCAAAGTTTGTTCCGTCCAAGAATTTCTGACTTTTAATCAGTTTTCAGATAAGGGTTAGGTTAGCGGAGTTCGATAATGTTTAGTGGACCACATGTGCCAGTTTTGGAACGCCTGATGAGGCTATTGTTAGAACATTTACTAAATCGGCCGGGACCGCCTATTCAGGACAATCATTTTTACTACTAACATGCTTTTTATGTTAGCAAGAAAAGATTACACCGGTAGGGCTTTAAAAATCTTTAGGCAGCTGGGTGTTAGTCAGCGAAAACTCGAAACAATAGCAACCCATCGCACCGCAAGGCAAAACTTCGTCACCTATAAACAAGCCATGCATTTCGTTCCGAACAAACCCTCCGTCACCGGCTGCGGCACAATATGGCACACGACCGCGTAAAAAAAACACCCTATACGGTCCCCGAGACCCCGCAGATACTCACCCAAATGTGAACTTTACTTTCTGAATATAAAGTCGGAAAGTGAAGCATCGACTTCGGCACACGTTGCATTGAAGGCTGAACTTTGACTCCAAATGGCGACACGTTCTTTTTTTTGGTAGGTATGACGTTTGCTCTTTCATACAAAAAAAGACGTAGGTGCCATGAGTTACGGTTTATTCCAGAATGTGCGGTGAATTCTTTGTTAACATACTTCGCCAGGAGCCGGCGAAATGCTCACGTGCGTATTTCTTTTGTTGAAGACTCCGATGGAGACTCGTACAAACCTCGACGACGTTACTTGACATTTCATATGAATAATAGCATATTTTTATTCGTGTAATGCGTCGTAACCTTTTAGAGAAAGGATTTCCTTAACGCCGTTTTGGGAGCAGTTGTATGGGTCGTGCCAACTATTGTGTAACATGCGTATTAAGAGTCCTTTCTTTAGTTCTCCCCTACTTGTTATTCTGTTCGCTTTTAATGCGTTTTCCAGTAACGGTAGCACTAGTAGTAGTTCCTGTTGTTATGTTGTTACAAAATTCACATGCATCATAAAAAACATGATACAAAAAACGAATACTTTCACTTGATTGAATAAAACGGGTTTATACAATTGCTTTATTGCTCTTATTTTAAGTGTACAAAGATCTGCGGTTGCCTTCAACAGTTTCTCTCACGATTATCCTAGATTTTTTAGAATGCGAAGCTTTTTGCGTTATGTTTTAAACTATTGTTGGTCTGACTCGCCCTGATAATTTTGATTTATCAACTTTCTTTATTTCTTTGTCTACTTTAAGCTAGAATTTTGCCTGTGTAGCAGATACTTATTTACATGCAAAAATGCTGCTGGCATTCATTTTGCCATCTTCTGCTCTCTAAGTGACTTCTACATAGCTAAGTTCTACTTAACACGACAATTCCATTTACTTGACATCGTCGATCGCTATCTCGAGTTATCGTAAAATCTTAACATACTCGTCTCTACATAAATTATTATAGGTAGGCACTCATAAGTTTGTTAGAAGCACAATGGGGCTTCAATGTTATTGTTTCTTCACAATGGAATCATGGGTTTGGTTCATACTCGTAGTTGAATAAGTATACTAAATATTATTTAGTTGTTTTAACAAAACACCATTGTTATAATTGGGTTTATTATGTCTAGTGAGTTGAAAAAAACAATCCAGATGTAAGTTAGATTATCTAGATGATTATTGATTTGATAGAAGGTTAAATGTAACTTTTTAGGTTGTTTTATGCTTTTAAATTAAAGAATCAGATATTTTTGTTGAAATATGTTTTTCTTAATGATATTTATTTTATACTTCTTATATCTTGTTTTAAAAATATAATTTATCAGATCCGTGTTTTGAATTGAAAAGTTCAATGTTCGCGAAATTATCTGAAGAAGTATATTTTTATTTATGGGTCAAATACATTGCAAATAACATTATCAATATTAAATAAATGATGTCACAATTCTCTCGGGTTAATATGATTGGTTAGATTTTGGCAAATTGTAAACTTTTGATAAAGCAAGGGCCTGTGATTGGACGTGGGTTGTTTTGATAAGATTTAATATCCAAATTAATGTTAACCATCACCCCTTTTGTTTTTTTGAAGACTGTATTGCGCATTTTCGTGTAAATTCTAGTGATAATGTTTTCATGGAACTTATCTATAAATAACATTTTCATCATCTATTTTTCTATACCGTCGTAGAGGTTAATGTTTCTCCTTGATTGGTATTGGCAATTGGTTGAATTATATGTTCCTATGTGGCGTTCTAGAGACGACTTTGATGATTCTTACGTCAATCGATTCGTCTTAACCCTGCGAGTGTCACTGGCTACATTAAAATTGGAAAGTAGAAAAATGGCGGTATTTGGGCCACATAACGTGGGGGCCCAAATTATTTTTTTCATCCATACCCATCGTGTGGGGTAACAAAATAAAGGGTTTTAGGAGTTGATTTCATAAATAAACACTTATATTTTTGAATGTTTCTAATTCTAAAAAGTTATAAAATAAAAAAGTTAATTAATTATATAAGTTAAAAAAAGACGTAAACAAGAAGCAAATCATGTTGTGCAGTCGGAGGATAGATATTCGCGTGCTGGCTGACCAAAATCAGATGTATCCTCTGCCTACACATCATGATTTTCTTCTTATTTACGTCTTTTTAGTTTGCTTTTTAAGCAGTCGGGATGTTTGATATTGTTAATAAAAAAAAAAATTACGTCTTAACGGATGATCAGATTTGGTTAGCCCACGGGTGACGGGTGTACTATGTCGTGGCGTAGGATACATTTAACCCGGGCGTACGTTCCCTTGGACCCCATCTCCGTTGACAAAAGCACTGTACAGAATAGCAATGTTTTTAAAGTTTTTCACAATTATCCGCATGCCTCAGCATCGACTCTACTAACGTTCTTCACCTTTACGTTTCTAACTGTTCAGATAAAGTCTGCATTGATGTATAATTATTCAGTAGTAGTGTATTGAGTACAGGGAACGAGTACAGAGGCAGGGTCTCGTAATTGATTGCCGCCGCCATCCGTCCGTGTGTCACGCGATCTCGTGGTTGCCTCATAAAGAATAACTTGCTGGTAACGGTGGCTAGTTTGAGGGTTACCTTCGACGAATTTACATTCTACCCTCTAAAAATAAATATTAGTTTGACATAAGCTTATTAATAATCTTTGTTTGAGCTCGCGGCTAAATAAGAAAAGCTGCACGAGTCGAACTTTAAGGTTAAGCAACGCTTGCCGAGGTCGGTCCGTGGATGGGTGACCATCTTTACACAATGATATTCCTCCGTGCCTCAGAAAGCACATTAAGCCAATGATGTTAAATTGAAGGAGATGCGTTTTACCGACACACAACACAAGCTGACCAGCTCGAGTGAACTCAGTCGACGTTTGAAAAATATGTTTAAATCTTTCTGACAACGGGGTCTTCTTTATACCTCTGTGATCTTTTAACCTACTCAGTGATAGAAATAAAGTTCCAAGTTCCATAGGTCCTATTTAGGTAGCTGACTGCTGAAGTAAAATATCGCCGTATTTTTATTTCTTTATAATGAGTATGACGTCTCTATTGGTAAAATCTCATTGCTTTAAGCTGTTGGTTCTGGCTTCCATTTGTAGATTTTTGTCAGTTGTTACAGATAGTCAGAAGACAGATCTTACACCAGTTTCTTGCCAAGAGGTATCGTGTCACCCAGTTACTGGGTTGTGGATTTCAGATAGGCAGTCGTTCCATGTAAAATACTGGTTTTCTGATGGCCGACCCCAACACAGTTGGAAAAAACTAGGCAGATTAATTGATCCTCTAAAAAAATATTTGTTAAGCATTAACTTACCACCATTAACACCTTCTGTGCTAAAATAATTATCATTTTTAATTCAAATGTTGCGTACATTATGCAAAAAAGTCTACTGAAAAGATAATTACACAGACGGTTGCACACCTCAGACTGGACTGCACGTAATTCATTATTTTAATTTGATCTACCGTCAATTTACTGCTTAGGAACTAAGTACTAACCTTGTGTATAAAAATGTCAAACAAAACGTTGATTTAATTAATCATATTATAATGTTACTGACGAAGAGTGAATAGGTTTCTTCTAGGCAAGCGTGCTTCACCGTAGACAACATCATCGCTTACCATCAGGCGAGGTAGTGGTCAAACGCGAAACTATCGATAAAAAAAAAACAAATGCATGATTAGAAACAACTAATTGAATTTACTGCACCACTAATTTGGGTGTCGGCTAAAATATATTCGTCCATTACAGTACCGATCTCGTTTTCATACTAACTGCAGTTTGTACCAAGGTTCATATTCCCAGAATTCCGTTTATACGTCCTGTCAAAGAGTAACTTTTCAAACAGACGGAATATAATTTATGGAATCTGAAGTTAAATGTAAATGCTTCCACTCTGATTTCAGTCAAAGATATATATTTGTAGAACGCTTTGTTGTCTGTCGTTAAAGTTAACTGGGAAACGTTATTAGCTTACTGGAAACTATAGTTAGTTTTAGTCGTTTTTAGATTAACTTCTACTGTACATTTAAAGTTCCATTAAGGTTCCGTTAGTCTGTATGTTCTAACATTAAAGTATTGCGTGAGTTATTATTAACCGAGAACTAAAATATGCCATAAAATCTTAAACTTGCTTTAAGTTTAGTCCCTGTTGGAACTTAGGTGCTATTAAATCTGGCCAGAAGCCAGTAGTTTTAGCGAAATACTGTCCATATTCATGAACTTCTTAGTACACATTAAATTATTGTTGGCATTAATTAAAGATTCGTGGAATTACGTGACGGAAACAAGACTTAATATAGCTTAAAACGGAATCATAGACTTCCGAGGCTACCTAAGTTATTCCAAGCTCGAGGACCGAGCTAATCCTTGTTTAAAGCAGTGGAACTGTCTGTTCGCTCAAGTGATTTCACGGATTGTCGCCTCCGTTCCGCCCTGTTGACATTCATTGTACAAACAATTGTCGGAAAAACAGTAAAAAGATAAGTAACGGTCGCGTCCGATAACCAGGCTTTGAAATGAGGCTGAAATGTAAACGTATAAGGAAAATATATTGGTTTCAGCTTTTTGATTAATTGCAGTTGAACGTTTGAAGCTTATTTTACCTTTTCATTCTAAAAATAAACGCTAAACATTAACAAAAAGAAAGTTCCAATCAGAAAACTCCATTGTAATCCAACAATTGTTGAGTTATTACGAAAAATGGTCATCCATTTTCCCCATTGCTTTATTTCATGGAAAGCAACAACCGGCGTCAATTGAAAGCCTTCAATGAATGGCGAATATAACAATGGGTTCTTCGTAGACACATTGTATTTATGTGGGTTGTATCGACGGTTTATTCCGAGAAGGAGAACCGCAATTGCCACGAATGCGGGAAATCGATATGGATTCGATGACCAACGCTGCAGTCTCGTTAAACATTTACTTGTACTACTCTACAACCTTGCCTTGTGTGTTCTTGTCGCCGTACTATTACCCTTGACAATTTGTCACTAGCATTCATTAATATCAGCCGCTTCGTTTTCACACTCTTAGCATGTATTAATATGTCATCTAGATATTTTTTACTTATGAAATTTTAATCTGAAGTAAACCCGGACGCAAGTTTTCTCATTTTTTGCGTTTATTTAATATTGTACCTATTTGTTATATTAATCGGACCTAGGTTACGCGGTAGTGTACTTACAATACAATTTATTTTATTCTAAAGACAGAACTTCAAAATCTCTTTAGCATGGAAAGAGCTACTTGTGATATTAGATAGTTTTACTTCAATAAGGATAAATCCGTTGCAAATAACTAATTATTTCACTTAGAAACTTCTTCTACTTATAGAGATACTTCTCACACAGGTTATACTAAAAGAGCAGATGCAGTGTAGCCTCGCAACCTTCATAAGTTCAATCTCGACACAATAAACACTGCTCGCAATATCTTGAAATATTGCCATTTATTTCCTTATAAACCAGCTTTGTCTCACCTGCGATGTTTCTTGATATTGCCAGAGTTATTATTATAGGATCTACCTCACGTGGGCGAAGACTTACGACAGACTACTACTTACAACGCCACTTATTATATATAGGATTATATAGGACATTTGTCCGTTGGCCAAGAATCGTATCGGAATAAGGACAGTGTAAATAAGAGAAGCTATACTTTCAATTTAATTCTATGAGGCGGGATTGATTCAATTTTATGTGATCATTTCGCGGCTTTTATGTTGCTTCTACAGAAGATTCGATTCTTAAGTCAGTTTCTATTATATATAAATTTTTATAAGTTTTCTGCCGATTAAATATAACTTGAATGAACTCTAGTCTTGCATGTTGTTTTTAATATTCAGCCAACAAAAACTAGATTATTGGACACAATGGAGTAAGTGTTAAGTGTAATAGAAACACTTTGTGTGCGTGACAAAGTTGTATTCGTTCAAAAATAACCACGACCTAATTCAGAATGACACATAAATCAAGAAAATAATTAAAAACAACGCTAGTTTGTACTAGCTTCTGCCAGCGGATTCGCCCGTGTTAAAGTCGAAAATTATCCCGAGGGAACATATTCGCGGGATTATAAATGTATCCCATGTCCTCCTCAACGGTCGCGACACCTGAATCAGGAATGAAACAATAGAAAAATAAAATTCACTAATTATGACCGTTGAAGGTATTGTGCTATGCCTGACGTGACTTTCTCTGAGTCTTCATCCAGATCTGTTCAGCCGTTCTGGAGTGATTGAGTAACAAACATACACACACATCCAAACTTATGCATTTATGGTAATAGTAAGTTGCCCCCCTAACCCGATAAAAGATTTATAATTTTCCCCCTTGAAGTCAAGCCTTGGGCCAAGTCTTTAGACAAAATGTCAGATTATCAACGAATTCATTGTCGAAATGCCAAAATGTAAAGGATTGATCACGTGACATTGTGATAGCTCTCGTGTCGTGACGCTTTCGTGGATGCTCACTTTTGTAAACCCTTGTGTATTCAATCTCCGGTGCTTGCCAATCAATGTCTAGTTGTAAGTTAGCAACAATCACTGCAGGCATTCCGTCTGATCTGTCGAGGTCGACGTCCTAAGGTCGTCGCTACATTGTTTTCTGTTTACCATCTACTGAGTCTATCTCTGACCTAATAATTCGTAATTAAATGTAATGCTTTGTAACTAAATATAATGGAGCTTCGAACTAAATAATAACGATGATTTCTGTGTTGTTTCAGGTATGGATCGATGTTCTTGACTGGTTACTTCGGGTCAAAGCGTAAGTTTTTTGTTTCGTGCATAGATCGGGTTTCTTATGAGATTATATTGATGATATGTTTGTTTTATCTTAGAAGTTTTTGTTCTGTACTGTCACTCAGCTTAGCCGTCGCGCGTCGTGAGAAAATTCGGCTGAAAGCCCTGTTCCAAAATGTTGCGTACATAATTGGACAGAATAGGGTAGTTTACTGAAAATAACTATTTTTTTGTCCATCAGGTAGATTAATAAAAAATAACATTGGACACGTATTTTTTTGACACGTTAACATAAAGTGACGACGATATAATGCGTTGAAATATCGTGAAACGTCACGCCGCTAGTACACGTTATACTGCTAAGTATACTTATTGACGTCACAAGCCGCCACTCATGAATTTGCGCTTTAACTTTGTATTTTTTTATTGATTTAGTAAAGCAATAAATACGTGTGCAATATTATTTGATAATCTCACTGACGGGCTAAGTATAATTATCATTTTTCTAGTCTACTCAGGAAACATCCCTATTGTGCTATAGCAGGAGTAAACAAACCTTTTTCTCATGGTGTTAGGCAGAAACTACAGAACGCCTCCAGCTACGATCCTTACCTATCCATTTTGCTTTGGCAGTACGTTCACAAAAAATAGTCAAGACAAATATCTCTAAATAACATTCGAATCACTGAACTGAATAATATTTAACATGCAACATCGAACTTTTGATCTGAAATCGTATTTGATTGCAATTTGTTCACACTTCAACTCCTCTTGCTCATGTATTTATGCATGCACTTGATAAACGACTTGGCATTACCGTATGTTCCCTGCATCGGGGGCGAGGCGAGATATCTCACGAAATCTCTGCCCTATTGAACTGAGTCCACAAGTCCACGATCCACATGTAACAGTCCCGTTTGCATGGACCTGTTTCTCTGAACCCTGTTAGCTTGTAATTTTTTGCCTTGGAATGAGAACAAAGTTTCGTAAGTCGGAGTTGCTTATCAAAAGCTTGTACGGAACTTTTTGATGGCACTCATAAAATGTCGTTGAATTTGAAATTAGAATCTCTGTTCTGCGTGGTATTGTTTCTTTTTTTAATTTACTTTAAGGCATGAGCATTTCAGCTTCTATGTGCTGACCTTTTTTCGGAGAGTTTTTTTTAACAACTGTTATTTACGTCTGAGATCTTGACCTGGTTATTGCTGATATAAATAGGCAAGGCTTGGCTTTTCAGAAACGAGTTCAACAATAGAAGTTAATATTGGAACAGTACGAAGTAAATCCTGATAGTAATAGCTTGGGCCATTATCTGTATCCTAGATCTATAGTGTTATAATGGCACAATAATGGTCAGCCATTCAATTTATCTTTATCTTGCTATCTTTAGTCTCGACTTACTCAATTGCAGTCTTTAAATCTAACAAGTCATAAATAATCGAGTTCGTAGCTGAAGTGGGAACTGAGTATTGATTTTAAGGAATAGAAGAGATCGAATTAAATTATTTAGAAAAATTCACAGACGTGATGGGCTAACGATGCGCGTGGGCATGGCGATGATAAAACTAAGTAAAAAAATCATACCTTTTAATTTTAAGTAACTAAAGCTAACAACGTTAATAATTAGACTGGTATAGTTGTCGGCACGTAACTTGGCAAGAGTCGTCAGATGCGCGCAAGTCGCTTTTTTAGGTCTCTTTGGTTACCAAGCGGGACGCGGGGAACTTTTAGCACCGTTCCGAGCGCGCGATTGGTTGGTCAGTTGACACAAGTATCGATTGACCAATTGCGTCGCGTCCACGTCCCGTTCGCTCTATATGTGGTTGGTCAGTTTCACGCACTATGCCCCACTACGCCAAAACCTTGCCAAGTTACATGCCGGGGACTATAAATACTTGAAATGACTTATTATTTGTTGTTTAATCGGTATTAGATGTTGAGATCAATATTACCTCATTTGACCCAATTTCTTGCAATCAATGCCTTAACTTTTAATTTCGATAAATTGCAAAAACTCTTAACCGTTCTTTGCATTCGTTACCATTTGGGCTATTCTCCAAAACGTTTGTCATCGTTTCTCAAATGGAAAAGAGTGTGTAAACTAGTCTACACTTTACAGAAGGTAAACAATGGCGACCTTGGGTGCTAAGCGTCTGCACTGCAACATTTTGACGGTCAGTCAGCAAGGCCGTCGGTCAACGACCCGCCCGGAAATAGATAGCCCACGTGCGGGTAATAGTGATACCTACGCTCACTTACTTGATTTAGGTAGATAAACGGGTTTCAGCTGAATTGCACAGGAAACTGAAACAAAACTCTTTCCCTGTTACTAATAAACGCGGAATAAAGTTATACCAGGTATAACTAAGGTATACCCATACATTTTCATAGGTTTATACCTGGTATAACTTTATTCTGCGTTTATTTGTAAGAGGGTTTTTGTTTGGTATAATTGGACAAGTTTCAGTGAGTGCACAAATGGATGCTTTCCTGGAAAGCCTTGAATAATGTTAAGTACTACCTGGTACTTGTTGACAGGTAGTACTTAACATTATATACCTACACTGTCCTCTCGTACCTATTAACAATGTAATATGAAAACATTAGAAAAGCAGTAGTCCAGGAGGAAGCCGCCGGACGGGATCGTGAGAGGGCCGATTCCGCTCGGAGAAGAAAGTGTTGGGGAGGCAATCGGCTTGACGCCTAAAACGCCGAAACCTCACCTGCATCAGGCAGACGGAACTGTGGCGTCACTGGCGCTCAGATTAGGGACTCTGTCCATCCATCAAGTGCACTGAAAAAAATAAGCGGTAAAAACAATCGAAAAAACATTGAACTGTACTGCTTTAAACAGTAAAATATGAGCCTAACGTTCAAAGCAGTAACTTTTAATGAGCCGAAAACAGTAAAAGCTTGACAATAAATTTTAATGTTTCAAACATTAAAAAAAAAATTAATGTTTAAGACAGTATTTTTTTTTAATGTTTTGAAACATTAAAAAAAACTAATGTTTTAAACATTAAAAAAAAATTAATGTTTAAGACAGTAATTTTTTTTAATGTTTGAAACATTTAAAAAAAAAAATGTTTTAAACATTAAAAAAACTTTAATGTTTTAATACTCTTTAAAACAGTAAAAAATAATGTGCGTACACAGTAGCGGGTACTGTAAGTGCACAGTTACAGGTAACGTTTAGGATAGTACTTTTTAATGTGCGTGCACAGTAGCGAGTAATGAATTTCACAGTTGCATTTAACGAGAAGGATAGTACTTTCTAATGTGCATGCACAATAGCTGGTAATGAGCTTCACAGTTACATTTAATGAGAAGGGTAGTACTTTTTAATGTGCATGCACAGTAGCGGGTAATGCATTTCACAGTTGAAGGTAACGGAAAGGGTAGTACTTTTTAATGTGCGTGCACAGTAGCGGGTAATGAGTTTCACAGTTGCACCTAACGAGAAGGATAGTACTTTCTAATGTGCATGCACAATAGCTGATAATGAGCTTCACAGATACATTTAACGAGAAGGGTAGTACTTTTTAATGTGCGTGCACAGTAGCGGATAATGAGTTTCACAGTTTCATTTAACGAGAATGATAGTACTTTTTAATGTGCATGCACAATAGCTGGTAATGAGCTTCACAGATACATTTAACGAGAAGGGTAGTACTTTTTAATGTGCGTGCACAGTTGCGGATAATGAGTTTCACAGTTGCACCTAACGAGAAGGATAGTACTTTTTAATGCGCATGCACAGTAGCTGGTAATGAGTTTCACAATTGCACCTAACGAGAAGGATAGTACTTTTTAATGTGCATTCACAGTAGCGGGTAATGAATTGCACAGTTAAAAGTAACGAGAAGGATAGTACTTTTTAATGTGCATGCACAGTAGCGGGTAATGAGTTATACAGTTACAGGTAACGTGAAGGATAGTACTTTTTAATATGCATGCACATTAAAAAGTACTATTATTCACGTTACTTGTAACTGGGCACTAACCGTACCCGCAACTGCATACACATAAAAATATTATCCTTCACATTACCTGTAACTGAGCAAGTACAGTAGCGAGTACTGCACGTGTACAGTAGCAGGTATCGTGAAATAAAAAAAAATGTTCTTTAGGACATTTATTTTAAAATAATCACACGTATTAAAGTAGTAAAATTCTTATATTTACTACAAAATAAGGGGAAAACCAACCAACATATTTACACTTAGATAATTTAAAGATAATTATTATTAAAGGTCTATCTATTCATGATACACGAAATCTCTTAAGGGGTCATTGTACTCATCATTATGAACAGCTTTTATTACTATGGGACAAAACCCTGAATCGCGAAAAAAAAAACTGCTATTCCATACATTTTGACGAGTTATTGCGAAGATATTGTAGAGAACAGCTGATTTTTTTTTCGTGATTCAGGGTTTGGTCTTGTAGTAAAAGTTGTTCGTAACCATGAGTACAATGACCTATTAAGAGATTTCGTGTATGAACAGATAGACCTAATATGCACATAGTCATTTCAGTCCAAAATGTAAGTACAATATTTATAATTAAGTAAAATACCAAAACAATATTATATCGAATATATTTAGAATTAAGTAAATTGAAACAAGGTTCTATAGACTTAAGGGTAATTGCTACTGAACTTAGTCTGAAAATAATCATACATATTAAACTTGTAAAATTCTTATATTTACCACAAAATAAATGGAAAACAAACCCAAATATTTACACATAAATAACTTAAACATAATATGTTGTATACACATCGTCAATTGTCAACGAGTGTTGTTGTGTTTTTAATACGTTGATCTTTATACCTAAAATTTAATTTAAAACTTGTTGTAATCACAATAGTCCAAAATTTAAGTACAAATATTATAATTAAGTAAAATACCCAAACAATATAATATCCAAAATATTTAGAATTAAAAGTAAATTATAACAAGGTTCGAGTCAAGGGTAACTGCTACTAAACTTAGTCTGAAAAAAATCTTATATTTACCACAGAATAAATGGAAAACAAGCCAAAATATTTACATTTAGATAATTTAAAGATACATAAATTATATAAGGTCTATCTATTCATACACGAAATTTCTTAATGCTCATTGTACTTACTCATCATTAAGAACAACTTTTACTATTGGACAAAAACCCAGAATCGCGATAAAAAAAATTAGGTTTTCCCTACAATATTATGTTCGCATTAACTCGTCAAAATGTATGGAACAGCTGATTTGATGATGATTTTTCGCCATTCAGGGTTTGGTCCCATAGTAAAAGTTGTTCGTAATGATGAGTACAATGATCCCTTAAGAATTTTCGTGTATGAACAGATAGACCTTATACAGGATGGCCGGAACATTGACGTCCAAAAATTAAATTTCGGTCCCTCGTATTGTGGGGTATGGAATTAAAGAGGTGATACGACCGGAAACAATTGCCTTCTACGCAGTGATATTGTTCAAACCTGTGGTGCTGATGAAAAACTTGGAAATGCACTTTTAACGCTCGTACGTTTATGACAACAGTATTACAAATAAAACAGGTAACCATTTTTACTCAGCAGACATACTACAATCACTCAATAAACTTAGGACAGACGATGAAACTCTGTTTTTTGAAATAACATTTGCAGAAAACTTGTAAATGGCCCTTTCTAAGAATTGCCAGATCGGTAAACATTCACTAGGATACTCTAAATTAAGAGCCCATATAATTTTAAAACATGTATCCACTGTTTTGCAGATGTTTGGCAATTCGTAGAGAATATCATCAACAACAACGTAACGTGCTATTATATTTTTCAATGGACCTGCAACTATCATATAAGGTTGGATGGTCAATCCCAAAGACTTGTACCTGTCGTGTCGCTTCAATCGCTCTTCCAAGACTTGTCTTTGCTCTTCAACATGCAATATAAAGCTTTGACGCACTTCTGCAGCGGAGATTCTCTTCTTTTTTAAGTGAACAGGTCCAATTATGTGGGGAATAAAGAGTAATACAGCGAGCAGTGGTGGCCCAGTGGTATCGGCCGCGACTTACAAGTTGTAGGTCGTGGGTTCGAGCCCAGGCAGGCGCTTTACTTTGTGTAAATTATTTCTTCACCACTGCTCTCAAAACGGTGAAGGAAAACATCGTGAGGAAACCGGCATGTCCTAGAACCAAAAATTCGAAGACATGTGACATCTACCAACCCGCACTGGGCCCGCGTGGTGGATTACGGCCCATTCCCTCTCACAGAGAGGAGGCCTGTGTCCCTGCAGTGGGAACATTAATAGGCTGATGATGTGATGATGATGTACAGCGAGAACGCTCGTTTCAGGATCTTGATCTGTCAAGCAACAAGAACAAAAATTAGTTACTGTTATTTTTAATAATCAATTTTAGTAATCCATGAATTTCACTGATATTTTTAAGTGTCTGGAAATGAATGTTAAATCTACCTACATTACACTATAACATCTACTGTAAACCCATGAAAATCAATAAATATATTGAATTGAATTGATTATTTTGACTTTGAAATTGGCAGGGCTCCGACCAACCAAAATTTTATCTAGACTAGAATGATTCATTTAATTGAAGCATGGTATTGAAAGAGCAGAAATAACTCTTTTGGGTGGCTAGGCAGTTAGTTATACGACGTCATTTATTAAGCGGCTAGAAATAGTCCAGCCAAATAAAGGATTGACACGTTACTTTATTTAGTGGAACTATACTACGAGTATAGCAAACTCACCTTGCACTAGTTTCTTAAGTTCCTCTTCAAATGGTGATCGTCTTGATAAGGTTTTAGATATATTGAGTAATTTGCTCTTTAGTAACGGTAGTTTATCATCTAATGAATGTTCATTTTCAGGATACCAGTGATTGAAGTCAGCAGTGAGCTGAAATAAATTGATGTAGTTTGAGAAACCTTAAAAGTTTACGACTAAAGTAATACATTAAGAACTCATAGTAGGTAGTGAAAAAATTTACCAAGTCATGTCCCCAAGAGCGCTTCAAACATGGGAATTCTTGGATATAAGACTCTTTTTCATTTGAGAGAACACGTTGCTTCCGATACAGGTTGGTGCTTTGCCACTTTTCTGCACACAAGGCATAATTATCAGAAGAGCAACGTAACCACTCCAGGCACTCCTCTTCCTCTTGCGTGATGGATATTTTATTACTATGTAAACTAACACTGTTACATGTAGATGTAGACGGTTCTGGAGTTAACGTCTTCTCTAGAGAGCGTCGTGCTCGCGGTTGATACACTTTTTGTCTTCGGTACTTGGCTTTTAAATTTACCACTGCGTCGTAGAGCCGGCCGTGAGCTCGTTGTATTCCAGCTTTTGGTTTGGTGTAATAATAATGTAGATTTTCTGAAGGAAATAACCGTTCTGAAAAGAAAAACAACAACAAAATATAAAAACATAAGACACCAAAAGAAGTATAATCCATTAAAAGTGAAAGTGAAGCTTACTTACTTATCTCGCTAAGCCAACTTAAATATATCAGCAGTTACATTTGACCTGGGGTCATGTCTAAGAATTTCCTTTGAAATTACTCGTACTAATATTTTTCTAAATTGTTCTCCCAATGACTTTTCTTGATCATGTTGAAGTAGCAGTTGACCATCTGGAGTAGTTGCCAAGAGCAAAGCAAGATCCTAAAAATAAAAACATGTCACCAATCGTCTTATATAGTTTTATACAGGATGTTTAGAAACTAGGTATAACGCTCATAATGCTCCAAATGGTGTCAACTATCACACCTGGCTTTGCACCCAGCTTCCAAACATCCTGTATTATTGTATAAGCATAAATTAACTAAAAAGTTTAGTGTGTATCTTCAAATTCTACCTAACTTAGAAAAAAATTAGATACTGGAAAGATGTGTTACTCAAAAATGCACAGTGTGGTATTATAAATAAGTAATAGAAATCTATTTTCGTTTGTGTACATTATCCAGGATCTCAATGTATTACATACTTACAAGTCGAATAGCTAATCTCCTTTTTTGGAGTTGGTTAAAAATAGGGGATGGTGAGTTGATATTACCATGTGTACCGACCAGGCGACTGGTTGTGGTGATTTTGCAGTACAAATAAAACTACTTACAAAATTGGCATGTGAAGACACAGAAGATCGTGATGAGATGCTAGGTGACGCTGGAAGGGATTTGATTGGACTCGTGAAACTCTGCGTCAGTCCGTCTAAAGAGTCTCCATACTTTGAAATTATTTCGTCTAAATCGTCATCACTCTGTAATAAACACTTGTAAATAACTATGCAGGTATGTTTTCCTGACCTTTAACATAGAGCTTAGTAAAGGTAAAAACTCAGAAAATATTATCATTAGACTTATTGAGACTGTGTCTTAAATTACCTTTTCAAGCGACACCTTCCACTCTGACAGAACTTTTTTAAATTTTGCTTGCGGTCCTATTGCAGGAATTAATGCCCTCACTTGCGCATCATCTAATAATTTTAAAGCTAACGCGTCTCCTTCGTTTTCTGAAAACAGTAAGATAAAAAACTTACAACAATACACATTCTTTATACTCCTTAACACATACACCCTTAAATCATTTAAGTGTGTCAATAGTAGCATGCTTTTGTACTGGAGGTTTAAATTGAATGTATTTTTTAATGATGTATTATTATGACTGAACGTTCTATGTGCATGCATAAAACGCCACAGTTTTGCACTAATTGGTTTCGCATCAAGTCACACAAGTCATGAAAAAGAAATTCAATTAAATTATTACATAATGAAGGGTGAACAGTTTTTTAACGATACCTACCTAGTACGCGGAAAGCGCCGTAACCTTCGGGTAACTTCGTATTCTCAATGGCGAGCGGTCGAGCGCGAGCGTTAGAGTCCGTCCAACGAAAGAAGTCGCATAAGCCGCATCGCGAAGGCGCTAGTTTCTATGCGACCTCTAACAAATCTTGTTAGTTCCATGTATTTCCGCGGGACTTTTTTCGTTGAACGCATTCTATGAACTACTGGGCCGCCGCACCCGCCGCACTGGGTATGACGTCATACCCGATGTAAATACGATTTAAGTTCGGCGCGTAGCTCGACATTATTATACCTATCGGGTACGGACCGGGTCTCAGCTATACATACGCGGTCTGCGTACTGGTAAATTCATACTGGGTTTTTATACCTGTACCAGTAAATACGCATCATCCCTAGCCAAAACCTTGCCAAGTTACGTGCCGATAACTATAATGAATGTCACATTTATATTTAACGAGAAGGCTAGTACATTTTAATGTCCTTTTTTTCAAGATGGCTAAGATTACACAATAATTATGTAGTACCTACAATCATGATTTATCTCAATATTAAACACATATTACATCTGTCATTAGCAATGCCACACAAACTAACAATATAGAGGTAAACTATTTAATTAACCAAAACCGTTTTTCCTTAAAATTTTCAAATGGAACTTCTTTGAAAGTTTTTGTGTGGCTAGGTTTATTATAGAATATACCTAGCCACACACAAACTTGAACAAATCATTCAAAATTACTTATATGAATAGTCATATATAAGTAATTTAGAATGAGCTGTCCTTTCGTAAGTATTTCCATTTCAGTAACATAACGGTCTTATTTATGAAATGATTTAAGTATTCCTAGATAAACCTATTTAAGTAGGTAACATAGTTCATAAAATGGCTTACCTCTAAATACATCAATGTATTTTTGAAATCCCCATTCCCTGAGGAGCTTCGCTGTGGTCTCAATCTCGTCACCCATGATAAATTCTTCAATTTAATCAAATAGACGAATACACTGCAGCCACAACCATTTTTTTTTCTGTGCACGTATGTACGCGTAGCTGTCACAAGATTCAAATGAAAGAAATAAATATATTGGCGCCGGCGGCCGGCGGGGAACGTTAACGGTGTTGCCAACAGTTAGGGCGTTTGTGCACTACAAGGAATTTTACTGTCCGGCAGTCCGATTATTTACGATCGATCGATTTATTTTCTCATCATCCTTGTACTGTACTCAAAATTGGTATTTTATTTTAACTTCCTTTACTAACATAATTTAAGTACTTACTAATACTACCGATGGGTTTAATTTAAGGAAAAATCAAAAATTGTATGTCGTTTTTGTGGCGAATAAACACTTTTTCTTTCTTTCTTTCTTCTTTCTTATTAAAGAATGCATTTTTTAAAGTACTGACATTCGTATACGGGGCAGTACCAATCGATAAACAGGTAAATCTGTTCATAGTATCCATGATGACTTCGAATTCGTCGGACGATGAGTTTTTTCTCCTCGAAAGGGTTCATTAAAAAAAAAGGACAATAAACAAAGACATAAAAATAAAACATCTAAAGACACAGATTACACATACATACAAAGTTCAACACACACACAACACATACACACAAAGAAAACACAAACATAAAAAGTTCGATGAATCCATGATAATATAGTTATTATATAATATTAGTTACTAATCTCCTCCCAATATTTGTCAATCATATTTTTGTTGCTGTATAATTTGTGTCTTTTGTCCCACAATGGTGGCTTAGCAAAAACCAATGCTATTATTACTTCGCAATCCAGATCACCAAACACCACCAGAAAACCACTAACGAAAAACTGCCCTACTCTCATAGTTGCAAAATTTACCACTAAACAATTTTTAGTTATTATGAAAGAAAACAATAAGTAGAAATAATCATTGGTTTCTTTTATGATTACGTAATACTAACAATCAATAAATCAATATTATTATTTTAACTACTAAAACCCCGGATCGAAACCATCAGTTTTAGTGGAAAATCCAATAGGTTGGCAACACAAATTGCCGAAACAGACGTGATCACGTGACGTTTAGCCAAGAAAGAAGCGAGTTTCGACTTGTTCTATTTTGGTCATTGAGATAGGAAATATATGGAGGCGCCGCGATGTTCTATACATACATTAGCTTATACAAATATGAGTGAAATACGATACAGAATGTGAAACATCGTTTTGTTTCATTCTTTCTAATGTAGTAAACGTATTTGATGAAAGAGACAACAATATTTCAGTTGTTGCTCATTATGGCAACATTTTGTTATGACTTAGTGACGGTTGTAGGTACGTGCCATATTCGCCATTTTATGAGACGAATTTTGTGGTTGTGTTCGTGGTAGTCCTGCTGCCAAATGGTTGTTTACATATTGTATTATTGAGATTTGTAAGTGTGTGTGTGTTGCTTGATTGACACAACCTTAGAATCGGCGGCTATTTTATAGACATTTGGTTTAGGTAGGCACGTTTTTTTCGTAGGTATTTCCAGTCCATATTATTTAGTATGTCTATGATTTTGGTTCAATCAAGCAGTTCTTTTTAATGTCAAGACAGTAATTTTAATCGTTTGAAATTCATCGTTAGGTATAAACAATCAGTTTTCAATTTACATATTTAACTCGTTGCCAACAAATCGAAGTTAGGTTCAAATTCAATCAGTTTAGTCGCATTATCATCTCAGCGACAATCAATGTCAAAAATGTATGACAATTGATTGTATTTAAGTACTAACCTACTTAGTCGGTAACGAAAGTGAAAGGAGTCTTTTTTTAGGGTTCCGTAGCCAAATGGTTACTATGGAATCTTTATAGATCCGTCCATGATCAGTTAGTTTTATTTTGTTATCTGTTATCTCTTATTACAGAGATAGATACGATTAATGCGTTATCCTTTGCAAAGTTTTGTTAAAGGCCTACAGTTACTTTCACTACACTCCGATATATATTCGATCTGGTTTTAAATCCCTATGTACTTTATAATTGCTGTAAATCCTAAAATAATATTAATGTGGACACTCTACAAGGAATTCATTCAGGCTTATTATTGCAAAGAAAGTGAAACTTATTACGAGATTTTAAAAATTAAGAAATAATGAAAACTGGGGATAATGCGATTTCTTTTGATGCACGATTCACCTTACTTCGATTCATGATATTCATAAATAACTTTGATAGCCAGAAGCAGATATAAATGACACACGAAAAAACTACCTAAGTAGGCATAGGTGTAAATTAATTAACCGTTAATAACTAACACCATTGGCCATAGGTTTAACAGTACGGAATAAAATACTTTCTCACATAACATTGATTACTGATAACCTTGACCTTACACTGCACACATTCTCCATACAAGCAAGAGGTCAACTCTAAGTGGTTGACACGTTAGGCGCAGGTCACACTGTGAGCTTAGCTAACTTTGCAAAGCCTAGCTTATTTTAGAGTCAGCCAGGAGCTAACATAACAACATGTGAAATGCCAACAGTGATGTTAACTTACGAGTTCCAATTAATTTTGTTTTGGTCTTGGTTATCAAAACAAAACTGTCTAGCCTCTTTACACGCAGGTCGGGAAGAGGAGCTTCATTAGAATTCAATGTTGGAAACTAGAGTTTACTATGTTATACTACTTGTAGGTTGACCTGCGGGGCGAGCATGGCCTACTGTACCATGCTTGAGTCACACATTTTTATCACAGTTTGGGAGCAAAAACCGTGACAAAATGCGTGTCTCCAGCCTATCACAGAGGTCGTGCTCGACCGCGATGTGAAGGTTGCGGGGCTCCGCTGGATGCGGGACTGGTCAATGCTTGGTGGAGGTCCATGTCCAGCAGTGGACGTCTTTCGGCTAATATGATGATGACGATTAGTTTTAACGATCAAACCATTACAATTTACTGCCACATCACGTTAACTTTTTGTCAAACCATGATCAGTTAGTTTTAATGTGCTATCTGTTAAATGAAATGTTTTATTCGATTAGTTTTAACGATCAAGCCATTACAATTTACTGCCACATCACGTTAACTTTTTGTCAAATCATGATCAGTTAGTTTTAATGTGCTATCTGTTAAATGAAATGTTTTATTCGATTAGTTTTAACGATCAAACCATTACAATTTACTGCCACATCACGTTAACTTTTTGTCGAACCATGATCAGTTAGTTTTAATGTGCTATCTGTTAAATGAAATGTTTTATTCGATTAGTTTTAATGATCAAACCATTACAATTTTCTGCTACATCACGTAAATTTTTGTCGAACCATGATCAGTTAGTTTTAATGTGCTATCTGTTAAATGAAATGTTTTATTCGATTCGTTTTAACGATCAAACCATTACAATTTACTGCCATATAACGTTAACTTTTGTCGAACCATGATCAGTTAGTTTTAATACGCTATCTGTTAAATTAAATGTTTTATTCGATTAGTTTCAACGATCAAACCATTAAAATTTTCTGCCACATAACGTTAACTGTTTCTCGAATCATGATCAGTCAGTTTTAACGTTCAATCATTAAACGTTACTGTTTTGCTTTTTAATGTTTTACAAACATTCATTTTTACTGTAAAAAGTCAGTAAATCTTAATGTTATAGCTTTAATGTGCGGTAGTAACATTTTATTTTTTTCAGTGTGAAGGAAACGTATTTTCAGTCTGCCCAAAGATATACTCTAACAGGCGTTGCACTTAGCGGTTCCAGGGTGGTCTTTTAAGAGGTCACGGGGCTGATGATGATCACCAGGGTGGTTTTAGTAAGGTGAAAATACCACACTCCGTGGAATTTTCCCCAAAAGTCCAGACACCTTTTAAAAGTTTCACCCCGATAGCAAAATATCATCATCATCATTTCAGCCGAAGATGTCCACTGCTGGACATAGGCCTTCCCCAAGCGTCGCCACACTGATCTGTCGTGTGTACAGCCTTGACTAGGATATCGCTCCACCTAGAGGAGAGGCCTTCCAGCGCAACGTCATCCGGTACGCGGTCGCCACTCCTGAATTTTTCGGCCCAACGAACATTCGTTCTGCGAGCAATGTGGCCTGCCCACTGCCACTTTAAGTTTTGCAATCCATCTGGCTATGTCGGTAACCCTGGTTCTCTTGTGAATGTCTTCATTGCGAGCATGGCCCTCTCCATTGCCGTTTAGGTGACTTTAAGTCTTCTGATGAGGCCCATTGTGAGCGACCACGTTTCGGTACAATATGTAATCACTGGCAACACACACTGGTCATAGACTATCGTCTTGAGACACTGCGGTAAATTATACCTACCTACCTAATTGCATAAATGTATTAGAAAGTTCTCATCGATAGTGTTTGTATTTAGAATACTATATCCAAGTAGTTAGATGCTTAATTGCTTATTGATAAGTGGTTGGCACATCCTAACGAAGGTAAAGATTACTATCGCATTAAACTACCGTTACTTGAAGCTTATGTAACTTTCAGCAAAATTTCATTAAACTCCAGTCAAGTTTACGACCTGCTTTCAGGAAATTATGTATGTATAGCAGTTTGACACGACACAGACAAAGGTTCAGGATAAACATCGTATTCTAATAGATGACTGTACTTAAACTGAGTTTAACTTGGTTGCTATCGCCGCTGTATTCCAAACTAACGCTTTATCTAAGGACCCGTTTGATCACTTAATGATTATGTTAGAGATTACTATCTTGTTGAACTACGGGATTTATACTTCGTATATATTTATTTACCGTTTCTCTTAGAAATGCGTGGATTTTGCTGTAGGTGTCGGGTAGAGTACGTATAATGATATGAGGAGTGGGCGTTCTTCTTTGTGCCAATCTCGATATTGACATCAATCGTATTGGTAAATTCTTGTTCATCTTTTCGTTTCGATGTGACACAAATTTAGTCCGACCAGTATGGCGATGTAGACAACTGGACAGCTCTGTCATTGACTTATCCGTATAAATCATAAATGGTGCAGGTGGTTTTTAACCCCCGCCGAAAAAAAAGGGTGTTATAAGTTCGACGTGTGTTGCTGTGTATCTGTGTGTCTGTCTGTGGCATCATAGCGCCTAAACGGATGAACCGATTTTGATTTAGTTTTGATGATTTTGTCGAGAGTGTTCTTAGCTATGTTTGAATAAAATCGGTTCAGCCGTTTAAAATTTAAGGGCGTTTTACTGTTTGAATCTGGGTGTTTTCGTAAGATATCGTGCCATAATTACGTGTTTAATAGCTTGCCGATCGAAGAGTATCTACTATGCACTAGATAAATTATGTAGCATGAAATAAAAATGTGCCGGGGGTTTTTTAAACTTTGAATTTTTACTTGTGCATGTTGGGTAGGAAAGAAGATGACATAAATGTGAATATGTCCTGTGAAGAGTTTCCACACTGGCACTTAGTTTTGTATAGGTAATGGATACCCTACTTGGTCCGATGATTACTACAGCCTTGATTCGTTTTCCCTTGATTGACTGGTAGAGAATGCCTAAGGCATTAAGTCCGCCTTATCTTTGTGCATGAAGTCTAAATAAATAAATCACAATATGTATCGCTTTTTCTCCCTATCAGAATATCAGCGCAGCGTTGTTACCTTTTTTGGATATCGCTGCACATGCTGAGATAGGAGCCTTTTTGGTCTCGCACAGGGTTTTTATTTTATTATTGTTTAAGTGTATGCTTATTTTCTCGTGTCTCCTGTGCGGGTCACAAATAAATATTTTTCTTTCTTTCTTTATCAGAAACTTTTTTTATGCATCAGTAAGTGCCCATTGAACACAATAGATCCCATGGGTCGAAGTGTCCGAGTTATTTCTCGGCCCCTCCACAAGATAAGTGCCCATTAGTACTAACGGTAAAAGCCTGATTGAACGAATGGAATTTATTCAGGATTTTATTATTTAATTTGACAGATAAGCTTATTTACCAGGAAAATGTCGGGCTTATTTGTACCGACAAATTCGGCCAGAATTACGAGTTTACGAGGGCAATTAAACACTCAGGTTGCCTGTAGCCTGAATGTACTTGGAAGTGGTATAATAAACATTCTGTCAATCGAAGGCATACTAAAGAACCAGTTATCTTTTTACCTGGTAACATTTTGAGAATCGCCCTTCACGTAATGTATCGAGATGAATAAAATTCTAATTGTAATTTGTGATGTTGGTACTTATTAGTTAAGTAATTAAAGTGATTATAACAATCTGCCTAGCCTTTGCCCAACTATGTTGGGGTCGGCTTCCAGTCTAACCGGATTCAGCTGAGTACCAGTGTTTTACATGGAGCGATTGCTTATCTGACCCCCACAACCAAGTAACTGGGTAACACGGTACCACTTGGCTAGACTGGTGTCAGATCTCAAGCTTCTGACTACTCGTAACGACTGTCAAAGATCTTCAAATGACAGCCGGGACCCGGGACCAACGGCTTAACGTGCTTTCCGAGGCGGCACGGAGGAAACCCGGTATGTTGAAAATGTTCACCCATCCACGGACCGACCTCGTCAAGCGTTGCTTAACCTTGATGATCGACCCGTGCGGCTGTTATTATTTAGCCACGAGCTCTATTAAAGTGATAATATGGTAGCATTTAAACGTGTGTTTCAGCTAGCCATTAGTTAATTAGGTTATGATTCTATGCTACGCAATAGATGCAGTTTTTAACCGACTTTCCAAATAGGAGGAGGTTGTATGTTCGACAATGTTTTTTTGTTTTTTTTTTGTTTTGTGTTTTTTGAAAAGTTAAAAAAATGTGTTTGAAAGACTATTGTCCCAAATTGGTCCCATTTTAATTTGGTGAAGATTTGTGAAGTGAAAAGTAACTTTATTTTTGGAAGTCGGTGTCCATAACGAAAAATATTGGTACCTACCAGACACCGACTTCCAAAAAGAAAGTTATTTTCACTGTGTAGTGTTTTCGTTGGGCAGTGTAGTATTTTTTTATTATAGATGTTTATAATTTATGATGAAAACACTGACCTATGATTTCAATATAGATTATAACTCTGCCTAGGAATAACTTCAAGTAGTAATAAAAGTGGACTATCAACCCATAAGGAAGCCATAACTAAGCGAAAATCGTTTCTAACTAGCAGTAACTTACCCTATCAGAGATAGCGTTATCTTTAGGGTAAACGCACATATTGCTGTCCATGGACACGTTTTTGAGCATAAATAAGCGCCTACGCAGTACACGATGGCTGACTATAGTTTAACCACCCGATGTGATTGTGAAAGTCAACGTAAAATATATATTCCAGATTTTTTTTTTTTTTTTTTTTTTTTTATCGTACTATGTCGGAAATAATTTATTGTAATAAATCTTTTATAATAGTTTTAAAGATGGTTTTTAACAGACTTACCAAAAAGGAGGCAGTTCTATGTTCGACTTTTTTTTTATGTTCCCTGATCTCTCCGTCAATTGTGGACCGATTTTGTAAATTATTTTTTTTTATTTGAAAGAGTATGTTTCGAAATTGGTCCTATTTTATTTTGGTGAAGATCTGATGAAGAGCTTCGGAGATATACAACAGAACTCTTCAATAAATAATGGCAAATCTCTAAGGATTTGCTGCAATCGCATGTCTGTTTATTGTTTATTTCATAACATAACATCACGCCAGTACGCTCTAAAGGGGTACGCAGATGTATACAGTTTACCTTGGTACACTCTCATTTCACCGGTTATGTTCAGTTCATGATATTTGGGTAATCTATTCTGGCATTATAGGTACCTTACTTAACTACTTGCCTATTGGTAGATACACTAAAAAGTAAAAAATAAAAACGTTTTTCCAAAAAATTACTACAGACTTCCAAATAATAAAACTACAAAGTGTAAAATTACTTTATTTTTGGAAGTCGGTGTCCTCAACGCAAAAAAATGTATTACCAAAGACACCGACTTCCAAAAATAAAGTAAAAATTATTTTTCAATGTAGTTTTCTTATTTGGAAGTCGGTAGTATATGGTCGGAAACAATTTTGTTTAATTGATATTAATGTAGGTAAAATTTACTTTAAATTGTTGTAACCTACTGTGTGGTTTATTTTCCGGACTTGTTGTTTATTTATAATAATTTGTATAAACGGGTTAACCGCTGCCCGATAAGTTAGTCGATAGGTTAGGTAGGTACTAGCAGTTCCATAATTATGCTGTTTTCATGTGAATTTTACATATGCAATATTATATTTCCTTTGTTAAGAATTTGCGTGTGTCACTGCAGGTTGCCAACTGAAAACCAACACTGGGTATTTACTGCCCAGCAAATGCGGTGGTAACGCTTTCGGTATGTTCAGCGCAATTTTGATTTAATATTAATAATAATTCCCTTGTTAGGCATTTGATTGAATGTGTCACTGCAGGTTGCACACTGAAAACCAACACTGCGTAACGAACGCGAATGTGTTGGTAATTTTTGGTATGGTCATCTCCAGCGCAATTTTATTTATCATGTTTTTTTCTATTCTTTTACTTAACTTTTGTGTTATGTAGGTATAAAAATTGAAAATATTTATTCAACATAGTCTCTATATTGATGAAATATTTTCTATTTCTATTTGTTATTGTGCAAAAAATTACATCGGTAGAAAAAGACCATTGTGTGTTTTGTTAATTGCTAACTTGCAGAGATTTATTCCGAAACTAAACATGATTTAATTATTCTTTTTATCTTTTTCCTCGACCATAATAAATCCAATGACAATTCTTATCATCCACTTCCTCGATGTAATAATTGCATTACCATATAAAGCCAGGACCTTCCATGCACAAAAAGTCTTGAGGATACATCGCAGTACTTTCCCTTGTGACATTGACATGCGTCTGCACTAATGTGCTTTAATCGGCGCTCCTAATGGAAACTCTTTCACGGGCCCTTTTAGGTTCACCACGAACGTCCTTAAAGCGGTGAATTCACTGGACGGACTTGCCCGCGGGCAAACTTGTATCTGCGAGCCATGTGCGCTGGACCTGGCTACTATTGGTCTGTCCAATGAAATCCTTGAAACATTGAGGTCGCTCCGTGAAGCGGTGTAGTCTTCAGGAAGCTTCTGTGCAGGACGCCACGCACAACCGCACAACATACCGAATGGAAGTCTTAAGTTCGGCAAATGGAGGCCCTACTCTGTCCTATGTACGTGTGTTATTTAATAATTTCAGTACCTGGTTGTAGTAGTTGGTTATAAGCGCAATAATACAACTACAAGACAGGAACGGGACACACTACTTAACCTAAGGAAAGAGTTGTAGCAGCTATCAGAAATGTGCTTGAAATACCTTTATTTAAGCCCAACGTTCTCGTACCAACGTTGTTTATTAATAAAATAACGTATTTCGCACGTATCATGTAAATTACGATAGCAAAGTAAACAAAATGTGTGGGGGATCACCCTTTGTTTACCGTGCACGGCGCCTACCATAAGGCCGTATTTATCAGTAAACAAGTCTGAGGAATTCCGAGTACAATATCAACACGGGTAATAACGTTAGTAAAATGTAATGTCGGTTGTGTGTAACTGGCCTTATTACGGCGAAGCGTGGGCATGCTGGCTGTATAGACGACGCTGAAGTCCGAACGATTTAAGGCTACTGCAAACAGGTGTGTCGCGGAAATGCGACAACGATTCGACACACATTTTTCATAGACTACTGGTTGTTTATCTCATAGAACCTACAAAAAAAAACATTTTCGTATCGTTGTCGCACCAGTTTGGGGCAGCTTTTACGTGTCTAGCTGGAGGCTAAAAATTCGATGTATAGTTCTCGCCAAACTTTTTGGCCGCCCTGAAGTTGGCTACAATGGCTGCGCAGCTGTAGTAAATCTCATAGAAAATCGGCACCGCGCCGTGCCTTGTGCAACCGAAAGCCAACTTCAGGGCGGCCCAGGAGAGCTATAAACTGCGAAAGAAGCGTGCGTATGCTGGCTGGAGACTACGCTGAAGTAAAACATCGTGCGGAAGCCGGCATATCCTAGAACCAAAAATTCGAAGACTGTGACATCCACCAACCCGCACTGGACCCGCGATAAATTAAGAAATTAAATAAAAAATAATAATTAAATAGATTAAGGCCCTTTCCCTCTCTCATTTGAGCAGTAAAAAATCCACGATTTTTTATATATTCGACGAAGAATGCACGTGACGTTCCAAAATATATTTTTTTTAGTGGTAGGAGGATGATGACGTAAGATAGATCAATCATTCAGTATACTCCAAATTAAAGCACAAATGATTCAATTATTACTTAAAAAAAGATTTTCAGCGGCCTCGTGATAATTATGAACAAATAAAGGAGGGTGCCTATTGGGTTGGTGGCAAATAAAATTGTTTGAAAGAAGAAAACAGACTGTACTGACCGCAAATTCATTGGAATAAAGGGCAGGAGCATGATAACGTCAGATAAATCAATCAAAAAGGTTTAAATAAAATCGGTATTTTGATTCGGGACCAAATGACCAATACACAGCCTTATTAAAGCCAACGTCAACGTAAAATTGCTTACAAAAGAATTCGAGGTACGTAAAAATTTGAGCGGCATGTGGGGTTTCAGCCGCTTATTGATTAAATAACAACCGAGCTGCCACGCATTCACTTAATGTTAAACATTAAATGGACAAGGAATGCCCGGCATATCGGTATATAAATCGCTTACTAATCGCTCATATCTATCGTGTGCAGCTTTTATTTTGAAAGGGTTTCGTCATCATCATATCAGCCGATAGACATCCACTGCTGGACATAAGCCTCTCCCAAGCGTCGCCACATTGACCGGTCCCGTGCGTCCCGCATCCAGCGGATTCCCGCAACTTTCGGTCCACCTGGAGAGAGGCCTTCCAACGCAACTTCTTCCGGTTCGCGGTCGCCACTCCAGAATTCTGCTTCATTGGCCATCCGTTCTGCGAGCGTTGTGAAAGGGTTTATGTCAATTAATTATGATTTTGTTGTAGAACCTAGAAACAAACATTCGAAGACATGTGACATCTACCAACCAGCACGTGGCCCGCGTGGTGGTTTACGACTTACATCCTCTCACAGAGAAGTCTGTGCCCCAGTCGGGCACGTCTTAGCCTGATTATGGTGCATGTATGCTTGTTGTTAATCGATATCGGATATCGCTTGCAGGGTTTTCCAAGCCACAAGTACAGTTAAAATCGGTACGTGGTAGTGATTATTTTAATCGCATGCTATAATACCAGTTGATTTAGTATTATCGATTTTTCCCTGAGGGCCAATTGCCCAAGCACAGCGATCAAAAGAAAACGTTAATGCAGTCTCCATTCATCTCTTACGAAGAAAAATACTATTAAAGAGCCGGGACATTGACTGCCCATTTAAGGCCATAGATTTCTCATACACAAACTTGTAATAAATCATGTTTTCATGAATGGAGCTGTAGAGCTACAGAGCAAAGGCTCGTTTAGATTTCTTTATTACATAATATCATGTATCGCTGAAAGCAATAGGTACCTACTGTAGGTCGTTTTTAACCGACTTACAAAAAAAGGAGGAGGTTCTATGTTCGACTTTGTTAGTTTTTTTTTGTGTATGTTCATCGATATCTCTGTCAATTGTGGACCGATTTTGAAAATTATTTTTTTGTTTGAAAGATTATGTCTCGAAATTGGTCCCATTTTAATTTGGTGAAGGTCTGATGAAGAACTTCGGAGATACACAACAGAACTCTTCAATAAATAACGGCAAAACTCTCGGGATTGCTGCAATCGCATGTCTGTTTGTTGTTTATACCATTTCATAACATAACATCACGCCAGTATATGTTCAAGTTTCATATTATTCGGTTAATCTATTCTGGAGTTATAGGGACCTTAATAAACAACTTGCTATTAGGTAGGTAAAACTAAAAATGGAAATGTTAAAAAAACTTTTTTGCAAAAAAATACTACCGACTTCCAAATGAAAAACTACAAAGTGAAAAATAACTTAACTTTTGGAAGTCGGTGTCCATATTGCAAAAAATGGTACCTACGTAAGACACCGACTTCCAAAAGTTAAGTTATTTTTCACTTTGTAGTTTTTCATTTGGAAGTCGGTAGTATTTTTTTGCTAAAAAGTTTTTTTATAGAATGAATCATCATCATCGGCCTTTTGAAACAGGGCGATAGTTGGGGTTATTTTCAGTAGGTTCTAAAGTAACTTTTTTCCATTTTACTTTAATTGCCTATTTATTACAAATGTTTTGATCATTTGCAGTAAAAAATATCCTTGTGGCAGAACCCTAGCTTGATCTCCTTAAAAGTTATGAGAATTTGAGTGTTTTTTTTTAAAGAAAATACCAAAATTTGTAATATATAGGAAGAAAAAAATTGTATCTTTAGAACCTACTGCAAATAACCCCAACTATCGCCCTGTTTAGGCACAGGACTGATCATCTGGCGACGCTTGCGGGAGACCTTTGCCCCCAGGAGTAGACGTCTTCTGGCTGATATGATGATAATGATCGCCCTGTTTCGTTTGATCTACGATTTATTACTTACATTGTATATCTCTATTTGCCGTCATTTCTTTCTTTCAACAGTCACATATTTTCTACCCATATCATTCTTCACACAGTCCATCTATCCTTTCTTTGTTCTTTCTCTATCCTTATAATTTTCCTCACGACATGTTCTGCATTCCTCCGCATCCCGTATCATGACAACCGATTTCGTACTATCCAACAGTTGTTCCTTTCTTTTGCCTTCCTCTACTCTAACAACCATCCAAATTCATACTCATCTATATCTCGTACGAATATACTGTTTTCCTCACGACATGTTCCTCGTTCCTCCGCTTCACCATGCCCATACCATGACAACTGATCTGTGACCTTAAATCTTTATTGTGCACCAAAAACAATATTCAATACAATGTTATAATAAAGTACATGTACAAAGGCGAGTTGAGTCGAGTTCTCTTACGTCAAACCTTAGAGAGTGACAGAGAATGATGACAAAAGCGGGTAGGATCCAGAGTACGATTTTAAAATAACATAATTATAATAAGAAAGAAAACGTGTTTAATTGACACAAAACGACATACATTATAAATACATGCTTATGCTAAACCTAAATATAAAAAAAAACATATATATATATACATATATCTACTAACATTGCGTTAAAAGGAAACGCTCTTTAATTTTCCTCTGGAAGACCGGGAGTGTGGGAGAGAGTTCCAGAGGTGCACTGCAGTTACAGAGAAAGAGCCATCATAATGGCTGGAAGTGTGAGGCGGAGTACGAAGGAGACGCGAAGTGGCTGTACGACAAGGTTTGCCCCTCGGGACGTGGTACTCAAACCGTTCGCGAAGGTATTGGGGAGAAGTGGGATTGTGCAGGATAGTATACAGAAGAAGGAACATTCCAACGGTTGTTCCTCTCGCCTTCCTTAACTCTAGTAATCATTATCCGCATTCATACTCATCTATCTCCATAAACCATTTTATTTGATGCCAAGTACAGATTATATATTTAAAATACTCTCATTGCTTTATTTTACGACTGCATTACATTTTCAATCACGGCTGGCACCCATTACTGAAATTAACTCTTTTAAAATGGGTCTTTTTATATACGAGAGACTGCGTTTACGTGCTATTTAAAACGATGCGACGCTCGACCAATTACGTTTTATCGTAAAATGTATTGGCAGTCAAGGGATTTGCTTTTTTGATAGTATATGATCAGACTGAATGGCTTATTAACTGAAAAGAGAAAAACAAGTACCAGATATAAATTATACATTAAATATTATGAGGTGCTGCAGCGGTGACAAACGAAGTTTTTGTAGGTTTTCTATAAATTTTGTTTGTCCCCACCTGCAGCACAACAAAAAAAAAATTGTATCATCCCCTTTTTTTTAGGGCGTAACTTTAACGACATCTCATATGTCATAATGCGTCAAGCCGTTTGGGCTGTAGAGCGTGATATAGAAATGGACATACATACATACAAACCCTACCGCCACAGAAGGTAATCTGTGCCTACCGCAGACGGGTAAAAAATAATTTTGAAATGCTGCATCTAGTGTCTTGTTGGTGGTGTAGTGGTCACAAGTCGCTACTGCTAAGCATGGGGCAATGTTTTCCATCTTGAATTTCTTAGTAGTAATCCAGAGATTGGATTTGTGGACTGTTGATGGTAATAGGCTCGATCCCAATCACGTGGGACTTAAACCTAACCTGCGAAATATCGGCGTACTAATAGGTAAGTACACCTCTTCCAAACCCTACGGGGAATGTTATGATTTTGATGAATGCTCTTAGCTTGTGAACACACACATCCATATAAATATAATTTTATTAAGCGACTTTATGCGGGGATCCTTTTTAGTTACCCGCAGTTAACGTTATCTGTACCTATTCCAACGCCTTCATCTATACTAGACACAGTAAATTGTGACGAGTAACGTCCCGTTGATGTTTCGACCGCCACCATTCAGTCCGTCCGGGCTGTGAATCTGTTATCTCTAGTGGTTCATTAGGCGAGGCTTGCAAAAGGCTAGCTGGGACAAAGGGCCATTGGACCCCCCCTCGGAAGTCGTAGGGTTACGTGAATATACGACTGTACTCGACAATTTTTGTTGGGTTTTCTCTTTATCAAAAATAGCTCGGGTTTTTAGGGTTCCGTACCTCGAAAGGAAAGAACGGAATCCTTATAGGATCACTTTGTTGTCCGTCCGTCCGTCAGTCTGTCAAGACCCTTTTTCTCAGGAATGCGTGAAGGTACCAAGCTGAAATTTATATCAAATACTCAGGTCTACTGTCCCTTATACTCGTAGCTGTGAAAAATCAAACTTCTAAGCCAACGCAATAAAAAAATACAGCCGCAAATTACCGCAAATTTTCGACACTCGCAAGGGCATCAAAACCTACGGGTACTTCCCGTGAACTCAGAATCTTGAAATTTGGTACGAAGCAACGTCTTATAGCACAGATAAAGGAACAATAGCGAAAACCGTAATTTTTTAGTTAAATCATATAATATTTATTTTTTTTAATTTCAAACTTACTACTCCTTTCCTCATGAACGCGTAGAGGTATTAAATTGAAATTCATATAAAATACTCAGGCCTATAATACCTTTAAGCTGAGGTTTGTACGGAACCCTCGGTGCGCGAGTCCGACTCGCACTTGGCCGGTTTTTTTTTCATAGTGCCTGTTTGGGCATTTGTTTAAGTACTCGGTATTAACTTACTTAGTAAGGATAGGGCGGAGAGCACGTTTATCTGACGCTTATTTTGGTCATATGTCATACTAAGTAGACCGAAGTGAACTCACGATGATCAGCTATCTTCGGTTGCACTCGTGTGCGCGAGACATTAAAAAAATGCTTTGTTTTTTCTTATAAGCAAACGTTCGGTCGACCATATCTTTACAATTTAAATCTATGGTAGTCGGCTAAACTCAGTTTTCATGTGTGGCACGTTTTATCGACAGCGTCTGCCGTAGACATCCGATTCATATAGTAAATGGCAGACAGGAATCGCATTTCTTTTTCTATTCATTGGGGTAAGCTTGAGATGTTATCATCATTATGATACACATCTTCGTGATAATTATAATTTAATTTTATACAGTCGACAAATTATTTACTGACAGTTGCAGGTTCTGTTTTTGTGTTTCTTCAAGCAATAAATAAAGCAGCTTATTCTTCTTGGAAAGGCTGTGTGTTTTTGTTTTTGATCCGTGACTCACTGTGTGACTCAAGAGTCCCGGGATTCGGTTATACGTTGGACATTTTAAAATTTATGACATTCGATGCATTAAAAAAGTTTCCGGTTTGAATTATATCTTGTGCTAGCGACCTGCCCCGGCTTCGCCCGTGTTAAATTATACACAAAAACCTTCCTCGTTTTGCACTCTTTCTATTGGTGAAAACTGCATGAAAATCCGATCAGTAGTTTTTTAGTCTATCGCGTACAAGCGCGGCGGGGGGCCTTTATTTTATAATATGTAGTGATTTGCTAGTGACTTGATGGTATGTCCACTTATACGCGCTCATAATGTAAGGATTACTTAAACTAATAAAAAATAATACATTTATACCATTCCCCCTCTAAAAAGCTTATTTTATTCACTGAAAACATTGAATAAAAAGCACTTTTAATCACTGTTTTGGTGTTTGAATTTGGAACACACTAATGTATTAGACGTCCATCTCAATGCTATGTAACCTCCTTGCGCCTCCTTGCGCAAAAAATACTCGATACAAACTTCTTGTGCAGAGAATACTCAAACTCCTTCTTCGATTTTAATTTTGAGTTTTTTATATTTAGGATTTTAATTATGATTTTGATTTTAGTCTAGGATATTTATTGAATACTTTTTTGGATTGTTATTCTAATGTTAATTGCAATGGTGTTTAATTAACTATAATTATATATCGTAACGGAGGTGATCACTGGACCCTGAAACACAGGTGCTGGTGCTAGCTCAGGGGTCGGGGTTCCACATTTTTTGTAAATTTTTAAGGAAATAATTCATTTATTTATTACTCGTAATATGCCTTGTGCTTTTCGCTTAGATCTTTCTTTTTCTCGAAGTCATGGTATAAAATATAGTATGCAACTCTTGAATAAAACGGATTTATATCGAGGGCCATGAACCACTCGCGTCGCTCATGATTCTAACACTTGAATCACTCGCTATGCTCGTGATTCAATCATCATGAATTTCTCCCTGCGGTCGTGATTCAGTCGTAAGAATCCTTCACTTGCTCGTGATTCATCTACGGCCCTCGCTTTAAATCCGTCTTTTATTCACTAGTTGCATAATATACTATTTTTGCAGTGATTAAGAAACAAACAGGTATCATTTAATTGTTTCGATTTGCGTTTCATTTTCCTTAAGAATGCAACTAAACGACCGACCCTTTGTATGCGAATTATACCTGCATGGACCATAATATATCAAACTGATATCATCTCCTGTAATTATTTTGTTGTTTTACACTTGACTTGTTTTTATTTGTATTTAAGTAACGCCTGTCATCAAGCCTTCCTTTATGGTGCTCCATTCGATTGTTTTGGTCTCGCTCCGTCTGCGTCGTCAATAAATCGAGTTACGTGATACGAATATCCTTAATGTCACGATTTGAACATGTAGTGTACATAATAATTCCATGCTTCCATATCAGACCGACGGACGTTTTGATGACAGATCAAGTTCAAATATCGAACCTTCGGAAGATAGGTCTCATAAATAGTCAATGTCTACGATTGAAATGATAATTTTATGTGCCATTGAGTGGAATAGTAATTTTTGTGTTCAATATTCAATGTTGTAGACTTGTAGTTTTGTTTATATTCGCATTATTGCCAGGAGTTATATGCTGATCTGCTATCGTTTATTTTAGTTAAATGTTCATAAATAAAGCTAATAACGAAACGAATTACCTTTTATATGTTCTTTATGGAAAGATATAGGTTAGGTTCCTTGTGTAGGTACTGCATAATGTGTTTCGCTCGTATTTCGCTGATTCATGCCTGCAAGGGTAATATAATATACAATAGTGGATATTTCGAGGCATACTCGACTAGCCATAATATTCCAATAAAACACTGGCTGGAAATATTTCCTCGTGCTCGTTCGAAATTCGAACGACTGCTTTCATAGATATTGGTTTATTATAATGACGGGCGGTGGCATTGTGCAAATAATAAAAGACTTCTGAACGTTTAAAAAGTAAAAAAATGGGTTCAATTTGTGGTACAATAGGAGCTTTTTGAAATAATTGAGTTCTTTGGCGCCGCGCTCGATTGGTCCGTCTTCGGTGAGTCAGCTTGTATTTCACAGAACGTGACTGTACCAAGATATTTGATAGAAAGCGGGATAACGGTGATATGGTAAATCGAATTTGACGGCGGAAATCTCTTGCATTCGTATGTAAATATAATTTTCTAAATTGGCAAGAGTTTGTTCAATCTCATAGAGTCGTGTGTGATTTAATATGATTTTGACATTAATAATATTTAACATTCTTTGCTAGATTGCATTATGATATGTAGTTGATTATTATTATTCAAAATAGGCTGAAAAGCTTCCTTTTATTTCTTCCTCTTCTTCTAATGTCATAATGCTCTTTTGTCACCTAGTTTTTTTTTTCAATTTCCATAAATAGCGGCAGACATGCAACATTTAACTGCGAATGACTTATTACGGATTTCAAGGGGAGCATTCTTCATACAAAATTGGAGTGGTAGGAAAAAATGTTCGTGGAGATATTCCTGAAGGATATTTTCGCTTATTGCTTCTAAATCACGATCGTAAATATAATGGAGGTCGAATGTCTTCGTTCTTCTTTATTTGAGTCTGGTCCTTCGAGCCGGATACGAGCTCAATGTAAAATAATAATGGATGTAACGACTGGAGGGTGTAATGCGAATGAAATTGGTTTTAGAAATGTAAACATCCTTGGGAATCTAGTAAGTCTGATGAGCCCAAAATTATTTAGATTCTAAAATGTTATGCAAATTAAATCACAATTACTGCTATGATAAATGCCAAGATATGTAGTTTCTCGTAAATTATATTGGTTTTAATCTCTTCCGGACTATCTTTTAAAATGACGGAAGAAATCTAAAACGGATTTTGATTATGCCGAGTAGTCCGTAAATCTCATTAATCGCATCTAAATACTGAGGTTTACGATTTGCGTAGGATAAAATTACCGAAACAATAAGTTTTATGACTTTAACAAACGTATAATAAATGTCTATATTTACGATATTTCCAACAAAATTAGCTCTGAGACCTATAAAAAGCCACTAAAGAGGTAAAGAGACTTACAATGACGTTATGTTTTTGTTTTATAATGCAATAAATTGACCGTATCGTGTGACGGTAGTTTAGTATGGCCGGCACATCCTGGGTAGGTGGGCTGTAACTTTACTTCTTCAAAGCTAGCCCGTTTCACCATCGGACTTCAAGACGTACGGCGATGCCCCATCGGTACATGGCGGACATCCCACCCACACGCACTAAACGTTTTGGGAATACTTCACTATGCGTATAGCTAAGGAGTGAATTCCCTGCCGGAGTCTGATTTTCTGTTACCTACAATGTGGGGGCCTATAAGCCAAATGTGAATTGGTTACTTCTAGGCAAGCGTGCTTCATCATCGACCACATCATCGCTTACATCAAGCGAGATAGTGGTCAAACGCAAGCCTATTCTACTACTGTTATAAACGTAAAGGTTTGTGAGGAAATAGCTTATACATCAGAATAACACATAGGCTATATTTTTTTAATATATTGGGCGAAGTACTCAAAACACGTGTCGTCAATGATAAAAACGTGCTGATGATAAACATAGTTTCTTCTTAGTTAAATACCTTGTCTGGTCTAGTATTGGCTATGCCGTCTGCTGACGCAGTCGTTAAGTCCTCACTTGTTCACTTAAACAGGTGCGGCGCAAGATGAAAGGTGCCATGGTCTGCGGCGCTTTACTGATTGCTAACAATAGACGATGAACAGCAAAATAAACCCCTACTTAAAAATAAAACAAATATTGTCGAAATCCATTTAAAAAACTTGTTAGAAAGCCGAAAACAAACGTACATCAACACATCACAAGGAGCCATAACCACTAGAATAACAAATATACTTGGAATTAGTTAGTACTGATTCTAAGCATATATACTGACCAGTATTCACAATATTCAACGTGTAAGCAATCACGAAGCTTGTCTAAGCGGTCGTTTGCAAACAATCAATGTTCTAATCTTTAGAGTTCCCGTAGTGTTTGACAGACAAACAGACTTTGTAGCCTTTTTGTAGCGCACGCGTTAGTTAAAGGTCGATGGAACTTGATGCGGTTCAAATGCAAGCTTGGAGCGAGCTTTTCTCGATGTATCTTGAAAATAACGGTAATTGTGGAGAGCTTTGCTAGAGATCAATTCTCTAGAAAAAGTGTAGAAATATTAGCGATATCGATGGTCAAACATAATGTTCAAAATGTATGGATTGATATGAGATATCGAAATATCACGAATGTTTTCAATCCCAAACAGGTCGATTTTGTGTACGGATTTTTTTATAACGGCTCACGAAAACTTGCGACAAAGTAATCTTAATCCTGAAAGTATACAGGATACAGCATACAGCACCTGTAGCTAAGTAGACAATCTACAATCGATACCGCAAGTAGAAAACGAATCAATGTATGGTAATGACACATCTGAACGTTAAGTCACGTGGTCAGACCATACAAATAGAAGGCGTTAACGATCGTAGAAAGAGATTCGATACGAAACGTTTGTAACTTGACTAGGGGGCAGGTGCCTTAAAGTTACTGACTTCTCAGCAAACCTTCTAACCAATAAGGACACACAAAAATACCTAGTGAAAGCTTGCAAGCGAATCACAACGTTATACTTTAAACTGTTGAGATTCATTAAATCCTTTGTCGGTCATGTGAGCATTTATTCCCACATCCTTTCCCCTTGACATAACACTAATCTCCTCTCATGAATACGGAAATGATAAACACCAACATTTGTACAAAACCCAAGGCTAAAACAGCTTTATCTGGTCCATCCATCCCGTCGCTTTGCTCCTATCTCCGGCACCGTTGCTATCGGCTCGGCAATAAACAAGTAGGTTTATTGGATGGCTCCAAGCTCGACATGTCATGTGGAGAGTGCCTCTCTTGGTCCTTAAGTACTCACTTGCCAGATGGAAGAGCTGAGGATAAATAGCTGTGTGTTGTGTTGTATGCCCTTGAGTGTTTTAGATGTGGTTATTGTATTCATTCTTGTAACGGCTTTTATTGTATACTAGCTGTGCCCGCGGCTTTGTCCCTGTCAACTGCGTAGTGCCTACCCCATACTACTTACCTACCTTCCTAGTTCCTACCTACCTACCTTCCTACCTACCTACTCTTCTTGCCTACCATTTTATTTTTCTAGGGTCATTCTTTCGCGGAGAATCTTAACACCGCCATTCAGAAAATTGCTTCAAATGCACAACGCCATCTGTCGAATATGGAGTTCAACCGTCCGAGTATCTGAATTGCGTGCGTTGTGATATTTTACTTCTTGAACACTTTAAATTCATCTAACTTTTGATAGAGTGAACCGATTGTGATGAAACAAAAACTAAGTAATACGTCAAGTAACGCACAATTTTTATGTCATAAAAGTTATCTACATTGGTTTCGTAAATTTTACGCGATGAGTGCACAACTAAACAGACAAAAATTCTAAAAAAGCTGGCAATTGGTTATATTGGTTATCCTATAACACTCGTTTTTATTTTGGTAATATATTCGATGTACAAAAACGACTTTTCTGCAGATTTATTATATGCATAGACATGGGGCTTTGCGTTCAGCTACCTAATTGCGCAAGTGAATTCGGCAAAGCAAAGAGTTTGACCGCCATCAATCGACCAATCTCATGCGAGATAAAAGACGCCATATGGATTTCCGTCTATGTGGTTAATCTATTGATGGCGGTCAACCCTTCAGAATTCACTTGCGAAGTTAGGCTGCATGTTTGGGTTATTCTCTGTATTCGGGGTTTAGAGAAAAAAAAACGCGTACTAACATAATCAATCCTAATTAATTGTTAGTTGGGGTCGGGTTCCCGTCTCAAAGGATGCAGTCCAATACCGGTATGGATGGAGCAACTGCCTATCTGACTTCCTCAACCTAGTAACTGGGTAAACGATATAGACTACATACTCATAAACTGAAGACTTTTTCGTATAGGTAAGCAGTAATTACAGAACGCTACCTGCTACGATCCTCATGTACTCCTTTTGCTTCGTTTACGTTATACATCGTGGCCATAAACGCACGCCGATTGCAAGTTCTCTCCCGGAAGGCCTCGTCCGAAACTAATCCGAAACTTCAGAGTGAAAAAAACAAGTGTTAAGGTAATTTTTCCGGACGGGTAAAAACACATGGGGTTCAACTGTCAAATTATGTTGTCAGTCATTTTTAGTTCGGGCCACGAAAGAATCATCCTTCCGTAGTTGATTGATACGGAGTAGGAAATGCCCGTAACGAAGGCCGAAACTACTGACTTCGTGCTTAGGGAGTAGACCTTCCTGACCTTCCGGAAGATCATCACCAATTAGAATAAAAAAGTCTCTTTACTCGAGGTGAAAGACTTTCTTGCACCCACATCTTCATGATTAATAATGAAAAATATGTATTATCAATTTGAATAAACAAGCATTTAGTTTTAATCACATGTCGTATTAAATAAAGATGGATGGCATATGCTTTTATTTTGAGTGGGTGGATAATCATAGTTATGATTTAAATAACAATTTGTTCCATTGACAGGATGACCCTTGGTACATTTATGATATCGAATTGAGATTAGCTTGTTTTTGCAATACAAATGGTTTCTTTACCAACATCTATTTTAAAGCGTCTAGATTATGAACAAGGTTTTTTTATTTACGTGAGTACTGAAATATATCGGTTTTAGGCAGAAATTATTTCATGATTTCAGCATAAAAGAACGATTGTGATGACAACTCGTCACACTACCTCGTCGCTATCTCTAATAGGTCTCTTTCATTAATATGTCACTTTGTACATGTAGTCTGTTTCCCAACTCGTCTTAAGCCGTATTTTGTCTCTTTCCCAACTAGGGAGACGGTATCGAATACAAAGTATCGATACTGTACTCATGAGTAGTATGAAAAAAAATCGTAGTCATAAAAGTATTGAATCAAAAATATCGATACTTCAAGTTATCGAGTACCTACTTTTCTTAGGGCCCCTAATGCGCATCAGTCATCAGTTTAACTCCAGTAGGGCAAGACATGAAAAAGCAAATGGTATTGGTTCATCGGACAACTGTAGCTTCAAAACTTAAAAAAAAAATAAGTGAGCTTGATGTGTGTTGTCACTGTCAAGTGAGCTAGGTGGAATGACAGGTCGCTTCACGCTCACTTCATCTTAGCTTTCACGGTGACATTTTAATAGAATAGACTGGCAGTTAGCATACTTATCAAAAACAGGTTTCAGCTGCCCAAATACAGTTGTAACAGTTCAAAATGTTCCATTATAAAGGCACAAAAGGCCCAACTATCAGCACTTTCTATCTCTCCGAAGATATCTCGACAATGGGCCCATTTCAATCCACTGTTTAATAAGGGCACGTCAATTAAACGCTCCAAACCTACACATATATTTAATTACTGAACTAGCCAATAAGAGCTCTTGTTTTGTTACATTCGATATGCTATTGATACGGTTTGGGAGACCGAGTTAGGCTGGTGATGTAATTTCTGTTCTCTTTGCGTAAAGCTATGTTCGGTTGTCTTGGATTTCCTTCGTTTGGAAACTTAAAGGTTAAAGGTTGCCTTTTGAAAAATTAAAAAGGCGGGATTCGCGGGGTGGTCTTGGATTGTACATATTATATTTTTCTCCTTCTGTCTACATAATGGGCCTCTATGTAGTGGCATCTGCACATACGGATTCAGTTATTAAAAACATTTCTTTTTCTTTTCACCAACTACCCACGCTATCTTTTGCAGCCTGAGTGTTATCATATCATATTCCAATAAAATTCATGAAATGCAACCAGTTCCAAGTAAAGTCGGTCGTCTTGCATCTATACAAGGCAGGGTGGGTCAGTGTACAGTGGTCGTCGGAGAGGCAATGCCGGGGCCGAAGCTCAGCGCGCAGCCTCCGCTGTATCGAGCGGCCGCGCCTACCCCACGTGCTCCATTCACCGGTACTATACCACTAGCACGTGTGCTCGACCATAGTATCGGCTAAATAGGCAGTTGTACAAATAAAAATAGTTGTATCTACCGTACTATGCAAACTACGTTAAGCATACTCTACGTTTATCATTATTAAATTAACTTTATAGATACCAAAAACGAAATAATAATCAGTGATTGGCTTCTGCAGCCTGCACACGCGATCAAACCATAAGCAAGCTTCATACGAACAGCAGTAACCGGATTGTGGTCGAAATAAAATTGAGCTCTTCAGTCCCGCGTTGGGCGCCAACTCTTATAATGTATTAATGGCGCCCAAACATGGGACTTAATTGAATCCGAAAAGATGGGTTGTACTGCATAATTGATGTATTAAAATCTTTGTTGAAAGGAAAATTATAAGTTCTACCATAACACTATTACCACAAAGTGGAAGCATAAATCTCGGGATGAATTAACAAAGCTAAGAACCCACATTTTTTATAAAAAAATGTTTAATAATTTTACTATAGCTACGCATGCGCGTAGCCATTTAAAAGGCGGAGAGCCATTAATTTTCGCGGCTTTTGATAAAATATTAGCAGCATTTCTTAATTAGGCCCTTGGAGTTTTATTTTCACGGTCGGAATTAGCGGGTCGTTGTACTGAAGAATAATGATCTCGATGAATGAAACAACAAACTTTTGTGTCATAAACATTTTGATCTGGTTTTAACTGACTTTTGATTAAGTGAAAAATGCTAATAAGATTGAGTTATAAATAAGCAAGTAAAGCCTTGCAAACAGTGATTAAAAGCGGGACGTTCTTAAGTACACGTAAATACAACATTCCGACCCAAGCAAACATAAGTAAATGATCACGTGCTCTCTGAAAGGGTTGCCTGAAAGAGTTACGGCCATGTATGGTGTCAAAAATGATAGACCTGCTCGCTTTGTTTCGTCTGGTCCTTTTTGTCACAAAGGTTTATCAAGCTCATGAATTCGAATCTATATTCTGTCTCTGTCTACCTTCATATTAATACTGCTTTCTGTACCAAAATATTTATAAAATAAATTGTCCCAGTAACGAAATCGCATTTGGAACATAAATTAATCCCTTTGAAATTCGCATCAGACGTTACTCAAGTAATTAACGTCAAATTAATGCGATTATGTTCGGCACTAGCTCTGAATGACACGCTTTGGATTTCGCTCTTTTCTCCATTTCAAATATTACCCGGATTGGAAAGGTCTAATTGGGAAATAATTTAATCTTTGATGATTTTGTCTGTTTCGCTGTATCTTCTTAGTTTGTCTAGAATATCACGAGTGATGTCGACGCTCACAAACTTCTAAGAAATTATATTTCTCGGTACCTGGTCTACGAAAACGGTATTTGAGCTGTCCTCGCGTCTTGGTTCCAATTAGACGGATTGTTTTTCGACGCGACACAGAATCTGGTCAGGTAATTCAATTAGATCGCCTTGACTACACGTTAAAATTTGATTGGCAACTTCCTCGCGAGCTCAACTAGGTTAGACCGAGCGGTTGCTGGGCGTAGTTACAAATTGAGCTCTTAGGCTCGCCGGATTGCCGGCTCCTAACAAGACAATTGATTTATAATTATATTGCTGGCAGTGTGTTGCGATTTCCTTAGAGGGTCCCACAGACGGAAATAGCTTGGGACTAAGAGTCATCACATCAGCCGAAGGACGTCCACTGCTGGACATAGGCCTCCCCCAAGCGTCGCCACATTGACCGGTCCCGTGCATCTCGTAACCAGCGGATCCCCGCAACCTTCACCAGGTCATCGGTCCACCTGGTGGGAGGCCTTCCAACGCAACGTCTTCCGGTTCGCGGTCGCCATTCCAGAACCTTTCTGCCCCATCGGCCATCCGTTCTGCGAGCAATGTGCCCTGCCCACTGCCACTTAAGTTTGGCAATTCTTCGGGCTATGTCGGTAACCCTGGTTCTCTTGCGGATCTCTACGTTTCTGATTCGATCACGCAAGGAAACTCCGAGCATAGCCCTCTCCATTGCCCTTTGAGTGACTGTAAGCTTTCTGATAAGGCCCATTGTAAGCGACCACGTCTCAGAGCCATATGTCATCACTGGCAACACACACTGGTCATAGACTTTCGTCTTGAGACACTGCGGTAAGTTGGACGAGAAGATACCGCGCAACTTCCCAAACGCTGCCCAGCCGAGTCGGATTCGACGGTTGACCTCTTTCTCGAAGTTGGCCCTACCCAATTGGATCGTTTGTCCCAGGTACACATAGTCGCCCACAACTTCGAGTGTAGAGTCTCCAATCTTGATAGGAGTGGGTGTAACATGGGCATTCAACATCAACTTAGTTTTGTCCATGTTCATCCTAAGACCCACTCTTTCGGAAGCTCTACTGAGATCATCGAGCATTGTACTGAGGTCCTCCATGGTCTCAGCCATAACCACTATATCGTCGGCAAACCGAAGGTGAGTGATGTACTCGCCATTGACGTTGATGCCTAGCCCTCTCCAGTCCAGAACCTTGAAGACATCCTCCAGTGCAGCGGTAAAGAGCTTCGGAGATATTACGTCTCCCTGTCTCACACCTCGCTGCAGAAGGACGGGTTCCGAGGTCTGATCCTGAAGTCGAACTGACATTGTGGCGTTTTTGTATAAACACTTCAACACTTCGATGTACCGGTAGTCAATTTGGCACCGTTGGAGAGACTGCAGTACAGCCCAAGTCTCGATCGAATCGAAGGCTTTCTCGTAGTCCACAAACGCTAAACAGAGAGGCAGGTTGTACTCTTCGGTCTTCTGTATAACCTGCCGCAGCGTATGTATGTGGTCTACGGTGCTGAAGCCTTTACGGAATCCGGCTTGTTCGGGAGGCTGGAAATCGTCAAACCTGCGTGCGAGACGATTCGTGATGACTCTTGAAAACAGCTTGTAGACATGGCTAAGGAGTGTGATGGGCCTATAGTTCTTCAGTAGGGCATTGTCACCCTTCTTGAAGAAGAGTACCACCACACCCCTGCACCATGCCTGTGGCGTTTTCCCCTCGAGTATGACGGAATCAAAAAGCTTCTGAAGGGCCTTAAGTACTGGTTTTCCACCCGCCTTCAGAAGTTCGGCCGTAATTCCGTCATCACCCGGTGCCTTGTTGTTTTTAAGTGGTTTCAGAGCCATCCTAATCTCATACAGGCTGACGTCCGGAATGTCTTCGGTATAGTGTCGGGTCAATCTAGCTCTTGGGTCATTCGCTAGATTTGCGACGGGTTTACTTTTTGACGTGTACAACTGTCCATAGAATCTCTCGATCTCCCTCAGAAGCTCCGGTTTGGCGGACACGATCCTGCCATCATCGGTCTTCAGTTTCGTGAGCTGGCTCTGCCCAATAGACAGATCTCTTGCAAAGACCTTGGAGCCTTTGTTCCGCTCAATCGCGTCTTTAATACTTTCAGTATTAAAGCGGCGGAGGTCGCTTTTCAAGGACTTTGAGATCCGTCTATTTAGCTGCCGGTATTTCACCGCATCGTCTGAAGACTGCAGGATTATCTCACGCCTCTCCTTCATTAGCTTGAGAGTAGGATCAGAGAGCTTTTTATTTTTATCTGTACGGCGGGTCTTGAAAAACTTAGACCCGACCGTATGGACAGCTTCCACGAACCCATCGCTGTATTCGTCCACGGAGCTCCCTAGGCACTCGAAACGATTCTGGAGTTCGAGCTGAAAGCTCTCGGGGTTTTGGACCTGGATTTGTGCTGGACGGAGCGTGGACTTCATCAGTCGAGACCTTTCGAGCTTAACATTAATGTTCAATGTGCCTCTTACCATGCGGTGATCACTCCCGGTTTTCACCGAATTGATCACTGAGACATCATTGAACATTTGCTTCTTGGTTGACATGATGAAGTCGATCTCGTTTTTAGTTGCACCATCGGGGCTTTGCCAGGTCCACTTCCTGTGCTCACGCTTTTTGAAGAAGGAGTTCATCATGTAGAGGCCCTCCTTCTCCATAAAACTGGCCAGTAGGTGACCCCGGTGGTTCCGGCGTCCAACTCCAAATTGCCCCACTTGCAGCTCATCCTCGTCTCGTTTGCCCAGTTTTGCGTTGAAGTCCCCCATGACAACGGTGAAGTGAGTTTTGAAACCATGCATGGCTATAGAGATATCCTCATACATGGCCTCTACCTCGTCGTCGGGGTGTGCCGAGGTCGGGGCGTAGACCTGTATGACCTTCAGCGAATATCTTGCTTATATTCTGAGTATAAGGTACGCCACCCTGGTCGACACACTCTCGATCTTCACCACGTTTGTTCACAAGAGACTTGTGGACGATAAACCCAACACCACCCTGGGACTGCCGGTCTCCCTCTCGGAAATAGAGCAGGTTACCGGATTTGAGGATTATCGAGTCCTCCCCCTCTCTTCGGACTTCAGATAACCCTATAATACTCCATCGTAACCTGCTCAATTCTTCCTCAAGTTCGGCAATCTTCTCGTCGGTCCGGAGTGTTCGCGTGTTATATGTTCCCAGGTCCAGTCGTCGGTGTTTGTAGGGGTAGCCGGGTCCACTCCGGGGATTCTTAGCACCCCTTGCCACGCCATCGCCTCGACCGCTACCGTAGCCGAGGGTAGACGGGCTGCCGGGCACTCGGGGCCGTTTTTTTGGTGTGCTGTTCATTAGGTTTGGGGGGGTTTGCCATAATCGCCACGCTTGGCAGGCGGGTTGGCGATCGCAGTTTGTTGTTTAAGTGCACAGAGAACGCTGCTGCCCATTCTCTGGTGTGTCCCTTAGTCGCCTCTTACGACACCCACGGGAAGATATGGGATGGTGAAATTCTTTACGTCCGTCACCATACGGTACAAAGAGTACGGACTAAGAGTATTTGGACATAAATATGGGCTGCAAGTCTCATCAATTGGGTCTTGAAACGGTCTTCCTTTTGGCGCAAAACCCAAAAGTATTCACCGAAAAGAAAAATATAGAACGATACTTGATTGCTAAGGATCAGAAGTGTCTTATTCGTTTAGTTTCGGTTAAATTCAATTGAATCTGCAATGCACCAATAGATGTTAAAAGGGATGGTTGTAAGACGCGGAAATAAAATCAATTTGTTACCTTGCCGCATCGAATGGTTACAGAAAAGTTAAAAAATAAACTCTTTCGGAGATGAAAGAGGAGGGTCTATAGAAGATGAATGCAAAGATGCTTTTACTCCTAAAGAACTCTATTGAAAGAAGGGTATTATATTATTTATATGATGTAATACGTATACTGAATGTCTATGTTATGCGAGCAAGAACGAGATGTAGAATTACTTTGAATTTTTATGAAGGTCCCGTTGGCCTGTTCCCATGAATATTCGCCGTGTTGTCCGTTTAATTTTGCACACGCTCCGCCAACCCACGGTTTTATGTACCCTACATATTGTTAAAGTTTGTCCGAACTGCTTTATGTTTCTACGGTACGGTCCGCTTCGTTGAGTTAAATGGGATCCCCGTTTAGATTTCCGAGCGGAAATTCATAGGTTTGTACAGGGTTATCGATGTTCGTGTGTTAGTTTAATAGGAACTATTTTAATTATTAAGCGAAATGTTCAATCCTCGTACAGAAAATCTTCCAGAAATGACATATTTTAAAGGAAGGATTTTGTGGTCCAGTGATACTGTCAGTCGGTAAGTTTTTGCTAACCAGATGTGATCCAAATAAAAGTATTTGCCTTTGCCGTTTATTATGATTTCAAAATTAATCTACTGAAAATAAAGTTGGCAAAACTTGGCATCCGCTGTACAAAGTTCCACTGTTGCGTCCGGCGGTGCCCGGCGCCGGATACTAGCCGGACGGCGTCCGGATATCGGATGGACGTTATCTGCTGAGTGTCCGTCATCTGTCCACTGCAACGATTCTAGTAATCCATTAGCTACATTAGAACGATGTGTTAGTTCGTTGATGAGATGGTTCGTTTTTCAATTGCTTTTTGTTTTCTATTATAAACGCTGTACTATGTGCATCTGACTAAACTGCGGTATTTGCATTGTCCAGGGGTTCGCTAGTTATTTGCTCTTAACTAGGCGTTTCAAGTTTCAACAGTTCATTTTATAAAATTGTATAGATGACTACTTTTGTTTGTCGGGGATTAACAGAAATTAATTACGAACACAATAGAAAAACAACCTACTACAATTATTTCATCATTAGGCCTACTAAGTGCGTGTATTATGGATTATATCACAACAAGTCGCCTGATAAAAATAGCACAATACAAATAGTAGGCATGTTAAAATCCTTTGTTTTGCCGTTTTATTTATGTCGGTGCTTAACGTCACGAATTATCGACCGCAACAAACCACCCACCGTTGTGGGAAATCCTGTAATGAATCATTTTTGTTGCTTCCTACAAGTAAAACGATGTATGCGTGGCAGTTTGATCCCAAATTAGACTACAATTTATGGTGTTATCCTGTAAAAAATGGGCGTTTTTATTGGAGGATCCAAGAAGCCTGTGGACCTTTCTAAAGGCCACATATCCGCATATGCAACAGGACGTGACGAACACGACTTGCGCCATGCAGAAGTAGTGGAGTATGAAATTGCTTACGAGATGTCACACTCAAGTTTGAGTCCAATGCTACATTCGGTGTAACCCTATGCTTTCCAATTATACTGTTCAGTGAATGTAGAGATGGTATGCTTATTAGAGGTGTTGAAGTAATTAGTGAGGAGGAAATGTCTAAAGTCTAAATCGATTCGTGCCGGTAGCTAGTATTTATACCAAGTAAAGGAGAGATAGATTTGTTGCTACATCGCTGTAAAAAATGTACAAGTGTGTTCAAAATTGTTAATGTTCTTTAGCACTAAATATTTCCAAAGATCAATTGAAAATATTGCGCATCAAATTAAGGTCATTTAAATAAAGGGTCTTGTGGTTGGACAATTACCTACTAAGTAGGTATAAAGATTTATGATCATGAGGCCGACATTGACGACCACCTAATAATCATGTTTCACGAACAACCACACGTACGCATTATTATTAGTAACACGTGTGCAGAATCACAATAGCCAAATAGCCACAATGGTCTCACAATGGGCGTCCCGTGGTCTGTCGTTCTCCTGATAGCTTTGTATGTGGCCGCATGTGTATTGATGTCGCCAAACCATTTGCGATGCATAAAACTGACATACGAGCGGCTCGAGTGGACGACTTGTTTGAAGAGATGCAATGGTTTGTTGCGATGACAGATTGGTAATCGTCACTGGCATAAAACAAATTTGATGGGTCTTTTCTAGTGGTTGTGGGGTGGGAGTTAAAAATCTGGGTTAGCTGATTGGTGGCATCTCACTTGTATTTGCTGCTTGTATGTTTGGAAGTGTTAATATAACTTTTGAGTGCATGTACTCGTGAGTGTATGCTCCTGTATTTCCCGTTTGGCAAATGCTATAAGATTAAATCCTGTATACAATTAAATAATTGAAAAAGTAACAAAACCGTAGCTGATATTGGTTTTACTAAAACTTTGACTCTTGCCAAGCACACTAAACTTAAACAACGTGAGACCTTCTGCCAAGATACGTCACAGACTCACAGTGAGGCCTCACACCAGGCTGTTTTGATAGCATTTCATTTGGCAGACTTGGCTCGCTACCAACTTTGGGGTCACGTTGCCAAATGTGCTCGAGGAGTCAATTTTCACACTTTATAAGACAGCTCATGCACTATGTCACTTTACAACTTTGCGCCGGTTTCCTTGTCAGGTTTTACGCGGCTCGCAATTTGTGTACTTCGCCGCTGGCATAGTAAAGTTCGCCATATGTTTACGAGTAATCGTTGAGTTTATGGTCACTATCAAGACGGACCATCAAGTCAAGTGGCGAATGGCCAAACGTTGCTTTAATGAAAACACTTCACTTTTGTAATTTACTGGCTTTTCAACGGCACTGACGAATGTTATCGAAATGACATTTAAAAAATCTCTGTTGAAACAACGACACGAACATTTATGACGTGTCATGATAAACTGGAAATTATTAATATGGAAAATAAATTATTATTGTCTTGCTTTTGAACGTTAGTTGATGCGTTGTTTAGATAAGATTGAATAAACGACAGCGCATTAAAAGTAACAACGGGACATTACGTTTCGAAATGCTCTGGTAAAAGTAACATTTTCAAATGTCATATTATTGTGTAATTTTACAAAGCTCTACATCATCATCTTTATCATTCTTTTGAACTTATCCCTTAATTTCCCTTATTCATCTCGTCTTAATTTTTAATAGGATCACAAATAAAGAGGGGAGTTATAAGATTGATGTGTGTACCGGTGTGTTTGTGTATCTGTCTGTGGCATCATAGCTCATAAACGGATGAACCGATTTGATTTTATTGGGTGAATTTATCGACAGTCGTTATGTTTGATGAAAATCGGCTCAGCCGTACACAAGTTATGGGCGTTTTACTTTTTGATTGAATAGAAGTGTTTTCGCAAGATATCGTGTCATAATTACGTGTTCAATAGATTATCGATCGAAGCGTGTCTACTACTAGATAAATTATGTAGCATGAAATAAGAATGTGTGGGGGCTTTTTGAATTTTACTTGTCCTTACTTCTGTATAAGTCATCATCTCAGTAGACCCCATTTCTAGATATAATTATCATCTTTCACACAGTTCTTATACTTTTCAAAATACCCAACTATATGAGTTTCCGAAGCAACATTATAAACAAAATTATTGTCTATAGATAGCCAGTCTTCAAGGGTTACATTTGGAACCACAACAGCTTTCATAGCAAACTTTGTAGAAAACAAAGTTCACACAACTGCCGTCGGTCACACTCTATCATTGTCCAGTGAAGTAGAAAGTTCTAGAGAGAATAGCTTGTAAAAGTGATAATTATCTCTTACAATAGCCAGCACTGATTGATTGGGCGCGCGTTCAAATTGAAGGTTAATGGATGCATTGTTTTCAAAGAATAGTTTGGCTGTGAAGACCTATTATCTCCTTTGTTATGGATTGCTTATTGACCTTATCGTCCTCCTGTCCTTTATCTAGTATATTTGGGACCTTAATTGCACATGTTGGACCATCTGAAAACTTCGTCTGGTGTAGTAAAATTTCATCAGCTTCTACATTTTCTGTCAGAACCTCCATTGCATGTCTCTTTGATCCATCCTAAAATTTCGATTTGTCAAGTCAATTTTCATCAGCCTCTACATTACCTGACAGAGCCTTCATTGCATGTCTGCTTTATCCATCCGAAAATTTCGTTTTGTCAAGTCAATTTACTTCAGGCTGTACAGTTTACGTTTCCTAATATGCTTAGCAGTGTAAAGGAACCATCGCGGTCGACGAAGTGCCGAAATAACGAAGTTATCTTGAATTTTTGTACTCTGTGCTCTGGAAATTACCAATTTGCCTCTTCTAAAGATGTTTCCTTCGTTGCCTCCCTTTCCGTTCCTTCATTCTCCGTTGATAACGATCGCTCTTATCCGACGCCGAGTGTTAATACAAGGTTTTTTTATTCGATACAAAACTTATTTGCTTTTTATATTTTGGTAATTGAAGCATTTAACCCAGTTCACATTTATATTATCAGCCATCTACCAGAACTGGTTTTGTTAAACGTAAGAATCAGTTCATCAACCATATGGTGTGCTTTTAGTAGGTGTTGTACTTAATAAAAGGAATATATATATATAGCGAGGAAAACACCATTGTGTTCAATTGAATGCGACATTAATATTGAAATATTAAAACCATAAAAGCACACTATAATGACCAACATATTTTTTTTCGTAATTTACTCCGTAAATATCTTTTAGTAAGTACAACCATGCGGTCTCATAGACCATATTGCACACACGGAAACTTTAGATTGCATGATCTAATACGCCACAACATATCGATTTGCGCAGTTCACTCTCGTATGTGGTGATGACATGCAATCGGCTCTTGTACCAAACTCGAACAACTTTGAATCAAGTTGCCTGTACCACTCCACAAAGGCGAGCATTCGAGATCATGTAACGGTATGCATGGATGGTGCAATATCCTATTCTATATTTGGTGCGCTCAAGCCACTTGCACGTTTGCTATAAGGCTAATTTTGTCCAGCAGATAACCAAAAGGTACTAGATAAAAAGCTGTACTTAAACTCTATGTTAACAGCAATAAGAGTTATGTTATGTCACTGAGTGTTTCCGTTAGATTTTGGCAGTTAAGCAATTTCAGTCGAAAGCTCTATAGTGAGTCATCGATTTATACAATTCACGACCTCTTTGCTGATTCAAAGTTTACATTAAGCCTTCGAACTCAGTTTATTTCGCCGAACTTATATGCCGTAGCTTTTACATTTGACACCAAACATTGGCAGATGTTCCAATTTTCACAGTTCGTTCTGATTTTCTGGGAACAATACGCGGATATATGCCACATTGGCAGCGCATTTTGGAATTGGAACGCATTGATTAGTTCCGTCATTCTCGTTGATGTTCGACATTTGTCTGTTCCCATATCCCCTTGGTTATCATTCTGGCCTGCCATTGTTACTGATAGGATGATTCATGTCTAAGTAAACGTTCAGCTAGGATTATGCGAGTAAGGACCTAAAAGAGTTATGAATTTAAATGTGGATGGATGGAGCAGGAGGGGAAAGCCTAAGAAGAAAAAGAAAAGGGAGTCAGTGATAGCGTGACGGGGGACAGGACGGTATGGAAGGAAATAACTTGTGACCCTAAGTTACATGGGACAAGGGCAGGAAGATGATGAGTCAATTAAATATTTTATATACTTTGTACATTTTTATTAATATTTTTTATTTTTACTTTTTAGGGTTCCGTAGTCACCAAGCAACCCTTATAGTTTTGCCATGTCCGTCGGTCCGTCCGTCCTCAGCTTAGCTAAGAGATACTCTTAGTACTAGAGAGCTATTATTTGGCATGGGTATATCCATAAATATAATCACGCCGACAAAATGGTAAAATAAAATCATGAACATTTTTTTCTGTACACGTAAAGTGTGGATGCTTTTTTTTCTCGTTTATCCCATGGTGTGGGTTATAGTTTGATAGGCCATTCAAAAATATTACGGGTCTGTGACCATTTTAGATTCAGGGATCCATTTACGTATAGTTCGAAACTCTTTAAACTGCAGTATTATGTACGGAAAATACTAAAGCTTTTATGACAGCAACACTCAATTTAGCTACCGATTACTACTGTATTTTACACCTGCTATAAACAGGCACCGACTTAATCTGTGGTCCCTATAAAGAACAATTTCTCCCGCTCAATATATTGCATTGGCAACAATGTTTCAAGTCTTGATAACATTATTACTGAGTTGTCGTGACTTCGTGAGTCTGTATAGGTCAATATCGATTGGATAATAATGCACAGTTATTGTTTTATTCGCTGCGAACAGTGCGAACCGTACGGTAATAGCATTGTACCCGATAACTTTGATAGTGTAGGTACCTAAATAGGTATGAGGTCTTGGATTGGATGCACGGGTCGGGCACTGTTATTGGGTATTTAGAACGGAGTTCCTAATCGCATGTTATCGTTCTGATTTGTTTGCGGGCTGAGGGGCTAGACCGCCCCTCAGTCTGATAGCCTCAGGCATCTTCATTGTGCCTCAAAAATCACTGCAAAAAGGTGTCAACCTTTTTGCAGTGAAGCACTTCCCGATCACCTAGGAAAATAAAAATTTCAACTTGACGTCAATTTTAGAACATATTTATAATTTTAACTTTTATACATCCTTTTTTTATTAATATAAATAATATTTTTTGTGTGATAAATTGTGCGAAGCACAGCGTGCTGCATGCAGAATAGTACAAGGGAAGATCCGCACAAAAGGGAGACGCCGAGAAGAGAACCGGCGGCGCACGAAGAAAACCGAAGACTTACGAGCGCGCGCTGACTAGACACATACAGTATCTATGCTAGTAGCCGCTACTGTGTCTTTACACTGAGCATTAGCTGTGTGTGTTGTTATTTCAGTTTCGTCATATTCTATGAAACTGAAAGCCTGTAGATTTAATGAATCGAACTCCGTTCCAACCGGGTGGCCATAAGACATGCCAGGTTGGTGGGTACTATAGGTGAACTTCTACCTAACCCTTCGCGGAATAAAAGCGCGATGTTTAGTGTATAGTTTTTGTGACGTATCATCATCATCATATCAGCCGAAAGACTTCCACTGCTGGACATAGGCGTCCCCCACGTGTCGCCACATTGACCGGTCCCGTGCGTCCCGCATCCAACGGATCCCCGCAACCTTCACCAGGTCCTCGGTCCACCTGGTGGGAGGCTTTCCAACGCAAAATCTTCCGGTTCGCGGTCGCCACTCCAGAACTTTTCTGCCCCATCGGCCATCCGTTCTGCGAGCAATATGCCCTGCCCACTGTTCTTCGAGCTATGTCGGTAACCCTGGTTCTCTTGCGGATCTCTTTTTTTTTTCTGATTCGATCACCCAAGGATACTACGAGCATAGCCCTCTCCATTGCCCTTTGGGTAGCTTTCTGATGAGGACCTTGCTTTGTTTGTTTGTTGCTTTTTATTAGTGTTGTGAAAACCGTACGGTAATAGCTTTGTACGTCAAAGCCCGATTACTCTGATAGTAGTAATCTATAATATAAAAATGAATCGCAAAATGTGTTGGTAAGCGCATAAATCAAGAACGCCTGGACCAATTTGGCCAATTCTTTTTTTTAATGTTCGTTGAAGTTCAAAGATGGTTTTTAAGTTTTTTTTTTTTTTTTGTAGGTTAGGGTATTGTAGTGTAGGGTAGGGTAGTGTAGGGTAGGGTAGGGTAGGCTAGGCTAGGGTAGTGTAGGGTAGGGTATTGTAGCGTAGGGTAGGGTAGTGTAGGGTAGGGTAGTTTAGGGTAGGGTAGGGTAGGGTAGTGTAGGGTAGGGTAGGGTAGTGTAGGGTAGGGTAGATAAATGTTTGGTGTTTTTATGGCAAAACAAAGTTTGCCGGGTCAGCTAGTAGGTAATAAAGAAATCGTTCAGGTTCCTTTGTTTTATGTCTGTTTTAATGAAGTTCTGACTAAGTGGTTGGCGTGAAAACGACTTCTTTACTAGCGAGCCAGCTTTATGAGCATCTTTCTTTGTGAACTGAGTAAGTACGAAGTAATATAAAACTTGAAGAAATAGTTATAGGTTTTTTTCAAAGCTTGGTTATGAATAGCTTTCAAGGACTGGTAAGGTTTTCTTTTTTTTCGGTTTTTAGCAATTTTATGGTGCTTCCACACTACACAGACTTGACATACATTGACACCGACATTTGTCTGTATTGCTGTGTTGCACAGACAATATTCTATAGAAGTCGATGAAGCTCTGAAAAATATTATTTCTGTTAAAAAAACGTTTTTACAAAAATTACAACTGCCTTCCAAATAAAAACACTACAAAGTGAAAAATAACTTCAATTTCGGAAGTCGGTGTTCCTGTTTTCTGTTCTTGGTTTTTGACACCGACTTAAAACGTTTTTAATTTTTCACTTTTTAGTTTTGGTACTTAACGAACCAGTTCTATAGGCTAGGTACCTATAATGCCCAAAGTGAAGCCAGAATACATTAACCAAATAACATGAAACTTAAACAAACCGGTGGAATGAGAGTATACAAGGGTGAACTGTTCACACCTACGTACCCCTTTAGAGCGTACCAGTGTGATGTTATGTTATGAAATGGTGTAAACAATAAACATACATGCGATTGCAACTATCCCGAGTGATTTGCAGTCATTTATTAAAGAGTTCTGATGTATATCTCTGAAGTTATTTATCAGATCTTGATGAAATTTAAATTGGACCACACGACAAGCACCGGCTTTCAATAAAAAATATAGTCATCAAAATCAGTTCTCCTAGTAAAAAGTTCTGAAATAACACACATAACAAGTAAAATTTCAAAATTTAAAAAACCCTCGACACATTTATCTTGCGAAAACACCCGATTCAAACAGTAAAACGCCCATAACTTTTGAACGGCTGAACCGATTTTATTCAAACATAGCTAAGAACACTCTCGACAAAATCACCTTTCAAACAAAATAAAACTAAATCAAAATCGGTTCATCCGTTTAGGCGCTATGGTGCCACAGACAGACACACAGATACACAACAACACACGTGAAAATTATAACACCCCTCTTTTTCCGGCGGGGGTTAAAAAAATACAGTCGAATTGATAACGTCCTCCTTTTTGGAAAGTCGGTTAGAAAGGTAGCAGTCTGAAGCGATGCGACATTGCGACGGCGCTTTTTCATAGAAATTGTTCTCGAACTGCCTTCCTTGTCGCATAGTCGAGTAGATTCATCCAGAATTGAATAACAACAGAAACTTTTTCTTATATATCCCCATAAACATAATATGCATGAACAACTGAGTGTTATGAACTCCAGAACAGTGTGTCGATGTGAGCATATACAGTATACACTACTTATGTTAGCAATAAAAGTTTACGAGGCCATACACGCGACTGGAGCTGTCTATCGATCTAGTTAGTACTTTTCTAGTTCTAACTATTTGCATGGCTCTAACTATTTTTAACCCCCGCCGGAAAAAGAGGGGCGTTATAAGTTTCACGTGTGTTGCTGTGTATATGTGTGTCTGTCTGTGGCATCATAGCGACTAAACGGATGAACCGATTTTGATTTAGTTTTTTTTGCTTGAAAGTTGATTTTGTCGAGAGTGTTCTTAGCTATGTTTGAATTAAATCGGTTCAGCCGTTCAAAAGTTATGGGCATTTTACTGTTTGAATCGGGGTGTTTTCGCAAGATAAATGTGTCGCGGTTTTTTAAATTTTGAAATTTTACTTGCTAGAAACGGATTTAATGAATTGTATTTCTGTATGTTGAATATACTTTCTACAATTCGATAACCATTATCGTTTCACTGTTGGTCATAGAAATTGCCACGTCGACTAGTTCTGTCTCCTGCATCCAGCGGATTCCTTCAAACTTTATCAGGGCGTTGGTCCAACTTGTAATCAACCAAGTTTGCCCATTTTACAAGCTTTTATTTAACTTGCAATGTATGTATGTATGTGTATGTAAGTGTGTTCGGGTCAAATCTTGCAACTGAATTTTATAGCAGTTATCCTCCACCGATTAAGATGAAATTTTGCATTGTCATCCAAAACTAAACGTTTTTGGATGACAATGCATGGTTAGTTAAGTGACGTCAATCTAAATCCAATATGGCGGACGGCCCAAGATGGCGGGCTAGTTATTTTTTGTGCACTCCCGTGATATGGGTATCAAATGAAAGGGTTTGCTTAAGTGCTTAGTAGAATACGACAAAAGCTTGTTTTAAAAATATTTTTAATGTATATATTTTTCTTTTGTACTTACATCCATTATGTGCCAAATAACCATGTTTTTTGTTTCTTTTCGTCCTGAACATGTACTTACGATTACAAACTGAGACTTTGTCCCTAATAGTCCTGTCGTAAAAAATCTAGAAATCACCAACCAGCACAAAAAACAAACCAGTTCCGTCGCAAATTATATCGACATTGTTAATTGGATAATCAGTCTGCCTTACTAAAGTTCTCACACGCAGTACAAAGACAGGTGAAGAATTCCTGACATCTAGTCGTCGAGATTACACTGGTCGAGCGGTCGTACAAGGGAATGTGGACCAAGTTCAGTTGTCACCGTAAAAACCGGTCATGTGCGAGTCGGACTCGCACACCGAGGGTTTCGTACAAACAGCTATATTCACCCAACGGGAAGTAGTACACTTATAGGTTTTGATTCCCTTGTGTGTGAATGTTAACTATTTAATCTATCTAATACCTTTAAACGAGCAAGTCTTGTATATATATAATCTGAATCTCGGAAACGGCTCCAACGATTTGCATGAAATTTCATTTTTAGAAAACGTCGTTTTCTCTATTTTGACCCGAGCAGAGCTCGGTCGCCCAGGTACTGCTTTATAAACGGCCGTATCTTTTGACTGCGTCAATGTAGAAGTTTGACTTATTCACCGCTCCAAGGGATTGCAGATCCGAGTAAATGATATTTAACTATCATTTCAGAGAAAAAGGTCTTGGTACACGGACAGACAGACAACGATGCGATCCTATAAGGGTTAGTTTTTTCCTTTGAAAAACGGAACCCTAAAAAAACCGACCAAGTGCGAGTCGGACTCGCGCACGAAGGGTTTCCGTACCATTATTGCAAAAATCGCCTATAAAATCACGTTTGCTGTATGGGAGCCGCACTTATATTTATTTTATTCTGTTTTTAGTATTTGTTGTTATAGCAACAGAATACATCATCTGTGAAAACTTGAACTCTCTAGCTATCACGGTTCATGAGATACAGCCTGGTGACAGACAGACAGACGGACAGTGGAGTCGTAGTAATATGGTCGCGTTTTTACACTTTGGGTACGGAACCCTAAAAAGATACTTTTCACGTCAACAAGTTGCGAAACCAGTCATGACTCAGAAGCACTTAGCTTTCGACACGGTCTAGGCTACGATACTCGTATTAAGCGATTTGCTGCAGGAATGCTAACGTGACTGTTTTATGATGCAATCAAATTAAATGTTTTATTGAATGTTTGGGTTTTTTCGAATGGTTTCATTTCGACCACAAATGTGATTGGTTTATGACCGTTAATGGGTAAAATCACAGTAAAAATATACAAACAGTATGGAAACTTTTCGAGCGTTTGTAGGTAGTTTCCAAACTGTTTGTATATTTATTCTGTGGTAAAATCTACATATAGTGTACACCTAGGTGCAGACGACTGTTTAAATATGAAGAAAATGCATTCGATTTCTGATGTTCTTCCCTTGTGGTATTTCTCATGCGTATCGGCTCCATATTCTCGGGAGAGGCTTAGACTAAAGATGCATTGCAGTTCGTTGGACGTCACAGAGTTGGAATTTCAATCCGAAATAATAATGGGCGCGTTCCTGACGAGTTGAGAGCACGTTGTTGTCAATAAATAATAATTGATTGACGGTTAAAATAATGCCGCAGATCATTCTTAAAGAAAGCTAAAACGTGGCACTCTGTCAATGTATGTGTTCCCTACCACCTACATCCCAACAGCCTGCAAAGCAGGAGTGAACTGGCATCTTTTGAGCTCGCTAGTTCCGTCGTCAACCTCATCCATCTCCTATAATCAGTTGAGATCTAGCTCAAGAGGGAGCTTGTCATGATTTAATAAAAAAAAGTTATTAAAAAAAATAAAAAAACCCGACTGCGAAAAAAGCTAACATATATTCGCGAGCTGGCTGACCAAAACCAGATGTATCCTCCGACTGCACAGCATGAATTTCTTCTTGTTTACGTCTTTTTAGTTCGCTTTTCAAGCAGTCGGGTTATTTGATATTTTTTATTAACTTTTTTTATTTACAACTTTTTAGCAATTTTTTTTTTAGAATTAGGCACATTTAAACATATAAGTGTTATATATTTTTGAAATCACCTCTTATAACCTTTTATTTTGATACCCCACACGATGGGTTTGGAAGGAAAAAAAAATATTTCCCCACAAAATGGCGCCCAAAATCCGCCATTTTATTCTTTTCCAATTTTAACGTAGCCAGTGACACTCACAGGGTTATGAAGAATCGATTTATGTTAGAATCATCAAATTCGGCCAACGCGTTTGGTCTCTGGAACGCCACATAGGAACAAACATACATACACACATAGACTGATAAACACATTGGCCTCCTTCGGCATTCGGGTAAAAAGCCGTTTACTGGTATTTTTTGCCTCTTCGGGCAATACCATTTTCATTTTCAAACTTCGAAGACTGGCGGCAGTAAAAGCCGATCCTTTCAAGAAGCTCTCATCTTCCCATGACACATTAGATTATAATTAAAAGCTGCTTGTGCACAAATGCTCAATGGCGCCGCGAGCTCGTCTCAATTGTCTTGTCTGTAATTCGTTGAATGACACCGCTCAACGCTTGACGTCTCATAATGTCTCTTTATTATGATTTTAATGCGTTTACTTATGTTCCGCTGAGTTCTGATGTTCCATTGATGTGATGAGGAAAAATTTTCTGTACTGGTTGAATATATATGCAGAACGGTGATGTTTGCCGTGTAAGGAATTGTATCTGGCTTAATAGACTACCAACCAGTACGGTTGGTAGTCTTATTTTAGGTTTTAATACTGCCAATTTCACGGTCTTGTTTCCGTGTGATGAATTCTTGGAAAATCAGTTTTGGACTTGAGTTGATCAGGAAACAAAAACGAACAAACGTGTACACTAGACGTTTCCGCATTTTATCTGGGGTGGAAACGTCGGCAACGCATTTGCGATGCCTCTGGTATTCATCTGCATAGACTTTTCCCAATTGCTGTTGGGGTCGGTTTCCAGTCTTACCGGATTCAGCTGGGTACCAGTGTTTTACATGAAGCGACTGCCTATCTGACCTCCAAAACCCAGTAACAGGGTAACACTGTACTCCTTGGCAAGACTGGTGTCAGATCTCAAGCTTCTGACTACCCGTAACGACTGTCAAAAATCTTCAAATGACAGCCGGGACCAGCGGCTTAACGTGCTTTCCGAGGCACGGAGGAAACTCGGTATGTTGAAATGGTCACACATCCACGGACCGAACTCGGTAAGCGTTGCTTAAACTTGAAAATAGACCCGTGCGGCTGTTATTATTTAGCCACGAGCTCCTCTCCTCCTCTGCCTGCCTCTGCCTGCCAATGCCTCTGGTATTACAGATGGTTAATTGTCTATAGGCGTTAGACCACTTACCATAAGGTGCGCAGTCAGCTTGTTTGCCATCTAATAACAGTAAAAGAAACACTAAAACTCGTTCAGATTCATAACCCACGCCGCCATTAACCTGCCACTTTATTACTATATAACTTTAGACATCATGAAACCGTTTATCTCCCTCGTAAAATCCTCGTCTGCTTTAGTAATACTATCCTAGACCATTCGTTTATTCCTAGTGTCTAGTTATCTGAGAAATGCGAGCGAATGCATTCGAGATAATTTTAATGGTGGAGATAACACCACAGTGAAACAACGGGCCGTAGTTGGCACATTTAATGGGAAGCAGCCGAAGGAGACAGCCTTACCGCGTTGCCGTCGTATAGTTAGAGTGCCCGTATCTGACAAAATCATATTCTGAGTGAAAGGCGAAAAAAAAAACCGCGAAATAATAAAATTCGATGTTGTTTATCAAAACCGGCCAACTGCTAGTCGGACTCGCTCACAAAGAATTCCGTACCATTATTGCAATAAACGGAAATCACGTTTGTTGTATGGGAGCGCCCACTCAAATATTTATTTAATTCTGTTTTTAGTATTTGTTGTTATAGCGGCAACAGAAATACATCATCTGTGCAAATTTCAACTGTCTGGCTATCACCGTTCATGAACCGCTTTTGACAAAGAAAAAGAAATTGTTTAAGCGTAAATTATTTAAGCTCTACCTTAATTCTTTACCTACAATTCTAATTTTAAGCACTTGCGTAATTATGTACCTACCTAAGTAAGCGAGTGTGATTGATCCCGCAGTCAAACTGTATGTGCAGTTTTGCGGGAGTGTGTGTAGCTTATAAGTCTACTCTGTATTTTTAATAAAAAAAGAAAAAAAAAGTTAGACAGACAGACGGACAGGGATTCTTAGTAATAGGGTCCCGGTTTTACCCTTTGGGTACGAAACCCTACAAACTAATATGCGAGAGTTTCCGGTGTCAAAAAATGGATAAGAATTTTAGGCGTTTTTATTTCTTAACCGGAATCTATCGATAGTAGAAAAATACTGTTTAGACAGAACAGTAGAGAATTGTTTGCTTATTACGATGGCATTAAAACCTAAAATTGGCTAATTGTCAGTTAGCAGCACTTGACTTATAGGACGGCAGTGCGTGTGGTCTTGTTTAGGCCACGTATGGTCCATATGGGGCGTACACCCAAACAAATTGTTGCTACATATATCATTGTGATTGTTTTACAATGTCACGGCAAAGCTTTGAGAAGGACTGTACGGTGGTTTCTTCTTACCGTCCGATTGAGGGAAATTTATGTGTTAGGTTGGTTTTCAGTAAACAGTGTGTCAAAGTGGAGATGTGTTTGGACTAGAGCTGCCTTATTGGTAGAATTCAAGCTTGTTAGAATCTTTGATTACCTCTTTTATCATACTGTCCCTATTTATTTAGCCTTATTTCCTATTTCTCGCCGTCTTCTTTATCCTTTTCTTTCTTTTTTACAAGCTTTATTTAACTTGCAATGTATGTATGTGTGTTCTGGTCAAATCTTGCAAATGAATTTTAAAGCAGTAATCCTCCACCGACTAAGATGCAATTTTGCATACACGTGTAGTTTGGATGACAATGCATGGTTAGCTAAGTGACGTCATTCTAAATCCAAAATGGCGGACGGCTTAAGATGGCGGGATAGTTATTTTTTGTGCACTGGTATGATATGGATATCAAATGAAAGCGTTTGATTAGTAGAATACGAAAAAAGCTTGTTTTAAAAAACAATTTATAATGTTTTTTTTTTTATTTGGTTTTGGTTTTGATTTTCTGGGATACAACTTCTCTCTGGCCAAACATTCACATACCATTAATACGGAAGTCATTCTCGACATACTGTCGCACGATATTCTGCAGTATCCCATAAATTAATCTTACCCCATCATTTGTTACAGATGTCCTCGCGGTGAAAGTGAAGTACCATCGGTCCAGCCCGCCATGGCGTCGTAAGCAGAGATACTGATAGATAGTTGCGGTAAGTACCAAGTACTAGTAGGTACCTATTAGATATACATAGGTATATCCCTTCCAAGCGGGAGACATTGGGAAGACAGGACGACATCAATTTCAGTTTTGTATCTATCCAAGCAAAACTCAACCTTGCCTGTTTAATGGTAGGGTTTATAATCACTTGGAGCGCCGCGTACACTCCGTGTCAGAAAAGTTTGCGCACATATCAAAACTTGGTCTGGAAAATTCTGTCTCGTGAAGGGATTACATTTCGTAATATAAGTAAGTATACATATGCTTCAGAGATATTATTGTTTGTTTTACTGCGCTTTAGCTGAAGTTTTTTATAAGACAGGCTGTAGCAATGTGTCATTATGAATGTTTGTAACTTTATGAAGGTTCTTTGAACTGTAAAACTGAGCTTTTTCGGTTCCAGGAAAACCTCTTTATAATCTTTGTGGCTGGGGAAAGGAGACTTCGGCGAGGAGAGGAGACTATCCTATGTTCTGTTCCAAGGCCCAGTCTATCTCCATACCAAAACTCACTCTTATTGGTTCAGCGGTTTAGGCGTAAACACGTTACAAACAAATACACATATACTTTTGCATTTATAGTACCTGTTAGTATGACTATTTAGAAGCCTGTTGCTACTTCACCATTTTCTAAGATCTCCAAGTTCTTCTATTTGAAATTCACTTAAACTAGTTGCATTCCTGTTGTTCTATTAAGTGCATTTAAGGCATCTCGTCTCGAGAACGTGACGGCTGCGACGTGCTAAAGATTAACAAAGAATTCTCATTTAAAATGTTTACCCTTTACCCCTAAGACGCGAGTAAACACGGAGAAATACATCTTAATATCTTTCTCTGACATTTTTTTTTAAGGATTTCTAGACTCTTGTATAAGAGCATTTTGTTTAGTTCAAGCTGATCTGGATGGATGGAGAGGGAGGGGACGGCCAAAGAAAAGATGGATGGACTGTGTGAGGAGTGATATGAAAGAAAAGGGCGTCAGTGATGGAGTGACGGAGGACAGGATTTAGGATTACTATTCAAAACCTAAACAACAAAGTGGCTAAAAAGGATATCGCTGTTAACCCCAAAACTGTAAGTCGTTTGGCAGCTTTTAAGGCTAAACTCATTAATAAATTACCAATTTTGTCAATTCATGCTGATCCTAATCACCTATATGATGATTTTTTTAGTATATACTGTAAACAATTTAATTCGACCTTTATTCCCATGAATATCTCCGTTAATAGTAACGCATCATTCGGTGATTGGGCGACCATTGGTATTCATAAAAGTAGAACACGGCTTTATAAGCTGTACAGTGAAAGGCCTTATGTAAACACTGCTGAATTTAATTTATATGTTAGAAATTATTCAAAATTATTTAAAAAAGTTTGTAGTTTGGCCAAGTCGCATTATTTGAGTTCAAAGATTAAAAACAGTAGTAATGTTATTAAAACGACTTGGAATATTATTTATAGTGAAACGGGAAGATCTAGTAACCGAAATACTGACTACAGCCTGTCTATTAATGACAACATCATAAAATCAGACTCACAAGTCGCAGTGGCCTTTGAAAATTTATTTTCGGATATTCCCATTTCAACTACTAAATCCCTAAACTCATCACCTTCTGTTGCTGAGTCTTTGCTAAAAGAAAATGTTAATGTCTGCGATACGGAATTTATTTTTGAACATATTACTTGTAGAGACATAATTAAAACCTTTCACACTTTAAATGTTAAAAAAACTGCAGATCTGTGGGGTCATTCTGTAGAAGTTGCTAAGTCTATTATTGATGTTGTCGCACCTAGTTTAGCTATTATCTTTAATAATTGTATCGACTGTGGGGAGTTTCCTGACCTAATGAAGAATAGTAAAATAATACCTTTGTTTAAATCAGGTAGTACATCAGACCCTACAAATTATAGACCTATTTCAGTACTACCTACTTTTAGTAAGATATTTGAGAAATTAATTTTAGAGCAATTGCAAATTTTTTTTAATAAGCATAAATTATTACATAGCAAACAGTTCGGTTTTACAAGGGGTCGTTCAACTACTGATGCCGGTGTTGAGCTTTTAGGACATATTTATAATGCATGGGAAGATAAGTGCGATGCCCTGGGAATCTTTTGTGATTTGTCCAAGGCATTTGATTGTGTTCTTCATGAAACGCTAATCAGGAAACTCCGCCACTACGGGATCCGGAACAGCGCTCTGGATCTTCTTACTTGAGTAATAGGATTCAAACTGTTGACGTTAATGGAAAAAGATCACCCGGATCTATAGTAAAAATAGGAGTCCCGCAGGGCTCGATTCTTGGTCCTTTCTTGTTTATTATTTATATTAATGACTTGCCTTACCTCATAAAGGATAACCATGACATAGTGTTGTTTGCAGATGATACTTCACTTTTGTTTAAACTTAAACGGCAGCAGCTGGTTACTGACGAAGTAAATAGTGCGATCTCAAAAGTAGTTCACTGGTTCAATGTCAACAATTTACTCCTTAATGAAAAAAAAACCAAATGCATTAAGTTTACCCTACCTCACGTTAGGTAAGTGAAAACTGATGTGTTGATAAAGGGCGAAGAATTGAATCCTGAGAATAGCACAGTATTTTTAGGCTTAACTTTGGATGCTAAGCTTCAGTGGGGCCCACATATAGATAAATTGTCAAAGAAGCTAAGCTCCGCAGCATATGCTGTTAGAAAAATTCGTAATTTAACTGACTTAGAGACAGCCCGTTTAGTATACTTTAGCTATTTTCATAGTGTAATGTCATACGGTATTCTGTTGTGGGGAAATGCCGCCGACATCCAGAATATCTTTATTTTGCAGAAAAGAGCTGTTCGATCAATATATAAATTAAGCCCGAGGCACTCTCTCAGAGAGAAATTTAAGGAGATTAATGTAATGACTGTGCCCTCTCAGTATATCAATGAAAATCTTTTATATGCTCATAAAAATATAAAATTGTTTAAAAAATACAGTGATATCCATAAAATAAATACTAGGAACAAACACAAATTTGTAGTACCTACAACAAGGCTCAAGAAGATAGGTGGCTCGTTTAGATGTCAATGTGTACGCTTTTATAATAAGCTTCCAAGCCACGTACAAGATCTAAGTCTTAATAAATTCAAATTATTCATTAAACGTAAGTTGTGTCAGAAAGCGTTTTATACTATTAAAGATTACGTTGAGGACAAAAAGGCTTGGGATTGAGCTGCTCCAATTAATTTTGATTTTTTATATTTTGCACCGTGAATTTTGTTTTTAATTTTGATATTTTTTTTGTTTTCTTGCATTGACAAGAATATTTACTTTTTAAAGTATTATATTATTTTATTTTTATTATTGTGAATGTGAAGACTATGTGGATTTTTGTTTTTTATTATAACTTAGTTAGTTTTTACTCATGGTCTGGCAGTTTGAGTAGTTTATGCGGCCTACCCGAATGTCCTTTCTTTGGTATTGTTCGTCGAATCGTTGAGCTCCGTAAATTCTGAGTTGAGCTGCTCGGTTATTGACAAATGCGTGCACTGACTGGACAGGTCCACTCAATCTGGCTGGTTCTTTCCTCAAAAGACCATTTCAGACATCAGTATACATGGTCTTCACATGATATAACCAAGATTTTGTCAAGACTTTAAAAGAGACTGTGACCTCTGAGTTTGTTTCGGCCTTTCTTCTCAGAGTAGTCAGATAGGAAACGCCGAACTCATCTAGTTTTAAAAAATATGATCGACATGTAAAAGTGTTTGTACAAACCAACTTACAGAAATAAAATCATTTATCATTTAGGATGGTATGGAAGAAGAAAACGTGTTGCGCCGACCCCATGTAGCATGGGACAAGGGCAGGAAGATGATGATGAAGCTGAGAGAAGGATTTAAAAGTTATCGTTGTGTTGCGAAACGGAAAGGCAGATGATGGTGATTATCGCGTTTTATTATCTTTATTGGACCTACCATAATTCGTCTCTGCATCACCTAAAGGTTACTGGTATATAGACAATGTCTAAGGCATTTGGTCCGCCTCATTACGATTGTGTGCTTAAAGTACAGAGTATAAATAAATAAATTTAGAGCTTGTGACTGTCAACAAATTAGAGGAAGTATGAACGTGGCGCCAGTGACAGAAAAGTTGAAAGGAAACTGTTTGTCCTGGTATGGTCATGTGATGAGGAGCCTGAGGAGGAATGAAACGCATGTTACTAAAAGAGTTATGAATATAAATGTGGACGGATGGAGAGGGAGGGGACGGCCAAAGAAAAGATGAATAAACTGTGTGAGGAGTAATATGAAAAAACCGGCCAAGTGCGAGTCGTACTCGCGCACGAAGGGTTCCGTACCATTATCGCAAAAAAACAGCACAAAAATCACGTTTGTTGTATAGGAGCCCCACTTAAATATTTATTTTATTCAGTTTTTAGTATTTGTTGTTATAGCGGCAACAGAAATACATCATCTGTGAAAATTTCAAATGTCTAGCTATCACGGTTCATGAGATACAGCCTGGTGACAGACAGACAGACAGACAGACAGACGGACCGCGGAGTCTCAGTAATAGGGTCCCGTTTTTACCCTTTGGGTACGGAACCTAAAAAAAGGCAGTCAGTGACGGCGTGACGGGGGACAGGACGGTATGGAAGAAGATGTGTTGCGCCGAACCCAAGTAAGTAATATGGGACAAGGGCAGGAAGATGATGGTGAATGTCAACAAATACATAAGGCCCCGTTTCCGTCTGCAACTTGTATGCTAGTTTAATTACATTAGGGGCACGATCGAGCGAATGATCACATTGAACCTCGGTGCCTGCAATGTAATGTACCTAAATTGCATGCGAGCTAGTTGCTGGTGCCCTGGTGGAAACACTAGAAATATGGCCTAAGAGTGACAGAGTCTAGACTAGTCGCTTTACAAAGCCGACCTTTTTTAAACGACTTACCAAAAAGGAGTAGGTTCTATGTTCGACTTTGTTACTTTTTTTTTTGTATTTTCACCGATATCTCCGTCAATTGTGGACCGATTTTGAAAATTATTTTCTGTTTGAAAGAGTATGTTTTGAAATTGGTCCCATTTTAATTTGGTGAAGGTCTGATGAAGAACTTTGGAGATATACAACAGAAATCTTCAATAAATAACGGAAAAACTCTCGGGATTGCTGCAATCGCATATCTGTTTATTGTTTATACCATTTCATAACATAACATCCCGCCAGTACGCTCTAAAGGGGTACGCAGATCTCTCATTTCACCGGTTATGTTCAAGTTGCATGTTATTCCGGTAATCTATTCTGGCGTTATAGGGACCTTACTAAACAACTTGCCTATTAGGTAGGTAAAACTGGAAAGGGAAAAATAAAAAAAAACCTTTTTTGCAAAAAAATACTACCGACTTCCAAATGAAAAACTACAAAGTGAAAAATAACTTAATTTTTGGAAGTCGGTGTCCATATCGCAAAAAATGCTACCCACGAAAGCCACCGACTTCCAAAAATTAAGTTATTTATTATTTTTCAATTTTTTTATTTTTTATTTTTAAAATCATTAACACCACTCGCTGTGCCATCCTTACGGCCGGGTATTTAATTGTAGTTACATAGTAGTTACATATTAAGGCCGATTGCTTGAAGTAGGTAGGTGCACCAGTCGACTACACTTGTAACCACTCGCAAAGATAAACACACTTGAAAACTTATATCAAATGCACTTATCAGAGTGTAATCATGCCGTAATGTGTTTAGGAAGACGATAATGTTCGTTTGACCTAGTGCCGAAGATAAAATACCTGTTTTGGAATCGTCTACCTAAAGCGCTACTTCTAATGTTATTAATTTAATTAAATATAAACCCGCCTGCCTAGCCTTTTTCTAAATACGTTACGACAAGCCTTCCAGTTTAATTGGAGATTGGATTTAAGAGAGATGACTATTTGACCTCTAAAATACATATACGCCTTGGGGTATCGTCATACAGTTGTTCTATCTCACGACGGCGGGTTGGTCTTAGTCGTGTGTGTAGATGCACATGCACATTGTTTCTGTGTGTGTAAGCTCGCGAGCGCTCAGTATCGCGCTAAGAAAGAAAGTTTGGTTCAATTAAATCTCACTAGATGGCGCGACATGCACCGAGTTGTACACACAATTCAATAGAATTGTGTGTAAAATTAACATTTTCTGGAATTGAACTTAAAAATTATATGTTCATTTTAGGGTTCCGTACCCAAAGGGTAAAAACGGGACCCTATTACTGAGACTCCGCGGTCCGTCTGTCTGTCTGTCACCAGGCTGTATCTCATGAACCGTGATAGCCAGACAGTTGAAAATTTCACAAATGATGTATTTCTGTTGCCGCTATAACAACAAATACTAAAAACAGAATAAAATAAATATATTCAAGTGGGGCTCCCCTACAACAAACGTGATTTTGTTGGCGTTTTTTGCGATAATGGTACGGAACCCTTCGTGCGCGAGTCCGACTCGCACTTGGCCGGTTTTTTTATCAACTCTCCTAAGCACAACATTATGCAATATTAGGCTCTTAATTCACATTTCAAAGATTACTTGAACAGATCATTTAAAATTAATGCCAATAGATGGCGCGGTTTTAAATTTCTAAGGATTTCCACTCGATTGTTTAAATTTGTATTGTAACACATTTTGGTGCGATGAAACTGTAAAAACTTGCAAAAAAATACTATACTACAATTCATCACTATATTTAAAGAAACAAATATTCACGAACCGAGTAAACCCTTTTATTTGAAAATGTTTTTTTTGCTGCTAACACCATCTAAGTATCTATCGCCGTGGAACGGAACCGAATGCGATCGATGCAGACGTAAAACGCTAGTTACGTCAGCACAGTTTCTTTTGTATGGGATGAGGCATCTGCATGCTAGTATTATATTATCTGTGGTCGTGTGTGTAGATATACACATCTACACACACGACTATTATCAATCCGCCGTCGTGAGATAGAACACTTGCTGTACCCAGTTACTGGTTGTCTTGCCAAGGCAAGATAATGAAAGGTTTTCTGCCTTTTGACTATCCGTAATGACTCATTCATTCAATGAGTCATAGGGAATTTAAGTTGGTCTGTCTGTCGTTCGCGTTAGCTTTCTCATACTCACCAGATGGTCCACATTTGCGATTAAGAGTTATTTTAGTTAACACTTATTCGTAGATAGCATGTTGGTTCTCATTTGCATTAAAGTTTCATTGATTTTGTCCTCGTGTGAACCCGAATGGAGCGGAGATAATTAGGTTAATTATGTTTTCTTAATTAGGCCAGCGGAATAACTGTGCTTTCACCGGTTCACAGTTCAGGTGGCAAACTTGGCAAAGCTTTTCGTATCCGAGTATTGACTGGCTTTTTGGAGAGTAGAATAGGACAATTTTAACACAGTAGGTAGTTGGTTATGGTGTTCACCTTGCTCAGGCCCGTTTGGTTCAATCCTCACAAGGATCTAAGGGGCAGCTTGGAGAACAGCTGGCAGGCAAATTCAAATTAAATTTATTGCATCCATAATGTACACACAGGTGGTAAATATAAGTTACAGAAGCAATTATGGACCCTGTCGGGCACAGCAACATTCTAGATACAGTCAGTGTCTAGGAGAGAGGAATAGCGCTCAATATTATTACAAATAAAAATATTGGCATGGACTGGGCCGTCCCATCCCAAGTCCATGAAATGATGCATTTTGTCATATTTTGCAATTGAAGTATTTTTGCAGCGTGGACGGGACGGATCCACGCTGTTAGGGCGAGAACGGTCACAAGGTTAACCAACGGGATGTCCGTTGGACACGTCAAGCACAGGAAAAGTCTTTGTGACGATGCTAGAAAGAGGAAGACCTGTGTCTAATTGTGGAGCAGAGAGCAGTGTTCAATGTTTGCCATAGAATTTCCTCTACCTTTTTTCATATGTTATTGATGCCATATTTTTTCAACATTTCCTCATTTTGTTCCCCAGGAGTGATCGTGTTTGGTCGCGATGGGCGCGCCGGGCGTCTCGGACGAGTATTCGCCGCCGCGTCTCTCGCGGCTGCTGCACGCCTTGCCGCACATCAACGTGACGCTCCATCGTGTCAACGACACCTTCGCGCCGAACTCGCCTGTTTATCTGGAGGTAAGGTTTTGATAAAAGTACCTGGATAGAATTGGAAAGTAGGCAAAATCTTCTTTCTCCTCTTTGATACTTACTGCTCGCGGGCAAAAAATATAGGTGAGGAGTGCAGGCCAAGCGTGGCGTGGTGGTAATGTCGGAACAATTGTTACCATCCGCAGTGGCGACGTCGCCAGCTCCACGCTCAGCCAGTTCAATCCTATAAGAAATAATTTTAACCAGGACTCATACTGAGATATACGCTTTTTTGACCGTGTTCTTGTTTAAAATTATCTTGTGTGAATGCATAATCTTTTGTGCAGGTCCCTTGTTTATAGTATTCAGCCGCAGCCTAATTGCATAAGTGAATTCGGCCAGGCAAAGGGTTTTGACTCCATCAATCGACCAATCACATACACGGAAATCCACATCGCGTCTTTCATCTCGCATGTTACTTGGTGATGGTTACAAATGAGTAGACACCCTGAAAATTAAAGGAGTTACAGAGAAGTGTTATATGCTTTAGAAAATAATTTCAGAAATATGGGTCATGATTCATAAGTGATCTGGACCACATTCACAGATTAAACCTACAAATGCCGTCTTACGTCCATAGCACGCAAAGACAAAAGATTACAATCTAGATTGAACAGCACCAACACATCCTTATCCCAGCTCACATGCCCAACAAATCATGTCCCGGAACTGTATACTTTGCGCAGCGAAACGTTTGTCAACAACACATGACACTTCATTAAGATCTGTTTGTGCCAGGAGTGAGGGTATGCAGGTTCATTATTGAAGTTGACTATACTTCTCACGATTGTTTGAGTTTAGATAGAGCGAACTATTTAGTAAATAAACATACCTTAATGAGGTATGTTATAGAGGGATGGTCTGGTGGCGAAATTAAGCTTCGCACTGGTACCTACGCACACAACGGGCACAGCTGCAAGTCCAATGAATACCAGATGGTTTTGTTTTCCTTACATTCAAAGTTTCATATGTTCAAAAGTACGTCTCGACAGTTTAAAACACGCAATGAATAATGTTGAGCTATCAAAATGTAAGGGAAGGAGTGTGCTTTATGCTGTTACAAGTAAAATTTCACAATTTAAAAAACCCCCGACACATTTATCTTGCGAAAACACCCCGATTCAAACAGTAAAATGGCCATAACTTTTGAACGGCTGAACCGAATTTATTCAAACATAGCTAAGAACACTCTCGACAAAATTACCTTTCAAACAAAAAAAACTAAATCGAAATCGGTTCATCCGTTTAGTTGCTATGATGCCACAGACAGACACACAGATACACACGTGAAACTTATAACACCCCTTTTTTCCGGCGGGGGTTAAAAACAGACACGCAATTTGAGTGCTGTTCTTTAAAAGCTGGCGGGCGAGCACGGCCTACTGTGACAGGTTTGGGTCACACATTTTATCACAGTTTGGGAGCTAAAACCGTGATAAAAATGCGTGACTCAAGCCTATCACAGAGCCCGTGCTCGCCTGGCTGGTGTGAAGAAGTTTTAACAGGAGACAAGCTTGTTGGTCTACCAATTTCAATAGAGGTCCTGGGTTCGATTCGTATGTCGTGCAAAATTATTTGAGTTTGCCATACATAAACTCACGCCTTTTTCGCATTGGGGTAGGCAGAAACTACAGAACGCCACCTGCTTCGATCCTTATATTGTGGAGGGGCGGAGAAATAACTCGGACACTTCTACCGATTGGAATCTTTTGTGCTACGATCCTAACATACCCCTTTTGCTTTGTATCAGTTTTTCTTTGTGTTTGGCCATCCAGACTGGGTTGGTTCCTGGCAATAGACTCACTCCCTAAGTTGGCCAAATATCGGCGGTCACTCGAAGACAGACGTCGTGTTCCAAATAGCAACTGCTAGTATCTAAATAATAACAGCCGCACTAGTCGATCATAAAGGTTAAGCAACGCTTGACGAGATACACAGACACAGACAGTCTTTGGATGGGTGACCATTTCAACATATCTAGTTTCCTCCGTGCATCGGAAAGCACGTTAAGCCGTTGGACCCGGCTGTCATTTAAAGATCTTTGACAGTCGTTACGGGTAGTCAGAAACTTGAGATCTGACACCAGTCTTGCCAAGGGGCACCGTGTTCAGGTCAGATAGGCAGTCGCTCCATGTAAAACACTGGTACTCAGCTAAACCCGGTAAGACTGGCAGCCAACCCCAATATAGTTGGGAAAAGGCTAGGCAGATTGAGTGTCAATACAAAACCTGTTTTAACATAATTTTCTGTATTTTTCAGAGTTTAGGCATACTCGGCTCAATACCCGGCGCGTGGCTGATAATTACGCTGACCGTCCTGCTGATATACCTGCTAACACGATGCTGCGACAGAAAGCAACGGCCGCCAAGAAGCATCACCGCTTTGAAGGTGAGATGCGTCTTCTTCCTAATGTGTATGTATGGCAAATGAGCGGCTAGGCATGGGTCGGATTAGGTAAAAACGATACCTAATCCTAGTATTTAAAAATACCTAATCCATTTACCTAATCCAAATATTTATTCAATATAGCCGCTGGCCGGTTACCGATATTTTGTATGGTATGTGGATTGGGTAAGAAATATTCGGAATAGAGTATGGACGTTCCGTTTCTGATATATTGTGGAACGGTAGATTATATTTCGCTTTTTATGAGCAAATGGTACTTAAAGTCAACGTGAATACTTTTTTTTGTAACGTTTATTAAGTGATCAAAATTACCCATCATACTTAAAGAGTGCGGCTGCACAATGTGTTAATGATGGTGCAGCGAGCGCCAAAAGTTAGGTCAAGGTTTATTGTAGAATTACTCTAAAAACAACTCGAAATGACACATTTTTTGTCTATTTTAACGGCGACGTGTATTCGTTACGACATTTATCGCTAGAGTACTAACTAGTCCAGTAGTATTCTACATAGATGGCGCTGGCGGCAGTACTAATTAAACTTAAAACTTAACCCCCACATTTTAAAGTACGGAATATCTTCTGTGTAGACTGTGTACGAATATTTTGTGCCATACCTAATCCTCGACGCTTTGGATTAGGTACGGACTCGCAACGAAAAATACCTAATCCACATACCTAATCCAATATTTATGTCTCACGTCTAAATGAGCCGATGATCCACGTGATGGTAAGTGGTCTAACCACCGCCTAAAGACACAATACCACAGGCATCAGGGATACTTTTCCATCCAAGAAACACAGGCTTAAGTAATCGCACCGGCAATAACTCCAACTCAATTTTTTTATTTTAATTAAACCATTTATTAACCCCCGCCGGAAAAAAAGGGGTGTTATAAGTTTCACGTGTGTTGCTGTGTATCTGTGTATCTGTGTGTCTGTCTGTGGCATCATAGCGCCTAAACGGATAAACCGATTTCAATTTAGTTTTTTTTGTTTGAAAGGTAATTTTGTCGAGAGTGTTCTTAGCTATGTTTGAATAAAATCGGTTCAGCCTTTCAAAAGTTATGGGCATTTTACTGTTTGAATTGGGGTGTTTTCGCAAGACAAATGTGTCGGAGGTTTTTTAAATTGTGAAATTTTACTTGTGTATTGACATTTTTGAATTGTCAAGAAATCCGTCAGTCCAAAAAGATAGAGCTAGTTGCATTCCAAAGCATAGGTTGATGGGGTCTCTAAGGAGAAGAACGTGCAGGGAAACCCATGTACCATTTAATGGTTGTTTACCGGTACAGGCAACAATAGATAGGAATACTTTCCTCGAACAAGCTCCTTCCCAAAAAGCTTAAGAGGAATTGCGGTCGCAAACAGCCAACCGAATATCCTAAGTAAAATGTCATAATTCGAGGTTTGGTTCTCGCCTTTTTCCTCCTCCAATATTGGACCACCAATTTAAAAGTAATTTCATAAACTGAAAAAGAAAGATATAAACTGTGTCCCTATGTTTTCCTTTTTGATGATATAATTCTTACCAAACGTCTTGGCCGCCCTGAAGTTGGCTTCAATGATTGCGCAGTAGTAAATCTCATACAAAAACAGCACCGTTTCGTGCCCTGCGCATCGGAAAGCCAACTTCAGGACGGCCCAGAAGTTTGGCGAGCAATATACATTATCTTTAGAAGCACTAGAACTCTCAACAAAATGCTCAAAATTGCGCTGTCACAGAGGCCTAGTGTACAGATTTGACAACTATAAATGAAAAAAGAAATCAGAAGCACAACATATATATCTATTATTCAATTTATCTAATATCTTTTAAATTTGTCCAATACTGGAGGTGGAAATAGACGAGAGCCAAACCTCGAATTATGGTTTTTTACTAAGTAAATTCAGTCTCAGATACAATTTTAAGTAAACGTTACCAACTACAAATTCGTGCCTGACGGCTAAATCTTATTATTGCTAAGCAAGGACTTATTTACTTTGCAAATTACTTCGTCAAACTTTCACCGTTCTAGCTGTTTCCAAGCGTCCTATTGTAGGAACCCGGCGTCCCTTAATTGAATAATTAGTGTGGTACTCATTAGCAGGCATATGGTAATTTCTTTCATTCATGATGTGTTAAATACGGCGTAACTTGAAAAAGGCCTATGTGTGGTCGATAGTTGACTACTGTTGTTAATTTCTACGTGTAAGTTTCTGATTCATTCATTCACCTTCACTAGGTAGGTATACTCATGAGTCTTGACCAACACAGATACCTATATATCTATACTAATATTATAAAGCTGAAGAGTTTGTTTGTTTGAACGCACTAATCTCAGGACCTACTGGTTGGAATTGAAAAAATCTTTTTTTGTTGGATAGTCCATTTATCGAGGAAGGTTATAGGCTATATAACATCACGCTATGACCAATAGGAGCGGAGCATAAATGAAAAATCTTGCAAAAACGGTTTTTTTTTCCTTTTTGAGAGCTTCCGTTGCGTGCGCTGCGTAAACGTTTTAAGTTACGCAAATATCATGTAAAATGGAATTGTTCCTCTCTTAAAAAATCGCGACAGCATATGTCTATCTTTAAAGATTGACTCACAATAGCAGCTTTTACGTTCTAAATTTTAATAAGATCGCCGCCGTCGCCGGTAGAAACAAAAGTTGGTTATTATTTATGATAGGTAGGGTAGGTGGAGAAGTGGTGGCCCAGTGGTTGTAGGTCGTGGTTTCGAGCCCAGGCAGGCGCTTTACTTTGTGTAAATTTTTTCTTCACCACTGCTCTCAAAACGTTGAAGGAAAATATTGTGAGGAAACCGGCATGTCCTAGAACCAAAAATTCGAAGACATGTGACATCCACCAACCCGCACTGGGCCTGCGTGGTGGATTACGGCCCATTCCCTCTCACACAGAGGAGGCCTGTGTCCCAGCAGTAGGAACATTAATAGGCAGATGATGTGATGTGAGGGTAGGTGGATAGGATAGTTATGGTAGGTAGGGTAGGTAGGTAGGTAAGTAGCCAGTTGACGGTAGCGAAGCCGCGGGGGTCAGCTAGTTAACATATAAACGGTGACTATTAATTCGGGAGTGCAAGTGATTTTTTCATAGGAAGCTTCTTCTTCTTTTCGTGTCGATAAACTCAAATTTTGACTCAACTATTCTGAAATTTTGTCTGACCAGTATGTAGCCACCTGGACTGCTCTAACATTTGCCAGGTTCAGTTCCTGCAAGGTGCAAGTGGCTGGGCACGAAGGGCAAACAAGGATGTAGCCCATATCCTGCGACGGGGCTGGACGGATTATCACGATTACAGTCCCTACATTTTGTCGAGTTATGCTACTAAAAAATACACTATACCTGCATGTACTAATCAGCAGATATTTATTTATATTTAAGAGTGTTCCACGTAGTAAAACATATTATTCTATTTTATTTTATTATATAAGTCCTGTTTCCGTTAGTGTGTCCGTGGCATCAACAGTAGGCCCTATCAGAATATCAGCGCAGCGTTATTACTTTTTTGGATATCGCTGCACATGCTGAGATAGGAGCCTTTTTGGTCTCGCACAGGGTTTTTATTTTATTATTGTTTAAGTGTATGCTTATTTTCTCGTGTCTCCTGTGCGGGTCACAAATAAATATTTTTCTTTCTTTCTTTCTTGTGTTGTATTCATGAGTTCTTTCACCCCAAGAAAGATTACTATAGAAAAGTCGCCCTTAATTTAGTTTTACTTGTTTGAGCCTAAATAGCCTTCGTGACGTTCGACTTCAATGATTGACGTAACCTTCTCGAAGTTATTTATTATTCATTGTTTTCTGACACAACAAGTGTGATCACATCATGACCTTCAGAATAAGTGAACAGTTAATTATAGCTATTCTTCATGTAGCTTTAATTAAATAAATCCAATTCTTGAGTTCTTAGTTTGACCCTTGATCAGATCTCTGTTTACTGAAATATGTATGCAGTATCAACAGTAGCTGAAAGGCGTCTATCACTGGACGTGGATATAGGCTTTCGAAGTATATTTTTTCTTCTTCGTGTTGTTGATACGACAGTAATTCTGTCTAAAAATTTGCGTCTTTCACGGTATACTCCTCACTTTTTCTGAATGTTTTGGGGCACAGAGCGCTGGATAGGAGTTGCATCCTGATTTCTTGATATTATAACTGATCGGGACACATGAATGAAAATGTGAAAAGTCTAACTGACTTCTAATAGCAACTCAACGTATAATAAACGTACATTTGCTAAGCGGTGCATTTTTGCAAGTGGCCTTCGAAGTCTCGTCTTTGAGTGGTTTTAGTCACACGAGGAGAAGATCGCGGGGATCCACTAAACGCCAAAAGCACAGACTGGTCGATGTGGCTTCGCTTGGTGTAGACCTATGTGGACGTCTTTCGGCTGTAATGATGAAGTAGAAACATCAACAGAAGTCCTAAAACATGCGAAGTTTTTCTTGAGACAAATTGATTTACACGATTTATATGATGTCATTCACACCCCACAGGCCCAAAGCACGGGTCCCAGCGCCAGCAAAGAAAATTTAGCTCAAATAAATGCACTAGATGGCGCGATATGCCTCGATTTGTTATTGAATTGTGTGTAAAATTAACATTTTCTGGAATTGACCATAAACATTGTATGTTCTTGTATAATCAACTCTCCTAAGCACAAAATTATGTAATATTGGGCTCTTCATTCACATTTCAAAAATTATTTGAACGGATCATTTAAAATCGATTCCAATAGATGGCGCGGTTTTAAATTTCTGAGGACTCTTTACCACTCGAAGATCGAGGAGAATTTACCGCTCGATTTTTGTTATTTGTATTCTAACACATTTTGATACAATGAAACTGTAAACACGTGCAAAAAATACTGTAAAACAAATCGCCACTTTATTGAAAGAAAAAATAGCCACGAACCGAGAAAACCCTTTTACTTGCAAGTCGCTGCTAACACCATCTATAGCCGTGGAACGGAACCGAACGCGATCGAAATGCTTTTAAAATAATCATCTTAAACAGGCTACGTCGGCACGGTTTCTTTGTATGGGATGAGGCATCTGTGTGCTAGTATTATATTATCTGTGCCCAAAGTCTACCCGTCTCAATACTAAGACATCTCAGAGCTATTTTCCGACAAGGAATGATAAACTCATCATATTCGCCCCGAGGGTATCTTTGCTCTATAAATAGTCTGCTGCAAACACAATCAAAATAATTCTCACAGAGACTAAAACACGTGTTTGAGGCAAGTGTTCAAACGATCAGCTTGTTTTGTTTATCATGTTCTTATTAAAAACTTTAACTTATGATAGTAGAGTATAAAGTAACACTGTCTGTCTATTTTTAATCGACTCTCCAAAAAGGTGTAGGTGTGTTCGGCTGTATAGTGGTCACAGAGGATCTTTGTGTCTCTGATGTTGGCACTGCGAACTATTGCGCAAGAAATAGTTTGTTATCGAGTATACTACATAGAGTATGGGAGATAGGACGATGCATCAAACGTAAGCGAGTGAAAGAGGCAGTTATACAATGCTATCTGCACCTTCAACATTGCCACAAAAAAGCTACTGCGCGGGGTCTTGTAGCTAACTTTAGAGACACAAAGATCCGCTGTGAGATACATCGGTTTTCTATTATTTTTTTGCTTCTGTGTATTGGACCTATTCCAATCAATCTGGCTGGTTATTACCTCAAAAGACCATTTCAGACATCAAATTACATGGTCTTCACATGATCTAACCAAGATTATGTCTGGACTTTAAAAGAGACTGTGACCTTTGTGAAGTTGGTTTCGGCCTTTCTTCTCAGATTAGTCAGATAGGAAACGCCGACCTCATCTAGTTTAAAAAAATATGTTCAACATGTAAAAGTGTTTGTGCAAACCAGCTTGCAGAAATAAAATCATTTATCAAGTGAGAGAGCGATTAGGAACAAGTAAAATTTCAAAATTTAAAAAAACCCCCGACACATTTATCTTGCGGAAACACCCCGATTCAAATAGTAAAACGCCTATAACTTTTGAACGGCTGAACCGATTTTATTCAAACATAGCTAAGAACACTCTCGACAAAATCACCTTTCAAACAAAAAAAACTAAATTAAAATGGGTTCATCCGTTTAGGCGCTATGATGCCACAGACAGACAGATACACAGCAACACACGTGAAACTTATAACATCCCTCTTTTTCCGGCGGGGGTTGAAAAGGCGTTCCCTTGGAATAACTTTCAACTTTCGATTTTCACACGGGTAAAACTGCTGCTAATAGAATTTACTTTGATTATAAAATAGGACACTGAACTTTGAATGGCTTCAAATCTTTGAACTGTTGTTTGGAGATAGTGTAAACATTTTTTGAAGATCTTAATATGGCTTCATTAGAAATTTAGTAGTGTGTGATACTTCTGTCATTATTATTTCAGATCAAAGGGAATTTGTAGATATCAAAAAGTATACGCTAATAGTTGCGTTTAGTTTACTTAAAATCTGTATGATGCAGCAAATGAAGAAACCTATGTTTGAATGTAAGACTATTCCTTCGATAACTATAATGATGTCAGTTATGACATCATATTTCTTCAAGTCTGCTTGGTTTGTAATATAGGTTTTATAGTCCAAGTCGTAATAACGTACAATAAACAAGTTGTTGCTAAGACATAACTAATATCTAATTCTATTAACTCAACTGAGGCTGAAATTAGTAAAAGTTGTTGGAATTTGTTTTATAATCTGATAGACTAATTATCTACTGGCTGAAACTGAAACAAGCGTTATGAGGAAAAGCTTGGGTTTTTTTACAAGCTTTTGTTTAACTTGCAATGTATGTATGAATGTATGTATGTAAGTGTGTTCGGACCAAATTTTGCAACTAAATTTAAAAGCAGCTATCTTCCACCGATTAAGATGTAATTTTGCATACACGTTTAGTTTAGATGAAAATAAGGCTAAGTGATGTTATTCTAAATCCAATATGGCGGACGGCCCAAGATGGCGGACTTGTTATTTTTCTGTTCACTGCTATGATATGGGTATCAAATGAAAGAGTTTGCTGAGAAGAAAAGGTTTAAAAAAAAAAGTATATTTTTAGGGTTCCGTACCCAAAGGGTGCAAACGGGACCCTATTACTAAGACTCCGCGGTCCGTCTGTCTGTCTGTCACCAGGCTGTATCTCATGAACCGTGATAGCTAGACAGTTGAAATTTTCACAGATGATGTATTTCTGTTGCCGCTATAACAACAAATACTGAAAACAGAATAAAATAAATATAGTGGGGCTCCCATACACCAAACGTGATTTTTTTCCTGATTTTTGCGATAATGGTAGGGAACCCTCCGTGCGCGAGTCCGACTCGCACTTGGCCGGTTTATTTTATTATTTGTCTAAATTACAAAAGCTCACAGAAGAGAATTTAACAAATCTAAACTACTCATATTAACATCAAAAACCTTATTTTGCCACAGATAACGCTCATGATCCTATCGGTGCTGTGCTGCGGCGCGATCGGCGTGGGACTCTTCGGCAACGATGACCTGCACAACGCGATGCTGCAGAGCATCCAGGCGGGCAACCAGCTAGCCGCACTCGTCAATACTGTTAAGAACCAGGTAAGGGCTGAACTATCCTTAGCTGTCCCTTTGTAGAGCGAAAAAGATTGACTGTTAGACTGTTAGGCATTTGTCAGCTGATCGTTCTCTTTGATGGATTAAATATCTACAGATCATTTCAATGACCGCTCTGAAGTATTGTTTTCGCTGTGAAGCACCTCTCACCGCCACTGTTACTTGAATTGCCCATTCAGTTTGAATCTACCTGTAAATAATTTCTTATTTGTTGCAATTGGTCGGAATTAAAAGCCATGGCTTAGCATTGCGATTGTAGTCAAATTCAAGCCCCATATTAAAACTCTGAAGCGGATCTACGTCCTATATATTTTTTTTTTATGGATATCAAACATTCTTATGAATTCTCCACGTAGTATTTATGTAGAAAATTAGTAGCATTTATCTTAATCTAGTCTGTATTACAAAATAATGTAAAGACTTAGAAGATATTATTAGCTTATTATTAGTTATATATTAAATCGTTGTATGTAAGGATCGTAGCAGGTGGCGTTCTGTAGTTTCTGCCTACCCCCATGGGAAAAAGGCGTGAGTTTATGTATGTATGTATATTAAATCTTCATGCAATACAAAAGCATGTAGGCGACTTTTGTTTTTCTAATAACATTTTTTAACCACTTCCAGTCAAGCATCCTAGAAGAAGCGATGGGTTCCCGCGCACGCGCACCATTGGCCCGACTAGCGGATGCGCTGGACGCCCCCGTAGCCAATCAGACGGCGCTAGGAACGCTACTGCGAGCGCTTTCAGCGCTGAGGAACAATGCTAGCGCTGCTGCTTCAGCCGCTGACAATCTACGAAGGCCACTGGCTGCGCTGAATCTGGATGCTTTCATGAAGGTTAGTCTGTTACAACGCATGTTACTAAAACAGAAGGGAAAGCCACTAGGCTTGTGTAGTACATGTACTATGTACTATTAGGAAGCAATTCCTTTAGGTGAACGAGAATGAACTATTCTGTTTCGGTCGTTTAAATCGTTCAACTAGTACAGTGATCCAAGCGATATCGGGTCGGTCGAGTGCCGAATCAGAACGAATTAGTACGGTACGAGTGTCTGAGCCTGAGCGAGTGAACGAGTTGAGAGATTTGAGAAGCGTGCGCGCGAGCGTGATGACTGATGAATGATGTACTAGAGTACTAGTTTGCTCTGTCTACGTACGATCACGATGACCGACTCTAGGAAACAAGAATAGCGAGTGAATCTCGACTTTATTCTAATCACAATAAGGTCTATAATCACTTACAATGCAGGGACAAAATATTTCCCGTTATTTCTTCAAATATTTGAATTTTAAATACGCCATTTTAGTAATTCATACAATTTTACAACATTGAATGATGTTTAAATTATTGTAAATAGTTTAATTTATTGAAATGACAGTCCTAATAAGCCTATAAAGTATAAATGAAAATCAAATAAGTATTCCATTACGTCCGACTGAAGTCTTAATGAACGGTGAACTAAAATGAACTAATAGTACTAGAAGACCTACTAGTTCATTTAAACGATTGTACTAGTTCGGAGTTCCATTCAGTGTCCGAGTAAGAACAAGCCTAAAAGCCACCCTATTGCTGGCAACCTTCCAGTTATTGGCACTTCTGAGTATATAGGCTAAAAATAAGAAAACCATAGATTGCGCAAAATTGGATAAAGGATTTAAGATAGATTTTTTATAATTTAGTGAAAAATATGTACATTTACTATTTTACAGGATGAAACAATTCTTAAAATAAAGATTAGAATATTTCCTTCGATGTCATTATAATTTTTGTATGCTAGTGCATTTCAATATGATTTTCTGGGCATTTGATTACGAGCTCTTAAAGTGCCAATAACTAAACCCCAATAAGTGTCAGGCGATCATCATTGGGAGTTCCCGAAGCATCGCTAAAGTGAATAGTGCAAGTTTGCCACCTATTTTGTTCGACAGTACGATTGTTCCATTCAGCAATGATGTAAAGGACCTAGGCTTGCACATTGATAATACCTTTAACTGGCGTACTCAAGTCGCTTGTGAGTCAGAGGGTCACTGGAACGCTGCGGGCTTTGTATCGTTTGAAAAATCTATTACCAGCGAACACGAAGGCAATGCTTGTTCAGACACTTATTTTTCCTATCATCGATTATGGTGACGTGTGCTACTATGACCTGAATGCAGATCTCCTCAACAAATTTGACCGTCTTCTAAATTACTGCATTCGATTCGTTTTCAATTTGCGTAAATATGATCATGTCTCTGCGCATCGATCGCTTCTAAAGTGGTTGCCCATACGCCAACGCAGAGAGCAAAGGGCACTAACTACCTTGTTCTCATTTCTCACCTCTTCCAAATCCCCTAGTTATCTGGCCCCGAACTTTCAATACATTTGCGCCAACCACAATAAAAATCTACGGTCATCACAGAACCGCCTCCTTCAATGTCCCACTCACCGCACTGACTTCATTCACTGTTCCTTCTTTGTTCAGTCTATTTCTCTGTGGAATGCGCTCCCCCAGGAAATCAGGATGGCAACCAACCGATTAACCTTCAAAGTTAAGGTTCGCGAGCACATTCGTAAGAAGATGGCAGTAGTATCGCCACAGCGCTAATGATTTTCCTTAATTATCAATAACTACTATTTGCTTATTTATATTTGTGTATTTAGTTTATTCTTTGAGTATATATTTTATTTTTAGTTTAGGTATATATATTTAAATAAACGCGATTTTGCTTAACTCAAAATATTGCACCTACCACTATTTGTCTCTGCATCACCCAAAGGTCGACTGGTAGAAAATGCCTTAGGCATTAAGTCCGCCTTTGTACGTTTGTGTGCATAAAGTATTAAATAAATAAATAAATAAATAACTGGGTATCTTACCCTAATCAAGATAAATTTGGATGGAGGGCGAGGGAGGGTAAAAAAAAAGATGGATGGATTATGTGAGAAGTGATATGAAAGAAAAGGGAGTCAGTTATAACATGACTCGCCAAAGCCCGAGCAACCTTCGCGCAGCTGAGGCCTGTTTGGCAATCGCGGAAACTGATTAAACTCAAAATCTTCGGGTCCAATTTCAAATCCGTGCTGCTCTACGGGTGCGAAACATGGAAGGTCACTAAGGACATTTCACTCCAAATACAGGTTTTCGTCAACCGCTGTCTTCGTCGCATTCTCGGCATTTACTGGCCCGAAACCATCTCTAATGTAGAACTGTTGGAGAAATGCCACGAGACCCCGATCAACCTCCAGATCAATCGTCGCAAGTGGAGATGGATTGGCTACACGCTCCGAAGGGGTCCCGATAACATACCCAAGCAAGCTTTGTACAAGAAGGCAGAAGAGACGAGCATCGGAATGACATGGAGCGAGGTGAAGCGTGAAGCTGAAGATGGATGGAGGACATCTGTGGACGCCCTCTGCCATCTAGGGGTTGAGAGCAGTGGTGGTCCAGTGGTATCGGCCGCGACTTACAAGTTGTAGGTTGTGGGTTCGAGCCCAGGCAGGCGCTTTACTTTGTGTAAATTATTTCTTCACCACTGCTCTCAAAACGGTGAAGGAAAACATCGTGAGGAAACCGGCATGTCTTTGAACCCAAAAATTCGGAGACATGTGACATCCACCAACCCGCACTGGGCCCGCGTGGTGAATTACGGCTCATTCCCTCTCACAGAGAGGAGGCCTGTGTCCCAGCAGTGGGAACATTAATAGGCTGATGATGTGATGTGATAATAACATGACTGTTGACAAGTCGGAATTGACGCAAGAAAAGTAATGCGCCTACACCAAGTAACATAGGACAAGGGCAGTAAGATGAGTCCGTTACGAGTACCACATTTATACTCAGCCCCTGCCACTGCTCCTGCAGCTCCCGGAAATATTGGCCTAAATACTTCTGTGGCAATATCGTCGCGAGTTAGTGTTCATACTCCACCTTAGCGAACGATTCGCAACCATGGCTGACGTCAAGGTTGTTGTTGCGCTTTTAATTCTTCTATTGGAGCATTATCCAAATTATTACTGATGCGATGCCAGTCATCGTGTACCGTATGCTTTAATTTATGATTTTTATCACATGATTTCCATATTACTCGCTCAATTTCGTGAAGCACCAAAATCTCGAGCGCTTCGGCGCTTCATACAGTATTGTGAGATTGATAGCGACTGGGGTAACAAAAGAGAGGTTAATTAATTGTATTAATTTATTTTTTAAACGTTAATTTTACTCTCTTGTTGACCTACGACTTAGTGCTCGCAAACTTGACTGCTTGAGGAGTATTACTGGGTTTATTTTCCAGACTGGGCAACGTATTAATTAATATTTTTCATTGCAAATTTCGCAGTAGCTACAAAAAGACTGCATTGGTCTGTAATTACTGAGAAGTGGTTAATGTGTTGTGTGGGGATAGAATATTACTACGAGCGATGTTTTTTTGCGATGGAGCGATGTTTTTTTTTGCAAATGTCTCATCACCTTAATTTTAATCATCATCATCATCATATCAGTCGAAAGACGTCCACTGCTGAACATAGGCCTACCCCAAGCGTCGCCACATTGATCGGTCCCGTGCGTCGCGAATCTAGCGGATCCCCGCAACCTTCACCAGGTCATCGGTCCACCTGGTCGCAACGTCTTCTGGTTCGCGGTCGCCACTCCAGAACCTTTCTGCCCCATCGGCCATCTGTTCTGCGAGCAATGTGACCTGTCCACTGCCACTTAAGTTTGGCAATTCTTCGGGCTATCTCTGCATTAAGTTTAATAACAGCTTTCAATGATTAAATGTGGTTTGTTCGTATTTTCAGCGTGCCTGGGTGTGGGAGGCAGCTCGCTGGGCTGGCGGCATGGCGGGCTGGTGTTGCGGCGGAGCGGTCTGTGTGGCTCTGTTAGCCGCCGCCGCGAGACGCTCGCGACGCGCACTTCTGTTGCTCTGTGTAAGTATACAAAATATGGCCTGTTACCATAATATAAGGTGTTAAAAAATTAACAAACATAAACAGAGTAATATTCGGTAGTGAATTTTTCACTGCGTGCGTTTTCGGTCGTTGTATAGAGCGGTTGTATCCACTCCCTGCTATATAGCATCGTTGGTTGTGCTCCAGGTGGGAGCGCTGGGCGCGCTGGTGGTGTGCTGGCTGGCGGGCGCCGTGCTGGCGGCGGGCGCGGTGGCGGCGGCCGACGCGTGCCAGGAGCCCGCCGCCGCGCTGGCGCTGCATGCGCCGCACAACCTGCCCATCGACGTAAGTATTTCAACTATTTTCTTCATGTCCCTCGGCAAACTTCGTGTTTCGTCAGTCATCGGATTTCTATCAGTTGCCTTTTGCACTTGATGCAGAACGGACGCTCTCAATCGACTTGGAAGTATATTGAGTTGTTAATACTCATTTAACTTTATGTTTTTTATTTAAAAAATAGGATGAAAGCTGCTGCGGTTGAATAGAAAAATAGTTTTATAGTTCTATATAGTTCACACGGAAATCAAAACAAAACAATAATAACGTACTTAGTTCTGAATTCAAATTATTATATACGATAAATGTAATAATGAACATGAAAATTTGCATTCGTTTGTATTCGGCAATGCGATGATTGCCGAGGGACGTTAAGAAAATAGTGCTACTGTACTAATTATATTTCTATCTCTATGACACGTTAGGTTCACAGTAGTAGCCAAGTATACGCTCATACATGTCCACAACTTCTTTTGTCAGTAACAAATTCCAATCTGTCCAGATATTTGCAGGAAAACTTTTTTAGAAATTTGTAGGAAGTATGGAGTTTCTTGTCCGTTCTTCTCTATAACAAGCTACTTTGCCGAATGGATGGTAGAATCAATTGTTATTATTTGTAAATTTTAATTGTTGATTTTCAAAAGTGCCGCTTAATGGCCTAATTGAAATAAATAATATAATATTGGACTTTGAACCAAAGCTACCGATTGCCAAAATATATTTTGAAAAATATATGACAGAGAGCCGGGGCATATTGCTGCTCAAAAAGTTACCTAATGAGGCGAAAAATCTTTGGTCTGTGAGGTAAATATACCTAGTACACTTAAAAGACCTTAAAAGTTAGTAGTTAACTTATTTTTGTTGAAAGTAAAAGAGAAAAAGTGGTTTTAAGTTTTATGTCAAAGTCAAATATATTTATTCAATTAGGCCAATAAACGGCACTTTTGAACGTCACATAAATTAAAATTAAAATTTACAAGTTATTAAAAAAAAAAGTAGTAGTGCATTCGGAAAGTAGATTGTTATGGAGAAGAACGCACAAGAAACTCCATACTTACTTTTTTTTTTTTTTATATTATGTATAAAAAAATAGGTATGTCTCACATCTAGGTTAACTAATAAGTTGTTAGAGAGTCCAAGAGTTTTTACTTGATATACTTTGCCTCATAAACGCACCAACTTAACTTTTTTAACATCCCTATTGTATTTTATAGATGGTGCACTACTACCTATCCTGCAAGGTGTCTCGAGAGAACGTGTTGACGGCTGAACTGAGGAACGCACAACGAGCGGTCGTGGCGGTGAGGCAAGCCTTAGCTGTGCTGTCCCGGAGTGCGCCGGCGCTGTTTAATGATCCTGGTAAGATTATGAAACGAATGTATTCCCTGGAGGGAAATAGTCCTAGGGGAGAGTAATACGCCCGCATTTCGCCAATAGGAAGTAGGTTTGCCTGCCTACTGAGAAGTTTTTAGCTGAATAAGATGGACATTTTTTCTGTACTGCCTATTACACCCAAGAAGATAAAATTTGGTTCAAATAAATGTCACTAGATGGCGCAATATACATTGGTTTGTAATTGAACTGTGTGTAAAATTTTTTTTTTTTTGAATTCTTCATACAAATTGTATGTTATTTTTTATCAACTCTCCTAAGTACAAAATTATGGGATATTGGGCTCTTAATTCACATTTCAGAGGTTACTTGAGCGGATCATTTAAAATTGATTTCAATAGATGGCGTTTTTTTAAATTGCATGCCACTTCATTTTTAAATTTGTAATGTATCACATTTCGGTACAATGAAACTATAAAAACGGGCAAAAAATACTATAGAAAATCATCACTTGCAAGTCGCTGCTACCACCATCTATAGCCGTGGAACGGAATCGAACGCGATCGAAGTACTTATAAAAAAAAACGAAAAACGCTAGTTACGTTGGCACGGTTTCTTTGTTTGGGATGAGGCTTCTGTATGCTAGTATTATATTATTATTTATCTGTAGTACGGTTAGCAATCAACATCGCAGTCGTAAGATCACGGTTTCTCGTAAATTGGAAGTTTTTAAACCAAAGTCGTGTGAACAAATCGTAAACGGATTCATGAACTGTTCATGCAAAGTACTTATCACGGTTCCTCCTGTAATTTTTTAATTGATTTACCCTTAGGGGTAAATCAATCAATCAATCGGGGTAGGCCGAAACTACATGTCTGAAGGTATCAAACACATATCACTAATGAAAACTATAGCTCATATTATCATAGTGTCAAAAGGATCAGCTGATAAGCTTTTGCCTAAGGCGTATATATTCCTCAATGTTAACGCAGTACTGGCCGTGCGCCCGCTCAGAACCAGAATATCAATATTGAACCTCCTTTTGGACAGTTTTGTTTGCAAAATATTCTTTGTTTTACATATGTTATTTTAGTTACGGCGAAATTCTAGCAATAAATATTTCTGCGTATAATTATTTTTCAACATCCAAGTCGCTTTGGAGGAGTATCCAAAAGTAGCGAACGTTTCGTGGTGTTTATTTTTTTTAAAGCAAAACTATTAGTTACACGAAAAAACCATGTTTCACAAATAATGACATAAATCAATAATAAATATATATTTTTTTCTAACCTTTTAGAAACAGCTATGCTTTAGCTTTAGAAACAAACCGTTTTACGGCACTAAAGCGATGGAAGGCCCTTAAGCAAACGCTTCAAAACAATTATGAAAACCTAATAATCATGATTATGTAAATCCGCAGGTCTACAACCAGCTCTGGGTGCACTAGGCGCGGGGACAGGCGAAGCCGAACGAGCGCTAGTGGCGCTGAGCGGCGCGCTGGAGTGTCGCATGGCGAGGGCCTACTTCGTGGCCGCCGCACGAGCCGCTTGCGACGCTGGCCTGCAGGTACGTACTATACCCCAAGCTCTCAGGAGCTACCTAACTGTCCACTATTTTAGCTGGTCATCATTTAAAAGAAAAAAATAAAGGTGTCATATGATTTTTTAAGTTTTTTTTGCATCTATGAATGCCACCTTAACCCGGCCTGCACACAGTCTCTAGTTAAAAGCAAGTTTAAGATGTGCTAAGTGCGGGTACAAAGCACCTGTATGCACTGTCATCATATCAACCGAAATACGTCCACCGCTGGACATAGGTCTCCCTCAAACGTCGCCACATTGACCGGTCCCGTTCGTCCCGCATCCAGCGGATCCCCGCAACCTTCGCCAGGTCATCGGTCCACCTGGTCCTGGCCTTCCAACGCAACGTCTTTCGATTCGCGGTCGCCACTCCAGAATTTTTCTGCCCCATCGGCCATCTGTTCTGCGAGCAATGTGCCCTGCCCAATGCCACTTAAGTTTAGCAATTCTTCGGGCTAAGTCGGTAACACTGGTTCTCTTACGAATCTCTACACTTCTGATTCGATCACGCAAGGATACGGGCGGATTGCCCTTTGGGTGACTGTAAACTTTCTGATGAGGCCCATTGTGAGCGACCACGTCTCAGAGCCATAGGTCATCACTGGTACAGATATTATAATACTAGCATATCACAGGCAACACACACTGGTCATAGACTTCGATGATAGAGTCTTGAGACACTGTGGTAAGTTGGACGAGAAGATACCGCACAACTTCCCGAACGCCGCCCAGCCGAGTCGGATTCGACGGTTGACCTCTATTTCGAAATTGGCCCTACCCAACTGGATCGTTTGTCCCAGGTAGACATATTAGTCCACAACTTCGAGTGTAAAGTCCTTGATAAAGCCTTGATAGGAGTGGGTGTAACATGGGCATCACCTTGGTTTTGTCCATGTTCATTTTTAGACCCACTCTTTCGGAAGCTCTACTGAGGTCATCGAGCATTGTACTGATTTCCTCCATGGTCTCAGCCCTGATATCACTCAAATCGAAGTCTAATCTCCACTGACATTTGCTGGCATGACCGAAATTTGGTCAGGTCTTATAGGCAGTACACAATGACAGACAGACAGTAAACAGTGCGTTTTAATTCGGACTCTAGCAACTATTTGGTTATAGCGAACTGTGAGATTACACATAATCTCCATATCGCGCCTTATCATAACAGTATATATCATAACCTTACCAAAAACCTTATTCTTCCAGGCGTTATCCCTCCAGCTGTTGGCAGCGGTCACAGCCGGTATCCTCTTCACCGCTATAGTGCTAGTCGACTCCCACGCCTGGATATACATCAACACCAAGTAAGTGGTACTATGCATCATACAAATTTAGGTCTGTAAGCATCTCATCTCAGCTGGTGATGGGTTTACTTCGTCAAGGATAGTATAGAAACTGATTTTAATAAAAATGTGTTAACTAAATTTAACGATGTTTTCTAACACTTTGCCGTTCGTTTGCTAACACTGTTTCTTTGGAACGGAAGATTTCAAAGAGAATCGGCCTTCTGCCGTTGGCGCTAACATTTACAAAAACATTATATTTTGACTTATACTCAACTCTTAGGCCGAGTTTCTCACATGTAAATTATCGCAGAATTAATGTGACAAATTGTCAAGCACGCGTTATCTGCTGTGATTGGTTGAATGAATTTTCAACAGCCAATCACAGCGGATAACCGGCGATTATTCGACGATTACGTTAACAGCCCGATAACCGAGTGTTGAGAAACCGGGGGTTATTCTTCATCACTAACATGCTTTTTATCACAACACGAGCTAATCTCGTAAACAGAGCAACAAATAAACGTAGCAAAAAAGAGAACTTATATGAAATTGTGGTCACGCCGCGGCAGTCGCTGGTAGAGATGATATTGTCAACACTTCCCATCAAAATCAAGCGTGTTAGTGGACATGACTATTTTAACTTCGCTTTTGACAGTTGAGACTTAATTGCGAAACCACAAACATTCATAATTGTCTCTAGTCGCTGCCGCGTGGCGATTCCTTCATCCTAACCTTGCTAACTGGCTTATTATCATCAAGGCATAAGAAAGAAAGAAAATATATATATTTGTGACCCGCACTGGAGACACGAGAAATAAGCAAAAACAAACAAAAAATTCAAGAATAACAAATATAAAACCCATGCGAGACCAAAAAGGCACCTATCTCAGCATGTGCAGTGATATCCAAAAAGTAAATAACGCTGCGCTGATATTATGATAAGGCCCACTGTTGCACGGACACACTTACGGAAACGGAAAATACTTAAAAATAAAATAGAATATTTATGCAAACAAAATAGTATAAACACAGAAGGTGAGTTAAAGTATGTATAATTATGTGTAAGTATAATACAAATGTATAAATAAAACATTAAATGTAGGTAGACCTATGTAGACCGACGTCCGCGATACTCAATGATCATTTATCGAAATCATAGACAAACGACAGAGTGCGCGGACCAAAGAGTAATATATTAAATACGCAAGACATCTATGGTCCGCTGTCAAAAGAAATATTTTATGAAATAAGTGTAAATAAGCATAAAAGTACCTAGGCCTATGGGATATGTTGTATCATTCTGGTACGTTATGTCCAGACGCAGCGGCGGCGGTGAGGAACAAGCATTATTCCTCAATCGTTCTTTGGTCTCATCCCAATATCATCTCGCAAGAATCATATAAAAATATTGTTAAAAAAAATTACAAGTTTTATGAAGTCCTCTTCATAATGAACGCTCGAAAATAAATTCTCGTTATGGATACCTCTACGTGTATTAAAGCCTTAACCTAACCACGGGGATCCCAGCGCTAAAAAAGAAAATTTAGTTCAAATATATTTCACTAGATGGCGCGATATGCATCGATTTATTATTTAATTTCATGTAAAATTATCATTTTCTAGAATTGATCATAAAAATTGTATGTTCTTGTTTAATCAACTCTCCTAAGCACAAAATTAAGGAATGTTGGGCTCTTCTTTCACATTTCAAAGATTATTTGAAAGGTTCATTTAAAATGCATACCAATAGAGGGCGTGGTTATAAATTTTTGAGGCGTTCCACTCAGTTTTTTTTCATTTGTATTGTAACGAATTTTGGTACAGTGTAACTGTAAAAACGTGCAATAAAAATATTTAAAAAAAAATCGTCACTGTATTTAAAGAAAAATGTATTCTATTTTTATTATTCTATACTTCCAACGGTTCGTACCGTTTGAAGTCACAGCTAACACCATCTATCGCTTGGGGCAAAACCGACGTTCGATGTACTTTTAGTAAAATAATCAGTTTAGTCAGATGAAAAACGTCGGCACGATTTCTGTGTATGGGATGAGGCATCTATATGCTAGTATTATATTATTTGTGACCTAACCATACTAACTGGCTCATCGTCACTGCTTAAGCCTAAAAATCTAGGATCATTGGGATATGTAGTATCATTCTGGTACGTCATGTCCAGACGCAGCGGCGGTGGTGAGGAACAGGCTCCGTTCCTGTCTTCCGGCGGTTCCAGCCAGGCTTCCCGCACGCTGCCCAGACCAGCTCCCTACAACAATGGCAAGCCCCCCAGCTATGGCGCGGCCGTACAGCTGATGGACCTGGAGCGACCCAGGTGATATGACCTGAATTTTATAGCTGTGGTGGTGAATGGGATGGTGGTAGCGGTCGTTGAACTTGCCATTGTATTTTTTGTAGGAATATGAAGCCTTTAATTCAGAATTTGAAATGAATATCTTGTTTTGGGATCATCGACCACATAGCCACTAGAAGCCTAATGCTTGATCTAATTCATCGAAACAATTCTTTCAACTAGCTGAGGTATGAAGAACGGGACGACTACGCTCTGATTGGTCCGTTCCCAAGGTCATACGCCTCATAAGGGTGGGACAGGTTTAAATAAAACCAGAACAGTATAGTTATTTTTATAAATAGTATTTGTACTTATTTTTTTATTATTAATATAACCTGTATTATTATTAACTATATGATCTTTTAGTCATATCGGTTGACAGACATCGCTCGCCTGTTATTAGGCGTCTAGGGCTGTGTGGTCGCTGGGTATGATAAAGTTCGATTACCTTTGTAGAATCTGAAGGCAACTATGTGTATATGAATTCAGAATTTGAAATGTAAATCTTGTTTTGGGAAAAAGAACTTAATGTCTGGTACAATAAGGTCTGATTTCCTTTGAAACCTTTGTTACGCTCAGTCAAAAATCAACTTAAGACTACACATGGCTAATGTCGATAGTTCAGTAAGTAAATTCATTAATCAGATTCTGAATTCAAGTATTTGTAGGTATAGTTTTAAATTTGTGAAAAAATTTGACAAAAGGTATCGTTTCTGGATAGCACTTCAATTTCTGTTTATAAATGAAGATTCTGGTGAGTCAAAGACCGCTATTGTCATCTTATTTAGCACCGACTGTAGCCTGGATTATATCTACTAACTTATCATCAAATCATTCTTATATTTATCACAACTTTATGTACAAGATAGAAAACTAGCCCGCTTAATGCCTGTCAGAAGTTATCTGAGCATAATTCACTGCTTTTTACAAAAACACCGTGAATTTTAACATACTCTTCAAGTATTTCAGGGGTGTAAAAATCTGTAACTAACCCAAAAAAATCCGCGGCAATTTGCCTGACTGCGTAGATTTATGAATCTACGTGGTTTTGCCTTATAGGCAACAAACCCCTTTGCCACGGTAAATATGTTTAACGTTCTGTCTAGCCCCGGCAAGCCACCTTCCTACGGCGCGGATGTGCAACTCATGGACTTCGAAAAGCCAAGGTAACTATAAAAAAAAACTTAAGACTATTCTGTTGTCCAGGGAAAAGGAGAAAATCTGACCTTTAATGCAAAATTAAGTTATTTACATAATACGTTCTCCGAATCAATATAAATAAATAATTGTGTTTTGAATGTTATGTATTTTGTTCAGATGTCCCCTTTTTGCTTCTGGTGGCAGTATTTGTGACGTCCTTGCCCAATGATGGGCGACACAGAATGATTTTTCGATTTTACGTTCGTATTTTGACAATATCAGGCGTGTTTCATTCGATAAATGTTCTAATAGTAAGTTTTTCTCGTAAAGAACTAATTTAGCCGCAAAAGTAAAGATGATGATGATGTTCTTCAGAAAGGCCAAGTGCGCAGTACCCATAACCGGCGTGTGTGTATGACTAGATGTATGAATTTGTGTGAAGCAAAAGAAGTATGTAAGGATCGAAGCAGGTGGCGTTCTGTATTTTCTGGCTACCCCCATGGGAAAAAGGCGTGAGTTTATGTATGTATGTAAGTAAAGATCACCTTCGAAGAAAATTAATATGTACGTCAATAAAACTAATTATGAGAGTGGCAATCCTTCGTCCTCATTACTTTACAGAGATAGATGTAGAATTGTAGACTAATGAGAGCAAAATGTTCATCTTGATTTCGGCCTTCCTTTTGGCACTTGACCATGTCAAAAAACATAAAATCCATTCTTATTTACTCAACACACCTTTTACTACATTCCACATAATATATTCTTGTCCATTCAATAAAATTGTCACATCCAGTCAACTCTATCTAGCGCTAAACTAATATAAAAGTTAAAGCCACAAAATACAAATATTCAGGCGCGTCTAAAAACTGATGAATTCAATTAATAATATTAGGGAAACCCTCGGTGGGTAAAGAACGTCATCTGTGTATTGTGTGTTTTACAAAAACAAAAGTACAGTGCATGCCACGAATTATGAGACTGACACACCACGTGGTTTGACTTGCGCAGTAGACGATTTATAGGTCTCTTTAGCGGTATGAAGTCTGAGTGCGGGAAGGGACCGGGCGATATCGGGGCGGCGGACAGAGCGCGGGTGGCGCGGTCAAGTCTCATCTTTCGTGGCACGCACTGTGCAGTATGAGATTAATAATATGGTTCACCGAGTTTTAGAATAGGGTAGTTGACAAAAAATATCTATTTAGTCCGTCAGTAAGATAACCTAAAAATATTGGACACGTATTTTTCTTTCGCCACGTAAACAAAAAATTATGACAATACAGTGCGTTGAAATATCGTGTGACGTCACGGTGTGCTACACTTTAACTGACAAAGTGACGTCACAAGCCCCCACTCCTGAATGAGTTAATGCGCTTTATCTTTGTCAATTTTTATTTATTTGAGAAGCAAAAAAATACGGGTCCAATATTATTTGATAATGTCACTGACGGACTAAATAGATATTTTTTTATCGTGTTTCAACCCAGGAAACATCCGTATTGTGAGTCGTATAATTCTCTAAACTCACTGTAATATAGTCCGTATTCGTGGAGACAAAAGTTGGAATAAAAACTAATTGAAGGATTGAAAAAAAAAACTGCAGCAATGTATTGGTTGACTGCTGTTGAGGATCTTGTTTCAACATTTTATAAAGTTTGTGTTAAAGATGTTGTGTTGCTGCAACAGCATTACGCTGTTTTAGTTTACCAGGCTTTCACGCCTGCGTACTGTACGAATCTACCCCCCTCTAGACATTCACGTTAACGTTCTCAGGTCGCGCATGTCAGGCAGCGCGACCCTGGGCCGCGGCGCGGGTTCCGGCGCCGTAGCGGCCGCACACTCCGGGGCCCACACGCTAGGCCGCGCGCCGCACAACGGCAAGTACGCCACGCTCAGCAAGCAGTGCAAGACGCTCGAGAGCAGTGACTTCTACTGAGACCGGCCCGGCGGCGCGGGCCCACCCGAACACAACGCAGGTACGTCTCATACGTGAAGCGTGGATTTGAATATGGAATGATCTTTGTTCCACATTCAAATTCTTGATTCCAATTGATGAAGATTTATTTATTTATAGCCTCTTTCAGACGTTTACATAATTTGTTTTATATATTTATTTGTTCCTAAATATAGTTTTTATTTTTATTCTGTATGCCCTTTGGCAAAGGCCTCCGCCAACCCCTTCAAAAATTCTCTCTCCCGCGCCAGTCTAGTCCAGGTTTTTTTAGGTATTTTAGCCATATCATCTGCCCACCTTCTGAAAGGTTTCCCGTTTTTTCTCTTTCCCTCTCACAATGTTACTACTTTGACCATTTCTCTTCTCTTTTCTGATTACGTGGCCTGCCCATTTCCACTTTAGCGTTCTTAATTTCAACACATCTTGGGTTTTTGTAGCTTTCCTAATTTTGCTGTTGATAAATTGATGAAGATAGTTCCAGTTAAATAAGTATCAATGTTTTTTTATTGAATTGTGTTTTTTTTCTTATGCCAAAAATGATAAATGGATCGCAAAGAGGACTCTAAGTGGGGCATTAAAGCACTTTTTCAAAATAACATGCCACACATTTGCTTATCGTGTTTAGAAAATAAATTCCGAACGCAGAATAATGTGCATTATTTTTTAAATTGTAATTTTGACGTATTATATTTATTAACTTTCATTGCTAGTTTACGAAACACTTTTATGGAAAGCATTATTAACTTTTTTGAAATTAGAAGGGAGACCCAAGTCCGACTTTAACCCATTTTGGTTATGTCAAAACTTCATAAACAGAATACAATTCCAGGTCAATCCGGGCGCTCTACGAGCTTGAACCGCTTCGACCCCAAGTACGCGTCGTTCGGGCCGCGCGCGCCCCGCCCGCGCCCCGCCGCCGCCGCCGTCTCGCTCGGTACCTTCTCCGCCGCCCCCCACCCGCCGCACGCGCCCCACGCGCCCCACGCGCCCGCCGCCGACAAGTACGCCACCGTGCGGCCCGCGCGCAAGCCGCACCCCGACCAGCCCCAGCCGCTGTCCGCCGCCGCGCTCGAGTACCGCTCGCTCCAGCGCCCGCGACGCGCCAACCTGCCTCCGCAGCCGCACTCAACCCACACCACACACCGACGCCGACAAGAACGCCCCGAGCGACCCGAACGCGCCGAACGACAAGAGCGAGCAGCTGAGCGACCGGAGAGAGCTGAGCGACCCGAGCGCCCCGAGCGTGGCGAGCGAGGTGAGCGCTCAGACCGCGTCGAGCGCATCCACCCCCCACACCAAGACACGCGCGACCTGTACGCCGTGACGGAGCTCTAGGGGCAGCCCCGCGCCTCCTTGACTCCTCTGGATGTGTTTCTCTGACGCGCCCCTCCCCAGTGACGCTGTAATGTGACCCAGTGTACCCCCGACCTTCGAACGCCGTGCGTTCCCGACACTCGATGTCTTGCTATGACAATCATAGCGGATACGGAGTGGACAACTTTGAATGAGTTAATGTGAATGTGACTGATAATATTCTCGACTTCTGTGTTTTTGTGCTGACAGAATATTTCAACACAACGGTTAAAAAAGAACATTGATTGAAATAATTGATTGACAAGTTAGTTGATCTTCAAATGAGTGATTTGTTGGAAAATTCTTTCACATGCAAACATTCTGTCAGCGCAGATGTTTCATTGAACGGATAATCTCTACCTGTGCGTGATTGCTCAAAATCTTTGTAATTAATTGTTAATACTGGTCTAATAATTATGTCTGAAATATTTTGACAAACGTTATTTTTGCTGTCTCGAATTTTTGTAGGGAATCATTTTAGCACAAATGTTTAGGTAATGTTACAACGGTAACTACTCTCTGGAATCATCATGATTGAGGCCTAGTTTTTACATATTTTTTTATGAGCAAGTCTAAATTTTGATCTTCATTAAACATTTTTGTTGTTTAATAAGTGATTTAGAAGAGCGGCGGTTTATTTATACATTTATTTATAAAAGTCTAATAAGGCTGTGTTAGCAAACGTTTACGACCAATATTTTATAACAATTTTGTTGATATCTCTCACGTTAAAGTTTAGTGACGCCTGTCTTCAAAGACTTACGTTTTTGGATTCGGGTTTTCGCTCAATATAGTTTTAAGATAAAATCCGGCGAGGTCTAACTTTCGAACTGTTAGTGGAAGTTGATGAACGCTTTTTAGCGATAACTTTAGGACGAATCTGCCAAATTATTGGGAAAATTATATTCTTTTGGCATCTTTCTATAATTACACTTAAAAGTAGACGGCTCGGAGCCCGACAGTAGAAAATTTTATTGCATTGTATATCTCTAATTAACATAAGAATGTAAATAATATTAACAGTAGATCTTATTTAAGTTCATCTAACTCGTGTGGTCTTCCACAAACAATAACAAAAACAATTTTTGAACTAAAAATTGTATTTAATTTTGGATGAATCTGGAATCTCTACCGGGTGTAGTAATTAATATTATTTAGCTTACATATTTATGGCTCAAAATTAAAACTGATTTAAATTGCGTGGACCTAATGTAAATATAAGTTAGGGCTATTTAATTTTAAATTCGAATTAATACTTATTTTATTTACAGCTAATCCATTAATTGTAAATAAAATAAAAAATAATAATAATAAAAATTAAGCATTCCATCGTGTGTGAACTAGTATGAAGTGGAATTGGTAGAAGCAATTTACATAAATAATAGTTATTTGTAAATATAAGGTGCAAATGATAACTGCCATTTGATGAACATGAATTAACTGACGTTTGTCTCTAAACAGTGTAGTCTAACTTTAATAAAAAGTACTGTTCTCGCTAAAACACCACAAAATGTAACTATTAATTGTTTAAAGGACCTGTATTCTTGAAAATAAATCTTTATTTCGCCTGGCGTTTGAAGGATGTAAAATCCCCGGCACGTAAGTTGGCAAGAATCATTAGATGCGCAAGAGTCGTTTTTTAGGTCTCTTTGGTGGTGAAGCGGGGCGCGGGGAACGTTTAGGACCGTTCCGAGCTCGTGATTGGCTGGTCAGTTGACACAAGGATCGACTGACCAATCGTGTCACGTCTACGTTCCGTTTGCTCAATATGGTGGTTGGTCAGTTCGCGGAATATGCGCGAACTTACCGCTACTACGCCAAAGCCTTGCCAACTTACGTGCCGGGCACTATTCCTGATCATTGACTAGTAACATAATGGACAGGTGTACAGAAGGGTTGGATAGAAGTGCACCTCTATATGTGATGAGTTGTTTTCAAGAATACGTCTCCGGAATAATCTTATTAGCTCTAATAAATTACCTAGACTTAAGTAACAATGGTACCATTTTTTATTCTATAAATCGAACAGTTTTGTATCTCAGTATTAAAATAGGTAACTTTGTGAGACTTTACAACGACGTTCGTACGGTTTTTTAATGATCAAACGTATTTTTAAGTTTCTCAAATTTCACGGTACCATAAGCAGTGTATTCGCCAAAGATAAAGCATAATTTAAATTAAGTATTTTAAGGTCTAGTGTTAAGGTTCAAGTTTGTACAGCTGGAAGAGTTGCTCGTCAATATCATAGTTAACTTCGTTCGGTCCCAGTAGCCTCATCAATCAATAACTAATTTATTATGGCCAATAGTTAGAGCAATAGCTTAGGAGTACTATCCGTACAATTTAACTGTGCACCTCGCTGGAGCGCCCCCTTCCCGCCTGCCCGCGCGGCGCCCCGCGTTGACCTCATGCGTTCAGTAGCGAGAGTCGAACGTCTTAGGCCGTTTTAATCCATAGTTAACTCAACCAATGGTTAAATATGCTAAACTAATAATAATATCAAGCTTGTGTTAATGTCAGGCTATCAGGCTTAATGTCAACAATCATTGCAAGCCTCTCGATTCGTCGAGAGGCTTGCAATGTTTCCGCATGACGGGAACCTCGTGAAAGCCGAAAATGATAAGCAAATCAAGTATCATGACTTGGCTCGCAAGGTTGTCGACATGTGGGATGTGGAAACAGCGATCATTGTACCGATTGTCGTGTCGGCCAATGGCTTATAGCCACGAGCCTCGACCAACATCTTAGGAGGCTCTCGTTAGGCGGCTGGGTCAAGGGCCTGATCCAGAAAGCAGTACTGCTGGACACGGCTCGCATTGTTAGGATTTTCTTCTCTCTGGAGCCCTGACCGCCGGTAGCTTGAACCCTGTTCCCGATACCGGTGGGTTGCGATTTTTTATATTTTAAATGTTTTTTTTTTTATTTATTTTCTAAAATTATTTAAAAACTTGCTGACCCCCGCGGATTCGCTCCCGTCAAAATTATAGCCTAATACTCGGGAATAATGTAGCTTTCCTTAGGTGTTTTTTTTTTTAAATTGGTCCAGTAGTTTCGGAGCCTATTCGGTACAAACAAACAAACATATAAACAAACAAAAAAAATCTTTTCTCTTTTAATATTGGTATAGGTGGAGATAATAAGAAAATAAATGAATAAAGGATATAAAAAAATATTCTTATTATTAACTAATAATAATAAATAAAAAAACCGAAATATGCAACCATTGTTGCAAATAATGTTTCATCAGTTGTTAGCTTCACAAAATATGGTCAAATAAGTTTGAGAGTCAATTATCTGACTATTTGTTAGACTAACAATTAAATAAACACCGACATTTGAAACCATCTGTTTGCATATTTACCCATTGGTTGAGTGACGTCACAACACCAGGTGCTCATTTAAGTCGGACGGTTTGTACCCTACATAGTAATTGGGATCGACCTGGAGAAAAGGGCTGTTAATATTTGTGATTAGTTTCGTCTGAATGGTGTTATAAACGGTCACTTTTGAGACTACGAAAGTTTTTATATCTCTTTTTTACGACGTAAAAATTGTGGTGTCGTAATGTGCCGTGGCTCGCTGTACTGTGTGTATATTTCAAAACGAAACGAATAATATGCAATAATAAAACTATACTGTCTCTACATTGTAAGGATACACAATTTTTCAATGTAATTACTGCACACTATTTATAATCGTAAATAATAACACTTAGACAGTTGTAAAATATGTTACGGTTCTTACGAGGTGAAATTCTTAACGGGCAACGGTTCTCAACGTTGAATGATTCGCGCCAAACTTTACCAAGCTGAAGTTTATTAGCTCCTGGAATAGAAGTTGCTTCAGTCAGTTGAAGCTCTGAAGCTTATTTACTTTTGTTTGCCTACAATACAATGAAGTTACCGTAGTCTGGTAATTATATTTACCTAAATAGGAAATAGGTACGCGAATTTTCGAATATTATTATCCTTTTATTTCTAAAATAATGTCAATGAACATCAATTAAATATAAGGTTAGTAATTTTTGTTCTGCATTTTTGTAGTAAGTTGGCTAAGTCATTGCTAACTAAGCAGTCACATGGAAATCTATTAAAACTTGGGAAGTTTTTCCTTAATTTATAATTTAATTACCGATACTTGAAATCATAATTCGAGATAATTTCGTTTCATCAGCATCAATTCTAGTATCGACTTTAGCGGTGTGTATTTTAAGTTGATTTTTAAGTGACCATTTGTATTAAAAAGGCCCTAAAAAGTATGGCTGGCAATGGAATTTGAACATTGTCTTGTATGACATAGAGTTTGTTGTTCCGACAATTATCTCGGATTCTGAATTCAAATATATGTTTCCTTTTTGTTACAAAGTGCCATAAATTATGTTGTTACAAAAAAAAACTCATTGATTATTTCGCAGCGTTCCGAAATGGAACATTATTCGAATTTTTGATTTTAGAATTAAAAAGTTTTTGTTTTTAAATATTTTTTTGGCAATCTCGCTTTTATTGATTGTTTTGCTTTTTCAAGTCAATTATGGTGCGCCCGAGTATGTTAAACGTAAAGTAAATGCATTTGATACTCTATTTGTTGTAAGAGACGATTTACCATTTTTGAAGTCTTTTTTTCCATTTCCGTATTTATTATTCTTTTACTCGAGATTCTTCTTGCTCACTTCTTAGACTAAATTTCGTTTATTTCCACTTATACCACAAGTATTTCTGCTATAGTTTTTATTAATAATTTAGCGGACTTATTTGTAATACGTTTAATTTCAAATAAAAAACTAAGTCTAAGTCTTTGTGTCTATGCTCTTTTTTCGTCTATTGTATATTTTCTATAAGCACGAGTCTCAAAATGGCCGTCGTCTCTTACAACGCGTGGAGTTCGTTAGTGTTTAAGTCTCATCTCGTGATGTATGACGTGTATAACGTAAATTATAAACGGTTGATGATAGAACAAGTGTATGAGTTTACAATGAAAATAATAAATGGATAAAAATATTTTATTGTTTGATTTTAGAACCTATCAAAAATCAAGCTGCCTAGCCTTACCGACCATGTTGGGTTCGGCTTCCAATCCTACAAAATCACAGAGAGTATCTTACAGCCAATGATATTCTAGTAAAAAAATATGTTACGAACACGCGCATTGTGAAGACTCGAATAAGTCCTAATTGGGAGGTCTTTAGTCTACGTCACGCATGGCGACGAGCGATAGGCTTTGTTGAAACAAAAACAAAGTTAAAAAAATGCCATCGTGTGTATTTCCAAAGTTACCAGTAATGATACCAAAGTAAATAAAATTGCTGCGAAAAAGGCAGCAAATTATTCGCGGATTCAAATCGGGCGATCTGTTGATATGGGAACGAGGGAATAGTTACGCCTTACCTGCAGGTCAAAGCCAACTCACGTGGTGCGAAGATTGCCGATCAGGGGGGTAACCACAAGCTCTTAGAGTAAGGTTATTTTGAGATCGAGTAAGGGCAGATGTATCTGACTTGTATACATCTGTCACTTACTCGATCTCAAAATAACCTTACTCTAAGAGCTTGTGGTTACCGCCCTGGTGATTGTTCAAACTCCAAAAGGGCGGCTGACGATTTTCTGCTTATTCACGTTGCAAACAACACTACACCTTTATTTAATATCCGCGAGGCGGATATTGGATGCATCAGTCTTCAGCCATGTGGTATGAAGAGCTAGCGGTGAGATACGAACGCCTTTCACGGTCAAGGTTTAATTTGCTCTGAGATGTCCGTGGTAAAAGCGTACATAATTCGGGAAAAGGTTTGTAAGAAGGAAGCGAGATGCGATGCGTTTGCCAATGTATTCGGTCATTGGTTTATGACATATTACAAGAGATGGCGTCACCAGAGTGTTAAGTATTTTTTTTTTTTTTTAATTAACATGAACCAGCTCAAAAAGTATAATTTTCTCGAGAAAAATAATATTATCTTATTTTATATAGAGAACGACGTTTAAATGGAAATGTGAAAATATAATTATTACGCTAAAACAAAACCACTTTCCTGTCCTGTTATCTCTAGAGCCAGGCGTCTAAGTTTTGTTTTAAAAAAAATAAGGGATTCTGTCTTTCGTAGGTACCATTTTTTTGCGATATGGACACCGACTTCCAAAAATTAAGTTATTTTTCACTTTGTAGTTTTTCATTTGGAAGTCGGTAGTATTTTTTTGCAATTTTTATTTTTTTATTTTTCGCTTTTTATGTTTACCTACCTACCTAATAGGCAAGTTGTTTAGTAAGGTCCCTATAACGCCAGAATAGATTACCCGATTAACATGAAACTTGAACATAACCGGTGAAATGAAAGATCTGCGTACCCCTTTAGAGCGTACTGGCGTGATGTTATGTTATGAAATGGTATAAACTATAAACAGACATGCGATTGCAGCAATCCCGAGAGTTGCCGTTATTTATTGAAGACTTCGGTTGTATATCTCCGAAGTTCTTCATCAAACCTTCACCAAATTAAAATGGGACCAATTCCGGAACATACTTTTTCAAACAAAGAATTGAAAAGAATTTTCAAAATCGGTCCACAGTTGACGGAGATATCGGTGAACACAAACAAAAAAAAAACATAGATCCTCCTCCTTTTTGGTAAGTCGGTTAAAAAGTGGTTTACTTGGCCGTATGTCAGTCCATTATACAATACTGCATAACCGTATGGATCCCCCATACGGTTATGCAGTATTGTATGCTGGCAAGAAGTATCTGCTCGGACTGGAAAGAGCACAAAGAGCAGTACTTAAGTTCAAGGGCAAAAAGCCGTGCCGGTATCCCTATATCACAACTGTTTGCTGAATGTAGAGTCTTTACAGTGCGGAAACTCTACGTCATCAAATCCATCCAAAGAACACAACCCAAACAAACGTCACATGTAATCCATCTCCCCTGCAGTCCCTTGTAGAACCCCATTTTCTAGACGTCAGTTTAACGCCTTCCTAAGCTGCAAATTGTGTATCACTGCAAATATTAAATTAAACTTAGCTGGACTGACCTGACAGACTTGACACCAACAAGTAAAATTTCAAAATTTAAAAAACCCCCGACACATTTATCTTGCGACATGTAAAATTTCAAAATTTAAAAAACCCCCGACGCATTTATCTTGCGACAAGTAAAATTTCAAAATTTAAAAAACCCCCGACACATTTATCTTGCGAAAACACCCCGATTCAAACAAGAAAACGCCCATAACTTTTGAACGGCTGAACCGATTTTATTCAAACATAGCTAAGAACACTCTCGCCAAATTCACCTTTCAAACAAAAAAAAACTAAATCAAAATCAGTTCATCCGTTTAGGCGCTATGATGCCACAGACAGACACACAGATACACAGATACACAGACACACAGCAACACACGTGAAACTTATAACACCCCTCTATTTCCGGCGGGGGTTAAAAACACCCCGATTCGAACAGTAAAACGCCCATAACTTTTGAACGGCTGAACCGATTTTATTCAAACATAGCTAAAAAAAACACTCTCGACAAAATTACCTTTCGAACAAAAAAACTAAATCGGAATCGGTTCATCCGTTTAGGCGCTATGATGCCACAGACAGACACACAGATACACAGCAACACACGTGGAACTTCTAACACCCCTCTTTTTCCGGCGGGGGTTAAAAAGAAACTGTCACCGGCTTCAAACACACGACTGTACACGTAAATAAGGGTGCGAACCCAACTTCACTCACAAAAACCACAACCAGCCAAGTTTGTTGTCCAATATTGGAGGAGGAAATAGGCGAGAGCCAAACCTCGAATTATGATTATTTACTTAGAAAATTCAGTCGGATGTCTGCGACTGCATTACCTCTTAGTATAGTACGTTTTGCGAGCAATGTGCTGTTCCTTCTACCGCTTGTGTTTAAAGTAGTCACATCATCAAAATAAAAATAACAAGCATTAAAAATACAACCGTCATTGACAAAAGTAGTATCCAATTTTCTTTTTGCGCGCGGCAAAAGTTTGTAGTCGTTATTCCCGCCATCGCGCCATTTGAACAAAATAAATAATTGTCTGTGGAACTCTTTGCGCCGCTCTGTGGGACGAGTAGCATTTTGCACAACAATGCACTCGATAGCTCTCCTTGTCTATATTGTTATGCGTCTTTCTTTACACTTGCTTTGCTTATTTCAGGGAGTATGTAAGGATATACCAATATCTTGTGTGCTTGACTAAGAATATTTACAATATTGGTAGTTACCTTTATGTTAACGCAGCACTGGCCGTGCGCCCGCTCGGAGCCAGAATATCAAAATTTTGACAGTTTTGGTTGTAAAATATTCTTTGATTTACAATTTTGTACTTTTGCTATTTCAGCTAAGAAGAAATTCGAGCAATATTTTTTTATGTGTACCTAATAATATTTTTACCCGACTGCCAAAGGAGGGTAATGTGTTTATCAGTATTGTATGTATGTTTGTTCCTATGTGGCGTTCTAGAGACCAAACTCGTCGGCCGATTTTGATGATTCTTACGTCAATCGATTTGTCTTAACCCTGCAAGTGTCACTGGCTACAATAAAATTGGAAAAGAAAAAAATTACGGTTTTTGGGCCCTATTTTGTGGGGGTAATATTTTTTTCCTACCTAACCCATCGTGTGGGGTATCAAAATAAAGGGTTACAAGAGGTGATTTCAAAAATATTAAACACTTATATGTTTAAATGTACCTATTTCTAAAATTGTAAATAAAAATAAAACGTTTTATATTAAAAATAAAAACAGTTAATTTAAAAAATCAAAATACGTCGCGAATATATACCCTCCGGCTGCACAGCATGAATTTCTTCTTGTTTTCGTCTTTTTAGTTCGCTTTTCAGGCAGTCGGGTTTTTTGATTTTTTTAATTAACTTTTTTTATTAAACATCCGAGTCGTTTTGGATGTGTAGGTATTCAAAAGTAGCGAAAAAATGTCGTGTTCTTAATTATTTTTTTAAAGCATTATTTATAGTTACACGAAAAAAACATGTTTCACAAATAATGTACATGAAGAAATTTTTCAAACCTTTTAACCTAGCCGATACTAAGGAGTATGCTTTAAAAAGTAACCGTTTTACGGCACTAAAGCTGTTAAGTATATGTTTTTTTTTAAATAAAACAAGCTAACGTAAATTTAACTTGCAACACCGGGAAAAATCTTAATCTAAATATAACTTGCGATTTTTGATTACACACAGATTCCGGAACAGGTAAAACGAAATTAATAAAAGCATGTAATAATAAAGAAAAGCTTTATTCATTTGTTGACATCAGGAAAACGCATAGTAGTCAGTTTCAAATTCTTCTCCATGTATTCTTCCGCATCTTTCGTCATTTCTTCGTCGAAGTATTTGACCCAGTTTCCAGATTTTCCTGTGAACAACATTTTTAATGTTACTTATTAAATGTTTGGGTTATAAGCAGAATTCTCGTTGAAGATATCAAGTCTCTGACTCACAGGCACAGGCTAACAGACAACAAAGTGATCCATAAGGGTTCTTTTTGAGGAACGGAACCCTAAAAAGACAGCGTCGGCGAGACAACAAGCCAGTGAAATACATGCCTGTAATTTGCATAAAAGTCTGCCAGTAGCTGGCGGGGACATTTACGAAACAGAAATTGTTATGGTAAAAATGGCATGCTAGTTGCCTTCCCGTAACTTGCATACTTTCATATAAGTTACAGGCTTGTGTATTTCCGGCTATACTGTTTGGAAGGTGAGTTGGTATCTATATTTAAGTGTATTGTTTGTCTATCTTCTCAAGCACTTGATAAATATTGCGAGATATAGATAACTAATCAGACTGATCTGGCTAATATTTAATGGTCTGGTTGGAGGGTGGCCTCCAATGACAGGTTTATACCAGTTCTGTGATAATTGTCATTATCATAACCTTGGAATTGGCACTGTAGACGTAGAGCCTTTACATAATGTTAGCTTGCGAACCAACCTAGGTCATTCATATTGTTGGAAGTGTGACAATCCCTACAAAATGGAATCAGGTACAGGAGCGGGAATATTCGCAAAAGGTTACAAATGTAGCAGAAGCTTAGGGAAGATGGCAACTGTATTCCAAGCAGAAACATATGCCATAATAACCTGTGCTCAAGAGAATATAGATAGAGGAACCAGAGGTAAATCCATATATAGTCTTAGTGATAGTCAGGCTGCAATCATAGCCATGGTATCCTACAAAGTAGACCCCAGACTTGTTCTGGATGCTATCCAAACCCTAAACAGGCTTGGGAAGCATAACAGGGTAAGACTGATGTGGGTCCCTGGGCACAAAGGAATCCATGGGAACGAAGTGGCAGATGAATTGGCAAGAGAGGGCTCAGCAAATGATTTTGTTGGTCCAGAACCATGTGTAGGCATTTCGACGTGTCTCGTCAAAGCCACATTTAGGGAGTTTGCAGATCAAAGACAACGAACACATTGGCTGTCTTATACAGGTCTACAACACTCCAAGAAATTCCTAGGCTCTACGTTCAAAGCCCGGGAATGCATTTGTAATATGAGCAGGGGGCAAATCCGCTACCTGCTTGGGGCCTTTACTGGGCACTTTGGAACCAACGACATGCTCATGAAGATGGGTCTAACCGCGACACCCATGTGCAGGTTGTGTGGGGAACACCTTCTGTGCACATGCGATGCACTGGCTGGTAAGCGAATGAGTCTCCTAGGGGTTGGATATCCAAAACCAGAAGACTATAGGCTCATATCTCCTAGTCTCGTGGTAAAACTCATGAAAAGAGTTTTCAACGAGATAGGGGAGGAGTAAGTTATCTAGGGGAACACAATAGATCCCAATGGGTCTAAGTGTCCGAGTTATTTCTCGGCCCCTCCACAAGATAAGATAAGATAAAATCCCTACTATCTATTATTATAAATGTGAAAGCAACTTTGTATGTCTGTTTGTTACTTTTCACGTCGTTAACGGCTGAACGGATTTAGAACAAAATCTGGCACACGGACTGGTAAGCCATGTCCTGGATAATAATGTTTATTCCGAAATGGACGCAAGCGAAGCCGCTGTCACAAGCTATATATCAGCCCGTGACTGAAAGGCGTTCTTACATTATGTATACTTGTATACTAATACTAATCTATATATATATAAAATAAAGACGGGTTTGTTACATCACTTATAACTCGAGATCTTCTGGACCAATTTTCATGGTTTTTGATTCGTTGTATTTGTCTCCGCCCAGAATACCAGAATAAAAATAATAATAATTAAAAACGTAGGGTAGGTAGGTAGGGTAGGGTAGGGTAGGGTAGTGTAGCGTAGTGTAGGGTAGGGTAGTGTAGGTTAGGGTAGTGTAGGGTAGGGTAGTGTAGGGTAGGGTAGTGTAAGGTAGGGTAGTGTAGGGTAGGGTAGGGAAGGTAGTGTAGGGTAGGGTAGTGTAGTGTAGGGTAGTGTAGGGTAGGGTAGTGTAGGTTAGGGTAGTGTAGGGTAGGGTAGTGTAGGGTAGGGTAAGGTAGGGTGGGTAGGGTAGATAAATGTTTGGTGTTTTTATGGCAAAACAAAGTTTGCCGGGTCAGCTAGTATTATAAATTTGTGAGTTGCGATGTTGTGAGTTTGTGAGGTTGTAGGGGGTAATCTCTGGATCTACTGAACTGATTTTGAAAATTCTTTCACCAGTAGAAAGCTACGTTATTCTTGAGTAATATAGGTTATAACTTATTAAAAAAATAGAGATCCTTATAGTAGTCCCAAAGTAGCAAAATTTTGCCTATAAAAATCATTCTTTGGCGTGCGCTGAGAAAACTATTATCTAAATATCATACATAGTTAAGTCACAATATCAGCTTTTATGTTCTAAATTTTAATTAGATCACCGGTAGAAACAAAATTTGGTTACATTCTTATTGTAGTATTAATTCTTATTCAAATAAATAGTTTAACAATATTTTTTTTATTTTTTTTTATGTCTTTTTTTTAAAAAACGTTGCCCCACACTAGGAATTTCTTCCTGTATCGTGGGTGCGTTTACGAACATATAAACTCACATACACAAACACCCAGAGCCAGCACAACTATCTGTAGGTCATACAAATATTTGTTCCGTGCGGGAATCGAACCCGCGACACGCAGCGCAGCAGTCAATCGCTCAACCACTGCGCCAACCGTGCGCCCAATTGGTAGGTAGGGTAGGTATAGTAGGTGGTAGAGGTAGGTAGGTAGGTAGGTAGCCTGTTGACGGGCGCGAAGCCGCGGGGATCAGCTAGTATAGTATTAAAGCCTTGGTTGCGTCAGGAACGACAGTTTTCTATAGTACCCATGAGATGTAGACTAAAGCCTGTACTCACCTTTCCTAAAGAAAGTAATCTCGTTTTCTTTTGTATCATCTGGCCTCACCATGGGCTTCTTCTTCATATTGCTGAAGTCCAGATATTCAATGAGCTGTTGCTTCTGTTCGCTCGAGTACTCCTTGTTTAAGAAGACGCATACTCTGTCTATTACGTTGCGTAAGTCCTGAAAACAAGGATAACCCAATGTCATGCCTGCGGGGCGAGCATGCTTGAGTCACACATTTTTATTACAGTTTGGGAGAATAAACCGTGATAAAATGTGTCACTCAAGCCTATCACAGAGGCTGTGCTCGCCCGACTTTAGGTATTTCCCGTAGGGTAAGGTAAATGTACACCTATAATACATCCCTTGGCAAGACTGGTGGCAGATCTCAGGCTTCTGACTACCCGTAACGACTGTCAAAGTTCTTTAAATTACAGCTGGGACCAACGGCTTAACGTGCTTTCCGAGGCACGGAGGAAACTCGGTACCTATATAGAAATGGTCACCTATCCACGGACCGACCTCGTCAAGCGTTGCTTAACCTTGAAGATCGACCCGTGCGACTGTTATTATTTAGCCACGAGCAAACCCAATAACACTTGTAATTCTTGAAAACTGCTTATTATCAATCAAATTTAAGAGCACATACACAAAAAAAAAATACATAAAGTCCAACATAGAACCTCCTCCTTTTTAGAGAGAAAAATGAGAAAAGCCCCTTTACTTTCTAATTTTTCGCGACTAAATTTGTAAGAGAATTACCGCGGCCCTGGCACGAGCAACTGAAGAAACACGAGTGGGTTTAGTTAGTAAAAGTCTGTATCCGTAGAGCGGGAGAAGTGATTGGATGACACAAAAAACCAACACAAAAAGGGCCCTCTCATTTTAGCCATACCATTGAGTTATACTACTACGTATAGAGAAGACAACGCGTTGCATGATTTTGCGCCACGCTTTGCGGTACACCGTACCGCAACTATCCCAGTGAGTCTCCGACGCTCGTAGAGACAAGTCTTGTTTTGCTCGAGTAAATAACAACATCAAAATGCCTGGTTGTGTTCTTAGAAACTGCAGTAAACACTCCAGAACGTCAAAAAAAGTGACGGTTTAACATTCCAGCGGTAAGTAGACATTAAAATGTTTAAAACAATTTAATTTAATGTTTTTCGTGATTTAACAATGCTCACGAGAATCGGGCTGCCGGGCGTACGTTGCACATTATAACTCAATGAACGAAACGCGTAAGCGCCATGAAAATCACGGCGCTTCCGTCTTTTTGGTCGCGAGAAAACTACACCTTAGAAGCGCTCTAGCGCTGCATGTTTTTATTGTTTTATTAGACGACTAATTATCGTTTCAACGCTGCAGCGAATTTTCGTGTAAAATCTTGTAAAAATTGTCAAAATGGAGCATGTATGTGGGAGAAATAACTAATTCCTATTTTTTATAATATTTGAGTATCTTTCGAGTTACTTCCTGTTTAATATGTTAGTGTATTGACTACGCGCTCCCTGCCACTGACAAGCAAGCCGCATTATAAAAGAGTGTGCAAGAAGCCTGACCGTTCAATTTTTGGTTTGACTTCGGACTTTGAACGGTCAGGTACGTTTTGATTGCTCTTTATTTATTATTAATGTGATAAATGTGATTATGTTGTGTACTGATGTTTTTCATTATTAATGTGCGTGTAGTTTTTACGCAATAATATTGTGGCAAGTATTTTACTGAAGTTATTATGCTGCTTTGAATATAATAATTATGGTCTAATTTATGCATTGGTTTTATTCCATTTACTTTTACCCTCACATTTACTTATAACCTCACTTTTTGTTGTTTACTCTCTCACATCAGAAGCGAGATCGAGCGCCCATGTACTAACACATGTTCCACTTCTCTTGAGTTTCAGTATGGTGTCAAACGTTCCGGAAAACTCTGATGCCACTTCTAACCAAGAATTAGCGTCTCCAATCCATGGCGTGCCAGTCACATGGCAGCAGAGATGCACCATGCAAGAAAGCCAGGACACCCACACGGGCCTTCGAGCTCGAATACTCCGGAGAACTGGACAATCAGGGCAGTAATTCTGTTTCTCTTGATTTTATTCTTCAACTAACATGAAAGAAATGACAGTTATTTCTTCAGACTAAAACTACCACTCTGACGGTACAAATTTTGCATCCATTCATCATTCATTCATACACCCAGCGTGCAAGAAATTTTAATAACATTTATATCTACCCTCTTTTTGATCCCGATGATGCCATTAAAAGTATCATGTTGACGATTTTAAGTCGGAAAATTAAGACATGAACTCTAATCGTATTCCATCATTTGCAGATGCATCCTGATTCTATGATGACCTTACTGCTTTTATGGAGTATACGAGCAACAAGAAAAGCAGTTTGGCCGAATAGGCATCGTGTAAACGGGAGTTATCGAAGAAGGCTGTTGGCGTGAAAGTGACCGGGCTGCATTTGGTGGATGCCGTGGAATCAGGTGTGTTGGACTTTCATATTTAATCAGATTTGTGACGATTGACACCTAAAACGTTGCTTTTCTAATAACCGTAAACATCCAGTACATGATTCTGCTGATCACAATATTCATGCTAAAAGACTAAACATAACTCGCAAGGTTATAACTATAAGACATAGCGATGTCAAATGTGCTCCTCTTAAGGATTCCCCTACTAATAGTGAATCCGAAAGGATCTCTACTCATAATGACCAAACCAAGAAAGTGCTATCTGGTCTAACCCCTAAACTCTCACTTTGAGGCAAGAGTAAACTATACAATCTGTTAAATTCGTAATTGTTGCGAATAGCCGTCTACGATTGGCAAAATCGATGGTCTCTACTTTATCTGTCTCATTGATAGTTGAGCAGAGTGCTCATTGATGCGTTAGTCTTGGAGATTCCACCAGTGGCAAAATACTTATCAAAACGATATTATTCGGCGTTGGAGAAAATACATTTAGTTCTACTCTTATCATTTGTGTTAATTACCTGAATCTGGAGCTTGAGCTCTTGTTGGTGCCTGATAACTATATTCAATACTAGCTGTTCCCCGCGGCTTCGCTCCCGTGGGCCACCCCACAGGCCCCGTTTCCGGGATTAAAAAATAGCATATGTCACTCAGTAATAATGTAGCTTTCTATTGGTGAAAGAATTTTTTAAATCGGTCCAGTAGTTTCGGAGCCTATTCGGTACAAACAAACAAACAAACAAAAAAATATTTCCTCTTTATAATATTGGTATAGATAATGTCCTTTTGGGTAAGAATCTTTTTAACATTCCTGGCATAAAAGTAGTATATATTATCCAATTCTAAAACAAATTTCTAAAACTACTTAAAGCATATATTTTGTTGAGAATAATAATCGCAAAACCTATATTAATATTGATGTGGATTCAATTTTAAAAGGTCGTTTAATTTATTGAAATCTTATTTTCACCTTTTTACTTCTGGCAATTCTGTAACAAAACTAAGTACAATACGTAAAGAACTGACCATTCATATTGTATTGATATACCTAGCGAATGTCAAAATGATTGTGCAAGTTTTGTAAGATAACGGAATCATTTTTGTCAGTAAATCTCTTTTTATCTAACCCTATTTTGTTGGTTAAAAAAAAAAAGGTACCTACAGGCTCTTATGTTGATCAAAGAACTATCTATCTTCTCCAACACTTGTCCATGAAGGTCTTGATAGTTTGAGAAAAGGTATACCTAATTCTGTAAAGGGGGCTGGTTTTTAGTTTTTTTGTCCTAATTTCTCAAAACTCAAATAAAATATCTGGGTAGTATTATTTCCAATAGTATGGTTAGACGCAGTCTTGGGAAAGTAAAAACCCCTATAAAGTATCAATGTTTGTCAGTGATGGCGAAGTGTTTGCGAACTTTTCTCAAACGATGTCCTTTATATAATACTAGTGATATTGGCTGAGCGTTGATCGATCAGTCAGTCAGTCACGTTTCTTTAAGTGGAACTAGATATCAAACATTATCTCTATTCTGAGCCAACTTTGTCTACATATGACCCAACTACGTTTTGGTGCTGTTCTATTCGAAAACGTGATCCTCTACTAGTCGTAGTGCTTCGGTGTACATACCACCAATACCGAACAGTGATATCATTAATTGTGAGTTTGATGTTTTGGCAGTGGTTAAGCCTTAAACATTTTAAGGCTCTACCTATTCGGTAGAAGTTTTGGGCTCGATACTGGTTGTAATCCCGTGCACATTTATGGTGGGCATACTTGCAATCATTCGGCTTTGAGATCGTGTATCGTAAAGGATAGCGCATACCTCACGTTTCTAGATTTTCTCAGTAAGGAACCCTGCCATTCTCAACATAATTAATGTTCTTTATTACAAAGTTTGGTTAGTAACTAAACAGGAGATTGTTTTGGAAACAAAATATTTGATAGATTCAATAAAACTGCCAGTATAGAAAAATTTGCTTCAAGCAATGATACAATAATGTACAGATTTTATAAAACAAAGAATTGTTGTTTTTTCTAAAATCTAGTTTTTCCATGCCTGCCTTAAGCACTTACAGTTTTTGTTTCCATTGCCAAACATTTCCAAAGATGTACTTAGGTATGTTGAGAATTGCCACACTTGTCCGATCAATAAGATTTAATCTGGGTTTAATTTCATCAAGTTACCCAGCATCCCATTGATAAAATACTTACGTATTTTCATACTGTACTGGCAACAAACTCTTATTCAAAGTATTGTTTGGTATAACACGAAGAGTTTGTGGCTAAATAAGCCGCACGGGTCAATCTTCACGGTTAAGCAATGCTTGCCCAGGTCGGTCCGTGGATAGGTCCATCCTAACATACTGAGATATTTCCGTGCACCGGTAAGCACGTTAAGCCGTTGGTCCCGGCTGCTATTGAGAGATCATTGACAGTCGTTACGGTTACTCGGAAGCCTGAAATCTGACAAGTCTTGTCAAAAGGTATTGTGTTACACAGTTAATAGATTGTGGAGTCACATAGGCAGTCGCTCCATGTAAAATACTGGTACTCTGCTAAATCCAGTTGAACTGGAAGCCAACCTCAACAAAGTTGGGCAAAGGCTGGGCAGATTGTTTTTGCTTGATAAAACCTGTACCTAGCCCAACTGCAAATGCTTTCGTAAACTGTCTGAAAGATTTTATCTTTATTTTCGGAACCCCCAATAGAATGATTTGTGATCAAGCGATTTCATACACTGAAAAATAATTATGGATTTTTACCAAAACTGGTTAATTGATTACGTTGTATCGCAACTGGTGTCAGTCGTGAAAATGGCCATGTCGAAAGGCTAATGAAAGTCCTCACTGACTGTTTCACGGTAGTCAAAAATACCTTCCCAAGAAGCTGGAAGTAAGCCATTGGGGAAGTCCAACTTGCAATTAATTGTACATTAATTAAAACCTCTGGACAAACTCCCTTTCAGCTTATGGGTCGCTATCCATCGACTCCAGTTTCTGGACTAAATTATGTTTTTATTTATTTTATAATTGATGTTAAACACTTGGACCTTATGCTTATTGAGAAGTAGTAAAACTTCGTAATCGGTGATATTGTTTTAATGAAGCAACATTCACATGCTATTCTAAAACTCCTTTCATAAGGGTCCATGCGTTATTTAATATGCATGACAATGAATGATACTTTTTAAAAGTGCATAGTACTGGTAATGATTTGTATTATGTTTCTCACGACAATCGGAGACTTGTTTCTCCAGTGTGCTGTGAGCTGGTAGAATCACAAGATTCTGGAAATTATTGTTGACTTTAGTTAGTAACTTTTTGCCTCGTACGCGCCCGTAACATTCTGGCCAGGTGTTGGGTGAGTGCTTGGTAATAAGTATGCTATAGTTCATTTATGCCGCGCCTTATGTAAGGCTTTTTACCGAGGCAATATTTATATTTTGTGATGAATGCCGTGCCTTCTTGTAAGGTTTTTACCGAGGCAATATTATCACGTTATTTTATGCCGCGCCTTCATGTAAGGCTTATTACCGAGGCAATGTTTATGATTTGTGATAAATGCCGCGCCTTATTGCAAGGCTTTTTACCGAGGCAATGTTATCACTTTATTTTATGCCGCGCCTTCTTGTAAGGCTTATTACCGAGGCAATGTTTAGGATTTGTGATAAATGCCGCGCCTTATTGCAAGGCTTATTACCGAGGCAGTGTTATCACGTTATTTTAAGCCGCGCCTTCATGAATGGCTTTTTACCGAGGCAATGTTATGTCATTTTATGCCGCGCCTTCATGAATGGCTTTTTACCGAGGCAATGTTTATTATTTGTGGTTTAAGAATCGGCCGTGCCTACATGCGAGGCTTTTACCGAGGCCATCTTGTGGTGATTATTTTTGTTGATTTATTTAAAATTTTTAGTCACCTAAGAAATTGTTGTTATAATGACCACCTACCACTAAAATTATGAGTACGTTAAATATCATTAAAATTGTTATTCACGAGCCGTACCGGCTGCTCGTCAGAATGGCCGTGTGGGAGAAATAACTAATTCCTATTTTTTATAATATTTGAGTATCTTTCGAGTTACTTCCTGTTTAATATGTTAGTGTATTGACTACGCGCTCCCTGCCACTGACAAGCTAGCCGCATTATAAAAGAGTGTGCAAGAAGCCTGATCGTTCAATTTTTGGTTTGACTTCGGACTTTGAACGGTCAGGTACGTTTTGATTGCTCTTTATTTATTATTAATGTGATAAATGTGATTATGTTGTGTACTGATGTTTTTCATTATTAATGTGCGTGTAGTTTTTACGCAATAATATTGTGGCAAGTATTTTACTGAAGTTATTATGCTGCTTTGAATATAATAATTATGGTCTAATTTATGCATTGGTTTTATTCCATTTACTTTTACCCTCACATTTACTTATAACCTCACTTTTTGTTGTTTACTCTCTCACATGTATTTTGCTTAGGATAGCTTTTCTAGTACGTAGTACATATTATCTCAGTAATACTTACATTTTGCATGTCTTCATAAAACAGGAACATCATATTTGGATGGTCTCGTTTCTGCCAAGCCTCTTCCACTTGCGGAAATAATGGTGTGTGCAATACTGAAAGTGATATCATCGAAGTTTTTGACAAAAAATTGGAAAAGTTAGCTGTGGGAATTGCTGACAAGTCAATAGCAAGATTGGAATCATCGATACGACGAAATAGATGAAGATGAATAGCAAGATATTGTGACATCTCAATTTTTATTGAAAATATGTTCTATCCAATGTTACTCCGGAATAATGTAGCTTTCCATAGGCAATAGTTTTTTTTTTAATCGGTCCAGTAGTTTCGGAGCCTATTCGGTACAAACAAACAAACAAAAAAATATTTCGTTTTTATATTATCTATATAGATAATAGACATTATCACCAAATTTGAACTTCATAGATCAATGTAAAGTAAAATTTGTTTTTTTCGTAAAAAAAATTGCTGACTTCTCATTCCTCTGTTATCCAATTTTTTTTTAAACGAAAATACAGTGTTTGTCTACTCAACGAGCTCTAAACGAATCGTTGTTTAGAGCTCGTTGAGTAGACAAATACTGTATTTAAAAATCAAAAAACAAACGCTTTCCGAGCGGGGTATCGACCCCGCTCGAAAGCGTTCGTTTTTTGATTTTTCGATTGTTGGAACCTGAGCACTTTGGGATTAGAATTACGGCCCTTGAGTAACTTAGATTATATTTGAAAGCCAGACAAGTTAAAGTTCAGGTAAACGGCGTAAATTCTCTAGGGTTTGAAATGCCCCAATTATTACAAAATCAACCGTAGATGGTGTTATTTTCTGATGACACTTTGTTACACAATCTTCGGTATTTAAAATAGATCGGCGGTCATAAAATCTTGATGATGTGAATAACTCTATTCATCAGGTCCAAAATTGGTTCACGGCAAACAATTAGGTACTAAATTAAAAAAAAAAACAAGTGCATTAGATTCACATTAGCGAATGTGACATCATATTGAATGGAGGTTATATTGGGTGGCTTTGGTGATTCTGTGAGTGGACAGTATATCAACATGCGTTCTGAAGCTGAAGCCGCTGCTGGGACAGAGTTGACGTGGAAGGCGGAAACCAGACGGCGTATAGCAATTTAGTAGGAGTCTATGCCCGGCAGTGGACACACAGAGTGATAGTCTGAATTAGTTGTTACTTACTTAAATCTTCCTTGAATAAGTTCCAAAAATCCTTTAATTGGACACTATCGTCGAAGTATCTAAATAACTTGTGCGCAAAGTGATACGAGACAGCCACGTCCCGAGGGTCTCGGGCTATGTAGAAAACCTTCGGAACGAAAGAAAGAGACATAAATACAAGCGCTGATATCTAAGTACTTAGAGACGAAAAAAAAACAAAGTAATATAATTAATTGTATTAAATAGATTAAAAGACTCTATAATGACTAGAAAATATGTCTTCTTGTCTTTGGTCGTGATGCGAAAAGATCCACTAAATCTACGCTACTATTTGGCACAAAGGTCTTTATATTTTATGAATCAGCTTACATTAGTAGTAAAACAATTTTATTCCGTAGCCATGAAATTCGGTCAAAAATACAGGTCACAGTCTTAATTTATTGGATCCAACATAAAACCCTCTTGGGATATTAAAAATCAGCGAACGGAATCTTGTACAAGAATTCATTATAGTAAAGGAAAAAGCCTACTTTGGCCGTTTCAAGTAATTTTGGCGGGAGAAGTGACAGCGGTAGATGTGATTTGACGTATCTCGGTGACGACAGGCTCGGCAAACTTCGGAAGTCTTCGTAGGTCGCTCGGGGAGCATTGGGATCTGTAGGTTCAGCTCGTAACTTCGCCTTTAGGGTTGGGTGCCTGTGACAAGTTTATTAACTGAAGTTGTAGATTATCTTGTTAAGTTGGCATTAATCCTCTGGAGGCTTGATTGTCTATTATATTTTACAAAACTTGGAAAGCTGAATAGTATTTTAGTCGCGAAGTTTGCGGGTGCCAAAATCTCTTTTACCACCATATCCATAGAATGTAGGGCTCTCGTATTCATATTCTTTATTGTACACAAAATAAACATATACAAAAGAAAAACTTATGTACAAAGGTGAGCATAATCCATAATTTGGTTCTCTAACAGCAAACCTCAGTGTTATAGAGAGAATTACAAAATTAAGACAGTTTCGATATTTTAATTCTTACAATACTAACTAAATATACTACACAAATAGGTGTACAGCACACAATGCATAAAGTTAATACATACATATATTTATTTAAAATATTGACATCATATTGACAGAAAATGTTTCTTAATTCTTCTCCTTAATATCTGTAACTATCCCGTATGGAATGAGGCAGATTATTCCAGAAGTGGGCAGCTCGAACAGTAAATGATCCACCGTAACGATTTGAAGAGTGGGGAAGAAAACGAAAGAGAAGATATGATGAGGAACGGCAAAGCTTTCGTCTCGAAAAAAGATACTCAAAGCGTTCTTTAAGATACGAAGGAGAGGTAGGATTGTGAAAAACAGAAAAGAGTAGAGAAAGAGTGTGGGTATCTCGGCGCTGCCGAATAGGCAGTACCTTTAACCGCTTCCGAAATGCCGACACATGGCCGTACTTTCTTATCATTTTATCAAGAAGTTTATCAGTCACATCAAGGAAGCAGACATCAGCATAGTCAAGAAGAGGAAGAAAAAGAGATGAGCAAGAATATTTTTAGTTGAGAAAGGCAACTTCTTCTCTCTTTGCAAGTCCTGAGTTATATGCTCAGGTATAGGCAAAATGTAAGACTGACAGGTGGTTAGTTTCTTAAGCACAAGGGGTGCTTAGTTTTTGGTTGTAATTTATTTCTTTTGTTTTATGTAAAATGTAGACAGTATAACGTAATTTTTAATCGCAAAAAGGACGACGGAAAAAGGACGGTGATATAAGTCTGACGTGTGTACCTGTGTAGTTGTGTATCTGTCTGAGGCATCATATCTCTTAAACGGATGGACCGATTTTGATTTGTTTGAAAGATGACTTTATCGAGAGTGTTCTTAGCTATGTTTGATGAAAATCTGTTCAGCCGTTCAAAAGTTATGGGCAATTTACTGTTTGAATTGGGGTGTTTTTGCAAGATCTCGTGTCATAATTACGTGTTCAATAGATTGTCGATCAAAGCGCGTCTACTACTAGATAAATTAAGTAGTATGCAATAAATTAATTTGTATTGTTTGTCGATGCTTTCAGCTCAAACTCCAGAATCGTTTCGAGTGCCTAGGGAGCTCCGTGGACGAATACAGCGATGTGTTCGTGGAAGTTGTCCATACGGTTGGGTCTAAGTTTTTCAATACCCGCCGTACAGATATAAACAAAAAACTCCCTGATCGTACTCTCAAGCTCATGAAGGAGAGGCGTGAGAACATCTACAATCTTCAGACGATGCGTTAAAATACCAGCAGCTCAATAGACTGATCTCAAAGCCGTTGAAAAGCGATTTCCACTGCTTTAATACCGAGCGTATTAAAGAAGCGAATTAGCGGAATAAGGTTTGCTTTGCAAGAGATCTGACTATTGGGCAGAGCCAGCTCACGAATCTGAAGACCGACGATGGCAGGATCGTATCCGCCAAACCGGAGCTTCTGGGAGAGATCGAGAGATTCTATGGGCAGTTGTACACGTCAACCAGTAAACCCGTCGCGAATCTAGAAAAAGACCCTAGGGCTACATTGACCTGACACTATACCGAAGACAATCCGGACGTCAGCCAGTACAAGATTAAAATGGCTCTTAAACAGCTTAAAAACAACAAGGCGCCGGGCGATGACGGAATTACAGCCGAACTCTTGAAGGCAGGTGGAAAACCAATACTTTAGACCCTTCAGAAGCTGTTTGATTCCGACTTACTCGAGGGGAAAAGGCCACAGGTATGGTGCGGGGGTGCGGTGGTGCACTTCTTAGCCATGTCTACAAGCTGTTTTCAAGAGTCATCACGAAACTTCGTGCGCAGGTTTGACAATTTCCAGCCTCCCGACTACTAGAAAGCCTTTGATTCGATCGAGACTTGGGCTGTGCTGCAGTCTCTCCAACGGTGCCAAATCGACTAATTGAGGTGTAGAAGTGTTTAACAAAAACGCCACCATGTCAGTTCGACTTCAGGATCAGACCTCGGACCCTGTCCTTCTGCAGCGAGGTGTGAGACAGGGAGACGTCATATCTCCGAAACTGTTCACCGCTGCACTGAAGGATGTCTTCAAGGTTCTGGACTGGAGACGGCAAGGCATCAACGTCAATGGCGAGTACATTACTCACCTTCGGTTTGCCGACAATATAGTGGTCATGGCTAAGACTATGGAGGACCCCAGTACAACGCTCGATGACCTCAGTAGAGCTTCCGAAAGACCACACTTAGGATGAACATGGACAAAACCAAGGTGATGATGAATGCCCATGATACACCCACTCCTATCAAGGTCGGAGACAATACATTCGAAGTCGTGGATGACTATATCTAACTGGGACAAACGATCCAGTTGGGTAGGGCCAACTTCGAGAAAGAGGTCAACCGTCGAATCCGACTCGGCTGAGCAGCGTTCGGTAAGTTGCGCGGTATCTTATCGTCCAACTTACCACAGTGTCTCAAGACGAAAGTCTATGACCAGTGTGTGTTGCCAGTTATGACCTATGGCTCTGAGACGTGGTCGCTCACAATGGGCTCCACCAGAAAGCTTACAGTCACCCAAAGGGTAATGGAGAGGGCTTTGCTCGAATTTTCCTGGCGTGATCGAATCAGAAATGTAGAGATCTGCAAGAGAACCAGGGTTCCCGACATAGCCCGAAGAATTACCAAACTTACGTGGCATTGGGCAGGGCACATTGCTCGCAGAACGGATGGCCGATGGGGCAGAAAGGTTCTGGAGTGGCGACCGCGAACCGGAAGACGTTCCGTCGGAAGGCCTCCCACCAGGTGGACCGATGACCTGGTGAAGGTTGCGGGGAGCTGCTGGATGCTGGACGCACGGGACGGGTCAATGTGGCGACGCTTGGAGGAGGCGTATGTCCAGCAGTGGACGTCTTTCGGCTGATATGACGATGCTGATGTCGATTCTGTGACCACGAATGTTGGAATTTAATTATCATCCGATATATCATGGATTATGGTTGATTGAATGCTGGTATTAATCTCGTAATGAACTTGCATTGCAGTGCCGACAATGCATTTCTTGTTATCTAGATACCTACCTATTAATCTATATTTTTTTATGATTTAAGTACACTGCATGACTGAATGTGAATCATCAGGCATTCAATTAACGAAACGGACTTAATAAAATAATCACGTTTTTTTCTCTACAGCTCATCATTTTCCTGCCCTTATCCCATGTTACTTGGGGTCGGCACAACACGTTTCCTTCTTCCATACCATCCTGTCTCCTGTCACGCTATCACTGGCTCCCTTTTCTTTCATATCACTCCTCACACAGTCTATCCATCTTTTCTTTGGCCTTCCTCTCCCTCTCCACCATCCACATTTATATTCATAACTCTTTTAGTAACATGCGTTTCATACCTTGTAATCACATGACCATACCAGGACAAATGATTCCCTTTCAACTTTTCTGTCACTGGCGCCACTTTCAAACTTACTCTAATATACTTATTTCTCTCTGTATCCAACCTCGTCACGCTGCACATCCATCTCAACATCAATATCAACATAATCTCTGCTATATATGCAATCTCTTTTCATCCATCTTTTTCACAGCCCAATATTCTGATCCATACAGTGTGACAGGGCTATCACAGATTTGTAGATTTTTCTCTACAGCTAAAGTCAAACAATAAATAGATACTACGCTTTCTACTTGCGCTAAAGTTGGTCTCTGGGTAAGCAGGTTTTGTTTTCCGCTTTGATATGTAACCTTCTTATAGGTACAGGTGTTTATGAGACAAAAGTAATTGCTTATCTGTTTTGACACTACGAAGAACAATCCTTCCTTTTAGTTTTGATAACTCAACAGTTTTCATTGCGTGTTTCAAGCTGTCGAGTTAATGGATTTTTGAACATATTATTATGATGCAATGAATGCAAAGAAAACGTATCGTGCGCTATTCTTTGAACTTATAAACACAGTATAAATATGGACGAACAGTACGGAAAGTACCGTTACTTTACAGCGTTTGTAACGCTGGAAACAAAAAATATTAATATTTTTTATTTGTTTTCTTGCAATGACAAGAATATTTACTTTTTAAAGTATTGTATTATTTTATTTTAAATAATGTGAATGTGAAGACTATGTGGATCATTATTTTGTTTTTAATTTATCTTAGTTTTTAATCATGGTCTGGCAGTTTGAGTAGTTTATGCGGCCTACCCGAATGTCCTTTCTTTGGTATTGTTCGTCGAATCGTTGAGCTCCTTAAATTCTGAGTTGAGCTGCTCGGTTATTGACAAATGCGTGCACTGACTGGACAGGTCCACTCAATCTGGCTGGTTCTTTCCTCAAAAGACCATTTCAGACATCAGTCTACATGGTCTTCACATGATCGAACCAAGATTTTGTCAGGACTTTAAAAGAGACTGTGACCTCTGAGTTTGTTTCGGCTTTTCTATGTTAGACATGTAAAAGCGTTTGTACAAACCAACTTACAGAAATAAAATCATTTATCATTTAAGAAATTCGATACATTTTAAAATTTTACTACAAAAAAGGTAAAAATACAACGCAAGCCGCGAAAAAAATTTGCGATGTTTATGGGCCTAGTGCAGTGTCTGTGAGAGTAGCACAAATTTGGTTTAAGCGTTTTCAATCCGGCAATTTTGATGTCGAAGATGCACGTCACTCTGGTCGCCCTATTACGGATAAAATGGATGCCATTTTTGAAAAAGTGGAGCAAGATCGGCATATTAGTAGTTACGACGTAGCTGAAGAACTGGGAATTGACCACAAAACAGTTTTGGCGCATTTGAAAAAAACTGGGTACACAAAAAGCTCGATATTTGGGTACCTCACGAGCTCACTGAAAGAAACCTAATGAACCGTGTAATCATTTGTGATTCTTTATTACGACGTAATGAAACCGAACCATTTTTGAAGAAGCTGATAACTGGTGATGAAAAGTGGATCACGTACGACAAGAACGTGCGAAAAAGGTCGTGGTCAAAGGCCGGTCAGGCTTCACAGACTGTGGCGAAACCCGGGTTAACTCGCAACGGGTTAACCCGGGTTAAGGTGATGCTGTGTGTGTGGTGGGATTGGAAGGGCATTATTCATTATGAGCTGTTACCACCAGGCAGAACCATCGATTCTGAACTCTACTGCGAACAACTGATGAGATTAAAGCAAGAAGTTGAGAGAAAGCGGCCGGAATTAATCAACAGAAGGGGTGTGGTTTTTCATCATGATAACGCTAGACCTCACGATGTGTGAGATCTAGCGTTAGCCACTCAGCAAAAGAGAGAAGATTAAGAGAGTTTGGCTGGGAGGTGTTAATGCATCCGCCGTATAGACCTTATATGACCTTGCACCTTCAGATTTTCACCTGTTTCGTTCTCTTCAGAATTCTTTAGGCAGTGTTAGGTTAACATCACGAGAGGACTGCCAAAACCACTTGTCGCGGTATTTTGATCAGAAGTCCCAAAATTTCTATAGCAATGGGATCATGTCCCTACCTACAAGATGGCAAGAAGTTATCGAACAAAATGGTACCTACATACTTTAGTGAAATGTAAATAAACTGTGTTAAAAAATGTTTTGAATTTTCTTAAAAAATGCGCAGAAACTTTTTCCCCAACCTTATATATACCTAGAGGCGGCGAGTGTGAACACAGTAAGTGTTTACTCAGTGGAGATATCTCTTACTGGTTTGCCATCAAATAACACACAAATCCTTGTCCTAGGAAGACTTAATATTACATGTTATGCAAGTTTATTTGTATTCTGATAAACTATCACCGCGTTAACGTAATAGAAGATATGGAAAGATAAAAACATGTTATCTCCGCGATATTCATCGCGTATCACAGTTGAAAAAATGCGATAGGATTCTTTTTGGGGGTCGACATCATAAAACTCTTCTATTCTTTGCTCTAGCTATCCAGGTTCCCAACGTTTTTTAACCTGGGACCTTTTTGCTTTCTTTGTTCTTTGTAAGGATCAAAAGAAAACTTTGATTCAATAGACAAATGAAAGTAGCTACGTATAAAATGAATTAAAGATTGCTACAAATCTTACTTATTTGTTAATATAAAAAATAACGAGTAAGATAACATTTCTTGTAGAAACTTACTTGCGTATTTATAACATACAGAACCCTTAACCACGCTACCTATACTTAGACACGGCTTTCCTACAACAGATTAAAGAAAAAAATAAAAAACTGGCCAAGTGCGAGTCGGACTCGCGCACGAAGTGTTCCGTACCATTATCGCAAAAAAACTGCAACAAAATCACGTTTGATGTACTTAAATATTTATTTTATTCTATTTTTAATATTTGTTGTTTGCGGCAACAGAAATACATCATCAGTGAAAATTTCAACTGTCTGGCTATCACGGTTTATGCGATACAGCCTGGTGACAGACGGACAGACAGACATACAGACGGATCGTGGAGTCTTAGTAATAGGGTCCCGTTTTTACCCTTTGGGTACGGACCCCTAAAAATAGGATGCTATCTAGTCTAGTCAACGTACACTACTCGCCAAACTTCTTGGCCGCCTGAAGGGTTTCCGATGCGCAAGGCACGGTGCGGTGGAGTTTTTGTATGAGATTTAATGCTGCGCAGCCATTGTAACCAACTTTACGGCGGCTAAAAAGTTTGGCGAGTACTGTACGTCAGACGTCAGTAAATGAACTCATCATCATCATCTGCCCAGCCTTTTTCCCCAATTGTTGTTGGGGTCAGCTTCCAGTCTTACCGGATTCAGCTGAGTACTAGTGTTTTACATGGAGCGACTGCCTATCTGACCTCCATAACCCAGTAACTGGGTAACACGATACCCCTTGGCTAGACTGGTGTCAGATCTCAAGCTTCTGACTACTCGTAACGACTGTCAAAGATCTTCAAATGACTGCCGGGACCAATGGCTTAACGTGCTTGCCGAGGCACGGAGGAAACTCGGTATGTCAAAACGAAAACCGGTACCCGGTAACCGGTATTTGAAATGATTAACTATTGGAAAATATTTTGCTAAAGTAAGCAAGTCCCACGATGTAGGTATAGGGTGTGAACGGAAAAAAAAACAGACAGGCATAGATTCAATGTTGGCTTTTGAACGTTACTTTAAGTTTATTTACGTTTTCATACCTAAAGGGGAATGCCCATTTTGCAAGGGAACTTGGGCCCCTTTGAAAAAATGGTTGTATCTTGATGAATTTCGTTGTATATTGTAGAAAATACACGTTATATTCATAATTAGAAAAGATTTTTTATTTATTTTGTGGGGTTCTCGAGATATAACGATGTTTCTGTTCTTGAAATGAACCTTTATTACAATGCAATAAGGTGCATACAAATGTCCAAGTGAAGGCACCTGATCTTTTGTTGTCTGTACATATAAAGTAAAGCACACGGATGAAAAAATATACAAAATATAAATCCTATTTTTGAATATTATTGAAATCGCAGACACGATACCTCATAAGGGGCCTGTGTATGGGCAATCTCTTTTGTTAAACATAAAGAAGCTCTTTTTAACAAGGATAAAAGGAGGAATCTTAACAAACTAGTTAGCGGTCAAAAGCAAAGCGACCCTATCAATAATAATTTAAAAAAAACTCACTCAATATAAGCATATCTCCTGGTAACCGACACAGTCCTCGCAGTGTCAAAGTCAAGGTTGTTAGCAACCAACCACACGAGTTCTTGTAGCCAAGTGGTTCCTGAAATTATATAACGAATTATATAAACGTTTAAAATCTGGTAATATTAATATTCGTCATTCAGGTGAAAGATATCGGCTAGATATTCTACGTAGACTTCCTTAGCCTGTACATAATAGGTATCTAATTAAAGGAACTGAAAACTTTCTATCCTAAAATAGATACCCTTTTCACCCAGCTTGTATTAATTAATTACAAATTTGTATTACTAACTACATTTATTGAACCTAATTAGTATCAAATACCAAGTAATTAGTAAGGGAGGCTATGTTAACTAACTTTGAAAATTAATTTGTATGTCGAGGTTTGTGGTAGACAGTCAATAAATACTATGGTTAGTGAAATATGCGCGTTTTCGGCGAATTTATTAATTCTTCACTTAGTTAAGACATATCGGTATCGATATCGGTGGGACTCCCCTCTCCTGCGGCACTGGGTGAGCATCCATACCAATTGATATTTTAAATACTTTTTGTCTCCTTATTACTAACACTAGTTATTAAGTTATCTTGTTGCTACTAACACTATGGACTCATGTCTGAAATAAAGAATTTGAATTTGAATAAGTCATCATAATATATGTCACGATTTAAATTTTCTTCTTTGAAGCTGAATGTCACTTTTTTCAGGTTAGTTATGTACTTATCCACTAACACCGTTAGGTTTTATTTCTCTGATGATTTTCGCAGGGTGGCGGTATGGTAGCGGCTAGATGAGAGTATCCGATGATGGAGTTCAATGCTGTTAGCTTGGAGAGGTCTATTTCCTACAGCAGAGTGCTCTATTTTGTATTTTTGGGACAATGCCGCCACACTAATCCCAAACCACTGCAACTCCTGAAAGCCAGAATCAACAGTGGTGACCACCAGAAAAGCGCTGAGGCAATGAAGCTCGACGAAGTCCTGGAGAATAAAAACAGTCTTGGATCCCACAACGAAATTAATCAGAAAAAAATAACGGAGGAGTAGGAAAAGATACAAATTTTTACTTATTAATTTATCCATACCACAAAATAGTAAGTATACAGAAGAGCCACTCCCGCCGTTTAGAAAATTGACAGCTAAACTTGACAGATTCACTAGGGTTGCTACTATATTGATTCCGAATTAAAAAAAAGAGTAGGTTGCCCAAGTTACAAACATAAATACATAGATTCGTCTAAACATACATCATATCATGCTTACATGCCTTAGAGGGTAGACAGGGCATCAAACATCCATTTAATATCACGAAACATTTAATATTACGCCACATACGATGAATATTGGAGAGTAAAAAGACGCAGTATAATAATAGTGTAATAATGATCCCACTTAAAAAAATAAATTGTAAAAAGCTCAAAGTTCGACAAAAATATAAATGTGAAAAAACACGTACCTAATAAAATCAAAAAACTAAAGATGATCTTAAACAAGAAGAAAATTATGCTGTGCAATCGGAGGAAACATATTTGTAAGCTGTATGACTTGAACCTTATTATTATGACAAGTTCCCAATTTCATCTATGGGCTTAAAATAATTTATTATAATCCTAGATAATGAATTTCTAATTTGTTATCTTGAAAGATTAATGACCTTTATAACTTAAAAATAATTGAAAGAAAGAATTAAAAACAAAAAAGTAAATTCGGTCTGTAACAAATAATAAAGGTAACCCATCCAATGCAACCAACCTCGTTACAGTACTTAATGTATGAATGACGTGACAAACGCCTGCACAAAACAATCATGACAGCCGGAACTGAGCTCGGTCCAATATTGCCCAATATTCCCTGTAAAACCGAAATGTCAAAGTGAGAGTGGCCCCTATGTCTGCGGCGCGCCGCCGCTTACGTACTTTGTATCCATACAAGCAGGAAACAGAACAAACAAGGCCAATAGGCACAAAGGTATGGCCAGTGATGGGCATTTTTCAAACTTACGTCATGACGATATGAGTTCAACAGAGTGTATTACCTGATCTGGGAAACGTGGTGACCCATATATCGTCAGGTCTGACTTCAAGGTTATATATCTCTGCGGCGTGGTCTCCGTAACCAGCATTTGAAATGTACCCCTTTGGACCTACTCGGATGAACGGTCTCACGTAATCTGTAAGATATTTCTTAAGTAAATGGCTTCTTCTACCTATACTTATAATTATAATTATAATATAATATTATAAATTATAATATATAATTATAAAGCTGAAGAGTTTGTTTGTTTGTTTGTTTGAACGCGCTAATCTCAGGAACTACTGGTTGGAATTGAAAAAATCTTTTTGTGTTGGATAGTCCATTTATCGAGGAAGGCTATAGGCTATATAACATCACACTGCGACCAATAGGAACTGAGCATAAATGAAAAGTGTTGCAAAAATATTCCCTTTTTGAGAGCTTCCATTGCGTGCGCTGAATCATGTATGTGGGGTAGGTAGAGTAGGATAGGTAGGGTAGGGTAGGGTAGGGTAGGGTAGTGTAGGGTCGGGTAGGTTAGGGTAGGGTAGGGTAGGGTAGTGTAGGGTAGGGTAGTGTAGGGTAGGGTAGTGTAGGGTAGGGTAGTGTAGGGTAGGGTAGTGTAGGGTAGTGTAGGGTAGTGTAGGGTAGTGTAGGGTCGGGTAGGGTAGGGTAGGGTAGGGTAGGGTAGGGTAGTGTAGGGTAGGGTCGGGTAGGGTAGTGTAGGGTAGTGTAGGGTAGGGTAGGGTAAGTAGTGTAAGGTAGGGTAGGTAGGGTAGATAAATGTTTGGTATTTTTATGGCAAAACAAAGTTTGCTGGGTCAGCTAGTAATAATATATTTTAATATCATCAATATTGATAATCTTTTTTTTCTGTTCAGTTCGTTATGTCGTTGGTATTTTTTTTTTGTTAAAAATGTTTATGAGGGCATCAAACTAGAAGGATAACGTGGGTATTTTGGGTCTCACCTTTATAATACTTTTTAATAAGTTTGTCTTCATCTTCAGTCACATTATTAATTTCATATGGAAATTCCAGGGACGCCATTTTGTCCTGAAAGGAATTATTTATTATTTATTTATTATATTCTTTTTTGAACACCAAGCCTTATTTGCTACAGGGAAAACTGAGTGCTTCAATTTTAATTCCTTACTATAAACTGTTGCGAATTATATTGACAAGCTTCTGCCCGTGAGTTCGCCCAAGTAAAAATCGTTTTAACATCCCAAGGAAACACACTGCCGAAATAAAAATGCCTACATGTCCTTTCCAGGGACTCAAACTATCTCGATACCAAATTACATCAAAATTTTCAGCCGTTTAGCCGTCAAATGGTAACAAACATACAAACAGAGATACTTTCGCCTTTATAATATTATTAGTATCAGTATGGATGGATACAGTTTTTTAAGCTACGTACCCAACACAAGAGCTAACAAGCTGTAAAATTCTGAAACTCAAACTAACTACAGTGATTGACTGAAATGAAACAGCCAATCAAATCAGCTGAAAAGCTTTTTAAAACCGTTCACAGGGATACACGTTTTGCATCCACAACAAGTACAGATATAACATAAATCTCTCACTACAAAGAAATTTTAAGATTCATTCGAAGCTCAAACGTGAATATTAATACTCCGTTTCATTACTTATGAATCGCCGGTAACAGACGAACAGACAGATAATGTACAGTCGGTGACAGAACTCATCACGAGCGTCAGAACAATGTTAATGAATAACGCATAACTACCGGTTCGCTTTATGAACGCGGGTACAATGGCGGACAGAGTTCATAACCTGTCCGTGTCTGGAAAACTGAAAGGGTAATTCAGATTTTTATCTGTATGGGACTTTAGCCCAATTTCGAGGCAGTTTTTAATTTAGAATTTGGGTTAAGGTTCCCCTAGTCGACGGCACGAACTATTTTGTGCGCGAGGTTAAAATGCATACTATCTTTTATCCGACAACACGTGCGAAAGCGATAGATACGTGATGAGCAGTAAGAAGCTAGTTCGTGTACGAATTAGCACTTTTGCAAATTTGTATCGAAATTAATGATTATTAAGGACGAAAACGACCGCGCGAAATTTTATAAACAGACCTTTGGGCGTTTAGATATCATGAAAAAACGACTGAATGTATATTTTCAAAATTAAATTATTTGCATAGTTGAATTACTAATGTATCCCTGTATGGAGGCCGTTTTGCAATTTTCCATCTTCTTATGGTATTTATTTCCGACCAAAGATGCGTTAAAATTAGTGTTGAAATATGGAACTTGCGACGCTCATAACATTATTATTTTTTTGTTTCTCTACATATCTAGATAATAATGTTGAAGACAAATTGATATAATATTTAATTTTGAAAGTACATCGTCAAACAGTGGTGTAATCGCCAGACTACGTTTGTATGGAAGAATGATGGACTAGTGTAACCTTAAGCACGTATCATACCAGGTTGGATGTTAAAGCTAAAGTAGAATTTGACATATATATTATAGTTCTCGTCTCGTCGTTCTGGGCCGCCCTGAAGTTGACTTTCCGATGCGCAAGGCAAGAAACGGTGCTGTTTTTGTATGAGATTTACTACTGCGCAGCCATTGTAGCCAACAACAAATGTATGTGTTAATGAATAAATAAATAAAAATAAAAAAATAAAAATAAACTTCAGGGCGGCCAAGAAGTTTGGCGAGAATACTATACTCAAGTTAAAATTGTTACTTCAGAAATCGGACGTCCAGTCCCTACTTTTTGATATGTTTTAACCTTGATTGTCAAAACATTTAACATCATCAAGGTTAAGCAACGCTTGACGAGGTCGGTCCGTGGATGGGTGACCATTTTCAACATACCGAGTTTCCTCCGTGCCTCGGAAAGCACGTTAAGCCGTTGGTCCCGGCTGTCATTTGAAGATCTTTGACGGTCGTTACGAGTAGTCAGAAGCTTTAGATCTGACACCAGTCTTGCCAAGGGGTACCGTGTTACCCAGTTACTGGGTTGTGGAGGTCAGATAGGCAGTCGCTCCATGTAAAACACTGGTACTTAGCTGAATACGGTTAGACTGGAAGTTGACCCCAACATAGTTGGGAAAAGGCTAGGCAGACATTGATTGTCAAAACATATAAAAAAATACATAAAGATGTCACTTGAATTTAAATTTTTTGGTCTTTCTAAATCCGCTGGTAGATTATTTAGGTGTTGGATTTGGTCCACCAATCAGAAATAGGTGGATAATGTGAGATTTTTGAGCTACGGATCATCATCTTGCTTGATTAGGTTTCAAAAAAGTGGACGACCATCACAAAAACTTGTTTTTTTTCTTTTTAAAAACAGAAGCAGTTTGATATTGACAGATATGTTATAGTAAAAGCCCGAACTACGGTAAAACCTAGGATATACCGGTAAATCCTAAGATTTACCAAGTCTTACTGGTAAAAGTCCGAAATGATCTAAGATAATCGTTAAATTCAATGTTTTACTAGCAATAACACGGTAAATCTTAGGATTTACGTACTATAATACGAAATGATGAGAACAATTAAGGGCTGATTGATTAGCTTCACTTATTCATTTATTAACAGTAAAATACCTACCTTATTTTAAAACATTTTCGAATGGTTTTGACAAAAATGGTTTAAATTAATGTTGGTATTTTCTTTAATTATGTTCGAAAATGACAGACATTACAAGTTTTCAGCATATACAAGTCTCTGTTGGAAATCCTAAGATTTACCTTGGGTTTACTGGTAAACGCCCGAAATAATCAAGCAAGCAAATCATCATCATTTCGTACTTTTATCTTTTACCAAGACTTGGTAAATCTTAGGATTTACCGGCAAATATCAGGTTTTATCGTATTTCGGGCTTTTACAGTAACAGATACAACAAATTTTAAAAATCAACATAAAATTAGTTAGGATTCAACTATGTAGATATGAAATCTAAAGATTATGTTACTAAGTTCCTAATAATAGCTTAGCAATTGGTTCTAATTCAAAATCATTAAAAAAAACGATTACTTATAAACTGTCCAAATATTTTTGGCCAACAGTACTCAAAAGAGACACTTCGGTTGCTCAATTTTAATTACAAGAACGCTAAAATTAAATCGATCCGTGTCGAGATCAAAGTGGATGGGCCACAAAGGTGAAATTGCTTTGAAGTGTCGCAGCAACTAACGAGGGAAGAGGAGTGGTGTATCAGGCTGAGCGCGCACGAATCTAGTTCTAATCAACAGCGACATTTAATTGCTAGACGGTTTGGCTTTGACTGATTATGCCTTCTCATTATGGTTCCTAATAATTAGGAATTTGCGAAATGATACGTTAAGTACAGGATCTCATAGTATTAGGTGCCTCAGTAGAAATACTTTGATGAATTGGTACCTATCTGGTTTCAACATCTTCATGATAAACATCATACATGATACCTCATCCATCCATCTTCATAAACTACTTCTAACTACTTCTTTTTCTTTCGTGTCGATTAAATCAAACTATACAACCATTCAGATTTTGTCCGACCAGTATGTAGCTACTCGGACAGCTCTATCATTTGTTACATTCAAATCTTTCTTTCTTTTTTCTTTTTTTTTTTAAAAAAACGTTGCCCCACACTAGGAATTTCTTCCTGTATCATGGGTGCGTTTACAAACATATAAACTCACATACACAACACCCAGAGCCGGAACAACTATCTGTAGGTCATACAAATATTTGTTCCGTGCGGGAATCGAACCCGCGACACGCAGCGCAGCAGTCAATCGCTTAACCACTGCGCCAACCGTGCGCAAAAAAATCCCGTAAGGAGCGCATAAAGGGCAGACAAGGAGGTGGTCCATATCTTGCGAAGGGGCCCACACTACTGGCACTGTGTTTTGGATGGTTCTATGATATTCCATTCAGCCAGGTTGTTTTTACAGCGGCCAACCTGGGTCCACAATCGGTTTAGGGATTTCCAGATTGGCTACTGCAGTTCGTTTCCAGGGGCAGATTCTCTTTCACAAACTTTAATGTTTATGATAGAAGAAAGATTTCCAATATTCATTTCAATAGCCACGAAATTCGGATCGCAAACTAACCCAAAAAAATAATTTTGCAATTATTTTTGTAAAAAAAAACACATGACAATCAGATAAATACAAAAACATAAAATTGTATTACTTACACGTTTGTTACCAACCGGAAAGAACTCACTGAGAAAAAGGTCCACTGCCACTGAGCAGAATACAAATACTAAACACAAAGATAGGAAAGGCGGATCGCACCTACTGTCTCCCGTCTTAGTTACATAAAAACCAGTTAGGTGACATTCGCATTCTTACATATATTTCTTTATTTATAAGAATATAATATCGTCCTGATCGAGTTTTGTTAGGTCACGGTCAATCGTGGCCAATCTCAACGGAGACTGGCGATCGGGTTTTACAATCGTTCCTTTAATAAATTGATGATTGTATAGTTGGTATAATCCAGCGACCACATTGTGGTCGATGTTATGAACCAACGTACATTCCTAATATGCCTGACTAAATGTACTAAATGTATATATAACAAATAATATAGAACTAAAGTCGTCACAATCTAAGGAGTCCGTTGATGTTTCTCATTTTACATGCCGCGATAACTTTCTACGTAAGAAATTGAAAAATCAAATTCACAATCCTAATTAATTACTATAACAACGAGTATCATTCGCAAGCATCAAGTTTAATTATTATTAAGTATTTTTATAGCTGTCAAAACGGGCCTTTTATTTTTTGACAACTTTAATTATATTTTTTATCTGACTATGGCGAAGCCAAGTGGATTATGTTTTTGACCGGTATGTGTGTATGAATGTATGTTCATCTGTTCCCTCATGACTTATAAACTGCTTATCATAATTTGATAAATGAGGTGTCGTTGGATGCGTCTTGTTTGTTCGCCGGTTATATATAAGTCTCATCACATCATCAGCCTATTAATCTTCCCACTGCTGGGACACAGGCCTCCTCTATGTGAGAGGGAATGGGCCGTAATCCACCACGCGGGCCCAGTGCGGGTTGGTGGATGTCACAAGTCTTCGAATTTTTTGGTTCTAGGACATGCCGGTTTCCTCACGATGTTTTCCTTCACCGTTTTGAGAGCAGTGGTGAAGAAATAATTTACACAAAGTAAAGTGCCTGCCTGGGCTCGAACCCACGACCTACAACTTGTAAGTCGCGGCCGATACCACTGGGCCACCACTGCTATAAGTCACTTTTTATATAAGTCACTTTACATTAAATTAACTATGGCGCCCTCTAGGGGGCACAAATACCATAACAAAAAAAAATGTCGTATTCTACTTTGCAGAATGCAGTGTTTTGTTACGGTAGGTGGCATACGCCAAGGTTATCCTCTGAACACCACTACGAATATTTCAGATGACAATATTTTTTTAATGGACTAAGTCTATCGAGGGGCCTTGGATGGCAAGACTTGTTGTATGTCACGTCAAACGAAAGAGTGCACAAAGCGAGTGGGTGATTCCGCCTCACCGTAGGTAAGCCCATACCCTTGTGCCTAAGAAGGGCCTTATAAACTAGCTATTGACAATTAGACATTAATATTTTCAGCAGTTACACCTGCTGCTTGACCACAACACGAACGAGGCTTAGTTTTCATATTGCTTTACTATTTCCTGACATTTAAGCTTTCATTTATCACTCTAGACTAGCCTAGCCTATGGAACTCTTCTTATCATATTTTATACTATGTGTTAAAATATCCTATCGTACTACTAAACGAGCTATTTCTGTATATATATATTTTAGGCATTGAATGAATTAACCATCCGAAGTTGACAAAAGTAATCTAATACAATAAATAAAACACAAAATTAACAAATTTAGTACTTACGTTACAAAATCAAGAGAACAGAATCGAAGTGAACAATTATCAAAGTGCGCGCCGCCGGATGCGGGAATGAGCCTTTGTGGTTATTATATATATTTTTTTGATGTACGTCTCGCAGTTCAATCAGAATGATTGGGGCGTTTCTGTGGAGACTAAACGAAGAGCCTACAACCGGGCACAAAAAGCTAAACTTAAGCGACCAGGCTGAGGACTACCCCTACAGGGTCGAACTCCGGCTCAGGGCGTCGCTGGGGGGACAACTAGGGCTGGGTCATGATTAAGTGATTCTAACAAACGTTCGGAAAATACCTACGTCGAGATGAACAGACAAGGCCCTTGACCACGCTATGCGTTGTCTTATATAGGCTCGATCACATGCGCCGGGCTTTCGGGAGGGGTGTTAGCTTATTTCATAACGATTATAACGACATAACTTTCTAACAGCTCCCTTGGATAGTTTAGTAGATATAGTATTTTTAATAACGCGCGGCCTTGACGCAAAAACCATCCAAAAGAACGCTCAAAAATGGCCGCAGACTAAAGTGGCAGTGGGCAGGGCACATTGCTCACAGAACGAATGGCCGATGGGGCAGAAAGAATTTGGAGTGGTGACCGCGAATCGGAAGACGTTGCGTTGGAGGGCTTCCTACCAGGTGGACCGATGACCGGGTGAAGCATGCGGGGATCCACTGGATGCGAGACGCACGGGATCGATCAATGTGGCGACGCTTAGGCCTGCCCGGCCTATGTCCAGCAGTGGACGTCTTTCGGCTGATATGGTATGATATGAGTGCTCGGTCGCCCAGATAGTAAGTATATTTTAATTTAATTCATTTGGAATAACAATCAATTACATAATAGCAAATATATCTCATGAAACTTAAAATAAATAATTATGTAATTAACAGCTATTCACGGTAAACAGGTAAAATATTAACTATGCGCTTCAAAGTTAAAAAATAAATTAAATTAAAATAAAATATATCGTTAACTGGAAGCTGACGTTGGTGTATTCCACCCTAACCGGATGTAGCCTGGTACAAGTACTTAACAAAGAGCGACTGCTTATCTGGGGCTTTAGTCTGATATGTCAAAACTATCATGGAGCTATACAGCACGAATAGCGCTATTTCTTTTTACCGACTTTCCAAAAAGGAGGAGGTTCTCTATTCGGATATTTATATATATGTCGCAAACAGGAGGGCTTCCTTCAATATACCCTCGATCTTGTAGGCTTATCGTGGGTAATGCGTGCGCAAGGCGGGTATCTTTTGGCGTTTTAGAGATAGTCCTTGGTCCAACAACGAAGCAGTGGATTCGGTCACCAATCATTTCGCTTTCTCTCAACAAAACCACACTTTTTCAAGTTTTTACACGCCACTTTAGAATACCTCAGTAGTGTATTATTGGGCATTCTATGCCACTGTCGGCAAGTAGCTCGGCCAGTGCGCCTCGCTACGCGACAGTGGCATAGAATACCCAATAATAAACGATCGACTCGACTGTGTAGTATATTAGTGTACTCACCTGAAGATCTTGTAAGAAATACCACTGGCTACCAGTAGCTAGGCGAGTACGCATTACTACATAAAGTAACGCTGAATAATGTAAGTACGATCGCTTCTCAAACGATCACTCTATCGCGAAAAAGGTTGCACTACTATTTCAATTTATAAATATTAATGTATCAGATACATTTTACTCATTACCAATCAGATTGTTTCCAAGTATAATCATGAAGTTTGTAAAGCAGCCACAATCACTGCATGTTACAACAATCTGCGAGGATGTTAGTAAGACTAGTTTTCGTCACGGAGAATTGTTACCTGACTCAGTTCGATGTATCATATGCGGACCGTCTAACTGTGGAAAAACCAATTTATTGATTGGTCTTCTCATACACGAAAATGGATTAAGATTTAAAAATGTTTATGTTTATTCGAAAACTCTGTATCAACCCAAATACATGTTTTTAGAAAAAGTTTTACAACGAGTGCCAGGTACTTTACTCCAGAAATATAATGGAAATGAGGAAGTGATAAGAGTTCAAGACGCAAAACCTAACTCTGTGATAATATTTGATGATGTGGCTTGCGAAAATCAAGATAGCATGCGTGATTATTTTGCAATGGGAAGACACAAGTTCATCGATTGTTTTTATCTAAATCAAACTTATAGTAAAATCCCTAAGCAGTTAGTAAGAGACAACGCGAACTTAATCATACTTTTCAAACAAGATGACATTAATTTGCGTCATATTTATGAAGAACATGTCAACACTGATATGACATGGAATGAATTTCGTGAAATGTGTTCAAAAATATGGAACGAGCCCTTCAGTTATGTAGTAATTAATAAAGATTGTTTAAAAAATAAAGGATGTTACAGAAACAAATTTGACACCTTTGTAGTCTTTGATTAAGAATAGGGTTATTTAAGTCCGTTACCTTCGTGATATTATTATTATTCTTCAGACATCGTTTCATCAATCACTATCAGCTCATTTTTTTTCGCAATGGAAAAATCTTTAAAAAGACAAATAGTAGTTGCAGCTGAAGCTGTTAAGAAAAAAGTAAGAAAAATGAGAGATGTCGAGAATAACAATCAGCAAACACTGGAATCAGTTTTCAAGCCTGTAACAGAACCACTCAACCAGATTGCTAATGCCAGTAAGCAGACTTCTTACCTGTGTCCTACAAAAAAAGAAGAACTTCCGTTTATTGATAAAGCTTTGCAGAACGAAGAAGTCAATGTTAGAAAAGAAAATTCAAATGAATATGAATCTGATATCGAAAGTGACTCTTCATATAAATCATTAGTTGAAAACAACCCCGCTCGTGACACGTCATCCTGGTCAGTATCCTCAGAAGCTCTTTCAGATGTTCCATTCGGTGTCAGAGTAGAAAATGGGAGATTGATGTTAGGTTCTGCTCGTATAACGATCGGCGATGAATTTATCACAGTAGCTGGACACAATTATAGAAATACGTCTGGTTTGAAACAGTTGTTACTGAAAAAGAACGTAGATTTAAACATGGTTACAGAAAGTGATATGCAGCATTATAAGTCAATGCTACTTGATACAAACGCACATCGACGAGACTATGAGCCGGATAAACCAATAAAAAGCAATAAAGGTCAAAAGTATATGCAAGTTATCAAGCCTATTTTCAAAATACAAAACACTGTTCAGACTCCTCAATCGAAGGGAAAAGGACTACCCTTAACCAAAATGTGGAAGAAAAAGGTTGATTTTGTATATTGGAATGATCCAAATGAACTGGTGGATAGGTTAAAATTATTAATCGCATCTCGAGATGCTGGTAACACAGGATTAGATAATGAAATTATATCTATCATTGAAGAATTACGTGAAAGTAAAATTATAAATAAATAATACATCTACGTTTTCTAAAAGGTGTGTTCATTTTATTATAAACCTCACAACACAATACACCTTAAACATGAACGTAGATAAATTCGGACATCATATTCATAAAAGAATGCGATTATCAGAGTTATTTGAGATTAATGAAAATACATTATTAAAATCAAAAAACGGAGATTTTGATTTAAAAACATCAAGACTGAGAGGAATCAAAAATCCAGTAGAAGCTGACGATGCAGTGAACAAGGATTATGTAGATCGAATGACTGCTAATATGATAAAAGAATTTAATACACTTATAGGGACATTGCGTTCACAAAGTATTATAGACGCACGGGAAACATTTCAGGTTTCTTTAAAAGCCGAGATGCCTGCAATTGTAAGTCATTTGCAAGATAAGTTTTATACTAAAGAAGAGGTTGATAAATTAATTCAAAAAATCAGTAATGGCAAAACAGCAAATTGTTAATGAAATACACAGTGCAGCACGAAGAAATTTCCTTAGACGTCATGTCATTCTAAAGGGAATCGATGACTTGTGGCAAGCTGATCTGATGGATATGCAAAATCTAAGGAAATATAACAAAGGCTACAATTACATTTTAATAGTGATCGATTGCTTCTCAAAATATGCTTGGACGCAGCCGTTAAAATCAAAAAATAAACTTGATGTCACTCATGCATTTGAACGAATATTACTTGACAGTAATCGAAAACCTGATAATTTACAAACGGATATGGGAACAGAGTTTTATAATAACACATTTCAAGCGCTTATGAAAACATACAAAATTAACCATTACTCATCGTTTTCTACCAAAAAAGCATCAATTGTTGAACGACTAATAAAAACCATAAAAAATAAATTGTACAAATATTTTAGCCTTAATGGAAACTATAAGTGGCTAGGTAAACCATTAGAAGTTACACTGGAATCGTATAACAACACAAAACATCGAACTATTAAATTAAAACCAATCGATGTAAACAAATCTAATGAGCAAGTAATAAAAGAAAGTATTTTAAAAGTACATAAACCTGTATCTATTCCATATAAACCTAAGTTTCAAATTGGCGATAATGTTCGTATCAGTAAATACAAACACAATTTTGAGAAAGGTTATACTCCAAATTGGTCAACAGAAATTTTTACTGTAAAGAAGATTAATAATACAATACCAGTGACATACCATGTACAAGATCAACGAAAACAAACTATATTAGGAACCTTTTATGAACAAGAACTTCAAAAATCAAACTATCCTGGTGTTTATTTGATAGAGAAAGTTTTAAAAAAGAAAGGAACTAAAATTTACGTGAAATGGTTGGGTCTTAGTAATAACGAAAATAGTTGGATTGACAAAGCTGCATTAGTGGATTGAGTTAATAAGTATATAGTCATTTTTTTTTTAAATATTTTTCCATTGCGCTTTGTACAATGCAAGGTGGTGGACTAGTTAATAGTATAATAGAAAATCTACCATTCGAGCTTCATTTGCCTGGATATAATTATTGCGGACCAGGAACAAAACTCCAGAAACGTTTATTACGTGGTGACCGAGGTATTAATAAGTTGGATGAAGCTTGTATGCACCACGACATTGCATACGCTAACCACACAGACTTATCACATCGTCACAAAGCTGATTTACAATTAATGAATATGGCAAAACAAAGACTTAAATCAAAAGATGCTGCTAAAGGTGAAAAATTTAGCTCATGGCTAGTGAGCAAAGTTATGAAAGCCAAATTAAAGTCTGGTGCCGGAATTAAAACGTTTCAAAATTTTGTATCAAAGATAAAATCAAAAATTAAGAAAATTAAACATAAAGATAGTAAAGCTTTAATTAATGCTGCTTACTTAGCAGCAAAAAAGATATTTCCAAAAATTCAGAAAATTCGGGTACCTCGAATCATACCAATACCAAAGACTGGAGGTATTTTGCCTTTAATTCCAATTTTTGCTGGCTTATCAGCTTTAGGCACTTTGGCTGGTGGTGCAGCGGTTATTGCAAAAACCGTTAATGATTACAAATCAGCTCAACAAAATTTGCGAGAAACAGAACGTCATAATAAGACTATGGAGGCTTTAGCGTTGGGTAAGGGTTTATACATTAAACCGCATAAAAATGGTAAAGGGTTATTTATTGAACATCCAAAAAACTGATGAAGAAGCTACCTAATCGCCCACTGACTAATATCGACATCCAAGAACATGCACGAGACATCCCACACTTTCGAGGAGTGTACATGAAGGATCTATTGCCAAGAAAGCCAAAACAGATTGAATGTGGTATTGTTAACTTGGACGAATCTAAAAATGAAGGAACGCATTGGGTAGCTTATGTTAAAGTAGCCGACTATTGTGAATACTTTGATAGTTATGGAGACTTGAAACCTCCAATGGAATTAATGCGATATTTTAAGAATTGTACTGTTTATTACAACTACACAAGATATCAAAAGTTTAACACAGTAAATTGTGGTCACCTATGTTTAGAATATCTGTGGCAATTTTGGAATAAAGATGTATAAAATTAATGTGTGTCTTTCATTTCAATCAATTGCAAAATGTCACTCACTTTATCGATAACCGGAAACTCGTCTACCTTATCCACGTACTATCCTAATACGTTACAACTAAATGGACAGTATGAGTGTGCATTATTGCATTTCTCAACATTTAATTCTATTCCAAACATTGATGAAACGAATAACAAGTTTTACTATGGTTCCGAAATCATTGAAATACCGGATGGAACCTATGAATTGCAAGATATCAGTGATTATTTAAAATCGGAGATAAAAGGAGCATCAATAAAACTAGGTTGCAATAACAATACTTTAAAAACTACTATACACTGTACGAAAGACATCAATTTTGAAAAAGAAAACACCTTTAGACGTCTGCTAGGGTTTGATAAGCAGATATTAAAAGGTAATAAATGGCATGTATCACAGTTTCCCGTCAACATTTTACCTACGACCGTGATCAGGATTGAATGTGATATTATAAGCGGATCCTACATAAACGGAGATCCGAGTCACATTATCCACGAATTTGCACTCAATGTGCCGCCTGGATATAGGATCATAGAAATCCCGAAGAACGCAATATACTTTCCAATCAATCAAAACAACATAAGCTGTATACATATCAGACTGTTAGATATTAACAATCGTCTAATAAATTTACGTGGTGAAGAAGTACAACTATATTTACATCTCAGACGAAAAAATGATTGACTATAATAAATATGAGCAGCCCCAGGTCAAAAATATCAGTGCTAATTTAGCAACCAAGAAAATAAGAGCGCGCTCTAATAAAAAAATAAAATTAACCAATAATAATAAGGCATTCCTGAAAGCTATCGGTTTGTTAAAATGAATATTTTAGACGTTTTATCCGCTCCGACTTACGACAATACAGTTGAAGGAATCGAATTTCATTCCTACAAGCCCTACGTTACAAGTTTTAATAGAAATGATGAAATTCGCATACCCATCAACCAACAGGACCTATATGTACTACCATCAGCTAGCACTCTTTATTTGGAAGGAACTGTAATTGTTAGCAAAAAGGACTCAAAAGACAAGGCTTCTAGCGTTCATTTTACGAATAATGCTCTCCTTTACTTGTTCCAAGATATAAGGTATGAGTTGAATGGAGTAGAGATTGATAAAATAAAAAATGCTGGCGTTACTACCACCATGAAATCTTTAATATCAATGAATGAGAACGAATCAAAGACATCGAATTCATGGGGCTGGAATATCGATGGCACAAAAAACATTCACGGAGGTAATTTTTCTGCTTCTATACCCCTCTGTAATATCATTGGTTTCGCAGAGGATTTCAAGAAAGTCGTGATAAATTGTAAGCATGAATTGATATTGCTACGAAGTAACACTAACCTGAATGCTGTAAAACTAAACACCGGTGAAATTGCGGAAGACGTTCAGATAAATAAAATCATTTGGCGCGTACCGCACGTTAAAGTGTCTGACAAAGAGAAAATAAGTTTATTGAAACTATTAGAAAAAGATCGACCACTGCAGATGGTATTCAGAAATTGGGATCTGTACGAATATCCGGCTTTACCTAAAACTACAAAACATACCTGGTCAATCAAAACATCCTCGCAAATAGAGAAACCAAGATACATTATTATGGGACTACAGACAAATAGAAAAAACAATGCCAGTTCTGATATGTCTCAGTTCGATCATTGTCATGTTCGTGATGTAAAAGTGTACCTCAACTCTACTTATTTCCCGTATGAAAACCTAAATGTGAGTTTCGCGAATAACAGAATCGCTTTATTATATGAGCAATACGTTAGATTTCAGCAGTCTTATTACGGGCGTCGACCGCAGCCCTTACTAAGCGAAAAACAATTTAAAGATTTAGCGCCACTATTTGTTATCGATTGCTCTAGGCAAGCTGACAATTTAAAGACTGGGCCCGTTGTAGACGTAAGACTGGAAATTGAGAGTGATACGGAAATACCAGATCAAACTTCTGCGTATTGTCTTATATTGAACGATTGTATTATTGAATATAAACCTTTAAGTAATACAGTCAGGAAAATATCATGAATCCTAATATTGTTATATTAGATGTTCAAGGGTTTAAAGACCTGTACAATAATTTTATAATAAAAGAGTTGGCTTTTGCTACCCGTGATTATACGCAAACATTTTTGATAAAACCACCATACTTGTTTAAATACTTAACAAGTGAAGAAAAGAGGCAAGTTAAGTGGCTGGAAAGAAACAGAGGTATTTATTGGAATGAAGGGTATATCGACTATAAAGAATTTCGTCGTATAATTGTTCCCTATCTAGAAAATAAGGAAATCGTTGTTAATGGTTTGGAGAAAGTAAAGTGGATAAAGGAACTTTGTGAGAATTGTAAAGTATCAGACCTTGGTACTGAAGGATGTCCTAATTTCTTAATTTTACATAAAAAATACTGTGAAGGAAGAACTAATTTAAATTGTGTAAAACATTTAAAACATTGTGCTCTTAAAAATGTGTTATGTATTAGAAAGTATTTAGAGTTATAAATGTGTACCTGGTTAAAGTTTATTGGTTTCATAAATAAAAAACTATATGTATTGTAAAACTGCTTTTATTTCAAACACCTAAACTTCTACAAATAAAACAATCTTCTTTAAAATTAAACAAAACAACACAAATAAGTACTCAACTTCTTAGACAAACAAGTACTAAAAATCACTATCTATCAAAGATTTAGATATTTTTTTAACTAAAGATTCAGTTTCGTCCATAACATTGTCGATAGCGTCTTTAACGATATATTGAGCACTTATAATAACGTTTTCACTGTCACTGTCACTTTCACTGGTTTGCGGATTGTTATTGCATAGATCTAGGACCGATATTTTAATTAATTTGATGCCTCGTCGCTGTAATCGGCTCATCACAAAGGATTTAGTTGGATTGTGCTTCTTCGACTTTTCCCTGCTTCGTTGTTTTGATTTTTTTTCTTTCGTCACTTGTTTGCTGGGCCCGGGTTCGTCATGAAGCATTTCGGAGAATCCTTCATAAGGATTTTGAGCGTACTGGCTAAACATAACCTCTGATTCCGTAATCTGGAACAAAAATAGACACCTATGAAATTTAAACTAAAAAGAAAACTTTGAAAACTTTTTTTTACAAAAAAAATACAACCGACTTCACCAAAAAGTGCAAAATAACTTTAATTTCGGCAGTCGGTGTTTCTATTAAAGTTTTTTTTTTTTCTCTTCGTTATTTAACACAAACATCCGAATTGAGAACCTCCTCCTTTTTGTAAAGTCGGTTAAAAATAGTGATGCATACACGAATTGTCAGCAGATTACACTATTCACACTACATAAATCGCTAGTTTATAAATAATATAAAAAAAAATTGAGAAACTTACCGATGACATGATCGCAAGACACTGTGTGCGTGATACAAGTACTCAAGACGAATTTTATTTCGTAAATTGAAAAAACCGGCCAAGTGCGAGTCTGACTCGCGCACGAAGGGTTCCGTACCATTATCATAAAAAACGGCAAAAAAATCACGTTTGTTGTATGAGAGCCACACTCAAATATTTATTTTATTCTGTTTTTAGTATTTGTTGTTATAGCGGCAACAGAAATACATCTTCTGTGAAAATTTCAACTGTCTAGCTATCACGGTTCATGAGATACAGCCTGGTGACAGACAGACAGACAGACAGACAGACAGACAGACAGACAGACAGACAGACAGACAGACGGACCGCGGAGTCTCAGCAATAGGCTCCCGTTTTTATCCTTTGGGTACGGAACCCTAAAAATTATATATATTGCGATGGCGAAACATGTTCCAATTTAGATTAAAATGCTAACTAAGCTTTTATGAGGGTAATGCACTGCTATGTCTTTGTAATAGTTATTTTGCATGATCAGCGTTATGCAATTGATGCAACTATTCATTATTTGAAATTTGTATAATCAGTCTTATTGTATAGCGTACAAAATACATTTTACGTAAAATGAACGATTCATGTTTCAACATGCATATCATGTTGCAAATTAGGAGCGCTACACATGGCTACGATACTATAATATTTTATCTTAAGATACAATGTTGCTCGCCATACAATTCACCTATTAACGAAAATATTAAATAAATATCTTCGTCGTGTGTAATGGTGCATTGAATTGTATGACGAGTGATATTGTATCTTAAGACATTTTTTTATAAACCAGTGCTTGACTGCGATTCCACCTCATGTTAAGCAGTAATGCAATCGTTGAAGATGAGGCGCACTAGTTTATTAAAAAAATCAAATAAAATAATAATTATAGTACCTTAGTCGTGTGTGGCACCCTTAAATCTTGGTCGGGTTTCATTTTATTTAACCAACTACAAAAAAGGAGGATGATGTCTTAAAATATAAATTAAACAAGTAGTCATAATCATTCACATTTTATTAAATTAATATCTTTACATAAACTTAGCTTTTTAAAACTATGAATTATATTTATCATACATTAAAGATCAAGAACTATGTTACATAGGTTACATAAATCATATTCTAACTCTATTACTAATTACATTCAAATTAATTTTAGCGTTTTAAAATAAGCGAGTGACCCCAGGCTCGCGTTGATATTCGATCTACAGATATTAAGCGTTTATCGTCATTTCGAGATAAGGCAATTTTGTTGACACTCTTAGTAAATATTTCGTGCTTTATAGATTGAAACATAATATTTTTTCCACGAATAATTCCCCCATTTAATAAAATATTTTCGTAATCTGTTATATTTAAGTCTTTTATTACACTTGATTTTACTCCTTTTGCTTTTTTAATGACTTTATCGACTGTTTTTATTGAGTAAAGTTTCGATCTCAAACCAACAAAATCTGATATATATTTTCCTCCCATTTCGTCTTTGAACAAACCTGGAACTTTTTTGTTAATAATTGGTATTTTAAAATTATTTTTGTCATCATAGTTACTGGTGTCGAAATATTGTAAAAAATTATACTTTAAGTCACTATAAAAATCAAACGTGAATATTTTATAGACAAACGAATCGGTATCTGTATAACACAGCTGCACTCGATCTTCATAAAAAGGTTTTACAATGTTATAATGAAAGTCATACATATGTGTCTTAGAAAGTTCTAATACAGTGAATCCAATATAAATAGGCTTATCTAAAATAATTTGGTCAGGTTTCATTTGTATAGCAACTAAATTTTCAGTTAGAATTGAAGCGCTATGGAAATAGGGGTTGGCTACAAGTCTCTCGGAGGATATAAATTTCTTAGTTCGATTAGATTGATCACACCATTGATTAACTAAGTGTACGGTTACTCTATTTTCAGTATTTTCCAATGTCTTGCCAAAAACACTGTTGTTTAACAATTTAAAAAAGTCTTGTTCGAAAGAACTTTTTGCCTTTTGTCTTAACCGAGTGTTTAATTCTATGTACTGTTTTAAATAAGGACTTTGTCTAAAAGTAATAGCTTTATGAACTTTACGTAATGTTAAGCCATGTTCTAAACACTTTTTTAAATGAATATAATGTATTACGTAGTTGTACTTATTATGTAAATTTGCAACTAGTTTCTTTGTTTTACCTCCTGGAGGTATACATTTTTCGGGACAAAATGGTAAATCATTATGGCATTTGTGTAAATGTTCAGGATAAAAAAGATCGACTTCTAATATAAATCCCCACTCAGAGTTATCCTCGACATTTTCTACACAAAAATTAGTTAATTCACTTTCATCAAGGAATCTAAAATTAGAATAAGGTAAATACTGACACATGCTAAAACCGTACAAATTATTACAATCTAGATATACTATGAAACTCTGAGGCTGTGATGCATCATATTCTGGCATGTATTTGTGATTTGCTTTTGCATACCGATGGGAACACATGCACAAGCCGCCTCGTATACCGCTTTGAATCATTCTGATGATAGCTAAATCCGAAATCAGTTCTAACTGAACACCTGTTTTTAGCAACATTGCATCGAACGATAAACTAGGTGCAGTTATGTAAAAGGCGGGATCGAGTTTGTAATAATGTTTACATGTTTTCCGAAAATTTTGAAATATGTCTGTCAACAAAAGCACGTCTGTTTTTAAGTATAGATCTGTATATTCGCCCAGATCAGTAATACTGAATTCAGCCCAAACATTTTGTGCATGACTATAATCTTCATCGCTAATACCTTCGTTAGTCAAAGAATTATGGAAATAATATTTAGAAGGTAACGACTTTTGTTCGTAACATTTCCAATCTTTAATATAGTCATACGGGTACACACCTTTACGAATCAGCAAACTAAATTGTGTTTCATCAGAAAAATTTGATTTAAGATTAACAAAATCATCTGTTTGCAATGTTTTAGCAAGTTTGTCTAAACTAGTTCCTAGAAAGTTGAAGGAATCTAAAAACCTTATTTGTATAAACTCGTTATCAGCAATAGGAATAAACTTTGTAAATGATATATATTTTTCTTTAGTCTTGGGTATTATTTTAATTTGTCCAGGTATTTCGCCTAACTTTTTAATAAATAAATGACAATCGTATCCGGATAAGTTATGAAAAAATATTGGGATGAATTTTGGTACTTTGAGTTGTAGGTTGCAGTGTCGATGTGCTGCACCCCGGTACCGGCCTGTCATATGACAGTGATCCCTAACTCTATCTTTCAACAGTAAATTTTCACAAACGTAGCACTTAACAGCGCGTTTGAAATCAAGAGCATCTATATCTGTGAATATCATAGGCTCGTTTTGAGTGAGAATTCTGTGTATTGCTTTAGCATCTTCAGTCAGTAAATGTATAAATTTTGAAACGCAATCTTTTCCGCGATAACTTCTATAGTCACCAACCGTATCGTTAAATGATGACACTATATTATAGGCGAACGCAGTCGGCACGTGTCGGTGAGAATATGACGTGTTAGCGGTGTTGAAATCTTCGCCGGAAATCGGTTCAAGTATCGTTTCGAAATCAGCATATATGACGTAAGGAACATTTTGTTTTCTATCGTAATTTTTGAACTTTAAAAATGTTCCTTTTTCTGGTAATACCGTGGCAATCCCTCCACATAGGTGTGAATCAATTTGGGTGCGCGTTGGAAAAAACAATAAGCACGTTTCGCAGAAGTACAGTTTACCATGGTGTTTGGTTATCTGATTTCTGACTAGACGAGGTAAATCAATGATAAGACAATAATGAGTATTAGTATTATTTTCCAAGAACAATAGATGGATGCTCTTAGATTTATGATTCGATGTAGAATACAAAGGTCCAACGATAGTTTTATTATTTTTTAAACCATACACGTAAATATTCAAAAACGGATTATTTTTCTCAAAGACAGCTATGTCTGAAAATGTTATCGGAAATGTCAAACCATCAACGTTCAAAACATCCTGAAAGTAAGGATAAGATGAAACTCTGTCGGGATGTTGGCTAGTAGGGTACAGAGCCGCTACTACGCACCATAAAAAGCAATACTCATCATTGTTACGAATATTCAAGCAAGCTTTTTTATTTTTTATACATTTCGGTAAAGTTATAAATTTAGATCCGCCGAGAGGTTGATATTTATTAATATTTATTTCTACATGGGAATTGCTTAAAAATGTCCAACCGCTATCTCTCTCCTGAAACTCTTCAATTTTCTTTAACAATAAATCAATCACTGCTTTATAAATCGAATCAAAGTCGTAATTAAAATTAACAATAATGTTTTTTGTGGCGAATGATTTTATTTCTTTTTGATCATTTTTAAACATTAGAAAAAAAGAAAAAAGTTCAAAATTTATTTTCAGAGCTGTATGTTTCAATAATGATTGATTTATTAAAGTTTTAACTTGTCTACTAATATTAATGAGAAACATTTCAGGAAAATTATTTATTTGTTCGCCAGTTGCGGTGATCTTGTAACTAACGATTCGTTTTTTAAATGCAGAATTAATAATTGCGACATTGTCAAAAACAGTGGTCGCACTATTGGTTTTATGATTATTACTACGTAAATGACCAGACCATCGACTATTATCTACCAATATATTACAAACTGAACAATGGGGCATTATTGATTAATTTAATATAACTTATCGTTACTATAACGTACTTAACGTTTGACTAAAAGATTAGAGTTTCTAAGTATAATATGTATAACAAGAATAATACTAAGAACTAAAATTAGTGATCTTGTGAAAGTAATCAAACAAAAAAGTAGAAAAAAAAAAAAAACTACAGAAATAAAGAGAAAAAGTAAAAGTATACAGTAACTGAAGAAAGTATTAGGAGGATTACCTAATTATTGACATCCAAATAAAAATAAGTTCTGAAAAGAGAAAAGCATAATATTAATTAGGCGCACAGTTCAAATAATTGTTCAATTGGCTGGCCTGTTGGTCTAGTGATTAGTGACGGAGGTCGTGGGTTCGATTCCCACCCAGGACAAATGTTTGTGTGATGAGCACGATCATTTGTTCTGTGTCTAGGTGTAATTTATCTATAATATGTATGTATTTAGAAATATATAAGTATGTTTATTAGTTGTCTAGTACCCATAACACAAGCTCTGCTAGTTTAGGACTAGAAAGCGTTGTGTGAAAGTTTTGGAATGTTATTATTATTATTAATTATAGTAAATATAGTATACAAAATTACCTTCAATAAAATGGATAGTCAAGTCATCCAGATTAGAAAGTTTGCTGTTAGTCCTCTAGTTTAATAATCTCTTCTTTATAAAATATTCGAGAAGCTTGTCAAATTAATTGTTTCTGGAAAGAGAAATGCACAATAATTATAATTTGCCCCTCAGATTTAAGAATTAAAAAAAAAAAATACAAAAAAGTGCATAAAATTATCTGCAAAATATAAATATTTATACCTAGGCATGATCCAGAGGTCAATAATTTGCTGTAGTTATTTATTTAGCGAGATTCGACTCGCTTGACAAAATAGTCCTGAAAAGAGAAAAGCATATTATTAATTAGGCGCCCAGTTCAAATAATTATAGTAAATATAGTATACAAAATTACCTTCAATAAAATGGATAGTCTAGTCATCCAGATTAGAAAGTTTGCTGCTAGTCCTCTAGTTTAATAATCTCTTCTTTATAAAATATTCGAGAAGCTTGTTGAAATAATTGTTTCTGGAAAGAGAAATGCACAATAATAATAATAATAATTCGTCCCTCAGATAGTAGAATAAAAAAAATACAAAAAAAAGTGTATAAAATTACCTGCAAAATGTTTATACCTAAGAATGATCCAGATGTCAATTGCCCAAATTCTTAGGTAAATAATTAATTTAATACAAAAATATTTAACCATAAGTAACGTCTTTTGAGCAGGCTTCCGTCGTTGATTTTAGGTAATAAATTTAAAAGATGTATAAGTATCATATTTTGTATTATAATACTTATTGCGCAAGTATTTGTTTTTTTGGGTCAACTAAGTCGTTTTGTGTCGTTTGCATCAATCATCTATTTTAGGTAGGGTTGACACGCATTCAACATTATGTTACCTATTCAGATAATTACGTTGTTATTGTTCCGTTCAACCAAAGGATATCTAAGAATCTCATTGCTAAGTCGCCCGATCTATGCTCCTTTGGTTTTTTTTAATAATTTGACAGTTTTCAGTTGAAATAGAACTCCTAGGGATAAAAAGTATAGCTTTCATCCTGCTCCATAGGCAACTTTAGACCTACTTTCAGAGAATGAAAAATATGAAAAAACTCTTTTTTACTAATAAACTTAGTTGCTATGCATTTTTACAATAAACTAAAGGTCATATTTAAGTCACTTGATTACTTTTTTATTTGTTACAAAAGTTTTTTTTTTTTTTTTTTTTTTTTTTTTCTTTTTTTAATGCTCTACAAAAAATCATGCATTGACGAAAGGGGCGCGCCGTTGACGACTTGGGCTCGATTCAGACGGATTCTGAACGGTCGGACAGCGAGCTGCCCATAGCTCACCGTCCGATTTGTTACTAAAGTACTGTTTCGTTTCGTCAACCCTACGTTATTTCGCTGCATCGCCAAATCGTCATCCGCTACTAGGTATACGAGTAATAACTGCTTAGTCTTTATTTTTGAACTGGTATTATACGTCCGAGGAAAAAAGACGATTTATAGTATCACATTTGATTGAATGAGGTAATTTTTGAAACAATTAATTATAATGCGTTATCGATTTTATAAGCTACGTGTTTTTGGAGTACATTAAACAATCTAATTGCAGTTTGCAAGTGTGGAAGTCGTCTATAAGAAGTTCTGTACCATCAGTTATAATTAGATAGTGTAAATCTCGAGTTGTTGTCAATACCAGTATTAATATTCATCAAATCAATTCAGTGAAATTCTAACTGCAGATTGGCAAAATGTAAGTATAATATAACCCTCCTTCTAGCGCAGTCGGGTAAAAATATTTTAAGTGTTTACTGAGACCCGTGATCTGTTTGTATATTTATAGCATGCCATGATTTAAACAAAACATTTCATATCTTTGTTTCAGGTCTGATTCTGAGTGTGAATATAGTCAACCAGCTCTAACACTTGATCAGAAAACTAAACCAACTCGCAAACCAACAAAAGTCAGTGGGAAACGCAAGTCGGATTCACCATCGACTCATGCAATTCGCACAAGGTAAACGATTTTTTATTTTGAATTAACTCTATTAATGCTGCTTTCTATTAATTAAGTCTTATGTCTTATAGATTTTACAAATAATTCGTTTGTTATTTTTGTGTATTTTTTATGTGTTCTTAATATTCTATCCTAATCTAACGCCCTGCTCTGGATTTGCACAGGTGTAATTCTAAACAAAATACAGTTTTTGTCACTCAGGAAATATAATGTAGCTTTCTAGTAGAGAAACTATTTTCAATTCAGTAGTTCCAGAGATTACCCTAATTAGTATAAATGATAAATATATAAATTGTTTAATAGGATAACATATTAACATCAGTTTTATTTTTCAGCAAATTATCAAATACCAGCACTGATATATTTGGTATCAGTCGCAACCATGAAAATGACACAGAGCACAGCACGGGTTCATCTGGTCTGCCATCGTACTTCGTAAGCCGTGTGGCCAACGGTTGCGAGCGTCGAACAGCAAGTACGGTCGGTGAATACTACATAGACTGCAAGGTCTACAAGGCTAGCGACGCGCGCCTCACCGACTCTCAAGAGCTATGGAAGAAGGCGCTCGTTCGTGTTAAGTTCCAGAGCAACGCGGATTCGTCTCAGTGGCGAAAACTGCAAGAGTTCGTCCGTTCGGCTGACACATTGTTTCCAGAACAACCAAAATTTTACGATAACTGACTGTTGTTACACACATGAGAAAACTTGTAACGTTATTGGATACAATTAAAGTTTAATGAATAGACTGTTGTTTTACTTACATACTTCAAACATTCTGTTGCGATGAAGTATTAGGCCCAGCTACTGGCAGCCAGTGGTATTTCATACAAGATATTCAGGTAAGTACACTAATATACTACACAGTTGTGTTTTTCGCGATAGAGTGATCGTTTGAGAAGCGATCGTACTTACATTATTCAGCGTTACTTTATGTAGTAATGTGTACTCACCCAGCTACTGGCAGCCAGTGGTATTTCTTACAAGATCTTCAGGTGAGTACACTAATATACTACACAGTCATGTTTTTCACGATAGAGTGATCGTTTGAGAAGCGATCGTACTTACATTATTCAGCGTTACTTTATGTAGTAATGCGTACTCGCCCAGCTACTGGTAGCCAGTGGTATTTCTTACAAGATCTTCAGGTGAGTACACTAATATACTACACAGTCGAGTCGATCGTTTATTATTGGGTATTCTATGCCACTGTCGCGTAGCGAGGCGCACTGGCCGAGCTACTTGCCGACAGTGGCATAGAATGCCCAATAATACACTACTTACCTCCCAACTCTTTTCAACCCCGAAACGCGCGTACGCTCGTTTTCTTTCTAACTCAGCATAGACACCCTCGCCTCATTATTGGCCCATACTCATCCGGCAAAGTATTGCTTTTAACATCCAATCGAATTCAAGTGTTGTGTTTTGACATAAGAAAATGCAGATGTGTACTGTTCACCCTGGTACACTCTCATTCCACTGATGACGTTCAAGTTACATGTTATTCGGGTAATCTATTCTGTCATTACTGTGGGCATATAGGTACCTTCATATAGAACTTGTCTTTAAGTACCACTAAAAAGTGAAAAATAACTTCAATTTCGGAAGGCGGTGAAAAAAAAACGAAGAAACGAAAACAGGAACACTGACTGCCGTAATTGAAGTTATTTTTCAATTTGTAGTTTATATTATTTTGAAGTCGGCTGTATTTTTTTGTAAAAATGTTTTTTTTTTCATAGCGTAATTAAGATAACGTTAGTCCCTGACCTCTACAACCCAATAACTGGGACGAGAGAGAAAGCTTTTCTTCACTTTACTTGCAATTTTTTATCACCCTATACTAGACCCGGATGTAAAGAAAAACTTACGTTAATTACTGATTGGAGGTTAATTATCTAATCTGCACATAAAAACAAATGCGGCATAAATGTTTTATTTGAAGATAATCGTGTGATACGGGCTCGACTGATAAGGGCTTACGTCCATAACGCCTCTGACTTGGGTACCTACAATAACAATGCCTGGGCACGTGACTGCAAACAAAGCCGTCCAAGTCCAAGGGCCATATTCCAAGTAAGGACCTCCAGTCGACTCAGACGCCATGACATCGGAAAACACCTTTGATTAAATCAATACACAATAAGTTTTGGTATGGCGGTCAATAGTCAATGATTCGAAGTGTAGTCGAATTTCAGAACATGACTAACGTTAGCTAACAAGAGTCCGACGACGCTCGTGTCTCGACGCCGCCGCCTCTTCCTAATGTGTGCGTGTTGTGAGAAGTGTTAAAGCCAGTGCGCTTGTTCGTGTGTCTTGTCTTGACTGATATAGTGATGCGTGTTCATTGTGATGTGTAGCTAAAAGACGCATCGCATGATTCACGTATCGCGGATACAAACAAACAGACCATGACAAACGTCTCTGGACGTGCATTCCAACCCATCCACCACCGCAGGATGGCGGGCGAATAGAAAAACCAAAAGTACCGTTGGAACATATAGGTAGAACCAAAATTTTGTCACTTCCACATCGTCATAGGTGGCTACTTATATTGCATGTTTTGGGACACAGAGGGCAGGATTGCAGGTGGAGCATAGTTTGCGACTCTGCTCCTCAATTACTGTCTTCTACCGTTCCGCCGCGATATGCCGATTTTGTGAGGTCGTCCGTTGGTCGTGGGTCTTCCTACTTGGGTTTCGGGACTGGTCAGCGTCTTCCAGGTGAACCACAGAAGGATCAACCAACTCTGCGGCAAGTTGCTCGCATTTTGTAGATAGTGAGAGGGTGGAAAACTGGATTAACCAAGCCACAATTTCGTCAGCTTAGGTCGCTGTGCTGCGCACCAGTGATGAAACCGCGAAGGTGCGCAATTATTTGTTCCTAACAGAGAGGTTTGGATTTGCGTCAATCGCATTGTTGTTTTTTATTAATCTTAGTCTCATCTTTAACCGACTTTCCTAAAAGGAGGAGGTCCTATGCTCGCGTGAAGATTTGATGAAGAACTTCGGAGATATACTACAGAACTCTTCAATAAATAACAGGAAATCTATCGGGATTGCTGCAGTCGCATGTCTGTTTATTGTTTATACCATTTCATAACTAACATCATGTCAGTACGATCAAATGGGGTACGCAGATGTGTACAGTTCACCTTGGTACACTCTCATTTCACCGGTTATGTTCAAGTTTCATGGTAAACGGGTAATCTATTCTACTACTTAAGACTTGCATATTAGGTACAACTAAAAAGTGTAAAATAAAAACATTTTTACAAAAAAATACCACCAACTACACTACACCAACCCGCAGAAAGGAGGCCTGTGTCCCAGCAGTGGGAACATTAATAGGCTGATGATGTGTGATGTGATGTGACTACCGACTTCCAACTAAAACGCTACAAAGTGAAAAGAGTGAGAAAGTAGTTTTTTATTTATGTTTCTTTTAGCAAGATAAAGTTTATCTTCAATTAATAAGATCACAGAGAAGGAGAAGGTATAAAAGGTTAGGTATTTAAGTGTACAATTTGTCAGAAGTGACAGCATCTTCTTTCCTAATCATGTTGGTAAACTATGGACTGGCCGATTATGCTTATGAATCAAGTTTTGATTTGCAAAGAAGGTCATACAAGAAACTTCAGTGATATTCCATGCATTTCTTACGCGGTATTTTATTTTCATAGAAAGCTACGCTGTGGAACTTGCAAATAGCTTCATCTTTCGAATCCATGACAATTCAAAAGTGCATGTTGAAATAAATGCTCTGAGTTTGAGTTTAAATCATCAAACGCCATGAACTAAACAGCTTGCTATCTTATCTATTTGGTTTTTCGGTTCCTTGAACATGGTTCTTACGAAATCAGCTTTCTCGACTTCTTCACACTAATCTCCAAAATCTCCCGGTTTGCTATGTTTTTTTCCGATCATGAGGTTTGACTAACCTTACTTTATCTTTGTCGTATTTTCTGTCTATAATCACGTTCATTAAATAATATCTTGTTTTGATGAGTGACCGTTTATCTTCCAAATATTTCACATATCAGCTGCTAATGCGGACTTTAGCAAGTACTACGCATTTTATTGTATAGATTATCGTTGTATGTTCCGAGGAGTCATATCTTAGGACTTGTGTACTTGTAGAGGCACAAGCACTGAATGTACCAGAATTTTATTTATCTTTGTGACATTAGTGACTACAGGCCGTGCTAAGGTACTTGAATTGTACTAAATGCGTAATCCTTGAATTATAATAACCAAGATAATTATTTTGCCCAGATAAGGAAAGGTCAAATATAAAACTGAAAGGACGCACTAAAACGTGAATTCGTTTACAATTAATGAAGAATTACTAATGACTGTGGCTGTGGTAGATAAGCTTTGGGTTGCATAAGATATTGCCCTTCGTTCCCGAAAGGTCACATTCTCGAAAGGTTACATTCCCGAAATGCCACTTGTACAGTTAGCAGAAAAGCTGTTTAGTACAATTGTCATCTTTCAAGCAACATTAGTGATACTTCAACATCTTTTACCATGTTTCCTACCTTATCGAAATATGCTCAAGTATTATTAGTATTTTTATCATCTCAAATCAATAACAACTTATGATTTGGGTATCCATGCCCTCTCGCTCCGTACCATTGCCTGAACCAGGGCTGGTTGCTAGAGGTCGCCACCGTCGATCGCTTCCACGAGGACACGGCGTTGCTCCTTCCAAGCGGGGCAGACCTCCATCGTATGCTTCACCGTGTCCTCCGGGTGATCCACATAATGGTGACATCCGGGCGATTACTCCCGCCTTATCCTGAACAAGAACCTCCAGAAACAGCCGTGTCCGGTGAGGACCTGTGTCAGGCGGTAGGTGAGGACGCCATGGCGACTCTTAAGCCACTCCTCAAAGGCCTTATATTCCGTAGAAATAATTTGACCTGTACTTGACCTTAATCTCGCCTAGTCGTAAACAATGGATGAGGTTAACATGGAACATGCGAGATCCCTATTCATAGTTGTTTTGAATGCTTATGTAGAAAGAAACACAGACGCTGGCTGGGACTTGTGCGTTTCACACTCAAACTATTCACGTAATAAATGTACAGGTCAGAGTGTTATTTTTCCTTGAAAATTAAATTAATATATTATTTTCTTTGTCTTATTTCATTAAGATTATAAAAAGTAGCTGTGTGTAGTCACAGGCGAGCTGGTCGAGGAACAACTATCAGCTCTCGGCAGCCCGTCTAATGAATACTTTAAATCTTTGGACCTTTTTCGTGTAAATTATAAGCTGTAAGCGATTTTCGATAACATTTTTATTGTGTGCTTTTAGGTAACATTTTTATCGTGTGTTGTTATAGAGGTATGCGGATCCGGTTTGAATGTTTCGCGTCCTCTGTTTGAAAGGAAGGATCTTCGGATCAGAGGGGTTATGTTTCTAGTGGTTAACAGCCCCATGGTAGTTGTCGGGCTATTGTCCGAATTGTGCGCAGAATTTTGAATGCGAGATTTCACTTCACAGATGACACATTTACAGATGTCATGTCACTGTGATTTTGAGCACGTTGAAAGTATCGTTAGAAAGTGGATCGGTACTAATATGGAATTTGATGATTAAGTTTATACGTACAACAGCCAAACCGACGTACCTACTGTCATCGATTAGGATTGTCAATAGTCTAAAATGTTTGAGTTAGACCACGCGGGTCCGTGCCCACTCGACCCGCTTAAACTCGACCCGTAGAATAATGCCAGATATTTTACTACCAATTCAGTACAGCCAGGCAAAGTAATATTTTAATTCTAAATAACTTAATTGTATATTTAATATTTTGTTATGATACATAATTTATCATGCTTGTTTAGCTTTATAAAGATAACCTCTAGCTCGCTTAAACCAGTTTTCTGGCAACAATAGACGAAGCGGCTCAGTCGTTATAGAACTTAGTCCTAAGATTATCAAATGATTTTTGTGAGATATTAAATCTCTGAGAAAAACTTTAATCTTTTAATTGTGTTGTTCCTACCTAGTTGTGTATTCTTTAAGATTCCAATTATTTATTAATGAAATATAATTTAGTCAATCATGTTTTTTATATTTTAGAAATTAGTACCTACTTGTTAACCTAATAATTATAATCACGGAGACCGATTCAATAAATACGATTGTTATGATAATTAACAATAATTTGTGATTTTTACTACAAATATAAAGCGTATACTGTTTTAAAAAAGGATAGGTACTTACTTACTTGTTTAATTATTAATTTATTTATCCAAACATTATTTAAATTTTACAATCTCCATGGTGCAAGCAATTTTTTTCTTTTTTAGGTCATATATTATAATCGACACTTTTCTGTCTGACTATACATCGACGTTTTTACATCTATCAAAACAGAAATATCGCGGTTTTATTCTTTGGGTCGAGTCTAAGCGGGTCGAGTGGGCACGGACCCGACCACGTGACATTTCGGAAGCACATGGCCTTACATTCGCTATACGCATGTTAATGGCAACAATCGTTATCGCTGATGTCTCTTTATCTAAAGCCCCAGGGTGCGCGAGATTATCGATACAGATATAAAAAGTACATCAAAAGTATTACACCTATGTGTGTTTATAACATCGCTGTATTATACTCAATTGTTTGTTGTAGTGAAATCAATCTGCCCAGCCGTTTCTCAACTGTGTTGGTGTCGCCTGCCAGTTTAACCATGATGTTGTGCAGCTGACCACCAATATTTTACATAGAGCGACTGCCTATCTGACCGCCACAACCCAGTAACTGGGTACTCTTTAGCTAGACTGGTGCCAGATTGCCTGGCTGCTAACTATCCGTAACGACTTTCAAGGTCGAACGGCATACTGTGCTTTCCGAGGCACGGAGGAATCACGGAACTGTTTGTTGCAGTAAATTATCAGTGAATTGCTCTAGAAAAATATTTTTTTTAAATCTAAACCACAATAGTGATGGAAAACATCGTGAGGACACCGGCATGTCCTAGAACTAAACTAAACTTTTATACATAAAAATTCTGCATAACTTGAAGTATTACTTAGATTTTGTTTCATCGCAATCGGTTCACTCTATCAAAAGTTAGATGAATTTAATAGTCCGGTCAAATTAGACCAAGAAATAGGGGTGAGGTTACAAAAATTCGCACACCTGAAAAAAAAAAACTCGGGATCAAAGATAATCGAGAAAAACGGGTTTTTCGCGATTTTCGGCAAAACGGTAAGATTTATCATAAAACTAGTCCAGACAAAAACTGTAGATCAGATAATTATCTATAAAAAAATGTTGTTAAACTTTTTTCCTAGAAGCCACCGTTTTTGAGATATAACGATTCAAAAAGGTGAAAGAGTTGTATTCTTCATAATATGTACACGTTTCCACGCCACCTTTGAGGTTGTGTACTTAGCACGTTTTTTTTCAATGTGGTTTCCCCGGTAGGCCTATTCCACTACGATCTATTGTGATTCTGTTAAAATTAAAACTATTGAATAATTAAAGATATTGGCAAGGGTTAAAAAATCAAAAAAGTGATAAAAGCGATGAAAATTAAAAAAATAATTGGAAAATTTATCCATCTGATTCATAATTCTCTAAAACTTCTGCTTCCTCTTCTCCCTGTTATTTTTCTTCTTCTTGTTCTTCAACTTCATCCTGGGTGCAAGTAAATTGCCCCAATAATGATGCATCGCATGTATCCTCCTTAATATCAAATGTATCCTCAATTGTTGGTGATTAAAACACCACCTTTGAGGTGGTGTACTTTGCGCGTTTATTTAATATTGTTTTTTAATGCTGTTGTGAGTCTGTTTAATTTGAAACTATTGAATAATTAAAGATTTGGCAAGGGTTGAAAATGATAAAAGCAGTGAAAATTAAAAAAAAGTTAAGGAAATTTATCCATCTGAATCATAATTCTCTAATACTTCTGCTTCCTCTTCTCCTTGTTCTTCTTCTTCATCCTGGGTGCAATTAAATAGCCCCAATAATACATGTATATTACACATCGTCATGTCTCCTCCTTAACATCAAATGTATCCTTAATTGTTGGTGATTTAACATTGGAGCACGGTCGTTCTCCAATGTTAAGACGACGACTAACGCCAACGACCTTGAGGGAACAAAACGCGCACTCGTTTCACACCCGCGCGACACAAAATTTTGTAGTTTTTTGTACTTTTTTTATTATTCTATGACTTTAAAAAAAAAAGCTTCAGATCAAACTGTAGATAATTAAATTGTCTTTGATATGGTGTCAATTTGATTAAAATACGCCCAGCGGTTTTGGTGCGATTGTCGTGTTTTTGTCCGTTTTAGACATAACTTTATAAATTAATTACACTATGTTATACGAATTAAACTCAAAATTTGCTTAGATGAAATTATTAAAAAAATGGTCTTATGTAACATATATTTTTCCAATAAATTACGACTAGCCGTTTAGACGTGATTCTCATTTTAAAATCAGCTACTCAAGGGAATCGGCGCCTTAAGACGACGACTAACGCCAACGACCTTGAGGGAACAAAACGCGCACTCGTTTCACACCCGCGCGACCCAAAATTTAGTAGTTTTTTGTACTTTCCTTATTATTCTTTGACTTAAAAAAAAAAGCTTTAGATCAAAATGTAGATAATTAAATTGTCTTTGATATGGTGTCAATTTCATTAAAATACGCCCAGCGGTTTTGGTGTGATTGTCGTGTTTTTGTCCGTTTTAGACATAACTTTACAAATTAATTACACTATGTTATACGATTAAAACTCAAAATTTGCTCAGATATAATTATTAAAAATATAGTCTAATATAACATATATTTTTTCCAATAAATTACGAGTAGCCGTTTAGACGTGATTCTCATTTTAAAATCAGCTACTCAAGGGAATCGGCGCCTTAAATAACCAACAGCTTCGCCCGCGTGAATGTCGAAAATTATCTCAAGGAAACATATTCTCCGCATAAAATGTCCGAAATCCGATGTGCTAATTCAGACTATAATCTATCCCTGTGCTAAATTTCATCCTGATCCGTTCAGTTGTTTTTACGTAAAAGAGTAACAGACACACAAACACACTTACACACTCACAAACTATTGCCTTTATAATATTTTTAACCGACTTCCCTAAAAAGGAAAGGTTATCAATTCGACTGTATCTTTATTTTTTACTAGCTGACCCCCGCGGCTTTGCTCCCGTTAAAATGATAGTCTATGTTACTTGGGAATAATGTAGCTTTCCATAAGTGAATGAATTTTTAAAAGCGGTCTTGTAGTTTCGGAGCCTATTCGGTACAAACAAACAAACAAAATAATCTTTTTCTTTATAATATTGGTATAGGTTTATCTTACCTCAGAACTTTTTGAATGCTCCCATTTAAATTTCATCAAGATCTCTGACGAGCTTCGGAGATATACATCAGAACTCTTTAATAAATGACGGAAAATCAGTCCGGATAGCTGCAATGGCATGTCTGTTTATTGTTTACCATTTCATAACATAACATCACATTGTACGCTCTAAAGGGGTACGCAGCTGTGAACAGTTCAGCCTGGTATAGTCTTTTTCCACTGGTTTTGTTTAAGTTTCATGTTATTGGGTTAATCTATTCTGACATCACTTTGGGCACAATAGGTACCTAGCCTATAGAACTGGTCCATTATGTACCACAACTAAAAAGTGAAAAATATTTTTTTTTTCAAAAAAAAAATATTTTTAATAATATTTTTTTTGTAAAAAAGTCAAAATCTGTATTAAGGTATCTAGTTGGTGTACTCTTCTACTTACAGGAGACCACAGCATGCACTCAAAGTTATAATTATAAATTATGAATCGCTATCCGCTTATGACTTACATGAAGCCGTTTTAAAACAGGATTTAACAAAGTCAGACTTTCTTTGTTGCATTTCGGTGGAAGTCGGAGTAAAATGCGTTTATTAAATTTGTTTCCACAATCGTTTAGGGGTAATGTGCCAAATTTTATTCTGTGCTGTTCTATTTGTCTTTGCTAAGTTTTAATAATTTAATGTATTAACGTGCCCCTTAAATACGACTGTATAGTTTTCGGCACGTAACTTGGCAAGGTTTTGGCGTAGTGGGGCATTGTGGGCGATCTGTCCAAACACCGTAAGAGCGAACGGAACGTCCTTGTGTCAACTACCAACCAATCGCGCTCTCTAAATGGTGCTAAACATAACCCACGTCTCGCTTGGTAACCAAAGAGACCTAAAAAACGACTTGTGCGAATCTAACGACTCTTGCCAAGTTACGTGCCGACAACTATACCCATAAGAAGAAATTTGAGAAATGCCGAGACTTTATGTTTTGGTAGCGGCTCAAGCTGATTGGCTACGTTTCCACCAAAGATGTGCGAGGTAGCTGGGTGGTGCGAGAATGCGTAGCGACGCTGTAAAGCGGTGCGCAGATGGGCCGTGCGATAATGTGTAGCGGCGCGTCCGTCCCTAGCGCACATACCTCGCCACACGTCCCTCGCACACATCCTTCCATTGTTTTGTCTGTACAAAAACCTCGCGTGGCAGAGCCGTTTCCAAGAGAGCTGCGCTGAGAGAGGCTTGGTAAATGAAGTGATTAGATTTGTTAACATCCCTCGCTTCCCATCCTCGCACATCTCTGGTGGAAATGCAGCCTAAGCTGGGTGAGATAAATGAGGCAGCATCGTCATAACTTCAACCGAAAGTCGTCCATTACCGGACATATACCTTACCCAAGGCTCACTCAACGATCAGCCCTGTGCTTCTCAGGGATCCAGCAGAATATCAGCGTCAGGTATAACTGCCTGACACGTGCTGAGCTGGACTCCCATTTGGTGCAACCTTGAGACGCACACCGCACTGTGTTTTGATTGTCATACCTAATATTACTGTGATGTTACTGGTGTCAATTTTACTTTTATTTCTGTTAGTATGGTTTCCTTTTCTTTTTATTTTGGCACCTTGTTTTTAAACATGTAAATTGTAATAATTTAATTAAGATTTAGTGTGTTGTGCTGTGTCTTTTGTGTGCACTAAATAAATGTTTTATCTATCTATCTATCTCACATCCAGCAGAGCAGTGGTGGCCTGGTGGGAACGGCCACGACTTAGAAGTTGTAAGTTGGGGTTCGAACCCATGTAGGCACTTAACTTTGTGTAAATTATTTCATTACCACTAACATCGTGAGGAAACCGGCATGTCTATGATCCAAAAATTCGAAGACATGTGAAATCCACCAACCCGCACTGGGCCCGCGTGGGCTCCTACTACTGTTGTGTTCTTTTAAACCCAAAGGTTGACTGGTAGAGAATGCCTTGCTGCATTAAGTCCGCCTATGTATCACCATTGTACATGAAGTTTAAATAAATAAATTACGGCCCATACCTTCTCACAGAGTGGAGGCCTGCACGCACAACGGACCAAATGGGCGTCTAAGTGTGGAAAAGGGGGTCTTAACCTATCCTTCTCACATCCAGCGGATTCTGTGCTTTTCATCAGTTCGTCGGTCCACCTTGTGTGGTTTTCTGGAGCACGTCCACCCCAGAACTTAGAGAACATCAAATTACTCAATAAATCAAAACCATTGGCTGGCAGACTTGTATGACAATGTTTTATTAAAGCTCGATGAGTTTTCTTCGTCTTTTTGATTGTTGCAGGTTATAAACACAGCAAATTCATTTGCTTGACGTCTTTTTAAAAAAACAAAAAGATAGATAATAAGATATTCGACATAATATGACATATCAAGCCGTGAAATCACCGATTAACAAATAGTGGTACAATACTAATCTTTGTTTTGATGGAGGCCTGTCTTGAAATAAGTGTTATCTTAATTAATTACAAACATCGTAATGAAAGCTAAAAAACCCGAATGCGTGGCGAGTGCGGAATGAATCATCGGATCGATTTTGATAAAACATTGTGGAATGATTGCTTGATATCTGGACTAGTTCGTATAGAATGATAATAGTTTAAAAAAAAAACTAAAAATGAAGTTAAGAAAAAGTAATTACTGTAAAAAAATAATGAAAAGGTCCAGTTAAGTGTAAATCTCAGACAATTAGTGACTTACGCTGGTTTTCGACTGAACCTGAGATTGTGAGGTGTTATAGTGACTAAATGTCATCATTATAATCAGCCATTTAATTTTCCCACTGCTGGGACACAGTTTAAATCCTAAAAAAAAAGAAAAAAGGAAACTCACAGGACTCCTCTCAGTGAGGGAGGGAATATGCCTTAATCCACCACGTGGGCCCAGTGTGGATTGGTGTATGTCACAATGTCTTAGAATTTTTGGTTCTAGGACATGCCGGTTTTCTCGCGATGTTTTCCTTCACCGTTCACGGTGTTTAAATGTAAAGTGTAGGTAGGTATTATTAGCTAAAAGCTAGCATAAAATACGTACTAGTCGTTACTATACATTTAAGAGTGCCAATGGCCGCCGCCTGTAGACATCTGTAATACCAGGTTTTCTAAATAAATGATTAAACAACACTCTAGAGTTAGGTGACCTTCAATCTTCTTCATCTTTGAAAGTTTGTTAACTTTGGCAGATTCTCCGATACGTATAATTACCTCACACAAGTTGCGTAAAAGGGGCAATCCACATCCAATACACACACACACAAATATCTACGGACACACGCACTTAAAAACGTCTACAAAGGCCCCCATAGCTGCAAATGGCACCTAATCACAGGGTAGTGTTAATTCAAGCTTGAAACCTGCCTGACTGTGAACCAGCGAGCAAACTGCGCTCTTATTGATTCGTGTATAATCTAATACTTTCCGTTTGGCCGACTTCCTTCAGCCATTCCGACTTAATCCGTGGATAAATCCTACCAAATCACCCATTCATGTTTCAACACCCTTATTTCTCTTGGCATAGAGGTGATCTTCCAATGGTGAAGTATTGAGATAAGTTGGTAAAATAGTAACTTACTGCCTGTTAGTCAGTCAAGTAATTCTCAATTGAGTTTATTTAAATGAGTTAAAAGGTCCTCTGTTGATTTATACCTGTATTGTGTGCAGAGTTTAAATCATAATGTAGGAATGTCAGGGGACTGTTTTGATAAATTTTGTTAAGAGTAGTTAGTAGTTGTTAGTAGTGGATAGTTAGGTGACAGATAATATCGTATTGCCAAAATCTTATCTAATCTATACTAATTTTATAAAGAGATAATTTTGTGAGGTTGTAGGGCGAAAAAAAAAAAAAGTTTAATCTCTGGATCAACTGAACCGATTATCAAATATTTTTCACCAGTAGAAAGCTACATTATTCCTGAGTGACATAAGCTATAATTTATTTAAAAAAAAGTAGAAATCCTTATGAAAATTGCAATTATGTAACCAAAAGTAGCAAAATTTTGCCTATAACATTTATTCTTTGGCGTGCGCTGAGAAAAATATTGGTGATACATAAAAAATATGTACTACATGATTAAAATACTCATTATTACCTATAAAAAGTTTGCGAGAGAATATATCTAACTATCATAGTTATGTCACATTAGCAGCTTTTATGTTCTACATTTTAATTAGATCGCAGGTAGAAACAAAAGTTGGACAACAAACATTCTTATTCAAATAAATAGGAAGGTAGGGTAGGTTTGGTATGGTAGGTAGGGTAGGCATGTAAGGTAGGTAGGTAGGATAGGTAGTTAGGTAGCCAGTTGACGGGAGCGTAGCCGCAGGGATCAGCTAGTTAATACATAAAGAGAGAGCCTGAATTTAGAGAGTTTGTTCAGGCTTGTATGGTAATCTCTGGAACCACGGCTTACAACTATTTGAAAAAAAAAATATTCACCATTTGAACGGTACATTCTTCCGAAGTCGCGGGGGTCAGTTAGTACGTATTATTATAAATGCGAAAGTTTCGAAGGACGGATGTATGTTTGTTTCTCAATCACGGCTGAACGGATCGAAGTCAAAAATATTTTCTAAAAGTCAAAATTGTTTTATTTCAACTAGGCCATTAAGGCGGTACCCCGAGCAAAACGCCGCGCAAGCCGTTTTTTGTGCTGTTTTTAGGAGCTATCTACTCGTTATTTAAAAAGAAATATCAATTAATAAAAATACATTAAATTTCTACATAATAATGATTCTAAAATGGTAGATTTAGTTTTTTTTTTAATGTTGTTTATATTTCACTAATCTACTTCCAAAAAAACATAAAAATGAGAAATAATTATTGATATATGCATCTCCTCGTAAAGTGTTCATTGATTCTTTTTTGTACTAACACTAATGGATAGACAATTTAATAACGAACATTTTTGTAGAATTATTTTTTTCAAAAGACCAAAATTCGATTTTATAAAGATTTTATTCTAAAATCTGGGCGTATTCACTACTGTAATTCATGCGCCACCAGTGCCGCTAGACCAATAGGAACGCTCATATCTCATGCCGATTTTTTGGTCCGGGTACCGTCTTAAGCGGCACTTTTGAACGTAAACAATTAAAATTTACAAGATATAATAATTGATGCTACCGTCAATTCGGCAAAGTAGCTTGTCATGGAGAAGGACGGACAAGAAACTCCATAATTATCTAACTCAATATCAAATATCTGGATGAAATTTAGCACAGACATAGATAACACAAGCACAAAGGCACAATAGCACATAGGCTACTTTTTATCCCGTTATAATATTCCCTTGGGATGATTAAACACTTTTCACGCTGGCAATTGCTAGTAAGCTTTAAATTATTAAGCCACTTGTTAATATTATACAGGTAAATATCTTTATTCGTTGGGAGTACTATCTGGTAGTACAAATCCTATCGCATTTTTTGTCATTGATAGAAAGTTACAGTAAGACTAGGAGCACACGATGCGGGGCGCCGCACCGCAAAGATTCCACCGTATGATATCACAATACGGTGAAATCTTTGCGGTGCGGCACCCCAAAACATCTTGTGCTCCTGGCCTTATTACACTGAGTACTATTTTCATCCCGAAACAAGGCTCGGTTCCGGAGGGACACACAACGGGAGCGACTGAGGGCAAAAGTAGGATCTACTTTAATAAGTAGGTATCATAGGCAATCTTGGTAAACAACCTCAAAGATTACGTTATAGAAGAAGGATTGACCCTTAAGGTACGGAGGACCCCACGGTAGAATCATTTTTTTTATTTTTAAAAGAGTAAGTATGGAGTTTCTTGTGCATTCTTCTCCATAACAAGCTACTTTCCGAATGCACGGTAGAATCAACTTTTATTCCATGTAAATTTAAAAAGTATGGAGTTTCTTGTGCATTCTTCTCCATAACTAGCTACTTTCCGAATGCACGGTAGAATCAACTTGTATTCCATTTAAATTTAAATTGTGACATTCAAAAGTGCCGCTTGGTGGCCCAGTTGAAATAAATATCTTTTGTCTTTTGTCTTTTGTCTTTTAAGGTCTAGTCGGTTTCTGGTCGACGGCACCAACTTTTTTGTACGCGGGTTTAAAATGCATGCTATCTCATCTGACAACACGTGCGAAAGAGTTAGATGCTGTGATGAGAAGAACGAAGCTAGTTCGCGTACGAATACACACTTTTACAAATTTGTAGCAAAATGGAGGATGATTTAGGACGAAAACTAGCGTGTAAATTTTTATAAGCAGAACTTTGGGAATATGGATATCATGAAAAAACGACTAAATGTATCTGTTCAAAATAAAATTATTTCCATTGTTGAACTACTAGTCTATCCATCTATGGTGACCGTTTTGCAATTTTCCTTCTTATTATGCTATTTATTTGCGCCCAAAGATGCGTTAAAATTAGTGTTGAATTATTGCAACTTTCCAAATTTGTTTTTTTACTTTTTGTTTCCATACAGGGCTAGATAATGATGAGACAAATAGATATATTTAATATTTTGAACTTACACTGTCAAACAGTTGAGTAATTGCCAGACTACATTTTTATGGAAGATGATCGACTAGTGCAGAGATGGCGAATAAAAGGCACGCGTGCCAGTGTCGGCAAGTGACAAAATAATTCCGATACGCCAATTTATCACTAAGCGTCCAGTTCAGTTCGCATACTGTATAAAATTATGTGCCTGCAGTCTATAAGACATTTGCAACTGCAGAACTCACATATTATTATATTAATACGTATATTTGTCTATTAAATCGCTTAGCCAAGATTCTTTGATGGCCATAGCCAAAGTCATATTCTTTTATTTTAAATGACCCGATCACAAATAAAGGTTCCCCATTCCTGGACTAGGGCAACCTTAAGTGCCTAAAACGGACGTGGATCCATGCGAGACACAAATGCTTTATAAATTTCGGTAATTACGGCATTCAACCGGTTTAATGATAAAGCAGATATAATAGTTATCTGATTAACGATTAAAATAGTTTTGTTAATGTTGAATTTTTATAAACGCCATTTTAGGGTTCCGTACCTCGAATGGAAAAAACGGAACCCTTATAGGATCACTTTGTTGTCCGTCCGTCCGTCCATCTGTCTGCCTGTCAAGACCGTTTTTCTCATGAACGCGCGGAGGTATCAAGCTAAAAATTTATATCAAATACTCAGGTCTACTGTCCCTTAAAGCTGTGAAAAAACAAATCAAACTTTTAAGTCAACGCAATCAAAAGATACAGCCGTTTATGCCGCAAATTTTCGACACTCGCAAGGGAATCGAAACATACAGGGTAATTCCCGTGAACTCGGATTTCTTAAAATTTGGTACGAAGGAACGTCTTATAGCACAGATAAAGGAATAATTGCGAAAACCGTCATTTTTTAGTTAAATCATATAATAAAAATATTTTGACTAATTTTAAACTTACTACCCCTTTCCTCATGAACGCGTAGAGGTATAAAATTGAAATTCATATCAAATTCTGTGGTCTATAATACATATAAGCTGAGGTTTGTACGGAACCCTCGGTGCGCGAGTCCAACTCGCACTTGGCCGGTTTTTTTTAAATATAATTTTACCTTTATGGCTAGATCAGACACATTCACTTCAGGCAACCATAAAACAGTGGTTTGGTATATATGAAACATTGGTTAATGTGGTCAGCAAACCTAGTGCATACTGGGTTACCTGCCAGGTTACTTTGTGGTCGAGTCACAGAGCTGAATTCTGTGGTATTGGTCTATTTGACCGACAAAGTATGTGGTTCGTACTGCTTCGTAAGTATGACTACTATTCAACTCCAAAAGTTTATTTTTAAGGTTTGAAGACAACATTACTTTATAGTTTTTAAAAGAAACTGTCTCTTTTACCGACTTCAAAAAATGAAGGAAATCAATTCGACACGTATGTATGTCTTAATATTGTTGGAATTGTGCAATATTCACCTATGTTACTATGTATGGGCTTCTTGTATGTATGTTTGTCCACGTATTTCTCCGAAACTACTGATTGGATCGTGATAATTCTTTTTTTATTGGATTACGTATCTCTCAACTTAGGGAACAGAGCAAGTTTCATCAAAATCGGTTCAGCCATTTTCAAGATATGGAATATACAACCGAACTCCTTAGCGACAAACAGCACGAATGTGTAATTTTTTTTATTTTTTTTATTAAGGTATTTTATCAATCCTTTAGGAACCTTACTATAGAACTTGCTCACTTTTTATTGATATGGTACTAAATCTAAGAAAAGGGACTTCTGAAGAAAACACGAAAAAATGCAAAAATAACTTTAGTTTCGGAAGTTGGAAAACAATAAAAACAAGAGGTACCAAAGACACCGACTTCCGAAACAAAAGTAATTTTTGCACTTTTTAGTATTTTGCTTTAGAAGTCTGTTCATTTTTTGTTAACTCACGTCTGTCTTCTACGAGGTTGGAAACAGATTTGTATTGCACAACTACAATCCTACATATTTAATTGTGTCGCTGTAGTTAATTGTGTGTGTTAAGTTTATAATTGCAGTCTATTGCCATCTATATGGAAATAGCCCTGACACCAGCCGGGGATTGAACCGACATCCATATCTCGTTATAGAGACCTAGCCTGTAGCCATTCACCGGGACAAATCCAGGCTCTAGGCTGCAGTGACCCAGAGTTCGGACCCACTTCTTCTTTATTGATTTGATTTCCGTACTTAGGCCGTAAGAGCAGTGGTGGCCCAGTGGTAACGGTCCCGACTTACGTGTCGGGTCGTGAGTTCGAACCCAGGCAGGCGCTTTACTTTGTGTAAATTATTTCATCACCACTGCTCTTAGAACGGTGAAGGAAAACATTGTGAGGAAACCGGCATGTCCACCAACCCGCACTGTGCCCGCGTGGAGTACACAAAGAGAGGATGCCTGTGTCCCAGCAGTGGGAACTTTATAAGGATGATGATGATGACTTAGGCCATAATGAGGACTGTCGTGCGTGATGGAACCCACATTCATAAGTTACTCTTGCTAACATTAGACCACCGAGGCATTAGAAAATACTCTGTAAATGTACTCTCATGATCCGAAGCTTAATAAGTACAAGTACAATCGCGCTCACAATTTATACAGAAACAATTATATTATAAACGAAGTGTTTAATTAAATTTCTAAGTTTATATTAAAACATCGGATCAGTACAGTCGCGTGCAGATGTCGTCCAGTTTTGTCTCTAAAATTATTTCTTAATTAAAGTTTGCTGCGCGAATTCAGGAGTGAATTAAAATTGTAATATTCATGCTTACTCAGTCGCTGGAATGTTTATAGTAGAAAACTTGGAATTAATGCTTTTACAACTGTATTGTTGAAGTAATAAATTGAAAACAAATGTTATTACTGAAAACAAAGGGATAAGCAAATAATAGATGTTCTAGGTTCTCCCTTTGTTAAATAACAGTAAATTTTAAAATTGATTTAGTAATTAGAAAACTTTATTCTTATTAGCCAGAGATATTACCAACTTACTAATTAACTTGTAAAGAAGAACTGCGTCGTAGATGCGTCATTTATGATATAGCTATTTACAACTAAATTAATGATGTAATACAATAGGTACTATCTCGCTAAAACAAAAAAGAAAATAAAAAATGTTTATGATGTAGAGTAATCTCTGAAAAATATTATTTTACAGTTGCTTTTATATTGATAAAATGCTACACTATAACTGTCTGTTAGAGGCTACTTAATATTCTGAAAACAAGTAAACACAGGTACATTAGTCAAACTTATAACACTCCTCTTTTTTCGTCGGGGGTTAAAATAATAAGGTTTTTGTAGGAAAGGCCATTGGAAGCAAAGCCGCGGCAAAAGTTTAATCGAATTGAATGATAACATTCTAAGGTTTACAATTTACATGACGACTGTACTTACCTACATGATGTCCTAAAAAAATCTCCAATTTCGCTGAAATCGATTTACTTTCCACGAGTGTTTCGAGTATCTGTGACAGCGAAAGATGGAGGGTTCCACAGCGAACATATCCGAGTGAGCTTGTGTCGTGGAATTAATTAATGTGTCTCGGGACGCTAATGAAGCCCCATTGTTACACCATTTATCACCAAACATGTGTAACCTGACTTGCTTGAGTCCGTGTACCAAGTTTGAGAAGATCGGAGAAGGCAAATATTTGTTTCCAGTAGTTTTATTTTGTTTAATATCTATGGACTTACTTCTAGAATGTGTTATCTGTTTTTAATTTTGAGTTTTTTTTTTATTTTAAATCTTTATTGATAGTACGAACTTGGATGCTATTTTCCTAATTCTAAGTAGCTTTTTTGTTTTTTAGTTAGGATGTGTACATTTTGATTATAAGTACATAATTCTCGAATCAGAAATGTAGAGATCCGCAAGAGAACCAGGATTACCGACATAGCCCGAAGAGTTGCCAAACTTAAGTGGCAGTGTGCAGGGCATATTGCTCGCAGAAAAGATGACCGATGGGGCAGAAGACGTTGCGTTGGAAGCCTCCCACCAGGTGGACTGATGACCTGGTGAAGGTTACAGGCATCCGCTGGATGCGGGACGCACGGAACCGTTCAATGTGGTGACGCTTGGGGGTGTCCTATGTCCAGCAGTGGACGTCTATCAACTGATATGATGATGATGATGAATTCTCGGTAACTCGAAGGGAATCAGGTAACATCATAGTTTGAGAATTTCTATAAAAAATGTTAGATAGGGATTTATCCTGAATCCTGTCTGTTGATGTTGTAGCACGACTACGGCGTAGCACTATGCTACGAGCTACGAACTACGAACGGGAGTGCGTGGATGCGTAGCAAGCAAAGTGGTAGAAGTATATATATTTGGAATTTTATGTCCAGGTGAAATTTAACTCTACAGAAAGAATTTTCTTTCGCACAGGAAATACCGGAAAAAAAAAACTATCAAAACTAAAAAAAAAAACCGGCTAAGTGCGACTCGGACTCGCGCACTAAGGGTTCCGTACCATTATCGCATGTGTATGGGTGTGTTCGGGGTTGGATTAAAATAGAGATAAAGGATGAGATAAGAGATGAAAGTCAGTTTAAGTTTAATAAATTCACTGTATTGTCTGTTTCCACAAATATAAAATTGAAATTTATTTATACTATGGTGAACGATGAGTCACGCGCACGGTATGCCGCCGAATTACATACTGAACTATTGCTGTGTAAGTGCAATAATATAAATGATGGAAACATACTGAGCGGGTGGCGCAATAATAAGAAAAACGTACTGTACGGTGGAAGACCCGTGCAGGTTTATATATTTCATTTATTTGGATATATGTTCTGATAATATTGTCTTAGGCTGAACGATGTCAACTGGACTAACGAAGGAATGTGTATTTATTTTATTACTTCGTTTGTTACAATACATGAAAACCTATATGTTGATAAATATGTTGTGTAAGTATCAGTAAATTTTTGCGATAAGATAAATACTCTTTTTGGTCAGTTATATCTTGTTATGATGGAGATAAATGATATTTCTTTCGTAAGTTGATTAAAAATAACAGTTTTGGTTATATACAGCAATAACTGGTTAATATTTTTTGTCAATTTTAACTAGATGAGTCCGGTGTTAGATTCGACTGGACCTGCCCAGACAGCGTAAGCATTTGTCAGTTATCTCAATATTAAAAACATTTACGCCTTGAGTGCTATTAGCTGACACAATAGAAAAACAATTGTTTCTATATACCTCGCATAACACTGTCACAACACCAATATATTACGACTGCTCAGCGACCGTGTGTCACTGCAGCAGAATATCAGTGTCAGGTATATTTGTCTGATACTTTTACTGGTCAATCTTTTTTAACAATTTCAACTAGATGAGTCCGGTTTTAGATTCGACTGGACCTGTTCAGACAGCGCAAGCCTTTGTATCTCATGTGACCGTATGTCACTACAGGGATCCAGCAGAATTACAGCGTCAGTTATATTTGCCTGACTCGTTCTGAGCTGGACTGCCATTTGGTGCAACCTTGAGACGAACACCGCACTGTGTTTTAATTGTTCTACCTATCTACTCGTTGAAGTATGTATATTATGTTACTTGTGTCACTTTTTTTTGTATTATGTTTTTTTTTTCGTATGCCAGCAACTTGTTTCCATATACCTCATGTAAATTAAAATAATTTAATTGTGATTTTGTGTGTTGCGCTGTGTCTTTTGTGTGCACTGAATAAATAGTTTGTCTATCGATCTATCAATTCAGAACTTTAAGGAGCTCAACGATTCTACTAACAATATCATGTAAGGACTTTTGTGTATGGGACTCTGAGTGCTGACTGCTCTGAGTTCGATTAATAAAAGAAATTCAAATGGTATCTATCAGATTTTAGGTAGAAATTCTCAGGTCAGAAGAAGTATATACTTATTTTTAGTTGTTGTGTTGTATGTCTCCTGCTTGATATGGAGGAAAGCGGCAATTTTGTTTGTTTTTTTTTCTGATTAATTTCGTTGCGGGCCCCAATACAGTTAAATTCATTCGCCGGGACTTCGTCGAGCTTCATTGCCTCGGCGCTTTTCTGGTGGTCGCCACTGTTGGTTCTGGTTTTCAGGCGTTGCAGTGGTTTGAGAATAGTGCGGTTGGTTTGTCACAATACTTATTTTTTGGTATTCACCTAAATATTGAGGTAAATGGACGTTCCATCTATGATACCAGCTGCTTTCTCCCATTCACAAGCACGTATTTAAATTGGCAGAAACATTAATTAATTAGAGCACCTTGAATGATGGTGTTTAGGGGAAAACACCCTCCTTCTTCAAAGACCAGAGGGCTGTTGAAGGGTTCCCTCCCCCAAAAAGCATTAATTTTCTATGGATCCTCCTCAGTACCACCTGACTCTATAAGGTATGGGGAGTAAGTAATAGGGTATCTTTAGGCCCATTGCATCATGATGGGAAATCATTTAAGTTCCTAATTTGAAAGTGGACAGGGCAATTTAGAAGAGGTGATGTATGTATGTGCCCCATAAGTTCTTAATTTGAATAAGTTGAAAGGGAAAATGGCGCCCGTTATTTGAAAAAGTTATTGATATTAAATTTTTTTTAAGTTCTACTTAATTGCTTGTTACTACGATTAGGGACTATGCTATTGTATACAATATAGTCTATACTACTGTATTTGTTTACATCGCATGTCGGTATATCAAAAGCATTTAAACTAGGTACATAAAAAAAGTAGAATTTTGAAATTTTCTATGAATTGCATTTAATGTTAAACCAATCTAAAAGAAAGCTGAAGACTTTTAGTTTTTACCCGACTGCCGAAGGAGGGTAATGTGTTTATCAGTCTATGTATGTATGTTTGTTCTTATGTGGCATTCCAGAGACCAAACGCGTTGGCCAATTTTGATGATTGTTACGTCAATCGATTCGTCTTAACCCTGCAAGTGTCACTGGCTATATTAAAATTGGAAAATAGAAAAATGGAGGGTTTTGGGCCCCATATTGTGGTGGCCCAATTTTTTTTTTCTTCCATACCCATCGTGTGGGGTATCAAAATAGAGGGTTTTAAGAGGTAATTTCAAAAATATATGACACTTATATGTAAAAGTTATAAATAAAAAGAGTTATTTCAATAAATCAAAAAACCCGACTGCTTAAAAAGCGAACTAAAAAGACGTTAGAAGAAAATCATGCTGTGCAGTCGGAGGATACATATTCGCGAGCTGACTGACGGCTGCATAGCATGATTTTCTTCTTGTTTACGTCTTTTTAGTTCGCTTTTTAAGCAGTCAGGCTTTTTGATTTTTTTAAATAACTGTTTTATCCCTTAGTAACAAGTTGAAACGACCGCATTCGCTATACCGGAAATGTTATCATAAATATACCTACATAACGTAATATTCATAATTCCAATCTAAAAAGTCTAAATCAACTAATTTAACGCAGAACGGAGGCCACTCAAAACTTGCCACTTTTACACAAACTTTTCCCCGTACAAATAATTGAAAAACAACCTTCATAGCACTGACATAAGGTGTATCTGAAATGCAGGGATAAGATGGTACAAATAGCAGTGGCTTCAAACCCAAGGAAGTTTAATGACTAATTACCCCCTAGGGGAGATTGCACAAACTGAGTCGTGGATTATGTCGGTACGGAGGAAATTTTAAATTACCATGGTTTTTACCGAACTTTCCGTTTTTTTTTCCCCACCCTATATATATATTTATGGTGTAACATCGGCAGCAAAAGAGGTTGATGCATTTTAAATATTTTATTTCATTAATAAAAAGTCTTGGAGGTGCAAAAGTAGTATTTATCTACAATTTTTTATAAAGTCTTGTTTATTTTCCGTCGCTTTAGGGTAGTTTTAGTGGTGGAGATACGGGCTTCTTGTTTCAATTTCTGTGTGTGGGCAATCACAGATCAGCTGATAGCATACCTACTCTTTATTATGTACTCCATATAAGTTAAGTACAATAATCTAGAAATAATTAAGCCTTATCCCTAAAATCAAGAGTATAACTTGCCTCTCTGTTTAGCGTTTGTGGACTACGAGAAAGCCTTCGATTCGATCGAGACTTGGGCTGTACTGCAGTCTCTCCAACGGTGCCAGATCGACTACCGGTACATTGAGGTGTTGAAGTGTCTGTACAAAAACGCCACCATGTCAGTCTTCAGGATCAGACCTCGAAACCAATCCTTCTCCAGCGCGGCGTAAGACAGGGAGACGTCATTTCTCCGAAACTGTTCACTGCTGCGCTGGAGGACGTCTTCAAGGTTCTCCGAATCCTTCATAATCCGACTCGGCTGGGCGGCGTTCGGGAAGTTGCGTGGTATCTTCTCGTCCAATTTACCGCAGTGTCTCAAGACAAAAGTCTATGACCAGTGTGTGTTGCCAGTGATCACCTATGGGACCGAGACGTGGTCGCTCACAATGGGCCTTATCAGAAAGCTTAAAGTCACCCAAAGGGCAATGGAGAGGGCTATGCTCGAAATTTCCTTGCGTGATCACGTCAGAAATGATGATATCCGCAGGAGAACCAAAGTTACCGACATAGCCCGAAGAATTGCCAAACTTAAGTGGCAGTGGGCAGGGCACATTGCTCGCAGAACGGATGGCAGATGGGGCCGAAAAGTTCTGGAGTGGCGACCGCGAACTGGAAGACGATACGTTGGAAGGCCTCCCACTAGGTGGACCGATGACCTGGTTAGGGTTGCGGGAAGGCGCTGGATGCGAGACGCACGGGATCGGTCAATGTGGCGACGCCTGGGGGAGGTCTATGTCCAGCAGTGGACGTCTTTCGGCTGAAATGATGATGAATGATGATCCCTAAAATTAATCTTTTGAAAACTACCTTTGGATGAAGGGAGAACGATAGAATATACTATAGATGGTCATTAGTAGTATTTTAATGGAGAAGACGAACTTCTACGAAATATAAAGAAATAATGAAAGAAAGAAAGAAATAAAGAAAGAAGGAAAGAAGGATAGAAAGAAAGAAATAAAGAAAGAAAGAAATTGGCACGACGCATACCATAAAAAAACACAAAAGAAAAACTTAAAATACAAATACAGAGTATGCGACACAACCACGCAAAAAGGTCATCGCTCAGCATAATGCTGGGACTCGCGTGCAAGACAGAGCCACAGCGCTGGTTACAAATAAAATTAGTGAGGGAAACTTCGCATACGTGATGAGTATAAATATCGTATCGATTTCTAATAACGATAAAGAAAACAATAAAAAATTTAATTTCACTTCACTACAGTATCAGCGGTCGTCGACAGCCTGCAAATTTACACCAATAAATTTAATTAAACCCTATATATGAGAAGGAATGTAGGAGGAAGGAAAAAAGGTCTTATGACTCACACAAAAAGTAAACAAAAATGATTCATAGATAAACTGATTGCCGACCAATTTGTCACTAATCAATGACTAATGTAGATTACAGGGCGCATGATTTATAGAAAGTGCATTAAGTACGTTCAAACGCAATGTACTTTTTAGTAACACTGTCCCATTGGTCTCGTATTCGCAAGAGCGGCTGCTGAACATGAGGTCCTGAAGCTCCAGAGTCTAGAGCAGGAGTCACCAATTACTTTCATTTGGTCTCAGTTTTTTTTATAACATGACCGTCGCGGTACGTGGGCTTAAACGTTCGCTATCAGCTATGGCGATAGAGTGCGCGCAAGATAAGTCAGCGCGCGGCCAAAATCGGAACTAATCGTTTGTCATTTATGTCAGGTGTCAAGAGAGTGTGTTGTATTCCGTGTTTTTATTCGTTTCCGAAGTAAATAATCGCCATCATTATGCTAAAAGTAATTTAAAGTGATGGCAGGGATGTTTTCTTGAAGCGAACAAGACAATAACGGGCCCACGGTACCGTTTTATAAAGATAGAGCCCGCGTTGCTTATTTGACAGGAATCTTTTAGGGATACCACAATACTAAAATTTTCCTAAATTTTCGTATTACCGATGCCCGACAGTATTGTTTTTTATTTATTTATTAAAACTTCATGCAACATAAACGTACATAAATATACCAGCGGGACAGGACCGGCATCATGAAATATAATGCATCATTGTTATTTTGTTTTATGCGTTTCTGAACGCACCATTACTCAAATAACTCAAGAGGGTTATGTGGCACCAGCTTCTTCAAAAATTGTTGAAAAAGAAATTAAAAAAGAATTGAAGGTATTAGACACAGCAAGTCCATTGTTAGATCAAATTTAACAGTAGAAACTAAAGTAAGTATTTAATAAAAGATTTATAATAATTTCATGATGCTTTTTTCATCATATTCTATGCAAGTAGAAAAATCTAGTAATTAATTATGCTTAACTTAAATTACTTTAAGTTTCGAGTAATGAAAAATTACAATTTATTAAATGAAGGAAAAAAGATCAGTTGTGCTGGCAACATTAAGCACGCCACCCGTCGCGCGCAGACTTATCGTGCGCGCACTCTAGTTGAAATGTCAAATTGATCACGTGACAATTCGATAGCCTTTGACATTTCCATACATTTCTGACATGTGTCCAGTCGCTATCGCCATGCTTTTGACATGTTTCCAGTCGTTATCGCCTCGCTTTCGATGATAAATGTCAAAGGCCTCTGGAGTTTGGAAGTTGGTGTTATGGGACACTCCCGTGCTTCGGCAAGGTTATATTATTTATTTCTTCCATTGCACGACCGGACAGAGATCTGTCGCACAACGCGACTGAAGGGTGACCGTAAGATGTTAGAGTAAGATTATTTGAGTGTGCGTAAGGGAGAGATGTCTACAATTCATATAAATCTGTTCCTTACACAAACTCAAAATAACCTTACTCTAAGAGATTATGGTTACCCCCTAGATCTCTCCATTTTCTTGTCGGATACCCGCCCTGTCGGACTATGAGAGTGTGAGGAGAGAGTGTACTTGTAAACACATATCTACTTGTGTTGTATAAAACATCACGCGTAATTTACTATGTTATTCTGAAACATATGATCAGTTAGCCTAATACACTAACTCCTATGAAGTCGCATAAAAAGCAGCAAATACATATTTACTTTCCCATTTCCAAAAGATAAGAAGAATTTCATAACTTTAATAACGTAAGAATTGCTTTAATATCTCCCGAAGTCCAAATATGGACTTTGGCAACGGTATTTCAGGCAATATTAGGAACGATATATTAATATCAACGAGAATTTATTAATTCCTGGAACTTCGTGATGTCACACAGTTACAGGACTATGCCGTTATAAAATTCTCTTCTAAGAAATTCAGATGATAAGAATGAATAATACAATACTAGCCTTTTTGCCAGCAGCTTCGTCAAAAATGATCTGAAGTAAAAGTTATAACGGGCTAAAATAAACATCCTATGTCCATTTCCCGTGTACCAAGTTTTATCCATTGCATAAATGTTCATCACTTCAGTCGTTGAGGCGTGATTGATTATAAAACATATAAAGCACAACAAGTTTTTTAATGTCCCTCGGCAAACTTCGTGTTTCGTCAGTCATCGGATTTCTATCAGTTGTCCTTTCCTTTGCACTTGGTGCAGACCGGGTGCTCTCAATCAACTTAGAAGTATTTAGAGATGTTAATATTCTTTAACTTAATGTAATTTATTTGAAAAATGGTAGGGAAGCTGCCAAAGTCGCAGGAAAAAATCATTTTGCTGCTCTTATCTAGAGTTCACAGGGAAATCAATACAAAAGAACAATAAAGTACCTACTTACTTAGTTCTGAATTCAAATTATTATACTCGATAAATTTATTAATTGATGGACATGGAAATTAGTATTCGTTTGTATTCGGAATTGCGATGATTGCCGAGGGACATTAAGAAAATAGTTGTACTGTAAAAATATTTATAATAAGAAAAACTTGTGTATAGCTAGCTAGCTGCTGCTCGCGTCTTTGCCCTCGAAAGAGTGATTTATCATCCCAGGGTAGTATACTACAGGGACAAAAACTATCATTTACAGGGTCTCATACTATCTCCATATCCAAAATAACGAACAAACAAAGAAACACACAAACACACAGAGTTACTTTCGCATTTATAATATTAGTATGGATTCGTTTATAGCCGGACCACATTCTTGAAAGAACGCGGGCGGGGGATTTATCCCGCATTCTTTTGTTCCGAAAGTCCCCACGAACATATTTCGTACGGGTCGGTTTGAAATTATTCGACGAGTTGTTTGACATTATAATTATGTTCATTTCTGTTTATATCTCGGAAAATACAATATTTATTTGATGAATCTCACAAAAATCTGGCAAGATTGCAAAATAAACCACTAAATTACGTCTGGTGCGAAGTCTCGTCTTTCCAATTTTTCTCTACGGAGCTGAGACGTGGACATGGAGGCTGAAGGAAAGGAGGAAAATCGATGCACTGGTGATGTGGTGCTGCATGGAGATGTCTGCTGCGGATTCCGTGGACTGCTTACCGCACTAATATATCGATACTAAACGAACTTCACATCAAAGAGAGATTATCGTCGATATAATACGAATACTTAAGTTCTTTGGGCTTATAAAAGTCAATAGAGCGACTTTTAATCCAAGGCAGAATGCACTTCAAGAGATCCCAGGGTTGCTCTCCGACCAGATCGGCAGATCTTATTAAAAACATCACCAATGCTACGATGACCGACTGCACCCACATTGTTTCCAATAGAACCGAATGGCGACGCATGGCAAGAGCCATCACGCATCGGGGACCCATGTCCACGACCACTCTGCCAAGAGTGCACGACTAAGAAGAAGAATTTGATGATGACACATATATAAATTAAGTACTCCGACAAGTCAGGAAAAGGCGGTGAGTATTGAGTGGCATCTGAAGTGTTTATTGATTTGTTTTAAGTGGCGGAAACAGGGAGTACTTTGATAAGGTAACAATTCAATAATAGCCTACTAATGTCCTTGTGTCGGGTAAAGGCCTCTTACTCATAGAGAGGAGGCACGCGTGCTTGGTAGTAGCAATGAATCATCATCATTGCTACCGAAAGAGGTCCACTGCTGGACTTTGGCCAGTACAAAGCGTCCGTCGCCTCATCAACCGTTCCCGTGCTTTTCGCATCCAGCGGAAGGCCACGGCTCTCATAAGGTCATCAATTTACCTTATGGGCTGGAAGATTGACTTTTGGTAACCTATATTAGCTAATAACTCGTTTAATACATTATCTCCTACTTTTCTACTACGGAAAAAGTAGGGTTATGAGTTTAATTTATACCCTTTTAAAGCCCTTTCCATCATCAGATTATAAGACGTACGGCAATGCGCCATCGGTACATTTCCCTGCCGGAATCTTTCTTACCTGATAGCTACAACCTAGGGGTCTTTAAGTCAAGAGTGAATGGGTTATTTCTAGGCAAGCGCGATTCACCGTCGACCACATCATTACTTAACATCAGGCGAGATAGTGGTCAAACGAGAGACTACCAAAAAAATACGTCATGGAGATGTCCACTCTGAACATAATCACACTCTCCTAATAGGCAGATCCACGATTTCGAAATTAAGAATTTTAAGTACAGTTTTCAGTTGTCAGTTTAGTAGACTGTCTATGCATGGCGATTATAAAAGTCCCTTATTAAATAAAGAAAAAAAAAACAAAACAATTTTGTCAAACTTTTGCTCAGCCAGGGGCAAGCACGGCCTACTGTGACAGTCTTGAGTCACACATTTTTATCACAGTTTGGGAGCAAACACCGTAATGAAATGCGTGATTCAAGCCTATCACAGAAGCCGTGCTCGCCTGGCTGTCAAACTTTTATAAAGTAGGTTTTGATATGTTCCGATTTTGAAACACTCAATTCAAGAACTGACCCACTTTTTAACAGAAACAAATTGAAGAAACCTAGTGAACGTAATTTTATTCCTGACGTTAAATATGTTAACAGAAACTTATTTGGAGGTGACAACACATGCTCTTAGACAACATTCTATTGTTATTTCGATAGATGATAGAATAATACAATTGATGTATACGTTCAAAGACGCCTGTGAGCTTTACATTTAAGTAGTTTGCGGTTCTTCCTGTCCTCACACAGAATTTTAAGTAGTGCCAACATTGCCAGCGTACGGTAACAGTGTTACCAACCGAAAGTTTTCCTCAAAATGTGGGCGTAATATAATAAGCTCTGCTTTCTGACTTCGTTATCTATGGATTTTTGACGATCAAAGCGTTTGTTGTGGGTTTATCGGGCGCTATAATAAATCTGTTCATTATTTTTGTTTTCGTTCGAGGATAAGTAGTATTAAGGGGTCGTCCTCATCGATTTGTGGTATATCTTTACTCTATACTCTTTTATTTTTACATAAGCCACAACTAGCCATACTATCCCACTGCTGGGCAAGACCTCCCCCAAATCCATTCTATTATTTCTTCATATTGTGAGGTGAACAACTGGTAGATCGTTGTCATTATCTGCCAGGCCTTTTCGAACAATGTTGGGATCGACTTCTAGACCAGTGCGACTGCCTATCTTACTGGTTGATCATATTAATAAATTTGACATTGCCGATAGTTTGCTTTCATAAAGCATGTCAAATTTACAAATATTATCATGACCAGATGAATTTTGGACCTGTTTTTACAAATATTATCATGACTTGATGAATTTTGGAGCTGTTTTTACAAATATTATCATGACCTGATGAATTTTGGATCTGTTTTTACAAATATTATCATGACCTGATGAATTTTGGAGCTGTTTTTACAAATATTATCATGCCCTGATGAATTTTGAACCTGTTTTCCGTCGTTTTCGTCCGGTAAGTAGTAATCTATTTTTCAAGCACTTCCTGCCATCCGATTAAACTAAAACTTTACGTACTTGTCATCATCATCATAATTTCAGCCGAAAGACGTCCACTGCTGGTCATAGGCCTCCCCCAAGCGTCGCCACATTGACCGATCCCGTGCGTCTGTGCGTGCACACTTATATAACTTTGGAAACATTTAAATGGAGCTGGTTTCATGATCAAGCTGAAAAGTGGCCAATTGGCCCTTAATAACTCCTAGTGCTCCTATAATAATTCCTAGGGTTGGGCAACGTTTTTTTAAAAAAAGAAAAAAAACCACAACCAAACAAGCCAGCACTATCGTGTTTGGGCTCATTGGATATGTATTGACAAGCGGTATTCGTATTTCGTTGCGGGATCCAAGACAGGTAATTCATTCTCCGGGACTTCGTCGAGCTTCATTGCCTCGGCGCTTTTCTGGTGGTCGCCACTGTTGATTCTGGCTTTCAGGAGTTGCAGTGGTTTGGGAATAGTGCGGTGGGATTGTCCCAAAAAAAAAAAAACAAAGCGGTATTACATTTTGTCTTACCGGCTTTAGCTGAGTACCAGTGTTTTACATGGAGCGACTGTCTATCTGACCTCCACAACCCAGGAACTAGGTAACACGGTACCCCTTGGCAAGACTGGTGTCAGCTCTCAAGCTTCTGACTACCCGTAACGACTGTCAGAGACATTCAAATGACAGCCGGGACCAACGGCTAATATTTGAGGGTTATTAAATATTAAGAAAAAAAAACCTTTTTCAATAATTTTATTTACCTTATCACATAAATCTTTACAGGATTACACCCAATACGATAAATGCGCTAAACATAAATTAACCATAGGCTGAAATAGCAATTTTTTCGCTTTCTTGTTTCTAAGCTTACAAAATATCATTTCAGTGATGAGTCAAAGTTACAAATAAAATATAAACATTGAACTAACTGCAGTCGAATATTTTTGGAATTATACGTATTGGTTATGAGTAATGGAGATAAGGTTATTCGGAATCCGAAATAATTTATCTAAGTTTTGATACAACTTTTATATATTAGTATAGCACACATGGAAAAGTTTAAATGTCATTGCAACTCATACTTTTTAGAGGCCTTTTAATACAATAAGTCAATTAAAATCAACTTTAAATGCACATCGTTGAAATTATCACGAGTTATGAATTAAAGAATTATCATGAAAGTTTGTTTGAAAGTCACACTTCATCTGCGTCAAGTCATAATTATTTTCCTGTCCTATGCATAATCAGTTTATTATGTTCCCACTGCTGGGACACAGGTGTCTGTGAGAAGAAGTGGCGCCTTATGAGGGTTTCCACCCCGAGAACGAAATTTAAAAGGATATTTTACTGCTTGTAAAGTACTATACCACGTCAGTCGCCAGTCACGTATCGAAGACTGCTTCAAAAGACAGGCTCTTGAAGTATAAAGTAAGGGTATGTTCACTCATAACTTCCGAATTTCCAGGATCGTTTTTAACGGATCCGTCGCTGCAGGAGGTAATGTTCACACCGCATTTACAGTTCCGTTTTAACGGATCCGTCGCTACTGGGGGTAATGCTCACACCACATTTAGTCAGTGTACCAACATCTTTCAAACAAGACGGATCAGTATTGTAATAATGACGTTGACGTATATAGTTGTATGAGCATACAACTACCTACGCCATTGCCGGATAAAAGCGGATTTTTAAAACGGATGGCTGTATATTTTGTCGGATCGGTATTTTTTACTGGATCTGGAATACTGTCATGTGTATGAACTAGCTCATACAACTTTATACGTCAACGCCGAATAAAAGCGAATACGATAAACTGGACCCGTGAAACGGACCTCTGTTTGAACGAGCACTGACTGTTAAGAGCAAACGCTTATAACAGTCACTTAAGTACAAGTGATATAAATAAATGGCTTTCATAAAAGTGCGTAGCACTTGTAACACCGCACGTGTATGACTAGACAACTAAACGTGGATGATGCATATGAGGCAGCAGTATGTTAGAACCATAGGAGGTGGCGTTGTATTCCTTTTACTTTTCCCCCCAAAAACAGGCGTCAACATTGGCATCAAGCCGAATCATAAACAAATCATGGCATTGATTTATTTATGATTCGGAGGGTTTTTTTTTGAAAATATATTCCTAATTTTACTTACGATTTATTACAAGCTTGTATTTACTTCTCCTGTCTCCGCCCCTGAAATCAAACCTTGCAAGTAAAATTTAACCCGTTGCCCGGTGTTGGATTGAGCTGAAATTTAGCACACGCGTTTCTCGTAACAATGCATTTTTTTGGGGTGGTAGGTAACGTCTTAAAGATGTTTTCACACCACCTGCTCGACCATGTCCAATTACATGTCATGCAATGTCAACGTAAAGTAAAGCATAACCTCCCAAGGGAGGTAAAGTTGTATGAAACTCGCTAGGGAGTAAAGTGATTTGAATTTGGAACGTCAAATTCGTGTATAAACTCGTGGCAAACAGTAAATAAAAGAATACCCATTGTAAAGAGGTTTGTTCGAAAATCGAACTAGCCAACATAAGCAGAACTGTAAAATAAAAGGATAGAAGGCGCGGCTTCAAAGAATGTGAAACAAAAGACAGTGTTTGGTGCTGTGCCTTTTAGTGGCTTTTATTGCATAATTCGTGTTGACAAAAATGTCGAGTGAAGTGATTCTACTCCAGAGTTTATCAAAACAGGTGCTTTAATAGTAGATTAGTAGACAAGGGCTGTAAGGCATCAATTGCAGCCCGAGATATTTAGGCGCACGAGCGCAGCGAGGGCGCCTATAGTTCGAGGGTGCAATTGGTGCTTACACCCGAGCTAACTATTCTGCTTTAAATCTCGATTGTGAGGTAAGTAGAAAAAAACCGGCATTACAAGAATAACACATTAAAAAAAAATATATTAATAAGTTTTTTTTCAAGAACGAAATTGAGCTTCGCCGTTTGATATTTAAAATTGATGACTATTATACTCACACGAAGACAAGGCTGAATAGCAAAGCAACCTCTTTGGTCATTGGGCTGAATGCATGATGTCTATTGCCAGTATGATGCTTAGATGTACGCGAACTTTTTGAAAGACAGAAGTGTTTTTTTCAATTACTTACCGCCCTAGGGCTTTTCTAGCTACATTATTACCCTAGAGCGCTAATTAGTCACCTACAAACCCCTTATGGAGGTAATAAGAACCTACTTACCGAACATAAGAGATGTAAAGATTATTAATAAATCTACTACCGGAAAAATCAAAACACAGATACGATAAAGCCTATGACGATTTTGTTCAATGGAGAACAACAAAAGTAGGAGTCAAGACTGTGTCGGAATCATTCCTTATAATTTATTACCAACATTTAGCAGAAACTCGAAGTCAAGCTGCCTATCATATGGTGCCTTTATTCGTGTACCTTTATTGTTTCGTGTGTAGATCTGAGATCTACAATAAGCATCAAATACATTATTCAAATCAATACATACAGCAGCTTTTTATTGTCTCGAAGAAGGTATGAAAAGTGTATGCACCTCTGGGATAAAGACTGTCTTCGACTTGGGCAGCTTGAACCCCTTGCTTCACTCAGGACTCTACATAACTCCATGGCTCCGCTCGGGAGTTAACTCAGCCCCTCGTTACATCAGCGTTCAATATACCGCCCGTGACGTAAGACACTGCTTTATCCCCTTGGTGCATAATCCACTATTAAAAAGGTATTTGGCATTCTACATATCCAGTGAACCAAAGACGGTGGAGTGATAACATAGCAAGCAAGACCGAGGAAAATATAGACAACAAAATAATATAAAGCTAATTAAATAAAGGAGACTACTTTTATTGACTATATGTAATACATACTTGACTTATTTGATAACGTTAAATGTGTCAACGAACGCGTGCCATAGATAGCTACCCCCAGCTGACTGATTTTGGGGATGATTCATATTAATTGGTGATAAATAAACCTAGACAGACAAGAAATCCACTGAAAGAAATGAGTCACCAAGACAAATATACAATGTAAACATTGGTGACTCAAAAGCAGATTTGATTACAATGTAACATTTGATATCTACTAAATGTCAGTTCTGATTTTTACGAGTAATGGGGATTGCCTACCTTTATGGAGATATCATTTAAGAAAGTAGGTATATCCTATCTTATCTTATCTTATGGAGGGGCCGAGAAGCAACTCGGACACTTCAACCCATTGGGATCTATTGTGGTCCCCTAGATAACTTACTCCTCCCCAATCTCGTTGAAAACTCTTTTCATGAGTCTTACAACGAGACTGGGAGATATGAGCCTATAGTCTTCTGGTTTAGGATATCCAACCCCTAGTAGACTCATTCGCTTACCAGCCAGTGCATCGCATGTGCACAGAAGATGCTCCATGCGTTCCGTATGTTCCCCACACAACCTACACATGTGTGTCGCGGTCAGACCCATCTTCATGAACATGTCGTTGGTTCCAAAGTGCCCAGTAAAAGCCCCAAGCAGGTAGCGGATTTGCCCCCTGCTCATATTCCAGATGCATTCCCGGGCTTTGAACGTAGAGCCTAGGAATTTCTTGGAGTGTTGTAGACCAGTGTATTCGTTGTCTGTGATCTGCAAACTCCTTAAATGTGACTTTTACGAGACACGTCGAAATGCCTACACATGGTTCTGGACCCACAAAATAATTTGCTGAGCCCTCTCTTTCCAGTTCATCTGCCATTTCGTTACCATGGATTCCATTGTGTCTAGGGACCCACATCAGTATCACCCTGTTATGCCTCCCAAGCCTGTTTAGGGCTTGGATAGCATCCAGAATAAGTTTGGAATCCACTTTGTAGGATGCCATGGCTTTGATTGCAGCCTGACTGTCACTAAGAATATATATGGATTTACCTCTGGTTCCTCTATCTATATTCTCTTGAGCACACGTTATTATGGCATATGTTTCTGCTTGGAATACAGTTGCCATCTTCCCTAAGCTTTTGCTACATTTGTAGCCTTTTGCGTATATTCCCGCTCCTGTACCTGATTCCATTTTGGATCCATCAGTGTACCACACCAGACTATCTTGTTCTGGTGGATCGAGTCCCTTCGTCCAGTCCTCTATTGAAGGGATTTGGACCTTAAAAGACCTTTCAAACACAAAAATAGTTTGCATTTTATCGGATATCATGCTAGTTAACCGATCCAGGTCTTCATTGCAATCAAACTTTGTATGGTTAGTCTTAGGCCTAGAGGCATCCAGGACTATATCCAGCAACAACAAGACGATGTAATGTCTTCCTTGCCTCGAATTCAACCATCATATGCAGAGGAGGGATATTGAGCTATCTCTCAATCGCTGCCGTAGGTGTTGTCCTGAAAGCACCCGTGATGCCGAGACACACTGTTCTTTGTAACCTGGTGAGTGGCGCTTTGCACGAGGCAAGCTTTGTTCTTGGCCACCACACTATGCTGCCGTATGTGATAATAGGTATTATCATTGTTCGGTACAGCCATCGTATCACTTTGGGCTTTAATCCCCAAGTTTTACCGTAGGTGGAACGACACATGCCGAACACTCGTAGGGCCTTTGTCGTAATATTTTCCACATGAGTTATCCACCTGAGTTCTTTATCAAGCGTTACACCCAGATATTTAACTTCGGTGGACCAGGGCAGCTTTATTCCATTGAGGGAGGGCTCTCCTAGGTTTCCTAGTTGTCTCTTCCTCGTGAATAGAATAATGACTGCTTTACTTGGGTTGATAGAGAGGTGGTTCTTTGTACACCATTCCTCTGTCATCCTCAATGCCTTTTGTAACAATCCAGAGACTACGTTCGGAAATTTACCATTAACCTTTATAGCTATGTCATCTGCATAGCCTACTGTGTAGAATGGTCCGGTATTGAGTTTGGTAAGCAGCGTGTCTACTACCAAGCACCACAATAATGGTGACAGCACTCCGCCTTGCGGACAACCTCTTGTTGTTTTTGCGCTAAGTCTGTCTCCCATCAGTTCTGATCTGACTATTCTGCTTCTCAGCATATAGTCAATCCAGTTGCACGTGGTATCATTGATGCCATGTTCCTTTGCAGCAATGCGTATGGACTCAAATGTTGTCTTGTCAAAGGCTCCCTCTATGTGGTGGAAAGCCCCGATACAAATCTCTTGTCCTTCTAGCGCAGCCTCGGCTCGACTCACCACATAGTGCAATGCCGTTTCCGTAGATTTTCCAGGGCTGTAGGCGCACTGTAGTTTATGTAGAGGGAATACTTTAAGTGGTCCCTCTCTTAGGTACCTGTCTACCATTTGCTCCAGAGCTTTTAAGAGAAAGGATGATAGATTGATGGGCCTATAAGCTTTAGCTTCTTCGTAAGTTGGTCTGCCCACCTTCGGTATAAAGGTGACTTTGACCTCCCTCCATGCCTTAGGTACATACCCAAAAGCTATGCAGGCTCTGTAGAGTTTACTCAAATGTGGTATCAAAACAGATGTCCCTTCTTGCAAAAGTATTGGGTAGGTTATGACATATCTTATAAATTGGTCCAATATTGAAGGAGGAAATAGACGAGAGCCAAACCTCGAATTATTTATTTATTTAAAACTTCATGCAACATACAGATACATAGGCGGACTTAATGCCTGAGGCATGACAATTATGACTTTTTGCTAAGGAAATTCAGTCGGCGTTCTCTGTGCCCGTTTTCTATTAAGAGGTAACGGCCGTAACGGGCCCTCTTCTATCTGCTGCTGGTGATCACCGGGGTGGTTTTAGTGAAGTAAAAATCCCATACTCTATGGTCTTTTTCCCCAAAAGTCGCGCAGCCTAATTGCGTAAAAGAATTCGGTAAGGCGAAGAATTTGATCCCATCAACCGACCAATCTCGTGTAAGATGAATGTGCGATTGATGGGGTTAAATCCTTCGCCTTGCCGAATACACTTACGCAATTTAACTCCCAGTGCCTTTTTCCCTCCGATAAAAAAAGGTTTTGCGCGTATTTTTATTGATGACCTAGCTATTTTTCAAAAAAATATCATTATTATGTTGTATGTAACGTTATTATGCCGTCCAATAAGTACCATCAAAGAGTCTGGATAGCACCAAATTGACAAAAAAATATATTATAAAAGCAAAACTTTGACTGATCTGAGAGGTGGCCTGTTCCCAGCAGTGGGAAAATTAAAAGGCTGATGATGTTGCATGGTGTTGGATTGGGTTGTGAGAGGTAGGGGGCATAATTCAGCACCCGCGCCAAGTGTGGGTAAGTGTATGTCTCTTATCTTCAGAATGCTTCTGAAGCAAGTTACACGCCGTTTTTTGATTCACAAGATAAATAAAATCAAAACATTGGTGATTCATAGATAACCTGAATCTAGTATTATGTTTTTGGTATCAATCCGCATCTGTTATGCGAGTTGTGAGTAATGTAGATTATTTATATTTAGGCACCAGTATACTATTATATATAAACTAAAATACAACCGACTGCCGAATAAAAACACTACAAAATGAAAAATAACATAAATTTCGGAAGTCAGTGTTCCTGTTTCTTTGTTTTTTGACACCGCCAGCCGAATAAATTGAAGTTATTTTTTTTTTGTTATGAGAAGCACCAGCTTTTAAATAAAAAAAAACAATCGTCAAAATCGGTTGACCTAGTAAAAAATTCTGAGGTAACACACATAAAAATAATACATTCGAATTGAGAACCTCCTCCTTTTTGAAGTCGATTAAAAATATGTTTTTTTTGTTGATATTATTACATTTTCCCAATTTTTTCTATTCTTCAAACACATTGCCTACTGGTTGTCTCGTTTGTCTAGTGTTGACAAGCGATATTGCTGAGCATGAGATGAGATCCTGGGTTCGAGACCCAATTTCCGGCAAAGTGTTATTGGGTTTTTCCATCTGGAACTTCGCAGTAGTAACCCGGATTCTGACGGATCTTCAAAAAAGAGCGCGAGATACCTTCGCACAGCTGAAACCTGAGTTTCAATCGTGGAAACTGACCCGAAGGGTTGCACTCAAAATCTTCGTGTCATATATCAAATATGTGCTGCTCTACGGGTGCGAAAGGTGGAAAGTAACAAAGAACATGTCAAGCCCAATCCAGATCTTCGTCAACCAATGTCTTCGACACATCCTCGGAATTTGCTGGCCCGAGACCAACTCTAATGTAGAGCTGTTAGAGAGATGCCACGAGACCCCGATCGACCGCCAGATCAAAAGGCGTAAATGGAGATAGATTGGTCACACGCTCCGGTGATATTCCGATCACATTCCTAAATAAACAGGCCTTGGATTGGAATCCTCAAGGAAAAATGAAGCGTGGCCGTCCTCGTCAAACCTTGCGAGCAAGCGAATGACGTGGAGCGACATAAAGCGCAAAGCTCAAGACCGGTCGCGATGGAGGATTACTAGATTAGGGGACATTGGATCTTAAACAAGCAAACTGGAGTCTGGTCTTTGTGCCGGCTGATGGCACCTAGTCTCGTCCCCTTGGGACTCAAATATGACTGCCTGAATATGGGTGTACTACAATACCAAGGTGCACCTTTACCCAACTCTGCCGGGAATACGGGCGTGGTGTTATGTTTGTATGTTCAAATATCTTATTCTTTCTCCTGACTGTTGTCCCAGTTTATTTGGGGTCAGCCCTCCTAGTACTTCTGCGCCACACCGTGCGGTTGCGGGTTGTCTCTTCTGTTGTGTTGCTTGTGATTATGTCGTTCTTGATTTTTCGTAGCCATGCCATAAGTGGTGGTCCACGGCTTCTTTTTCCGTCATTTATGTTCATCACTCTTTTGGTCGTATATTCATCCTCTCGCCTCATCACATGTCCGTACCAGCGCAAGTGGTTTTCGCTAAGTTTCTCGTGTATTTTAGTAACTTTAAAAGTACCACGAATATGTATGTTCAAATATATTCAATAAAAACTGAAGAACTCTGCTAATCTTGATATTATTCTCTTCGCACGAGTTCATTAGTATCGTTATATCATAATCTGTTAATCATTTCGTCGATTTATCCAAATGTAGGTAACTTCATCACCATCAGCCAAAAGACGTCCACTGCTGGACATAGGCCTTCTCCAAGCGTCGCCACATTGATCGATCCCGTGCGTCTCGCATCCAGCGCATTCCCGCAACCTTAACCAGGTCATCGGTCCACCTAGTGGGAGGCCTTCCAACGCATCGTCTTCCGGTTCGCGGTCGCCATTCCAGAACTTTTCGGCTCCATCGTCCATCCGTTCTGCGAGCAATGGCCCACACTAGGAATTTCTTCCTATAGCGTGGGTGCATTTACAAACATATAAACTCACATACACAACACCCAGAGCCGGAACAACTATTTGTAGGTCATACAAATATTTGTTCCGTGCGGGAATCGAACCTGCGACACGCAGCACTTCAGTCAATCGCTCAACCACTACGCCAACCGTGCGCCGTGCGCATTCCCGCAATCTTAACCAGGTCATCGGTCCACCTAGTGGGAGGCCTTTCAACGCATCGTCTTCCTGTTGGCGGTCGCCATTCCAGAACTTTTCGACTCCATCGGCCATCCGTTCTGCGAGCAATGTGTCCTGCCCACTGCCACTTAAGTTTCGCAATTCTTCGGGCTACGGCTCGGTTAGGTATCCTATTGGAATATTATGATAATTTCGGCAAGGAGTCGTCCATTGCCGGACATAGGCCTCCCCCAAGCGTCGCCACATCGACATCTCCTGCTATCTAGTGACCCTGTTGATCTAATGATTATTTATTTGATTACACAGGGACACTCCATACATAGCTTCCTCCATTGCCCTTTGGGTTTCTTAAGTCCCATTGTAAGCGACCAAATTTCAGTGCCATAACACGTCACTGATAACATGTACTAGTCGAAGACATTCGGCTTGAGACACTTCGGTATATGAACGAAAAGATATTACGCAGCTTCCTCAGACGTCCTATATTGGACATAGAACTTCATTCAATCTCCAGATTGTTTCCTATGCCACTGATACTATCAAAAAAGTAAACATTGGTGATTCATAGATTAACCGACATTCTTGTCTAAACTTATTAAGGTACATTTTTATCAAACCTGGTAATTATGTCAGCTGGTTGAGTAATATATATTTTATTAACCCCCGCCGGAAAAAGAGGGATGTTATAAGTTTTACGTGTGTTGCTGTGTATCTGTGTATCTGTGTATCTGTGTGTCTGTCTGTGGCATCATAGCGCCTAAACGGATGAACCGATTTCGATTTAGTTTTTTTTGTTTGAAAGGTAATTTTGTCGAGAGTGTTCTTAGCTATGTTTGAATAAAATCGGATCAGCCGTTCAAAAGTTATGGGCATTTTACTGTTTGAATCGGGGTGTTTTCGCAAGATAAATGTGTCGGGGGTTTTTAAATTGTGAAATTTTACTTGTTATAGAACTGAATAGCGTCGCACTTGTGATGCACTTAAACTTTTGAGAATGGGTTCGGTTTAGTTAGCCAAGTTCAAGGTTAATAAATCACGCAGCATAAATATCATCATCATCATCAACGTTTTAATGTTCCCACTGCTGGGCAACAGGCCTCCTCCCTTTGAGGGAGAGGATGGGCCTTAATCGAACATGCGGGCCCAGTGTGGGTTGGTGGATGTCACATGTCTTCGATTTTTTTGGTTCTAGGACATGCCGGTTTCCTCACGATGTTTTGCTTCACCGTTTTTAGAGCAGTGGTGATGAAATAATTCACACAAAGTGAAGCGCCTACCTGGGTTCGAACCCACGACCTACGCCACGTAAGTCTTGGCCGTTACCACTGGACCACCACTGTTTTAAATAAAAGTTTGAAGTTCATAATATTACGATATTCTTTATTTTATAGTAATTATTAAATCATTAATTTGGATTACAAAAATTAGTTTACAATTATGATTGCGATAAGTGAAATAAATTTATCTAATAAAATTCTCATTTTTCAGAAGTCACTGATTTGGCTGATTTGTATCAACAATCCCGAATCATGTTTTGGTGACAAAAAACATGCTGACTTTATTACACGACTATTCTGTTGCCTTGGAACACTGAAGCGAGAAACATTCAGAACAGTTGATGTGGCGATGCTAGGGGAGTCCTGTTTCAGAGGTAGTGTTTTCCAGCTGAAATTTCTGAAAAAGAATTGCCAATTAGTATTTTTTGCAAGTCAAATGTTGAACACGTCACTTCGTATCTTATCTTGCTACGCAAAATCTACGGTATGCAGTTGCATTAATTGGCAAATAAATTGCATCTATTTCCATCGTATACAAAACACAAACACCTTTGAAAACATCTTTCTTTCATCATCTTTCTTTTTTTCTTTCTTTCTTTTCATCGTAAACATCTTTGAATTACTATTAATATTTTGTTACCAACCTGGCCGGTTTTTTTCATTAAGATAACTTTCTTTCAAATCTAGATATTCTCTGCTTTCCAGCTTCTTGTCTGCCTGTTCGCGTAGCTAGATCTTCTCGGGACCTTATTTTTTTTTTTGCTAAGGCCTCCCGAAGAACCTGGTTTAGCTCTAGCGTCAGGTTCTCGAGAAGGAGGTTTTCTTCCCTCTTTAAGCTTATATTTGGCTGGGAAAAACTTGTGGATTCCTCCTTGTGATTTTAGTAGTTCAGAGAGTTTTAGTTCCGAAAACAAATGAGTGGATGATGGAGGAATAGAGTGAAGAAGCTCGTGCAACATTTTGTTACTTGGTTTATATGTGCTTCGTCTTTGTTGAATAATTTCAGCTCTTTTTCCACATGTGTACTGCAGTAAGGAGTCCGTAGTTTGGCGAAAAGAAGATTCAGAAGACAAGAAGTATTTACTTATAACTGACTTAACTTCCAGTGTAGCTTTTTGGTAGATTTCTTGAAATTCTTTTCGTTGCTGTAATAGCCCATGAGTTATGGCGCCTAAACAGACATCCATTTTCTCCAGAACTCTGAGAAATTTCTCAGGTGGAGTGACGGAAGCTAAGTGACTGTTGACCTTCAGGTTTGTGAATGCAGGTGCAGCCTGAAACTTTTTCTGTCCTTCTATGTAAATAATATTCTGCCAACCGTCTGTTCCAAGTCGTTGACAAGCAATTCCTTGTTTTACTAAGCTATCTTCAGCAACGTTCAGCGTTTCATCTACTGTCTCAACAGATACCGAACTTGCAGAATCTTCAACCATTTCATCTGTCGGGCTTTCTAGATCTCTTGCATGCTTCTCATGTACTTTCTGGTGATCAGAACGTTCGATCCAGTTTTCTTCTTCACTTGAAATGTCGGATTCTGATTTGTCCATATTTGAATGCCCACATTTGTTGGAGATTTTTTTATGCACCAATCTGATATTTTCATTTTGATATTCAGAGAGCTTACACAGCTTTTCAAGCATTAGATGTTGTTGTTTTAAGAAATCTGTCAAGGTATCATAGTCTTCATTGCGAGCTTTTTTGTATGGCGTAGGAGGTCCTGGGCTATGTTGCCGTTTCTGTCTTGTAGAAAACGGAGGACGGAATTTTTTACTAGTGTTTTGGAGAATTTTGGCCGCTTCCGAACGAGATATTAATTAAGATTTTAGTACTGAAAGCACTTCTGAGAATCTATTGCCAGCGTCTGTAGGATGAATTTTCTTCATTGTGGCAAAAGGACTGTATATGATGGCTCTGCCAAGCGGCCACGTGATCAACTGTCTTTTGATGCGTTTGTACTTGCGTTCACTCAAGGATGGTTGAACGTCGCTAAAAGCGTAAGCCAAATGAAGAGTAGGAACGGCAAACCGCAAGCGACACTCCTCATCTGATGAGATCCTATCACCGAATAAGTCTTCATAAGAAACGGTATTCACTTCCCAGCTTCTCCAGTCATCTGGGTAGAATTCGTCAATGACGTTGATAAATCTTTGAAAATAGTCGATCTCATCGGATGGTGGATCCCACAAGGCTAGTTCACCTAGTGTTGAACGCTGCATGATCTGAAACGATAAAATACTTGCGTTAGTATAAATATTATTTCAAAGTGTAAGCTTACTGTACGATTTCGGTATACGACGCAGGGTTGGAGTCGCAGCTGACGCTTGTTAGCTAAGAAGCATTCGTCAGCTAAGCAACCGATATTGACAAGCTTCGTAGCTAAAATTCGTTGGCTATGCAGCCGACTTTCGTCAGCAAAGTAGCCGACTTTCGTCATCTATGCAGTTGACATTTGTCGGCTCAGCAATCTGAATTCGTCAGCTTAGCAACGGATAAACGTAAGTTTCGCATCTGAAATTAGCTATGCACTGCTGATAAGATTTGGCTGCGCAGTTGGCACGTAATTTTTGAATGTCAAGGAATATGACATTTTACTTACCTCGGTTTCTTGAGTAGAAGTTAATACATTTTTATTTTATTTTTTTTCACTGGTTTTAAAGTATGATTTAGATGAACTAACGGTATGATAACCTGCCACCGACGATGAAACTTGTTTGCGTCCCGCAAAGAATTTGACGTATAAGAGATACAGCCAGTCAGTCACTGCACGTCAAGAGAATCCAACGGAAAATTAAAGTATGGCCCTGGCATGGCTTTTCAAAGAGATACGTCTTAAATTGAACATGCCTTAAAAGAATCCGATAAAGAAGAAGTAACGAATCTAATGCTGGTTGTGAAGAAATGTGACGCTATAAACGTGAAAATGAGCTTCCAAAACGTGACGTCAAAAATATTTTGGTTTTGATTTGAGCAGAAAAAAATAACGTTTTTATCGTTGACTACAGAAAACTGCGTTTGCCGAAAATAATTAATTTGGATTATAATTTTTCAACCCTTAATAAAGGTACCTAAATACGTCCACTGTTGGACGCTGCTGGAGGTAATGCCTCTTCAAAACATTTTCACAATCATTTTTATACCATAGGCCTCCAGCCTAGCCTGAAAAAGGTCTGATAAGTAACAGGTGTACCGATGAGTCACAGATAAACTGATACCGTCAAAAATTTAGGATCGGATCAGTTAGATTGCTGTGAGTCATAGATGTAACTGGGAAGATCTTTGGATGCAATTTATTTTAAACCCCCGACGGAAAAAGAGGATTGTTATAAGTTTATCGTGTGTATCTGTGTATTTGTTTATCTTTGTGTCTGTCTATGGCAGCATAGCTCCTCAATGGATGAACTGATTTTGATTTAGTTTGTTTGAAAGGTGAGCTATGTTTGATGAAAATCAGTTCAGCCGTTCAAAAGTTATGCGCATTTTACTCTTTGATTCAGGGATTTTCCCAAGATATCGTGTCATAATCATATGTTTCGATAGATTATTGATCGAAGTGTGTCTATTACTAGGTATATAATGTAGTTTAAACGCATATAATAAAAATTAAACTAGAAATGTAAAATGCTTTTGTGTCGGGGTTCTTATTTTTAGGTCCATACCTGGGGTGGTGGGTGGTGCACCCGTTTTACCAATTTAGTTTCACGGAGTTCAGTAAAAAAAAAAGTTTTTTTCTATTTCAACTTCATTTTCAAGTCTTAATTAATATGATCTGTAATAGAAACATACTGTAAATGTGACTTTAAAATAGCTTAATTATGCGGGGTGTTTGAGATTTGCAGGCTAACTGCGTTTGGGTGCTGTATTTCTCCAAACGCAGCCAATATTTTCATCATCCTATCAGAAAAAATATTAATGTTGTGGTGTATGAACTGAACATGTTAGCTACTGAAAAATATCCATTTAATTTTCTTAATAACAAAAGAGGTGCTTGTGGCTAAATAATAACAGCCGCACTGGTCGATCATCAAGGTTAAGCAACGCTTGACGAGGTTGGTCCGTGGATGGGTGACCATTTCAACATACCGAGTTTCCTCCGTGCATCGGAAAGCACGTTAAGCCATTGGTCCCGGCTGTCATTTGAAGATCTTTGACAGTCGTTACGGGTAGTCAGAAGCTTGAGATCTGACACCAGTCTTACCAAGGGGTATCGTGTCACCCAGTTACTGGGTTGTGGAGGTCAGATAGGCAGTCGCTCCATGTAAAATACTGGTACTCAGCTAAATCCGGTAAGACTGGAAGCCGACCCCGATAGTTGGGAAAAGGCTAGGCAGATTGATTGATTTGATGTTTAGTACAAAAAACCGGCAAATGGGGCTTGCGCATCGATGGTTTCGTTTCAGCCCCCTATTGCGATAAAAATAAAACACCCTCTCAAAAATTGACTAAACTTTTAACTACAGAAATACCTGCCGTTAATACGCACGTATTTCAGTAGTAAAAGGTCTGATGATTCATAACTTGCGTTCATACAAAATAAAAACATTGGTGACTCATAAATTATCTGATTGCAGTCAAATGTTTCGGATCAAATCTTGACAGGTATGTGTGACGATTATGAATAATAAAGATTGTGTTTGGGAGTTTAGGGTGTTCTTTAGTACTCGAGGTACAAATAAGACTGGTTTCCAAGTTAAGTACCTGATGTTGGAGTTTTGTGTGGTGTGAGAAAACAGGTAAATCATTAAGAGGAAACGGGGGCAGAGAGCGCCGACTGAATATCCTAAGTAAATGAAAGATATATTCTATGCCCCTATGTTTTCCTTTTTGATGATAAACTATCTTTAGAAGCACTAGAACCCTCAAAAAATGCTCAAATTTGCGCTGTCAACAGAGGCTTAGTGTACAAATTTGACAAATATAAATGAAAAAAGGAAAACATAGGGACATAGTATATATCTTACTTTACCAGTTTATGGAATATCTTTTAAATTGGTCCAATATTGGAGGAGGAAATAGACGAGAGCCAAACCTCGAATTATGACTTTTTACTTAGGAAATTCAGTCGGCGCTCTCTGCCCATATTTCCTCTTAAAGATATCTCTTAAAGCCAAAATGGGTCAAAATTATGGTTTCTAAATTAGTATGAGAATAATTATTGTGACAACCTAACTAATTATTTATGGCATTTTTAAATTTTGATTTTGATATTTAAAAAAATGCGATGTTTAAAAACTAGTTTAAATATTTTTTTATTTATAAGTACATAATTTTACTATTGTTGGTAATCGTTTAAGCTTTGTATTTTTTTTATTTTATTGTTGATTATAATTTCAATAATTGAATAATAGTCAAAAAATATATTTGCCTTTAACTTATACTTTCATTGCAGAATATATTTTGAAATTTGACTTAGGGACAGTATAAAATGGGGAGGGCGCTGACTTCTGTCATGCAGGTCCGCCTAGTTCGGGAGTCAGAGGCTTTAATAATTGCTGTAAAAAAATATATCAATATAAATTATTTGTTGTATTTTTATTTGTAATATTATGTCTCATTTTTGTTGTAATTTTGGGTTAAATACGCTCAATATTTTTTGGCGTCATCTTTTTAACCAGAAGATGTCCACTGCTTGTGTACTGCATAGGCCACCCAATACTCTCCAAAACTTTTTCTTAGGCTAACGCTACGAAAAGTGATACTTATCTAATAAGAAAAGTTCTGATGAATTATATAAGTAACTAGCTGCGTGAGTGTCGGTAATACACAAAACCTTAACAAATTATACACTTAAACCGTCCTCATAAATCACTCTGTCTATTGATGAAAACCGCATGAAAATCCGTTCAGTAGTTTTTGAGTTTATCGCGAACAGACAAACAGACGCGGCGGAGGATTTTGTTTTACAATATGTAGTGAACTGCAAAGAAAGAAAGAAAGAAAAAACGTTTATTTGCCCCAGGCACGAAACATACCATAAAAAAACAAAAGAAAGCTTAAATACAAATACAGAGTTTACGTCATCGCTCAGCATAATGCTGGGACTCGCGTGCAAGACAGAGCCGCAGCGCTGGTTTTCAGCGATAGCCGGTGTCGACTGGGTGACGTCAAAACAATGTTACCTTAAGGGCAGAAAAAAAAGAAGGGCAGGGCAAAATCTGAACATTGATGATTCATAGATATCAGATTGTAGTCAATGTTTGGGACTTTTAATCAAATAGAATCAAATTGTTTATTTGCTTAATACAGGTAGATTCAAACAGGTGTTACAAATATTTATAAAGTACACTGTATCATACCTAATAAGGTGTGCAAATATTTATATTATTGAAAATCTATTAAAATAATTATTAAAATAACAATACAAAATAATTACACTCAAAAAATAAAAACAAAAGGAAACAAATTAAATTCAAAATACTACAAATATCAAAAGTGAAATAAAATTAAAAAAAAAAAAGTGTTATGTTTTAAGGTTTTTTTTTTTTTTTTTTATTCGTTATAGGCTCACGCTTGACCACTATCTCACCTGATGGTAAGCCATGATGTGGTCGACGGTGGAGCACGCTTGCCTAGAAGTAACCTATTCACTCTTGACTTAAAGACCCCTAGATTGTAGCTATCGGGAAACACAGACTCTAAGATCTTTAAGAAATAAGACGCATTTCATAATATTAATTTATTAACCCTTTTAATTTGCGATAATGTTGGCAAAAAATGTTGCTCATTTTGAATGTCGTATTTTTTTTTATGGTGAATTTAATTATTTTTCATTTAATTGATGTGTCTTAATTATTAAAGCCCCTTTCACAGAGAGGAGGCCTGTGTCCCAGCAGTGGGAACATTAATAGGCTGATGATGGTGATGATGATGAATTATTAAAGTATCTATATATAAATTTTATTTGAAACCAAAGAATATAACTTTTTTATAAACTTTATTTACAAAAAACTTGTCTATTTTTGACCTAATTTCGGCAAAGTAAATCCACATAATTATATTTTACGGCATCATCTTACCAACCTAAAGATGTCCACTGCTAGACATAAGCTAACTCCTATAATCTTCTTCTAAGTTTACTAATCTAGTATGAGAAGTTTGATGATTCATAAGTAAAAGTTACGAGGAAAATATAAACATTGGTGATTCATGACACACACTATATTTGATATCAATAGATAGCCAATCAGTTTGGTAAAACCACGTGTGTTATGTCAATATGAGTAATGAAAATTATAATATTACAATTATTATGCTACTGATGCCAATGATTTTTCTTATTTAGATTTAAATAAAATTGTGATTAAAAATACATCAGTTGGTCGAGTTTGCTCAAATTTTGTATGAATTTTATCAAAGCGTGGATGGTATATTAATCAGCCAATATTCTATTTCTTGACAAAGGTCTACCCTAACAATCTCCATAAACGTGTTTCTAACTTCCAACTCTCTCTCTCTCTCTCTAAAAATAATTCATTAATATTCCAACAATAATTTAATAATAATTCAATAATAATTTAATAATATTTTTTATAATAATTGTTTTTTTAAGTATTTTAGTTACTGTATTCCTTCCCTTTTCTCGTCCTTTACCAAAGGTCATTATTTGTAAATGAATTGATTAAAAATCGATGATTTATGGGGGGGGGGACTTGGTAATCTGTGTGACAGGATTTCCAAGCGCAGATACCAGTCTCCCACAAAGGATTAAATAATGTTGCACTGATACTGACTAACAGGTGATAGTTTATCTAGTAAGAAAAGCTCTAATGAGTCATATAAGTAACGTGCAAAATGAAATCATAATTATAATCATTTTTTAATTGCTCAAACATAAGTATCATACATACAACAAATTGCCAGCATGACGAGATGTTAAAATACTCTACTTCATGTTTGCCTTGGATAAAGGCATGCAAATATAAAAATAGTATAGAGTACAATTCAAAATAATTATTCTAGAATGTCATATTTAATCATAATAAAAAGTGCAAATGTCAATGAAATAATACAAATCCAAATTATCATTCTAGCATGTCATATAAAAAATTAAAAATAAATGATTAAAGCAAATCAAAATAATCATTCTAGAATATCACAGTTAAATAATGCATAATTTAACTGTGATATTCTAGAAAGATATAAAAATAATAAATTAGTTGGATGTAATGTTAAGTCAAATTATTTATTAAAGAATGTCCGGCAATTGATAATAAAAGAATACAAGTCAGAATTGTAACTCTAGAATGTCAAGATAAAATAATTAAAAATCTACAAATATTAAATGTTTAAAAAATATTTACATCTTTCATTTAGAAACTCATTTAAATTGTGGTAAGCTTTAATTTAAATTATTAGTAAATATTTAGGACGTCTGTTATGTCAGAATGAGTTATGGAGATTTTGCTTAAGTTTTCAATAAAAAAAAAACATAATATTGATGCAAGAAAAACTTTAACCATGTGGACTATATATTTTTATGGCTTCGAATAAAGGTAAAGTTTTACTGTACCAACTTGGGTGGCTCTCACAAAAATATCAGAGTTCAAAAAAGACAATTTCAACATCCAGATAATGTCCAGCCCCCGAACCACGAAATGTCAAAACGATCACAGTTCGACTGTAAAAAAGGGACTGATTTAAACAAGTCAGATTCATCTGTCTCTTACGCACAATCAAAATAACCTTACTCTAAGAGCTTATGGTCACCCCCCTGAACATCTAAATTTTCATTAATACTGCCGAAATATTATGTGAGTGAGTCAGGACTTGCGTATAAAATATAACTAATTAGTGATTCAGAGATTAGCTGATTCCCGACTACTACCGAACCACGTACTACGTTATGTATTATATGAGTAATAAAGATTAGATCTAGGATTGTAGGAAACCACATGATGCACTCACCCCTTGATAGTTGATCTATAATATAATTCAAAGTTGAGTATTTGTCTAACTAAAACTTTAGCCTTAAAACATGTCCTAATATGACTTTTCCCAATAGGGATTTGGTGCGCTAAATTCTCAAATTCAAATTCAATTTATTGCATCCATAATGTACATACACGTGGTAAATATAAGTTACAGAAACAATTATGGACCCTTTTGGGCACAGCAACATTCTAGATACAGTCAGTGTCTAGCAGAGAGGAATAACGCTTAATAATTTTCTTATATAATTAACATTAAAGTTATCTATTTGCCACCTTTATGTGGTTAAATGTACTAATATGTATGTGTATGTGTATTTCTATGTGTATGTTAAATTATGTATTTATTTTCATTCGAGGAAAAGCTGTGATTTTTTCATAAAATAACCATTTTTATAATAAATCTTAGTTGTTTTAAACAACATCAATATGCATAATCAAGCGAGTACCTCAAGTATACCAAGCGTATACCTAAAATAAATAAAATAAAAAAGAACTGACTGTAAATGTTAAATTATGTTAATTTATAATGTCAAATATGACCAATGAAGATTGTTATATTGATTTACTGAAAACTATCAAACACGGGATGAACCTTTCATAGTGCTTGAATTTTTTCCGTACAAAATTATACACAATGATGATTCATAATTTGGATTTGATTTATTGTTTTAAGTTGACATTTTTAAATATTATTATTTTTTATATTTTTGTTCTGACGTTCTAGAACGTTAATTATTATAATTTACATTATTGTTATTATCATTTGTACGACATTTTTGAATAATTTTGACATTTAATATTTTGACATTTTTAAATATACTGACATTCTAGAAGGATAATTTTAAAATAATATGCACTTTATTGTTTTTTGTTTTTATTAACTTGACTAAGTATGATATGACATTCTGAATGATTAATTTTGATTTGAATTTTATGTATTCTTTATTCTATTATTAATATTTGCATGCCATTATTTAAGGCAAACATGACGCTCTGTATTATTATTATTTTCTTACATCTTTTACATATTGGCAATTTGTTGTGTGTACTGTACTCATGTTTGAGCAAATAAAGATTGAATTTGAATTTGAATTTGAATAAATTATCTGATAGTATCAAATAATGGCAATTTTATTATGAGCAATGCAGATTATTATATTTATGATTAACTTTAGTACTTTTAAACTAGAGATGCACTTAATATAATCCTAAAACTTTTGCCCATAGACATTGGTTAGGTAAAGCAATTTACAGATTTACAGATTTTATACCCAACCCGTATAGATAGAAGAAAGCACAGTACTTCATTTTTAAAATCTGCAATACTTTAAAAAAATTACATTTTTTTTTTCCTTTGAAGATGTCGCCGCCTCTGGTGTCAGAGTAAATTAATCCGCCTCTGGGAATCCCACAGGTCTCTGATTTGGCTATTTCAGATTTAAATTAACTATGTAAGTCCAGGTTTCCTCACGATGTTTTCCTTCACCGTTGCCTGCGAGGTTCAAGATAAACTTAGAAAGTACATATAAATTTGGAAAAGTCACATTGGTACTTGCCCGGATTTGAACCCACGACTTCAAGCACAAGAGGTGAGGTTTTAGCCACTGCGCCACCACGAAACTTAATAATATTGATGACGCATGGATTAACTGATTCTGTATGCTACATATTTCTATAGATTAAACTAATTTTGATAACGGGTGACTTAAAAAAATGCTATCAAACCACGTGCCTTAATTAGGTCAGTTAAGTATGAGTAATTGAGATTAGAATTAAAATAAAGATTTTAGGAAGTCATGATGCACTTAAGCTTGTGGTGAAGTAAGAATATTAGAAAAAAGTCCTACCTTTTGTCTTTATTTTTTTTGCTAACTTATTTATACAATCATGAACTTATAGGGCATATTTTTTATTTCCTTCTTATGCTGAACATATGTATCAAATATTGTAATATCTTTTTCGCAAATTTTGTAATATTTGTAAGTATGTGAGAACCATGTTCCTATTTATCTAGTTAATGAATTTACCTGTTAATGCTTTTAATAATTTATATCTATACTTAGTATAGTATGTTGTTCATCGTATTTTGGGTGCATTGTCCTCACATATATGAATTTATTAATTTATGCACTTATGTAAATATTGTAAAACACCAACTTTTTTTTAAGAGTTTGTATGGAATTTCTTTTCCGTTCTTCTCCATAACAAGCTACTTTTCAGAATGAATTATTATTACCAGTAAATTTTAATTCATGACGTTTGAATGTGGCGCTTAATGACTTAGTTGAAATAAATATTTTTGACTTTGACTTTGCCAAAACATCTGCACAGAAATTTACATAAACTCTACTCGAAAAATAGAACAGGAATTATGAGTTAACTAGTAGTTAAACTAGTAACATAGTTTAACTCATTTGAGTCAAATGTTTAAGAGCATTTAAAATACTTAGATAAATTTGTATATTATCACATTAATCTATTTTGTTTTTTTTATTGGTGACCTTTTCCATTTTTCTAAACAGCTTCAACATGCATACAACTTATCAGCCAGAAGATATTGCCTACTTCAAAAATCTTTACAAGAATTTTCTTGTGTTACATGCTTTACGTGCGTATTACACAAGTAGATACATCCAAATTCCTAGGATTGATAAAAAATTGAATTGGAAAGCACACACGGAGGAGCTAACTAAACGAATTTGCAAATCAGCCTATGCCCTGTTTAAACTGACACCAGTGATTAATGTCGATGCTTTCAGCATATCATGGTTTGGTGAGTTCAGTATTGAGGTATGGTGTCATTTTCTGGGGTAACTCAACCAACAGGGAAATAGTCTTTATACCATTCCCCCTCTAAAAAGCTTATTTTATTCACTGAAAACAGTGAATAAAAAGCACTTTTAATCACTGTTTTGGTGTTTGAATTTGGAACACACCAATGTACTAGACGTCTATCTCAATGCTATGTAACCTCCTTGCGCCTCCTTGCGCAAAAAATACTCGTTACACAAACTCCTTCTTCGATTTTAATTTTGAGTTTGTTATTTAGGATTTTAATAATGATTTCGATTTTAATCTAAGATATTTATTGAATACTTGTTTGGATTGTAATTCTAATATTAATTGCAATGGTATTTAAGTAATTATAATTATGTCACGTAACGGAGGTCGTTACTGGTCCTTGAAACACAGGTGCTGTTACCTAGCTCAGGGGTCAGGGTTTCACATTTTATATAAATTTTGAAGGTAATAAACCATTTATTTATTTATTTATTACTCGTAATATTCCTTATGCTTTTCGCTTAAATCTTTCTTTTTCTCGAAGTCATGGTATAAAATATAGTATGCGACTCTTGAATAAAACGGATTTATATCGAGGGCCATGAATCACTCGCGTCGCTCATGATTCTAACACTTGAATCACTCGCTATGCTCGTGATTCAATCATCATGAATCACTCCCTACGGTCGTGATTCAGTCGTTAGAATCATTCACTTGCTCTTGATTCATCTATGGCCCTCGCTTTAAATCCGTCTTTTATTCACTAGTTGCATAATATACTATTAAAGCACCAAAAAATGTGTATTAGGTCAATGTTTAGACTCCACAGATTGGAGTCTTGTTTATCAAATACAGATTATTGACTTTTCCGTGCTAATATATTTTTAAGGTAGCTGTATTTGTTAAGACCAATCCAGACCTGTTTACTAGAATATCATTTTATAATAAACGAGCTCGACCACAGAATAATAACTTGTGCATAAAAAGGTCCCACACAGCATTGAAAAAAAAAAGTGTCTTTTCTATGGCACCAATAATAAACAACCACATACCTATTTCAATTAAAGAGTTAAACATAAACTTGTTTAAGAAAAGGCTTAAATCTTTACTGTTGTATAAAGCATATTACAGCATAACGGAATTTTTGACAAATGTAATGAATGTGTTGTTCCCCATAGTTTGTATTCAGTGGCCTGGTATGTTATTATTTATAGGATTATCTTACTTTTTTAACATTTCACGTGACATTTTTGTATTATTTTATTTTCTTTTTCATAATTGTCATTTTTATATTTTTTTTTATTGACATTTTATTATATTTTTCTCTTTGACATTTTGTAATAAAAGTTTTTGTTTATTATTATTTTTCAAGAATCTGTGTTGTTTGTTTATTATTATTTTGCAATCCATTATTGTAATTATTAAATCAATGTAATCAATTAATATTTGTGCGCCTTCTGGCATAACATAGCGCGCTTGTAATTTTTATAACAACAATTTTTTTGTACCTATGTTAACAAATGAATAAATGAATTTTTATGTATTATAAAACGATGATTCATAATTTGCGTACAAAATTGTAAATATTGATTATTTGTATATTACTTGATTATAATGAAATTTTTAGGACTCACGGTTTAAAGATTGACCGGAGAAGGCAAAACACTGGGCAGAGCTTCATAGTACACTTTTGCCCAGCTGTGGGACTAAATGGGTTGAATATTTAAATTTTCTTTATTCTCTATTTTAGTGTTACTTTGTGTTTTTAATGTTTTTTTACTCGCCCGTATGGCTGATCTGATCAGTTTTAACTTTTTTTATGACTCATTGAATATTAAGCAACTATCATCAAAACTTTGATTTTTTGTGTCATTAATGAGTAACACAGATTAGTTAGTGCGAAACTGATACGTGGTTACCGCGATTGCTGATTGCAGGTGCTTCCAGTACATCGGCGTGACTATGACACATCAAGTTTAGGACGAGACCACTCACACTGATATTAGAATAGAAAACGATGGTCTAGTCTGGATCTATTCTAAAACTAGATTCAATGGTATTTATGTAATTTTTAAATAACTTGCTGATGAAGGCAAGTCAAAAACAACCTTGATACTTAACTATTTAAATAAGCATAACCAGTATATTATGATCTCACTGCTGGGGAATAGGCCCATTCTCTGTGAGTGAGCTGTTATCAACCACGCGGGTCTAGTGCTGGTTGGTAGATGAATTTTCTTGAAAAATATTTATTTTAAATTGAGATCAACTTGGCCCATTTTGTTAGTAAAAGGTATCGTATAAAAAGGAATTAAAAAAAAACAATAAAGTAGATGTCCAGCATGAAACAAAAGTTAATTGTGAATTAGGGTTTAAGGCACTCACTGGTGGGAAAAAATGTGGAACGCTTTACGAGTATGCGTTGCGTGTCATCCTTGTGCAGAGGCCAACATCAAAATCATTTTATTTAACATAGGCCTACATGGGCACTTATGAAACGTCGGCAAAAGGTGCACGGTTCGGGTTGATCGTTTCCTATGGAGAAAAACCGGCAAGAAACCCCACGGTTCGGGTTGATCGTTTCCTATGGAGAAAAACCGGCAAGAAACCCCACGGTTATTCTTTAAAAAAATCCATGCTGATCTTCTCTGTATCGTTCCAATTTTAATGTACTGGCACCCATGTGCTCGTTTGGTCCCGGCTCACGGCCTGCAATATGTTCTGGTGCGCCGGTGATGGGGGGTACTCCCCAGAGAAGAGTCCGGTGACGGACAGCCGCAGCGGTTCGCGGTGGCACAGGAGGACACCGTGGAGTTTTAGTGGGTTGAAGCCCACATAACTGCACTACCTCCCCGTGGTAGAGCAGTATGCATGAGCATATTTCAAAGAAAAAAGAATTGATTTTCAAGCATAGAAAAGTCGAAATCAGATTAGTATGTCTTCAAGTGTAACCAAAATACAAAAATTCAGAGTTCATCGATGTATCAACACAATCTATCTTAGCTATAACATTGTATGACTAAACAATGGAGTTTATGAAACATCAGAAAATGACATAAACTGATAAATATTGTAAATATTGGTGATTCAGAGATAACTGATTGTAGTGAAACTATAGGAATCATCGAACTTCACATCTTCTTCGTAATTATCGCACTTTCTTCATCATAATATATTATGAGTAATTGAGATAAATAGCCTACGTACCTTTGAGTGTAAATAAAGTATTTGATTTTAGGCCTCTTTTTAGGATAATAAATATAAATCCATTATTTTTTATAGATACTTTAAGTTTTGAAGGGCAACACGGCATGAAATCATTCAAGAAAGGACCCCGATCGCCACGCAACTTGAATGAGTATGCAAGCTGTAGAGGTAATGGGTCTGCCCTCTAGTGATGGACCGATGGCCGTTAAAGTAGATGACCACGTATCGGTATATCCTGAGGCAACTCCTAGCCACATGGTCAGGGAGATTATTTGTATCTTACATATCCTCCTTTTGAAATAGAACAAGTTCGCTCCGCCACTTGCCCTTAAGGTTTGATTGGTTTGGAGTCACCCAGTCAACATCGGCTATCGCTGAAAACCAGCGCTGTGGCTCTGTCTTGCACACGAGTCCTAGAATTATGCTGAGCAATGACCGTTTTGCGTGGTTGTGACGCATACTCTGTATTTATATTTAAGTTTTTAATTTGTTGGTATGCGTCGTGCCTGGCGTATATAAACGTTTTTTTTTATTTCTTCTTTTCTTTTGGAATAGCATAAAACAATTTCTCCTACAGAGCACTTCTTCTGCTTCTTTTTATTTGCGCATAGTGAAGTGTTGAAGACATCGAAGTTATAAAGGTGGCTGGGACAGACTGGATGCGTCAGGTGGAGAACCGTGTTATGTGGAATAGAACTCTGGAGAGGCCCAATAGTATGCATTGGTATAATTTGTAACAGTTACTATTAGGGTATTTTTTTTAAGGAAATACAAACAGCATAATAAGAAATAGTCTTACTATCTTAAATATTACATTTATACAATTATGCTACCCACTACGTTCTCCACAGATTACAATTTAAAGTATTTAAAATTAACTAGTAACACAGATAGGTACAATACTACAACTGGAATTGTCCTAGAACTCATATCTGGATTTTTAAATAATTTATAAAAGAAAAAGTAAATTTGTGTGCGTATATTATTAAATATTTCGATATTATATATTAATTTACTGACCATTTAGGGTTGCTTGGATTTGATTCTTAAATGCATATTTACTAAGAAAAAGAATGTCGATTGAATTAAATTCATTGTTATATGTCTCAACCAAACGCTGAAGTAGTGAACGCGAGCCAGCGTTGGATTTACAGAAGCTAGTAGCAAATAGATGTCGAGTGCGTACCTCACGTACACGAACTGTTCGAGGAACCAGGTAACTCAGACTCCTAACTAGGTCCGGACAATCAAAATGATAGCGGCACACATTGAACAGAGTCATAACTTCTAGAAGTTTCCGTCTTGACTTTAAGGTCAGAAGATCATACTTGTAAAGAAGTAAGTGGTATGATATTTTATTCCGATAACATCTAAAATTCATAGCATGAAGATATTTACGTTGTACTAATTCTAATCTTTCACTCTATTTTACGTAAAAATGGTTCCAAATGGTTAGTCCCAAGAAACTGCTGAATAGTGTCTGGTAAAGCCAGGTGTTGATAGGTACTTCCAATTACGATAGCATACCTATACTGTGCCACAATTAATCATTACCGTGTGAAGCACGGGTGCAAAAGCAATAAACGGAATTAACAGCAGTCATTTCCGAGGCCTTGATCTAATAACGTTACCTTACCGAGAGCTGCTAATTTTAGATAAAAACTTCATTCTCTTGATGACGTTAATTGCTTTGAAGGTACTGATGAACTGAATCAGAGGTGTCTAATTGCAAGTATGACAGATAAATAGCATTTCCCGGTTGTTTCCCACATCAGTTATTTCCATGATGAGCTTTTAGGTAATGTTTTGTGTTCTCTTTAGTTGCATTCCAAAAGATGCAGAAATATAACATCGCTTACCCCGGTTTTTGAAAAAAAAAATTTCTCGCTTCACAAATTAAGCTCAACTTTTTCGATAACAAATTTAACTAATTACAATTTTGCAGTTAATCCCCGTTTGACCATTTTTCACAATGTATTTGCGATAATTTTCGTTCCATAGACTGGCTTAAGCGAAATATGTTGCAATATTACAAGGATCTTACCATGGCTTATCAACACTATCAGGTTCACTGGGAAAAGAAAAAGGAGCAGAGCTTATTGGTCTTGTATAGGTCCGTCACTCCGAACCATAATAGTTTTCACACGCCATGGTAAGGCCACATAAGGCATTCGAACTAATAAACCTACCAAACCCACACCCCAATACATTTTCTCCATATTTTTCAATAGTCCTGCACTAACCGGCGATTGTCCTTAGGTGCATTTGAGCAGTCCCCCCAGTCCCCCCCTCGCACGCCTTTCAAAGGACCGGGACATCAGGCTCCCAAGATTGCCAAAGTCAAAAATAAATTATGATGTCTGAAAGAATTAGAATTATTTCTGCCGTCCGAAGAAAATGGGTCACTTTTAATCTTTAATTTTTACTCCATAGATTTAAAATACCACTACCGTCCTACAATATGGTTTCAAAAGTAAGCCAATACACCTCATATTATATTTTGGTCAACAATAAATATAATTTATGTGGTAACAGGTGTTTTCTATAGCGTATGGTGTTATTTATTCGTCGCTAAATGTACGGGTGTGGCCCACCCTACACCTGGCCATAGGGTTATGGGTTTATATTTAGTTATTATATAAACTGATGGGCTTTGAGAGGAGCTCGTGGCTAAATAATAACAGCCGCACGGGACGATCTTCAAAGTTAAGCAACGCTTGACGAGGTCGGTCCGTGGATGGGTGACCATATCAACATACCGAGTTTCCTCCGTGCCTCGGAAAGCACGTTAAACCGTTGGTCCCGGCTGTCATTTGAAGATCTTTGACAGTCGTTACGAGTAGTCAGAAGCTTGAGATTTGACACCAGTCTCGCCAAGGGGTACCGTGTTACATAGTTACTGGGTTGTAGAGGTCAGATAGGCAGTCGCTCCTTGTTAATACTAGTACTGAGCTGAATCCGTTAATACTGGTAGCCGACCCCAACAAACAATTGGGAAAAGGCTAGGCAGATGATGAAATAAACGGATGGACTTTACAGAGTGATGAACAGGTTTTAAAGGCCTTCATAAGGAATACAGTACATTTAAGCGCATGTGAAGGCTTTCTTAAAGTCATCAAAATCGAGGAAAAATTATGTATGAAAAACACATTTCAGAAAGGTTTGTATGTTCACTATTTCGGTAAAATATTGTTGAACTTATGGGCTTGAGTTTGAACCCATTTTGTGATCTTATTGCCGTATGATTTAAACTTTTTTTTATATCCTATAGGCTCGCGCTTGACCACTATCTCACCTGATGGTAAGCGATGATGTGGTCGACGGTGAAACACGCTTGTCTAGAAATAACCTATTCACTCTTGACTTACAGACCCCCAGATTGTAGCTGTCGGGAAACACAGACTCCGGCAGGGAATTCCACTCCTTAGCTGTACGCATAATAAAAGTGTTCCCAAAACGTTTTGTGCGTATGGGTGGATGTCCACCATGTGTCAGTATATGTGTGTATATATGTAACTTAATGGCAGGTGCACGATTTAGACTTAGGTTTTCTCACGAAGTATTTCCTACACCGATGTCAGTTTAATTAGAATGTTATGAAAATTAGCTTTTATTATTAACTAGCTGACCCGGCAAACTTTGTTTTGCCATAAAAACACGAAACATTCATCCCTCCTACCTACCCTACCCTTCCTACCTACCCTACCCTTCCTACCTACCCTACCCTACCCTACCTAACCTACACTACCCTACCCTGCCTAACCTACCCTACCTACCCTACCTACTCTACCTACCCTAACTACCCTACCCTAGCTACCTACTGTACCTGCCCTACCTTACCCTACCTTAGCTACCCTACTATCCTATGTCCGTCTCCTGGTTCTAAGCTACCTCCCCACCAATTTTCAGCTAAATCGATTCAGCCGTTCTTGAGTTATAAATAGTGTAACCAACACGACTTTCTTTTATATATATAGAAGAAGAAGATTAAAAGCCAAATGTATTGTTCGGACTAACTTATGATGACTAATACCAGTCTTAGCAACCTAATCCTGACTAACGTACCACTGACAACAGACACGCGACAAAAATAGATAACAATAAGGTGAAAGAATTTATTAACGACGTATTTGTACCTAAATATCGATTAATCACGATTTGATTCGCAGAATAGATAAATAAGATCTGCACTGTTTTCCTTGACATAATCCACAAAAAGGAAAGTCTGTTTCAGTTTTTTGATGAAATATTTTATGGTAACCAATGGTTGCAAATTTAATTTTTTTCTTCACTATTAGTCTTAAAATGGTCAAATAAAAAAAACTATAAACTCTTCAACTAATTTGACCATTTGTGAGTCTTATAATTAACTATGGATCAAAAAACTAGGCCATAGTGAATATTACTCATCGGGCGTAACCTTCAAACCCTAATAACTTCACAAGCACGGCATGTAATGATATCTATACTCAAGCAATCAAAACCAGCACAATATAGTTAATAATTTCTCTTTCCCATATTTAGTAAGTTCTTGTACTTATTTCAATCAAATAATCACAAATCGGGCGCAGCTTGTTTTACAGCTTAAAAACCATCACACCGTTCGTTCGTCACTGAAGCGCATTCGTGACTGTTTCTGTTTTTTTTTCCCGAGCTCGCTTCGCTCGCTCTTGGACTAATTCGTTGAAATCACGCATAAACCCGAAATGTCGCCTCGATGGATTTTCAGCTATTTTACGAAGAATAATATGCTAAAATAGATGTAAACGACAACGGCTCACGTGGTAATTTTAATAAATGGACACTTCCCACGCTAAATTCCTTAATGGCCTTTTTTATAACTGCACGTTTTTGGGTTCTTAGCGGGTCCATGATTGACAGCAATATAGATCTTCTGTCGGCCTTTTTCAATGTTATAAAATGTAATTTAAAATCAATGCTTAATGTTTCGGGCTCGGCTCAACCGTAATTAAAATGGGTATGAAAGGATGGCCACATGACGCGAAACGGCGTGAGAAAATAAGACGAGCTCCGTGCCCTGTAATGTATCTACCTGGTAGGGCCGGACACGATGTACCGTAAGCATTGTCTCTTAGCTTTCTTGTAACTAAGAAATTAACACGTGCATATTTAAAGTAGGATTGACGTAGGTGCCATGTGAGTAAAGCTATGTACACTTGTAATGTGTATAAGAACTAGAGAAAAGGTAGATAGTTAGTTAGGATTGTCTCGCAGCTTTCTTTGTTACAAAACTAAATCAACACGTGTATGTTTAAAATATGTTACATGTATGTGCCATGTGCATTTTAGAGTAGGAGTATAATAAAACTTGTAATATACATAAGATTTAGAGAAAAGGTAGCTAATTAGATAAGATTATGTATATTGTCATAGTTTAATACTTGGAGTAAGGAGGAATCTAGATTAAGACTTTTGTGTTGACCTTTGTACACCTTTTATATTTTTCCTATGTAGATAAAGGAAATGTATAACTTGTGTAAATTTAAGTAAGATAAGTTTTATAAAATCGGCATTTCTGTGGTGCCATGCTTGAATACAGTTGAAAAGTAGGGGCGCCATTGTTCTCGCCGAGCGGTTTTTGTATAAAAGCCGGCCCGCTTGTAGGCAGAGACACAGTCGGTCTTCCACTCTACAAGGAGTAACAAGTAAGGAATAAATTGAAGATACGAATCACTATAGTATAACATTTAGTATATCATATACATAACTATTCATTCGCTAGTACACATGCACCGAATAGCGCTGCGGTCGCCGCGCGCCATCGGTTATCATGAGCGGTGTAATACAGGTCATTGCCGCTCCCACACACACAAACGGCGCTAGTAGTAGCTAGTCGCTTTCATTATCAAACTGTAGGTTCGTCCAAAGTCGACGCTCCTGCCGCAGGTCGTCTTAGCTGGGCCTCCCAGGGTACGCCCTGGGTCTCACTCGGCTGAGGTGGACCGCCAGGAGGTCGTGAAGAAACGGCGGACCGTTCATAACGGCCGTCGTGGCGCGCCTACAGTCACATACAGCAAGCCAAACACAGTGCGCGTTGGTGCCTCAGTACATTAGTACAAAAGACATCAACGCGCACACAAGTTAGGTCCAAGACCACCAAGCGACGAGCTCATCGTTGTGAGCTCCGGTACTGCATCCGCGGGCTGGGAACGGATGTTCCGGCACCGCTCGCCCCACCCCCTTGCGGGGGTGGCGCGACTCCCACTGAGCAGAGACACAGTCGGTCTTCCACTCTACAAGGAGTAACAAGTGAGGAATAAATTGAAGATACGAATCAAGATAGTATTTTCATTTCCTCAACGAGTCTCCAACCGAACCACCAATACAGTCCACTTCAATAGAAAAATAGAACCGCAAATACAATTGAATATGTAACAATATTACTACCTCAGCTCACAAAAATCTCCTGAAAGGTATTACTCAAACCGGATAAATAGTTACTTACTTAGTATAATAGTCGCCTTTTCAGTATATTTTTCGCCCGGTTAATAATTTCCCATTATTTAGCAAGCCATTTTTATAATATCAGAAGTTATTAGGTACCAATTTACATATCTAAAGTTATTTAAGCTCGTAAATTAATTTGCTGATACATACATAATCCAATAACAATCACTTTGGTATCTTAATTATATAATTTACAGTCTTTCGTGATAGCTACTTACGTGGTTTTTTTTTTGAAGATACCCAATAGCGTAATAAAAAGATGATAAAAGATTAGTTTTGTTATTCCAGATTTTCTTTTTTATTTGTGACTAGCTGTTGCCCGCGGCTTCGCTCCCGTGGACCACACCACAGGACCCGTTTTCGGGCTTAAAAAATAGCAAATCACTCAGGAATAATGTAGCTATCTAATGGTGAAAGAATTTTTCAAATCGGTGCAGTAGTTTCGGAGCCTATTCGGTACAAACAAACACACAAACAAACCAAAAAATCTTTCCTCTTTATAATATTGGTATAGATGGGTTAGCTCTTGATTCTAGTCTGGCATATGACAGGGACAGAGACGACGATGGAGTGAGCTTACCCAGAAGAAGCCTGATCACTGAACTTTGAAGACATTCGGGTTGAATGCGTTCGGAAACACGCTTCGCTGTGCGCATTATGAATCATGTTTGGAAGCGTTTGCGTTTTGTTTGCGCTTCTTAAAATAAGGCTCTAGATAAACGAACTGGATTTCGACTGCACTCCGACTGCAAATTTGCAGTTTGGATGTAGTTAGTACGACTGCAAACCAACCGTGCACACCATTGCAGTCAGTGTGCAGTTGGCGTGCGATTCCAACGACCGCACGCTGACTGAAGGGATCAACTGCATTTGAACTGCACGTCGACCGTGCAGCAAGCTTGTGCAGTCCGTTTCTCTAGAGCCTAAGATAGCAAGTATTTGTAATGTTACTGGCTTGCGACCAGCACAACAATTTCGTGAAACAATTTCCATCAAAATCCAAAGATGAAATTGGATAAAATTCATAATAGTTTGTCATGTGTTACGCAATTATTTATCGAAATTTATCTTTGATCCCGTCTGATTCCCGACGCGAGTACGGGACTTATTTTTAAATTTTTAGACGTTTTTGTGTCAGGAGCTTTTTTTTAACATAATTATTATTTTATGCTTTTTAAACTACATATATATATAGGTACCTAGTGCTAGTAGATACGTTTCGATCGACAATATATCGAAACACGTAATCATGACACGATATCTTGGGAAAAACCCCGATCAAAAGAGTAAAATGCTTAAAACCTTTAACAAAATAGAAACGAAATCAAAATCGGTTCATCCGTTTAGGAGACAGACACACTGATACACATTTCAAACTTATAATACCCCTCTTTTACCGTCGGGGGATAAAAAAAACCGTCCAAGTGCGAGTCGGACTCGCGCACGAAGGGTTCCGTACCATTATCGCAAAAAACGGCAAAAAATCACGTTTGTTGTATGGGAGCCTCCCTTAAATATTAATTTTATTCTGATTTTAGCGGCAACAGAAATACATCATCTGTGAAAATTTCAACTGTCTCGCTATCACGGTTCATGAGATACAGCCTGGTGACAGACAGACAGACGGACAGCGGAGTCTTAGTAATAGGGTCCCGTTTTTACCCTTTGGGTACGGAACCCTAACAACTCTTCAAAAACATTTATCACACATTTTGTTGCCATGTGCGAACAAAAACGTACTGAACATAAGTTTTTTTTTTTTAAGTGAGATAGAATTTGGATGGTGAGACCAAAAAGCAGGTTGTGAAGGTAACAGATTTAATGTAGCCTTGGAAACAAACAAATATATCACAAACATACCAAAGACAGTTAACTGACAACTTAAATTTAATGGATGCCTGTCTCACTTTGTAGTTCGAATTGATATCACCGGCCTCTAAGTTTTGATTGATACAAAGGGGGTAGGGCTATGATTAATTAATTCGTATCAGCCTACGTGAGTAATTAAGGAATCTACAGTTCTACATCTGTCATGGTTTGGATCAGTTTGTTGGTAGATGACTCATAGCCCAACGTTGGAAGATTATCTACCTACCTTACTCTCTACTATTATTTACCTAAATTGTGATTTAAATTTCGAAGACCTAACTGACAGCTGCCAATGATCTTATTTTTGCAAGGCGTTCCAGTTCGAGGATAATTAAATAAATAATAATAATGGAGGCTCTCGTTAGGCGGCTGGGTCAAAGGCCTGATCCAGAAAGCAGTATTGCTGGACACGGCTCGTATTGTTAGGAGGTTCCTCTCTCTGGAGCCCTGACCGCCGGTAGCTTGGACCCTGTTCCCGATACCGGTGGGCCTCTATACGTGGGACACTCAGAAAGTTTTGCGAAACTAAAAAAAATTGTTCTATACGTACATATATTTTTATTAAATCTTTTCAAAGTACTTTCCACCAGCCTCTATACAAAGATTCATGCGCCTAAACCAGTTTTCAAAACACTTTTTCCAGTCCGCCGCAGACACCTCGTTTACAGCCTGCTCGAACGCAGCCAGCGCATCTTCCGGCGACGAAAATTGTATCCCTTTGAGCTGATTTTTTATTTTTGGGAATAAAAAGAAGTCACACGGTGCTAGATCAGGGCTGTAAGGAGGGTGACCCAGGAGTTTGACTGGCGTGCTGTCCAGGAAGTCCCTCGTTTTGAGTGCGGTGTGCGCAGGTGCATTGTCGTGGTGGAGCAGTAGCCCGCGGAGCCCTGTGTTTGGTCGCTTGTTGCTTATAACAGAGAAAACTTCTGGCAAACATTTGGTAGTATACCATTCGGCATTAATGCTTCTTTGATCCCGTAAGGGAATTGATACCAAGTGGCCAGTCAAATTAAAAAAGCTAGCGATCAAAATCTTACCCCCGCTTCTAGATCGCTTCACTTTGGTAGGCGTTGGCTCATTTTGAAACACCCAAACAGTCGACTGGCGCTTGGTTTCTGGGTCGTATTGATAAATCCAGGACTCATCACCTGTAACGATGTCGTAAACACGCCGAGACGAGCCTGCTTCAAATTTGTTAAGCATATCACGGCACCATTCCACCCGGGCCTGCTTCTGAGCATCGGTGAGGTTGTGCGGCACCCAGCGTGATACTATCCTCCTCACGCGAAGATGGCTGTGTAGAATCTCGTGAACGCTTCCCGATCCAATCTTCAATATGTGTTGAATCTCCTGATATGTAATTCGCCTATTGTCTTGGATTAAATTTTTCACTGCTAGCACGTTTTCTTCGGTAACAGCCGTCAAAGGGCGACCGCTTCTTTCGTCATCCCCCAAAGTTGGTCAACCGCGCTTGAATTCGTTATACCAACGATACACGGTTGCCTTGGAAGGGCCTTCATCCATGAATGCCATTTGAAGTCTATCGTACGATTCATCCGGTTTCAGGCGACACTTGAAATCGTATAAAATCATAGCTCTAAAATGTTCCCGGCGCAGATCCATATTTCAGTGAGACACAATACTTTGAATTAACTCGCAAAAAATGTGGAGGGAAATTTTGAAATTGGAACTTACTTATTTTTACTTATAAATAATCATATTTTCGAAAAACATTATAACTGGCCAGTCTCCCATATATAAAAACTTTTTTTCGCAATACTTTCTGAGGGGCCTGGTATTTTTCTAGATAATTTTTTTTTTTTTTTGTATGTTTTATAAAAATATTTAAAAATGTAGATAATAAGTAATAATATGAATAAAGGAGATAATAATCAAATCGATGTGACATGACCACTCAATTTAATTTTACTAATTGGTGTTAATAAAATATAAACGTAATCTATCTCCCTATATAATATATAAAAATCAATGCCACTTTTCGTTGTTATTTTATAACTCAAGAAAGGGCTCATCTATTAAAAAAATTTTTTTTGGCTTTATTCGGACTATTTAGCAGATGGATTATGTGAAAAAAAAAAAACTAAAAGAAATTGAAACTTAGGGTAGGGTAGTGTAGTGTAGGGTAGTGTAGGGTTGGGTAGGGTAGGGTAGTGTAAGGTAGGGTAGAGTAGGGTAGGGTAGGGTAGGGTAGTGTAGGGTCAGGTAGGGTAGGGTAGTGTAGGGTCGGGTAGGGTAGGGTAGGGTAGTGTAGGGTAGGGTAGGTAGGGTAGATAAATGTTTGGTGTTTTTATGGCAAAACAAAGTTTGCCGGGTCAGCTAGTACATTATATAAAAATATATCAGTTTTAGGTTAGGTTAAAACGGGCTGGTTTCCGCAACTCCACGACCAAGCGCGTATTTTGCGTACGGTATATCAGTTTTAATACACATACGACATACACCTTTAATGTAATAATAATAAAAAGGAAACTAATAAATAAACAGTAAACTAAATGCGATCGATACAATGAAGTCTGTCATAATTAGAAATGAGTAGAAATTAGAGGCCGTTAGTTTCTTAACGAATGTAATATTTTTTCAGTGTTATTACATGTAGTTCCATTTTCGGTCTACTTCGACTTTCGATCAGATTTCGATCACTCAGGATACGAGACTATTTTTATGTAAAGATAAAGTGGCAACCACCCAAATGAATTTTTTATGGATGGTATTTAAAAGTACTTCAATTTATTCCCATTTCATTTACCTAATTTTGCCTGTGTTCCACCAAATATGTGCACCGAAATATGTTCATATAAGTCGACGTAGCCCCGCTGCGCGAGGCTCCTATTTCTGTCGCCAGGGTCAAAAGTAACCTAACACGAACGAGATGACGGGAGCTGAGTTCGCTCGCTTTGCTCGCTCACTTCAGCTCCCGTCATCTCGTTCGAACCTAACCTGTCCGTGTCGGGGTGCCCTAAGTTCCCGAGCTCGCTTCGCTCGCTCTTGGACTGATTCTTTGACCATAATTTATTCGTAGATCAACTAATATTTGGTGCACGATCAGTATTTTAGATGTACCTTTAGATTTTTGGTGAACACAAAAATATTATCCTTTTTTTATTTTAGGTCGCTTTTTGAAAAATAATATATTTTATACCCTATTGGAAACTTTAATAAATAAATACTAATGATCTGTTCACTGTTTCATTAATCGTGTTCATTTTCTTGTCCATAATACATTTTTATTTTTATTATATTTTTTTTGTTGCGATATAAAATTGGTCTTCTTCTTCTGTACTTCTCTATTAGTCGTCATCTAGTCCGCAAGTTATATTATAAAAACAACTTTTTACACCTTTTTCATAGTATCGTACGACTCGCCATATAAAAATATATATCATTTTGGACTTTGTTTCATTACTAAGCTCATTATTGGTAAATGATATGTTGTCTACGTGACACTTTCGACATCGGTTGAAGTGCATAGTATTAAAAAGTCCTAAGTATGATTTTCGTAGATCCACTTTCATCGTTAAAGCTGAAATAACTAAGTTCTTTATGGGCAATTTTTTATCGTCGTTTACTTAAATTTTGACACAACATTTTTCTACAGTCATCACAATGTAAGAAGTCCGTTGACGTTTCTCATTTTACATGCTGCGATATCTTTCTACGTAAGTAATTGAAAAATCGAATTCACTATCCTAATTAATTACTATGTTACCTATACACTATAACAACGAGTATCATTCGCAAGCATCAAGTTTTAATTATTATTAAGTATTTTTATAGCTGTCAAAACGGGCCTTTTATTTTTTGACAACTTTAAGGACGCTGTTACATTTTCGACGAACTCAAATTTTATGTATCTAGTCGCACACAGCAACATTACGCGTACGCACACATTGAAACTACTCAATTTAATCCCTGCTAAAAGACGCATATCTGATTCTTAAAAATGAAAAATTACCTTGAAAATACAATAGTTTTATACGCTATTTCATTCCCTAATTATGTCACAGCTACTTTGCTCACCTCACTTCTGCCGTATTATATCAATAATCATAAATAAGCAGTATATACTTCTTACTGTACGTACTATCTTCACCATTACGTACATCTTCACTCCTCATTACTCATAAAATCGCTAAAAGTTTAGCACCGCACTTTGGTCTAACAGTATCGTCACCACTCTTATCGCTCTGCGTAAAATTTCGTTCATTCCCGTTGGCTAGTCAGTCTTATCAAGACAATAGATGAATCGATACAATGATTAGATTAAGTACAAAAGGTACATTTATTGAAAAACCTTCGCATCGCCAATTGTTACCACAGTGTGTGAACGTTCGTACGTGAAACAGCAAAGATGGCACCATGGCTGGAATTGCCGTACGAAATGAAACAAGTGACAGCGGAAGAAGAGAAAATTATTAGGAAATGCCTCATGGGTGCGTGTAGTGCTGTGCGCAATGTTGATTTTATAATGTGTTCAATGGATGTGGTTTGTCCGGTGGCGGGAAAAACAGTATGATTTTTTTCTTTTATTTTTGTACCATCGCGCACTACGATTTACTTAATCAAATTTAGTGGAGTATTTATAAACTAAAAAAATATTCAATAAAATATTCAAGCCTTTTTAAAGTGCATTCTGGTGAGAATTAATTCATGAACTTTAAACTATTCTGTTTAAACGTGATTAAATATTCCACGGTGAATACTTGAAACAATTTAATTAACTGAAAGTTAGAACGTTTCATACAGGGCTCGTCTGAATTTCCACTACATTTCATTAATGCTTATGTGCATGATTGCTCCTGATTGTAGCATTAAAATTTGCCTGTAATTTTGGTGATATAATTATGGTTTTTACTTAGTAAATAATAAGGCAGTTTTTTTCGTAAAATAAAATCGATTTAAATCGTTCGTGAAATATATTAAATGAGTGATCTTCTCCCTGGCCTCGAAACAGCGTTTTCTTCTTCCACAGTTAAGTTGAAACGAGTAAAATTACTTTTAAATATAAATACAATAATCATTCGTGAAAAAAATTGTGAATACAATGAAGTGCAATAAAATATAACTAATAAGGATTATGCAATGTTACTGTATGAAAAATTAAGGTGTAGAAAATCAAACAAGTATTTCTTAAATGTTGTCATTTTGAAAATGAGTTAGATTATGGGGGGCTTTAAGTCAAGAGTGAATAAGTTACTTCTAGGCAAGCGTGCTTCACCGTCGACCACATCATCGCTTACCATAAGATGAGATAGTGGTCAAGTGGAAAATTATAGTTTCGATTGAACTTTAATTTTGCATTTGTGTGTATTTTTTTAACAGTGGCAATAGAGAAGTTTCGTGGAAATTTCTCTTTGGTCCTTCAGATCTTACCAAAAAATATTGAACACGTGTTTTCTTTGGTCACGTAAACAAAAATTACAATCAATTCACGTGATATGGTACCTACATTTAGAACAAATCGATATATATCGCGCCATCTAGTGTCATTTATTTGAATTAAAAAAAATATGTTAGTTCTGGGACCCCGTGCTTCAGTCTAGCCAGACATAATATGGTCAATATTATAAATAATATCGGTGTTACACCGTGTAATACAAATACCTATTTCTGAATCAACTAGTAGATAATATACTTTATCATCTCGTATTGTAATCTCATCTTCCTTCGCTAAGCCGCTATGGCAACATCTGGAGGGCTTTATCGCCAACATCTTATGATAAGACAACATCTGTATCTTCTGAAATAGATCTAGGTTATCTTAGTATTTGAGGTTTGTAGCTGTAACATAAATTGTTATATTGTGTTTGTTTCTAACTCCGTTCTCTTGGTAACAAACAACAATTATAATTACTGTTAGGTAATTGTTTTTCTTATAGTTTCAATAGGCCTTCCTATTATATTAATCTTAAGTGTTCCCATACGGATTGGGTTGAGCTGTACGTACCTATATTTCTCTAGTTGTGTTTATTATTATTATATATGTTTATTTTAAGTATTCTTAGTTTAAAAAAAAATCTTCTTGCGGAAATCGTGACGGTTTGTTGCTATCAAGGCACACAGAATAAGAAGGATCACGGTTCGCCTGTTAAAAGATAACGTTTTATATGTATTGTTCGTTACTGCCATTACTTATCGAAAACCTTGACGAATATTATCGAACCATAGCTAACAAGTTGCTATCACGTTTGTATTTTCCGCTAGGGGCGCTGTTGTAGAGTGAGGTCTACAAAATGTCAATGATCATAGTTTTTTAGGTTTTACCGCGAGTTTATTTATTACTTTTTTACTGTTGTAAATATTTTCCAAATATGGCAAATTATGATAGGTACTGGATTTACTAACCATTGTTTTAATAGAGTTTTACGTTTCGGAAAATTTTATCCCCTTTTTTTTTGAAAAAAAGAGGCTGCGCAATACTGCAGCGTACTGGATTTTATATTTAATAACAGTTTTACGGCATAAGAAATAAATTTTTAATTCAAAAATTTAGAAATAGATTTTAATTCTAACTTTGTTTGTGTGCGCGTTATAACAACGTTTAACAGCTATATTTAAGGACCTTACTCGCCAGTGGTGCCACCTTATGGGCACAAAAACGGAAACCCTTATTCATAATTACCAGCACCAGAATTCCAAGTTAGACAGTCTATGAATACGAGTAACTAGCTTTTCCTCGCGATTTTTTTTTCGGGATATAAAGTAGCCTATCACAATTAGTTCTTATGTAGCTTCTTAATTCTTCATTTCCAGATATTGATACTTTACAGAATCTCTTTATAAGTTAAAGTTTTAAATTTAATATCTCTATATAATATTACATAAATATAAAAGATTAAAACAATAAAAAAAAATAACCCGACTGCTTAAGAAGCGAACTAAAAAGACGTAAACAAGAAGAAAATCATGCTGTGCAGTCCTAATCGCGATTAGTTCATCTAAACTCAGTTTATGCAAATACAGCGTTCTGATTTGTAGTTTCTCAGCGGTCTCAACCAATCGGATCGCTGTGTTTGCATGAACCGACTTTAGTTGAACTAATCGCGAGAAGGATACACAACATGCTTTTCTTCTTGTTTACGTCTTTTTAGTTTGCTTCTTAAGGCGCCGATTCCCTTGAGTAGCTGATTTTAAAATGAGAATCACGTCTAAACGGCTAGTCGTAATTTATTGGAAAAAATATATGTTATATGAGACCATTTTCTTAATAATTTCATCTGAGCAAATTTTGAGTTTTATTCGTATAACATAGTGTAATTAATTTGTAAAGATATGTCTAAAACGGACAAAAACACGACAGTCACAACCAAACCGCTGGGCGTATTTTAAATAAATTGGCACTATATCAAAGACAATTTAATTATCTACATTTTGATGAAGCTTTTTTTTTTAAAGTCATAGAATAATAAGAAAAGTACAAAAAACTACTAAATTTCGGGTCGCGCGGGTGAGAAACGAGGGCGAGTTTTGTTTCCTCAAGGTCGTTGGCGTTAGTCGTCGTCTTAAGCAGTCTGGTTTTTTGATTTTTAAATGATTCTTTTTTATTTATAACGTATTATTAAACCTTTTTTTTTCGAAGTACATTTAAACATACAAGTGTTATACATTTTTGAAATCATAAAACCCTTTATTTTCATACTCCACACGATGGATGTGGGAGAAAAAAAATTGGTGCCCCCAATATGACGCCCAAAAGCCGCCATTTTTAAATTCCATTTCCAATTATAATGCCTAATAGCCAGTGACACTCGCAAGGTAAACACGAATCGATTCACGTAAGAATCATCAAAATCGGACAACGCGTTTGGTCTCTAGAACGCCACATAGGAACAAACATACATTCATACATAGACTGATAATCACATTACGCTCCTTCGACAGTCGGGCAAAAAAGAATGAGTTCGACCAATGGACCTCTTTCCTAACCTATCATAAATTCATCACACATTAGCAATACTTATTTCCTTTCTACAAAAACAGGCCTTTGCCCTGCATTATAAACTTCAAAACAATATCATTATGATGTCACCATTATACCATTATCACATAATAATTGCATTTCATGTGTACGTCGGTAGATAGCTAATCATTTAAAACTTTTACTGTCTTATCACTTCTAGATCCCTTTATCTCCATTTGACGAACACTCAGTACTGTTGTACTTATGCAAATCCTTTTAAATGATAACCTAGTTAGAAGAGTTTTAAATTTGGTTACTAAGGAGATATTATTGTTGAACGCTAGTGGGCTGTGCTTTCGTTTGCTGTGCAGTCAATTTAATAATTCTTCTCATCTCTTCTCTTTTTTTATTCTGTTTTATGCTTTTAATATTTAGTTTAAGGTCTTACCTATATAAAATTCTATAATACACTAGCTTTTTCCCACGGCTTGCATCTGTGGCCTATCCTCAAGAACTGTGCATTTTTTTAGGATACAAAACCGGCCAAGTGCGAGTTGGACTCGCGCACGAAGGGTTCCGTACCATTATCGCAAAAAACGGCAGAAAAAACACGTTTGTTGTATGGGAGCCCCACTTAAATATTTATTTTATTCTGTTTTTAGTATTTGTTGTTATAGCGGCAACAGAAATACATCATCTGTGAAAATTTCAACTGTCTAGCTATCACGGTTCAGGAGATACAGCCTGGTGACAGACAGACAGACAGACAGACAGACGGACCGCGAAGTCTCAGTAATAGGGTCCCGTTTTTACCCTTTGGGTACGGAACCCTAAAAAGTTGAAAAAATATAACCTGACTACGGTTTTTTTAAGCCGGATCGATTGACACCTTATTCAACAAAATCAGGTTAATAGTTTAGGCGCTACGGAGGAACATACGTAAATATATACATAGACTGATAAAATCATAACCATTCCTTTTGGCTTCTCCGTAATCGGTTAAAAACAGTTGAACTCCTTTGTAATATTAGTTCAGATGAGAAATATATTTAAGGTTCTACCACCAAATGTTTACAATGAATATCAACAAAGAAAAACAATGTTTTGGTTTAAAGATAAAATACATTTCAATTTTAAAACTACATAAAAAAACAAATGTTTGAAGATTAGACAGACTTATCACTAACATACAAACTACATTAGGATAATTGCTAGTAACTACCTATTATAAAAATACATAGTAAAAACTATTTATCAAAAAAGCCGTTGAAAACTAGAACTATTAAGGTTTTACTGCGTAAAATAGTATTTCATTTACGTCTGGCAGTGTTTCTGACATACACTAATGAAATTTATTTTGCAAGTTATTGTAAAACAATTTCAGAGAAACTAATTTAACACAAAATAACATGCCACCTACTTTAAATTGGTGTTGTAAATGGCAACATAGGGTATATGATACCCAAATCGTAAGGCCCAACCGATCAATTGTTCTAACGCTGGTTCCTCTAGAAAAAGGGTAGACAACGCACTTTAACCCCTTTTTATAGTCTGGAAATTTTCATTTTCATGGATGTCTATCGCTCAAGGAAAGGTGGAATCTTTCAGAATCTGACTGACTAAAACCATACACAACACACTATACTACTCCACACGCACCACACCATACCATACTACAACACACACATCACACCACCCTACATTACACCACACTACACTACTCTACACTACACTTTACCACACCACACATTATTCCACGAAATTGAACAACAACAAGAAATTGTGTTATCTATTTTTAGTAACTTAATTTAACAACTTAAATCGAATATTAAATTTTGGATTTGAAATTCTAATTTTTTTAACTAATAAAAAAAATACTTTATTCGTCAACAATCCGGTATGTGTATATGTATGAATGTTCATCTGTTCCCTCATAACCTTTAAACTTAAACTACTTATGATAATTTGACAAATACAATACTACGACACCTTCGTTGCAACGTTGCAAGCGTCTTGTTTGTCCGCATGTTATTGGCTATGTGACGTCACATTAAATTGAATATGGCGCCCTCTATTTGCAATGATTTAGGTGCTAATTTCTATCACTACTCTAGTGCCGATTAAAGTCAAATGATTACTGTCTAATAACTTTAAACGAGCAATTTTTGTAAATATTTAAATAATCTGAATCTCGGAAACGGCTCCAAAGTTTTTCATGAAATTATTATGCAGGGGTTTTCTAGGGCGATAAATCGATCTAGCTACGTTTCATTCTTAGAAAACGTCGTTTTCTCTATTTTCACACGAGCAGGGCTTGTTCGCCCAGGTACTTATGATTAAACATGCACCCGTTAGTACACTCAGGACATTGATTATATTTGTCAATCGAGCACTTGTTTGTTCCACAGAGTAAATCATATCGTAAAGAGATTATAATAATTTATCAGTGATTAAGTTTTTAAAATACGTTTATACTTATTGCTGTTAACAGATACATTGATAACTAGATGTGTCCGCGACTTCGTTCGCGTGTTTGTAGAAAACTAATTGAAAAACAAAATTGCTTTCTGCATTCCTTTATTCTAAACTAACTTTTACTAAATCTTACACTCTTTCGTGCGCGAAATATGCTGCAAAGTTTTCCTATATTAAACCATAGATTTAACTTATATATTTTTCACTGTATGAGGTTCTGGGGTCGATTCCCTGGTCGAAAGAAGTGTTATTGGCTTTTTCTATCTGAAATATCTCAAAATTATTTTACATTGTGTGTCCGGTTCAACTAAATAGTAAGTATGTGGTTGTGCCATGAGTTCTTAGAGTAAGGTTACTTTGAGTGTGTGTGAGGGACAGATGTATATGACTGATAAAACACTTTTTACGCGGTCGAAGCCGCGGGCAGAAGCTAGTTATCTTTATACGTGCTAACTGAACCACACAAATTAGCATAATATAATAGGAACAAAAATGGTAATCTTATCACAGTTAAGCTTTAGCAGTTAGCTGACAAGCACCAAATATCTCCTAAGTGATACTTATGTAGGTACCTATCTATAAATGTTTCCCTTATTCACGGTAAAGATATCTATACAGTATTCTGTCTTCATACAAACGGTCGGAACGCGAGTCATGCCCACGTGACTCGAGCTCAGCCCGCACTCGATATACTACCAATCGCGGACGCGCCGCAGCGACGAACGAACGGTGTGATGGTTTTGTAAGCAGTAAGCATGCGATTTGTGAATATTTTATTCAAATACGTACAAGTACTTACTTACGTAAACCTTCAACTGTCCATTTCCAGACACAATAAAAATTACCATTGTTCTAATCCGATTCGGTCTGATGGACAGATGACCGGTTAAATATGTCAGAGAGCAATTATATCCTATATTTTTTTTGATTGCTTGAATTCTTCTATAACGCAACAAGAGATAACATTTTTTTAATTACCTGTAACTTCCGTAAGGCAAGACAATAAAAAAAAAATACCTAACCTAATAATACGTAATTTCTTTCTTTTTTTAATAGTGAGGCATTTCGCTTTTTCCACCCAGTAAAATACCTGGATTAATAAATATAAATAAGTGGCTAAGGTGATAAAGTCACACACGAGTCACCTACCTACGCTCGGCACAGGCTCGGTTTAAAAAAAAAACCGGCCAAGTGCGAGTCGGACTCGCGCACGAAGGGTTCCGTACTTGGTAAATTGCGGTTTACGATTTATGACGTATTAAAAAAAAACTACTGACTAGATCTCGTTCAAACCAATTTTCGCTGGCAGTTTACATAGTAATGTACATCATATATTTTTTTTAGTTTTATCATTCTCTTATTTTAGAAGTTACAGGGGGAGGGACACACATTTTACCACTTTGGAAGAGTCTCTCGCGCAAACTATTCAGTTTAGAAAAAAATGATATTAGAAACCTCTATATCATTTTTAAAGACCTATCCATAGATACCCCACACGTATAGGTAGGATAAAAAAAAATATTTTTAGTTTTAGTTTCAAGTATGAGAACCCCCAAAATTTATTGTTTTATTTTTGTGTGAAAATCTTAATGCGGTTCACAGAATACTTCTACTCACCAAGTTTCACCAGCATAGTTCTTATAGTTTCGGAAAAAAGTGGCTGTGACATACGGACGGACAGACAGACAGACAGACAGACAGACATGACGAATCTATAAGGGTTCCGTTTTTTGCCATTCGGCTACGGCATCCTAAAAACCTAGGCTAAGCTATCTACTTACTTATCTACTTAGCTACTTACAATTATATTATTTAGTTGGAAAAAATATCATTATGAAATGATAAAGTACATAAATGAGATTAATAAATAGAAGGTACCTACCTAGTATGATTTTAAATAAGTTAAGTAAAAAAAAAATATTTACCTCAGATTAGAGAAAATAATCTGAGATATTTACAATCACAAAACTAGAAAGAAACTCAAGTAGGTAGAGGCGGGCGGCCCTAACGCGTGTTTAAGTGACGCGCGCTTGTAGGCACTTATTTCAAGGTCAGGGCCGAGTCACAATACTGTTAGATATCCCTACCGTGCCTTATTTGAGTAAGTAGGTAATTTTGATCAACTTGATGTGAAGTTTTTGTAAACAAAATACCGAGTATTTTAGATAAGTGGGTATTACTTGAATAATTTGAAATGTAATGATGATGTGGCAAAATTGATCAAAGGAAAATAACCGAATACAATAGTAAACTTCTTTCATGAATTTTTTTAATTTTATTTCTTTTATAAAACAAGAAAAAAAAGCGTAGCAAAAACTAGACGAAAAAATAAACAAATTAAATGTTCCAATACTCAATTTTCAAATCTGGTGCTGTTGGTAGCATCAAATAAGAGATTGTATCATTATCTGCTGACAACTCCATCTACTTTTGGGGCAGTCGGGTAATGATGATCCCCTAATGAGGTTTCAGTATCTCAATTTTAAAATTACAATTTATAAACTCACACTCACACTCGGCGTAGACTCTCACTATACGAAATAAATGCTTTTAGTGGAATCGTATTTGTATATACAAAATTGCTTTTATCTCAAACCCTCCCAACATAAAATATAGTAGAATTTTTGCAACATTGAATAGATCTTTTAAAAATGTTTCTTTTTTACATATTCGTAAGTGCTTGTGCTTGTAAAGGTAAGCCTGAATTTAATTTTAAAAGGTTTTTATATAATACCACCCTTCTATACCAATATTATAACGAGGAAATATTTTTTTGTTTGTTTGTACAGAATAGGCTCTGAAACTACTGGACAGATTTAAAAATTCTTTCACTTATGGAAAGATACATTACTCCCGAGTAAAATAAGCTATAATTTATTTTCAAAAAAATTTAGATCCATATGTAAATTGCAATAATGTAACCCAAAGTAGCAAAATTTTGCCAATAAAATTCATTATCTGGCGTGCGCTGAAAAAACTATTGATGATACATAAAAAATATGTAATGCATGATTAATGCACTTATTATTAACTACAAAAAAATATGGGAGAGAATATATCTCACTATCATAGTTAAGTCCCAATAGCAGCTTTTGTGTTCTAAAATATAATTAGATCGCCGGTAGAAACAAAAGTTGGTTACATTCGCATTGTAGTAATAAATCTTATTCAAATAAATAGTATAACAAATTGGTAGGTAGGTAGCTAGGGTAGGGTAGGTAGGTATTTAGGATAAGGTAGGGTAGGTAGGTTGATCGGTAGGGCAGGTGAGAAAGTTGGCAGGTAGATAAGGTAGGTGGGTAGGTAGGTAGGGTCGGTTGGTAGGGTAGATATGGCAGGTGAGTAGGTTGATAGGTAGATATTTGTTTGATAGGTAAAATAGAAACTTAATGGATTAAGTAGGCATTGTGGTTCTTTCGAAAAGTGAAACTGTGTATAATAAATTATATCATCATTGGTATCCTTGTTCTATTCATGACTCTCTGTTGAGTGAGACCTCGATCCTTGCCTTTGTATCATCCTTGGCTGGTCTTTACGAGTGACATCTAAGTATTGCCCGATCTTTTTTCGGCTACCCTTACTTATCTGTATATTGGTGTGCAAAATATTTTTACAATGCATGTCCTCGAAAAGAGCGGTTTTTCCAAGCAGCCAAACTGTGCGGAAAGTGTCACTTTTTTTCACTAGTGCTTTTTACTTTCCTGTACTTTTTTAATTTTTAACTCTAACGTCAGCCCGACGCATAGAGTTTTTATTATTTGAGAAATGTTTTAAAAATTAGTTATGTACAGAATATCATTCATATAAAAGGTAAAATAAAGCTAATACTTTATTTTAGGCGTTTTTAATTACTCTAGATTTAGATTTTGATCAATAAATTAATTTGAAATATTCATTAAATATGTTTGGCAGAACGTATATTTTGCTCGTGCCTTATTGCGTTACGATGTGACAGCTATTCGCACATGCGCATTATATATGCCCGAGGAACTATTAGTTAATCTGTGGATATGCTGAACGCGCTTGAATAAGCCCGCCATTTTATTAATTTCATTTTATTAATTTATATATTTTTTTGTTTCCTCGCACAATGCATAGTAAAATTTTGTATGATACACGTACGTAAGATGATTTCCGACTCGTGTCGATTTATCCACTCACTCGCTTCGCTCGCTCGTGAATAAAAATGCCACTCATCGGAAATCACCTACCTTCCGCACTTGTAGCATAAATAACTATTTCGCCATTATCCTAATCCTACAGCAGACAACCTCTGGACATAGACCTCTCTACCACACGCTATAAATCTCAATTTCCAGCATCTCCAGCCACTCTGTAAAGATCGTCGCTCCACTCTCCTACGGCACCCGGTGCGTCCTATCTAACGTTGCCAGAATGTTAACTAATGATAAAATTTATTTCTAATTACAGGTTATACGCGGCCCTTCGTGAAATGTGGACCGAGCGGGTACTTGATGCCCGGAGCCTTCAAGAAACACGCTGAAGGCATATACAACATGGAGGTGCGACCCGATGACGTGTGGGTCATCACATTCCCTAGATCTGGTGAGTACGACGTTCCTTTATTTATTTTACTCGAATTAGATGCCCGCATCAATATCAGATCTGTGCCTATCAATCAATGTGCCTCCTTTTCCTAACTATCCGTTAGCAGATAATTACCAGTAATTTACTGATCATCACAATCCACCAGCAAGTACGAAACACGATACTCCAAGACCGGTTGTCTGATTTCGGGCTTCTGGCTATTTGGAACGGCTGTCAAAGATCTGAAATTGCAGTAGGGACCAACGGTTTTACCGCCAGATCATTTTGTTTTGACCAAAAGATGTTTTCTTGCTACCTCTGTTCGAGCGTGTGTTTGGAGAAGTTAGGTGATAGGTAGAGTGCAGTGGTGGCTTAGTGGTATCGGCTGTGACTTGTAAGTGTAGGTCGTGGGTTCAAACCCAGGCAGGCGCTTTACTTTATATAAATTATTTCACCACCACTGCTCTCAAAACGGTGAAGGAAAACATCGTGAGGAATCAGGCATGCCCTAGAATCAAAGATTCGAATACATGTGACATCCACCAACCCGCACTGGGCCCGCGTGGTGGATTACGTCCCATTCCCTCTCACAGAGAGGAGGCCTGTTTCCCAGCAGTGGGAACATTAAAAAGGCTGATGATGAGGTGATAGGTAAATGCGCCGGCACGTGAACGCTGCGTACATATAGCGTGTACGCAACCTGTTCGCCACGTCTAGGCGACGCAAGTTTAGAGAGAGTGAAATGCCACGAAGATTAGTGACAGGTCTAACTCTGCGTGATAACACTCTGATGGGCGTTACAAATAAATTGATTATTTTTTATTACAATATGGATTATCGATTTATAGAGACAAGTAGTAGGCAAGAATTTTGTAGGTAAAACTTTGACGTTGCGGAATGTTGACGTCATATTATTTATAGGCATGATATGCATTTCATACATTTAGATGCCTATGTTTGATAGTGGTAGATAGCGGTTGTTTTGACCAAGGATTGGAATATAATAAATAATATTTACCTAAAATTGAACAACATAAGGAACATTTATAGTAAAGTTACTTACTCTGAAATTCCCAAATAATCGTGACATATTAAACCCGGGTTTTAATATTACACTTTATTCGATTCGGATTCGATCAATCGGTATCAAAATAACAAAACATAAACATAGCATAACATAAACTTTCAAATTGATGCGGTTCAACAGAAAATGGCCAATCAGCAAAATAAATTTATTTCTAAATTCAGATTGTTCTACTCATTTTAATTTGTAACCATATTCTATTTTTAGTTAGTGAAAGCGTGCACTAAATAACTACCAAAACTATAGAACTAATAAAGGCAAAAGTTTTTATTTTAGCAGTCAAATAAAATGTTCAAAAACATTTTATTTTAGCTTACAAATAAAATGTTCAAAAATATTTTATTTTAGCTGTCAAATAAAATTTTCAAAAAGTTTTTATTTTAGCTATCAAATAAAATGTTCAAAAGATATTTATTTTAGCTGTCAAATAAAATGTTCAAAGAGTTTTTAGTTTAGCTATCAAATAAAATGGTCAGATCAAAGTCAAACGTCAGTTCAGCTGAACCGATATTGTTTGTAGGTACGAGTAGTGTAACACATTTTTATTTCGTGGCTTTTGTTATCAGATAAAGTCAATCCATCTGATAAAGTGCATATACGATGTATGTAATCCCGGCATTTTTGCTGATATTAGTTACAGCGGCTTAGGTAACGTGAATAGTATTTTTCCGAAGTATTTCGTGACTGCGTATTTTTGGTACGTGAGTCACATGATAAGCAGTTGATTATTAATTTTGAAGGGCAAGAAAATCGATTACTGGAAATGAAAGCTTTGGTGGAGTTGGCCAAAGATTTGAATGGTGAAGATACCGTTGGCCAAACGTTTGCTTGTAGGTTTTCAACATTAAAGAAACACGGTATCTTTAATGACTCACATACGACTGTTCCCGAAGATATGTGACCGCGTGGCTAGTTTGATTCGGTCTATAAAGACCAATGTGGCGCCAGAAAAACGCACAAATTGTAGCGCCAGAAAACGCTCGTTCTGCTTTGTCTTTACTACATATGTTAGCTAAATGATTAAGTCCGCCCTGTCTGTCCTGGTTTAATATTTTATTAAGGGCCTTCCACCGCTCTACTTTCTAAAGCATACTACTTAGTGACGGCTAGGTTAAAAGATTTGAAAAAAAAAAACATTTATTAATGATTAATGTAAATTATTTGTGAAACATAGTTTTTTCGTGTAACTAATAGTTTTGCTTTAAAAAAAATATTAACAACACGATATTTTTTCGCTACTTTTGAATTCTCATCCAAAAACAATAAAAAAATGATGACTAGAATTTCTCAATAACTGAAATAGTATATGTAAATCATAGAATATTTTGTACACAAATCTGTTCAAAAGGAGGTATTAACATTTGGGGAATATGTATACGCCTTAAGACCGCCACGGGCAACTCCGGTTGAGCAGTCGACAATTTCATAGGTTGACCTTACGGATCTAGGTTCTCGCCAACTCTCATCTGCGAAGATCATCGCTCAACCTATACCTATGTCTGCTTTAACTATGATGTTTCTAACGAGTTCCATCTTTATTTTCCAGGCACAACATGGATTCAAGAAATGGTATGGTTGGCGGAGAACGACTTGGACTACATAACGGCGAAAGAAACACCACTATTCAAAAGATTTCCCATGCTTGAGTGAGTATCAGTAATGGTATCTTTAGTCATAGGTATTGCCGTCATGTTACAACTCGATAACGGTTTGTGACAGGTAGGATGAATTGCTTCTCCTTCATCATATCTAGAGAACTTACTTGAAAGGTCGGAAGTAAATGTTTTCAGAAGATGGTAATTTAAAATATCAAAAACCAGACTGCTTAAGAAGCGAACAAAAATGATGTAAACAAGGAGAGAATCATGCTGTGCAGTCCGAGGATATATAGTCATGATTTTGGTCAACCAAGCTCACGAACGGCGAAAAGACTGCCGGATTTTGAGCGCCATATTGTGTCGGTCCACAAAATGGCGAACAAAATAGTTATAATAAAAGCTTGTTTAAAAATTAATACGTTTTTTGATATAAAAGCTTGTTAAAATAGTCATTCACTGTTTTGAATGAAAGAATTTCGTACGGCCAACCTAGAAAATGCAAACACTCATTTGGCTTTATCAATATTATTAAAGTTCGTATCATAAAATAGGATCATACGATGCCTGAAGTATTTTTATTACTAAATGTTATCAAGTTCAATTATATAATAATATTTTTAATCTCTGCCAGCGCCTGCGTATAGTTTAATCGTAACGGCATTCAAACCAAAGTCAAATTCTTTATTTCAACTAGGCCATTAACGCCCACTTTTGAACGTCAAAAATTTAAATTTACATGTAACAATAAATGATTCTACCGTCCATTCGGCAAGGTAGCATGGAGAAGAACGGACAAGAAACTCCACACTAACTCTTTAAAAAAGAAAGTGTTTTACAATATTTACATGCACACATTAATACATATACGCGAGGACGATTCACCCAGAGTCCCATAATAACACTACATATAGTCCTCGCCAAACTTCTTGGCCGTCCTGAAGTTGGCTACAATGGCTGCGCAGTGGTAAATCTCATACAAAAACAGCACCGTTTCGTGCCTTGCGCATGCGGAAAGCCAACTTCAAGACGGCCTAGGAGTTTTGCGAGGATTTTACTATACTAAGCATAGGTATAAAGTATTACAAGCACTTACAGGTAAATTCATTCATTTGATAATTAGGAACATGGTACTCACATCAAGACTCAAGACTGAACAGCCATTTTCTGAGGTTATAGATAAACGCTTTTCTATCAACGTCAGCGTCTTGATAGCGATTGGTCTAATGTCACATTTAAGGGATTGCCTAGCGCTATGAAATTTCACGTTAATCGGCGTCTCTGATTTATATGAATATGACACTTTGAGAGCCTATGGTCTCACTCGTTTCGTCGCTTTCCATCAGTCTAGATTGAGGTCAAGAGCTGACCTATCCAATAAAACAATAAATAGTCTCCATCCTTTTTACAAGCTTTTATTTAAGTTGCAATGTATGTGTGTGTGTTCGGGTCAAATCTTGCAACTGAATTTTAAAGCAGTTATCCTTCACCGATTAAGATAAAATTTTGCATACACGTTTAGTTTGGATGACAATGCATGGTTAAGTAATGACGTTATACTAAATCCAATATGGCGGACTAGTTGTTTTTGTACACTGCCATGATATGGGTATCAAATGAATAGGTTTTCTGAGAAGAATTCGAAAGAAGTTTGTTGTGAAAAAGGTTTTGTTAATGATTTTTTTTATTTCTCTTACAGGACTACATGCATACTACCAGAAGTATCATTCGAACTGATCAAAATTAACTTCTTCAACCTAGGAAACTTTCAAGGACTTAACGAAGCAGTAAGAGAGCCAAGTTGGAAGGCAATAGAAAGGGCACCTTCACCTAGGTTTATTAAGACTCACCTTCCATTGTCGATGCTGCCACCCAATCTGTTGTCTACTGCCAAAGTGATATATGTAGCAAGAGATCCAAGAGATGTGGCGGTATCGTATTACTACCTACATAAGATGACAACGAAGAAACTTTTGAGAGCGAATGTAAGGCACTTTTGGGAAGCCTTTAGAAGAGATTTATGTAAGTTTTCATTTGTTTGTTTTTTCCATCTCTTTCCTGCCCATGTCCTATGTTACTTGGTATAGGCGCAAAACGTTTTCTTCTTCCATACCGTCCTGTCCTCCGTCTCGCCATTACTGACTCCCTTTTCATTCATATCACTCCTCACACAGTCCATCCATCTTTTCTTTGGCCTCCATCCATCTTTAACATGATTATGAATCCTAATATCTTGTATGCCATCCTGTCATATTAACTTTTGATTGTTGAATTTCAATGTCAATGACAATGGCCTACAAGCTACTTTTTAATATTGGTAGGCTCGCGCTTGACCACTATCTCACCTTATGGTAAGCGATGATGTAGTCGACGGTGTAGCACGCTTGCCTAGAAGTAACCTATTCACTAACTAGCATTTTTTTGTGCAAATCGCCCTTGTGCTTGTGACTTTCAATAAGTGAGACTGTTAATAAATTCATGTTTTTTTTGTTAATAATTTATTGATCTAGCAGCACTCCGTCTATAATTTTCTCATGTTTTAACATAGGCATGTAGCGGCACCGACGCCGACATTTACGAACTAATGACATGACGTCACAAAATCCTGCATCGCGCAAGCAAAGTTTTCGGCGCGATTAGAACACATACAACAGGTTTATGGGTCTTTACACCCTGCTTCACCTAACTCCAAAGGCATAATATTATACTTATTTACAGTGCCATGGACTCCGATTGTGGCGCATGCAAACGAAGCTTTCACGAAGAGACGTCATCCGAACCTCCACTTTGTGTACTATGAAGATATGAAGAAGGTATTTACTTCAATTTGTTACACAGCGCTATAAGTTCTTAATACAGCTGTAGAAAGGGAAAAAATCGCAAGCAGAAATGAAACAGTTTCGAACATAAGGAAATGTGAAAAATATATTTAATAAAAATTAAAATAAAAAAAACCTTAATAAATTTTTGGGATCTTTGGCATACAATTTTGTTTTTTGCCACATGTGATCAAAGAGAAAGTTTTTTCGCAGATTGGCCTCTAATTAATGTTATTTTCATACTATTATTTCTTAAAATTAATTATGTTTGAAACTGTTGCATTTTTCCTTAAGTACTGTCAATGTAAAGCGCTGCTATGGGATATATTTCAGTACCGTTGACATTCTGTTTTTACATATTTTAGGTACCCTAAATTGATAATATTGCTGTCATGAAAACATACACGTACCAGAAAACTTCAATTTGTATTTTAAACGGCTCTCTTGAGCATATAAACGTAATAAAACTAGCTTAAATTACCATACGCATAGATTTAATTTAATCTTATGTATGTAGTATTTTTTTGTGTACAATTATCGTACAAGGAATAAACTTGCTTTGAGCATAAATTGCAGTGAAATCACAACTTCTGTAAATAAAAACAGATTTTCAGGGCCTTTCCACAGCCCACATTCTTTTTTTCTGTGATGGGCTTTTTATGAACTTTTCAGAGAACATTACATAATTTCTTTATTTCATGGGCTAGGTAAATGAAGAAGAAAATCTTTTTTACAAAAATGTCAAAACACACCACCATTTATTTATCAAAAAATCTTTAATTCCAGGATCTGGCAAAAGAAGTAAAGAGTGTATGCCAGTTCCTGAACAAAGACTACTCGGATGTTCAGATCAAGAAGTTGGCAGAGCATCTCACCTTCGACAACCTTCGGAAGAACAAGAATGTCAATAACAGCACGGATAACAGCATTCAGTTCGTCAGAAAAGGTGAGAATGGTTTACAGACAGCATTTGTAAGGGAAGCCAGGATATACTGAGGAATCTGCTGTATGTGTAACTTATAATCCCCGGCATGTTAGTTGACAAGAGTCGTTAGAAGCGTAAATTAAAAAACAAATGTTTAGAAAGTTTTTATAAATATGATCTCTTAAGATTACACTAGTCGAAAATTCTTCCATACAAACGTAGTCTAGCGATTTCTCCACTGTTTGACGATGTACGTTCAAAATTAAAAATTATATCAATTTGTCTCATAATTATTTAGCCCTGTATGGAAACAAAAAAGTAAAAAATATATATATATGAAAGTTATGAGCGTCGAAAGTGCCATATTTCAACAGAAATATTAACGCATTTTTGGGCGGAAATAAATACCATAAGAAGAAGGTTAATTGCAAAACGGCCTCCATACAGGGATAGATTATTAATTCAACAATGCAAATAATTTTACTATGAAAATATATATTTAGTAGTTTTTTCATGATATCTAGACTCCCAAAGGTCTGTTTTCAAAATTTCGTGTGCTCGTTTTCGTCCTAAATCATCATCCATTTCGATTCAAGTTTACAAAAGTGCTCATTGGTACGCGAACTAGCTTCTTACTGCTCAACACAGCATCTATCTCTTTAACACGTGTTGTCGGATGAGATAGCATGCATTTTAACCTCGCGCACAAAATAGTTCGTGCCGTCGACTAGGGGAACTTTAAGGCCGTTTGTTCACGACGTTAAACACGACACGACAAAATGTGGTCAAGATTCTGAGCTCCATATTTTATTGTATGGACCGTTTGTCCATTTCACGACACCGCACCACATGAGACACGATTTTTAAACAGTTTTTCGGCAATGTTGTCGCTGCTGCTATGTCGTCATGACTTTTGCTGAGTCGGTTTAGCGGCTGTTCAAAATAAGTATGAGCTTGTTGACGACACGACACACCGCACCGCTCGGCTTACGCGTGGTTCGTCACTCACGCGCTTATAAAAAAATACACTTGCACTATAGTATCGTTGCAGACTCGTGTCAAGTGTACAAACGAACGGACGTGTCGTGTGTTAAAAATCGTGACGGAAAGTCGTGCCGTGCGGTGCCTTTTGAACAAACGATCTTAATGTTAAAACTGGTATAGGTGTACCAGAATCTCATGGCATTTTTTATTTTTTTTAAATTGTGATTTTCATATGGCAATGTCAATTGTCACCTGTCGAATCAAAGTACTTGATGTGTCAACCGCTGCTGAAATTTTTTGATATTATCTGGAAAGTTTGTTATTTTTGTGAAAATGTCGAAAAACCCACTTCGATCTCATGCGAGACATATTGTTTTCAATGTGTATCATAAAATAAGAGAAGAAGAAGGCGTAAATCAAACTCAATCTTTGATTTTAAAGTGCGTCGTAGAGTGGACCGGTAAGTTGGACTGACTTGTTTTGATACTTTTAGTTTAATTTATATTTTTCTTACTTAATATTAATTTCTTTCCATTACTATTATATGGTAAATCGTAGGTCAGGGCACATCGAATGATGGCCGGAAGGAAATGGCAACAGTAATGTAACTGTTACTAATTCTTCGACAAGATATTGATTTTAACGGAGATTGAGAATCTTTGACGTAAGAAAAATATTAAGTAATAATCTGCGCCCTGCAGTGGGACGTGTATATAGACGGGAGTTTTTGGCGGGATTTTGTCGAGTGAAGTTCAGTGGCTGTTAATATTATTTGCAAATTGATTCCTAGTGGATATTGTGATATATTATTGGTGTAGTTTTGTATCTCAACTGTCTCCGCAACTGGACAATTTGTAAAATCATTGACAAAAGCGATCTCGGGATAGTGGAGCGGTGTATTTTATTGTAGTATTGACTGCGTCTGCAAAGCTTACTGGGAAGACTGACTCGATACAATGTGCTGCCAAATACTCCAAAAAACATTAGAATCTGTTACATCCGCATTCTAATGCATACTAAAGAATAAATATAAGATCCAAAACTCTTTCCAAAGACGTGGCTAAAAGGTCCTAGCAACCAGGCCATAAAACTTACATAAAAAAAGTATATATAGACTGATGATGATGAATGACTTTAAGTAACATGATACATTTTATTATTTTTTACAGACTTTATACATAAAGAGATTGGTTTTGAATATGTTAAATGCCAATGAAAAAGAACCATTTTGATGGAGAGAGATGACATAAAACTATGCCAATGGGGTTCATGGAATCGTTTTCTAGTTTTCTAGTTCTGAATGAGGTTTTATTAGTATGATTTAAATGCTAAATAATAAATTAGTACATAAATTAATATTCAATTGCTTTATTTTTCCTATGTTAAGAACACGATGTATAACATGCGTATACTGTCTTGGAACTGAGCTTATCTGATCATAAGGCGCAATATATATCATGTCCAGTCAAGAAGACCTGTACATTTGACCATTGGTTTTCGTTTAAACGTGATTATTCTAAAGATAATTTAGAAAAATTTAAAGACTGTATTAAAGAGCTCAAGTTTTCCGAAGTGTTTGAATCAAAAGATGCAAATGAGGCTTTCAACTCATTTTACGATACATTCAGGCTATTTTACGAATTATGCTTTAGAATACGTAAAATTAAAAATAAAACAACAGTTCGACCAAAATGGGTGTCAAGTGGTATTAAGAAATGTAGTAAACGTAAACGTTCTCTTCTCTGGAAATATAGACTAACGAAAAATAACGCAGATAAATCCAACTTTAAAACATATTCTTTGAGATATGGCAAAATCATTAAATTAACTCAAAAATCGCAAAATAATTATTACATTCTAAATTCTAAAAACAAATCGAAAGCCACCTGGAACATAATTAACGGCAGAAAACAGAATTTTCCTCCTGAGACTGTAAGTGAATTGGTAATAGATAAACATAAAATCAGAGACTCTCAACGTATTGCTGAATTGTTTAATGACTATTTTGTAGATATGGTTAAACCTCAGACTAGAACTTCGGGTAATAATATGCCAAAAACATGCACGTATGATTCACCAAAATCGTTTTTTCTGAATCCCACTAGTCCTTTTGACATCTATACTATTATACAACAATTAAATAACACTAAGAGCACTGGTTTTGATGACATATGCGTGTTGGTAATAAAATCCGTATCTCACATAATTGCACCTATACTGAGCCATGTTATAAACATGTGCTTCGAACAAGGAATCATTCCATCTGTGTTAAAAACTACTATAATTAAACCACTCCATAAAAAGGATGCTAAATCGGATATAAAAAATTACAGGCCTATAGCCCTTACTCCAGCATTATCTAAAATAATTGAAAAAGCCATATCCAATAACTTGTACGACTACTTTGAAAGGAATAATATCTTCACACCTGATCAGAAAGGCTTTCGTAAAAATATGTCCATAAATTTGGCAATTTATGATTTCCTAAGTTTAATATATCCTCGAGTTGATAAAAGACAGCCGGTCTATGCTTTGTATATGGATATGTCAAAGGCCTTTGACTGCGTGGATCATGATATACTACTGAGTAAGCTGGAAACGTACGGTGTTAGGGGCAACACTTTAGACTTATTAAAATCTTACAGCAGTAATAGAACTCAGACTACGAGTATTGTCAAAATTTGTCCTAATACAAAATGCGAAATAAATTATATGTCCAAGAGTAAAATAATAGAATGTGGAGTTCCACAGGGTAGTGTTTTGGGCCCACCACTTTTTATTATCTATATCAATGACCTGCCAAAGTCTACTAAAGATCGTATGGTACTATTTGCTGATGACTGCACTGTTGTATACAATGATGAAAACATTATTAATAGTAATTTAAATTCAATAATTCAATGGTTACAAAATAATAAGTTATTAATTAATATCGATAAAACTAAATTAATGCAATTTAAACAGAAAACAAAAAAAACTATACATACTCGAATTGAAGTTAACGGTGATAGTGTTGAATGGACGTCTACAACAAAATTTCTCGGCGTTCACATAGATGACAATTTGAAATGGCAAAGTCATATAGAGTTTGTTTGCAAAAAAGTGTCACAGTCATCTTATAGCTTATACATGCTAGCGAAAAAGGTCAATCTTGACACATTGCTCGTAGCTTATCATAGTAATGTTGCTTCTAGACTCAGATATGCAATCATATTCTGGGGCAATACTACAAACTGGGATAAAGTTTTTAAAGGTCAAAAAAGGTGCCTGCGGGCAATGTGTGGTCTCAACAGAACTGACAGCTGCAAGGAATACTTTAAAAAATTAAAAATACTTACCATGCCATCTTTATATATTTTTGAAATGGCCTTGTTTATTAGACGTCATCCATCACTATTTACATTAGAGCTCAGATCGCGAAATAGAAGTCGTTTGTATAATAACCTATCCAGTCAATATAGAACTACCCTCTTTGGGAAAAGTGTCTTTGCTATGGCCACGAAGATCTACGACCATATTCCTAATAACATAAAAGAAAGTAGCAATATTAATGTCTTTAAAAATAAATTGTTCCAATTTCTTATAGAAAAGTGTTTTTACTCCGTAGATGATTTTTTATCGACGAGAACTTTTTAAATGTTTAATTCCGCTTGACGATAATTTGTTTTTGTTGATTGTTTTGTGTCTGTCATGTATAGTATATATCTTAATAATGTAATTTGTATTTAATCTGACATGGAATTAGAATTTTACAATCATATTTATTGTAATAATATCATTTGTATTTAATCTGACATGGAATTAGAATTTTACAATCATATTTTCATTATGTTTTTTTTTTTAATAATTTGTATGCCTAAGTGGCTGATCATGGCATGAACATTCTTAGTATGTAATTATGTAATGAACACCTGCATGTAACCCATGTATCACAAATAAACAATTTGATTTGATTTGATTTATAACAACATTATTCATACACATACCTATAATACTCACAGTGGATCTTTGTGTCTCTGAATTGGTTGCAAGACCCCGCGCAGTAGCTATTTTTGTGTCAATGTTGAAGGTGAAGATAGCATTGTATAACTGTCTCTTTCACTCGCTTATGTATGTCACATAAGCTTACGGAGTTTCTTGTGCATTCTTCTCCATAACAAGCTACTTTCCGAATGCACGGTAGAATCAACTTTTATTCCATGTAAATTTAAATTGTGACATTCAAAAGTGCCGCTTGGTGGCCCAGTTGAAATAAATATCTTTTGTCTTTTTTGTCATCGTTCTATCTCGCTTACTCTATGCAGTATACTCGATGACAAACTGTTTCTTACGCAATGGTTGGCAGGACCAAGTTCAAAGATCAAAGATCCGTTGTGACTACTATAATAAAGGTACCTCATGTTCATTAATACTAAAGACATAAATAAAAATTAAACAGTATCAAGATCGTTTGATCCATTTTCCCCAGTATTGCATACAACAAATTTTTATTTCCCTTTTTGCCATGAGATTCTGGTAGACCTATAGTGTCAACAGATCAACCTTAAAAATTACCGTGTCACATTTTATTTGAAGATGTGGAATTTTAAAATGTATATTTAATGTTGTTAACATTAAATAAAAAAAAATGAAAAATAAAACATTTTATGTTAACATTAAATATACATTTCAATGTTTCAAATATACATGAAAATGTTAAAAAAATTATAACTTGTATATTGATAATTATATAAAAAAATAATTGTTGTTTTTATTTGCAGGCGAAGCTGGAGGTTGGCGAGCACATTTTGACGAGAAAATGGAACTTCAGGCAGAAGAGTTCTTGACTGAACGACTGAGGGGTGTCCAGCTAAGATATCCCTCCTTCCCTTTACATGATATAACCAGGTTATAATAACTAGATACTTAAATAAAAAGGAAAACATAATAATTAGTTAATGGCTGAATTTTTTACAGTCAGATAACTTTTAATAATCACGTTCGCTTTTAATAAGCCTTGTTTGTTCTGTCTCCTGCTTGGTATGGATGGAATTTCGTTGCGGGATCCAAGACAGTTAAATTCATTCTCCGGGACTTTGTCGAGCTTCATTGCCTCGGCGCTTTTCTGGTGGTCGCCACTGTTGATTCTGGCTTTCAGGAGTTGCAGTGGTTTGGGGAAAGTGCCAAAAAATACACAAGCGCGAGAAACAATGGCATTTTAATTATTTCAGTAATTACGGCAGCAAACGTGTTAAAGTATAAAATTGCTAGCTTTTTTTATAATTCTTCAGTTGAAAATTACCTGACTATTGAAAACTTAGCCCTTAGTAAAATATTTTTAAGTCATGCTGTCCTGTGAATGTATGTATGATTGGTACAAAAATACTGTTTTATGATTGCTCCAGTTTTACTTTAGAGACGTAATGCTAGTAATTTCTGACTGGAGAGTTTGTAGGTTGTTAGCTGTAACTCACATTCGTATAAACATAAACACTCCCACAGACAGGTGCGACGCGACAATTCGCAAGCCAAACGATATGATGACGGCGAGAAATGATTGTAAAATTTCTCTACAGATGGAATAATTTCTGTGAAGAAGCGGTGTCGCATTTTCGCGTCGCAACCATTTCGTCGGGAGCTTTAAGTTGGGACAAAGTGTAAATAGTAATTTTAAGAATGTGTAAAATATTCGTCAACTCATATTTGTATTTAATTATCTTTAGGTTTTTGTATGATTAGTATTTATTGTAAATATAATTTAAGTGATTTTTTTAAACCCAAATTTATGCTAATTTAGGGCGAATTTCACAAATGAAACTGAATGCGATTAGCAGATCTTAACAGAGTTCAGGAGCTGACAGTATCAACATTGGGCCTTTTTATAAAAACTTTTTAATCATGTGATTGGATTAAGTATGATTAGAATATTCTTAATTCGAAGTTCCAATGGATAATTTGAATTTAGAATCAGTATTTAAACTAATCATATTGTTAATTTTTTTTTAATAAGTATGGCCTGATGTTCAAGATCTTGACACTTACTGACAGATTTTGAACGCGGATAAGATGTGCTGACAGTGTTCATTGCCTTCATCGTTTTCATTGGTGAAATTCACCCTTAGTAATGCTAGTAAAAATCCGTTTGTTTTTCATGATTGTGTAAAGAAGAGGTTATATTTTTGCATTTCAAAGATAAGATATATATATTTGTGGTAAGTTTTAACAATCAAACCGTCCTTACCTCGCTTCGGTATTAAGATTATATTTATCACGAGTTAGATAATAAATGAATAAGTGACGGAATTATCAAAGAAATAAAATTGCCTTGCTCACACTGTTCAACAGTGTCTTTAGTGCGAGTTTTAATAATTATCAATTGAGTTAACATAATCGTTCATTTGTACTGAAACTGAAGGCATTCATAGGAAACACATTCATTCCATACAATTTTACATATGCGAACGTTACGCTAACGCGATCGAGTGAGTATAAAAAGGCGCCCTAAGGCTTTGTAAATAAACAAAACAATATTGTCAAAACAGCAGGTTTATTTCCGCCACTTTCCATTTGTGAAACAAATTGGTTATAAATTAACATAATATAAGAAGATAATAATAAATATTCTATTATTCGAGAAAGATGATACGAAAAGCGCTGGTCGCAACTATCATTTCTGTGTGATCATTAACCAAACCCAGAGAGGGTAGCGTGTTTTAAATATTATGTGATTAAGGGTGAATTTCACCAACATACATCCGATCGAAAATCCATGAAAACTTAGATGAAGTGAGCATGAAGGGAGCTGTCATTCCAATTAATGCAAGGGTGTGACAGCTTACTATAAGAAAGAAAGAAAAGAAAAAATCACATTTATTTGTCACACGCCACTAGAGCACACACTATAAAAAAAGAAAACAAAAAGGAAACGTAAAACTAAATAATAATAAGCTCACTTCACCTAAATTATCACAGTGAGATTTTTACAGAATACCACTGCAGAATGCGGTCAGTACATCTAAGGCCCTGCGCAGATGGCACACTTTTTGTGCGATCGAGTCTGCGGCGCACAAAAAGTCTGCATGGCGCGCAAAAAATCGGTCGCGGATTTTTCACAGACTCAACGCACACGACGCACATCTTCGATCATTTTGTCGGCAGAGCTGTAGGGACGTAGACGCTATGGAAATCGTGCAGAGATCGCGAAGTATTATTTTGTACATGAAGTACAGAAAAAGAAGAAGATATTCTGCCTTAGAAGTATCATAAATTGCTGGTCTGTTTTGTATTTCTTGAATTAACATAGTTACATCGACCTCTGGTGCCATGATAATAGATCGCGTGCGTTACGTCTACCCCTAGCAATTTTAGCAAATGCCGATTGCCGACTAAAGTGTGCGCCGTCTGCGTTAGCGCGCGTTGAAGCAAACGTTCAATTTTTTTCACACACTTTTTGTGCGGAGCGGCGCGCCGCGGCGCGGTGCGGTCTGCCCGAATTACACGGATTTTTTGTGCGCCGGACTTTTTGCGCGTCGTGTGCGTTACTTCATATAATTGCATAGGTTCTATTTTCACAGACTAAAAAGTGCGTCACGGATAGTCTGTCGTCTGCGCAGGGCCTAAACCTACTTACTACTTCCTACTTCATAAAAGCTTGATCTCTGCGACAGCTGTCAGTATCAATACAGTAACAATAGCGCTTGACAGGATAACAATAACGTTTAAGTCAGTTTGACGTATGTCGCAGAGATCAAGCTGTCTTAGAAGAAGTATAGTTCAAGAACTGTCAGTGTCAATATTACGTAGTAGTAATGACACTGACAGATCATGAAGGTTACCAACTTAACGCGTTCATTTGCATTGGTGCAATTGGAACTTAGTATCGCAACCATATTTGTCGAAGATCAGTGAAAATATATTCACGGTTTTGTAAATTATTGTTATTATAGGCTGTGACTAAAAAGTTCTTGAAGACTTTTTATAATGAAATACTGTAAATATTTTATTAAATAAATTTAAATGATTATTTAGTACCTAAATGTTTTTTTCTTCTTCAGCCTTTGTATTTTCTTCTTCAAGTTGTCATATATACTGTAGTTTCATCATCATCATCATAATCATTTCAGCCGAAAGACGTCCACTGCTGGACATAGGCCTCCCCCAGGCATCGCCACATTGAACGATCCCGTGCGTCTCGCATTCAGCGCATTCCCACAACCTTAACCAGATCATCGGCCCATTTAGTGGGAGGCCTTCCAATGCATCGTCTTCTAGTTCGCGGTCACCATTCCAGAACTTTTCTGCCCCATCGGCCACCCGTTCTGCAAGCAATGTGCCCTGCCTACTGCCACTTAAGTTTCGCAATTTTTTGGGCTATGTAACTTTGGTTCTCCTGCGGATGTTCTCATTTCTGATGCGATCACGCAAGAAAACTCCGAGCATAGCCCTCTCCATTGCTCTTTGGGTGACTTTAAGCTTTCTGATAAGGCCCATTGTAAGAGACCATAGTCCGAGACGTAGTCTGTAGATCATTTATTTAATTTGCCTTGTTAGTGTGTCAGTATGTGTGGGTATGCTAACATTATATTATCTGTGGTGTGCGGCAAATCTTGCAACTGAATTTTAAAACAATTATGTTGAGCTGAAGTGCATACACGTTTGGTTTATAAATACACGATAAACTAAAAAGATTGATTACTACAATATTTTATTGTATTTTAACACTATTCATATCTTGGTTACTAAGATTTTTTATATTCCAAAAAACAACTGTAAAAATCAGCTCAGTAATTTGTGATGTAGTCGAAAAAAAAAATTGAATGGCCATCCAACTATGGAAATTTGCCCCAGAGCTCAATAGATCGAGGTTAAGACTTTAATGCCTCGAAATTAAGGCTTCCATAGTATCCAATACCTATGTGATATACTCCGTTGAAACGAGCTTTTCAAGAAGAATCTTTGTCACAAAACAATTATTTCCAACTGTAAGCCTGTTTGGAGACAATGACCTAAATAGGCAATTGATTGGTCACCGCTGTTGAGGTTTTTGTTTGGTATCCCATAACCAAAAAGTTGTCAGATAGAACGTAAACCAAAAAGTTGTGAAAAATAAAATAATCTCAAGTAACCTTATTCATTTAATTAATAAGGTTACTTGAGAGGCCAAGAGGGCGAATAACCAGAAAATTGTGCCTAACCTTTTCCCAAAAATGTTGTGGTTGGGTTCAGTCTAACTGTATGCAATTGAATACCAGTATCTTAGATGAAACAACTGCCTATCTGCCCTCCATTTTTTTATCGACTTTTTTTTTTCGTCATGTCGCAGCGGAACTTCGTGGCGTCATGTCGCTGCAGTCATGATTTAGAACCCGACTGCAGCCGGCAGCGCCGTACTACTATTGGTATCTGAGTGTTTCGTGACACTCACTACTGATCTGCGGTCGGGCGACACGTCGTCCGCGATCGTGAGACGTGTAGTCGGATGACGTGTCGCTAGCTGCGGAAGGTATTTCATAGAAATACTTAGAAACCAGTAGTGTCACAGCGACACGTCATCTGCTACCGCTGTCTGCAGTCGGCTACGATCTTGTACCTTTAGGCTCGCGCTTGACCACTATCTCACCTGATGGCAAGTGATGATGTAGTCAACGGTGAAGCACGCTTCTTCTTTGTCCATCCCTCTTCCCAGTTCAGCTGGGTCAGGTCTCCTTGTACGTCTGCGCCAGAGAGCTCTGTTCTGAGTTGTCTGAGTGATAAGGTTGTCCTTCAGGACCTATTTCTGCATGTTTGACCACCAGGTGGCGGGTGGTAGTCCCCTTCCTCGCGGTCAATCAGGGATATTTAGGGCCTTTTTGATCGGATTGTCATCTCCTTGTCTCAGGGTGTGGCCGTACCAACGCAATCTGCTTTCTTTGACCTTGACCAACGGTGAAGCACGCTTGCCTAGAAAAAAACTATTCACTAGACTTAAAGTCCTCTAGATTGTAGCTCTCGGGAAACACAGACTCCGGCAGGGAATGCCACTCCTTAGCTGTACGCATAATAAAAGTGTTTCCAAAACGTTTAGTGCGTATTGGTGGGATGTCCACCAGTTACCGATGGCGCATCGCCGTACGTCTGATAGCCCGAAGATGAAACGGGCTAGAAAAATTTGATCATGATAAACAAGTAACTGGGTAACACGATAACCCTTATGTTCCTACAGAAAATGAAAACTAAATTAAAGTCTGTAAAATTAACTCAAAAACCGGGTCAAAATCATAACTTACGCTACAATAAAGCAAAAACCCAAATTTATCACATACCGCCATGTATATCTAGATTAATATGAATGATTACCGCAGCAAAGTTTTATTATCCCGCCCGCCCTACAAAGTGCGCCGCCCGCCCTACTAATATCAGTCTATTGTCTGCCTCGATAAATTAGGTGGAAGTACTTTGAGCCTGTGTTTAGCGCATTATTATGGGAAATTATAATCTTCCATGATTTTGCAGGTGTGAATTTTGTTGTGGATGGTAAAAGTCCAACAATAAAAGATATAGTCCGGTCAAAATAGACATTTCAAATGGCAGAAATTCTCATAGAGCTCAATTTTAGTAGAGGATACAATACACGTTACAAACGAAATGTAAAAGGTCGCGACCAAATTTGAAAAAAAAAAATTACATTATTCATCTAGTAGTAGACACGCTTCGATCAACAATCTATGGAACACGTAATTATGACACGATATCTTGCGAAAATACCCCGATTCAAACAGTAAAACGCCCTTAACTTTTGAAAAGCTGAACCGATTTTCATTAAACATAGCTATAAACATTCTCGATAGTCACCTTCCAAACAAAAAAAAAATATTAAAACGGTTCATCCGTTTAGGACCTATCCCACTGCTGGCACACAGGCCTCCTCTCTGTGAGAGAGAATGGGCCGTAATCCACACCGTTTTGAGAGCAGTGGTGAAGAAATAATTTACACAAAGTAAAGCGCCTGCCTGGGCTCGAACCCACGACCTACAACTTGTAAGTCGCGGCCGATACCACTGGGCCACCACTGTTTAAGCCTCCACCATCACTGCTCAAGCCTCCGCCACCTTTGCTTAGCTTGCATAAACAATAGTGAAAAGTTACTTCAGCTGGCGTGACGTTCTGTAGTTTCTCCCTACTCTCTTGAAGAAAAGGCGAAAGCTTATGTTTTTGAGCTAAGTTAGGTTAGGATATTTTGCATACAAACAACAAAAGCTACTGGTGTGCACCCGGCTTTAGAGTAGTGAACAAGATTGACAATCATGGATCTGCAATAGAAGTCATCGTAGATGTGCAAACCGAAGTAAAACTCGCTTTTTGTCAGCATAAATAGGCAGGTATACATAGTACTTAACTCCCTCAGACGATCTCCTTAACTTTACTAGCTCCTTCACAAACAGCTCTACGATAAGCACAGCTTGTACCAAAGTGCTGTGTTTAATATTAGGGAACTATTGACGAGTTGCGAACTACGCCGATCACAAAGCCGAAACTTAATTGTAGTGTTCGCGCCTCCGACGCCGCTTCCACTGTTACTAACTGAAATTGATTTCCTTGGCTATTCCGTGATGCCGATATTGGCGGTTTATGCATTATGGTTTAAGTGAAACTTTGCTATTTGTGTTTGTAAAAGGTGCGGTAAAATCTAGTATCAGTTGGCAGGAGTAGGTGGGGGAGAGGGGGTGGAGGGGGTTATACCCCCCACCCCTCTGGGACCAGTCCCATGAAAAAGTAACGCACCGCTTTTGAGAAAACAAATTATTGTAACCTAACCTCAAAACATTCTCAAACCCCATCGCCCTTACGTAACAAAGGATAGGCACCCATGCTCACATCCACAGCTTTGGTTTACTGGTCACCTCCGTCGACCATCATCACCCGCTACGGCATGCACGAGTGCCTATGCTTTGTTAAACTGCGCGGGGGTTGCTCTCCCTTCACGCCTTCGGTTTTATATACACTCTAGGGGTAGCAGCCAATAGGCTACGCGAAGTCGGCGTGCCACGATTTGGTTTTGTAACAGATTCAACCTAATTTAACCATCCAGAGGTAACACTAACTTTCTGAGCAGGATTTCTAGATTGTTATTATATAAACAAATAAAACAACAAAAACACCAAGAAACACAAATAGCACATTACGCAACTCGGGAATCGCTATAAACGAAAGCAAATGACAACGACACATATCACACATGGCTTGATAGCGATGAATAGAACGACGTCTGTACCAAAACTAGTCCAACGTGAATTGGGATAAAGTAAGATGCTGCTGACGTAAGTGGCAGTGGGTAGGAAGCGATGCTCACATAAAGGTCGATGATGCTGAAAGGATCTATAGTGGCAATCGCGTACCGAGAAGCGAGAAGCGTAACGTTGTAAGGCCTTTCAAAAGGTATACTAATGACCTGGTGAAAGCCAATAGATGCGGGAAGTGGAATCTGGCTGATATTGCAAACCTTTGTGGAGGCTTACATCCAGTACGTCATAAATTAGATTGCATTCAATGTGTACGAGTAGGGTAAAAACCTCAGTACACAAACTTATGAAAAGTAAAAAACATTATATTAATTTTTTCCAGAGTATTAGAGATTCTTGCGAAACTCTTTATTTTGAGACATCTATCCCACATAGGGAATAGTTGTCTAATCCATATAATTACGTTTAGGATAGATTCCCCGCCAAGAAACAGGATATCCATCCCGCAAAAAAAATTATCACATTTTCCCTTCCCGCGCAATCGCACAGAGACTTGAAATATGGTCAACTTAGTGGTAGTTTGAGAATCTTTCGATAAATTAATAAAAGTATCTAGGCGATCGAGCTCTGCTCGAATGAAAATAGAGAAAACGACGTTTTCTAAAAATGAAACCTAGCTAGATCGATTTTTAGCCCCCGAAATCCCCTGCATACTAAATTTCATGAAAATCGTTGGAGCCGTTTCCGAGATTCAGATTATGTACATATATACAAGAATTGCTCATTTAAAGGTATTAGATTAGATATATATTGTATTAGGTATACATGCGATTCATCGGTGAAACTAATCCCTATACTAGACAATTATACCCCAGGGACAACTATACTGGTTTTACCATATTTTAAGAACTCATTTGATTGCAACATTGAAAATGGTTCATAAACCTTTTTATTTCCCTGCCCTATGACTTTGGTGACTGATAAGAACAAGAACACATTAGTGTTCTTATAAGTCACAATTATTATTTTTTTGTAGATCAATTGTGAACTATCAAAAAAAAACTTTTCGTATAGGTATAGACCTAGCCGGAAGGATTTTATTGCCCTCAAATACCGCATTTTCTTGCACAAACAGAAGTGCCCAAAAAAGGCGTAAAAACTCGAAATTCCGAAGCCAAACATAAATTAAAGTAGAACAAACTAGTACTTAAATCAGTGGTTGAAACATGAATAACTTGGCACAGCATAGTTTAACCTAGCAATTTGGCGAAACAGTAGTTATAAAACAAATTCATTGTAAATAAAAATGTCTGGATGCAAATTAAATTGTTCTGCGGTGACGTATATCGGTATTACGTCATGTTCGTGTCATAAAATTTTCATATTCTGTATTTAAATGAAAAAGTTTTGGATAGTTTTGTGTGAGCTGCTTTATATTTTGTGGACTGTCGTGTGTTTGACATTTTATTCGTTTTTAGTGTTTTAAAAGTGGGCTGATTTTTGTTTTATTTTTAAGCTTTTTAACATGTTACTGGAACATTGTGTTCAGAAATACAAACGAATTTTGTATTCGAATAAACAGAGTATTCTTTTCAGTAAATCAGTGATTTTTCAATTGCTATTATTAAAAATAAAGTGTAAGCCTTTGCCAGATTTTTACAATATGCAGCCGAAGCATTGCAAGACGCTCGCTATAAAAATAAAATAGAATGCTAATAGAAACTGATAATTGTAACGTCACAGATAATATAATACTAGCATACAGATACCTCATCCCTTACAAAGAAACCGTGTCGACGTAACTAGCGTTTTTCGTCTGATTATTTTTATAAGCACTTCGATCACGTTCAATTCAGTTCCACGGCTATACATGGTGTTAGCAGCGACTTGCAAGTAAAAAAGTTTTCCCGGTTAGTGACAATTTTTTCTTTAAATAGGTACAGTGAAGATTTGTTTTATAGTATTTTTTGCTAGCTTTTACAGTTTCATTGTACCAAGAGGACATTTAAATGAATAAAATAGCATGCGATTTAGTTCTGCTCGAGTGAAAATAGAGAAAACGACGTTTTCTAGAAAATAAACCTAGCTAGATCGAGTTATCGCCCTTGAAACCCCCTGCTTATATTGCATGAAAATCGTTGGAGCCGTTTTCGAGATTCAGATTATATACATATATACTAGAATTGCTCGTTTTAGATAGATAGCATGTGATTCATCCGTGCAACTTCAGTAATTCCAATCGGGGCAACTATACTGGTTTTACCATATGTTAAGAACTCATCTTCATACAACATTTACAATGGTTCATAAACCTTATTGTTTACCTACTCTAAAACTATGGTAACTGATAAGAACAAGAACACATTAGTGTTCTAATAATTCACCAGAAAGCATTGATATTCTAGTAAACAGATACGTAATACACTCACAAAACAACTGAAAAAAGTGTTTTGCGCAGCAGCGGCAGCACACATACACACTTTGCATTCATCTGACATTTCACTACAAGTCGAAAGGGATGGCTTGATAAAACCAACAAGAAAAAAAGAGACAGCTAGTGTTTGTCACTTGCATGCTGGTTGTGTGCTCCGTGCTTGCGTGTGAATGTAAACAAACATTACTCTCTATAACTCCAAATATCAGAATATTAGGAAATTTTTTTTAGTAAATTTAGTTGTATTGCGTACTTACATAATTGGTATGAGATCCTTTCTGTTTTATGTAATTTGGTATCATAATAGGTACACTTTCTAAATACACACGATGGCATTTTTTTAATTTTGTTTTTGTTTAAACAATGCGTATCGCTCTTCGCCATACGCCATACGACGCCATTGGAATCTTTTGCGACCTCTCGAAAGCGTTCGATTGCGTTAACCATGAGACACTATTGTTAAAACTCGAGCACTATGGGATTAGGCATACGGCCCTTGAATTACTTAGATCATATTTGAAAGCCAGACAACTTAAAGTTCAGGTAAACGGCGTAAACTCACTAGGGTCTGAAATGACAATGGGCGTTCCTCAAGGCTCTATATTGGGTCCATTCCTCTTTTTAGTTTACATTAACGATTTGCCCCAATTATTACAAAATCAACCGAAGATCGTGTTATTTGCTGATGACACATCTTTGATATTTAAAATAGATCGACGATCACAAAATCTTGATGATGTGAATAAGTCTATTCATCAGGTCCAAACTTGGTTCACGGCAAACAATTTGGTACTAAATGAAAAAAAAACCAAATGTATTAGATTCACATTGCCGAATGTTAGAAGTAGCGAATGTGACATCATATTGAATGGAGAAAAGCTGGACTATGTAAATCAAACAGTTTTCCTAGGAATCACTCTAGATGACAAATTACAATGGGGGCCTCACATAACATCTCTGGCAGGACGGCTGAGCTCAGCCGCTTATGCTGTTAGAAAGATAAGACAGTTAACGGATGTAGAAACCGCGCGTTTGGTCTATTTTAGTTACTTTCACAGCATTATGTCATACGGTATTTTACTGTGGGGTCGGGCGGCTGACATTGAATCAATATTTATATTGCAAAAGAGAGCTGTCAGAGCCATATATAAGTTAAGTCACCGAGAATCTCTTAGGGAGCTATTTAAAAAGATTAATATTATGACAGTTTCTTGCCAATTCATTTATGAAAATATTATGTATGTAAGGAAAAATTTAAATCTCTTTAGTAAAGTTAGTGATAGACACAATTTTAATACCAGAAATAAAGATAAGTTAGATCAACCATCATATAGATTAGCTAAAGTACACACATCTTTCATGGGGTACTGTGTTAAATTCTATAACAAAATACCTTGTGAGATATTAAAGTTAAATGAAAGAAAATTTAAAACAATAGTTAAAAGCACACTTTGTAAACAAGCATATTACAAATTAGATGATTATATTCAAGATAAGAATGCTTGGAAACATGCTGGTCCTGCTCCATAGGCCTATCTTTGGTGTGGACAAAATCAAAATGGTTAATTTGTATTATATTCATAATTATAGTAACGCTTTATTTTAATTTTTTCTTCTTTTTTTGTTTAAAAAAATTGACTCGCACACTGTTCTGTTGTTGTTTAATTAGGTAATGTACCTATGTTTGCACTATTTGTAAGTACGTGAGGACCATGTTCCTATTTATCAAGTAAAGGAATTTACCTGTTAATGCTTGTAATTCTCTCATACCTATATGTAGTATAGTAGTGCTGGGTACATCGTCCTCACGTATACGAATTTATTAATGTATGTACCTATCCTGTAAATATTGTGTAAAACTTTTCTTTAAAAGAGTAAGTATGGAGTTTCTTGTGCGTTCTTCTCCATAACAACCTACATTTCCGAATGCACGGTAGAATCAATTTTTATTAAATGTAAATTTTAACGTTCAAAAGTGCCACATAATGGCCTACTTGAAATAAACACATTTGACTTTGACTTTGACTTTGACGTGGCATGGACTATACGTCCCAATTAGGACATATTCGAGTCTTCACAATGCACGCGCTCATAACATATCTGTTTACTAGAATATCATTGCCATTAGGTAATATTTATTGATAGATAACTGTACCTAGCCGGAAGGATTTTATTGCCCTCAAATACCGCATTCTCTTGCACAAACAGAAGTGCCCAAGAAAGGCGTAAAAACTCGAACTGCCGAAGCAAAACATAAATTAAAGTAGAACAAACTAGTACTTAAATCAGTGGTTGAAACATGAATAACTTGGCACGGCATAGTTTAACCTAGCAATTTGGCGAAACAGTAGGTATAAAACAAATGAAATGTAAAAAAAAAATGTCTGGATGCAAATGAAATTGTTCTGCGGTGACGTATATCGGTATTACGTCATGTTCGTGTCATAAAATTTTCATATTCTGTATTTAAATGAAAAAAGTTTTACATAGTTTTGTGTGAGCTGCTTTATATTTTGTGGACTGTCGTGTGTTTGACATTTTATTCGTTTTTAGTGTTTTAAAAGTGGCCTGATTTTTGTTTTATTTTTAAGCTTTTTAACATGTTACTGGAACATTGTGATCAGAAATAAAAACTAATTTTGCAGTCGAATAAACAGAATATTCTTTTTAGTAACTCAGTGATTTTTCAGTTGATATTGTTAAAAATAAAGTGTAATGTAAGCCTTTGCCAGATTTTTACAATATTGCGCCTGCGGAATCAAAATCGGTTCATCCGTTTAGGAGCTATGATGCCACATACATATAAACTTACACACAGGTGCAAACGTCAACAACCCCTCTTTTTACGTCGGGGTTTAAAGATACTGGTCTCCAGCTAAAGTCGGCTGACCTAAATATGTTTAGTACGGTGGTTATGCAGGCATAATGATTGCTAATAGAAAAGATTAGGCGCTTTGTATATTGTTGAATCTGGGTAAGCACAGATGGCTCTGCCTGTTCATATGGCCGTAATTATTAGATTCGACGTAGAAGTTATTGGAAAGAAGGATTGAGAAATTATAGGATATCATACGACGTTGATTTTGATGTGGATTTTCGGAATATGTTTACATTTTTCATCATCATTTCAGCCGAAAGACGTCCACTGCTGGACATAGGCCTCCCCCAGGTGTCGCCACATTGACCGATCCCGTGCGGCACGCATCCAGCGCCTTCCCGCAACCTTAACCAGGGCCTGCAGTCTCGACATAGCTAACGATCGTTACGTTAAGTAACATTCGTTAACTCTTACCACAAAATAGTAAGTATACAGAAGGGCCACTCCCGCCGTTTGGAAAATTGACAGCTAAACTTGACAGATTCACTAGGGTTGTAGTGTTCGTGATATTAAATGGATATTTGCCCTGATTATGCCCTGTCTACCCTCTAAGGCATGTAAGCATGATATGATGTATGTTTAGACGAATCTATGTATTTATGTTTGTAACTTGGGCAACCTACCCTTTTTTTTTAATTCGGAATCAATATAGTAGCAACCCTAGTGAATCTGTCAAGTTTAGCTGTCAATTTTCCAAACGGCGGGAGTGGCCCTTCTGTATACTTACTATTTTGTGGTAAGAGTTAACGAATGTTACTTAACGTAACGATCGTTAGCTATGTCGAGACTGCAGGCCCTGGTCATCGGTCCACCTAGCGGGAGGCCTTCCAACGTATCTTCTAGTTTTTCGGTTCGCGGGCCCCATCGCCCATCCGTTCTGCGAGCAATGTGCCCTGCCCACTGCCACTTAAGTTTGGCAATTCTTCGGTCTATGTCGGTGACTTTGGTTCTCCTGCGGATATCCTCATTTCTGATGCGATCACGCAAGGAAACGCCGAGCTCCATTGCCCTTTGGGTGACTTTAAGCTATATTTTTTTTATTTTACATTTTAAGTTTGTTATAATTCTTAATTATTTATCATTGTAAGTAGCTCAATACTGACTTCGTGCGAAAATGTCGTGTTTATTTTCCATTGGCTGATACAGGTCTTTTTCCTCGGTGTCAACGAGGAAATGACAGCCAAGCCATTCACAATAAATCACCATTGAGCTATGTAGGATTGTGGATCATTAGTATCAGAAAATTGGAGATGTTCTGTAAAGGTGATTACAAAGTAACACAATTATTTGATGAAGTACAGTCTTTGAATTGTTATATCTGAAAGTTCTAACACTATAACTATATTTTTTTCGCTTGAGAACTTAGAACCAACCATTTAAAAAAAAATATTCATAGGGTCAAATTAACTTAAGTAACAGTGTTGATTGAATGGATTTGGTATACATATATAATGACGAGACCTGCCTTTTGCTCATTGATTTAATAATACCCTGTATTTAAAAAGGTATTCAGAATTCCTACAGAATTTACGAAAGCTACACCTCTGTTTAGTTCGTAATTATAAAGAAAGCAAGTCTTCGAAACATAAGCACCAATTTTATTTTGCCTAAATAACTGGTTTCTGCTTATTATTATGGACTGGCAATGACCTTGGCTTGGCAAATCTTTGTATATCTTTAGTAACGATAACACTGCGGAGATTAAGACTTCGTGATTATATTCGAGATTATTATATAACGTTAATTAGAAGCCCTGTAATGATTATTTATTTATATAAATAAAATAGACCGTAAACAAGATCATTATTCTTATTCAAATTAAATGTCTATATTAAATTAGGTGCCTAATATGATTGTATAATACTACTAATACCTATAACTTGTATTTGCGCATGAAAAGATATGAGAGGCCTTAGCTCAGCTGTTGGATATTATGTAAAGGATAAGAAAATTTATTGGAAGTTTTTTTTAAGGTAGGTATATACATACGTTATTTTTTTTTTATTATCTGTATGCTCGCGTTTGACCTCTACCTCGCCTGATGGTAAGCGATGATGTGGCAATCTATTATATATTAGTCTATGGATGTGGCCTACGGTGAAACACGCTTGCCTAGAAGTAACCTATTCACTCTTGACTTAAAGACCCCTCATTTGAAGCTTTTTAAATTAGAAAATATAAGACTTCATAACTTTTTTTACATTATCATTTGGTATAAAGATCTGGATGGTTGGAGAGGGAGAGGAAGGCCAAAGAAAAGATGGATGGACTGTGTGAGAAGTGATATGAAAGAAAAGGGAGACAGTGATAGCGTGACGGGGGACAGGACGGTATGGAAGAAGAAAACGTGTCCGCCAAGTAACATGGGACAAGGGCAGGAAGTTGATGATGACCATTTGGTAAACTAGATAACATTTAAAAATGGCCTCTTTAGACAGCAAACCTATCTATGAATAGAAAACTCGTTTATGGTAATGTGTTGAACAAAACATGAAAAGTGACATATCGACACCAGTGTGCGGTATTTATTATGATAATGAGATAAGGATGGCTATAAACGAGGATAGTTGCTACAGGAGGTTTTCGAGTGCATCATCTTTTAATTATCTACTAGCTGACCCGGCAGTCATTGTTTTGCCATAAAAACACCAAACATTCATCTGACCTACCTACCTTACCTTACCTACCTGCCCTACCCTACCCTACCTACCCTACCCAAACAATACCGGAACCAGCATACAACGCCATGTTATCTTTTGTGTGTGCGTTGTTTCTATCATGTATCAGAGATTGCGCTGTGTTTGCAAAATGTATGGGAAAATGTTTTTTTATCCTTATTTTTTTCGATGTTTTATTACTTATTATTCTAATCCACATCACATCACATCATCAGCCTATAATGTTCCCACTGCTGGGACACAGGCCTTCTCTCTATGAGAGGGAATGGGCCGTAATCCACCACGCGGGCCCAGTGCGGGTTGGTGGATGTCACATGTCTTCGAATTTTTGGTTCTAGGACAAGCCGGTTTCCTCACGATGTTTTCCTTCACCGTTTTGAGAGCATCCTAATCCGGATGAAGATAAATCCAAAAACACAAAAATAATTAAAATTGGTCCAGCCGTTCTTGAGTTATAAGAAGTGTTACTAACACCACTTTAGAAGATCACAAAGGTACTGCTTATTTCAATAGAAATTTCTTCCAGCAGACCTGCGACGGGATAGTTGGATCTTTATTGTTTTCACGCCTTAACCGCTGAACCAATTTTGATGAATTTTGATATAGAAATAGATTGGGCCTTGAAGAAAGATATATGGTAGATATTTTATCCCGGGAATACGTTTACGTGTAATAATTTATGACTTTAACATGGGTGAAGCCGTTGGTAGAAGCTTATTTGAACATAGCTGTAGGTCCACGTTCAGTATATAGACCTACATTTATAACACTGTCAACCTCTTTGGAGAATAAAGTAGTGATAATTATTATTTTTAATTGCATTGTGCTGCCAAATTAGCTCAAAATTTTAAAGCATTTCGCTGTTCTTCCCAAATGTTAACGATCAGTATTCATTGTAGAAACTTCAATGTAGTTTATTATACCGTTTTAACAAAAACATTTCAGACCATAAAAAACATATTATAGTAGTCACAGCGGATCTTTGTGTCTCTGAAGTTGGCTATGCGAACCATTGCGCAAGATACAGTTTTTCATCGAGTAAGCGAGATAGGACGATGCGAAAACGTAAGCGAGTGAAAGAGGCAGTTAAACAATGCTATCTTCACCTTCATAATTGACACAAAAAATAAGTTTAAAAACTAAATTTCATTTGTCAAATTATGATAAGAGGTTAGAAGTTATGAGGGAACATACGAACATACATAGATACACACATACCGGTCACAAACATAACCCTCCCTTTTGCTACGCCGTAGTCTGGTAAAAATAGCTACTGCGCAGTATCTTGCAGCCAACTTCAGAGACACAAAGATCCGCTGCCTTTTATACTCTAAATAATTTTAAAACCTTTAAAAAAAAATTAGAGACAATTTTTAATTACTTAATCAATAAGATTTTTACCACGCCTTCATCAATTACGCTGTTCATGCCACTAACGACCGCACTATCATCATGTGTAGATAACATATAACTGATAATAGCATATCACCCAAGCAGCAACGTGGCCAGAGCCGGTTTAGTAGCGTTGCGCGCGCGCCGGTAAACAGTCGTACGGCTAAATAAAGAAATCCAAGATGGCGTCGCGAGGCACACAGTGTTTTCTCACAGTGACTCGGAAATACAGCTCAGCTGCTGACAAAAATGTGGCTTTCCTCGGACTTGGAAACATGGGAGGTTTCATGGCTGCCAACTTAGCCAAAAAGGTAATAATAAAGAAGTCGGTTAAAAAGAACTGGCTGGAATGTTAACGTCAAATGTTATTCTGTATTCAAATCAGTTGAGTTGTATTTGAATTTGGAATTTATAAATAATGTTGTTGTTTGTCGGTTGATTTGGTGCGGAATTAAATACTTTTTTATGATTGGCTATTTCGTTAAATAGTGCTATTTGAACGAGTGATTGTTTAAATAGTGGTTCATTCATTGGATTGCTTATCATTATTGTGTTGAGTATGTATTTGAATTTGAATGAATTAAATTCCAAGGTTGCCTGATGATTCTTTGATTATATTAATTTGGAATAGACAGCGATTGTCGCGACAAACTGGATTTTAATAAGGCGCAGATATCCCTCAATAGGTGATTTTAAAATGAGAATCACATCTGAACGGCTAAACGTATTTTTTTGGAAAAAATTTATGTTACACAAGACCATTTTCTCAATAATTTTATCTGAGAAAATTTTGAGTTTAATTCGTATAACATAGTGTAATTAATTTGTAAAGTTATGTCGACTCGAATCGCACCAATACCACCGAGCGTATTTTAATGAAATTGTCACCATCTCAAAGACAATTTAACTATCAAAATTTTGATCTGAGGTTTCCTTTTTTAAAGTCATAGAAAAGTTAGGAAAGTACAAACAACTACTGAATTTTGGGTAGCGCGGGTGTGAAACTAGTGCGTGTTTTGTTCCCTCAAGGTCATTGCCGAATGTCGTCGTCTTAAACTTGACATTATAAGCAATAATTAACATAACAAGAAAATCTTCGGTGTCTTTCTACGTGTCTGTACAAAATTGAACTACCATTTAAAATGACCACTAACGCCAACGACCTTGACATCCGCGCGACCCAAAATTTAGTATTTTTTGTACTTGCCTTATTATTCTATGACTTAAAAAAACCTCAAATCAAAATGTAGATAATTAAATTGTCTTTGTGATGGGGTCCATTTAATTAAAATACGCCCAGCGGTTTTGGTGCGATTGTCGTGTTTGTGTCCGTTTTAGACATAACTTTACAAATTAATTACATCATGTTATACGAATAAAACTCAAAATTTTCTTCGATCAAATAATGAAGAAAATAATCTTAAGTAACAAATATATTTTCAAAAAAATACGACTAGCCGTTTAGATGTGATTCTCATTTTAAAATCAGCTACTCAGGGGTATCTGCGCCTTAAAGATCGATGCGGGCGATGGCTACCATAGGTACAGTTAGTAAAAAAGTATCGTATACAGTTTCATAATTGCATCACGGAAGCAAAAAGCATTCTTCGACAACACACGCATAGAATGGCTTTAATAAGTATTTGAAATTAGCTGAGAGTAAAGTATACTTAATAGGTATCTATCTACTTATCTGTTCACTGTGTTGACCGTACCTATCAATGTACAGTAAACAGCAATTGCACAATAGTGATTATAAATGACATTACAACTCTGTAAACAGAGTTAATGTCATTATGTACACTCGGGAAAATTAATTGCTTATCACCTGAAGTTTAAATGTCCTTTGCAAGTCATAAAACGAAAAACGAATTAACGACAAGAGAAGTTAAAATCTAAGGCTGTCATTTGATAGGACTATGCCAATATCATTTGAAATTTTTGACAACCACTGTCGCTGAAGAGATGCCACTTTATCTAAATTCTAAGGCCTGTCCAGGGGGGTGACCATAACCTCTTAGAGTAGAGTAAGGTTATTTTGAGTGTGCGAAAGGGACAGATGTATATGAATTGTATACATCTGTCCCTTTTTTACAGTCGAACTATGACAGTTTTGACACGTCAGGGGCTGGCTTGTCAACGAGACTGATATTATTTCGTTTCAAGTCTAATATAGATTTTTGTTAAAAAAATATTAATTATTTTTCTCAACATATTATTATTGTTCTTCTTATGTATTCCTTCTGAATAGTTTTTAATTGGGCCAAGTAATGAGCTATAATTCTGTGTAAAAACGAAAGGTTTTTTCATGTAATTAGTGGTAATGATAAAATAAATAAATAAATAGATGACGATTGTTAAAATAACAATACAATTAAGTAATATTAATTTCATATACATGGATCCAATTACCATGTTCGTTTGATTAATTACTTTTATATGGTGCCACTGTAATAAAAGTCAGAATCTCAGCTGATAACCTCTGATAAGACTCGACATAACTCACAAATTATCACATTGAAATAAAAAGCAACCACGTTTTTGGATCAAAATCAACAATATGCAAATGTGATATCGTAACTAACTATTGAAACTGTTCTGTAATTTTACTTGTGTACAATAACGTACGTTATTTCTACCAGTATAGTTGCTTGCATATCATTGAGAGCAAACAGAAACACACCCCAAACTATTAAAAAACCCAAGAATTTCTCTCAACGAACATCTACTATCAACGAGACGTCACACGATAAATGAAACGTATTAATACTTTGACATTGACCCGAAACATTCAACTGTTGTCGACTGTACTGACCGAGACCCCGAATAACAACTATCTGGCTCATTTACACCAGGTACTAACGCCATGGGTGAAAGAGAGAGCGAAGATATTTTGAATGACAGCTTATGATAAGCTCCTGTGTTATTATGCCTACAGAATACTTGGAACAGCAGGATTTTGTGAAGGTTAGTTTAGTTTTTTTTGGAAATCAATAGACTGCTATGGTTCTTAGACCCTCTTGCGCCACCTTGGATTGTCTTACTAACTCGGAGTTAGTACCTAACCCAGCCAATAATGTATGACATATTTTTATTTTAGACTCGAGTTAGCAACTAATTCTGTGCAAGTTGGCCATGCCCAATGTTAACGCAGTACTCGGAGCCAGAATATCAATATTGAACCTCCTTTTGGACAGGCTCGTTTTGTTTGCAAAATATTCTTTGATTTACATATGCCATTTCAGTTATGAAGAAATTATAGTTGTTTTTCCTAATTAATGTGTTGTAGAGGTAGTCCATGTAAAATATAGGTACGAGTAGTATGCTGCATCGTGTCACAGTTGAAAAAGACTAAGCATATTGTTGGTCTTATAAGATAGGCTACATTTAAAACGAAAAGTAAAATTAAACCAATTTCCATGCTCCTTCATTGGAAGACGATTTATTTTTGTCCTAATTTATATCTCACCTAAGTGAATAGTATCGAGAGCAGTGGTTACCTAGTGGTAGCGGCCGCGACTTACAAGTTGTAGGTCGTGATTTCGAACCCAGGCAGGCACTTTTTCATCACCACTGCTCATAAAACGGTGAAAGAAAATATCGTGAGGAAACCGGCATGTCCTAGAACCAAACATTCGAAGACAATTGACATCCACCAACCCGCACTGGGCCCACGTGGAGGGTTACGGTCCATACCCGCTCACAGAGAGGATGCCTGTGTCCCAGCAATGGGAACATTAAAAGACTGATGTTGATGAAGAACAGCATCAAGTTTTTGTCAGAAATAAAGCTTCATTGAACAGAAGTAAAATTAAAAGCCCGTCTATCTACATGTAATAACGCAATGATCTCAATATGCTCACAAAGCTATAAATATTCATCAATACATTACTCAAACCTTATCTCAACTGCCACAAAGTGAATTTTCAATAAGTGCTGAAAAAAACGAGAAGATAAAATCCTCTTCGACTGGTTAATGGAACATTAACTGTAATTTAAAATTAAAATCCTTTCAGTTGATTCGAAGATTATGCAAAGTTATGTAGATGGCTGGTTTCGACGTAAACCATTTTAAGGTTCGACGGGATTTGCAGAACAAGTTCGATTTGAGTGTACGCCCTGTTAATTCTGAAAGGGATTTTTTAAGACCTCTCAGGCTTGTGTTTTTTTAGGAATTGTGTTAATGTGTTTAAGAGGCACTTCGGTTTGGTTGAAGGTTCAAATTCTTTGGTTGTTGGGTTTTGATTTCATTAATTGACAGTGGTTATGGCTCCAACTGACGAGTTGTAGTTTGTAGGTTTTTAAATGTTAAGAGTTTTAGACACTTTCCACTTGGTGTAATTCATTTCATCACTACTGCTTGCTAAACTGTGAAGGAAAATATCGTGAGGCAACCGGTATGTCCTAAAACCAAAAATTAGAAGACGTGTGACATTCATCCATTTGTACTGGTCCGCCCTGGTGGATTAGGGCCGATTGCCACTCACAGAGAGAAGTCCTGTGACTCAGCAGTGGGAACATTTCAGCCCGTTTATGCTCATGTTATGCTATATCATTAAATGCCATTTTAGAATAACATAAGATTTTAGAATTTGATCGTTGTATACCTGTTAAGGAACAAGTGATTAATACAGGGTTAGTATGAAAAATGCCTAATATGAGTAGGCAATATGATAAAAACTATTGAAATAATTAAGTTGACCGGGCTTTCTGAATAATGCCCATCACTTATTGGGCAGGGTAATAAAAAAGATATGTATTATTAAATAATTTTAATATTTACCTTAATTTTAATATAGAATAGGTAAGTACGATTACTATTTAAGCAACCAAGTCGACGGAGCCCCGGGGCTCCAATTTCTGACTGCGGGGTCTAAAGTAACCTAACAAGAAGGAGATGACGGGAGGTCATCTCCTTCGAACCTAACCTATCCGTGTCGGGTGTAAGCTCCCGAGCTCGCTTCGCTCGCTCTTTGACCAATTCATTGACCATAATTATGAAATTGCACAACCGTAACGTAGCAATATTCATAATGACCGACAATGCGTTAAATATAGAAGTTTAAATCAGTATTTATTACATTGCTCGATTTGACTTGATTCATAATGCCCGGGCATCATGAATCTTCATTAGTAGGAAGCGAAGCGCCTCGCTACTATGTCGCTTCCGACGCAGTTCCCCCTGGCCAAGTTACAAACGTTTCGTATCGAATCTCTTTCTACAATCGTTAACGCATTCTTTTGTATGGGCTGACCACGTGACTTAACGTTCAGATGTGTCATTCCCATACATTGATTCGTTTTCTACTAGCGTTATTGATTGTAGATTGTCAACTTGGCTACAGTGGCTTAGCGTATTGTCCGAGAGTTGTAGGAGATGTGAATGTACCTGCATGCCAGTTCGTCACCATTTATGAAGTGACAATTGTTTTATGACTATAATTATTTTATTAAATGAATTATTAAATATTATACATAGTGTACATATTAATCACTTGGTCCATGTTATAAATACTGATAGTTTAATATATCTATAGTTTTCTTCTGCGAATATACTTAGGGTCTCTATTATAGCAAAGTTTTAGTCAAATAGTACCAAAAGTTATTTTTACCTTTCAATATTTATTGAATGAATGAAATTCTAAGCGAAGGCCATAGTTTGGGTAAGTCATGTTGAAAAAGTATTTTTATCAATAACTTTCTACGTGCCCGTCCGTTCATTGATTTGGGTTGAAGCCGAGAAACCTTGTAATATTAATGTACCTATTTCCGAAGGGGCTAAATCGGTGGCATTGAATTCTAAGTATTTTATCGGTCTCTAGCTTTGTGATACAGAGTGTAAAAGGTCCTAAGAGTTGATTTAATGGACCCTGACTCACCATTTACTCGGCATTTTTCAGTAGCAGTCCAGAGTTTAGACTTGTGCACGGTCACAGAAAATATAATACCAGCATACAGATGCCTTATCCCATACAAATAAACCGTGCCGGCGTAGTTAGCGTTTTTCGTCGGATTAAACTGATATTTTTTCTATAAACATCGATCGCGTTTGATTCCATTTCACGGATATAGATGGTGTTAGCAGCGACTTGGAAGTAACAGTGTTTACTCGGTTCTTAAATACTTTTTTTTTAATACAGCGGCGATTTTTTTAAATGTTTCTTTTTGTACGTTTTTTACAATTTAATTGTACCAAAAACAAATTATAAAACCGATGATGACTTAGAAATTTAAAACCGCGCCATATATTGGAATAAATTTTAAATGGTCCATTCAAATAATCTTTAAAATGTGAATTTAGAGCCCAATATTCATTAATTTTGTGCTTATGAGATTAAATTAAACAAGAACATACATTTTTTATGATAGTCTTCAGAAAATCTTAATACATATTTCACAAAACTCAATAATGAATCGAAGCTTATCACGCCATCTAGTGTAATTTATTTCAACCAAATTTTGTTTCTTCGCCTTGGGTGTCCGTGGCCCGGTTGATGACAAAAGGCTCGCCTCCTATAATATAAAACTTAAATAATTATCGATTATGGATGGAATGGATTTATTATTGGTTCACCTATCACTGCAGGTAAAACAAGCGTCACGTTATGTTAGTCTTAAGAACCATCAGCGGTTATTTAAAACCAAATAACAGGATTATCAATCAATTATGTTTTATTCTTTACAAATGGTTCACACTAACAGGTACACACATGATCAGCTTAACTACATACGCATTAATAACGACAACACTCAAATACAATAAGGCCACTAAGATAGGTTCCGTTCCATCCGACAGCCAAGCTCCGAATGAGCTTGCTCCGTTTTTTATACCCCTCCACTCGATCCGTGGTGGAAGGTAGGATGAATAATGTGACATTAGTATAATTTGTGATGTGTTTGATAAGATTTTTATGTCTATTGTTAAACCTACCTAAGATTGTATAGTTTTATTTTGGCTTGCAATAAAACGGAGACTTGACGAAACAGTTTTTTTGCTGAAGTAAATTTTGTTGAAGACAGGCAGAATAAAACGTTAAAAAAAGGTTAAATTGTAGTAAATATTAGTGCGAAGCTTTTTTGGATTTTCTTTCTGTACTTTTCCTCTCCATAACGGACGATGCCTGTCATTGCTTGTTAGATTCTAGAAAGTATTTGCTGGTACTATGCTATAATGCTTTTAGATAGGTGCTTCCGAACGTCGAAATAAATAACACGTATGATGGAAGGCAACAGCGTTTATTTAGTTTTGGTTATATTTTCATGACATGCAGTAATCTAGGCGTCAAATTGACAGACCGTATTCGAAACACACACTGCGTTTAAGAGCGCTTAGAGCATACTGTCGTTGCGCAAAATCCCGCACATTTTAAAGGGGTGTTTAATATATGGCATAATTACAGATAGTATAATATCAATTGAAATAACGTTCACATGATATAATTTGCATATCCTATAAAAACAAATAACCTTAATTCATGTAATCTAATGTTATATTTCATATAGCCTTCATTTGCTCTAATAACATTTAGTTCAATTTGTATGATGCTGTTTTTATATAACTTTCATTTGATCAAATTTTCATATTAACTTATTTTCTAAGGTAACGCACCGTTTTTGAGAAAAGCAAATTAATTATACCTAACCTGAAAACACTAAAGTTGCTTATGCGTCCTCGCCAGCGCTGCGGGAAGTGCAACGCCTTCGCCCTTACGTTTCAAAGAATAGGCAACCATGCTCACCTCCACAGCTTCGGCTTTTGGTCGCCCCCGGCAACTAGCCTCAGCCGCTGTGGCTCGCACGGGTGCCTATGCTTTGTTACTGGCAGGGGTTGCTCTCCCTTCGCACCTTCGATTTTTATAAATACTCTAGAGGTAGCAGCCAAAATAATATTGGTATGATAAATAATTCATTATATCATTTGATCTTTATAATAAAAAAGTATATTAAATGCAATTAGGTCATGCTCATTAGAACTTTTGTTATTTCAAACGTTACACACCCCAATTAAGACACATTGGGCCAAATAACTACCATGCGGAGTGGAGCGCTGATAAAGCCAGCAGGCGTCGCGGTAGACCACACAGATGATGGGATGACACATTCTGACAGTTATCAGAACCTAGTTAGAGTCAAAAAAGAAAACAACTTACAAACAGCTAGCTAATAATTTTCACCGAAGAATTTCTGATGCACCATTAATAAATACACATATGTACATTTATGAGGTGCAGTACAAAAACAGCCCGAATAAACCAAAAATCTGGAAATCCTCGCCAAGCCAAATATTAGTATGTTCCTAGTGAGTGTTTATGATTTCAATGAAAATCCGGACTCTTTGACAAATGAAGCGAGAGCTTGCAGAAAATGATGAACGGCAAAGCGAAATACTAAATAGTTTTATTTTATCGGCGTACCTTTTCTGTATTTGTAGACTTAGGTTTCCACTTTTTATTCCTTGCGTTTTTGTGCCGTATCGATGATCATAGGAAGGAGTGTTTGCTCATCAGTGGTATTAATTTACGGTCGGTGATATGGCCAGGATTTATTTAGCCTATTATAAAGTGTGGAATTTTGTAATGCCCCTAAAGGAAAAGTACTAAAGTAAAAAAAGTAAAGATAGAGAATTTTACTCAACGTAAACATTCCTTTATTTTTGAAAACAAACAAAACTGAATACAAAGATTTTCGAAAATTCACTTGCCATACCCGGGAATCGAACCGACTAAAATCTTTAAAAATTACAACCAGCCCTGTTCTTTTATTGCATCGATCGTTACGGTCAATTATAAGGATGAAAGCTCTTCAACAAACTTGATACATTAAATGAAAGGAAAACCATGAAATCTGGACTTATAAATTCAATGGGTCAACTTAAAGCACTTTTACTCAAAGATCCATCTGTATCCTTATGTGAGTAATAAATAATAATTATTGACGTCATTTATCCATTAAAATTACGAATTACTATTTAGATAAGATTTTGCAATCAAAGATAATGAGATTGCAATTTGCACGTGTTTGTTCAAGAAAATGGAGCCCATTTCGAGCAACTAATTAGTTTACAATTTTTTGTAAATAATTTAAGATTTCATGGTTTTCCTTTCATTTAATTTATCAATTTTGTTAGAGAGATGTCATCCTTCTAATTGACCCTAACGATCGATGCAATAAAGGTACTGGGTGCAATTTTTTAAGATTTTAGTCGGTTCGAATCCCGGGTGTGGAAAACGAATTTTCGAAAATCTATGAATGCAGTTTTCATTCTTTTCAAAAATAAAGGAATGTTTTCCTTGATTAAAATTTTCTATCTACAGTATTAAGAATACTTTCCCTTCAGGTGGCATTACAAAATTCCACCCTGTATAATAATAATACCAGCTTGTAACTGTTCCACTGCAGGGCAAAGGCCTCTTCTTATACAGAGAAGGCACGAGCATTGACTATACCTAAGTCCAGGTTTCCTCACGATGTTTTCCTTCACCGTTGTCTGTGATGTCCAAGATAACCTTAGAAATGATATAAGTACAAACATAACAATTAGCCATTAATGTTCCCTATGCTAGGATTCAGGCCTCCTCCGTGGGAAAGGGACTGGATCTTAATTCCCCATGCAGTCCCAGTGCGCATTGGTAGATGTCAATATTATTATTTTCCAGTTGTTAGTTCCAGGACATGACAGCTAACTTATTAGTTGCTGCAAACTATTTTATTACATCGTTACTGGCAGCGTTGATAGGAAAAGCCAGGACTTAATTAATGTTTCTTCTTCGAAAATTAATTTTAATTTTAATGTTCGATTAAAAATAAAATCTACCCTAGGTTCGAGGAATTTGTCGAAGCAATGTCTCAAAAGTCTTTGCGAAATATTGAAGACGAAAAAGCAAGGAAAGTTTCTAAGCATAGATAGATTCCTTAACATTCGGGGTGACATCGAGATAACCACTACCACACCGACAACACAACAACAACAACATTTGTCATCATTGTTAAAACGCAGAAACGTGACATTAATGATAGAATTTTTATTAACATACTAGCTGACCCGGCAAACTTTGTTTTGCCATGAAAACACCAAACATTCATCTACCCTACTATCCTATGTCCGTTTCCTGGTTCTAAGCTACCTCCCCACCAATTTTCAGCCAAATCAATTCAGCAGTTCTTGAGTTATAAATAGTGTAACTAATACGACTTTCTTTTATATATATAGTTATACAATTGAAAATTCTAAAAACAAAAACAAACCTATATACAAATACAAAAGGGAGACGGAAAATACCTCATTGTGCATCAAAAAATTCGTCCACATCGATGTCAATGGGAAACGTGCCCAGAACGCTGGCAGCATTGACATTAATCAATTTCAGTCCTAATTTCATTAGCAGCATTCTAAATTTAAATCTGCACCTTTCTTTCTAGGGCTTCGCAGTCCGTGGCTACGACCCCTCCAAGGAGGCTCTGACGGCAGCCGCTAAGAACGGCATCAAAGAAGCATCCTCCATCGCCGCGGCGGTAGAAGGCGCTGATGTCATCGTCTCCATCCTGCCTAGCAACAAGGTTGTTCTGGACGCGTATCTTGGCAAAGATGGTGTGGTTAAGCATGTGAGTATTTTGCTGTGTTTGTTCTAGATTACCATAATAGCAATAGTCGGATAAGTTGCCAATACTGTAGTGGCGGTGGGCAGCAAAAATTGTTCGTAGAACGGATGCCGAAGGGGGTGAAAGATTATGGAGTGGCGACAGCGTAACAGAAGACGCAGCGTTGACAGGTCTTTCGCAAGGTAGACCAATTTCTGGTGAAGATATTGAGAATGCGCTGCATGTTTAAAGGATAGGATTGGTTGATGTAGTAATTGAAGGAAGCTTTTGTCCAACGTTGGGCTTGTTTTGGAATGAATAGTGATGAATCTTACTTCCATAAATTTTGTGACTGAAAATATAACAGGAAAGTTTAAAGAAATTGCGTAAATTATTAGCTAAGATTGTATTGAATTAATCTCTAGAATTTCACAAAATTTTCTTGGAAATCCATGAGGAAAGTTGAAAACTTTATTCAAAGATGGAGCATTGAGGAAATATAATATTTTCCTCAGTGAAAATAGAGATCAGGTCACGTCCAACTTACCTGTGGTCAAGTTACACGATATTTACGGCAACCCAACTCCTTGTGGCACTAAGTTACCAAGTTATGACCACAATACAACTTTCTTAAGTTATTAAACTTTTGTCAAACAGTACTTACTTAACTTGGAACATCAAACAAGTCAAAAAGATGAACTTTAGAAGAGAAAACAACTTTGTCATTCGGTTGTAAGAACTCATGTTTGAGAACTATTCGGTCTTTATGGGTAAACTTTTGGGTTCTTCAAGCAACCACATCATTTTGTTTTGGTAGTGTTTTGAAAGGCAGTCTCTGAGATTATTTATCCATTGCTTTAGGATGCGTTCACACATTGAGCACTTAGAGCGGGCGTGGATTTGGTTGAGCAAATCATCCTTGTTTTTTTAATACGCTTTTATTAGCTTGGTATATACATACCAAAGGCATAAGGTAAAAACTAGGGAAAACGAGTTTTAACTAAAAACGGGTTTTAATTGTGACATATATATGTAACGGAATCTTTGAACGTGATTTTTCGCCCCCATCCAAACGGCGGTTTAATTTGAAACTTTGCACACTTATCATGGACCTATAAATATGCAATAATTTAAATAGTTTGCACACAATCCTTACTAGGATTCAGGATTAGCGAAAGAACTAAAACATATTTAATAGTTTAAAAATCTAAAAAAACACGCTTTAATAGAAAACTAAACTAAAAAGAAGAAAATAATTTTCACTTTTTTGTATTAAAATATTTTTTTTGTTAATCAAATTATTTTTAAATTACTTTTAATTATTTTTAAATTACTTTTAATTATTTTTAAATTACTTTTAATTATTTTTAAATTACTTTTTTTTTTATTATTGATATGCTCGTGTTTGACCACTATACCTGATGGTAAGCGATGGTGTGGTCGATAGCGAAGCACGTGAACTGTGTGATCGTTTCTGAAATATTAATAATGATCTTCGATAAGTCTTCATATCTTACTGCTCAAATGTCTGTAGCTAGGAAATATCTTTCTATCGAATTCCAAGAATTCATTTCTTAGAAATTTCGTTATTCTATCGAAAATAATTGCTATTGTGTTTCGTGAAATCGACGCCTCTTAATTATTACTATATATTCTATTGATTTTCAGACTACAATATAATTTTGTGAGCAATGTTCACGGTTTAACTGCCGTATTTAAAATCTTCTTGATCCATTACTACATTTTCTTTTCCCTCTCACAGAGGGAAGGCCTGTGTCCCAGCAGTGGGGACATAAAACGGCTGATGATGATAATGATGAATTGTTCTATGTATTGAAGTATTTCTTGTTGTTTTTAGGCCCGTAAAGGAGCTCTCCTAATTGACTCCAGCACTGTTGACCCCAACGTACCCAAAGAGATCTACCCCGTGGCTCTAGAAAGCGGCAAGGGCTTCACAGACGCACCTGTTTCTGGAGGTAAGATTACCAATAATATTTATAATTATTTAAAAGTAGTTGGATACCTGTTAATCTGACAACGATTGCTGTTCAGTCAGATTGTTGAAGTCACTGGGAAGTAGCTTAATGTAAAATACTGGTGAAGTTATTCAGTTGCATGACGTTAGTCAGGATTAAAAAAGGTTGGTTTACGGTTGGGAAAAGACTGAGCAGGGGATGATGAGTGTAGGTTATAAAATAACATCGGTAAGGTATTTTGCCGAATACCGAACTACCTACCTAATATTCGGCAAGGGTCTCGGCCGAAGAGTCGAATATTTGGTGACACTCTCAATCTTCTCCCGGTAGTAGTGTATATAGTGAGCGGCTACTTCCGGAAGCAGGCAGAGTTTATGAGAAAAAGCGCAATCGTTTGCTATCAACAAATGCTGAAAAAAATGCTCAGCATTTGTTCATTTCACTAGATTTTAAGTATTAAATATACTGATTCTTAAGCTAAAATTTTTTTTATGCGTTATATTACTTATCTATTCTTTTTCATTATTTGGTAATATTCGGCCGAATACCGAATAGTAAAAAACCGGCCAAGTGCGAGTTGGACTCGCGCACTAAGGGTTCCGTACCATTATCGCAAAAAAACGGCACAAAAATCACGTTTGTTGTATGGGAGCCCCACTTAGATATTTATTTTATCCTGTTTTTAGTATTTGTTGTTATAGCGGCAACAAAAATACATCATCTGTGAAAATTTCAACTGTCTAGCTATCACGGTTCATGAGATACAGCCTGTTGACAGACAGACAGACAGACAAACGGACCGCGGAGTCTCAGTAATAGGGTCCCGTTTTTACCCTTTGGGTACGGAACCCTAAAAAGCAGCTAAATAGGCCGAATACTGAATAGTAGCCGAATATTCCTGACATCTCTAGTATTAACTATAAAATACAGACAGACCATTACTCAATGAAGAGGCGCGCACTCTTCCAACAAATTAGAGAGGAAAAGAAAAATTTGTAGAGACTCATTTTTAGTTCGTTTTGATTTAAGAATGTACTGAAACTTCATTATTTATACCTCTCAATCGTCGTACCTACTATTCATGAACGAACAAACAATAGATTGAATATTCAACCCTCGGTCTCACCCACGCGTTTCGAAGTAATTGAAAGCTGTCGAATTGAAAGTAACAAATAACAAGTTATTTACAAAGAACGCTATATTTACGAAAATTGTAAATAAAATAAAATGTTGTAATGAAAACAGAAACTCAAATATATTCATCATTATCATCATCATCAGGAGTCCTCTACGGTGTATATGTCTCTTCAATTGCGAGCCATTCATCTCGATTCTCGGTTATTCTAAACTCATCCAACTGCTACTAGCCATCCTGCTCGTATCGTCGCTCCACGTAGCCTGAAGGGGCCCTACCTTTTCTTTTGTTCCGGTGTGTATAATCCTCATTGGATGTACTCCGCCCTGGGAGGTCAGTGGCATACTCCTACTGACTAAAAACCACCCCGGTGTTCTCACCTACGCTGGGGTTTGCGGGAACGTATGATCCTTTCACAACCCTCGGCTGGTGCTGGCCCGCATCTACAGGCCTCGACTTCCGGTCGGATGGGGTAGTGAGGTGTTTGACTCCCGCCGCGACGTCAAAGAGAGGCGCGTGGAACACTACGCGCCGGCACCTCGGGTCCTGATGTACGGGGGTGACCTTATGTTTGCCGATTCGTGGTCATCACTCAACGATCAACTGCTCTACGGTTAATATGGCTGGCATGGTTAATCTGGGACAAAATTAATAGTTGGACAGGTAGAAAAAAGCCAAATATAGATGACATAGTCAAGAGATACTTTGGAGGTAAAGACACGATGTATAACATATGTAGTAAATTTGCAGATACCTTTACTGAAGAAATTATTAATATAAAACACAATTGTGATATTAAATTATTAGATAGAAGTAAGTATGTTAGGGTAAGTAATGTGACCTTCCGTTTTAAACCCGTGTCCAGCCACACAGTGTGTAAAGTTATCGATCAGCTGAGCAGAGATAAGGCGCCGGGCATTGATGGTATTCGAGTTATGGACTTAAAACTAATTAAGAATGAAATTTCACCAGTCTTGTCGCACTTTGTCAATCTGTGTTTATCGAAAGGGGAATATCCAAGTACACTCAAAAAAGCTTTAATCAGGCCCATCTATAAACAGGGTGCCCACTCGGATTACGCTAACTATAGGCCTATCGCTATCTTATCAGTGATAAATAAAATAGTAGAAAAAATAGTAGTTGGTCAGGTTAGCGAATTCTTAGAGCAGAATGATGTTCTGGCAAATGCGCAACATGGATTTAGGCGCGGCCGCAGCACCATGACGGCACTTTCACAGTTTTCTGAAGACATGAACAGTAGTCTGGATCAGGGACACCAGATCTTGGCGCTGTTCATCGATTATAAGAAGGCTTTCGACACTCTGGACCACGAGGTGCTGTTGCAGGCCATGGACGAGTGTGGGATCAGGGGCCCTACTAACAGGTGGTTCCGGAACTACCTAAGTGGCAGAACCTTACAAACCTGCATTTCCGGAGTGGTCGGTAAGGAAGCTGCGGTTGACCTTGGCGTGCCGACTGGATCCGTGTACGGACCAGTTGGCTATGTCATGCATGTCAATAGCGTCAGTAATGTTGTGAAGAAATGTCGTGTTTATATGTATGCGGACGACATGTGTCTCATGTACTCCTCGAGGGATATACAGGAGGTCAGGTCTGTTTTGCAGGATGACTTCGACAATATCACCCGGTGGGCGCACGATAACGGTATCATCCTAAATCTAAGTAAGACGAAGGTGATGCATGTGCACTCGCCGCACAACTTGCTGGCAAAAAAGGTCTGCAGTGATGATATCGGTATCGTGGGCCACACTTACGAGTGCATGCACGTCGGGAATATCAACTGTTTTTGTCAAAAGCTTGAGTATGTCAATAGATTTAGGTATCTGGGTCTGTGGGTGGACCGCCACATAAACTGGAAGACACAGATTGACACAGTGTGTGCAAGGCTTAGGTCCGTTTTGGGTAAGTTTTATGTCTTGAAGTCGCCGTTGAGTAGAAAAACGTTGCGTGTAATTTATTTTGCCCTAGCCGAGTCTTTGATTAGCTATGGACTAAATATGTATGGCCGTACATTTAAAACATATTTAAATAGTATTAGATCACTGCAAATACGTTTCTTAAAATATATTGTTAACCCTAAAATAAAGCGAGAGAGTAAGGAGAATTATGAGAAACTATTTGTTATATGTAAGGTGCTTCCTGTACATGAGAAGGTCAAGTACTTGCTGGTTCTCGAGCAGTTCTATAACGATCAATATAAAATGTATGAAACGAACACTTACAATACTCGAAGTGTTAGAGAACGTAAGTTCCTGCGAGCACCAGCAAAAAATTACTACGGCAAGAGAACCAATAAGTATTTGATCCCCACAGTATTTAATAGTCTTGATTGGTTGAGAGGAGAAAATGGTGGAATTGCCAAGGGAAAGTTAAAAAGAAGACTTATGGATGTGTTGCTTGATGGGGTGGCCGCTGCCTGTGATGCATCAGCACTGTCACAGCGCTGACGCGCGCACCTGTGTTGTGTTGTTCTGAGTTTGTTATGCCTATAGCTATCCATATGTACCTAGGTGGCGGCGCGGGCTGGCGCCGACCGCGCCTGCGAATGTGCGGCGGTAGCCCGCGTCGCCACTGAATTGAATTGTTTTATACCTATATTTTATATTTAAGTTTAAACCAATTGTTATACGAGCGCTAATCCCGCCGATAAACTGCCTCGCAGTTTGGTGGGCTTGTTATGTTTAAGAACAAATGTTTTTACAAAATAAACGATTTATTTATTTTATTTATTTATTTATTTTACATAACTAATTTATGACTCCGTATCAAAATTTTATCATAATATAAATCCACCTTCAAATGATATTTGTGCCAAAACATATATTTGGCACCTGCTGTTTTTTTTACTTCAGATAAAAACCTACGTGGTACAAACATACCTCCACATTTATCATATTACATTTGATAAAGATTAACATTACATTAACTTTAATAACAAGATTGTCAACGTGATTTGTTTATCGAATCTTTTGGTTGCATCATTTCTGTGATAAGGTTATCACAGAAACCTTGTTAGTTAACCTTGATTTGAGTTGTGTATTTAATGAACTACCTAGTTAATTTTATTTGCCTTTCAAACTGCGACAATAATTTAACGGATGACCTAAAGTTTTGCGTATGAAGGACTTAAAGAAAGAAAGAAGGAAAGGAAAAAAGAAATAAATAAAGATAGAAAGAAACAATGCAGGAAAGACAGAAAGAAAGAAATAAAACTAGTTTATTAGGCACACACAGATACGCACAATGTAGGTACAAGTACAAGGGAACTTAACTCTAAAACAATTACATGGTGTGCCCCGCGGCTGCGCCAAATAGGTCCAATTCAGCAAAATCCCAGACAACTAGGAGTTGACTGACGCTGGTTTTCAATTGAACCTTACGTTGAAGTGTACGGATGTGAATCAGTTTTTACGGTGTTAAATATACGGGTAAATAAATATATGTCAGTGTGTTATGAACGATAAATAATATGTATAATAATTTGTTGTGAACCATTATGCCATGAGCAGCTGAGTGAAATAGATGGATTGCAAGTAGCGTTTAATATAATATAAAAAGTTGTTATGATACTCGGGTAGTTTGAGAAAATTGCAATCAGTATGTACGTCTCATATGACTGCAGATATAGAATTGTGGATGGCTAGTTAAGTAGACCACAGAACATATTTTTTTCACTTTCTTCTCCATAGAGATCTACGCTTTGGAACGTGCAACTAGTTTCATCTTTCTACTGTTTGACTTCATGAAAATTCAAAAGTGTCTGTAAATAGATTTATTTAAATAAATACTCCGAGTTTTAAATTTAATTTATAACGATGGATAGACTGTGTTTAAGGTCATGGCTTGCATATGGGTAATTTCTAAGATGGCGACAATACAGAAGTATTGAATTAGAAGATAGTGAGGAGGGAGTGGGATAGTGATCATGATGATGAAGGACACCCAAACTGTTTTCTAGCATTTTCAAATATATTAACAGTCAAATAAAATCGTTTTGAAACTTAATATCAATGGGAAGTTCGGTACTTCATCAAAAACTCCCTGCTGGAATCTGTGTTTTCCGATAGCTACAATCTAGGGGTCTTATTGTCAAGAGTGTAGATTTTTTCTAGGCAAGCGTGCTACACCGTCGACCATATCACCGCTTACCATCAGGTGAGATAGTGGTCAAGCGCGAGCCTATAGACTATAAAAAAAAACAGTTGGGACGATTGAATTTACACCTTTTGCATAGTCACTAGATTACGGGCGCAAATACCAAAGGCAACCACAATGGTAACACCTTGAAGGCACCAATGGAACTCCTCAAGAAAAAGCACACAAGCATTGGGCTATGATGATCACAGGTAGTGGCATCTTTGTATGGGTGGACGCGTGTTTGTAACACACTCTTGGATTACAACACACGGGGAGGATCAAAAGTTCACGGCATATTTTCCTAAAAATACTTCTTCTCTTTAATGCAAACTAGCTTCTGCCCATGTGAAAGTCGAAAATGAACCCGAGCGAGCATATTCCTGGGATAAAAACCAATCCTATGAGCTATTCCCGACTATACTCTATCTCTGTGCCGAATTTCATCAAGATCCGTCCAGCCGTTTGAGCGTGAAAAAGTAACAAACATACAAACACACACACGCACTCACAAACTTTCGCCTTTATAATGTTAGTGTGATATCCTGCAAACTTCTGGACCTCCCAGTGTCAATCAATCTTCCTAGCCTTTTCCTTCCAGTCTAACCGGATTCAGCTAAGTACCACTGTTTTACATGGAGCAACTGCCTATCTGACCTCCACAACCCAGCAACTGGGTAACACGGTACCCCTTGGCAAGACTGGTGTCAGATCTCAAGCTTCTGACTACTCGTAACAACTGTCAAAGATCTTCAAATGACAGCCGGGAACAACAGCTTAACGTGCTTTCCGAGGCACGGAGGAAACTCGGTAGGTTGAAATGGTCACCTATCCACGGACCGACATCGGCACGCATTGCTTGACCCTAAAGATCGACCCGTGCGGCTGTTATTATATAGCCAAGAGCTCCTCCCAGTGTAAATAATCAAAATAATAAGATGGTCATGGCTATTTATCAACTAATGGGTGTAACAGTATTTATCACTACTTAGCAACACCTAGAAGTATGACATTATATCACGAAAGGTGGCCAAAATAAGTTTATCACTAGATAACGAAATCATAGCCATATCACGCCAGCGCAAATAATAGTTTTAATCTCTGTAATTATACATTTTTATTATTATGAAGCGTTACGTAATGCCTTCTTATTATGACTTCGTGGATAACTGGATATCTTCGGAATGCATATGAATTTCAGCTGATTTATATTTGACATCAGACAAAAGAGGGTTAAATACTTTATAGGGGATAGTCCAACACACTATAATATCTAACCTCTAAGTACCCTGTAAGCCAGAATCTACATAAGCAACTGGAAAAAGTTCCAATGAATAACGAACTTCCCAGAAACAACAATTTTTTCTGTATACAATTTGTATTTTTTATGTATAGAGTGAGAATTAAAACAAATACTCGTACAAGGACAACAGCCGCACCACTATTTTACATGGGAATTAAATATAACTGGAAAAATGTAGGTATATTTTTATGTGACATCTCTTTTTTTTGTTTGAAATCATTCAATGATTACGCTGATGCCTGCTATCTGGATGCCACGGAGGAGCTCTTAAATAAGCTTGAGCGCTTGCAAAACCTGTGCATCCGTTTTGTTTTTGGTCTGAGGAAATACGACCATGTCTCTCAGTTCCGCAAGGATCTCAAGTGGCTCCCCATTCGCCTTCGCAGGAACACTCGAGTATTATGTCTCCTCTTCAACATCCTGTTTAACCCTACTTATCCTAAATATCTGCGCGATCACTTTTCCTTCACTCGCCCAGCCGATGTCCCGTGTAGATCGCACCTTAAGTATCACCTAAACTTCCCATCCCATAGTACTAATTTCTATTCCCACTCCTTCTCTGTTCATGCAGTACGACTGTGGAACTCACTTCCACCTAAAATTCTTGATTGCCAAAATTTTTATCAATTCAAGAAACAAGCCTCTCCACCACATTGTAATTATTATATATTATTATGTATCTATTTTTATCTTCTAAATATTTAGTTAAGGTATATGTGTTATTTATAGATAATTAGTTAAGTTATATAGTTGTTAGTATATTTTAAGTTTCCTTATTTCCTTCTACACACTTGGTCTTCGTATATCATCTAACTATCCTGTCGCAGGTCTGCTGGAAGAAATTTCTATTGAAATAAGCAGTTCCTTTGTGCTCTTTTATCTGTATTATTTATTTTCTCTGTTAAGTGTTTTGTGTGTACATAAATAAATAAATAATAATAAATAATGACTTCACCCGCTCTGGGTGAAGAGGGAGGGCGTGTCAGACTTTTACTGACTTGACTGATCAGCCTCGCGGACCCAGTCAGTTTTTGCTGACATCTCTTTGAGGCGCGCGTGGAACACTACGCGCCGTCGACTGGGGCCTGTTCCTTATCAGCTTGCGATGCCCGACGCCCAGAGCGTCTGCTGCTGTGGCTAGGGGCGTGAGGGCGTCTGCTTTGCGTAACCCTCACGCGTTCCGCCACCTCCTTGGCGATCATTACTGCTTCGCAGAAGCTAGTGACAGCTTCCCGTGCCCTCTCGCTCCGTACCATGGCCTGAACCAAGGCCTGATGCGAGAGGTAACCACCCCTGATCGCCTCCACGAGGACACGTTGGTGCTCCGCCCAAGCGGGGCGGATTTCCTCCGTGTCCTCCGGGCGATTTCTCCCACCTTATCCTGTACAGGAACCTCTCGAAACATATGTGATACCTCTGCCCTATCCTTTCGATGAAAACAAGCTTCACGTTATGTACCTCAAAATATCTAACCACTCATCCCATCTATTTCAGGTGTAATGGGCGCCCAAAACGCTACCCTAGCTTTCATGGCTGGTGGTCGCAAAGAAGACTTCGAGAGGTCCCTGCCCTTCCTCAAGGCTATGGGCGCCAAACAGTTCCACTGTGGAGAAGTAGGCGCTGGCCAGGTCGCTAAGTTGACCAACAATATGCTTATGGGCATCACTGGCATGGCAACTGCTGAGTGCATGCATATGGGTATCAAGTAAGTAGATATTTCTCTGATATTACTTGATAGATGTTCCTATACTCTATACGCTGGAGCAAGAATTAAAAGTTAAACAAACAAACGTCAAATGGTTATTGTTCACGCACACACATCCGAAACCATCAAACACACTACGGCGTCGTCAACGAGTGAAGCGGCACGGCCGCGGCGGCGGCGCGGGGGCCGGTAGCACAGCAGCGTCTCGGCTCGACATTGCATCGTCTGACACGACCGCGCTTAGACATATACTTACCTTTTAAATATAATACTTAAATTGCTATAATATTGTAAACCACCTAATAAACCTATATATAGTCCACTTGCTTTCCTTTAACCTGGGCCTATTCAGTTATAATCCGACTAACTTTAAGAATACAATCCTACAACGCTAAATTGTTACTTTGCAGCACTCTTTAATTTATTATCATTATAGTTCCGAACTCAAGGCTTTCAAGATGCTTTTTAATGTCGGCTATTGGTTTTGGTTTTAATAATATAATTTTTTTTGTTTAATAACCCTTAAAAATATTGATATTGCTGTAAAATTCAGGATGATTTAAATGTTTGTTCATGTGTATATTTTGTTGTATGAATTATAAATCGTCTCATAATATTTTTATTTTATATTAAGTGACAGCAAAGAAGAAACTGTAAAAACCTTTGTTATGGTTTGTTTATCTTTTATTTTTTGCTCCAGCAAATATAGTTTCGTACAGGTTTTAATGAGATTGTAGTCTTTCAGTGTAAATTCGCATTGAACGTCAATGAAATCGCTATGCAAAGATGGCGAGATGAGCAGCAGTAGCGTGTCCTGAAAATAAAAATATATATTGTTCAACAGACCGTTACCATATTTACCTGCCTGTATGGTAAAGGTCGGTTAACCTAATCTTTCCAAGGCTGGGTAGTGGGAGGTCCCAATTCATTTTCCTGCCTCGTGCCTCCGACAGACTAATCCTTTGCTGAAATTTGTAATACTAATCTAGTTGGATGCTTTTGCCCCAAAATGCAGAGTATACGGCCATAACAGCAGCAGCTACACAACTCTCTATATCTTCTTTTTCAGAGCCGGCCTAGACCCTCAAGTACTTCTGGATGTGCTAAACAACTCCTCAGCTCGCTCATGGTCTACCGAAGTGTACTGCCCAGTCCCCGGGCTGGTCGCCACTGCACCTTCCAGCAGGAATTATGATGGTGGATTCAAGAACGAACTTATGGTTAAGGTAAGGGTACACATTTACTTCTATTGGGTGCGGCGTGAGTCTCGGGTATCTGCTAGATGCGAAAAGCACAGGATTGGTTGATGTGACGATGCCTGGACGACAAAAAATAAATGTAAGAAAACATCTAAGTCTACAGCACAGATTACATTCCGTTTTTTTCTCTTTTGTATTTATTTCATTTATTCTCACAAAATGTATAAATAGTAGCATTTAAAAAAAATATTATTGTAAGTAAATCTAAGTTGCGGAAGAGTGGAGTGTCTTAACACAGGCATTTATTTGCTTAAAAGGACACTTCTGACACTAGCTATGTACTAAAAAAATTGTTAAAGAAAATAAACTATTTGTATTTTGTATTTGTATACAGTGCGTCGAAATATCGTGTGACTTCACGGTGTGCTACACATTATACTGACGAAGTGATGTCAGAAGCCCTCACTCCTGAACTTTGATGCGCTTTATCTTTGTCAATTTTTATTTATTTGATAAAAAAACATCCTACGTTATTTGATAATCTCACTGACGGACTAAATAGAATTATCATTTTTCTACAAAGGAACCATCCCTATTAATTATAAATTCTGTATCGGTAAAGTGTCTTGATTCTAAAACATGTTGTTTCACTTCAGTTCTAGTACAGATCTTAATTGAATAACAACTATTTATGTTAAATTTTCATCCTCTACGCACGTTGATAAGATAAGAAGTTGTTTTTTTATCCTGCATGTCAGTAAATACGGAAGCATGACGTCGTAATTAAATCTACGTAATATATTACTTAAATGTATTATTTACTAGCTTCTGTCAGCGGCTGGATAAATAATTCCAAGTGAACATATTCCCGGGATAAAGATTTTAGTCTGGAATTCCACATAGGCTACTTGCCTATGTGGAATTCCAGACTAAAATCTCATAGACCAAATTTCATCCAGATCCGTTCAGTAGTTTTTGCGTGAAAGAGTAACAAACATAAAACCACACAAACGCGGCAACGGTACATAAGAACCTTAAGGCGTAGATACTCCTCAGTAGGTGATTTTACAATGAGAATCACGTCTAAACGGCCAGTCGTAATTTTTTGGAAAAATATATGTTATATTAGACTATTTTCTTGATAAGTTGCTCTAAGAACATTTTGAATTTTATTCGTGTAACATAGTATAATTAATTTGTAAAGTTATGTCTAACACGGACAAAAAAACGACAATCCCACCAAAACTGCCGGGCGTATTTTAATGAAATTGTCACCATCTAAAAGTCATTTAATTATCTACATTTTGATCTGAGGTTTTTTAAAGTCATGGAATAATAAGAAAAGTACAAAAAACTACAGAATTTTACGTTGCGCGGGTGTGAAACGATCGCGCGTTTTGTTCCCTCATGATCATTGGCGCCGTTTATCGTCGTCTTAAGCGCCAAGTCTATCACTGATCATTGTGTTTATAAGGCAAAGCCGGCTAACATAAGATTTGACAGCATCTCATAGTAACCACAAAAAAACATTATTCCATTTCTTATTTCTCCCATTTAATTTTTCTTCTCCAGGATTTGGAGCTAGCCAGCACCCTGGCCCTGGGCATCCGCTCTCCCATCCCACTCGGCGCCGTCGCAACGCAGCTGTACCGCATCGTGCAGTCCCGAGGATATGGCCAGAAGGATTTCTCCTACGTCTTCCAGCTGCTCAAGGATGATTCCAACAAACAAAAAAACTGATCAAACTAAAGTATTATAAGTGAAATTTTTGTTGTTTTATTTAAGATCCCGTCAAGTACCAGGGCAGATGAATATGTAGTAGCTTTTGTTAGTGTATTGAGGTATGAGGCACTGGGACGTTCTTATCCTCTTCTCAATTCTTTACTGTACAAACTTGAGTTTACTCCCAGCAAACCTATGAGTTATAATAGAAATCATATCTGTCATAGAAAAAGCAGGATCCTTTGACCAGTTGAAGTCAGGCCTGCTGGATTCGTGTGACGTCATATGAATTTTTAGTTCTTTTTTGTCGCGGTACAGATGTTATTCTCAGAGGATATGAAAGGTTCTGTTAAGTCCTATATTTTAAGTGACTGATCGATCATAACGGCATGTGCAACACACCACATTCCGTACCATGTGAAGGTGTTGCGTGGGATTGACATGGCTATTGTACGTATGATATCCGGAATGATCACTTTGCGAAGAAAGCCGTTAGGACCTGTACAATAATATATCTGACAGATTGGACACGCATGCGGTCAGAACAACGTAGATCAGGGGCCAGATAAAGTGAGTGACGTTCAACCAGCTATCTAGCGATTGACGAAAAGACAAATATGGTCACGTGGTTTGGCATTTCGACAATCGCTAACACCGATAGAATGTCGTTTTGTCTGGAGCCTCCAGCCACAAAGTACGTAAGCGGCGGCGCGCCGCAGACACAGGGGCCACTCTCACTTTGACATTTCGGTTTTACAGGGAATATTGGGCAATATTGGACCGAGCTCAGTCGCGGCTGTCATGATTGCTTTGTGCGGGCGTTTGTCACGTCATTCATACATTAAGTACTGTAACGAGGTTGGTTGCATTGGATGGGTTACCTTTATTATTTGTTACAAACCGAATTTACTTTTTTGTTTTTAATTCTTTCTTTCAATTATTTTTAAGTTATAAAGGTCATTAATCTTTCAAGATGACAAAATAGAAATTCATTATCTAGGATTATAATAAATTATTTTAAGCCCATAGATGAAATTGGGAACTTGTCATAATAATAAGGTTCAAGTCATACAGCTTACAAATATGTTTCCTCCGACTGCACAGCATAATTTTCTTCTTGTTAAGATCATCTTTGGTTTTTTGATTTTATTAGGTACCTGTTTTTTCATATTTAGATTTTTGTCGAGCTTGGAGCTTTTTACAATTTATTTTTTTAAGTGGGATCATTATTACACTATTATTATACTACGTCTTTTTACTCTCCAATATTCATCGTATGTGGCGTAATATTAAATGTTTCGTGATATTAAATGGATGTTTGATGCCCTGTCTACCCTCTAAGGCATGTAAGCATGATATGATGTATGTTTAGACGAATCTATGTATTTATGTTTGTAACTTGGGCAACCTACTCTTTTTTTTAATTCGGAATCAATATAGTAGCAACCCTAGTGAATCTGTCAAGTTTAGCTGTCAATTTTCTAAACGGCTGGAGTGGCCCTTCTGTATACTTACTATTTTGTGCTCCAACTCTTATGTTCAGTTTGAAATAAACACTAGCACAACACAAAGAACGATGCGTCTCCGCTTCATCTTGGGCAAAAATTATTTCGTATCCGGCTGTTCTCTTTTACAGGTCGCATTTCTCAACCGAATCTCGTGAAATTTTGTGAGCAGGTTCGATAATACGGATCTACCAATATGAAGAAATAAAAAAAAAAAAACTATGTATGAAATGGAAGCATTATAGACGAAATCTCACTACAAAAATCTGTAGCATATTTTAATAAAACGATTTTTTATGAATGTTACTTTATAGTAAAATAGATTACTGCATCCTGCAGATTTTAGCGGTGGGCTCTAAGAGGGGTGGAGGGAGGCTAAACTGTACTAACAGCCCTTTTCATTTCATCAGAAAACCTAACTTATTCGTGGTGTGGTGCTCAAATTTTGAAGGTCACTTTGCTGTAGAAAGTTATTGGTTCTTGTTGTAAAATCACCGTTAAATAAATTAACATTCATCATATTACGAAAATTCTTAGGTGAAATTTTGGAGCTCACGTCGTTTTCACTTTCACTCGAAGTTGTCTAAAACGGCACGGCTTTATCGCATCCGATAGATAAAAACTGCCTTTTTTTTTAAATAGATAATATCCTGAAACATTCACCTTTGTATAAGGTGCTACTGCAAAAATTGTGTATGCCCGGATTGGTAAAATAGCGAGATCGGATCCTGATATTAAAATATTCTATTACAAGTAAAATTTAAAAACCCCCGACACATTTATCTTGCGAAAACACCGCGATTCAAACAGAAAAACGCCCATAACTTTTGAACGGCTGAACCGATTTTATTCAAACATAGCTAAGAACACTCTCGACAAAATTACCTTTCAAACAAAAAAAACTAAATCAAAATCGGTTCATCCGTTTAGGCGCTATGATGCCACAGACAGACACACAGATACACAGATACACAGACACACAGATACACAGCGACACACGTGAAACTTATAACACCCCTCTTTTTCCGGCGGGGGTTAAAAATCGTCTACTATCAACGCATTAAGACGACGCGTCACTTACGTCATTAAAGGTCATGTTTGCAAATCAACAGTCATGTAGATTGATAAATCACAACAAGATTATTTATCTACAATTACGTATTCAATATTTAAGAGAAACATTTTTATCTTATTTTGATACAATATTTGAACTTGAGATTAGAATCAACAATTTGAATAACTTTGTAGCAAAGAAAATATACTGATTCGATTCTTAATGAAGTTTCTTACCGAATAAAAGCAAGGATTTTTCTTTTAAAACTGCACAAGAAATAGTAATGCAATTTAAACTTCGGAAAAGCTTTTGTTTTGTTTTTTGTATCTAGCTTTACCAATCAAATTATTTTTAATTTGTTTCTACTTTGCAAACATAGCTAATTGGCTCATAAGTAGATATTTTATCATGTTACATGAGCATGCATATCAATAATAAAAAAAAACATCAATCAAGAAAAGTCCGCGTAAGTAGTGTTTTTTATTTGTGCAAGCGCAAAGCGCGAGCGAAGCGTCTCCGTTTCAGCTTGGGCAAAAATATTTAGTATATCCGGCGGATGTCCGCCTATTCTCCTCTACCGGTCGCATTTCTCAACCAATTCTCGTTAAATTTTGTGAGCAGGATCTATATATATATATAGTTTTTTTGAATACTCAATAGGTTCGCGCTTGACCACTGTCTCACCTGATGGTAAGCGATGATGTAGTAGACGGTGAAACACGCTTGCCTAGAAGTAACCTATTCACTCTTGACTTGACTTAAAGATTAAAGACCCCTTTATTGTAACTATCGGGAAACACAGACTCCGGCAGGGAATGCCACTCCTTAGCTGTACGCGTAATAAATTAATGAAAGAAATAAAAATATTATACATTTAAAATAGTTTTTTTTTACTTTTCTTGTACTCAAGTATTTAATTTTGTTTCATTCTGTTAGAATTTTTATTTTCCTTTATTTTTCGCTTTTATTATCAATAATATTTGTACGCCTTCACGGCAAAACATAGCGGACATGATAATAAACCTAAGATCTTTATGTAAATATCTATGTTTCACAAATAAATATTCTGATTCTGATTATAATATAAAAGTATTCTCAAAACCTTAAGTGCATAAGGGTGGGATGTCTACCATGTACCGATGGCGCATCGCTGTACGTCTGGTAGGTCGATGATGAAACGGGCTGGGTGGAATTAGATCATGCAATTCCATCGCACACTCCCCGAAAAGTATCCGATGAAAACCGTTAAGCTGGCAACTCGGCAATGATGTTCAAGGCTCTGGAGTTTTGACTTAACCAATGCCTCACCGCCGATGAGCCTTTTGGCCCACTTTTCGATCGAGTCTAGTGCATCAAACTGGTATTTGGCAGATCCGTCCCAGAGATGAGAACAGTACTCCATGCATGATTGAACTTGCGCTTGATACAAGCTAAGTAGCTGTTCTGGCGTGAAGTACCTTCTCACCTTTGCAAGGATCCCCAGCTTTTTGGCAGCCAGCTGTGCCTTTGCCTCAATGTATGGGCCAAAATTGAGAGTCGATGTCATCATAACGCCAAGAAGATCAAGATGGTCAGTTAACACAAATAGACTGTCCGGAATACCACTACTAATATGTTAGATACATATTCTAAACGAGCGTTCCACAAAACGTTATCGCAAGTCAGTTTGTTTCGCAACGCGTTCGAACAGTTTAGGAACTAGACGGACCTGCATAGTTAATGTGAACTAGTCTGGCTCTGTACTAACTGTTCATTTGAAACGCTTGCTACTATCTTAGTTTCCTATGGTTGTTTAATTATGGATGAGCTTTAAATATGAATTGGAGATCGACCGTGTAAATCATCCAGCATGTTCAATTTCATAACGTAACGTACATGACATTCACCGAAAGGTAGACAGAAGTATTTTTCGTGGGATAGACCCACTCTATTCGCAATAACTGCAACACCAGTAAGAAATAAAAAGATAGTGGTTAAGACATTAGTGGATTGTTCTCATGCTGGAGTGTCCCAAGTACGCAGCATACACCTGCACTTTAGAGGACCTAATGAACGCCACTCACGCTGCGATTGGCGTGGCCGCCGACGGGTTCCAAAGTATTTTAAGAGTTTTCCAACAACTCGAAAAATAGAAGTTTAAGTGGCGAAGACGACCACCAGAAAGTATAAGTATAGCTTGAATGAAGACTGATGTAGTCGGGTAGCAACACAAGTAGTTCCATGTAACAGAGAATCTGCCTATTATTATCAACCGGGCACAATCCAGTATCTAGGCTGCAAGTTGCTGGACTAAGGGTGCCATACACGGTGTCATCTGGCACCCATGTGCTGGTATGGGCCCTGGGGTGGTCCCGGCTTATTGTGTTCTGGTGCGCCGGTGATGGGGGTTACTCCCCAGAGTAAACTGTAAACTCCACCGCGACTGTCCGTCCCTGTCCGGTGACGGACAGTCGCGGTGGACTCGCGGTGAGTGCTAACGCGTGCCCGTATTCCCGCCATAAGCGGCAGAGGAGGACACCGTGGAGTTATAGTGGGTTGGAGTCCCACATAACTGCGCTATCTCCCCGTGGTAGCGTAGTATGCATGAGCAGAGCAACCTCCTCCTTTTTGGAAAGTCGGTTAAAAAACTGCAAGTTGCTGCTGAAAAATTCCTAATGAAAGGTATAATTCTCTTAGTCCGAACTGGAGATAGTATGATTTACATACGAGAGTTATTTTGTGAAACGTGAGTGGCGTATTTTGAGTACCGCAAAATACGTTCAACTGAAATCCGGTTAGGCTGCCAGACGGACGGACGTAATTTCGGTTGCTATCCAAAGTGAAGAAATACTGACGCTTGCCTCGCTCCCCTCCCTTCCTCCGAACGCAGTTTGGTTGAAATAATGCGTGTGACTGTGTGAGTTAGCAGACAACTTTGCCTGGCTGGAGGCTCTAGTTTAGTCTCCACAGTATCGTCCGGTTAAGCAGTAGCCAATCACTTTGATTGAGCTTCAGTGGTCCAAAAAATAAAAAAGGCTGACAACTCATTTTGCGTCGCCGTGTGGTACAAACAGGACTTTAGTATGAAACCGAATGCAGCGTAAATTCCGCGATAGATTTTACGCTACTCACAGCTCAAAAGCAAAAAATACGTTCGTTTTGTCCTGACCCTAATATATGTTTATTTATCGAATACTTAAAAGTTCCAATAACTGCAGTAAACCATAAACGTTTCCAAAGCATCGTATCATGAATTCAAACTCAAATTTATTTGTAATATCCTTTCACATCCGTTTAGAAGTTGTAGTCGCACGATCTTCTATAACGGATCTACATATTATATTTGTATCTGTATGCAAAATATGGATAACTTTATATTTGTGATATTCTTTTGTTATGTATCGGTTCAATTTGCTGCCTGTTGAGTTATTTCATTTTATATTTGTTCTGCTATGTGTTTTAATGTTTCAGAAAAATGAAAACGCTGCGATGAGTCAGATTTGGAATATATAAGGAAGGTTGAGATTGGGTGTTATTGGGAGTAACTTGCAAGAGGGATATATACCGAATAATAGGTTAGTTGTTTTACAAAATTTATAAATTGTGAAATTTTTTACGTTTTTGTTTCGATCACGCAAAAACGGTTTAACGGATTGGGATGAAATTTGGGCAAACGTAGTTTTACTTGGATTAACACACCTTTTTATTGTTATTTTTTTTGCTTGGAGAAATGCTCATGCATACTGAACTACCACGGTGAGATATTTCAGTTATGTGGGACTGTAACCCACTAAAACTCCACAGCCTTATTGCGCAAAGGGCAAAGAGTATGAAAAATCGATATGAAATCACATGCGAGTTGAATGTCGCGATTTCTTTCAATGTGAATAATCAATTTTTCATACAGTTTGCCCTTTGCCATGCCGAATTCATTACGCAATAAGGCTGCTGGAAAACGCTTTTCACGCGGGCGATGCCGCGGGCAGAAGCTAGTCTGCTATAAAACGTATAGTTCAAATGGTCTGATGAGAATGGGTTTAGCAATAAAAAGCCTTAAGTTAAAAAAATACTCCTGTCGGAGTCGATTCATTCATTAAATTTCGAAATAATAACAGTAATATTTACAGGTACAATTCGATTAATTAATTTTACTGAATCAAAAGCACGAAAATACGATTTACCAGTAACATTCATAATTTGATTTCTTAGTTATTTTCATTTTGGAACATTTGCCGAAGTTACTAGGTAGAAATCGAGGCATAGCAACGAAATTCCTCGAACATTTTTCTTAATTGAACAGAACAAAAGAAAATGATTTATGTCAAAAAAATATTTGTGAAATGTCAGTCGAAAATAATTGTGATTTTAATTGGCAACAGAACAATGGGTAAGTTTAAAAGTAGAGGGAACCCTTTGACTTCGGTCACTTCGCTCACTTTATCAGTAATAAATCTATACTTTGATCAGACCAATTAAGGATGGTTGTTCTGTATTATTTTTATATCACATTGATTTGGGTTTCTGACAATTTGCTTTACTATAAAAAGAAAAGAAAGAAAGAAAGAAAGAAAAATATTTATTTGTGACCCGCACAGGAGACACGAGAAATAAGCATAAAATGAAACAATAATAAAATAGAAAAGTGCCAGGATTCAGATGAATGTGGGAAGCATGGCATATCTACGTCCTGCAGTGGACGTCTTTCGGCTGAACTATTGATAATAGATAGAACAATGGAGTTAGAGTCTGTGCGGAAAGAGAACTGTTGAGGTGTAAAATGGAACTAACATGATGATTATTAAAACACTATAATAACAATATTACAAAAACACAATGTATGGGCCTTATCAGAAAGCTTAAAGTCACTCAAAGGGCAATGGAGAGGGCTATGCTCGGAGTTTCCTTGCGCGATCGCATCAGAAATGAGGATATCCGCAGCAGAACCAAAGTTAACGACATAGTCCGAAGAATTGCGAAACTTAAGTGACAGTGGGCAGGGTACATTGCTCGCAGAACGGATGGCTGATGGGGCCGAAAAGTTCTGGAGTGGCGACCGCGAACTGAAAAACGATGCGTTAGTAGGCCTCCCACTAGGTGAACCGATGACCTGGACAAGGGGGCGCTGGATGCAAGAAGCACGGGATCGATCAATGTGGCGACGCTTTGGGGAGGCCTATGTACAGCAGTGGACGTCTTTCGGCTGAAATGATGAATGAATGATGACTGAAAACATTATAATTATATTTTTAACATGGTTTCAAAATATCAAGATGTTACAGTCGCACAAGAATGACGTAACAGTGCTGTCAACATAACAAACACTGTAATTAAACACAGCTGCGACCTCAAATTTTATGGCGGTTCTCTTTCCGCACAGACTCTAAAGAACAATCGCTATCAAAAGATTAGAAATTCAATGTTATGAATCCTTATCTTTTAATAGCAAGATTTTTACGGCTTTGCTAGAAGCTGTAAGTTGGTTAAAAAACTTTGTATGAGTTCTCTGTGTCATTGATTTTGAGCTCACTGCTGCTGATGATTCTAAGTACAAGAAAGAAAAAAAAGAAAGCAAGAAAAAGTGTTTAATTGTCACAAAACGACATACGTTAGCGAGTGAAAGAGGCTGTTATACATAGCTATCATCATCTACAAAATTGACACAAAAATTGCTACTGCAAAGGGTCTACCCTGGGGGTCTTGCAGCCAATTTCAGAGACACAAAAATCCGCCGTGAATATTATATTATGTGTGTCTTTTGTTTTCGCCTGAAATCTCATAAAAAAATCTCATAAAAATCCCTGCACACGTGTGCAAATATAAGTTTAAACATCTTGAAGCGCTTAACAAAATGTAGTACACCCAAAAATATCACATAAATAATTCGGTTGAAACGACATTAGGCGACGGTTGCCAGATTTTACCAAAAGTCGCGCAATGCCACACATGGCGCGGGTGAAACGAAAAAATGAAATAAAAGTAATTTTATTCAAATTTAGATCGGATGTCGGTCCAATTTTGCGAGTGCTGCCGGGGCACCCGAGGGGCGCAATGCGCGAGGGTACAAATGTTACACCTAGGTACCTAATGTTGTAGAATGAGATAAAGAAGTACCAGTCTTAATTACGAACGAGGGTCTACTGAAGGCAACAAGATTTGCATACATCTAATACTGAGCACAGACTTTGATCAACTGTGGGTTGCACTTCAAGCATCTCGGACGAATTTCATGATGACATTTGAAGGAAGAAACCACAAGTTTTACAAATAAATTCGGTTTTGCTTAATTGTCTAACTAAGCGTAGAGCTCATGATAAAGACAATAAGAGCTCGCTGGTAATTTCTGTACTTCGAGTCAGTAAGATCATGTCCCAAGATCGAACGTCGCCGATCACCAAAATCATGGGCACCCAACGCGAAGAAAGACCATTTGGTTCAAATAAATTGCACTAGATGGCGTGATAAGCTTGGATTTGTTATTGAGTTTTGTGAAATATTAAGATTTTCTAGTTTAATTAACTCTCCTAAGCACTCTACTCACACACACACACACACTCTAAAGAATATAGGGTTCTCAGTTCACATTTCAAAGATTATTTGAATGGATAATTTAAAGTTGATTCCAATAGATGGCGCGGTTTTAAATTTCTGAAGCATCCACTAGAAATTTAAATTTGTTTTGTTACACATTTTGGTACAATGGAACTGTAAAAACATGCAAAAAGTACCTACTATAAACAAATCGTCGCGATATAAAAAACAAAAAGTATTAACGAACCGAATAAACCCTTTTACTTGCAAGCCGCTGCTAACACCATCTTTATCCGAGGAACGGAACCGATCGCGATCAATGTTTTTAGAAAAATAAACAGTTTTATTAGACGATTATTGCTAGTTGCGTCGACACGGTTTATTTGTATGGGATGAGGCATCTCTATGCTAGTATTACATTACCTGTACCGAAACGATTGATAGCTCATAATTGTATTAGTATATGTTCGCAATTGGTTTCACCGATCTGCTCCGATTGATTTCTCCGCTGACCAGACCAATAGCGCAGTGACTAGCGGAAGATACAGATACGCGATGGCACAAAGGAATGGAAATATTTTGAGTTATTTTCGCTTGTATTTATTAACTTTAAAACTTTCGCGTTTCGTAATTGAAAAACAATATATCACGGGAATTTTCGATTGTTTATTTACGGTCAGTGTAGTGTGCAGAAATGTGAGGGTAGAGGAACATTTTTCTGCCCCAACGGAGCCAGCACACCGAGACACTAGTCTACCCCATAGACTAATATATAATAGATGGTCTACCCGGGACCACTGTCGTTGCAACACGGCCGAAACGTCGGGTGAAATAGGTAAATAAACAAAGTCAAAGTTAAAGTCAAATATATTTATTCAATTAGGCCAATAAACGGCACTTTTGAACGTCACATAAATTAAAATTAAAATTTACAAGTAATAAAAAAAAAAAAAAAGATTCTACCGTGCATTCGGAAAGTAGATTGTTATGGAGAAGAACGCACAAGAAACTCCATACAAACAATCGAAACAATCGAAATCATCGCGTTAAATTCCCGTGATATATTGTTTTTGCTTGTATTTGCCTTAACGAATGGAGTTTGCCTTCTGCGTTTACGTTATTCTAATACTCTGTGATTGGATTCAATCAATGCTGGAAAGTAAAATCAGATGGGCGTAATAAAGATTTGTTAGGGTGCCGTGAAAAAAAAAACGTAAAACTCCAGCATTGATTGAATCCGGAATCGGGCGAAATTGATGATTAATTGAATTACTTTGTTTGTATGAAAACGAACCTTTCTGCTTGAAGAAGTAACGAGGGTATGAAAAAAATAAAGTGTGCTCTGTTATATTTAAAAGAAAAACATGATGAAAGTCAAAATTCTTTATTTCAATTAGGCCACTAAGCGATACTTTTGAACGCCAAAAATTAAAAAAAAAAAAAAAAAAAAAAATTCTAACGCCCATTCAGCAAAGCAGCTTGTTATTGAGAAGAACGGACAAGAAACACCACACTTACTCTTTAAAAAACAAATGTGTATTACGACATTTACAACAAATTAAAACTAATACTAAACTAACAGCGAAACAGGTTAAAAAGACAGTTACTTTTAATTAAATGTGAAGTCAGGGAAATCTATTGTTTGACAAAATTACACATTTCATAAATTCGTCACGTATAGTGTAAGTAATACGATTGATAATATAATAACACTAGCGGTTTCACCCGCGAACTTCCCGTTCCCGTGGGAATACAGGGATAAAAAGTAACCTGTCACCCGGGGATAGTGTTTTTTTATCGTCTTTAGTCTTGCGCTTGACCGCTATTTCACCGGATGGTAAGCGAAGATGTGGTCGACGGTGAAGCACGCTTGCCTAGAAAAAACTCACACTCTTGACTTAAGACGGTACCCTGACCAAAAAATCGGCATGAGATATGAGCGTTCCTATTGGTCTAGCGGCACTGGTGGCGCATGAATTACAGTAGTGAATACGCCCAGATAATAGAATAAAATCTTTATAAAATCGAATTTTGGTCTTTTGAAAAAAATAATTCTACAAAAATGTTCGTTATTAAATTGTCTATCCATTAGTGTTAGTACAAAAAATAATCAATGAACACTTTACGAGGAGATGCATAATATCAATAATTATTTCTCATTTTCATGTTTTTTTGGAAGTAGATTAGTGAAATATATACAACATTTAAAAAAAAACTAAATCTACCATTTTAGAATCAATATTATGTAGAAATTTAATGTATTTTTATTAATCGATATTTCTTTTTAAATAATGAGTAGATAGCTCCTAAAAACAGCACAAAAACGGCTTGCGCGGCGTTTTGCTCGGGGTACCGCCTTAAAGACCTCTAGATTGTAGCTATCGGGAAACACAGACTCCGGCAGGGAATTCCACTCCTTAGCTGTACGAATAATAAATGTGTCCTGAAAACGTTTTGTGCGTATGGGTGAGATATCCACCAGGTACCGATGACGCATCGCCGTACGTCTGGTATTCCGATGATGGAACGGGGCTGGGCGGCATTAGATCGTGCAATTCCAACGAATACTCCCCAAAATGTAACCGATAAAAAACCGACTAGCTGGCAACTCGGCGACGGTGTTTAAGGCTCTGGAGCTTTGACTTGACCAGTCCCTCATTGCCGATGAGTCTCTTGGCCCGGTATTCGATCGACTCTAGTGCATTAAGCTGGTATTTGGCAGATCCGTCCCAAGAGATGAGAACAGTACTCCATACATGATCGAACTTGCGCTTGATACAAGTTGAGCAGCTGTTCCGGCGTGAAGTACCCCCTCACCTTCGCAAGGATCCCCAACTTCTTGTCAGCCACCTGAGTCTTTGCTCAATGTATGGGCCAAAATTTAGAGTCGATGTCAACGTAACACCCAGAAGCTCAAGATGGTCCGTTATTGGCACGGTTACATCTCGGAAAGTTGGAGCCGGGTGAAATTGGCTCTTTTTAGCGGAAAAAGACACGCCTGGGTATTAGCTGCATTAAACCTGACTTGATTGGCATCGCCCCATTCGGGGACTAGCAAGGACAGGTTCAAACGCTCCACCATGGCCTGTATTGTGTGTGGCAGTGTAGCTTGCCAACGGTGAAAGAATTTTTGAAATCGGTACAGTAGTTTTTATGTTTATTCGTTACATACAAATGTATCCTCTTTATAATATTATTTTAGTTATAGATAAACATGTTTAGGTCGCAATTAATAAGAGGCGAGTCTATTAACCGGGCACAAATCCTCCGGGCTACAACTGAGAAATGCCAGGTGGAAAACCTTAATAATGCTTTTTCCCTTCCCGGGCATCGAATTAAGGACTTCATGCTCAGCAGTAACGTTGGTGACCAACGAGGCAGCAATGTAATGTAATAATAGGTTAATAATAAACACTGATCGGAGACAGACCTGTGTCGCTCCGTGAACAAACTTTCTGAACGTACTGACATGTCCAAATTATAAAGTTTATAAATATAAAACCAAGATTTTATTGTGTATGCTAACTTCAACAAAAACCGGCCAAGTGCAAGTCGGACACGCGGACGAAGGGTTCCGTACCACTATCGCAACAAAACGGCACAAAAATAACTTTTGTTGTATTGGAGCCCCACTTAAATACTAATTTTATTCTGTTTTTAGTATTTGTTGTTATAGCGGTAACAGAAATACATCATCTGTGAAAATTTCAAGTGTCTAGCTGTCACGGTTCATGAGATACAGCCTGGTGACACACAGACCGACCGCGGAGTCTTAGTAATAGGGTCCCGTTTTTACCCTTTGGGTACGGAACACTAAAAAGGGGGGGCGTTGCATTATATTCCAGGCAGTAATGCTGCTTGATTAGGTCATAGAACGCTAGTCAATAATACTTATAATGTGTTAACATTGTTCTAGCCTTCCGTCACGCCCTTTGATTGTTGGTGATCTGTGGAATCTTACAACAAACGCAAGTCACTGTAATGTACTATTTCTTTATTTCTATAACCAACATTGTCACTATAATCCTGGGGAGAACTCACGCCAGCCGGCCTTGCCAAGAACTGGAAGGGTTCCAAGCGTCTAACTTCTTAACCCTAAAACCCTCCTGGCGCCCTCTTAGTTTTGTTGTTAAGGACCGTGTCTAGTGTTAAGCATTTTGTTTAATACGCGGCTATTAGCCGCGTACTGACTGAGCGAGCAGCCTCGTGAGGCTGCCTCGGACGTTTGCCGTGCGAGGCAGCCTCGGTCTGTATTTAAATATGCATGAGGCTGCCGCGCGCGACAAAGCCGAGCCGGAGCGAGGCTGAGCCATTAGTCGAACGTCTCGAACGCTCAGTGGTGACTCACAAGCCGAACAGAGACCACGCGAGCGTAGCGCATATTCAGTTGTGCTCAAGATTGTCATGAGGCCGTGCGTTCGGAAGGCTATCGCCACCACTGCCTTTATACTAATTCATCAACTTGTACAAAAAAAGAAGACGAAGAAGCGAGGTAAAACACAACCGTCTTGAGTGCGCGCGGCAAACTTACTGAGGCGCTTTTGAGCATCGACAAAAACCGACAACATTCGGCTCGGGCCGCGGCACGCTCGGGAGAGGCAGCGCGTGCGTTTGCCTCGGCCGAGGCACGTCCTGACCGACCGAGGATTTGCCTCGCGCGGTTGCCTCGCGAGGCTGCTCGCTCAGTCAGTACGTGGCTATTAAAGAGTGTCGAACATGTACTGTCTCTTTCTGTTAACCACCGCCACACTTTATTACGTATCATGACTTTAATTTTCAGATTACAACTTAAGTTAACAGTCAAACTAAAAATAATTTTCTCTGAATTTTTATGGCATTTCTCTTAAAAAAGGAGTCATAATTAATAAATAAAATTACCTTTATTTACTGATAAACAAACTAATTACAACATAATCCATCAATCTGCCTGGCCTTTTCCCAACTATATTGGGGTCGGCTGCCAGTCTTACCAGATTCAGCTGAGTACTAGTGTTTTACATGGAGCGACTGCCTATCTGACTTCCACAACCCAGTAAATGGGTAACACGGTACCCCTTGGCCAGACTGATGTCAGATCTCAAGCTTCTGACTACCCGTAACGACTGTCAAAGATCTTCAAATGACAGCCGGGACCAACGATTTAACGTGCTTTCCGAGGCACGGAGGAAACTCGGTATGTTTAATTACAATATAATCAATTTCTGAATAAAACGAATTATTGAACTTCGGCGTTGTCCATCAGCGCGCCCCTTGACGCATAGGCCGCCCCCAGGCTCCTCCATTTGACACAGTCTCGTGTAGCTCTGGCCCATAAAGCACCAACTATTTCCACTATATCATCGTCCCAGCATTTGGGTTGTCTACCTCTACTTCTCTTTGATCCATCTCTAACTTGCCATTCTGTTATAGCCTTATCCCACTTACTTTTCTAATCGCGGAGTCAACTTAACTTCAAATCAATATTCCTTTCACTAAATACTGATATTTTTAGGAGGAAGTATTATACTGATATGCTTATCCAAGATGAGGTGAGTAGCTACCTGATGACTTAGCGTACGTAGTAAAAGTTAACTGAGAGAGACGAGTTCCAAGGAGTCTCGTCATGATTTACGACCTAATCTTTATGGCAGTACGGGGTGGTACAGGTACTTGTCAAGTGTACACTAAAGTTATGGTGGAATATAATCTGTTGCCAAAACTTGAGGAAGATTTACATGGGCTCAAAATAGGAATGTTTTCTGGGTAGAAAAATGATAATTCGATTTAGTCTGTCAATGAGATTATCAAATAATATTGGACGCGTATGTTTTGCTTTGTGACTTAAGATCCTATGTCCCCTAGCTGGGGCAGAGGGCTTCCACAGTAGTCCTCCATCGAGACCGGTCTTGAGCTTCGCGCTTCACCTCGCTCCACGCCATTCCAATGCTTGTCGCTTCAGCTAATACGGTACGTCGCCAAGATTGACGGGGACGGCCTCGCTTCCTTTTTCCTTGAGGATTCCAATCTAAGGCCTGTTTAGGAATGTGATCGGAATCCCTCCGGAGCGTGTGACCAATCCAACTCAATTTACGCCGCTTGATCTGTCGGTCGATCGGGGACTCGTTGCATCTCTCCAACAGCTCTACATTAGAGATGATCTCGGGCCAGTAAATTCCGAGGATGCGACGAAGACATCGGTTGACGAAGACCTGGATTTGGCGCGAGATGTCCTTTGTTACCTTCCACGTCTCGCACCCGTAGAGCAGCACAGATTTGACATTGGACCCGAAGACTTTGAGTTTAACCCTTCGGGTCAGTTTCCGCGATTGCCACACAGGTCTCAGCTGCGCGAAGATAGCTCGCGCTTTGGCAATCCGAGAAGCGATATCCTCTTCAGTTCCTCCAGTTTCCGACACGACGCTCCCGAGGTACGTGAATTTGTGGACGCGTTCCACAACCTCTGTGCCGATTAACATCGGTGTAGAATTCTCCACACCTGTACGCATCTCTTGAGTCTTTCGGATGTTAATTTTGAGCCCAGTTTTCGCCGCCTCCTGGCGCAGGTCGTTCAGTTTCGCTTGCATGTCAGCGTGTGTATGACTCAGCAGGCATAGATCATCGGCATAGTCCAGGTCTTCCAAGACGTTGGTCAATCCCCACTCTATCCCGCGACGCCTGCTATCGTGAGTGCGCAACATGATTCCGTCGAGAACGATTATAAAAAGGAGGGGCGAAAGAAGACAGCCCTGACGGACACCAGCGTGCACTGCGATGTCCTCCGAAATGAGTCCTTCGTGAGTCACCTTGCAGGAATATTTTCTATAAATGCTCTCCAATAGGCGGACTATTTTTGATGGCACTCCAATGTCCAAAAGGCGGGACCAGATGCTGGACCACTTCAACGTATCAAAAGCCTTTTCGAAGTCGACAAAAGTAAGATAAATTTCCCTTTGCCATTCTGATGCCTGCTCAAGAATGATACGAAGAGTGTTGATCTGGTCCGTGCATGAGCGGCTCGAACGGAAACCCGCCTGCTCCCCGCGCAGAAGAGGCTCAACGGCCCTCGACAGCCTATCAAGGATTATTTTACAGAAGACCTTAGAGGGAGTCGACAGCAACGTAATGCCCCTCCAGTTATCGCAACTACTGAGATCACCTTTCTTGGGCACGGTAATTAAAAGTCCCTTGTTCCATTCGTCCGGGAGTTCTTCAGCGGTCCATATCCTTTCAATTAAAGGCGTCAGCACGTCGACCGCGGAGGCTAAGTCGGCTTGTAACATTTCCGCCGTAATCAGGTCGAGTCCAGGTGCTTTGCCAGCCTTCAAAGAGAGGATCGCTTCAGTCACTTCAGAGGCTGACGGTGGTTCCGTATCAATGTCGAGCGGTCGAGGTGGCACAGAACCTATCCGCAGCGCGTCAGGTGTCAAAGATGTCGACGATCCGAAGACCTCCTCAAAGTGCTGGCGCCAGCGTTGCAGCCGCCCTTCCGACGTCGCAATAAGCTGCCCCTCCTTGGATTTAAGCGGCTTCTTCTTAAGCCCTCTGTTTCCTGCCAAGGTCTTCGTGGCTTTATACAGCTCCTTCAAGTTGCCAAATTACAAGGGTAAAGCGCATCAAAATTCCGGAGTGGGGGCTTGTGACGTCACTAAGGTAGTATAAAGTGTACTAGCGGCGTGACGTTTCACGATATTTCAACGTATTATATCGTTGTAACTTTATGTTTAAGTGTCAAAGGAAAAAATACGTGTACAATATTTTTTATTCATCTAAAAACGAATTTTCAGTAAACTATCGTATTAAGAGGACCAATTTTTTTGTACATTCTCAAGCCTTTTCACCATGAGAGATGATGCATGAGACAGAAACTACGGAACACCACTTGCTACGATATTTAATATTATGTATGTATATATATTTGTAAGTTTGTGTATAGTATTTTATATAGCTATATAATTTGTATGTATTAATATATATATATATTTTTTTTTTTAATATAACAGTACACCCTACCCCCTATTTTTATCTTAAGTTCTTTAGTCCACCCAAAGGTTGTCTGGTAGATATCGCTGTCAGCGATAAGACCGCCTTTGTACCCATAGTATTAAGTTGCTGTATAATATGTGTTATTTCTTTGGTGTACAATAAAGTATATTCTATTCTATTCTATTCTATTCTATAACCATTTTGCTTCGTTTAATTATTGTAGGTATATGACAACTAAGGCATTTAATACATCGAGGCTAAGGCCCGTATTTAATTCATTCTATCCAGCCATTTAAAAGGACCTCCAATCAATTCTGTCGCCATGAGAATGGGAAAAAAACAGTTGATTAAAAAATGAGATTTTACCAATAGCGACTTCTTATTATACTCATTGTAAAGAAATAAAAACATGGTGATATTTTACTTTAGCTACCTACATAGGACATATGGAACTTGGAACTTAATTTCCATTACTGACTAGATTAAAAGATCACAGAGATATAAATAGGACCCCGTTGTCGGAAAGAGATAAACATACTGTTCAAACGTACGTTCGTGTCGCGGCCAGACGCAGGACGGACTGAGTTCACTCAAGCTGGTCAGCTTGTGTTTGTATTGCCGCGAAGACGTTAGAAAAACGTATCTACCTCAGTATATATATAACATCATTGCGATTAATGTCAATACATAACAAGTTATAAGTAACTATCAATTTGATGATTCAAAGTTGAGTCGAGTCGAAGGTCATGATTAGGCAATACTTGGATAACTAATAAATCTGGTACTGATCAGTTTATTTTGCTTAATTCTTATAATACAAAGAAAAACATTTACAATCAAGTGTACAAACACTTTTTCATCGAAACAACACAAACTCTATCAACAAAGAGAAAACAAATTTTAAATTCATAGCTATTAAACTGTATGGGTCAACACGTCTCAAACAGAATAATCTATTTATCATGTAATTTGTTTCCTTTATCACGCTGTCCAAAAATCGGCCATGCCACGAAAATTCCCGCGCAAAAATCTCAGCTAGCAACACGAAGGGAAAAAAATAAAAACCATGCTTTATGTGGTCCTGACTTTCATTTATTACCAGTCCACATTAACGTAAGAACTCCTTTGTGCGAGGAAAATATGATTATGACATAGACCGGCCTTCCTATTGTCCTTTATTCGATTTTTTCCCTCCGAAACCTCAATATGGCGGACCTTTTTGCTGTTCGTGGGCAGTAGGGGAAATTAAAAAAGACCCATTGCTATTTATGGTTGGATTTTGTTTTATTCTTTATTTGAACTTGTGCTCGAATAATACAACGTAATGTTCCAACTATGAATTCAAAAAATATTGCATAAACACTTACTTTATATTCGTGGATAGGTAAAATTAAAAAAAAAACACCATTACAGTGCAACATTTTCCTTCGATTTTCAAACAACTGCATCATAAAATAACTTTTGAATTTTTATAGCACACTTTTACTTTTTAATTTATTGGCGCTTGTGGGCTAGTGCCACTGTCTATGGATGCGCTCGCTGCGCTGTCATGGCGCAATAAGAATCTAAATTGACCGCCATACTGCATATTTTCGTTTCCACTTTTATTTTATTTCAACCAATGATATTCAAATAAACAGATACGTTATACACTCACAAAACAATTGAAAAAACTAGATAGTAAAAACCGGCCAAGTGCGAGTCGGACTCGCGCACGAAGGGTTCCGTACCATTATCGCAAAAAACGGCAAAAAAATCACGTTTTTTGTATGGGAGCCCACCTTAAATATTTATTTTATTCTGTTTTTAGTATTTGTTGTTATAGCGGCAACAGAAATACATAATCTGTGTAAATTTCAACTGTCTAGCTATTAGGGTTCATGAGATACAGCCTGGTGACAGACAGACAGACAGACAGACAGACAGACAGACAGACAGACGGACCGCGGAGTCTTAGTAATAGGGTTCCGTTTTTACCCTTTGGGTACGGAACCCTAAAAAGTGTTCCGCGCAGCAGCGGCAGCACACATACACACTTTTCATTCATCTGACATTTCACTACAATGTCGAAAGGGATGGCTTGATAAAACAAAAAAGAAAAAAAGAGACAGCTAGTGTTTGTCACTTGCGTGTGAATGTAAACAAACATTATTCTGACAACCAATTTTTTCTTTTTGTAACCTCCAAATATCAGAAAATTAGGAAAAAAAAATGAAATAAATTAGTAAATTGAGGTGTATTGCGTATTTACATATGGTATGAGATCCCTTCTGTTTTATGTAATTTGGTATTATAATTGGTACACTTTCTAAATACACACGATGGCATTTTTTTAATTTTGTTTTTTTTTCAACAAAGCGTATCGCTCTTCGCCATGCGTGACATAAACTAAAGACTAAATCATACAATTGTCTACTATTCGAGTCTTCACAATGCGCGCGCTTATAACATATCTGTTTATTTGAATATCATTGATTTCAACTGTATGAGTGAAGATAAAATAGTGTATGCAACGGCATATAATTAGGGTATTAAAACACTCGCGTGTTAATATTATCACATTCGGCTTCGCCTGATGTGATAAATCCACGCTCGTGTTTTAATAACCCCGATTATATGACCATTGCATAAACTACTATTCTAACACATGTTGTAAAAAGGTTAAATGAATTGGTTTGCTTTCCATTTCTAAGCTTGTAATCTATAAAAGAACTGACCCTATTACGATTTTTTTATACTGATATTTTGCTGATTGCTACAGCCTTCTTTTTATCCCGAAAAATACATGATTCCTGCGGGACACGCCACGGACGCAAAGCCGCGGGCAAATTAGTAACTTTATTTTTGCCTATTTGCCAATCATGATGAAGGAAATTTTGAAATTGCAGTCTCCGAGGATGAATATTGATTGGGTTTAAAGGTTTACTGACGTTTCGTTCGCTACGGTAACTCGATTTAATCAGGACCCAGCGTTTTACGAAACGAAACTATACTGAGATTTTTGAGACATTTCTTTATTTGATTGACGTTGCCAATTATATCGGAATACGTTGGGGTTTTAAAGGTTAAATTGAATTTGGTTACATGGTCAAGACTTTGAATATTTCATTTTTGTTTTTATTTTCTAGAAATAAATCTTGGTTAGAACTCTAATCTGTTCGAATTTCTTTTGTTTATTTACAGAATAAAAAAAGAACATCAATTTTCCACAAAGCGGACTAACAAAAAAGGCGTTACCAACTTACAGAATTAAATAAAAAAAGTACAAAAATAGCGAATCCCGATCCCAAGCCAAACACTATAAGTATTACGATCACGTTTTTCTTTCCCACAAAAGAAAATTAAGGGGGGACCGTGTTAAATTTTTCTGCGTACACCAGTATATAAAGTGTATCTATCGAGGAAATTCAAATGCTATTCGTGTCACGATCGGCCATTACTTGCCGACAGTGACTTCCAATTTCTAACAACACAACACTATTAGATCTACATTCCATTGCGTATAAGATCAAAAATAAACCTTAGCCCTCATACAACAAAGTCCAAAGTAAACAAACTGTTAGAGGTAGATGTAACATTGTTGCACAGTGACGAAGAACATCGTAACGTGAAAATTTTTAATTTCGTGTTTAAGTGAATTTTTATTGGGAATCCTTATTTTTATTGGGCGTCGTCCAAAACGTTGGCTGGGGATAGTAAAGGATACTAAACTGTATTAGTGGCACTGCAATCTCGTGTAATATAGCATTAAGTTTGTAAACTAGTTTGAACTGGAATTTTTCACAGTATTTTTTTGTATTTTCTTTACCATATAACCTATCAGGTGGCGTTTTGTAGTTTTTGCGTAGCGTAGTGTATGTGACATCTAGCAAAATAGTTTTTCGGTTGCATGCTACCATTTTTTTATTTGAGATGGGTTTGCTCTTGACTCTAGTCTACGTCAGAGGTGACAGAGACAGAGTCGACGATGGAGCAAGCTTACCCAGAAGAAGCCTGTTCACTCTAACTTTGAAGAGATTCGGGTTGAATGCGTTCGGAAACACATACGCAGGTACTGAGTTCCACTCATTCGCTTTGCGCATTATGAAGGATGTTTGGAAGCGCTTGGTGCGAATTGGTGGAATGGCAACCAGGTAAGGATGGTAAGTTGCAGTGCGTCTAGTGTCCGATGGTAGAAGGGGGCCGGTGGAATGAAGTCGAGGAGTTTTTGAGCGAGCTCACCGAAGTACAGTCTGTAGAAGACCGACAAGCAAGCAACCTTGCGGCGGTGAGCTAAGCTGTGAAGCTTGGCATCCACTAGTTCAACATTGCCAATGAGACTCTTGGCTCTGCGTTTCACCGAGTCAAGCGAGGATAGCTGATACTTGTACCATCCCAAAGGTGGCTGCAATACTCCATGCACGATCGGACTCTCGCTTTGTATAGAGTTAAAACCTTGCTTATCAACAGAATGTAAAGTAATTTTAACAGATCATATTTCGTTCTCCACATCAACATCAAAAACAGATCGTACATACACTTAATTTTCCAATAGAACGATCACTGGAATCTATTCGAAATATCAAATAGACATTCAATTACTATCTGTCAGTTTCATAAAGTTTAGTTTCAAATATTATCTTGTAAGTTTTTAGTTTTTTGCGAATACTATAATTAACTACGGATATCATAATTCAATCGCTAGGGCGTGAATATAAACTCGCTGTGCATGTGTGTACAACAAACAAGGAAACAAAAAGAATAGGGTCAAAGCACATTAAGGCATAGTCGACACGTCGGTTTTAAAATGGATGTCATATTGATCCTCGTCATAACAATGTAAAGTCGAATTGAAGCGACGACGACGTGTGTTTCGTAGGACGTGCGAACATTCACGCGACAAAAGATGATGATCTACAAAAATGTAGACGATAGACAAAGACGCGCGCATCGTTCGAATACTTCAAATGCGAGCGTTTGCCTATCGTGATAGGAATATGTGCATTACATGGTGGAGATACGTTTCAATATGCTATGGGAGCAGTGGTGGCGCAGTGGATACACACAATTTACATATCATATTGATCCTCATCATTACAATGTAAAGTCGAATCAAATCGACAACGACGTGTACAGTTTCGTAGGACGTGCGAACATTCGCGCGACAAAAGAAAATTGAAAATTCCTGGCATGTTAGTAACGAACAAATAATTTTTCTAAAAACTAATGCCCGACTACAAAAAATCGCGAGCATAAAAATGAAGAAGTATAAAACAAGAAAAGTATAAAACAAGAAAATATGAAAAAACTACAAAATTTTGTACAAGTGAAAAATCACGACAAATCAGAAGGCCAGGCAAGTCAGGACGGAAGGCCAAATGTCCGGACATGTCAGGATAAAGCCGGACGAAAAGTCGAAGATCGTGGGATTGAACCCATTATTTGGGGTCAGCCTTCCTTATCCTATTTCACCACTGTGCACTCGAACTAAGCTGGTGTCCAATTGTGCTTCTTTCAGGTATTTTTCAACCGCCGTTAATCAAGGTGGTAGGCGTTCTTCCATGTCCGCGTTTCGTCATTGGCAAGTTCAGGGCAAGCTTCACCATATGGTCGTCTCTGGAGGTGGTTATACCATCGGGCATCGGATCACATTACTTTGTTTAATTTATTTCATCACAACTGCTCTTAAAAGAGTGAAGGAAAGCAATTGACATACTACTGTTAAACCCGCAACGCAATACTATGTTGAATAATATACAGGCTGTATCAGGACAGTAGCTGTTTACTATTCGGACCTTGTGGAAACTAGAACAAATTTCCGTGCGTTCAAGCGTTTTTGTCATATTGGAATAAATTATAACAGCTCACAATGTTAGGACCAATTAATATTATTGCTAATTTGTATCCGTGGTGCTAGGCAACTGGGCTTATCCCAGTTGTAAACGACCCTTTGTGCCTATTGGTCTTGTTTGTTCTGTTTCCTGCCTGATACGAAGGAAATGGAAATTATTATTTTTTCTTACTCCTCCATTATTCTTTTCTGATTAATTTCGTTGCGGGATCCAAGACTGTTAAATTCATTCTCCGGGACTTCGTCGAGCTCCTTTGCCGCGGCGCTTTTCTGGTGGTCGCCACTGTTGATTCTTGTTTTCAGGAGTTGCAGTGGTTTGGAAATAGTGCGGTGGGATTGTCCCAAAAAACCCGCGATGGTTTCGTCGAGCTTTTTATTTGATCTGAGAGCTCGACCGACAAGCTAAGGCGTAGTTTCGTTGTACGTGTAATTGTGTAAGGCGTAGTTTTAACCGGCGTCACCTTGTTGTTTGCAACGTTCCGTCCTGAATATTTTTTTTGGTCTGAGGTTAATATGTATTTTTTTTTTAAATCGTCAGGAAACCAACTGTCATAGAAAAAAAAAATTTTGACATGTGACATCTACCAACATGCACTGAGGCAGCGTGGTAAATTCATAGCCCATTCCCTCTCATAGACAGTTTACCTATAGTCATGCTATACTTATGCATCGCTTCGCTTCAACTCTATCCGAGTATGCTTTGACCCTTACACACACACACATGAATCTGTTTTGCACCGGTTATAACCAGCCAAGTTTACAGCTGAGCTCGGTCGGAATTAGAAATTTTGATTAACTTTTAATAAGGCTGCCTGGATCGCTGATCAGTTCGGTGTAGCGGGAAATTGATGCCAGGATTATCGATAGTTTTACCTATCGAGCGACTTATTAGACTTTTGAAGTGGTAGGTAACGAGAAAAGCGATGGAAACCGAGCATTGTGGACCGGAGGCCTTTGTATGTTGTCCATCTTTCAGCTGCTGGACTTGCAGCAACACGATACGATACAAGACTTAAGGCGGAAACACATTACTGTGGCGTGGCGTGGCGTGTCGCGCCAGATGCCTATCGGTTTCATACATTTAGTATGGTTAGAGGCACATTTGAGTGTCGTGGCCCAGCGTGGCGCGACCTGGCGTGGCGCGGACTGCCCGCGACCGATTGCGCCATAGCCCCCACCACCGCTCTGGCGCGACACGACACGCCAGGCAAATGTGTATCTACACCACGTGGCTCGTGGCGCGCCATTCAATGACGTGAACTCGTAGCGGACGCTTGTATGCTGCGTGTTGAAAATGACCGACGAGCTTATTGAACTTGTACGTCAACGTACAGTTTTCTTGTTAGATACTACTTAGTGTTGTATTTGTTTTGTTTTATGTCCAACTAGCATGTACAATCATATAGAATCCTAATTTGAACATTAAAAGTTGATATATATATAGATTTTAAAGAATTGATAAGAGATATCATACGTTAATAATTACGCGAGGAACTTGAAAACGTAAATTTTTGTTTGTGGAGATTTCATGATGCAGTTAGTGTCAAATGAAAGGTTTTGGTCTAAAACCGTTTTATCCGTTTGAATCATGTAAATCGGTCCGCACGTTTCCGAGATAATCGCATATCATTATAATCAAAATGTAAACATACCCATTTTTTATGTTTTTGTTCTGAAAACTTTTAAATTTGAAATTGCCTTGCCTTCTTTTTTAGGGTTCCGTACCCAAAGGGTAAAAACGGGACCCTATTACTAAGACTCCGCGGTCCGTCTGTCTGTCTGTCTGTCACCAGGCTGTATCTCATGAACCGTAATAGCTAGACAGTTGAAATTTTCACAGATGATGTATTTCTGTTGCCGCTATAACAACAAATACTGAAAATAGATTAACATTAATATTTAAGATGGGCTCCCATACAACAAACGTGATTTTTTTGCCGTTTTTTGCGATAATGGTACGGAACCCTTCGTGCGCGAGTTCGACTCGCACTAGGCCGGTATTTTTTTTAAATTTTGCTCTATAGTAGTTTAATTGCTAGGAGAAATTTATTTATTTATTAACATTTCATGCAACTTAAAGGTACATAGGCAGACTTAAAGCTTAAGGTATTCTCTACCAGTCAACCAAACCAAGATGGTGGAAGGGTGAAAGAAAGAAAGAAGAAAGAAAACACATTTATTTGACACAAGCCATAGCACACTACATAAAAATAAAAAAAATAAAAACTTAGACTAAACAACTATAACATAAAAAAAAGAAAATAATATATAATTGTAACATTGTGTGTCCCACGGCTGCGCCAAATAGAAAAAAAAAAAGAAAGAAATAAATTGAAGGTCTTCATCGAAATCATCATCCGAATCCGAAGTTAATATTATGTACGTCTACACGTTGCAAAGGTTCGTTGTATACTAATTCAGAAATAGCGCCAGGGCGCGCCACGACACGCCAGCTTAGTTTGCACACTCAGCGCCACGCCAGTATGCGCCACGCCACGCCACGCCACAGTAATGTGTTTCCGCCTTTACGGTGATGCGCCATCGTATCGGTACAAAGTTGCGTTAATATTTAATAATAAAGAAAATAATTAATTTTATATATTCATTAAATATGTTTGGAAGAACGTATATTTTGCTCGTGCCTTTGTGACAGCCGTGCCGTGACGTTGACAGCATATGCGCAGTAGACATGCCCGAGGAACTATTAGTTTCCTCGCACAATGCATAGTAAAATGTTGTATGATACACGTACGTAAGATGATTCAAGACTCGTGTCGAATGGAAATCACCTACCTTCCGCACTTGTAGCATAAATTACTATTCTGATAGAGGGGGATGAAAAGCAGAGTGTACCACACGGTACCAAAATTATTTAATCTCGAGCAACGTACTTTGCTAAGCTTAGGATTTTACTCCAGAATCCCTCGCTAGATTTGAATTTTTTGACTATGGAGATTCTAGAGTAGAATACCGAGTATTCTACTCTAGAATCCTTCTCTTCGCTCTAGATTCAATCAATCGCTCCCGCCGTTGCAATATTTTGGTCCCTTGTGACACAATCTACTATGACACATCTGAGTCTTTTATATTTTTTTTATATCCCAACATAAGTAAACCATAGAGAGTTGATTATTCAATAGAACAAAGTATAATCAAATGTTTTTACAACACATGAATACTTCAGGTGCACTACAGAAATTGGATTTTAATTATTAATCGGTATTACTAATTCTAGCACTAGCATGAATTATATAAATGAATGTAGTTAATGCCAACATTGTACAATAATATTCATAGTATATTGCGGATTGCAATACTATGTGGATTCTATAGCAGTAACATAACGGCATCAGCCAATAACTTAATTTCTAATATCCTCAGCATTTAGGCTTGCTCTCCACGAGAAGCCTGTAATTGTCCAGACGGGTCTAATGCGTGTTGATGGAACCGATAATAACATGCTTAGAAGATGCCATGACTTTTACGCGTGGTTTTGATACTTAAAAAAAAAGAAAATTATTACAGAATCTATACAGCAAACTTTCATTAAAAATATAGCCATCGATATATATGTACTACGCACTAGATTTGGCGATCCGAACACTCACTCTGTTCGACTGAACTGTACTGCAATCCGTACACCATTACTTTACTCTATGTTGAACGAAATGCGTAAGTGCCATGAATTTCATGGCGTTTAAGACGTTTTGATCGTGAGTAAATTAAACTCTGTAAGCGATCTAGCGCTGCATGTTGTAATAGTTTGATTAGACAACATAAATATTTTAGCGCTGCAGCAAACTTTACTTCCTCACCAGTATTGGAACAATTTTTTTTCCTGAATGTTTTTGTCTATCGGTACAATGTATGATCCGAACACTCACTCTGTTCGTCTGAACTGTACTGCAATCCGTACACCATTACTTTACTCTATGTTGAACGAAATGCGTAAGTGCCATGAATTTCATGGTGCTTATGACGTTTTGATCGTAATTAAATTAAACTCTGTAAGCGATCTAGGGCTGCATGTTTTAATAGTTTGATTAGACTACATAAATATTTTAGCGCTGCAGCGAACTTTACTTCCTCACCAGTATTGGAACAATTTTTTTTCCTGAATGTTTTTGTCTATCGGTACAATGTATGTCAATAGTTTTACCATAGATCTTCTACCTCTAGGTATTGCCATTTTTAACCAAGCTGTGTTACTGTATTTTAAGGGTGTGTGTGACCATGAATACCTTGATTACTAAAACTTTTTAACAAAAAAAACAAACCGACTTCGAAAATAAAACACTACAAAGCGAAAAATAAGTTTTTTCAGGTAGGTACCTACCAAAACTAAAAAGCGACTAATTAAAAAAAGAAAATACCTTCAAAATCATTTATAGCCAAAGTACATCTCATGACGATTCCAATAAGCCCAAACACGACTAGAAAACATTGTTTTATTTCGGAGTTCCAGTGCCCACCTTCCGGCTTCATCATCAGATCAGTTCGATGGTACTATTTTCATCAGTAGGTACGACAACAAAAACGAAAAAAAGATTCCGACGAATTGAGTAACCCCTCCTTTTTTTGAAGTCGGTTAAAAACTTAATTACAAGAATATGAGATATCAGTTTTATTTTCGGATTGGTAGAGAGGTCACTTGTTTATTTGCCATCCCTATAATATGCCCTAAGTGCCTATACACCTGTACTATAGAGGACCTAATGAACGCCACTGACGCTACAATTAATATTTAAAGAATTATCCATCGACTCAAAAGGAAGAAGAACATTGTGCATTAATAATGCGAACAAATAAATAAATTCAATCTCCATTTTCAAATACAAATAATTAAAGACTTCAACATAAATAACGCCTCGAAGCCAAGTATCCATTTAACCAATATATGGTGTAAAAAAGATAAATTTAGCGATGCAGCATCCCAATGGCCCCGGGTCTTAATTGAATTAATAGTCTGTGGCAAGTATATAAAGTGGCTGTATAGTGTACGAGAGGTGGCTATATAGTATACAGCTTATATATAGCGGTGGCTATGTATTGTACAGCTCGGAATATATTGTTTATTCTTGCCGCTGCGTACAGCGTAAATAATTAAGCAGATATTGGGATGTATATTCAGGTGCATAAATTAGTTTTGTTATTATTAATTGGAACTAGGTTTCATCACGGGTTTGAATGTGAAAGATGATAATCATTACACGGGAATGTTTAAACGACCAAGATAAAAATTTCATCCAAAGCCGTTCAGCTTTGCGTTTCAGCTTTTTTCATAAATTCAATATAGATTTTCATATTTAAAATATTAGTAGCTTGGTAGATAAAAATCCGTATTCTTTGACTTTTCCGAAAAAAAGTTTAAGGCTTTTCGTGAGCGAATTGTTTTTATAATCTATTTAAAAAAAAAAAAACTTTAACAGTAGTTTTACAAAATTATTCAGTGGCTGGAACTATCCAGGAAGCATATAGCTTGTATTGGGTGGTTCCGGTTCTCTCTAGGATCAATCTACATATTTTTAGGTAACTTTGTGTGTGTGTGTGTGTGTGCGTGTGTGTGTGTCTATGTGTGCATGAGTGTTTCCTTTTATGATAGTTATGAGAACATCTATCTCTCATATAGTCTTTGTGAATTATGCTCCTATTGGGAGATTTCTAGCCCTCCGATGATAATATCTTGGGATCGGGAAGTACCACTGGAAATCATGAGTATTGTCCAGAGTTCGTACTTAAATAATAAATTCTCTGTATCAATAGGCTCGCGTTTGACCACTATCTCGCCTGATGTTAAGCAATGATGTGGTCTACGGTGAAGCACGCTTATCTAGAAGAAACCTGAATAGGTTTCTTGACTTAAAAACTCTCTTGAATTGTGTTCTAAAATTGTCGGGTAAACACTATCCAGTTTGCTTTGCAAATATTAATAGCGTTTAAGAATTCGATTTAAAGGTTACATAAATAAATATCTTAAGTGCACCGCTAAAAGAGCTGTATAACAATGTGAAAACTACTTTATTTTCGTATCCTCGTAAAAAAATATAAGATTCTAAATAAATAAAACTTTACATCATAAAAAATACATTCCATAAAATAAGGTTATACCCAACTGTTATAAGAAAGTTCAGCTACTCTATGGGATATACCCTATTAACAAAGCCTTCATAAAATCAAAGAATGTCATTTATTGTTCAGCGCCAATTTTTTTTATTATTAAAAACCTGCTTAGTTCGTGGACATCAATCCGTGTCGGGGCCCATTCACGTCACGCGCTATTTCTTTTGTCTCCTCTCAAAAGGGGGAGGGTGATGGTACCCTGAACACAGAATAGAAATGTACAGAAGTCCGACTCAGAACTCCGAGCGAAAACGGTCGCTCGCGATTAGACGCGAGGTTGCACTCGCTCTACGTGGGTGTGTCTATGTATATGTGTGTGTATTGGTTAGTTGCATAGAGCTAATCTTTGCATCATTTTCAGGCATATAGTGTCTTCAGGCGTCCGTTTGACCTTACACTGTGTCAAACAAATAATAAAAAAATAAAAGAAAACATAGTAAGTTTACATACTAATGTTATCATTAATCACTACAAAACAGATCACAGAGGACGTATTTTTTGCTTAGAACCACAACAGTGCAGAAATGTTATATGAAATCTCATTGTTGCACAGTTTTCTTTAATGCACTGTTTTGTTTTTGTTTAGATACAAATTTACCATAGAGGTTTAATGTCTCCCATTAAGTTTAATATAAAATGTATGCATTAGATCAAAAAGATACTGGTTGAAAATAAAAATCGGCTGAATAAAATCACTTGATGAAAAAAAACACAAATGGCGCGCTTTTTGTACCATTGCAATTGTAATAGTTTGATACTTCATATTTAGCAAGAAAAGTTTAAAAAATGGAAATAGACAGACAGCGATAGCGATATGAATTCAACTTCAGAAAGTATAAAAACAGCTGCAAATTAAAATTTTAATAACCTTTTGCCGCAAAAGTCGCGAGAAAACTTTGTTTTCATTAACTTGAGTTTTTATTTTGAGTAGGTATATTTTTTCACGGTAGGTAGATTGGTAGTTGAAAGAAAATAAGATTACACACCTTGCTGAAGTAAGTAATTAATGCACTCGTGTTAATTTAGTGACCACCAAATAACACTCGTGCATTAATAACTCACATTGCGCTCGATGCAAAAATCTACTATATTTCTCTTCCACAAAGTACGGTTTGTTAATAACTATTACATAATGGTGCAATATTATTTAGTAAATCCTTTGTGTGAAACTGGTATCTGCACTAGGAAATCTCACACAGATTACCAGGTACTAACCAACACTGTGATTATTAGTCGATTGAATTACAATTATTGATACCCTTGGTAAAATACACTGAAAATAATGGAATACATTTTGTTTTTAAAATATATATACAATTCATCTAATTTAAGTATTATTAAATTACATTATTCTTAGATTATTATTAATTATTTTGTTTTATTATATTGTTATTAAATTAAATTATTAATAAATAATTCCAAAAAAAATAATTTCATACATAAATGACAATCGTTCGCGTGGGTGCTTGCATTTGCACTCGTATTATGAAGAGCAAACCTTCTGCACTTATTTATTCTGTGCCCAGAGGGTGAAGGAGGGATGAGGAGGGACATTTTTACGACGTGCAAAGAAACATCCTTGCGCCCCGAGCTCGCATGTCGGGTATCACAATTGAATTCTTTTTTTAGTTTTTTTTTTTAAATTTTTGAATTGTGTGGACGCAGATTCATTGTCGTTATTGTTCTGTGGAGCGTAAGTTATTCGGTTTTAGTTGGAAAATGTGGAAAGATAATATTAAAATATTTTTCTCATAGTATTTTCAAGCTCGTTTTAACAAAAAATACTTTGAGTGAAAATACAGTTTAGCGAGCTAAGTCCCCATGAATTGAATATTAGTTAGTAAATGTATGTCGTACGAGTTGAACTTTATTTCTTTATAAGTAATTCTTAACGGCACCAAAAGCAATTTTATTTACGACTAGAACAAGATTACGTCACATGATTTTGTTCTCTCCAGTTGAATAACAGCCCTTTTTATGTTCTCGCGGGTTTAGGGAAATCCCTTTTTAGTGGTTTTCCACATCATAAAAGCAACCACGCAATATTAGGCCCCTAGGAAAAGCGGTTCCGTTTGTGCAACAGTAATCTTTCTCTTTCATAACTTATGTACAATTAAGGGAAAATTTAAACTGTAAGCACATTATCCTCTTATATCTTTGAAATATTAATCTCTGGAGCTCAACACGAAGCAAAGCCGGTAATAATTTGAATATTCTAATAACTCAAATCCCCCAAAATAAAGATAAACTAAAGCGAAATCCTTGGAACAGTGGAAGATAGAATCCACTGCCTATGACAGTTCATATTCTCAACGGCATTTCGGAACTCAATAAGGTATTTTCTCGAAGAAAACTGTCGCGAAGTTATTTCAGTCACGGATTTACGGTTCCTTGGAGTAAGACAAACGGCTCGTAGCGTGTTCGCAAGCAAATTTTGTGGGTAGCTGAGAAAAAAGGAAATCATTGCTACGTGCCGCGTTGATTTTAGACGTGCGTCCTCGACGAGATGTCGCTGACAATTGAGGTGCGGTGCATGACAGATGACGGGTAGATTTTGAATTTGGAATGCTTTGTTTTTTTTGTTGGTACTACGGTGACATAATGGCTGTAGGTACTTTCCAAAGAGGTAGAGGGTGTTAGTACAGACATATTTTTTTTTAATTTATGTTCCATATTTAAAAGAAGGAAAGCGTAACGTCAGTAATTGGAAACGAATCCAGACTCAAGGATGCTATTGAGGAATGCCTGATGGAAAAACTCGACGTGAAAATTCCCCATTCTGTAGTCATTTGGCGTGGTGAACAAAATAAATGTGTGACTAATTCTTTAATTGGTTAGGTTTAATCTATCGAATACATCTAAACGAGCAATTCTTGTATATATATATATAATCTGAATCTCGGCAACGGCTCCAACGATTTTCATGAAATTTATTATGCAGCGGGTTTCAAGGGCGATAAAATGATCTAGCTAGGTTAATTGGCTTAATTTTTATTTTTAGTAAACTTCCTTTTCACTATTTTCACCCGAGCAGAGCTCGGTCCCTAGGTACTATAGTATGAAAACAGATATGTAATCCTGTAAATTGGTTCAAATAAACACTTTTACACGTCAAACAATAAAAAAGCTAACTTAATTCTGTTTCTTGGTACACCCACATAAAAGCAACTAAGTCGCAAGACAAGAATAATAAATGTCGAGTAAATTCGCCTTAAACGAAAACAAAATCTAGATTGAAAGAAAAAAAGTATTGTAATACAATTTGAAATTGATTAAATAAGTTATCTCTGGGGCAAAATGGTGTCACTCACAGACAATATTATTTAAGAGTAATGCCTCAACGTATTATTTTTTGTATAAATAATTTTATTTAATCAAGTTTTTGGGGTAACTGTCACACTGTTTTGAACGCGAACGGATTAAAACGTCCCACGTTATGTTGGAAAATTTCTATGAATAATTTTCAATAATGGTTACGTAAAATGGGCAAATATTATTAAAATATTTCATAGAATCTTGATAAATATGTTACACATAATTATGAAGACCTAACTTTTTACCCGACTGCCGAAGGAGGGTAATGTGTTTATCAGTCTATGTATGTATGTATGTATGTTTGTTCCTATATGGCGTTGTAGAGACCAAACGTGTTGGCCGATTTTGATGATAATTACGGCAATTGACTCGTCTTAACCCTGCGAGTGTCACTGGCTACATTAAAATTGTAAAATAGAATAATGGCGGATTTTGGGCGCTATATCGTGGGGGCCCAATTTTTTTTTTCTTCCAATCCCGTCGTGTGGGGTATCAAAATAAAGGGTTTTAAGAGATGATTACAAAAATATTTTATACTAATATGTTTAAGTGTACCTAATTCTAAAGATATAACTAAAAAGTGGTAAATAAAAAATATAATAAAAAAAAAACCGGCTGCTTAAAAAGTTAACTCAAAATACCTAAACAAGAAGAAAATCATGCTGTGCAGTCGGAGGATACATCTGGTTTTGGCCATGCGCGAGCTGGCTGACCAAAACCAGAAACAGGTTTATTGTTTTTTTTTTTTAAATTTTCGACTCTGCGTCTATGTGCTTGACCCTAACCATACAGTAAAGCGCTTGTGTTTATGCTTGATCTTCTGCAAACCGCTAATAAAGTACGCCTACAATCGAATCGAAAAATAAATAAGCTTTGAAATCTAAATGTTAAAACACACTTCGGTGTAATAGACGGCAACTTTTTATTGAATAAACTCGTTAGGCGTTTGTTGGAAACAATTTTTTTCCGAAACGTTCAAATTACAATTTAATTTATTTTCCTTTGTCTTATTTTCTTTTTGTGATGCTAACAGGAAGTTGAGTAAAAACGTATAATGTTTAATTGTTTTTCCTTTTTTTACTTAATTAATTTGAAGGGAAAGAGAAAAATATAAAAAGTGATAGCTTTTAACGTTTTCGATTTTGTTTTCGCCCAATTTATTTGGTGGGGCATAAAACATAAATTAAATGAAGTTCAGATTTCATTCGTTTTTTGAAATAATTATAAGAATCAGATTTCGTTGAAATTAAAAATGGAACGTTCCGAAATACATTTGATTTTGTTCGCGCGTTTTAGATAAGGTTTTGACGCGCGATGTAATTTGGAATCAGCCCCGGGGCAATCTAATCTGGTTTTGCAGAATGGGAGGGTGCTCAAATTCGACAGTATTTGCTCATTTTAAGCAGGATTCAGCTTCACTGCATTTTAAGTTGTAAAATTGAAATCTAGATGCCAGAATTGCAATAAAAGTTGTACGAAATATTTTTTGGAGACGATACTTTACTTGACTAATTGGTTATCCATAAAAATAACATTGATATTAAAAATCCACTGCAAAATGTCGTATCGTCATATTATTGGTTTTTCGTATGATTCAAAGGACGGAACCAAGTGAACTTAATGCAGTAAATCACAATCTCTCGGAAACCCTTCGAATTAAAAGTTGGCAATCTCAATCCCATGTCACGCGTAAATCGGCCAGACATCCAATTTGGAGCCGTTACGTGGTGAGAACACAGCGCAGCTGGAAAACAGTAGTATTGTTTGAGACAATTGTCGTAAGAAATGATTTGTGATACTGCTGTGTTGGTACAGTTGTCCTATCTCACGACGACGGCGGGTTGGTCTAGCTTAGTCGTGTTCGTGATGCTCATGCACATTGTTTCTGTGTGCGTAAGCTCAGGTGAGCATACATAAACAATGTGCATGTGCTATAGTGTTATATTCAATGATGTTCTAGTAAATAGATATATTATGAGCGCGCGCATTGTGAAGATTCGAATATGTCACAATTGTGACCTTTAGTCTTTAGTTTATGTCACGCATGGCGAAGAGCGATAGGCTTTGTTGAAACAAACACAAAATAAAGAAATGCCATCGTGTGTATTTGTAATTTATTTATTTATTGATTGAAATAAATATTTTTTTAATTTCAGATTATTGAAAAGTGTGTATGTCTGCTGCCACTGCTGTGCGGAACACTTTTTACGATTGTTTTGTGAGTGTATAACGTGTCTGTTTATTAGAATATCATTGGTTATAGTGTGATGGTTTTGATTGCTTATTTTCTTTTAATAATAAGATAATAACTGAAGAGTAAATAATTTTGTTTGATATATTTTTGTATGTGCAACTAGGTTCATCTTTTGCATGATAATTCAAAAGTAACTTTTAAATGGTTAAATTGAAGTAAATGATTTTGAGTTTGAGTTTCTAAATAAAAGCCATCAAATCACCATTTTTATTCCGCAGGTAAGAGTTAGCTGACTATTTAAAAATCGGCCCAAAGTGGTTCTAAAATATATATCAAATAATTTACTGCAGAGTTCTTTAGATATAAGATTTACTTTTGTACTTAATAGTTCCCTATCTTAGCAAATGTCTGTACATAAATGGTTAAATAAATAAATATAGCACATGGTAATATTTTTAAAACTTTCTTCACAAAACTCCAAGTAGATTAATTTGGATACAAAAATAGCAACTGAATCAAATAGAACATCAAAAATCCAAAACACTTTCAAATAGTCTTGCATTACTGTTATTCTCGTACAGGATGCGTGAAAAATTGAAAATAAATCGATCGTGCGTAAGTCGCGCGTGAAGTGAGCGCAATCGCTTAGAAGGAACGCGTTTACGTCACGGTGAGCGACGCGGCGGCGAACAGACGCGCGGGTGCTCGCCTTCTAGTTGTTGGGGCATGCTGTCGTGTGATCGGGAGGGGGATATGCACTGTTGATATCTTTTAAATGTACTCGTATTGAGATTTGAATTTTAAAGTAAATACACTAAGTTGTCTGCCTCTTTGTGCTATTGCTCGGCGAATACTGAGCGTTTTGCCCAAGGTTTGATGCTCGGATCACAGTGTCTTTGGTTTTGGGTTTTTTCAGTAGCAACCCGGAGTCTTTATTGATTGGGTTTTGGCAAAAAGAAGTAAAGAGAATGGAACGTCACCCTGTTCCGAACTGATTAAGGTCGTACTTTTTTTTAACCGAAAACGGAGGCGGAGATATATTTTTTACAATGCATGTCCTCGAAAAGAGCGGTTTTCCAAGCAGCCAAACTGTGCGGAAAGTGTCACTTTTTTTCACTAGTGCTTTTTACTTTCCTGTACTTTTTTAATTTTTAACTCCAACGTCAGCCCGACGCATAGAGTTTTTATTATTTGAGAAAAGTTTTAAAAATTAGTTATGTACAGATTATCATTCATATAAAAGGTAAAATAAAACTAATACTTTATTTTAGGCGTTTTTAATTATTCTTGATTTAGATTTTGATCAAAAATTAATTTTAAATATTAATTAAATATGTTTGGCAGAACGTATATTTTGCTCGTGCCTTATTGCGTTACGATGTGACAGCTATTCACACATGCGCAGTACATATGCCCGAGGAACTATTAGTTAATCTGTGGATATGCTGAACGCGCTTGAATAAGCCCGCCATTTTAGTAATTTCATTTTATTATTTTTATTATTTCCTCGCACAATGCATAGTAAAATATTGTATGATACACGTACGTAAGATGATTTCCGACTCGTGTCGATTTATCCACTCACTCGCTTCGCTCGCTCGTGAATAAAAATGCCACTCATCGGAAATCACCTACCTTCCGCACTTGTAGCATAAATAACTATTTTGTGTGTTCGCGGATAACTTCGTTGTTTATGAACCGATTTTGATGATTTGTTTTTTGTTGAAAAGGAGATATTGCAAGAGTGGTACCAATAAGGAAACCGGATCTAATAGAAGGATCCTATAGACATCGATGGAAATCCCTTAAATATTATATGCATACATATAGCAATTTTGGTATTTTCATCAATAATACACTCAGAAGGTATCATTTAGTGAAGTGGAACTGATGAAGAAGACCAGAATGGCCAGTGGAACTCTGAAATAAAAAAAAAGTATCCTAGTCGTGTTTGAGCTTATTGGCATCGTCATGATTTTCATGTTAATTGGAGGTAGCTACCAAAACTAAAAAGAAGAAAATAAAAAACTTTTAAACAAAAAATCTAACCGACTTCCAAAACAAAACACTACAAAGCGAAAAATTACTGTCTATTCCGAAGTCAGTGTCGAATAACGGAAAACAATGGGTAAAAAGACACCGACGTCGGAAAAGAAAGTTATTTTTCGCTTTGTATTGTTTTGTTTTGGAAGTCGGTTAGATTTTTTGTTTAAAAGCTTTTTCTTCCGTACCCATACATTTCTATTAACCGTCATATTAATTGCCACATCCTTTTTTTTAAGCTATGTATATCATCTTTCACATAATCCTTTCCACGATCATACTCACTGATTCAAAACTTTCCACACGCCATGTTTATCATAGATACCTCTATTAAAATAGTTCTACATTTTTAAACATCCGAACCACATTTAAAAAATTAAAATTCCGAATCATAAACAGCGCGCCAACTGTCGCCAACGATCATCAGCATTACTTTTTAAAAAGCGAAGGCGTCTAAATCGTTGGCTGTTTACATGGAGGACGGTTAAAAAAAAGGTTATATTTGTTGGCTATCGACGACACCCGCTCCGGTGATTACACGTCGTAATGGTGATAAATAATTGCGCGACACGTGACGCCGCGTAATTGGAGCCTATGCTGCGTAATTTGCGCTTTTAATAGGTGCTTGTAGAAGGGTAGGCAGAATTCGAAGCGGTGGTAATGAAGCACCTACAGCTATCCAGCTGTCAGTGGTTATTGTCGGAAATGAAGCTTGAAACAAGATTTATCTTAATACCTGTTTCCTTTTATTTGGAAATCGGTAGTATTCTTTTTTGTTATAAAGTTATTATTTTTACTTTTTAATTTTGGTACCTAATCTTTAGTAAGGTGTCAGAATTATCATCATCATCATCAGCCTTTTTCATTTCCCCACTGCTGGAATACAGGCCTCCTCTCTGTGAGAGAGAATGGGCCGTAATCCACAACACGGGCACAGAGCGGGTTGGTGATAATGCCAGAATAGATTACAGAATATCATGAAAATTGATCTTAACCAATGAAACGAGAGTGTATCAAGATGGACTATACACATCTGCGTACCCTTTTAGAGTGTACTGGTGTGATTTTATATTATAAAATGGTATAAACACTACACAGACATGAGATTGCAGCAATTCCGAGATATTTGTCGTTATTTATTGAATAGTTCTGTTGTATACCTCCGAAGTTCTTGATCAGATCTTCACCAAATTATAATGGGACCAATTTGGGATCACAAATTTGCAAAAAAAAAGTCGGTCCACAATTGACAATTGAAATCTGTGAATATAAAAAAATTATAAAGTCGAACATAGAACCTCCTCCTTTTTTGGAAATTTGGAATTTTGAAAATATTAAGATCTCAATCTATCTAGTCTTCTTCTCTTCAACTATATTGGGCTCTGCTTCAGTTAAGGCGGATGAACCATCATTTAGAGAGACTGCACGTTTGTACTCCATAACCCAATAACTTATTTATACAACGCCTATTGGCAACAATAATCTTTGTATGGGATGAGGCATCTGTATGCTAGTATTATATTATCTGTGAATTAGCTAAGAAACCCTCAGCAGTTTAAGATAATGTTGACAAATCACAGCAAAGCCAATCCAACGCCATTCAAGGCAATACCATTCTTATTTCGATCGCATAGCACTGTAGTTTGGTCCCAAGTGTTTACATCACTATTTCACTAACCACCCGTGGGTTCACTGTACCATAATGATTAAATTCCCACATATTTCAGTGCAACAGCCCAGACAAAGTCGGCAGTATCTCTATTATAACAACACTGAGGCGAACTTACAGCAAAGTTTTAATTAATTTATGCGTTTAGTTCGTGTGTGCTAATATTCCTCTGTGACACCATTTTGTGGTGTTTATTGGGCCATGTATACAGCAATGCTGCTCAAGCTAAAGTGTCACTATCTGACAAAATCATATATTGAGTTATAGTCGAATAACATAAAAACGCGAAATAATAAAAATCGAAGCTTTCTTTCTTTTTCGTGTGAGGATGTGGCCACCTCTGGTATCAGAGTTAACATAGACCTCTGATTTGGCTTTTTCAGACTTTAAATCCAGGTTCCACGATGTTTTTCTTCAAGATAAACTTATAAAAAAAAAAAAAACTTAATCTGTGTGAAGCAAAAGAAGTATGTAAGGATCGTAGCAGGTGGCGTTCTGTAGTTTCTGCCTACCCCATGGAAAAAGGCGTGAGTTTATGTATGTATGTATACCTATACCTTGAAAGTACATATTATGTATTTGAAAAATCACATCTGTAATTGCCCGGATTTGAACCCACGACCTCAAGACCACGATAGGTGAGGTCTTAGCCATTGTGCCACCCCGTCATACAATCGATTCTGATCAACTATAAATCACATGCCAGAATTTCCGGTGCAAAATAATAGTTCTATATATAAATAATAAATTGTTAGTTTTAATCAATGACTCAGAGCCGGTCCACACGGCGCGTTGCGTCGACGGAGCGCTCTTTCGCCGCGTCGTTTTACATATATTAAAACGACGCACTGACAGCACTACGTCGACGCAACGCTGACGCAACGAGCCGCGAGGACCGGCTCTCAATCCTATCAAAAATAGGTTTGTAAACATAGCAATCTAGGTCGTTTTATTTTATGCCAGAATCTATTGATAGTAGAAAAATACTGCTTAGCATTAATCAACCTACCTAGCCATTGCCCAACTATGCATATGTGGAAGTTTCCAGTCCAACCGTATGCAGCTGAGTACCATTGTTTTACATGGAGTGACTGCCTATCCAGTGGTCAACCGTCGAATCCGACTCGGCTGGACTGCGTTCGGAAAGTCCAGCCGAGGAACCCCAAACTACCAATATTAGCTTTGTCCGCTAATAAGTATTTATTAGATGTATTCCATTGCTTGATCAGCGTTCATGATTATCTAGGACAAGCGTCATATCTGATCACGCCATGCATGTACTACGTTAGCAATAAAGTTAGTATATAAGATCAATATTTTATTAGATTAATTTTAATTACTGTTTAGCTGTAACTCTGTCGGAATAAAGTTATTTTTAATTACTTCCGTTGTTGCTTACTTAATTGGCGCAGCCGGTAGGATCTCTGTAGTCAGTCTACCCTGTATACAATTCTACGTGGAGCAGCCGACTTCCGTGTCTACGGTTTAGCAGAGATCGCCGAACAAATAAATTAATTGAGAAGCCACTTCGAGTTACGGAAGAGGACCAGCCACAGCAGTAGTTCAGGGAGCATGAAGCTAGCTGCGGAATTGTGAGTAAATCTTTTCACCTCTCAGCTCTTCCATTTACATCCCAACCTTGTAATAAGTCTATGTGTGTGTATTATCAGGGATTGGACAACGCCGTAATAATATTTGCATAGATTTTTGTATTAATATTTTAGAGTAGTGATATTTTAGTAGTACATTAGTTTTTTTTCTCCCATTGCTTTTTTTTTAATTTCATAACTTTTTCACAATGGAAAACGTGACCCGTGTCCCACAGGAATTGGTTAACATCATACCAATATTCAGTGGCGACGCTAGAACGTTACCGTTATATATAAAAAAATGTGAATACATTTTGTCTACGTTCCAAGGAACCGTAGCCCAAAACGAATATTTATTTCATGTGGTAACAAGTAGGTTATCAGGCGAAGCAGCCAGTTTGGTAGGCGAAAGGGACTCTATAGATACGTGGGATGCGCTGAAGAAATTGTTAAACCAACACTTCGGTGATCCACGCACAGAGGATTGTTTAGCAATGGAGTTAGAATCTTGTAGAATAAATAAGGGCGAAAGTTATTTAGATTTTTGCCATAGAATACAGCGGATGAGAAGTGTTTTATTCGCTAAAATATCAGAAACCGTCATTGATGACTCTCTACGTAGGGCAAAACAAATAATTTATAGTAACAGAGCGATGAATGTTTTTTTGTTTAATTTACCGCCATTCCTAGTCAGATTAGTTCGTTTGCGCGACATTACAACGTTAGAGGATGCGTTAAAAATAGTCTTAGAAGAACAAAACTTCCAGACAGTCTATGATTCTAAAACAAACGATAGGCGTAATTTTAGTAGAACTAACAGACCCAATTTGCCTAATTACCAAAATGCATCTGAATCTAATAATCAAACGAAAGATTCGCAAAGCATATCAAGTACACATGTACCGAATAATGCTACAAACAGCACATCTACTCCGAACAATTCGTATCAGTCCAGGCATTATAAGCAGCATAACAATATTCAAAAGAATCAAAATAGTTTTAATCGTACAAACAACAATAATTCGTCACCGCAGTCAAGTAGGTCATCTTTTCCGGTTGCGCAACAGAGCCAACAGTTCGCGGCACATGCACCGGGCACGTCGAATTTTGCAGCGCAAGCATCTACGTCGGGTACGAATACTGATGTCACCATGCGTACTGCGAGTTCGCGACGTGTTAATTACATAAATAATTCTAGTAATAATGAACAGAGTTCAAGTAATTCGTATAACGAGTGTCAGGAATTCTCTCCTGAAGATCCCGGGGCGGGAAATTTTTGCATAATGGCCTCTACCCTAGAGAACGAATAAAAATAAATTGCAATAAACGCTTAAATTTACCACATATAGTTATACCAGAATTAAAAGCAGTTTTTATGATAGATACAGGGAGTATTAGGTCGTTTATAAGCCCTTATATAGCGAATAAATATTTTAAAAATTATTTACAGTATGAACCCTTCGAAGTTGTTAGCACTCACGCATCGAGCGTTCATAGTGAAACGGCAGTTATTCCATTACCGGTTACGTTTGGGAATAAGGAGTTCCATAAGTTTTATGTCTACAGTGTTGACGATAGGTATGATGGATTAATAGGTAGCAATTTGCTGAAGCAATTACAGGCAAAGATTAATATGGAAAGTCAGATATTACATTTAAAAAATACTGACATTCCCATCGTATATTCACCACCTATGAGAGAGGTATATAATCTACCATCTCGTAGTGAACTTAGAGTAAGACTCCCGGTCAACTTATTGGACGGGGAAGCTGTGTTAGATTTTAAACAGTTTGCGGAAGGGATTCGAATGCCCGCCGCATTAGTTAAGTGTGTTAAAGGTTATGCAACAACTGTTATTCAGAATTATAGTCATCAAAATAGAACTTTAGTAGTTACAGGACCTTTTCAAGTAGATCCATACATACAGAACCCATCTGTTAATGTTAATTTCTTGGATAATAATATAGAAGTGGACAGATTGCTAACAAAGAACTTAGAAAAATTACAGTTAGATCATATGAACTCAGAAGAACGTACGGTTATTGAGGGAATTTGTAGAGAATACAAAGATATATTTTATTGTGAAAATATTCCATTAACCTTCACAAATCAGGTTAAACATAGAATAAGAACAAAGAATGAAGACCCAATAAACATTAAGGCACATAGGTTACCCCCTATTCAAACAAAAGAAATTAAGTGTCAAGTTGAGAAGATGTTAAGGGATAACATTATCCAGGAATCGCATTCTCCCTGGAGTGCTCCCGTACATTTGGTGCCAAAAAAGTTAGACTCATCAGGACAACAAAAATGGAGGATGGTAGTTGACTATAGACGGCTCAATGAAATTACAATTGATGACAAATACCCCTTGCCCCACATTAACGACTTATTTGACATGCTAGGTAAAAGTACCTACTTTACAACCCTCGATTTAGCTAGTGGGTACCATCAATTAGAGGTCCAGGAGTTGGATAGGGCTAAAACCGCATTTAGCACACCTTCAGGGCATTACGAATTTAACAGAATGCCGTTTGGGTTAAAGACAGCACCTGCCACCTTCCAGCGAGCAATGGATAACGTCTTACGAGGCCTTCAAGGCTTACATTGCCTAGTATACCTCGATGACGTCATCATTTTTTCAAAAAGTTTGCCTGAACACGCAGAAAAACTTAGGGCAGTTTTTGATCGCTTCCGTCAAACAAATTTAAAAGTTCAATTAGATAAGTCACATTTTCTTAGAAAGGAAGTACTCTACTTAGGGCATACTATTACGAATGAAGGTTTGAAGCCAAATAATGATAAAATAGATGCTATTCTTAGGTATCCCATACCAGAAACGGTTACACAGATTAAAAGCTTTTTAGGACTTATCGGATATTATAGGAAATTTATCAAAGATTTTTCTAAAATAACTAGACCCTTAACAGCTTGTTTAAAAAAAGGTCGCAAAATTGTTATTAATGAAGAATATAAAGAATGCTTTGAGACATGCAAAAAGCTTTTAACAAATGCACCTCTGTTACAGTTTCCTGACTTCAGTAAAACTTTTATCTTAACCACTGATGCATCCAATTTTGCAATCGGGGCTGTATTGTCACAAGGAACAATAGGTTCGGATAAGCCTGTAGCATATGCTAGTAGAACTTTAAGTGACACAGAAGTAAAATATAGCACTATCGAGAAAGAACTATTAGCCATAATATGGGCAGTTAAACACTTTCGACCGTATTTGTATGGTAATAAGTTTACCATATTTACAGACCATAGACCATTAGCATGGCTGTATTCATTGAAAGAGCCCAACAGTAAACTCACGCGATGGCGATTAAGGTTAGAGGAATACGATTTCGAAATAAAATATAAGAAAGGAACTCAAAACACGAATGCAGATGCTTTATCTAGGATTAAGATTAATGCAATTGACGACGATTTAGATTCAATATTTGTAAATGTAGGAGATAGGCAAGAACGAATACAAAGAATTATAGAAAACGAATTACAAGACCTCGAAACTCCAATAGAAACGATAGAACTTTCGGATTCTGAGGATGGGGTCACTGCCAATTCAGTTTCAAATAGAGAAAACGAAGGCATCCCAATTTTAAACGAAGCCGTCGATACTAAACCAAAACAGATTTTAGTTCATTCATGGTTCAAAAATAAATTAGTCGTAAAAGATATTTCTAATAATAGACAAAAAATTCTTGAAATTCACTTACCGACAAATGACGATAAATTAGTTAAAGACTTTTTGAAAGAGTATATAGACCCAAAACAGAAGTACTTTATATACTTTGAACATCCATCTTTTAGAAAAAGTTTTTCAAACATGGTAATTAAGTTATTTAAAAAAGATTCAGTTAAGTTAACAGAATGTACAGAAAGAGTTATAAATCTAACAGAATCTGAAGAAGATCAAAAAGAAACTATTTTGAAATACCACGAGGGGAAAACGTGTCATAGAGGCATTAAAGAAACTTTAACCAAACTTAAAAGACATTATTGGTGGGCAAACATGAAAGAGACAGTTACGGCAATCATAAACGCTTGCGAAACATGTAAACGCATGAAATATGACAGAAAGCCGATCAAACCTCACATTCAGTTAACACAAACGCAAGATAGCCCTTTTCAGGAAGCTTTTATGGATTTATTATATATAGAGGGGAAATATTATTTAACTATAGTAGATGCATTTAGTAAGATAGCGCAAGCCATAGAGGTACCAAATAGGAGTACACCAGAGATAGTTAGGGCATTGATTAAGTATTTTAGCATATATGGTCTGCCTAGGAAAATTAGTTGTGATTCCGGTACAGAATTCAATAATGCTTTGATTAAAGAAATGTTAAGATTGTACAAAATTGAACTACATATTGGGACCCCAAACAATCCCAGTTCAATGGCAATAGTAGAAAGGTTTCATTCTACCATTATTGAGATTTACCGTTTAGCAAAATACGATAAAAGCGATTTAGATGCAGCATCTGTTATGACATATGCCATCATGGCTTATAACAACACCATTCATTCAGCGACAGATTTTACGCCTTTTGAATTAGTATTTGGTCACACTTATTCAGATAATGTATTTAACATAGATAGAGAAAAGAATTTAACTCAGAAACTATTGTTAGATCATAGAAAACGCCTTAAAATACTTTATGAATTCATAACGGAAAAAGTAGAATCCGACAAAATTAAAGTGATAAATAAAAAAGGTGGGGAAACGACACCGGTACTTGAGCCAGACGATAATATTTATATGAAAGATACTAGGACTAGAAAAGCTAAAGAAAAACCGCGATACGAAAAAGCGAAAGTAATTGGTGAAGTTGAAAGGAATATAGTACCGGTAGAAGTAAAGAAAAGGAAAACTAGAGTAGCGTTAAAAAATGTAAAACGTCCTCCACAGATCGTGCCTAGTACTTCTGGTACTAGTGGTGTCAACACTCACGCTGGATCTCCAAAACCTCGGTCAGAATCCGGGGATAGCAGCGATAAAGCAGGGAGTAGCAGTGAAGAGGAATAGTTATTGGACAATATATAAAACTGTAGATTTAGAATCATTAGGCTTACAAATAGATAATAACAATCGGGATTTTTATAATTTAAAAATAAAAATTAAGCAAAGTAGAGTTAGTAACGAAACCGTAGGAATAGAAAGTCAAATAGAATACCTAATTAAACTAACTAAGGATAGATTTTTTCAAATCTTACCTTTTCATTATAGAAATAAACGAGCTTTGTTCAATCCATTAGGCTCACTTGTAAAAGCTATTTCTGGAAATTTAGATGAAGATGATGCAATTAAATATGATAGAGAAATTCAGATGATTCAGAACAAAGAGCATGTAGTCGAACGTAAAGTATCATCAATGCAAAAGGCTTTTGATAAATTAGTAAATAACTCTGAAATAATAAATTCAAATATTAAAAACTTGGGTTTACATACTAATGAAATGGGAAAATTAATTGAACAAGAGTTCAGGTTTAACCAACTTTTCCAAATATTGAATACTATGTACCAAATTTTAAATAACTTTCGAACTTGTTACGAAAACATACAAGAGATTGAGACGGCAATAGCTTTTAGCAAATTAAATACATTGCACCAATCCATTATAAATAGTACAGAATTATATAATACGTTACAAGTTATTGCTAAACATGCAAGAACAATATACCCAGTAAGCAAACGTAATTTAATAAAATTGGAACGAAATATCATACTTAAATCATATATAAATAATAACATGTTAGTTTTTGTTTTAGAAGTCCCCCTAATAGATAACGAAACATATAATTATTACAAGGTTATACCCATTCCCATATTCCATTCTTAAAACACTTTTACTATTATACCCAAATACCCTTACCTGATGGTGAATAGATTGAAATACATGCCCGTGGTAAGCCCATGTGCTGAGATTGAAAAAGACAAATTTCTTTGCGCCGAAACTAATTTAGCCCAGTACCCAACTGAGACCTGCATTGAACAAATTATGTTGATGAAGAACAACTACAAAAGCTGCATACAGAACCAAATTGAAATAGAGAAAATCAAGATACAAAAAGTAACCGACAACCAATGGTTGGTTTACTCAGAAGAAAAACTCATCATCACCGAGAATTGCAATACAGAAATTTGTTCTTGGGACCTACATCGTGACGCCTGGTCAACAATGCGAGACACAAATAGGAGAAGTCATCGTTGCCGCTACCACAAACACTACAGCTTCTAGTCTCCAGCTGCCATTGATCCAAATGCCAGAGCTACAACAGGACATCCAGAGAAGATCAAAGACAGTGGATCTAAGAAATGTGGACTTAAGTGATGTGAAAGAAGTGTTACAAAGTGCAAAATTTAGTGAAATAGACGATACGACCCAAACAGTGACAATAGAAATTAGTATATGGACTATTTTCGAGTACGTGATTATTGTAATAGCAATAGTTATCTTTATAATGTATAAATTTCAGTTTATAAACTTTTGTCGAAATTCTCCGAAACCGTCTGCGACACCTTCGGATAATTTCTCTCTAGGGGAGGGAGGAGTTAAGGAACCCCAAACTACCAATATTAGCTTTGTCCGCTAATAAGTATTTATTAGATGTATTCCATTGCTTGATCAGCGTTCATGATTATCTAGGACAAACGTCATATCTGATCACGCCATGCATGTACTACGTTAGCAATAAAGTTAGTATATAAGATCAATATTTTATTAGATTAATTTTAATTACTGTTTAGCTGTAACTCTGTCGGAATAAAGTTATTTTTAATTACTTCCGTTGTCGCTTACTTAATTCGCGGTATCTTCTTGTCCAACTTACCACAGTGTCTCAAGACGAAAGTCTATGATCAGTGTGTGTTGCCAGTGAGGACATATGGCTTTCAGACGTAGTCGCTTACAATGGGCCTCATCAGAAAGGAGTGAGGAAGAAGAAAAAAGTGAGAAAGAAATGAGTCACTCAAAGGGCAATGGAGAGGGCTATGCTCGGCGTTCCCTTGCGTGATCGAATCAGAAATGTAGAGATCCACAAGAGATCCAGGGCTCGGTAGCCCTAAGTTTTAGTTAAGTTTGGCAATTCTTCGGGCTATGTCGGTACATAGCCCGAAGAATTGCCAAACTTAGCAGTGGGCAGGACACATCGCTCACAGAACGGATTGCCGATGGGGCAGAAAGGTTCTGGAGTGGCGACCGCGAACCGATAGGCGTTGCGTTGGAAGGCCTCCCACTAGTTGGACCGTTGACCTGGTGATGGTTGCGGGGATCCGCTGGTTGTGGGGCGCACGGGGCCGGTCAATGTAGCGACGTTTAAGGGAGGCCTATGTCCAGCAGTGGACGTCTTTCGGCTGATATGATGATGATGACTGCCTATCCGACCTCCACAACCCAGTAACTGGGTAATACGACACCTATTGGCAAGCCTGGCTTCTAACAACCCGTTACGAGTTTAATAGATCTACAAATGACAGGCGAGACCAACGGCTTACCGTGCTTTCCAATGCACGGCTGATACGATGGCATCAGAAAACAAAAATCGGCCAATTGTCAGATAGCGGCACTAAAGTTTTAGGACGGCAGAATAACAGTAACAGTAACTGTTGTCCATGTGTGAGTTGAATTATTGTTTCAGAATACCAGTATATCTTTTTTGAGGTAGATACATATCAGTTTGTTCAACAAATATTGGCACTTTAGTTTTGGGAGTGAGCGACTGCAATTATAACAAAGTCCATATACTTTAGATTCATTTGATGATTTACAAAGGTAAACACATACAGAATGTATCTGGCACCGACACGAAAAAAAAAATGTATTCAGTATTTATGATCCTGCCCCCCTAGCCTAGTTACAAACGTTTCGTATCGAATCACTTTCTACAATCGTTAACGCCTTCTATTTATATGGATTCTGAACACGTGACTTAACGTTCAGATGTGTCATTCCCATACATTGATTCGTTTTCTACTAGCGTTATCGATTGTCAATTTGACTACAGGTCCTGGACCTGTTAGAATTGTATGTGAAAATTAATTTTAATTTCTTATTAAGTTATCTATGCCATAAAAACAAAAAATATCTGGTCAAGCGCGAGCCTACAGATTACAAAAAAATATCTACAATCAAAATCGTAATAAGCCTTTTATAACATACCATTGGCTGGACACAGAACTCCTTTTAGATTTCTAGATGGCCTTTTACACCTTTAAACTCAATCCTTTTCCCCGTGAGGAACATAATCAAAACACCGCCCACGATGGTCCGTAACTGGCCTTAGTGCGAGTTTTTAAACATACTTACATTTCAATTTTTACGAATTGTCGGCAAACCTCTTGTTTACTATACAACAAGACTTCAGAGAACTTTTACACTAACGCGATCGAACAAGCATGAAAACTCGCACTGGGCACAAATAACATGCTCACCGCTTTTGAGTACTCTAACCTTTTAATTCGATAAAATCGCACATACGAGAAACAACTCTAGCCTAACACAAACTCTTAACTCCGAACTATCCGTATCCTTGCGCAGAAAAAAAAAGAACTTTTAACTACTCAAGTTTGCGCATCTTTTGTTTAAGTTGCGCTAAGTTGGCTAAGTTGTGCTAACGATTGAACTTAGCTCACTCATAGTGCTTCGATGTTTGGCGTCTGTCTTCTAAGTTAGGTAGGTACATCAATCACTTTTGTTGGAGGAATACGAATGTTATAGCTTAGAAGTGTTGTTTCTTGAATGGGTATATCAAAAGGATTCGTTTTGTGCCAGGGAAGAAAACTGGAAAACCGGAAAGTACATGTAAATAAACGGTCGAAGACATTGCAGAACGAAAATACAAACGTTATAATCGTTCTATATTTTATATATAGTTCAATATATAAAATATTCTTAAATGTTAGGTTGCAACCTAAAATTTTGCAATGTGGTATTGTTTCGGGCAATAAAGGTACCTTTTTTATATATCATCAGGATTGTTCCAATTAAGATTTTTGTTGCTAGATGACGTCGCATCAGAACAAGAGGTGAAGATGTCGGAACAGTTCGACTCCTACCAAAAACAAGAACACAGACTTGTGTGAAAAAGGAAAAGGCCCAAAATTTGCCTTGCAGTTAGACAAATGGTACAATATAGCCTAATTAGATGAGATAAGATTAGATAAACCAGTGGTGGGCAAACTTTTTTAATGGGGGGCCAGAAAGTTTAAGAAATTTGGCAATTCTTCGGGCTATGTCGGTACATAGCCCGAAGAATTGCCAAACTTAGCAGTGGGCAGGGCACATCGCTCACAGAACGGATTGCCGATGGGGCAGAAAGGTTCTGGACTGGCGACTGCGAACCGAAAGGCGTTGCGTTGGAAGGCCTCCCACTAGTTGGACCGTTGACCTGGTGAAGGTTGCGGGGATCCGCTGGTTGCTGCCTATGTCCAACAGTGGACGTCTTCCGGCTGATATGATGATGATGACTGCCTATCCGACCTCCACAACCCAGTAACTGGGTAATACGACACCTATTGGCAAGCCTGGCTTCTAACAACCCGTTACGACTTTTAAAGATCTACAAATGACCAACGGCTTACCGTGCTTTCCAATGCACGGCTGATACGATGGCATCTAAAAACAAAAATCGGCCAATTGTCAGATAGCGGCATTATAGTTTTAGGACGGCAGAATAACAGTAACAGTAACTGTTGTCCATGTGTGAGTTGAATTATTGTTTCAGAATAGTTATAATTGGAGATGAGCCGTTATGGGTTATGAAATATTAGTGTTACGGATGTTTGGTGCTATTGGCGGGTTTTGTAAAACGTGCTGTCGAATTGCGGCGGATGCAGTTACCAATTCTGTTCAATCCAGAGAGAAAATAGGGCAAATTACGGCCCGCGGCCAACTCCGGCCCGCGAAAGAATTTAATCCGGCCCGCTGACGGTCCTTCGACATGAATAGTATATGGCCCGCGATAATTATATTTTGACGGTCCAGACTCCAGAAGTATAAATTAGATTCTATTAGTAGAATAATAGACGCATAGAAAGAAAAAGAAAGAAAAATATTTATTTGTGACCCGCACAGGAGACACGAGAAATAAGCATACACTTAAACAATAATAAAATAAAAAACCCTGTGCGAGACCAAAAAGGCTCCTATCTCAGCATATGCAGCGATATCCAAAAAAGGTAATAACGCTGCGCTGATATTCTGATCGGGCCTACTGTTGATGCCACGGACACACTTACGGAACACAGACGGAGAAACAGGACTTAAATAATAAAATAAAATAGAAGGAGCCAGCTAGACTAGTCGCGTAGTTCATAATAGTGTTGCGGGGCGCGGGGTGCAAAGAACCGTGGTGAAGTGAGAGGCTTTCACGCCTACCATGGCAGGGCCTTCGAATAAATAAAAAATACACATATTATAAGTTGTAATTTTTAACATTTGTGCAAGTGTGTAGTGATGTAATGTTTTAATATGATTAAAAGTTTCAACACAAAATGCGTTTTTCCTATAATTCTGGCCCCCCTCTAAAATTTCTTAAACTTTCTGGCCCCCCATTAAAAAAGTTTGCCCACCACTGGTTTATCTAATCTTATCTCATCTAATAAAAAAAAAGTTGTTGTTCTCCCTGTCTATAAATCAGGCAGTAAAGAGCAAGTGACAAATTATAGACCTATTTCTTTACTGCCTTGTATGTCTAAAATATTGGAGAAAATTATCAATAAAAGATTGTTCAAATATCTGAAGGATAAATCAATTTTATCTGAGCGGCAGTTTGGATACAGGCCTACAGTCTCAACCGCTGATGCCGTACATCATCTGACTGACTACCTAGCACAGGAACTTGACAAGGGTAACCACACAGTAGGAATTTTCCTGGACCTCGCCAAAGCTTTTGACACAGTTTCCATCCCCATCCTGTTACGCAAGCTTGAGACCATAGGTATAAGAGGAACCCAGCTGAAACTCTTCAAAAGTTATTTAGAAGACCGTACCCAGTGCGTAAAGATTGGCAATGTGCTCAGCGCTGATAAAAAATGCACATCCTTTGGTGTTCCCCAAGGAAGTGTTTTAGGGCCTACTCTGTTTTTGATATACATAAACGACCTTTGTAATCTAAAGCTAGAACATGGCATAATTGTATCATACGCTGACGACACTGCTCTACTTTTTTCGGCAGACTCAGAAAATGAAGTGTACAAACTTGCGCAACACGGATTCAATATTGTAAATAATTGGCTTCAACATAACTCACTAACATTAAATGCGGATAAGACAAATTACATTAGGTTTACGATGCGCAAACAGACATCTAATATTGCCTCAAACATGTATGCTCATTATTGTAGAGACCCTAATGATAGCCAGTGCGGGTGCCCCAATATCAAAATGACTAATAAAATAAAATACCTGGGTATCATTATTGATGAAACTCTTTCCTTTAAACAACATTTAGAAGCTTTAAATAATAGAATCCGTAAGCTAATATTCGTATTCAAAAAGCTACGATATATTACAGACCCACTAATAATTAGACAAGTTTACTTTGCTCTATGTCAGTCAATTTTGACTTACTGCATTACCTCATGGGGTGGGGTGGGTAAAACTTTATTACTACCTATTGAGAGAGCGCAAAGAGCGATCCTCAAGGTGTCTACTTTCCGCCCGTTCCTTTTTCCCACTAACCTCCTCTATAAATCTTGTGAAGTACTAACAGTTCGCCAGTTATTCATAATGAGCATCGTGTTAAAACAACACGCAGCCCTCCCCTATCACATAGAACATACTAAAAAAAGACGGAGCGATGTAGTTTGCCCTACAAATAGCACAAAACATGCATTCACAGACAAATTTTATGTGTTCCTCGGACCACTACTTTACAACAGACTAAACGCAACAACAAATATTTATTCCCTAAATTATTGTAACTGTAAGAAAATTGTCAAAGAAGCTCTTCAAAATATGTCCTACGAAGATACAGAGAAGTTATTAAGTGTCCTAAAATAGATATTGTACGAATATTATTTATTTAAAGAATCTAGGATGTTAGAAAATAAGAATTTTATTATATAATTTACACCTTTCACCTTAAATATTACCTTAGATAAGAAGATTATTATATTTGATTAATTGTGATTATTTAAAATAAATATTAAAATAAAGAAATGTACCTCTTCTCGCCTGAAACACAGGATTACCTAGTTCAGGCACATAACACAATGTGAACATGACATAGACTTAAGCCAAAATTGTATTGATTATTTTGCCTTATGATTTTAAATAAATATGTTATTATTATTATCACATGTTGAAGCTCGTACTTACTTAGCTGTTAAATTAGGTTTTAAATGTATAATTTTGTCAATAAAGTAAGGTTGTCATTATATTTCATTTTTTTTTTTTTTTTTTCATTGTACCATTTGTCTAACTGCAAGGCAAATTTTGGGCCTTTTCCTTTTTCACACAAGTCTGTGTTCTGCTTTTGGTAGGAGTCGAACTGTTCCGACATCTTCACCTCTTGTTCTGATGCGACGTCATCTAGCAACAAAAATCTTAATTGGAACAATCCTGATGATATATAAAAAAGGTACCTTTATTGCCCGAAACAATACCACGTTGCAAAATTTTAGGTTGCAACCTAACATTTAAGAATATTTTATATATAGAACTATATATAACCTATACTATATATAACACTTCTAAGCTATAACATTCGTATTCCTCCAACAAAAGTGATTGATGTACCTACCTAACTTAGAAGACGACGACAAACATCGAAGCACTATGAGCGAGCTAAGTTCAATCGTTAGCACAACTTAGCCAACTTAGCAACTTAAACAAAAGATGCGCAAACTTGAGTAGTTAAAAGTTCTTTTTTTTTCTGCGCTAGGATACGGATAGTTCGGAGTTAAGAGTTTGTGTTAGGCTAGAGTTGTTTCTCGTATGTGCGATTTCATCGAATTAAAAGGTTAGAGTACTCACAAGCGGTGAGCATGTTATTTGTGCCCAGTGCGAGTTTTCATGCTTGTTCGATCGCGTTAGTGTAAAAGTTCTCTTAAGTCTTGTTGTATAGTAAACAAGAGGTTTGTCGACAATTCGTAAAAATTGAAATGTAAGTATGTTTAAAAACTCGCACTAAGGCCAGTTACGGACCATCGTGGGCGGTGTTTTGATTATGTTCCTCACGGGGAAAAGGATTGAGTTTAAAGGTGTAAAAGGCCATCTAGAAATCTAAAAGGAGTTCTGTGCCCCAGTCAATGGTATGTTATAATAGGCTTATTACGATTTTGATTGTAGGCTTGCGCTTGACCAGATATTTTTTGTTTTTATGGCATAGATAACTTAATAAGAAATTAAAATTAATGTTCACATACAATTCTAACAGTTCCAGCACCTGTAGTCAAATTGACAATCGGTAACTCTAGTAGAAAACGAATCAATGAATGACACATCTGAACGTTAAGTCACGTGGCCAGACCATATAAATAGAAGGCGTTAACGATTGTAGAAAGAGATTCGATACGAAACGTTTGTAACATACTGAATACATAGTATATTTTTTCGTGTCGGTATCAGATACACACTGTATGTGTTTACCTTTGTAAATCATCAAATGAATCTAAAGTATATGGACTTTGTTATAAATGCAGTCGCTCACTCCCAAAACTAAAGTGCCAAAATTGGTTGAACAAACTGATATGTATCTACCTCATAAAAGATATACTGGTTCACTGGTCCATGAACGATATAGCCAAGAGAATAGAATCTAAAGTAAAGATTAACCTAGTCGTGGGTGTATTGTACATAATAATATTGTATAAGTTGAAGCCAAATACCTACGCGTGTATGTTTCGCTTGATATTTGGTTACCAATTACTTTTTGCTGCGTAAAATACACGATATGTTTTGATTATTTCGGCTAAATAAACATATATATGAGTTACAGAAACCTCCTTATATATACCGTACTGCGTAGTTACCTTTTGTATTTTTTTTAACAGTTTGTTAAAATATTATAGAGCGAGGTGAGGCGTGAAGTCCAAGACCGATCGCGATGGATGACTATAATTATTGTGGACTCCGGCCCCAGCTAGGTGACACAGGATCTTGAGAAAGTTAGTTATCAATTTGAAAATTACTTTATAACCAAACATAGTTTAGAATTAACACCTTAACAGTCAGACAATGAGACAATAGAAAATGTATTGTTTGTTAGTCACCTGGCAGTTAAGGCGTTGAATAACTTTAGACATGAGTCTGAAATTTCCATAAGCGCTTGTATGAGGAAGCGCTTATAGAAATTTGCGGAGACCAACTGACAATTAATTACTCGAAGTCAAACTACATTATGCTTATTACTTGTCAGTAAGCACAAACACTTAGAAAGATAAGTGTATAAGCAAAAAAAAGAGTTTTAACCGACTAATGCGAAACAAAAGGGAGGGTTATGATTTTGACCGGTATGTACAAACAAATGTAAAATAAATACATACAAATGTATTTATGTATGTCATCTGTTCCCTCATAACTTTTAAACTACTTATCATAACAAATGAGGTGTCGTTGGAAGCGTCTTTTTTGTCCGTTGGTTAAAAACAGCTATGTACATGAAGCCACATTAAATTGAATATGGCGCCCTCTAAGAGGCTCGAAGTCAAGCACAAAAAAAAACCTTACATATTCATAGTGGTTTTCAGAGTATAACCGTGGTCTTATGCTACTTTGCAGAATGTATTGTACTTAGGTGGCTTACGACCATAGTTATATTTTGAAAACCACTATGAATATATATGAAATACAATATTTTATTTATATTATGTTGTTTATTTAATACCCGATATATATCGAATAGTGTGTTCATAACAGTTGAGAATATTTTCTTATTTCATACTTTTTATAGCGTGATTTTTCAGTAGTCCGGTTTTTGTTTTTGAATTTTTATTTATGCAAATACTCTATCCACCAATTGACACTTACAGATTCACAAAGTCCTACAAGCCAAACCATACCGTATTGCACATCCTTAAAAACAGAAACACACATCCAAAATTGCATCAATACAAAACTCTCTCTAAAAACGTTTTCCATCTACACGCAGCGTGCATGAAATTGTTGTATAATGAAACAGGCACCCGAGGGGCGTCCCCGAAATACGGGATGCGTTGTCACCGCGTTGATTGAATTTGTCACGCCAAAGAGTACATGCGTGACACTAGAAAATTTGCCGAAATGAAACATTTTTCACAGGGTCATAGAATACGGAACGCTTAGCTGGCAGAGTTCATTAAGGTTAAAACTAGTGTTCGACCGAATCTTCAGAATCGGCTTCGACTGTTTTCGGCCAAACGTAGCCTTGGGGCCCGACCTTCAGCTCCATTTAAAAAGGGGCGAAAGTTTAAAAAAATAAATAAAAATGCCGAATTTTAACGAACTGTTACGATGAGCGATAATGTGATGGCACAGGCAATGTGCGAGTGGCAAGGATCATACTCCGTTGCGCGTAAGATTGCGCTTTGGCTAGTCGCCATCGCCAGGAAATAGCCACAATAAAAACAAAAAAAGGGTTCTTAGGGTTATTCAATTTTTGGCTTCAGCTTCCGCGTGGGTCGAAGGTTGTGGCGATAGTCAGTTTTAGCCTCGACATCGATCGACTTTTTTATCTGGGCTTTGAGCCTTGAAATGAGGGTATCCGCAAGAGAACAAAAGTTACCGACATAACCCGAAGAATTGCCAAACTTAAGTGGCAGTGGGTAGGGCACATTGCTCGCAAAACGGATGGCTCATGGGCCCGAAATTGTCTGGAATGGCGACCGCGAACTGGAAGACGATGCGTTGGAAGGCCTCCCACTAGGTGGACCGATGATCTAGTTAAGGTTGCGGGAAGGTGCTTGATGCGAGATGCACGGGACTGGTCAATGTGGCGACGCCTGGGGGAGACCTATGCCCAGCAGTGGACGTCTTTCGGCCGAAATGATGATGATGATGATGAGCCGTACAATTTATTCATCAATAATAATAATCGTGCTAGTATTAATCCATACACTCACTGGAGATTACTGGAGACTTCATTACCGATAATGTTCATGCCCGCACAATGTGTGCTAATCACATGTCTCGTCTTTCGAGGCCTTTGTCAAAATTTTTAGTTGCCGTCAATTTCCATGAGCAATCGGTGACACTCACTCTTGGTTTGTATATAAAGTTTTGACAATATCACCTCTAGCAATGGCCACCGAGGTATCTTGATACTCTGTGCACAGGCCGCTCTACCTAGGGATGCTCGTCAATTTTTTGCTGTTCTATAAATGAAGCCTCGAATTGAAGTATGTTACAGAACTCTTGTTGGTTTCGATGAACTTTTTTGTTTGTGGGAATTGGTTCTCGTGTTTTTATCGATTGGATATTTCGAGGGGAAGATTGGACTGCATTTATTGAAGTTGGTCATGTTACTTATCTGTATTGAATGTGTTTCTGGCAGGAAAATGAGGAATAGAGTTCAGATGCCTGCTATGTGTTAAAAAGCACAATAATGCTAACTGACTTCTTACATTGGACTACGATATGACGGAAGGTCTCTTGGCTTAGTAAAAACTCATAGTACACACATTGACAATTCACAAATATACACATGCACTCACTAACATACGTATAACATACAGACACTCTCTTATAACACCAACACAACTGATACAAATCACAGCACCGTGCATCAACTCTTCTTTATCTATTTTTAAGATTTAAAATTGTGCGTTTTATAAAAATTGTTAACGGAACGAAGGAGTCTGGATCTCACGACACAGGGAATCCAAGTGTGAGATCTAGGAATTCAATTCACTTAAATGAAAACTTATCAAATAAATTTATTTATTATTTTTATTCTTTTAAATTACAAATTGAAAATAACTAGGGAAAGACGTGGAGGCATCAGTCCAATGATGTATAAAAAAGTTAAGGTAGGCACTCCATCATTTTTCTTTGACATGCCTTGAGTCTTTCGCTGACATGCCTTGACTTTTTTTGTAATGAACATCATGTCTAAAATCTTAAATGATAGACATCTCACACTGCTTTAGTAGAGCAAACGACGAACATATTTCCTGAAAACAACGGGTCACAACAATATGACTTCAGAACGACAAAATATCTGTGAATCGGTTGTGTCCTGTCACAAACCATAGTTACTCGTTACACCCAATTCAGTACAGTGGAAACGACTGGAAACAACTGGAAACTTGTCAGTTTTTCCCGTTCGCGAATATTGGATGGACTATGTACAGCTTAATATACACAGCGCTGTGATATCGGAACTATGAATGTGAATTGCTCCTCTAACTATTTGGATGAATAGAGATGCTTGTTATGATGTTTTTGATTTGAGTTCGTTGTAATTGGACAAGGTGCAAGGTGCTTTTGAGTGAAGTAGACCAATTACTTGGTAAGGGCTTGGGAAGTGCCCTGAATGCGATAAGCACAGGACGCTTGGGGGTGTCCTATGTCGCTAATGACGATGTTATATTTCTGTGCGAATGCAGTAGTTACATCAGAATAAGAATGTCGTAAGACAAATAAATACATATTGTAGCGTTGTGAGATCTCAACTGAAAATAGTCGAATGATACTAATATCAAAATTAGTCGGTTAATAGTCACATCTCTAAAGACACGGCACAACTCTAACCTTCCGGAATACTGGCACTCGTTCATTTCTGTTCCGGTGGCTTAGATGACTACATACTTTCGATCCTCACGATTCTGTGTGCCCCGATTTAGGGGCTCATTGTACGGGCTGAGGCTTGACGTTCTCCTACTACCTGCACGCTGCCAACTACCTGCACGCTGCCTACGCCCACCGCCAGGTCCTTTTATCTGACACCTGCGGCTTACCGCCGTGCCAGCCTACGCACGTTGCCCGGTCTTGCCTGCCTACCTGCGGCCTGACGACGCGCGAGCCGGTGCCAGCGCAGCCTACCCTGCGTACCCCTGGCTGCTTCAGTTCCGGCGACCTATGACCTATCGCTGTGCCGGTGCTGACCGGTCCCCGCGTCTACCACGTGCTGCCAAGGGACGGTACCCTCTTACTATTTTATCCGCGTGAGGGAATTTGTTCAGAACTGAGTGGCGCTAGAACCCACGACCTAGCTGTTTTATATAACCCTAAATATATGTATTAAATTAACAAGCTGTTTTTCTAACTACCTCCTAACTATCAGTTAGCGGCCTGCACAGCTTACCTAGCCTAGCTAGGAGAACGTCAAGCCTCAGCCCGTACAATGAGCCCCTAAATCGGGGCACACAGAATCGTGAGGATCGAAAGTATGTAGTCAGCTAAGCCACCGGAACAGAAATGAACGAGTGCCAGTATTCCGGAAGGTTAGAGTTGTGCCGTGTTTTTAGAGATGTGACTATTAACCGACTAATTTTGATATTAGTATCATTCGACTATTTTCAGTTGAGATCTCACAACGCTACAATATTTAAGCAAGGCATAACGCCAATCAAGCTAAACGTTATATTTATGAAAACATCTTATCCAGCTGTTCTGTATAAACTTCTTCTTAGATTAGCTTTGTACGAGTATTCTCAGTTACTGATATGAAGACTCTGTTTTTCTGATGATACTTTGAGGTCTTAATAACACAGTCAGACACACAAACTATTCCTCAACACAGAACAGGCATCCAACTTACCATGTTCCTACTAATCTTGCCTAAAATTATTGGGCAGGCATAATTCTAGAACTGCCAACATTACAACATAATATTCTGAACTAAAACCAATATCCAATCGAAACTTGTACAAGGAACGTGTCGAGCAGTTTATCGCTGGAGGCTGGAGGGTTCGCCGTGTGCATAATACAACTGCCGGCGATCGTCGCACTTTCGCGTTTTGAGGGTTAGCTCGGGAGCTTGGGACCGTTAAAACATAATTTAACTCAAAGGTTGGGAAGTGTTGCAGAAGGCGCGTGAAGGTCTGACATGAATTTCTATAAGTTACACACCGGATACTTGCGATAAGATTTTATATAGTACATTGTCACTGACTGCTTTTTTACAAGCTTTTATTTAACTTGCAATGTATTATATATATGTAAGTATGTGTGTTCGGGTCAAATCTGAATTTTAATGCAGTCATTCTCAACCGATTAAGATGAAATTTTGCATATACGTTTGGTTTGGAAGACAATTAACGATAAACTTAAAAGCTTGTGAAACAATGTTTTTTTTTTAATTTGAAAAGATTATTTGGTTTAGTGATGGTAAGCACGACTACCAGTTTGAAGTCTAGGTCGGGCAAAGTATATATATATTTTTTTCGACTAGAAATTTCTCTACAGCAGCCTAAAATCTTGATGTACGGCATGCTCTGTTGATGGAAAAATGCTCCATAATGACATTATTCATCTAGAGTCTAGATGAATAATGTCATCATGGGGCACCTAGACCAATCTAGGGGAACAATATATAACAGTATTTTTATACATCTCGTTCATGATGATTTTGGGATAACCTAATAATTTCTTATTCGCCAGACAAATCCCTCAAGACTTGGGCTTTTTCTGATTGCTTATATTACAGATTTTTGAATTAGCCTACACTAATGTTAGTTACCATCTTCTCCGTCTCTATTTTCTTATCAAATAAGTCATCATCCAAATTTCCATTTCAATATTTGGAAGTTTCAAACTTCAAATCCAGCTCCCGGTCTTCAAGTAGTGTTCGAGCGACTAGAAGGCTAAGTCTAGGTACAAACTTGTACCGACCGTCCAAGACATCTGTCGAACTTGCACAATGTCACAGCCCGGTTGTACTTCATTAGTATATATCAGACTTAGTTTAATAACTCACTTACGAAAACTACCTACCACCTGCTAAGGAATTAGAATTCCGTGTTAGTTTCAGTAGGATTTCATGGTGGAAATAGAGGGTTTTTGGGTTTAAGTAGGTGTTTATAATCGTGTATATGGTTTGTTGAAAAGTATTATATCATAATCAGTGTATAATGTTCTCACTGCTGGGACATCATCTTTCTGTGAGAGAGAATAAGCCATAACTTACCACCAGTGCGGGTTGGTAGATGTCACATGTCTTAGAATTTTTTGTTCTAGAACATGCCAGTTTCCTCACGATGTTTTCCTTTACCGTTTTGAGAACAGCCGGGTTTGCACCGGTTTGTTGATACTTTTGGGAATTATTTTTATTTCTATGTGTACTGACTTCACTTACTTGACTTAAGATCTTATGTAGTCTAGCTGGAGCAGAGAGCTTCCACAGTAGTCCTACATCGCTACCGGTCTTAAGCTTCGCGCTTCACCTCGCTCCACATCATTCCGATACTCGTCGCTTCAAATAATATATACGGTGTGTCGCCAGGTATGTTGGGGACGGCCTCGCTTCTTTTTTCCTCGAGGGTAACAATCCAAGGCCTGTTTAGGAATGTGATCGGATTCCCTCCGGAGCGTGTGACCAATCCATCTCCATTAACGCCACTTGATCTGGCGAGGATGCGACGAAGACTTCGGTTGACCTGGATTTGGCGAAAGATGTCCTTTGTTAATTTCCACGTTTCGAACCAGTACAACAGCATGGGTTTGACATTGGACCTGAAGATTTAGAGTTTAGCCCTTCGGGTCAGTTGCCGTGATTGCCACACAGGTCTCAGCTGTGTGAAGGTAGCTCGCGCTTTGGCAATCTGCGAAGTGATATCCTCTTCAGTTCCTCCAGTCTCAGAAACGACGCTTCCAAGGTACGTGAGTTTGTGGTTGCGTTCCACAACCTCTGTGCCAATTTACATCGGTTTAGAATTCTTCACACTTGTACGCATCTCACGGCTCTTCCGGATGTTAATTTTGAGCCCAGTCTTCAACGCCACCTGGCGCAGGTCGTTCAGTTTCGCTTGCATGTCGTATGTGTATGACTCAGCAGAGATCATCGGCATATTCGACATTTCTAAGACGTTGGTCAATCCCCACTCTATCCCGCGGCGCCTGCTATCGTAAATGCGCAGCATGATTCCATCGAGAGTGATTACAAAAAGGTGGGGCGTTGGAAGACAGCCCTGAAGAAGGTGTACTGAAGACAATACTAATTAATATTTCAATTTGTTGTGTATCCTTTTTTATTTTATTTTTGGCGGGGATATAGCGCAGTTTTATGGGACTCCAAACCACTAAAACTCCACGGTGTCCTGCTGTGCCACTTATGGCGGGAACACGGGCACGCGTTAGCACTCACTGCGAACCCGCCGCTTGTTGTGTTACGTCTAAATCGTAATAGTCAAACATTGACTTCCAAAATAATTTTGAAACACTACGCCTTACAACACACATGGTCGAGAAACCAGACTTTCAAAACTATATTCAATCCAATTTAGTTGGAATGTAACCCATCAGACATGGGCCTGACCAAGTCTTGGTTACCCAAGAAATCCAAGTTCCATAACTTTACAATTCAATTAATTCAACTTCAAGAGGCTTTTTGTTAGACAACAAACCTAGTTTTATTAAAAGAAATAAAGAAGTATTGTTGCAGAAGTTGACAAGATCCTATTAAAATCTTTGAGCTGGTTAGCAATTAAATAGCAGACTAGCTTCTGCCAGCGGCTTCGCCCGCGTTAAAAGTGTTTTCTTATTCCAAGGAAACATTATACCGGGATAAAAAGTCAAGCCTATGTGCTATTCCAGACTATAATCTATCTCTGTGCCAAAAGACATGGCCAGATTCTGCCCTACGAATCAATTCAGAATACGTAATGTACAGCAGTTATTGATATGTGAAAATTACTTGTAAAATAAATTAAAATAAATGGCACCAATTACATTACTCTAGAACAGGCGACAGAAAATTCCAAAAAAATATGTATGTTAATTGTTTTTGTGCGGTTTCTGTGCAATGAATTTGCGTTTGGATACACGAATATGACAAACACTGTTTCTGAAGTACGCCTGAAGGTCGAATTAAAAAATAAAACAACTACAACTGCATGAATCGTATTGCTAAGATAAATACCTCTAAAATAAAAGGTAAGGTTTTACGAATATCGCCGATACCATTTTTCAAGCTACCGCGCGTCACCATAATTCTCAATGCATCGACAATATAATCCAGTGTGTATCCGAACGTCCTAGTCATTATGACTAATCTGTGGTGCAGTCTTGCGTTGATCATATCATATCACGTGTTCTTGTTTGTTATTCTGTTGGATATTTTAGCTTAACCCCACGCTATCGTTTCTCGGCCTTTCGTTTACGATTCTTCGTGAATATTAGTGATTACTGGACTTGTTTGTTTACCATTTGGATTCGGACGCTCATGAGTCACGATTTCATGATATCAAGGTGCCTGAATTGTAGTGTGGCCACTACTTGAATGCGAAGGCATATTGTTACATCTTTAACACCGCAGTTTCAAAATACAGATAAAGACAGTTACTGTTACAGTTGTTAGTTACAGTTCTATTTTAGTGTTTTGTTGCATATCCAATTGTATATTTTTTACTAAGTCGCTGTGAGGATGTATGATTTATAATAGTCATAATATCCCAGTAATATAAGTAAACAACGAGCTCTATATCGAGCTCTCGCTATCGCGGCCTGCCCTAAGACGATATTTCAAAGGACAGACAATTTCCTACTTACATCAATGTGATTACGTTATTGGTATTTTGATTTTTGACTGTTTCTTCACTAGCCGACTGTCGAAGCGTAATTCTATGAAAATGCTTGGAACACCGGCAGTGAGAATGTGTCATACATTTTCTATTTTCATAAATTCTGAAAGGCGATCAACTACACATCTGTTACTGTCATTGTCAACTGTCATTGTCAACTGTCATTGTCAACTGTCATTGTCAACTGTCATTGTCAACTGACATTGTCAACTGTCATTGTCAACTGTCATTGTCAACTGTCATTGTCAACTGTCACTGTCAACTATCTCATGTGCCACCTAACGATATCATTGCTATTCAAAATGATTAGGCATTTTTTTTGTTTCCTTTTTAGAGTGTCTCTCGCTTCTTTTATGATCATAAAACTTAAAATATTGTAAAGCCATAACTCTAAGCTTTAATACAACGTACTGTATGTCAATGTACATGAATATTTTTTGTTAGGGCACAGCTCTATACAAATTCTGGCCATGTCCTTTCATCCAGATCCGTTCAGCTGTTCTGGCGTGATTGAGTAACAAACAAACATCCATCCATCTATCCATACTTTCGCATTTATAATATTAGTGAGACAATATTTTTTTAGAGAATTTGAATTTAGAATCTGCTAATCAGTTTCTAAGCAGCTCAGATATTTTTATTTACGTTACTGTTTCCCTTCATGATCTACCTTTAAAGGATTGTGTATAAAAAAATAGGGTTTGTTTACATTTCCACTAACTTGTATTGGAACAGTCTATACCTGTGCCCTGAGGTACACCTACCCGTCGTAAACTCCACCCTATCTACGTACTATGTAGTGTTAAAATACACCTGAGGGAGATGGTCTGGTCTAAGTTATAGCCAACAAATTGATCGGGCCGACGTGTCTGGAGTCTGGGCGTTTCGGTATAAGACGTTTTCTTTGGGTAGCGTATGATAATGGAATTATTTTGGATGTGCCATTGTTCAGTGTAGAGTAGTGTATTGTTTTAGTTACCTGTTCAACTTGTGTGCTTATGATTACTTTTTGTATAAGAATTTATTAAATTATTTAGAACTAGCGTCACACCATAATTTGTTATTGTTCACACCCTTACTGGTCATAGACTTTCGTCTTGAGACACTGCGGTAAGTTGGACGAGAAGATACCGCGCAACTTCCCAAACGCTGCCCAGCCGACTCGGATTCGACGGTTGACCTCTTTCTCAAAGTTGGCCCTACCCCATTGGATCGTATGTCCCAGGTAGACATCCTCCACAACTTCGAGTGTAGAGTCTCCAATTTTGATAGGAGTGGGTGTAACATGGGCATTCAACATCAACTTAGTTTTGTCCATGTTCATTCTAAGACCCACTCTTTCGGAAGCTCTACTAAGATCATCGAGCATTGTACTGAGGTCCTCCATGGTCTCAGCCATAACCACTATATCGTCGGCAAACCGAAGGTAAGTGATGTACTCGCCATTGACGTTGATGCCTAGCCCTCTCCAGTCCAGAACCTTGAAGACATCCTCCAGTGCAGCGGTAAAGAGCTTCGGAGATATGACGTCTCCCTGTCTCACACCTCACTGCAGAAGGACGGGTTCCGAGGTCTGATCCTGAAGTCGAACTGACATTGTGGCGTTTTTGTATAAACACTTCAACACTTCGATGTACCGGTAGTCAATTTGGCACCGTTGGAGAGACTGCAGTACAGCCCAAGTGTGTGTTGCTAGTGATGACATATGGCTCTGAGACGTGGTCGCTTACAATGGGCCTTATCAGAAAGCTTACAGTCACTCAAAGGGCAATGGAGAGGGCTATGCTCGGAGTTTCCTTGCGTGATCGAATCAGAAATGTAGAGATCCGCAAGAGAACCAGGGTTACCGACATAGCCCGAAGAATTGCCAAACTTAAGTGGCAGTGGGCAGGGCACATTGCTCGCAGAACAGATGGCCGATGGGGCAGAAAGGTTCTGGAATGGCGACCGCGAACCGGAAGACGTTTCGTTGGAAGGCCTCCCACCGTTCCATCATCGGACTACCAGACGTACGGCGATGCGCCATCGATACATGGTAGACATCCCACCCATACGCACAAAACGTTTTGGGAACACTTTTATTATGCGTACAGCTAAGGAGTGGAATTCCCTGCCGGAGTCTCTGTTTCCCGATAGCTACAATCTAGGGGTCTTTAAGTCAAGAGTGAATAGGTTATTTCTAGGCAAGCGTGTTTCACCGTCGACCACATCATCGCTTACCATCAGGTGAGATTGTGGTCAAGCGCGAGCCTATAGGTTATAAAAAAAAAAAAAAAAAAAAAAAAAGGTGGACCGATGACCTGGTGAAGGTTGCGGGGATCCGCTGGTTACGAGATGCACGGGACCAGTCAGTGTAGCGACGCTTGGGGGAGGCCTATGTCCAGCAATAGACGTCTTTCGGCTGATATGATGATGATGATGATGACACCCTTACTGCATAGCTAAGAAACACGATGTTTTCTAATTTCCACATCGTCTGGATCAGTTCTAGGAACCGACAATCTCTCCTGATTGATGTAAATCAAGATGTAAAATTGAAAATTTTCGGCGTGCATCGTAAAAGTGTTATACGTTATACATACATAAGTATGAAGTGATTTGGTTACATCGTTTCGTATGTACCGATATATTTTAGACCTAATGACAGTAGATGTCGCTTTCTCAAGCACGCAATGCTAAACCCGTGCGACTATTATTACTAAGAACATTCCAGACAGAACACGCCAATATCCGATCACATTCTATTGACATAAACAAAACTCGGGGAATCGGCGAAAAAACAGTAAATATTTTCAATGAAAACAAAAAAATATTCGAACATGAACTAATGTTTACAATGTCATTCAAATGATGAAATTCATAAGCATAAGACCAATAATGAAAAATCACGAAAAGCGAAACGAAGTTTAAGTTTCGCTTGTATAACAATGTGTATAATAGTATTTTTTAAAGAACTGTATTCCATCAGTTACTGGAATACTATAGCTAACTATTACTCCGATGGAGGAGACGCGTTGCCATCGATAGAAGACCCGAAATTTGCTCCGAAAGCGAATGATTCACTTTTTTTCCACAAGACCTCTTATATCGGCCAACTAAGTGCTCGAGAAGCTTGTTCAGTGGAAGCAGCTGCCAGAGCTCATCCGAAGCGAGAGGTATTCGTACTGTTCAGCGCACCAGTCACCGATCACAACCTTAAGAATAGCTGCCTTGCCAAGCTCCTTCACTTTCCCAATGTGAAGTTCTTAAGAGTCCATATAGCTGAATACTCGAAGAGGACAGTCGTACATCCAATACTATCCCACGATTTAAAGGAAAGCAAATTTCCAATACAGCATACCGCAGACATACTGCGAATTCTGACTCTCAACAAATTTGGTGGCATATTTTTGGAAACAGATATGGTACTTGTCAAACCTCTGGATGAACTACTGTCAAATTGGATTGTGAAGCAGGACGAAAAGTTTGTCGCACCAGGGATAATTGCGTTTGGTAAAAATGAATTTGGAATTAACGCTACTAACTCCATTCTCGAGTAAGTGCCGTGTTCTCCTAGAATATCTTAAATTTATATCACAGCTACTTAGTATAAATAACGTGTTATTTATTTCAGAGAAATATTTAAGACCTACAACCCTAATGACAGATTTGTTACTGGCAAGAATGCCATCCAGAAAGTGGTCCACCGATTATGCCCTGTAATGATCCGTTGGGAATCTTGTCCTGGTAAGGCCATTTAAATTAAAGAAGGAGAAAAAACAGAAATAACGTTTAAGAGCCAGTATCGCATTTTCGCAAATTCTTATCACATATTCTCAAAAAACAAAATAAACAAGCATTAAATGACTAACAAGGTAGTTATATAACGCCAAACTGGCTCAAATTAAATAGTGATAATCTATTTATTGTTGTTTTCTTTATATATTTTACAACCGACATTGATTTAGCCTTGATCATTATAAATAATAAGAATCGAATCAAAGTGCTCAAGAAAAAACACATGTCGTAATCGAGATATTTAATGAGATTGAGAATTTACTATTATTAGAATATAATATTTTAATATTTTTATATAATATAATATTTATAATAGAATTTAGATATTTTTCTTATATTATTTTCCAGATATCGCGATCTACAAACATAAGTTGTTCTACCCAATACATAAAATAATAATGAGGAACTATACGTATAGAGTCAGAAGATTCTTTGAGTCTTTCTCGTTTCAATGGGACTTCCTTAAGCCTAGTAAAAGGAATAACTTCTCTTTTTACTTGGCTTACGAGAAGCTTGCAACGAGATTCTGTCCTTCAATATTTGAGCTGTTTCGAGAAGAGTTGCTTGCTGTTTGACAATTACCCATCCGAGACCTTCCTGAGGAGGTCATGTTAATGACAAGACAGAAAGCAAAAATTCTAAAGAGAGGAAAGTTTTTCCAAGCATTTTATAAATTTTTTCAAGGGTCATGCACCTAAAGCCACTTGTTTTTCAGGGCTCCGAAGTCAACAAAGAACCTATACAGGTCGAGTAGGGTATTACTGTGATATGAGTGTTCTGTAATTACTAACATATTTCTCATAACCAAGGGCAGTAAGCCGCATATCAGAAGCAAGACTTTGAGTTTCAATAGAATGCGATGCCAGCTAAACTGGTTTGCTGTACTAAATCCTTATTTATAGCCAAGGATCAGATATAACAACTGCAATTATTATTTTGGCTGTAAAAGTGCGCCGTACACCTAGCAATTTATGGCAATACAAGAATTGGGTAGAATTTGCCATGCCCAATTTTAGTTGTCCTTGTAAGCTTATTACAAACAGAGAAGATTATACAGAATATACCTATTTAGTAGAAGACGTCATTGTATTTGTTAAAAATGGTGTAGGACAACTGGATAAACAATTAAAAACTAAAGTAAATAATTTTCTTTATACTTACCAATTATTAATAAGTATATTAAAAAAAAAAACAAAACCCGACTGCTTCAGAAGCGAACTAAAAAGATGTAATCAAGAAGAAAATCATGCTTTGCAGTCAGAGAATACATATTCGCGAGCTGGCTGTCCAAAACCTTATGTATCCTCCGACTGCATAGTTGATTTTCTTCTTGTTTACCTCTTTTTAGTTCGCTTCTTCTTCTTCTCGTCGTAAGAATCATTAAAATTGGCCCACGCGTTTGGTCTCTAGAACGCCACATAGGAACAAACACACATACATTATACATAGACTGATAAACACAATACCCTCCTTCGGCAGTCGGCTTAAAATCTGCATTTACTCAGCTGCTCTTCCGTGTAGTATTGTAATACTCTGTCAATGCGCTCAACAAATTGTACTTATTGTTATAAAACACGGTACACACGACTGCCGTACAATAGGAACGCGTAATTTTAAATTATATATGGAGATAGTAATGCAAATACAAGACTACTTACTACTCCGACTATAAAACGGCACTACGTTTCAGTTTGTGTATTTGATATCTATTCAAAGGCTCTAGAAAAAATGTGATAACGTCTCAATAGCAAGAGTCGACCGGTGGTAGGCTTCGGCCGCAGGCTTGCGACAACCCACTGGGCAAAGATGTACCGCCAGGCGGCCTAGCCGTGTTCCGGTGCAATGCTCGGTGTACTCGTAGCCACTAGCGGAGATAGTGGAGATGGGCCAAGATTATGGTGCCAATTCAGGCAGACTTTTTTATTTTTTATTTGTGGCGTCTCGCAGTTTCAAATGATGACTTATGCTTAACCGGATTTTCCTGTGGAGACTAAACTAGAGCCTCCAGCCAGGCACTAAAACTTAACCTAAGCGACCACGCTGAGGACTATCCCCTATGGGCTACGAACCTCGGGACAGGGCGTCGTTGGGGGTAACTAGGGCTGAATCTTGATTAAGTGATTCTACGATCCGTTCGGAAATTACCTACGTGGAGAAGAACGGATAAGAAACTCCTTTTAAATCTAATAATTTATCTATTGCTCAGCTATTCGCGGGTTGGCGGGAATTTATTGAAAGAACACGCGACGGGCTTCGGCGACGACGGAGCGAATGTGGTGCAGGCAGACCAGCCTGTCACACGCTTTAATGGACGTATCGGGCGACTGGTCGCAGATGGTAGCGGGATTTGAGGCATGGTGCACTGCTGGCCGACCGCAGTTGGCGAAACAATTTGTAGCACTTCCAGCTCGTCTCTTTCCTTCACTCGTTAAAAACGGAAAAGAGAAAAAAAAATCAAAGCTCTTCAGCAACAGCACGCCTTCCCATTCAAAGTGCAACTCACTAACATCAGAGGTCTGCACTACAACCTCATAGCAGTCCATCATCACTTGACGACTGATGAGCCCGCACTCTTTTTCCTTTCGGAGACGCAGTTTGACGTTGCAAAATGACGTCTTAAGTGACTTCTACTGAAAGCAACTCTATTGCTCCGGAGTTTTACAGAGATGGCGTTGTTCTAGATTGGGTTATGCATAATTATATTTCAATTTTAACTCATACAAAATTAATGAACAAAGAGATTTAAATTCCCACAACTTTATAGTAAAACAATAACTAATAATTAAAAATATTATAATGTCATAGACTAAAGAGGTCAGTGATTTCCGAATTCTATTTTGTCTGTGGTTAGATCTTTCTCGACGGTCGATAGAGAGAGAGAGCAAGTTTCCTTTGATCCTGCGACTGTTGGGAAAAGAGAGGGTTCTCCCCGACCCTGTTCTGTTGATATCCTGACACGAGGATGGAAATTTAACAGGTATGCTATTTGAGAGGCATCAGTTCTGCGAGGATCAGACTGTGTCTGAATCTTCCGATGGGTTTAACATGAATAATGTAGTGTTTCATTCGAAGCTGAACCTGTCTGGCTGTTTAGCTAGCCTAATCTAATACGACCGTATATAAGCGGGATGCTCTGGTGTCGTCCCTTGATCTGGCGCAATCGAAGTTAATCTTGAGTCCCAAGTTCTGGGAGATTGGAGGTCAGATCTAACAAGCGTGCTGACATATATTTTGGCGGTTCAGAGTTTTGACCCGACGAGTGCTGGCAATGTGGCCATTTTTGCTATCGAAACGCTCCACCATTCCAAATCCTCGTGCGAGGACGCGTCGCCGGTTCCAGGTAATTATATTATCACCGTTTAAATTAACGGAGTGTGCCCGTAGGCCCTATGTTCGTGTAAACTACAGAGGTCCTGTCTGTAGTTTGATGCCAAGGGTTCATTGTTTCGCTGATTGAAATAACAATTAAGAGATAACCTTCAGAACTCTGGGTTTTCCTTGCTGTGGGCTATGGTGGACTCAGGCTTGGATAAATTTATCTACATCTGTGTCTACCGTTCGATCAGTGGAGTCCAGGGGATAACCGGACAACCAGGCTCACAGAGTACCTACAATGAGGCGTCAGATACGGCACAGCAGCAGTACCCTTCCACCCAATTAGATTTCCTGGGGGACTTCAATGCACTCAACAGGAGTGCCTATGCCCGTATCAGTGCACGGAACATGCTGGGCAAGAGACGAGAAAAGTGGTGCTTGCGTTAAATTTCCCCCAGCTGGTACCGGGGGTAACGAGGGTGCCGGGTGTTGATTCGCACACAGCCAATTACTTTGACCATCTACTCCCCACCCAATCCCAGCCCAAGAGGCGTTTGTCGGTTTTGGCAGTACAATTCAGCAGATTGGGATGGGATGCGTTAGTTCTTTCTTCGCATTTTAACTCTTCGGCTGATCCTTCATCGTGCACTGACGCTGTGATGGAGGTGTTGTGTCAGGGATTGGAGTACTATATTTCATAATTTTTTTAAACCTCAAACGGCGCAAATATAACAACCTTATTGGGAGTTATATATTTGAGCCGTTTGGGGTTGAAATATTAGGTCCATGGGGTCCAAGTGCGCATCGAGTTTTTCGAGAAATTAGTACAAAGCTCGTCGACTCTTCACGTGAGCAGAGGGCTGGCCTTTTCTTCGGCCAGAGAATCAGCATTGCCATCCAACGTGGCAATGTTGCCAGCGTTCTGGGCACGTTTCCCATTGACATCGATGTGGACGAATTTTTTGATGCACAATGAGGTCTTTTCCGTCTCCCTTTTGTATTTGTATATAGGTTTGTTTTTGTTTTTAGAATTTTCAATTGTATATATGTTAATAAAGATATTACTTTTCTATAATTCATTCTCTGAATAGCAATCTGTAGCGTTGACCGGCTGACCGGTGATTATGGCCCCGAGTGCATTTGCGCCTATGCGCTTAAACTGGAGGCGTACCTGGTCGACGCTCGGACGCGCAAAGCAAGCGACGTGAGTCAGCGGAAGAGAGCCTTCAATAGGGCTACGAAGTCCTGCAAGAAGGTGATGCAAAGGACTCGGTTTGACCACATAATACGTATTAGGAGCAACCTTGCTTCTTATCCAGCTGTTTTTGTTGAATTAAACTTCTGCCTCTCTCACTACCACCACTGCTGAAACCCGACGATTCACTGGCCCACTCCGCAGAGGAGAAAGCATACTTGCTTGTCTCTCTTTTTGCGGAATCTTCTCGTCTGGATCCTGATGACGCGCAGACCCCTCATTCTTCTGATGGATGCGAGATGAGTATGCGGCTATTCGCATCCAAAAGGAAGTAAGGAGCTTCGTAGGGTGCTGCGCAACCTCGACGTAAACAACGGGACGACGGGATACCGAAAATTGTTCTAAGAACCAGTGTACCTGAACTGTCTCCGATCCTGACACGCCTGTTTCCGTTCCGTGAATTTATATGTAACTCAATTAGGCCGGAGTTCTGTCTGGGCAATGCACTTCCCGATTTTTTCTGCAGTAAGTTTGTTCGCTGAAATTAAACGCCCGCGGTTTTCAAAACGTATCGGCCCTAGTAACTAGGGCATACAACATGACTGATAATAATTTATGATGTACTAGTGTCTAGTACAACACAAATTATTATCGCAGTCGGGCATTTATCTATACTAATATTATAAAGAGGTAAAGTTTGTGAGGTTATAGGGGGTAATCTCTGGATCTACAGAACCGATTAACATTTGGCATGGAGATAGTTTGAGACCCTGTGAAGGACATAGGATAGTTTATATTCCTTTGGAATGCTAAAACACTTATTACGCGCGCGAAGCCGCGGGCAGAAGTTAGATCATTGATAAAATGAATGTGAACAAGTTCTATGTAGTGTTGCTATTCGCGGTATAAGGCATAAGCTGAGACACAAAGACATCTTTCTAAAGTTTAATACAAGTTTGGCAAATTTCTCAGATATAATTTATCACAGGAGAGATATCAGTAAAAACCTTGACAATAGGGATGATGATAGGAAAACAAAAAATGAGAACAGAATTACCTCTATTCAAGTATCAAGAATAAAAATGGTTAGTAGAACTAAAAGCTATGTATGTTAGTTAGTACAACACAAATCAAAACCAACAAATTACAACAACAACAACAATTTAGTCTGTCATTAGATACTAAAAAAATAATAGTATAACAAAATTGCTTAAGTAGATATTAGGAGGGAGTGGGGGGGGCTCGATAGGTCAAAACTGCGTATCAAATGAACATAGGTGTAACGTCATGCAAATGCGAGCAATGCATTGTCGTATTTTCTTGATAAAGTATATAAAAAAAGGAACCACGAGTTTAATATTTTTTGACATGATCCCTATCGTACACACGCACCATCTAGAAATGCAGTCAGCACCATTGTTAATGGGTGCAAACACAGTTATAATCCCCGGCACGTAAGTAGGCAAGTGTCGTTAGACGTGCAGAAGTCGTTTTTTAGGTCTTGTTGGTAGTGAAACAGGGCGCGTCGAACGTTCCGAACGTGCGATTGGTTGATCGGTTGATACATGGATCGACTGACCAATCGCGTCGCGTCCTCGTTCCGTTCGTTTATGTGGTGGTTGGTCAGTTTACGCAATACGCGCGAACTTATCCCTACGCCAAATCCTTGCCAACTTACATGCTGCGGACTATAATATGTCCGAATCAGTTAATACTGGGTACTGGTCTACCAAGGTCTGGGTACCACAGCCCAAACCTATCGCTATAACGGTCATAGGTCTCTGGACAGTACTCTTTAGCTATCATCCCATAAAGAGACCCAGGCGCCACGATGTTGAATTTAGTAAATCTCTGCCATGTAAAGTAGGTAAATATCAAGTTCTTTTTCCAATGTTCCCAGTCAACTATTCGGAAATATTCTTGTCTTTCGTGAAACGATATTGGATAGAAGAGCTCCGGGCCGTGCACTACCAGATCTATAAAGAGGAAAAGACATTTATTAAAAGGGTATACAGAAGCAGTCAGCCTCCATATATCAGCTCGGCACCGGATTAGGACCATCACAACTTTAATGAAATGGAATTATTCCAAGGGAACGTAATCCCAGGATAGAAAGTATTCTATTAGCTTCGCCAGAATAGTTTTAACGGTGTATTCACATATTGCTGAAAGTAGAAAGTGGAGGCACATAATCAAGAAGAAAGTTTAAAAACCATAATGTGGTCTCGACCCACAGCATTGGGGCATCGATGGAATAGTTTTAACGGTGTATTCACATATTGCTGAAAGTAGAAAGTGGAGTCACATAATCAAGGAGAAAGTTTAAAAACCATAATGACGTGGTCTCGACCCCCAGCATTGGGTCATCGATTCAAGGAGCAGGATGAGTATGGATTCTTTCCAGCCTCATCCATTAATGAAAACATGAAACTATACCTACACAAAATTTTTAATTATATTTAATTGAAATTAGTTCATTTCGTGCGAAAAATACTTAAATGGACATATATTCATATACAAGCGGTCGAGGAACTTTTACGTAGGTACTTACCTTTACACTTTAAAAGTGTCATGAGATGCACATTCTGGGTGGTGCACCAATATGCCAGCAAGTAGGATATCACTGTCGGTCCGCTGTAACTCCAGAGATCTTGTTTGTGTGCTTCTAACTCAGGCAACAGAATGCTTTTGAAAAAGTAAACCAATGAATCAATAAAAGGATTGAGGAAATAATACTTGATTGTAAATAAAAACTGAAATCGGATGATAATCACTACAGGCTGACGTAGTAGTACCTTATCTATAAAAACTAGAAATATAATTACATTCAAAGATTATCATTTAACACCTTATCCAAAAAGTTAGTTTCGTTAAAAGGGTACTTACGACAAAGCTTCATGTGCCAGCTTCCTTCCGACTTTGTTTCTAGAAAACGCAAACATGTCGGCAGATAATGATTTAGGCGCTTCTTTTACAGCCCAGTTCTTCCACAAATCAAGCCTCCGAGCTACGATCACGTCCAAACTCAAATATATCCCACCATATTTGTATAAAGATAAGAATTTCATTAAATTTGATATGTGTGTGTTAATTTGCGCACTGGAAAGATGTGAAACTTTTGATGCAATAGGCGTTCCATTTGCATAATCTTTAACAAGAACTCTTGCAATTTTCACATTCTTGTAATGATTAAAGGTACTGATACAGCCATTTTTTAACGTGACTTCTGACACGGCTGAAGTGAAAAATACGTTGATTTGGTGATCTGGGTGTGCTCTAGCAGCTGATTCCACAACACACGCCTGGCGAGATGTCAAATCACCCCAACACGAAGTTTCATGGAAGAAAATAGAGTTTTCGGGCAGAGTGATATTGGCGCGCAGTAGTTCAAGACCGTCGCCCTCTCTGGTCAGGTGACATGGCACAGGTGTCGAGATTCGCTTCCACGCCGCAACTCTTTTGGCATCAGACTCTTCACCTTCTTCCAAGGAGTTACGTAAATATCTTATACGAAAACTCAACAGTAAAAATACCAAAGCAATTGCGTAACAAACAATAAGGCCATATCTCAATCTGTACCTTCTTTTAAAGAAAATAAAAGAAGCCATTTTACAAAAAAAATACTAACTGACTAGTGTAGTTTTCAGCTGAACATATTAAATACTACGAAATTAAGACGGCTTACAATCTTATCGGGCTATTAAAATAATTTATATCGATGTTAAAATTCTCATTTGTGATTGTGCTAAAATCTCAAATAAACTGCTCGTTAAATTTGATAATAAAATAAGACCGTGCTGCACCTTAACTATATATGTATAACTTCAAAGAATGGCACACACGTGCTATGCTTGCATTCACTGCTTCATATGTTCTAAAATCAGTCTTCTCGATAGTGTAAAAAACTCAATGAATACTGTTGAGTTGTCAAAATTAAAGGCAGCGTGCGTCCTTCGAGCTGTCAAAACAGTTATGCAATTTGGCTTTTTGCTGCTCACTTTATCGGTTTTATATAAAACAACCTAACCTAAAAAAAAAAAAAAAATCTTAAACTTTAACTTAAACCTTTTTTTGTCTTTAAAAAAAAATATTCTTTTCTTCCAACTACGTAGTAATGTTATCATTAATCACTACAAAACTGATCACAACGTACGTATTTATTGCTTAGAACCAAAACAGTGCAGAAAAGTTATATGAAATCTCATTGTTGCACTGTTTTACTATAATGCACTGTTTTGTATATTTTATCTAAACTAATATTATAAAACCGAAGAGTAGGTACTGTAGTTAGGGTAGGTAGAGTACGTAGAATAGATAAAGTAGGTAGAGTAGGTGGAGACGGTAGAGTAAGTGAAGTAGGTAGAAAAGGTAGAGAAGGAAGCTAGAGTATGTAGAGTAGGAAGAGTAGGTAGAGAAGGTAGAGTAGGTAGAGAAGGTAGAGTAGGTAGAGTATAGAGTAGGTAGAGAAGGTAGAGTAGGTAGGGAAGGTAGAGTAGGTAGAGAAGGTAGATAAGGTCGAGAAGGTATAGTAGGTAGAGAAGGTAGATTAGGTAGAGAAGGTAGAGTAGGTAGAGAAGGTAAAGTAAGTAGAGAAGATAAAGTAAGTAAAGTAGATAGAGTAAGTAGAGTAGGTAAAGAAGGTAGAGTAAGTAGAGTAGGTAAAGAAGGTAGAGTAAGTAGATTAGGTAGAGTAGGTAGAGTAAGTAGAGTAGGTAGAGAAGGTAGAGTAGGTAGGGTAGGTAGAGTAGGTAGAGAAGGTAGAGTGGGTAGAGAAGGTAAAGTAAGTAGAGAAGATAAAGTAAGTAAAGTAGGTAGAGTAAGTAGAGTAGGTAGAGACGGTAGAGTAAGAAGATTAGGTAGAGTAGGTAGAGTAAGGAGAGTAGGTAGAGTAAGTAGAGTAGGTAGAGTAAGTAGAGTAGGTAGAGTAAGTAGAGTAGGTTAAGTAGGTATTGTAGCTAGATTAGGTAGAGAAGATAGACTAAGTAGGGTAGGTAGAGTTAGTAGAGTAGGTAGAGTAGGCAGAATAGGTAGAGTAAGTAGAGCAGGTAGAGTAAGAAGAGTAGGTAGAGAAGGTGGAGTAAGTAGAGTAGGTAGAATAGGTAGAGAAGGTAGTGTAAGTAGAGTTGGTAGAGTAGAAAGAGTATGTAGAGAAGGTAGAGTAGGTAGAGAACGTAGAATAGGTTGAGAAGGTAGAGTAAGAAGAGTAGGTAGAGAAGGTAGAGTAGGTAGAGAAGGTAGAGTAGGTAGAGAAGGTAGAGTAGGTAGAGAAGGTAGAGTAGGTAGAGAAGGTAGAGTAGGTAGAGAAGGTAAAGTAAATAGAGAAGATAAAGTAAGTAAAGTAGGTAGAGTAAGTAGAGTAGGTAGAGATGGTAGAGTATGTAGAGAAGGTAGAGTAGGTAGAGAACGTAGAATAGGTTGAGAAGGTAGAGTAAGAAGAGTAGGTAGAGAAGGTAGAGTAGGTAGAGAAGGTAGAGTAGGTAGAGTAGGTAGGGTAGGGAGGGTAGGCATGTTAGACTAGGCAGGGTAGGCAGGATAAGCTAGGCAGGGTAGCCAGGGTAGGCAGAGTAGGTAGATTGGTAGCCAGTTGACGGGAGCGAAGCCGCGGGGCTAACCCCCGCGGCTTCGCTCCCGTCAACTGGCTAGTTTAGATATAAATTTACCACAAAGGTTTAATGTCTCCCATTAAGTTTAATATAAAATATATGCAGTAGATCGAAAAAGGTACTGGCGTGGTACGAGTACTGGCTGAGAAAAAAAATCGGCGTATAAAACCAATTAGGTGAAAAAAATGCCCCGCATCTTGTACCATTGTAGAACTTTGATAGGTAGGTACTTCATATTTAGCAAGAAAAGTATAAAAAAATGGAAATAGATGAGAGGTAGATTGGTAGTTGAAAGAAAAGTAGATTACGCACCTTGCTAAAGTGAGTAATTAATGCACTCGTGTTAATTTAGTGCCCTCGCGTGCGCTCCGGCACCAACATAACACTCATGCATTAATAACTCACTTTGCGCTCGATGCAACAATCTACAATTTTTTGAACACTAGCTTTTTTCGTATTCTTTTCAGCAAACCCTTTTATTTGATACCCATATCATGGGTGTGCACAAAAAATAACTAATTTGGCATCTGGGGCCGTCCGTCATATCGGATTAAGAATGACGTCACTTAGCTAACCATGCATTGTCATATTTGTCATCCAAACTAAACGTGTATGCAAAATTTCATCTTAATCAGTGGAGGATAACTGCTATAAAATTCAGTTGCAATACACATTTACATACATACATACATTGCAAGATATTAAATATAAGATTTATAGTTGAAAAATAGCTTAGAAATGAAACAAATGAAAAAGTCTGTTTAATATCTTTCAACACGACAGGTTCGATTACTGGTTAGAATTAGTGTTTGTAGTACCCATTGTTGCCATCACGGCTAGAACCTGGATAAGGGTGGCACAGAAGCGTGGGGATTGGTACAAATTAAATCAAAAAATCAAAAAACCCGACTGCTTCAAAAGCGAACTAAAAAGATGTAAACAAGGAAAAAATCATGCTGTGCAGTCGGAGGATACATATTCGCGGGCTGGCTGACCAAAATCTGGTGTATCCTCCGCCTGCACAGCATGATTTTTTCCTTGTTTACATCTTTTTAGTTCGCTTTTGAAGCAGTCGGGTTTTTTGATTTTTTGATTTAACCTTTTTTTATTTATAAGTTTTTAGTTAAGTTTTTTTAGAATTAGATACATTTAAACATATAAGTGTTATATATTTTTGAAATCACCTCTTAAAACCCTTTATTTTGATACCCCACACACTGGGTTTGGAAGAAAAAAAAAATTTGGGACCCCACAATATGGCGCCCAAAACCCGCCATTTTTCTATTGTCCAATTTTAATGTAGCCTATGACACTCGCAGGGTTAAGACGAATCGATTGACGTATGAATCATCAAAATCGGCCAACGCGTTTGGTCTCTGGAACGCCACATAGGAACAAACATACATACATACATACATACATACATACATACATACATAGACTGATAAACACATTACCCTCCTTCGGAGAAAAAATTTACATCTTTTTGGTAAAAACGGAGACAGACATAATTACATTACTAGAAATAGGGACCAATTAGTTCAACCAGGTTTCAGACTGGCAAAAGTGGCCTCATCTTTCATGGGGTACTGTACGAAATGTTACAATAAAATTCCTCCCCATATTCTAGAACTGAATGAGACGAAATTTAAAAATTGTATAAAACGCACACTATGCAGGCAGGCATATTATAAGTTGGGGGATTATATCACTGATAAAAATGCTTGGCTCAATGCTAGTCCTGCTCCACAACCACTAGGGCGCAAAAACAAATGATATGTTTATGCTTGTGTTGTATAGACTCGATTTCTTTTAGTATTGTATAGCTGCACAGCACGTGTGTGGGTACTATGTACCCAACTGTAAATCTACCATTTGCTATACCTATGTGTCGTTCGTTGACTTGTGTGTGCCCTGGCAGTTGAGTGTGTCATGCTCTCTCAAATGTCTCTCTGATGGTGGCGCGTGTGTTGGATCATTCGGTTCCCTTCATGATGGTTGAGCTGGGTGGTGCCGATTCATGCGTCATGTTCGTGAACGGGCGCCGTCAGTTGGGATTGGTCATAACTCAACTGCTTCGGATGTTGATGTTTTTCTAGTACCTATTGTATAACTGCACAGCATGCAGCTGCATGTGTGAGTACTTTTAATACTTTATACCTTTACATAGTATAGTGTGTAGTGCTATTCTGGGTGCATTGTCCTCCCACATGTGAATTTATTAATGTATGTACTCATGTACCTAAATATTGTAAAAATCATTTTTTTTTTTTTAAAAGAGTAAGTATGGAGTTTCTTGTGCATTCTTCTCCATAACAAGCTACTTTCCGAATGCACGGTAGAATCTTTTTTTTTTTTTTTTTAAAAGAGTAAGTATGGAGTTTCTTGTGCATTCTTCTCCATAACAAGCTACTTTCTGAATGCACGGTAGAATCAACTTTTATTCCATGTAAATTTAAAAAGTATGGAGTTTCTTGTGCATTCTTCTCCATAACTAGCTACTTTCCGAATGCACGGTAGAATCAACTTGTATTCCATTTAAATTTAAATTGTGACATTCAAAAGTGCCGCTTGGTGGCCCAGTTGAAATAAATATCTTTTGTCTTTTTGTCGGCAGTCGGGTAAAAAGAGAGGACTATGCCCAGCAGTGGACCAAGTCAAGTTGTGGATGATCATGATGGCCCAGAATTTGATACATGAATGTAACGATGCTTTATAGACTATACATACATTATTAATCTACAAACTTTTTCTATTACCCATTCCTACACCTTTCTACCTAGTTATCACGATTAAGAAGGTAGGTACCTCCTTTGGGTAATAAAAAGTACCAACACCTATTGTCATTAAAGTATTTCATGTGCTCGATACAGCACGTACGCGATTTTCTTATTAATTTTGTACATAATACACAATGCACATTCGATAAATAATGCTTTGCTATTATTTTCGATATAAAATTATTATTCTTAAAGTATGTTTACTTATATTACTATTTAGTGTGGCATTTAATATATTACTGACCATCAAGCAAATGATGCCAGATCTTGAAGGCGATTTTCGATTCAGGCGTCATCGGCGGCATCGCTCCAATAGCACATTCTATCCAAATATATCATGTCACTACGACGATACCAATGACGCCTTGTCACCAATAGAAGAGTACTCAAGTATTCCATTGAAATCTATTTTTTTCCATGAGACGTCCTGTCGCGGCCGGCTGAACTCCCGGCAGGCGTGCTCCGTGGAGTCAGCGGCGATAACACATCCAGATTGGCAGATCAATGTGCTATTCTCAGGACCAGTGACAAAAAAGAATCTCAACAATTACGGGATTTTGTACGTCCTGAATCAGTTTGCTAATATAAAATTCTTTCGGGTGCACTTACTGCAGTATGTCAAAGGGACTCCTGTGGAAGATTTCGTACGTGGAGGTGCGTTGAACAAGTCATTTTGGCCGATTGCCCACACTGCAGATTTATTGGGCTTTCTGACGTTGTCCAAGTGGGGTGGGCTCAGCTTGGACTTTGATCAATTGGTGGTGAAGTCGTTTGACGATCTGGGATTCAACTGGGTGGTTCGCAAGGACAGCAAGACGCTGGCAGCCAGCCCGCTCTCCATTTCTAAAAACCCACTTGGAAAACTGGTTGTTGATGCAGCTCTCAGGTACTGAATTTACGAACTTAATTATATATTCGAGCGATTGCTAACTATAAAGGTCCATTGATTCCAGTTTTAGTCATCATCATCAGCCTATTAATGTTCCCACTGCTGGGACAACTGCCTTCTCTCTGTGAGAGGGATTGGGCCGTAATCCACCACGCGAGCCCAGTGGGGGTTGATGGATGTCACATGGCTTCAAATTTTTGTTTCTAAGACATGCCTTGTTTCCTCAGGATATTTTCCTTCACCGTTTTGAGAGCAGTGGTGATGAAATAATTTACACAAAATAAAGCGCCTAACTTGGTTTAAAACCCACGACCCACAACTTGTAAGTCACGGCCGATAACACTGGGCCACCACTGCTCTCATCATACCAGTATTAGTATTGCCCAGTAATTAGTTAGTGGAGAATACCTGCTGATGAAACGAAACATCTCTTCATCTCGTATCAACACGACACATAATACCCACAAACGAAAGAAAATATAATTGAGTCTAAACTTTCAGAAGCTAGTCATAACCGGGAAACTATGGGTAAAATCACTAATGGGTTATTCACATTTTCCAGTGACTTCAAGACTTATTATAGAGAAGACAAATCAAGGAGTTATGGCTCTAGAGTTTTGACCACGGCTGTACAAAAGATATGCAACACATTAATTTTCCATAAAATTTCAGCATTCAGATGCCTGGGTAGGTTACGCGTGTAATATTTTGTCTGATGAACGTTATGATTCGACTTTTGCAGCAGAAATCTCATATGAGTTACATAGAGTTAAAGATTGTAATGGTAACTGTGAATTTAATCATCTTAACCCACCCAATCATCTTAAAATTACAGGTTTTGAAGTTCTCAGCCCAGAACGGTTCTTCCCTGTACGTGAGGACAGACGATACTTCGCTCACGAAAAGCTCACAGGGGAGTTTCCCAATCCGTATGCACATCACATCAACCTGGAGACGGCCAGGTATAATGTGACCCCGGATTCAGTTTATGCGAAAATGGCTCGCGAGCATTGTCCTGCAATACACGACCTATATGGTACTAAGTTCGGTATGTGAATAGAAACCTACCTATATTTATATCTAATAAGTTTATTTCAAAGTGGAAATATAATGGGTTTATATGAAGTTACACTTTTATTTTGTAAAATCGAAATCCGAAGTGCCTTCTGTCAGCGCGACGTTGCGTCCTGGTTGCGCCAACATGCAAAATATGATTGACATCTGCTGTTTCCTATACCTATCCCTTTTTCGCACATCCTCGCGAGTGAACAAGAAGATTTGCTCCGTCATTTTGTTTGGAAATGACTTCCGAATTGAACCGCATCGCGTACGCATATATGGCGTCGCTCCGCTCCGTGAAAATAATTGATAACTTTGGAATCATCGCGTGTTCGCATGTAATAAGACTATAATTAACAGTTTGTGATTAACGTGTGATGACAGTAACTTGAAGCCCAGCTGCCCTTGAACCCTGGTGAAGTGTTTCAGTGCCACGACGACGCTACCACGCGGCTCCAGAAAAGGTTTGTGCTTCCTTCCCTAATTATTTTCGGGTTGTACTCTGATAACCAACATCCCCGCAACTCGAATTACCTATCATCAAGCGTTTGTCAATCGTTTTGCTCCGCGCCACCACGCCCCATTATGCCATACAAATGAACCCAACGATCGCGTATGATGATCTTTTAGGACGATGTCGAATTATTATATTTTTACTATTAGCACTAGCACAGATGAAAGGTAGCAATTTCATGGGGCTAGCACTGTTTCTGGTAATACCAAAATTCAATGTGATATAGTTGATAATCCTATAACCGATGTTTTTCACCTGTTAGTAGTGTCCGACTAACAATGGTTTTTACGCCTGAAACCGAAACCAAAATCGAATTTCAGCAACAGTCTCAGTTTCTGCCAAAACCGAATCCGAAACTTCCTTACAAGGATCATGTTTTGAGGGTAAAATAAAGAAAATGTCATTATAATCATGCAGTCTTCGACATTTTGTCGATGTTTGCTACCTACTCTTATGCCATATAATAAAACTATATCATGTAATAAAACTTACCGAATTCAAAATAAATCAAACGAAAGCACACAATAAGCAAAACGAACTGCAAACACAAGCCGGTCACGACATGATTAGGCACGTGGACGCGGCAAATGTCTTCGTCGCTTACTCTCTTGGATGGAATTTAACGCGCCGAACATGACCGATCACACGCAAGAACTCCCGAATGCAGTTTCGGTTTCTTTCGTAGTTTCGCCAGGTTTGCCGCCGAAACCGAAACTAAACCGAAACCTACTTTTTAGCCAAAACTCCGACCGAAACCGGACTTTCGGTCAGATACTATCTGTTAGTAAACAAATCGCTATAACCTTTAACTTGGGCAGCATAAAGAAAATATATATAATAGATAGTTTTGTGTGACATTACAGATGTGCAACATAATCCTTCAATAGTGTACGTTTTGAAGTGATTGTTACTATCTGTATCGAAATCTCATGTTACAACTAAAAAGTGTCCGATAGAGTAGTATCTAACTTTGATAATGTTTCGTTAAAAGTTTCCGTTTTCGCCTTTTCTTGTCATTGATATCTTAGGAAAAGTTCAAATATGTACCCGTTAAAAACACCAAAGATATTACGAAAACAAGTGTTCATATTTATAAGTCTGTTAGTCTTTAGTGCTCTTATTATATTGTATATAAACGCGCAAAATGTGTCAATACCAGAGCCAACAATCATGCATTTTGGCAACGCGGATAATAATATTTCGTGTCATTACGTAGACGAGTACGATGCACTGCCGTCAGCTGAAGACAGGAACTTTTTGCCGAGACCTAACTCAATTTTCTTTCATGATACATCGTGTCTTGGAGGACTAAACTCCCGTCAAGCATGCGCCATCGAGTCAGCGTCGAGAGCTCACCCAAGAAGACAAGTTTATGTCATGTTCAGTGCTCCCGTCAGCGAAGTCGTGTATCAAGGAAGTTGTATCGCTAAATTACGACGCTTCGCAAACGTCAAGTTCGCTAGGGTACACATAACTGATTACGCTAAAAACACTCCTTTGGAAGATATGCTGGCAAGTGAACCTTTTAATAAAAGCAAGTGGCGGGTGGAACATACTTCCGATGTCCTGCGATATTTGACTTTGTACAAGTGGGGAGGGGTGTACCTGGACACGGATATGCTGATCGTCAAGTCATTGACTCCTTTGGGACACAACTGGGTAGCGAAGGAAGACAATGGTTTGGTGAATGCCGCAGCTATCGCTATTTCTATGGATCACCTAGGCAGAAAAATTGCCGAGGCTGTCATCAAGTATGTATTGATAAGTGTTTCCACACAACATAAATTTTATTTTTATGTTGTCTGTATTGTTATGGAGAGTTTTGTTTGCCATATCACTCATAGGTTTCAAACTCAAGATTTTCGCGTAAGAATCTTATCTCGTAAGTGCCTTTTCGCACAAGTGCATTTCCAAGGAAACAAATGAATATCGCACAATAAGTGTCTTCTGCGTAAATGCCACTAGCACAAGTATCCTGCTATCATTCTCGTGTAGTGTTGCCAACTTGCCAATGATGGAAGTTCATCAGCCTAACGAGCACCTCTTCAGGTGTTTACCCAGACAGTTTGCTATCAGGTTATTGATAAACACATAAGTATAACTTTCTATCGAAATAATGGCCTTTGATTCACAGCAAAAGGCTGTACACTAACTTAAGCTACACCTACATTTGTGAGTTCAACGGAAAAGTAGGAACCCTGACCGCAACGAGTAGGTACGAATGGAAAAACTCATTGTCACATAGCCTCAGGAGTTCCAAGATTGGATATTCCGGGGACATCACAGTAAAAGGTGAAGACTTGTTATAACTGGCCTCAATTGAATGATTTTCAGCTTGATATCAGCAAGTCCTCCATGATTTGATCTTACTTCCATCATAAAACATTACAGCAAAAGTATGTATGTTTGATTGTTTGTTTTCATCAATCACGCTTTAACGGCTGTAATGATCTGGACGAAAATGGGCACTCGGATAGACCTTGCTCCTGATTACGATTATATCTGGATGGGATATTTTTAATTTCGATTGTAGATATTCTCTAGGCATAATTGCCGAACTAGTAAATAAATGTCACGAGAAATAATTATTGTCCATAAGTGAAGCGTGACTAAGTAGAATTGAACGGAGTATTGTCACACACAACCTTAGCCTCAAAAACAGCGAGACACGCGAGTTTCCTGTCGTGTAAACAGAGGCCTGAGACGAAGACGCGCGACGTGCATTTGTTTCTTGGTGGATTCTTTGCTCTTTTTATTTAAATCTTAGCTGTCAAATAAATAGAGCATATTTTGTAGTAACAGCGTGGGGTCCGGTCAGTTTATGGAGATTGACAGCACGGCAGGCATTTCTCTCGTATAAACGCGCCCTCGTACCAATAACAAAAACTGTTATAACAATACAATAGATTTAATACTGATAGCTATCTACTTGTATTGATGTACAAGTATATAGTATCTTACCATTAATGTTTGTTTTTCAACAAATAAAGATATGTAAGTACTTAATTGAATTGAACGATAACTTTTATCTTTTTCATCTATATGATATATTTACTAACATAATTTTACCTTTAGATTCTCCGAATGTACTTATCTGTAGTACATCCTGTATATCTGTATTTCACCAATTATGTTTAATGCCCATGTAATGTAACTTGTAATCTATACTAATAACATTTACACGCTATTTTTTTTAGAGGAAACATTTGTATTTTTGTATGTAACGAATAAACTTAAGAACTACTGGACCGATTTCAAAAATTCTATCATCGTTGGGAAGCTATACTATCCCCGGGTGACATAGACTACTTATTTATATTACTAGCAGACGCTTCGTGGTTTCACCCACGTAGTTACCGTTTCCGTGAGAATACAGGGATAAAAAGTAGCTTATGCCACCCGGGGATATTGTAGCTTCCCAACGGTGAAAGAATTTTTGAAATCAGTCCAGTAGATTTTAAATTTATTCGTTACGTACAAAAATACAAATCATACCTCTATACTTATACTCTTATAATATTAAATAGATATTTTAAATAATATTATTATAATTATATATTATATTATATATAGTAATAGTATAGATAAATATAATATATAAATTTAAAAGGTTCACGCCCGAAACTTTAAAAAATAACCTGGCAAATACAGGGAATCTCTAATTATATTCTTATTGTATTTATTTCCAGTGAAGTTAAAACAACGTATCGACCAGATATTTGGATATATAACGGACCTGGCGCCATAACGAGGGTACTTCACAAAATTTGCCAGACATCTAACATGGCGGAATGGTCGTCTGACACTTGTCAAGGTTGGTACTATGACAATATCGTCAACATAATTTACATAACACACCTTATATATTTCAAAACACAGGGTACCATAAACTCATAATAGGATGGAGTTCATGGTAGGGCTCCAGAAATCTAACTTTGCTCTAAAAGCGTCTGACGTAATTCATTGGCTGTGAATTATCACTATGTGGACGTTGTAACCCTGAAAAAGCCAAAAGGTAAAATATAGCAGCACGAACTTGATAAAAATACTAACCCTTAACCTGGAACAAAGAAGTAGAAGTCATGGGGAATGCGCATCAGTGGAATGCTACCGGCTGACAGTAGCCCTGCCCTAGCCACAGATAATATAATCTCTAGCTAGTTTTTTAATGAAAATCATCAATATGAGTTTAGGAGTACCCACAATAAAAGCACGTGTAGGACTGACGATACAGAAAATCGGAATACGTCTGGCAGTCACAGTATTTCTTTTAACTATAAGTATCTAATATGGATCGATTGAAATAACCTTTGTAAAATGCTTAAACTTAAACATTTTCAGGACTCGAAGTTTACAGTCGAGATTATTTCTACCCACTACATTATTCCAGAAACGACGAATACTTTAAACCTGGAGAATTGAGGGATGTTGAAAATGCCTACGCTCACCATTTTTGGAACAAATTAACCTATGATAAGAGAATAGAAAAAGATTCTCCATATGAAAAGATGGCTCAAAAATATTGTCCAACTATATACGAGATGTATGGTGAAGAATTTGGGACCTAACAAGGACATACCCTCGGTTATGCATAAGCTTTTATTGCTCCGTCCAATAAATTCCGAAGCATTGTCTTGGTTAATTTAATATTTTCCTCCTCTCCCTTTTTTGGACGCGCTTGAACATAATTATTCTATTCATTAATATCTACATAATTATTATTATTAGTAGTTTCTATACATATAATTTATAAGTACTGTTACAAACTGTTGTAGAAACAATCGATTAAATATTTTTTATTATCGGGCAGTATAACTTTTTAGGCAGTTATTTTTTCAATGAGTTTAATTTTTATGTAAATCAGGGATGAAATTGGAAAATGGGATATGAAATTTCGGATCTAGATACGGATACTGATTTGGCAATAATATTATAGCAGTTTCGGATACGGTATGAAATTATCTCGGATTATCTGTTAGTTTCGGATAGTTATGGTTATGGTTACATGCTAAGCAGTAAACATTTAACCTCGAAGTCCAAGCTCACTATTTACAAGACTATAATTCGGCCAGTCATGACATATGCTTGTGAGACCTGGACGCTGACTCAAAAAGACGAACTTAAATTAGCACGGTTCGAAAGGCAAGTCTTGAGGAGAATTTTTGGACCGGTGCGGGGAGACGACGGCACGTATCGTGTAAGAATGAACTACGAATTAGAAAACCTGATCAATGGGGAAACAAATGTCAGGTTCTTCAAGTCGCAAAGGTTCAGATGGGCAGGTCACCTGGAAAGAATGGGCAATACCTGAGCCGTTAGAGTCATGTCCAAGTGGACTCCGATTCAAAATAGACCCAGAGGAAGACCCAGGAAGCGCTGGATAGATTGTGTCGAGGCAGATTTGAAGAGGATAGCAAGGAAAACATCTTGGCGAAAAGAGGCCAGAGATAGAGCGAAATGGAATAAGGAGGGTTGTAGCGCAAAGGAATGAATGAATGAGTTATGGTTACGGATATTAGATTGATTAAGAAATGTTAAAAGTTAAACAAACTATGTAGTTTTGACTAAGCAATAGAAATAATATACATACATTCAAGTCGGCTAGTATGTCGGCTCGGCCGGGAAGAAAAACCTGTCATAACGTGACTTATTTAGACTCCGCCCCTATCCGAAATCATCAGAATTTTGTTTTATGAGATGCGTTTACGGTTACGGATAGATATTTATTTCGGCTATCCGATAGTGTCCGTCACGGTTCTGGAGCTCCTTAACATCCCTGATGTCGGTATTTTTGTGAGTAAGTAGGTATATATTTATGTAACACAGGTAGAAAATTATTTCAATTGCCTATTAATAAAATGCAACAGCTTTGGAAGTTTCTAATTAAAGTCTGCTTCAGTCGCTTTAGCCGCTAGCTGCTTTAGTTACATGAACCCGCGTAGCATAATTATCAATAGTTTTAAAACTTTTAACATTATGTTTTTCTCTATGTTATACCCTATTATGAATCAGCCACCCCACCAAATACCTACCAAAACATTATTTTATTTTGTGGACATAAACAATAAAATTAGGATTCCTACTTGCGTTGTTAGATTTATTTCTTTAAATAGTGTTATACCGGTTTCGGATACGATTACGCATATTAAATTATTTCGGAGTATCCGTTAGTTTACGTTAAACTAAATTACCAATTTATTTGAGTTCTGAATAAAACCTTCTTCAGTCTCAAAATAGAAAATTAATTAGACATTATCTTTATCGGCAAATGTCAACGACGAACCAAGGTTCAATTACACTGAAATAATAGCAGGATTGTGAATGAACACTTAATTTAAAAAAATCTAATTACAGTTTTTGCCCCAGAAGCGTTATTGAATCCAAACCCTTGTTAGTAAAGGGTGCCTAATGAGACAGTTCTACTAACTGTCAGAACTTCTAGAATATTGAAATTGTTGCAAGTTTGAATTACGACCTTATGGGTGTAGGTTTGTGCATGGCCACCAAACAGAAATGAACAGGAAAAGAAGGAGTAGCTTAGAAGCTCCTTGAGTAGGAGCTCGTCGGAAAAGTGGGTACTACTATTATACATGGCTATTTCTGTTGCTTAGCAGCGACGCTGTGTTCCGGTTTGAAATATAAGTACTGGTGTGAAGGCACTTGATATATTTTAGCTTTAACTCTGTAATAGACACATTCTAGCAAGACATCCAATATTCCAAATTATAGGTGGTGGTGAGTATTTATCACCAGGAGGGTCATCAGCTTGTTTTCCGTCTAAGATAACAAACTTTTGAACAAAATGATTGCTAAGTGACTCGGTGATTAAAATAGTAGATATCTAATACTCTAGGCCACTGACCTAAACAATAAATAATCTTTTACGATTCCCTAGCTAGACGAATAAATTCAAACCGACGAGTAAGAATATAATTCATCCAATTTTTCCCACCAACTCCCAGACACTCCCAGATCGCAGCCATTTTTCCCGATTTTCCTCAAATTCGAGAAACGACAAAGTAAAATGAATTCCGCTGTAACCTTAGATAGAAGTGAGAATGATAAAATTGGAAAATATGTATAGCGGTGGTTCGCAAACCCGCAACAATTCCATTTTGCTTTACAATACAACTTTGCATCGGGCTAGCTGTGACGTGGCTGGGTTTACACCGAACTGTAACCTCCTATTGCTATTTTATCCCATAGCTGTCCGGCGAAGAAGGTTCATTTGTGAGGTATCATTTTCCTAACTAAAGCTAATACGCACAGTTCGTTTGTTAGTAGTAATACATCCGTATAGGTGACTGATATTGTCTGTCTTTTGAGACGCATTGTTTGCATATAAACATGCCTTCAACAGAAAGTTTATTTGAACCTTTAATTCCAAGTTAAACCGAAGTTATCACAGTTCAAAGTGATCAGTTTCATAACACGACAATTTCACAGGTAAAGACCCTGTACCTATTATCCAGCTGAGTAAGTAATTTTTTACAGGATTGATTGATTTCAAAACCTTTTTTCCTAAAAGCCTTTAGAAAAATGACATATTAATCGTACGTTCATTGAACTCTGGCATAGATCTCTCATTGTAAAGCTGTTCAAGAGACGGAAAAAGTTAAACAGTATCACACTACGGTGTAACAAGCAGCCAACAAAGACGGCATCTTTGAATGTTCGCTTCTAAGGCATGGCTGGCTGGCGGGCAGAGAAAAAGGAAAAATTTAGCTATTCCCGCTATTGCAATGTTTTTGGAACAGATGCAAGATGGTATGGTATCTGTGAGTTGGTATTGGGGGATTGCCGAAGAATTATGTTTTATGAGTCGGTTTCGTGGCTTGGTTTGAAACTGTAAGGCCCGCTTGCACAAAAAACTCCAACTCTAAATCCCACTTGCACGCAAAACTTAACTCAGAGTTAGTTGTTAACATTTGGTTAAATTGGCAGTTTGTCATACAATGTTAGTTACTTAAACTCGTGTTAGCAACTAATTCTGAGTTAAGTTTTTCGTGCAAGTGGTCCTAAGCTATTGAATTGAGTAAAGAATGAAATTTTTTTCATTGCCAATTTTGAAAATTCTATTTACCTCTGAATAAAAATTCTGTTTAATGATTGAATCCTGAAAGGTCTTACGGATACTTCCGTGAATAGTAGAGTCTATCGCCTCTACCAGAAAGTACGTGAGCGGCGGCGCGCCATCTCCAAAGATATTTAAATGTTATTATATATATGAAGTTTCTTGTGCATTCTTCTCCAGAACAAGCTACTTTTCCGAATGCACGGTAGAATCAACTTTTATTACTTGTAAATTTTGATTTTAATTTTTGTTTGACGTTCAAAAGTGGTGCTTATTGGCCTAGTTGAATAAATATTGACTTTGATTTTTACTTTGACTTTATTGGCATAGTATAAAACGAATACAATTCCATAATTAAAATAGAATTAGGTTGCTCTTGTGATTTTAGTCCTCAATGAAAATTTTATTAATAAAATTGGAGTTTCTTTTCCGAAGTAATTAGAGTTTTATTTGTCTTTATAGTGTTGACCAATCAAAGACATAAATTATTTTTTCTTAGTATTTATTTAACGATTGAAAAAAAAAAAAAAAAAAAGGTTTCCAATTAATGTTTTCACCAAAGGAGAAAATAACCGTCGAATTTATTCACCAAAATAATACTAGACAGAACGAATCAATATAAATACAACTCCAACCTTTTTACGATGATTGTACCATCATAGCACATCGTACCTATTTCATCACAGAAATATATCACTTTATCGGGACAAAGGCAAGAAATACCGAAATATACCTTCCGTAATATGAAACTTGTCGGAATTATTATCGGCACCCTTTTCATCTGCTCATACCCCGTGGTTAGGGGTGGATGATACTTTATTGTTGGCAACTATAATAGGGGCCTGAAGCGATTGCCGAGTCTTTTGCGATATTGTTGAAAGAGACTTGGGAGTAGATATCTATTTACGTATAGACATATTTATAGACAAGGAAGTTAATTATTTATCACCTAAGGTTGAATTTTGCTTGCACTTCATAAAACGGCAAGGTCTGTTTGTCTTTGTGACAGTTAGATAGTTTCACCTTTACTGAAGTTTCAATTTACTTGGAATTGCTGACAAAAATGGTCAATAATAATTGTTTACTATTTAAAACTAAAATAATGTCAAGGAAATTAATTATTAATTTTCTTCGCTTTTCTAGTTTTCTAAGTAATCGTTTAAGAAGTCAGTTTGCCAAGTTCTATTGAATGTGATTGAAATTCAAATTTCTCGAGTCTTCGAAAAGCCGTCAAAGTCGGTATTTTCAGAGATGTTCAGATTTTTGTGAACGATCAAAATTTCTTGTTCAGTCAAAATTCGTTTTTTGTTTTAAAAAAAATGCCTCCAGAACATTAATAGTAATAAAACAAGTGATATCTTTGATTTCTAGTTTCTGCCTGCGAATTCGATAGTGTGAAATTAGGAAATGATCCCAAGGGATTAAAAGCATCCTAGGCCCTTCTCCAAGGTTCAATATATCTCTATACTAATTTGATCAGGCTTGAAATTTTCATTTCATTTCATTTCATTTCATTTATTCATAAAACAATTTACATTGTGTTGAATTTATACACAAGCAATTCACATGCAAATACAAAGAACTATAATTTATTAATTAATATTTCAAGTGAAATTCAAGAAAAGTACTAAAACAGATTTATATTAATGTCCATAAGTTTTAAAAATAATGTCCAACAGTTATAAAACTTAATATTAACAGAACAGGATTAAAATATAATGTCAAACAGATTCAAATATAATGTCAAACAGTTATAAAAAAATAAATAAAAATGTCAAAAGATTCTAAATTCTATAATGTCAAACAGTTATAAAAATAATGTCAAAAGATTCTAAATTCTATAATGTCAAACAGTTATAAAAATAATGTCAAAAGATTCTAAATTATACAAAGTTAAAAGAGAAAAACAAATATAAATCATTTATTATTGTTTGACCTTAGTTCCGATATATTATACAGACATTTTTCTAATAAAAAAGCTTTTAATTTTGTTTTAAACAAGTGGGTGTTATAAATCAGGATCTTTATCTCAGAAGGCAACGCATTAAATATCTCTACAGCTTGGTACTTTGAACAATGCTCTACTATATTAAATTTTGGTGATATTAGCTGCTTAAAAACTTTTCTCCGCGTGCTCTCTCTAATCTCACGTTCTTCCTGTGATTCAAACTCATGTACATACTTAGCAAAGTGAGTTAAGAGGACCAATATATATAGGCTAGGTACTGTTAATATGCCCAACTTTTTAAAGTAATCTCTGCATGAGACGCATTGTGCAATTCTGACTATAGTCCTTATGGCTCGCTTTTGTAAGATGAACGCTCTCTGCCAGTTATAACTGTAACTATTTCCCCAGAGCACGATGCTATACCTTAACCTAGACTCGACGAGCGCATAATATACAGTCTTTAACTGTTCTATGTTTAGTTCATCCCTAAGGCTCCTGAGAGCGTAACATGCTGACGATATGGATGATTCAATAACAGCAAGCTCCGGTTTCCAATTTAAATGCGAATCTATATTAATCCCTAAGAATTTAACTTTGTCTACTAATTCAATCCGGTCTCCATTTACTAGTATTTCTAATTTGTCATTATTACGAGTCGTAGTCTTAAATAACATGAGGTTAGTTTTACCTGTATTTAGCAATAAGTTATTGGCTGTAAACCATTCGCATATTTTTTGTATAATTATATTTGTATTCAATGTCAATTTTTCTATGTCTTTTGCCCCAATGATTATGTTTGTGTCATCTGCGAAAACAACAAGGTTCTCGTTCGGCTGAGTTATATTCATGAAATTTAGTAAGTCATTCGTAAAAATTATATATAGAATAGGTCCTAAAATTGAGCCTTGAGGCACACCACGTTTTACATAGGTCATTTTTGACTTGAATATTACTTCGTGATTATTCTCGTCTATACTTTTAATTTCTACATACATTCTTCTATTTTGCAAGTACGATGTCATAAGCTTTAATGTCTTGCCTCTTATACCATAATGTTCGAGTTTAGTAAGTAGTAGTTCATAATCTATGGTGTCAAAAGCGGAGCTGAGGTCAACAAACAATCCAGCTACTTTCATTTTTTCATTTAACTTATTAACTATATCATTAATTAAAGTGTTCATAGCATCCGCGGTACCAACGCCTTTCTGATAGCCAAACTGTCTCAGGTTGATAATTTTGTTAATACCTAAATGTACCATTAGTCTATTTTTAATTATTTTTTCAAAGAGTTTTGATAAGGTGGGTAATAAGGATATAGGGCGATAATTCTTCGGATTGGTCTTAGTGCCCTTTTTATGTATTGGAATCACCTTGGCCAATTTCAACTGGTCTGGAAAGATTGACTCATCGATGCATTTATTGAAGAAATCGGAAAGAGGCGAAGCCAATATCTCTATATTCTCCTTTATAATCGATACCGGTACGTCGTCGAAGCCGCATGAATGTTTATTAGCCATTTTGCTAACTAACTTTGCAATTTCATTTGGTGTAGTTGGCTTGAAAGTTATATCACTTTCAACTCTTTTCGTCGTATCCGTCAGAAAAGACAATGCTCTATCCTTATCTTTATTAGCTATCGATGATTTGAATACGAAACTGTCGTTAAATATATTTGCAATATCCTGAGGATCAGTGATTATTTTATTGTCTACATTTAAGATAAGATTTTTACGTTGCCTGTTTTTCTTCTTTTTAGTATGTTCGTTTACTATTTTCCATGTTTCTTTAACTATATTTTTTGCGCTGCTTAAATGCCGTGATATAGCTTGTTTTTTGGCTTGCCTAATAACTTGTCTATGAATTCGAACGTACTTTATTTTATAATTTTTGATGCTGACATTATTTAATGTTCCAGAGCACAGGACTCTTTTCATTTTACTTGATACTTTAATACCTTTTGTAATCCACTTTATTGTATTGTTATTTTTGGACTTTATTCTAATTGATTTTTTGGGATAACAATCTTGGAATATTTTGTTGAAGTAGCTTAGAAACTGATTTATACCCATATTACTCCAAGTTTTTTTAGTAAGACTTCTTTTAAAAACGGAATTATTTTTGTCATTAAAAGATCTTTTAATTACTGTGGTGTACTCGATCTTTTTTGAATTTTTGTTGATGCCTTCAAGAGTCAGATAACAGAAAAGTCCAGCATGACCATCAGCTAAGCCATTATGATCCACAAAACACTGCCCTATGTAGTCACTATCAAGATTTGTGATTATGTTATCTAAACACGACTGAGAGTTATTTCTGATAAAGGTCGGAGTTCTCACAAGATATCTAAAACCATAACATGTCAATGTGCTTAAAAACTCAGAAGATTTTTTGTTTTCTACAAGTACGTCAACATTGAAGTCCCCACATATAATACAGTTTTTGTCAATAAAGTGTTCTAACAATTTTTCTAAGCTAGAAATGAAGCTTTCGAAGTTGTTATCATAGGGACATCGGTAACAACAACAAATGTATAACCCTGTTGCAACATCTTTTGCACCACATATCTCGAAACTTTCGGCTCTGTAAAACTTGCTGATTGACTCAATGTTTTCGCATTCTTTCATTTTATGTGCCAAAATAAGAGTGCCTCCCCTTTTCTTGTTCGGCCTAGTGTTACATGCGACTAAATTATAATTTGACATAGCAAATACATTGGCAGATTTGTCATTCAAGAAATGTTCCGATATACACAAATAGTCTACGAGATTACCTGATGTTTCAATATATAATTCGAGTTCAGTTTTTTTATTGCTTATTCCACATACATTCTGATGAAAAATCTTTAAACAACTAGTATCAGATAATATAGTGCAATTACTTACGTCATATGGCATTATCTCTTTAGTCTCGAAAAAAAATATTGTCATTTATAATTGTAGGCGAAACATTTGTTTGTGTGGATGAATTTACAACCACTCTAGATGTAGGTGTTTCACTAACTTTTAGTACCAAATTAGAAGTAGTTTGTGTAGAAACATTTTTAAACATCCGTTTTGCCTTTTGATCTATTAGCACATTATGCACATATTTTTGATAGTTGATCCTGTATTGTAACCGCAATATATCCCTATAAATTAATTTACATGCAGTTAGCTTGTTCAGTAAGGGTCTTCTATTATAGTCAAAATAATTGTCATCAAGTGTAATAAAATTTGAATTTTCACAATTATTGCATACAAGTTTTAAGGTACGATTAACATTTGATACATTTAAATATTTATTATTATAAATCTTACTGACTAGGACGTTTGTATTTTTTATATTTTGCAAAGTGTGATGCAGATAACTTAATATATTTAACGGATTTTTGTCGCTAATACCTCCAATTATTAAAACAAAGTCAGATTTTGTGAAGTCCTTACACATAGTTGCACATGTACTTAATATGTAACTAAGAGGTGCATTTGGTTTAATTACCGACGTAACACTAAAATTATTTCCCACTACTTTTTGAAGTGTATCTCTAATTTTATATCCGGTCTGATCAGCGAAGATAGCGATTTTATGCTTTGGTGCCGGTACTTGCAATAGTTGTTTACCTGTCAGTTTTTCTACGCTTCCATTATCGCCCATGTTTTGTTTAGGCGTTGAAAATGACTTGTTCTTGCTTGTACCCTGTATTTCCCTATCCGTTGATATATGTATACCTCCATTTTCTTGTTCCTCCGCGTTGGATGTAGTTGACTCATGGATATAGCTGACATGTAGTTCCTTGTAACTGTCTGTAGGCGATAAGTTTCCTGTTCCTGTCACTGATGATGACTTATCTAAATTGATTTTTATAGGTGACTTATGAATGAATGCTTCCGACGTATTACCATTTCGGTTCATTGACGATAAGGCATGCATAGTAAACTCTCTAGAAGAGGTTCTGGGTAATCCTGTTTTCATAGTTATTGTCCTGAGTCGACGTTGATATTGTGGTGAATAGAACCTCACAGGTGTTGCCACTGTATCTGAGGAAGTAGAATCCTGTAATCCTACTGATTTAAAAATCTTTATTTTGCTTTCATACTTTCTAATTTTGTCCTTTAGTGAAATATTTTCTAAGTTTAAATTATCTATTTCTGAGTTGGCAGACTGTAGTTCCAATTTTAGTTTGTTAATTTCTTCATTCTTTGCGATGATATCCATATTTCCTGAGTTATTATTGTTGGGTAAGCTTTGATAAGAGATATCCATGTCATATTCAAAATCGCTTACATTTAAATTATGTTGTGTTTGTTTTCTTTGCGTGACGTATATATTATCATCATCCATATTTCAACTTCAGAATATTTACAAAAAGTCGAACCTATATCCAGTTCCGAACCGGCGACCAACAACACCTCAGTCCGAGTGGATCCCAATGCGCCACCTGGGTTGTTATTCTTAACTACCAAACTGTACGGTAGATTTCACATGCAGACATCTGTTTATCTGCTTTATCGACTTTCGGTTTCGGTGTTCTTAGACTAGAATACTAGATGTCGCTATTTGATGTTACGTTTGGCACTGGTATTTTTAAATATATATTTTTTTCGTAACGGTTCAAGTAAGATCAATTTATGAATTTATATGAAAAAACTCACAATTTCTGCAGTACCACTTGGCTTGTTTGATCCCAGCATGTATTTATTTGAGTATTTTAGTCGAACACGGCACAATCATTGTTTATTATGTAGTAAAATTGCGTTATTGAGAAATGTAAACACTGAGATCAGTTCATAAAAACAACTTGCAAGATCCACAAAGTTTTCAGCGGATAACACTGTCACTGAATGTTTATAGCTTAAAACATTATATCGAACATATTAAATGATCCAAAAACTTATCTCACTATTTTTAAACAATTAAATCTACAGAGCAGGTGTAACTCGTGACGGCAGCGCCATCTTTTTTGAAAACGTAACAAACAGAGATAAGTACAGAATAAGGCCGATATACCAGATGCTCAACTCAACTCAAAGTGGAAATGGACAGTTGTGATTGGTTGGCTTGTTATTTTTGACATTAACTTGCTCAAGTCCAAGATCCTAGACGCCTCTAACGAACTCTTTTAACACAAAATCGGTGGAATTGAGTAGTGTTAGCATGTACTTGGAACGTACTTGTACTTGCTAACTTAGACTTTAATTTACATTTAATATCTATCAAAAATTTTGTGAAGACAGAATTCAGTAACGTCTGGAGCGTCTGGGCTCTTGCTCTATTGAGTACGTTTAATTTTAAATTTTAAGTTTGAGTCGAGTTTTTATTGAAAATCTAGATTTCAAAAATCGAATTCCAAGATCTCAGATTGCTTGCAAAATGATACTACGATTATTCCTCCCTTATTTTTCATCGAGCTCCTCCAAAATGCAGACAGCGTTAGTTCTCGGATGATAACAGTCCCAGTGCTGGACTCTATAATTGAACGCATACATAATTTACCGACTTCCCCGACTTCGAACACAGCTAATTATATTAAAGCAAACGCTTCGTCTTGGGACTTCGCCAGTGGTACATACTGACTGTGGTTTTGTTCAACTAATTGGCCAGAAAAATTAAGTTATTTGAAGGTTAGTAGTGTTGGGTTTTTGTTTCGTCGTTTTAAATGGTGCAGGTTTGCATTGTGTGTTATAGAGATAATTTAGTATGAGCTGTTAGTTAGCGAGAGGGGGGTAAAAATAGAGATACCAGAGGCCATACCTATACAAGTGATATTATATCATGGAAAGCGTGGCGATAGCGATTGCACGGGCACCCAACGTGAAGAAAGAAAATAAGGTTCAAATAAATTGCTCTAGATGGCGTGATAAGCTTCGATTTGTTATTGAGTTGTTTGTTGGATTTGTTTGAGAAATATTAAGAGTATCCATAGATGATTCTAAAAATGTATGATCTTGTTTAATTAACTCTCCTACGCAAAAAATTAAGGAATATTGGGCTCTCAATTCACATTTCAAAGGTTAATTGAATGTATCATTTAAAATTGATTCCAATAGATGGCGTGGTTTCAAATTTCTGAGGCATCAATTCGATAAAATGACAGGTGTCAGGCAGAAATTTAAAACGTCCATCCATCCGAATCAGAAATTTCAAAAAATATATCCGAATCGGCAATTACAAACAATCCGTCACGTGAAAGAATATTGGCTCAAAGGATCTTGGTTTAAGTCGATACTTTAATAGACCATAGTGAAAAAAAAATGCCGCCGCTGTCGTTGAACCCGCCCCGACGCCATTAAATAAATTCTCAAAGTCAAGTGCAATATATATATATTAGTCTATGGTCAAGTGCGCGTCCGGTCGCTGATCAGTGCATATTTAGATCGTATTTTTTATTGATTCTTTATGTTTGATTATTTATTTTTTATTTTATAGTTAATATAATAATAAAAAATTGTTAAATAAAGTATTTTTTTTTAGATTTCGTCTTTTTCCTTCTTTTTAAAATAATTTGCCTCATTCTGACTTTACACAATACTTACAAGGTAAACTGGGTAAATCCTTGTGAAATATAATAGCTTATTTCAAAGAGATTGTAACAACATAAGTTTCATACATGGTTCCTATACAAAACTTCCGAGAAATCAGCGTTTTTTCTGAGACTGGGCGATAGCGCAAAATGGCGCCGCGATTTTGGACGGTCGGTATGTTGGCGTCCGAGATTTTGGATGGTTTAGGGGATAAAAGAAATCGTTGCTATATTATATTATATTATATTAAAACGTATTCACGAGCCGAGTAAACACTTTTACTTGCATTCGCTGCTTACATCATCTACACAGAGAAAATAAAACTACGTTATAATCATCTATACCCGTGGAACGGAACCGATCGCGATCGATGTTCTTAGAATAATAATCAGTTTAATCAGATGAAAAACGCTAGTTTCGTCAGCATGGTTTCTTCGTATGGGATGAGGCATCTGTATGCTAGTATTATATTATCTATGGTGATTGTCAAAAAGGCAAAATTGAATGGGATTGACCATGGATTGACATTGGACACTTCGACTATCGCCTTCGCTGACATCGAGAGCCTTAGTACATGCCTAGTAGGTCGGGTTTTTGTTGTATTTGCTTGATTTATTCATTAACAATTTATGTACACATAATAGAAAAAAAAGAAACCGTGACATGAAGATGAAGTAAAAAGTTGTTTTCGTCTCCTATAATATTCTATTTTAGTTTTATGATAATGCAGAGTAGTAGGAAAACTCATTTACGATGTTAGCATCTAGTGGGAACAACCATACTTACCTACATGTTTTCCATCAAAAATTGCCCTAGCATTCTAATCAAAACGAAGGATGCAAAAACCACCACATTCCTTTTTTCAAAACCCTTCATCTCTCAAATCTAGGCTAGCAAACAAAGCATTTTTCTTTCCAGCCACAAAGCTTTTCATCTGCAGTGTCTGTGTGTTAAGATGTCCTGTGCTCTTCCTAGGGATCCACATTACTCCGCGAATATTTGCTGCTTGACATTTCTTCTGAAATATAAAAGAGGCATTCTCTTGAGCGCTGCAGTGCGTTGACGTTGGAGCTTGGTATGAGGTATGCCCTCTTAAGGGTTGGTGCGACTGTAACGGGTAAAGTTAAGGAAGAAATATTGCGAGTATCTTAAGGCTAATTTTTACATGCAGCTTATTATTTTTAAAACGCTTTTATTAGCTTGGTATGCATGTAGAATCTATGTATCTATGTAACGGAATCATTGAACGTGATTTTCACCCCGTTCAAAACGTTGGATTGATTTGAAACTTTGCACACTTATCAAGGACCAATGACAATGCAATCATTTAAATAGTTTGTCCCATTATCCTTATCAGGATCTTCTCTCTCAGATTAGCGACATTTTAGTTCAATTTGCCATTAAAGCGTGTTCTTTAGTTTTTAGAACTACAATTCAATATTATTTCTGACTAGGCCATTGGAATCATTTGACAGTCCGAGAAGGTGACATACGCCTACTATTTGTGACAGGAATTTGTTTGAACATTATCGCTTCTTGACCGTATAGAAAACTTCTTGGTTTTCATTGGTCTAAAAAGAAATAGTGGCGTTGAAAATGCTTAATGTCACTGTCATTGTGGTCGCTTTCACATACTTAAGACTATCCAGACCTTACAATATATTCTAAACTTATTGATTTCACCCTGTCACTTGGTCCCAAGTTATTTAAAAATATCGTGAAGCAGACCTCAAGAAAAGAATACAAGCAGACGTATTCACAGACCGCAAGTGCAATGGGCAGAGGCGGGAATGTTCATCATTTGAAGAAAGCCTATGCCGCATTTACTAATTCATTCCCTCCAGGCCTAAATATAAATAAAACTTGTATCAACTGTCTTTCAAAACATATCACTACATTTATCTTACGCCATTAATACCAAACCACGGAAATTATGAAGAAAGCTCCATTGGGAGACAACATAGCTACAATATTTGCGCTCGTTAAAAATGCCTGGAGTTTCTATAGAACGCTGCTTTTAAGGGGAAGATACACCACTTTAACTGAACATTACGTCTAAACGGCTAGTCGTAATTCTTTGAAAAAAAGGTATGAACGAAAACAGTTGTAATTTGACCTTGGACCGATGACCTGGTTAAGGTTGCGGGTATCTACTGGATATACGCACAGGAAAGGTCTATGTGGAGACTCTTGGGGGAGGCCTATGTCAAGCAGTGGTCGTCTTTCTACTGAAGTTATGATAATGATGACTCGTATTTGAATAAAATAGTGTCATTTATAGCTATTTTATAATTTAGTTTTAGTGTCATTTATAGCCAAAGTACATCTCATGGCGATTCCATTAAGCTAAAATACGACTAGGATACGTTGTTTTATTTCGGAGTTCCAGTGCCTACCTTCCGACTTTATCATCAAATCAGTTCGATGGTACCATTTTTAACCGACTTACCAAAAAGGAGGAGGTTCTTTGTTCGACTTCTTGTATGTTTTTTTTTTATTTATGTTCACCGATATCTCCGCCAATTGTGGACCGATTTTGAAAATTCTTTTTTTGTTTGAAAGAACATGTTCCAAAATTGGTCCCATTTTAATTTGTTAAAGATCTGATGAAGAACTTCGGAGATATACAACAGAACTCTTCAATAAATAACGGCAAATCATTCGGGATTGCTTTAATCGCATGTCTGTTTATTGTTTATACCATTTCATAACAGAATATCACGCCAGTATACTGAAAGGGCGCAGAACTCTAATTTCAACGGTTATGTTCAAGTTTCATGTTTTTCGGGTAATCTGTTCTGGCGTTATAGGTACTTACTAAACAACTTGCCTATTAGGTAGGTAAAACTAAAAAGGGAAAAATAAAAAACTTTTTCTGCAAAAATATACTACCGACTTCAAAATGAAAAACTACAAAGTGAAAATTAACTTTATTTTTGGAAGTCGGTGGCCATATCGCAAATAATTGGTATCTTTGGTGTCTTTCTTCTTTCCCATTTTTTTGCGATATGGACACCGATTTCCAAAAATAAAGTTATTTTTCACTTTGTAGTTTTTCATTTGAAAGTCGGTAGTATTTTTTTGCAAAAAAGTTTTTTCAACAGTACCAGTTGCTTTATCATAGTCGGTTAACTATTCGAGATATCTTATACCCGTGACATAATTAGCCTTAAGTAGTTCCAGTGGCCATCTGTGGCCTTCTTCATCAGTTCCTGCTCTTCACCAAATTATACGTTCTGAGTGAAAATGATTGCATTGTTGACAAAATACAAAAATCGCTATATGTTTGATGAGTTCTTTCGATTTCTCTAGGATCCCATCAACAGATCGAGACCTAATGACCATGGGAATACCTGCAAAGCATACTCTTTCAAACAAAAGAAGATTTTTCAAATCGGTCCAGGTGTCTTTGAGTAATCGGGGAACAAACATAAAAAAGCCTCCTCATTTTATGAAGTCGGTTAAAATCGACAATCACTGATGTGATTGAAACCAAGAAGTATTCTTATGAATTTTTCACCATCTCATGAACAATTTGACTGTCTACGTTTTAGTGTATGGAAAGTTGTATTTTTGTTGAAGTACGTGCCCATTTTGCAACATCTAAAAGTCGTTGGAATCTGTTGTCGCCTTAAAAATACCTGAAGGTTCTGTATAACGTTGCTTTAAAGCATTTTCAAGTACATTGTTTGGATAGATGAGCTGAGTGGATGCTTGAGAGTGCTCAAGAGCTTTGCTTTATTTTTTATATGCTCAGTTTTAGCGGTTCTGCGGTATAAACTGAACAATTTTGTTGCTCGACAATTTCTTAAGAGATAGATTTTATGACATTGTTTTTAAATTGTTATTGTCAGTAGAATGTTACCTAGATTTCTGAATTAAGAATTTGACGTGGAATACTTGTCAAACTCTGCATTAGTCTCAACAAACAAGTCAAAGTTTGGCATAAAAGTCTTACAGATTTTCAAGCTTAGTTTGACACGTTCTAAACTTCAAATACTCAGTAGTTAGGACTTATAATTCAGAAACCGGTCTTTTGTCTAGCTAAGGCCTTTTTAGGATTGCATAGATTAAGTATATCTACTTATTCTTTGTAAGTTTTAAGTGAAATATTTGTTGATGGCAACACAAAGCATTTATTATTTCTAGATTTATCTATGATAATTTTTGATCTGTAGTAAAGAGCTATCACACAATCCTTTTCTTATTCCTGTGATTTATGACATACACGTATTCATGTGAGTTATAGTAAATATATACTTTTATATTATAAAGAGGAAAGATTTGAATTTTTGTATATAACGAATACAATTAAAAACTACTGGACCGATTTCAAAAATTTATTCATCATTGGGAAGTTACATTATCCCCGGGTGACATAGGCTACTTTTTACCTGACTGCCGAAGGAGGCCGATTTTGATGATTCTTACGTCAATCGATTCGTCTTATCCCTGCGAGTGTCACTGGCTACAATTTTTTCTTTCTTTCAAACCCATCGTGTTGGGTATCAAAATGAAGGGTTTCAGGGTATCAAAAAGTGGTGATTACAAAACTATATAACTGCTATATTATATAATGCATATGTATATATATGCTATATTATATATGGTACATTTAATGTACCATATTCTAAATAAAAAACAAAATATACTAACCATGCTGTGCAGTATGGGTATACATCTGGTTATGGTCAGCCAGCTCGCGAATATGTATCCTCCGACTGCACAGCATGGTTTTCTTCTTGTTTACGTCTTTTTAGTTCACTTTTTAAGCAGTCGGGTTTTTTTTTATTTTAAATATATTTTTTTATCCCTATATTCCTACGGAAACGGGACATACGCGGGTGTAACTGCGAGGCGTCCGCTAGTAATAAATGAAACAAGCAATTTGTGTCAATTTACCAGCCTATAAAAACTACAGCCCACTGAGTCCACTAATAAAGTTAATAAAAAAGCTAAAACCATAATAAGCTTTTAACAATATTTGCTTAAAACTGATTCACATTTTTTTGTAAGCCAGGTCAATACGTTCAGTAATATTCGTAACACAAACGTGTTTCCAGGAACAATCTTTATACATAAACCACACAAATATATGGAAAAAATCGTAAAGGAAATCATCAAAATCATTTCTTTGAATATAATTACGGCATGAATGCGCGTACTACTGGAACAGATATCTCTTACAACAAATTCATTTCACTAAGTGAGGTTTTTCCTGGAAAAATATCTCATTTATCAAGTGGATGATAACTGATTGAGCTTGCATGTCATGTGTCATCATTAGCAGAAAGTGCGGTTTTCGTAATTATAATATAAGTTTCTGTCGAGCTGACTGTAGGTACGTACCTATTGAATTTTTCGAAGTCAATATAATCTTGGCCTCATAGAAATATTAAATACAGGAGAAGTGGCAAGGGGGCGTGTCGGTGTCCGCGCGACGTGGTCACAACTCACAGTGCCCATGTCCAAAATCATGTTTCAAAATATCACAGCGACTGTACTATTTTTGCAATAAATACATAGCTCCTTAACCACTAGCTAAGTTTGTCGCTAAGTGACTGGACAAGCAATGTAAAATCCCAAAACGATAATTTATTAAGCGGGTTCATCGCATAGTACGGCCGCTGCTTCTTGCAACGAGTTAGTGATGTACTTGTGCAGATGTTTTTGTGTGGGTAAGGTGTACGGAGCATGGTAAATACACGCTATGTTTGATGAGATAAGGTTTATATTTGATTCTGTTGTACGTTCTGATTTAAGAGTTGTGGGTGTGTGCGCGACTGCGTGTCTATTGCTTTTTCTGAACTGCATGTGTAGTAGTTGCCGTGTGGAAGGGGAAAACTGGAGACACAGGTTGCCGATATATTTCGTCTACCGGGCATATCTCCTAGTTTATTATATCTATGCTTGGCCTCGTGTGCTAACTACCTGATTAAGGGTCATTCCAGTAGCAGCCGTGTCTGAAAAATGGAATGTAGGTATACCCACATTCCACTTTGCCAGACTCCGGACAAGAGTATACTTTGGTACAACTCTGCCTTACTCTTCATAGAATGGCGTGATGTAAAGTTATTATAAAAAAACCCAAATGTTTTCAAGAAGTCAATTTATAAACAAGTAAAAATCCTCAACATCAATGCTGCAACAAACGTAAGAAAAATCACACCAAAAAATATTTCTCAAGAAAATTATCCTATATTCCAAATGACCCCCAACTACCCTTTGTGACAAAGAAAATAACGAGAACTCTTCTAACTGATTGTGGCCGGAGAGGAAAGAGCGGAGGCCATGCACAAATGGTTGAATAAAAACTTGGTAACGAGTGGCTACGATCCTTTGCGGTACAAGGAGACCGTGCATTGTGTTTCGAGTAGTGTGTGGCTTGTGGTCCAAGTTAGAGGTGACAGCAAATCTGTTATCAAATTAATGGGAATGTTTTCTTGGTGTTCTAATTTGTATTCTTTTATTATCGCATAGCCAGGAAATCTTACTATAACACAATAATCACACAATATTAGTACCTGGGCGACCGAGCTCTGCTCAGTTGAAAAAAGAGCAAACGACGTTTTATAAAAATTAAACCTAGCTGGATCGATTTATCGCCCCTGAAACCCCCCCTGCATACTAAATTTCATGAAAATCGTTGGAGCCGTTTCCGAGATTCAGATTATATATATATATATACAAGAATTGCTCGTTTAAAGGTATTAGATAAAGGAGAAAGTTTGTGAGTGTATGTGTGTGTGTTTGTATGTTTGTTACTTCTTCACGCTCAAACGGCTGGACGCCACACACACAGACACACACACACAGTCTTACTGTGATGACAAAAAAAAAGTTTTAAAGTCGATAAAATCTGAAAGAAAATAGCAAACAATCTGCCACTCCACTCCCTCTGTTATTTACTAGTACCAAGTTTTGCTAGGGTTAAAATAAAGTACCTAAACATTTTTTTTACGAGAAAACGAATTTTCCCAGACATGATACCAAGCTAGATAGATTTTTCGCCCCCAAAAACCCCCATTTTGAAAATTTTATCGAAATCTTTAGTGAATGAGAACGTGATTACAAATATATGTAGGTCTTGATGAGGATGAAAAACTTCTATAATTATTCTTAAGTTTCTTAACAAAAAAACAAACGTCTTCATCGTTCTATAGCTCGCTCGCCATAATTTTTCTTGCCTCTCTCTCACGCACATACTCTCTAGTTCCCTCTTCGCTGCATTCATATTCCTAATTTCTTAAAATTTAGATGCGTTCCGATTTAACATCCTACAAATATATATACAAATTACTGTACTTAGCGTGATCGCTAACTAGTAAAATATTGTGTCATCATAGTAAGAAATTGAAATAGTTCTCATACAAGAAAGTAGCGATAGTTGATCACTAATTTTCTGCGGATAGGCGATTGTACATATAGGTAATTATATTTTGCTTACGTTGTTTTCCTTCACTGTTAAATTATTAAATATAAACTTAAAAAAATCTTATCAAAAATTATTCATCCAAACTGCAGTAGCACGTCCCAGTAATTACCATTCATGCATCAATATTAAATAAAGCTAGGTTTACAATTGCGAGTAACGCACATTGAATTTAAATTTAATTGTCATGAAACTTCTCCTTTGTTTAATATTATTGTGTGTCACCAGCATTGTTCATGCAAATATTTAGAATTATTCATTTCCAAATGACAAAGCAAACATGAGATGATTTGAATTATGGTGTATGAAGCTTGTGTGCTATTTTTGGTATTTGAAAAGCATTATTGAAATTCTATTCCGCATAAAAAAGCTGGAAAAAAAATTATTTTAGGCAAATTGTTTCCAGTAGAATTGTTGGTTGTGTACTTGTGTGGGATAATTTATTTATGAATCCATATTTTTTTTCAAATGAGGTACATGTATACAAAATCAGAGCTTGTTAAACTTTCCTACACGGCCAAAATAACTGTACACTTTGAGCTGTCAATGTCACTCTGACGTACGACTCTAGCTATTAGTGAAATACGCACAAGTCGTTTTTTAGGTCTCTCTGAACGTTTCGCGCCGTTCCGAATGCGCGATTGGTTTGTCAGTTGACACAAGGATCGACTGACCAATCGCGTCGCGTCCACGTTCCGTTCGCTCTAAATAGTTGTTGGTCACTATGCGCGAATTCACCCCCAATACGCCAAAACCTTGCCAAGTTACATGCCGGGGACTATAGGGGGGAGTGGGGTCGATGACAGTCCATGTGTACGGTTATTTTGACCGTAACTTTTTAAGACATTTAGTATATTTTTATTACTATCATAGAATAACCCAGGGTTTAAAATCTATCTTTTTATCCTTGTTAATTCTCGCATAGCTTGTGCCAATAGTAAAAACGGAAATGCTTTTACAAATAAACAAAAATCCCACAGCATAAAAAATTGTCAAGAAATCTAAGGCCCTCATTCCAAGTCCGTTTGAAGGATCTCCACTTGAATTAGTCGCCATGACACCGGAAAAAAGCCTCTTTTAATGTAAAAAAATAACAAGCTATAACTGTCTTGTTTTGAATAATAATTAAAAGCAAAAAATGTTTTTTTAAAAAGCTTATGGACTTAAAATTACGAAAAGTAAGGAACTGCAGAATAATTTGCATACTGCATAAAATTATTGGAAAATTATTAATCTTTAATGAGACAAACAATATAATAAACTAGGAACATTTTTAAATTTTCTATCAAAATAAACTCAAAAAAATATAATTTTGCTTAGAGTGCAGTTAATCTGGAATATAGTATACCAATTTATATTTACATTTTCTTCAGCATTTGTTATTTAAAAAGTAACAAATTTCTTTTCTTTGTGACCATTGTAGTAGTCTTTGGTAATATTTTTTTTCTTAACAAAATGGCCTAAAATAATAATTATTAAGAAGTCAGTCACCACATTCATAGATAAGTGTTTAATTTGAACTTACAGTTTGATATTTTTATTTACTGTTCTTGCAGTAATCACAGCTATACAAACCGGATTCATAACCACCACAGAAACGCGAACCCACAAATCGCACAACTAATTCTGTAATAACTATATAATTTGGACCATTCCAAATTAAGTTTCCTTTTGGTATTCCTAACAACATGTCATCGTAACCCAAAATTCCTGATCACATTTTTAATTCTAGAAATATTCACAAAATCAAAGTAAATTCATAAACTAACGAGGTCACTTAACAGTTTAAATAATTACAATAAAGATTTTACATTTCATTTTACATTCCAATTTCAATTTTAGATGTCCATGTAGATGCGGGATTGTCAAGAGTTCGTGTGTCTGCTATCATTATGTTTCATCATCATCATCATTAAAGCCGAAAGACGTCCACTGCTGGGCATAGGCCTCCCAAAGGCGTCGCCACATTGACCGATCCCGTGCGTCTCGCATCTAGCGCATTTCGCAACCATAACCAGGTCATCGGTCCACCTAGTGGGTGGCCTTCCTTCATACGTTGTTTACGGGAAAACCTATTGAGTTTATTTTGATTTAGATATCTAAGTATTCCAAGTTACCAGCAGTATTTCATATGCGCTGCACTTGCCACTAATATCACTTGTCAATACGCATCCAATGAAACACGATGATACAATCTTGTCTGGTAGAGGAATTGCTATAGCCACCTTCCGGCTCCATCATGAGACCAGCTCCATAGAACCATATTATTTTAATATTTCCAAAGTTAGATAAGTAGCCCAAGTTCCAGCTTAATTGGTTGCCTGGAAGTGCTTGAAAAATTTATTACCAGTTGGTTTTTTTTAAACTTTTCCTCACACTAGGAATTTCTTCCCGTATCGTGGGTGGATTTACAAACATTTCAACTTAAATACACAAGACACCCAGATCCGGAATAACTATCTGTAGGCCAGGCACACATACGAAGTGGCCGGACACTTGTGTGTAATAATAATAAATAGTTACATATATTAGGTATTTTTTTCCTTAGACCACACGACTATACAACGAAGCGAGGTACTAGCAACGTCTTTGAGCCGCGGCAGCATTGAAGTCTAACCATGCAAATTATGAGGCAGGTACACATTGACGGCTCGCGCCTTGCCTCTGCGGTCGCTATGTTTGTCAGACACGACAACGACGTGTGTACTGGCTTTAGTTGTTGTAACACGCCACGAGGAGGGTTGTTTACAATAGATCCTGGGTGTTTGTTTGTTGTGTATGCTCGGGTCCTTCTACTAATTCGTTTTCTCCGTTGGTGAAGGTCATGCCTGTTTTGGAAAGTTTTGACGGAGTCGCTCAAGATCAGCTTCTAGGGCCCTATTTTATATTACTAACAAGGCATCGATACTAAATTTTGGCCCATACATTGAAGCAAAGGCTCTGCTGGCTGCCAAAAAGATGGTGATTCTTCACGCCAGAACAGCTGCTCAACTTATATCTCTGTTCTAATCTCGGGGACGGATCTGCCAGATGCCAGCTTGATGCGCTGGAGTCGATCAAAAAAGTGGCCAAGAGGCTCATAGGCAATGAGGACTGGTCCGAGTAGCTCATTGCATTTCATTTGCCTTGAACATCGACGCCGAGTTGCCAGCTTGTCGGTTTTTTATCGGTAATATTTCGCGGAGAGTGCACTGGAATTGCATGATCTAATTTCGCCCAGCCCGTTTCATCATCAGACTACAAGAGGTACGGCAAAGCAAAAAAAAAAGAAAAAAGGAAATGGTCGGATGATTCAATAGGCCCAAGCCCACTGTCTTAAGTTTTTCTTAGATCCGAGATCATAGCAGAGAATATTATGTGAATTTTAAATGTTGTTAAAATTTTATCTTTTGTTATTGTGCTACTAACATAGGTATAGGTCTACCAGAATCTCATGGCATTTTTTATTTTTTTTAAATTGTGATTTTCATATGGCAATGTCAATTGTCACCTGTCAAATCAAAGTACTTGATGTGTCAACCGCTGCTGAAATTTTTTGATATTATCTTGAAAATTTGTTATTTTTGTGAAAATGTTGAAAAACCCACTTCGATCTCAAGCGAGACATATTGTTTTCAATGTGTATCGTAAAATAAGGAAAGAAGAAGGCGTAAATCAAACTCAAGCTTTGATTTTAAAGTGCGTCGTTGAGTGGACCGGTAAGTTGGACTGACTTGTTTTGATACTTTAAGTTTATTTTATATTTTTCTTACTTAATTTTTATTTCTTTCCATTACTATTAAATGGTAAATCGTAGGTCAGGGCACATCGAATGATGGCCGGAAGGAAATGGCAACAGTAATGTAACTGTTACTAATTCTTCGACAAGATATTGATTTGATTTGATTGATTAGACAGAATTGATACTAAAGAATAAATATAAGATCCAAAACTCTTTCCAAAGACGTGGCTAAAAGGTCCTAGCAACCAGGCCATAAAACTTACATAAAAAAAAATATATATAGACTGATAATGATAATGACTATAAGTAACATGATACTTATTATTATTTTGTACAGACTAAAGTCTGTAAAAAATAATAAAATCATTATTTAAGTCATTATCATCATCAGTCTATATATTTTTTTTTGAATGTGACTATAAGTAACATGATACATTTTATTATTTCTTACAGACTTTATACATAAAAAATTGGTTTTGAATATGTTAAATGCCAATGAAAAAGAACCATTTTGATGGAGAGATGACATAAAACTACAAAGATACAAGTTTTTAAAATGCCAGTGGAGTTCATGGAATCGTATTCTAGTTTTCTAGTTCTGAATGAGGTTTTAAGTTATTAGTATGATTTAAATGATATATAATAAATTAGTACATAAATTAATATTCAATTGATTTATTTTTGCTATGCTAAGAACCCGATGTATAACAAAATTATTCATAGACATACCTATAATACTCACAGTGGATCTTTGTGTCTCTGAATAGGTTGCAAGACCCCGCGCAGTAGCTATTTTTGTGTCAATGTTGAAGTGAAGATAATATTGTATAACTGTCTCTTTCACTCGCTTATATATGTCACATCGTCCTATCTCGCTTACTCTATGCAGTATACTCGATGACAAACTGTTTCTTACGCAATGGTTGGCAGGACCAAGTTCAAAGACACAAAGATCCGCTGTGAGTACTATAATATAGGTACCTCATGTTCATTAATACTAAAGACATAAATAAAAATTAAACAGTATCAAGATCGTTTAATCCAATTTCCCCAGTATTGCACACAACAAATTTTTATTTCCACATTTGCCATGAGATTCCGGTAGACCTATATAAGTTTTTATTGTTACTAACACCATGATAATGTATGTTTAGGTTTAAGTTATTTTATAAGTTTTTTTTATTAATTTTATGTTTGTTTTATATTCATTTTAAAATACGTGCGACTTACGCTGTAAATGATGTGCATGCCTGTAAGTGACTTGTTTACACAGGATCGTTTCTAGATGTTTGATCGTTTGTAATTGAGTCGTTGGTGTGCCTTGTTAATAAATAAATAAATATGGGCTCTGTTGCCTTAAATAAATGGATTAATAATAATAGCGAGTCCCGATATCATCTTGGTCTGACCAGCGCGTAGGTGAACTTCCATGTGGTGTTTTTCCTTCTACTTTTCTCATTTAAAACAGAAATTATTCTACCTATAATACAGTTTAAGAATATTTGTTGCATTGTCGCTTCACATCTGTCTGCGAGAGCTTTAATCACACGGGTAGAACCACGGGGCAACTAACTTTAACTTCTCAAAGTATTTACTCTTTATCATTGAAATACATTTTCCATCTCAGAATTAATGTTTTACATAATAATACATTTATCTTCAGCGAAATTATTTTGTATTTCATAAATTATTTTGTATTTCATTAAAGTCTTTGACTTTTCAACTTACATTCCATTTAAATTAATATTTCTGAAAGGCAAATCATTTTGATGAGTTTTAATATTTAATTTGAGTGACGCTAATTTAATCTTTATTTAGTAAATGACAGAATACTGAATAAGTAAGTATTTTATTAAAAGTGAGTAAGTGCTCCTTAGAATACCAAGCGTTTACTTAGTCGAAGTTTTTATGAACTTTGTTTTATAATATTTTCCAGTAGCTTCGCCTGTGACACTTGTTCCACGGGTACATACTACCGAGATAAAAATTATCATATATCCTAATCTAGGTCATGGTTTAACCATGTGCCAAACTTTATCCAAATCAGTTGAGGCGTGAGTCGAAAACAAACATCCAAACATCTACAAGTAAAATTTAAAAATCCCCGACACGTCATCTTACACAAAAACCCGATTCAAACAGTAAAACGCCCATATTTTCATCAAACATAGCCAAGAACACTCCCGATAGTGTCACTGTTCAAACAAAATTAAACTAAATCAAAGTCGGTTCATCTGTTTAGGAGCTATGATGCCACAGACAGATACAAAAACACACAAGTACACACGTTAAATTTAAAACACCCCTCTTTTTCCGTCAAGGGTTATAAAACAACACTTTCATATTTATGATTCAGTATGATATTATTTGAATTTTAGTAAAGATTCGAAGAACTCTATTTTGTAAAATCATCCCTTTGATGCTATGAAATATGTTGCCTATGTATGCAATCATTCTCAAAGCTCTTGAAATTAAATTATGACATAAACAAAGCTACTTCTCTCATATCTTTCACAGAAGTCCTACTTGCAAGATAGCAACAAAACAAGGCATTAAGCTCGCCTCGTTAACTCGTGTAATTAAACTAAATTAATTAGAGTAGAATTTTGAATGGCTTAGCAAACAATTAAACCACGGCGTAATCTAAGTGTGGGTGTATTGTTTAGAGCCGGTCATATTGCTGCGTCAGTTAGAGAGAGGAGATACATATGTGTAACATTGTTAGTGTGGTTTGATGTAACGAATAGGTTTGCATGCACCAAATGGAAATAAGAAATTATCAATTTCGTGTAACATGTAAAAAACACAAGTCCCGCGGCGCAGTTCTTCTACCGCATAAAGAAGTGAGATAGAATGCAAAACCTTTTCAGTAGGTACCTTAATAATTCGGTAACAAACAAATTAACCGACTTGGTTTTACTTTACCATAAGGGATCGACATTATTGTGTTCTTCTAATGTCAATATCTCGACGATAATTAGCAGGTGATTTAAAGGATCTAAATATAATATTTTTTCTATGGAAAACATAATTTTAATTTTAGAACACAAAATTATACACAAACATTATTTTTGTGAGTCCATTCATATTGGCCAGTTATACATGATGCTACTAATATCGTTCGTAAGGAAACACCCAATAACGCGGTTCGTTCAGGGAATCGAACCTAGGTTCTGTGGCCAGAAGGGTACCAATTTTCAAATGTGAAAAAAACAGGATATATTGCTGTATCAGGATGAAAAAAGACACATCGAGTTGTAAAAAGAGGCTGATATATCAATTAGACTAATATATTTATTACATTAGAGAGACTACTTATCATTTATTTTAATTACACCGTTACAATTCACTTTCGGATAGTAAAATCTATCACCCTATTAAAAAAAAAACAATTGCCGCAGGTATTTATTTATTTTGACTTCATGCACAATGGTACAAAGGCGGACTTAATGCCTTAGGCATTCTCTACCAGTCAAGCTAGGGTGGTGAAGAGACAACATGGCAGGTGCATAGTTTATTAATAAAAAGCTAGAAGCGTTTTATTGACGATCATCACTTGAGAACGATTCTATCGATCTGGTAGATATTTTTTAGTTGTGGTCGTAATTGTTAGGACAAACCCACCGCACTATTCCCAAACCACTGCACTCCTGAAAGCCAGAATCAACAGTGGCGACCACAAGAAAAGTGCCCAGGCCATGAAGCTCGACGAAGTCCCGGAGGCGTATTGCCATAATGTATACTAGCACAGACAGGGGTTGCTCTGTAATCGCACGCAATATGCTCTTGTAGCTAGAGAGCATACTGCATATTAGTACAGAGACAGACTGAAATAAAATACACTTTGCTCTAATTCGTGAGAGCAAAACACATACGAGTACAGACAATTTGGCTGCCGTAGTATGTGTGTCTGTACTGATATACACAATTTTAATGTTGACATTGGTTTTAACATAGAATAGGTGCAAGTACGATTAGAGTTAAAGCAACAAAGTCGACGTAGCCCCGCTGCGCGGGGCTCCTATTTCTGTCTGCAGGGTCAAAAGTAACCTAACACGAACGAGATGACGGGAGCTGCGTTCGCTCGCTTTGCTCGCTCACTTCAGCTCCCGTCATCTCGTTCGAACCTAACCTGTCCGTGTCGGGGTGCCCTAGGTTCCCGAGCTCGCTTCGCTCGCTCTTGTGCTGATTCGTTGACCATAACACGGTCACATTTTGCTTTAGACATATGCGAACAAACCGTATACTTATACAGACAGGTCTGTAGTCATACGTAGTTTGCTTTAGAGTATTTGTTATTTTTAAGAGCACAAAGTGATCTAGTACAGACTATGGGTGTCTGTACTGATATACACAATGGTAATACGCGTCCCGGAGAATGAATTTAACTGTTTGGATTCCGCAACGAAATTAATCAGAAAAGAATAAAGGGGGCTAAAAAAACAAAAAAAAACCACTTCCCTTCATATCAAGCAGGAGACAGAACAAAAAAAAAAGTTTGTGTTAGGACAGGGTTGTATGAACGAAAGAACGATTTTTTTTTGGCAATTCAACCGTGTGTACTGCTAGTTTCAAAGAAATAATTTATTCTACTTACCTGATCAGTAGGTGCGCCTGGCAGAGATGACACAAAACCTCAGTTTTCCGACAGTGAATGCGCAAATTAACTACTAGACAAACATAATATATGTTTGAAACTTTCAAATTATATAGTTTTCACGGTTCGCGTTCGGTTCTGAAAACACATAGAACAGTATTAAACATTACGCGAGTTCCCCTCGGGCCGTAGTATTAGACAATATTTTGCGGAATATTCCGTAATGAGAGCATAGCAGGTGGGTTCATTTCCATGGTACATTAGCAAGTGTTGTAAGTACCTAGTAAGATATGTACTGCTATTAATAGACTTGAAGGCCATGCAGTAATTTATGGTTTTGGAAGCGAATTGTAACAGGAGCAGTGTGTTTCTTTTTTATTGTTTTACTTGAGAAAAATATTACAAATCCGTGAAGTCCCTGACTCCTGTGCTAGGTGATTTATCTGTGTTACAGGAGCTAGTGTCCTCTCCCTGTTCATCTCTTTACTAAAACGTGAAACTTGAAACGACGCTTGCGCAGGGCTTTATCAGAAGACTGCAAGTCTCCCAAAGGTAGATAAAGATGACTAGGCTTGGAATTTGTCTGCATGATTGCAAGAGAACAATACACTGACAAATGCCGAAGAGTCGCTAAACTTAAGTGGAAGTGGAAAACGAAACAGGGAAGGTCACAATGGACCTCATCAGAAGACTGAAAGTCACACAATGGTAAAGGCTATATTATTATTATTATTATATACTTTATTGTACACCACATAATAAAAATCATACAGAACAAACATTTTTAAAAACAAAGTGTACAATGGGCGGTCTTATCGCACAGGGCAATCTCTTACAGACAACCTTTGGATGGACTGAACGATAGGAGAAGAATTTAGGGCTGTCAGTGTACAATAGATCATAAAAATATTACTTACTTATACATAATAACATAAAATACTTACATACTACATATCTAATATACTAATAAATATCGAATATATTATATGACAGATAAAGGATAAGACTAAAAAATTATAGTGAAAGGTAATGCTCCTTTACCATTTTCTTAAACGTTGGCAGTGTTTGAGCACGTCTTATTTCTATAGGTAATGCATTCCACAACCGAACTGACTGAATCGTAAAAGATTTGTCAAAGAAGGAAGTGGAATGCATACGAACGCTCAATTTCAAATTCTCCGATGATCTCAAGGACTTAGAATGGGTGTCACAGAGGAACTGAAAACGTTCTTTAAGATAAAAAGGAGTAAAAGGATTAAAGAGCACATTATAAAGCAAAGAGAGTATGTGGGCATTCCGGCGAAGGCGAATAGGAAGCCATCTGAGCTTAGTACGAAATTCAGAAACGTGATCATATTTGCGCAAGCCAAATATAAACCTAATACAGAGATTTTGAAGTCGCTCAAGCTTATCCAATTGGTCTTGGGTGAGATCAAGATAGCTGGCATCAGCATAGTCCAGGATAGGGAGAAGAATAGATTGTGCTATCGCAATTTTAGTGGTGGTGGGAACAAAATTACGAAGACGTCTGAGGGAGCCCGCAGAAGCAAACAGTTTACGACTGACTTCCTGCAGTTGTTTGGTACAGGCAAGAGTGCTGTCGATATAAATCCCCAAGTTCTTCACAGTGTTAGCTATAGGAATAATGGTGTTGTTGAAAGAAACCTGGTTATACTTGGAGCTTTCCTGCGTCATCGAATCAAAAACGAAGAGATTTGCAGGAGATCCAGGATCTGTCTGTCCGAAAAATTGCCAAACGTAAGTGGTAGTGGACAGCCACATTGCTCGCAGAAAATTCTATCATTTTGGACGAAAGGTTCGGTCAACGGACCGAAGCGTAACGTTGAAAGGTTTGCCAGAAGGTGAACTTATAACCAATTGAGGACCGCTGGAATTCGTTAAATGCGAGAAGTAAAGTAAGATGTCATGACACTTGAGGAGACCTCTTCCAGCAGTGGAAGTTTACGCGCAGCAACACCTACTAGAAAAAAGCTACTTTCAATTTAACAATCTCAAATTGTTGAATTACAGTTACCATCATCTAGCCAGACCCTAATCTAGTTCTACTCAACGGAGTATGTCCAAGCTATTAGCCGAGGAAATAGCCTCGTTAACGTCTCCATGACATGCGACCTCTGTATGACTAGCTTTAATGAGTCTATCAATGGGTTTCGGAACATATCCTTACGAATTGAACGATAAATTTTCCATTAATTGGTCGTGTTAAGGGTCTTAAGGGCCTTACTCCGCTTTAATGCCTTAAAACAGTTACTTACTACAGATTTGTTATTATTATTGATTCATGTATCTACATTATTTGAAACATGGTTTTTTCGTGTAAATGTTAGATTTGCTTTAAAAAAATTATTGACAACACAATATTTTATAAATAATATATAGTTATTCGCTACATTTGGATACTCCTCCAAAACTGTCCAAAAGGAGGTTTAATATTGATGTTCTGGCTACGAGTGGGCGCACTGCCAGTACTGCATTAACATTGGGGAAAATATACGCCTTAAGTTAATTGGCGATTTAGTAGGTTTATATTAATTACTCTTTGATGAGGTCGCGACTGAGTTACAACCTCTGCATGGGTCAATCATCAAGGTTAACATGGAGCTTGGTCCGTGGATGGATGACCATATATTAAATGCCGAGACCTCGCTGTGTCTTGGCAACAACGTTAAGCCATTGCTACTGGACGGCTGGATCCTGTTTATTATTATTACAAAATAAAAATAAAAAACGAAAAATCTAACCTATTAATTCTCACATAACTTTACACATAATAATTACACCATTCATTATATTGCTAATGCAATCTAATAAAAAAAAACACCATGAATTCCGTACAATCAAACATACAACTATATAAAAATACAATGACATACAACACAAGAAGTAAAAACAAATTCCAAATCATAACCGCACGTGCACGGACTAATTACGACAAAAAAAAACAGTATTAGCAGATAGCACAACTGTTCAATGATTTTACCGGAGGAGATTAAGCGGTGTGATAATATTCATATTATTTTATGAGTTAACTCAAAACATCTATGTACCCTATAACAACGCCAACGCTAATGCGTTGGCGTTGTTATAAGGCAAATATTATATTATTTTTTAGAAGTAACTCTGTATCTCATTATAATTGAACTGTTATTTATAGGTTCTTATGGGGCATAAATATCCTTAAATCTAAATCTGTCACCAGCCTTTCCATCGTTTTTCCCAGTTACTGGTTGTGGAGATAGGCAGCTTCATTTAAAATTATGTTACTCATCTGCCTCCGGTTAGACTGGAAGCCAACGAAGTAGGTAAACAGGCTAGGCAGTTTGATTATACTAATTACTCTTTGATCTTAACTGTCAGATAACTTTGAGCAATACTTTTGAAAGGTGGCAATGTCTATCAATATCTCAAAGACGACTATTGAAGGGTATCTTCTTTGGTAAAGTAAAAGTTTTTGCCTGTCTTGAAGAATTTTTGTGACATCAATATTACAATTTTACATCACACTAAGGCAAAAGTTTATGAGTATGTGTGTTTGTATGTTTGTTACTCTTTCACGCAAAAAGTACCGAACGAATCTGGATGAAAATCACAGATATAGATTATAGTCTGGATAGATAGATAGATAGATTCTTTTATAAATCTAAGCTTCTGCCAGCGGCTTCGCCCGCGTGAAAGTCAATTATCCCGTATTCCCATGATAAAATCCGTTATTGTGTTAATGTGTTATTTCTGACTATAATCTGTCTCTGTGCCAAATTTCACCCATATCCGTCGAGGCGTTCTGACGTGAAAAAGTAACAAACATATACACTTTCGCCTTTACAATTTTAGTGTGATTCGAGTGCTCTCGGTGAAAACTAATATTAGAATCTATAGAATATCGTTTAGTTACCCTTATAGAAACTAGAGAAATGCTCAAATTTTGGTACTTCTTAAGACCTATTTTGATACACTGTCTGCCAGATAGTGTGTAACGTTTGAAATAATAACAAAAGTTCTAATGATCATATGACCTAATTTCATTTAATATACTTTTTTTAATCTAACGGTCAAATGATATAATGCTTTATTGATATAATTTCATTTTACCTAATTTTATGTGGTTAACGAACATTGCACATAATGCACATTAAATAATATTCAATTAGCATAAGATTCGGTTACTATATATTCAAAATCTATAAGTAACGTTTAATAATAATTTAGAAACGTCTACTTTTTTTTCTCAATTTTTTCAAAAACTGATTAGATTTTAAACGCCTGCCATTTTCGTGGTAGCAAAAAGAAGCATCACATAAATATGGTGTCCCCTTGTTTCGCAGATAGTAATTTCATAGAATTTCATTTCGCAATTTTTTTTAAAATAGTTCTCTATAAAACAACGTACAACACAATAATATTGCTTGTTATTAGTTTGCTTTTATGCGGGTGTCCGTACACCTATATGTTTTATTTGGGTCTCGTCGAAACTATTCCAAAACCGAATCGATGCATCCCAACTTCACGCAGTCTTTTGGCTGTTACTAGTGTATATAAAACCGGAGGCGCAAAGGGAGAGCTAACCTCTGCAACTTCAGCTTGCTGGTCGCCTACAGCGCCCAGCCTCAGTCAATACGGCTTGCACGGGAGCCTATACTTTGTTACGCAAGGGCAAAGGGGTTTAACTTCCCGCAGCGTCGGAGACGATGCAAAAGCAACTTTAGTGTTTTGCGGTTAGGTTACAATAATTTGTATTTCTCAAAAGCCTTACCTTAGTAAATTAGCAATTTTTTTTTATTTTTTTTTATAACCTATTGGCTCGCGCTTGACCACAATCTCACCTGATGGTAAGCGATGATGTGGTCGACGGTGAAACACGCTTGCCTAGAAATAACCTATTCACTCTTGACTTAAAGACCCCTAGATTGTAGCTATCGGGAAACACAGACTCCGGCAGAGAATTCTACTCCTTAGCTGTACGCATAATAAAAGTATTCCCAATATAAAATTTTTGTCAAATTAACGTTATAAAAAAGAGCAATATGCAAATTGAAAATTAAAAGAAATGAACGTTATAATAAATGTTATTAGAGCAAATGAAGCTTATATGAAATATAACATTAGATCAAATGAAATTAAGTTATTTGTATTTATAGCATATGAAAAGTTTACATGATAAACGTTATTTCAAGTGATATTATACTATCTGATATTATACCATAAATTACACACCCATGCCAGGTAGACGACTACGACACAAAATTACATTGTATCATCATTTCATAGTGATTGCGAACGTTTGGTCCTGTATTTGATGACCAGGTCTGGTAAAGCCGTTTTTCCGTCAGCAGTTTTTAATAGCTGTCCGCTCTGGATTAGTCACCAGTTGAAGGCAATAGCCTCTTCACTTATTTAACATTATTATGAGGTTGGACTCTACATGTCTGTCTAGCCCTTTAGAATTACAAGCGCGATGTTTAACTATCTCAGGTCTAGATATGGTGTACCTATTTCCGTTCCCTAACTAGAGCCTATTACCAACCGACGCAGGTAGATATTATGCTGGTAATAGTCCGGAACGAGGTCGTAAACGTTATAGTGTAGCAACACTGCCTACGGTATGACGTGTTGTATGGCAACACTTTACTTGATCGCTCTGTTTATGTTAGTGTTGCCATATACTGCTTGGATACGGTAAGGAGACGGTATAAGCCTATCTTGTTACTATGTTGGATTAAGTATCTCATCAGTTGCTAGTCTTGCAACATGTCTTGTTTCGGTGCAGGCCTGAATTTTAATCCTACCTAATTATTTATGGACACAAATATTTTTTTTTAATATGGCACTCCCAACGGATTGTTCACAGAAACAATGACAAAAATAATAATCTCAATTTCAGTAACTACATCAAAATTTTCACTTATATGTGCGCACAGCGCTTACATCAATTAGAAAAAAAAAACAATTGAAAATACAAATAAAAATTAAAAGATACAGAATAAAAAAATAGTCAACAATCATTACCAAGTAATCAATTAATAATAAACAATATACAATTATGTATACGTACATGCATACATACATAAACTCACGCCTTTTTCCCATGGTGGCAGAAAGTCAGAAACTACAGAACGCCACCTGCTACGATCTTCACTCACATTCATACATCTAGTCATACACACAAGCCATTTATGTACTGCGCACCTGGTCTTTCTGAAGAACATCACCAATAAGGTATATATATATATATCTTTCTAGAGCGTCCCCTCACGGCGTTTCCATTCATGTCTGCCTTGTTCACCTTTCGTTAGTCACCTTTCACTCATCCTCTCAACATGGCCAAACCATCTTAACATACTCTAATCAATTTTAGTCACTACATCTTCTTTTAAACCACAACTTTGTCTTATTACATCACTAGCTGACCCGGCAAACTTTGTTTTGCCATAAAAACGCCAAACTTTATATACCCTACTTACCCTACCCTACTCTAACCTAGCCTACACAACCCTACCCTACACTACCTTCCCTACCCTACGCTACACTACCCTACCCTATCCTACACTACCCTACACTACACTAACCTACCCTACACTACCCTGCCTTACCCTACCCTACCCTACACTACCCTACCCTACACTACCCTACCCTACACTACCCTACCCTACACTATCCTACCCTACACTACCCTACCCTACACTACCCTACCCTACACAAAGCAAAAATAGCTTATACAATAGCAATAAAGCTCAAATTGACTCTACATTTTAGTTGGGAAACTTTTGTAGGGGAAAAAGAAAAGGGCTGTTTTAATATTTTTTACCGGCAATTATTAGAATCTTTCTCCCCGTAAAAACCATCTTTGAACTTCAACGAACATTTAAAAAAAAGAATTGGCCAAATTGGTCCAGGCGTTGTTCAGTTATGCGCTTACCAACACATTTTGCGATTCATTTTTATATTATAGATTCCTCAATCTATCATTTAAAGTTATACCACACATAGTTCGCAAGGAACGCATTTCTACTGCATAAATCCTGCTTTCATGTCTTCATATTATGTATGTTCTACAGATATAATTAGTAATGTATATGCACAAAGGAAACAGATATATTTGATTCAGGAAAACATGTATTTTTCCATTTAATACCACATTCACATTCACTATACTTCCCTTACCGGTGGTCGTGCCGTAGATCAATGAAAGTAATGCACATTATTACGTGGAAGATTTTCGAGTTACCGTGCTTCTCACGAGGTGATCGTAATCTAAATAAGAAATCTTATTGGGAAGAAGGTACGAAGAAAATTATTACCAAGTTTATTTCTATACAGCTACTTCATCTTTAATTTTAGAAGTATCCCCTGAGAATCACGGAGAACTTAAAGCCTCTTATAAAATATAAGCAATAAGGTCCTTCATTAAAGACCATACTTATGTAGGACGAGACTCTTTTCACCCTGGCTACCTGGTATGAAATACCGGTAGTACAAAGTGCTCTAAAAGCAATTAACTAATGTATAAATGAATAGACGGCCGCCATCTTGGATCTAGACATTAAAATGTAAACGGTAATGATACGGAATGAGAAGTTATGAACAGAAGTTCAACTTCGTGAAGTCTTCTATTCAGGATGCTAAAATAAATACTATAATATCACGCCGGAATTGCCCGAAACGTTAGGCAGCCGTGAAAGGTGATTGAGATGACGGTGGAGGTGGTAAGGTTACATCTGCGCGTTCAATCTGGTAATACTGTGGTCAAACGCAAGTCTATCAACATTAAAAATTACATTATGGCTTATACGCCATGTAATAGGGTCGGGTCAATTGCCATAGACTGGGCACTAATCCTACGGGACGTTACAGAAAAATCCTAATATACATATTCAATTTCACTCTGCCCTATTTGGCGATTGAAACTAGGACGGTAGGTAGAGGGATGTGTCCTAACAGGCGTTGCACAGAGGGGGTTTCGGTCTTTTGTGTGGTCACTTTCTACGTGCAGATGGTGATCACCAGGGTGGTTTTAGTGAGGTAATAATCCCACACGCCCTTGTCATTGCCCCAAAATTGCAGGCGCCTTTTGAAGGATTCCCCCGTAAAAAAGGAAAACAAAAGGTACTGTTTGCAGACACTAGACAGTGTAATAACTCATATAAGAAAACATAATAACAAACGAGATTTATCTACAACAGGTCACCGGAATCCACTTAATCAAATGCTATAGGCATAGACCCTTAAAACTGGTCAATGTGGAGATGGTTACGAGAGGCCTATGTCCTGGAGTCTTTTGGCTGATTGATGATATTGCTCGGTGGTAGACGTACATCAGAGCCTTAGCAGTTGGCCTTCTAACCTTCACCTCCCATATCAACGGTGTTCCTTTAATTGCGACGTAATTAAAGTTATGAAAGGTTCCTTTTTATTTAATTACTTATGTTTCTAGATTCCGCCTTTGAAGAAGCAGCTTTATGCTTGGCGGTTCAATTAGTGGGCTAAAGAATGTCCGGTCGTTAAGCAACCTCCCAGCTCGATTTAAATTGGTTGCTTCTGAGATTATCAGGTGGCGATTGGCTTGAAATAAATATGTTACCTATATCTTTAATATAGTGTTGAATGTGCGGTTAAATACTATAATATATAATACGGCAAGAAAGCTGTAGTATTCTTAATTGGAAACCATATCCGGAAGTTACAGGTTTAAAAATTCACAAGCGATATCGATATGTGATATGTATGTATGATACTCATGTTTGAGCAAATAAACAATGATTTGATTTGATATTTTTTGGTGTGGAATTCACAAGCGGTATCGTGGGAATTTGGTTACGAAGATATTAATGATCAAGGTTACAACTTTTTTGTTTTAATACTCCTAAGATCCAGGGATCGTATACCAGGATACAAGGGCCTTAGTTTGATGTACAGAATACACAGATGACGGTTATGTATCTTTTTACACCTTATAGGTATAGAATTTCAGCTCCTGTAGCCATGTTGACAATCTACAATCAATAACGCTAGTAGGAAACAAATCAATATATGGGAATGACACATTTGAATGTTAAGTCACGTGGTCAGGCCATAGAAATAGAAGGGATTCAATACGAAACATTTGTTGTTTGGCTAGGGGGGCTGGTAATATTGTGGTCAAACGCGAGCCTGACAACAATTGAAAAGTACATTTATATTTCAAAAGTTATGGCTTATACGCCATGTAACAGGGTTGGACCAATTGCCATAAACTGTACACTAATCCTACTTGATGTTACAGAAAAATCCTAATAGACGTATAAACTTTCAATCTACCCTATATGGCGATTGAAACTAGGACGGTCGGTGGAATGTGCCCTACCAGGCGTTGCACAGAGAGGGTTCCGGGGTGGTCTTTTGGGAGGCACGTTCTACGTGCAGATGGTGATCACCAGGGCGGTTTTAGTAAGGTAAAAATCCCACACGTCCTGGTCTTTTCCCCATAATTCCAGGCGCCTTTTGACCGTTTCCCCCATAAAAAAAGAAAAGTAAAAAGATACCGTTTGCAGACACTAGACTTTGTAATGGCTCATATAAGAAGTTATAATAACAAAAGATATTTATCTACAACAGGTCACCGGAATCCACTTTATCAAATGCTATAGGCATATACCCTTAAAACTGGTCATTGTAGAGATGGTTACGGGAGGCCTATGTTCTGCAGTATTTTGGCCGATTGATGATATTGCTCGGTGGTAGACGTACATCAGAGCCTTAGCAGTTGGCCTTCTAACCTACACCTCCCACATCAACGGTGTTACTTTAATTGCGACGTAATTAAAGTTATGAAAGGTTCCTTTTTTCTTTAATTACTTATGTTTTTAGATTCCGCCTTTCAAGAAACAGCTTTATGCTTGGCGGTTCAATTAGTGGGCTAAAGAATGTCTGGTCATTAAGAAACCTCCCAGCTCGATTTAAATTGGTTGCTTCTGAGATTATCAGGTGGCTTGAGAAAAATAGTAGTAGTTTTTGTACCTATATATTTAATCTAGTGTTGAATGTGTGGTTAAATACTCATTTAATACGACAAGAAAGCTGTAGTATTCTTAATTGGAAACCTTATCCGGGGGCTCTTGCTTACAAGTTGTAAAAATTCACAAGCGATATTGATATGCGATATGTAGGTACTCATGTTTGAGCAAATAAACATACATAAATATCATGACAATGTGACGAAGATATTAAAGATCAGAGTTACATCTTTTTTGTTTTAATACTCCCAAGATCCAGGGATCGTACACCAGGATACAAGGGCCTTAGTTTGATATACAGAATATACAGATGACGGCTATGTGATGTATATTTTTACACTTCATAGGTATAGAATTCCAGGTCAAAGTAAGACCAAAACAAAAAGTATCTACAATCACTAATTGACTTTGATAAATGTTGTGCATAAATGTCAGAACACGTTTAGAAAACATCTCATTGTCAACGCTCTTTTATAACGTTCTCTGTAACATTTCAATGGTTCTAACTACACAGCACGACGATGTGAATATATTCTGCTTTTAACCTCAATGTTGCGCCGTACTTAAACCTTGCCATGCCAATTACGACTTAAGGGTGCTTTAACACCAAAGAAATGCGAGGTAAGTAGACTGCGCGAAGAAATGCAGCGCATTTATGATATGTGACTATTTCCACCAAAGCGAAGCGAGGTAACGAGACAGCACGAGGATGCTTAGCGAAGTTGTGATACGGTGTACAGCTGATGGGTGCGACGATGCATAGCGGACTCTGTTAAACTGTGCGCGGGAATACACATTCCTCGCTTGCGCCCCTCGCGAACTTTCTGTGCACATATTTTTTCCCACATCCCTCACACTCATTTGTTGTTATTTTTAACGTAAAAATACCTAGCCCGGCTAGCCCTTTTCCCCCAGTGCAGGGCTAAACCTGGCTCAGAAAACGAAATGAGCCCATTGGTGGATGTTTTCCTCGCTAATCGCTAACTCGTACATCTTTGGTGGAACAGCTCCCTAAACAAATAAACAACAAGTAAAATGTAAACGTCATATTTTTATTTCATGCTACATAATGTATCTAGCAGTAGACGCGCTCAATCGACAATCTATTGAACACGTAATTTTCACACGATATCTTGCGAAAACACTCCGATTCAAACAGTAAAACGCCCATAACTTTAGAAGGGCTAAACCAATTTTCATCTTACATAAAATTTTCAGCTAAGAATACTCTCGATAAAATCACCTCTCAAGCAAACAAAAGAAATTAAAAATCAGTACATCGGTTTAGGAACTATGATGCTACAGACAGATTCACAAACACACAAATACCCGTTTCCATTCTGTCCATTTTTCCGTCAGGGGTTAAAAATACATCTTCATTTGTTTCGCCTAGCTTTCTTTTTAGTCGCTCGTTGATTAGACAAAGACCAACATTTTCATAGCTTATTCATGAACAGAATCTTTTTAGCATTACCAACACGTTCTGTTGTGACGAACGAAAATTATTATGTACTAGCATTTGCTAGTGGCTTCGGCCGCGTGATTTTCGAAAATTTTTGCAGAGGAACTTATTACAGAGGTTAAAGTATTATGTGTCCTAATCCAGAGGGTCTAGGCAGTGTGGTCCTACATTTCAGCGAAGGTGATGATCGAAATGCCAAAATGTCAAATGAAAAAACTTTTTACAAAAAAATACAACGGACTTCCAAATAAAAACACTTCAATTTCAGAAGCCGGTGTTCCTGTTTTCGTAACTTCGTTTTTTGACACAAAAAGTTTCGAAATTAAAGTTATTTTTGACGTTGTAGTGTTTTTATTTGGCAGTCGGTTGTAACTTTTGGTAAAAAAGGTTTTTTATTTTTTATTTTTTTGTTGATACTGGACCAGTTCTATAGGCTAGGTACCTATAATGCCCAAAGTGATGCCAGAATAGATTAACCCTATTGCGTTTATCTAATCTGGCATCACTCTTATTCCACCGGGTTTGTTTAAGTTTTATTTTATTATATGAAACTTAAACAAACCCGGTGGAATAAGAGTATACCAGGGTGAACTGTTCACACCTGCGTACCCCTAGAACGTAGGTACCAATGTGATGTTATGTTATGAAACAGTATAAACAATAAATAGAAATGCGATTGCAGTTATCCCGAGTGATTTGCCGTCATGCATTGAAGAGTTCTGTCGTATATTTCCGAAGTTCTTCAGCGGATCTTGATCAAATTTAAATGGGACCACATTAGAAGCAACAGCTTTCAAATAAAAAAAGAATAATCAAAATCGGTACACCTAGTATGAAGTTCATAATATAATAATATAAAATAAAGATAATTAAAAAAATACAGTCGAATTGAGAACCTCCTCCTTTTTCTTCATCTTTATCTGTTAAAAAATTATGGTGATGTGAAAAGTTGAATGTGTTGTCAAATGTGCGTGTGTCGTTGATCATGTGTCATTATGGTAGATATTCCCATACATTGTTGACATTATCTTTTTTATCTTTATTATTAGTTTGGGGGTATTTATCCACAAGGATACGTCAACCCCATTGTACCTTAAACAATATACTGCACTAATACTCTTTACAATACTTTACTAATAACTACTTATTCAAAAATAAATATAACATCACGGTTTTGACATTACTGCCAGCCTGCAAAGTTTTTTTGCTAGATCAGACTTAGGGTGTGATAATATCGTCTGAATTAAGCCAATATCTAACCTGATCCAGCCATACTCTCTTTCCAATTTTTCTCTCTCAATCTTATTTTTAACATAATCCATCAACAAATGTTGTACGTCCTCGATTTTATTACAAGTAATGCAATTTGGTGATTCGACTTTTTATCAAGAACGCCATCTTTGCCGATGGATAGTGCCCCGATCGGAGTCTATGCTATTTTCACATAATATCTGCATAGTTTGCCATCACCAAACCAAAGATAACGAGGAGGCTCATGCTGAATGGTTTTATACCAAATTCCTTTTGTTTTCGATTATAGAATTATTATTAGAATGGCACTTGTCTAGAATCTGCCAAGTATCTTCGAAATCCGAGGCGTGATTGATTAACAGTCAAACAAACATACAGATTTTCATATTTATAATATTCAGTAGGATACTTATTGTGTTGTGCTTTCGACTGTTTTTCTCGAGTTTTTGTGTTCTTTTAGTTTATTATGCGGCGGTTTCTTTAAAATATGAGTTATTTTTGTTATTGTTCACAATGTTGCTCTCAATATTAGTGGTTTGTGTAAGGTTTTCATTCTTACCCGAAATGCCGATTATTCATGATATTTTTCAACAGGATGGTGGCCACCATCTGCTGAAATTTGGTTCCTAACAGACGTTATTTATCGAATGTTTTTCGCAAAAGATACTGACTGAGAAAAATGGTAGACCATTAAATAAAATTTGTATTCTTTTTACTAAAATATAAAAGGTATGAATGAATAATGATGCTTTAATAAAAACTTGCATATCAATATTTTACTGAAATTTACAAGTTATAGTTTTAAAAATAACTCGTTGCTCACAAAGATTGGATCGTTATTTTTATTTTTTGTTTTGGAAGGTTACTTTTTGAAGAAAACTCCTTTAGATCATTCAGGCTGGCAGAAAAATAAGGCTGGTTTTGATCATACATGAGAATGTATAATTCGGTTTTGAGTGAAATATTAAGCCATCAATTGTAGGCGGACAGGTTTACAGGTGAATTTTTAATATAAGTACCTAATGTAAAAATATTTTAATTGAGCAAAAACACTTATTATTTGCCTGGTTCGGTTCCGAGAAGCTTCATAGTACCTATGCAAAAGGAATGTTTGCATAAACTATTACAACACTTTTTTCTCGCGAAGCGCATCAGATATCGTACCTAACGAAATAGTGATGTAACTCCAACAGGCTTCGCAAACTTTTATTCCTTTTGACAACGTTGAAGGGCGCAAAAAAAGAAAGAAATGCGAAAAATAAACAAAGAATAGATGGGCGAATAAGCTCTTCCGAAGCCATCACCTTTCAAATTAACTTAATACCGATTGCCGTAAGACATAGTAGCTAGTTGATTGAAAAAGTTCTTTAGGGTTCCTTCTTTGAGGCGTTGAAACGGAATGAGATCTATAGACGCTTAGTGGCTCTTGTCTGAACTAGTTCAAAGTTCCTTTTGTTGAGGAATGGGGTTAGTTTCATTTCGTTTGCTTTCTGGGGCTTGGAGTTGGAGGGTGTCGATTGTTGATAGCAGTCTAATTAAAGAGGAGTTGGTACATAAGTTGGATTGAGCGGATATAAATCTTTTTGTGTGCTAATAAAGTAGTTACTCTTTTCGAACAAATCACATGAGTAAATAAGACATTAGCTGCGGAAAAAATCCTTGTTAAGAGAACTTTTATTGAAATTATGTTTATTAAGAAAGTGCTGCGTGAAAAGTCCGTAAGTCTCGGTCTTGCTTAATTCTCGTCTAATTTTGTTTAAACTCCAATTTATACTCGGGAAAGTTTATTTGTTATTAAATTGTGTACAATAAAACTCATTAGTTCTCGAGATGTAAAGCAGATTGGCCTCTCATTACAGTTATTTTCCTGTTCTAAAAGGATCATTTTCAAAAGATTATCCTGTATAGCAAGGTTGTTACGAGAAGAGTTGTCTAGTTGCATCGTTATCTGAGGTGTTCTGAAATATACGGTATACTGGACGGTTTTAGTCTGTCGACTCGTAAATGCGCCCAAAAATATTATCACTGTAACTTTTCACCTGCATACAGCTTTCATATAGAAAACATCTCTTAGATAAACAAGGACATTGGTGAATTGAATGGGCAATTAATAAAATTAGACAACCTCGTTGACTTTTTGATGGCAAACAGCTTCTAGAAAATTGTCATTTGAATTATAAATTAGGTTTTTTTTTTTGAAGAAAGCCTGGTGTCTGGACCCGGCGACGCCAGCTTGTGCCCAGCTAATCGCTACATGCCTGCCCCCTCTTCCAAGGTACTTTTAAACATAATATCTGTTCAATTGTTTGTGTGCCGTGTCAAATAAAAGTCTTGCTTTCTTTCTTTAAAATAATTCACCTCTCTCTCTCTTTCGTGAATATATTCGTGATCTTATGTTACAAAGGTTACATAGCAAAGCCTAAGTTGGAGTACTAGCAAGAGGCACGAAGAAGAATTAGGCCAAGTTACATCGAATTTCGGGAGTGGAATCTGTACTACATAGTTTCGACGTTCCGGATTTCGAATTCGATTTCCTTGCAGACTGTTACGAGTACAGGAACATGGCGTTTCTTATTACAAACTGGAGTCTTGGTTTCGGTGTAAGTGAAAAACCGTGTAATGTTGTTTTCGATTGTTAGAGATGTGGAAAACCAGGAAAGGATTGAGTGGAAGTAGATAATATGGATTGATAGGAGATGACTACAAAGTGAAAAGTTTTGAGTATGAATATGAGATGACCTAAAAAACGATGGATTACTGTGTAACGGGGTGGCCATATTTGGCAAAAAAAATAGTAGTATATGAAAATAACGGATGGCCGATGGGGCAGAAAAGTTCTGGAGTGGGGTCTGCGAACCGGAAGACGTTGCGTTTGAAGGCCTCCTACCAGGTGGACCGATGACCTGGTGAAGGTTGCAGGGATCCGCTGGATGCGAGGCGCATGGGACCTGTAAATCTGGCGCTTGGGACAAGCCTATGTCCAGCAGTGGACTTCTTTCGGCTGATATCATGATGATGATGGAAAAAGAAGACAAGCTGTTCTGATTCCAAATAAATTGGACAGGAATATAATAAATTATTATTATTATAACGTGAGTAGGTACTAAGTTTAACCTTCTGGTTTATTCCTGAAAATTCGTAATAAAAATAAATACAAAACTTTTCTCACATTGTTCTCTTTATTTTTATTTAATTCCCTTACACTGTCACGCATTGTTGATTAAAAAAAACACGGAACCTTCAATTCGTGTCTTCGTTCACATCTTCCTGTTTTTATTCCCTCCGTTTTTTTAGCTAAAAGCTGGCTTAGGGGACCCCCGAAACAATCAATTAGGAAACTTTGAAACATCCTTGAATTGTAAATGTGAGATGAGACAGTTTTCTTTGTTGCCAACACTTTGTACCGTTTTCATAATTGTGCTGTTTTTAATCCCCGACGGAAAAAGAGAGGTTTTAAAAGTTTGACGTGTGTTTCTGTAACCTAAAGCTTTCAAACAAAAAAACTCAATCAAAATCGGTGCATCCGCTTAAGGGCTATTATGCTACAGACATACACAAAGAAACAAATACACATATGCACAAATGTGTATGTGCCTACATGAAAATTTCGATGCTTAATTAAAAAGAAAAACTAATCCACAGTTGTACTAAGGTACTCAGAATAATTTTTAAGTCAAAAACAAAGTCAGAAAATCGATCGAAAATCGAATAAAACTGCAGCACTGAATAATTTCCCCAACCACAAAATTCTTCAGAAATCTGAATTCACCACTGCAAGAAATCTCAATTTTGGATAGAGGAACGAAAATTGTGTTTCCTATACAACGCTTTCGTTCGTAGATCAAAAGTTTCTTCGGCCCATCGTTTGTCGTGAAAACACGCAACGCACTGATGATCGACATAAATATCGTACTGTTGCCCTAACATTTGCCGCGTATTTGTTTGTCGCAGCTTTGATGCGGAGTCTGCAAAAACATTACACATAACTAAATTTAAAAAGTCATCACTTGAGGTTCTGTGAATTTTTATTTTGAAGTTATTCCATTATTTTATATTTTAGATTTTAATTTAATTTTATATATTTTTATAGTTTGTTTTAAATGTGCTTTACACTCTGTATTTTTTTTTAAATTCATTTACCATTATGTTTTTATTTTAAAATTGTTTGTAAAAAGTATACATTTTGCATTTTGTTACTTTTGTAGATTTTTTGCCGTCTGGTTTGCCGTAATGTTGATAAAACCTAAGGTTAATTATGTATAAGGAGAGTCTTTTTTTATAAGTAGGTATGTCATGTTTTCATTCGTTTTTCTTTTATATGTTTTACTATTACCTTGTAATAATAGTTTATATTTTAGTTTATATTTAGTCGATTATCTAAAATGCATGATGTGGCCTCCTATGATTGAGGGACTGCACATGCCATTACTTCATATTGATGATTCATTGTGTTTTTTTGTGTACATATTTCGTTGGAGATCCTGAATAAATAAATAAACATGCCGTTCATAGTCAAGAGAAAGCACCAAACACATTTTACTTATTTATATATTTTTTACTTAGAAAAGGCGCTCGTTACTCTTCATGAACAAGAGTTCTCAGAACAAATGCAGAAATGAATGACTGTTACTGTTCAGTGTTCACTATAATAAATCATTTGGACGAAGCCAAGGAAAAGTCACTCAATGTTTATTTGTCAAAAAATAAAACTCTATAGAAACAACACTTTTGTTCAGAAGAAGAGTATTTACCACTACTACTGATTTTAGAAACATCGTGTCTTATTTTTCTTTACGGACTGAAGGACTCCGTTTTTTAGGTATGTTGTAGAATTAGGTCTTGTTAAATTAATTGTCTCAACAAAACCTATAAAAAGTAAAAAATAAGCCTCCAAAGTTAAGTATTTATTATTTTGGTTATTTTATTTACTTAGCAGTCCCCCGACGCGAGTGCGAAGCTTATATTTTACTTTTTTGAGGTTTTTGAGTCGGGGGTTTTATAAATTTAATATTTATTTTATGCTTTCGAAACAACAATTATATACCTATTAGTAGACAAGCTTCGATCGACAATCTATCGAACACTTAATTTATGATACGATTTCTTGCGAAAATATCCTGATTCAAACAGTTAATTAAACGCTTATAACTTTTTAAAGGTTGATCCGATTATCATCAAACATAGCTAAAAAAACTTTAAATAAAGTTACCTTTCAAACAAAAATAAACACATATACATAAATACACAAATTTACAAACACAGGTTACACACGTCAAACTTTTTTTTTGGGATAATCCCACCGCACTAATCCCAAACCACTGCAACTCCTGAAAGCCAGAATCAACAGTGGCGACCACCAGAAAAGCGCCGAGGCAATGAAGCTCGACGAAGTCCCGGAGAATGAATTCAACTGTCTTGGATCCCGCAACAAAATTAATCAGAAAAGAATAACGGAGGAGTAGGAAAAAATACAATACGTCAAACTTATAACAACTCCACGCTTTTTTTCTGTTGGGGGTTAAAAACTCAATAAAATTTGCCCGACCTGGTAAACGCGCGTTTGCAACGGTGAGACCTGCGGCTGCTAAAACGACGAAATTACTAAATGTAATCAATGCATGCATTATTTAGCAGTACTAAAATCATATTAATTAGAGAGAGAGAGGAGCTCGTGGCTAAATAATAACAGCCGCACGGGTCGATTTTCAGGGTTAAACAACGCTTGACGAGGTCGGTCCTTGGATGGGTGACCATCTTCAACATACCAAATTTCCTCCGTACCTCGGAAAGCACGTTAAGCTGTTGGTCCCGGCTGTCATTTGAAGATCTTTGACAGTCGTTACAAGTAGTCAGAAGTTTGAGATCTGACACCAGTCTAGCCAAGGGGTAGTAATTTGAGTTTTTAAGATTACAGTTTTGCTTACGTTTCGGAATCCTCAGACTTTTTAAATCTGCACTCTGTGTAGCCATAAATAATGATAAAAAACAAATGACAACAGTATTCCATTCTAAATTCAAACTCGAGCAACATTCTTTTTAATTAACCCCCGCCGGAAAAAGAGGGGTGTTATAAGTTTCACGTGTGTTGCTGTGTATCTGTGTATCTGTGTGTCTGTCTGTGGCATCATAGCGCCTAAACGGGTGAAAAGATTTCGATTTTTTTTTTTTTGTTTGAAAGATAATTTTGTCGAGAGTGTTCTTAGCTATGTTTGAATAAAATCGGTTCAGCTGTTCCAAAGTAATAGGCATTTTACTGTTTGAATCGGGGTGTTTTCGCAAGATAAAATGTGTCGGGGGTTTTTTAAATTGTGAAATTTTACTTGTAAAGTTTTTATGCCAGTCTTGCAACAAATGGTAAGGTCTTTCACTGCCTGCCTGGTACTAAAGGTCTGGCTTCCTAAGGAGCACAGCACAAATAAAAAGTGCTCCTGGTACTGAACAAACACGCTCTTTAGATTTTTCTTATACTTTTTTGTACTTTAGAGACTGTTCTCTTTGTCTTCGTCTAATAACAAATAGTTTTTGTGAGTTGGAGAGTTTCTGGCGGTATTTTAGTTAGTTTTGCTTTAAGGGTGCTTTAGTCTCTTCAGTAAAGTAAATGTTTTATATTTTTTGTTACTATTTTGTTTATCAGCTGTCTATACATATATTTACATATTTAAATTGATAGAGAGCGTGTGGTAGCCCAGTGGTAGCGGCCGCGAATTACAAGACGAAGGTTGCGGGTTCGAACCCAGGCTGGCGCTTTGCTCTCAAAACGGTGAAGGAAAACCGAAATTTCGAAGACATGTGACTTCCATTAACTCGCACTGGGCCCGCGTGGTGGATTACGGCTCATTCCCTCTCACATATAGGCGCACAACAAACCAAATGAGAGTCTAAGAGCGGAAAAAGGGACCTATCTATCCTATCCTACTTATTTGATATTGACTAAATAATTGCAACTCTTCAAATTATACGACGAATCGACACAAAAACGAAAACGAATATAGTTGAGTTGGTAAGTACGATTGCCAAGTCAAAAAATATTGGGAAAATACTGTAAAAATACTGTTCCATAATTTCAGCCGAAACACATCTACTGTTGGGAATAAGCCACTTTCAAACGTCTTTATATTGGCCGGTCCTTAGCTACTTGCGTCCAGCTAACTTCTGCAGTCCTTTTTTGAATAGGAAATCATCCAACGACATCTCCCGCTCTGGGTGAATCGAAAGGGCGTGTCAGACTTTTACTGACTAAAACCCCCCCGTGTTCCTTCAGCTGCTTATCGGACGGCGAGCTACCCATTACTGGCCGTCCGCAACCCCGCGCTTACAGTGGCCGGGAATCGGCTTGCGACTCCCAACGCCCAGGGCGTCTCCTGCGGTGGCTAGGGGCGTGAGGGCGTCTCCGTTGCGACCTGACTGAAATACACTAGGTATTTTTCTTTCCAGCAAAACATTTTCCGGTCGCCACTCCAGAAACAAAAACTGTTTGATCACTGCCAAATAAGAATAAACAACAAATAAAAACTACCTAAAACTATATTATAAGCAAAAATAATAAAATATTTGTTTTAACGATTCAGTAAACGGAAGGAGTACATCACAAAAGCAAAATGCTGAAATATAAGTAGCACTTTGTAATTGCGGTCGACTTGGCTTGTCTTTAACGCGTTAAAATATGCAATGGGCAATTGTAGAATAGCTGAAAATCTGGATAATATAAGAACAGAGTGTCAAGTTACGAATTACTCAGAAATACATGAGCACCTGGAAATCCCAACAATCATAGAAGAAGCGAAACGCTATCTAGAGAAATACAAAGACAGATTAACCAACCATCCCAATCCCCTTTCACGCTCACTATTGATGCCAAATCATACTAAGAGACTCAAAAAAGCTGATATTGTGCTACCTGATTAAGTAGAATTTGGACACTGGTCCTGATTCTAAAAAATGTGATGTATCTTTCCACACATCTGATCATAGTCAGGGATGACTGATAGCAAAAGAAAAAACAAAAAAAAATTCGTAATATTGTCCTGAAAGTCTAACATACAATCTTACCAATTAGTATTGTGTTACCTAGTGTCAGGGTTGTGGAGGTTCCCCTCAGTGAGTTCCCGCATTGTCGAGGCGGGGGGACTCAGTAGCCGTGGCTTGGTCACCCACGGTCAAGCGAAGAGGTACCCGTTTAGGGGCTGCTCGTCAGGGCTTAAGCCGATTAAGCCGAAGACGTAGCGGCCAACAAATAGGTTGAGGTGCCGCTTGGTAACAGAGGTGACATAGAAGAACAAGTAAAATTTTACAATTGAAAAAACCCCCGGCGCATTTATCTTGCGAAAACACCCCGATTCAAACAATAAAATGCCCATAACTTTTGAACGGCTGAACCGATTTTATTCAAACATAGCTAAGAACACTCTCGACAAAATAACCTTTTAAAAAAAAAAACTAAATCGAAAACGGTTCATCCGTTTAGGCGCTATGATGCCACAGACAGACACACAGATACACAGCAACACACGTGAAATTTATAACACCCCTTCTTTTTCCGGCGGGGGTTAAAAAGAAGAAGAAAATCTTATCAGACGACGGTGACCCCGTCAAAGAGAATGCGAATAGACTCAGTTATTGACCGGTCAGTCACTTTGTCTCTTTCTATAGAGTGGTATATCATGTGTTGTGTATAAAGGATGTAAAGTGGTTATAAAAAACGGACTGACCATTGTCAATGTTTTTGTGCTATGCTTCCCAATTGGTCGATGTGACGTTATGCGTTACGCAGTATTCGGGTTAGTACTCCACTCCTTCTTTATCTGTGGTAAATACATTCATATAGACATGCCCTGGTTGCTTTTGGGACATTCGGTGCATTAGCACGCTTGGAGCGATGTTATGTATTTCTCGTATGCGTGTGAGACATTATTTTTAAGTTTGTTGAGAGAGAAATGTATTATGCTTGGGAAAACAACGCACACTCTTTTTATACCCCGTGATTAAATTTATATGTCACGGAACAATCCTGTTACTGCTTTTTGTATGGTGGAAGCATCAACTAAAACAATTCAAGTCTTATTAAAGTTAATATAGGTATTTAAAAAAGTATGTGTTTCAAATTTATCGTATGCCGAAAGATTCACGGCTATGTTACATAGGGTAGCTTCAGTTTCACTGTCAAAAATAAAAATACCGTCTTTGAATGGTTTACTCAAAGAAAAGGCTATACTCGTAATTTAGTGCCTTTTTAATCTTAACTGGTGTAGACCACGCAAACGCAACACAGTGTGGGCAATTTATACTGAAATTCAACCGCATCTCCACAAACTCGTTTTTTTTTTCTATTTCTAAACAGTGTCTATAATACAAAGTCGCTGTTTGCCTTTGTTTATTTCTCTGTTTACTTTTTCCAAACCACGCAACGGATTTTGATGTGGTTCTCACAAAGAGCGAATAACGAAATAGGTTTGTATATTGAGTTTGTACCGTGCAAATCCGGGCGGGAAGCTAGTGGATAAAAAGTCATTTACAAAAAAAACAAACCGACTTTCAGTGTCTTTGGAACCTATTGTTTGCCGTTTTTCGACACCGACTTCGAAAAAGAAAGTTATTTTCCGCTTTGTAGTGTTTCATTTGGAAGTAAGTTATTTTTTTTTTCAAGTTTTTATTTAAGTCTTTATAGTTTTGGCAGGTACCTCCAAATACCATGAAAAGCTTTCATAGCCAAAGTAAATCTCTTGACGATTCCAATAAGCCCAAACACGACTAGGATCCATTGATTTATTTCGGAGTTCCAGTGCCTACCTTCCGGCTTCATCATCAGATCAGTTTGATGTTACCATTTTCATCAGTACCATTTATTTATAAGTATTTGCTTCATCATAGTCGGTTAGTTATTCAATATATCTTATACCTGTGAAAAAATTAGCATTAATGAGTTCCAGTGGCCATCTGTGGTCTTCTTCATCAGTTCTATTTCACCAAATGACATTTTCTGAGTGTAGATTGCATTTTTAATAAAAATTCCAAAATCGCTATAAGTATGCCTATATTCGAGGATTTCCCTAGATTTCTCTGGGATGTCATCATCAGATCCTGGTTTCCTTATTATGGTATCACCCTTGGGATATCTCCTTTCCAACAAAAAAATAATCATCAGTATCGGTTTGTAAACGACAAAGTTATCCGCGAACACACATAAAAAGTAATATTTATATATATTCGGTCGAATTGAGAAACCTCCTCCTTTTTTGAAGACGGTTAAAAAAATACAACTGACTTCCAAATAAAAACACTACAAAATCAAAATGTCTTCAATTTCGGAAGTCGATGTTTCTGGTTTCTTTTTTGACACCGACTTCCGAAATTGAAGTTATTTTTACCCGACTGCCGAAGGAGGGTAATGTTTGTAATTAACTTTTTAATCTTTCTCTCTATGGTTGTATTACCTAAGTGGACAAGCTCTATAGTAATTTACAATACACAGACATGCGATTGCAACAATCCCGAGAGATTTGCTGTTATTTATTGAAGAGTTCTGTTGTATATCTCCAAAGTTCTTCATGAGATCTCCAAAGTTCTTCTTCACCAAATTTATATGGGAACACTTCGGGCAAGTACCCTTTCAAACAAAAAACGTTTTTTTTTAAATCGGTCCATAATTGGTGAACATACATTAAAAAAATACATACAGTCAAACATAGAACCTCCTCCCTTAAGTCTTAAGGATAGTCGATTAAAAAAAGTTAAATCAAAAAATAAAAAAACCCGACTGCTTCAAAAGCGAACTAAAAAGTCGTAAACAAGGAAAAATTTTTTCCTTGTTTACGACTTTTTAGTTCGCTTTTGAAGCAGTCAAGTTTTTTGATTTTTTGATTTAACTTTTTTTATTTATAACTCTTTAGTTAAGTTTTTTTGTATTGTGCCTATGAGTTTGGATTCTCTGTGCGGAATAAAATCAATGCAAATTAATGTAGAGGGTATGTAAATAGAACGTAATAATACTAAGTGGTTCCGCATCCAGATTTATATTTGACTTATCCCCCTTAGTTATTAGCGTGACAATATATAGTCTATAGGTTTCCCAGGCCTATAGAGAACATTTTGCATTAACTTTTTTTTTTATTTAACTTTTTTTATTTATAACTTTTTAGTTAAGTTTTTTTTCGAATTAGATACATTTAAACATATAAGTGTTATATATTTTTGAAATCACCTCGTAAAACCCTTTATTTTGATACCCCACACGAAGGCTTTGGATGAAAAAAAAATTTGGGCCCCCACAATATGGCGCCCAAAATCCGCCATTTTTCTATTGTCCAATTTTAATGTAGCCTATGACACTCGCAGGATTAAGACGAATCGATTGACGTATGAATCATAAAAATCGGCCAACGCGTTTGGTCTCTGGAACGCCATATAAGAACATACATACATACATACACACATAGGCTGATAAACACATTACCCTCCTTCGGCAGTCGGGTAAAAATACGACTATTAGGAGACTTCAGAGTGTGCATCAAATGCACAAATTAATAAGTCAGCCTCGCTACCACCATACTGACTGCCTAACATTCTTACCACGGAATACGAATTTCGAATACAGGTCATGCCCATTCTGTAAGAAGTCCCGAATAAAAATCACCATTCCCTACAAATCATTAACAGAGTTAATTCAAGACTTTGTTCCGTCACTTTAATTATGTACAGAGAAATAAAACCTGGCAGAAGGCACCTGGAGTTTAGTTTACTTAAACGATTAGTTATTTGTGTCACGTAAACGTGATAGTGGTTTTATTTTAACGCGAGTAATCTCATAGTGTTTCACCTCGCGTTGAAATAGCAGAGATTATTGAGAAAAATTTAGCCAGAAGTGTTGGCAAAGTAGGGGTTTGTATTGTGCCTATGAGTTTGGATTCTCTGTGGGGATTGAAATCAGTGCAAATTAATGTAGAGGGTATGTCAATAGAAAGTAATAATAATAAGTGGTTCCGCTTCCAGATTTATATTTGACTTATCCCCCTTAGTTATTAGCGTGATAATATATAGTCTATAGGTTTCCCAGGCCTATAGAGAACATTTTGCATTATTTTTCTCTCCTTTTTTCCAGGCTTCCGCTAAACTATAGTAGAAAACACACATAATGCAACATTGCTTATCATCCAAGGCAAATAGCGTGATAATTTATAGCCTATATGTTGCTCTGATCTATAAAGTGTGTATGTGCAAAATATTAACATAATCTGTTCAGTAGTCTTGGCGCCAATTGAATGCATTGCGGCAAACAAACAAAAATTTAAAAAAAATGCTTTTATATCATATAAACACTCCGTAGCTTTAACTTTTTCTCAAAAAAAAAAACAACATCACACACACATCATCAGCCTATTAAAGTTCCCACTGCTGGGACACAGGCCTCCTCTCTGTGAGAGGGAATGGGCCGTAATCCACCACGCGGGCCCAGTGCAGGTTGGTGACGTCTTTACGATTTTATTATTATGTATAGATAATATTTTTTTGTCAAAATTAAACTCGATGTTGATACAACAGGATGATAAGAGTAGTTTTATTAAAACTTGAAAACGCAGTATTGTTTTGTTGCACATGAAATACATTTTTGTTCGCGCTTTTTATAAATATTTACCCACTTAATCTTATAGCTGATAACAAAGATTTTAGACGACAAAACTTTTAAATGCAAGCTTTATCTTCAATATAACCTATAAAAAACAAAAATAACCTGATATTACATGAAACATTGCTCTGTAAAAACACATTACCCTCCTTCGGCAGTCGGGTAAAAAGCACCTAAGCCACGAAACATACATCAGCAAATAGAATACACTAAACACGTACTCCAGCATGACAAACCCCTCTAATTTCACCTAGTCTTTGTTATAAAATGTTGTTTTCTGCGAATTAGTCGAAGCGCTCTTGTCCGTGGCGGATTGCTTATTTGCATACAAAGTGAGCCAAGCCTTGATTATTTCTATTATTTCCGCACCAGTGTAGCTCTTGAATGTTCAATTATATAGCAACATATTTTTTTATATTGGCAACACGATAGGCCCTTAGTAAAAAGGAAGATGGCGGAAAAGCCGAAGCGGGAAAAGAACTTTGGGGAATAAGTTGTTACTTATTTATACTTATTACTTTTATTTAGTTGATTTGCGAAACTTGGCAAAGTGAATGTTGGGAGTAAGCGGATAAAAGTTTCATAGTAATATGTACTTTAATAATTTGAGTAGGTAAAATAAATAACTGCCACGTTGGTCTAGTGAAGCAGGTTGGTGGAGGAGTGGCAGCCCAGTGGTAAAACCCGTCGTGGCGTGTACGTGTCGTAGGTCATGGGTTCGAACCCAGGCAGACGCTTAACTTGGTGTAAATTATTTCATCAACATGGCTCTAAAAACGGTGAAGGAAAACGTCGTGAAGAAACCGGCATGTCCTAGAACCAAAAATTCGAAGACATGTTACATCCACCAGCCCGCACTGGGCCTGCGTAGTGGATTAAGGCCCATCCGCTCTCTCACATAGAGGAGGCCTGTGTTCCAGCATTGGGAACATAAATAGGCTGATGATGATGATGGTCTAGTGTCTAAATCCTGAGTACGATTTACGGATCGGGTTATGTGTTATAGGGTTTTTTATCTGGGGTTTCTGGGTAGCAGCCTCGATTCTGGATTTGTACGTGATTGCTGGCGATAGGCTCGCCCCCTAGAATAGGATAGATAGAGGGACCCCTTTTCCGGACTTAGACTCGCATTTGGTCCGTTGTACGTACAGGCCTCCTCTCTGTGAGAGGGAATGGGCCGTAATTCACCACGCGGGTCCAGTGCATGTTGGTGGATGTCACATGTCTTCGATTTTTTGGTTCTAAGACATGCCGGTTTCCTTACAAGTATTTCCTTCACCGTTTTGAGAGCAGTGGTGATTTTTAACCCCTGCCGGAAAAAGAGGGGTGTTATAAGTTTCACGTGTGTTGCTGTGTATCTGTGTGTCTGTCTGTGGCATCATGTTCATCAGTTTTTTTTTGTTTGAAAGGTGATTTTGTCGAGAGTGTTCTTAGCTAAGTTTGAATAAAATCGGTTCAGCCTTTCAAAACTTATGGGCGTTTTACTGTTTAAATTGGGGTGTTTTCGCAAGATAAATGTGTCGGGGGTTTTTAAATTTTGAAATTTTACTTGTTCGTTCTACTACTGCCTGGGTTCGAACCCACGACTTACAACTCGTAAGTCGCAGCCGTTATCACTGGGCCACCACTGCTCCACGGCTCGCCACCTATCACATGGGAATCAAAATTGTTGGCGAAATGTGGTTTTACCATAAGTATATGCACTCCACTGCCTTACCCTTCAAAGAATTCAGACGTGATGTTTTACTGTGTTATGTGAAGTAAATATGTGTTAGACGTTAATTAATACAAATAGCCTCGAGTAAAACTGAAGATAATATTCCATGAAAACAATGAAATTAGCTGTTAATTATAGCCCGTATGTTAATTCAGCATGTAATAATTTATTATGTTGAAAAAGGTTGTCTACATACGTCAAACAATGTAGCTACCGTATTTAAAATATTTTAGGGAGTAATTACCTAATTATAAAAACAATATTAGTATGAAAATAGACGTATTCCGAACATTCAATGGCAGTGTGTGAAACAATTTTCAGACATTGCGATATCTGTCTCTTATGTTAGGTACCTACTGGTTTCCATAGGCTTCCTCTCTGTGAGAGGGAATGGGGTTTACCCATCCATAACGCGATGGTTTGGTAGACGTCCGATATCTTCGAATTTTTGGCTCTAGGAATTGACAGTTTCCTTACTATTTCAGCGTTTTAAGAGTATATAATTTACACAAAAGAAAGTGTCACCACTTAACAACGACGGTCCCTTACAGACTTGGTCCCTGGCAACATTAAGACAATATATTTATAGCCAACCCGCACCGGGCCCGCGTGGTGGGTTACGGCCCATCCTCTCTCATAGAGAGTAGGCCTGTGTCCCAGCAGTGGGAACATTAATAGGCTGGTGATGACTTATGACCTTAGCCTCATTACCTGCTATCTTTGGCTCTAGACTAAATTAAATTATTTTACCGATAACGACTATTAGTAAATGTTCGGAATTGATCACGAGGCACTTTAGTATCGCTTGTCAATCCCATCATCATCACTGCTGGAAATAGGCCTCCCCCAAGCGTCGCCACACTAATCGATCCTGTGCCTTTCTCCTCCCCGCAGCCTGCACTAGGTCGTCGCTCCAACTTGTTTGGGGGCCTTCCATCGCTGCGGCTTCCGGTACGCGGTCGCCATTCCAGATCTTTTCAGCCCCATCGACCATCCTTTCTGCGAGCCATATGCCCACGGCCATTTAAGTTTGGCAATTCTTCGAGTTATGTCGGTAACTTGGCTCTTTTGCGGATGTCTTCATTTCTGATTCGATCACTCGGTCAATCCTATTCTTCTTCTTCTTTTTGTGTGAAAGTGTGGCCCACCATCTCATTCATTCATTTCTTTGGTGCTACAACACTTAGTGGGTCTATGGCCTCCTCAATGAAATTCTTCCATTTCGCTCTTTGGCTGGCATTCCTTCGCCAAGATGTTTTCCTTCCTATCTTTCACAAATCTTCTTCGACAAAATCTATCCAAAGATTCATGGGTCTGCCTCTGGGTCATTTCTGATTCGGACTCCACTTGGTCATGACTCTAACGGTCAATCCCATCATGATTTTAATTGCTCAAACATGGTGCACATCCCACCCATACGTACAAAGCGTTTTGCGAATACTTTCATTGTACACAAAGCTAAGGAGTGGAATTCCCTGCCGGAGTCTTTGTTTCCTGATAGCTTCAACGTTGGGGTCTTTAAGTCAAGAGTGAATAGGTTACTTCTAGGCAAGCGTGATTCACCGTCGACCACATCATCACTTACCATCAGGCGAGAAAGTGGTCAAACGCGAGCCTATCGATGAATAAAAAAATAATTAAAAAAACAATGCATTATTACCAAAACAATGTGATTTTGCCCCCAGAGTCCTAAGGTCTCTCAGTATCCTTGCTATCTTTTGACTGTCATGGTCTACTCTCGTCTCAAACTCGTGCCGGCACGACATAACAACTTGTAATAACACTGATGTCATTTAAATCCCAATACGCCATAACTCACGCCGTATATAATGTAAGGTGTAGTGTAGTTGCGAACTCCACTTATCTGAGACAGCTTAGGGACCAAAACTTCTGCCTTGTTCGCTTCCTGCATGGATGGAGCGGTTTAATTAAGAAGGTAATGTTTTATTAATTGATGTTTTGATATTTTTGGGTAAGTCAGAGAAGGTTTTTCTTATGTAGATGGTTGTATTGTGACCTAAAATTTCCTTGGGTGTGCGTGCCTGTTGAACGTAGACACGTTACACAGCTAGATAGCTGGATTTGTTTCCTGGGTCAGGAATAAAAAATATTGTGATTTATTTATACTTTATGCACCAGTAAAGCTCACTAAAGTGAACTTAAGCATTTTCTACTAGCCGACCTTAGGGTGGGCCGAAACAAAACATGAGTGGTCAATTTGCATCCGCATTTATACTGTTACAGACGGGTGTCTAGATTTATACTCTGTTAATAGAGATAATTGCTGAATGGTACCCTAGATATGGTAAAAGGAATAGAGGAATGTAAATGAAGAGATGGGAGGATGAGATAAGAGGCCCAATTGGAGAAGAGTGGTTAGCTTGGCCTTGCTTTCTATCTAGCAATGGAATTTTTTGAGGAGGCCAATGCCAAGAGGCACACTGAACTGAGATACATTCTGTTTTTTTTTTTGTTAAGACAACAATCTTAAAGTTCAGGATAAAAGGCTCATTGATTGATTGAATAGAGATCAGCTTGAGCACGTCTTCTGTTACAATTTAAGGATCAATCAGTTTAGGTATACACTAGCTGTGTACGCGGCTTCGCTCCCGTTAACTGCCTATCCTACCCTACTTACCTATCTACCTGTACCTACCCTACTTACCTAGACCTACCTACCTTACTTACCATTCTACATACCTAGATTGAATGTTCACTGCACATAATACTACGAGTATTTACTCTAGGGAGAAAAATACTACAAAGTGAAAAATAAGTTTCATTTTGGAAGTCAGTAGTATTTTTTTGAAAAAAGTTTATTTTTATTTTTTACTTTTAACTGTACCTAAGAGGCAAGTTCTTTAGTAAGGTACCTATAATGCCAGAATAGATTACCCGAATATCATGAAACTTGAATATAACCGGTGGAATGTGAGTGTACCAAGGTGAACTGTACACATCTGCGTACTGCTTTAGAGCATACTGGCGTGATGCATGTTATGAAATGGTATCAACAATGATTAGACACACGCAAATATATAGACAAACAGATAAACAGACAAAAAATCCAAAAATGCTGATAATAGGTTCTGTTGGTTCTCCTTTAACACCCTGCCAATATTTTTTGAAAATATTTTGGATGTACAAAAACGGCTTTTCTACAGATTAATTATATTTATATTGGTTTTACAAACATCAACGTGGTTTCAAAAGTCGGCATTTCTTTCCGATTACCCTTTCAACACATTGTAAAAGTCATAAAAACTCAAAAAGACATAAACGCCACAATCTTCTACACAAAACACGACATAAGTACAGCACTAAGCATACGCCATAAAAACTCGCGTTCCATAAATTCACCACTTATCTCCCTGCACAATAACTGACTACCCTCACTCCAAACATTTAATGACATACTCTACAGATAATACTTATCCCCCAACTTGTTCATTCAGTCTCCATCGGTACAATATAGATAAGTACAGAAGGTCGGCTTTGGTAATTGGGAATGGGATCAACCGTGAATCCTCATACTCTTATGGTTGTATAAAGGCTCCCGTAGGTATAATAAATATTGGGCACGCCACAATTGCGGCGATAAGGCCCCTCTTTGAGGAGTGGCTAGAGAGGCGTCACGGCGTTCTCACCTTCCACCTGACGCATGTCCTCACCGGACACGGCTGTTTTGGGAGGTCCCTGTTCAGAATAAGACGGGAGGAAACAAAAACGGTGGAGATCTGCCCCGCTTGGGCGGAGCACCGCCGTGTCCTCATGGAGGCGATCGGCAGTGGCGACCTCTCACATCCAGCCCTGGTCCAGGCCATGGTACGGAGCGTCACGGCATGGGAAGCTGTCTCCTCCTTCTGCGAAACAGTAATGCTCGCAAAGGAGGAGGCGGAACGCGTGACGGAGACGCAAAGGAGACGCCCTCACGCCCCTAGCCACCGCAGGAGACGCCCCGTGCGTCGGGAGTCGATTCCCGGCCACCGTAGGTGCGGGCTTGTGGACGGCAAGTTATGGGTAGCTTACCGTCCGATAAGGACCAAGCCCGAGTTTACGGCGCGTAGTGTTCCACGCGCGCCTCAAAGAGATGTCAGCAAAAGTGACGGGGCCTGATAGGGCCGATGCCTGTCTGGATCGCGGATAAATTTGAAAGGGATTTACCGCGGCCCTGGCGCAAGCAACTGAAGGAACACGGGTGGGTTTTAGTCAGTAAAAGTCTGACACGCTCTCCCGCTTCACCCAGAGCGGAAGAAGTCATTGGATGATTTCCCACCCAAAAACAAAAAAAGGTATAATAAATATAATATCGGAGTTTCCTTGCGTGATCGAATCAGAAACGTAGAGATCCGCAAGAGAACCAGGGTTACCGACATAGCCCGAAGAATTGCCAAACTTAAGTGGCAGTGGGCAGGGCACATTGCTCGCAGAACGGATGGCCGTTGGGGCAGAAAGGTTCTGGAATGGCGACCGCGAACCGGAAGACGTTGCGTTGGAAGGCCTCCCACCAGGTGGACCGATGACCTAGTGAAGGTTGCGGGGATCCGCTGGTTGCGAGATGCACGGGACCGGTCAATGTGGCGACGCTTGGGGGAGGCCTATGTCCAGCAGTGGACGTTTTCCGGCTGATATGATGATGATGATGAAATATAATATAAACGTGACAAAGCTATGACAGATTTTTAAGAAGATTATGTTGATGAGTACAATAATACCCCTTAATTGGTTATCAGTTATTTCAATATTACATCTTGTATACTTGTGTACTGGTAGAACGGTGAAATTATCAAACTGTCTCAAAGGATGAAATTGCGAGTGGGCTCTCACTCGCTGTTCATGACGCGTGTCGTGTAAAACTAATGTATCATCAACCCTGTATTCTTCAAAGGATTGAATTTTGCGTTCAATTGGGCACAAATCCACAACAAATCCGAAGCTATTGAGAAAAACCGGCCAAGTGCGAGTCTGACTCGCACACAGAGAGTTCCGTATAAGCAGCTACATTCACAAAAATAAGTAACATTACTAACGTTCATAAACAATGAAAGCACTGAAAGCTCTAACGAAGGGACAAAATTAACTTTGCCGTTCGAAAACTTTTGTCCCCTTACATCAATGTACAACATTTTTGCTTTTCCAAGTACATCATAAAAGTTGATCGAATAACTCGTAAACTTGTAAAGCCTACTTAGATGTGTATATTACATAGTTATATAGTTTTCCATTTAATTTCGTTATACTGCCGCGATTTTTTCACATATTCAAAAGCAACCATTTAGCTGGTAGGGGGATGGGGAGAAAGTTGAATCATCAATCATCACAAAATCACAAAATCGGATCCCTGAATCGAAAAATGGTTTTGACAGACTCGAAATATTTTTGAATGGCCTATCCAACGATACCCCACACCATGGGATAGGGGTTCTTTGTTGAATACGGAACCCTAGAAACAGTTTGAAAAATCAATAACACTTTGCTCAATCCGGAACCCAAAACCTCTTTCTCGGCAATAGCGGTTGCGACAACGAGGCTGTCTCGTGTCAATGGTACGTTGTATAAAGTTTATCTTCTGTACTTATTTCCATAGTGTCTACCATCAGTCCCCCGTGTGATATCCTCCAAAACTTTAGGATTAACAATGATATTTTTCACGTTCATCCCCAACTTTTGTGAGGGTTCCTTAAGGAGGTATAAGTTGTAAAGAATTTTACTCCCAAGCTTACAATTTGTAGGAAACTGTGTTTTGTTTTTTAATTGTGTATAAGTTCGGCAATTGTTTTTTATTGTTATCTTTATTAGTTTGAATTAGTACTTTTGTTAAGGAAAACGTTTTCTTCATGGTGAGAGCAAATCCTTGGTGTAAATCCTGGTTATGGCAGAAGATCCTTTGAATTACTATCAGGGGCTTACTTTAAACTTTGGCCAGTGTTTTCTTTTTATTTTCTTCTATCTAAAACCTTTCTTTACTAAACATCACTAAGATTTAGTTGCACAGACTGGAAAGGTAAAGGAAGTATTTTACCGCCTTCGTCCCATTATATACTCAATTTCCTTTTTGTGTTTGTTTACCGATATCTCCATCAATTATTAACCGATTTTTTCAATTTGGTCAAGATCTGATTAAGAACTTCGGAGATATACAACAGAACACTTCAATAAATAACGGCAAATCTCTCGAAATTGCTGCAATGACATGTCTATTTATTGTTTATACCATTCCATAACATAACGTCACGCTAGTACGCTCTAAAGGGGTACGCAGATGTGTACAGTTCACCGTGGTACACTCTCATTTAACCAGTTGTGTTCAATTTAATGATATTCGGGTAATCTATCCTGGTATTATAGGTATCTTACTAAACTACTTGCCTATTAGGTACGTACAACAAAAAAGTGAAACATATTAAAACTTTTTACAAAAAAATACTACCGATTTCCAACTTAAGAAAACTACAAAGTAGAAAATATCTTTATTTTTGAAAGTCGGTGTCCATAACGCAAAAAATTGGTACCTACCAAAGACACCGACTTCCAAAAATAAAGTTTGTTCCGGCCTGCACCTGGCAACACAGCCGGGAACTAAACGCGAGCGCGAGACATCACGCCACCGACGCGAGCCAATAGGAGCGCGCGCGGACGCCGAAACTGCGGACAAAACGTCCGCCATGCGAGCCCAGCGCTGGGCCACTACCACTTGCCTCCACGCGCCGCCAGCGAGCGGTCGACGATAAACTGCCGTAAATAACATTGTAACGGGTCCCAAAAAGTATTCCTGTAACCTTCAGATTTATAATAATAATTAGTAAGTTATTGTCTAAACTCTAAAGGATTTTCATTTCATTTAACAACCTTACACCAACGCAAAGGCGTAAACAAAGTTAATATTAACTTTGTAGTTTTCTTATTTGCAAGCTCATATCAATTGGTCTGTCCACCCGACCGAATTGGAAAAAAGCATCCTGTGCGTTATCTGTCCACCCGACCGAATCGGAAAAATATCGGAAAAATACCTGTCAGTACAAGTTTTGACCGAAATACGTCACGGGAAAGGATATTCTCAAAGGATCAGGGTAAAAAATGGGAAAAAAAATGGCCCCCGGGAACGTCATCCGACAGCGCCCCGGCGGCCGGCCAACCTGGACAGATCACAGGTTAAAAAGTCAAGATGGGACGTTGCAAACAACAAAGTGACGCCGGTTAAAACTATACCTTGCCGTACAAATACACAATTACACGCACACACGTACAACGAAATTACGCCTTAGCTTGTCATTCGATACGGCAATGCATAGAATGAACCGGCTTCACTTTGTTGTCTGCAACGTGCCATCTTGACTTTTTATTTGATCTCAGTTTGCAAGACGGTAGTATTTTTTTGTAAACAAGTATTTTGGAAAAAGGCGTGTGTTTATATCACATCACATCATCAGCCTATTAATGTTGCCACTGCTGGGACACAGGCCTCCTCTCTGTGAGAGGCAATGGGCCGTAATCCACCACGCGGGCCCTGTGCGTGTTGGTAGATGTCACTTGTCTTCGAATTTTTGGTTCTAGGACATGCCGGTTTCCTCACGATGAAAAACAAAATGTTACTAATAAACAACCCTCAACAGATAGTCGATGGTAACGCAAAGACGGACGTCTCAAACTGGAAAGAGCCAGGCCTCTTCTGTGGCGAGATAGAACAGCTCCAGACGTTCATATCTGAGACCAACTTCGTAAAGATTGTGTTCCACGCCAACAACTTCACTGATCAAAGTTACTTTAGCTTTGACTCCAGGTCAGTGAGCATTCACGAGTTAATTTAATATAGAACTAAAGGATAGACTAGATTTTAAGTTCGCTGTTGAATTGTTGGAGTTAGTTGAAAAAGTATTCCTTTTATTAGTTTTGGTTTAAATTACTACTTACGAACTTTTATTCATAAATTGATTGCAATTTATAAAATATTTTTACCAATTACTGGCATATGTTGATGATTTAAAGACTGTAACTGCAATAATCGCCAGTAATGTTAACAACATTATAAATTGTTCAACTATATAAAAGCGTGTTAGTTTCAACACAACATTTTCTCAGAAACCAAGCAATAGTACAGTAAGTTATAAAATTAAATTTTCTCTGCAGAGCTGAGCAACAATTTGAAGTGTATCTGCGGTACGAACAGCACCCGGAACTGTATCCGAACAGAAGAGGCGAAGTTGTTGCTATGTATATATTTACCATCACCTAGTTGTGTGCAAAGTACTAGGTATATGACCCGGTACTTTGAGGTTTCATCGGCAATATTCGTTAACCAGGGCAACATTTCAGTTCAGCCGCGGTGATGATGGCTCTGGACAAACTAACTCAGTTAGCGATAACGACTCATAAAATTCAAAATATATGGGTTGATCGAAATGTTACGTGTTTCTATATTTTGGAATTTATCTTTGACAGAATGTTACTTCGTATAGCCCCTGTTGTCACCCTATCGTAGTGGCTACGTTAGTTCCACTAGGTCAGATACATTTGTGGCATTAGAAACAAACTCAGACATGGTATATCTTTGATCGTTTGCAAGAAACATCGATGGACCCTTTAAATTGTGTCGTCTTATGTCTATTGATGGTAATCGGAGTAACAAAGTTGTTTGTTTAGAGGAGCTAAGTGAACTGTAAATGTTTGAAGTTTAGTTTGAGATGAATCAAATAATGAAGGTACCAATCAATTCCATGCCAATGGGATAAGCGATAAGCAGTTTCCTGGTAATCAGTCTTATGGTATCTAAGCAAGTAAAAGTTATTTATAAACATATTTCTATTTTTAAATCATAATAGCCTCTGATAAATAATAGCTTCTGTCAGCGGCTTCGGCCGCGTGAAAAAAGTTTTCTTATCCCAAGGGAACATTATGCCTATGTGCTATTCAAGACTAAAATCTATCTCCGAGCTAAATTTCATCCAGATCTGTTCAGCCGAGGTTCCCTCTATCTGGCAGAATCTTGAAGCTCCGAAATTTATTTGGCATGAAACACATATTTAAAAAAAATATAATTATTGTTTGGCCGAATGTTTGTACGCCCAAATTTAAAATGGCTTACTTTTAAGATGGCAGAATTTTATTTCGCATTATTTCACTTGGCATATTGTGAAGATGGCAGAAATTAATTCTATTAGGCATTTCTATAAAATACCATTTTTAACCTAAAATTAAATTAAAATATTTTCTTAAAAAGTCAATATGTTGTGTTATAAAAGTTAGTGACAGAAACGAATCACTGCAAGACCGACTCCACGTAGTCTTGTCTGCCTTACCCCTAGAGTGTAATTTAAGCCCGCGAAGGCGCGGAGGGGCGAAACGGCCCGCGAGCTGAGGAGCAGGTGGTGAGCGTTAAAACCATCTGCGACGATAAGCTCTCGTGGGACCGCCAGAGCCCCGCAGTGCCGGAGCCTTGACAGAAACCTTGCCTGCTGCATGCATGGTGTATGCTTGTTTGCATGGCTGCATGCTTGTTTGCATGGCTGCATGCTTGTTGTATGGATGGTGTATGCTTGTTTACATATTTGCATGCTTCATACAGCGAAATAAAAACCAAAAAAATAATTGTTTTCAATCAGTTTTATTATTATTATGGTAAAAAAGACAAAATTGTTCCAAGTATGAATTTTCTGTAATGTGATTGATATATGAGTATTGCAATTAATATGGACATTCAATGAATACCAAAAGACTATTCTGACTGTAAACTTTCTGCGATATGATGGTTCTTCATTTTAATGACTATCGATATAAAATTAGTGCCTAAAGATGATTCTGACTTACAAAATTAAGAGTTTTGAATCTATATAATATAAAAATGAATCGCAAAATATGTTGGTAAGCGCATAACTCACCAACGCCTGGACCAATTTGGCCAATTCTTTTTTTTAAATGTTCGTTGAAGTTCAAAGATGGTTTTTACGGGGCGAAAAATTCTAATAATTGTCGGAAAAAAATAAAAACAGCACTTTTCTTTTTCCCATACAAAAGTTTTCTAACTAAAACGTAGAGTCAATATGAGCTTTATTACTATTGTATAAGCTATTTTTGCTTTGTGTAGGGTAGGGTAGGGTAGGGTAGTGTAGGTTAGGGTAGTGTAGGGTAGGGTAGGGTAGTGTAGTGTAGGGTAGGGTAGTGTAGCGTAGGGTAGGGTAGGGTAGGGTAGTGTAGGGTAGGGTAGGGTAATGTAGGGTAGGGTAGTGTAGTGTAGGATAGGGTAGGGTAGTGTAGCGTAGGGTAGGGAAGGTAGTGTAGGGTAGGGTAGTGTAGGGTAATGTAGGGTAGGGTAGTGTAGGGTCGGGTCGGGTAGGGTAGGGTAGTGTAGGGTAGGGTAAGGTAGGTAGTGTAAGGTAGGTAGTGTAAGGTAAGGTAGATAAATGTTTGGTATTTTTATGGCAAAACAAAGTTAGCCGGGTCAGCTAGTGTATAATAAATGAGTGTATGCCAAACGATTTTCTGCGAAGGGAAGTTTATACTTGCCGTTGTTATGAACAATTAATATATGACATAAAACGTTATGCTATAAAAGGTGGGTAAGAAATATATGATATAATTACATAATCTCTAATATTTACAAGATAAAACAACTGAATCAATAATTTTATTTGATATATTTATTTATTTATTTAATACTTCATGCACACACAAGTACAGAGGCGGACTTAATGCCTTAGGCATTTTCTACCAGTCAACCTTTGGGTGATAGAGAGATAAACAGTGGTAGGTGCAATATTGAAAGTTACATGGATTATTTAAATATACATACAAACTATAAATATACCATATATATTCAAAATAATAAACTAAATACATAAATATACATAAACATTAGTAGTAATAGATACATAATTGAAAAACATTAGCGCTGTTACGATACTACTGCCAACTTCTTACGGATATGCTCGCGAACTTTAACTTTGAAGGTTAACCGGTTGGTTGCCATCCTGATTTCCTGGGGGAGCGCATTCCACAGAGAAATAGACTGAACGAAGAAGGAACGATGAATGAAGTCAGTGCGGTGAGTGGGACATTGAAGAAGGCGGTTATGTGATGACCGTAGATTTTTACTGTGGTTGGAGCAAATGTATTGAAAGTAAGGGACCAGATAACTAGGGAAATTGGAAGAGTCGAGAAATGAGAACAAGGTAAATAGTGCCCTTTGCTCTCTGCGCTGGCGTATGGGCAACCACTTTAGAAGTGATCGATGCGCAGAGACATGATCATATTTACGCAAATTGAAAACAAATCGAATGCAGTAATTTAGAAGACGGTCAAGTTTGTTGAGAAGATCTGCATTCAGGTCGTAGTAGCACACATCACCATAATCAATGATAGGAAAAATTAAGGTCTGCACAAGCATTGCCTTCGTGTTGATTGGTAATACATTTTTCAAACGATACAGTGCCCGCAGCGTTCCAGTGACCTTCTGACTCACACTAGTGATTTGAGTACGCCAATTTAGAGTATTATCGATGTGCAAGCCCAGGTCCTTTACATCAGTGCTGAATGGAATGATCTTACTGTCAAATAAAACAGGCGGCAAAGTTGCACCATCTACTTTAGCAATGTTTCGATGACTTCCAATGATGATCGCCTGACATTTATTGGGGTTTACTGCAACACCAAATCTATCAGACCAGGTTTTTATAGCCGATAAATCCCTGTTTAATTTGCTGATAACGTCAGATATTTCGTCGACATTCCCTTGATGGTACAACTGCAGGTCATCTGCATACAGATGATACGCACACTGAAGTTCGGAAGTAATGAGATTTATAAAAATAGAAAATAGAAGAGGAGAAAGAATGCCGCCTTGAGGAACGCCAGTTTCCAAGTCACACCAGCGAGATGAAGAATCTCCAACCTGAACTGACTGCTGACGTTCCTGAAGGTAAGAGGTGAACCATTCCAGTGCTTCAGGAGAAACCATCAAATAGGACAGAATGGCTAACAGGATGTCGTGACTGACGGTATTGAAGGCGTTTGAGAAATCGACCAACACTAGAACAGTAACTTTGGTGTCTTCCAATCCTGCCCTTATATCGCCAGTCACTTTAAGGAGGGTGGACGCAGTGCTGTGCCCGGGCCTGAATCCAGATTGTAGAGGGCTAATGAGCGAATTACTGTGCACAAACTTTGAAAGTTGTTTATGGACACAGGCCTCAAGCACTTTGGATAGAAAGGGAAGGATAGAAATTGGACGGAAGTGGGTTGGAAGTGAGGGGTTGGCAACTTTGGGTAGTGGACGAACATAGGCTTTACGCCACTGGGAGGGGAAAACTCCGGAAAACAATGAAAAATTTACAATGTGCGTGATAGGAGGTAAAAGGTGATCCAAAACAGTGATTATCATACCACGAGTGATATTATCACATCCCACTGCTTTGGATTTGATGGAAAGTATGATCTTTTTGATCTCTCCCGGTTCAACTGGAATGAAGCGAAAAGGGTTAAGGTGAGGACGCGTTAGACCAGAGATTAGAGACAGAGTTTGTTGCTTGGTTAGACGATTCATGGTAGGCACAGTGGAGAAATGACGGTTGAGATCGTCTAAGTCAATAGAATTTGGAAGGTCTAAATGTCGCGGTTTGCCGATACCTAGTGTTCCAAGGAACTTCCAAATATCGGCAGAAGAACAAGAAGAAATACTTTCTAGAATGTGGCGACGTTTAGCGTTGCGTATCATCTGGTTACATCTATTCCTTGAAGTCTTAAATAGCGCCCAGTTCTCGTCAGTACGTTCTCTTTTATATTTTCGGAACGCGCGGTCCCTGCGTCGCATGGCCATCTGTATACCTCTTGTCATCCAAGGTGCAGGAGGACGTTTCAGTTTTACTTTTTTAACGGGCGCATGTATGTTGTAAAGGTTGACCACAAAATCATTAAAGATCGCCACCTTATCGTCAACCGAAGTCGCCTCCATCATGATATCCCAATCGATCACAGATGCATCCTTCTTAAGTTTTTCAACGTCCATCCTGGCAAAACAACGCCTGTACAGAACCTTTGGTATAGATTTAGGAGGTTTGAGGATATAGGAAAGAAAAATCATGTCGTGGTGGGAGAAGCCAGGAGCGTCATGTTGACCATGGGAGGAGACAAGGGAAGGATTCGAGGTGAGTATAAGGTCGAGCCAGGTGTCATCGCCACATTTATTATGATGAGTAGCCTGGAGCGGCAACACGTGCAGACTAGCTGACTCGGTTATATGGAGAAGTCTACGGGATCGAGGGGAGTTTCGGGAAAGGAGGTTTGTATTAAAATCACCCATGATGATGTGGTGCGCATACTCAGAACCCAAAGATTCAAGAACTGATTCGAATTCAGTGAAGTAATCTACAGAGGGGGGACAGTAGACAACACCGATTATAGTTTTGGCTCCTTTGACGGAAACTTCAAGGAAGATAAACTCCGCAGAGGCAGAATAGTTTGAAGAAGAAGTAGCAATTATTTTATAAGGAAAATCACTGCGAAGATATATGGCTACACCACCCCCTCCCTTACCAATCCGATCGTTCCGTATAAGAACGAAACCGGTGAGAGGGTAAGTGGTGGACAGAAGATGAGGTTTAAGCCAAGTTTCGGAAATCAGGATAGCGTGAACGTTTTTGTTGTTGAACGCATCGTACAACTCGCTGTGATGACTGGCGACGCTTTGTGCGTTAATGTGGCACACATTCACCAACCGATTAGACTCATCATTAAAGTTATGTTGTAAAAAGTCACCAAGGGTGCCACCGAGAGAACAAAAACTCGCGTCGCTCGAAGAGGCAGCAGATTCGTTAGCAGAGAAAAAAGACTCATTGTCTGACATAAATTGAAGTAGTAAATATGTTTAAATGTATATATAAAATTATAAATATGTTATTGCTACTGAGGTGCCACTCTGCACCACCCGCCAGCTAACACAGACACTAAAACAGTTACTTGATAACAAATACAGAACTCGGCACTTTCTAACATTATTCCAATAAGAAAACAAAAAACTTAAGAAAGCTGTAGTTCTGAAACAGTCACAACACATAAAATTAAACAAAATAAAACAGTCACACACCCCCACGAAAGCAGAAAAATAATATTTAAAGTAGCTACAAACAAACACAATACATAAAAAAAACGTAAATATAACATAAAACAGTCGCACACCGCTACGAAACCGCGAAAAGTAATAATATTGAAAGCACATATGTAAACAAACAAAAACAAAAAGCGTGATTCGTTATTCAGTCGTTTTAAAAATTATACTAATTCTTTATAAAAATTCTAAACGTATATTACAAATGTCAAAATATTTTTCCGTCAATTTGACAGTTCAAACTAAACAATTTTGAGGGTATCAACAAAACAATAATGAGGGTACTTAATTTCTCAACCAAATAACAAATACAACTCCATGACACAAACCAAAACACGTAAACAGTGAACAACACAAAATAATTTGTATGAGAATGGGAAATACAATTGTAAGCACAGATTGATTATTATACGAGTACAATGGATTCATGGGCGATTAGGACAATATCAACACAACGTAAATAAAAAAAAACAATTCAGCTATTTACGTGATATGTTTCTCAGGCTCCCGGTTGCGTCCACACTTCTTTCGCCCGTGGATGGCATTACGGCCGGTGACTTGGAATACCTGGCTATCAGGGGCTTCAGCTCGTCTGTGGAAGTCACCTTATGCCGACTTCCATCGGAGGCCTTTATGACGATGACGCCATCCTGAGTCCAAGACGACCGCATTCCAAAGTGCTCGCGCGCCTTCACGAAGGCAGTCTGCCTGGCTCTCGTCAAGAACTCCTTGATGGATATTTTGGAGCCCTTCAATTTTGTCTTCACCCTCCAAACAGAAGCCTTGGTGTCCGCACTGGTGAACCAGACGAGAATGGGCCTGTGATGCTCTTTGCTGGGAGCCCCGAGTCTGTGACAGGCCTTAATTGATGAATCTGTGATGTTCTTGAGGGCAAGCTTGGCACTTAAGACATCCAGGATCACTGCCTTACTATCCTCCTTCTCCACTTCAGCAAGCCCTTGGAAAACTAGTGCCTTTCGCCGGTGCCTAGTCTCCACGCCATCAATTTGTTTAGCACACTCATTGATCTGGCTTCGCAGCAAACCAAACATGGAAAAAATGAGCTCCCGGAAGGTGCGAAACTCTTCGGCTATCTTGGCCACTGTGTTTGCCTTAGCAGGCCCGGCACACTGGATCTGCGCTTCGAGTTCACCCATCTTCTTCAAAAAGTTCTCCTCCAGGGTCCTCTGAGCAGCAAGAACTTCAGCGTATTGTGACATTGTTTGAGAAGCGCCGACTAACGGTGTAGTAAAAGTACTGTGATCAGCTGGCAGGTGGTGTTTATATTATTATACGATTATGTCACATAAAAGCGCCACAAACGTAAGTACTTGTAATTTTGCACTTGTAGACTAAGTACTAATCTAAATTTAATCAGTATTTTCAGCTTTTACCACAAATTATAAATTAAATAAAATTTCCAAAAAAAACTAACGTCTTTACTTTTTCAACACCTACCCGCGAAAAAAGATAAGATATAATGATCAGTTAATATAATAAACGGTTGATATAATTTTAAAGTAACTAATTTTTATAAGCATAACATACATTGAATATAATATCGTTTGATAAACCACTCAAAAGACATAAAACCTAGTAGTCTAATATGATAAAACTCCATTTCCTTGTAAAAAATATGCAAACAAGCATACACCCTGCATGCAGCAGGCATGCAAACAAGCATACACCATACATACAGCATGCAAGTATGCAGCAAGCATGCAACATGCAGCAGGCATGTTTTCTGTCACGGCACCGGCGCTGCGGGGCTCCGGCGGTCCCAAGCGAGCTTATCGTCGCAGATGTGTTTCACGCTCACCACCGCAGCTTCGGCTTGAAGGCCACAGGCACGGCAGCGAGTGTTAAAGCCACCTGCTCTTCAGCTTGCGGGCCGCCTCGCCCCTCCGAGCCTACGCGGTTTTAAATAACACTCTTGGGGTAAGGCAGACAACGGCTATGTGGAGTCGGTTTTGCAGAGATTCGTTTCTGACACGCCGCTCCCGCCGCACGCTCGCTTCACTCGTTTGCCTCCGCGCGTTAATGATCACGGTTCTAACCAAACCGAACCCAAATGATTCACCAACATAGGGGACCTGGCACTCCACTCCGCTCCCGCCTTAACCTTCTAACCTAATATTACCCATCCGAGTCGGATTGCTTTGAATCGGGGTGTTAACCATAAAGGTGGCATCAATATTAGGTATATATTTAATATATTCAATTTTTATTTACAACGTTATATCCAAATAACGTTAAACGAAATAAGTTTTGGAGTATATAAATGTTTTATCTAAAGAAATTATATCAACAGTTGAACGTTCATCATCATCATCATATCAGCCGAAAGACGTCCACTGCTGGACATAGGCCTCCCCCAAGTGTCACCACATTGAACGGCCCCGTGCGTCCCACATCCAGCGGATCCCCGCAACCTTCACCAGGTCATCAGTCCACCTGGTGGGAGGCCTTCCAACGCATCGTCTTCCGGTTCGCGGTCGCCACTCCAGAACTTTTCTGTCCCATCGGCCATCCATTCTGCGAGCAATGTGCCCTGCCCACTGCCACTTAAGTTTGGCAATTTTTCGCCCTACATTTCTGATTCGATCACGCAAGGATACTCCGAGCATAGCCCTCTCCATTGCCCTTTGGGTGACTGTAAGCTTTCTGGTGAAGCCCATTGTAAGCGACTACGTCTCAGAGCCATAAGTCATCACTGGCAACACACACTGGTCATAGAACTTCATCTTGAGACACTGTGGTAAGTTGGACGAGAAGAAACCGCGCAACTTCCCGCACGCTGCCCATCAGCCGAGTCGGATTCGACGGGTCTTTCTCGAAGTTGGCCCTACCCAACTGGATCGTTTGTCCCAGGTAGACATAATCTTCCACAACTTTGAGTGTAGAGTCTCCAACCTTGATAGGAGTGGGTGTTACATGGGCATTCAACATAACCTTGGTTTTGTCCATGTTCATTATAAGACCCACTCTTTTGGAAGCTCTACTGAGGTCATTGAGCATTATACTACGGTCCTCCATGGTCTCAGCCATGACCACTATATCGTCGGCAAACCAAAGGTGAGTGATGTACTCGCCATGTACGTTGATGCCTAGCCCTCTCCAGTCCAGAACCTTGAAGACATCCTCCAGTGCAGCGGTGAACAGTTTCGGAGATATGACGTCTCCCTGTCTCACTGCAGAAGGATAGGTGCTGAGGCCCGATCCTGAAGTCGGACTGACATGGTGGCGTTTTTGTACAGACACTTCAATACCTAGATGTACCGGTAGTCGATTTGGCACCGTTGGAGTGACTGCAGTACAGCCCAAGTCTCGATTAAATCGAAGGCTTTCTCGTCGTCCACAAATGCTAAACAGAGAGGCAGGTTATACTCTTCGGTCTTCTGAATAACCTGCCGCAGCGTATGTATGTAAGAGCGGGCGTACTCAGGATTCTCAAATGATAACGATCAGACATCTTGTTTACACTTTTTATTACTCACACCAACAGTAAGTCTCACAACTTAATTTTATGAAGATATGTGCACAGTTCAATACAATTCAATACTGAGTTCTTTCGACTAGAACCAGCCTATTTATACGTTTAAACAAATGACAAGACGTCACACAGCAACAACATCCGGTGACATTCGTTTATCAATTAATTGTAGATTTAGGTTTGTAAAAATACAGTAATTGTGTACATTATTTGTTTAGTAATTAATAATACTTTTTACAAATATTTTGAACGAATATAGTTACCAATTATTTTATTGAAATAAACTAACAGTTGGTGAATCTACCTTCCATTTTTGACTTTAAAATATTACTCAAATAAAAACAAATCTTTACAATAACAATACATAATTCGTGTTTCCGTTATGTCATCTGCCTTTTTGACGTTTTGATTTCGTCTCTGCTGCTAGTTTCATTTACCAGCGCTATCACGGCCATACTGACGAGCGGGCCTTGCTAGGCCCAGCGAATCTCTGAAAATCATAAAAAAAATTAAAATATGAGTGAGTGAATGAGTCAAACTCAGAGATCGCAGATAGTGGCTTGTCCATTAAGATTCAGAGGCCCATCTTTGACTTGTTTTGACTTAAATTTTATTGAATCATCCAACTTAAACCATAGCCATGACCAAGGCCTTTTTACACATCCATTTTGCTAACTCAAATCAAATTCAGAGGTATCAGATCGTAGCTTGATCATAAAGATTCAGAGGCTAGTCTTACGACTTGTTTTGACTGAGTTTTATTTAACTATCAAACTCAGAGGTCGCAGATCGTTGCTTGATAATAAAGATTCAGAGGCCCCGTCTTTGACTTGTTTTGACAGAATTTTATTTAACCAACTAATTCTGAAACTCAGAGGTCGTAGTTCGTTGCTTGATCATAAAGATTCAGAGGCCAGTCTTTGACTTTTTTTTTTTTTTTTTTCATTATTATTTATTCTTGCTATCACGGTCTAGTCGTTCAAAGTTCATTGAGTGACCAAAGTATTTTTTTTTTTTTTTTTTCCGTTTCGGCCATTCTATGCTTAGGGTCTAAACGGATATGGTATTTTCAATTGCAGGGGAGGGGCTATTTTACCTAGTTAATCAAAAAGGCCATTCAGTAGCCTTAGATTTCGTATATTTTAATGCCAATTACAATTCACCTATTTTATTAACCCAAACCCATTCAGTTTGACTGTTAGCTCTAGATGAACCGCGAGTAATAGCATGATGTATGAAGAAAAAGAAAATAAAAATGGCTGTAATCTGTGCCATTGTAGCGGATTCCCCATTTGTAATAATTCTACATGAGGTACCAAAAGATTAATTGAAATGATCATCAATAGGGTGAAGGTCGGAACGCAAAAGCTTCTAATCTTCGTGATTACAAAGTCCAAGTACCACTGATAGTCACTAATGTCACATTAAATGAAACAAAAGAAAAAGACACCAGGTATCTTATTCACGACCTTTAGCCATCACATAGCTCTCTTCTCAATTGCTCTACTCGCACATCCCTACGTTGTCGAGTCAACTCAACTCTCTGAACTCAGAACCTGTTCACACAGAGATTTAGTCTGTCCTATGTTACGTCTATTCATCATCTACAATCTCAATTGGTACTTCAGCTTTGTATATCTTACTAACACAATCTACGCATAGTAATAAAAATTAGAAAACCAAAATTATTTCAATTTTCGTAACGAAGGCTTGTCGATTCGAACGTCATCAACATTAACATGGTGACCTTACCTCTCGCGTGACTATGCGAGTTTACTTTATCTTAACCTCATAACTCTACAGGAATCCTCTGTAAGGTTTCTTACACAAACGTGTTTATTTTAAACCAACTTACAGGACCACAGTTGCTACAAAGACCTCCAGTTGCCACACTGGCCTACAGTTGCCATAAAGGCCTCCAGTTGGCACACTGGCGTTTAGTTGCCACACAGGCCAACAGTTGCCATAAAGGCCAACAGTTGCCACACAGGCCAACGCACAACGCTCGGCTACTCCTGACCAAACTAGATCATTGGGTTCGTGACATAGGGAAATTTTAGAACTTTGATCTTTAACTAAATCATTACCCTGGGCCATGTACCACCAGTCGCTCAAATCAAACTTTAAAACTTCTTCTGCAGCGAAAACTGCCAAGCTTACAGAAACCCTCGAGTAAAACCTCTAACGGCTCTGTAGCCGCTCTGTAGGCTCTGTAGCCGAACAGCAATTATATTGCTTTCACACAACGGTCTCTCAAGACCCCGACCTCCGCCAGAATCCACTGGTACGGTCAAACATAATACGGCTGATAGACTCAATTACTCGACATTTTGAGCTTGCTCATCATCATTAAAATCCTTTTAACATCAACATCGACTGGTACATGACCCGCTGGCATCTTCCTTAACCTACCGTGTCCATACTTGTAGGTTTAAGCGTATCTATTTAAAGCTTTCGGTGTATAACGATCACTATCCTGTCATAATCACCTATCGCGGACTTAATACCGGGCCTCTTCAGTTTTCGTACTAAAGTTTCCCACACAACACTATTCATTAGAAAAAGGTCCGACGATCAACAAGTTAAACTAAACAAAGTAAAGGCAATGCATACTCAACTCATAAACCCACTTTAAAAAAACCCATCGCCACATGTTACGCATGAGGTCCAGAATTGGTCTTATGAGTAGACATGTTAATCAGATTTGGTTTCACTACCACAGTCATCAACTATGACGTCTAATTCTCAAAGAACTTGGCGATCGGGTATCTTTCCAACATGATTCGCGTTTTCTACTTAAAGATTTTGGAACATACTGATGGCTTATAAAAGGGAAACAACTAACCCTGATACTATTAAGGAGCTTCACGAATTAACTCTGATCAATATCAAAAATATCAGATTATCAACAGTAACCCTTTACTGTCGGTCACTAACTCAGTTTTCATGTAAGAAAAACAATCGCGTGATCTACTGTTATCATAATATTACTTTGAAACAGATCTGAAGAAGGTGGTTGTACATCGTTACGCAACAAGATCCGTCCTGAATACACGCAAATGACCAGTACCGTTACTAACTCGATACAATTACGATAGCCCAACGACATTACTAACTCGCTTTGCCACTGAAAACGACTAGTTATTCAGTCATTTTGGATATCTCATCTCCTTCTTATGGGATATCTCATCCTAAAGTTCGTACTGAACCAAATGTTGAAACTAGGAAAGTACTAACAACCCAATAGGTAACTTATTAGCTACTTGCTTTTTACCAGGTGTGTCTTAATTACCTAGTGATAGTGCTAGGTATAACCACTACCAAACAATTCAGTGTTCCAACATGAACACTTAAAACTCGAAATAGCATCTCATCACTAGAGAATATTTGACTTCACTATCAAAATAAAATGGAAGCGACTCACCGAGTATTCCATTCCAAACTTGCGCACGTTCGTACCGTTCGGCTAAGACCAGCGAACTGCTTGCATGCTGTTCTTCTTAACCTCTCAGATGTTGACACGTCAACTTTCGCGCTTAGCATCTGAATCGCTAGCCTTCAGCAGAGGCTTCAGGCTGCGACACAATATGGTTTCTGAAACATGAAAAATATTACGAGAGTATAATGTTCACACGGTTATCTTAACCATACACAGCTTTGATGGAAATTAACCTGTGCACCGGTGTAGTAACCTAAACCAATCAATCTGCCTATCTGACCTCCACAACTCAGTAACTGGGTAACACAGTACCCTTTGGCAAGACTGGTGTCAGATCTCAAGCTTCGGACTACCCGTAAAGACTGTCAAAGATCTTCAAATGACAGCCGGGACCAACGGCTTAACGTGCTTTCCGAGGCACGAAGGAAACTCGGTATGTTGAAATGGTCACACATCCATGGACCGACATCGTCAAGCGTTGCTTAACTTAAGTTATTATTTAGCCACGAGCTCCTCTATTAAGGGATATGAAAATAATGGGCATAACCGAAAGTTTTATTTGTATGTGTATCATATTTAGTGGCATCTAATGAAGTATTTTGATATCCAAAGTCAAAGTTTCGCGCAAATCATGTTTGTTTTGTGTTCTTGATGCTTGACCCGAGGGGTTCAGCTTGGTAAAACTATGATTTTATGCCACTGGAGCATTAGGAAAAATACTTGAAAGTAAACTTTATGACTTGGTACCATATTCAAAAAAAGATTTAGCTTGATTTGAAGTCTATTCAATACACACACAATTCCAATACACAATATAATATCTAGTTTAGCTACTTAATATTGTGCTACGAGTGCAAAAGAATGAGCATTAGTGTCTACCAATTGCTTGGCGCGTCTTAGCAAGCATGAAAATCCCTTCATCCTAGCAATAGACTGAACTACCTCGCACGGTGGATAGACAGGTAACTTGTTCACTCAATTGTTATTTTATGCTGGTCAAGATCATAATTAGGTAAATAAATTTTACTTAGCTTGTGGGTATTGGTGTTTTGTTTTTAAAAAACATCCTTTTCTGCAACTTGATCTGGCAACGAAGTAAATTCAGCTCATCCGAATGTCCTGGTCGAGTGGTCGGTAGGCTAGGCAAGGCGACTGTGTTGATGGGTCCAGTTGAGGCTCGGGTTGATCCCTTTCTTCTGATGTAAGAGCGGGCGTACTCAGGATTCTCAAATGATAACGATCAGACATCTTGTTTACACTTTTTATTACTCACACCAACAGTAAGTCTCACAACTTAATTTTATGAAGATATGTGCACAGTTCAATACAATTCAATACTGAGTTCTTTCGACTAGAACCAGCCTATTTATACGTTTAAACAAATGACAAGACGTCACACAGCAACAACATCCGGTGACATTCGTTTATCAATTAATTGTAGATTTAGGTTTGTAAAAATACAGTAATTGTGTACATTATTTGTTTAGTAATTAATAATACTTTTTACAAATATTTTGAACGAATATAGTTACCAATTATTTTATTGAAATAAACTAACAGTTGGTGAATCTACCTTCCATTTTTGACTTTAAAATATTACTCAAATAAAAACAAATCTTTACAATAACAATACATAATTCGTGTTTCCGTTATGTCATCTGCCTTTTTGACGTTTTGATTTCGTCTCTGCTGCTAGTTTCATTTACCAGCGCTATCATGTATGTGTTCTAAGGTGCTGAAGCCTTTTCGGAATCCGGCTTATTCGGGAGGCTGGAAATCGTCAAACCTGCGCGCGAGACGATTCGTGATGACTCTTGAAAGCAGCTTGTAGACATGACTAAGAAGTGAGATGGGCCTATAGTTCTTCAATAGGGCATTGTCACACTTCTTGAAAAAGAGTACCACCACACCCCTGCGTTTTCCCCTCGAGTATGACGGAACAAAACAGCTTCTGAAGGGCCTTAAGTATTGGTTTTCCACACGCCGTCAGGAGTTCGGCCGTAATGCCGTTATCACCCGGTGCCTTGTTGTTCTTAAACTGTTTAAGAGCCATCCTAATCTCGTACAGGCTGACGTCCGGAATGTCTTCGGTATAGTGACAGTATAGAGGCCCTCCTTCTCCATGAAACTGGCCAGTAGGTGACCCGGTCTTTCCGACGTCCAACTCCAAATTGCCCCAATTGCAGCTCATCCTGGTCTCGTTTGCCCAGTTTCTCGTTGAAGTCCCCCATGACAACGGTGAAGTGAGTTTTGAAACCTTGCATGGCTATAGAGATATCCTCATACATGGTCTCTACCTCGTCGTCGGGGTGTGCCAAGGTCGGTGCGTAGACCTGTATGACCTTCAACGAATATCTCGTGGATATTCTGAGTATAAGGTACGCCACCCTGGTCGACACACTCTTGATCTTCACCACGTTGTTCACAAGGGACTTTTGGACGATAAACCCGACACCACCCTGGGACTGCCGATCACCCTCTCGGAAATAGAGCAGGTTACCGGATTTGAGGATTATCGAGTCCTCCCCCTCTCTTCGGACTTAAGATAACCCTATAATACTCCATCGCAACCTGCTCAATTCTTCCTTGAATTCGGCTATCTTCTCATCGGTCCGGAGTGTTCGCGTGCTGTATGTTGCCAGGGCCAGTCATCGGTGTTTATTGGGGTAGCCGGGTTCACCCCTGGGATTCTTCGCACCCCTTGCCACGCCATCGCTTCGACCGCTACCGTAGTCGAGGGTAGACGGGCTGCCGGGTACTCGGGGCCGTTTTTCCTTTATGCTATTCATTTGGTTTTGGGGGATTTGCCTTAATCGCCACGCTTGGCAGGTGGGTTGGCGATCGCAGTTTGTTGTTGAAGAGCACAGAGAACGCTGTTGCCCATTCTGTAGTGTATCCCTTAGTCGCCTCTTACGACACCCACGGGAAGATATGGGATGGTGAGATTCTTTACGTCCGACACCATACGGATTGTGAACGTTATTGAAATGAAAATATACCAAATAATTTTATATGATGTGAGACGCACCCATAAAAGGTAGACCCGTTCAGCCGTTCTGGCGTGATTGAATAACAAACATACATCCAAACTTTCGCATTTATAATACTAACTTCTGCCTGCAGCTTTGCCCACGTGAAAACTTTTTTATCATCCCGAGAGAACATTATACCGGGATTACAAGTAGTATATTTGCTATTCCAGACAATAATCTATGTCTATTTAATTTCACCTGTTTCTTCCGTGATCTGTTCAGCCGTTCTGGCGTGATTGAGTAACAAACATACATCCATCCAAACTTTCGCATTTGTAATATTCGTAAGATTTTTATTGTTAGGTCTTACCTATGAAATTGGCGTTTTGTCGTACTGGCCACTTTGATCTCAAATATCTCCTCTTTGGTTTGGAATTCCAATTTTAAATTTATACAGCTATTTACTCATGTTTTTGTTTGGAAAACCGTAGTTCATTTTTTTTTCTTCCTTTGATTTTTTCTTTGCGCCAGTCAGTTTACAAAATGGAAAACTTGAAATATCGCGTTATTTACGAGTACGAGTTCCATCGTGGCACCAGTGCTGCAGAAACGGCTCGAAGGATTAATGATGTGTATGGCGACGGTGTCGCAAAAGAAAACACAGTGCGTTTTTGGTTCCAACATTTTCGTTCTGGAAATTTCGACCTGCAGAACAAGCCCTGTAGACGGCCGGAAACCAAAGTTGATAATGAAGAATTGGAAGCGGATCCATCGCAAACCACGTTGGAGTTAGCTGCAGTCTGCGTTGTTAGTGATAAAACTGTTTTAATCCACTTGAAGCAAATTGGGAAGGCGAAAAAGCTTGAAAGGTGCTCATGAATTGAGTGCAGCAAACCGACAAACGCGCGTCGACTGCTGCGTTTACATTACTCAACCGGCACAATAATGAAGGGATTTTAAATCGAATCATTACCTGTGATGAAAAGTGGATCAAAAGCGCATTCAAAGTTTTATTGATTCCCGTCCGAATGGTTTTTTTAGTATAGGGATCAATGAACTACCTATGAGATGGCAAAAGTGCATAGACAGCAATGGTACTTACTTTGATTAAATAAATATATAATAATTTAAAAAAACGACTTTATGTTCCTCCCTTACAAAACGCCAATTTCATATATAATAACCTAATATTATTGGTTTATTCAAATTCAAATGCATTTATTTCGGACAACAGAGATCCATATTGGGTTAGTATTACAAAAAAGCTTAAAATCTATTGTTAGTATCATTTAAAGTTTAGTTTAATTTAGATTTAAAGTCTACAGTATAAACACTGCGTGCCGAGGATGACTAGCCAGGAACACATGTTTCCTATCTCATCACTCTCCGCACAAAATGTCGGATATCTGGAGTATAGCTCTCTGCCACAGCTCTCAGGATATAGTTGCGACTATTCCGTACTCTGCTCAACAGCGACGCAGTTTTTTTGCGCATTATGGCTTGGAAACCATCTGTGTGGGTCTCAGCAACATTGCCGATGCGCTGCAGAAACGGGGCAGCCGCAACAACATCCTAAAAGCATAATTATATTGCACGCGCAGGACATCCAGCGAACGCTTGGTGTAGTTGACCCATAGATTACCCGTGTAAAAGCTCTGACAGAAGGCCTTAAAAAGAGTAATTTTTACTAGGTCAGAGCACCGAGAAAATCTACGCGCCAGCATATTACCCCTGACCGCCAGTGCCCTACGCTCCCTCTCAATGTCTATATCATCCCTAAGGTCGTCGGTGATAAAATGTCCAAGATATTTAAATTTGGACACTCTGTTTAACTGTAGTCCATTAATTTTTATAATCTCAGGAACAGAGTCCGGATATCTACCAGCGGCCCCAAAAACCATATATTCACTTTTGGTGACATTATACCTAAGTCCGTGAGAGGCAGCATAAGTCTCACAGACTTTGAGCAATTTACTGATAGCCCCAGCAGTCGGACCCAGCAGCACCATGTCGTCCGCGTAGCTGATGTTATTGACGCTCACCCCATTTATTCGACATCCAACATTCATGCTGCTGAGCTCCGTGATGAGGCCATCAACATACAGATTGAACAGTCTAGGGGACGTCAAACCCCCTTGTCTCACACCGCATTCCAATCTATACGCTGAAGAGAGAGTGTTGGACCACTTTACCTGATTATTTTGATTGGCATACCAGTACTGGAATGTTTTCAGTATTTCAGCAGGTGTACCTCTCTCCCTCAACTTATCCCAAAGCACATCATAGGAAACGAGATCGAAGGCCTTTGAGAGGTCAAGGAAACAGGCGTACACCGGCGTCTTACGATCGGTATAATATTGTACAGTATGCTTCAGACTTAAGATAGCAGTTTCGGTTGACAGTCCGGGCTGAAACCCAAACTGTGCTTCAAGGAGTTTTAAAATATTTTTCAAACATGAATCAAGCAGACTGTCCAATAACCTAGCCATGATCGTTGCCAAGGAAATCGGTCGATAATTGTCCTTATTCGATATGTCCCCCACCCTGTTCTTAACGATGGGAATCACAATAGTTTTCATAAATTTTTCTGGCAGGTATGAATGGCTTAGACACATCGTATAGAACAGTGACAAGACCCTCGGCATGTGCACTCCTGCATATTTCAAGTGCTCAATACTGAGTCCATCATGACCGGGAGACTTGCCTCTGCTCATTCCTTGTATGACGCTTTTGACTTGCTTGGCAGAGAAATGCAAAAGCGTCTCCTCTTCCTGACAACAATACTCGGCGCCAGCAGAAGGAGCTGAGAGACCAAGGGGAGATTGCACCTGAAAATGTTTCATAAACATGTTTGCAATATGACCGTGATCACTTTTCCCCTCCACACTCACCGCGAGGTTAGGCCCAACATCCAATTTACCTGTGGATTTCCAAAATTTGCCAAAATTTTTAGTAGCTCTTTGTTCTGCTAACAAGTTAGCAGAACAAAGCAAGTTACAAACAAAACAAGGTAGTTTATGATGACCTAATTTATTATAATTGTTTTATGATGACCAAATCAAGATGGCATGTCAGAATCAGTATGATTATAAACATAAAAAAACCGATACGACACTATACCGAAGACATTCCGGACGTCAGCCTGTACGAGATTAGGATGGCTCTTAAACAGCTAAAGAACAACAAGGCACCGGGTGATGACGGAATTATAACCGGGCTCCTGAAGGCGGATGGAAAACCAATACTTAAGGCTTCAGAAGGTGATAATTCCGTCATACTTGAGGGGAAAACGCCACAGGTATGGTACAGGGGTGTGGTGGTACTCTTCTTCAAGAAGGGTGACGATGCCCTACTGAAGAACAATAGACCCGTCTCACTTCTTAGTCATGTCTACAAGTTGTTTTCAAGAGTCATCACGAATCGTCTCGCGCGCAGGTTTGACGATTTCCAGCCTCCCAAACAAGCCGGATTCCGTAAAGGCTTCAGCACCGTAGACCACATACATACGCTGTGGCAGGTTATACAGAAAACTGAAGAGTACAACTTGCCTCTATGCTTAGCGTTGTGGACTACGAGAAAGCCTACGATTCGATCGAGACTTGCACTGTGCTGCAGTCTTTCCAACGGTGCCAACTCGACTAGGTAGGTCGAAGTGTTTGTACAAAAACGCCACCATGTCCATTCGACTTCAGGATCAGACCTCGGAACCTATCCTACTGCAGCGAGGTGTGAGACAGGGAGAAGTCATAACTCCGAAACTGTTCACCGCTGCACTCGAGGATGTCTTCAAGGTTCTGGACTGGAGAGGGCTAGGCATCAACGTCAATGGCGAGTACATCACTCACTTTTGGTTTGCCGACGATATAGTGGTCATGGCTGAGACCATGGAGAACCTCAATGCGATTCTCGATGACTTCATTAGAGCTTTGTTGTCCGTGTTTCGACACCGACTTCGGAAAAGAAAGTAATTTTTCACTTTGTAGTGTTTTTTTTGGAAATCGGTTTGTTTTTTTTGTTTAAACGTTATTTTATTATTTAAAAGTGCGTTTCCATCTTTTCACCACTACGGCACGCTTTTAAGTCGAAGTTTTGTTAAAAAAAATGTAATTAAGCTTGCGCTTAACCCTATTTCACCAGAATACTAATAATTAGTTTAAAAAAAGCTCTCTTCCTCTCTCCTACTTTTGCAGTGCCCGACAGGGCCCAAAATGGTCTAAATTTGTAACCTACCATCACATGTGGCAGCAATAAATATATTGATTAATTATAAATCAATGCTGGGTAATATTACAGGACAATTAAATAACGACGATTCTATCAAACTTTCCGTATTTATCATTCATTTGCGGATTCGTGTAAACTATTATAGTGAAATTAAGCAGTTTCATATGCATTGCTGTTCAGCGCGAGTTACAATGAGACATATCACACGAGAGAATGCGACGCACTACGTTAAGCCTCTACCTTAGTGATGTGAGTAGCGAGAAATGTTAAACGTAGACAAAGTTTTGTTATGGTCTAAGATCCGAGATCTTGGACCATAACGAATCTTTGTATTTTTGTGTGTTATTGTTTGTCTGTGTTTGTTTGTATCTTTGTGTTTTGTGTGTTTGCTTGTTTTTGTGTCTTTGTGTTTGTTCGTATTTTGTGTGGATTTTTGTTTGTGTGTCTTTGTGTTGTGTTTGTAATAAGGAGTGACCTTCACCATATTAAATTTTATATAAAATGCTTTTCATCCATTAAACACCCATCGGTGAAGGTAGCTCCTTCCTCGAATCCTCTATTAGAAATCTTTCATATGTGAAACTTAAACCTTTCACTTTACTCACTTAGGAAAACATTCAAAAAACCAAACAAGAACTATATGTCGCATCAAGGGTGGCCGATAGATGCAAACCATCGGTAAGTCAGGATGTATTCCTTCACGTTAAGACATTGCGTTTGGGCAGGTCGGTGGGTACATCGATGCAATCACACAAGTTAGTCGATACATTGGGTTTATTCAAATAGTCACAACTCATAGTTACAATCTTGCTTACTAATATTACGGAGTGACACTGATTCTACGACGTCTTAGCTCTAAGGCTGTCAGTACTCAACTGCTATATTCTGCTGTGGTGGGGCCACGCGAGTAGTTAGAAAAACCGCGCCAATGCGTAGTTGTTCTTGATTTGCCGCCAGGGGCGTGCTTGTGATTAGTTTAGACGTCCGTACTATTGAGTAAACCCAACATATAAATGAATTTATGTACTTAAACTTTTAAAGTAAGTTTGGCAGGTGATTAACATTATTCTAATATAGGATTACTATTGGCATAATTGGCATTTCAACGGACCATTGGATATATCTTAAAAGTGAAAATAGACTTATTGTCAGCCCTTTCCCGGACTTGTAATCGCTTATAAATCCCTTATAGTCCCTGATAAAGCGAGTTTATTGGGATAATTATAAAACCGTATTTTGAAAAAGGAAGAAAACATATTTATTTGTGACCCGCACAGAAGATACGAGATAAGCAAAAACACAAAAAAAAAACAATGATAACCCCGTGCGAGACCGAAAAGGCATGTGCAGCGATGTTTAAAAGAAAATAACGCTGCGCTGATATTATGATAGTTCTATTTTGCTTGTTGGAATGGCACTATACCTTCCTATACCTTTTTCGCAGCGCTTCAACACGTGCTTCACGACTGTATACATCATCGTCATCTCTCTAGCTTTTCCCCAAATATTTGGGTTGGCTTCCAGTGTAAAACAAATGCAACATAATGCCTATTTTGAATTCAATTGGCTTCAAGTGTAAAACAGATATATCTGAACATCAATATTTCATATGGAGCAACTGCCTTTCTGTCGTTTTCGCCAATAGAAAGTCATATTGTCAATAGCTTCTGCCACAACTCAGTTACTGCGAAAATCTATTAAAGCAATATTGCTTTCCCGCTACGTCTACCACAGTGCTTCTACCACAGCAAAGCAACGGGAGACACCTACAGTAATTGCTCGGGATAGTTAGATGAGAGCTATTGTGACTAGACGCTCGTAATTATGTTAGCGCAGGATATTTACTCGTTCGGATTCGTGTTGGGGGTTTATAGTTCGTTTGAAGGGAAGTACGAGTAGTATAATATAACATTATGGTTGTATTTTCCAGAGGGAATGACAGACGTATATAGCTTTATGAAACATCAACATTTTGCAATTATAAGGTATTATAAGGTTGTGGAAACTAGAACAAATTTCCGAGCGTTCAAGCGTTATAGCCATACCTATTATTTCAATAAAATATAAAAAGCTCAAAATGTTAAGACCCATTATTATAAATGTTATTTTTTATCAGTTGTGCTAGGCAACTGTGCTTATCCCAGATGTAAACGACCCTTTATGCCTATTGGCCTTGTTTTTTCTGTCTCCTGCTTTATATAGAGGGAAGTAGAAATTATGTTTTTGTTTTCCTACTCCTCCTTTATTATTTTCTGATTGATATCGTTGCGGGATCCAAGACAGTTAAATTCATTCACAGACAAGACATTTCTACAAACATTTAATAGGCAATTTTATCCTAACTTAAACTCCAACGGTCTACACACCGCGCCGTATCCAACGAACCAACAAATCCGCGAAAATCCAATATATTTCTAAATCCAGCAGCGGGCGGATGATGTATATTGGTGTTTTGAGTTCACCGCAACAGACCGAGGTTAACTAGGTTAACCTACGTTTAGAATACTAAACGAAAAACATTTTGTAAAAACCTGGGAACCACAGACGTAAATTTATCTAGATGCCGCAATTCTCTCTATCATAAGAAAACAAAACGTGCCACTATTTCACACAAAATTTATGAACTTTTATTAGAAAGAAACTTTTATTAAAAAGTAGAAACCAAAAAAAAAAGGTTTATATATTATATAAACAAAAGATAAAAAAAGAAAAGTAAAACGAGATAAAATTTTAACAAAATGTTAACAAGCATCTAGAAATCTGTATATAGTGCTGTAACTATTCTTAGCAAAGGTCTGTAAAGATGATAGAAAACCATTTTAAAAAGGACACGTTTGATGTGATTTTTGAACTTTCCATTGGTCAGTTCTATAAGAATTTTCAAAATCGGTCCACAGTTGACGGAGAAATCGGTGAACACTCAAAACAAATTAAAAGTCGAACTTAAAATCATCTCCTTTTTGAAAAGTCGGTTAAAAATAAAATGCGTCCATTGTCTCGACCAACTTTGTAGAGTTTTTACAGCTCAATACGGCTTAATGAGATTTTATTTTGCATTTTAGTTGATGGCCGTTGCCGATTACGCTAAATGAAACAGCCAGTCGTTTCTGTGGACATTTCACCGTGATGAAGATGAAGTGATCTCGAGAGTGAGCTGTCATTGCAACCGATGATAGATGGATTGAGCACACTTCGAGCTCACTTCACCAGTCATCACGGTATAACTTTTACCGAATAGCACCCCAGGAGGATGACCATAAGCTCTTTGAATAAGGTCATTTTTAGTGTGCTAAGGGACAGATGTATCTGTCTTGTATACACATATCCCTTTTTCATAGTCGAACTATAATATTTTGACACTTGATTGTACGGGGGCCTGATCAAAGTCTGAGCATTGTTCTCACTTTTACATGCTTTTTATACACGCGAACTTACGGTTAAGAATCTTTATTTCTCAAAAGAATTACAATGGCAGTCACTTACGTGAGAAACTTACATATCTAAACAATTTAAGTAATGTTGAGCGTACTTACAGGAAAACAAAAGACAACCTCGCGACATTTGCGTCATCTAGTTAGATTTATATCTGCGCTGGTAGCTTTACTTCGCTTAAAATTCTCGACCAGTGTGTTTCACTGTGAAGCTTTGGACTTAATAGAACAAAGAAGTGATTACTGTGTAACAACTGCAAAAATGTATAAAAAAGTCAGATCTTTAGTCAAGAGCTGGCGTGGAGCCAGGACGCTCATTACCAGGACATTAATTGAATCCTGCCGACGAGCTCGAGCTACATAAGCTGTTTTACCTTCGTACTCTTGGTAAGGAAGATTTTTGCGGTGCCAATTAAAAGTTGTGGAGCGCGTGTGAAATTTTAATTTGTTTTTGATGATGTCTGACTACGGAATTGTGATCGTGTTTGTTTATTTTGTGTTTTTATTGTAGCTTGTTTTATCGCTTATTGTGTCACCCTATGCAATGTTTCCTTTATCCTTCTTTTCTGTAAAGGTGCGATATCAGGCCGTGACCGTAACGCGAGACCGCGAGACGCGCGACGCTTGTCGCGGTCTCCGCTGGTGTACTGTGGGGCGAGGCCGAGACATTATATCGCACACAAACTCTCGTTTTTAGTCGTTAAAGTCAGTTATATTGTTGAAAATTATTATTGCACATTGTAATGGAAAGCTAAGTTATGCATTTACTGTTGGAGGAAGAAGAAAACGATGATATACTATTATATCACTATTATAAAACTAAACAAAGATTGTCTATCAATGAATTACGAGTATATACAACTAGAGGCCATAAATAGTTCTGCGTGAAGCCAGCTCGCTCATTACCAAGACATTAATTGAATTCTGCTGATGAGCTCGAGCTACCTAAGCTGTTTTACCTTCGTACTCTTGGAATGGAGGATTTTTGCGGTGCCAATTAAAAGTTGTGAAGCGCGTGTGAAATTTTAATGTGGTTTTGTTGATGTCTGACTACGGAATTGTGTACGTGTTTGTTTATTTTGTGTTTTTATTGTTGCATGTTAAACGGCTTATTGTGTCACTCTATGTAATATTTAGAGCAGTGGTGGCCCAGTGGTAATGGTCGCGACTTACAAGTTGTAGGTCGTGGGTTCGAACCCAGGCAGGCGCTTTATTTTGTGTATATTATTTCATCACCACTACTCTCAAAATGGTGAAGGAAAACATCGTGAGGAAACCGGCATATTCTAGAACGAAAAATTCAAAGACATGTGACGTCAAGCCGCACTGAGCCCGCGTGTTGGATTATATCCCATTCCCTCTTGAGAGAGGGGGCCTGTGTGCCAGCAGTGGGAAAATTAAAAAGGCTGGTGACGATGATGATATAATATTTAATTTAATTATCTTAAATTTAACTAACTTATATAGTGTACATAATATTCAGTAACCACTTAAACTATATTGCCTGTTTTTGCTTCCACTGCTAGTTCTAAGAGTCTGATAGTGTTAAGATACATTAATTTATGATTTGGTTTGTATAATTGTTTTTAATGGATATCACCACCAAAAATAGTTTTCTCTGCTAACAAATATCGCGAATTACGTCTCTGACATTATGATTTTGTATTGGTCGAGAGTTCTCAAAACCTTTAATATCAACAAGTTAGTTGATCTTACCTAGCATCTTCCCCGTTTCCGAGCTGCTAAGCTTACAATAAGGAATACATTATAGAGCGTATCAGAATACGGTTATACAGTTGTATGGAAGTAAGTGAAGAAAGTGTTTTGCGGTGACTTACTAAATACAATTAGTTCATTTTTAGGGTCTCATACCCGAAGCGTCCTAAGGCAGCCCTATTGCTGTCATACATTTGTCTTTTTGTCTGTCCGTCGTCTGTCACAAGGGTTTTATGGCCAAACGGTTGCAGCTACAGTCTTCAAATTTTCACAGTATAAACATCGGGCGTACGGTTGGCGCAGTGGTTGAGAGATTGACTGCTGCGCTGCGTGTAGCGGGTTCGATTCCCGCTTGGAAAAATATGTATGAGTGACAAATAGTTGTTGAATGCACCCATGATATAGGAAGAAATTCCTAGTGTGGGACAAAGTTTTATAAGGAAAACAATCTTGTTGAGCAAAAGCCATACAAATTGTCAAAAAAGATTTTTAAATATTTTTAAGGAGGGCTCCCATACGGAAAAAGAGGACCGCTAAAGAAAAATTTATTTACACCATTTTTTTTTTTTTTTTAATACTTTGTTATTAAGAACAGAATTCTTAATAATTAATTACGATCTAGCCTAAAAGACTAATAAGCAATTTAACTTTAACTTAATATGTTACGTTATAGATTATGTTAAAACTAAGAATAGTGTCCATTTGCACTTTAACACAAGTCCGTAGCACTTTCTTAGAGTCTGATATAATTTATAAAAACATTATGTTCATGTGTTTTATGTATAGCACAGCGTTGTCACTATTATGCATTCACTTTGTACACTACACCAATTCATAAGGTTTAGTTCTTTTTAGCCTACGCACTAAGTCTGTATTGTCTAGCAGCTGGATAGCCTCAACATTCACGTGTCGATGAAGTCTGTGTTCGTGGGCTTAAGCAAATTTTTGGATGATGGTGGTGACGAATTCCGTTTTAAGATCACGGTGAAGATCGTCATTTCTTATGTACCAGGGTGCATTTACAGCATCCCTGAGCACTTTATTTTGGAATTGTTGGATTAATTTTACGTTGCTTTGTTTAGTACAGCCCCAAAGTTGGATACCATACGTCCAAATTGGCATTAGTATATGCGTATATATGGTTATTTTATTATGTATTGATAGACAGGATTTCGTTCCGAGTAACCAATACATACTTTTATAACGTATGTCGAGTTCCTGTCTTTTCTTTTTGACATGAGCTTTCCATCGCAACTTGGCGTCGAGAGTTATGCCAAGGTATTTGGCTGTATTAGCATAAGGCACTTGCATGCCATTTATGTAGATTGGGTGATAGTCCAAGTGTTTATTTGTGAAGTCAATGTGAATTGATTTTGACTCATTCAGTTCAATCTTCCATTTTTGTGTCCAGTCATAAACTTTGTTCACAGCTAGTTGAACTCTTTCTACTGCTTCTCTGTGGCTTGATCCGGTAGCTATAATTGCAGTATCATCTGCAAAGGTCACAATGGTGTTGTTTTCCAGTTCTGGGATGTCACATGTGTATAACAAGTACAAAATTGGGCCAAGCACACTTCCTTGAGGTACCCCAGCTTTTACAGCTTTTAGCTCGGAATATGCGTCTTCTTGCCGTATTCTAAACATTCTATTAGTTATATACGACTCTAGAATATCTGCGAATTCTGGTAGCATGCGTCTGAGCTTGAATATTAGACCCTTATGCCAACTTTGTCAAAAGCTTGCGCGACATCTAAAAATACGGTGGCGCAGACTTCCTTATTTTCAAGTGTTTTTTCAATTATATGGGTTATTCTATGTACCTGGTCTATTGTTGAATGTTTTTCCCTAAAGCCAAATTGATGATTTGGAATAAGGTCTTTGTCATCTATTACTGGTTTTAACCGTTTCAATAACAGTTTTTCGAATAGCTTTGATAACACGGGCAACAGAGAAATAGGTCTATATGATGATGCTTCATGGAGTGGTTTTCCAGGCTTCGCAATCATAATGACCACACCATTGAGTGGGAAATCATAATAGATAAATGCAGTATTTTTTGTTTAAAAAAATATTGGATGACAAAGGAATGAGAAGCCACCAAAGCCAGATTTTTGGATTTGAAAATGAAAATTGGTGATAATGTTTATTATTAAGTATAATTTACTGACAATTATTATAACAATACAGATCTAATTTTCATCTGAACGGCACCGAGACTTCTGTCAGTGTATATAGCTTTTTCGCATAGTTTCAGATTTAATCCACTTCAAAAACCCACTCTGTATACGATAAGTTTATATTTTTTCAATGAAATTCCCGTGACTCACTTTAATGTGATCAATACCATAGTAAATTAGAACCATATATCTACATTCTACTATATTTCGTTTGTGTACGCCATGGGCATGGTTTCCATATGTATTTAATTTTATTTCAATCACTTTACTTCACAACGCGAAAAATCCTTTTACTAAAACATGACAGTACTACTTATAATTTCCAAAGTTCTAAGAAAAATACATCTACAAATTACTTACAGCGTTTAACTAAGACAAAGATACCCTAGTGTCTAGCTTATCCATTACGTTTCTCCATCAGGCTAATGGGAAAGAAATTAATGTCCACGAATTAAGCACCCGTCAAGTCCTTACATAAATATTCTTCGGGGAATTAAAAATAATGCTATTGTAATATAATACAGCACTTTACCTAAGTGGGTGCTTGTCCAATCTATGAATTAGTAGCTTCTGCCAGCAGCTTCTCCGCATGAATGTCGAAAATTATCCCGGGGGAACATATTCCCGGGATGAAGAGTATCCTATGTGCTATTCCTGACTTATCTATCTCTGAATCTATCTCTGAGCCAGTTTTCATCCAAATCCGTCCAGCCGTTTGACCGTGATGAGGTAACAAACATACATACACACACACATTCACAAAATTTCGCCTTTGTGATATTCGTTTGATTTATATATAAGTGCGTGCTTTGTCGGAAAGTATGTCAAGCTGTTGGTCCCTGCTGTCATTTGAAGACCTTTGACAGTCATTACGGGTAGTTGAAAGCTATAATATCTGACATCAGTCTTGCGTGGTATCGCGAGAGGAGCTCGTGGCTAAATAATAACAGCTGCACGGGTCGATCTTTAAGGCTAAGCAACGCTTGAAAAGGTCGGTCCGTGGATGGGTGACCATTTCAACATACCGAGTTTCCTCCGTGCCTCGGAAAGCACGTTAAGCCGTTGGTCCCGGCTGTCATTTGAAGATCTTTGACAGTCGTTACGAATAGTCAGACGCTTGAGATCTGACACCAGTCTAGTCAAGGGGTACCGCTGTTACCCAGTTACTGGGTTGTGGAGGTCAGATAGGCAGTCGCTCCATGTAAAACACTGGTACTCAGCTAAATCCGGTTAGACTGGAAGCCGACCCCAACATAGTTGGGAAAAGGCTAGGCAGATGATGAGTCTTGCGTGGTATCGTGTTATCCATTTACGGCCCACCCAATATTACATCTATCAGTAGGTTTGGCTGCTAGATATTGGAATTTGGCTTGACTTGTATGGACATACTTGACTTAAGATTCTGTCCCCTAGCTGGGACAGAAGGCGTCCACAGTACTGCCCCACCGCGAACAGTCTTGAGCTTCACGCTTCTCCTCGCTCCACGTCATTCGCGAGTGTGTGCGAGTTATTTTTTTTTCGTCAAGGTAACGGAATTTACATTCTAGGTTTTCATAATTTACTTTTTAAATGGTTAAATACAAATATAAAATGTAATATTTACACTGTAACAGTTTTCTTTATCACTGCCCAGATATGTGATTTCGTGCATAGCAAAACTTTTTAGTAGGTATTTTACGAGTCGAGCATAGCGGGTCTAGAGCATAGGGGGAGGGGGACTAACCGCACCCAACATAGCTGGGAAAAAGCTGAGCAGATTGGTTGATTGTGAGCTTTGTCACTGGATTATCTTAAGATCTGATGTAATTTAACAAACCCACAGATAACACAATACTAGCATAATAAAACAAATATCGCGAATATCATAAATTTTGATTGGTTGCCACTATCTAACTGACACATAGACATAGACAAGTAGTTCTAGAACAGGGATTCCCAAACTATTCTGGGAAAAGAGACCCCGTTTCCAAAATGAACTTATACCTCAGACCCCCATAGCCTTATATATATACTTTCAAAATCGGCTTATTGACTGCCCGTGTTTTACATCTTGTACGAACTTTTGCACGTTTATCGACTCGTTAAGTTTTTTAAAAGTACAACAATGATACTTCTCCATTCTTATAACAAGTTGGTACACGTAACACAACTTATATAGTATCTTGAAAGTTTCGAATAAAAACTTACGTTAATTAATAGGGGTCGATTTTTGACCTCGTGACCCCTCAAATCAGTTTTCGTTTATGTTAAACCCTCGAAAAACGATTTCCACCCTAAGGCGTCGATATCGACCACTTTGGGAATCCCTGTTCTAGACTAATCCAAATCCTTTTCATTTTCGAGTATTTATATATATTCTCTTTATACCTTAACCAAGAAGCTCGAAATATGAATAAAAAAGTTCATTAAGTGCATTACAATTATATGACGGAATGAATTATTCAGTATAATTTGTTTACGCTTTACACATTTTTCTTCAATATTTTAATAATTTCAGTAAATTATTAAGGGATATTTATTATTCCTTACATGATTTTCCTTGATTCATTGAAGCTGAGCAAATGGAAATGTACATGTTTTTTTTATTATTGATAGGCTTACGAGTAAGCAATGATGTGGTCGACGATGGTTCACGCTTGCCTAGTTATAGAACCAGAGAGAGAGAGAGAGAGTGAGAGTTATTTTTAACCTAAAGATCCCCAGATAACCTATAGTTTTCAGGAAGCACAAAATCCCACTCTTCGCTGTACGCAAAATAAAATTATTCCAAAACGTCTAGTGCGTATGATAGCGCATTGCCGTATTGGTCTTTTATTGTTCGATTATGGAACGGGATTGGTGAAATCAAATTGTGCAATTCGGTTATGTTTATTTCAGAAAACAGTTTACTGAAGAAACAACCCTGTTGATTAAAAAAAATATTGGAGTAGTTAAAATGTTTGTTGTTCGAAACAGAATATAATAAAACAAAATGACAAAAAATATAACGTTTTTTTAATGTAGGTACAGAACAAAAAAAATAACAAAAGCAACATACTTTATCTGAATCCATACGAAAATAATCACGAAAAAATATCAGATTCATTTCGATACGTCGGGACTCAACGAATGTATCGATACTCAATTAAATCATTCGATTTTGAATCGATTATGTATTCGAGTCACAGCTCGGCTGCCCATTCCGATTCTAATCAACGGCCAGATTCAAATTTCAATTTGAATTTCGAATCAATATGTGCCGCCGTACTTTATAGGCTTCTGTTACGCTTTGAGAGCGCCGACAATGTGGAGGGGTAGGGGAAGTTATGTACAAATTTCGAATATTATTCGTTATTAAAATCTACTATGTAAAGTGTATTAGTTTAGTGATGACGACCATTACAAAATATTACTTCAAACAAAATTTTAATAATCTTTTTTTAAAACAAGGTTACATATCTTGGCAGTGCACAAAAAAGAACTAGTCCGTCATCTTGGACCGTCCACCATATTGGATTTAGAACGACGTTACTTAGCTAAACGTGCATTGTCATCCAAACTAAACATGTATGCAAAATTTCATATTAATCGGTGGAGGATAACTGCTTTAAAATTCAGTTGCAAGATTTGACCCGAACACATTACATACATACATTGAGAGTTAAATAAAAGCTATCAGTTTTGCATGTTGCCCAGTTACTGCTGGGTTATGGAGATCAAATAATAATAATATCAAACTAAAAATATGTATTTCATAAAACAGGAGCACATTGCACAGTATACATTGTAGATTATAAATTTTACATTTGTCACACTATAAGCAAAATTATAAAAAGTCTATCCCTTAAATAGAGATAGGTTTCAGCCACATGGGTACTGTCAATAATTGACATTCTGTAACAAGTGGAACAGTGTCGATGTTACATAATTAAGCTAAAGTTATTCCATGAAATAAGTGTGGGTAGGTATTAGGTTACTTAATGTGTTGTGAATGTGAGTGAGAGTTCGTGTATGTGCGTGTTGGTATGAGTGAGGGTGCATGAGTGTGTCTGTGCGTGCATGTGTGTGTACATTATTTTTTTACACTTTATACACATCCTATTGTATCACAGTCAAATATGTATAAATTATATATTTAATTTTATTTTGTTACCCACGTCCGTGTGTCGCTGCGGGGTGCCAACTGAAAACCAGCGCTGGATGTCTGACGCCCAGCAAATGCTGAGTTGGTAACCCTTTCGGTATGGGCACGATTAGCGCAATTTGTCTTTGCATTTCTTTTTTTGTCTTTTACTCCATGTTTGTTGCTGTTGTGTTGTGCCTGTGTCGAATAAATATATTTCTATTCTATTCTATTCATATGTGGATTTCGCGATTGTATTTTTACGAGATGTATGCTAGGAGATTCTCCGTTATAAGGTATTTCTGTTGTAGTAGCCATTGAGTGATTTTGTGTTTTAGCGTGTGTCTGCTTAATCCTTTATAACCGAAGTTATTTTTCATACATAATGTACATACAGGTGGTAAATATAAGTTACAGAAACAATTATATACCCTGTCCGGCACAGCAACATTCTAGATACAGTCATTAACTAGGTCACTTCTACCCAACACTTCGGAGAGTTCAAACGAGATATTTTGTGACATGAATCATCAGATTTGGAATACGACCCCAATATTATTGAGGCAGACGATAATAATAGTAACACTAAGATGAATGATATGAAAGAATAGATATTTATATATATTATATCAGAAGTGTCTATCAGTCGAGCATTCTGATTTACCAGTCTCGATAGACGGCATGAAATGATTGAAACACTTACTTATAATACTGTATTGGAATTTTGCCTTTCTATACGGCCATTGGCTTGGAAACTCGATTTCATTTGTTTTTGATGTTTGCTATTTGTTTCAAAATAATATCTTTGTTTCGATACTAGTTCGAATTTTGACTTTGCGTATGTATTTGATACATATACCGGTTTCTGAACAGATTATTTGGAGTTCAGTTCAATTCCTTTAATGCTTATGTTTGATAGGTTTTCAGGCTAGAATAGAGTTTGACACTTAAATTACCATTTAAAAAATCAGAAATCGGTTTTTAAGCATTTATTTGTGAACCGAACAATTACATTGCATATTATTTTCAAATAGAAAATACCGGCTAAATGCGAGTCTGACTCGCGTACAAAGGGTTCCGTATAAACAGCTACATTCAGCTACGTGTTCTATTAGTGTAATTGCTGCAAGGCGTTCCAGTGCGAGGATAAACTAGTAAATCAATCAATTCACAAAAATAAATAGGTAAATTTCATAAACAATGAAAGCACCAAACATTGCTCTAACGAAGGGACAAAATTAACTTTGCTGTTCGAAAACTGTTGTCCCAATACATCAACAAAAATTTTACTGTTCCAACTACATTTTATAAGTTTTTCGACTATTACTCGTAAACTTGTAAAGCCTACTAAGCTGTGATAATTTTCCTTTTAATTTCGTTATATATACTACTGCCGTGATTTTTTTCACATATCCAAAAGTAACTATTTAGTTGGTAGGGCAGGGTCAATTGACTCTAACAAAAAATAGACATTTAAAGTTAAATTACGCATATGGAACCCTGAATCGAAAAATGGTTTTCACAGACCCTTAATATTTTTGAATGGCCTATCCAACTCCACATACTCCACACCATGGGATCTCCACACAGGAGAAAAAAAAAGCATCCCCACTTTACATGTACAGGACATACCCTAAAAACATGTTTTTCCTTGTTTTATTTTACCACTTTGTGATTAATATATATGCCAAATTCTATCTTTCTAGTACTAATAGTCTCTGAGCTAAGCTGTAGACAGACGGATGGACGGACAGACGGACATGGCTAAACTATAAGGGTTCCTTGAAAACTACGGAACCCTAAAACACAGATAGTATATGGTACTAACAATAAGCATTACCTTTGTACCTATTTTTATGTTCCTTCTTCTTGTCTGTCTGTGTGTGTGCATTAATTGATAGTAAAAAAAAACGCCACTTTTTGATAGTCAAAAATGACGAAAGATAGTCCCCTAAAATGCCCGGCAGTCATTACTTGCTACTTTTTCAAAATTGACGCAATAACAATAATAACAAAATATCGGACTAAATTCACGCGACACAAGCACTATTAGGTAGATAGGCACTAGCACTAAATCTATGTACCACAAATACTATCAACAATAAATATTGCCTAAACCAAATTTAAATACAAAATGTCATTCACATTTCGTTAATAAACTCGTCCAAAACTAAATACAATAGGTTTAGTTCGAACCATGAAAGTTATTTAGCTTGTCACGTTGAACCGGGGAGTCATACAGACGTCAGATTTATGAAAATTCATAGGATATATGTACTGTTATTATTCAATGCTACTAATATTGTAAATGTGATTTTTTTTTATGTTTGGTATTCAATCATACTTCGACAACCTTTGGATGGATTGAAAGAATTTAGAATAAAAAAGGGGTAGTCTGTGGTGTACTGCTATTACATTAAAACATAAATATATACAAAACTTTATTGCTATAATAAATACTATCCATAAACCTACATATATACAACAAACATTCAAGATATTTCGGTAGCTTAAGTCAATCTTCACACATAGGTGCTTTTTTACTTTGTCTAATAAAAGCATCTGGGTCCTATTTATTCTAAACTAGCTGTTCCCCGCGGCTTCGCTCCCGTGGACCATCCAACAGGACCCGTTTTCGGGATTAAAAATAGCCTATGTCACTCAGGAATAATGTAGCTTTCTATTGGTGAAAGAATTTTTAAAATCGGTCCAGTAGTTTAACAAACAAACAAACAAAAAAATCTTTCCTCTTTATAATATTGGTATAGACAACAGGTGACAACCTGAAAATCCAACAATAGGGTAGTTGACAAAAAATATCTATTTAGTCCGTGAGTTTGATAATCTAAAAATATTGGACATGTATTTTTTCTTTTGCCCCGTAAACAATAAATTACGACGATACAATGCGATGAAATACCGTGTGACGTCACGGTGTTTTCCTTGACTGAGAGAGCAGTGTTGATTAAATTCGTACTTAATGCAAACTTGCCTAGGTGTGTACTAGCACAAGTTTGGATGTTTACCTATAAGTCATCACTGCTTTATCAAGTAGACTGAAAACTAAATAAAATAAAAGATCTGTATTTCCCAATAGAGTACGCTAAGTTGCGTAAACTCACACACTATTAGTCTTTAATGATAATGATAAATGATTTTATTTCTGTAAGTTGGTTTGTACAAACACTTTTACATGTCGATCATATTTTTTAAAACTAGATGAGGTCGGCGTTTCCTATCTGACTACTCTGAGAAGAAAGGCCGAAACAAACTCAGAGGTCACAGTCTCTTTTAAAGTCCTGACAAAATCTTGGTTATATCATGTGAAGACCATGTAGACAGATGTCTGAAATGGTCTTTTGGGGAAATAACCAGCCAGATTGAGTGGACCTGTCCAGTCAGTGCACGCATTTGTCAATAACCGAGCAGCTTTGAATTTATTTACCGGTTTTTGATGTGTATCTTTTTTGTTGTAAAACAAAGTATATTCTATTCCATTGTATTAGGTCGTTTAAACTTATCTAACAACCAATAGGTACTTCCATGAACAACAGCAACTTGTACCCAACACAATTTACACAATCCTACCTTTCATATTCGTTAAATCAAGTTACAATAATTAATTTTGCGCGTTCAGTGCCGACACTGGATTAATAAGTGAATCAAGTGGAATTTCATTTGCGAAGGTGGCTCGGTTTGACGTGACGATATTTATTTGTTCAATATTGTTTAAACAATGTTATTTATTGAGCTCCCGGTGACACGGATTGGGAATTTAAATGTTTGTCTGTTCGGTTTTTAAATGGATTAACTTAGAGGGATAAATTTTGGGTTCAGTATTGTGTTGCTGGTTTAGTTCTACGGTAGGTTTTTGGCTAGGTCTTACCTAATCATAATTACTAATATTATAATATTAGTATTTATAAATGCCAATGTAAGACTGTTTTGGTTAAGCTTTCACGCCTTAGTTGTTCAACGGATTTGGATACAACTTGGCATATGTATATGCCACTCAAATGTTAGCTGGTAGTATATTCTACTTTGAGTAAAGCTCGCCTTTGTAAATAAACTTTATTTCATCCTTATATACGTTATTTTATTTACAACATTATCAACATTCACGCGGGCGAAGCCGCTGGCTGAAGCTAGTATTATATAAAGAGCTAACATTGATTGCTTTTATTTTTGAAGAGGTTATCTCGGAAGTACTGATCTGAATAAGATCTAAACTTGTTATCGACTGCTTTATGCTACTTTTAATCCCGGTCTGATAGGCTACAGGAGCAAAGCTGCTATAGTACCTACCATTATTTGTAAGTATGTGAGAACCATGTTCCTAATTATCAAATGAATAAATTTTCTTGTTAGTGTTTGTAATACTTTATACATTCTCGTGGTATAGTAGTGATAATCTGGGCGCATCGTTCTAACGAATATGGATTAATGTATGTATGTAAATTTAATTTTTCCATACGCTTTTCCGAATTGACGGTAGAATTTATTATTACTAGATAATTTAAATTTTTGGCGTTCAAAAGACGCCTAATTGAAATAAAGAATACTTTGAATTTTGACTCTACCAACTAGATACTAAGATAAATAATCATAAATAGACTGGCTTTACTTGATATATGGCACTTTCATTGAAACTGTTTTTTAAAATTACGTTTCCTTTTATTTGTACCTACATTGTATGTATCTGTGTGTGCCAAATAAACTAGTTTTCTTTCTTTCTTTCTGTGAGCTAGGTCACGTAACAAAAACAGTGAACTTCGTGTCTTGAATCTAAATGATATACCAGAGATTATAATGAAACAGTTTTATATCTCCGATACAATAAAAATATGCTAAAGAAAACAAAACCTCCAATGAAAATCACATAAAAATATTGACAGCCAGTTTCTTTAACATAAACATCTGAATAATCTAATGAAACTGTTTCATCCCCTTCACAAGGACCACTATTTTCTCAAGTCATTCGTCTCAAAAACTTAATTCCCAGGGGGGAAGTTACAATGATTTCCCGAAAGTATATAAAAAAACTCTTAATCCCAGCGAGATAAGTCGTAAAGTCTTTCTTTGTTTCATCCTCTCTCTTGCGAAAGGTCACAAGTGACACATGCCTGACGAGTCTTCAAGTTTTAGAAAAGTTTTCGATAAAAAAAGTGTGAAAATGTTCTGTTGTAGAAACTTTACCGTGTAATTGTGAGTGGTTCCGTAGCTATTGTGGAAACATTTTTATTATTTGAATTTTATACCAAAAATCTAAGAAAATTATAAAAATAACCTTTGTCTTAGTAGTTCAATACTTTTTCTTCCTTCTTCTTTATTTTCTTTCTAGTTCTAGATAGATGCAAGTGCTAATTGTGGGGTATTGGAGTCAATCATCGGGTTGGGAAAACTTTATTTACTGTTCCCGTTGAGATATTCTCAGTACTTTGCAGACCAGGGTCTGCATTTATGTTTATTTAGTTACCATCAGGTGTATAAAAAAATGGATTCGCCTCCAATTCTTCATGATGCAGACATCATCTTCATCAAAATACGTAAATCTTATAAATTCGTGCAAAAGAATTCGTATTGATAGAAAAACATGACGGTATCATAAAGATTTATTATCAACGGAACCCTAAAATATTTGGCACAGTCCTACTCAAGACTTGAGGCGTTCACAAACTTCGCTAAAAGCATTTCGAAAGACTTGAAGATTATACCTACTGGTAGGAAAATAAATGTAGTACTTACTTATGAGAACGAAAATCTATCAGTGTTGTTTTGTTCGTAAGAGTAATGCCGGTATAATCTGTAGGTCTGTTTACTAACCCATTAGTGGGGTTAAAAATATAAGCGAAGCTATCTGATACCCAACATTTTATCAAGTATCTTTGGTTTGGAGTTCTTCCTCTGTGACCAAGGGTTTTTGTTTACCGGTATACAGACAAATAAATTGACTGATGAAAATAATGAGAGAGAGAGCAGTGGTGGTCCAGTGGTATTGGCCGCAACTTACAAGTTATAGGTCGTGAGTCCGAACTCAGGCAGACGCTTTAATTTGTGTAAATTATTTCATCACCACTGCTCTCAAAAACGGTGAAGGAAAAAGGAAATCGTGTGGAAACCGGCATTTCCTAGAACCAAAAATTTGAAAACTTGTGACATCCACCAACCCGCACTGGGCCCGCGTGGTAGATTTCAGCCCCTCACCTCTCACAAAGAGGAGGTTTGTGTCCCAGCAGTGGGAACAGTAATAGGCTAATGATGATGATGATGAAAATAATTATCTACAAACGGTATAAAAAAGGGGAAGGGAAGAATGTTTTGTGCATAAAAAATTGTCCTCATCGCTGTCAATGAGAACGGTGTCCGAAACACTGACAGCATTGCCGCGTTGGTTTCTGGTTATGTAACAAGTCGACAAATAAATGCTTTCTGGTGTCATAAAAAACTGGATGAGCAGTCGAATCCGGAGGCCCTAGTGTTTCGACCCCAAACGGCTCAAACATATAATTTCAAAAAGGTTGCCATACGAGTATTTGCGCTGTTTGAGGTTTTCTGCAACGATTACATTTCAGTAAATTAAAAAGTATCTGGGTTAATATATTTCAGCCAAATATATTTATTTCAACCAGGCCAATAAGCGGCACTTTTGAACGTCAAACAATTAAAAATTAAAATTTACAAGTAATAAAAATTTATTCTACCGTGCATTCGGAAAACTAGCTTGTTATGGAGAAGAACGCACAAGAAACTCTAAACTTACTTTTTTTTTAATTTGGTGTTTGTGGTATTATTTAAGATCTACTTACGTTTCATAACACTCCACAATCCATCTTCACATCTTTTGATATCGCATCAATTTGTGTAACTCATTTTTATATATATTCTTTGTATTATTACATCTGGAAAGCATATTTAGTTATTTCTGACTGTTTTAATTATCTAAACTTAAATTATATTCGTAATTTATAATTCTTCTTGTAATATTTTTCTACTGTGACGTTTTATCTGACATGACAGCTGTCTGTCTATTTTATTTTCTTAAAGCCATAGACATACCATAGGTACCATGGACTATAATACCTAGACCTTTCATTAAGCTAGTTGTACATTATTGTAAGGTCAGAGCAGACTGACCCGCCTTTGTAAAGCCGTTTTTTATTTCTCTGGTCTTTTTGAGATTTGAATTTGAAATTTAGAAGAAATGGAGATCGAATGAAAAACGGGCTTCATATTTTTGGAGTCTAGAGTCTGGTCTGAACGCCGATAGTGGGTTATACTGTGTACTGGAATTCAATGTCTTTTTCTATTCTTAAAACTCTTTAAAAGCCTTAAACCTGTGAAACTTTTATGTAAATATTCTATTTTCTGAAGTGCTCTAAAATATATACTGTGAGTGTTATATCGTGTATGATTTACCCACGTATCTGGCTACTAGCCGTTTCACTGCTGTCCTGCCTGCATTTCCTGACCGTATGCCTGCTACTCCGTCGTGGTGCCTGCTCACGTGTCTCTCTCGAGCATACCACGACGGTTTGAAGAGTTCCAGTTCGTCCAGCTGTCTGCCTTACCTGCCCGATTGCCTGCTTGTCCGTTGTGGTGTCTGCTCACCTATCTACCTCGGACATTCTACAACTTTCTGCCCGACCTGCTGGCTGGATACCTGCCCACGTCGCGCGAAGCCGGCCTATTTTTATACTACTATATCCTTTTTATTCATTTTATTTTATTTAATCTTATCTTTATTAACGTGGCTTACGTATAGCTCCATTGAGCTATACGTAACGCTACAGTTTGGCGCCCAACTTTTAAATAATTGGGCGCAACGTTGTTTGTGCGCCCAATTATCTGAATCCACCCCATCACCCACACTATACCTACTTTTCACTCTATCTTTTTTAACGTGGGCTCGACCTTTCATCATCCTTCTCTAAATTCTAAAAAACATACTTACACAAGTATATACTTAAGCTAACTTTTGGTTTCTCATACAGGCCCCCATATCATCATCTTTTGCTAGCACTTTTACTCCCCCAATCAACTGAACCTATTAGGCAATATTTTTATCCCTCTTTATGTTTTCTCTTTATTTTATTTTTCCTCTAGAGCGGTCTGCACAACTCAGAAAGCCTTATGTGCAAAGAGCGGTCCCGTAACTCTTTAAAAATAAGCCAAATGCGTGGAGTCTTCTTAAACTTCTTAATTCCCTTGAATCTTATTCTTAAAGAATGAGGTGTTATTTTAGAGCGGTTTGCATAACTCGGAAAGCCTTATATGCAAAGAGCGGTCCCGTAACTCTTTAAAAATAAGCCAAATGCGTGGAGTCCTCTTTATTTTATTTTTTTTCCTCTTGTATCCTTCCCTCTTGTATCCTTCCCTCTTGTATCCTTCCCTCTTGTATCCTTCCCTCTTGTATCCTTCCCTCTTGTATCCTTCCCTCTTGTATCCTTCCCTCTTGTATACTTCCCCTCTCAAACCTAGTTCCCTCTCAACCTAGTTCCCTCTCAACCTAGTTCCCTCTCAACCTAGTTCCCTCTTATAGACTTGAGAGTTCCCTCTTATAGACTTGAGTTCCCTCTTATAGACTTAGACTTCCCTCTTATAGACTTGAGTCCTCCTCCTCTTTGAGTTCCTCTTGTTTAAATAAATAGTTTCTTAAAGGGTTTTCAAACAGGTGCGGGTAACGACACCTATTAAAAATAAATAAGCCTTCGTTATATCTTAATAAATATTTCCTTGTGGAGTATACGTCATTGAATGTGAACTATATCCCCTAACGTGTGATTGAATGAGAGTGTTTGACGAAAGTATGAAAGATGTTGTGTGATAGAGCAAGGATTATATTTAAACCTCAAAATTTTCTTCTAGTTGAAAATTTTTCTGGGGTCATCGGGGAAATGTGGTATTATTTAAGATCTACTTACGTTTCATAACACTCCACAATCCATCTTCACATCTTTTGATATCGCATCAATTTGTGTAACTCATTTTTATATATATTCTTTGTATTATTACATCTGGAAAGCATATTTAGTTATTTCTGACTGTTTTAATTATCTAAACTTAAATTATATTCGTAATTTATAATTCTTCTTGTAATATTTTTCTACTGTGACGTTTTATCTGACATGACAGCTGTCTGTCTATTTTATTTTCTTAAAGCCATAGACATACCATAGGTACCATGGACTATAATACCTAGACCTTTCATTAAGCTAGTTGTACATTATTGTAAGGTCAGAGCAGACTGACCCGCCTTTGTAAAGCCGTTTTTTATTTCTCTGGTCTTTTTGAGATTTGAATTTGAAATTTAGAAGAAATGGAGATCGAATGAAAAACGGGCTTCATATTTTTGGAGTCTAGAGTCTGGTCTGAACGCCGATAGTGGGTTATACTGTGTACTGGAATTCAATGTCTTTTTTCTATTCTTAAAACTCTTTAAAAGCCTTAAACCTGTGAAACTTTTATGTAAATATTCTATTTTCTGAAGTGCTCTAAAATATATACTGTGAGTGTTATATCGTGTATGATTTACCCACGTATCTGGCTACTAGCCGTTTCACTGCTGTCCTGCCTGCATTTCCTGACCGTATGCCTGCTACTCCGTCGTGGTGCCTGCTCACGTGTCTCTCTCGAGCATACCACGACGGTTTGAAGAGTTCCAGTTCGTCCAGCTGTCTGCCTTACCTGCCCGATTGCCTGCTTGTCCGTTGTGGTGTCTGCTCACCTATCTACCTCGGACATTCTACAACTTCCTGCCCGACCTGCTGGCTGGATACCTGCCCACGTCGCGCGAAGCCGGCCTATTTTTATACTACTATATCCTTTTTATTCATTTTATTTTATTTAATCTTATCTTTATTAACGTGGCTTACGTATAGCTCCATTGAGCTATACGTAACGCTACATGTTTTACATAAGTACATATATTAGTAAATTCATATATGAGAGGACGATGCACCCAGAATAGCACTACACACTGTACATGTATAAAGTATTAAAAGCATTAACAGGTAAATTCATTAATTTGATAAATAGGAACATGGTTCTCACATACTTACAAATATTGCGAACATAGGTAAAATACCGAATTCAACAACAACTCTGTTCGTGTGAGTCAATTGCTAATAATTAAAAAATAAATAAAAATGCAATAACTATGAATAGGAATATAAATTAACAATTTCAAAGAGATAAAAAGATAAACAAAGCTATTTGAGAGTACTCACAGTTCATAGCTAAGAACAAACCTAAGTTCAATAAGACTAAAGAATCAAAGAATTCTAAAAATAATCCAAAGCTAATTAACTAGAAATTACAAAAGTACAATAATAAACTTTCTTTCATTAATTTCGACTGCAAATTGAGTCAGCTCAACAGAACCTTATAATTATAAATCAAAAGTCATAAGGCATTGTTGGCTCAAGAAACTGTAGGGGAGACGGAACAATTCTCGGCCAAGCAACTTTGAGAATTTATCTTTCTTTCAATTTCAATGTTACTGCGAAGTTTGTTCTTAGTATTAATTGCCTATTGTCGAACTTGTAAGACATTGTAACGAAAATGTATAGAAAAGACGAGGGTCTTAATAAAAAGATTCGGATACGAGTACTGGATTTACTGTTCTTGAGAATGAAACCTTGTCCTAAGGCAATAAGGTTCAAAGTACGATGTGAGGAGTTTGGGTGTAGGCTGGTATTTTGACGTTGATATATCAATATCTTCATTACGCAAGTGATCGGAGTGGTAAGTTAATTTGAAACAAAAATGTTGAACTAAGTGGGATAAGGAAAAAAATGAGGCACGAAATTTGAGCAATATTATGATGGCACTTACTGCCGTATCTAATGGTATCTCATGGTGGGCTTTTATTGAAATAGTAATTTAATCGATCGATTTTTATATGCACTACGCATGATATTAAACGTGTCAGATACTGGGGTAAGTGAAGAGGACATCGCTTCATGGATCGCCAAAGCCCGAGCAACCTTGGCGCAGTTGAGACCTGTTTGGCAATCGCGGAAACTGACCCGAGGGATTAAACTCAAAATCTTCGGGTCCAATGTCAAATCCGTGCTGCTCTACGGGTGCAAAACGTGGAAGGTCACAAAGGACATCTCACGCCAAATACAAGTCTTCGTCAACCGCTGTCTTCGTCGCATTCTCGGAGTTTACTGGCCCGAGACCGTCTCCAATGTAGAGCCGTTGGAGAAATGCCACGAGAGGCCGATCGACCGCCAGATTAAGCGTCGCAAGCGGAGATGGATTGGCCACACGCTCCAAAGGGGTCTCAATCACATACCCAAACAAGCTTTGGACTGGAATCCGCAAGGGAAACGAAAGCGTGGCCGTCCACGTCAAACCTGGCGTCGCACCGTGTTGGCAGAAGCGACGACATCGGACTGACATTGAGCGAGGTGAAGCGTGAAGCTCCAGACCGATCGCTATGGAGGACATGTGTGGACGCCCTCTGCCCCACATGGGGTTAAAGGACATTAATTATTATTATGATAATAAATTGAGGGCCTATACTACAAAATGATTTCAATTACTTCTCAACATAATGTAATGTTTCATCCGTAGTCAAGCAGCCGATGTTATGGCGGTTACGCACTACACGTTCGTATCCGTGATTTGAGTTCTGATTTCAAAATGTTCTGAATTATGACAGATTATGATGGATAGGATTCAGATATAGTGCGTAAGCTTCCCTACACGAAGTACTACGGCGTCTTTGGAACCAAAATTTCACAGACACGGATTAAATGTTGCTTAATCACACTTATTAAGGTAGTCATTATATTGAAGGGTTTTTATATGCACTATGCATGATATTGTATACTACAAAGTAGCAAAGCAAACCTTTTGCCTGATTTATTGTCCGAAAATGACCAGACAAATATCAAATAATATCATAAGCAATCATCATCATCTGCCTAGCCTTTGCCCAATTGTTGTTGGGGTCAGCCTCCAGTGTTACCGGATTCAGCTGAGTACCAGTGCTTTACATGGAGCGACTGCCTATCTGACCTCCACAACCCAGTAACTGGGTAACACGATACCCATTGGCAAGACTGGTGTCAGATCTCAAGCTTCTGACTACCCGTAACGACTGTCAAAGATCTTCATTTGACATCTGGGACCAACGGCTTAACGTGCTTTCTGAGGCACGGAGGAAACTCGCTATGTTGAAATCGTCACCCATCCACGGACCGACCTCGGCAAGCGTTGCTTAACCTTGAAGATCGACCCGTGCGGCTGTTATTATTTAGCCACAAGCTTCTCAATAATAAAAATAAAAATAATATCATAAGCAATAATTAAACAAAATTAATTTTAAGTCACTCAAGTATGCAACATCGGCGTAGCAGTTATTACGGCTACGGCGTAGCAAGACCGCTACGCCGTAGCTATGCGTAGATAAATTCAACAAAGTTTCACATTGAAAATTATAGTTTTCGTAGATAAACTTCAAATTGAGCTCATATTCACATTGTTGTCTAACAATGTATGAGGGATACAATACGTCATATACGAGAGATTAATAGTAATATCAGGACTATGTTAAGTCTGTAAGTAATATTTAAGGCTTAACACTATTTTTAGGTAACTATAATATTTAATTTTCATCAAGTCCTGATACTATAGGTGTTTCATCTTGCACAACAAAAGTACTCATTGCCATTTCCATATTAATTCTTCGTAGGAACCCAAAAAGTAAATATTTATGTACCAACATATCTTTCCATTAGTAAATTAGAATCGCGTTTAGATGTTGACTGACTTTCCTGTCTTCATTTCTGTTTTTGAAATTTAGAACTTCAGTAAAAGTGGTTTCAATGGCCGCTATTGCTATACTGAAACGCAAGAGCGTTTTTTATTATGGATAGCCTCACGCTTTACCACTATCTCACCTGATGGTAAGCAATGATGTGGTCGACGGTGTAGCACGCTTGCCTAGAAGTAACCTATTCACTTTTGACTTAAAAACCCCGAGGTTGTACCTATCGGGCAACACAGTCTCTAGCAGGGAATTCCACTCCTTAGCTGTACGCATAATGAAAGTATTTTCAAAACATTTAGTGTGGTATCGGTGGGATGTACACCATGTTCCGATGGCGCTATAATGAAACGCTTGTATACTGTAACTCATGATTTTGTCGGCAATTATTACTATTTTACCAAAATATTCTCAGAATCCCTAAACCCCAATCAGCCACGATACTCCAACATAAATAGACAAACGTCTATATACAGGCTGTTGATTTACCAACGCCCTCTCCATTCGCACGACTGAACTCCCTTCGAGCCATTTGAAAAATTAATTGCTTAGTTCAACGTGAAACATAGCTTTCACTGCATTTGGTACTTGGCAGCCGTGGCTATTGATCGATGGCTCCAATAATATTTTATTGCATGAATTTTTGATCACATGCTGTGGCTTTTTGTGTCTAAATTTAACTGTGTATTTTCGAGCGTTCCTACCTACACTGCTTAAGATATAGACGTAATAAGTAGTACATACATCTGTGTATCTATTTACTTGACATGCCCTGAAGCCTTAACAGGTTTATGGATCTTATTTCACAAATGCGGCATCAATAGATTTATAATGAAACTCTGTAAGACTTAACAAAATGAAATTTGAAAAATTAGAGCGGAGGCCAGCATTAGTTAGGTATTTATAGTCATGTTTTTGTGACACTAAAATGTAGAAAAAGTAACTTGGCAGCCGTGGTCATAGTTATTGATCGATGGCTCCGAAAATAATTTATTGCATTAATTTTTGAGCACACCCTGTGGTGTTTTAGTATCTAAAATAAATACTATTTTTTAATATTTTTGTAATCGGTGGAAGTGAATCATGGTTAATTGGAATTATTAAACTATTTTGTCATTTTTGTGTTAAACAAAGCCAGTTTTAGTAGTATAATAAAGTATTTATTATCAATTAATTATAAGTTTTGTACTATGATGTTGGTCTACAAAGGAGTCTGGATTTGTGCTTATTTCACGGCAATATATGCGATGGGGACTGAAACATACCTTACTTTCGAAAGAGTGTGCTATAGGTACATCTCTGCTTAATAATTCTGGGCAAATAGACGTGATCATTATCATCTTCCTGCTCTTCCTCACGTTTGCTGCTTCCATACCGTCCTGTCCCCCGTCACTCTATCACTGACTTCCTTTTCTTTCATATCACTCCTCACACAGTCCGTCAATCTTTTCTTTGGCCTTCCTCTCACTCTCCATCCATTCACATTTTTCATAAATCTTTTAGTAACATGCGTTTCATCCCTCCTCATGGCATGCTATTAGGACAAACGGTTACCTTTTAATTTTTCTGTCACTGCCACCAATTTAAAACTTTCTCTTATATACTCATTTATCACTTTATCCATTCTCGCCACTCGCACATCCATCTCAACAAGAATAAAGGCATGACATTATAATGTTAAATTATAATAAAAATTCTGTAAAGTGAGATTTTACTAAAACTCTCAAGAAAACCGCAGTAATTTTACAGCGAAATTTATTGGTACAATCATCTCGATCATTTTGGCGCTCGTGGCTAAATAATAACAGCCGCACGGGTCGATCTTCAAGGTTAAGCAACGCTTGACGAGGTCGGTCCGGGGATGGGTGACCATTTCAAAATACCGAGTTTCCTCCAAGCCTTGGAAAGCACGTTAAGCCGTTGGTCCCGGCTGTCATTGAAAGATCTTTGACAGTCGTTACGGTTAGTCAGAAGCCTGAGATCTGATACCAGTCTTGCCAAGAGGTATCGTGTTACCCAGTTACTGGGTTATGGAGGTCAGATAGGCAGTCGCTCCATGTAAAACACTGGTACACAGCTGAATCCGGTAAGACTGGAAGCCGACCCCAACATAATTGGGAAAAGGCTAGGCAGATGAATCGTCTCGATCATTTTGATACGAATCAACCACTAACATCAAACAAAATATCATTCGTATTTACGACCATACAATTACTATTCCGCAATCATCCCCACCACGGCTCATTATCCACCAATGATCTTCAAGGTCGCATCCCCCATCGATATTATGGTAATAGCCCCCAAACACTCGAGTCCCCCATAAAAGTACGCCATAAAAGCCTTCCTATGTCCTTCCCCTGTTTTTATTGCTAGAATCTTTTTATTTCGCCCCCATAATTGATGGTATAGTTCCCCATAGTGTGTGACTCTAGTGTTTTGATATTGATTACTACTTACTTTTTCTTGCCACTTCATTTCCGTGACCTATCCATCAAGTAGCGTGTCTTATTATCATAAATAAAATTAAACATTAAAAACTTTTTTTTAAACTAGCTTTTTTCGAATTCTTCTCAGCTAACCCTTTTATTTGATACACATATCATGGCAGTGTAGAAAAAATAACTAGTCCACCATCTTGAGCCGTCCGCCATATTATATTTAGAATGACGTCACTTAGGTAACCATGCATTGTCATCCAAACTGAACGTGTATGCAAATTTTCATCTTGATCAATGGAGAATAACTGCTTTAGAATTCAGTTGAAAAATTTGACCCGAACTCACTTACTTAGCTTGTAAAATAAGAGGCTCAGAGATAATGTAGCTAATTGCTATCTGAACGTCATACGCTAATTAAAGGTTGCTGCACACGTTACGTGTTTTATTCTGGACGGAACGGAACGGAACGATAAGTTTTAAAACTACCGTTACACACAAAATATATTTACATGAAAGAGCGTCACGGATGCACGGATGGGATGGGACGGTGACATGGCGTCCCTTGGCATTTTGGCAATCAAACTTCTCGTCCCGTTCCGTCAGGCAAAAAAACACGTTACGTATGCAGCGACCTTTAATTAAAATACAAGATCAGTAATTTTAGCGATTTTCAGAATGTGGTGGCCTTAACATCACGCAAAGCTCCAGAGCCTTGAACACCGACGACGAGTTGCCAGCCTGTCGGTTGTCTATCGGTTACAGTTTGCGGAGGGTGCGATGGAACTGCAGAATTGGATTCCGCCTAGCCCTTTTCATAATAGGACTACAAGACGTACGGCAATGCGCCATCGGTACATGGTGGATATCCCACCCATACGCACAAAGCGTTTTGCAAATACTTTCATTGTGCGTACAGCTAAGGAGTGGAATTTCCAACCGGAGTCTTTGTTTCCTCATAGCTACAACTTAGGGGTTTTCAAGTCAAGAGTGACTAGGTTACTTCTAGGTAAGCGTGCTTCACCGTCGACCACATCATCACTTAACATCAGGCGAGATCGTGGTCAAACGCAAATAAAATAAAAAACCAGTCAAGTGCGAGTCGGACTCGCGCACGAAGGGTTCCGTACCATTATCGCAAAAAAACGGCACAAAAATAACGTTTGTTGTATGGGAGCAACACTTAAATATTTATTTTATACTGTTTTCAGTATTTGTTGTTATAGCGGCAACAGAAATACATCATCTGTGAAAATTTCAACTGTCTAGCTATCACGGTTCATGAGATACAGCCTGGTGACAGACAGACAGACAGACAGACGGACCGCGGAGTCTCAGTAATAGGGTCCCGTTTTTACCCTTTGGGTACGGAACCCTACAAACGCAACTCTTTTCTGAAATTGAATGATTCTACACGCAGTTGTTTATGCGTTGTGTGTCACTGAAATAATTTATAAGCTTTATTAAGTAGGCAAAAAGGAAAATTCAGCCTAGTATTACGTCATCTCTATCACTCATACATAATTTACAGTCTCACCCTCTCTCTTACTCTCGATATATCATATTAACGCCAGTGTACTATAACTGCTATACTCAAACACATATGAAACGTAACGTTTCCGGTATACACGCCAGTGTAAATATACCGTGTACCACTGCATACAACAAACAAGCCGAGACACGGATATGGAACACATATCAATTACAGTAGGTAGGTTTGTTTGTTTCAGACTGAAAAAACAATGACATGAGGCCTTTGTACTCTAGTTAATAGTAAAATAACTATTTCATTTACAAGTTCTCAAATCTAAATTTACAAGCATCTGCTAGCTCTGATGTTAGTCCGAAAACTGCCATGCATTATTGGGTCATCTGCCGAATTCCCGTGGTCTGTAAGAACTAGCGACTGGATATCAGTAAACACTAGGCGATATCGTGGTTGATGTATAAGATGGCGTGGCGAGCTTTATTCGTTAAAATAGCAAAGCAAGGACAAGGCAGAGGGCAATGGGGCTGTTAGAGACAATATTTTCAACATTTGCCACATAAACCAAGCGTTGGTAAGTCAAAGTCAAAATATTTATTTCAAATAGGCCACTAAGCGGCACTTTAGAACGTCAATAATAAAAATGTACAAATAATAATAATTGATTCTGCAGTCCATTCGGAAAAGTACCTTGTTATGGCGAAGAACGGACAATAAACACCACACTTAAAAAATACAATATTTACATAAGTAAATACATTTAATCAATTCATATATGTGAGGACGATGCACCCAGAATAGCACTACTTACTATAATACGTACAGGTACAAAGTATTAAAAGTACTCACACATGTGCTGTGCAGTTATATAATACTAGAAAATAGGTAGGAAGCATCACCGATCACCCTTGCCATGGATTCATAGTTTCTGACGGCCAGTGACATTCTTACAATATTTATGACCATCAGGACTTGTAACCAGCGCTAATTGCGAGGGCTCCAATAATGTCTTCTATTGTCACTCTATGCAGTTAATAAATAAATCCCTACTTCAAAACCAACAACAAAATCACCTAATTTACAACGATAAACACAACAGTTTCGGTCCAGGGCCAGATCGCGGCTCGTATGCACTTAATTAGTACGGTTTAATTTGCCGCCCGCCAAATAAAGCAATTTGAACGACAACGCGGGCGTGAAATACGGCCCTGTTCGAGTGCCAGTGTTACACTCCAGTGTGTTTGGTCGGTGCGTTTACGAGTGACCTGAGGGTCTTAACAAAGTGACATTTTATATGCGAAATCTATTGTCGAAAAGTACAAAATGTATGGAATTGAAAAGCGCCTACGATATTTTCACGTAATCACTAAAAACATTTTGGATTTTATAACCGATTCAAAAAAGGAGGAGGTCCTCAATTCAACTGTATGTTTTATTTGTTGCAGTCGTTATCGCAGATGTCATTAAGTCTAGAACCCTTGGTTTGTGGTCTAGACAAGCAAGGAGTATTTTAACCTATATGTTGACTTCAGATGCAAAGGAGTACAGTACTCGGGTATTATATGGCCTATTGAGTTTAAGAAAGAGACTAATCAAGCAGGGGATGACCATAAGCTCTTAGAGCAAGGTTATTTTTAGTGTAGTTAAGGGACAGATGTGTAAAACTTATATATATACGTTTTTATTTTTTTATTAAAATACAGTTTTATAAAATCTTACCTTAAGAACTATGCCCCACAAAACCGTTTTCACGGTTTGTCTGTGGTAACGGAACAAACAGTATTAAAAATAAGGTTAATTAATGCGGACACTTAATTTTCACTTATTGAACTTATAAAATAACTAACAATAATATATTATCTTATGATAAGTTAGTAAAGGAACTAACTAGTTTTGACACGTCATGGTACGGGTGTAGGGATAGGTTACAGCGTTGGTACTTTTTCTACATGCCTACCTACTATCAACATTATAACTTAATCTTTGAGCAGTGGTAATTAAGTGTTGAGCTCCAGTGCGTAATCCCTAGGAGTTGCATTGATGTGAACTCCAGCGGTTACAGCAATCAGTACTAATCAAGCAACATTGCTTGTAACCACATTAACTAATTAACCATGCTAATGCTTTGGAAGCGAGATAGGTAGACGATATTCTTGCCATCGAAGGTGGAACAGCGCATACCTCGACCAGGTTGACACAATACCCAGTGGCACAAGAAAAGAAAGGGTGGTAAATTCAGGCTGTGTGTGATGATAACCCTATTAATTATAAATAATTTAAAAAAGTTGAATTGAAAAATAAGCTCTTACAAACGCCCATTCCGTGTTGTCACAGATCTTTTTTGCATAATCCCCATCCTTCCAACCATACCATCATAAATCCACTTACTCCACAATCCAAACTTTTTACTTACAAAAACATACAGCGGCTAAGCCGAAACACAAACGAAAGGTACATTAACCTGCACGAAACACCAACATGGCGTAACAGCCGTTGTCCGGTAAATACCAGTTTTTACCAGATTAAGCCGGCACAAGTCGGATATGCAAACTAGGTTATATGAGAATATACCGCTGTTGTATGCAAACGCGTAGTTCCTGAGTTTTTAGAGTGTTTCGTATATAAAAATTGTTAGTGAGAGTTTTCGAAATTGTTGTTTCTTTTGCAGAGGATATAAATAAAAGTATTAAGCGGAATTGTTTGTGTGGAGGTGTACGGTTTGGGTTATAATCTGTGAGAATAATGTTTATGTTTATGAGCTGTTTTGTTTCGCGGTAAGCAGGTGAGGTTTTGAACATGTTTAATGTAATATTTATGTTGTGTATTTAGTTCTTTTTAAATACAACTGCAATAATGGTACCTAATATGTAGGTGTCTCCTAATGAGAGACAATAATTATGCTTTTTTAACAGTGAGTTTTTACTCATGCTCATTCGCGTTAACGTAAACGTCAATTTGTATTGAAACTGGATAAGCGTCTTCTGGTGACAGTAAAGAGAAACCCCTTTTTTGTATACAAATTGACATAAGAGATTTTTTATGTTATCACGATCGAGTACGCCAAAAAAATTGGAATAAGCACAGATTATTCATTCGGATTTATGTTAATAGTGATATGCCACTTCAACCCGCGAGAGAGACCGATGTTAGGAGTATAATTAGTTGTGCTGAACAAATTCGTCAGATCTTATCAGAATCTATACTGTCTGCTGCTGTTACAGCCTCAAGATCCACCGCTTTCGGCGACATCCAGACGATTTACTAAGGGCCAATTTTTCAAAAGGCAGAATCTTAGGAATAAAAATGTTTGACAGCTTTTGTATGGAAAATATTTCAAACAGCCTTAATCGGTCTTCAGTTAAAAATTATCTAACTATTGAAAAAATTGCCCTTATATAAAATCAATAAAACAAAACAGTCTAAAACATCAGCCCTTTTTCAAACTTTGTTGGGGTCAGCTTCCAGTCTAACCGGATTCAGCTGAGTACCAGTGTTTTACATGGAGCGACTGCCTATCTGACCTCCACAACCCAGTAACTGGGTAACACAGTACCCCTTGGCTGGAGTGGTGTCAGAACTCAAGCTTCTGACTACCCGTAACGATTGTCAAAGATCTTCAAATGAGAGCCGGGACCAATGGCTTAGCGTGCTTTCCGAGGCAAGGAGGAAACTCGGTATGTTGAAATGGGCACCCATCCACGGACCGACCTCGTCAAGCGTTTCTTAACCTTGAAGACCGACCCGTGTGGCTGTTATTATTTAGCCACGAGCTCAGTCCAAATTATTTTCTGAAATACATCAGTTCAATCCCTACATAGTATTCCAATAAAGCCAGCCATGTTTTAGCAATGTTCAATGATACGATTTTAATCATCGCTTTTAAAGCTAATTTCACCATGTTTTAATTACGTGATTAAAATCTGTTATTTGTTGATTGCTTTTGGAATGAATATTTGTGTTATTTGATTGGTTAACACAAGCTATTAGTCGTATTAAAACTTTCAGAATCGATCAGTCGGGGAACCCATAACTGCTGCCGTATACATTTGTCTGGCCTCGAAAAGCTTTGCTGTGTTCCGATTTGAATGGGGTCGTGAAAATACAGATATTCGTTATTTAAAAGTCTCTCTACAATAACAATACATTAGTTACTACTAGCTGTAGTTGATACTAGCAAGCTCTGTTATGTACCAGCTGTAGTCTAGTTGATGGTCCAATTTGTTTATCACGAGGTTAAAAAAACTGGTCTGGATTGTAGCTGAATTGAAATGTTTGTGAAACTATTGTAAAAGCTAGTTTTATATTTTCTATCTCTCTTATTTCGATACGAATATTTATATGTCGTTTACATATTTGAGTATCAATCCGGCCTAAATACACACGATACACAAACCAGTTTTCTTTTGTGTGGGGATATGCTCATGCATACTGCGCTACCACGGGGAAATAGCGCATTTATGTGGGACTCCAACCCACTAAAACGCCACGGTGTCCTCCTGTGCCGCACATGACGGGAACATGGGCACGCGTTAGCACTTCCGTGAACCCGCCGCGGCTGTCCGTCACCGGACCCCGCTCTAAGTTACTTTATTTACATATATTATAATTAGATCGTATAAAATACTTAATTGAGAATAACTACCTGTATAAACATTATATTATTGTCATTAAAAAATCATTGTACGAGTACCTACACCATAGCTCACAAGTAGTATCATCATCATCACATCATCAGCCTTTTAATGTTCCCACTGCTGGGACACAGGCCTCCTCTCTGTGAGAGCGGATGGGCCATAATCCACCACGCGGGCCCAGTGCGGGTTGGTGGATGTCACATGTCTTCGAAGTTTTGATTCTAGGACATGCCGGTTTCCTCACGATGTTTTCCTTCACCGTTTTGAGAGCAGTGGTGATGAATTAATTTACACAAAGTAAAGTGCCTGCCTGGGTTCGTACCCATGACCTACAATTTATAAGTCGTGGCCGATACCACTGGGCCACCACTGCTCATCATCATCATATAAGCCGGAAGACGTCCACTGCTGGACATAGGCTTCCCCGAAGCATCGCTACATTGACCGATCCCGTGCGTCTCGCAACCAGCGGATCCCCGCATCCTTCACCAGGCCATAGGTCCACCCGGTGAGAGGCCTTCGAACGCAAAGTCTTCCGATTCGCGGTCACCACTCCAAAACCATTCTGCCCCATCGGCCATCCGTTCTGCGAGCAATGTGGCCTGCCCACTGCCACTGAAGTTTGGTAATTCTTCGTAATGCTTTTACACGCACAAGTAGTATATACGGGTAATATTCTCCATATTATTGTTTTAATTACCTTCATAAAATCAGCAGGTATATTTCATTAATCGACAAAGAAGCTATGAAAGGAAGTAATTGGTTCACATAAATAGCAAAAAATAAACTGAGAAGAGAAAAGAAACAATTTTCCTATCTGTTTTGATGATAACCTCGTTTCAACCCCTTAATAAACTTGGGGTCATATAAAAATTTTGACGAACTCCGACAGAATTTAGTTCTTTTAAATTGGCTTTTACTTCAAAGGGTTGGTTCTTATATTTTTTTATTTTCCAATCTCCCTTGCTATAACGTACAGTTTGTTTTAGCAAAACAATTTTGGCGAAATAACTTCTTTTGATATAAATAATTTAGTTATTCAAATTTTATTAGGTCTCCTATTTGATAAATAAAGTTTTTAATCTAAATTGTATTTATCGGTTTTAGTTTAAAGTTACTTTGGATTACTAGTTGAATTTACATAAATAGCTTTACGAGAGAGAATCCATAGACCTAAATTTACTAGATGACGCAAATATATGTACCTACTTAAATACACCACGTTTAAAAAAAACTGGGCGTCAATTGAGAACAATGCTCTTACTTTGGGTCTTTTAATTTAGTGTTATCGGCACCGGACAGCAATCAAAACCTAGAATACAGCCTAATTAAGCACTAAAACTCTACAAAAATAGTTGTTCCGGCTCTGGGTGTTGTGTATGTGAGTTTAAATGTTTGTAAACGCACCCACGATACAGGAAGAAATTCCTAGTGTGGGAAAACGTTTTATTTTATAATAATTTTATAATTTATAATAATGCAACCAATTTTCTTCCATCGGTAAGTAAATTGGTTCTTAAATTGATAGTGAAAAAGTAGCACGCTTGGTTTTCATACAGATGGAGGGACTTACGATATCGGGGTATTCCACGACAAAGCGCAACAACTTTGAAGCGCACCAAAAGTATTCCTCGCATCGCACCAACGCTGAAACATAGAGAAGAGTATTCGTTATAAATTATATCGATTGACGTTTTAAAATAAAACTGTCTTAATTGTTTATTTATTCAAACTATTAGAAAAGCAGAAATGAACTGGAACTAGGTGCTTAACCGAATAACTACTTAGCTCAATAATGGTAAAAATACAGGTTTTGAAATTGAATCATTTGTTGTTTTAAAAAGTACCAGGGTGATAGAATTGAACAGAAAATAGGCGCCTAAACAATCTCACCAACGATTAAACACAAAGAAGAATATAAAGTTTTCGTTATTATTCACTTTAACGTCTTTAAAGTCAACTAACTTTTCACTGACATTACACACGATGACTTTCAACTTTTTTGAGCTAAGTAGTAATTTGCTAAAGCACCTAGTTCCATTTCATTTCTGCTTTCCTGGTAGTTTTTATAATTAAACAATTAGGACAATTGAATTTTAAAACGTCTAACGATACCATTTATTATGAATCCTACATGCTTAGTGTGTTTCGAGGAATACCTTTGGTGCGCTTCAATGTTGGTGCGCTTCGAGGAATACCCTGCGTTATCTAGCAATTTATGTCTGTGTTAGAACCTAATTTGAATATTTATAATATGGATTAGAATTATTATATTATCAAAATTGTTTATGATTAAGCATTTGAAGATTAAGTTACTCTTTAAAATACCTAATTTAGCTATTTAAATTATAATTTTATTTAAATTACAAAGATCGCAATGTACTTAAAATAAATATAAAGTTCACTAGCTTCTGCTATCGGCTTCGCTCGCCTGAAAGTGGGAAATTATGCCCAGGTAACATAACCCAGGAATAAAAAGTATCCTATGTCCTAATTCTTGACGTGGTCTACCCATAAGCCAAGTTCCTTCTAAATCCGTTAAGCCATTAAGACTTTAAAAAGTAACAAAAAGATAGCCAGACAGACCTACTTTCGCATTTGGCCTAGCTTCTGTCAGTGGCTTCGCCTGCGTGATAATTATCCCAAGAGAATATATTCCTGGAATAAAAAGTATCGTCATGGTAGTAGAGTATAGTAGTAGTAGCTATTCCTGACTATAATCTATCTCTGTGCCAAATTTCATCTAGATTCGTTAAGTAGTTTTTGCGTGAAAGAGTTACAAACAAACACACTCATAAACTTTCGTCTTTATAACTCTACTAGTAGGAAGAAAGGGATAGATCTCAATTTTTTTTATTTTTTTACAGAATGAAGTTCGTAATTAACACCCTACGTTACGAACTTTTTTCTGTAAAAGAATTAAAACCATTATTTCGCAACGAAAACTTTTTAAAATCACAATTACGAATCCAAATAAAGGCAATTTGTATTCTGGAGTGGTACGTGTACTGGGTTCGATTCTCGTGCAAAGCAAACTCTTACCAATTCAGTGCCGGCACCCGGTTTATTGTAGCTTTTTTTGTCTGTTTGTTCCGACTCTGTAGCGGTAGTATGGCCAGTAGAACGAAATTATTAAGGACTTTTCTTTTTCATTCGAATTATTTTATATTGTTTTGTGGATGACTTATACAGATTTATCAATGTCCAATACCAACAACTAATACCACTGGTATTCGTTTCAACTCATGGTTATTTTTATTCCGAACGGATACCACTCTTTAAATAATTATATTTAATGTGCGAACGAATACTAAGTCTAATCACAGTGATTTTATTTACTTCTCTCGCTAGTATACCTTCAGGTCGATTTCCAACAATACCATCAGGTATTTAACACACTTTTAGCAACTTTAATACCCATTACAGATATAAAAGACATCCAAACAAAAAAATCAAATATATGTCGCATATTTTTTGTCGCAATATTTCTATGATAGCCATTGCAATTCAAAATATACTATATATATTACCCATTATAATGAAAAACATGGCATTCTTATATCTTGCGCACGGGCTTGTCGTCTTTTGGGTCACATTTGACGAGTAATAGAATAGTTTGAGTTTGAGTAGTTTAGCGCAAGCCAATTGATGATATAAAAAAAAAAAAAAATAATGTCTTCTTTTTATCTGGAAGTATTTCAGACTGGCTTGCACAACTAATCATTACCTATATGTTAGTTAACGTATTTAAAACATTGTTCTCTTTCTGTCAATGATTTGAAGATGACAGATTAATAACGAATAAACAAGTTCTACCGTTACTCACATGTATTCCATTTGGTCGATTTAATAAGTTGAGATTAATTTGAAACTGTGATTTGGACGAATAGTTGAATGCTTCTTTCATACGCATTTATATAGAAGTATGTTATGTTTTAGTTAATAATTTTATTTTTGTTGCAATAAATTAAATGATTGAAGTCGGTTTGATTTTTATTTGAAACTCAAAAATCGGCCAAAGGGTAAAAACGGGGCCCTATAACTAAGACTTCGCGGTCCGTCTGTCTGTCTGTCTGTCTGTCACCAGGCTGTATGTGAACTGTGATAGCTAGTCAGTTGAAATATTCAAAGATGATGTATTTTTGTTGCCGCCATAACAACAAATACTAAAAACAAAATAAAATAAATATTGAAGTGGGGCTCCCATACAAGAAACATGATATTTGTTGCCGTTTTTTGTGATAATGGTACGGAACCCTTCATGCGCGAGTTTGACTCGCACTTGGCCGGTTTTACCCTTTGGGTACGGCACCCTAGAAAATTGACTTTAATCAGTCACACCACGAATTTTATTATTACTTTACGATTATACTATAGCCTAGCCTGTGGTATCCTTCTGCTGGACAAAGTTGCATCCACTCTCTCAATTTTCTATACAAAAGAAAAACGCGTTTAGTCTACATTTGACAGATTCTACTTATGACAGATTCTACTTTGGACAGATGCTACATATGACAGATTCTACATTTGGCACGTTTAGTTTACATTTTACTTTAAAAACATAAAGCCTAGGCAATTTGAATAATGCCCAATATGAGTAGGCAATATGATAAAAACTATTAAAATAATTAAATTGACCGGGCTTTTTGAATAATGCCCATCACGTAATGGGCTGGGTGATAAAAATAAGTTTTTGTTTTAAATTATTTTATGGTTGACATTGGTTTTAATGTAGAATAGGTAAGTACGATATTTTTTAAGAAACAAATTCGAGAGAGCCCTGCTGCGCGGGACTCCTATTTCTGTCTGCAGGATCTTAAGTAACCTAACATGAAGGAGATGGACGAAAGCTGTGTTCGCTTGCTTTGCTCGCTCACTTCAGATCCGTGTCGGGGTGCCCTAAGCTCCCGAGCTCACTTCGGTCGCTCTTGGACTAATTTACTGACCATATTTAACAAATTGCCAAACTGTTACGTAGCAATATTCATGATGACAAGACAAAGTTTATATATATAACGATTTTATGATCTTTGATTTGTTGGATTTGTCTCCGCCTTGAATAACAGAATAACTATTAAGACATCGAAAAAGTGAAAAAAAGAGGAGGCATTTCATTTTCTCATACATTTGTACGTTCACGGCTATAACGAAACTTGAACGAAAATATTAGTTACTATTTAAGTCTAGGTATAAAAACAAATTATGCTTATCTATAAATATAGTGATTACTATATCACAGTATTATTTTTGGTGCCACAATGTTCCTTACATAACTCACTTTTTTCTAAATCTGTCAAATGTAGAATCTGTCAAAAGTTGAATCTGTCATATGTAGAATCTGTCAAAAGTAGACTATGATACCAAAAGTAGAATCCGACAAATGTAGACTAAACGGTAAAAAGAAACACTATCATTTGGTCACTCTACTCAGTAGGTACTCGGCTTGATTTTATTCAGGCGTGTTTCATCCTATCCGGTTTAAATCCAGACTGCTTAGTAAATTAGACATATATTACTGCAGCGTTTCACTGGCCGTTTGTGTTTTAGTACGTATACATAAACTTGTGTATAAACAATTTCGTAAACAAAAACGTCGTAAACTTATAGAAACTAACACAAATACCTAGCTGAGGCTGATAAAAGTTTAGCTACCCATATGAGATATATTTGTGTTTTTTATTATGTACAACTGAAAATTAAAAGAATGCTATTTAATCATTATTATATACATTTATATAAATAAATATTGTAACAACTTATTTTTAATCATTATATTAATTTCTTATATTAAATTCATCATAATTAAATCATAAAATAAGTAAATTGTCCATGGTAAATTTGAATTATTTATCTGCTAATCAGTATTTAAACTAGTAATAATCACCTTTATTTATAAAAATCTCTATCAAATCGGCCCAATTCAAATCTATACAGAACTTGAATTTAGAATCATTTAATCAGTTGCTGAACACCGTCTAGATCAAACTATTTTTTTAGTATGCTTGTAGGAGTCATCACGATGGATTTTTGATGCCGCTGAATATAAGATAGACAAAATTATATTCATGTTTATACCTTTCTATACGTGCTGCGTTTTCTTACAGGCAGTGTTTCCACCATCTTTTTCCTCCTTTAAACATAAAATTAAACACAACACGAAGCAGAAAATAAGGCAAGGTTCCCATGTGCACTGTTTTCTTACAATCTCAGCGGGCGGCGTTCATAAATCGATTAAAATGGAAACTTCCTTCCTCTCTTATTAGATACTTATTATTTATGACATCGTAAATCACTCTTCTTGAAACGGTTAGAATTTTTCCCCGTACATACTTTAGGTACTTGATAACTTGATGCTTTGCTTGGGTTATTCTGTTAGAAAATGCTGGAGTATTTTTTTGTTTGTTTTGGTGTATTGAACAATATTGAAAGCATTTTGTTGTGTAGGAGTGGAGTCGATGTTTTATGTTGGAATTCGGCTCCAAAATTGTATAATTTAGTTTCTTCTCTTCGTCTGTGGTCATCTCTGGTGTCAGAGTTAATTAAGCCACCTCTGGAAACCCCACAGGCTTCCGGCTATTTCAGACTTACATTAATTATACAAGTCCAGATTTTCTCACGATGTTTTCTTTCACCGTTGCCTGTGATGTCCAAGATAAATTTAGAAAGTGCATATGAATTTGAAGAAAGTCATATTGTTACTTGCTCGGATATGAACCCACGACCTCAAGTACGCAAGGCGAGATTTTAGCCACTGGGCCACCACCGACATTTAGTGCAAAATGGTTAGTGTTTCTTTTTAAATTTGATTAATTTGAGAAAACCATGATGCTTTTAGAGAAATTTACGTATTTTCATCAATTTCTATGCCTTTGTAATTTAGTTTTACCGTAATTATTGTATGTGTTTGAGTTGTTTGATTATTTTGAATTTTATGTCAATTTTAGGTTTACTTACATTTGTAATTTTATACTTTTTTGTGCCAATGCCTGAAATAACGATTATAATTATTAATATTGTTTCTGAGCTTAGTACGAGCAAGTACGACATGAAAAATAGGCCAAAAATACTATCTAAGTACATAAATACGTATCGAATTTATTACCTCCTTGTTTGAACAAAAATAGTCATTCATGTAGGTATCATCGGACAAACGATGAATTGCTATTGCTTTATCAAAATTATAACTTAAAATGCATAGTCAGAGTTTTACTACAACCTACATTTTATTATATTATCACCTCAAGACTAACCCATTACATAGCAAAACGGCTTTAATAATCCTCTCAGATTTAATAAAAAATCTACACAGCCAGGATTATTAATTAAGCAGCATTTCAAAGGAACTTGCAGTCTGCAGCCGTCCTTTGATCAGGAGACCATACTGACGATGTTGATCGTAAGGATTGACTACAGCATTGCGGGATGGAATGTGTAGTGTATTAGCTACAGGATTAATATTATGTAGGAACATATGTAACTTTAGTGTTATACATAGGCATTCAGTTTTAGGTTTGTTTCTATTTATTAGTAAACGATGGGTTACCATTTTCCCTTACTGGGTATTGTATTTCTAGAGGACAGTAGCAGTATGTTCAGCAGGATTATTGTATACCACGTTATGTAACTGGGTTGAATTTATGACATAGCTGAATAGTTATGGAATAATAATAATAATAATAATATCTTTATTGAACAAATACCTTACATTTTTGCTTAATATCTAGCTCGTGTTACAAATTGTGAAAGGCGTACTAATTTATTAAACCCTGCCTCCTAAACTAGGATACCCTGTGTCTTAGGAGTCAGTGTTCTACTGCCGCTTGGACATTAATTTTACCCGTGTCAAGTAAACAGTACTAACGCTAAATCAGCAGATTATACACGAAAAATTAAATATACATAGAAAACAATACAAACAAGAAAAAGAAAAAGAGTTGAATAAGGGAGTAAGCTGTGAGTGTGTGTGAGTTCGGGTGTGTGTGTGTGTGTGTATGTGTGTGTGTGTGTGTGCATGTGTGTGTGTGTGTGTGCGTGTGTGTGAATAATAGTTGTTGAGAATGTTATAATAAATATAATACATGTGAACGAGGATTTGTGGTTATGCAGTGACCTGTTACTAAAAGAATTTATTTATGACATAGGCAATAGTAGTGTCTCTGTCTGCGCATAGTCAAGAAGATACAGCAGATTCTGTAATTTATTTTTAGCGTCGTGTTTGTTGAGTCTGGTTATAGATGAGGAACTATTTATGTTTCTATAGATTATTGAGCTCAACACATACAAATGTCTTCTATAAATTGAATTGTAGGTATTTTCTGTATTATTATGTGTGTTATTGACCAAGTGACTAATAAGGCATTACTCATAGTATTCAGAGAATTAGAAAAATGTCCAACATGAGTGGGCAATTTGATAAAAACTATTGAGATAATTATGTACGGGACAACTATAAATGATAAGATGTGATAGTTTATAATGATAGATTTATTGATATAATGCTATAACTAATTGATACAGCTTATAATAGCATGATTTTAGGATATCGAAATGCTACGATATTATGATTATGAGTACACGCGGCGAAGACCGAACTAAGGTAAATTGCGCACGCGGTACAAAACTGCTTATTTAACGTAAAAAGATATGAATTGTACGGGTGGACCGTACAAATTAAATGGACCGGACTTTCTTAATAATGGCCATCACTTATTGGGCAGGGTAATAAAAAGATCCCCCGCGGCTGAGGGTTGGAGGCCGCGGCGGGAGAGGAGTGCCGGTATTGCGGTGCGCCGCTCTCCCTACCTTCCGCGGCCTGGACGGGGTCGCCTCAGTCTGATGGCGGACGCGGTGGTGCCGCAGTGGAGAAGGATTGTTGGTATAGTGTTAGCCGCTCTCCCTATCGTTCGATCAATCCTGCGGCCGAAAAATGGTAGGTGGTGGGGCCATTGACCTTGACCCGTCACAGGGGGGACCCAGGGTGCCATACTCGGGGTCGTCTGGCACCCATGTGCTGGTTTAGTCCCTAGGGTGGTCACGGCGTACAGTGTGTTCTGGTGCGCCGGTGATGGGGATTACTCCCCAGAGGAAGGTCCGGTGACGAACAGCCGCGGCAGGTTTGCTGTGAGTGCTAACGCGTGCCCGTGTTCCTGTCATAAGTGGCACAGGAGGACACTGTGGAGTTTAAGTGGGTTGGAGTACCACATAACTGCGCTATCTGCCGGGCATCATACATAGTGCCTTTATTAATCACTTGGTCCATGACAAGTATATTGGTGAAAGACAGATCATTTGTAGTGCTATTGTTTAAAATCTCACCAAAAAAACTAAGGCACAGGGCACACAGAAATGGCGTCGGGCACGGACATGGCACTGGCGGCTTCCTATACCATTTAATTTCATACAAAATGCATGGTAATAAAGCGCAATTTGATCAGACGCGGACGCTGAAATGGCGCGTCATAACCACGTCCAAGCAACGACATACCATCATCATCATCATCATCATATCAGCCGAAAGACGTCCACTGCTGGACATAGGCCTCCCCCAAGTGTCGCCACATTGACCGGTCCCGTGCGTCCCGCATCCAGCGAATCCCCGCAACTTTCACCAGGTCATCGGTCCACCTGGTGGGAGGCCTTCCAACGCATCGTCTTCCGGTTCGCGGTCGCCACTCCAGAACTTTTCTGCCCCATCGGCCATCCGTTCTGCGAGCAATGTGCCCTGCCCACTACCACTTAAGTTTGGCAATTCTTCGGGCTATGTCGGTAACCCTGGTTCTCTTGCGGTTCTCTACATTTCTGATTCGATCACGCAAGGATACTCCGAGGATAGCCCTCTCCATTGCCCTTTGCGTGACTGTGAGCATTCTGATGAGGCCCATTGTGAGCGACCATGTCTCAGAGCCATTGGTCATCACTGGCAACACACACTGGTCATAGACCTTCGTCTTGAGACACTGTGGTAAGTTGGACGAGAAGACACCGCGCAATTTCCCGAACGCTGCCCAGCCGAGTCGGTTTCGACGGTTGACCTCTTTCTCGAAGTTGGCCCTACCCAACTGGATTGTTTGTCCCAGGTAGACATAATCTAATTCAAATTCAAATTCAAATCTTTTATTTGCAGAATATGGGTAGGTATACAGGTGTTAAAATTATAAAAAAAAAAAATTTCGCCATAATCAGGCTCACGCCATGCAAATTTAAAAAGCATATTAATAAATTACAAATTAATTAATTATACATAGTATCAAGCAAATGTATTACAGCGCAAAATGTCAAGCATACAATACTTTATAATTATTATTACAATTAATAGAAATAGAAATAACAATACATGTCAAACAGTCCAAAAATAGTCATACAAATATACATAATACGATAAACATTTACAATTATTATTATTATGTTTTTGCTTTAAAGTTTATCATCAAGAAACTCTTTTACCGAGTAATATGATTTATCTAACAGTATTTTCTTTAGTTTATTTTTAAAAATATTATTGTTAGAAATTTCGAGTAAGTAATTGGGTAAATGATTATACACTCTAGGAATCATACAAAATACACTATTGTTCAAAAGTGCAGTTCTATTAAATCGGTGCCTCTGACTTTTTAATTTTATAAAAGAACTGCTGTTATTCCTGACAAACATAATCATGTCCAATATATATAAACAAGGTAGAGTTAACACTTTAATTTTTGGGAATATTGGTCTACAGCTTTCAGTCTGTTTCATCCTAAAAATCGCTCTAACGCATCTTTTTTGCGCTCTGAACACCATTTCTTTATCTGGAGAGTTGCCCCAGAACATGACACCATACATTAATAAAGGGGTAACATAGCCATGATATGCTGTTAGAACTGCGGTCGTATTAACCGTTTTCGATAACATGTAGATAGCATAAGAATATTGATTCAGTTTTTTACACAACATTTCAACATTTGGTTTCCAATTTAACTGAGAATCAATGTTTACTCCCAAAAACCTTGCTACATTTACTTGTTCAATTTTTGTGTCTATGTACTGTATCTTACTGTATCTTCCACAACTTCGAGTGTAGCGTCTCCAACCTTGATGACATACCGTGTGTCCTAAATTGCGCTTAATTTCCATGCATTTTGTATGAAATTTGAATGAAATAAGAAGCCGCCCGTGCCATGTCCGCGCCCGACGCCATTTTTGTGTGGCCTGCGCCTAAGGTGAGGTGAACTTGAAGTTAATTTTCAATCTACCTATATTATATTTCTAGTATTATGACAGCTCACTTCAGTAATTTATTATTATTTTCTAACTTTTAATTTTGGCATTCAAAAGTGCCGCTTAATGGCGTAACAGAAGACGTAGCGTTGACCTGGTCAAGGCTGTGGTAATCCGGTGGACGTGAAACGCACAGGACTGATCAGTGTGGTGACGCTTGGGAGAGGCTTATTTATTTATTATTAAAATCTCCCTTACAACTATTATTACAGGTAGGTATACCTAATGCGATAGCGTGGTCTTAAAATTAACTTATATACTATATAAAACTATAAAAACGTAAATATCTAGTAAAGTCCTTTAACACCTTATAAAAAATAACTTATGTCCAGCAGTGGACGTTTTTCGGCTGAGATAATGATGATGATGAATGGCTTAATTGAAATAAATTATTGTACTTTAACTTTGTGTATAGTAGAAATAACGATATAATAACTATCAGGTTTTAACGAAATAGATTATAGAGATATGGGTTAATTAAGTGCTAGTATGTAGAAAGCGTGACTGTCTGTTGAAGAAAAAGTTTTTAATGAAAAATGAAATAGTTTTAAATGTTTTCAACAGTCAACACTCATTGTCACCTTCAATGGTTAACTCGCATTATATTTCAGAACAAACAGCTTTGTTTATAGCCTATTTTAATTAAACAGAACTGTCCGGCGCCCAAATGGTCTGACAGCACTTTCAGCTGACTGTCTCATATCTAACTGAAATTGTCACTGACTGGCGACTCCTATGTGTTATGTTACGTAAATACAATGCTGGACTGACAAATAGGTAATATTTTGTGGCCGTTGGTAACAATAACGTCTAGTTTGTTACCGAAATTATTCATTTTCATCAAGTCTCTTCAAACAAAAAAACGAAGCGGTGTTTCGTAGGTACCAATTTTTTTGCGTTATTGGCACTGACTGCCACAAAATAAAATTATTTTTCACTTTGTAGTTTTTTTATTTGGAAGTCGGTAGTTATTTTTCAGGTAGATACGAGTCGAGAGACCTGCATCACAAAATCCGGCTTATAACAAAAAGCATTCCCATCTAAAACTTGGGCCATTGAAGACGGTAATGGTCAAGTGGTCAGCGAAGTGGAGCAGATATCTGAGGCTTCGAGATTTAACTGTAGGTTGCTATTTGAGGATCCGCAGTCGGAAGCCTTAACACCTACAGATCCTGAGAGTGTTACAATGGAACCAGACATTCTTGAATCTGTAGTCAGAGCTGCCATTAAGCATTTGAAGAATGAAAAGGCTAAGAAGATACCATTCAAATTGAGACCATTCGAGCATTGGGGGAACGCGGCGTTCAGATTTTTAACATCATCTGCAATAAGATATTGTTGGCAGGAAAATGGCCGACGGAATGGGCTCACACTGTTTTCATTCCTCTCCACAAAAAGGGTTCCACCAAAACGTGCATTAATTACCGTCTGATTGGACTGATCAGTCATGCAAAAAATATATTTCTGCACATCCTTAACGATCGGGTAAAGGCACACCTGTCGAAAGAAATCGCACAAGAACATGCTGGGTTTGTGAAGGGAAAAGGAACTCGAGAGCAAATTTTCATTGTCCGTCAGGTTTTCGAGAAGGCACGAGAATTCAACAAGCCGACCTACATTTGCTTCGTTGATTTCTCAAAAGCGTTTGACTCCGTGAAATGGCCAACCTTGTGGAAGACGATATTGGAAATGGGCACACCAAATCATCTTGTGCACCTTCTTACTTCTGTAGAGTTCTCTCTACGAAGGAGGAACTGCATCGGTGCGAACAGATAGCTACATTTCGGATAGCTTTAATCCCAGTGCATGTGTCCGCCAGGGATGTATCATATCGCCCCTTTTGTTTGACTACTAAATGGAACTCATTATGCGAATCACCCTCAAAGACTGGACTGATGGTTAAGATGGAGCGCGTGAGTTTTGCATATGGATTGAAGATCAACTGGAGTAAAAACAAAATAAAGATTGTGGACCGTAGCAATAACAACTCATCAGCTGTGACACAGATTGCCAACTGTGACGTAGTTCAGTCCTTCATAAATCTTGGCGCTATGATTGCAAGCAAAAGAAGTTGCATGGATGAGGTGAAACGGCGAATGGCGATATCTAGAGGGGCAATGGATAAGTTAAGGAAGATATGGAGGAATCGCAGTATAACGAAAGCCACTAAGATCAGGCTCGTCATCAGCTGAGACATGGACAATACGAGAACTGCAACGGATAAAGATAGATGCGCTAGAAATGGGGTGTTGGTGAGGAATGCTTGGCATTTCTTGGACAGAATTCCGCACTAACGTGTCCATACTCCAAGAACTCGGCATCAAGCAGCGTCTATCAGCAATAGTACAGTCTCGTATACTGAAATTCTTTGGCCATATGTCAAGGCGGAATAATGACTCTATTGACCGCTTGGTGGTGCTGGGCAGAGTGGACGGTAAAAGGCCACGCAGGCGGTCACCGATGAGGTGGACCGATCTAATTAAATCTGCGCTACTAGGTCCAGTAAATGAATGTGCAAAATTTTCGTCTAACAGAGCCGAATGGAGTGAGATCGTGAAACGAGTGTCAGGAACACCAACGATCGAACAAAATTCATCGTGACTACGACCGCTCTGTCAAGAGCGAAACGTACCAGGCCCCTCAGAAAGTATTGCGAAAAAAAGTTTTTATATATGGGAGACTGGCCAGTTATAATGTTTTTCGAAAATATGATTATTTATAAGTAAAAATAAGTAAGTTCCAATTTCAAAATTTCCCTCCACATTTTTTGCGAGTTAATTCAAAGTATTGTGTCTCACTGAAATATGGATCTGCGCCGGGAACATTTTAGAGCTATGATTTTATACGATTTCAAGTGTCGCCTGAAACCGGATGAATCGTACGATAGACTTCAAATGGCATTCATGGATGAAGGCCCTTCCAAGGCAACCGTGTATCGTTGGTATAACGAATTCAAGCGCGGTCGACCAACTTTGGGGGATGACGAAAGAAGCGGTCGCCCTTTGACGGCTGTTACCGAAGAAAACGTGCTAGCAGTGAAAAATTTAATCCAAGACAATAGGCGAATTACATATCAGGAGATTCAACACATATTGAAGATTGGATCGGGAAGCGTTCACGAGATTCTACACAGCCATCTTCGCGTGAGGAGGATAGTATCACGCTGGGTGCCGCACAACCTCACCGATGCTCAGAAGCAGGCCCGGGTGGAATGGTGCCGTGATATGCTTAACAAATTTGAAGCAGGCTCGTCTCGGCGTGTTTACGACATCGTTACAGGTGATGAGTCCTGGATTTATCAATACGACCCAGAAACCAAGCGCCAGTCGACTGTTTGGGTGTTTCAAAATGAGCCAACGCCTACCAAAGTGAAGCGATCTAGAAGCGGGGGTAAGATTTTGATCGCTAGCTTTTTTAATTTGACTGGCCACTTGGTATCAATTCCCTTACGGGATCAAAGAAGCATTAATGCCGAATGGTATACTACCAAATGTTTGCCAGAAGTTTTCTCTGTTATAAGCAACAAGCGACCAAACACAGGGCTCCGCGGGCTACTGCTCCACCACGACAATGCACCTGCGCACACCGCACTCAAAACGAGGGACTTCCTGGACAGCACGCCAGTCAAACTCCTGGGTCACCCTCCTTACAGCCCTGATCTAGCACCGTGTGACTTCTTTTTATTCCCAAAAATAAAAAATCAGCTCAAAGGGATACAATTTTCGTCGCCGGAAGATGCGCTGGCTGCGTTCGAGCAGGCTGTAAACGAGGTGTCTGCGGCGGACTGGAAAAAGTGTTTTGAAAACTGGTTTAGGCGCATGAATCTTTGTATAGAGGCTGGTGGAAAGTACTTTGAAAAGATTTAATAAAAATATATGTACGTATAGAACAATTTTTTTTAGTTTCGCAAAACTTTCTGAGTGTCCCACGTATAACAAGAAGTAATTTTTGTGTATAAAATCTTTTATTTTTCACTTTTTTGTTGTATCTACCTAATAGGCAAGTTGTTTAGTAAGGTAATAATAAAATAGGTAATATTAATAGGTTATAATGCCAGAATAGATTGCCTGAATATCATGATACTTGAACATAACCGGTGAAATGAGAAAACTGCGTACCCCTTAAGAGCGTACTGGCGTGATGTTATGTTATGAAATGGTGTAAAAAAATAAACAGACATGCGATTGCAGCAACCCCGAGAGAGTTGCCGTTATTTATGGAAGAGTTCTGTTGTATATGTTTGAAGTTCTTCATCAGATCTTCACAAAATTAAAATGGGACCAAATTCGGAACATACATTTTCAAACAAAAAAACGACGGAGATATCGGTAAAAATACACAAAAAAATTAAAAAGGTAAGATGAAGTCGAACATAGAACCTCATCTTTTCTGGAAAGTCGGTTAAAAAGAGGTTTATAATATGTACGATTCTGTAGGTATAGTCAAATAAATACTGTGTTGTGGCACTAGTGGCCTTTAGTATCAGAAACAGGAAATACGAGTATCTATGTGTTTGTGTAAATGTTAAATCCACCAATGAATACTCAATTCTTGAAACGCGCAACGCGTTTGAGTATTGCTGCAAAACTTAAGAATAGTACTAATCGCCATATGATGTGCTTATTGCTGGAAGCTAGAATCCTAACAGTGAGATCGAGTGGGCCGTAATCCTTTATGCGTGCACTTAGCAGGTTAGTAAAAATGTTGCAGTTTAATTATTTGGTCGCTAAGAGTGTAGACAGAAAAAGTACTTACATATCCAGGTACTGTAAATGGCATCCAGCTCTTGGTTTTATCCTACTGAAAATTAGATAATAATTTATTGCGAAAGAGCTTTTTGGCTGCTCAGATTGGACAAACACAAAATGTGTTGACGCCAAACTAACAGAAGTATTCACAACGACCAATCCACACACGACCCATTTATAACGCAAACAATTACCAACCAAAACCTAATCGCGGTCTAAACGACCCAGTTGACCAAAAATATTTGTTCGCCAAAAGACGTCGGTACACGTTTCAGAAAAAAGTCCAAAAGCGATTTGTCACTCGTCCGGTGCCCCGGCATCCATCACAGGATAGACCCCGAATTATTATTCTTTATTCCCCGTAATGACGCACCTGGGGTCTCTGAGTCGTCAATCTCGATGATCAATGACGCGTTTTGACGCTCCATTGAGGGTGGATTAACGTGGTTTTCACTTGCAGGGGGGAAAATGTTTGGAAAAGGAATATGGTTTATTGTATGCCTAAATATTGTGCTTTGATAGAGGTTATTGACAAGGGAAAAGGTAAAGAGGAGATGGATAACACATGACGAAAATACATGCAAGTTGTAGAAGATTAAAATGCTGTCACGCCAAAGAATAATGATGGGATGACACGGCAAAGAATACAGTTTATACCCACTAAGAAACTCGTAAAAAATTTTCTTGAGTGCGAATCTAACACCTTTCTTTAACAGACTTCAAAAGAAAGAGGATTGTTTTTTTTTTTTTGTTACCACAGAACTTTTTACTAGATGAACCGATTTTGATTATTCTTTTTTTAATTTGGAAGCTGGTGCTTTTCATGTAGCTCATTTATTTTCATCAAGATTTGATGAAGATCTTCGGAGATATACAACATAACTCTTTAATAAATGACAGCACATCACTCGGAATATGCTGCAATCGCATGTCTGTTTATTGTTTACACCATTTTATAACATAACATCACACTGTTACGCTCTAAAGGGGTACGTAGGAATAAAGTTCACCCTTGTATACTCTCATTCCACCGGTTTTGTTCAAGTTTCATTTTACTGGGTTAGTTAATCTATTCTGGCATCACTTTGGACATTATAAGTAGGTACCTAACTATAGAACTGGTCCGTTATGTACTACAACTAAAAAGAGAAAATAATAAGCTTTTTACAAAAAAAAAATCGGAAGTCGGTGTTCCTTTTTTCGTTTCTTCGTTTTTTGACAGCTATTTTTGTTTTTTTTTTGTGGAAGTCGGATGTATTTTAACCGACTTCCAAAAAAAAAACTACTAAGTGAAAAATAACTGTCAAAAAACGAAGAAACGAAAAAAGGACGAAAAACGACTTCCTAAATTGAAGTTATTTTGCACTTTGTAGTTTTTTTATTTGGAAGACGGTTGTATTTTTTTGTAAAAAAAAGTTTCAAAAGTGGATTTTTACTGTGATATCAGTTTGGTACCGACACAGAACAAAATTTTATTTAAAAAAATATCTAGCACGAGTTAAGCTCAGACATATATATGAAAACTAATATCAATTATTGTAAAAAGTACGTTATGAACCTGGATAAATCCTGATAAACGGCGGCAGATTCTACCACATTTTATAAAGTTTTCCTTAACCGTACGTAATACGAAAACCAATAACACCTCGCTGGAAACTTTCATAAGATTATGTGGCAAATATTATATTGTCGCTTACCTACTCGTTTATTAAAAGTTTTATACAGAAATAAACGCTTCATATTTTCTTTTCATGCCAGTGAACAAAATTCTAGCCATAACATGAATGTATTTAGGTAGAAAGGATTAGACGAATGGAGGGCCTCCCTCTGCGCAAAGTGGAGCGACGACCTCGTCAAGGCTGCAGGAGTCTGGTGGTTGCGAAACGACTATGGACCGATCAGTGTGGCGACGCTTCGGAGAAGCCTAAACATTTTTTTTTTTAAACTTTGGCCCACACTATGAATTTCTTCCTGCATCGTGAGTGCGTTTACAAACATCTAAACTCACATGCACAACACCCAGAGCCGGAACAACTATCTGTAGGTCATACAAATATTTGTTCCGTGCGGGAATCGAACCCGCGACACGCAGCGCAGCAGTCAATCGCTCAACCACTGCGCCAACCGTGCGCCCAACATAAAAAAACATATTTAAAATAAGTTAATTTCAAGTAACAAGTCTCATATACAAACAGATACATAAAAGTATACAGACAGGATAAGAAAAGAAGCACAGACAAAAATTGCTGCTGCATTGCTGTTTATATGGGCAATCCAGTCTGTTGGCAATCATCGCCAGGACGTTGTTGGCACTGCCCCGCACTCTGCGTACCAGAGACACGCACCGCTCGCGCATATATAGATAGATATATATATGCGCATATATATATATAGATATATATATGCGCGATACATTATTATATATATAAATATATATAATCTATGTCTAGCAGTGGACGTCTTTCGTCTGAAATGACGATGATGATTGGAATTGGTTATAAAGCTATTGGAATTTATCGTAAAATCTATTCGTTTCTTCCCATATATTTACAACGGGTCCTGGAAAGCAGATAGTTTGACGTGTTATTTTGTTGTGAATCAGGAATTGCCTAGTAGAAGCCCAAAGTTTATAGATTGGTGGTATGACATCCTCTTTCCTCGGATTCGTATAGCCGTTGGTACTGTGTCTTATCTCTCTCCGGTCGTGTTTGATTACTGTTTCATCGAAATATCAGATTAAAGGAGTAAGTCACAGGCACTCAATAATGTTGTGCATAAAAAATTGGTCGTGAGGATTACTAAATATGTTGTTCTCTATTTTCGATTTGAATTTTATAATTTTGATTTGTATGATTAATATTTGCATGCGGCAAAATTAGTTTTTTTAACATCTCTTACATGTTACTGTACTCATGTTTGAACAAATAAAGAATGATTATATAATTTTGAAATTGCCAGGCCGATTTTTTGGTAGAATTAACAGTTTCAATATCTATGTAGGTTTTTATTATGTTAAGGTTGTAGGTACTGTAGGGTCGGGTTGGGTTAGGATTGTACTGTGTGTAATGTTCAAATGTTTGAACAAATAAAGAATGCTTATTCATTATTCTGCGGCATGCTGTTAATCTGGATACTGACCCCTATATAATTTTGAAAACGCCAGATTTTTTGGTAGAACAGTGACATTAACAGAGTAAGTTTTTATAATGTTAGGGTTGTACATCCAAAACAAACTGCTTTTTAAATTCCGTTCCACCAATCACCAGCTACATTCCTACTCAATTATTTTCATATTAATCTTGATACTAATTTCTTTCAGCAACTTTGCTCATACCAGTCAGTGATATTAGGGACCTGATGACTTTTTGACGATGGTATAGCATGACCCTAATGAAACTTATTAAACTACACCCATTATTGACATTTATACTTTTAACCCACGGTTGTTTGGACATTGAAGCCAATTTCGTCGAAAATTATAGTTCTACGTTTGCGCATGCTTTTTGAAGAACACTGATTACTTTCTAAACGTCATCAAGCTGGCTTTCTTTTTTCTGTGCGTTGTTTCAAAACATATTTTATGCACTTAGGGGACTAAATTATTTTTTTGTAGCTCAAAAGTTTTGCTGGCCAACAAGGTTGGCAGCAAAAGTGTTGGCTAAATGGTTTCTCAAATGTAGGACTCTACCAGATATAATTACGTAAGTGCGGGGAGTGTCCGGTGCACACGGTCACGAGGGATGACGATAAAGCATTTTTAAAACCAGAATGAAGCTTCAAACTGGCTGATATTTATTTACCTCATGATGCGTCTAGCTTTAGATTTGGATAGTAACGCATGTAATGGTTATTCATAATAGCTCTATACTTGCTGTTGTCTTGCGACTGACGATACAATAACAGAATTATGACAGTTAATTAACCAATGGCCGCCTTAGCAACCCTAGAAATGGAAAGAGGGTTCTATTTGATGAATTAATAAATTAATATTCATGATAATTACTATTAATATTCTAAAAGAGACTGTTTCTGACGTCACTAACATACAAACTACCAATAACACCCACCTTGTAATGAAGCAGTAATAATTACGAAGCAGATTAAATTATTATACGTACAATAATATTAATAATTATTATAACCGTCTATGTGATTTGTAAATATCTACAGGCTATAAGCTACATTTATTGATTTGAGAAGATTGAAATTTTGATATATAATGTGAAATGGGAATGATCGTTGTGAATTGCGAAATTTAATTACATTAGCGATACTAAATGCTTATAACAGGGATGTGATAGAGGTCGCGGTTCTTTTGTGAGCGATAAGCGATTAGACTTTGGAGGTTTTATGTCTTACAATTGTTTCCTTATCATTCTCCTGACTTGGTTTCTTAGATTGGTAACTTGTATTGTATTGAACTCGTAATGATTCCAACAGTAATAGTCCAGTGCTGACAGCCCCGACTTACGAGTTGTAGGTCGTGGATTTTAATCCGAGAAGGCGCTATACTTGGTGTAATTTACTTCATCACCGTTGCTTTCAAAACGGTGAAGGAAGACATCTTGAATAAAAACTGACATATCCTAGAATCAAAAATTTGAAGACATGTGACATCTACCGATCCGCATTGGGCCCGCGTGTTTGTTTACAGCCAACTCCCTCTCTATGAAAGGAAGCCTGTGTCTTAACAGTGGGAACATTAAAAAGGCTGATGATGATGATGATGAATGATTATATAAAAACGCTACTATTTTCTAGATTTAAAAATTATTTGACGACGTTTCTAATTGAAAAATGCTTTTAAGGTGTGCATGAGTTTTTGGATTATAAATTGTAAGTTTTATGTAAATTGCACGGTAATTTTAAATTATGATTGTTATTAATTTGTCACTGGTTTTATTATTGTGTGGTGAATTTCGCCCATTATTATTGACACTTATGATTGTTATCTTAAGTATTATTATTTTTTAAATTATGGTTTTTATTATTTTGTCATTGGTTTTTATTATTGTGTGGCGAATTTTGCCCATTATTGACATGATTATTATATACACTTGTGATTTTTATCTTTATTAACATTATTTTTAAATTAGGGTTGTTATTGTTTTGTGTTTGGTTATTATTATTTTGTGGTGAATCTCGCCCATTATTGACATTATTGTTATTGACACTTATATCTTTATTATTTGTTCATATTATGTTGACATTTATTTAATTCAATAATAAATTTTAATGGGCTTATCTGTTTAGTGACTGCATGATTATGATCAATAACAGTTTTTTAATGAAATGTGTCACTCTATTTTATATTTGCACGCCGAAATTAAAGGCAGAATAAAAGAACAATTTTGTACATTTTACCAACCTTCTGTACCTTATTTATGCAAATAAATGTATTTTGTTTTTTTTTTGATAAAATCAAGTGGGCCATTTGCCAGTTGGTGTATAAAGTTGAAAATATATTGCAGTCGCTCAAAGTAGAAAAGGCGCTGATAAACTTATTCTGCTGTTAATTGAATATCGATCTATGATTCAGTTAGATTACGGTCAATATACGTCAACTATTTTATTGGGCATCGATCAATGGTCTGTGCCAAAATGATGGATTGCAGTAGTTGATCGATTCATATTATGTTGACCGGCTAGGATGTAGTATATAATATAAGGTCGATAAAAATATTTTTTTAAGGTGGCCAATATCGATGAATCGACAAAACAGGGATGTTGACAAAAAATATCTATTTAACTGTCAGTTAGATAACCTAAAAATATTGAACACGTATTTTTCTTTTGCCAATTAAACAAAAAAATACGACGATACAGTGCATTGAAATTTTAATATCGTGTGAAGTCACGGTGTGCTACACTTTGTACCGACAAAGTGACGTCACAAGCCCCCACTCCTGAACTTTGATGCGCTTTTACTTTGTAATTTTGTATTTATTTGAAAAAGCAAAAAATACCGGTCCAATATTATTTGATAATCTCACTGACGGATTAATATTGCAACTTTACTCGAATAGAGTGTATATATAATTTGTTATTCTTTATTGTACACAACAAAACACAAAATAAATTATACCCTTCCACGCACACTGCTGAACTGTTAATTCCCGACAGCAATTTGACGATACACGACAATTTTTTTTTGGTATAACACTATAGTTTGACTGACATATTGCATGGTTGTCAGGAGTTAATTGACAAATAGCTGGCGTTTGGTGCTATTTATTCCTAGTTGTAGGTTTATACACAGGGTTGGACTTTTTAGGAGTTCGTTTAAAGTCATTTGGATAAAATAAAGCAAGGTAGAAACGAAAATTGGCTTGTGGATTAGACAAGAGATTTTTATTAAAATAGTAGCTTTTATGAGCAACTTCGGTCGCATGAAATCGAAAATGTGATGTATGAATGAAAGAGTTGTTGCACACCCACCATATACGGATCTTGTAACCAGGCAAAATATATTCCAAGCCGTGTAGTTTTAAAAATAAATATGAGAAGCATAAAATAATAATGCAGCTGAATTAATATTAAAAATCTTTTACTTTATCCATTTCATTATTACATTCTACAAAAAAAAACTTGTCATATGATACCACAGAGTAATTAAATTAATATTTTTCTTTCATATTTTATTTTCAGATATGAACCAGATATGGAAAAAAATTTGTTACTTTTGAAATATTGTGAAAAAGAGAAAACATTAAAAAAATGGAATCAGTCACTACCTATATACACTTAAAACATTTGTGTAACAATTTTAAGAGATAATCCAAGTCAGATTAAAAAAAGATAATAGTGACTCAGTTGAGTGTCACAATACTCTATCTATTATTATTATTTCATTTTAGTTTGGTGATTGCGATCATTATCACTTTCCAAACATATCCTCATAGGAATCAGATATAAACGTGTAAAGTTTTTCATAAGTAAAACATGTCAAGGATAAAACGTCGAATCGACGATTTTTGAAATTAAGAATGTCGATAACTGTGTCTAGGAAGGTCTGTATGTCTGTCTAAATATACCATAATTAATTTAAACAGTAGTATCGATACTTTTATTGATACTGTCTTAATTACTTGGTAATCCTCCTAATGATACCGATACGAAGTAAAATAAAACCGGCCAAGTGCGTGTTTGACTTCGCTTATTTAGGGTTCCGTATCAAACCGCAAAATCAAGTAGGATTTAATAAGAAAAATGAAAGCATTTAAATTTTTCTTTGAAATCTAATTTATCAATATATTGGTATTTGTTAGTAAAATATTCGTAACAATAAACATTATCTCCAAATTTAAAATTCTTAAGTCAATGTGAAGTTAAAAAATTCTTTGGTAATTTTTTTGCAAAAAAGCTGACTATCGTGAACAGAATAGACTTACATCGTATTAGGGCCGGCGCAGATCAGTCAAATCGCGGTTTTTCTGCCAAATAAATATCCACATCGCGATCTTGAAAATAAAGTTGAAAATTAAATGCGCGTCTCTGTCCGCTTTCAATACTCTGTGGAGTGGAACATTATCTAATTTGAACTTTATGACAATAAAAACAAAGTTCATTTTTCTCTGGCAGTGGAAAGCGCGCTTCACGAGTTTGTGCCAGCCAAAAGCGATTGAATAAAACTCCATCACTCGATCCCTACACCTGCCACCGAATCTGTGCGCCTCCAATTAGTGAGGCTTAACGCTAATCCGAGTGGAACAAGCTGAAAATAACTACAACACCATGTGAATAAGCAAACACCCTGTGTAAGGATTAGTCGGGGAGCGAGAATTTATTTTAATTACGAGTAAAATCGCGGATCTTCGCCATTTGTTTAGTTTAGTCAGGATTACTCTCTTCTCTTTCTTCTCCAGGTTTCCCTTACGGCTTTTTGTATAAGGATTTCCTAGTGCTTCGGCGACGGTAATTTTTATTTATTGGTCTGTGGGCACAGTTGGAAAGTTTTGTGGTTATAAGCCGTGTTATTTTGAATATGGAATCTGGAAAATAAAACATGACTGCTTAATGGCTGGTTCGGATGAATGCAGTACAAATATCACAATAGAGGCACTTCTTGATTGTTCTTGATATCAGTGTCTATTGATTAATAAGTAGTCTTATAAGGGGATATTTTCACCCGCATGAATAAGTTCAACTTTCACTACGGGGTAATCTCCGTAACATGGAAAAAATCAGCCATTCAGTATGTTTGCGCAACTGGACAAAATTGCAAACAAATTGCCTATTAAGGCCTTACCCTGACCAAAAAACCTTGAGCGTTCCTAGTGCTCTAGCGGCACACTGATACTGGTGAGTTACAGTAGTGAATACGCCCAGATTTTAGAATAAAATCTTTATGAAATCGAAATATGGTCTTTTGAAAAAAATGTTACAAAATGATCGTTATTAAATTGTCTATCCATTAGTGTACATACAAAAATTAATGAATGAACTCTTTACGAGGAGATGCATGCAATGCTAACAATCATTATTTCTATTTTTTATGGTTTTGTTGGAAGTAGATTAGTGAAACATATAATTCTTTACAAAAAAAGAAATCTACCATTTTGGAATTTTACAAATTTATCGCTGTTAGTTAAATGAACACCCATTGCATTATATTAACTATTCAAAATTAAATATAAATTTTAAAACATTCATAAAAATAATCATTATTACAATAAAGTTTATTGACTACCGCTGAGTACCAGCTACAGCAGTTTAACAGATTTGCAGACAAAGGTGGAGTGTACAGTAAACTTAATTTACTCTCTCGTAAAATAAAACTGTAGGGATTTCATTCCAAAGGTCGCCTGTAAAGAACCTATAAACTTAAGGGATAGTAACGTTTTAGAACGTTGTGCGAGTAGAATGAACTTTGAGCGGTTGGAGAAAAATGAACGAAGATTTTTAAGATAGAGCGACTTAGACATTCTTGTTAATTTAAGTGGTAAAGTAGTCAGAGGCTCAGGATAAGTTACAATCTATCAACGTAAGCGTCATCACAGCAATTAGCAAAATGTTACAAAAAGGTAAAAGTAAAAAAAAAAAATCGCCTGACAATTATCATCTTGCCCTTGTCCCCTGTTACTTGGGGTCGGCGCAACACGTTTTCTTCTTCCATACCATTCTGTCCCCCGTCACTCCATCACTGACTCCCTTTTCTTTCATATCACTCCTCACACAGTCCATCCATCTTTTCTTTGGCCGTCCCCTCCCTCTCCATCCATCCACATCTATATTCATAACTCTTTTAGTAACATGCGTTTCATCCCTCCTCATCACATCGCCATACCAGGACAAACGGTTTCCTTTCAACTTTTCTGTCACTGGCGCCACTTTCAAACTTCCTCTAATATACTCATTTCTCACTACATCCATCTCAACATTCTCATATCTGCTACATGCAATGTCTTTTCATCCATCTTTTTCACAGCTCAACATTCTAATCCATACAGTACGAAAGGTTTAATCACGGACTTGTAAATTTTCCCCCTTAAATTTTAATCCCCCGACAATTTTAAACTACATAATTTATCTAGTATTGCTTCGATCAACAATCTATCGAACACGTAATTATGACCGATACCTTGCAAAAATAAAAAATAAAACAGATAAAAAACCCATGTCTATTGAATTATTGAACCGATTTTTATCAAACATATTTTGAAACAATAAAGAGATGCACGGGGTTGCCATAGCTATCGAAAGGTCCCGTGATCAATTCCTTACATTTTGACTTTTAGACAATGGCCATTACTGGTAGACTGGCACTTTGTTCAGATTTCTAAAGCCTCAGGTAAGACTATGGTCTAACCCGAGACTCTAGAAGTCTGAGGTCTGTTATTGTAATTTCTCAGATGCAGCCTGGTGGCTTGTTGTGTGTCCGGTTGATGTCAATTTAACCTTTTTTTTATAAATACAACCGACTTCCAAAAAAAAAAATTCACTGCAAAGTAAAAAATTACTTCAATTTTGGAAGTCGGTGTACCAGTTTTTATCCTACATTTTTGACAACGACTTCCGAAATTAAAGTTACTTTTTACTTTCTAGTTTTCTTTTCGAAGTCGTTTATGTTTTTTTTTGTAAAAAGGTTTTTATTTTTCCCTTTTTAGTTATGGTAAATAATGAACAAGTTCTATAGTAAAGTACCTACAATGCACAAAGTTATGCCAGATAGAGTTATGTTAGATTACACGAATAACATTAAACTTGAACTTAACCGGTGAAATAAGAGTGTACCAGAGTGAACTGTACACATCTGCGTACAAGGAGTATGCAGCCCGGCGAGCATGGCCTACTGTGACATCGCTTAAGTCACACTTTTAATCACAGTTTGGGCGATAAACTCATTTTGTCATAAATGCTAGCACGGCGGCGTGAGATATTTTCTTGACTTGTGGCATAACTTCTTGACGTTTATTTTTTCTTTTTCGGAAATTTTCCAATTTTATTGCAGTTTCGGTTTAACCTTGGCCATAAAAACCATTTATGTTCTGAGAAGCATAGCCCTACGACGCACTGTTTCCGAATTATGGGCCTCCGTATCTTATTTTATTTTGCATAAAACGCTCTATATTTCTTAAATGATAATTATCTCGAAAACGGTATGTCCTAGGCAAAAAATAACCAAAATTTAGCCCCCCCTTTGCTACCCCCATGTTAGCAGCATCCCAACAAGAAGTATACGTTTTTTTTTTTTTAACATTGCTTGGTTTTCGACTTGAACTACTAGTTATGATAGAATATGTCATGTCTTACAATTTGTCTTAAATGCTAGCACGGGACAACCATGTGACATAGTGTGCAGTCGCGACTTGCTTTTCTTGTTGTTGACTTCATAGTGCGACATAATTTGAATAGACGACCAAATAAAATAATACGTAAAAAAGTATGCCGTTCATACAGCCAAACAACTTTTTAATTTTGTTGGGAATAAATTAATATTTGACCCACGACCATAGGACTTATGCACACTTTATTTTTCTTTGTTTGTTTGATAACATATTAAATGTTTGTTAGAAAGATTTACTAAAAAATATAATAGCTTGGACCAATACCGGTAGGCCCTATTTTTTATATTTTAAATGTTTTTTGGGGATTTTATTTAAGAAACATTTAAAAATGTAGAAAGTAAGAAGAATATGGAATAAAAGAAAATAATAATAAAAAAAATAATAATCAAAATAAAAATAATAATTAAAAATAAGAATAAAATAAAATTAATTGTAGATCCTATATCATTTCAATTAATTAATAAGCATTGATCACCACACACAAAATAAATTTATTGCCATTTGGTGCAGTAATTAGAAGGAAAATATTATTTTTTTCAACTGTACAATTTTATCACCACCTCCGAACGAAAGTGATACATTTTTCTCAATCATCTGACAAAATGTGACATTTGTGACAAAATGGGTGCGCCCGTATTAGCAATTAAGACCCGATGAGTCCCAAATAAACGTCACGAAATTTTCTCACGCCGCCGGTACTAGTATTTAAGACAAAATGACTTTATCGCCCAAATTGCGACGAAATGTGTGACTCAAGCCATGGTACAATAAGCCGTGCTCGCCGGGAAGCAACAAAAAAGACATGTTGCGCCTTTAAAATATGTCACATGGTTGACCCGTGCTAGCATAAATGACAAATTGTAAGACATGGACAAATTTTATCAAGTCTTGTCACAAACGTCTTGGGTTTGCCATGCTCGCCGGGCTGATGTGTACTGGTAGATCTTACCGGCGTCATATTATATTATGAAATCACGTAAACATTAAACAGACATGCGATTGCAGCAATTCCGAGAGATTGCCGATTGCCGTTATTAATTCAATTCAATTTATTTATTCATAATCTGTTTACACTATAAAATTCAAAAAATCTACCAAACTGTAAAACAGTTTGTTGGCAGTTGCTCTCGCGTCACAATATATTAGAAGTAATGTTTAAACAATAACTTAATACCTGATTATGCAAAGCAAAACAAATTAAATTCCATCGGGATCAGACAATCCCACATTCCACACCCATGACACAGATAATATAATACTAGCATACAGATGCCTCATCCCATTCAAAGAAACCGTGCCGTCGTCGTAACTATCGTTTTTCATCTGATTAATCTTGTTATTTTTGTAAGTCAATCGCGTTCGATCACGTTTCACGGCAATAGATGGTGTTAGCAGCGGCTTGCAAGTAAAAGGGTTTACTAAGTTCGTGAACATATTTTTCTTTTAATTCAGTGAAGATTCGTGTTATAGTATTTTTTTGCACGTTTTTACAGTTTTTTTGCACCAAAATGTGTTACAGTGCAAATTTTAACAATCGAGTGGAATGCCTCAGAAATTCAAAAACGCGCCATCTACTTTCATCAATTTTAAATGATCCGTTCAAATAATCTTTGAAATTTGAATTAAGAGCCCAATATTCCATAATTTTGTACTTAGGAGAGTTGATTAAACAAGAACATACAATGTAAATGTTCAATTCCAGAAAATGTTAATGTTACACAAAGTTCTATTGAATTGTTGTTGTTGTGTGTACATGTCACGCCATCTAGTGACATTTATTTGAACCAAATATTATTTCTTAGCAATGAGACCCCGTGCCCATGATCAACTTGTATTGCCCAAGGCTTCACAATGCGAGGCCTGTTACAAAACATGGCTAGGGACTGGGTGACAGATAATGTTTTTTTTTTTTTTTAATTGAAGAGTTCTGTTGTATATCTTCGAAATTCTTCATTAGATCTTTACCAATTTTAAATTGGAGAACACGAGAAGCAACAACTTTCAAATAAAGAATCATCAAAATCGATAAACCTAGTGGATGAAACTCAGCGTAAAAAATGGTAACACACAAAAAACCAAATACAGTCGAATGGAGAACCTCCGCCTTTTTGATGTCAGTTAAAAATCGCTCCCTATCTTAATGTAACTTAGTTATACATGGCGAAACGTGGTAACTACTATTGGGTAAAAAAAAAAACACAGACTTGTTAATATTATACTGATCATTTTATTATCTTCTACAAATATATGTATGGCTTAGTTGCCTGTAGCGTATCTCATTCAGAACTTTCCAAACAACTCTTAACAAGTAAAATTTATGAACCCCCACACATTTTTATTGCATGCTACATAATTTATCTAGTAGTAGACGCGCTTCGATTGATAAGCTATTGAACACGTAATTATAACACGAATATATCAAAGAACACTCTCGACAAAGTCACCTGTGAGACGGTACTTCACGCCTGAACAGCTGCTCAAATTGTATAAAGAGGAAGTTCGGACATGTATTCGGACTCTCACCTCTGGGACGGATCTGCCAGGTACCAACTTGATGCACTTGAGTCGATTAACAAACGGGCCAAGAGGCTTATCATCAACGATGCACTGCATGGTCGCGTCAAAGCTCTAGAACATCTATCATCTATATCTATCATCTAGCCTTGAACATCGGCGCCAAGTGGCCGGTCTGTCGGTTTTTTATCGGTTACATTTCGGGGAGAGTGCGATAGAACTGCACAATTTGATTCCGCCTAGCCCTTTCCATCACCGGACAACAAAACGTATGGGAATGCGCCACCGGTACATGGTGGACATCCCACCATACGCGACAAAGCGTTTCGCGAATACTTTCATTGTACGCACAGCTAAGGAGTGGAATTCCGTGCCGGAGTCTTTGTTGCCTGATAGCTACAACCTTGGGGTCTTTAAGTCAAGAGTGAATAGGATACTTCTAGGCAAGCGTGCTACACCGTCGACCACATCATCACTTGCTATCACGCGAGATAGTGGTCAAACGCGAGACTGTCGATAAATAAAATAATAATTAAAATAACAACCTTTCAAACAAAAATAAACCGAAACCAAAATCGGTTCATCCGTTTAAGACCTATGATGCCACAGACAGATACACAAATAGACTATACACTATTAAACACATACACAGGTACACACGTCAAACTTATAACACCTCTCTTTTTTCGTCTGGGATTAAAAACAATCAAATTACATAAACAAATTCCGGATCCACTTAAAATATAACCTTAAGCGCTTTACGGCAAAATTTAATCCTTAGACTTAGTCATCCCATCTTTAGCAGAAGTTCTATATCAACAACTTCAGAAAACAACAAAGTGTTTACAATCTCAAGCTTTATTAGGAACAGATAAACGATAAGACATAACGAATTTATCGCTTGAAGTTTACAATTCATGAATATTCAGCGCTGAGCAAACACCTGCAGGTTTACTATTCAGCGTTTACAACGTAGACGTTTACTCGCGTTTACGGCCCGAGTTGGATGTTTAGAGCATTTTTTACGAGCACCCTGTATTGCTACTGGGAGTGGTCTAAGGTGAAGGAGGTAGCGGCAGCGGTTTTCTTTTGTTTCAACTTTTGCTTTATACTAAGTTATATTCTTCCAGAGATAACTAAAAGGAAAATACTCTATTTTTATATGGCAAGCAAAGCCGATGTCGACTTTTCTGCCAATTTCTAAAATAAATTGGAAGACAAGTGTGTCCAGTGGTGGATTTACCAGCAGGCTGAGTAGGCTGGAGTTTAGGGCGGCAGCTTTTAGGGGGCCGCAAATCTGGGCATATTGGTTTGTCTTATGGGAATAAAAAAAACCTTAACAGATACCTAAATGCTATTAAGTCCACTCACACAATTCAATCAACGTGTAATAATATGTTTCACCATATATATATTTTTGTACTACGTATTTGCATAGTCGTATTTGGGTTGCGGTGCGGGAACGAATGACATGACCGTTTGCTAGGTGTCTAGCTGAATTGACAGCACAGTGCGGGAGCCGAAGCGCCAAGCGAGGTCCTGTAGGTACTTCTGTTGTAGGCATAAGCTACGTGGAGGCATTGAGTTCAAGAGACAGATACTTATGAATTTGGAAAAACCGGAAACAGCGGTAATGATTTTTGTGTGAATGCTTTTTTGGAAGGCATAAACAAAATGAAACTTCAGGCTTCTACCGTAGATTTGATCACTGTTACGAATCATCGTATCGATCAATCGTTTGATCATTGATAATTACGAATCATTCTGAAGTTTTTCATAGCTGAACGAGACAATTTAAAGCTTCACTAAATTGTGGGTTGTAAAAATAATCTAGAAACAATACATCAATCTCCTAGTTCACAACACAATCATACTAATTACGGGAAAATTCTGATGAAATGAGGAGGGTAGTGCACAAATCATAAAGTTGAAATTGCATAGAGTTTTTTTTTTTTTTGAACGTTGTCCCACACTAAGAATTTCTTCATGTATCGCGGGTGAGTTAAAAAACATAAACTCACATACACAACACCCATATATATATATAAGCCTACTAGCGGCAAATGTGTGAATCCGCCACTGAGTGTGTCTAAGATTGTTAATTTAATTATAAGAGGAGAAATTGTAGACAAAACTAAGTACTTTTTGATACAGTTGAACATTAAAATACATATACCACAACCTCACAGAAGCAATAATCGGAACTAGGAATTATAATTTGATATTGCTGTGGCGGATAAAGCTCATCAGCGCCACAAACAGATCTTGGGAAGAATATGTTACTAGGGATGGAAAATTTATTGCAAAAGTGTTTGAGGTTTAATTACGTGACAGTTGTGTAACGCTTGTCAACAATTTCGGATTTTCCTGTCCTTTGTCCTGCCAGGTTTAGTTTGGGCCAAAAGTTCTAAAAAAGTATAATTCGACGTAAGCGATGACTACGGTCGAAATGCCGCGGAATGATCACGTGATGTAACTTTTCGGTAGCGTTTCCTTCCATTTTTGGCATTTAATAAAATATCCCTTGTCTAGGGCCTAAGGTATTCATGTTTTACAATTTGTTCAAGGAATGTCTGCTACCTACCAAAGTTTTAGATAACGCGATAGACTAATGGTTTCAGTACACACAGTTCGCTCCAGAATGTTTTACTGTTGTGGAAATATTAAAGTCATAATTTTACAGTGACCAGTTATAAAAATTATAGCAGCTGAAGGCAGCAAATGAGCCATTATTATTATTATTGCAAACATCGTCATAATTTCAGCCAAAAGACGTTCACTGTTGTACATGGAGGCAGCGGCGTGTTTAAAAATTTGTCGCCCCGGGTCATATTGGCCTATAATTCGCGAAGCGAGCTCGAGGATTTTTAGCACCCCACCCTAGGTAACTCAAGCGTCGTCCCCATATTAACTAGTTCTGTGTGTCTGGCTACCAGCGACTTTCTAGGCTGCAATCGTTCAGTTAAATTGAATTTTGGAATACTTAGTAATAACTCTTAGAAAAGCTACGTTAAGATATTGTGCACCGGTGATAAAAACGATCTTTTAATTTGCAAATCACTGTTTAATATGAATTGCCAACTATCTCACAAACTCAAGCTGGTTCTGTGTTTAATTTCAGCAAATGATATTAAGCGACCATTATATCGGAGCCGAGTTAATTTGCTGAACTTAATATTAATTTCATCCACTTTGTATCGGAAAACTGTTATAACTTTTAATCAATATTATAAATTGCTACTATTCTCTGGTCCATTTGGTTTGGATTGTGTCTGTAGCTTCCAACCAGGGGTTTCAAGTATGATAATATGGCTATTTTACTATCAAGGGTATTATATATCATAACTAGTGGACGCCTCGCGGTTTCACCCGCGTAGTTCCCGTTCCCGTGGGAACACATGGATAAAAATTAACCTATGACACCCGGGAATAGTGTAGCTTCCCAACGGTGAAAGATTTTTTGAAATCGGTCCAGTAGTTTTTAAGTTTATTCGTTACATACAAAAATACAAACATACAAATCTTTCCTCTTTATAATAGAAGTATAGATAACATTTATATTTTTTATATAGATGTGTATGTGTATTATTTTCACGAGGGGTCACATATTTTAAAATGGAGGCAAGTAATTTTCGGATTAAAGTAGCCTATTAAGTAACGTAGGCTGCTCGAATCAGTGAACGAATTTTTATTTAATATTGAATTTCAACCATTTTCCTTTTAACAAAGTCAGTGTCCAGCTTTGATATCGCTCTTCTCTCATCCCTTGCACCTAAGGCTACCTTGAGTCATTATAACTGCGCAGGATCGGCACATTAAACTTGAAGCTGCTGTAAATTCCCGCTGATTGTTTCTTATATTTTTTCTGTCGGCCATTTTCCGAATATGTGACGTCATAACGACGGTGCGAATTTGTTGTGCAATAACCGTTCTTTTGTAGTACTGTTTAAGTGTTAAAGTGGAGTTCTACTGTTAGTTATGGTGGCAAGGATTTTTAATATTGGTGTTCTTAAGGTTTATAAGATGAATTTTTGTGAGCATTGCCAGAGACTATAGATGCAAAAGGTAGGTAAGGATTTAAAGGTGTGCTTTGCATTTCTAGGTTTTGTTTTTTTTTTTTTTTTTAATGTGTATAGAAGTAGAATAAAAGTTAGTTTTTTTTTTATCAAGCCTTTTTCGTATTCTTTTTAGCAAACCCTTTCATTTGATACCCATATCATGGCAGTGCACAATAAATAACTAGTCCGCCATCTTGGACCGTCTGCCATACGTGTATGCAAAATTTCATCTTAATCGGTGGAGGATAACTGCTTTAAAGTTCAGTTGCAAGATTTGACCCGAATACACTTACATACATACATTGCCAGTTAAATAAAATCTTGTAAAATTATATTGCTTATTATTTTTTTGGTCAATATTGAAATATAGAGGAACTGTATTTCCGTTGTTAAATATCTGAAGCTCAGGACACGTCTACCAAGAGAGATGTATGTAGTTGACTCATTAAAACTAGCCTTTTATTTTGGTTTTGTTGATCTTCGACTGCCCCACTGTTTAGCAAGGTCCTCCCCGAAGTTCTATCAGAAAATCTTTTCCCACGCCATCTTAAACCAGCCCAAACGGTACGCGTATAGTTCTCGCCAAACTTTTGGGCCGAAGTTGACTTACCGATGCGCAAGGCACGAAACGGTGCTGTTTTTGTATGAGATTTACTACTGCGCAGCCATTTTAGCCAACTTCAGGGCAGCCAAGAAGTTTGGCGAGTACTATACATGTCCTCTAGCACTTATTTTTTCACCCAATAGCCTTAACCGAAAATAGAGGTTGACCATTACGGAAACACCGCAATTGCAACTTTTATGGTGTTCTTTTGACCCCATTTCAAGAAAATAATGGCAAATTCTGCAGCAAATTATTGTTTTTATGCGCCATTACTATAATCGTGAATGCGTGCGACGAACATTTTGATTTATAATAGCTGTTCAAGCAATCTCTGGTTAAATATTACGTCCTTTTATTCTTGCAGTTACCGATTTATTGTGTGTGAATGTTTGATGTTTTTTTCCTTACTTAGTACTTTTTGAGTTTATGAAAAACGTTTTTACAAAAAAATTAACTGACTTCCAAATAAAAACAGTACAAAGTGAAAAATAACTTCAATTTCGGAAGTCGGGGTTTCAGTTTTCGTTTCTTCGTTTTTTGACACCGCCTTCCGAAGTTGAAGTTATTTTTCACTACGTAGTGTTTCTATTTGGAAGTCGGTTGATTTTTTTTGTATTTTTTTTTCACTTTTCAGTGTTAAATAATGGACAAGTTCTATAGTAAGGTACCTATAATGCCCACAGTGATGCTAAAATGGATTACCCGATTAACATGAAACTTGAACATAAGTTTCCTCGGGATAATATTTCCCTAAATTAAAAGTTAATGGATACAGAAAACAGTGTAAGAAAAATAGGAGAGCTTTTTACGATCAGGTCTTTATTCCAGCAACCTTCTTTTAGAGGTCCTTTAGATTATGTCTTACAGGGTAATGTGAAAGGAAAAAATGTATAACTTTTTGTATTTCTTACTTTAATTTACGTTTGGCAAATTGAAAAATATAGTAAGCTGTTAGTTCTAAATTGGCAGGAATTACCAACTTAGAACTCACTCAACTCAGTGTTCTATACAAATTAGTTGTTGACGCGACGGAGTCCAAGTTGTGTGGACAACCAAACTCGGACAGCCGTAAATAACTTACTCGTAAACATCCACCAATCTCAAGTCAGCTGCACGTCCAATTAATACCTCCAACTCATTAAGTAGAAAGATCTATAAAAAAGAAAGAAAAACTAATAAAACTTCTCTGAAAGTTCAACCGTCCGGCGGCGGGACGAAAAGTTAATTAAATGTAGGTACCGGGCATCGTGTGTTTGACTTTCGAATTAGGACGAAATAAAGACGATAAAATGATTTGAGGATTTAATGAAACTAACTAAGCTAACCTTTATTATTTTTAGACCTGTTAAATTAAACCATAAGGGCGTTTTTAGTATTACGCGGATTTGCCTACGCACGCGGGATTGGCTCAGACGTAAACCCGCGAAAAACAATTTCATATATGTATATCGCATCAAGAGCTCTCAGTCACTCAACTTCCATATTCTGCTGTCCCCACCACGCAAGTGGTTAGAAAAAGCGCGCCAATGCGTAGTTGTTCTTGATTTGCCAACAGGGGCGTGCTTGTAATTTGTTTTGACGTCCGTACTATTGACTAAACCCGACATGTATTTATTGTAAGCAGGCGTGCGTGAGCAAATCTGCGTGATACTAAAAACGCCCTTAAGGCTAGAGGCTCTAGATATGACATTGTATGGCGATGGCGATTGCCGAAAAGAAAAAATGTAAGGGCTTTACCACGTGTTATTTCAGTGTTGCGTGTCTATCCTATATATTTGGGCTCTTTGACAAACGTTATCATTTATAGAACATCAACATAGAGTCTTGAGTCCCTGCTGAAATAGGTACGCCTTACAGACTAGGAGTGGCTGCTGATCAGCATAGTTACACCACTACATCAGATCAGCTACCTATTCCTTGTGACCTGAGGCTCTGAACAAATAGAGTAAGAGCCTGCGATGATCTGACCTTCGTCATTTTATAAATTTCACTACAGGTAAGAACGATCAACGATTATGAAGTTTGGATCAGGGTGATTTTGGGAGATATCTGTCAAAACTTGAAACCCTGACCATGACCCTGAAATAAACCAGACTTTTTTCATTTAAATACTTAGAAATTTAATCTCAGTTAAAACAATGTACCAATGTACCTATGGAATCGAATAATTTACGCGTAAACATTGAAAAAACAAAGTTAGTTCCACCGACCAAGGACGCACCGACTTCCGAAATTGACAGTTTCAAACATACAATTCTTTAGTTAAACCACCTCAAATACAATAATTCAATTTTGAAACCTGTACCTTCAACCTTATTCTTGGGAATAGTTATTGATGAAAAATTAAATTGGAAAGAACATGTAAAAAAGGTCTGCACTCGTCTCGACAAATTTGTGTTTGCTCTTCGAAAACTGAGACGAATAGCCAGCAAAGAAACAGACCTAAGTGCGTATCATGGCTATGTTGCATCAGTGCTGCGTTACGGACTCATGATATGGGGCAATTCAGTAAATGTGAACAGTGCATTCATTGCACAAAAAAAATGCGTCAGAGCTGTGTATGGAGCACAATATTTAGATCATTGTAAGCCATTATTTAAAGCACTGAAAATTCTTCTACTTCCTTGCCTATATATTATTGAGATTTGTATGTTTATTAAAAGGTATTCAAAGTCAAAGTCAAAGGCAAATGTGTTTATTTCAAGTAGGCCATTATGCGGCACTTTTGAACGTTAAAATTTAGAGTTTTTGAGTTTGTGTTTGAGTTATGACATAGGGCTTTTTAGTATTTAGGTACAAGCCTTTGGATGGTATTAAAATGTTCTTTTTTAGGGTTCCGTACCCAAAGGGTAAAAATGGGACCCTATTACTAAGACTCGGCGTTCCGTCTGTCTGTCTGTCTGTCTGTCACCAGGCTGTTTCTCATGAACCGTGATAGTTAGACAGTTGAAATTTTTACAGACGATGTATTTCTGTTGCCACTATAACAACAAATACTAAAAACAGAATAAAACAAATATTTAAGTGGGGTTCCCATACAACATACGTGATTTTATTGCCGTTTTTTATATATATATATATAATAGTACGGAACCGGCCAAGTGCGAGTCAGACTCAAGCTTCGTGCGTGAGTCGTGAGACTCGCTCTTGGCCGGTTTTATAAACTAGCTTCTGCTAGCTGCTTCGCCCGCGTGAATAGAGTTTTCTTATCCCAAGAAACACTATAACGGGATTTAAAGTAGCTTATGTATATTCCAAACTATAATTTATCTCTGTGCCAAATTTCATCCAGATCTGTTCGGCCGTTTTAGCGTGATTAAGTAACAAACATACATCCATCCAAACTTTCGCATTTATTATATTGATAATAATAATTAATAGTAAACCGGAGACATATGTTGAAGGACGGGACGGTTGACATATGTCGGGCATGCTACCGTCCGGGTGAATCCATCAGGCCTATTATCTCTGGTTGTTCTCGTCTGGCTAACGGCGAGTACTTACACAGGCATAACCAAGTGGCCAGGATTATTCACCAGCAACTTGCTTTGAAGTACAATCTTGTGGAATCGGAGGTACCGTATTACAAGTATGTGCCCGACCCAGTTCTCGAATATGACCATGTCACGTTGTACTGAGATCAGTCTATCATCACTGATATGGATATTGTTGCCAATAAATATAGTGGTGATAGACCGATTAGCGCGCCGCAAAATGATAATCGATGTCACCATCCCGCATGACCAGAACCTCGTGAAAGCTGAGAAAGAGAAACAAATCAAGTATCTTGACTTAGCACACGAATTGTCGACATGTGGAATGTGAACTCGGCGATCATTGTGCCGATTGTGGTTACGGCCAACGGATGGCCAAGAGATTCGACGACCATCTGTCGAGGCTGTCATTGGGCGGTTGGATCAAGGGTCTGATACAGAAGGCAGTACTCCTCGATATGGCTCGCATTGTGAGGAGGTTCCTATCTCTGGAGCCCTAACCACCGGTAGCTTGGACCTTATTCCCGATACCGGTTGGCCTCTATTTTTAACCCCCGCCGGAAAAAAAGGGGTGTTATAAGTTTCACGTGTGTTGCTGTGTATCTGTGTGTCTGTCTGTGGCATCATAGCGCCTAAACGGATGAACCGATTTCGATTTAGTTTTTTTTGTTTGAAAGGTAATTTTGTCGAGAGTGTTCTTAGCTATGTTTGAATAAAATCGGTTCAAAAGTTATGGGTATTTTACTGTTAGAATCAGGGTGTTTTCCCAAGATAAATGTGTCGGGGGTTTTTAAATTGTGAAATTTTACTTGTTTATATTTTTAAATGTTTTTAAGTTTTCTTTTTTTTATATATAATAATGTAATAAATATGAAATAAGATAAATAAAGGAACTAATAGTAAGATTGTATTCTCGTGACGTTTTGTTAGTCTGAAAATAATTGTGATGCAATTTTTTTCTTCTTTTTGTTAGGCACCAGCTCCTTCACACACTGATATTTCAATGAATTTATGTATTACTTTAACAATTGAATCTCATCTCGTTAAGTCTATTGTCTAGGTACTCAGTAATATTAGATCGCGAAAGATCTCGATCTCTCCTGGACTTAAATTCTTACGTCCACATCTCGAAATTATTTGATAAATATATCAAATAACGTTTTAGCATCTAAACCTATGAAATTACTAATTCCATAGCTGCTACTATATAATATTTAGAAAATAATTTCATTTGTTCAATTACAATTACAATATTTTTAAAACATCACAATAACAGACCGCTTCTTTTCAAAAAGAGAACACGAATAAAATGTGTCGTAAAAATAAAAATGCCGGCGGCGGCGGGCAGGTGCCTCAATATTTGCAAACAACATCGTCCACCATTGATACGATATATGGCTATGAAAAATGCTATCGTATTATAGATTTTAAGTGCTCTTTGTCATGTTTACGATTTATGTATTCCAGATACAATGAAATATTGTTGCTATAAATAATTTTGTGAATAATCGCTCGAGGGAGCGTGATGGTTTGTAATGTATGGGACATTAGGTTTGCGCTTGTGAAGGGTTTATCTGTTCCCGTGTACTTGTCTGTTCTGTAAATAATGGTGCGTTTTCCATGTTTATTCATGTTTCTAGTCGGCAACCTACATCTTTGTTTTTATCGGTTTTGTTTTTGTTTACTGTCTGTAGGCTATACAAACAAGTTTTTACTAAACAACATGGAATTTTTTACTGGCCACTTGACTGGTCTGAACCACGACTTTTGACAGAGAAACAAAAGACGGCGAGACCAAAAGACTTGAATGAGTCGAACGTAATTTTTCGTCCGAATAGCCGCGTACTGACTGAGCGAGCACCGTCGTGAAGCTGCCTCGGACGTTTGCTTCGCAACGTTTGCCGTGCGAGGCAGCCTCGGTCTGTATTTAAATATGCATGCGGCTGCCGCGCGCGGCAAAGCCGAGCCGGAGCGCGGCAAAGCCGAGCCGGAGCGCGGCTGAGCCATTAGCCGAACGTCTCGAAAGCTCAGTGGTGACTCACAAGTCGAACAGAGACCACGCGAGCGTAGCGCATATTCAGTTGTGCTCAAGATTGTCATGAGGCCGTGCGTTTGGAAGGCTATCGCCACCACTGCCTTTATACTAATTCATCAACTTGTACAAAAAAAGAAGACGAAGAAGCGAGGCAAAACACAACCGTCTTGAGTGCGCGCGGCAAACTTACTGAGGCGCTTTTGAGCATCGACAAAAACCGACAACATTCGGCTCGGGCCGCGGCACGCTCGGGCGAGGCAGCGCGTGCGCTTGCCTCGGCCGAGGCACGTCCTGACCGACCGAGGATTTGCCTCGCGCGGTTGCCTCGCGAGGCTGCTCGCTCAGTCAGTACGCGGCTATTCATATAATTTATAGGATTTTTAATCTTCTCCATATCTGGTTTTCATTTAACCTACATTATCACGTCGCGGTATGTGTGTGACACTCACTGAAAAACAAGCAGTTTTTAGCAGGGTTTTTGTTTTTATAATAATTTGTTTTATATAAGAGTTTTAGTTTTAGTAATGAACGAGTTTTCCAAGTAAGTTATGCGGTAAAAGATGATTTATTTTGCTATCAAAGTTATTTGTGCCAAAATAGGAACATAAAAGTGTTATAATGGCCTATTTAGTAGCTTTCATTTAATACCCATATTGTTAAGATACCGAAAAGAAAATTGTATCACCTCCTTTTTTTAAATTATATATGTCTCTCCCACAATTGAGAAAAATCTAAGGACATCATCATATATATATCATATGTCATTAGCCGTTTGGGCTGTAAAACGTGCTATAGAAATGGACATACATTAATACATACAAACGCTCTAAAAACATTACCCTCCTGCAGTCGGGTGAAAATACTATAATTGTGAGTAGAAGACTGTCATTTTCCACATTACATATCTATACCACATATCTAGATGTCTCTTGTTGGGACTGACAAAGTTCTGTGGGTGACAAAAAACTTTAATAACGTAGGTAAGGCGTGTATTCCTTTGGTGTGGGATGCAACATGTCTCGATACTCTTGCGGCATCCCATCTTCTTAGCACGGCGGGCTGTGCTGAGGTGGCTGCTGATGGTGCAGAAAATCTCAAACGGCGCAAATATGTTTGAGCCGTTCGGGGTTGAGACATTAGGTCCTAGGGGTCCGAGTGCTCACTGAGTGTTTCGAGACATAAGTAAACGGTTAGTCGACTCTTCTCGTGACCTGAGGGCTGGCCTTGTCTTCAGCCAGAGAATCAGCATTGCCATTCAACGTGACAACGCTGCCAGCGTTCTGGCCACGTTTCCCATTGACATCGATGTGGACAATTTTTGTAATGTGCAATGAGCCTTTTCCTACTACCCTTTGTATATAAGTTTGTTTTGTTATTAGTCATAGGTAAATAATGGAGTAGTGGTGGCCCAGTGGTATTGGCCGTGATTTACAAGTTATAGGTCGTGGGTTCGAACCCAGGCAGGCAGGCGCTTTACTTTGGGTAATTTCATCACCACTGCTCATAAAAACGGTGAAGAAAAACATCGTGAGGAAACCAGCATGTCTTAGAACCGAAAAATAAAAGACAAGTGACATCCACCAAGCCGCACTTGGACCGCGTGGTGGATTACGGCCCACTCCCTCTCACAGAGAGGAGGCCTGTACCCAAGAGTGGGAACATTAATAGGCCGATGATGATGATGATGAAATAATGGAGTAAAATAAAACAATAACTTGGAAAGCGAAAATTGCTATTCGAAATAGACTGCAACCAACCAGTGACGACCCGCGACCATATGATGAAGGTCGTCTGGCCATTGTACACGATCAATCTTGCCTGTCACACGGAACGAACTAATTACGTGTGGTGCTGATTACTGTTTACTGGATTGGGAGAATTGTCGGAGGCGTGTATGAGGAGAACTATAAATTATATTTATACCATTCCCCCTCTAAAAAGCTTATTTTATTCACTGAATACAGTGAATAAAAAGCACTTTTAATCACTGTTTTGGAGTTTGAATTTGGAACACACCAATGTATTAGACGTCCATCTCAATACTATGTAACCTCCTTGCGCAAAAAATACTCGAGACAAACTTCTTGTGCAGAGAATATTCGACTTTCAAATTCCTTCTTCGATTAAAATTTTGAGTTTTTTTATATTTAGGATTTTAAAAATGATTTTGATTTTAGTCTAGGATATTTATTAAATACTTATTTGGATTGTGAATCTAATATTAATTCCAATGGTGTTTAATTAACTATAATTATTTAAAGTAACGGTGGTGGTCACTGGCCCCTGAAACACAGGTAACAGCACCTAGCTCAGGGGTCAGGGTTTCACATTTTTTGTAAATTTTGAAGGAAATAAACCATTTATTTATTACTCGTAATATTCCTTGTGCTTTTCGCTTAGATCTTGCTTTTTCTCGAAGTCATGGTATAAAATATAGTATGCAACTCTTGAATAAAACGGATTTATATCGAGGGCCATGAATCACTCGCGTCGCTCATGATTCTAACACTTGAATCACTCGCTATGCTCGTGATTCAATCATCATGAATCACTCCCTACGGTCGTGATTCAGTCGTTAGAATCCTTCACTTGCTCGTGATTCATCTATGGCCCTCGCTTTAAATCCGTCTTTTATTCACTAGTTGCATAATATACTATTATCTACGCTCATAACGTAATGTTCCAATTATGAATTCAAAAAGTATTGCATAAACACGTACTTTATATTCGTAGAAAAGTAAAAGTTAAAAAAAAAATCCATTACAGTGCAACATTTTCGTTCGATTTTCAAACAACTGCATCATAAAATAACTTTTTAATTTTTATAGCACACTTTTACTTTTTAATTTATTGGCGCTTATGAGCTAGTGTCACTGTCTATGGATGCGCGCGCTGCGCTGTCATGGTGCAATGAGAAACTAAATTGCCCGCCATACTGCATATTTTTTCCGTTTCCACTTTTATTTTATTTCAACTTTATGAGTGAAGATAAAATAGTGTATGCAACGGCATATAATTAGGTATTAAAACACTCGCGCGTTAATATTATATATTATAACCCATATTATATGACCACTGCATAAACTACTATTATTTTGTAAGTTGGATAAAATTACATAGAATGGTCATCGAGTATGAAAATAAAACCCAGAGCGAAAGGTATAGGATGTTGCTCAGAATTTTTGTGATATTTATTGTTATAATTCTGTAAACATTTTACTCTTAGATTCGATGGGTAAATGTGTGATTTTGTGCTATTTGTGCATCAGCTGTTTTTTTTCTGTTCTATAAGGTATCTTCGTTTTGGGTAAATCCAACGAAATACATACTTACACTCACGCCCATAATCCTTTAGGAGTAGGCAGAGGCTGCAAATTGTCAAAATCTACTTACTACTTACTATCTGTTTTTTTTAGTGTACCTCCTGAACACGTAAAGAGCGGTTTTTTTACACGATTGCCGAAGGAGGTTATGTGTTTATCAGTCTATGAATGTATGTATGTTTGTTCCTATGTGGTGTTCTAGACACCAATTGCTTTGCCCAATTTTGATGATTCTTACGTCAATTGATTTGTCTTAACTTTGCGAGTGTCACTGGCTTCATTAAAATTGGAAAATAGAAAAATCTGGTTTTTACAGCATGATTTTCTTCTTTTTTACGTCTTTTTAGATTGCTTCTTAAGCAGTCCGGTTTTTTATTTTTTAATCGTTGGATAGGCCATTCAAAAATATAATGGGTCTGCGAAAACCATTTTTCGATTCAGAGATCCGTTTGCGTAAAATTAAGCTTTAAATGGCAAAAATTTTTTACTCATGTGTCCCCCAAGGCAGGGGAGCTAAATCTTTGCTTTTGGATATGTGCAAAAAATCACGGCAGTAGTAGATATGACGAATTTAAAAGGAAAGCTATCATAGCTAAGTAGGTTTTACATGTTTACTAGTAATAGTCGACCAACTTATAAATGTATAATGTACTTGGAATAGTACAAAATTTTGTATATTGAAGTAAGGGCACAACAGTTTTCGAACGGCTAAGTTAATTTTGTCCCTTAGTTAGAGCAATGTTCGGTGCTTTCATTGTTTATGAACGTTAGTCATGTTACCTATTTATTTTGGTGAATATAGCTGTTTATACGGAACCTTCTGTGCGCGAGTCAGACTCGCACTTGGCTGGTTTTATGCTAATGAAAGGTATATAAATTAAACTTTAAACTTTTGTACAAAATATATTTTTATTTTTTAACATTACCCATCGGTAAATGCTAACAAAATCTAAATTACCTGTCAAAATAAAGCTTTTCAAATTATTACTGCAAACAATCTTTACACTCTAACTTTTATTATTGTACTTAAAATAAGGGAAGTAGTAAGAGCAATATCCATTACAGCTGTAAGGTTAAACTTCATATATAAAGGTCTAAAGACATGTAGATACAATTACAGGTCTTTAAACTGTCATTTATACTTTTCCATTGTCTAAACATAACTTTTTGATTGTTTAAGTTTAAAATTTAGACTGATTTAAATAGTCCATTTATTTAGTTAATTTGCAATTTAGTATTTATTATAATTGTAGTCTCAGATAAATCAATATATTTCACAATTCCAATTTTTTTTTACATTGCAAATTGTATAATAACTGGTTATCAGCAATTCGTCAATATAAGTTTTAATGTAAGACTAGCAACTCCTAATGGATATCACTCACAATAAAATACAAAGGTATACTCGATTCAAATTGTAAACATTATCGGTGCAAAGTATATAAATGTCATTATTAAATAAATATTACAAGTAGATAAATAAATGATTGCAAATGCAGAATTAATCATAGCTAACAGCAGTGCTTACTGTTTATATTCCATAATAAGCGGACATCATTGATTTCTGGCAACACACTAGACTAAGATACATAATATCATCGATAACGACTATCTTAAAGTTCAAAATGTATTGAACTGACGGCTGCTACCAAAATTTCACTTCATCAATCTCCTACATATTATCTCGTCGACTATGGTAATCGCTGTATTGTGATCGTCAACACAATGTGACAGTAACGATTATCTTAAAGTTGAAAATGTACGAAATTGACATGCGCTACTGAAATATTTCGACATCAATCCATTACATAACGACACTTCGACTATAGCAATCGCTGATAGAATATAAATTTCTCTAGAAATAATTAATGAAATGGCTTTATACCATGAAGAATGGATCGAAAATAATGATATTGTTTCTGTGGAAAACGATAACAATAGTGTGCACAAGTACACTGAAAACCGCACTATAACGAATGAATTGTGATGTACAATCATTCTTGTATCAAACGATAAAAACGATTTCAGTGAAATGAATTGAGTTGGTAGTATAATAATTAATAGTTAAGCCATACTAACAATTCTTGAAGATAAAACGGAACTATTGAACGAAGACGTATGATTATGAAAATAAACTGTCGGCAGTAATGAAGTTGAAATAAAGACTAGAACGATTATTTATTTCCACAACAATTAACATATATTAGTAGATTGAACTAGGTCAACAAAAAGAACATATCAAATTAAAGATTTATGACAGTTTTTACATCAGTAGTAATACAATATCCAACTGAGGATTTCATTACCGGCGAGAAATCAATAATGTCTGCCGTTACCTAAATCTAGTAACGATCTTAAACTAGTCAAATATATTTACATTACAACGAGTAGATTATATGATGTTCGCAGTCAGTCAAATCGCTTTGAAGCCAGCATGCACGTAAAAATACTCCAAGTTCTAGATTATAATTTCATTGAGCATTTTATAGGGATTGATATGGGAACTGGTAACATAGAGAGTGAAAAACTTTAGGACTATCATTTTATGAGAAAGATTAAAAAATGCTTCCTTTTTTGAACTTGGCGATCTTTTACGAGCAGATTATGATAGAAGTCAACTTGATGCGTAACACAAAGAGTTAATAAAACACAAAATTAAACCCATTCCCTTGATTTGTTCAGGAATGTTAATATTTATCACTTTATAGGACGGCTCATACAAAGTTGCCAGTAAACTGGACATTGACTTAAAGGTCGGCGGATAAACTGGCCAGCGTTCAAGTTCGTTGCGCGATATAACAAATTCGTGCCCTTTTTCCGTGGGTGCACGGTGGTCAGTTCACAGGCCATCTTGAAAAAGGGGCGAATTTGTTCTATCACGCGATGAACTTGAACGCTGGCCAGTTGACGGGCCAGTGTGTGCTAACGCAGGTCGTAAATGTTCATACGAATCAATAAACAAATGAAAATCTATGAGATAACGACCTTGAAGTGACTGTCCAGTTTACTGGCCACTTTGTATGAGCTTTTCTAAAAAGGGTTATGCCATGTTATAAAAACATTACAACTAGTACTACCTAAATTGATAATGACTTAACTGTTTGGCTACTATCACCTTGCCATAACCTATGATCGTTCGTTTGAAGCATCAATTAATGTTAGGTTTAATTTAGATATAAGGGTATATACATTAATTACAAAACAACGTCGTCAACTTGAGCGCCTGGAATTTTACCCTCCTAAAATTAAACACGATAAATATCGGGCGTGCCATCAATAAAGTACATTCAAAATTGTCGTACTTAAGTAGAGTAGAAATATAATGACAGCTCCGAGCAGTTACAAGGAAATTTTTGGGAACACAACAGTCGTTGTTAACAAATTAGACTGATCCACCTAAATCGTAAATTTTCTACATTACCAAAATTTCCCTTGAACACGCAACGCCAACTGCTCATTACTGTCTATAAGTAGAGATATTTATAGAAAAATTCTTAGTGAAAATTGACAGGATTGTGAACTCTTAGGTATTGATATTCACCATTATCCGGGTAACAATAACAAGTAAAGAACTTGGTTCTCAGTAATCAACAAAGGAGGGCTCCGGCGCTCAATATAGCGTCTGTCAATGAAGGCTCCAGTCCATGGGGAGGTCCCTGGAGGTGGAGCGCGAGTGCAGCGACGGCGGTGCGTGCGGCGCACCGCGGGCCGCGTGTCAGTAGTCCAGGGACTCCTCGTCCGGGGAGCGCTTGCGGCAGCACAGGCGCCACGCGGCACCCAGCGCACACACACCGATAGCAATCGCTAACCCGGCACCCAAAGCTGGTGCCGTCCAATCACCGCTCCCCACACTCCTCGCCCTTGCACACAGTTCAGGTGCCTCATCATTCAGCTGTCCCAATGGAAGTCCTCCTAACAAATCCAAATAACCCAAACGTCGGAGACTGTCCTCAGAATACGCTTCTCTAGCTCTCTTTTCATCAGCTGTCCAGAATTTGCGATCTCCTGTAGTCACATTTGGACAATTAACTACTCCATTGCATATCAATCTAGCAGGAATACATAGAGATTCTCCTGGGCAAATGAAATCGCAGCCGTACCCTGAATCAGAAGACTTGGTTTCTCCGTCTGTTAAGCGTGACGTCATTAGAGTTCCATCAGAGTTTTTGGGTAGATGGTAAAGCCCCGTCCAGGCTATTTTGAAAGCAGCCCGAGCTGGTGATGCACTGCCGATAAAGACTATACGGATAGATCTCGTCTTTTCCTTTTCAATCACTAACGGGTCATCTAAAGATTCGAATCCAAGTTCGCCTGCTGACAATATTGGTAGCTTTTCAGTTTCTGTGACATTGTCTCCACATACTGATAAATAGGGGTCTAGCCGTCCGGGCAAATATATCTGAATGTTGCCATCTTCACAATGACGGGACGCAAACTTGATACTCTCGAAGTGCAACCAGATATCTCTTTTTTCTTCAATCTCAAGATCCCAAATGCACTGTATCCTCTTTGGTGGTTCCATGTAGCCAAGAGCTTCTAAATGTGGATAAACTATTTCACCATCTGAGGCAGCTGCTAGCACAGCTGGTCCACAAAGAGGTCCATGAACAAACTCGTATCGAGCCTCAAATAATGGTGATGGATTTTTGAAGTATGACGCTGCAGCGTGGGCATTATCTACTATCAACTGCAGGTTCAAGCTTTCTCCTGATGAGACAACCCTGTACGGCCTTGCCCTTGATACTGCGTTCGCATGTTTAGCGCAAAGGCATGAGCCTAAAGATCGCTGGACAGCTAAGTGAAGTGGTAGAGGTGTGGTGCTCACTCCTGGTGCTGTTATGTTGGGTGACTTCCCAGCAGGATATGGCTCCCAGATGATCAGCTTGTCTGCGCGGTCTTCATAGCAGTTCTGACAGGTCACTGAAGTGTAGGGGTGTTCCTGCAAGAAAAATAAAGATTAGTCGGGCTTAGTTTAAAAGCATTATTGTGTAAGTTGTTTACTAAAAGAAAGGGGCTTTATCCAAAAGAGTTCATGGTTTGTTTAAAGAGTAAATACAAACACGTCTATTGTGTTTGTAACCGCGCTAAAATGGCGCTATTTTGAACATACATTTGTTAAACGAGTTTTGTTCTCTACCAAAAATATTTTATAAATAATGTAATTTTTAACTTTGAAATATGATGTCACAAACGCAGCCATTTAATTTCACAGCAAAGGTAGAGCAATTGTATGAAATTAAGGTATTATTGGAAATAGAATTGCGTTACAAAGCTTTCTCTAATTACTGCTGTTACACCCACTTCTATTATCCAGTGTACCTACTTACAAAAATTATGAATCATACTTTGCCAAATTGGGCAGCAGTTAGGGACAGCTACAATCTAGGGGTCTTTAAGTCAAGAGTGAATAGTTTATTTCTAGACAAGCGTGCTTCACCGTCGACCATATCATCGCTTACCATCAGGTGAGATAGTGGTCAAGCGCAAGCCTATAGAAAAAAAAATAGGTATGGCATTGTTCCAAGTCATTCTAGCTGGCTGGTAATGATTTTTAATTACTTATTATAATCAGCCTTTTAACGTTTGCTCTGCTGGAACACAGGCTTCCTCTTTATGAGAGGGAATAAGCACTAATAGACCACACGAGCCCAGTGCGAGTTGGTGGATAATAATAATAATTTAGAAACAATTGATGACTTGGTATCATCAAGGGATAATACACCCACACAGAGACATACGAAAGACAGGGCCGAGATAGTTTGAAAACTTCTCTAACATAAAGAAAACAAAAACCTTATAACAAAACTAACTGTAAAGAATTGAATGAATGATTATTTTGTTGGTTTCGATCAACTTGAAAACAAAATTAGAAGAACCTTGTCTTTGCAGAACAAAAAACTTCAAGAAAATTTGAACGGAAAACTAATTAGAAATTACTTCAAGTAAACGAATTTTCAGATAAAATTAATTAAAGTAGAAATAACTAGAACTAAGATAACATTTTGTGAAACTTATTCCGTTGTTTAGAAGTTAATGTAATTGATTATCACATTTGGAGTAAATGCTGTTCACAGTTTTGTATTTACGAATTCGATTTTGAATTTTGAACATGCTGTAAATATTTGTAAGGCCCCACATAACTCAGAGGGTGGCTAGAATAGAATGTGATATCAGTAGCTATAGCTCTCCCTACCCCCTCACCACAAAGGCGTGATGCTATGTTTATTAAAATACTAGCTTGTACCGGCGGCTTTGCTCGCGTGAAAGTCGAAATTCATCACAAGAACACGTATTATTCCCGAGATGAAAAGTGTCCTTCAAGGTTTAAGTCGAGATAACCATAAAAACCTAAACTTTTACACTGGTAGTCTAGTTTCTAGAAATCAAATGTTTTTGTTTGTCATAAAATATCGATACCCATCAAATCTTATTCATATATACGTAAGTAACAACCCTGTATAGTTAAACATGCATCAACAACAAAATCAACTAGGTACATTTTTCAGTGTTAATAATATTTAATGAATTAATTTTACTTTAAAACAACGTAAAAAGCATCTGACTGCATATTTTATCTTGTGCCCACATATTACGAGTACAATTTTGATGAAAACGAACAGACTCATCAATGATTCAACACAAAATTTCACGTTGGTTTGGCTCACAAACTTGCGATGTTTATTTTTGGACTCTTTTCTGTCAGAGTTTGTGCCTGTGTCGGCTTATACGGAGTTTTGATTTCACCAAAAATATTTTTGCTAGTATTCACGACGAGAACTCCATCTGGTTTCAGTTTGTTTCGTTTTGAAATTTCAAAATTGTTAAATTGGACAAGCCAGTTTTTTTGGTTCTCTATTGGAATTCGTTTCAATATGGTTTCTCTTATGAGCTGAGCCCATAGATCGCCAAGCTTCACATTTTTTTATAGACTATTTCTTAATAATCGCAACTTTTACAAGTGAAAATAAAGTGATTTTACTCAATATTGATTTGGTATATATTTCACAAAGAAATCCAATTTAGGAATTTACTACAAAAATATTGAACGATCATGTGTAAGATGATAGTTAAAGCTCCATAAGAAAGAAAGTACGTATACTTGCTGCGATGACAACTGATAGAAACGGAGTCCGAAAATAGTTTGAGCCTCTTATAAAACGTATTAAGGCCCTTATTCCAGCCGCATTAACTCATGCTCATGCTCAATTCAAACGCAAAATTGGCCGTTGTGTTTGGTTGGCAAACTTGGCACATGATTCTTCAGCTTGACATATGTGTACTCAATAGATCCCAGACCGGACGTTACGGAGTCTTTGAACACAAAATGCGTGATAGGTATTGAGTAATTTTAGTATTTTTTTTCACTTTAATCGGCCGACGGCCAAGTAAATAGTATTCAACGCGTAATTAGTAAATGCAATACCCACCACCAATAGCCACATTGAGTGAGGTTTCATTAATAGGTGTGTTTTTTTTAATATTCTTTTATTTAGGGGCTTTTAGTCACAATTAAGACCATGCCAGCCCCATCATAACCTAAGCTTATACACACACATAAAAATACACTTATTCTAACTTATCTATTATTTTATAAACTGAAATGGCTGCTTCCGACAGAGACGCTGACAGGATACTTTGGAAGATTCCTAAATCTATTAATTTAATATTAAATCTATTCATCAGGGCCTCTCTCCCAGCTCCGGTCCTGACACATTTCACCAACAAGTGGTATACGTCTTCCACAACACCCCACTCGGTGCAGTTTGGGTTGGGTTAGCTGAGTCTGTGGGCTATTATCACAAATTTCCTATTAAGTACGCTGTTGGCAAATCAGGGAATACGGGGGGATTCACTTTGAATCGTTCTATACCAGATTCCCTTTTCTAGCGATCTTTCATTAAAATACTCTTTCCAATAGTTTTGACATACAGTCTTAAATTTAGTTAAAATTTCGAAATAACTTGGAATGACATTGGTTTCGATACCATCTGATACAACTTTTCTTGCTTAGCGGTCCGCCTCGTCATTTCCTGGTAAGCCAACATGTGACGGAACCCATTGCAAAACCAACTCAACATTACTAAATGTGAAGTGACAAATTTGCTTAAGTATGGAGTAGGCTATCGAAACACCTCTGTAACCAGAGGCGCATCGAGCCAGATGCTGGAGAGCACTCTTGCTATCCACATTAATAACACATTTATCACTTCCAATATTTCGGAGATATATAAGAGCTTCTGATATCGCAACAAGCTCCACCGTCATGATACATATTTGACTTGCAGATATTTTAAACATGCCATTTGCGTACGGTCAAAGTACATACTAACACTACCTCTGATTTTGTGTTGAAAGCTTTCGGTAAAGTCTGGGATCTTGGATTTAAGACGTTAATGTCAAAAAACAAACCAACCAAGAACTAATCCATTTTGAGTTGAGCATGAGTCAATGCTGCTGGAATACCGGCTTCATTGCCTGAAATTGTAATAAAGTAATCAAACAAATCTATACTCACTTTGAAATTAACACTTAAAATCGTCAAGATGACTCTGGCATAAATCCTCTTGTCGGTCACAAATCTGTAGAGACAGTGGACGTCTTCGCCTGGTGCCGCTTGCTTATACACCAGGGTATTCAGGGGAGACCTGAGTCTTCCAGCTCTTTGCTTCCAGGAGGCAATGATCTCGTCACAGGCAGTTCCTGGAACCGGCTCTCCGAAACGTGTGTTGTTGAAGAAGTCGTAGTGAGCCCAGTAGTAGAGGGATGATCTGGAAGAAAAAGCTTGGTTAGTTTTGGGTTATTAAGTTTTAATATTTGTGATCTATATATATTCAGTGTCTCATTAGTGGAATGAGACACTGAAACTTGACTGCCACATAGGTCTTTTGTTAGTGGGCTGACTTTTTGTTTTCTGTTTATCATAATTTCAGCCAGAAAATATCACAAAGCCGATTGGTCTTGTCCTTTTCAGTGCATCTAGCATGCTTACTGAGATACTGGGTTCAATTTCCAGCATGGGTAATATATGGAGGAATAATAAATGGAGTCTGTTAAGTATAATAAGGTTCCTCTCATATGATACGGAATATTTTGCCGTGGCTCCTTTTTCTTCAGGCAGACTTAAAACATATATATTGGCGTATTCTAACTAATCCTTTGCATATAGCCGTTAAGTAACCACGAATATTATTCAAAATATGTTTACTCCAATCATCCTTATGTTTGTTCATTAGTTTACTAATTTCCGCTTCAGATTTTAATTGATGGTATTCTGCGGAGAAAACTCCTACGTAAACAAATATAATGGTCGAGGCGTTGGAACAATTCTCCTTGTTTATTACAACCGGCCTCATTAGGACCGCTTAATGTGTTTTAAGCTATAAAAATTCCACGAAATTAAGTTGGAGCGAGTAATAAATTATGTTTTATGTTGTTTTCTGTTCCCAGTGCGGTTGTGGTTTTGAATTCTGCGGAGTTTTTGTGTAACACCTTACTACCGTGGTGTTTGTTATATATAACAAATGATAAATCAATTTTGTTATATTTGCCTTGATTGATGATCGAAAAAGTGGCTTAGACAAATCTTACCCAAAACATTGTGTGGCCAGTTTGCAAGTAAGGTCGTTTTACAGTTCAGTCACCGGAATCCCACTGGCTTTGTGCATGAATTCATTGGGACACATATCAATTCAGATAAGAAATAACAACATTTATTTGGCACAGTTTATGAAACACGCACGGGACGCAAAAAAATCAATCTGCCTAGCCTTTTCCCAACTTCATTGGGGTCGGCTTCCAGTCTAACCGGATTCAGCTAAGTACCAGTGTTTTACATGGAGCGACTGCCTATCTGACCTCTACAACCCAGTAACTGGGCAACACGGTACCCCTTGGCAAGACTGGTGCCAGATCTAAGGCTCCTGACTACCCGTAACGACTGTCAAAGACCTTCAAATGACAGCCGGGACCAACGGCTTATCGTGCTTTCCGAGGCACGGAGGAAACTCGGTATGTTGAATGATGTCACGGGACGCAACAATAACTATAAATGCTTTGAAACCATATCTCACAGGTATGCCAAAACCGCCCATTTCAGTGGTGATGTCCGTTAGACTGAAGCTACTGGTTTTCTAATGAATCTTTTGAACAAATGATGAATGTGTAACGGTTTCAAACATTTGATAATCTTGGGCTCATATCCGTGTTAATAAACGACACAAGCCACTGATCTGACTCACAAATTGATGTCATGTCTGGACCCCAATGGTTTACGAAAATATGAGTGTCGAAAATTGCATAAGATTGCTGTGCTGTGCTGTGCTCTAGTGGCTTGTGACAAATAAATGTATTTGCACCTCAGCACCTCAAACAAGCAGGTTTTGCTGCTTAAAGACAGTGAGCAAAATTCGATTTTGCTGCGAGCGTGAGACAAAGTAACTTTTTAATTATTTTTTTTAAATGCCGAGTCAGTGCTGGGTCTACTCACAACCACTCACAACATTCGAAAGATTTGAACTTCACTTTGTTCTGTCACTTTCACTTCGATACGAAAAGAGCGAGAGATAGAAACAAGTCGATTCGAAGTTCGATTTTCAAATTCCATATATAATAGGCTCAAAAAAGAAACCAACAATAAAACGTTCGGAAACACGTCATCTATAAAATTTTAAATCAAGGTTTAAATGTAATTATTATACTTTTCTCTTAATAATCGAATTATATTTTTTTATAATCAAATAAAGAGATGTTGAAGTAAAAAATACGAAGTTTATCATGTATCTACATAATTATTTAAAGTTTTAACAATCTTTATTGTGACAGAATAATTTAGTAATAGTGCAATTTCCGAACGCATCTTTAAAAAATAGCGGGCTTTAAATTTTTATTGTTTTCTTCTTCTGTTCGCTAGCTACAAAGTGCGATACACGTTGGATATTATTAAAATAATAATAAATAAATATGAGTGAATCCAGTGATGATTTCTGCAATTTAACACCGGAAGAATTGAAGCAGTATGTAAAAAGCGAATCAGTGAATACTCAAACTGAAGTCGCTAAAACAACAATATCGGTTCCATTGGTTCCAAACAAAACTGGTAGGTACTTTTAATTTGCAAAACTGCAATAATTTTACTTTTAATTTTTACAAATATACATGTGGTTTAAATATTACCAAGTTGTATTTTTTATCTTTAGATTATTTGTTCTCGCTGCTGAAGTGAAAAGTTGTATGTGCTACACGAGACCAAAGTTATTTGCATCTCGTGTCTTTGAATCCCTCGCTGCACTCAGGATTCTAACCTAGAATCACTCGCTACGCTCGTGATTCAAATATAGAATCCTTCGCTTACTCGGGATTCAAAATCAACACTCGCGGCAAAAACCAACTCTGCTCTCTTGTTGCACAAATAACTATTTCTTTCTTTCACCTTTATTTCTTTCATAAATGAACATACTGTTTAAAATCTACCCAAAAGAATACTCACCCACTATAACTGCCAGTCTTGCTCTCAAACCTAACGAACATAGCATTGCCAGTGGACACAAAGTCATGTTTCTCCATAGGTCTGCTGAAGGTGTCACAGAAAGTCTTGATGATTCGAGCGTCGTCAGGTCTTGGAGCGTCGTACAATGTGAGGGATTCTCCACAGTCCCCAGTCCAGGGTTGAATCGGAGATTCTATGCGGTTGATTCGGAAACTGTTGACAAGGAATCAAAATCAAAATCAATATTTTTATTTCCTATAGGCCTACATGGGCACTTATAAAACGTCGACAAAAGGTGCACGGTTCGGGTTGGTCGTTTCCTATGGAGAAGAACCGGCAAGAAACTCCATGGATCGTGTTGTAATGAAGGTAATGTATAAGATGCAATTTTTAAATGGTTTGCGTAAAATAACACTTTCCAGTAGCGAAAGTAAAAGTGAAGTAATACATAGAAACATGTCACTGTTGCGGCTTTAATATATTTAGGATTAGTTCCCACTCAATGCTTATTTCGTCCATACCTATATTTTCGAAGAAACACAGTTCCATTGGAGCACCAGCAAAACGAGTATTTATTAGCCTTTGCAAATTCGCGGCCATAGTAAAACTGTTTCCTTGTAGATTTTGATTTGCTATGTAGACTGGGGCTGTCACTTCCCAGGTAGCCCGATGGTTTCACTGTTTAACTTCTCATCCAATGTTCGATTCTTATTAAAGAAGCGGGTGAAGAAGAGAAGGTTTTTCATGTTTAACACTGTGTGCTTGAAAAACAAGAATGCAGTATTGAACGTGGCAAAGACCTGTTTGTTCTATTAGCGAGGTTTCCGGAGTAGAAAAATGATAATTCTATTTAGTCCGTCAGTGAGATTATCTAATAATATTGGTTACGTATTTTTTGCTTTACCAAATTAAGTAAAAATACAAAAATAAAACGCATCAAAGTTCAGGAGTAGGGGCTTGTGACGTCACTATGTCAGTATAATGTGTACTAACGGCGTGACGTCACACGATATTTCAACGCATTAAATCGTCGTCATTTTATGTTTACGTGTCAAAAGAAAAATAGGTGTCCAAAACTTTTATTAATCTACCTGATGGACAAAAAACAAATTTTAACTTCATCCCTAATATTGTACCGATTTTAGTTACAAAGGAAATAAGGTCTGTTAAAGATTCCTTTTCGGGCATATGAATAGTAAAGATTACGATTACTATACTTGACGTGCGGGATTAATGTTGGAAATCTTTTACTTTTTGTTCCAAGCCAACAATACAATCAATAAAATCTTTACGTTAATTTTAATATTGCAGTCATCGAAGTTTTTCTTTATATGAGACATTGATTTTTCAATTTCTAAATTTGTTTGCTGGATGTTCAGCTACTTCGGTCGGTCTGAAATAGCCAATTCAGAGGCCTGTGGGGTTCCCAAAAGCAGCTTAGTTAACTCTGACACGAAAAGAAGAAGATCGGAGGTTTCTTTAACATAATTTCCGGCTCTGCTGCCCAGGTCCGATGCATGATTTTTATTTCATCAATTAGATTATTTTGTTTAGTTTCAGTTTCGTTATCAGGACCATGTTCGTCTGCACACATGCGCTTCCTTGCTGCCGCCGCTGTAGACAAGACAGTTTTAGGCTGTGTATTTTGGTTACTACCATTAGACTTGGAATTCGCGGGACTTGTCTTGAGTGATGATGTGTGGCCTTGGCGTGGCATCTCGGTGTTGGTGAAGCGTCCGCGTTCGGGGAGCGATATTTGAGTGCGCGTAGCAGATGAATCTCGTCGGCGATGGAGTTTTTCGTAGCGTTGTTCGTAGCAGCCCAGCGCCGTGCTGGTGACGTCAGTACATCGGCGTAGCCGATAGACTCGCCGTACGTAGCAAGTGAAAGGTGTTATGGCGGTTGGGTTTCGTTGCGAAATTGTTTTTTTTAATTCATTATAGGCTTGACCACTATGATGTGGTCGACGGTGGAGCACGCTTGCCTAAAAGTAACCCATTCACTCTTGACTTAAAGACCCCTAGATTGTAGCTACTGGGAAACACAGACTCCGGCAGGGCATTCCACTCCTTAGCTGTACGCATCATAAAAGTATTCTCAAAACAATGACAGAAAAATACCATAAACATGTCGCAAAATAAACTTACCTTGGAAAATATAACCTAACGACCTGTCCAGGGAAACCTTGCATCAGATATGTACAAGAGGTATGTGGAGGATACCAATGAGCTACTGAGAGGAAGATGCCTTCCGTGTCTCCTGACTTCTTGAGGGTCTCAGCAGTCAGAAGCCAGTCGCAGGTGCCGACTTTCGATCCCGGAGCCTCCACGTGGCCAGGCCAGTTGCCCACGTTGAAATGGAAGCCAGTGTTTAGAAGTGGACCTGGTGTTACAGAAAAGGAATTTCGAGTTTGATATTTAAGGCTTATTTTGCAAAGTCAAATAAATTTTAACTGAACAATAAATAAGACTGTTTTACATGTTTATTTTCTACACAAAAACCTATTATTTATGAAAAGTCGGCCCTATATCGTGTGAGAAACTTTATATTTTATTTTGATTTCCAATAGAGACTGATGCATTTGCGTTATTTTGCGTTTGAACAATCAATAATGATATGTATAAGTAAATCATCAGTCATCAGTTCTATCAATTTCTTGCTTACCATCAGGCAAGGTAGTGGTCAAACGCGAGCCTATCAATAATAAAAAAAATAATTGGTAGCGGGCCATATTAAATTAAATAAACTTATAAACTTGCCAGATTTACAAATACATAAATGCATTTCTTACCTGCAGGAGAGCTGACGAACTCCACAAACAAGTCCTGAGAAGTTCCAATGATGGAATACGGGAACTTGCCCATGCCGCAGAAAGTTCCGATGACTGATGCTGACTCGTCCTTGCCATCGTAAATCCTTATGTAGTCGTAAGGACAGTTTTCAGATCCTGAGTAAGGTAAAATAGGAACTTCTAGTATCTAATAAAGACATACACTTGCGCACACAAATCATCATTCTGTGTCAGTCATCATCAAACGGTTGGCAGAAACAGAACGATGTTTTTATATATAATGTATCAAGTTGAAGCTCTGTAAAGCGGGATTCAGCAATCCATAGTTACAATATAAAACACGTTCACGCTGAATTTAAAATAAATAAAAATATTCCATTCTCCGCCAAGCTGAGCGTTCTAAATTCAAATCAACCTTCGGAACATAGTAAACCAATTCAAGCTCAGCCATCTGCTCAATAGCAAGCGATACATACATTTCATATTCATATAAACCAAGACAGCAAATCACGGACTATCTTGGAGAATGTTATAGTTTGGCCGTTTTTATTTGAGTCGTCTGTTTGAAACGTCAGTAATATTAGCTATGAGAATAATGTGCCAAAGACTTGTAAAATATCGAAAGTTTGTTACCTAAGTTTTTAAACTGTCATGGTCACTAACATTAACATTGGAAACGGGATATTTACCATGTTTACTGATTGTTGCGATTTTCCGATATTTCGGTGCCGTTGCAAGCACCATGATCACGATTTCGGTGCTGTCGCAAGCACCATGATCACGGATCCGTAATCATGGTGCTTGCAGCAGAACCGAAATACTGGAAACTCGCAACAAACAGTAAATATGGGAAATATCCAGGTTCTAATGTTAATGTTAGAGATTGTTTCCTGCTTATGTGCGGCCAGTCATAGTTATGCCTAACGTGACCATTTATTTTTTGCATCAGAACGGGACACCCGCAAAATAAAAAAAATTTTGTTTTGGTATTTCATAGCGTTTATTAGACAATGTGGAACACAATATTTTTTTTATTCGTTATAGGCTCGCGTTTTAACACTATCTAAGTTTTAGGTCCACTTCCTCAACAAACTTAACTCAGAGTTACTTGCTAACACAAGGTTTAATTGACAATATTGTATGACAATTGACAACCTGTCAGTTAAACCGCGTGTTAGCAACTAACTCTGAGTCAAGTTGTTCATGCAAAGTGGGCCTTAATACATATTAGTTAGGTTACTAGCCTTAATCACAGCACTTCTAAGATCTAATTAAGCAATCGTTTTGTTTATGTTTATTCGTAATTATAAACCAAAGTCTGTTCGCGATAGCGGGACATTTTTGCCCTCGCTAGGGACAGCGGGACCGACAGCCTGAAAGCGGGACTGTCCCGCCCAAAACGGGACGTATGGTCACGTTAGTTATGCCCTATATTAATTCAATTTTAATGATTGAATCTTTATCAAAAGATAATAACTCCTGACGGAAAAAGTGGGATGTTATAAGTTTGACGTGTGTACCTGTGTATTTGTGTATATATGTATCTGTTTGTGGCATCATAGCTCCTAAACAGATGAACTGATTTTGATTTAGTTTTTTTTTATTTTTATTTAATGGTTACCTCAATAAAGTCTTAGTTCTTAGCTATGTTTGATGAAAATCAGTTCAGCCGTTCTAAAGTCATGGGCGTTTTACTGTTTGAACCGGGGTGTATTCGCAAGACATCGTGTCATAATTACGTGTGATTGTATCTTTATCTAAAGCTATATATATTATTATATTGAATCAAATAAATTACATTGTCTATTGCTTTCTGTAGTTACAGGCAAAAATATTTCTTAATAGTAGAAGTCACATCGTACCAATAATTTTTTATCATTGTCCAGTCCAGTTACTACTATTAAATAAAAAAACCTAATGATTGCAAGCAAAGCAAATACAAAATGAAAACTCATGGCCAGAAGACTCAGATAATAACGGTCGCACTGTAAGTTTGCTACACAATTTTTCAATACGCTAGCTTTTCTAAAACACGGGTTAAGTCGGTGGTCTAAGAATTTAATATCGAGTAAGTTGCTGGCCGGCACTGATTTAATAGCAGTTATTGGATCGCCGTTATTTATGGCCTTCATAAAATTACACCTTGCTGTTTATGTAAAAACTGGAGGAAAATGGGGCTGTGTTCTTGGAGAGTTAAATGAGCAGCTGTTAATTATGCTGTTAAATATTTAATATTAGAAGCTTCATTCATTATTTTTGTTAATATTGAAAGTGTATAAACATTTTAGGGTCACGTTACTTTTTAGGGTTCCGTAGCCAAATGGCAAAAAACGGGACCCTTATAGATTCGTCATGTCTGTCTGTCTGTCTTTCGGTCTGTCTGTATGTCTGTCTGTCTGTCCGTCCGTATGTCACAGCCACTTTTTTCCGAAACTATAAGAACTATGCTGTTGAAACTTGGTAAGTAGATGTATTCTGTGAACCGCATTAAGATTTTCATACAAAAATAGAAAAAAAACAACAAATTTTAGGGGTTCCCATAATTGAAACAGAAACTAAAAAAAAAATTTTTTTACATCAAACCCATACGTGTGGGGTATCTATGGATAGGTCTACAAAAATGATATTGAGGTTTCTAAAACCATTTTATCTAAACTGAATAGTTTACGCGAGAGACACTTCCAAAGTGGTCAAATGTGTCCCCCCCCCTGTAACTTCTAAAATAATAAAATGATAAAACTAAAAAAAATATATGATTTCCATTACCATATAAACTACCACCAAAAATTGGTTTGAACGAGATCTAGTCAGTAGTTTTTTTTTTAATACGTCATAAATCGTAAACCGCAATTTAGCAAGTACGGAACACTTCGTGCGCGAGTCCGACTCGCACTTGGCCGGTTTTTCTGAATAATTTCGTTGCGGGATCCAAGACAGTTAAATTCATAAAGTGTATTCGTAAAATATATTAAAAGTGTATACCTAGCCTATTTCATTATCTAATCATCATTACTCATTTCTATTACTAAAACAAATTAGTCAAAAACAAATACAGCCAAAGTGTTTCATTCTATTAAAAGCATTACACCAAAACCATAACCAAAGTTTATTTTTAAACCAGACTTATCGACCCACGCCCGACCACACAGGCCATACAGGAAAAACTAAACCAAACCCCGAACACGAACATACGTTTTCTATTTACACGACCAAAGTGCAATCTCATTTTATCAAGAGCCAGCCCTGTTTGCTGATGCAGGCCTATTCTGATAGACACATTGAACGGACTCGATTGCCTTTTTAGTAGAATCGAACGCTCGAATTGGTGATTCCGTCCGAACGATTGTACGTTCAGCAAAGTGGCCTATTCAAGTCAAGTGTAAACGTAGTTTAGATATTGGCGTTTCAAGGAGCCGTATTTATAAAAGTAATTTTCTCAGTAGGAGATCTATTTTTAGAATAGGTAGCTTTGAAGCTGCTCAAGTAATCGAGGTTTGTTCTCTACGGGGTATTACTAGCAAATAGTGGTTATTTTTAGAAGCTTAGTCGATGTTCTAGCAGTAATTTCACTAACCTTATCTAAACAACATTTACTTGACACTAAAAGGCTACTTAATATAGACTTATCGACTCACGATAACGCCGCATATTGGGGACTTACGGGCGAATGGAAATGCAAAAGCAATTCCTAAGAAAGTAAACGAGAATCCCGAATATATAAAACATCGGAGGCAACGTTTTTATCTTGTGTATTTTTAATCAAGTTCTCCAAATATTTGGGCCACTTACCAGAGGTTATGGGTCTCATAGGACAAGTCATGATGTTTTCGCATCGCTGTCCGTCTATATTGAATTCTTCGTTTTCTATATAAAGCTTTATGTAGGGTAGCCTTGTGTTGAGATGGTATCTGAAAGGAAAATACAAGATTAGTGGATTATTATAATAAGATGGAGTATATTATAATTATAAAGATATCATTATTTTAGTATCATTAGTTATTTTCTCAAGCGTCTAGACGCCGACTGTTTAGATTGAGACTCATTAGTAAATAACATTTTGTAATCGAGCCAGCGTTCTATTCATGTAGTTTCTACCTATTTATCTGTATTTCCTAAGGTTCTAGAAAAAGTGATATTTTATTGCAAAAGATTACTAAAAAATTTAACCGACAGCCAAAACAAAACACTACAAAGCGAAAAGCAACTTACTTTTCGGTATTCGGAGTCTTTGGTACCTATTTTTTTTTAACACCGACTTCCCAAACGACTATTATTTTTCGCTTTGTAGAGTTTTGTTTTAGAAGTTAAGGTTAGTTAGGTTTTTTTTAAAGCTTTTTATTTTACTCTTTTTAGTTTTGGTAGATAACTTAAAACCAATTTTATAAAATTAAATGGGACTATATGAGAAACACCAGCTTTAAAACAAAAAATATAATCATCAAATCCGGGTTATAATTGGCAGAGTAATCGTATAAGAAAGATACAAAAACATACATTTGAATTAAGAACCTCCTCCTCTTTGAAGTCGATTGAAAAGCACAATTGTATGGGATTGCATGCAATTCTGAAATCGCGAAGTCAATCACTTACATTTTGACTTTTCAATTATCGTTATCACTGATAGATTATTACTTAGAGACCTACCTGATGGCGCGATGCAATTTAAAGTGCACCGTTAGCCGATATTGCGCACGTATTTTCTAAGAATAAACAAAATGTAATCCGTAACGTACTTGCAATTTTGTTTACTAAAAATCGCCTATCGGTATTATATAAATCGAATCGCGACGAGCTATCAAGACCGTCGCTAAATTCTCTAGATAGTAACCTATTTTTAACCCCGGCCGGAAAAAGAGGGGTGTTATATATTCATCAACATCATCATAATCAGTTGCAGCAGTCCACTGCTAGACATAGGCCTCTCCAATTGCACGCCATTTGCTTCGATCTTCGGCAACTCTCATCCAGCTGCTACCAGCCAACCTGCGGAGATTGTCGCTCCACCTAGCCTGAGGGCGTCCTACCATACATTTGCCAGTTCGTGGTCTCCACTCAGACACGTCTTCCCCAAAGGTCATCGGTTCTGCGGCTAATATTGCTGGTCCATTGCCACTTCAGCTTGCTTACTCTCTGAGCTATGTCGACAACTTTGGTTCTCTGCCGGATCAAATCGTTCTGGATTCGATACCTGAGAGAGACTCCTAGCATAGCCCTTTTCATAGCTCTTACTACTACTACTTTAGTACCTTAGTCATAACAGGTAGGTAGCACTGATTGAAGACTTGTGTTTTTAGTCTCTGTGGAATACGTGACGGGAAGACTCGACGAAGTTTCCCAACCGGCATCACCATCCAATTCATCTGCCATTACAGTCTCATAGATTCCTCTCATAACATCAGCACTAATTTCTCCCAGTTGATTGCTCAGTACACACTTAAGTCATCAGCTTGTTCTTGACATCAAAGTGATGCGGACGCTCAAACAGTAATGAAGCAATGTGTTAATGGACGCCGAGTGGTCGGCCAGGATAGCATGAAATTAACCAGTCGACACCACTTTGCGATGCTGTTTCTACGTTTTGGTGAAACTTCATGGATTTGATGCGTTTGATTGACGATAACTTTTATCATTATTAGGTAGGTAGGTTCGTATATTTCTGGTTTAAAGTATTTTCTGTATATCGGAAAGCAAGTTTTTGGGGTTTGAAAGTACCTTCTTGTGAAAAGAAACAATAAATATTAATTTCAATTTCGGAATTAAAATGTGAAGTTGAGTATTTGTCAAACTATATTGCAAGAAAACTGTAAAGCTTTGGTATTAAAAGCAGGGTTTGACATATTCTTAACTCAATTCAGAAACTGGCTCTATGGGATCAACTCTGAAATATGAAAAACAAAACAGCTGTGCATTAACTATTGAGTCAAAAAAATGTAGGTTTTTTTTTACAGAGTTATTTCAATAGTCAAAGTTGTTCATATTCATGGTCGAAAGACTTCCAAGGAAATAAAAGTAATCCTATAAGTATGTCGAATAATACATTTCATTTCAAAAACTGTGTCAAGGCTTTCTACAGACTTACAATTTTCTTTGTCAGTCTCAGGCCGAAAACTCCAAAGTATTGTGTTATCTTTTATAATAAAAACGAAACTGTTGGGGCTTGACGTAAAGACTACACAAAGTGCTGTCGACTCAAACTGTACAGTCATGAGCACAAATATGTGGAAATGGAAAAAAATATGTAGGCTGTAAAAAAATATGTACTTTTTGTATTAGAGTGTAATTTATGACAGCGTTTAAGAAATTGTAAAACTACAGGTGCAAACAATAATACTTTGCGTATATCAATATTTGTAAGTCAAAGTATTGTTTTGAAGGTAGTAAATAGTTTAGAATGACAATTTGTGTGGGAATTGTAGCTGTAAATTTGTAAGATATTGTAAGTAATATGAATGGCGGAAAAAAAGAGCAGTGGTGTCCCAGTGGTAACGGCACTGATTTACGTTTCGTGGGTTCGAACCCAGGCAGGTGCTTTACTTTGTGAAAATATTTACTCACCACTGCTCTAAAACGGTGAAGCAAAATATCGTAAGGACATGCCATCCTAGAACCAAAACTTCGAATACATGTGCCATCCACCAACTCGCACTGGGCCCGCGTAGTTGATTAAGGCTCATTCCATCTGTCACAGAAAGGAGGCCTGTGTCCCAGCAGTGGGAACATTAAAAAAGCTGATGATGATGATGGCAGTAATTAAGCTGGAGTGAGAATCGCAGGTAATGACGAGATGTCCCGTTGTTCGATGTTTAAAGATTAGTCCTAAAGGAGAATTGATGTAAGACAGGGTTCTGTTCATCAATAAAGGTCTTATACATTTATATTAATTCCTTGCCTTGTGATTTCTTTTCCTGTATCTTAACATCCCGATACTACAAATATGATGTATTTTATATGCCTTTTCCAAATGTGTTGCAGTTTAGCCAGATACAGCTCTACATCAGCATTGTAATGGAGCAACTGAGTATAGACTAGTTGACAAAAATTTCTATTTAGTCCGACAGTTAGATAACCTAAAAATATTGAACAAGTATTTTTTCTTTTGCCGCGTTAACAAAAAATTACAACGATACAGTGCGTTGATATATCAGTGACGTCACAGTGTGTTACACTTTATACTGACAAAGTGACGTCACAAGGCCCTACTTCTGAACTTTGATGCGCTTTATCTTTGTCAATTTGTATTTATTTGATAAACCAAAAAATACTGGTCCAATATTATTTGACCTAAAAATATTGGACACTTATTTTTTCTTTTGCCATGTAAACAAAAAACACAGACGATACAGTGCGTTGAAATATCGTGTGACGTCACAGTGTGCTACACTTTATACTGACAAAGTGACGTCACAAGCCCCCACTCCTGAACTTTGGTGCACTTTATCTTTGTCAATTTTTATTTAACCACGAGCTCCTCAAGCTTTCAAAATCAATATATTTGCCACCTGGCTCTTTCCATCATCGGAATACAAGACTTACGGTCATGCGCCATCGGTACATGATGAACATCCCACCCATACGCACAAAGCGTTTTGCTTATACTTTCATGCGCCCAGCTAAGGAGTGGAATGCCCGACCGCAGTCTTTGCTACTTGATAGCTACAACCTTGGGGTCTTTAAGTCAAGAGTGAATAGGTTACTTCTGGGCAAGCATGCTTCACCGTAGACCACATGATCTCAATCTCTCTCCATGTAGATAGATAGTGGCCAAACGCGAGCCGAAAGAAAAAATTATGATAATTACTCAGTATTTTTTTTTCGATATAATCGTTATTTCAAAAGAAAAATGCTTTCATATCTTGCATAAGCGTAAGTGATTTCTGCTGGTGACTGTACCGGGAAAATAGCGTTGACAAACAATACTTAGCGCTCTGGGCCTAAACAAACACATTTGTCCGAGCCAGGTCCCACCCTCATCAAAATTTCTGCTATATGCCATGACTTTGAGGAGATACTTCACTGCCGTCTAATTTATTGCGCTCAAAGACCTAATTTAGGTAAAGCTTGTATTTTTTTACAGTATTTCATGTCCTTGATAAAAGATTCATGATTTTTCAAATTACTTTCAGGATAAATAGCTATAGTACTCATAGCTTCCTTATAGTATGGCAATAGCGGTCATTGGCCTTCCTGTGATATTTATTCCAAGAAATCTCATCAATAAACTATGTATAGCTTTTTTTGGTAAAATGTGTTGAGGAACATGATATATTATATTGACTCGGAACGGCTTTATATCTTTATTTCCGCTTTTTAATTAAAATATCCATAATTAAAATATTAATATTTTTTTAAATGTCATAAACGTACATAGATGACCGCTATTGACATGCTAAACGCAATAACTATAGAAAATCAATATCTAACCATCAATTCAAAGAACGCATTCAATTTCAATAATGGAAGAGCTTCTTACAATGAATCAATCAAACAAAAAAAAACTTTCAAACCTAATAAACACTAACTTGAACTAAACGAAGTAGTACACAGCTGTTAAAGTACGAAACATCGTAATAGACTTACCTGCAATGAAGATTTCTTGGATACACTCCAGGGTAGGCAGCAGACTGAACATAGCACGTTTGTAGCCGACAATCCCGGAACACTCTCTCGCAATATGACCTGAGTAAAATACATCCCGTTCATTAAGTTAATTCGCTAACAAACGCTGAACGAAATCATTATCCCTGTCACTTTTAGTTGGAGGAAATTTTTGCTTTTTGCTGTAAATTTTTCGGGACTCTTCATATTTTTACACGGGATTTTTTAATTGCTGAGTTTTAAAATTGAAAGATTTTTATTACTTGGCCCGAGGAAGTTTGCAGTAGTAGGTGATTCTGAATTTTAGACACTTATTTTAATGAAGTGTCGTTATAACTAGAATTATTTTTACTATAACACACTTATTAATTTTAGGAATGACATCAAGCTTAAATCCAACGACATATAATATTGTATGAAGCAAAGAATTGTTACCATCCACTTTCAAAATTTTATACCACCCTCTCTCCACTCTAGCATGAGTTGCAGTTTCACCCATATTGACATCAACCTCCACAGCCAAAGTGGTTATAAAAATGCGTCAGCAAAACAAAATACGCTGCAAAAATTCTGCACACTCACGTATATAAATAACATTCCCTGAAGCACCCTTTAACCCTCAAAAAGGGCTGCCATTCTGCCAATTTAAAAAAAGAATCCCAGAATCAGCAACTACGCACCTCACTCACTTTAATTCGAGTACTTGATTACAACGAATAAATCAATGTGGCTGCAATAATAGGTGGCCAGTGAGCCCGCGCCGACAATTCAACACGATTTATAAGCCATTTCGGTCACGTACCCTCCAAAGTGGAGCCATTTGGAGCCAGTCAGAATGATTCTAGAACGTTTGCGACATTTGGGATAAGCCTCTTAAGTAATTGGTAACTCGAACTTGATTTATGCAGTGGCCGTCGAGTGATGATTTGAAGTATTGAGTTAGTGATTTATTGGCATGGAAATTGAGTGTCACGGCTTTGGGTAGAGCTCTTGGTTATGGAGGGGTCGTAAAGTTTCAGGTCACGTTTTCTGATACTTAACGTTCTTGACGACGTTAAAGGTGGTTGGGTCATTAACAATATCGAACTCGATTTTTAAAAGGTAGAATTTCTTGAACGGTTTTTGTTTATGATTTACTAGCTGTTCCCCGCGGCTTCGCTCCCGTGGGCCACCCCACAGGACCCGTTTTCGGGATTAAAAAATAGCCTATGTCACTCAGAAATAATGCAGCTTTCTATTGGTGAAAGAATTTTTAAAATCGGTCCAGTGGTTTCGGAGCCTATTCGGTACAAACAAACAAATAAACAAAAAAATCTTTCCTCTTTATAATATTGGTATAGATAAGCTCTTGTTTATATTTCACAGGCTTTTTTCGCAAAAACATACGCACCAGTCTTAAAGATGGTGAAATTATTATATATCAATACTTACAAAAGTAATTTTTATGGACCCAATTTTGATGCCAGAATAAATGAATTTGTAATTTGAATTTAGCTAGAAGTGCGAAAATGATAGCTGTAACTATCACCACAAATAAGAAAAATTTCCTCTAGAATCTAGGTACATAAGCTAGATAGGGAATATATTTCTTGGAAATAGCTACTGAAGCGCAAGATTAAGATCTGATAGTTATTGGTAGTGACAAGCTGGCATGAAGATGCGTAGTGATTACGATCAACATCATAGCAAACTAAGAAGAATTGAGTTGGAATACGCCAAAAATATTAGTAAAACAAAATATATTCTTAGCAATTATAGTGACATTGTAATTGTTCAATCTGTTTTCATATAAACGAAATATCAGGTAGGTGCGATTATAAAAACACCTAAAGGCTTTTAAACAAAAAATACAGGTAAAACAAGCTTTCCAAGCCCCGATAGCACAGTTAGTTTAATATAAATCCCGAACTTTTTCTTTCCCAATGTATTTGTTTGTTATAAACGAGAATATAAATTGTTCTGAATGCGATACTAAATTATTGAAAACTTTCAGCACCAAAATTCGGCGGCAACAAATAACAATTTATCATTCCCCGAATTAACTGTTACTGAACTTATTTACGGTTTTTATTACTTAGGCTTTAATGAATTTACCGTTTTTGTTAATGGGTAATTTATTTTTATACTTTTTTATGGGCTGTTATAATTTTCGTTAATGAACAGCTGACCTTTGTTAACCCAAAAACTCATTATAATTTAAACACATAACTTTTAACCTGGAAAACGGTCAAGGTTTTATTCATTACATAATCTGCAAAGGTAGACGTACTCTTTAATTATATTCACTGTATCATTTGCTTTCTTACGTTCGCAAACTATCTATTATACAAGCTTTTATTTAACTTGCAATATATGTATATATGTAAGTATATTCGGGTCAAATCTTGCAACTGAATGTTGCAGTTATACTCAACCGATTAAGATGAAATTTTGCATACACGTTTAGTTTGGATGACAATGCATGGTTAGTTAAGTGACGTCATTCTAAATCCAATTTGGCAGACGGCCTAATATAGCGGACTAGTTATTTTTGTGCACTTGCACACAAATGAAAGGGTTTATTACGAAAAAAATATTTTTAAAATTTAAAAATTTAAAGATTTTTTAATTACATATTTAATAACAAGCCGGCGAAATATTATTCTAGTCCAACACTACTATAAAACGAAACGTGATCGTCCATTTCAAAACACCCTTTGTGTTCTCAACACAGAATCGATCACACTCGAAAGTAAATGCAGACAATGCCGAATAGCTTTTCCAAACGATTTGCTTTAAAATGTTGATCACGTACGTTTGAATTCCCTTTGAAGTCGGCATCGCAATTTGGCAAATAATTTAAATAAAGTCGAGCCGAGGACGGTGCCTTGTGGAACCCCGTATATGTTTTGTTTCATGTTTTATCTGATTTCGATAAAATAATCTTTTTAAAGCAATTTGTATCGCCTGAGGGAATGTTTGTTAGGGGTGACTTTTCCCCGAGTTCCTGTAGGTGTATACCCCAATGAATCTATTATTAGATCTCGTTAGGAGCGTATGTAAAATGAGATGAGGCAATTTTGTTTATGTAAATTCTTTGTTCTTTATTTATTTATCATCATTAATCTTTCCTTTCTTCATGGTTTTTACTTTGTATAAGGACAGGCCTTGCTTGCTTTGAATAAGAACAGGGAAATTATAAAGACTTTGAAAATGTTTTATGTTTCTAAAGTAGAATGACAATCTGTGGTTTTAAAATTGCCATGGCTTTTTAAAATAATGTGATGGTTAAATTCTTTTTTATTATGTATAAAAATCATACTGATTCTGACAAGCCATCTTGATTCGGTCATCATAAACCAATAATAATAAAAATCTTACCAATCTTACTTAATATTATAAATACGAAAGTTTGGATGGATGTATGTTTGTAACTCAATCACGCCAGAACAGCTGAACAGATCTGGATGGAATTTGGCATGGAATATAATATAATAGAATATACTTTATTGAATATACTTTGTTGTATAGATTTTAGTCTGGCATAACACAAAAGCTACTTTTCATCCCGGTATAATGTTCCCTTGGATTAAGAAAACTCTTTTCACTCGGGCGAAGCTGCTGGCAGAAGCTTGTATTATATAATTTAAAAAAATATGTTCATTAATAACTTTTGGTTGCTTAGATACTATAAGACTGATTGCCAGGAAACTGCTTGTCGCTTATCCCATTGGCATGGAATTTATTGGTACCTTCATTATTTGATTCATCTCAAACTGAACTTCAATCAAACATTTACAATTTGCTGCTCTAATTCAACAACTTTGTTACTCCGATTAACATCAATAGACATAAGACGACACAATTTAAACGGTTCATCGATGTTCCTTGCAAACGATCAAAGATATGCCATGTCTGAGTTTGTTTCTAATGCCACAAATATATCTGACCTAGTAGAACTAACGTAGCCACTACGACAGGGTGACAAGGGGGTCTATGCAAAGTAACATTATGTCAAAGATAAATTCGAAAATATAGGTACACGTAAAATTTCGATCAACCTATATATTTTGAACTTTATGAAAGTAGTTATCGCTAACTGAGTCAATTTATTTAGAGCCATCGCCACAGCGGTTGAAAATAAAGTTGCCCTGTTCGACGAATATTGCTGATGCAATCTCAAAGTTATGTGTAAGTACTAGGTATATGTAGCTGATGGTAAATACATACCCAGCAACAACTTCGCCTCTTCTGTTCGGATACAGTTCCGGATGCTGTCCGTAGCGCAGATACACTTCAAATTGTTGCTCAGCTCTGCAGGGAAAATTTAATTTTAAAACTTAAAGAACTATTGCTTGGTTTCTGAGAAAACTTTGTGTTAATTACAAGCTTTAATATAGATAAACAATTTATTATGTTGTTAATATTACTGGCGATTTTTGCAGTTACAGTCTATAACTCGTCAACAAAATGCCAGTAATTGGTAAAAATATTTTATATATTGCTTTTGCAATTCAAACCAAAACTAATAATAGGAATTCTTTGTCAACTAACTCCAACAATTCAACAGCGAACTTAAAATCTAGTCTACCCTTTAGTTCTATATTAAATTAACTCGTGAATGCTCACTGACCTGGAGTCGAAGCTAAAGTAAGTTTGATCAGTGAAGTTGTCGGCGTGGAACACAATCTTTACGAAGTTGGTCTCAGATATGAACGTCTGGGGCTGTTCTATCTCGCCACAGAAGAGACCTGGCTCTTTCCTGTTTGAGACGTCCGTCTTCGCGTTGCCGTCGACTATCTGTGGAGGATTGTTTATTAGTAACATTTTGTATTTTTTTCGGACTTAAATTTTGTCACTTGGCCGATGGATATACAGCTCTATCAATCTATGCCGCCACATACGAACTAATATGACCTTACGTCACAATAAAATCCTGCATGATGCAAACAAAGTCTTCGGCGTGATTTGGATATTTATGTACGGCAACAACAAAGGCTTCTACCTTTTTAATAGGTTTGCGGGACTTTACATTTATACTCTGTTCCGCATATCTCCAAACACCATTAGGTTTTGTTTTTTTTAAATATTGGACTAATGTTATACTAGGTAAAATATTTGGGTTCATTATTAGAGCTCTTTAGAAGTCAAAGATGTTGGTTGAGAAGCTGACTTTGCAATCAATACAAATTTGCCTTATTTATAAACACAACGATAACTCCTTGTCAATTATGTTAAATGGCTTTATCATGTTAAATTAATGAAATGTATTGTTACAGATAAAAAATTCTGACACATTTTGTAATTTTTTTACTTTGGTCAAAACATGCTGTCAATATTTTGTAAAATAGGTAACTGTAATATTTCTATATCTTAAGCCTCTGTACAAATTGATAGCAAAATCATTACTAAAAAAAGACTATTGTTCTATTTTTCATAGAATGTATTAACCTTTATTTGAAACATTTTCTGAAAAATAGAACAATAGTCTGTTAAAAATGCTAATGCTGTTGTTTGTTAAGAAATAAACAAGCTACTTTCCGAATGCACGGTAGAATCAACTTTTATTCCATGTAAATTTAAAAAGTATGGAGTTTCTTGTGCATTCTTCTCCATAACTAGCTACTTTCCGAATGCACGGTAGAATCAACTTGTATTCCATTTAAATTTAAATTGTGACATTCAAAAGTGCCGCTTGGTGGCCCAGTTGAAATAAATATCTTTTGTCTTTGTCTTTTTGTCTTGTCTTAAATGCTAATTGAATAATAATAATTTCCCAGAAAAGGATAATGAATACAGCAATCCTAATAAAAAAATCAACGTTCTTTTTGTGAGAAATGGACCTCTAGAGACCTTCTAGAGGACCTAAGTTGTTTGCCTTTGTTTCAGTTTTAGGGAACCGGTTCAATAATTATTCATTAATATATTCTACGTATTTATTTCATTTTAGACCCTAAGTCTACTATAAATTGCGATTTTCTTCTCAAATATTTTTTGGAAAATAATTTGTCATTTTTAAATATAAATCCAAAACATTCCAATTCTTGTCTATTCATAATTTTATAAACAACGCTTACAGCTAATAGCTGTTTCATCCTAAATATGCGTAAACATTTCGAATCCCAATCACGGTAGATTCCCAAAGTTTCCCAGTTTGTAAACTCACAAATCTACAAACGGAGAATGATTTAATAATTACGCTCAAATTGGTCCGCTCCGAGTTCTCAGTTTCCCAGTTCCGAGTTCTTTCACCCGTCAGCTGAGTTCAAAAATTAATTATCAGAATTTCGAAAGCGAACGCCGACTCAATTAGTACTACTGTAATGGCGGCCGATTTTCACGACTTTGTGACTCGGAACTTTTTGTTTCAGTGATCACCCTTCCCCCTTTTCATCGTTTCCGTTAAAGACGGTTATAAATGAGAGAAAAAATATAATAAGAATCCATTCTTCCATCGTTAGATGTCTGGTTTTGACAGGCTTCTTAAAAAAATCGTTACCTTTTTAATTTTTTTTTCGTTTATAAATTAAGATTTAACGTATTGAGGGTTCTGTACTCAAAAGGTGCCAACGGAACCCAATTACTAAGCTTACGGAGATGTATATCGCTCTATTTATAAGACATACGCACACCTTGACGTAGTGTCACTATGGTTTTTATCATGAAAATTTAAAACAGAAAAAAGATAACATAAGTACATATTTATATATAAACACACGCATTTTTCAAAATGCTAGTTTATAAAATACCATTTAGATGTCTGAATTTCGAAAAAGCATTGGCTTTTCTTTTACAGCTAGAGGTGTGAAAGATGAGTCTCCCCTCAAACTTAGATTTCAATGAAAATATACTCATATAAGTACTTACTTGCATGTATCCCTTGTGGCATGTCGTACCATTGATCAAAGTACCAACTTTAAACTTTTTGAACCTAATCCTTAATATCCAATCCTTGGGGGACCCTCGAAAAGCTCTAAACCTGCGAACAAAAAAAGTTTTTATGAGAAAAATAACCCACGTAAGTCTCATTTATTGTTATCTAACGCAAAGAAAGGGAGAAACCATTATTTTGGTACAATATTGGCTCAAATAAATTGTCGTAATTTATCATCGGTATTATATTCGAGGAAAATGCTCAAAGCTTCCTTATCGTTTAGTTCCTGTGTGAGAAAAGTATTAATCCTGACAATTTTTATGCGATTGTGTGTGCTCTTTACAAAGTTCATCATCTACCTAGCCTTTTCCCAACTATGTTGGGGTCGGCTTCCAGTCTAACCGGATTCAGTTGAGTACCAGTGTTTGACATGGAACGACTGCCTATCTGACCTCCACAACCCAGTAAATGGGTAACACGGTACCCCTTGGCTAGACTAGTGTCAGATCTCAAGCGTCTGACTATTCGTAACGACTGTCAAAGATCTTCAAATGACAGCCGGGACCAACGGCTTAACGTGCTTGCCGAGGCACGGAGGAAACTCGGTATGTTGAAATGGTCACCCATCCATGGACCGACCTCGACAAGCGTTGCTTAACCTTAAAGATCGACCCGTGCGGCTGTTATTATTTAGCCACGAGCTCCTCGTGCTCTTTACAAAGTTGCAGATTGGAAATCTTTATGACCTGATTAATTGAATTATATCAATAACCACTCTTGCGCCAACACCAATGCCGCGGCTCAATCGTTTTTCGCACCCGCCCGAATACCGCTAGAGCGATCGCGCCGAGTAACAAGGTTTTAAGCTCATTTCTGAAAACTGGTGCCAAAATTTTTCAGCAGTGTAATATGTACTGTTGCAAAAATGCTAACTTAACCAGTATAAAGTTAACCTTGAAGTCTACGGAAACTCAGTACTATGCTGGGCCAGCTGAATTTCGAAGGGTTACCGCAGACGTGTACGAAGGGTAGCCTGCAACAATCCTACTTATCACACTAATATTATTAAGGCGAAAGTTTGTGTGTGTGTGTTTGTTATTTCTTCACCTTCAAACGGCTGGACGAAATATTATGTTCCCTTGGAATAATTTTCGACATTCACGTGACGTGTAGTTATAAATCAAATCATTGTAATTCTAGTCTTGTCATCAAATAATTGATTTCAATAAAAACGAACATTGTAGTACATGCATATACCAAGTTAACTATGTACAAGTTTGTACCATATCAATTACAATCTAGCGGGTGAAGTTCTGCTTTCCTAGTTAGGTCACAGAATAACCTGAATTAAGGATTCCCAATGTCCCTTACAAAATGTTAAAATGAAACTACTATAAGAAAATCAAATACTACAGCAATTTAGTGCTACAACAACGTTTATTTTTGAGTGCATGTGTGTGTGTGTGTTTATAAGTGTGTGTGTGTGCGTGTGTGTATTATGTGCGAGTTTTTGTAAATGTGTATGGATGTGTGTGATTGTCTGTATGTGTGTTTGTGTGTTCATATTTAGTTTGATTGGTTGGTCTTGCGAGTTGTTGTTCAAGCTGTCACTGTCTCCCACAGTGGTACTTTTCGGTTTCATCTTGTTTTGAATCGATCTTGTTTTGAAGAAATTTTCGTAGAATCTTGTTATAGTTAAAGGTAGATGATCCATAAATCAAAGAAACTTTGTTAGTTTTATTATACAGAGCAGGGCCTAGGTATTCAAAAATCTTATCAATTTGCGAAAGATGTGTGCACTTGTGGAAGAATAGAAACTAAGTATTTCCTACGCATTGTTACTTTTTTTCAAAGGGGTTTTACGGTGCTGTAGAAGAACTGTTTAAGGATAAAGTGTTTTCGAATGTTAAGAACATTACAACTACTATATAATAGATCAGTAGAGAACAAGATAGATCTGAAGGTAGCTACTATCAGTATCGCTGAAGTATAAGTTACCTACAATTTTATTTGTTTCTGAGGGACCTCAAATCAAATCCTCAAGACATTAACCATAATCTACTATGAATTGAACATAAATTTAATTAAAGGTTTAATTGGACTATGCTCAATTAACGGTGATTTCCGGCATAATTACGCTTGACAGGTGGATTAGTGACCGCAGTTTAATACATGCAGACAGAGTTCGACAGGTCCCTGAATTATACTAATAATATCAGAAAAAGACACATTATATGCAGTAGTAAATGAAACAAATATATTTTAACTAATCTTTATCTTCTTGGTAAATGCAAACTTCTTGACTGGCTCCAGTCATTTCATATAGACTTGAGTAAAATTAACTCATAACGTTACCCGAATACATCAGATATTACTCGTTTACAGGTGACTCCCAAAGTTTATAGCTGCCTCAGTTGTAAACTGCTCTTTGTGCCTATTGGCCTTGTTTGTTCTGTCTCCTGCATTATACTGAGGGAAGTGGAAATTATGTTCTTTTTCCTATACCGCCGTTCTTCTTTTCTAATTAATTTCGTTGCGGGATCCAAGAAATTTAAATTCATTCTCCGGGACTTCGTCGAGCTTCATTGCCTCGGCGCTTTTCTGGTGGTCGTCACTGTTGATTCTGGCTTTCAGGAGTTGCAGTGGTTTGGGAATAGTGGAGTGGGTTTGTCCCAATTTGAAAACATATTCGGCCTATAATGTTCCCACTGTTTGGACATATGCCTCCTCTCTGTTAGAGGGAATGGGTCACAAAATACCACGCGTCCCAGTGCGGGTTGGCTATTCCATAAGCCATTCGCTAATTTATACAAAACTTTCCCGACGTTAATAAAATCAGCAGACAAAGACACTTGTGTCCAAAACTTAGGACATAACCCTTATCTAACTCATTGGTCCATCACACAACTTTAAACATTTTTGACAAGTCCTGACAAAATTGATACGAAGCACTATCATTAAATTCAACCAAACTTTCCTCTTCCCAGAATGATAACACTCTTTTCATGTTCTTATATACTTTGTAGTTTTTCTTTGATCCCCTGTTCACTAAGCAAGTAAAACTCTCTACAAATAACATCAATCATCACCCCTTTGTACAGCGAAAATGTTCAGAGTACGTGCGAACTTCGCGAAAGTTGCTAAGCTACTGACCTATATGTAGTGTGGTAGGAGTATCGATGCTTAGTATATTAGTACTCGAGAAGATCAATAGTTTGAAGTATTCTCTACTTAGTTTATTAAGTATGCGATACTTTCGTGGGGTATCATCAGTGATCAAGTAACAGTACAGGGAAACAGATTGTGCGTATTGCAAGATGACTTATAGTTATCGAACTAAACTGTCCGGCAGGACTGATAAAGAATGACGGTAGTGTTTTAAATAGCACTATTAGTTGCTTGAAATGGCTATATTAATAACTTAAAAACTATGTAAAACTACTAAATAATAATGAAGTGAAAACTTCTTTAGCCGCTCTCTAACGATAAAATTTGCAATATCCCCTAAATCGATCTAACTAGGTCTCATATCTGGACAAAATTGTTTTCTCAACAAAAAAAAAAACTATTTTCATCCAAACAGACCTCGGTCACTTAGGTACTTTTGCATTGAGAATAAGCTGCCTTACGCTAGACTTGAATTCGACCCCAACATAATTTTGAAAAGGCCAGAAAGATGGAGTGGTAGAAGGAAAGTGTTATGTTTTTCGCGCGTATTTTGTATGTATGTATATATTCTTTAAAACCACTAGACGAATTTATATAATTAAGACAGCGTTAGATAGGTCTTGACCAATCAAGAGTTCTTAGATAAGAGACGTTAAAAAAAAAATAACATGGTGCATTTTGGATGCCAAATTGTGGACGTCCCAATTTTTTTCTTCCAAACCCACCGAGTGGGCTATTAAAATCATGTTTTAGTGGTGATTACAAAAATATATACCACTTATATGTTTAAAATTAAGAAAATAATTAACTAAAAAGTTGTAAACAAAAAAAGTTAATAAATAAACAGTCGGCGAGCTGAATGACCAAAACCACATGTATCCTCCAACAGCACAGCATGGTTTTCTTCTTGTTTACATTTTTTTAGTTCGCTTCTTATGTAGTCGGGTTTTCTAATTTTATTATATTTTTTAAATCATTTATGGATTTTGATTTAGCTTTCGCCTCAAAATCAAAATAATTTCTTCTTAAAAAGCATCGTCATTTTTGTTTCAATATAAGATTTAAGGTACTCGGAGGAAGCTAAGGCTCTTGGCTAAATAATAACAGCCGCACTGGTCGATCATCAAGGTTAAGCAACGTTTGACGAGGTCGGTCCGTGGATGGGTGACCATTTCAACATACCAAGTTTCCTCCGTGCCCCGGAAAGCACGTTAATCCGTTGGTCCCAGCTGTCATTTGAAGATCTTTGACAGTCGTTACGGGTAGTCAGAAGCTTGAGATCTGACACCAGTCTTGCCAAGGGGTACCGTGTTACCCAGTTGATGGGTGGAGGTCAGATAGGCAGTTGCTCCATGTAAAACACTGATACTCAGCTGAATCCGAAAGGACTGGAAGCCGACCCCAATATAGTAGGGCAAAGGCTAGGCAGATTGATTGATAAGATTTAATGTACATTCTTACCTATATGTGCAAGTGAGCGGTCGTCCGAAGTTCTCGGCGGTCACAGGAGGGGAGGACACATCCTCGTAGATCTCCACCGTCTTGTTGCAGTGGTCCCGTTTCGAATCTGTAACAATGGAATGGGTCATTAATTTTTGTACACTTTATGCCGTGGTTAGCGAATCAACAACGACTGACTTAGTGAAGGGACGTTTTAGGTTATTTTATTGATATTTTTTTATAGGTATTTATTATAATAGTTCCATCATGGAACTGTTAATGGTACTAGTGGCAACGAAGATATAAAAGTAAATACTTTATGCCTATATGGATGCGTTTTTGTTGAGAGATTTTTTTTTTTGCTCTCGGGGTTTTTATTTTTCAGTATTGTCTTTTTTTTTGTTTTTGCTTATCTCTCGTATCTCCAGTGCGGCTCACAATTAAATATTTTTCTATTTCTTTTTATGCGACTTTTTATTTTTTATGATTTTTTACTTTCCACTTTTGCAATAATGCAAGTGCAATGTTGACTCTTCACCACCCTTGGTCGACAGGTAGAGCATGCCTAAGGCATTAAGTCCGCGTTTGCCAATCGTATTTTTATTTACATATTTGTTGTATAGGTATCCGATCTGATTGTTGGAAACCTATTGTAATATTATTAGAATAGGTGTAATAATAGTTTTTGTTTTATAAATAATGAAGAGCGAGGAAATACCTGCCTTCCCAAGTTTAGTCTCAATGAAAATATGACACCATGGCCACGTCAAGAATCGCTATTCCTCTCTTGGTGAGTTATTATTTTATTTATTTGATAGTAAAACGTAAGGTTCCTAAGATCTCATTCATTCATATTTCTATTCTTGACTTTGTGCTTGAACTTCTATTACGACTGTATTGTGGCGAACTAACGAACATATGTTATACTTGTAATATATGTTAGTTATTTTTAACCCCCGCCGAAAAAAAGAGGGGTGTTATAAGTTTCACGTGTGTTGCTGTGTATCTGTGTGTCTGTGTATCTGTGTATCTGTGTGTCTGTCTGTGGCGTCACAGCGCCTAAACGGATGAACCAATTTTGATTTAGTTTTTTTTTGTTTGAAAGGTGATTTTGTTGAGAGTGTTCTTAGCTATGTTTGAATAAAATCGGCTCAGCCGTTCAAAAGTTATGAGCGTTTTACTGTTTGAATCGGGGTGTTTTCGCAAGATAAATGTGCCGGGGTTTTTTAAATTTTGAAATTTTACTTGTTACACAATTCTCTCGTAATACACTGTGTACACTAAATATTTTAGTTTACATCTTTTTAAGGGTTCCGTACACAAAGGGTAAAAAAGAGCCTATTACCAGTGGTGTCTCATCCCATACAAAAAAACTGACCCGACGTACTGAACTGATTATACTGATTATTTGGTTTATCTATCGATATCAATTGATTATTAAATGGTGGTCTATCTTTCGCCGTGGAACGAAACCGAACGCGACTGATTTACAAAAAAATAATCGGTATAATCAGATGAAAAACGCTAGTTACGTGGCACGGTTTCTTTGTATGGGATGAGGCATCTGTATGCTAGTATTATGTTATCTGAGCTATTACTAAGACGCCGCGGTCCGTCTGTCTGTCTGTCTGTCCGTCTGTCACCAGGCTGTACCTCAAGAACCGTGATAGCTATACAGTTAAAATTTTCACAACAAATACTAAAACCAGAATAAAATTTAAGTGGGCCTCCCATACAAAAACGTGCTTTTGTTGCCGTTTTTGCGATAATGGTACGGAACCGATCGTTCGCGAGTCCGACTCGCGCTTGGCCGGTTTTTTTTGTTATAGATAGGCTTGCGTATGACCACTATCTCACCTGATGGTATGTGATGATGTGGTGGAAGGTGTAGCACGTTTGCCTAGAAGTAACCTATTCGCTCTTGACTTAAAGACTCCGAGGTTGTAGCTATCGGGAAAACAGATTCCGGCAGGGAATTTCACCTAATCGTGTTTCTATATATCTCTTCGAGCTACACAGTCGTGATCATTTATTGTATAACTAGCGGACGCCACGCGGTTTCACCCGCGTATTGCCCGTTTCCGTGGGAATACAGAGATAAAAATATTTTTTGAAATCGGTCCAGTAGTTTTTATGTTTATTCGTTACATACAAAAATATAAACATACAAATCTTTCCTCTTTAGAAAGAAAAAAGAAAAGATAGAAAAATCCTTTATTTGCGCCAGGCACGACGCATACTAAAAAAATAACAAAAAATCTTAAATCACAAAGTATGCGTCACAACTACGCAAAACAGTCATCGCTCAGCATAATGCTGGGACTCATGTGCGAGACAGAGCCACAGCGCTGGTATTATTATTAAATTATAGTATAAAGTCTAGATATAGATATACAGCGTGTTGTGGGTCATAGTTGTAGTATTCCACTCACAAAAACCTAAAGAAATTATGAATTCTTAATTATTTATTAAGAATTCATAATTTATACAAAGTGAAAAGAATATTCATGTACAAAGGCGAGCTTAACTCCAAAAAGAGTATTCGTTCAACAAACCTTTGAGTGATTGAGATCATAATTATATTAATAGAGTGCAGTAATCCAGTTTATATATATATATATATAAATATATATCTAGGTACTAATATATATATTACGTTGCGTTGAATTTATTATTATTGCGTTGAAAGAAAATGCTCCTTTATTTACCTCTGGGAGACATCGACAGAAAGGCTTTCACGTATTTAGTGAATTCCAGAAATTCGCTGCAGTAACAGAGAAGGAGCCATCATACCGGCTGGAAGAATCACTATCACTACATATTATAAAGTAATAAAGTAGTAATAATAAATAAAGTATCCCGCCGCGTTTGTACGTAGTAAATTCAAAAACTACTGAACGTATTTTCATGCAGTTTTCACCAATAGAAAGAGTGAGAAACGAGGAAGGTTTTTGTGTCACAGGCGAAGCAGGGGTGGGTCACTAGTTTATGAATATCGTTATAACGAAAATAATAATCAATCAATCCTGTTATCATCTCACAGGAAGATCTTTTGCTGACCTCTTATATTTTATCAGGTATTGTATGGTACTTGGTGTGCCCATGCTGCTGTCGACTGCAGAGATACTGGAGCTGGTCGGTTTGCGGACCCGGCTGACGGCAACTGCAAGAACTACACACTATGCATCTACGTGAGGAATGAAGACTCCTACATCTCGTACGAAGCCGTCTGTCCCAGAAAATCTGTGTTCAATCCAAAAACTTCCAAATGTACCTCACGGAAAAAATACACCTGCAACAGAAGAATTGCTGTCAACACAAATAAACCCTGCACTTACGAGGGCTTCGTTGCAGATCCTGATGTAAAAAATTGTTCTACTTACCTACAATGTGTCAATAGTTATGGCACTTTTACTGAATTGAGACAAACTTGTCCGAAAGACACATATTTTAACCCAAGCACGTCTTTATGTGAGACCAACTACAGGTGTAGCAATAGAAAAAAACCTAAACAGTCCAAAATCTGCACTGATAACGGCTACATCCCGGACCCTAAGGTTAAAAATTGTTCTTCTTACATACAATGTGTCGACATTTTTGGCACTTTTACTCAATTGAGAAAAACTTGTCCGAGTGACACTTATTTTAACCCGAAAACAACTTTGTGTGATCCCGACTACAAGTGTAAGAACAGGATTTCTGTCAAAAAAAAACCTAAACTTTCGAAAATCTGCACTTATGACGGCTTCATCCCGGATCCTGAAGTTAAAAATTGTTCTGCTTACATACAATGTGTCGACATTTTTGGCACTTTTACTCAATTGAGACATAGTTGTCCGAATAACACTTATTTTAACCCGAACACCACTTTATGTGAGACCAACTACAGGTGTGTAAAGTTCAGCTGTTGGTTACCAGGGAGGATCTCCGATACGTTGGATTACACCTGTCGCAAATATTTCTACTGCGTCTTATTAAACAATGGGACGTTCGCTCTGTTTGAATATATCTGTCCTGATGATTCGATGTATGATCCTGATACCGCCCTTTGTACGACAGATTATTCATGCACGCCGTTTGGACCATAATATTAAAAGAAGTGACATCAAATGATCTGGAAGAATTAGTTGTACTTACTCAGTAAGTTACTTAATTTGTACCTCCCACTTACTGACTCACAAGTAAAATTTTGAGTCAAAAAAAAATTAAATGAAAATCGGTTCATCCGTTTAGGCTCTATGATGCCACAGACAGACACACAGATACACAGATACACAGATACACAGACACACAGATACACAGCAACACACGTGAAACTTATAACACCCCTCTTTTTCCGGCGGGGTTTAAAAAGTAGAAAGACATGTTATAACAAAATTACCAAGCGGTAATTTTGGGAATAAATAAATGAAAAGGGGAATGTGTAATTTGAATTATGGTATCGTATTCGATTGTTGAATGTGTAATTTGAATTATGGTATTGTATTCGATTGTTGAATGTGTAATTTTAATTATGGTATGTATTCGATTGTTGAATGTGTAATTTGAATTATGGTATTGTATTCGATTGTTGAATGCTTAATTTGAATTATGGTGTTGTATTCGATTGTTCATAACATATAAATTCATGGACATGTATTTAGCTGAATCAATATTTTGTCAGCAGCGTGGATAAACAGACTTAGTCTTATAATACAGAGCTTGTATTTGTCTCTGATCGTATCGATCTTATACTGTCTCCAATTTAAATGTAATCAAGATAGACAGACAGCAATTGTAAGAAGATATGTATAGTGATAGACCTTATAGGTGATGTTCTTCAGAAAGGCCAAGTGCGCAGTACCCATAACCGGCGTGTGTGTATGACTAGATGTATGAATGTGTGTGAAGCAAAAGAAGTATGTAAGGGTCGTAGCAGGTGGCGTTCTGTAGTTTCTGCTTACCCCCATGGGAAAAAGGCGTGAGTTTATGTATGTATGTATAGGGATATCAACCAAGCAGCACTGGGCCCCTGTGGTAGAGTATAGTTCCAGTCCCTCTCTATGAGAGGAGGCTTGTGGCTTGTGTGAACATTAAAAGGCTGATGATGATGTCAACAAACAAACGTTTTATAAACCAACAACATGCGTAAATTAATACACATATACAAAACCTTAATAATGGTCGTATTTAATTAAATATATTCAAGTCCTGTGAAAATAAATAAACCTACTGTCAACTACAACCTTCCTGTCTTCCACTACGCTGAAAATCAATTAAAAATCTCCAAACACATTTCCACTACAAAGCTCAATGTTAATTAAAACCTGACATTACAGTTCAAATGAGAATAAAGTCACTAACGCCAGCGTTCCTTGTTAAAAGCAATTAAAATCCGCTATTAAAGGAATTTACTATAGAAATACGACCACATAACGTCTGGAATACTCATAAAAGTGTAAAGGGCGACCGTATTCGTAATTTGGTCCCTGATGTGGTAATGAATCGGGAATATGCTTTCACTGTGATGTAGACGTTAACGTCAAAGCCTCGCGTGGGTCTGGCATATAGTGTGTGGTGGAATTCTGTTTTTGAATTGAATTTTTCTAGGTATGGCGTGAAAACTGGTTGGGAAAAGGGTTCGAAAAAGAATTAACAAAAATAATAATAATAATAGCTGATTAATTTAGGAGTAAACAAGTGGTAAATACGTTCTATTTTTTAATGGATTTTAAGTGTTTAGGCCGTCGGTTTATAGTAAATTTACAATATTACATAAACTGGTAAAATGGGATGAATAGGCACAACTTTCACATTGATTTTCTCAAATATTTTGTATGAAATCATTGTGAAATTGTGAGTCGCGTTGTATTTTACTAAATACGAATGCTTAAAATTTGTGAAAACAAGTGAATTATTTGTAAAATAGGAAATAGAAGGCGATTTCTATTTACCTTGAAACTGGGGTTAAGAGATACGAGAGAGCGGTCAATAGAAAAAAAATACAAGACCAAAGCCAATGAGGATAGAAAATTTAACATTTTATTTGAAAATCGTCTAGAAAACACTTTACATTTTTTAAATTAGTCCTCGATTGATAATCCTGAATATTATGTTTCTATAGTCTATCTTTCTAGTTTTTATTAACCCCTCACTCGTATCTATTCACCCCTTTCATCGTGTCTATTGACCCTAAAGGCGTTTCCATTAACCCCCACGCGTATCTATTCGCCTCGAATACAGGCAAACAGTACAAGTGTCCTGATTTTACCAGAAATACGAACAAAATCATAAAATATAAATTATACTTTCTTTGTATCACTAAGAGATGAGAAACTTTACTATCCAATTATATACATTTTGAAGGAGATATAACTGAAGAATGGTATGTTTGACAAAAGTTTTGGATAGCCTAAAATCACTAGCACACGCAGACGTCACTTTCAACCGCTTTTTCTTTAAATCAAAAAACTTGACGTAAATTTGGGCTTAGCCAATATAATAGAAAAATATTGCCGTTTAATAAATCATAGAACAAAATGTACGATAATCGACTAAAGACAAATTAGAGACCAAAATAATAAACCCCCAGATTTGTTTCCATTCAGCCCGCGATTTCTATTGGCCCCATTTTGCCATACACTTTTAAATAAATAAAGCAATATACTTAAATTAAAATGAGAACAAAAAAAAAACTCACTATAAAACAAAAATCTTTCTTCAAACTACTTTAAAACTAAGAAACGGGAAAAAGATTTTATTTGAAAGTTGCAGAAAACCTGGACGTATTTCACGTTGAAGGCAGTAGTAGCTCATTGCGCCCCGGGGCCATAACTAACTCGACGGTTCTCAGTTCATAGATATTTGTCACGGAGCGCGGGTGGCAAAGGCATTACATCCAGACTGCCACGGTTGCTAAGAAGTATTTGAGTTTACGCATTATGATGGACGATGTAATAAAGGTTTTACAATGCATGTCCTCGAAAAGAGCGGTTTTCCAAGCAGCCAAACTGTGCGGAAAGTGTCACTTTTTGTCACTAGTGCTTTTTACTTTTCTGTATTTTTTTTATTTTAACTCCAACGTCAGCCCGACGCATAGAGTTTTTATTATTTGAGAAAAGTTTTAAAAATTAGTTATGTACAGATTATCATTCACATAAAAGGTAAAATAAAACTAATACTTTATTTTAGGCGTTTTTAACTCTAGATTTAGATTTTGATCAATAAATTAATTTTAAATATTCATTAAATATGTTTGGCAGAACGTATGTTTTGCTCGTGCCTTATTGCGTTACGATGTGACAGCTATTCGCACATGCGCAGTAGATATGCCCGAGGAACTATTAGTTAATCTGTGGATATGCTGAACGCAAATACCTTATACTTCTTACTACTAGACTGTGCACTATGGCGCAAAAACCGGTCCGAGCGAGAGGGCTCCCGTTGGTAGTGTGTCTCTTTCTAATGAGGTGACCATGACCAAACATAACACGGGACAAATTGATTGTAAAAACAATAGTGTAAGTATCCCAATATATGTATTTATGCTACCTAACTACGTTACCTAAACCTACTAAATTCATTAAAAAAAAAAAATGGTGTATATTTTTTGGAATCTACGTCACTTACCGAGTCGGTGTCGAGCGTACAGAATTTCGACATCCCATGTTTTTCCATTGGTGTCGTAAGAGGCGACTAAGGAACAAACCAGGGAATGATCAGCAGCGTTCTCTGTGCATTTGTAACAACCATACTGGGATCGCCAACCCGCCTGCAAAGCACTCCCCATGAATAGCACAAATAAAACATAGCCCCTAGTGCCCGGCAGCCTGCCTAACCTCGACTACGGTAGCGGTCTAGGTTACGGTATGGCAAGGGGTGCAAAGAATCCCGGACGAGATCCGGCTACTCCAACAAATACCGACGACAGGACCTGGCAACGTACAACACGCGCACACTCCGGACTCCAGACCGACGATAAGATGACCGAACTCGAAGAGGAATTGAGCAGTTTACGATGGTGTATTCGGGGAGGACTCGATAATCCTCAAATCCCAAGTCTGCATAAGTCTTATTCTTCAAGACCCATCGTATAGATAGGAAAAAAAACTCTCTGATCTTACTCTCAAGCTCATGAAGGAAAGGCGTTAGATGATCCTGCAGTCTTCAGACGATGCTTTGAAATACCCCAAAGGATCTCAATGATTTCACATGTTGTCCAGTTGAGTAGACGGTTGAGAAACTAAACTACACTTTTTTTTTTGTTCGCCCTTTTCGGGCAGGCTAAGGTCTTGGACCATACCGCCTCGTCTTCAGTGCAATTTTATCATTCTTTAGTATGCATTAGAATACGGGTGTAACAGATTCTAATGGTTTTTGGAGTATTTGGCAGCAAATTGTATCGAGTCAGCCTTCCCAGTAAGCTTTGCGGAGGTAGTCAATACTACAATAAAATTCTCCGCTCCACTATCCTGAGATCGCTTCTGTCAATGATTTCACATATTGTTCAGTTGCGTAGACAGTTGAGACACAAAACTACACCAATTTTATATCACATTATCCACTAGGAATCAATTTGCAAATAATATTAACAGCCGCTGAACTTCACTCGAAAAAATCCCGCCAAAAACTACAACCTGGTGGTCTTACATTTAGTATTACCAGGCCCAAACATTTAAAAGTACTACTATTACTCAGTGTTAAAGTTTTTTTTTTAAATACAATTATTTGATTAATTATAGGAACTGTAAAAATATTTAAATACGTTTCAAAGTTTCATAGACTTTGAAACGTATTTAAATATATTTTTTATTCGTTCGTTTTGGTATAACATAATAATGTATAATATAAAATTATCTACCATTTCTACCAAATCCAATGATTAGTTGAGCTAGCAAGATGTCAGACAAGGACACACTACCAGCGGGAACCCTCTCGCCAGTACCGCTTTTGGTTAGCTACCGCTTATAAGGAAATAGCTAACCTAGGCGGATGATAATAGATTTCATTTTAGCTAAACAAAAATTTTTGGTGCACAGTCTAGTAGTAAGAAATACTTATAAGGTCTTTGGCTGAACGCGCTTGAATAAGCCCGCAATTTTATTAATTTCATTTTATTAATTTATTTATTTCCTCGCACAATGCATAGTAAAATGTTGTATGATACACGTACGTAAGATGATTTCCGACTTGTGTCGATTCTGCCACTCACTCGCTTCGCTCGCTCGTGAATAAAAATGCCACTCATCGGAAATCACCTACCTTCCGCACTTGTAGCATTAATAACTATTTCAATTTTGGAACGATGCAATGTTTTTTTTTATGTCACTTTTTTTTCCTCGTGACCAATGATTGAGCAGGAGTGTTACTTCTAAATAAATAATTTACTCTTAGGATTAAAGATTTCTGACTCGTTCTGAACTTAATCAAAGCCCTTAGTAATGTGCTCATCACAGAGTGCGGTCGCGAATTAAACTAAATTCATCAGATTGAATCATTTTTTGTTAAAATCCTCTCATCAAAAAGGTTATTTACTTACAGCAAAGGTTGTTTACACAGATATTTTATTAACGCTGTCAAAACATTATTAACTTTGCTATGATATCCAGATAAAAAATCTTTTTGCTCAACGATGGAATAGAAAACAAAGTTCTGGAACAAACATCCCGCGAATTTCACACGAACAAAAAATGAGAATTGAGCTAGTTCGACTTCGGTTATGGCGCGGTGTGGTAAGCCTCGCAGTTCTCAAACTTTCCTATTGGCGTTGCACACAGCTGCCAAGCTCCCCCAACTTGTTGGTGCTAGTTTACGCCAAAAGGCCAATTTTGCCAACGTGTGTTTTGATATTTGCATATTGGCCCGAAGTTTGATCAAATAGTTGGCGTGTTTGTGTAATACGCCCAATCTATTGGCGGAATAGCTCGCTTGTGGAGATGTTTGCGTATTAATTAAATTTGATTTTTGTTTATTTTATTTCGTTTGATTGCTTTCCGTTTGAACATGCGTTAGCAATGTTTGTTTTACTGAAAATATGTTTGGAATAAAATAAATATTTATTTTGTCTAATTGGAAGTAAATTAATTCGGTTGAAACGTCTATTTTATCAAAACAAATAATGTTATTACTGTTGGCTTTCTCTACTGATTATAATTAAAACAGACATTCGAATAAATTAATTCTGTTTAAAATTAAATTCACGTTAATTACCTATAGTCGGCACACACAAGGCCTACATAGGGGCTCCAGTACGTAGAAACAGAATATTATATATCTGAGCTCGACAATATTCGAGGCATTCAAGTTGAGTGCAGATAAAAAATAGAAAAAACAAGACACGTTTTTTTTCTAAACTAAATATGATTCTGTAACTTATAAACTATCTCGTACTTTTATTGTGTACCTAATTAATTTGATTTTTAGGGTTTCGTATCCAAAGGGTATAAACGGGACCCTATTACTAAGACGGACAGTCGATATTGTCCGTCTGTCTGTCTTTCACCAGGCTGTATCTCATTAACCGTGATAACAAGACAGTTTAAATTTTCACTGATGATGTATTTCTGGTACATTAAATACTAAAAACAGAATAAAATTAATATTTAAGTGGGGCTCCTATACAACAAGCGTGATTTTTTTGCGATAGTGGTACGGAACCCCGATCTATAGTCGCACTTACACCCAATGGTCTAACGAAGCACACAGCACCTTAATTAAGACGGTACCTTGACCAAAAAATCGGCATGAGATATGAGCGTTCCTATTGGTCTAGCGGCACTGGTGGCGCATGAATTACAGTAGTGAATACGCCCAGATTTTAGAATAAAATCTTTATAAAATCGAATATTGGTCTTTTGAAAAAAATAATTCAACAAAAATGTTTGTTATTAAATTGTCTATCCATTAGTGTTAGTACAAAAACTAATCAATGAACACTTTACGAGGAGATGCATAATATCAATAATTATTTTTCATTTTTATGTTTTTTTTTGGGAGGAGATTAGTGAAATATATACAACATAAAAAAAAAACTAAATCTACCATTTTAGAATCAATGTTATGTAGAAATTTAATGTATTTTTATTAATTGATATTTCTTTTTAAATAACGAGTAGATAGCTCCTAAAAACAGCACGAAAAACGGCTTGCGCGGCGTTTTGCTCGGGGTACCGCCTTAATCATCTATACCTGTATAATTGTATTTCAGTAACTGATCCCCAAACATAATTCCAAAGGCCGACTAAAATACGCTCCGTCTCATCAATTAACATCCGTATAATCTGCTCGCAATTCCCCGGGCGATGCCGAATAACTAAATTAGTTAACTTATATCGTGGGCTATTGACGGGAATTCCGGCTACCCATCGTCTTTGTACAGTGAGGGAAACGGATGTCTTAGCAAATTTATTACAAATTATAATTATCACTTTTGTGTATATAAAGGTGAACGCGCACCTGTCCGCGCCGCACTCGCCGCACGCGCCGCAGTCATCGCATTTTCTCTTGGCCCCGCGCTATCCGCGCCGAACGCGCCGCACTCATTGTTTCCACTTCTGTACATCTTGAACTATATTTTCATACGGATACGGATCATGTTGCCGCGCCGCCCGCGCCGCCCGCATCGCCCGCCGAGTCTGATGACGTCATCCGCACGCGCTGGTGAAATCCGTATACCTACAGCATTTTGCTTAAATGCGGCTCGTGCAGCGCGGATAGGTGCGCGAGGCTGCATACGATTTCATATAAAGTTTTATAAAATGCGATGACTACGGCGCGTGCGGCGAGTGCGGTGCGTCTAAGTGCGCGTTCACCTCAAGGCAGACGTGAATGGAAACGCCGGGAGGGGACGGCCTAGAAAGACATACATAGAACTTATAGGTGATGTTCTTCAGAAAGGCCAAGTGCGCAGTATACATGACCGGCGTGTGTGTATGACTAGATGTATGAATGTGTGCAAAGCAAAAGAAGTATGTAAGGATCGTAGCAGGTGGCGTTCTGTAGTTTCTGCCTACCCCCATGGGAAAAAGGCGTGAGTTTATGTATGTATATATTATCACTTTTTATTATAGTTATTGCACCTACCACTACTTACCCAACTGCCGAAGGAGGGTAATGTGTTTATCAGTCTATGTATGTATGTATGTTCCTATGTGGCGTTCTAGAGACCAAACGCGTTGGCCGATTTTGATGATTTTTACGTCAATCGATTCGACTTAACGCTGCAAGTGTCACTCGCTATATGAAAATTGGAAAATAAAAAAGGCGGATTTTGGGCGCCATATTGTGGGGCACCAAGATGTTTTTTTTCATCTTGTTTTGGTCATACAGCTCGCGGACATGTATACATATGAGTTTTTGTGAGAACATGGATGAAAGTTAGATTAGTGAATAGTTGTATAGGTAATCTTTGTAAATTTTTACTTCTGTAAGTTTTTTTTCTTTTTTGTGTTTTTTCTTCTATGTTTTTTGTTAATCGTGTTTTTTAATTAGTTTTTATTCGTAGGATATATCGCAAACAGGAGGGCTGCCTTCAATATACCTTCGATCTTGTGGGCTGTGTTATCGTGGGTAATGCGTGCGTAAGGTGGTTAACCTATGCCGTTTTAGAGATAGTCCTTGGTCCAACAACGAAGCAGCGGATTCGGTCACCAATCGTTTCGCTTTCTCTCAACAAAAGCACCCTTTTTTAAGTTTATACACGCCATTTTAGGCTACCTCAGTACCTCCCAATTCTTTTCAACCCCGAAACGCGCGTCCGCGCGTTTTCGTTCTGACTACAGCAAAATAATGGCGGGAGAATCCACTCAAGGCGCCAGCATAGACATCCCCGCTTCTCATTGGCCCATGAACTCATCCGGCAAAGTATTGCTTTTAACATCTAATCGAATTCAAGTGTTTTGACATAATAAGAAAAATAAAGTGTTGTCAATCGAACAAAATCGAACTGAGACTCAAAGACCTTATACGCATTTCTTACTATAAGTTTTAGGTCTTTGCTGAGACTTGAATCAGAAGCTAAATGTTGCCAATTAAACAAAACTGAATTAATAAGTTTATAAGCGATATTTCTTTGTTCTCGAATATTAATCATATACCTTCCTCCGACAGATATATTTAATTTTGCCTAATTTTGTATGTTTAGTTTTAGTGTTTTTGTCGCATATTTAAGTTAACCTTACTTTACCTTAAGTTTACCTGTGTGACCTGTAACGTTATAAATAAACAAATAAATCATCCAAAGGTAGGTAGAAATAGCCTAAAGCATTAAATCCGCCTCTGTACGTTTGTGTGCGTAAAGTGTTAAAAAAAACGAAATAAATGGAAACTCAGGGAGGGAACGCCCTAAAAGATATACATAGACCTTACTGGTGATTTGGTGATATTCTTCACAAAGGCCAAGTGTGCAGTACGCATAACCAGCGTGCGTGTATCGTGAGTGAAGCAAAACAGTATGTAGTTTCTGCCTACCCCCATGAGAAAATGGCGGGAGTATATGTATGTATGTATACCTATACTAGGGACTGCGCTGTCATATACCACAACACAGTGGAGAGAGCTTTGTACAATAGTGGGATCATTAATTCCATAAACATATTCCAATTTATTTGAGATCTGCGCTACATATCTTCTTGTTCCAAACTCCTATATAAGTTAGTCTAGGATTTTTATTATATAAATATTATAATTATAATTATTATAATATTAATTGATTGTATTTGGCTGTTTTTTTTTTTATATTTGACTAATTGCATTGGTGTCTTATTCAGTATTATATGTAACGGTAATGGAAGAGGTCACTGGCTCCTGAATTACAGGTACGTTTTCATAGCTCAAAGGTCAGGGTTTCACTTACAAAGGTAAAAGTTTTATGCTAATAAACAATATAAATAAATAATATTTACCATTTATTAGTGTGTTTTTAGTGTGTCCGTGGCATTTTCTTTTAGATATCGCTGCACATGCTGAGATAGTAGACTTTTTGGTCTCGCAATGGATTTTATTATTGATTTTCTTTTGTTATTGATTGTATCGGGCCTCCTGTGTGGTTAAATATTTTTTCTTTCTTTCTTTATTAGTCATGTCAGTAGTCAAGTCACTCCCTTTCCAAATATATAACCTTTTACACAGTCTATCCATAATTTCTTTGGTCTTTTATGTTTTTGCTTATATATGCTATTCAAATTGCAAATGATATTCTTTGTTAGTCATATGTGATGTCGTAATGTGTTAACCTACTAAACAATTGAGTTATTTTAATGAAAATTCATAATTATGTAGTCCCGCTGGCAAAAAGTCTTTTGAAATAAGCAGTAAGTAGTTCCTGCACCATGAAGGACCTGTGTGAGACCAGCACTAAGGCTGTCGACGTGGCTGAGTTCTGGTCGAAGCACAACATCTAAATTGAAAACTGAAAATGGAATCATTGACACGATGAAGAAGAATAAGTAGTAGCTCTGTTCTCTTCTATCTGTATAGTATTTGCTTTCACTTTTAAGTTGTTGTTTCTATTTTTTTATTTAACGATAGGCTTTCGTTTGATCACTATCACATCAATCTGTCTGTACACAAAAGACCTTTTAACATCAGCAAAAACAGACCTCTCAAAACAAAGTAATAAATACACGTCAATAGTTTCCTCTGGCCATAAAACCTAACACTCGTACCCTTATCAATAATGCACGCTGTCTAAAGTACCGTGGCACTTAAATACAATGATCCTTAGGGTGTGCTCACACGGGCAATTATTGTTGTCGGGAGTATTACAAGCTTATACATGATTGGAGGAAGGAAGTGTTCCAGTAAGATTGAGATTACTTTCTTACTTTTGGCATAGTTCTGATACTCGTGGAATGCTTTTACACTCTTTTAGGACTTCAGGAGTTGGTATATGCTAGCAATTATTACAACAAAACTATGTGCTGGTGCTGGGTTCATTATTGAGTGCGCAAGGCACCATCTCACCATAAATTCGTGCGTTAAAATAACGTTGATCAGAAGCTCAAGACAAGTAGCATTCGATGACAGTGAAGGCGATTGTATGTTAAAATTTAAGGGATTGATCATTTGATTTTTCTATATCGCTTGTCAATCCTATATGATTTTGTCTTTTTGACATTCGCTATCGCCAAGCTTTCGATGATAGAATATCACTTTTTAGGGTCTCTGGTTGGGGCAAAACATGATTGTATTTTTATTGAGATAAGCACGCCACACTATTCCCGACCATCGAAAATGCTGAAAGCAAGAATCGATAGACCAGATAAAACGATTCAATGTTCTTGAATCCCGTAACTAAATCAATCAGAAAAGAACAGCGGATAAGTACGAAAAAATATAACTTCCACTAGACCAAATAGTTGACCTATAATGTTTTCCAGAATAGAGCAACTAAAGTTGCCCGTATAACCACACTTTTAGCTATATTCATACCTGTATTAATTTTTAAACACTTCGAAGTTGGCACTTCGTGGAGTTTCATCCCATCTGTCACTTACGGACCGGTATCAGGTGCGTCCTACGGAGTGCTCCAACTTAGAAGGGCTAGACTTAAAACTTAGTACGCTGAATTATAAAAGTTTAAATAAAATGTTAAATTTTATTTGATCCCGCAATGAAATGAATCAGAAAAGCGGATCAGTAAGAAAAAGCATAACTGCCACTAGACCAATTAGTTGACCTTGAATAATACCCGGCATAGAGCAACTTGTCTTGTGTAACCGTATCCTTAGCTATATTCATACCTGTATTAATTTTTAAACACTTCCGAACTTAGCACTTAGTGGAGTTTCAGCCCATCTGTCACTTACGGACCGGTATCAGGTGCGTCCTCCGGTGTGCTCCAACTAAGAAAGACTAGACTTAAAACTTAGTACGTTGAGTTATGTAAGTTTTAAGAAAATATTCAACTGTATTAGATCCTGCAATGAAATGAATCAGAAAAGCGGATCAGTAAGAAAAAGCATAACTGCCACTAGACCAATTAGTTGACCTTGAATAATACCCGGCATAGAGCAACTTGTCTTGTGTAAACGTACCCTTAGCTATATTCATTTCTGTATTAATTTTTAAACACTTCCGAACTTAGCACTTAGTGGAGTTTCAGCCTATCTGTCACTTACGGGCCGGTATCAGGTGCGTCCTCCGGAGTGCTCCAACTTAGAAGGGCTAGACTTAAAACTTAGTAAGCTGAATTATGTAAGTTTAAATAGAATATTCAATTTTATTTGATACCGCAATTAAATGAATCAGAAAAGTGGATCAGTAAGAAAAAGCATAACTGCCACTAGACCAATTAGTTGACCTTGAATAATACCTGGCATAGAGCAACTTGTCTTGTGTAAACGTACCCTTAGCTATATTCATTTCTATATTAATTTTTAAACACTTCCGAACTTAGCACTTAGTGGAGTTTCAGCCTATCTGTCACTTACGGGCCGGTATCAGGTGCGTCCTCCGGAGTGCTCCAACTTAGAAGGGCTAGACTTAAAACTTAGTACGCTGAATTATGTAAGTTTAAATAGAATATTAAATTTTATTTGATCCCGCAATTAAATGAATCAGAAAAGCGGATCAGTAAGAAAAAGCATAACTGCCACTAGAACAATTAGTTGACCTTGAATAATACCCGGCATAGAGCAACTTGTCTTGTGTAAACGTACCCTTAGCTATATTCATTTCTGTATTAATTTTTAAACACTTCCGAACTTAGCACTTAGTGGAGTTTCAGCCTATCTGTCACTTACGGTATCAGGTGCGTCCTCCGGAGTGCTCCAACTTAGAAGGGCTAGACTTAAAACTTAGTACGCTGAATTATGTAAGTTTGAAGTGTTAATAAATTAAATTGGCGAGGGTCGACTAAGTGTTGAACTTGGTAAGTACTTGTAAAATGGCGGGCTATGTAGCTAATGTATTCAAGTCGTTTGACAAATTATATAGTTGAAGCTTATTTTGAGTGTTTAAGTAATTTTATTGATTTTAGTGGGTAGTGATTGAAAGTGTGGTTTAGTACCTAAATGATTTAAAATGTTCTCCTATTACTTTGAATAACCATCTATTTCGCCCTGCTAAGGGGTCGTTATTGTTTTAGTTAGTCGAAAAAAGGAGGGAATTGTGACAATGCTATATCAGAGAACTTGTTGTCTATTTTCAATTAGTGAATATATTTTTATTAACATATATACAATTGAAAATTCTAAAAACAAAAACAAACCTATATACAAATACAAAAGGGAGACGGAAAAGACCTTGTCTATTTGAGTTGATTGATACCTACTTAAAAAGCTTTCTAGCTTTTTATGTAAGTAGGTAATACATACGATTATTAGAGGACTACTTACTTAAAGTATGAGTAATTTCCTTCGCACATGTTGATGTTACTCGTATAAAGTTATTTAATTTTTCGTAACGATCTAGGTGTATGTTTCTTGACCTCGACCTAACCTGAAGGAAAGCGATTATGAAGTCTACGATAAATCAGGCGTGCCATGACAATGTCATTTCACTCTTCGTTATTTGCTACAGAAATGTCACCAATGTTTTTATTTTATAAAAGCTTTTATTTACCTTGCAATGTATGTATGTATGTAAGTGTATTCGGGTCAAATCTTGCAACAGAATTTTAAAGAAATTTTTCTCCATAGATTAAGATGCAATTTTGCATACACGTTTAGTTTAGATGACAATGCATGGTTAGCTAAGTGAAGTAATTCTAAATCCAATATGGCGGACGGCCCAAAATGGCGGATGACCCAAGATGACGGATGGTCCAAGATGGCGGACTAGTTATTTTTTGTGCACTGCCATGATATTGGTAACAAATGAAAGGGTTTGCTGAGAAAAATAAGAAAAATGCTTTTTTTAAGGGGAATTTTTAACTGCACCTCTATTTAGAAATTTAAGCAAACAAAATATCTCCACTAATAACCTACTGCAAAACAATATTACTCACCGTAAAACAAAAATACTGATTTGCACACAAATTATTCAATTAAATATAAAATAAATGTGAATTAGTCCAAGAGCGAGCGAAGCGAGCTCGGGAGCTTAGGGCACCCCGACACGGATAGGTTAGGTTCGAAGGAGATGACGGGAGCTGAAGTGAGCGAGCAAAGCGAGCGAACTCAGCTCCCGTCATCTCCTTCATGTTAGGTTACTTTAGACCCTGCAGACAGAAATAGGAGCCCTGCGCAGCGGGGCTCCGTCGACTTTGTTTCGTTTCCCCCCCTCCCTTAAAACTTAAATATTTTGTTGCACTCGAAGAATTATTAGATTTACTTTTAGTTAACAGATAGTTATTCAGTAAAATAGTTAAGCTTTAAAGATCTAGCAGTATAGTATAATTCATTTATTTGATGAGCAAATTTAGTGTGCAATTCAGTATTTTTGGTAGTAATTTCGAATATTTTGATTGAAAAAAGGGGAATTACAGTTAAAGTATTAAATACCACCCTTTTTTTAATTACTTAATAATTTTTAATAAGATTATTTTACTGATCAAAACCTTCACAGTTTTATTTTCCCAAAGTGCGTGCCTGCCTCCCCATCCGTATATCCCAAACACAAGACTAACAAAAACCTCACAGTTTTTTGTTTACCGACGACTAGTTTCAACCCCCGGGATTTTTGTCGGCTCAAAGTTTCATCCCTAGGGCTGGGGCCATACATCACCGGAGCGTCTCCCGGCATTATGTTCGCGTTACATTCTTTGAGTGTCGACTTGCCTGTGTTGATTTTATGTGGAAGTGATCGATGGTAACTTTGTTTACGGATGTATGGGGAAAGGAGGGTGAAGGTAATCGGGTTCTTGGCAGGTTGGAATGTTTGGTGACCTTATTTTTAGTGTGGAATAATAACCACCTCTACTGTACGATGTAGCGATTGAAGAACTTCCTAGTTCACCTAGATTTCTTCGTATTCATTGATTCCCCTTTATTCCCCTATATTCGGCATTTTAGCCGTGCAAATATTATATTTTATTTAGATTTTACATATTGGACATATAGCATGCAGTACACACTTAGAGTTTAGCAATAACATAAAAATAATTTAATTATAATAATAATAATTTACATTTATATTTTCATTTATAGGCAGTAATCCTTGATACGGCTCGCATTGTGAAGAGGTTCCTGTCTCTGGAGCCCTAACCACCGATAGCTTGGACTCTGTTCCCGATACCGGTTGGCCTCTATTTTTTATATTTTTTTATGTTTTATAAGTTTTCTTTTTTTATATTTAAAAATGTATCAAGTACCATTCAAGATAAATAAAGGAAATAATAATAATTTCATAATTATTATTTCTATAAATATAAATTTAGATTAAAATGCAATTAATAAAACTTAAAGTATTTAAAAAATTAAAGTATTCTATTCATTTAAATATTCATTAATGGAATAAAAACATCTCTCACACAACCAGTTATAAAGCTTCTTACTAAATTCCATATCTGTAGCTCTTCTAAATTCTTCGGCTAAGGGATTTATTTTCATCGCTATGGAATAACAATTTGTATCTATTACGCGAGGCTTCTAGTAGCTTGTGTGCCATTTTCCTCTTTGACATTGTTAACACATCCCCTCTCCTGCCGACCACACCAATGAGTCACAATAAATTATAAATAACCACATCCCGATAGTGCCAAGGGTCATCGCACTAAACGACTGCTACCGCAGCAGAGTGGTTGCGAGGCCGGTCGCTATGAACTATCAGTTGCACTCGCTACAAAGAGTTGACCGCAGGGTCACCGCGTCATTTAAAATAGTAGCCTTATTATTTATTGTGGGATTTTGTGATATTGGGCCGTGGTTATCAGTTTTTGGGAGAAGTATCAGCTGATCGTTGAAGGATCCAATCGATTATAAAGGCTGTATTCGAGCATTATTTAATATATGCATACGGCTGTAGTAGCAGGTATCAAACTTTTTATAATAAGGACGACCATCACTGGACATTACATAACTAACTGACTTAGGAAACTAAGCTGAAAGAAAGAAAATCCATTGCTGTACAGTAGAACTCGGTACAAGACATTCTAAGCACAACTACATAGTACGTGGTTACCAAACTTAGACGCTAGACTTTCTTTTATCCGAAACTTGGTACCGGAGCGACAATAAAACTATAAGTATGTAGTGAATATGCAGTCTACGTGAAGTTTTAAGATGCATTTTGTTACAAGACTTTTGTGAGGGTAAATTTTTCGGATATATCCGAGTTTATGACACTACAGCGGATCCGTATGTGTCAGATATTTTGATAGAATGCGGCAACGTAACCATTTTGAATGTGTTTATAATATTATGTATCAATAGCGTGCCTAAAGATAGGTAAACAAAGAAGGAACTCAAGTTTTTTTGGGTAAAAGCTTGATAATTTTCTTGTGTGTGCCATAAAAGTAAATATTTTATTTTTATTTAAATAAATAAATAAAAAAAAAAAAAAAAAAAAAAAAAAAAAAAAAAAAAATTATTACTCTTCCACAAAGGATTCTTATAAACTATTACATAATGGTGCAACATAACTTGGTAAATCCTTTGTGGGAGACTGGCATCTGTACTAGGAAATCCTGTCAGATTACCAGGCCCCCCAACAGAACTGAGATTATTAGTCGATTTGATTGCAATTATTGATACCTTTGGTAAAGTACACGGAAAAGAATGGAATACATATTATTTTAAAATTATTATTACAATTTTTATATTAAAGTATTATTAAATTTATATATTCTTAGATTATTATTAATTATTATTACATTATTACAATTTTTATATTAAAGTATAAAATTATTATTAATTATTATTTTTATATATTATTTAATATTAAAGTATAATTAAATTCAAATATTCTTAGTTTTTTTTATTTATTTTTATTAGTTTATTTATTACAAAATAAATTCATCATTTAAATTAATACAATAATCAAACTAAATTGTGGTGAGTTGTGAATGGTGTGGTGTGGAGGTCGTTATTTTGTGGTATGGGAGTCGTTATGATGCGGTGTGGAGGTGAACAACTTTGATGATGAATATAAGACGTTTACGATACAACAGAGCATACTAATCGATGTCCAACTCAACCAAAACATTCAGTCTTCATTAACCTTCAACACTGAACATCAAATACTTAATAACAGAATTTAGTTCAAAAAGATCTGAGCAGAAGATAAAACGGGGTTCCGTAAAAACTTCATAAAAACCAACTAAAAGTCCTCCGCCCAGTCGAGTGCTGAAACTTGGGTTACTTCGCAACTTGCTCGTTTCATGGCATAGCAGTACTTTTTTTCCGATTATAACTTGGGTCCCAGATGCTCGGTCGAGATGGATGGAGTTCCGTATAGTGTTTAGTACGAAATGTGTTTCGATGTTGTAAATTTAAGTTGATTTTGTTGTTGGTTTTTATTTATGACGATACGGTTAGCTGTGTACTTTGAACGATTGTGAGAGGAGCTTGCTTCTGATAGTATACTTAAGCTTTGTGCTGTTAAAAAAGGGACGTACCCTTTTTTAAATTTAAATGTGATTAATCTTATTATAGGCAGAGCGCAGTTCTTAATTTCGGCAATACATATTTATGGGTTATTTTCTAAACGGCAACTCTTGCACCCCATCTTTCTTTCTTTATTTATTATTGTCATTGGTTGTGTTATTCTTTAGAGCAATAACATAGATTTGTTTTATTTTAATTTTCTATTTTGTTTTCATGTAGTTTTGTTTTTTTTAGCCTAAATGTACTCAATGTAATATTTTAAAACTTGAAATATGTAAGTGCTGTGCACAGCTGTAAGTGACAAAAACACCCTAGTTTTAAGTTTAATTTGTAATATTACTCCAAATAATGTATAAGTGAATAAGTCGTTGAAATGCAATAATTAAATAAATAAATAAATCTATTACATCATCATTTCACCCGGTAGACGTCCGCTGCTAGGCATAATAGACCTTCTTCAAGTATCGACACATAGATCAGTTCTGTAGTTCTCACATTCTGCAGAATCCCGTGACCCCAAGTCATCGGTGACCAATGTTCGGTACACCCGTTAACTATGTTTGAACATAGCAAACTAGAGTTTACTATATAAGCTTTACTAAACAACCCAAGAGGAACAGGTAACGCAAAATCGACGTATTCCACATGGGCACCCGTTTTAACGGCACCTGAGGTATTCCACATACGGCACCTATCGATGTTTTTCGAAGGTGCTATAAGTGGCATAATTTATTACTTAAAATTTTATTCCACATTTGGCACCTATGGATCAGTAGGTACTAGTGTTGACAAATTATTTATTTTAGGACATCAAGATCAAAAATTCGCGAATACTAAAACTTCTTCATGATTCTGACCTCCTGGTAGTTAGGGTATAAATGCTTATAATTTTCAACATCTAACTAAAAAAGCTCTGTGTTTATCGTGTTATTAAACTCTCTACTAATTTTAATCGATTTTTTTATTATGAGGTCTTAAAAAAAAATTGTAGGTTCCAAATCTATACATATAATAAATCTGTAGAAAAGTCATTTTTGTACATTGAAGAAATTGAAACAAAAAATAGCCAGCGTGTGAAAAGATAAGTAACAGAACCCATTTCCATCATTTTTGAAATTTTTGTCTGTTTGTCTGTTTGTCTGTTTGTCTGTTTGTTTGTGCGCACATCACGTAAAATCTACGAATTCAATGCTGACAATGTTTATATACAAAAATTATACGCAACTTGAGGTTTAACTTAGTTTTTGTTTCATCGAAATCGGTTCACTCTATCAAAAGATATGATTAATTTAGTGAGTTCAAGAAGTAAAATATTACGTTACGCAATTAAGTATAGTACTTGCAACGACATCTTAAGACTAAAAATAGAACTAATGTTGATAGTTGAAATCTAAATCCGATAGATGGCGTTGTGCAAATGACGTCATTTTCTGAATCGCGGTGTTAAGATTTTCCGCGCGAGGATGACGTCCACCGTGTTTACTAGGCAAATTGGGTTTCGTTAGGTGTCTTAAAAGTTCTTGCGTGTGTCGTAAAAGTTCTTTGGTTGCTTGGTTTATCGATTTTCTAAATTGGTCGAAAAAAAAGTATTTGCTTATCTTATTGGTTTCGTTTGGTCAACTTTGGTCATTGGTTTGAAGTACGAAGTTAAGATTGTATTTGATTTACTTCGTAGTTTGAATCCAATAGTGCCAATCGTTATACAGTAAGTTAGTGTTGCCAATTCGTTGAGTCACGACCACGAACAGACGATACGTTGTCACACTAGACTGTTCGACGCACCGTTCTTTTAAGTTTGTAGGCTATTCAGTCATAAGTGTTGTTAGTTTTGTTTATTGCTTTAATTTTCCTTGAAAATGCCTCAAAGAAAAAAAACTAACCTTTCGCTGCGTAGCCGAAATGCGAAAAGGATGAGACTTTGTAGGTCTCAGGAATCGGAAGAAGATCGTGAAGCACGGTTATCTGCTAACCGAGAGCACATCGCTCTTTCACGTGAATCGGAAACGTTCACCGAAAGGGAGTCACGTTTAAGTTCACAAAGAACACGGACCGCGACTTTGCGGTCTCAAGAGAGTATCCAGGAACGCGAAGACCGGCTGTCTGCTGATCGGGAGCGCCACTCTCTCTCACGTGAGTCAGAGACATTCACAGAAAGGGAGTCGCGCTTAAGTTCGCAAAGAACTCGGACCGCGACTTTGCGTTCTCAAGAGAATATCCAGGAACGCGAAGTTCGGCTGTCTGCTGATCGGGAGCGCCACTCTCTCTCACGTGAGTCAGAGACATTCACAGAAAGGGAGTCGCGCTTAAGTTCGCAAAGAACTCGGACCGCGACTTTGCGTTCTCAAGAGAATATCCAGGAACGCGAAGTTCGGCTGTCTGCTGATCGGGAGCGCCAGTCTCTCTCACGCGAGTCAGAGACTTTCACAGAAAGGGAGTCGCGCTTAAGTTCGCAAAGAACTCGGACCGCGACTTTGCGTTCTCAAGAGAGTATCGAGGAACGCCAAGCACGTCTGTCATCTGACCGAGAGCGCGACACGCGACACGCTCTCTCGCGCGAGTCTGAATCTCTCTCCCAAAGAGAAGAACGATTAGAAATAGCTAGACATAACTATGTAGGTGTACAAAGAAACAATGAAAGTTATCTTGCATCTGAAAGGGAAAGAATAGATGAACTAAGACGAGCAGAAACAGCAGAACAACGTCAATCTCGCCTAGAAATAGAACGAGCTCGATACCATATGAATAGAGAAACAAATAGCGGAGCTGATGAGTCCATGGAAAATGACGATGCAAATATTTTATTACCTTGGGACAATAGGGAAAAATCAGGGTTCACATATTCGTCTAGAATTAATTATGCTGGCTTTACTTTCGTGGGTGACATGAGAGAAATTTGTAATTTTTGTCATGCTTTGAAATGGAGGAAAGAGACAGATGGAATGTGCTGCTCAAATGGAAAAATTGTTCTTCCAAATTTCCAAGATCCACCACACTTACTTATAAGTCTCCTGAATGGCGATCATCCCCAGTCGAACCGTTTTTTGGATAATATTCGTTTATATAACAGTGCTTTCCAAATGACTTCCTTTGGGGCAAAACAAATAACGGAAGGACCGTTCATGCCAACCTTCAAAGTACAAGGTCAAGTTTATCACCTTATTGGATCTTTGCTGCCAGAAAATGAACCCAAATTTCTCCAAATTTATTTTGTATCCGATTACACGCAACAGCTCAATGTTAGAAATCACAATTTTCCCCAGCTCAATGCTGAGCTTTTGGGTCAACTTCAAGAATTGCTGCATCGCGTTAACCAGTACGTTCGTGAATTCAAAGCTGCATTGGAGTCAATTCCACAAGGCAGCAATGATTTCAAAATTGTTATAAGTGCCGATAGACGTCCTGTGGGTGAACACCGTGGAAGACACAATGCACCCGTCGCAGATGAAGTTGCAGTTGTTTTAGTCGACCAGGAGTGTGAGAGACGTGATATCGTGTTGCGTACACGCGACGATCGCCTTCAACGCATTTTGGAAACCCACCGAGCTTACGACGCCCTGCAATATCCACTAATCTATTGTCATGGTGAAGATGGGTACAATTTTGGGCTGTACCAAGTGAACCCTACTACGAGAGTCACTAATTATCAAAAAAAAATATCTGCTCAACAATACTATTCCTACCTTTTACAAATAAGGCAAAACAGTTTCGTATATTTGCAACGATTTCGTGGTTTGTTCAGCCAATTTATTGTGGACATGTACGCAAAAATAGAAACTGAACGTTTAGTGTATATTCGCACTAACCAGCGACGGTTACGCGCTGAAGAATACGTGCACTTGCGGGACGCCATGCAATCAGATAATAACGTCGAAAACTTGGGTCGATTGGTTATTTTGCCATCCAGTTTCACAGGCGGTCCGCGGTATATGCACGAACGAACGCAAGATGCTTTTTGTTACGTCCGTAAATACGGCCGGCCGGACCTTTTTATAACATTTACAACAAATCCAAAGTGGACGGAGATTTGCCAGGCACTTCTCACAGGACAGGCGTCATACGACAGACATGACATTATTGCTAGGATTTTTCATTTAAAACTCAAAGTCTTGATTAATCTACTTACAAAGGAGAAAGTTTTCGGTTCAACTCTTTGTTTTATGTATAGCGTCGAGTGGCAAAAGCGTGGTTTACCCCACGCGCACATTCTTCTGTGGCTGGAAGAAAAAATTCGTCCCGATGCTATAGACAGTGTCATAAGTGCAGAATTTCCGGACTATAATGCAGATCCGATTTTGCATGACATAGTAAAAACACATATGGTTCACGGGCCATGTGGCCTCTTAAACAGGGAATCACCGTGCATGAAAGATGGTCAATGCTCAAAAAAATACCCCAGAGCACTGAAAGAACTAACTATGGCTGGGGAAAATGGGTATCCGCAATACCGGCGAAGATCACCGTCACAAGGTGGTTTCACAGCTACTGTCAGATTCCGTGGACAAGAAATAATTCTAAATAATAGTTGGGTGGTACCGTATTCTCCAGTTTTGTCAAACGCTTTTCAAGCACACATTAATGTTGAAATTTGTAATAGCGTCGAATCTATAAAATATATATGTAAATATGTTAATAAAGGTAGTGATCAAGCCATGATAGCACTAAGAAATAACAACCAATTTGATGAAGTGACAAGGTATCAATCTGGCCGATACATAAGCTCTTCGGAGGCAGTTTGGCGCATTTTGAGTTTCCCTATTCATGAAAGGTATCCGCCAGTCATCCATCTTGACGTGCACCTGGAAGGCGGGCAGCGAGTTTACTTTCAGCCAGAAAATGTGGCAGAAAGAATGAACAACCCAAGACAAACCACCTTGCTCGCATTCTTTCGCCTTTGCGAAAGAGACAATTTCGCTAAGTCTCTGTTGTACAATGAAGTGCCACATTATTATACTTATAACAAGCAGCAAGGTGTTTTTAATCGCAGGAGACGTGGAACTGCTGTAGAAGGCGAGTCCGGCATTTTTAAAGAACACGTGATTGGAAGAGTATACACGGTGCACCCAAATAATGCAGAGTGTTATTATTTACGCCTTCTTCTTCACACAGTGCGAGGACCTACTTCTTTTGCTGAGCTCCGCAAAGTGGACGATATAGAATATCCCACATTTCAAGCTGCTTGCCGCGCACGGCATTTATTAGATGGCGATCAGCATTGGGATGATGCTTTAGCCGAAGCATGCGTCAGTGATAGTCCACATCGTTTGCGCCATTTATTTGCCATTTTGTTGACATTTTGTGGCCTATCGGACGCTGGGCAGTTGTGGCAAAAATATAAAGACGCGTTTGCCGAAGATTTTTTGAGACAGCAAAATATAAATAGTGAAACTTCTGACCAAGTACGTGAAAGCTGCCATAATAGGGCTTTGCTGGCTATACAAGATATAGTTACAAGTATAGGAGGGAACCCCCTCAGTCAATACGGCTTGCCGACACCGACAGTTGGTGGGGAACGAATTAATAGGGAGTATACATCTGAAATAAATTACAACCCCGAAGAGTTAGCAGAAATATTGCGAAATGGCTGTTCAAATTTGACGTCAGAACAACGTCAAATCTTTGATAGAGTATGCTGTAGTGTAGAACATTCATTAGGAGAAATGCTGTTTTTAGATGCACCTGGTGGAACAGGTAAAACTTTCCTCACTAAAGTTATCTTGGCTCAAATAAGGAGCCAAAACAAAATTGCCCTTGCCGTCGCTTCCTCAGGAATAGCTGCCACTTTATTACCAGGAGGAAAAACTGCACATACAACATTTAAAATACCAATCGACTTGGACCGCACAGAAAACCCTGTTTGCAACGTGTCTCGCAATAGTGATAAAGCAAGGGTTTTACGCGATTGCGCCCTTATCGTTTGGGACGAGTGTACGATGGCAAATCGTAAAGCTGTGGAAGCTGTAGATAGAACGTTGCGAGATATAAGACAAAATGACCGACCGATGGGAGGCTTAACGGTGCTATTCTGTGGAGACTTCAGGCAGACACTCCCTATAATACCCAGAGGAACGAGGGCCGATGAAATAGGTGCCTGTTTAAAGAGCTCTATTTTATGGCGTAGTGTCATATTAACTAATTTGAGCTTTAATATGCGAGCATATTTGGGAGGTGACGCAAACGCGCAGGTTTTCTCAAATTTACTACTTCAAATTGGTAACGGCACATACCCGACTCAAGAAGGAGGTAAAGTAACTTTAGTCGAAAGCCTGTGTTCTTCTGTTGCCTCACAGCAGGAACTCATTTCCTCTGTATACGGAGATCCATCAGAGATCTCGAACCATGACGCTGCTTGGCTATGCCAACGAGCTATTTTGGCACCTCGCAACGACCAAGCAGCAGCAATAAATTCTCAAATATTGGTACATGTTTCTGGAGAAAGTAGGGAATATTTATCTATTAACACGGTTTTAGAAGAAGGAGATGCCACCCACTATCCAGTAGAGTTTTTAGACTCTCTAAATACACCAGGTCTTCCAGCACACAAAATTTATTTAAAAGTCGGAGTACCAATCATTCTACTCAGAAATTTAAGCCCACCAAAACTATGCAATGGAACTCGGTTGAGAGTAACAAATCTCCAACGAAATGTCATCGAAGCCGAAATCTTAACAGGTTGCGGCTCCGGTGATGTTGTTTTCATTCCCAGGATACCCATTATCCCCAATAATTTTCCGTTTACTTTCAAACGTGTGCAATTTCCTGTAAGCCTCTGTTACGCTATGACTATTAATAAAGCCCAAGGCCAGACGTTATCCGTTGCGGGTGTAGACCTTACTTTTGATTGTTTTTCACACGGCCAACTCTATGTTTCTCTATCACGTGTTAGCAACCCAAACAACCTTTTTGTATATGCTCCGGGTAATTCCACCGCTAACATAGTATATAGAGAAGCATTAACGTAATCAACTATACCAAAGTCAGGACTCTTATCTAAATCATCAAAAAGGTGATATACTCTTATCTAAACGACGTTGTTTTGCTCTCGACAACCACGCGAACGAAGTCGCGGGCACAGCTAGTGTGGAATAAATGTTACAATAATAAATTGTTCCAGTAATGAAACCTGCGAAAAATAACAATAGGTGCCGTATGTGGAATACCTCAGGTGCCGTAAAAGCGGTTGACCAATGTGGAAATCGCGTGAATTGTAGACCCATTCATTAAGACTTCCAAGGTATATACCATCAACTATTCTATTCAAATCAATTCAACGGTCTATTATGTTACCTCAGTCGATAAGGACTGGAAAGTTTATGCTTTCATTTTTTTGACAACCTTTCCCTTTGTAGATAGATATGATAATAACAACTATAGAAATAAAAAACGAAACATTAATCTGTAGATTTAATTTTCAACAATTGCTTTTCTTATATCAGGAATGAATCGAGTAAATAAGTTATTTGAAAATCAATTTAAAAATAAATATAAAGACACTGCAACAAAGCTAGATATTGATAGCATTTGGTAGCTGTTTCAATAAAACACAAAGCAATTTCTGGCGTTGAACAAAAAATATTAACAACGTTTCAGTACTCGTGTTAAGGCTTAACCCACGCCTTTTCTTTACTCACGGAACTGTTTTGTATTTATAGAAATATCGTATTGCCCATAAAAGACAAGAAACGAAAGAATACAATTTATTTAGCTACAATACATTTACTCACTCAATTAATTAAGTATTTGAAATAATAATAATAAATTGTTTACGAGCATCAAAATTTACAAAAAGAGTGTAACCCTGCCCCTGAGTTAGGTAAGAGCACCTGTGTTTCAGGTGCCAGTGACCTCTTCCGTTACGATACATAATTATAATTAATTAGACACCAATGCAATTAATATTAGAATTAAAATAATTATTCAATAAAAAATCCTAGACTATAATCAAAATCTAAAACTCAATAATAAAAAAAAAAACAAATTCAACAATAAAATTAAAATCAAATATAAAATTACAATCAGTATTATAATCACAATGAGCATTAAAATTATGACCAAAATCAAAGTTCAAATTAAAATCAAGAACAAATTCGATTTTATCAAAATTAAAAAGCCTAATTAAAATTACAATCACCATCCAATTCATTCGATTAAAATCTTAATCTTATCTTTATGTCAAATTCTAATTTAGCCTGAATACCCATCAAAATTTGGCATTCAAGTACAGTTTGACACGTTCTAACTTCAAATACTCACTCTGAAACCCACTTTCAGCTTTCTTTCTTTTTTTGTGTGTGTGTAGTCTACACACACACAAGAAAATAAATATATAAATCCATTCCAGTCCAGACGGAAACCGCAGACGTTCCACGGGTTAGCTCCGTCAGCCATTATGTCAGTCTAGTCAATACAAATTGCATCGCTGCTGATGCCTTTATCAGGCGGACCCATTGATATAATCCTAGCGGACTTGCTAACGAATACTCGAGGAATTGAATTTGTTAAGAGAATGCCCGTTTTGGGGTTCAGTATAAAATAAGAACAATAGCGGTTATGGCAATATTTTGATGACGATAAAATCAATTAGCAGAAACTGTTGTAAAAAACCTTTGTTATAAACAACTTAAGAGAACCTTTTACACAGGAATTATAGACTTCCAAACTGTGGCAATAATTTTAAGCAAACATTTTAAGCTCTCATAACAAACAATATATTATTCCATATTTTTTTTAATCTTCCTTTTAAGCTTAACTTGCATTGTCCTGGAAACCAAACGTGCATGCAAAATTTCATCTTAACCGGTTGAGAATAAATACTTTAAAATTAAATTGCAAGATTTGACCCCAACATACTTACTTATATACATTGTAAAAAACTGAGAGCTGGCTATTTTTCCATAATTTTTCATGTGTTATTCTAACTACAGGTAACTTTCTCAAAGCATCATTCTACTACGGGGCTAAACTCCCATGGGTGCCAGTTATTTCAATTTAGCGCCAACGCAACAGAATCTAGTGGGTGGCTTTGTGGCAGTATGGTGGTATTGTCTCCATCTCAATGCAATATAAAAATTGAAACCAACCAAAATAGTAATAATAATACAAGCCAGATAATGTATCACTGTAAAGCAAAGGCCTCTTCTCATACAGAGAAGGCACGAGTAAGTAATTCACAATTGTACTGAGTGGTCATCATAAGCACTGGGTATTCTTATAGTAATTTATTTAACACACATCAGTATATACATATCAATGCCGCCGTGACAAATTTACTAGGACATCCTGTATCACAATAGTAGTTTAAACACTCGTGGTATTAAAAAACTCGTGTGAAACTATTATCACATTCGGCTTCGCCTCGTGTGATAATCCCACACTTGTGTGATAATCCCACACTCGTGTGTTAATAACCCCTATTATATGACCGTTGCTTACACTATTTTATCTTCACTCAGACAGTTGAAATAAAACAAAAGTCGATACGGAAAAAAAATGTGGTAATGCGGCAAATTTAGATTCTCATTGCGCATGACTGCGCAGGGCGGGCATCCATAGACAATGACACTATTTTTCTACATTAAGTCAATGAGCCCATACGCAAGAGAGTGTCCTATAAAAATGAAAAAGTTATTTTATGATGCAATTGTTTGAAAATCAAAGGAAAATGTTGCATTGCAATTTTTATTTTTATTTTACCTATCCAAGAAAAAAAGTAGGTACGTGTTTATACAATATTTTTTAATTCTTATTTGGAACATTACGTTGTGAGCGTAGATAATAGTTGTTTATGCTACAAGTGCGGAACGTAGGTGTTTCCCGATGAGTGAAAAAAACGACACGAGTCGGGAATCATCTTACGTACGTGTATCATACAACATTTTGCTATGCATTGTGCGAGGAAATAAAAAAAAATATTTGAACCAAGCAAGAAATTAATAAAATGGCGGGATTATTCAAGCGCGCTCAGCATATCCACAGATTAACTAATAGTTCCTCGGGCGCGCATGTGCAAATAGCTGTCACGTCGTAACGCAAAAAGGCACGAGCAAAATATACGTTCTTCCATACCATTCCAACATAATGAATATTTAAAATTAATTTATTGATCAAATCTAAATCAAGAGTAATTAAAATCGCCTTTAATGAAGTATTAGTTATTTTTTACCTTTTATATGAATGATAATCTGTACTGAACTAATATGTAAAACTTTTCTCAAATAATAAAATCTCTATGCGTCTGGCTGACGACGGAGTTAAAATTAAAAAAATACAGAAAAGTAAAAATCACTAGTGAAAAAAAGGTGACACTTTACGCACAGTTTGGCTGCTTGGAAAACGCTCTTTTCGAGGACATGCATTGTAAAATAAATTAAGTCTATATCCTCTATCTTCCATAACTTGGGCCACCTTAAACAGTGAATTCATCTAATTATATCAGCCCGGGCCGGTAATATGAAAAGAGACTGCAGTACTCCGTGCGGTCTGCGGATATTTAAATCTGATAAGCGCAGCTTTCCAACAATTTATCGTCTGCGCGGTTATTACGTAGACATTTGTTTCAAGTGATTTTCGGATATTCGAACGGAATTTTAGATATCTCCATATTTTTGATGGGGTTCTCTGAATGGATGTCTTTATTCTATTGAACGTGGTTGAAATGTGAAATGAATTTTTAGGTAGGATATTGAGCGTCATTGAAAAGATGTCCTATAAAAATGAAAAAGTTATTTTATGATGCAATTGTTTGAAAATCAAAGGAAAATGTTGCATTGCAATTTTTATTTTTATTTTACCTATCCAAGAAAAAAAGTAGGTACGTGTTTATACAATATTTTTTAATTCTTATTTGGAACATTACGTTGTGAGTGTAGATAATAGTTGTTTATGCTACAAGTGCGGAACGTAGGTGTTTCCCGATGAGTGAAAAAAACGACACGAGTCGGGAATCATCTTACGTACGTGTATCATACAACATTTTGCTATGCATTGTGCGAGGAAATAAAAAAAAATATTTGAACCAAGCAAGAAATTAATAAAATGGCGGGATTATTCAAGCGCGCTCAGCATATCCACAGATTAACTAATAGTTCCTCGGGCGCGCATGTGCAAATAGCTGTCACGTCGTAACGCAAAAAGGCACGAGCAAAATATACGTTCTTCCATACCATTCCAACATAATGAATATTTAAAATTAATTTATTGATCAAATCTAAATCAAGAGTAATTAAAATCGCCTTTAATGAAGTATTAGTTATTTTTTACCTTTTATATGAATGATAATCTGTACTGAACTAATATGTAAAACTTTTCTCAAATAATAAAATCTCTATGCGTCTGGCTGACGACGGAGTTAAAATTAAAAAAATACAGAAAAGTAAAAATCACTAGTGAAAAAAAGGTGACACTTTACGCACAGTTTGGCTGCTTGGAAAACGCTCTTTTCGAGGACATGCATTGTAAAATAAATTAAGTCTATATCCTCTATCTTCCATAACTTGGGCCACCTTAAACAGTGAATTCATCTAATTATATCAGCCCGGGCCGGTAATATGAAAAGAGACTGCAGTACTCCGTGCGGTCTGCGGATATTTAAATCTGATAAGCGCAGCTTTCCAACAATTTATCGTCTGCGCGGTTATTACGTAGACATTTGTTTCAAGTGATTTTCGGATATTCGAACGGAATTTTAGATATCTCCATATTTTTGATGGGGTTCTCTGAATGGATGTCTTTATTCTATTGAACGTGGTTGAAATGTGAAATGAATTTTTATGTAGGATATTGGGCGTCATTGAAAAGATGGGTTAAAAATGTTACATACACGATTCTGTTTTGTGACTATGGTATGGTGTGTGTATGGTATGGTATGTATGGTATTATACAGCATATGAAAATTATTACCAGTAACAAGATGTAACATTTATATGAAAATCTTTGCATTTGTGGAAGCATAGACAGGTTCGATGTGACAATGCGACAAAGATGTCACAAAACATTTGAATAAAAAAACACCCACCACTCCAAAACAATTCTGCTCCATCGGCCATCCATTCTGCAAGCATTGTACCCTGCCCACTACCACTTAAGTTTGGCAATTCTTCAGGCTATGTCGGTAACCCTGGTTCTCTTGCGGATCTCTACATTTCTGATTCGATTACACAAGGATACTCCGAGCAAGCCATGCTCCATTGCCCTGTGGGTGACTGTAAGCTTTCTGAAGAGGCACATTGTGAGCGACCATTCTATCTCAGAGCCATAGGTCATAACTGGCAACACACACTGGTCACAGACTTTCGAAAAAAAATTGGAAATGACTGTACAGTTATTTTCTATTTGGTTTTATAATAGTTTTTAATTTTATTTTTTTATTTCAATTTAAGAACAATTTGTACGGGAACATTTTTGTATCGCTTCTATTTGTGGGAGCTATTATCCTTTGTCGATATAAAGCTTATCAAGATACATTTAAACAAAGACTGGCAAAGAAAATCCGCAACTATTCTCAACAGAAGACATTTCTATCAAAGTACAAAGTCAGAAGTACCTTCAAGACACTCGGTTAGTGTACTTAGTTCAACATTTAAGTATTCTTGCGGAGAATTCAGAAGTTAAACAGGTGGTGGTAAGAAGAACTTCACACTACCGTCCCGGTGTCACTTTACAGATTCGTTGCGAAAGACGACGGATATACGGATGAGTATTTTAGACGTGCTAGTGCGTTTTTAACTTGCGATTAAATTGTTGCAGTGACGTTTGATTTTGACTAAGATAAAAGAAAACAGAGAATATTTTTGTAGCTTCAAAATACGGCTCCAACCTCATGTTAAAAGTTTTGATAATTATAGTATGAGCTATTTAACAGTAGCTTTAACGCTCTCATGACAGATGCAGTGATTGCGACACTGATAATCCGATCATTTGATTCTGTTTATCACATCTATGACACTTTGGCGCATCGCACCTGACTGTGGGAAGCTTTAACGCACGATGTGATAACAAGAAAATTAAAGTATTCTACCGTCTAGCATTCTCAAATCGTAGCGCAAATTAACTGACCTCTTTTCAAAACGCTTTTATTAGCTTGGTATGTGTGTATCTATGTAACGGAATCTTTGAACGTGATTTTCACCCCCTTCAAAACGTCGGATTAATTTGAAACTTTGCTCACTTATCAAGGACTGATGACAATGCAATCATTTGAATAGTTTGTCCCATTATCCATACCAGGATCTTCGGAATTAGCGATTGAACTAAAAAATAAATAAAACTTAAAATAAAAGAACGAAAAAAGACATCCTTTAATAGAAAACCAAACTAAAAAGTAGAAAATAATTTTCAATAAATTTTAATTAAGAATATTGTGATTAACAAAAATATTGCTTTTATTATAAGAAAATGTGGGGTGCTTCATAAGGTATTTTTAAAAAGATTCTATTTTTACGAATATCTGTCACTAAAATATTATAAAAATTATCATTAAGTACCCCACGCTTTTTTATAATAAAATACATATTTTAGTTTTTTTTTTAAATCAATTATTTTATGAATTAAATGAGAGGAGCAACCCTTGTACGCATACGCATTTGCGTGTTGTATAAGATCATAAATGTCGCAGAAATCGTACGGTAACAATTGCGAGGCGATTCGTTCCGTATACCTGTATGTTTCCACGGCTGCACTCTAAGAGCAAAGTTCTTTCAGCTTTTAAACTTCGGCAAAAGAATATTTAATGTGACATCTACGTGTACAAGAATAACGGGGGATACCTGATATTCAGGTAAATGTCAATTATTAAAATAAATTTTAACAATAAAAGCAGGCATTTGCATCATCATCTCCCTGCCTCTCATGTTACTTGGTGTCAGCACAACACGTTTTCTTCTCCCATACCGTCCTGTCCCCCGTCACGCCATCACTGACTCCCTTTTCTTTCATATCACTCCTCACACAGTCCATCCATCTTTTCTTTGGCCGTCCCCTCCCTCTCCATACATCCACCTTCATATTCGTAACTCTTTTAGCAATATACGTTTCATTCCTCCTCATCACATGACCATACCAGGACAAACGGTTTCCTTTCAAGTTGTCTGTCATTGGCACCGCTTTTAAATTTCCTCTAATATATTCATTTCTCATTTTATACATCCTCGTCACTTCGCACATCCATCTCAACATTCTCATCGTGATCTCTGCTACATTTTTTATATTAATAAGAACAAATTTCTTAATAATTAATAATGATCTAGCCTAAAAGACTAATAAGCAATTTAACTCTTAGATTATTTAAAAACTAAGAGTAGTGTCCATTTGCACTTTTAGACAAATCCGTAGCACTTTTTTAGAGTCTGATATTATTTATAAAAACACTATGTGCATGTGTTATATGTATAGCACAGCGTTGTCACTATTATTCATGTGCTTTGTACACTACACTAATTCAAAAGGTTTAGTTATTTTTAGGCTACGCACAAAGTCTGTGTTGTCAGAAATTGCTGCATGCAATTTCTTTCACAGCCCAACATTCTGATCCATACAGTATGAAATGTCACCACAGATTCACCAACCTTTGTTGTAGAAATAGGGAATAAGGGCAAATACTATTTATCTATTCAAGCTATGTTTTTATCTATTTATCATTCTCGTCATGAGAATAAAAGCAATTAACTTCAAAATTCAGTGAATAATTACTCTGAACTCTAATCTTTTTCTTACTAGCACTATCCCACTTTAGGTGGGGTCGGCTCTGCTAATTTTCTGGCGACAAGATAATCTGTCCAGGATTTTTCAGTGGAGTAGCTCTTTCTCCAATAGGAGTTTCGTCTTGATAGTCCATTGAGTAGCAGAAATCATTCCCTAGAACATAAGTATCAAAAATCAATAATTTTTTTTTGTTATATTTCGACCAATTAACCAGGCAGTGTCCACAGTGCAGGCAGTGGCCTGAAAAAATATTCTAATCGAAAATCACAAAATTGCCTATTTACAAGCATTTAATTACATTCAAAACGGAGCTCATGGTTAATAACATCCGCACTGGTCGATCATCAAAATTAAGCAACGCTTGACGAGGTCGGTCCGTGGATGGGTGACCATTTCAACATACCGAGTTTCCTCCGTGCCTCAGAAAGCACGTTAAGCCGTTGGTGCCGGGTGTCATTTGAAAATCTTTGACAGTCATTACGGGTAGTCAGATGCTTGAGATCTGACTCCAGTCTTGCCAGGGGGTACCGTGTTACCCAGTTACTGGGTTGTAGAGGTCAGATAGACAGTCGCTCCATGTAAAACACTGATACTCAGCTGAATATTGTAAAACTGGAAGCCGACCCCAATATAGTTGGGAAAAGGCTAGGCAGGCAATTACATTCAAAACAAAAGATTGTGTAACCTACTGGATATACTATACCAAAAAGGCTTGGGATTGAGCTGCCCCAATTAATTTCAATTAATTTTGATTTTTTATATTTTGCACCGTGAATTTTGTTTTTAATTTTGTTTTTTTTTTTTTGTTTTCTTGCAATGACAAGAATATTTACTTTTTAAAGTATTATATTTTTTTATTATTGTGAATGTGAAGACTATGTGGATTTTTGTTTTTTATTATAACTTAGTTAGTTTTTACTCATGGTCTGGCAGTTTGAGTAGTTTATGCGGCCTACCCGAATGTCCTTTCTTTGGTATTGTTCGTCGAATCGTTGAGCTCCGTAAATTCTGAGTTGAGCTGCTCGGTTATTGACAAATGCGTGCACTGACTGGACAGGTCCACTCAATCTGGCTGGTTCTTTCCTCAAAAGACCATTTCAGACATATGTCTACATGGTCTTCACATGATATAACCAAGTTTTTGTCAAGACTTTAAAAGAGACTGTGACCTCTGAGTTTGTTTCGGCCTTTCTTCTCAGAGTAGTCAGATAGAAAACGCCGACCTCATCTAGTTTTAAAAAATATGATCGACATGTAACCATAAGTGTTTGTACAAACCAACTTACAGAAATAAAATCATTTATCATTTATTTATCATTTATAAAAAAACATATTCCGTTTCTAGCTCATTAATTGATTAGGCCTAATACGTATCACTTTGCAAAAGGCCAAAAAGAAAATGTCCATTCCCCAAAGTAAGGTCAATTATAAGTCCAACATACATAAACTTAGTTCGAACTAATTCCCTAAGAACCTGTGACATTCAACTTACTTCCAATTCGACTAACTAAGTTACAACAAACAAGAACAAAACTCTCCAAGCGTCGATCTATTTAGAAATATTGCTGTACTCTAACTTCAATACTCGTAACTATATTAAGACTAAAGAAATAGCCAGTTTATCTAATTTCATTTACTACTAAATTCATGGTAGACATTAAAGCCGTCTCCACATATGTGAACCCCTTCTCCGCAATAGAATCTAGACTTTGTTTCTTGCAAGTTAGAGTATACATTCGCTTGGTTCGTTGACTTTAATCAGCTGATTGCTGAGAACAACTTTTATACGTTGTAAGAACGCAATTTGTGCAATTCGAAGATACATGGATGTCATAAAGTTGATTACCCCTATTTGGGCTGGATGCGGCATTCGTTACTTCGAGTGCGAACGAATAGGATTGCTTAAGCGTTCTAGAAGTTTCTTCTTTATTTGTAGAGGTGAAACATAAATGGGAGTGTACATGTTGCATTTGTTTTGAAATCGAATTAAGAAAATTGCGATGGAGTTTAATCTTAAGTAAATGCTTTTGGGAATACGTAATTGAATTTGGACGTGCGTGTTGGCATCTGAATTTTGGATGACGGTATTCTAGCAATTTAATTCCATTGTTTACGGATAGCTTTATTTACGAAAACAGTTAAGTGTATTAAAATTAACAGGTAAGATAAAAAGGGCTTATCTACTGTTCATTGACAGACATGGAGGGTTTCTCAAGGAAGCGATACCGACTTTGTGCCGGTATCATATCTCTGGAAGATTATTCACTGTAAAAATAAAATCATTGCTCTCTAAGTGGCACGTATCGTTACACGTGTGACAATCACAACCGTCTTAGCAAAGAGACATTCTGTCATTGATAACGGTATTCAAAAAACCAGAGAGTCATTGTGACATTTCTGTAGCGCAAATCAATTCAATGCATTTTGGACTTTCTGAGAACCGCTATCCTAAAATAACGTCACTCCTTCTAAAGCCGACGGTCACTTTCTGTCCCTTGAAAGTGACATCGCCTAGGTCAATAAGCAACTGCTGGGCGAGTGGCCCTAGGTTCAATTCCTAGGTCGGGCAAAAAAGTTTACTGGGAAGGTCGTATTACTTTGGCCCAAACTAAGAAAAAAGTTTACAGTTCTACAAATGCTTTTTAATCGGCTACTAATGATAAAAGTTCTTACAACTATCGGTAGCTCGCATTACTGTTGTCAATGTCAAGGAGTCACTAAAACGTTTATAGGTTTTTTTAAGTTTGGGTCAAAGTAATATGACCTTGACCCTTGGGACTTTTCGTTAGGAACTTCTCAGTAGCAGCCTGGAATTTGGAAGTTGGTTGGTGTGACACCCCCGTACCTCGAAAAGCACATACAGCAGTTGGTCAGCGGCAGATCTCTCCTCAGTCTTATTGGATGGCTGCCTCACCAGACTAGGAGAGTAAAGGTCGTAGCCGATTTATACGACACCGCTCCCACCCGGCAAAATAAAGTTCATTGAAATGTATGCTTTAGGATGTCCTTTGTAGACATACTTTACATTGACAACACAAATGAGCAGACAGCTAGCTTACCGCCATCATAACACTCGATAGTTGACGTCTCGCTTACTGCATGCTTACCACGCGCTTCAAGCGGGCGACCCACTCGGTGTATGAATGCAGACTGCTCGCTTGAAGCACGCGTTTCTAGCTTGTCGAATAAGGAAAGGAAGAGCGGTCGCGCGGGGACAGCTAGTTGTCTGCTAGCTGTAAGCTTGTGGACAGCTGGTTGCCTACACTAGTTGTCGGTGCTTGGACAGCGAGCAGTCATGTTGTGCGGGAGCGGTGTTGGATCGGGTTCGTATAAGTGAGCTACGAACTTTAACGAGAGTGCACATGTGTATGCACACACAATTGTGCACTATTATATTTGTTGCGAACTTAAATAATCTCCGTTGGGATTAGCCATTGTGACGTAAATTCGGTAGGGTGAATTTTATACAAGGTATATCTAATTAATCTTTAACTTATTCTATACACTTACACAGTACATAGTTCCCTTCAAAAACAGAAAAACCAAGCAACTACAAAACCTTGTTAACATTTTCGCGGTTCCCCGGCAAGATTGAACGCTCCATGTCGTGTCCTCGCGGAGTTCTGCGCTAACAACTTATTCTGACTGTCAAGTTAACTTCAACTGTACGCTTTTTATTTTTATTCTATCTCCTCGTTGTTGTGTTGGAAAAGAATGAGTCTTTCCTTTTGAGTATAAAGGTTTTGTTGATCAGTGGTTTTATTAAAAAATAATGTTTTAGGATACCAATTTTGTTTCTGTGGTGAGTACAGGAGCAGTTGAGGACGTAATCTCAGTAATAAAGCTGAGATGCCTCAATATTCTGTAGATGCCTTTCCAACGAACAAAATTGAGATTCGCAGTCAAACAAATAGGTATTTCTCAAGTTTGTTACTGATACTTAAGTAGTGTGACGATCAGGAGGGTGACCATGAGCTCTAAGAGCAAAGTTATTTTTAGAGTGCGTAAGGGATAGATGTATCTGACTTGTATATATGTGTCTCTGTTTGACAGTCGAACCATAATAGTTTTGATACGTCATGGTACGGGAGCTGATCATGTTTGCGGAGCAAACCTGGCAAGAGATCGCTCAAAACAGAGAGATTTAGAACAAAAGGTAGGCTAAAAAACCAATCAATTGTACTGACAGAGTAGACATTGTCAACTCCTTCGGGGACCACAGGGTCATATGATTTCTTTTGTAATTTTTCAATCGTTTAGAAAGCTTCTCTAAGTAAACCTACACCAATTTGAAATTCACAAGAAATATGTGAGGTCTTTACCAGATTAGTCCCAACATTTGTCTGCTCTTTATGGACTCGTACAGTTGTACCTCGCAATGTCAAAGCCATGTAATGTAATGGCTTTACTTACAACTAGAAAAGAAATCCATTTAAGTACAAGACCTTAATCCATCAAAAAAGTAGGTACTTTAATATATTTTCCACTTTATCTTTGCCAGTCCTTCATAAACTTAGATATTATCTGAAAAGATTTTCACTTATAAAGCGAAACTTGGCAATCTTGGACTTCACTTGAAATCACGTAATTTGCCCTTTAGTCAGGATTAAAAGGAGTCAGGTATATAGATGAAACAGACTATATAGACTGTTTCTTTGAAGCTGTGTTTGAGAGAATTTCTTGTTATTCCTTTAGGTCTTAAAAGGGTAAAATGGCTGGAACTTATTATTTTATATTTCTACGAAGAAAACGATTGAAGCTATCTTAGGCTACTGAACTGAGTTATACTCGTAAGCATCATTGAAGTAACTAAAAATAAGTCAGCACGCAAGTGGGTATATTTTTTACAAGCTTGTATTTAACTTGCAATGTATGTATGTAAGTGTGATCGGGTCAAATCTTGCAACTGAATTTTAAAGCAGTTATCCTCCACCGATGAAGATGAAATTTTGCATACATGTTTAGGTTTGGATGACAATGCATGGTTAGCTAAGTGACGTCATTCTAAATCCAATATGGTGGGTGGCCCAAGATGGCGGACTATTATTTTTTTGTGCATTGCCATAATATGTGTATCAAATAAAAGGGTTTGCTGAGAAGAATACGAAAATGGCTTGTTTTAAAAAAAGATTTTTATGAATATTTTTATTCTCTTCATTCAATCAGTAATTCACATCTTTTGTACGTGATTTACCGTCATCTAAACACATTAAGCGTATGTAGTTGCGGACAGAAGCTAGTCTATTGTATTAAATCTGTGTAAAGGTATGCCACCTAACTATTTAATTAACACTCATTACATTCCACAACATAATAAATACACAACATTCTGAAAGACGGCAAGAGAACACAGTAGTCGGTTCCTAGAAATTCTGAAAGTCAACAACTCAGTCTGAACAACTCCGCCAACACTTCTGGGGCAGATGAAGTAAGGAGTATGTTGCAGAATTACAAGTGTGGTCCAAATGGCGTTCCTGCAAGGATGGTCTAAAACTAAACTCCTTGGTCGTGATTAAGGTGGATAGTCTGCCGCCTCTGAAGTGGAGACTTGGACGAATTGTGCCTGTTCACCCAGGAACCGATGGCATCACTCGTGTCGCAGAAATTCAGGCTTCCACTAGTGTTATTCGACGAGCCTTCCACAGAATCTGCCCATTGCCCGTGTCTTCGGAATCTGGTTGAAACCGTTGGTTTCAACGCCCGGGGGCATGTTGGAGCGCCTGATCATCACAACATGGCAGCAACTCACTTAATGAGCAAATACATCTAATTGCAATGCGCAAACGTATTCTTTTTGTTCATATTTCACTTGCTGTACCTAACCCGTGTAGTTAACACCGAATATAGTTTTTTTTTTCTTGCACTGAGTATTCCTGCAGTTTTCATTCAGCAAACCCCTTATATTCCCGCACAACCGTTTCCGAGAACCGTAGAGACAAAGCTACCTACAGCATGCATTCAGTGCGACTCAAAGCTAACCTAACCTAACCTAACCCGTGTAGTTAACACCGAATATAGTTTTTTTTTTCTTGCACTGAGTATTCCTGCAGTTTTCATTCAGCAAACCCCTTATATTCCCGCACAACCGTTTCCGAGAACCGTAGAGACAAAGCTACCTACAGCATGCATTCAGTGCGACTCAAAGCTCTGGGAATAGAACTCTTCGAAAGGTACAGGGGCATTTTAATTGAAAATAGTATGGCTTCGACAAACGAGACGTATCGTGGACAAACAGAACGACTATACTTATTTTCTTTTTTGCATTTTGCTTGACAAAATTGATGATACTTTTAAAAGATTCGTCTGCTTTCAACATTGTTTAAGTGCTATAAAAACAGATGATAGGTAATAACAGCAGCACATAAGCTTAGGCAAGTGTGATTCGATGTCAGTGATGGCAATAATCGTAATGTCACATTTTGACATTAAGGGATTGTTTTTTTTTTATGTCTCGCGTTTGACCACTACCTCGCCTGATGGTAAGGGATGATGTGGCCTACGGTTAAGCACGCTTGCCTAGAAGTAACCTATTCACTCTTGAATTTTGCTTTTTTGACAATCACTATCACCACGCTTTCGATGATAGAATGTCAATTGTCTAGTCAACCTTAAGGTTAAGCAAAGCTTGCCGAGACTGGTCCGTGGATTGGTAACCATTCATAATATACCAAGACTCATGAGGCCATAGACAAGTGACATTTTATCATCGAAAGCGTGGCGATAGCTATTGTCAAAAAGGCAAACTTGTATGGGATTGACAAGCGATATAGAAAAATCAAATGATCAATCCCTCACATTTTGACTATTGCCTTCGCTGACATCGAATGCCACTTGTCTGGAGCATCTGGTATTGCAAAGCACGTTAAACTGTTGCTGTTCATTTGTCCATCTTTGATAGTCGTTACGGAAAGTCAGAAGCCAGAAAATATGATACCAGTCCTGCCAATGGGTTACCTATCGTGTGACCCAGTTACTTGTTTGTGGAGGTCAGATAGGCAGTTGTTCCATGTAAAACACTGATATTCAACTGAATCTGGTTGGACTGAAGGCTGATACCCACATAGTTGGGAAAAGACTACGCAGATTTCGTCATCATCATAATCATCATTTCAGAGGAAAAACGTTCACTGTTGGACATAGGCTTCCCCCAAGCGTTGCCACACTGATCAGTCCAGCGGATGCCCGCAGTCTTAACCAGGTCGTCGGTCCACCTAGAGGAAAGCCTTCCAAAGTTCTTCCAGTTTGCCGTCACCACTCCAGAACCTTTCGGGCCCATTGACAATCCATTCTACGAGCAATGTGCAATGCAATCTGTGTAGACAGACTTATAATACTGTAACTAAATTACTGAATAGATATAAATTATGTCTGAAACTTTCAAGACCAATATTCTGGAGGCATTATAAATCTGTCTGAAGTTTCTCTCCCACTTAATCTTGAAATTGAACATAAACAACATAGAAACTTAGGATCTTAGAAAGCACTTAAATTAGGTTTTGTTCGTCATTATCATGACGAAATAACTAAAGGCGCAATTAATCAAGAAAGTAGTTATTATGCTTTCTTGATTAATGGTGCTTTATCTTGCGGTCACAAGTGAGACTGCTCAACCCTGCTAAGTTGGGTTCCATTACCTGGTCGGGTAAAGTTTTATTGGGTTTTTCGCACAATAGGCGTGGGCCCTGTACCTGATCTATCTTTGGTCGTAACGAGTGGACTTCTTTTCGGACTTTGACAGCGAAGAATGATAAAATGCACAAATGTTCACACTTTTGTGGCCTTGTGTATTATATCTCCAGCGTATTTGTCTAATCTCCATTGAAATTGCCCATCATTACCAAAAATTCGGTCAGAGGGATGATATTAAAACTCTAAACAAAAAACATAAAATTCTATTTATCAAACTGTGCATTCCATCGCTCAAAGGACCTAAAACGGGTCCCCGAGGAACAACCGCAGAGTTATTTAAAATAGACACAATACAAAAAGGAAACTCCTCCCGTTCTACAAAACTGTGAGAGGAGACAAAGCGGAAGCACTGTATTCAAGTCGACACAAAGCCTTGGTAACGAAAGAAATCTCTCTAGAGACACAGATGTTAATTGAAAATAGCGAAGAATTGAATTCGGTTGAAAATTCTCGGTTTTTTTTTGCAGCACACTGCAGTGCTCACTGTGGCTTTGTTTGTGAAGTTTATTTTATAAAGGAACAGGCTACATTATTTATCATTATTGTTGTGTTATTTAATTGAGGAGACGAGCTAAATACGAGTAATAACAGCCGCACTGGTCGATCATCAAGGTTAAGCAACGCTTCACGAGGTTGGTCCGTGAATGGGTGACCATTTCAAAAGTAGCGAGATTTCCTCCGTGACACCAGTCTTGCCAAGAGGTACCGTGTTACCCAGTTACTGGGTGGTGGAGGTCAGATAGGCAGTCGTTCCATGTAAAACACTGGTACTCAGCTGAATCCGGTAAGACTGGAAGCCGACCCCAATATAGTTGGGATAAGGCTAGGCAGATTGATTGATTGTGTTATTTAATTAATGTTTACTTGTCTGTGTCTTCTAAAATTTACATTAATAGCTTTTCTTGCAACACGAATCTGTAAAAGCTAAGGTAGAACAAATGCCAGCAGGAAACGGCGTATAAACCCGTGAAGAAAAAAAAAAAAGTTAAACAGCAATATTTATTAATTAATGCAAGTCTTCTGCAGTTATATTCTTCTATTTATGCAGTATGCTAAACAGCGTATCTTCTTAAAACTAACAAACTAACTTAACTAATCATAATAAAATATCTTTCTCCATGAAAATCATAGTCCATGCTCAAAAAAATATTGGATTTTCTATACAAAGTTGTCATCACGTGGCCAAAATTTGTATGGGATATATTTTTTTTCGATATCGGCCGCTACTTTCAAGTTGTAGGTCGTGAGTCCAAACCAGCGGGGCGCTGTATTCTGTTCGGGCAACGTTTCATCGAAAAATCATATTCAGCAATGATGCTCATTTATCTGGATGAATGGATTACGTCAACAAAAAAAAAATACGAATTTGGGACAATACCAATCCACATGAGATCCAAGAGTGTCCAACTGGTGTGACTGGTAGCGTCACCAGTCCATATTTCTTTGAGAACAACGTTACCCAGGCCATTTCCGTCAACGGCGAGCGCTATAGATCGATGATTAACAACTTCTTTTGGCTTAAATTGGATGGTACGTATGGACACCAACGACATGTGGTTTCAACAGGACGGTGTTACGTGCTACACAGCTCATGCCACATTGGACATTCTGCTCGAGTGATTTGAGGGCATGGTCATCACACGTGGAGGTGATCTGAACTGATTTGACCCCGTTAGGCATGTTATTGTGGGGTTTTCTTAAGTTGCAGGTCTATGCGAATAAGCCACAACCCACAACGGCCGTCAAAGCCAACATAATCCATGCCATCGGTCAAATTCAACATTTAGCAAAATTAAACATTTCGGATGCGTACCATGCTGCGAAGCCGCGGTGGACATTTGATAGATGTCATATTCCATATATACCATATTTATTTTGGCCTGTATTAGACTTGCTATACAGGTAATACTTTTACTAGATGGGTTTTTACTGTATAAGCATATATTACAGTAGAACAAGCTAGGTATTTATGTTACTTGTTCCACTGTAATATCCACATCCAGTATCCAACGGTTACTGGCAAAACGATATATTACGTTGCTCAGCAAACAGAAAAAGCAAATGACGACGCTCAGTTTGTTGCAAACGTTCGCAAAAACTCAACTACACTCAACATAGCGAAGTATCTGACGTTAATATCGTCCGCCTTGAAAAAGGAAATATATATTCGTGTTTTATTAAAGCAATTTTGGTCGGTCGTTCGTAGGGTCATCGCTTTGTTTGCTATTGTTTCAGTTTTTAAAGGGACTATTGTTTCTTCTGGACCTGGATCTAAAACTTTGATGAACAGTTTAGATTTTGTTTGTGTCTTCATTCTTGTCATGATCATGATTTTCAATTCTTATTTTAGCTTTTGAAAATTTATTCAAGAATAGAATGTCATCTAGGCCAGATGACATTCTATTAATAATGTAGATTAATATAAATTCCAAACTGTATTGATGATCTGACTTGATTTTCGTAAATGAAGATTCAGATTATGGCTACTGAATTGTCACATCAATCCCACACATTTCAGACATTTTGCTATTGTTTTCGTTGATAGAATGTTACTTTGTTTAGAGCCCCAGGAAAAATAAAATTTCTAAAGAGATTAATTTGTTGAATCATATAATTCATTTGCTAGTAACTTGGATCACATATTGTATGTATACGGCAAAGTACACAACGAAACTTCTGACGTATATTACCAATAAATAATCATGAATATCCGTTCCAAAGTTATTGCATAAGTTTACGAGAAACGCAAGATTTCCCTTTTAAGAAGCAACCCTTATAAAGCAGGGGTTAATGGAGCTACCCCGAGTATGAATATTATGGCAACTAAATCTTTTATATTACTGCAGAGGCACCATCTTTGAAACGCAACATCGAGTCATGAATTAATTTGATATGCAAATTAATCTTAGTGGCACTGCTATATAAGGTTGGTTTTGGAGTGGGTTCTTAATAGGTTCTAATTGGTAATAGAATAGGGAATGGGTACGTAACTCTCTCTCCTTGCCTAAACTTATCCTATTATTTGGGGTGGGCTCTACTCAGCATTTTTCGCCAGACATGTCTGTACTGGGTCGTCGAGACATCTAAGGGGCGGGACACACAGAAAAGACGTGAGACGAGGTCGCATCGCAGACGTCTGTGCCCTGTCTCTGCCTCGATTATATGATAGAGACAGGGCGTGGACGGGACGCGAAGACAAGTGAGACGACACTGTATTTCTCACATTAATCTTTGCCTTTAAGCGTCTGCTTTTGAGTCCAAAACATGTCTTCTTCAGAAGACGAAGATGTACTAGCTTTGGTTCAACTTGCTAACATTCAAAGGGTTCAAAGTCACCCCCGCGCACCCCTTTCTGCCGCATCTTGTCTACACGTCGGCTCTTCTATATGTTTTCGAATAGGGCGCAGTCGTCGACGCGTCGTGTCCGCGTCTCGTCCGCACCCTGTCTTTGTTGTTTATTTTGTGTAGCGACGCATCTACAAATTATGTATGAAAATTTATTGAAGTGCGTCGCGTCCTCGCCTTAAGTCTTTTCTGTGTGTCCCGCCCCTAAGTTTTCAGCCGTTAGTTTTGCTATTTTGTAAAAACCGTAATGACTTAGTTGAAGTGAGCTCGAAGTGAGCTGTCAATCCTTGGCATCGGTTGAAAGTCAGTCGCAATGACACCTAGAATTACCGAATCGACCAGCTGGTCGTTGTTCATTACGAACATCTGGTGTGAGAGATCTTCTCAAACCTTGAAGGGATTTTTTTACGCTCTGAGCGGTGTCAGGCATTTTCATCCCGTTCCCTTACTATGGTATCTATGCAAAATACGCCTGATATTATGATATCAGGCGTATTTTGCATAGATTTTGATGGATTGGGAAGAACAATTATCATTAAAACTACGACTATCATGGATATGTTCGAAGTGAACTATGATCACAAAATCAGGTCTGTATTTTGAAAATTAACAATAAACCAAGGTTTCTAGAAATGAAATGTCACCGAAATAGTGCTATGGCAAATAGTCCACGATATGGAACGAGGTTAAAACATTTAATAAACCTTTGGCAACTGTTAATAATTAAAGTAAGCCTTATAAACACATTTATAGGGATAATCCAATTATTCAGATCAGAGTAATTACCAAAATTATAGATAAAATTAAAGGCAATAACGTCGAACTGTATTCATTGCCGATACTTGCTCCGGGCAATATTTTACAGCCAGTGTTAAGCACTTAATTCAATCATTAACAATTTTGAGATCCATTATTGCGACCGCGTGTGAGCATTTTCGTAATAGGTATCATAATTAATTTAACGTTTAATTATGAAGTTGCAGTTAAAGTTGATAATTGTTTTTTTTTTATATCCAGTCGGTAATGAAATCCCAATTGGCTGCTTGAAATATTGTAAAATTGATTTTGGAAAAGAACTGTCGGGATTCAGCTTACTATCCTCATTTGTACTATAAAAACATACATGACAACCACGGATAGAGAAACAGTTAGACATTTTCTAGAAACTGTAACGCAAATTTTAGATAGAATAAGTAAATAATGATGAAAGGTACCAAAGGCAATTATTAACAGTGCTGCGGAGGAAATATTCAAAACAATTTCCAAAACAAGAATATGAGTACCTACAAATAATAATTACAATTCTATTATATGAATAGAGATATATTAAGGAATATGTTTCAAAGGAAGTCCTGGACGTAAGCATACTGAACTAAATATAACATTGTAATAATCGTATTGGCAAAAGAAAATCCCTTAAATATATCTGTTTATTAAGGAAGAATATTTATCTTGATAAGCCTTTTATAACTAGATGGTCATTGAACGAGAATATTAGTTTATGGAGTACCGTGAAATAACCATGACTCGGATAGAGATATTCTTCTTTTTTTTTTTTTTTTTTCTCGTAATAGAATTTAGTAACATCGAAAGCATTAGAATTTGCCTCGTGGCAGCGTTTTCATCAGAGATGTGCTAGGATGCGTAACGAGGGATGTGTTTGTTAAGAACCAATAGAATCACATGTATCTAGCCTCGCTTAGCGCAGCTCTTCTGTTGGTTTTTAACAGACACATCCCTCGCTATGCATCCTCGGACATCTTTGGTGGCAATGCATCCTTAAGGTCTTTGAGTGCAGGTGTTGTTGCACAGAAAGCACAAAAAGAAATGAGGCACTGTTTGAGACGTAGCTCCAATATCGCATTTGCAGTCATTGGAGTATCCTCATATAAAGAGTGCCTACAGCAGCCCAACTGGCTTCGTAGTAATTTAAGAGATTTCCAGGTGGGCCATGGCAGTTGGAGGCCTGCCGTGAGGTTTAGGCTTCTGCGGGCTCTATAAAGCTAAAAAGTAAATCTTTCTGTCTGTATTTTTGTTTGTTACGTTTTCACGTTAAAACATTAAACATGTGAACCAATCCTGATGAATTTTGGCATAGAGATAGATTATACCTCAGGGACACATTACATGGGATACTCTTTATCCCAGGAGTATGTACCCTTGGGATGGCTTCCGACTTTCACGCGGGGAAAGCCGCTGACAGAAGCTAGTAATATATTGTGTCCTTTTGTGTATTTTCTTTCGCTTTGTTTAATTTAGGGACAATAAATTGCAGAACTAAATCATCCAGAATCAAATTGGCACCAAGATGATAATATTAACAGTTCTGTTAATTTTACAATAGAGCGGAGTAACTTTAATGTATTTATTACTAGTGACCCGCCCCGGCTTCGGTCATGTCAAAATATACACAAAAATCTTCCTCGTTTCACACTCTTTCTATTCGTGAAAACCGCATGATAATCCGATCAGTAGTTTTTAAGTTTATCGTATACTAGCAGACGCCTCGGTTCACCCGCGTACTTCCCATTCCCGTGAGAATACAGGGATAAAAACTATACCCATGTTACCCGGAGATAGTGTAGCTCCCCACCGGTGAAAGAATTTTTGAAATCGGTCCAGTACCTTTTAAGTTTATTCGTTACAAACAAAAATACAAACTTACAAAAATGCAAATATTTTCGCTTTATAATATTAGTATAGATAGTGATATTTGGAACGAGCTTCTGCTAACGGCATAAACCGCGTCAGAATTATACCCAAGGAACATACATACGTACATGTTCTGTGTGCCAAGTTTCACCTAAATCCGTTTTACCGCTAATACGTGAAAAGGTAGCAAACAAACATACAGACAACATTACTTTTGCATTTAGGTATGAATAGCTGCTGCCTGTGGCTATGCCCGCGTGAAAAATTGTATTTTTATCCCAGGGCAAACATTATACCGGGATGAAAAAGAGTAGTCTATGTGCTATTCCAGACTATAGTCTAATATAATTCTAATCTATCTCTGTTCTAAATTCATCCAGATCCTTTCAGCCGCTCTGGCGTAGTTGAGTAACAAACTCACATCCACACACACAGCCATCGAAACTCTCACATTTATAATATTAATAAAATATATAATTATAGATATATATTTCACCCACAAAAAAATCTAGGCAAACAAGATCTAACAAATACGAAAAACAATTCAACAATGTAGTTATCACAGAAACAGTTCAACAATATCAAAAACATCTAAATGTTCATGTAGAAGAACATCGTTAGGCATGTACTACAGTTACTATGAGTACATTTTGTGGGAAGAAAGTAACAACAAGCCAAGGCAATGTTACCACATTATTACTAAAATGCATGTAGTTGTCTTTGGGTGAAACAATTACACAGTAATTTGGGGACGAATGTTCTGACAATAAGGTCGGACAAACGATTTACAAGAGCAGTTTGAGGTCGGGAAGGGTTAGAAGTAGAAAAGCGTGGTAAGATCGGTAGTTGTAAACAAAAACGCATCATTTGTGTGCTAAGAAGTTGGAAGCTATTCATACAGTTGGTAAGTTGCTATTTATAATAAGTATTAGTATCAAGAAGTCTGTGTTACTGTTGATTGATCAGTTGATGAATTGAAAAAGGGAATTTTGCATTACGAACGAAAGGGTCATTGCTATGAAAATACACATGCATGATAATAATTCTCTTCCCTTTTTTTTCTATTTATTTAGGTTCCGCGCAATATGTCGTTTTCTTCCATACTTCATATATTGGTAGTATTCGCTGTAGTCAACCACTTTCTAAAAATAAAATAATTAATTAAAAATATTTTTAAAACAAGTTTTTTTCGTATTCTTCTCAGCAAACCCTTTCATTTGATATCCATATCATGGCAGTGCACAAAAAATAACTAGACCGCCATCTTGGGCCGTTCGCCATATTAAATTTAGAATGACGTCACTAAGCTAAATATGCATTGTCATCCAAACTAAACGTGTATGCAAAATTTCGTCTTAATCGATTGACGATAACTGCTTTAAAATTCAGTTGCAGGATTGGACCCGAACATACATAAATATACATACATTGCAAGTTAAATAAGAGCTTGGAACCTTTCATCCATCGTTTCTTTATTCGTTCCCTTTCATTTGTTTAATACTTTGGCCCACATGCACGAAAAACTTAATTTAGAGTTAGTTGCTAACACGTGGTTAAATGGACACACACAAACATACACAGGCGGACTTAGTCCTTTTCTAATAGCAATTAAGATTCATACGCCAAACCCAAAAATATAGCACAATCTTATTAAAATCAATCTAGTGTAGTGCTACCATTGCTTGATTTTTAACAGAATTATCAATAACTTTAAATAAACCTAATTCTTCATCTACCTATCCATAAACAGACATTTAAAATCCTAATTCAATCCTAACCTCTAATTCTAACATCCACATCCACGCAAACGGATGGATGTATCCCCTCCGGACATAAAACCGTTTAGTGGATAATGAACTGACATTAACGAGTAGAGTGGGGCCGAATGGGATAGTCAATTGTTTTGTGTGACTACCGTTTTTGAATTTGGCGTTCTAAATTGGAACCTTTTGATTGGTGGATTGAGTGTCAGTGGGAATGAGGGCAATGGATTTTGAAAATAGAATAATGAAGGAAGAATAATAACGTTTTTTTATTGACACTGGCCGCACATACAGAATTATGGGGTCATGTAAACCAATAAGAGGGCCTAAAAATACGACGTGACTCAGAATGTCTGAGTGTATGCGATAACTATTGCCAAAAACTTTTTAACAAAAAAATCAAACCGATTTCCAAAAACAAAACACTACTACGTGATAAATAAATTTCTTTTCCGAAGTCGGTGTCTTTGGTACCTATTGTTTTCCGTTTTTCGCCATCGAATTCGAAAGAAGAATTTTCCAAATTAGTCCAGGCGTATTTGAGTAATCGAGGAACAAACAAAAAAAGATTCCGACGAATTGAGAACCGCCTCCTTCTTTTAAGTCGGTTAAAAAGTTAAAAATGTATGGCTAACATGCGCTACCGAAATGGCAGTCGTGCTCAATATTATTGACAATCGTTATCATCCAAAGATATGATTTTGAAAAGTTGTTTGTTTACTACCATTTTCAGAATTAACTTCATCAGTTTTAAAAACAAACAAAAAAATTTGTGTCTCGTTCAATATAACAGTTTGCCCAGTAAAATTATTCTTTCCATACACTAAATTTACTTAAGAATTTGGTCACGAGTAAGAAATAGATGCGGTAGCATAAGACTGGCTCAAATTTAGTCCACCGGAGCCCTGAAGTAAAGTCCCACGTCCGAGAAAAAAAACGTGAAGGCAAGGTAAGTAAGACTCTTCATAAATAAATAAGTCACTTCGCACAAATGAAATTTCAGGGGTAATATCAGAAATTCAGGGTAATATCAAAACAGCGACTGTAGCACCTCTAGAGAAAATTTTTCACAAATAAATAAAACGCTGATTCTGACCCTATTTCATACGGACTACGGACTCAATTTTCTTGAGTGCATTACGGTTACCAAATAAAATATTATTCGTTTTGGCCGGGTGGTCGTTACTTAGCAACCAGGCAACCAGCGCGGTCATAACTCGGCAACCGGCCGGTATAAACAACCGGCAACCCGATATTTTATTGGCGGATTTATACGGATATCCGCAGGGACATGGTTTTTGTTAAGGTTATTTTATGGAATTTGCATGTGGGTAGTAATGTATCGTTTTCGGATTGGTTGGGCCTTTTGACCGGGGATGGAAAGGGAAGTTCAAATTGTGTACAACCGCTCACTGTGGGCTGAAAGTATTTTCAAAGGTCAATGAAAATTTGGCCTCTATGAGTGTTTGAATTTTTGTTTATAATTAACTCAAGACATTTCTTGAAATATCTTGTATATTAAAACGTCTGGTTTTTATAGAGCAAAATGTATATTGAGGGTGAAATTGGTTATTGTCTGTGTAAAATAAATTTATTGGCTTGAAGACATATACAGTTACACTAAACCCGTACAAATACAGCAGAAATATTTTACAAATTTGCACCACAGTTTATACGATGTGTTTGGCTATTGAACTTTCTCAAATTAAAACAACTTTACAAAAAATCCATTATACAAAGTAAATACGACTCCAAGTTTCGAACCTATTTATACAGCCTATTTATATTGCAGGCATATTTGCATTTCCATCTTTTTCAATCAATCCCTTCATGTTCGGGTACCCGGGCAAACCCGGACCCGACCCGTTGTCATAGCAACCAGTCAACAGCCCGAATAAAACCGATGCCAAGATTAATCGATCGACATCTGCAAAAGGCGGACAGAGTGTTTCGAGATTAGTCAATTGGGATTACTCTCTACCCTCCTCATAGGATTTTGACCCGTATATCCTAATGCCAATAGCGCTTTTCGCCTGGGTTCCGTCGACTCGGGTAATAAGTTGCGGGAGGCTCGTTCAGAATAAGTGTACTGTTTATTTGAGGCTAATTTATGTGGTTCTCTTATTGTGAGCTATGGTCACGTCATAAGCAGAGATGCTCGTATTTCGTTGGCAGAATTTTTGCGTCGAACAAATGGGAATAATGGAGTTGTAGTCGTAAATTGATTCTGAGATAGGATATTATTGAGATATTGTTATATATTTCGCCTTAATTTTGTTATGGACTAGCTTCTGCCTATGGCTTCGCCCGTCCAGTTTGTTTGTAACAAGTACCCTATGTGCTTGTCCAGGTCTTAGGCTGTATCTCTGTTTTCCATTAAAATTAGTTTAGAGGCTTAGGCGTGAAAACAAAAAAAATAAACAGATAGACAGAGTTTCTTGTGCATTTATAAGTTTCTGCTGATCCTAAGAGAACGTATTCCCGGAATTAAAAGTCCATTCCATGTCTTTCACCAATGTCCAATTAATCAATTTGCCAAAATTCATCAAAATTGGTGTATCGGTTTGGGCATGAAATCGTTACAAACAGACAGAGTTACTTTTTGATTTATAAATTATAAGCATGGAAGTGCGCACGCCTAAAAAACCGCAAAAGCTTTTTGAGACATACGACCTCCTTGGAAACCAGTGCTACAGACAAGATATCTACACTGTGGAAAAACACACTTGCTGCCCCTCCATACTCCATCACTCCGGCAGAGAATCTACCTCCTGGACACGAACTGCAGTGGCCAATCTGGAAATCTCTAAACTGATTGCAGGTACAGGTTGGTCGCTGCAGAAAAAATCTGGCCAATTGGAGTCTCATAGACCCATCTCAAACACAGTGCCAGTGTGGGGCCCCGTCGCAAGTTATGCCCTACCTCCTTGTCTGCCCTTCGTGTCCAGCTACCTGTACCTTTCAGAACCTGAACGAGGCAAATGACAGAGCGGTCCAGGTGGCTACATACTGGTCAGACAAAAATTGAGAGAGAATAGTTGAGTAAAAATTTGAGTTTATCGACACGAAAAGAAAGAAGAAGCATGGAAGTATGAATTTGCTGTTAATATAAATAGCAGCAAAACAGCAGTCACGGAAATAAAAATAACTGTAATCCAATTTTGAATATCTTAACTCCATCAAACATTTCTGGAATATGGAAATTCAGTCGGACGGAAGTTCTAGTAACAATGATTGATCTAACAAGTATCTCCAGGAACCCTAGTTCAATATGGAATGTTTGCGGAGCTCTCTTGAGCGAAATTTACTTCTGCAAAGTTCAAAAGCGGGTAACATACTAGTACTTGTAAGTTACTGAATAAAGATGGTTTATACTGTTTAGCTTATTTTTGTTAAAATAAGTGAATGTTGAATGAATTGGGGCAATGTGGGTACCATTGTGCTTTTCTTAAGTTTTCATTCAAAGTAGGTAAACTTTGAGGCTATCAGCCGGGCGAGCACGGCCTCTGTGATAGGCTTGAGTCACGTATTTTATCTGTGATAAAACTGTGATAAAAATGTGTGACTCAAGCCTGTCACAGTAGGCCGTGCTCGCCCTTCAGTGACAGGCACGACATGACAATGCGACAACGATGTGAAAAACATATTTTTTTGTATTTGGTCCAAACGCTTTGATCAATTCCTATGTAAACGTATTGTCGCATTATTGTCGCATTGTAGCATTACGCTTTTATGGAGAGCTGCAAGCTGACATAGTGGTCACAATTTTAATCCATCATCACCTCACTATCACTCCATTGCAAGTTTTCAAGTTCATTAAGATTCCGGAGTGCCAGTCACCCGCAATAGTAACAAAGTCATCATAAAGCCTACACATTTCGATTCCGGAGTGCCAGTCACCCGCAATAGTAACAAAGTCATCATAAAGCCTACACATTTCGATTCCGGAGTGCCAGTCACCTGCAATAGTAACAAAGTCATCATAAAGCCAACACATTTAGATTCCGGAGTGCCAGTCACCCGCAATAGTAACAAAGTCATCATAAAGCCTATAGGTCTACCAGAATCTCATGGCAAATGTGGAAATAAAAATTTGTTGTGTGCAATACTGGGGAAATTGGATTAAACGATCTTGATACTGTTTAATTTTTATTTATGTGTTTAGTATTAATGAACATGAGGTACCTATATTATAGTAGTCACAGCGGATCTTTGTGTCTTTGAACTTGGTCCTACCTACCATTGCGTAAGAAACAGTTTGTCATCGAGTATACTGCATAGAGTAAGCGAGATAGGACGATGTGACATACATAAGTGAGTGAAAGAGACAGTTATACAATGCTATCTTCACCTTCAACATTGATACAAAAATAGCTACTGCGCGGGGTCTTGCAACCAATTCAGAGACACAAAGTTCCACTGTGAGTATTATAGGTATGTGTATGAATAATGTTGTTATACATCGGGTTCATAACATAGGAAAAATAAATCAATTGAATATTAATTTATGAACTAATTTATTATATATCATTTAAATCATACTAATAACTTAAAACCTCATTCAGAACTACAAAACTAGAATACGATTCCATGAACTCCACTGGCATTTCAAAAACTTGTATCTTTGTAGTTTTATGTCATCTCTCTCCATCAAAATGGTTCTTTTTCATTGGCATTTAACATATTCAAACCCAATCTATGTATAAAGTCTGTAAAAAATAAATAATAATGTTACTTATTCATTCATCATCATCAGTCTATACAGGGTTACTGGTTAAGTCGACCTAGATCCATTAAGAGGTTATAGTTCCCATCATTTCTGACTAATTTGACTATGAAACACCCCAGCCTAAACCTAACCGTTTTTGAGATATTGGACTTAGAAGGTTTTTTAAAAAAATATACCAATTTCTTAAGAATTGGCATTTTTTTTGTCTTCTATGGCCTTATTTTTTTCTAATTCCAATTTCTGAGTACTAGAGAAGTTTCTTTATTATTCTAAATGCAAAAAGTCCAAATATCTGAACCATAGGAGTCATAGTAGAGGACTGAAAGTGTAAAAAAGAAATAAATTTATAAAAACATTTTTTTTCTTTTAGCAAAATTTAAAAAAAAATGTATGGCAGTTGTGCTGCAGATATGCTAAATAATATCTTTGTTTTATTAGCTATCCAACAAGGTATAACAAGCTAGGGGTCTTATCACAATTCTTAGAAAAAACTTTAATAAAAAGCTCAAAGGTAGTAGTAAAAATAAGGGTTATTTTGCCCTATTGTCCTTCCATGGGGCTGTGATGCGTGCGAGCTGGACAAATTGTGCAAGAGCGAGCGAGATAAATTATTCCCGGCCATTTTGTTGTTATGGTATTTATTTTTAGTCTGCTTCCGTGATTCGTCTGTAGTAGATGCGATATTTAGTGCTCTTGATTTATTACTCGACTTGGCTTGTATTTCTTCTACGATTTGTGACTGTGCTTGTTAACTGGACTTTGATTTGTGCTTGTGATTGGAACTGTTGAAGATGGCAACCTTCACGAACGAGGAATATGCAGATATTTTGCTTTGTTACGGGTACTGCAATGGCGTAGAAGCATCTTCAACAGTTTTGGATCTTATATTTATTCTTTAGTATGCATTAGAATGCGGATGTAACAGATTCTAATGTTTTTTGGAGTATTTGGCAGCAAATTGTATCGAGTCAGTCTTCCCAGTAAATTTTGCAGAGGCAGTTAATACTACAATAAAATACTCCGCTCCACTATCCCGAGATCGCTTCTGTCAATGATTTTATTAATTGTCCAGTTGCGTAGACAGTTGAGACACAAAACTACACCAATAATATATCACAATATCCACTAGGAATCAATTTGCAAATAATATTAACAGCCACTGAACTTCACTCGACAAAATCCCGCCAAAAACGCCCGTCTATAAACGTCCCACTGCAGGGCGCAGATTATTACTTAATATTTTTCTTACGAAAAAGATTCTCAATCTCCGATAAAATCAATATCTCGTCGAAGAATTAGTAACAGTTACATTACTGTTGCCATTTCCTTCCGGCCATCATTCGATGTGCCCTGACCTACGATTTACCATATAATAGTAATGGAAAGAAATAAAAATTAAGTAAGAAAAAAATATAAAATAAACTAAAAGTATCAAAACAAGTCAGTCCAACTTATCGGTCCACTCTACAACGCACTTTAAAATCAAAGATTGAGTTTGATTTACGCCTTCTTCTTCCCTTATTTTATCATACACATTGAAAACAATATGTCTCGCTTGAGATCGAAGTGGGTTTTTCGACATATTCACAAAAATAACAAATTTTCAAGATAATATCAAAAAATTTCAGCAGCGGTTGACACATCAAGTACTTTGATTTGACAGGTGACAATTGACATTGCCATATGAAAATCACAATTTAAAAAAAATAAAAAATGCCATGAGATTCTGGTAGACCTATACACATTTCGATTCCGGAGTGCCAGTCACCTGCAATAGTAACAAAGTCATCATAAAGCCTACACATTTCGATTCCGGAGTGCCAGTCACCCGCAATAGTAACAAAGTCATCATAAAGCCAACACATTTAGATTCCGGAGTGCCAGTCACCCGCAATAGTAACAAAGTCATCATAAAGCCTACTACAATAGATGATAGCAATCACAGAATATATTCACATTGCCATACATATTAGGGTGTATTTACACATGACAACACGGCAATCGTGAACTATGAGGACTGATCAGTGATTGTTTGGATTAATATTTATTAAGCGATTTTAAATCATGCGTTCTAATGCGGATTTGGAACAGATCAGATGACACAATAGAGGGATAGTTTATTTGAAGCAATGGACCGTGTATGGTGATGAAGTAAATAATATCAGAACAGTATTCCCTGTAGAGTTCCACTTTGAGCAAGTTATATTTGAGATCGTATTATACTTATTACATGTCATTTTATAGGGGCTAGAAGACACTCCAGGCTACGACAGTGAAATATTCGGCAAAACTTAAGACAATTTCCGATCTAATAGACAAACAAAGGTCCATATATATAGCTAGTAGCTAGGACACACCAGCTGCATCTTGTTTTTATGACGTTTCGATACTGTAAAAATGGTATTTTTAACTACTTTACAAAATAAATATAATTTATCATATTCAGCAGTATTTCTTCCGACCACCAAATCAACGAGGCATTCAACAGAGCAAATGAGAAAACTTATCATTATTAGGGTTCCTTACCCGAAGGGTCCAAACGGAGCCCTGTTGCTGTAACTCACGTATCCATATAACAAAAGGGGGGGTCGCAAAAAAATACCTTTCCGATTGAGTGGGGTATCGTTGTTTACAGCACTCTGAGTAGATAAATGCTGTATTTTTGTTTTAAAAAATGTTGGAAAACAAAGGAATGAGAAGCCATCAAAGTCAGCTTTTTTAGAAAACTTTGTTCCGAAGAATTTATTAACTTCCCATTGACCTATGAACTTCAAATTTGGTGATAATGTTAATTATTACGTATTTTTTAAGAAAAAATAACAATATATTGATAAATCACATTTTTCTATGAAATTCCTTAATTATTCCTATTTCAACCAACTTGATTTTGCAGTTTGGTACGGAACCCTAAATGTGCAAAGTCCGACACACACTTGGCTAGATTTTTTACTAAGATGTTCACAATAAAGTAATAATGGCTTGGTTATGACCCAATTTGAATACTAACAATGTTACCAAATTACCGATACAATACGCTTGACGACACAGAAGATAGCAATCAGTGTTAGTGCCAATACACACAACGGCACATAACGGCACATAACGGAACGATACACAATCATACACAAGGGCACATAACGGCAGATAGGTGACGACATAACTGAGCCATCTGGATGAATAATTGGTTAACGTATCGATACACGTGGAATATTTGTTGCCAAAGATGGAAATCAAAGACAAATAAACAATCTGAATGCCTGATAAGGGATTGGAGATAAATAAGGTGGGTGTCACCTGTTTGCTGTAGGTGCTGTGTTTTCTTACATGATTGTGTTTTTGGAAGTTAGCTTGTAGCTAGGTTTGTGTCACAGGCTAAACAAATATGTCACTTATACTGTGTAGCTTATAATTGATTTACATAAAAAATATTAGTAAGTTTGCTTTCAAATAGTGTGTGGCCACTACAGGAAGTTTCATAGTGAATTTGGATGGATAGCAAATAAAAAGAATAAATATGCATTGAAGAAAAACTATTAAAATTATAAGAATACTAGCTGACCCGGCAAACTTTGTTTTGCCATAAAAACACCAAACATTTATCTACGCTACCTACCCTACCTTACACTACCCTACCCTACACTACCTTCCCTACCCTACGCTACACTACCCTACCCTATACTACCCTATCCTACACTACCCTACCCTACCCTATACTACCCTATCCTACACTACCCTACCCTACACTACCCTACCCTACACTACCCTACCCTACACTACCCTACACTACCCTACCCTACGCTACACTACCCTACCCTACACTACACTACCCTACCCTACACTACCCTACCCTACCATACACTACTCTACCCTACACTACCACACCATAAAAAAACAAAAACGTAAAAACCATCTTTGAACTTCAACGAACATAAAAAAAAAAGAATTGGCCAAATTGGTCCAGGCCTTGTTGAGTTATGCGCTTACCAACACATTTTGCGATTCACTTTTATATTATAGATCATTACCCAAAAAATGTAACCTAACAATTATTTATCATTTAGGTACTTATGGTATGGCATTATTTATATTCCGAATGGAAACATAGTCATCAAATTAGCCAAATAGCATATGATAGTAATCACAAGTACTGATTACCCATTAGTGTTAGTGTCCAATTACACGAAACAGAACGGCAATGTACGTAATCGAGATGTTTATCTAGAAACCTATTCGGTGGGATATTGTTTCTTATCAAATAACATTAGTATTATATTTTTAACCCAACAGCATAAATTGTTCATAAAACTTTAAATTAAATTGTCACTTTATAATTACGTAATGAATTATCTAACAAACCCATGTCGTTTTCAGGCTATCTCTCTCTATTCTGGGTTGTCTGGAAGAGATCGCAGAATGCGATAAGGCCGCCTGTTTGTTTTTATTTTAAGGTTTCCGTATGTATTCTTGTTTTTATCTTGGTGTACAATAAAGTACATATAAATTAATAAATAAATGTATGAAAGGAAAGACATGCTGCACCTACCCCAAATAAATTAGATTGGAGCAGAAGGATGACGAAAAAGAGAACATGGATATTGGACAAGAGGCCTATATATATTTGGAGGTATGCGGAACAGGGTGTACACTCCCGCAAAGCTCCATAGAAAAGGGAGGATCCTCCGACCAGACGGGTTTTGTATCTGGTCCGGGCAACTGCACCCGAACTGAACCGTTAGTTATTGTCAGACTGTTGTATGTGTTCAAATGCCGCTACGTATGCAATTGTTGAAACAAGGCTGCCAATGATGATGAAAGAGAGTGAAGTATATAAAAGGTGATGTAACGTTTTCGAAAATTCCTTTACCCGCACTCAAACCAGTAGATATATTTCTACATAACTATTATTATGGATTCGTGCGTGTCAACCACTTCACAATAAAAACGAAGTGCTTACCTAGAATGTATAAGCCAGTATTGACCTTAATCCCAATAATATTAACTCATTCAATGGTAAAATGGAAAATAATGCTGCGTTATAAGCTTTAGACCTATATAAATTAACACGACGGGTACGCGTGCTTATTTATGCTGTAGATGTAAATTATCCGATACTAGCTTATTCTCGCGGATTCATATCCGTGGGCTATTTCAGAATAGAGGTGCATTTTTCCGAGTTAAAAAGTAGCCTATGACTCAAAATCAAAACCCGTAAGCTATCCTAGTGAAATATTGTATAATGTAAAATCGATACGAATAAGAATTTTCGTTAGAGAGAAAACCATTTTTAACTTTACCTAACGTATCATAGGTAAATCAAAACGTATTTCAGACTTAAACACTACTTTCTGTCGCATAATTTCTGCAGATGAGTTGCCACACTAAACCAATCCCGAGCGTAGTTCCGTGTTAGTGCCCGTTCTCACGAAACGGCACGGCAATGAGTGATATCCGACGGTGCGCCGTCATTTGGGATCATCTCATTTCCGTTATCGACAATTGGGCGCTTGTTTTCGCAAGCGCCTTTTGTGTTATCGTCAAGGTTATTTTCCTTTAAAAGATGAGCAGAGATTGTTATGTGATTAGCAGCAAATCAAGTTTAAGCAATCAAAATGACAGTATTCTGATTGATAGCTCATTATACTTATTAGAAATACTGGCAGCTGAAAGAGCTTTAAGTATTGTTAGTTCTGAAGTAAATAAACCTAGGTAGGTACTTATTTCAATCACTTCAATTATTAGTTCAAAGTTCACAAACCTTATATATATTATATTGCTTTGTGAAATTTTAATTGCTCATTTCAATACATTTTCTTATTGGTTGCAAAATAAACTTCTTCTCTTCAATATCTTCTGCTTGTTCAGAAATAATAAAGAAATGAAGAAAGATTCTTTTCTTTTTTCATTTTTATTAAAAAATAACAGTTTTCAACGTTTGTTACTAAATCGTTCCGTTTTATGCAAACAATCTGCAATATGCTGAATATCACTTTTATGAAAGCGGTTAAAGCTGTTTTAAGTACAAATAAACATTCAACCTGAGCATGAGAAAACGCTATAAAGCGGGCATCACTGTAAAGCGGTAGAGCGGTAATAAGTAATATCCGACAGGATAGGAGGTGTTATTTTGATTATTTAATTTCCTCTATAGGCCCTCTAAATTCGTTAAAATCCAATTTTGTTTAGGGAAGACGGTAGCTGTTGCATCTGTAAGACTCTGTATTAAGACGGTATCCTGACCAAAAAATCGGCATGAGATATGAGCGTTCCTATTGGTCTAGCGGCACTGGTGGCGCATGAATTACAGTAGTGAATACGCCCAGATTTTAGAATAAAATCTTTATAAAATCGATATTTGGTCTTTTGAAAAAAATAATTCTACAAAAATGTTCGTTATTAAATTGTCTATCCACTAGTGTTAAAACAAAAAATAATCAATGAACACTTTACGAGGAGATGCATAATATCAATAATTATTTCTCATTTTTATGTTTTTTTGGAAGTAGATTAGTGAAATATATACAACATTTAAAAAAAAACTAAATCTACCATTTTAGAATCAATATTATGTAGAAATTTATTGTATTTTTATTATTTGATATTTCTTTTTAAATAACGAGTAGATAGCTCCTAAAAACAGCACAAAAAACGGCTTGCGCGGCGTTTTGCTCGGGGTACCGCCTTAACAATTTGTTGTTACGAATTTTATTGATCAGTGGGTAGAATAATCATCACTAAACTACTTTATAAAGATGATAGTTCTATGACCGTCTGTATAAATTATAAAAAAATATTTCTTCGCAATTATAAAAGCATTTGGGACATAGATAAATAATTGTCTTGTTCCATTTCATTTTCAGTGTCGGATAGAAAAAACTCTATCATGTTTTTATATAGTTAGGAAACTTTTGGAGAAATGTTTGCCATTGTGTTATAAAAAGAGCAAATTGATTTGCGTCTGTAAATGACAAAAGTATCTCCTGTTAATCTTTGCCTATCAATAAATATGGTTGTATCACGCAAATAGACCTATAGGCCGTATTCCAGGTGCTCATACTCGACTCAAACTCAAAATTGGACACACCTATGAATCAAATGCCAACCAATCACAACTCTCGCGTTTGGCATATGATTCTTCAGCTTGACATATGTGTACTCAATAGAGCAAGAGCCTAGCATACTAAGAGCATACTTTCTACACAAATTGTGTGGTACGGGTTTATTGAAAATAAAAGTCCAAGTTAGCGTGTACTTGGAACATACTCGTACTTCACTACTTAATACCACTGATTTTGCGTTAAAAGTGGAGGCGTCTACGACCTTAGACTTGAGCACGTTAAAGTCAAAAAAACAAGCCAACCAACCTATACATATAACATCTGTCTATATCCAGTTTGAGTTGAGTTGAGCATGAGCATCTCGAATACCGGCCATAGTGTGTCAAACTGCATTACGACAAACTTCTCTGATTCTATAACATATACCCAAAGATAAGACCTGAAAATCCCGAAAAAAGAGCCTTTATTCCAGTAGATTTTCAATGCATACAGAATCGTGTTCCGATACAGTGTGACTGTCCAATTATACTGAACGGCACTTAAATGGCCATTCACATGAATACACCTACATACACAGGAACATGTAGGTACATATTACTTGGTAATTAGTATAGCATTGTGCCAGAAACCTAATCTGGGAGCGTTGGATACTCTGTGTCTAATTGAATAGGTTTTGATGATAAATGAATTTAATGTAACAAATGCAGAATTATCTAAAATTAAACTATGCCCAGCACTGGACGTCTTTGATAATGATAACTTGCTCTAGCTTTTAAAGAACCGTAAGTCAGTTGCAAAGAGAATGTTATTTGTGGACATTATAAACATTTTAATTATTATTGTTTTTATTTTATTGAGCAGTGTTATCTCAGTGGTATCGGCCGCGACTTACAAATTGAAGGTCATGGGTTCGAATCGAGCCATTTATTCATCGCGCTTTACTTTGTGTATATTATTTAATCACCACTGCTCTCAAAACTGTGAAGGAAAACATCGTGAGGAAACCGGCATGACTTAGGATCGAAAATTCGAAGACAGGTGACATCCACTAACCCACACTGGGCCCGCGTGGTGGATTTATGGCCCATCCCCTCTCACAGAGAGGGGCCCTGTGTCCCAGCAGTAGGAACATTAATAGGCTGCAGATAATGATAATAATGATTGTTTTTATTATTCATTATTCTTTCTATTTAATTCTTCACTTTTACTTTTATTTTGTTGCTATAAACAGTGTTGTGTCTGTTTCGAATTCGTCAAATCAGGTAAAAACAGAACTGTTAAAAATATTTTCTAAACGGTTTTAGTTTCGTAATTAAAAATTAAAGGGACTTATAGTAAAAAAATAAGGTTCAAAGAAATAAAAGCTATTGAAACAAACTTTTTCAAGAATGATTAATTGTAACTTTATAAAACAATCTTAATTGACAATTATCGTAGTAAATCAAAAATCTATTTATTGGCAGCCAAGGAAATTAAGGGAAAATCCTTACACTCAAAATAAATAATTTGTGTTTAGAAAAGCAAAATTTCGCCAAAAAAATATATAAAGAAAAGCTAAAAACGTATCTTACATAATTTTATGGAAAGCATACAGATTCATATCGGATCTTCCACTGTTTTAACAAACCACAATAAACATTCCCGATGTTATAAAACTCTATTCCGTAAATAAAACTTAAGTTAACATCATGAAAAATTCAAGCTACGTTATTATTTTGTTTTGTGAAATAAAGCGATTTTTCAAGCGTGCATTAAAAGATTATGATATCGAGCGCAGAGTTCAAGATATTAAAGAAGAAAGTAAAAAAAAACAGTTGAAACTTAATCCCACCTTATCCGCTAGGAGTGAGGAGGTAGGTAGCTACATAATTTTATGTACATTCCATCGAACAATCTAGCGATCTTACCCTAGCAGGGTCCAACGTGAGAAGAGAGAGCGATTATATTTTTACTACCAAGCGGTATCTTAAAAATAGATAAGTTTATTGCTGAAGATATAAGGTTGGGTATGGCAAAAAAGACATGAAAGTAGGATTAATGCAGTAGAAATGCGCTACTTGCGGAGTATGTGTGGTGTAACTTTAAATGATAGATTGAGAAATGAGGTAATAAGACAACGTTGTGGTTTAAAAGAAGATGTAGTGACTAAAATTGAAAAGACTATGTTAAGATGGTTTGGCTATGTTGAGAGAATGAATGAAAGGCGACTAACGAAAGGTATTTACAAGGCAGACGTGAATGGAAACGCCGGGAGGGGACGCCCTAGAAAGACATATATAAACTTTATAGGTGATGTTCTTCAGAAAGGCCAAGTTCGTAGGACTCATAACCGGCGTTTGTGTATGACTAGATGTACGAATGTGTGTGAAGCTAAAGAAGAATTTTAGGGTCGTAGCAGGTGGTGTTCTGTAGTTTCTGGCTACCCCCGTGGGAAAAAAGGCGTGAGTTTATGTATGTATGTATGTATGAAGATAGAAGAGATTGTTCAAATGTTTTTTATCATCATCATCATCATATCAGCCGAATGACGTCCACTTCTGGACATAGGCCTCCCCCAAGCGTCACCACATTGACCGGTCTCGTGCGTCTGCAGATCCCCGCAACATTCACCAAGTCTTCGGTCATGTTTTTTGTAGTTTACCAAAATATTTACGTAGCTTCTATACAATGTTGCTAATTCTATAGATGCAATTACAGTCTTATCGCTACTAGCGATATCTACCAGAAAAATACCCTTTGGATTCATTGAACGAAACTTAAACAAAATATATAATTATGTTCCCTTTTTGAGAAAAATAAATATGTTGAAGTTTTTTTCGGACGAATAAGCCATATCCTATGATAAATGATTCAATGTCTAATTAATGGTTCATATTACCTTGAGTCTTTCTAAGAACCTCATATTATAAGCAGTTTATAATTATAATGATAATATACTTCATATCAAACTTTTATAATAGCTTCATAACTAACTCCAAAGTACACCAAACTTAGTTCGTTCAGGTTATTATCATAATTTATGCTCTTTTCTACCAATATGCTGTGGTCGTTAACAGAATTCATAATTATTCAAACTTCATGTGGCTTTGTTTGCTTAATTAATAAATCCAAATTATCGAACCACTGATTAATTTTGCTGGATTGTTTCGGTAAATATTACGTGATTGGTAATGTATTTACCAAGCCTATCCGCCTCATTAAAACTACATCAGTTGATATTGGTTGAGAGCCTAATAATTTATGTCAACTATAATATATTTAAACAAGACTGTAAATTATTTTACTAGAAATTCTTATTAGCTAATTTGAATCATATTATATTTAGAGTTTGGGGAAAAATAAGGACAAATCACTAACACTAAATTTCATGAACTTACTCCAATTCTAAATTAGTTTTTTTTCTAATTTTATTGCCTTTAATAATAATAACATCATATATTCAGGTAACTTTAACCCCATGTTACAATTAAATCAATTACTAACGCAATGTCAAATCATAATCAAATTTTAAATTAAAAAAACAAACAATAACCACTACAAATTTCTCTAGTTTTCCATTAACAGTGAAAGACTATTGTAAAAGTAAACAGGTTTTGCAAGAAAATATTACATTAAAAACCACATTTACGATTAGAAGTGTGTAATTATTCTTAAAAGCACTCTCTCCTCGCTTAAACCGAAGCACTTTGCTGCAATTTCGCGCTCGCAGTGTGTAGACGGTATTGTTTGCTAGAGGACCGCCTCGGGAGAGTCGAGTGCCACACCGGCACACCTACCTGATCGCTACAGCTGTAACGTAACTCTTGATTTTGTTCCTACAGTTACATTACGAGTACAACCTCCACTACGATGCAAAAAATAAATCGTAAAATATAGTCGAGGTTGTGAAAAAATTTTTGTTTTGCTGATGTGATTTAATTGTTTTTTTTTATTTGTTTAATAATTGATATAAACGTGTAAGTTATATTTTTTAATGTTTGGATAAATAACATAAAATAATAATATAATCTTCCTTTATTCAATTTCTTTTCTTATTGTTTACATTTTTAAATATTTTATATAATAAAAATAATCATCATCATCATCTTGCCTAGCCTTTTCCCAACTACTTTATATATAATAAAAATAATAATAATAAAAAAAAAAAATACCATGTCACGTTGTACTGGGATCGGTCTATCATCACTGATAGGACTATTGTTGCCAATAAGCCAGATATAGTGGTGATAGACCGATTAGCGCGCCGCACAATGATAATCGATGTCACGATCCCGCATGACGAGAACCTCGTGAAAGCTGAGAAAGAGAAACAAATCAAGTATCTCGACTTAGCACACGAGGTTGTCGACATGTGGAATGTGGACTCGGCGATCATTGTGCCGATTGTCGTTACGGCCAACGGCCTGATGGCCAAGAGCCTCGACGACCATCTGTCGATGCTGTCATTGGGCGGTTGGATCAAGGGTCTGATACAAAAGGCAGTACTCCTCGATACGGCTCGCATTGTGAGGAGGTTCCTGTCTCTGGAGCCCTAACCACCGGTAGCTTGGACCCTGTTCCCGATACCGGTTGGCATCTATTTTTTATATTTTTAAATGTTTTTAAGTTTTCTTTTTTTAAATATTTAAAAATGTATTGAATAAGAAAGAAGAATAAATAAATGAATAATAATAATTTTAATAATATAATTATTATTACAATAGAATTTCCGTTAATTAATTATATATATTTTAATTTGTCTTTATAAACGTAGATAGGTCATTATATAGGTTAATATATTGTACACTGGATTGCTGTCTTCTATAATGATCTATATTACTCAAAGGTTTGCTGGCAAAAATTCCATTTGGAGTTAAGCTCGCGTTTGTACATGAATTTTGTTGTCAATCTGTTTAAATTTAATGTCTTGGTGAACAACAAAGAATAAAAAAAAAATGAAGATAGTATCATATCACCGAGATGCACAATTTTTTATTACTCATAAATGCTTTGACCCTATTTGTAGTAGCAATCTCATTACAATACCAAGTTATCCTACAAAGCCGGGAACTAACTATTTTCATAAATAGGCTAAAGCCGTAAAGCTTGCGGGGATAATATAATACGTTATTAATATTTTAATTTGGTAAAAGCCCGAGGCTATAACCAGCCAACATTGGTGTTCGTTAAAATAATATATAGAGCCATATTTACTACTTAATGTGTATTATGCTTAAATTCCCCAAATAGTTAGGTATAGTTCACTTGTATGACAGCGTTTAATTTTATAATAATACTAAATCTAGGAACCAGCTTTATGACTGCAAATGCACGTTGCACTGTTATTAAATTATAAATTGCTTGAATCAAGTTTTCGAGGCATTCTTTTTAAAATATTATAAAATTTAAATCTCAAAATTAAAAGAACAAGTAAGGAAAAGAAAGGGTTCGACAAAGTTTTGTTTAATGAAGTCATCATAACGTAAAAGATAATCCCTGTTTAACCTCAAAACCTTAATTTAACTAATTAAGCGTGAAACAAGAAAGCGTTAAAATTTCCCGCTTTGTGGAGCTTTAAACTAAAAATTTTATAATTAAAAACTAGTTAAATTAACTTCGTAGCGTCTTACCAAAGTTGGAATTATGAAGTTGGTAGCTCTGCCTCTGCTCTACCATGCAATCTCATCTCGATTTGGGCAAAATTATACTCGCAAAATCTTTGCTGAAATAACACTAAAATGTTTACATTCGTAAAATTACAATTTTAATAACAAGTAGTTAGCATGCATACTTCGCAGTTGAATTTCACTGTATTTTATAACGAATTGTTATTATTAAGAAAGATTTTGCACACAGATACTTTATAAACTGGATTAACACAAATAATGCTTTTTATCCAGGTGGATAAAATTCCTCTGCAATAGTTTCAATTTTCATGCAAACGGAACCGCTGCTGGAAATTAGAGTATATAAATCTAGTAGCCAACTCTAAAAAATATGGTAGCGCTCAATTTAAGATCAAGATTCTGAAATAGTTGTAGGTACACAACAGCTCTCAAGAGCTTAAGAACTTACTCCCACAATTTGTTATCCTCGACATTCCAGTAGTTTCGAGTTCACGAAGTAAGATCTTGAACATCAATGGACTTGGATGCCGAGTTCACAGCGATTGAGGAGTGAGATAACTTGGAGGGAATAATTTGAAATTTGCCCGAGGCCAATTTTATTATAGACGTTTAATGGGTATTACCAGTTTAGAATCCTTAAACGCCCACTTTAAATGGGAATTAAGGAAATTTCGAGCAAATTCGTTGAGTTGTTTTGAACGATGTAGTAAACATTTGAAGTATTTTACAATTTGTGTTTGAAACAGAAGTCCACAGCATCAATTACGAGAGCAAAGTCTTAGTTCTTAAGTAGTTCCTTCAAAACTAGCAAGAATCTTTTCAAATCCAACTCAGTGAATATTTTTTTCGCTGTGTTTTTTTACTAAATCAGGTAGGCTAGGTCTTTCGTTACGAGTACCCTAATAAATCGTTCGCTTTAGTCAGGCCTTGCAACATATGCGGGGCGATAAGAAACAGGCTTAGTTTACGTTTTTGTTTCTGTCTTACATCAGCATAGAAATGTGTTTTAGGCTCACAGTTGCGTTTTCTGAAGTAGTAAGGTTCTCTTTTTAATTGTGTCACATAATGTTATTTACTACACTGGCTTCTGTCACAAAATGTGAATATAGTGTCCTACCTAATGTTTTAGTTTACTTTAGCAAGTATTGCTATGTTTGCTATATCTTGTGTAAACTGATGTTAAGAGGTGAGTTTTGGAGAATCCAGCTTCGACAATTCTTTTATTGGTAGATAGACACACTATTTATGAATCATTTAAATGACGAAATAAAAAAAAACCGACTTCCAAAACAAAACACTACAAAGCGAGAAATAACTTTCTTTTCGGAACCCTGTGTCAAAATTGAAATAGTTATTTATGCTACAAGTGCGGAAGGTAGGTGATTTCCGATGAGTGGCATTTTTATTCACGAGCGAGCGAAGCGAGTGAGTGGATAAATCGACACGAGTCGGAAATCATCTTACGTACGTGTATCATACAACATTTTACTATGCATTGTGCGAGGAAATAAATAAATTAATAAAATGAAATTAATAAAATGGCGGGCTTATTCAAGCGCGTTCAACATATCCACAGATTAACTAATAGTTCCTCGGGCATATCTACTGCGCATATGCAAATAGCTGTCACATCGTAACGCAATAAGGCACGAGCAAAATATACGTTCTGCCAAACATATTTAATGAATATTTAAAATTAATATATTGATCAAAATCAAAATCTAGAGTAATTAAAAACGCCTGAAATAAAGTATTAGTTATATTTTACCTTTTATATGAATGATAATCTGTACATAACTAATTTTTAAAACTTTTCTCAAATAATAAAAACTCTATGCGTCGGGCTGACGTTGGAGTTAAAAATTAAAAAAGTACAGGAAAGTAAAAAGCACTAGTTAAAAAAAGTGACACTTTCCGCACAGTTTGGCTGCTTGGAAAACCGCTCTTTTCGAGGACATGCATTGTAAAAAAAAATACTACCAAAGACACCAAATTCCGAAAAGAAAGTAATTTTTCGCTTTGTAGTGTTTTGTTTTGGAAGACGGTTTATTTTTTTGTTATTTTTTTTTTCAGTTTTGGTACCTTATATATTACCATGAAAACCAGCATTAATAAGGATAACTTAAAAACTACTCTTCAGATCTTGATCAAATTTAAATTGGACTACTTATGAAGCACAAATAAGAAGTAAAATAAAAAATCATCAAAAGCAGTTCATAATTGGCAGATTAATCGCATAACAAACATACAGAAAAAAATGGTCGAATTGACAACCTCCTGCTTTTTAAAGTCGGAAAAGTGTGGTTTCTGTGAAATAGGCCCTGCGAGTAAAGCTGCAGGAAAAAGCATATTATAAATACTTGCAATATGACTGGCAATCAATCTACTTCAAGATAATCATTCACTGCTTAGCAACAAAATATCAAAAGATTACTAACCCTCCTATCAGGTGAGAGAAGACCCGTGTAGGAAAAATAAGCAGTAAATATTATTTTCTTTTTTATATTGTCCCAGTTTATTCAAAGGATCTGGCGAGAACATAACTCTGAAAGGTTTCAATTTCGTTAGTGTCAACGCTTTGTTCGCACATTTTCAGTAAATATACTTTGACGATAACTACGAAATAATACGGTACCTTTCTTTTTGGTCCATTGAAAACACTATCAGTTTCACTTAAAAAATGTGGATAGTCAACTTCATTTTCTTCTTCTTTTTAGGTGTTTATTGCATTTTACTCTTTATATTTTCTCTCAGTTACTTTGTTTACAGCAAATGTTTTTTTTTTTATAATACCTCTCATTGCCATTGGCTATTTATGGTCATGCTTAGTCTAGTTAGCTTCCACGAGTGGCGTTAATTAAATTTACAGCCGTCATAGTATAAATAGTCACCCCTACTATAATTTTGCTTGACTGACTAATATTTTTTTCCACTGGAATCGCTACTCTCAGTCCGCGGCGAAGCATGAGAATATTTGCGATTGTATCACTGAATATTGATATTTCCGATATCAGTGACATCTTACATTATGAAGCTACAGTAGCATGCTAATACTCATCTATATACAAACTACCTCCTACTACTACTACCACTGTAGCTAAAAACCTTTCCACTTCTACGAAAGGACTATCCACTAACTTATTTACCGCTCAATATTACCTAAAACCTAGGAGTAGTGAAGCGAGAATTTTACGAGTTCCAATAGTGTTGGGGCTATTGAATTATTTATAATAACGAACGTCAGCTGGTAATACGACAAGTCACTTGCTTTTAGCCTGACAACGGTGTTCGTGTCACACGCTATAAAGATTGCACGTTGTACGCGTTGGGCTGTAATTTTACACGTATTTCACAAGTAATATTCGCACCATAAATTAGTTATTTTTAAGTTGAAAGGTAACTTGTTTGTGGTGAGTTATGTGTTGGAATTTACTTTTTTTTCTTGGAACTGTTAAGACCATATATTAAAAAAAAATATGTGAAAATATTCATGATTTGAAATCTATTTAATGTGAGTAAAGGAGATGTGGTAGCAAATAATTAAATAGTAAATACCTTTAAAATAACAATAGAGAGACAATTATCAATAGAGATACAGACAAAATGATAACAAAACAATGTGTTGACGAAAACATCAAGTAAATACCAAAAATGAAAATGAAAGAAAAAGAGTAGAAAATGACTACAATGCAATACTAACAGCTTTTAAGCCAAGCTCTTATAACCCGACCGACGAAACTTTTATCTAAATCCGTATAAACAGGCAGTTTGAATATAACCATTCCAATATCCACAAACAAATAAAATTCAACATTTTCATATCGCAAACAAAGTTTTTTGTGAAAAATTTCAATTCTCTCTGTATAATTTTAAAGTTTAGCAGCCAGAGTCTTGCAGTAAAAAGTAAGTGCTACAGTTTTGGAGGGTAGTATTCTAATAATACTAGACTTGGCTGCGAGACTCGGACGAACTTTACCTTCCGAATTTGAATTTGGAAAATGTTCGTTTGTTTTTCGGGTTCTTCTATTATTTTTGAACCTACGTGTGTTACTTTTAGGTTCTTGTGAGTAAGTAGATTAGAGCTTTTATTGGGATTGTTTTTTATGTCGCCTCTAATATGATGGCGAAAATCTTTATGTAGTTTAGTTTAATTGCGTATCCTACTAATGTTATTTTAGAACTGACCTAGTGCTTCATCAAGTTCTGATTAAACTAACAACTAATCAATGTTATTCAATGACATATTACTAAAAACAATATATTCTAATTTATAATAATTGAATATAGTTTTATACTTTATTGTAACAAGAAGTTTCTGATAATGATCGTTTGAAAGAAATTATATTCACTGACATGCATGACAATAAAAGAAGGAACATTTGCACGTAACTAACATATTACGCTAAAATAACACAATAATATATAGCATTAATAGACGTCACCTGTATAAGCACTGTATAAGCTTGACATAGTAATTGTAGCGTATAATGAACCATTGCTTTGAAAAAAATATGAAAACTGGCTTTAGAATTTAACACAACCAGTGTAAGAATTCTTTGAGATTCTTTTTTTTATTTATTTTTGTATAAGTTTACATATCTTGAACAGGCTTAATAACTTAAGAACAATTATATAATCTGGGGAGGCACGGAGCATCCTAACACTAGCAAACTATTTGCTTAAAAGGATTTTTCCCATTGTAATTAGAATAACTTATTTAAGTTGATAAAATAATCTTTTTTTATATTAGTACACTTTATTGCACACCGAAAATTTAGATACAAATCCATTACAACATTGCAAATTCTTTGTGTACAATAGCGGCCTTATCGTAGAAGCAATATCATTCAGTCAAACTTCTGTATTATATACTTACAAACAAAAGGCACAAAAGATAATTGAAGCTAAAAATAAAACAAAACAGGTACTCTTTACAAAACCAGTCAACTGTCAAGAAGAGAAACAAACCGAACAAATCAATTAAAATTCGGAATTCGAAATACCGACCGGTCATCCGGTCAATTCCTTCGAGCCCTTCGGAACGTTGCAAATCATTCACTGTCAACAAACATTAGCCGTTCATTTGCGGCCTATTTGTTCATTCGTTTGTTCATTTAGTAACATCGTTAGTGTACCTTGGAACATTTTTTCCCGAAGAAAAACCTTTTTTTTCGTTCCCCGAGTTAATTTGTTTAAGAGAATGAATGTGTTTAGACAAATGTTGAACATTTTTTTGCGCTTTGTTTGCGCGCAAATGCGTTATTATACAGTGTTTCTCTCTGAGGGAATGAGTTGGTAATCTTCTTTTTTACAAATGAGCCGGGATGTTTGAAATTAAGTTTAATGTTTCGAGGGTTAATTTTGGGAAACAAAATTGTGTTTCCTGCTCAACAGGATTATTGTTGAGCCTTTAAAATGGCGTTGGTGCATTACTTTCTATTTGATTAGATTGCCAACATCCCTAGGGTTTTGCGGGGGAAATTGTAGGAGTATTTGTTTAGAGAATTATTTTTCCTCAATCCTTATCATTATGAGTATTTTGATGTTTATTTTTAGGCTTTCTAAGGCCTTTATATTTTTCTTGGTAATATACGAGAAAGGGCTTACTACTAACCGGTGCTTATTCTGTCCTGAAGTCAAAAATTATCCTCAATAATCAGACGAATATTTCCAACTGGGTTATCCGAAATACGTATATTATTAACAAAACACACAGTCCCAAACTACACCGACCAAAATCCAAATTATCATACGTAATTCAAACTACAGGGCTTATCACAATAACATACAATCACGAACAAACATCAAGTTACGGAACAATACCGGTTGAAACCGGTTTCGACCGGAGCTATCTAGACTACACCGGTGTGAGATAACAAGGGGTGTTTAACTAACATTGAGCTTGCAGGGCTAAAACAAACAGTAGACGATGTAATTATAACTTCGGCATTTGAGGACGATGACATTATTGGGCAGAGCAAATTGTTGAGTAATCGGAGACGGATAATTTTGGAAAGAAGAGAATGTTAGAAATACATAACAAATTAAATAAGTATAAGAGAATTACGTAATGAAATCAACATCAAGCACAAAATAACTTGATTGTTATATAAAGTTCAGAGGCGGGACTACAAGTGCATAAGTCATCTCGTTCATATTGCAATATCACGTGATTCTTTATAGCCACTTCACACTACTTTCTACTTTACAGTCTTTATATGAGAACAATATTGAAAATTTGGATGCGCTGTATGACTTAAATCCATGTTTATCTTTAATCTCTCTCTCTCAATAATCTCAACTGTTCGTACGAATAATTGATTCTGATCACATCTGCACAAATAATTTTCAACACAATGCGTTTATTAATTAATAATTCAGATTGAAATACCACATGTGCAACCCTCACCCTATTTGTGTTGCCCCCTTTCTTGCACACCCTCGATAAATCTATTAATATCATCGACATTGATGAGTATTGGCAGTCTCAACCCCTATGATTATGAGAAAGTAATTATGAACATTTGCACACGCTATTTGGATTAGTTTCTTGTCAGAATTATAATCCTGTCTTTGATTATACAGCATCAAATTAATTTCAGTTGTGAAACTTTGCATACGTGATGGGTATCGATATCAAATGTTGCAAAAAATTGTATTCAAATAAGAGACACGACCACGACCATTAGTCGTGTAGTTTCTTCATATTATGAGATTTTTTTGATTTATCGTGAGTTATAGTAGAAAATTAGCGTCAGGTATAGTATCTTTTAAAACCAAGTGTTGTCTCCAGAAAACATGCTGAGCTAAGGTCTTTTTAACGACTTAAAAAAAAGGAGGTTATCAATTTGACACGTACTGTTGGCATTGACCAATATTCACATATATTACGGTAATTGGGCTTCTAAACTCGTGTGCCAAATTTCATAAGTGTGTGTATGTTTGTTTTTGTATTTATGTATATATATTTTTTCACGCATTTCTCCAAAACTACTTGCCGGATCATGACCATTATTATTTATTGGATTAGGTATCACTCAAATTAGGGAACAGTGTAAGTTTCTTCAAAATCGGTTCAGCAGTTTTCAAGATATGGAACATACAACCGAACTCCTTAGCTACAGACAGCACGAAAATTTGTAAATTGAGTTATTATGTGTATTTTGTTAATCCTTTAGGTACCTTACTATAAAACTTGATCACTGTTTAGTGATAGTCTACTAAAACTAAAAAGAGAGCAATAAAAACAAAAAAAAAACTGACTTCAAAAGCAAAACAATAAAGTTTTTATGCTGAACAATTTTTTTATTGGTGATTTTCGGTTAAATCTAAATTTGTGCCAATAAACGCAATTTTCTTTGCAAATTTATTTATTTTCACCCTGTTTATTTTGATTCCGCCTACGAGATACTGTGGGCAAGTTTAGATTAGCAACTTGTCGGGTATGCAATTAGAGGGTGAAGCTGTAGCAGACTGCCAGTGTTTTGTTTCTTAATGTAAAATTTATATGAGTTTGGATTAAGATTACTAGCTAACAGTTGTTTTAAGATAACTTAAGCCAAGTTAAAGCAGATCCACGGAAAACCTCAACATGAAACAACTTTTACTTTGGGATCAAATCTGTCATTAAAAAACAGCGGCTCTTAAATTTTAATTTATTGTTTGTACTCGACAAAAACTAGGGAGAGCAGCTGATATTTTTTTTTGCCATTTCTAGATTGATGCCGTAGCTAAAGTTTATTTTGACGCCTGATATGTTAATTACCAATGAATTAAAACTACACTTTAATTTAACAATATATTTTCAGATTTCAAAAGGGTTACTAAAACACTTTAGTTTTTGAATATTCATTGAACAACGATCCAATACATCCATAAGGGACATTTTACTCTAAACCCCTCCTGAGACAAACAAAACTTCACTCTTAACAAATAGATTGTGAGCTCATCACATAAATTAAGAATCCCTTGAAAGTATTAGAAGCCTTTATGAAAAGCCACCCCTTGCCCTCGTCCCATTTGTCCACTCATCCCTGCTCGCCACTCATGTGTGGCCTGATATATTTAGATCGGCAAACATCGGTCGTAGTCGGTTAAATTCGGTAAGACTATCAAGTGTTAGGGCTTAGTACAGTTGGTAGGTAGTGTTTCTAGGAAGGTTATTATGGCGCAAGAGATCTTGTTGTGTTGAAGATAGAGGTTAACAAGTATTGATGTAGTAAAGACGGCAACGTTTGTATCAAAGCCAAGGCCCAAAATGAACGAGACATACTTAGAAATCATCTCCTAAGTGACCTACCTCATGGTTCGACGCGATTCAATTTGGATAAGCGATTTCCATAAAGTGACATTACAAGTATGTACACATGAAAGTACTGCGATGCAATTCAACCGATATGCACTTAAAATTTTCTTAGAAAAAACTTGTACAATATCGCCTATCGACGCTATTTAATTTTCGTCGCGTCTTCAGTAATGTCGCTAAGCCGATGGACAGTAATTCTATCAATGATAGCGATTTTGTAAAAGTGAGAAATGTATAGAATTTACGACATTCATTCTATCAATAATAGCGATTTTGTAAAAGTCAGAAATGTATAGAATTGACGACATTCATTCTATCAATGATAACGATTTTGTAAAAGTCAGAGATGTATAGAATTGACGACAGTAATTCCATCAATGATAGCGATTTTGTAAAAGTCAGAAATGTATAGAATTGACGACATTCATTCTATCAATGATAGCGATTTTGTAAAAGTCAGAAATGTATAGAATTGACGACAGTAATTCCATCAATGATAGCGATTTTGTAAAAGTCAGAAATGTATAGAATTGACGACATTCATTCTATCAATGATAGCGATTTTGTAAAAGTCAGAAATGTATATAATTGACGACATTCATTCTATCAATGATAGCAATTCTGTAAAAGTCAGAAATGTATAGAATTGACAAGTCATTCTATCAATAATAGCGATTTTGTAAAAGTCTAAAATGTCACGTGGGCGACCCCAACCATTTTACAGAAGATTAGATACCATTTTGGCTAGAGCTCCTTGTAGAAACTAAGGTAAGGTTGGGACCATAAGCATGATAACTTTCATAACAGCACATAAGTATCTTTATCGATTTAACCTAATTGCTCCTAAAAACCCGCCCACCCTTTACCCAAAAAGGCCATCATAACTATCAAATTAATTCAGCACGTACCACCAAAATGGAATGCTGTCCAGCGAGTTAGTTTCAATAACGACTGCTAAGCAATCTCCTTGATCGCTAGTTCCATAATAAGACTATCTAAAGTCCCAGCTATCGACAGTCATAGGGCGAAAAACCATGTAATTTGATTTTGTAATATCGTTTAACGATACACCCTTTCGAGTGGGGTGTATAATAAAGTCCCAAGGGAGGTCCTTTTGAAACCTCTTACCCTATAATTGGGCGTAGTTTGCCGAAGTTTGGCCGAGTCACCGTCATATGTCATTTCTTTATAGTTGAATGTCTTTTATCGGCAGCTTTATGCTGTCATCACCAGAAATGACGTAAGCGTAAATTCGAAATTTGAAGTAGTGTACTCAAAATACAGTTCACGAATGAAATGTGAATATGTGTGTGTTGTGATGTTCAATAAAAAAATCCTAAAAGACCTTTGTGAGGCAAATGAAATCGATGTTGAAGTGGCTGAATTCTGATCAAAACGTATATAATTTTGGGATCATCGATACGACGAAGAAGAAGAATAAAGAATTCTAGGAATAAAAGATATGAAAATTTAGTCATCAGAAAATACGTGAGCATAAAATGGCCGTTGAATTTGAAGAGACTGGAATGGATACTCAAAATACAAGTCAAGTATAAAATGTATTTGATTTGTCAATATACAAAGCATCTCAGATAAAAAGAATATATGAACATTTAGTCATCAGAATTTACATGAGCGGAAAATGTCTGTAGAATTTGAAGAACCTAGAATGGGTACTCAAAATACAGGTCATGTATAAAATGTGTTTGATCTGTCAATATAGGAACGCCAGGAAAAAAGAATATATGAAAATCATTGAATGTCTAGCGTATAGTAGAGTACGTCTGTTTCCACTTTCGTTTTGATCTCAAATATTCTTCACGGGTTTGGGTTTAGAAGAGACATTCAATGTTCAAAGCTAAGTGTGTTATACTTATGTAACGGCGCAAGATTTTCAGAATCTTATCTTTTTACGCGTCAATTTACAAATATTACATACTAGCTGCCCACTGCGGTTTCGCTCGTGTCAAAGTCGAAATAATCCCAAAGGAACCTACTATTTGGATAGAAAGTATGCTATATCTTAACACAGGCTATAAACTTTGTGCCTATACAAATCTGTTCAGTAGTTTTTTGCGTGTCACATCACACATACACAATCATCATCAGCCTATTAAAGTTCCCAATGCTGAGACACAGGCCTCCTCTCTGTGAGAGGGAATGGGCCGTAATACACCACGCGGGCCCAGTCTGGGTTGATGGATGTCACATGTCTTCAAATTTTTGGTTGAATTTTTGCGTGTAAAAGTAACTAAAAGTCATCCATCCTTACTCACAAATTTTCACATTTATAATATTAGTAGGATTTTGTTTTTTTTTTTTCAAAGCTTCTCTCATTTTTTGCTAAAGTTTCCCGAACCAACATGAAAAAAATAGAATAAATTCCCAAAACGTCACGAGTTCCAAACAAAACCGTACACAGCCAGGTCAATTAAACACAAACATCGTCGCATATATCAAGCGTTTACGGCTTATTTTTCACTTTCATCCCTCTCACACCTACTACATCAGAGGGGGATGACTCTACATGCGTTATTTCACCCCGCCGAAAATCGTGGCTGGGTACAATCGTTACATATATTCATGAGACAGGCACGGTCCCAGTAAATGCGCTTAAGTTATGAGCGTACAGCGAGCAAAAGTGCTGAGCAAACAATTGTGTTAGATTATTGTTTTTAGGGAAATGACATTCTCCAACTTAGTTTTAGTAGATATTGTTTTACGGGACAGGGAATGCGTTCTATCCCCCTTCCGATTATTTTGCTCTGTTTTTCTAAAAAGTCATTTGTGATTGGACAAAAATGTTTTTTGTGAAGAATATTATTACAAAGTAGATGCTACTAAAAAACAAGGAAAATTAGAAAAGCCATTAAAGGAAAATAAACAATTATCCTGGTTTCCTGCTTAGTAATTTTGTAATAACATTGATTAGCGACTTCAGTTTCAGTTGAAAGGTAATTAATTGATTTTTTACCGTTTGTACCTTCTTTGATTTAATAAAGCATTATAGCAGCTAAATCAAATTATTGTAGACCCTGTGAGTTTGTGATAAATCTTGCAAGATTATAAAGTCTCAGTACATTGTGAACAGATCATTTCAAATACTATAAACCTCATCCTAATTCTAAAGTTTAAAATATACCCGAGTATTATATGTAATACTACTATACCCTATGGGCATTGGTCCTATGGGCCTTGATGCCTGTCAATAAAATATTTTAATTTTTTTATTTATTATTGAGAAGAAAGAGTTTACAAAATCACACGTTTTGCTATATAGACTTTCGGTGTTTTAACCGACTTTTCAATAATCGGTGACATAATACCAAAGAAAGAATATTCACCATAACTTCAGCCACTAATAAACAAAGTAGGAAGACCTCTTACTACTTGCACCCTAAGCAAAAAGGTACGCGAATGACCTTGACCCCGTCCCCAGGTGTTTACCTGGCCGCATGGCATGCCAATGTAGGATCTTACATGTCACCAATATCTTGTACACTCTCCGATAGGGTGGAGGAACCGGTATCTTGTTTGCGATCAATTTTAGATTACGAAGACGGGGGTGAAGCCTATAGTAAGATAAGGAGACAAAAAAGTAAGACAGACATGTTTATGTAGATAGACAAAGAATAAGTTGTGCTTGCTAAATTATTGTCACAGGAAATGTATCGTCTGTTAGATTAATATTTCAGATATGGTTTATGGAGATTTTTGGGCATAAGCCGGAATCTGTTTTTCATGATTGTTTAAGTAAAGAGTGAATAGGATTTTTCTAGGAAAGCATGCTTCATCATCACATCATCGCTTACCATCAGGTGAGATAGTGGTAAAGCGAGAGAATATCAATAATAATAAAAAGCATTGAGGCATTGTAATTATCAAGTATGTAGATTGACATACCACGTTACATTTTTGACGTCATCATGTACACCGTTTGTAACGACAAGATTCTACATATAAACGCTTCAGCGATGGCGGCTGTTGAAATGCTTTTCGATAGTGCTTGATAATCTCAAACATTTGAGACATTTCATTAAACGCTATCGCGACATTTTCATTGATGGAATGTCAGTTATCTAGAGCTTCTGGACAAAGATATTCAAAGAAGAGATACAAGAGAGAGAGATTTCAAGATTTTCAAAAAGTCCAATATTCGTATATGGGATTTGCATTTTGGATTTTTGACATCACTCTTCTTCTTTTTGTCGTGTGAGGATGTGGCCACCTCTGGTGTCAGAGTTAATTATGCCACCTCTGGAAACTCTACAGCCCCCAGGTCATACCATTGGGAAATATATCCGCCTTAAAAAGAGACCACTCAGATAAGAGTAACAACAGAAAAGCGTCTTAGTACGCTTTAAAAATATATCGGATTTCTGTCGAAAATCGAAAACTTGCGTAGAATACCAACTCTTTTTTTTCTTTTTCGGGTGAGGATGTAGCCACCTCTAGTGTCAGAGTTAATAAAGCTGCCTTTGGGAACTTCACAGGGCCATGGCTTGGCTATTTCAGACTTACATTAACTATGTAAATCCAGGTTGTTTTACGATGTTTTCCTTAACCGTTGCATGTGATGTCCAAGATAAACTTGGAAAACACATATGAATTTGCAAAAGTCACATTAAGACCTATGACATCAAGCACGAGAGGCGAAGTATTAGGCACTGGGCCACCACGACATCGCTAATAAAATGCCACTTTGTTTACCCGAAGTATGATATGGTCAAAGTTTTCAAAGACCAACTGTGTACTCAAACATAAATTGTATAGCGAAACATTCTAGGCATGCAATCATCTTGTAAGATACCCCAAAGTTTATGGTATTCAAATTACTTACTGGTTATGAAATCGAAGGGATTTCAATTGAATGTTCTACGGGCTTAGAACTCACTGAAGCGAGCCATGGTCGGGTAGGCATTATTATTATGCATTGATATCAAAGTATTTTGGTTTCCGGGTAGTATTCGGGTCATATCGATTTAGGGATTTCTGAATTGAGTTTTTGATAAGTTTTCAGGGAAAATTTCAGTTTAACAAATCATGATTATCATCATTTCAGCCAAAAGACATCCACTGCTGGACATAGGCCTCAATCCCAAGCGTCGCCACACTGATCGGTTCTATGCGTTTCGCATCCACCGGACTCCCGCAGCCTTGAGCTGTTCATCGCTCCACCTAAAGGGACGCCTTCCAACGCTGTGTCTGCCGGTACGCGGTCGCCGCTTTAGAACTTTTCAGCCCCAGCGGCCATCCGTTCTGCGAGCAATGTCCCCAATGCTATTTAAGTTTGAAAATTCTTCGGGCTACTGAAAAATACTCAACTTCAAATGCATAATTTAGAAATCGAGGGTCAGTTTTGTTTAAACTTGTATTTGATCTTGTAGATACAAGTTAAAAAAAAAACGATATATGTGGGATATTGCATGTTTTTAAAACTAAGTTATTGCGCGTTTGATGGATAGGAGCTACATGGGAAAACTTGTCCGAACGACAGTTTTGGTGTAGTACATTACAGCTAAAAATAAGTGTTAGTAAGGTTTTATATAAGAAATGAAGAGTGGCCGAATACAATTTTATTACTATGTCTTTATTGTGCTTGTTATTTAATAATACATAATAGGAATTTCGTTCCTACCGGGGTTTCCCACGACACCTCTCGTCCTTTTTAGGGTTCCGTAGCCAAATGGCAAACAACGGAACCCTTATAGATTCGTCATGTGTGTCTGTCTGTCTGTATGTCTGTATGTCTGTCTGTCCGACCGTATGTCACAGCCACTTTTTTCCGAAACTATAAGAACTATGCTGTTGAAAATTAGTAAGTAGATGTATTCTGTGAACCGCATTAAGATTTTCACACAAAAAATAGAAAAAACAATGAATTTTGGGGGTTCCCATACTTGAAACTGAAACTATTTTCTTTTGTTTTCATCAAACCCATACGTGTGGGGTGGGGTATCTATGGATGGGTCTTCAAAAATTATATTGAGGTTTCTAATTATTTTTTTTTCTAAACTGAATAGTTTTTTTTTTTTTTTTTGAGAGACACTTCCAAAGTAGTAAAATATGTCCAAATAATATACAATATGTATTATATACTATGTAAACTTCCATGTAAACTTCCACCGAAAATTGGTTTGAACGAGATCAAGTAAGTAGTTTTTTTATAAAGTCATAAATCTTAAACCGCAATTTACCAAGTACGGAACCCTTCGTGCGCGAGTCCGACTCGCAGTTGGCCGGTTTTTTTTGTAGACTGACAGTGGCTACATAAGAGAAAAAATAACTAGACGCTGTTTTGCTTGAGGTAAATGAAAACATTGCCTTCCTTCTAGGGCATTCGGCTAAAAATATAACACTGTATTAGAATTCAATGTTCTTCTTTCAAAATTCTCGAGGGCTGAAACGTAGCCATATTTAGTAAAAGGGCCTCCGGGAGATACTTATCTCCACAAAACCGCGAAATACGCGTTCTTATCGCAATTATCATTAAGGGAATCTACCCTTAAATCTGGTGAAGGCCCCTCATAACTGCCCTATTTTAGTAGCAAATCGTTTCACCCCCGTCTTCAGGGTGAGTTCAGACAACTGGGAAGTCAAAGAAGGAAAAAAAATGTTTGAAATAAACTAGATTAAGGTCAAATTAAGCTAGATAGATAGATCTTTTAATACTATATACCTATACGTATGTAGTGCTATAATAGCACTCAAATTAATTCATATACGTGGCAATGATGCACCCAGAATAATTCTGGGTGCATCATTGCCACGTATATGAATTAATTTTAGAAAGTATGGAGTTTCTTGTCTATTCTTCGCCATAACAAGCTACTTTTCCGAATGGACGGTAGATTCAATTTTTATCACTTGTAAATTTTAATTGTTATCGTTCAAAAGTGCCGTTTAATGGCCTAGTTGAAATAAATATTTTTGACTTGAGATCATTGTTTTTTTCACTATTTAGGAATATAAACATTTTAATATTAATTTGCCTAAAGTTAAATCTGGGAAATAAAACACCATTTCAAGTAATTTTAGAAGAACTGCCTCGTTGATCTAAATGTCACAATCGCTACTGCTCAGCAAGAGGTAATTGATTTGATGCCGGGGTCGGGCAAAGTTTAATTGAGTTTTTCAATCTTGAATTTTTCTATGATGAATGATGGCAATAGGCTCGCCCTTTATCAAATGGGATTTAAAAACATAACTGGCGATATTTAGGAGTACAATAGATGCATCTCTGCCTAACCCTCCAGCACAGATAATATAATACTAGCATACAGATGCCTCATCCCATACAAAGAAACCGTGCCGATGTAACTAGCGTTTTTCGTTTGATTGAGATGTTTTTTGTTTTTATTTTATTTGTGATGGGTTTGCTCTTGACTCTAGTCTAGGTCAGAGGTGACAGATACAGAGTCTACGATGGAGTGAGCTTACCCAGAAGAAGCATGTTCACTTTAACTTTGAAGAGATTCGGGTTTATAAGTCGAAGTAGATCGCGGTCGGTTCCGTTCCATGGCTATAGATGGTGTTAGTAGTGACTTGCAAGTAAAAAGGTTTTCTTGGTTGGTGATAATTTTTTTCTTGAAATACAGTGACGATTTGTTTTATAGTATTTTATTTGCACGTGTTACAATACAAATTTAAAAAATCGAGTGGCATGCCTTAGAAATTTAAAACCGCGCCATCTGTTGGAATCAATTTTAAATGATCCATTCAAATAATCTTTGAAATGTGAATTAAGAGCCCAATGTTCCATAATTTTGTGCTTAGGACAGTTGATTAAAAAAGAACAACAATTTTATGAATAATTTTAGAAAATGAGAATTTTACACACAATTCAATAATATATCGATGCATATTGCGCCATCTAGTGACATTTTTTTTGAACAAATTTTTCTCTTTGTTAGCGCTGGGACCCTGTGCCTCTGGAGAATACATGCGTGATATCTTACTAATATAAAAAATGTGAAAATTTGGATGGATGTATGAATGTTTGTTACTCAATCACCACTGAACGGCTGAACGGATCTGGATGAAATTTAGCACTGAGGTAGATTATAATAGCCTGGAATAGCATATAGACTTTTATTCCTGTAAAATGTATGGCTTCCGTGGGAAAATTTTCGACTTTCACACGAGCGAAGCCGCTGGCAGAAGCTAGTTATTTTATATTTTGAAGTAAACAATTCAGAGAAAATTATGCCAATTGTAATTGAAATTATATTTTCCCTTTCAGGACACTTTTCCTTAACTGTTGATTAAATCTCCGTATTTTTAAACGTAAGGTAAGCGTCTTAAGCGTGGCTCACTTCGTTATAAGCGACAATAATCCCCATTATCTAAAATTACTTTTGAATAAGTAATTTTAATACAAAATGGTTTCCCAAATTCGTTCACACAATTTATGTCAAAGTAATTTCGTATCTGCCAAGTGCTGTAATTTGCCCATAATTAGGCTTTGTTTTAGAAAACGTGGAGCTCTAAATTGTCTGTATTCTGGCAGCGGAATGAGGTAGTTGGTTATAAATTGGTTTTCGTACTACACGTTCCTGTTTGAGTGCGGTAAAATTTTGTTTCAGGTACTAGCATTTTCAGCACACTTAACGCGCTTAGTGTTGTAAATTATCTAAAAATTATGCCGGTATGCAAAATATCCTTTACTATTATCTAAGGCATTATATATTCAAGCGCCAAATTTCATCGATATTATATAAGTTACAATTAAAGGTTTGTATCTTATTAAGTAATTAATTGGTTACAAATCTCTTACAAAGAACCGGCCAAGTGCGTTGGACTTCGCACATTTAAGGTTCCGTACCAAACCGTAAAATCAAGGTAGTTGTATTAGGAAAAAATTGAGAATTTCAAAGAGAAATCTGATTTAACAATATATTGCTATTTGGTGGTAAAATCTTATACTAACTCAATATTAAAAAAATATTATCACCAAATTTCAAGTTCATAGCTCAATGGGAATATTGAAAATCTTAAAAACAAAACTTTGTAAAAAAAGCTGTATTTGGTGGCTTCTCATTCCTTTGTTTTCTAATATTTTTTTAAATAAAAAAGTACAGTATTTATCTACTCAACAAGTTCTAAACAACGATACCCCCTCGATGAGGGAAATAAAAAAAAATGCTGTTAATGAGCTTAAAACATTCAAAAATATTTTCTCACAATTTGTACGGCTTTGGTTTTACAAGATTCTACTACTATTCATATCGCTGACAGCGATATCAACCAGGCTACCTTTGAATGGACTGAAAAAAAAAAAGTGTTAATGTTCGAGTAAAATGGTCTGCATCGGGACAGACGGACAAGACGAAACTATAAATAGTTTAGTTTTTACGGAACCTCATAAAATATAAAGTATGTAGGCACCATCTACTTGAATGGCAGCCATTAAAAAACTCATGACTCCCAACCTAACAAGGAAAATATACTTAACAAAAAGGTTGAACAATCCCAAAGAATATCAAAAATAAAATATGAATAAAAAATCCTAAGTACCTACTTCGTATCCTACATACTGTGTCCAAGTCTTAGCCGCCCCATTTCCCTCTCAAAATCTTTTCGTCCCTTTTATCTTTTGACGGAAGAAAGAGAAAAGATATCTCAGCTTTTATGTTTTGCGTATTCGAGTGTTCATTAAAAGGGTCGCGTTTTCGTTGTGTGGACTTTCCTGCCCGTGACCTCTTAACTTTACTGGGGTCGTATAATGATGTGTTTTCGCATTGTGGTTTAAATTGTGGGAGCTTTTGAATTTATTGTCCTGAAAAAAATATTAATAGACGAAGGGTTTTGAGATTTTGAGTTTGGTATGCTCCGGTTGAGTTTTTGGTAAGTATGTGGGTAGAATCGATCCTAAAATACACAGCTGTCAAAAAAAAAGTTAAATCAAAATTCAAAAAACCCGACTGCTTCAAAAGCGAACTAAAAAGACGTAAACAAGGAAAAAATCATGCTGTGCAGTCGGAGGATACATATTCGCGGGCTGGCTGACCAAAATCTGGTGTAACCTCCGCCTGCACAGCATGATTTTTTCCTTGTTTACGTCTTTTTAGTTCGCTTTTGAAGCAGTCGGGTTTTTTGATTTTTTGATTTAACTTTTTTTATTTATAAGTTTTTAGTTAAGTTTTTTTCGAATTAGATACATTTAAATATATAAGTGTTATATATTTTTGAAATCACCTCTTAAAACCCTTTATTTTGATACCCCACACACTAGGTTTATTATTTGGGACCCCACAATATGGCGCCCAAAATCCGCCATTTTTCTATTGTCCAATTTTAACGTAGCCCATGACACTCGCAGGGTTAAGACGAATCGATTGACGTATGAATCATCAAAATCGGCCAACGCGTTTGGTCTCTGGAACGCCACATAGGAACAAACATACATACATACATAGACTGATAAACACATTACCCTCCTTCGGCAGTCGGGTAAAAAATGAAATCAAGATTGGACTTCTAAGAGTACGAGTGAATTTAAATTCACTGAATAATCTTTGTGGATGTAAAAGTACTTATGAAAGACTTTTTACTTAGGGATCAACGCAGAAATATAACAAAACAATCTGCTGTTCAAAACTTTTGCCTCGAAAAAATGCTATAAATAATTGTTTTTAGCGCATATCTCACCCAAATCGTTCAAAGATATGAATACCCTGAAGCATTTGAACAGGGCTTTGCTCATCAGTGGGAGGTAGCAGGCATAATAACAAAAATTTCGCTGTGTTTTCACGCCTTTTTCCCATGGGGGTAGGCAGAAACTACAGAACGCCACCGCCAACGCCCCGCTGTGTTTATTTTTCTGCCATAATAAAGGTGACTCGTGTACCCGAAATGATAACTCGGTAAAACTAACTCCAAACACAAGACCCTACATAACGGACTACAATACAAACATCATACTTCATCGTACTTGACCTGAGAAACAAACCCCACACTGTCTAGAAATGCATATGAACCGTACCTATGAGAACAAAACTCTCAATTTTACAACCAATCAAAGCGATCAATTTGGCAAACTGTCTGAAACTCTGGAAATTCATCCCACGCGAGCTTGAATTCGATTGGTTTCCTAATTGCTCCGTAATTGGGATATTTTCTAGGCCGTCAAATAGCTTATGTTAAGGTTACAACTAATTTAAAATTCTTCCATACAAACGTAGTCTATATGTCTCATCATTATCTAGCCCTTTATGGAAACAATAAAGTAAAATAAATATATATATTTAAAAGTTATGAGCGTCGAAAGTTCCATGTGTCAACACTAATTTTAACGCATCTTTAGGCGGCAATAAATACCATAAGAAGCAGGAAAATTGCAAAACAACCTCCTTACAGGGATAGATTAATAATTCAACAATGCCAATAATTTTATTTTGAAAATATACATTTAGTCGTTTTTTCATGATATCTAGACTCCCAAACGACTGTTTTTAAAATTTCACGCGCTCGTTTTCGTCCTAAATCATCATCCATTTTGATTCAAAATTTGCAAAAGTGCTATTTCGTACGCAAACTGGCTTTTTACTATTCATCACAACATCTATCTCTTTAACACGTGTTGTAGATGAGATGGCATGCATTTTAACCTCGTGCACAAAATAATTCGTGCCGTCGACTAAGAGAACCTTAATTTTAAAGAGCAAATAGGTACACTCAGCTGTATTTGGTGAAATACATATGTACACATTTGTTTTGAAAATAACTTTCACTAAAAGCCTGGAGATAAAAATACTTTCTGTCAACGATAAGGAAACAAATAAATAAAATATATTAATGGAAAAGGGGGTCTTAAGATGAACATGGACAAAACCAAGCTCATGATGAATGCCCATGTAACACCCACTCCTATCAAGATCGGAGACTCTACACTCGAAGTTGTTGACGATTATGTTTACTTGGGACAAACGGTCCAGTTCGAGAAAGAGGTCAACCGTCGAATCCGACTCGGCTGGGCGGCGTTCGGGAAGTTGCGTGGTATCTTCTCGTCCAATTTACCGCAGTGTCTCAAGACAAAACTCTATGACCAGTGTGTGTTGCCAGTGATGACCTATGGGACCGAGACGTGGTCGCTCACAATGGGCCTTATCAGAAAGCTTAAAGTCACCCAAAGGGCAATGGAGAGGGCTATGCTCGGAATTTCCTTGCGTGATCACGTCAGAAATGATGATACCAGCAGGAGAACCAAAGTTACTGACATAGCCCGAAGAATTGCCAAACTTAAGTGGCAGTGGGCAGGGCACATTGCTCGCAGAACGGATGGCCGACGGGGCCGAAAAGGTCTAGAATGGCGACCGCGAACCGGAAGACGATACGTTGGAAGGCCTCCCACTAGGTGGACCGATGACCTGGTAAAGGTTGCGGGAAGGCGCTGGATGCAAGACGCACGGGATCGGTCAATGTGGCGACGCCTGGGGGAGGCCTATGTCCAGCAGTGGACGTCTTTCGGCTGAAATGATGATGATGAATGGAAAAGAGTGACCGCGGAGTTTCTTGCACGTTCTTCTGCATAGAGACCTACTGACGCTTGCGGATGTGCAACTAGATTCATTTTAGTGTTTTTTGTTGACAATTAAAGTAACTTTATTATTATGTCCTTTATTCATTACATTTCTTATGTTGTACATTTTTAAATATTTTTATAAAATAAATTAAAAAACAAAAACATTTAAAAATATAGAAAATAGAGGCCGAGGCTCGTGGCTATTAAGCCATAATTATTATTATTATTCCATTTAATCATTTTATATATACATATTTTTATTTTTTTAAATATTATTCTATAAAAAATAAAATAAAAAAACATTTAAAAATACAAAAATAGTAGCCCACCGGTATCGGGAACAGGGTCCAAGCTACCGGTGGTCAGGGCTCCTGAGAGAGGAACCTCCTAACGATACGCGCCGTGTCCAGGAGTACCGCTTTCTGGATCAAGCCCTTGATCCAGCTGCCCAACGAGAGCCTCCTCAGATGTTTGTCGAGGCTCTTGGCTATTATGCCATTGGCCGTCACGACTATCGGCACAATGACTGCTGTATTCACATCCCACATGTCGACAACCTCGCGAGCCAGATCAAGATACTTGCTTTTCTTATCTCTCTCAGCCTTCACGAGGTTCTCGTCATGGGGGACCGCTATATCAACAATCATTGCGCGACGCTCTAGTCGGTCTATCACCACTATGTCAGGCTTATTGGCAACAATAGTCCTGTCAGTGATGATAGACCGATCCCAATATAATGTGACATTGCCATTTTCGAGAACTGGGTCGGGCACATACTTATAGTAAGGCACTACCGATTCCACAAGATTGTATTTAAGAGTAAGTTGCTGATGGATAATCCTTGCTACAAGGTTGTGTCTATGCAAGTAGTCTCCGTTAGCCAGACTAGAACAACCGGAGATAATGTGACGGATAGATTCCCCCGGCCGGTGACATGCCCGACAGATGTCAACTGTGCCGTCCTTCACAATGTATTTCCGGTAATTATTATTATTAAAATCTTTATTGCACACCAAGAAATATGTATACAGGACAAAAAACATAAAAAGTGTAAAATGGGCGGTGTTAATGGTTTACTTGAAAAAAAAAATATAATTTTACCCGTTTGCTGAAAGTTCAAAATGTATGAATACTTACAAAACAAACTTATTTATACAGGGGAGAGAGAAAAAGCCTCATTGCACATCAAAAATTCGTACACATCGATGTCAATGGGAAACGTGCCCAGAACGCTGGCAGCATTGCCACGTTGAATGGCAATGCTGATTCTCTGGCTGAAGCAAAGACCAGCCCTCTGGTCACGTGAACTAACCGTTACTTATGCCTCGAAACACTCGATGAGCACTCGGAGCTCATGGAGCTAATGTCTCAACACCAAACGGCTCAAACATATAACTGCCAATAAGGATGTTATGTTTGCGCCGTTTGAGGTTTTCTGCACTAGCAGCAGCCGCCCCAAATGTATAATTGATATTACGCCACCGAAATATTACGTGTTCAATCCCATATAGGTACTTTGGAGTTTTGGTAGTTGTTATTGCTTATTTATAGAATTTATCTTTGTCTAGACTCAGTTACTCATATCTCAGAGTACGTTTACACAGAACATCCGTATTTCCAGGATCGTTTTTAACGGATCCGTCGCTGCTTGGGGTAGTGTTCACACCGCATGTAGTCAGTGTACCATCAACTTTCAAACAAAACGTACGTATTTTAATACTGTTGTATATGTGAACTTGCTCATACAACTACGTACGCCATTGCCGAATAAAAAAGTATACGATAAAGTGGACCTGTCAAATGGCCTGCTGTATATTTTGTCAGATCGGTATTATTTACTGGATTTGCAATACTGTCATGTGTGTAAACTCGCTCATACAATTAAATGGACCTGTTAAACGGACCTCTGTGTGAACGAGCACTTAAGCTCTAGAAACCTAAGATATGAGTGACACAGATAGTGACGACGCTTATTAAAAACTCAGTGTACTTATTAGGCTCTAATAGCGGCCGCGTATTGCACGAGAACATCCTACCTATAAACAAAACTAACAGGTACACATTCAGCAAAACAAATATAAAATTCTATAAAAAATGTAAACATCCATCACAAAACCAACATGAACCAGACAAAAACTGTTCCTAGAATAATATCATCATTTGTTCATAACTGCAACAACTCGGCCGCTTATAGGTCTCATGCATAATTCCACAGGTCGAGATCACCTGGCTCTCGGCCAAGCGGACTGGCCTAATTCCAGCCTGGACGTATTCCATCAGAAATCTAATGTGGATTGTTTGTTTGGTCTTTTTCGGCCAGTTTTTCAAGTTAAGAAGCTTATGAGTTAGGGAGAAATGGAATTAATTAATTTTTTTTGGATGATATTTTTCTTCTTTTGAGAGAACATTTACTGCGAAAACAATTAGTCGCATTAGCTGTTGAGATAGGTGCCTACACTATTTAAATCATATTACTATTATAAACGTGAAAGTTTGTGAGAATGGAAGGATGGATGTTTGTTATTCTTTTACGCAAAAATTACTGAATCAAAACCTGTACAGAAATATAGCTTATACATCAAAATAACAAATCATTATTTCAGCCTAAAGATGTCTACTACTGGACATAGGCGTCTCACATCCAGCGGATCCCCGCAACCTTCACCAGGTCATCGGTCCACCTAGTGGGAGGCCTTCCAATGCAACATTTTCCGGTTCGCAGTCACCATTCCAGAACTTTTCGAATAACACATAAGTATGCTATCTATACCAACATAATAAACAGGAAAGATTTTTTTGTTTGTTTGTTTCTACCGAATAGGCTCCGAAACTACTGGACCGATTTAAAAAATTCTTTCACCTATGGGAAGCTACATTATTCCCGAGTACCATATGTTATAATTTTGTCGGGAGCGAAGCCGCGGGGGTCAGATAGTAATTTATAAAGACCGCGCGCGACAGTTAGTAAATAATAATTAATTGACACAAGTATGTAAGATTATTAATTGAGAACGGCTCGACTGATTTAGATGATTTTGAATTGACAGGACAAGGTTTGTCTATCTATGATTTATTGGAAAACCGCCGAAAATTTCGTGGAAAGCGGGTGCGGGAGTATAAGTTTTAAATAAAACTCGCACATATATCGAATTATCAGCAAATCGTTGCATTTAAAATGGACCCAGCAAAAAACAACAGCGATGAAAAAGAATATATCAAAACCAAAACTAAAAAGAGTCCAAAACAATACACTTCAATAAAGTTTAAGTAAAACATTTCGACCAAAAAGAAATCCTATTGAAGCATTTATTTTTCCGTGAAAAAAGGCCATTTCCCACGATTTCAATACCTGTTTTGGCTTTTAAACATATATTTTCGTTCAACAAATGGACGGCCCTTTTTAATAGTCCCTCGAATACTTTTCTGTTTATTAAAGAGGAAATATATTTTGAAATCAGAATATGATCCGTTCCTTATAACACAACAATGGTTTTTTTACGATTCAATAAGAGGGGAATGTGATTGGACGGTAGGGATGTTCCTCAAATAATAGACTCGCTATAAGAACTGAATCATTGTAAACGATGCTTTATTGTTCGCTTATAATATTTCTATTGGGGGCGGAAAGGCTTTTCGAACGATATTTTTTGAATGGATGTCTGTTTTTGGCGATTTTTTTTGATAGAATCGTCAAGAGTTAACTATATCTAACAGGCGTTGCACAGAGGAGATACCGAGGTTGTCTTTTAAGAGGTCTCGAGGCTCTTTCTACGTACTATTGATGATCACTAGGGTTATTTTGTGTTGTAAAAATCTCGCACTCCTTGGTATTTTTGTTCCTTTACCTTTTTTAAGGTTCCGTACCTCAAAAGGTAAAAAAAGGAACCCTTTGAAGATCACTTTCTTGTCCGTCTGTCCGTATGTCACCACAGATTTTATTAGAAACGGGTGAACCTAGCAACCTGAAATTTATACCAGATACTGAGCTCTAAAATCCCTATTAGGTGTATAAAAATCAAGGTCCTGAGTCAACACGATAAAAAGATATAAGCAAAGTTAGATTTTCGCGAAAGCTTGCAAGTTCCAAAATTTACCTTAAGTTTTAACTTATTTTATCTTTCAGAATTTTCCCTTTATTTTTGCTGTAAGACCTTGCTTTTAACCAAAAATGAAAATTCTAGGTCAACCGGAAGTACCCTATAGGTTTTGGGTCGAAAACCTATATGGTAGTTCCCGTTGACCTAGAATCACGAAATTTGGCAAAAAGTAAGGTCTGGATGCGGGACGCACGGGACCAGTCAATGTGGCGACGCTTGGGGGAGGCCTATGTCCAGCAGTGGACGTCTTTCAGCTGATATGATGATGATGATGATGATGAAGGTCTTACACCACAAATAACGGAAAAATTCCAAAAAATAAAAAAAAAATGAAAATTAAGGTAAATTTTGGTACTTACAAGTTTTCGCGAAAATCTAAATTGGCTCATATCTTTAAAACTTAGCCAACAATAAAAATTATACGAATTTTATTATGGCGGTATAATGGGTAGGTACGGAACCCTCAGCACACGAGTTCAACTCGCACTTGACCGGTTTTTTTTTGTTATCGAGGGAAACCCTTCAAAAGGTTTTCCCTCTATAACAAAAAATAGGTATACACTGGCGTTTATTATCCTCTCAATTAAAACAGTCATGTTCATATAGCTCACTCATTACATATTCCTCTGTGAATATAAAATCTCTCATCTCATATGAAAATAAAAAAATACCAAAAAGGAACTATTGACTACTCGTGGAAACCTTTTAAAGGCTTTGGCTTATAGAAAACTGTGCCGTAAAAAAGCTGGGTTTAATCAAATATCAATGCAACGTAGAAACCAATATGGAAGATGTTGATTTCGTTGCTTTTCAGAATATGTCGTTTTTATTTTTTCCTTTACTCTTTGAGGCTTTGACAACGCGTTTTCATAAAAATTGTTCTACGGTTTAGAACATTTTCCATGAAATATCGCATTATGGGCCATCTTTTTGAGCTTCTAAAAACCAGTTTAGCTTTTAAATGATTTTTTTTGAAGTTCTGTCTTTCGATCTTTTTGAGCTTCTAAAAGGCAGTTTAGCTTTTAAAAGTTTTATTTTAGTTGTCCCGTTGGTCTATAGGTCAAAGAAATTTAATCTCTAATACCCAGTTTTTAGATAATGGTTTAAAATTTCGTTAAAATGCGTTTTTTTTATAAATTGTTAACTTCACAAATGGTTAAATTGGAAATCATTGGTTTCAAGCACAAGTTAGCATCCTTAACATAACTACGCATCAAAAACCTAGGCAATAGAGATTAAATTTCTTTGACGTATAGACCAACGGGACAACTAAAAAAAACTTTAAAAGCTAAACTGCCTTTTAGAAGCTCAAAAAGATGGTCCACAATGCAATATTTCTTGGAAAATGTTTTAAACCGTAGAACAATTTTTATGAATCCATTGGTTAACTACGGATAAAAAAACGGGGCCTAAGTGTTATTGAGTTTTTCCGTTCAGATTTTGTTAGTAGCGGGTTTTGATTAGTGCCCGGTCTATGGCAAATGGCTCTTCCTTTATTTAACAACTAGCTTTTGCCAGCGGCTTCACGTGAAATTCGAAAATCATCCCGAGGGAAAATATTCCCGGGATAAATATCCTACGAGCTATGCCTGACTATAATCTATCTCTGTGCCAAATTTCATCCAGATCCTTCCAGCCGTTTGAGCGTGAAGAAGTAACAAACATACAAACACACTCGCAAACTTTCGCCTTTATAATATTAAGTGTGTGTTATCTGTTTTATGAAGGCGTCAGGTATTTTGATCTTATTACAAATCTTATTTTTTTTTTTTCTGTAAATCTAGCTGTAAGGAAGACTGAGACTTGGAACGCTGACTAGTAATTTAGTATTATTTTATATCGGTGCAGTGAATACATTCATTGTGATCTTCAGGAAATTGCAAACGATGTTTTTTTATTATAACTTTAGTGAAAAGTCTGCGTCTCTGAAATGTCTCTAAAATTGTCCTACATTACAAAGAAATCGATAACATAGCTGTCAAACGCCAAGTCCTACAGCTGTAATATGGAGCATGATATATCGCCTCGCACTAGCCGGGGTAGCGGAAACCCCGGGTTCTGTATAACGGGAACAAACAAAGAAAGGAACTCTAATTGCCTACTATTGTTACTTGCCCCGATCTTGTAGTGTGGAAGCTAAATTCTGGAGGTAATAAATGAAATTAAAATAGTGTATTGGTAAAACAAGTTTATGTATAAACAAAATTCGTTAATTGGATCCTCCTTTTAGGCAGATAGTGCCTGTATTAGGAGAGTCCGCTCTTCTATAGCAAGACGTATTATGCAAAGAACAAAACGTATTATTAAAAAAACCGGCCAAGTGCGAGTCGGACTCGTGCACGAAGGGTTCCGTACCATTATCGTAAAAAACGGCAAAAAAAGCACGTTTGTTGTATGGGAGCCCTACCTAAATATTTATTTTATTCTGTTTTTAGTATTTTTTGTTATAGCGGCAACAGAAATACATCATCTGTGAAAATTTAAACTGTCTAGCTATCACGGTTCAGGAGATACAGCCTGGTGACAGACAGACAGACAGACAGATGGACCGCGGAGTCTCAGTAATAGGGTCCCGTTTTTACCCTTTGGGTACGGAACCCTAAAAATGATATACTAAAACGTCATATATTAACATTAACTTAAATCAAATGGGTGTATGAGTGGGTGTAAGTATGTGTATGAGTTTATGCGAGTGATAGTGTAGCCTGTAAGTGTGACTGAGAGTAAATGAGTGTGAGGGTGTGTTTGTGTCAAGGTTTCAGATGTGTTTCGGTATCATTTTAGGTAAGCGTGTGTATCCATTCCATTGTTTTTTTTTTACTGTCATAATAGTTTTCTAGCGGCACCAACGCCGCCACATACTGTGGTATTTATTCAAGATCTACTTACGTTTCATAACACTCCACAATCCATCTTCACATCTTTTGATATCGCATCAATTTGTGCAACTCATTTTTATATATATTCTTTGTATTATTATACCTGTAAAGCATATTTTTAGTTATTTCTGATTGTTTCTTTATTTCTTTAACTTAATTTGTATTGCTTATTTGCAAAATTATGGAATTTTTTATACTTTGACATTTTCATCTGACATGACATGTCTGTCTTTTTTATTTTCTTAAAGCCATAGACATACCATGGACTATAATACCTAGACCTTTCCTTAAGCTAGTTGTACATTATTGTAAGGTCAGAGCAGACTGACCCGCCTTTGTAAAGCCGTTTTTATTCGCTTTGGTCTTACTGAGATTTGAATTTGAAATTTAGAAAGGATTGCAAATCGAATGAAAAACGGGTTTCAGTTCTTTTTAGTCGAGAGTCTGGTCTGAACGCCGACAGTGGTGGATACTGAGCACTATATTACGAAGTGTATTTTCTATTCTTAAAACTCTTTAAAAGCCTTAAACCTGTGAAACTTTTATGTAAATTTACTATTTTCTGAAGTGCTCTAAAATATATACTTTGAGTGTTATATCGTGTATGATTTACCCACGTATCTGGCTACTAGCCGTTTCACTGCTGACCTGCCTGCCTTTCCTGACCGTATGCCTGTTACTCCGTCGTGGTGCCTGCTCACGTGTCTCTCTCGAGCATACCACGACGGTTTGAAGAGTTCCAGTCCGTCCAGCTGCCTGCCTACCTGCCCGATTGCCTGCATGTCCGTCGTAGCTGCCTGATCACCTACCTACCTCGGGCATTCCACGACTTCTTGCCCGAGCTGCTGCCTGGATAGCTGCCCACGTCGTGCGAAGCTGACCATAGTTCTGCTCTCTATATCCTTTTATTTTCATAATTTAATTTAATTTTAACCTTTTATCTTAATTTTAATAACGTGGCTTACGTATAGCTCCACTGAGCTATACGTAACGCTACAATACGAACTAATGACATGACGTCACACAAATCCTCCCTTTTCTATGGAGGTTTGTGGGACTTTACACCCTGTTCCACATACCCCCAAACTGGTGACCCTCGAACATGAACATCAGCGCAGCCTTCGTGCAGAGCTACTTCATCGTGACGTCATCATCACTTCCTCAAGCTTTCGAGCAGCGAGTCATACAGCAAGCCAGTACCTACTACGGGGGTATCCTGACCACCAGCATGCAGCGGACGCGCATTCCTGGTCATCACCTTCAGCTTCTTTCATCACCGCTCCGACCTACTGGAGCCAGCACCACTGTCCCGACTCACTGAGACATCATCACCGCTCCGACCCACTGGAGCCAGCAACTCTATCCCGACTCACTGGGATATCATCACCCCGACTCACTGGAACCAACCTTCCACTGGCCAGGCACGCATCACAAGATGTACGGACGACTCAACCTACTATCGACCTCCGGTCGCCGGAGGGGAGTGATGTAGCGGCACCAACGCCGCCACATACGAACTAATGACATGACGTCACACAAATCCTCCCTTTACTATGGAGGTTTGTGGGACTTTACACCCTGTTCCACATACCCCCAAAGTTTTTTTAATAATAGTAATAAAATACCATGTCATACAATGTAATAGCGTATTTTCTTTGTAAGTTTAATGTACTTTATTTTTCCGAAACTTCAATATGTTATTTACTATATCTTGGTATGATATACTTCTTTTATAAATGCGAAAGTTACTCTTTCTGTCTATTGAAAGAAAGAAAAATATTTATTTGTGACCCGCACAGGAAATATTTATTTGTGTCTGTCTGTCTCTTACCTTTTTACGCTTAAACCGCTGAGCCGATTTAGATAAAATTTGGCATGGAGATAGTTTCAGATCCTGGGAAGGACATAGGCTAGTTTTTATCCCAGATATGATCCTTTAGGGGTTGTGCAGGGGGGTAGAAGTTTGTATGGTGAACTAATAATTTCTCAAGTAAGACACACCTATACACACACATTGGATTTCTGTAGGTGCACCCCTGCTTAACCCTTCGGAAAAAACAGGTGTGACTCAACATGTTGAATATTCAAAGTTGACAATTATCTCAGGATAAACAGTATACTCAATCCTAAAACAGGTCAAATTGCTGTATGCCAAAATATATCCAGATCCGTTCAGAAGTGATTGAAAACATACAACCTAACATTTAAATGTATGTTTAATATTATTAGTAGGCAGAGTAATACACCCACGGTTTATGAACCACTGAACGAAGTCTGTAGTAAATAAATTTTCTACGTCTATGGCTCAATAAGGCACCTTCATACGTGGGTAGGAAGCCACTAAAGAACTCAAACGGGTCAAGTGCTCTCTGGGCTTTTCGTTACCCAACCCCTAAGTATATCGTTCAGGGTATTACGTACAATAACAGTTGAACTAACTTACTGTTTATTGCTAGGGGACTAGGCAGAGTTTAAGTTTAGACTTTGCTGGGTTTCCTCATGACAATAATGATCAAAAGTGTCAATTTTATAACCAGGAAATTAGGTAGAAACACTTTGCTTGGATATGAAAAGTGCCACTAATAAGCTTGTGCTTCAGTTCGATTTCCGAGTTGGAAAATCTTTATTGTTGATGGGTTTTATCATCAGAAGTTTCTCAGTAGCAACCAGGACTATAGATTGAGCCCGCTTGATGGAAATGTTGTAATAATTATATCTATTGTAATAAATAATGTCATAAGAATCTGTTCCCGTGTACCCTTTCCCTTCACAAATCAGGCCTGTTCTGGTGCGATGTCTTTGGACAGATACGCCTTCAGCAGCTCATTTAGAATGTTTTAAAATATTTTGCTGACGAGGGATTATGGTTTCTAAGGGGATTCAGTCTCTTCCCGTGGCTTTTTTTTTAGTTTTAAGATGTTTTATGGCGTCCCTTACTTCAATCTAAGAATATTCGGGTCCAGTTCTCCTCCAGATAGTAGTTCTGCCACGTTTCTGAGATGTGGTCTAGTTCTGTTACTACTTCGCCTTTATCGTTCTAAGTATTGCGACAAAGATCCCTAGATTCCCTGCGTGTGCTTTAACTTCTTCACAAATTTTGCGAAGATATTATTAAGAACTTCGGATATACAAATCTTCAATAAACCACGGCAAATCTCTCGGGATTGCTGAAATCGCATGTCTGTTTATAGTTTATGCCATTTCATAATATAACATCACGCCAACATGCTCTAAAGTGGTACACAGATGTTAACAGTTTACTCTGGTACACTCTCATTTCACCGCTTATGTTAAATTTTATGATATTCGGGTAATCTATTCTGGCATAACCTTGTGCATTATCGGCACCTTACTATAGAACTTGCTCATTATACAACTAAAAAGTGAACAATAAAAACATTTTACAAAAAAACACAACCGACTTCCAAAAAAAAACATTACAAGCACTAGCTTTCAAATAAAAAAATAATTATTAAAATCGATTCAATAAGTAAAAAGTTCTGAGGTGAATTAAGAACTACCTCCTTTTTGAAGAAGTATTTTAAAAAGTAATACAAACCCACATAGAAAGATACATAATAATTTAACAACGAAAGCTGCTTTTGAATTCACATTCAAATTGAGATTCACAAATTCAAAGCAAACCTCATTCACGAAACCCATTCAACATTAATTTGTTTGTCTCCAACAATAGAACAGAACTATTGTGGCATGTTACGTCACCACAACATAATATTACATAGTACCTAGGTTACGAACTTTGAACCACTTTGTATACTTATGATTATATTGTCCCGCAATGTTGTGTGAATACATAATAATACGACTGTATTCAACAAAGAGTTAGGCAGAAGTGCATCTCCCTGGGGTGGCCACGGCATGCAGTGTATTCTGGAGCGCCGGTGACAGGGGGTACTCCCCAGAGGAGAGTCCGGTGATGGACAGCTGCCGCGGATTCACCGTGAATGCTAACGCGTGCCCGTATTCCCACCATAAGCTGCACAGGAGGACACCGTGGAGTTTTAGTGGGTTGGAGTCCCACATAATTGCGCTATCTCCCCGTGGTGGCGCAGTATGCATGAGCATTTCTCCACGGTAAAGAAAAAGTCAAAAGTGCACCTATATAATACCCACATTTCGCAAGGCCTATTGCCATCAACCGGCCACAAATTCAGCCACCGGGCTGCTATTGAAAAATTCCAAATGGTCGCAACTACACTTTGGTCGACCCCAAGTCCAATACCCCCGGGTATCGAATCCACGTCTATGTAGTACTTGCAATCAATAAACCAATCAGGCAGTTATTACTAAATAATAGGAATATTATTCAGAGTGCATATCGATAGAAAATATATCATCATCTTCCTGGCATTGTCACATGTTACTTGGTGTCGGCGCAACAGGTTTTCTTCTTCCATACCGTCCTGTCCCCCGTCACTCCATCACTGATTTCCTTTTCTTTCATATCACTCCTCACACAGTCCATCCATCTTTTCATTGGCCGTCCTCTCCTTCCCCATCCACATTTATATTCATAACTCTTTTAGTAACATGACCACACCAGGAAAAACGGTTTCCTTTCAACTTTTCTGTCATACAGTTTATAAAATACTATAACAACATACAAAAACACTTGAAACAAAAACTACTAACTAAGCCTAAAAATAAACTAATCTAATATATGGCGTTGAAAAACTACTCCACATCGTTGTCCACTATTAATGTGCCCAAAGACTGCCAGCATTGCCACGTTGTATTCATATTACATAAAGCTTGTCAGCTTGTTACGGGAATCCCTTGAGAGTATCTTCTAGACATAAGTGGCAGCCCTCTTTTTAAAAGAAAAGTATAAAACAATATTTCAGTAAAAAACTTAATGCTGACTTCATGGACTCTCATACTGCATAAAAGAAGCGGAGTACAAAACACCATACCTATTCTCTTAAAGGTAAAGCAGCGGTGTATGGTTGTAGAACAAAAACATCTACGTTTTTTCCAGTTGTAATTCTCAGGTAATAACTCAGGGTGCCAACTTATTGCAAACCATTATCATTCATAGTTTGAATTCTTCACCAACCATGTGGTAGCCCAGTGGCTAAGACCTCGCCTCTCCTGCATGGGGTCATGGACTCAAATCCGGGCAAGTAGTGAGTTTTTCAAATTCATTATGTACTGTCAAAGTTGATCTTGGCCATCACAGGCATCGATGAAGGAAAACATCGTGAGGAAACTTGGACTTGTATAGTTAAAGTCTGAAATAGCCAAGTCAGAGGCCTGTGGGGTTCCCACAGGTGGCTTCATTAACTCTGACATCAGAGGTGGACACATCCTCCCACGAAAAGAAAAAAAAACACAGCAAACTCAGTTATCCAGGTTAGAGTTAATGGCAATAATGTTGTCTGCCCATTAAACCACGAGACGACCATTTTTGTTTTTGTTTTTTTTAGGCTTGAGCTTGACTACTATCACACCTGATGGTAAGCGAAGATGTGGTCGACGAAGAAGCACGCTTGCCTAGAAGTAACCTATTCACTCTTGACTTAAAGACTCCCAGGTTGTAACTATCAGGAAATACAGACACGCAATTTCACTTCTTTACTATAATACTTATAAATAAAAGTATTCCAAAAATGTTTGGTGCATATGGATGTTATGTCCACCATGTACCGATGGCGCAACGTTTTGCAGTCCGATGATGGAACGGGCTGGGAGGAATTGTGGTTAATGCAATTCCAACGCATAATTCTTGTTGTCATAGAGCCCAATTACACTTTAAAACCAACACCCTATATTAAAATAGCTCACCTTTAAGAGCAGCGTAACTGAATGCTTTGTGCATACTTAGCAACAAGCAGACGCTACGGTTGCCGAAATGCTCATTCCTTTGTGAACAAACACAGCTTTAGGATTAGGCCGATCTACTTTCGAGCATCTAACGGCTGCATTTGGAATCCGAAATGGGTGGCATTCTGCGGCTTTGTGTGGATTTCCACGTCAGGTTCGTCAAATGGAAGCAAACTGGAGTGATCGTGCGGTGTTTAATTATGAATTGATAATTAACTTAATCTGAAGTAAAATAGAGTTTGTAATATGTAGCTGCAATTTTAATGGTGTATTTATTTTTCTTATTTTCTATTTTATACCTTTATAGAATCTGGCACATACAATTAATAACATACCTTTTCATAACAACCACGTTCAGAAAATACACTGTTGATATTCAACAACAGAATTTAACAGAGATCTGTATCTTAGTTTGTCCAATCATCAGAAATCAGGAACTTACCTGTAAAAAAAATTTTAAGTTATTAATTATTTCATAATTTCCAAGAGGTTTCTACAGTGCTTAATTATTACCCTTTCCGAAAGTATGGTAACAAAGAAAAAGCCTTCCATATCTCTAGAAAATACAAAGTGTACAAAAGGCCTATCAATAACTCAACCTGACGAACACAAACAAGTTCCTCAGTACATACCCAACTAGCAAAAACGTCGTATAATTCTAGTCTTATAAGACTTCATGGTATATAACAGTTATATAGTGGTATGTAGTTAACTATTTTGATATGTAGACGTTTATCTTACGACGGTTCAGTCGCGGGACTGTAATGTCTTAATATAAAGTTGAGTAAACATTTTCAGGACTAACTTATATAACGTTGTAGAATGGTGTCAGTATATATGTTGAGTAAATGTTTTCAGGACTAACTTATACAACGTTGTAGAATGGTGTCAGCAAATATGTTGAGTAAATGTTTACAGGACTAACTTATATGACGTCGGATAATGGTGCCAGTGCATATGTTGGGTTAACGTTTTCAGGACTAACTTATACGACGTTGTAGAATGGTGTCAGTGCATATGTTGAGTAAATGTTTTCAGGACTATCTTATATGACGTCGGATAGTGGTGCCAGTGCATATGTTGAGTAAAAGTTTTCAGGACTAACATATATGACGTCGGCTAATGGTGCCAGCCATGACGTTTATTGGACAATGTATTGGTCATATCAACGTTTCGGTTAAATAAAAGGTTTTTGTAAGACAACCATCGTCGTGTGTGAATCTTAACATAACTTTTATATAATTAAAACGCCACTTAAACGTTTGCGTATGACCTTTTTATAACAAAACTATTTTGATCGTATGGAAGACTTACTACGACTTGTATGCAACTAAAATGTTGAATTTCTACGGTTACATTACTTTAAGTAGACTTTTGAATCATTTAAAGGTCAAATCCACACTTTAATTGAACCATTTCTATTTTGTTTTTTCTTTAAAAAAAGGGATAGAACGAATGAATGTTGCCGAAAAAGATCCGTATATTTTTTTTTTTTTAATTAACATTTAATGTAAACAACAACAATAAAATTAAACAATTAACAGTAGCAATGGAACTGTGACAGTTATAACATTTGTTTGAAAAGGTAAAACAAATGCTTCGCCAAGGCCATTTTTCTCTTTTAAGACGTTTTAAATAATTTCAGATCAAAAATTTTTCGATGTCCAACAACACTACCATAGTTCATTCATATCCTATGTTAGACCTGAAAAAAAAAACATTAAAATAAATTAATCTGGGCTAAACGTACTATTTGATTAGATAGCCATTGACAAGAAAAGAAGATGAATTTATAATCATATAGGGCCGAGTTAGTTCTCTGTTCAAGTTATGCAATGTTTATTAGATCTGTAAGTAACGCATAAGGAACCCTAAAGTAAACTGAATATGGCCGCGGCGTCATAGACTCAAGAAAATGTATACGACCTTTTTGTTATATTAGTGTTATATAAAGGTCGCTATACAACGTAAACAAGATGGTTGATGCTTTATTATGAAAACATATTTTGGATAATTAATTAAAACGATTCAAATACAAAGAAATAGAGGAGGGCGTTAAAAACTTCACAAAAACACATATATACATTGTCATAAAACTAAAGTTCCCTGAAAGATTAACACAACTATCATTATCTCACACTCATTTAAATAATGCATAATAAATCGATATTTTGTAATTATGGAAATAGACATTTACTTACCTTTTTTTATTTAAACACCGGCACAATATTTAACAAACGAAACAAAACGGTTGCCGTTGAGCAGTCTTTTGAAAACGTCATTGTAACAGCTATGTGACATAAGCGGTCACATAAGAGACTCATCATAACCAGTATTGGACGGTAAAGTCGGTCTCTGTACTTTTATTTAACTTGTATACAACGTTTGAACGGTCATTGGCTGACTTCTACTTAACTACTAAACGACAATATTGTCGTGTAATTTGGGCCTAATTCGCGTTATTTATACGTTTATATTTACGTTTATGCGACCAATCTTAAAAACTAGACTCAAAGTGTAAAACGTTAAATTGACTATTATAAAACATTGATTTGTTAGTTGGGTAATCAATCCCATCCTCGTACATGCGATTCCGCATTTTCATTCGAGAATCCGTATTACTGGCCAGTACGTCGTATTGACCATCGCAATATCTCACGGACTTTTTTATTGGAATAGGCCTTTTTGCAAGAATTTGTGGACACATTGGCTACACACGAACGAGCTGGCCTCTTTTCGAACTTTTCTTTTTTTTAAAAGGTACTGCTGAAGTTTTTCTTTTTTTTTGTGGATTGAACGGGTTGTTATGTCTGTGGGTGTGGAATGTTAGTTAAGGTTTTTATGTTCTTTTTTTAAATATTGTTTTACTGCCTGTTGTTTTCAGATGCTGAATATTGGTTAATTGCTAAACATTAAATATAGAACCAACAAGAATAAATTAACCGGATTTTTTTAAAGATATTTTTTTTTCTAAAACAGGTCCAAGAAACCTTACTCCTTATATCTGAAACGGTCTTTCTTCTTTTAACACATAACATAAAGTTATCCATTTATAACCAAATGAAATATGTATAATTTTCAGAGTGCAATAAAAAGTGGAATTATGTGGGTGCTCTGCCAAGAATTTAATCTGTGAAATGACCTGCTGAATGCTGTCGACACTCTTATCATTAAATTATACTGATAAGTCCACTTTATTTAACTTAAAATTGTTAAAAGCTAATCGACGACTTAGATAATTTCATATGCAAATTATACTAGGCAGGTATATTTATGAGACTATAGTTTCTATGCAGGGGACCTTTTATGTCACTGAGGCAAGAGGAAACAAACCTATCGGCAATGTACAGCGGTATTTTCGATAGCGCTCTGTGTCTAAAATTGCACTAAGATTTAGATTCTTTGCAGTGTGCTAAAACTTTAAAGGTAAATCAAAGTGCCCCATTTGGCAGATTTCATTATTTAGGTATTTTTTGCCAGATTCTTCGCCAGCGTGGAAGTCAAAGTTTATTCTTCAGGATTATACTATCGGGATCCCAAGAATTCACTGTCCTAGTCCAGGCCATGGTCTACCCCCCCGGTGGGTTTCCGCACTGTCGAGGCGGGGGGCTCAGTAGCCGTGGCTTTGTCACCCACGGGGAAGCGAAGAGGAACCCGAGGAGGGGCCGCTGTTCAGGGCGCCTGCCGATTAAGCCAACGACGTAGTGGCCAACAAGTAGGTTGCGGTGCCGCTTGGTAACAGGCGACATCGCAACTGAGGCGGGCCACGATGTCTTATGAAGCGTCCCAGGGCCCATACGATATCGCGGCTGAGCCACCGTCGGATGGCGGTCGCGAAGGGGCCGCAGGGGAAAAGGAGTGTCGATATAGCGTTGGCCCCTAACCCCTGCGGCCGAAAAATGGTAGGTGACGGGGCCATTGACTTTGACCCGTCACAGGGGGCCAAGGGGTCCATATACGGGGTCGTTTGGTGCTGGGGGTTACTACCCAGACGAGGGTCCGGTGACGGACAGCCGCTGCGGGTTCGCGGTGAGTGCTAACGCAAGCCCGTGTTCCCGCCATAAGCGGCACAGTAGGACACCGTGGAATTTTAGTGGGTTAGAGTTCCACATAACTGCGCGCTATCTCCCCGTGATAGAGCAGTATGCATGAGCATTTCTCCATATCATCTGCCTAGCCTTTTCCCAATTGTTGTTGGGGTTCAGTGTTTTACATGAAGCGACTGCCTATCTGACCTCCACAACCCAGTAACTGGGTAACACGATACCCCGTGGCAAGGCTGGTGTCAGATATCAAGCTTCTGACTACCCATAACGACTGTCAAAGATCTTCAAATGACAGCCTGGACCAACAGTTTAACATGCTTTCCGAGGTACGGAGGAAACTCGCTATGTTGAAATGGTCACCCATCCACGGACCGACCTCGGCAAGCGTTGTTAAACCTTGAAGATCGACCCGTCGATGTTATTATTTATCCACAAGCTCCTATGAGCATTCCACGCTAAAAAAATAAAATGCCATGGTCTACCATGGTGTACCAGATTTCAACCGTATCTTTAATTTGTCGATTAACAAATTTCTAAACATACATACTTTCTCACTTTAACAGTAAGATAGTGCCAGTAAAATGTTATGGGCAGCATCCTACTGTCCTTATACTTATCCTTCTGAGATGAATAAGAGCCCAATCAAAACACAAAACAACCAAACGAGTTTGGTCTCTCATTCTCATTCTCATGTCCTAAATAGAATTCTGTTAAACCCAACGGTACCCAGATCACTAAACAAAATAAAGAAATTAATCATATAATTTCACAATTAGTACATTGTTGTCTTATCATAAAAGGCCTGTATCCTTTGTCCTCGCTCCGTATCGTCGCATAGAACAATAGTCTTCATTTATCAAATAATAACAATATGCAATTTTTCTCTCATTGTCGTCGAGAGATGAATGATGGAGATAGTACCTATAATGACGGGCGTTGGGATACTATAATGACGCCCGTATTTATGGCACTTCATTTTACCAGTTTGTATTGTTTTTACTCAATGTCCTTTGAAACGTAAATGCTTTCAGGCTTTTTTCTTTGGAGTATTTTTTGTTTATCAATCATTTTCATTACAAATAGGGTCACTGCCCACTGCAAATATTTGACAATAACGAGAGGACAGTATTTTTTTATTCTATTGGCTCGCGTTTGGCCACAATCTCACCTCATGGTGTACGCGATGATGTGGTCGACAGTGAATCACGGTTTCCTAGAAATAACCTATTCACTCTTGACTTAAATACCTCTAGATTGTAACTGTCGGGAAACACAGACTTCGGCAGGGAATTTCACGCCTTAGCTGTACGCATAATGATAGTGTTCTCAAAATGTTTTGTGCGTATGGGTGGGATATGTCCACCATATACCGATGGTGCATCGCCGTACGTCTGGTAGTCCGATGTTTTTGTATAGATTTAGCCAAGTTTGCATTATTTAGTTTCTATTTTTGACAACATTGTGCCAATTAACAAATCTAGACACCTGCTGTATAACAATGTTTGACTGGTTTTGTTATAAAACTGATTTAAAACAATAATAATCATTTATAAAATAATAACAATATGCAATTTTTCTCTCATTGTCGTCGAGAGATGATTGATGGAGATAGTACCTATAATGACGGGCGTCGCGATACTATAATGACGCCCGTATTTATGGCACTTCATTTTACCAGTTTGTATTGTTTTTACTCAATGTCCTTTGAAAAATAAATGCTTTTAGGCTTTTCCTTTGGAGTATTTTTTGTTTATCAATCTTTTTCACAGGTTGGCAGAAATAGGGTCACTGCACTGCCCTTCAAATATTAGACAAACACAATGGGAAAACGGAAGGACAGTAATGTTTTTGTTTAGATTTAGCCCAGTTTTCTGCCATTGCCGTCGAGAGATAACTACTAGCATAGCCCTCTCCATTGCCTTTTGGGTGACTGTAAGCTGTCTGATGAGGCCCATTGTGAGCGACCACCTCTCAGAGCCTATCCACGTCTCATAGGTCATCACTGGCAATACACACTGGTCATAGACTTTCGTCTTGAGACACTGGTAAGTTAGACGAGAAGATACCGCTCAACTTCCTGAATGCTGCCCAGCCAAGTCAGATTCGACGGTTGAACTCTTTCGAGGTCGAAGTAAGACCTACCTAACTAGACCGTTTGTCCCAAGAAAGAAATTGTAAAGTATTCCACTTCCTACTAATATTATAAAAGCGAAAATTTGTGAGTGTGTGTCTTGTGTAAGTGTGTTTGTATGTTTGGTACTCTTTCACGCAAAAACTACCAAAAACTAAGTCAAGAGTGAATAGGTTACTTCTAGGCAAGCGTGCTCCATCGTCGACCACATCATCGCTTACCATCAGGTGAGATAGTGGTCAAACGCAAGCCTATTACATATAAAAAAAAAAAAAAAAAAACGTAAGTAGGTATTTTATGTATTATTACGTAAATAGTTTCATCTTCTTTATAGTTATATATATTGTACACTGGATTACTGCCCTCTATTATGATCTCTATCACTCAAAGGTTTGCTGGAAGAAAATTCCATTTGGAGTTAAGCTCGCCTTTGTACATGAATTTTACTATCAAATTGTTGAAATGTAATGTCTTGTTGTACAATAAAGAATAAAGAGAATAGACGTCTTGAATAGCACATATGGTAGTTTTTTTATACAGGGCATACGTTCCCTTGGGGTAATTTTCGACATTCACGTGGGCGACGCCGCTGGCAGAAGCTTGTTTATTATAAAGCATACGCTTGGGCATTGTATTGAAGACCAATGATTTCCGCCTCCACCAAGATGAAAAGTTTTACCTGAGTACAGGTGCGCGTCCACCATTTCTAAGCCCCAACCCTAAACACCCCCAGTAGCCCCAGTAGCGGTATCTACCTCTTATCAATTTACTTAATGAAGTGCATGCCCTAATTCAGGGTTGGCAAACTTCCAAACTACCCTAACTTCGCGCCCGTATACCGACCCAGTTAATGTCAAACATTTGTTATGTTTGTTACAAACGAAGCGATAGTTGTACATTGCTGTTTTAGCGCGAAACTTTGAACAAAAGGTGTTTAGGAAACACGTAATGGATTGTGTGGGTGTTGTTTCAGTTTTCGATGGAGGTAGGTTATTGATTTTGTAAATAGTGCAACGATTGCTTAACTTTACATTGGTGTTGTAAGTAGTGGAGTAATGATTTTTTTACCATGATTGCAGGCGTGTGTCAGTAATGTTAGTTTGTATACATAGAAATATGAAATAAAAAAATTACAAGAGTGTTTGGATGATATGAAATAGCATTCGCAATAGTAGCAAGAAGCAAGACTTCGTAGCGAGATATATAAAGCCCTTTAAGCTCACTACAGCAAAAATTGGGTGCGCTTACTTCAGCATTTTTAACCATCTTTAAATATTGAAGTCAATTGATTATTTAAAAGCACCAAGTATTGAGTTTTTCGGCCTTCTGGTTAAATTTATTGTGCTTAGATGTTCCGTGTAAATCTAAATTCGATTTTTTAAATTTTTGCAGGTTTTCTACTTTTGATTTTACTGTAGGTAGCTATTGTAACTTTAATGTAAGTAAGCATTCTTAGAAAAACCTTAACTGTTATAACAAAAATATTCTACAAAAATCTGACATCGCAAAACAAGCAAGCTCAAACTCGTAGCCTAAAAACGTCTAAAAGAAAAACGGAAGTCTCAGCAAAGTCTGGCTTCCATCCAGACAAAACTTCTCCATATTATAATAACAAGTTCGCTAAATGGAAGACTTAATTGTATAAGTTCAATACCTTGTACTTCCTCAGAAGATGAGGTGATTTGAGAAGTTTCAATCGATTTGTTACAAAATTAGGTGTTTGGGAAACTGTTTGAAGTTTCTTGGGGATCATTGTATCTTGATAAAGACTGTAACTGGCTGAAATGAGACATGGGTTCGATTGTAAATTTTTAACCGACTTACAAAAAAGGAGGAGGTTCTATGTTCGACCGGTTCTTCCTCGTGGTCAAACTATTTTGTCAAACTGATTTGACCACAAGGAATAGTTTTTCCCTGTGGTCAAACTGTTATGGTTTAAGAATAGTAGTCCTTTAAAAAAAAAAAAATATAATATAATAAAATGCCAAGTCATAAGGAAATGCCAATTTACAATTTTTGCTTATAGAAAAAAGCGTCAGCGTAATTTGTCAAGAAAATTACCGATACTTATTTCTTTATGCAAAAATTGTAATTGGCATTTATTTCATTATGAAATCATCTCTGTTAATATGTTATTGGCCAATGATGGTATTGTTTCCACAAAAGTTAAGACCTCTATCCATAAGTGTATTCTTTGTTTCGCGATATAACTGCGGAATAGGCAGACACGTTAATGTTGTCTTTTTTTTTTAATCGTCTATCGCTTCATCCAGTTCTTGCCGTAATCGGCTATACATTTATGTGATCCTTATGTTTAATTATTTGGTCGTTCTAAGAGAAAAACAATAGATTTGTATTATAGTGCGTAAAGCTTACACAATATTAAATTATAAAGGTAATGTATAGTATAAATTCTATAAATATTATATTTACGTTCAAAGTTATAGACCCGTGACACTTTTTCTTTCTTAAGTTGCTGCAAGTCCAAAAGACATTGCCATTTTTATACGTTCGTAATTTATAATACTGCCGTCCATCATGCAGTAATACAGTACCTCTTTTACGATTTATGTATTTAAAATCCATTTAGATTCATTTAATGTAACACCGCAATAATGAATGCAAAAAAACAAGAAAATGAGAATGACATATTATTATTGTAAATTTTAGTCTTCACTGTACGCAACAAGATAAGTCAAATGAAAAAAGAGTTATCTGTCCTAGAGGTTTGACCAACGGGAATTTTTTTCCTCTTGGTCAAATCAGTTTGACAAAATAGTTTGACCACGAGGAAGAAGCGTGTTCGACTTTATGTTTGTTTGTTTTTTTTTTTTTTTTTTTTTGTGTATGTTCATCGATATCTCTGTCAATTGTGGACCGATTTTGAAAATTCTTTTTTTGTTTGAAAGAGTATGTTTCGAAATTGGTCCCATTTTAATTTGGTGAAGGTCTGATGAAGAACTTCGGAGATACACAACAGAACTCTTCAATAAATAACGGCAAAACTCTCGGGATTGCTGCAATCGCATGTCTGTTTGTTGTTTATACCATTTCATAACATAACATCACGCCAGTACGCTCTAAAGGGGTACGCAGATCTCTCATTTCACCGGTTATGTTCAAGTTTCATATTATTCGGTTAATCTATTCTGGAGTTATAGGGACCTTAATAAACAACTTGCTATTAGGTAGGTAAAACTAAAACGGGAAAAATAAAAAACTTTTTTGCAAAAAAATACTAGGTACCGACTTCCAAATGAAAAACTACAAAGTGAAAAATAACTTAACTTTTGGAAGTCGGTGTCCATATCGCAAAAAAATGGTACCTACGTAAGACACCAACTTCCAAAAGTTAAGTTATTTTTCACTTTGTAGTTTTTCATTTGGAAGTCGGTAGTATTTTTTTGCAAAAAAGTTTTTTTATGATAAGTGCTATTGGTCCCGACTGCAAGAAAAGGATTATGGTTTTCGCGCATATCTTGTATGTTTGTATGTATGTAATGTTCTTTATTACCTCATATCTTGCCACTACACGGATTTGCATAATTAAGTAATCGTTAGATACGACTTGACCACCCAAGTGTTCTGAGATAGGCGACGTTAAAAAAAACAAACGCGACGGATTTTATTGCCCACAATATGGCGCTCAAAATCCAAGACCCTCAGGTCTCAATTTTATTTTTCTTTCATACTCATCGAGTGGGTTATCAAAATGAAGGGTTTTTAGAGGTAATTACAAAAATGTATACCTCGAATATGTAATTCTTCTATTATTCTCATTGTAAGAGTAATTCGTAAAAACATTATAATTGGAAAGTTGTAAATAAAAATAGTTTATAAAATCAAAAAACCCGACTGCTTAAGAAGCGAACTAAAAATTTATAAACAATAAGAAAATCATGCTGTGCAGTCGGAGGATACATTTTATTATGGCTTTGCTCTACCAGCTCGTAAATAATTATGTATCCTCCGACTGCACAGCATTTTTTCTTATTGTTTACATATTTTTAGTTCGCTTCTTAAGCAGTTGGGTTTTTTTATTTTATTTACAACTTTTTAATAAGAAAATAAACGTCTGAACGTTTATTTCCTATTTTCAGTGGATAATATATAAAACATACATAGCTCTAACTTTTCCTCCTAATAATACCTATTGATACAGAAGGGTACCTTCCGTACCGAAATCAACGTCAAAACTTTCTAGCTCAAAATTATATAATCAGCGATGAACACGGAACTCTATTGTTTGGTTGGCTGTTAAACAGACTACTTGAGTTAACCGTATGAAAGCCATTTTACAATTAAGAAGTAATGAATGTCCGAAAATTTCCATAGGAGTAGCCAGAAACTAAACAGAACACCACCTGTGGTTTTAGAATTAGATGTCGGTTCAGATTTGAAACTACATTTAATTTTAGTTGAAAGTCCATTGCGTACTATCCCTTTTCCTGACTGTACGCACTATCATTTTTCTTTTACACGCTCGCACACACACACACACATCTTCAACACAACAGACCCTCGACAACGACGCTAAATGCATAACAGAGCGGCGGGCTTAAACTGTCCCTCGAGCTCACATTGTCTCCAGCAGTGATAAATTGTTAGTTCCATTGTACCAGTGCTGCGTCACTGTGTAGAGTGTACACTGCGTGTCACTTTAATTGGCACACTTGTGGTACCAGTGGTACACTGCCTTTATGGTGGCTGCCGTTTATTCTGTTAGAGAATTCAAGGAAATGGATGCTCTGGATAATTCGGTTTATAGCCTAGAGTTGTGTCTGCAAACAAATAATGGTTAACTTTGTGCTCCCAAAACTACGGTTGAGGTATACACTGTCAGGCACCATCTGGCAATTCAGTCTGTGTATGATGCTCAAATGTATTGGTCGTATAAGAAAAAATTCTTATACGACCAATACATTTGAGCAACCGTTCATTTAAAAAAATAAAGAATGTGGATGGTTACAGAAGTAGAATAAAACCAAATAAAAGGTGGATATATTGTGTGAATGATGATACAGCTAGGAAGGAGGTGACTATTGAGGCGATGGCAAATAAATGTATGGAGAAAGAAGACTGTATTTATTTTATTTGTTGATCTCTATTACTCAATGCACTTACAGTTTGATCCAACACGTGCAGAGAGTCAACAATTTCACTAATACACATAGGTATTATAGCAGAAGATCAATAATTTATCAGATGATATTAAACAACACAAGTAACAACAAAACAATCAAGAAAAAACATTACATTGCCTAAATAATCAAAAAATACATGAACAATAATTTAAATTCAATAATAATATAATTATTACGAATAATTTAATAACAATAATTTAATACATATAATTTAATTATTAAAATATATTCAATAATTTAAATTTAATTATAAAAATAATTCATGATATGCCGACTTCAAAAATATAAGATAGGATTATGATATGAAATCTAAACGATACAGGATTTCAGTATTTACCCAACCAGTTGAATTTGCTCAATACGTTATTATTATTGGAAAAGAGATTATCAACCTCAGTGATAGAACTGAAATGTAATTTTACTGTTTCCCTGCCAACTGCCAGCGTTGCCTAGCAACAGAGATAAGTAAATTAAAAGATCAAATCTTCAAAAAGACGTTGGTAGTTTTGGATCGTTACTCTCTGGTTACTTTTATGAAAAAGTAGGTTAGTATTTGCAAGCTATTGTATAAAGACTTGACAGTATAGTAATGTTTTGACCCTGGGGCTACTCCAACATTGAGATCATGTCTTATCATAATAGAATCTCACACCAAAAGGATTTAGTGTACGACTCAGATTTATTATTTTGCAAAAAAAAGGCTACTTTTATTTTCTCTGATATTAGGGATTATTTTATTTTAACCGACTTTCCAAAAAGGGGGAGGTACTATGTTCGACTTTAGGTTTGTTTTTTTTTTGTGTATCTTCACCGATTTCTCCGTCAATTGTGGACCGATTTTTAAAAATTCTTTTTTTTCTTGTATAAATAGTTTGTTACGAAATTGGTTCCATTTAAATTTGGTGAATATCTGATGGAGAACTTTGGAGGTATAAAATAAAAATGAAATGTAGTTTATTGATTAAATAAAAGTGTGTTACAGTATTAAGATGTAACACTGGATCCTGCACTAGGATACCCTGTGTCGCCGGATCCAGTCTCTTTAGACAAAAAATATGATTGTTTGATTATAAATATCAAATGCAAGGGTTCCAATCATTTAACAAAAACTGAAAGGTAACTAATATACAACAGAACTCTTCAATAAATAGCGACAAATCTCTCGGAATAGCTGCAATCGCATGTATGTTTATTGTTTACACCATTTCATAACATAACATCACACTGGTACGCTCTAAAGGGGTACGTAGGTGTAAACAGTTCACCCAGCTATACTCTCATTCCACCGGTTTTTTTTTTAAGTTTCATGTTATTGGGTTAATATGTACTGGCATCACTTTGGGCATTACAGGTACCTAGCCTATATAACCGGTCCATTATGTACCACAACTAAAAAGTGAAGAGGAAAATCTTTTTTACAAAAATATACTATTGACTTCTAAATAATAAAAAACACTACAAATTGAAAAATAACTTCAATTTCGGAAGTCGGTGAAAAATTTCGAAGAAACGAAAACAGTAGGTTTTTATTTGGAGGTCGGTTGTATTTTTTTTTTTTGTTAAACGTATTGTATTGTATACGTACAAAACTAAAATAGTCCGTATATTTAACATCACAACACTTTGTCATTCTTAATCAGTTTTATGAAAAAACAGTTTTATCATTACAAATTATGTCTACCTTCAATCTGCCCAACAATAGATTTCCCTCACTGCCCATACAATGTACCCAAACATAAAAAACATACTGTACATGTAGTACAGTCAACACGAGCGAATGCAGCCCAGCATAAATGACGGTGGCTTAAGTTGTCTCAAGGGGACGGTCGGGGCATTGTCTTGTGACAAATTGTCTGCACCATTATCTACGTCACTGTACTTTGTGCGTGGGGTGTTTTAATTGTGGGTCTGACTGTACATATTTTTGTGGAAATAATTACGACTATTGTGCGGCTCGTGGAACCGTTCAAGAAAATCTAAGAAACGGAAAAGTGGTTGGCGGAATTGTTGGTCCGTGTTTGTAATTTCTTCCGTAAAAGTCTAGTTTTTTTCACCTTTAAGCGTATTATCAACATAACTAGCTTATTTACGTGACGTCACTCCCTTGGTCTCTCGATAAAAAGATATCCTCTAATTATGACTCTAAACGATAGTGAGTCAGTGAAACAATCAGATCAGTACTTTCTGAGATAATCTTTTACAGACATTTAAACAAACAAACAATTTACTCTCTTAGATTTGATTACTTTAAGGCGGTACCCCGAGTAAAACGCCGCGCAAGCCGTTTTTAGTGCAGTTTTAAGGAGCTATCTACTCGTTATTTAAAAAGAAATATCAATTAATAAAAATACATTAAATTTCTACATAATATTGATTCTAAAATGGTAGATTTAGTTTTTTTTTGAATGTTGTATATATTTCACTAATCTCCTTCCAAAAAAACATAAAAATTAGAAATAATTATTGATATTATGCATCTCCTCGTAAAATGTTCATTAATTATTTTTTGTACTAACACTAATGTATAGACAATTTAATAACGAACATTTTTGTAGATTTTTTTTTTTTCAAAAAACCAAAATTCGATTTTATAAAGATTTTATTCTAAAATCTGGGCGTATTCACTACTGTAATTCATGCGCCACCAGTGCCGCTAGACCAATAGGAATGCTCATATCTCATGCCGATTTTTTGGTCAGGGTACCGTCTTAAATTCATTTTACAAAACCTAAGCGGGCAGCAGTGAACAGTGGTAGCCGAGTGGTAACGGACGTGACTAACAAGTTGTAGGTCGTGGGTTTGAGCCCAGGCAGGCGCTTTACTTTGTGTTAATTTAGTTCATCACCACTGCTCTCAAAACGCTTCACCATTTTCAAAACCGGCACGTCCTAGAACCAAAAAGATCGTAGACAAGTGACATCCACCAACACGCACTGAGCCCGCGTGGTGGATTAAGGCCTATTCCCTCCCTCACAGAGAGGAGGTCGGTGTCCCAGCAGTGGGAACAATAAAAGGCTGATGATGATAAAACGGGCCCAATTCAAGCATATTTACAGTTCATTTGTTGGTAGCTTGAAATATAAACATAGATATATTTCTAAGAAACCATCATCCCTACACAGATTTTGAAAACTACAATATACATTTGATTATTTCGTACCAAATCTTTAACACATTTCGCAAAAGCCGTCACCGTGTCGACGAAAAATCTCGTCTCAAAACCTTAGTCAGATGAAATGACGTCGACTCGTCTAGATTATCCCGATACCAGTCGTCGGCTGATATAGGTGACGCAATCTCCGGCGCGGCTCAGCTTAGCACTGATATCTTGAAGATAGCGGGCGGTAAGCGATCTGCGTCACCTAGCTAGCGTTAGAATATTGAGATACAGTAGGTACCGTGTGATTAAATCTGGAAATAGTCAGTAGGGGTTTTGGAATTTAATGTCAGATGTATGCGTATCCTTTAGGAAGTAACGGCTAAATAATAACAGCCACGCAGTTTTTTTCAATATCTCATCAATATTTCGCGCGCTCGTTTTCGTCCTAAATCATCATCCATTTCGCTACAAATTTGCAAAAGTGTGTAATCGTACGCGAATTAGCTTCTTATTGCTCATCTTACAAAATAGATCGTGCCTTCGACTAAGGGCAACCTTAAGTTTTATTTTTGGAAATCTTAAATGACCATATGGCTCGTATCCATTGGGGTAATAATGTACTACGCACACGAGTATCTAAGGGTTTTCTGATATTCGAAGTATTCTATCAGTAAGCCGCTCTCAGCTATCAATATATTTGTTAATGAGTTTTATATCTGAACCAGCGTTCATCATCATCATTATGTCAGCCAAAACACGTCCACTGCTGGACATAGGCCTACCCCAAGTGTTACTCCATCGATCTGTCATGTGTGTCTCATATCGCTCCGCTTAGAGGGAGGCCTAAGCAGCATTCAGAATAAAATATTTTGGTCAATTATTTACACTAACAAAACAACAAAATCTTGTAGGTAATCGGTTAGTTCCGCTATGCTCTAGTCTCGGTAATCTCGACTCGAAAAATACCTACTATTAAGTGCCGCTATACACGAAATCACATTCGTGGACAGTGATGAAGAAAAGTGTTACAGTGTAATATCTTATTTAACCATTTAAAAAGTTAATTAAGAAAACCTAGTATGTATATCCCATTACTTTCGCAAAAAAATGTTAATTATTTTCGGTTTTATCATACTAACGCACACTCGCCTCGCCGCCACTCAGCACGTCGCGTCATTCATTTTAGAAATAAATTGTCCATCCATTCCATAGAGCTATGAAAAACGAAACGTCTTTCCGTAAAAGAGAAACTTAACCTATAAGTATTTCGAACTAAGGTTTCGATGGTTTTTAGTTTAATTTCAATATTTTTCAGCTTCCTGCTCAATTTAAATAAATTCAAACAATTTTCTTTCCACCTGTACCTTCCATTGTTTACGTAGAATCGAAGAATTTCGTACATTACCTTTTAAATGGTTAAATAAAATAGTACACTGTAACACTTTTCTTCATCACTGCCCGCGATTGTGATTTCGTACAAAGCGGCACTTTCTAGTAGGTATTTTTCGAGTCGAGCATAGCGGGACTAACCGATCAATAAACATTTGAATCCAGACTATACTAGCTTTAATTTATTTTCTACAAAAAAATAGCTATAACATAATCAACGCTACAACAATCCACTAAGTCTTCATCATCATATCAGCCGAAAGACGTCCACTGCTGGACATAGGCCTCCCCCAAGCGTCGCCACATTGACCGGTCCCGTGCATCTCGTAACCAGCGGATCCCCGCAACCTTCACCAGGTCATCGGTTCACCAGGTGGGAGGCCTTCCAACGCAACGTCTTCCGGTTCGCGGTCGATATTCCAGAAACTTTCTGCCCCATCGGCCATCCTTTCTGCGAGTAATATGCCCTGCCCACTGCCACTTAAGTTTGGCAATTCTTCGGGCTATGTCGGTAACCCTGGTTCTCTTGCGGATCTCTACATTTCTGATTCGATCACGCAAGGAAACTCCGAGCATAGCCCTCTCCATTGCCCTTTGAGTAACTGTAATCTTTCTGATAAAGCCCATTGTAAGCGACCACGTCTCAGAGCCATATGTCATCACTGGCAACACACACTGATTATAGACTTTCGTCTTGAGACACTGCGGTAAGTTGGACGAGAAGATACCGTGCAACTTCCCAAACGCTGCCCAGCCGAGTCGGGTTCGACGGTTGACCTCTTTCTCGAAGTTGGCCCTACCCAATTGGATCGTTTGTCCCAGGTAGACATAGTCGCCCACAACTTCGAGTGTAGAGTCTCGAATCTTGATAGGAGTGGGTGTAACATGGACTGTGTGACTTCAACATCCACTGTGTGACTTTAATAAATCTAATATCACATTTACAGCACAATTGAAAGAAAAACAATAAATATATCGTCAAATTGCGTCTGAGAATTCTCCAATGCTTTTATTAGTCTCGAGCGAGTCACAATAGAGTCGTCGCTTTGTGATCAATTGTTTGTAGGGTATCGCTAGGGGTCAATATACAGCGGGTGACTCTTTCATTTGTGAAGTTCAAACTGTTTTTTTACATTATATTTATAATAATAGATAGACATAATGAGCAATTCGACCTTTGTGGATTTCTTGCAGATCATTTCAAAAATAAAGAATGAAACTAAGTATTTCGGAAAATAGTTAATTTACCATTTTAATTAACCTTAAAATAAGCGTTCCATTAAGTTTAAGGATTACTAGGCAAATTTCGAAATATACAATTCCAGTACACTAAAAATAGTATCTCAATCAATCAATCTCGATATTCAGAACAAGGTACGTCTAATTATTAACCCCCGCCGGAAAAAGAGGGGTGCTATAAGTTTGACGTGTGTTGCTGCGTATTTGTGTGTCTGTGTATCTGTGTGTCTGTTTGTGGCACCATAGCTCCTAAGCGGATGAACCGATTTTGATTTAGTTTTTTTTTTTTTTGAAAGTTGATTTTGTCGAGAGTGTTGCTAGCTATGTTTGAATAAAATCGGTTCAGCCGTTCAAAACTTATGGGCGTTTTACTGTTTGAATGGGGGTGTTTTCGCAAGTTATCGTATCATAATTACGTGTTCAATATATTGCCGATCGAAGCGTATCTACTATGTACTAGATATATTATGTAGCATGAATTAAAAATGTGCCAGGGTTTTTTTTTTTTTTGAAATTTTCCTTGTATTAAGTGCCTATCTTAACTGATATTTTAAAGAGAGAGCCAAATTTTGTGAGTTTGTTCCTACGTGTAGAAAAATGTCTGGAACTACACTAGGCAAACCTATTTGAAAAAATATTTCAACATTTGAAAGTTACATTATTCCAGATCTTTATAGGCTATAAATTATTATGGCCTAGGCAAAGCTGGGACGGGCTACTAGTCAATACTAATAATTTAGTAAACTTAAAAAAAACAGAATAAAAACGCGAGTTTATGAATATTGATGGACCACAAAAAAGAAACTGTTTTTTTTTTAGGTTGTTACTGTGTACAACAAACTCAGTGTCCGCAGTGTCTCAAGACAAAAGTCTATGACCAGTGTGTGTTGCCAGTGATCACCTATGGGACCGAGACGTGGTTGCTCACAATGGGCCTTATCAGAAAGCTTAAAGTCAGCCAAACGGCAATGGAGACGGCTATGCTCGGAGTTGCCTTGCGTGATCAAGTCAGAAATGATGATATCCGCAGGAGAACCAAAGTTACCGACATAGCCCGAAGAATTGCCAAAATTAAGTGCCAGTGGGCAGGGCACATTTATCGCAGAACGGATGGCCGATGGGGCCGAAAAGTTCTGGAATGGCGACCGCGAACTGGAAGATGATACGTTGGAAGGCCTCCCACTAGGTGGACCGATGACCTGGTTAAGGTTGCGGGAAGGCGCTGGATGCGAGACGCACGGGATCAGTCAATGTCGCGACGCCCGGGGGAGGCCTATGTCCAGCATTGGACGTCTTTCGGTTGAAATGATGATGATGATGATGATGACAATAAAAGCATCAGACTATTCCCAGCATCTTTTAAAAAGATCGTAAAAAAGATATCGTTTAAGAGACACATATCTTTCAACTACAACTTGTAGTAGTCTTATTAGTCCCAAAGGGATTACAGCAGAGGCGATGTCTTCTCGTGATAAATTGTCCTGCGCTGCCGTCGATGTACAGCGTGTTCACAAATTGGGATAATTTTGGAATTTATTATCTTTTATAAGACACTAACTGTAGTAGCTGTAACATGTGTCTGCGTGTTTGTTACTTATTTCATAAATTACATAAAAATTGATTTTTTAGATTTTGCATAAACAGTTAAAAGACAGTCAGAATCATCATCTGCCTCTCCTTTTTCCCAATAATGTTGGGGTCGGCGTCCAGTCTTACCGGATTCAGCTGACTACCAGTGTTTTACAAGGAGCAACTGCCTATCTGGCCGCCACAACCCAGTAACTGGGTAACACGATACCCCTTGGCAAGACTGGTGTCAGATCTCAGGCTTCTGACTACCCGTAACGTCAAAGATCTTCAAATGACAGCCGGGACCAACGGCTTAACGTGCTTTCCTAGGAAAGCACGTTAAGCCGTTGGTCCGTGCCTAGGCACGGAGGAAACTCTCTATGTTGAAATGATCACCCATCCACGGACCGACCTCGTCAAGCATTGCTTAACCTTGATGATCGACCCGTGCTATTATTTACCCACGAGCTCAGAATGTGTCTTTGTATTTAGTTAAATAATAATTAAAAAAATTACATAATAAGTTGTAAATCACAAAGTGATATTTTTTGCTGTACCTACTCTAAACGTATCACAATAATTATAGCATTTCTACAGTTAATAAATGTCTATTAATAGAAACAATTATTTTTATATTTTCTTTTAACCCTACAAAAGAAAAATAAATAAAACAAAACATGCAATAAACAACATAGTGATATATAACCCTCACAATACATCACGGAACAAGTCAATGCCAGCATTGTGACCGCCTTGGGACCAATAACGCTGAAGAAATCGCTGTTGAAGGGTTATTTCAATGTTTGCACAGTAATTCTGTTACTGGGATGTGCATATATAAGTGGAGGGGAATCATTTACATGCAGAACTTATTTATTTTTCCTTCGGGATTAATTTAAAATAGCAATGCTTATATTTTTGTTGCTTTTCAGGAAGTTTTCATTGTGCAGTTAGTCATTCAATGACATACTCAACTCGTAAATAAAATAAAATTAAAACTCCTTTTTTTTAGGCAATAATTCCTACAAATATACGTCTATAGGGAAGTTAGACTTCATTTTTTTTATATAAATAATATCACCCGTCGTAAGGCGGAAAAACCTATTAACCGGAAAATTGTTCAACTGCATATTGAGCTAATCATGTACTTACTTATATCTTAAAAACTTTGTAATATAAGTCAATAACTAACCCTTGCTACTCCATACCATTCATCATCATCATCATTTCAGCCAAAAGACGTCCACTGCTGGACATAGGCCTCCCCCAGATGTCGCCACATTGGCCGATCCCGTGCGTCTCGCATCCTTATCGCAACCTTACCTAGGTCATCGGTCTACCTGGTGGGAGGCCTTCCAACGCATCGTCTTCCTTCGCGGTCGCCATTCCAGAACTTTTCGGCCCCATCAGCCATCCGTTCTGCGAGCAATGTGCCCTGCCCACTGCCATTAAAGTTTTGCAATTCTTCGGGCTATGTCGGTAACTTTGGTTCTCCTGCGGATATCCTCATTTCTGACGTGATCACGCAAGGAAACTCCGAGCATAGCCCTTTTCACTGTCCATTGGGTGACGTTAAGCTTTCTGATGAGGCCCATTGTAAGTGACAACGTCTTGTTTACCATACCGACTATTGTCGTATTTTTCCACCCAGTCTACTTTCCTAACAATGTCTTGATATTCAAACTTCTTAAAAAACCCAACCTGTATATGCCTGTATTACTAGATATAGATATACACGAAGCCTGGTAGCGATATCGTTGATGTGCCCTATTAGTCATAAATAACGCCTTCCGAACTGTGTATGTGTGCGTTACATCGGGAACAAAGAAATTTTTCGTACGATTTTTTGTGTTCGAGTTTGTATCTGTGTGGGTCATAATTTCGGGGTTATGTCTTTATCCCTCGTGGTGTCTGTATTATGAAGGAGTATTGATGTGTTTATTGTTGATGTTTCAGTTTTGGTGTTTGTGACAACGCTTTCAATTTACTAGATGTTTTAGAACCATTGATGAATTTAAAAGCTCTTTTGGTTTCAATGTGTTAGATTTACTTTAAAACAAATTATTTGTACTTTAGCTTTTGAGTGACATAAATATAGAAAGGGGAATAATGAAAAAATATTTCGAATCGAGAAGCATAAAAAGAGAAGACTTGTATGACTTGAATTATATTATTATGCACAATCAAAATACCAAAACATGCATGCAAAAATGCAGTAACAAAGGGCGAATAATGCACAAAATGTGCACTATTAAAATTATTCTTTGCATTAGAATTCACATTCATTATCACAATATATTAATTATCAATTGTAATTTCTTTGACGACATACAAACAAATATTTTTTCTAGATTTTCTTGAGCAAACTTGTGTCGTTAGTTACTGTATATTAATTTATAGGCTGAAAAATTTTCAGGTTGATCTGGGTTTTTATATAGAACAGCATTTAATTAATAATACAACACCGCTAACACAATTTACTACTGAAATAAGCACTATCAAAGCAAAAGTACTACAATATGCAACAATGCTAAAAAAATAAGGTTTTATGTTTTTTTTTTTGTAACTACCACATAATTCGATGTGTAGTGATGTTGATATGATCAAAAACGTCTCAGTGATCAATGTTTGGGCTAAGGTCATAAACAAAAAATTATAGACATTACAGAAACTTTCTAACTTTTTAAAAATGTCTTATTTCTCACAGTCATATTATAGTGACCGGTTAGCCAGGTGATGCATTGGTGATTATCCTAATATCAAATTGCGATTCGAATCCATCTGCCGCTACGATGGATCCTATTATTAGGCCCCAACAATACGGCAAAATTACTACCAAAGCCTGGCTTGGTATAATGAATGTTCAGTTTAATCCTAACACGAATCACAGAATAGATAAGTGCAGAAGGTCTGCTCCATAGTGTGGCAATGGGTAACGGTCCGGTCCTTACTCCGGCAGGTCCTGATTTCAAATCCAGACAGGCGTCTAACTTTGAAGGAAAACATCGTTGAGAAAACTGCCCAGGAACGAAAAATTACATCTACCATGCTGCACTGGACTAGCATGGTAGATAGCAGTCTAATTCTTCTTACAGAGAGAAGACCTGTGTCCCAGCAGTGTTAACATAACAGACTGACTATGCCCTGTACATAAAACGTGTCCATGTGTGCGTCCATTGTGCGGCGATGACGACGAACAAACAAATGACAATCGCGTGAAGCGTTACTATGTGTGCGTGCGTTTTCATTATTATTTAAGGGGAGGCGGCGAAGATCGGCGCCTCCGCCCGTTCTCTCGCGGCGGACAAACAAATGACTGTCTGAGTACACTTGCACTCGCTGTACATGATGCGTGTCTATGTGTGCGTGTAGTTTTGCTCGTTGTATGGAACGAACCTTCTGGTTTATACCTATCTACCTATTTCATGCGCGAATCATGCAGGCGGCGACCAATCATCACGCACACCCTTGGGATCGCGGCCGTGACTAAAATTCAATGATTCCGTAAAGCCAGCCAGTTTTAGCTCGCTTTCATTACCTCTGACTGTTACCTCAGGGATTTTGTAATGTTATTTGTAGTCAACACTATTCGGTTCTGTTTGTTGTGACGTATATGGGTGATTTGTTGGTATCCCGAAGGTTGATTATGATAGTATCCAAACTATTATAAATGCGAAAGTTACTGTATCTGACTGTTTGTTACCGTTTCATGTCTCAACGGCTAAACGAAATATATTTAGATGAAACAGGCACACGGGTAGATCATGGCCTGGATTAATACAAAGGATACTATAAATCCCTAAAGGGATATTTTCGATATTCATGCGTTCGAACCCGCGGGAAGAAGATAGAGTGATCATAAACGTCATTTTTGTGAAGCGTTTGCAGTATTGCGTAACAGAACATAAAAAGTAACCAACTGATTTAGGTCAAAATATTAATCGACTACAATTTAGAAACGTTTCATCCGATTTGCGATAAACGTTTATATTATAAACTTTATTTAGTTCCTTTGACATTTTGGCAAACATCAAAGCTTTATCCAACATTTCAAAGTTACATTATTTTCTTTCCAAGAAATACAAACACCTCTAATAAAACACGCTATCTTCGCAGCTTCGTCCCAGGAGTGAATGTCAAACTGCCCTATGTCCGCAAAACATTACCTAGAGGAAAGTTAAATAAATTAGACGAACATCAACATTCATGACGTGCAACACGGAGCGAGGACCGACAATGAGTGACACTCTCGCGACGGAAGAGGGGCACAGAGCAATCAACAGAATCAGATGTGACACGGAGGGGGGCTAATTGGAGTGATGGGGACGTGGTATTGCGATATTGTTTTGGCTGAGTTTTAGCTGTCAACGGTTTATTTGCAAGCCAGTATATTGGCAATTATAGTTTGAAACAAAAGATATCCGTTTAGATTTTCCTTTAAAATCTGAAACGCAAATTTTGATACCTAATTAACTATAGTTTTACTTACAGATCAAAAATAAACTGAAAAGAGAAGTGTCAATCGATTTCCAGACAAGTGCTAGTAAAGCTTCCACCTGCCAACTTGATTTGCTTTGCACAGAAACTTCGATTCAATAGTTTACTGAAGCGGCCTGATATGGAAAGTGACACGTTCGCGACGGAAGAGGGGCACAGAGTAATCAACAGAATCAGATGCGACAGAGGGGGGCTAATTGGAGAGGTTGGTAGGCAGTATTGCGATATTGTTTTGGCTGAGTGTTATATGCCAACGGTCTGTTTACGCCAAATATTATGACGATTGTTATTTGAAACATTGAAAAGTTATAAATAAAATGCACCGGCGGATGAGGGGCACAGAATACATCAACAGAATCAGACGTGACACAGAGGGGCCAATTGGGGTGATTGGCACGTATTACATACTGTATTGGCTAATTGTTAGCTGTCAGCGGTCTGTTTGCAAGCCAGTTTATATAATAGGCACATTTATTGAAGTTCATGAACAATTGTTTATGAAACAGTGATATAGTTTTTCCTTGCATTGTTGAAAAGCAATATTTTAATAGCTGTATATTAACTCACAAAAAAACTAACTCAAATGAAAGTGTCAAGCGAATATTTAACCACGTGCGAGACAACTGTGTTACTTGCCGTGTTGACTTACCCTGCACATACACTGTCCTATAATTATTTATTGAAAGGCCCCTGATATAGAAAATGACACGTAGCGACGGAAGAGGGGCACAGAGTAATGAACAGATGCGACACAGAGGGGGGCGACTAATCGAGTGATTGGTAGCGTTACGATATTGTTTTGGTAGCTGAGCGTGACAAAACTAGGCGGACACTGACATGCAATGAAGCTCGAAATACTAAAATAATGAACGTAAATACGAATGACAGTAGTATGAGTCGTGGTAAATGCGCGTCAGGCTTAAAGGCTCTCAAAGGTCTTCCATTCCTTATCTGTCGTAATTTAGAATAATTATTCAGCAATGTTCAATTTAATATTATCAAAATTGTCACTTTAATGTTGTCAAGAAGTTTGAATAATTACTGAGGAAAATAAAATTATATGAAGCATTATTGTAATACTTACTTTTAACATTAACTAGTCGAGCGCAACAAAACACGGTGTAGATGCTCTATTTCAGAAAAAATCCTAACTTACTCTAAAAACTTTCATCAAATAATATTACTCAGAAAACTCCGTCCTACAGCGTGTTGTAATCACGTTCCTACCTACAAAAACTGTTCAACAAAAAACCTGCTGTTACTAAATCCTTACGAAAACACGTCAACCGCCTGTCTAAACTCAGCTTTAATAACCGTCACGTCTTGCCAACTTATTCTTTGGCCATTAGAACACGGGTCACGCGTAGCTCAGGCCAAAGGGCGCGTGAAAAATATAACCGACCATAGAGTTATGAGACATTTTGGCGGGCTTTGCTGGAGATGGTAGTGTCAGAAATTTCCATACAAACCAATTATGTCAGTTTCACGATGTCGGTCAGTCAAGCTAACGTCACTGTTGGAGTTTTGGCGGGAACGTGATGGCGTCTATGTTGCTTCTCTATTTTATTTTCCTAAAATGGTGTTAAATTGAGTATTAATTGTGTACAATAGAACGTGCACTAGTGTGGGCAAGTGAAACGCCGCGGTAGAACATGAGTTTGTTCATGTTGCCGTCAAAACTCCGTGGAGGCTTCCAGTAAACTTACCGCCATTTTACTGGCGCCTAACTAGGACATTGGAATAAAAACTAAAGGAACCAGAACTTCTAAACTTGACACTGGCTAAATACACAAAACGTGCGATGCCATAAAAAAATAAAAACGTATATATATACATAAAAACCTTTCCGGTCAAAATAAGTTACAATGTATGTACTTTTGTTACAGTTCATTATCATATATCTAGAAGTCAATTACTGCAAATTACTTTAATTCATGCTGAGTTAGGAGCCTTTTTGTCTCGCACGGGGTTTTATTTTTTATTATTGTAACCTTTTTTGGTTTTGCTTATTTCTCGTGTCTCCTGTGCGGGTTAAAAATAAATTTTATAGTTTTTTCTTTCTTACTGAATATTAACTATAATTATGTAGACATGGCTATGACAACTGAAAATTATACTCAGCGCAATTACTCGACCATTATTATGATTATTAGGAACAAGATCTTTCCCGCTGCTTCGCTCCTATGGCTTAACTAACCTACAAAAAACATGCATTTTTGCAGGTGTAAAAGTAGCCTTAACATTTAGCAATTATTTACCTAGCTATGAATGAATATTTTTAAATATCAGTCATCCAAAAATTTTGATGATTCGAGAGATTACTTCAAATTATTTTTGAATCAATTCAATCTCTTTAGAATATTCGTTTAGATGACGTCACTGTTTGCTGCCAGCACGGCTTTCCTTGCTCTATGCCTCTGACGTATACCGTGACAGATAAACAGGTCCTTGATTTGTTTCTGCTGGTGCCGTGACAAATAACAAGACTGATGTTAGTAGAAGCTTTGATGTTATCAGATTAGACACGTTTTCCTTATGTTTTTTGTTGAATCTCTACGTTTGATGTTGATGTGAGGGGAATGTGAGTGAAATAGTGTAGGGAATTGTATATAGTATAAACTATGATACGTCTAACTTTACAAATATATGATGACCTCGTAATATACTATGGTCTCAATAAAATGAGAGGTCAGTTTATACTGTTTAATTATGTGCTTGAAAATATATCGTCGTGTGAAAGTACATATTGACAAATTCTTTAAAAGAACTTTTAGAAGGAACACGTCAAAAATAATACCATTATGAAGTTAAATTATGCGGTTGTTTACTAGTTTGTTTAGTTATCTTTGTCAATACCCATCCGATTACGCAAATTATATCTAGCACAACTAGCTGTGCTCGGGTGAAAATATGGAGAAAACGAATTTGCGCAGGTACGAAACCTAGCTAGTTCGATTTTCGCCCGGCAAAACCCCTATAATGCAATTTTTATAGAAATCGTTAGAATCCGTTTTCGAGAACGAGATTATAAATATATATATGTCACGGACCAAGTGATGAATCAAGTCAAGTCAAATTGGGCTATGTAATGAACACTGATTTCAATTTCTATGTTTATCATATTGTCTGGTCATTATGAATATTGTTGTGATTTGGCAATACGATAATTATGGTCAATGAATTGAATTAGTCCAAGAGCGAGCGAAGCAAGCTCGTGAGCTTAGGACATCCCAACACGGATAGGCCAGGTTCGAAGAAGATCATCTGATTCATGTTAGGTTACTCGTACTCTAGACCCTGAAGACAGAAATAATCTTACTTACCTATTCTATATTAAAATCAATGTTAACATTTTAATAATAAAAAAAAACACATATGTTTATTACCCCGCACAATATGGGCATTATTCAGAAAGCCCGGTCAATTTAATTATTTCAACAGTGTAAATCATATAACCATGTCATACTGGGCATTTTTTAAATTTCCCGGACATTATGGACCATAACATATATATACAAAAATTGCTTGTTTAATAGGATATGATACTAGAAAGATAGAGTGTCGTTAATGGTCATATGCTTTTTTAGCCCGAAAATATTACGGTTTTCCCCAATTAGGAAACGAGAGTGTAGCCGCGTGAAAAAGCTAGCTAATATTATAAAGAGTTTCAAAGACATTGTTCCTGAAAAGTCGTTTTGTGTCACGTTTTATAACAAGGTGAATAACCCTTTACTCTGTAAGCTCAATTTACATTTTAATAAAAGAGTTTTGGCAAAATTGCCATGTTGTTAAACTTTGTAGTTAAAATAATGGAAGTATACATAAAATTGAGGTTATTTATCATGGGGCATTATTTTTATTTGTCGTGCTTGCATGTTGGCTAGATTTTTACGTGGTCTTACTAGGGCTACCCGTAGATTGCTTCCGGCTATATTTTAGTGTTTCTAAAATTATGGAGTATTGAACAGAAAATCTGCTTAGCAACAATTTATACACGCTTCAGCCCGCGGCTTCACCAGTCTAATAGTTCAAAATTATCCCACGGATACATATTACCGGGTTATTAGTATTTTATTTTCATAGTTTTGCCCAAGTTTCTTTCTTTCAAATCCGTTCAGACGTTTAGGTGTGATTGATAATAACCATTTTAATTAGAACAAACATATATTTTTTCCACTACATTGTCTTTCAAGTAACACATTGCCATAGAAATTCGTTTCGAAATATGAACATTTAAACACAAGATTAAAAAAAAAGAAAACAAAATTACATAGGAACAGTTACGAAATGACTTTTTTATGGATCATTATGTAACTGACAGAATAATACAGAACCTGTAACTGTAACCTAAAAAGCGCGCGTTGAATGTGTGTATATTGTCTGTGGTTTTTAGTCTGAACGTTTCTAATAAATTGTTATTGGAAATTATTTGCATTTAATTAAGTAAGCTCATCATGTAGTGGAAAAAGAATCGTTCGTATCTTGCATGAAAAGACTTTATTTTAAAACTCGCATGTAGCTTTATTGAATACATCGCTCGTGTTAAAATCTCGACTTTTTATGCTCGACACGAAATGTACTATTTTCATATAAACTTCACTTTACCATCATAAATATTTATGATAATATACTTCCTAGAATCCAATTTTTGAATTGCGTAACTGGGTAAATGCTTGTTAAAACTATGTGATATTTCATTCAAAATATTTCCCTAAATACCAACCTTATAGAAAATATTAATTTGTATAATAGTAGTCAATGTATGTACATTCGCAGTAAATTATGTTAATCTCTATAAATAACTCCAAACTAACGCATGTAAACCAACACACGAATAATACACGAATTCTAAATCGCGAGGCTTATATAAAATTCAACAAGGTCAACTAAGTTTTCAACTTCCACACACATTACATATTTATAAACAAAGTACATGACGTTTCAGCCCTTGTGGGGGCATTCTAAATGAGTAGGAGTTCAAGAATGAGCGAACATTCCAATTCAAGTGGCAATATTATCTAAGCGATAACAAATGTTAAAAACTTGTCAAAATGTATTGAAATTAGAGGTATTTTTATACTCTTTAAAAAACCGGTAATTACTCCTCAGGCGGGCATCCTTAACAGTATTTTCAACAATCTCGAAATTTAATTTTAATTCTGACAAATATGCCAGGAATTAAGACTGAATATTGAAATTGCTTAAAATAGTTTAATAGTTTAAAATAATTATTTAAATTGCAATATGCAAGATATTCGTTTAATTGTTGTTTTTTTTTTGCCCTTTGCTGTCATTACACATTCTGCTCTCAGTAGAAAGATGCTGAGCTATCTGATATTATGGATATTCTTATTTATTTTTATAAGAGGAGCTGAATAATTAAAGCCGCACGGGTCGATCTTCAAGGTTAAGTAACGCTTGACGAGGTCGGGCCATGTATGGGTGACCATTTCAACATACCGAGTTTCCTCCGTGCCTCGGCAAGCACGTTAAGCCGTTGGTCCCGGCTGTCATTTGAAGATCTTTGACAGTCGTTACGAGTAGTCAGAAGCATGAGATCTGACACCAGTCTAGCCAAAGGGTACCGCTGTTACCCAGTTACTGGGTTGTGGAGGTCAAATAGGCAGTCACTCCGTGTAAAACACTGGTACTCAGCTGAATTCGGTTAGACTGGAAGCCGACCCTAACATAGTTGGGTAAAGGCTAGGGAGTTGATGATGGATCTTTTTATGAAATTCTTACCAAAAGCATCGAAGATCCGTTGCTATCATAGAAACAATACTGGAACGTCTCTTGTGCCTATAATTACACCAGCACCATTCTTCAAACCGGTACGGAACAGCACAGCTTGGTAGTAGAAGCAGCTTATACTTCCCCGAATAGAGCTTCTCCAAAGAGAACTCTACGATACTCCATCGTAAACAGGGCACTCAAAATACTCTCACATGAAAACCAGAACAAAACACTTGTACAGAGCTCATTAGCAACAAGCAAGAAACTTCAGCTATAAGCCTAAAAAACGAAAACGGAGAACATCATAATTCCCTAAAATAAATTGCGTACAGTTCACAAAATAACGTTTTCATACACGTTTCACGAAAAAAGGCGAAATTCCACGTCAATGAGGCTCGTTACCGGGATTCAAGAAATATTAAGTCATATGAGTTGGAGGTGAATACAGTAGGTTCATTTATTTTGATGAAAATACGGAGTCGGATGGAAATATGGAATAATAGAGCGTTGGATTTGTTGGCTTTATTGGAGTTCACTATTGGCATTACACAACTTACCTAAAAGGTCTGAATTACGACAACACAGAGAAACTTTTAAACATTTTGTAAAAATAAAACTTATTATTTTCAATAATGTTAGTTTATGGAGACATACCACACACACACGCACACACACGCACGCACCACACCATACATACACACACACCACACACGCACGCACCATACATACACACACACCACACACATACACCCACACACACACACGCACACACACTTAATACACACACCAACGCCACTTGGCTCACACTTTTGCCCACACTGCCAGATACCATGCATCCCCGTATTATTTTGGTTTTTCTTTAACTTATCCTTTTTGTTATATATGGCTACAATAAAACACTGTATTTCTAAACTATGATGAAAGAGACTGGTCTCCACGACACAGGGAATCCTAGTGTGGAGATCAGTGATTTATCTGATATAAAATTAATGTATTTTCTTGAACAATAACGATTATTATTATTAGTAGAATGTCAATAGTGAACTCAAATAAAGCTATATCTCAAATATAAGTTTATAATAAATGAAATGAAGATTTCAGAACTTCTTTTTTTAATATCGGTAAAAACTGTGTCACTTAAAGAATAATTTATCTAATAATTTAAATTATTTAGTAAAAATATTCTCTTCATTTCTTTATTTGCTTTGTCAGGCTATTTCCTATGGGACTCTATAATATGTGATATTTCAAAAGCAATAACGATTCTCTAAAGTCCAAAATTTATAAAAAAGGCTTTCGCGTTTGAATTTGCCGCTAGGGGCGCTGGTGTAGAGTGAGGTCTTCAAAACGTCAAATTTCATAGTTTTTTTGGGTTTTTGCGGGAGTATATTTACATTTTTTTACTGTCATGAATATGTTCCAAATATGGCAGATTAAGACAGGTACTGGTTTTACCAACGTTTGCTTTTTAATAATAGAGTTTTATGTTTCGGAAAATTAATTCTATTTTTTTTTCGAAAAATAGGAGCTGCGTAAAACTGCGGCATACTCGAGTTTATATTTAATCGCATTTCTACGGCATTTCAAATGATTTTAATTCAAACTTTGCTAACGTGCACGTTGTTACAACGTTTAACAGCAATATTTTACCTTGCACGCCAGTGGCGCCAAGTAGTGGGCACAAAAATGGAAGTCCTCATTGACATGCGCTACCAAAATGTCACGTGGAACAATCGTTATCGATCTTTTTGTCTTTGTCTTTGTCCTACTAAGTGGTAACTATTTAAGAATCGAGACGTGAACCATTTCTAGATCTCCTCTGGTAAAGTTGCACCACTTCACAAAATCCGTAACAAAATAAACGCAATATTCCGTAAGCCAGTACTCCAGCAAGATTTTCCGCCATTCAATTGATTCTAATTGTAATTGAAATTCCATTCTGTCAGTTGGAATCCATTAATCCACTTCAGTGTTTCGTGTTGTCCATTCCGAGAAGGATTTTGAAACCATTAGCAATCAATTTTGTTTGAAGGACGGAAGCTAATGCACGTATTTTTTTTAAGTATTTTGGTAATTATACTTCTTATTCTGTACTCCCATTTTCATTAGATATAAATCAGAAGGGAATATCTCTGGTAGTATATGTGACGCAAGTAATCTATTCCTCCTTTGAAAAAAAAATGATTTAGATTCCGAACGTGCTTGCGTCGTTTTTCGTCCCTTGCGTGAAGGTTGTGACGTAATCTACATACTTAGCTAGATAAAGAAATAATCCAAAGACATTTGTTTGTTTTATTTTTCAATCTGCTACTGTCCAACCTGAAAAAAATATGTGTTTTATTATTCAATATTTTCAGTTGCATTCTGCACGCGATTTGTGTATTACGTATCTAAATAACTTTTCTTGAATAAACGATAAAAACACATATGGCATATAGTAGGTAGAATTGCAACTACCGGTAAGTAAGTACTTTTTAACCCCTTTTAATAATGTAAACCATCAGTTTTAAAGTGTCTGCTACTTTGTTTCTTCGCAATAAGCATCTAGACCAAGAAACATGAGCATACTAATGAGACGTAGTTGCGTACACGTTGACAATTTGCATCACTCAAATCCCAACTCACATGCAAACCAAACCAAACCTTCTGCCAACAAATGTCATGTGTCACTCAGTTCCCCGCAACGCTGCGACTTGCCTATAACCGAGTCTGTAATCTAGATACATGGCAGTGTGACAGCCAAGTTCGTAAAGCAAATGGCGACAATTTACACGAACCATTTCGGTCCACTTTCAACTACCCCATAACTTTGGTAACATGATCTATTATACCTACATTTGACGTGTCTAGTAAGATCTCCTTCTTTTATATCGAGAAGTTGACACATACTAAACTAAATTTAATTGAGACTCAAAGGATTATAGATTGTAGGTAAAGCAAGTTGACCGTACTTGACCACATTTTACTGAAACCCAAAGATTAATTGAAACTTCTCGAATCGTACTATTGAGTAGCAAAGAATAAAAGAAATATTTCAAAGCAACTGAAGAACGTTGTGAAGGACAGAAGCAGTACTATTATACTAAATGAACTTCAAGAGAATTTGGTGTACACTTAGGTGTCACTTCTTTTATTAGATAAGACGTTATCAAGAACTTGGCTTTATTTTACATTTATGTTTTGGCTTTAATATATTACGACCGCTCAACATACAGTTTAGCTCTGATAGTTAATGTGTTATGCTATATAAGGCAGAGTTGTGAAACGGGAGCGAGGGATATGATGGTGTAATAGATCATGTCAGTGTTTGAGAATGAGTTGTGAGAGTTCGATGTGAATAGAATTTTCAGTTTGTTGCCGTTTATGATTTCATCTTTAAGAATTTCTTGGATATTACGGATATCTCGTGATGGGAATCTGGATTTACAGATTCTATTAGTCGAAATTCACCAACCCGCCTTAAGCGAGTGATGAATGCTTGCGCATTCCCTGTCCTTTTCCAGCAGTGGGCAGGTACTGGCTGGTAAGGTTAAACGTGGAAACAGGCTAAACAACGTTCATTTTCTTTATTATGAGAAGACGCTTTACTAAGCAATGATTAAGGTACTACACGATTTTATAATCCTGATAAATTAGGTAATCTTAAATTTATTTCCAAAGTATTTAAAACTTGCTGTCATAAGACAATTTTACGTTTAGACACTACTTCTATTTTGTCAACAAGTCAGAATAAAATCGCAGCTTAGCCAATGATTCTAATTTAATGTTGTAAAAGCAGCAAAATTCTTAAATAATCAAATTAAACCTAACAAAGCAGTACCAGGATAACACGAAACAAAAGAAGTGGTTCCACACATTTATAAATGTTACACATTTTATGAAGACAAAATGGTCGCATTATATTTTCATGTTTGCTCAACATTTTCAGTCAAAAACGGCGCGACGCGAGTTAAATCATCTTTACTTCAGCTCAACTTACATTATGTAAATAAATGCTTTAATATATACGTACATAGTCAATTATGCAGAGCCGTGTCGGCAAATGTTATTATACCAAATTACACGGGAACATTTGAGTCAGATGTCAAACAATAAACGGGGAACAATGAGAATATACGGCGCGGGGAATGGAACGCGTCCGTCGCGGTTTGTTCCTGTCGCACTTTCTTGTTCAAATGTTGGAATGTTTCCGTGGAAATATACGGTTAAAAATGTTGGGTTGAAATGTCGTCGCTTGCTTTTTGTTGTGGTTACATGCTCGGTTTTAGCACGTAAGTTAAACACCTTACAAAGTCATTTAGAAATATAAAGGAAGAAAGTTACGACAAAATATGCTTAACTAATTTTGCTACGGAGAAGATTTCTTTGAGTAGGTATTTATTTAATACCCAAAAAAAAATCAATCTGACCACTCTATTGTGACAATAAAAAAAGATTTTCTATTTATTTTTTAGTATATTATTATATATTATTATTATATACTATTCTTGACTCTAGTCTAGGTCAGAGGTGACAGCGACAAAGTCGACGATAGAGTGAGCTTACCCAGACGAAGCCTGTTCCCTCTAACTTTGAAAAAAATCGGGTTGGATGCGTTCGGAAACACAGACGCAGAGAGTGAGTTCCACTCATTCGCTGTACGCATTATGATATGCGAGATGATAAAAATATGCTCATTTAATATAGTGTCCCTTTAGCCACAGAAGACTATACTAACCAAGAAATGTAACATCACTTCACAATCCCCGACCGTGGTCACACAGTTTACTTCACCGTGTGTTTCCCTACAAACAATCGCACTAATGTAAGATTTGGAACTGTCACCGTGTACAGAGCGCATTTTAGTGAAATTATTGTTATTGTATTATAGTGCACAGTCACAATGGCTGAAAGATGGGATTCTACAGCTCTGGAATAATGTGGGGTTTAGAATACGAGGTAAGATGGATGGCCTTAGTAATTTGTGTGTTGGTAATAGTAGTGTTATAAGTTTTTCTCTATATGACGAGGTAAGATTTTGAACGGGCATTGAGCTTAGAATATCTGAATCACCGACTGAATTTTTGAAGAGTTGAATCTGAAAAATGTATGATAAGTAGTTGTGTGTTGTTGTTGTCGTATAACTGGCGTAGTAAATGATATCAAACATATATATTACCAGCTGTTCCCCGCGGCTTCGCTCCCGTGGGCCACCCCACAGGACCCGTTTTCGGGATAAAAAAATAGCCTATGTCACTCAGGAATAATGTAGCTTTCTATTGGTGAAAGAATTTTTTAAATCGGTCCAGTAGTTTCGGAGCCTATTCGGTTCAAAGAAACAAACAAAAAAATCTTTCCTCTTTATAATATTGGTATAGATTAAAAACGGCCCAGTGGTATCGGCTGTGACTTACAAGTTGTGCGTCGTGAGTTCGAGCCCAGGCAGGCGCTTTACTTTGAGTAAATTATTTCATTACCACTGCTCTCAAAACGGTGAAGGAAAACATTGTGAGCAAACCGGCATGTCTGAGAACCAAAAATTCAAAGATATGTGACATCCATCCACCAATCTGCACCGGGCCCGCGTCGTGAATTACGGCCTGTTCCCTCTCACAGAGAGGGGGCCTGTGTCCCAGTAGTGGGAACATTAATAGGCTTAAAATCATCCACAGACAAGACCGTTGACAATGAGATAACGCGTTTTCATAGAAAAGATTATTATATTCTCTATTTCTTTTTCTTTCACTATTTTTGATTATTTTCTCATTTGTCTGCGTACGCTTTTAGCAGCATGTTCTTTTCTACCGAACGAAGACCAATGCTGAATACAGCTCTTTCCCAAGCGTCATCACATCGACCGTTCCTGTGCGTCTTGCATCCAGATTCCCGTGTTTTTCAATGTCCTTTGGAAGACCGCGGTCGGTCTACCTAGTGAGAGGCCTTCGAACGCTGCATCTATTGATACGCTGTTGCCAATCCAGAACCTTTCGCCCTTATCGACTATCCTGCTCTACGAACGATGTGCCCTGCCCACAGCTGCTCAGTTAGGCCAGTGTTGAAAATTAAACGGTTGAATAATTTTGGGTCTACGTCATCTATATTTGGACATACCGAGAATACAGGTGTCGAATATTCCAAACAACATAGGCTTTAAATAAAGTGTAATGTATGAAATGACATAAAGGGATGGTTGAAATGCCACAAGTAAAATTTCAAAATTTAAAAAACTCCCGACACATTTATCTTGAGAAAACACCACGATTCAAACAGTATAACGCCCATAACTTTTGAACGGCTGAACCGAATTTATTTAAACTTAGCACACACACAACACAACACTCTCGACAAAATCACCTTTTAAGCAAAAAAATCAAAATCGGTTCATACGTTAGGGCGCTATGATGCCACAGACAGATACACAGCAACACACGTAAAACTTATAACACCCTTTGTCCGGCGTCGGTTAGAAATATAAGGGACTGATCACGTTTCATTAAGACAGAGCTTGGCATTATCAATACCTTTTTGACATTTTCTAATGCTTTCGCGACGCTTTCTTTGAAAGAATATCAGCGATGGCGATTGTTGAAATGCCAAAATGTTAGGGACTGATCTCGTGAATATTGGATAGCGCTTTAAAAACCTCTTACATTATTGTAATTATTAATTCCGGACAGAAAAAGAGGAGTGTTCGAAGTTTGACGTCTTTATGTATTTGTCTGTGGCATCACAGCTCCTAAACGAATGAACCAATTTTGATTTAGTTTGTTTTGTTTGAAAGGTGACTTTATCGGCAGTATTCTTAGCTTTGTGTGATGAAAACTGGTTAAGCCGTTCAAAAGTTATGCGCAATGAATCGTTATAGTTATCAAATTATTATATCATCATCATTTCGATGGATTGTTGATCGAAGCGTGTTAACTACTAGACACATTTTGTAGTTAAAGAGGTATTTATGTCGGGAGATTTTAAAAAGTCACTTGTCTATAGTCTCAGGTTTCGAATCCCCCCAACAACAAATCGATAAACCTTGTACACACAAAACAAATGACAAACACAAATGGCCTGACTTATCTCTCTCCTTACGGCAAGGATTGTCACAGTAACAAACTTTACATGAGATTTATAGCTCATAGTTTGTGGGCCACGCAATAATTGCTATGCTATGATTTATATTGTCCGCGGTGCAACACAGTCCTTACTGCGATGTGGCCAAGGATTTATGTGAGAAGTTCGTGTACTGTTATTTGTTAGTGTGTTGTGGAGTCTTAAGGGGTGTCTTGTGGGTAAGGGTTGTTTGTGTAAAGGGGGTAGGAGTAATGCTTGATGGGGCATTGAAGATCTTTTGTATAAGTGACAGTTTTTTTTGTAAATAAAACGGCATAATTTGTCACCAACCTGCAAACAAAGATGTAGAAAATAATGCTGTAAAATAATCCTAAGAAGGTTATTTTTATCGGAATAAATTAAATAGGAATCTGCTGGAGAAATGATCATATCATCATATCAGCCGAAAGACGTCCACAGCTGGACATAGGCCTCTTCCAAGCGTCGCCATATTGACCGGTCCCGTGCATCTCGTAACCAGCGGATCCACGCAACCTTCACCGGGTCATCGGTCCACCTGGTGGGAGGCCTTCCAATGCAACGTCTTCCGGTTCGCAGTCGCCATTCCAGAACTTTTCTGCCCCATCGGCCATGAACCGTTCTGCGAGCAATATGCCCTGCCCACTGCCACTTAAGTTTGGCAATTCTTCGGGCTATGTTGGTAACCCTCGTTCTCTTGCGGATCTCTACATTTCTGATTCGAACACGCAAGGAAACTCCGAGCATAGCCCTCTCCATTTCTCTTTGAGTGACTGTAAGCTTTCTGATAAGGCCCATTGTAAGCGACCACGTCTCAGAGCCATATGTCATCACTGGCAACACACACTGATCATAGACTTACGTCTTGAGACACTGTGGTAAGTTGGACGAAATATTGACCCAATAAATCAAAACGCAAAAAAGTGACGAGTTTCGATGAATGAGTTTAGTATTGAACATTTTTAAAATTAAAGTCAGAAATGCCGACGTTTTTAAAAGTAGGTACGCATAATTCCTCCAAATATTTTTTCTTGATAGCAACATCGTTACTTAATAGTTCCTCGCCTCGAGAAAGTACCTTCTATTCAGTTGATTTGTTAGATGCTACATAGGTCCCTGGTGTCAAGGACTGATAAAACAATTTTTATAGATTGAACAATAAATATACAATGTTTGACCAGAAAGATTAACGAAAAAGACGCAAAAAGTATGTTTAGGAACAGTATCAGATGGCGTTCTGTAGTTTTTACGTAATTTTGGGCGCACGGTTGGCGCAGTGGTTGAGCGATTGACTGCTGTGCTGCGTGTCGCGGGTTCGATTCCCGCACGGAACAAATATTTATATTATCTACAGATAGTTGTTCCGGCTCTGGGTGTTGTGTATGTAGTTTATATGTTTTTGAACGCACCCACGATACAGGAAGAAATTCCGAGTGTGGGGAAACGTTATAAAAAAAAACCATAAGGAAATGGCACGAGTAAAAATTATGCATAATTAGTCAAAAACCTAAACGAGTCCACTCATTTATTATAAAATTCACAACACAAACTACTTCCCAGTATAAAAGCCAGCAGAATGAGGGATCACGAGCGGTAAGTTACAGCAATAACATATTAAGTTAAAAGATTAAAATACTGCCGGCTACCCGCTCGTTAATCATCGTTTAACTAACAACTACACATTCCGTCGGTTAACTTAGCTGTAACGCTGTAAACTATTGTTTGTGTTTCGTTGGCGGTTTTTGCTTTTAGTGAGTAATGGGCCAGTGGACAGTTTGACTGCGTTTTCGGGAGTAGTTGTTGCATAAGCTCGTAGCTAAATAATAACAGCCACACTGGTCAATCAGGTCGGCCGACGAGGTCGGCCCGTGGATGTGTGATCATTTCAACATACCGAGTTTCCTCCGTGCCTCGGAAAGCACGCTAAGCCGTTGGTCCCGGCTGTCATTTGAAGACCTTTGACAGTCGTTATGGGTAGTCAGAAGCTTGAGATCTGACACCAGTCTTGCCAAAGGCTAGCGTGTTACCCAGTTACTGGGTTGTGGAGTTCAGATCGGCAGACGCTCCATGTAAAACACTGGTACTCAGCTAAATTCAGTTAAACTGGAAGCCGACCCCAACAAATTGGGGAAAAGGGTAGGCAAATGATTTAATAATTATCCATCGCTTTGTCTTTACTGCGGTCGATTCGAGAATGAACGAGCGTGGAGCGCGAGATCTCAGCGTCATTGTCGTGATAGGGAAGGCTGGGAGTAGACTTACCGATGAACATCTCCAAGATTTAATGATAATAGTCTGCACCAAAAAGTTTGGCAAAAGAATCTTTGGGCGGGGCAGGTTGTTAGTTTTAAACCTTACGGACCGCGTCGTTCATATAATTTTTAAGAAACGGACCCCAAATGAAAGCAATTGGTGACCCCTGCACTATAATAACGAGTATCATTCGTAAGCATCATCATGCTTGATGCTATACATGTGTAATTATTATTAAGTATTTTTATATGGCTGTCAAATCTGACTTCTTAGATTGTCACGACTTTAAATGTCATGTAGTTTATCTCAAATATTTTGGCATTTACATTGACTGATAGGAATTTCAACAATCTCTATCACCGATGTCTGAATCTCACTTTGTTTAGAGCTCTGGGCACTTTTATTGATCTTTTTGTTCAGGGTTTTTTTTAAACCAGCCCGAAGTTATGTCGGCTATGATTGTGCACAGTCAGTGACAATTATCTTGCCTGCTAATATTTACATGAGATTTTAATACAACCGGAAAATATAGGTATACATCTTTGGCGGCCCCTTTAACATCGTCATTTCAATCTAAGGTGTCCACAGCTGGAAATAGGCCTCCACGAAGCGTCATCACATCAACCGGAGATTTGCTTCTAGCATCTATTGGATTTTGCCAGACTGGACCAGAACATCAATCCAGCTTGTAGGAGATGTTTCAACGCAATGTCATCTTTTCTGTATGCGACATGCAGATGATATGTTAAATCATGTTTCGATTATAAGAAAATATCGTAAATTCCAACCAGCTTATTCTACAACAAAACGCATATCAGAATACTAAATAAAACCCCTCACAAACCAACACGTAGAACCATTCAATAAATGTTTCCACTAACCCGTTTTGAGACGAAAACTCGAATTCAGTGACGTCACAATTCACATCCCTGGGGTGCTGGCACTGTCTCGGTGTAAATGACGCGATATAAGTGACAAATACCAGTGCATTGCAGTTTATGTATGTATGTAGTTGGACCAGGGTTACAGAGAGCGTGCAGTGTACACGGACGTGTAGCAAATAGTCGTTATCTTGTGTTGCTGACGACTTATGCGTTGGAACATTTTACGAGTTACAATTGGAAATAGGTAATATAAAAAAACACTATTGTATTAGAGTTTTTATTTTGTGGAGGAGTCGATCAGTTAGTCATCTCTACAAAAAAATACGGACAACAAACTCCATGTACGGGGCAGTCTTAAAATACGAGTGAAACGACTTTAAAAATGAGAGAATCCTGAACGGGATCGGATAAGTTTACATGCCTCAGTTTACTCGCGTCTTTCAATTAGTGGTCGCAAACGCTACTGCCGAGAGGGAGGTTCCGAGTTCGATGCCAGGGTCGGGTAAAGTATTTTTTTTTTCTTTTAGCATATCAGTTTCTAGACTTGTACTTTGGCCAGTTTGATGGCAATAGATTCACCCCCTATATCATGGGACTTAACCATTACTGCTGAAATTGTGTATTACTATTTATTTATCCAGGACCTCCAACGAAAAATGTAGACTAAAACACAATGAATCATCAATTTGAAGTAATTTGACAAATGCACTTCCTCAATAATAGGAGGCCACAGCATGCATTTTAGATTATCGACTAAATAAAAACTAAAATATAAACTCTTATTACAAGGTAATAGTAAGATATAGGTATTAAAAGAAAACAACAAATAAAACATGATATACTTATAAAAAACCTCTCCATAAAAAATAACCTCAGGATTTACCAAGATTATGGCAAACCAGACGGCAAAAAATCTTCAAGAGTAACAAAATGCAAAATGTATACATACTTTTTACAAACATTAATAAGTTAAACAATTTTTAAATAAAAAACATAATGGTAAACCGAACTGCTTTTTAACCCCCGCCGGGAAAAGAGGGGTGTTATAAGTTTCACGTGTGTTGCTGTGTATCTGTGTATCTGTGTGTTGGTGTATCTGTGTATCTGTGTATCTGTGTGTCTGTCTGTGGCATCATAGCGCCTAAACGGTTGAACTGATTTTGATTTAGTTTTGTTTGTTTGAAAGGTGAGTTTGTCGAGAGTGTTCTTAGCTATGTTTGAATAAAATCGGTTAAGCCGTTCAAAAGTTATGGGCGTTTTACCATTTGAATCGGGGAGTTTTCGCAAGATAAATATGTCGGGGGTTTTTTAAATTTTGAAATTTTACTTGATATTTAGAAACATAGGGCAAAGTGTAAACACTTTTAAAATTAACTATAAAACCGGCCAAGTGCGTGTCGCACTTGCGCACGTAGGGTTACCATTATTAACATGGTTACCTTGTTAACATTTTATCTCGTTTTACTTTTTTTTAAATCTTTTGTTTATTTATTACATAATTATTTTTTGTTTTAGTTTCTTACGACTTATTGTCGGGCCTGCGTTGTCCCCCCATCTAAGTACTGCTGTAACATAGAAATATTGTAGAACCAAACAATTTTTTAAAAGAGGAACCATAGAGTTTCTTGCCGGTTCTTCTCCATAGGAAACAACCAACTCGAACCGTGCACCTTTTGTCGACGTTTTATAAGTGCCCATGTAGAAAAAAAAATATTGATTTTGATATAAGTTTTTAAGCTGACATGGTCATGTATATTAAATACCATGTATATTTTGAATTTGGTTGAGAGCTCGATAATATCGATATCAAATATCGAGCTCTCAACCAAATTCAAAATATACATGGTAAATATCCCGAAACAAATATTAATTCTATTGATTTTGATTATATGATTATTTGATTCACAAATATTTTTCTTTGCCTTTGTTTGCGCAAAGTTAAAAAAAAACACATTTTTGTATGAGAGCCACACTATTTTTTATTTTATTCTGTTTTTAGTATTTGTTGTTATAGCGGCAACAAAAATACATCATCTGTGAAAATTTCAATTGTGTAGCTATCACAGTTAATGAGATACAGCCTGGTGACAGATAGACAAGACAGACAGATGGACCGCGGAGTCTTAGTAATAGGGTACCGTTTTTAACCTTTGGGTACGGATCCTATTAAAAAAGTACTAGATGAAGGTGCACCTCTGCATAACCCTTCAGGGATATAGCCGTGATGTTATCTTATAATTACAAAGTACTGGTTAAATCATTCATCCAGCCATACTTACGACCATAGACAGGTACCAACACAGAGGTCATGTTATTTATTTAGTAAGCAAATACCAATTGAGCCTTAACAACGTACAAATTAATTGATGAATAAATCAAACGATACGTTGTGACATGTCAGGCGATCATGAATCACATGCCGTGATTATTATAGCCTTGATTGACCTTTCTGCTCGATAATTGATATTTATGTATTTGGCAGTTAACCCTCATTATTAAAGGTTCCAACTAACATAACAAAAATACTCTCATTATTCATCATCTTCCTGCCCTTATCTCATGTTACTTGGGGTCGGCGCAACACGTTTTCTTCTTCCATACCGTCCTGTCCCCCGTCACGCTATCACTGACTCCCATTTCTTTCATGTCACTCCTCACACAGTCCATCCATATTTTCTTTGGCCGTCTCTCCATCCTACACATTTATATTCATAACTCTTTTAGTAACATGCGTTTCACCCCTCGTCATCACATGACCATGTCTTACTAAAATTAAATATTTACTGATTGATTTACGGATAGCATGAATTTAATACATTTAATAGGTATTTTAACAATGATTCTGTTTAATAAATTTAAATTTTCTTTGACTAATAATGAGCCACAACAATATCTCATGGTGCAGGTGTTTTTGCCTATGGAGCAAGACAAGAGATGGGCCATCGTTTGTGGAGTAGTTCGGCAGGCGCAATGTGGTTAATCAGACTACCCCTATCTGACCAGGCTATGCCTACAGCGGGCCACTTGGCTTTTTACCGGTTTAGGGATTTGCAGGTGGGCCATGGCAGTTTATGACCCGCTGATAACTTTTATGCAATATTTATATGATATTCGATGGCAAACAAGTCAACGGCCCACGTAGTTGTAAAGTGCCACCATCGCCATTGGAAAAAATTAAGTAGTACCTATTACAAGATCTATTACAAGCCAGTGGAAGTTGTTAGAGGAGGCCTATGGCACGCTGAACTGCGGGACATTATTGGGGGAATGCGTTGTTCAGAATAAAGGGCTTATTATTATTTATTATGTTACAAGATCAGTAGCCATCCCAAAAATAAATCTTCTTTTTTTATACACCTGCTATGTTATCTCTCCGCTAAACTTGTATGATAGGCGCGAAGCACGAGCAAACTCCGAGCGTCTCCGTTTCAGCTTAGGCAAAAATACTTTCGAATGTCCGGCGGATGACCGGCTATTCTTCTCTACAGGTCGCGTTTCCCAACTGTAATTTTTTTTAATTGAAGGCACGCGAGCACATTCGCAAGAAGTTTGCAGAATCAACACAGAGTTAATTTGTTGGATTCGGTCTCCCATTAACATTATTTTTATGTATGTATGTATCTAAGTATGTATTTATATATATATTAAATTGTTTTAGTTATATTTCTTTTCTCTATTTGTTTTTTCATTAAGTTGCACCTGCCATATTTTATCTCTGCACCACCCTAAGGTCGACTGGTAGAAAATGCCCAAGGCATTAAGTCCGCCTTTGTACTTGTGCATAAAGTTTTATAAATAAATAAATAAATAAATAAATAATTACATGGATGTTTTTTTTTTAGATTTTGCTTTAACTAAAACTGGATCGAAAAAGACAGACTCGCGAGGTCTACAGCTCACAAAACCACTAGTAAATAAATAAATAATTAACGACTCTGCAAATAAAGTACGCCATATTTATGTTTTAAATCCTCAGCCTGAATATTGTGCTACAGAGGCTCCACAAAAAGTGTAATTCTATCAGCGATGGTGCAGGACGAAATTCCAAAATGGAAGAGATTGACCATCTGACACTTCGATAGCATTTGACATTCTCATACAGTTTTTGACGTTTTTCCAATCGGTACCTCGTTGTTTTCACTGATAGAATGTCAGTTGTCTAGAACCTTTGATACAACCATAAATATTTTAAAATTAAAGAGATGAGCATTCTCTAGAAAAAAAATCGTTTGTAATCTTACTAGCGATCAGCCCCAGCTTCACCCGTAACACATCATTCAGTAAAATCTTCCTCGTTTCTTTTTCTTTCTGATGGTGAAAACCGCATGAAAATCCGTTCAGTAGTTTTTGAGTTTATCGCGTATAAACGCGGCGGGGGATTTAATTTTATAATATGTAGTGATATTCCTCTCGTGATTACAGCAAAATCTAGTTAAAAATATAATTAAACTTAATCTATTTACGCCACTTTTTATGTTCGTTGTTTAATAATTTTCTCACGGAAAATTAGTTTTGAATATTTTTGTGTACCTAATGAAAAAAGTTTAATTTAGGTTGTTCACACGGCTGGCTTTTCATATTAGATTTTAATTTTAGGTTCAAAGAGACGAATAGAACAAAAGCAAGTATTTTTAATGAGCTTTTTGGCTAGTCTTTGTTTATTTGATTCATAAATTAGTATTCTGTTTATTATTAGCGTATTGTGAGCATTAGGGATGGCGAAGAACTTTTTATAGAAAAGTTTTGAGAGTATGTATTTGTGTACCTTGTGTTTAGAAAATTGTATTCTTATCTTACAGATAGTCTCATAGACTTCTTAAATTCAAAATAAATAACATATTAACTGAAAATTCGCTTTCTATCCGTCAGGTAGATTAATAAAAATATTGGAAACGTTTTTTAGAGTTCCGTACCCAAAGGGTAAAAACGGGGCCTTTTAATTACTAAGACTCCGCAGTCTGTCTGTCTGTCTGTCTGTCACCAGGCTGTATCTCATGAACCGTGATAGCTAGACAGTTGAAATTTACACAGATGATGTATTTATGTTGCTGCTATAACAACAAATACTGAAAACAGAATAAAATAAACATTTTAGTGGGGCTCCCATAGAACAAACGTGATTTTTTGCAGTTTTTTTGCGATAATGGTACGGCACCCTTCGTGTGCGATCAATCTTCGTGTTCGACTCGCACTTGGCCGGTTTTCCTTTTGACACGTAAACATAAAGTGACGACGATATAATGCGTTGAAATATCGGGTGAAGTCACGCAGTTAGTACACTTTATACTGGCATTGTTACGTCACAAACCCCTACTCCTAAAAAAACTTTGATGCGCTTTATCTTTGTAAATATTTGTTGATCTGCTAAAGCAAAAAATATCTGTTCAATATTATTTGATAATCTCACTGACGGACTAAATAGAATTATCATATTTTTACCCAGAAAACATCCCTATTCAAACTAAAACCTATAAATTCGAAAGTGGCTCTGTCGGTCTGTCTGTATGTATATCTGAACCATTATTGGATACAGATTGGACCTTGGAGAAGAACATGTCTTACTTTTTAATCCCGGCAGTACGTTCCCTTGGGAAAACTTTCAACTTTTCCACAAAGCAGCTGGCTTGGATATGATGCTAATAAATTAAAGGTATTAATGTTTTTACCATTTACCTATTTGATTAGTCAAATAGGTAAATTGTAATGATAAATATTAATATAAAATACGTAATCTTCCACCCAAGAACTATATTTAGGTTTCTCACACGGCTAGCTTTTCATATTAGAATTAAATTTTAGGTTCGAAGAGACGAATAGAACGAAAGTAGGGATTTTAATGAGCTTTTTGGCTTTGTGTATTTTATTAATTTTCTAGATTCTGCCAGAGGCTTTGCGTGCGTGAAAAGTGTTTTATCATCCCAAGGGAAAATTATACCAGGAATAAAAGTAACCTATGTGCTATTCCAGACAATAATCTATTTATGTGCCAAATTTCATCCAGGTCCGTTTAGCGGTTCTGGCATAACTGAGTAACAAACTTACATCCATCCTTCCAAACTTGCGCATTTATATTAGTAAAGATTAGGTTTCTGTTCTTAAGCGTATAATTGTGAGCTGTAGGGATGGCGACGAATTTTTTTATAGAAAAGTTATGAGAGTTTTATTCCTTTCTTATAAAAAGTTGCATAGACCACTAATATTAAATAATATAATAATATTATAAAATGGAAAGATTTGTTTGTAAGTTGGTTTGTAATAGATAAACTCAAAAACTACTCAACTGAAAATTCTTTCACCAGTAGAAAGCTTATTTTATTCCGGAGGTCATATGCTATTTTTCCCGAAAACTGGTCCTGTGGGGTGAACGGGTGCGAAGTCACAGGGAAAAGCTATTATGAAATAATTCATATTAAAACTATAAATTCGAAAGTAACTCTGTCGATCTGTCTGTATTCATGTCTGAACAAATATTGGATATATGTTGGAAAAATATGTGTAACTTTTTAATCCCGGCAGTACCTACTTTACCTTGGGATCATTTTCAACTTTCTTCTTTCAAGTAAACTTTCACGCGGACAAAGCCGCTGGCTTGGAGAAGCTAGTAAAATATAGGTAGTAATGTTTTTGTCATTTACCTATTTGATTAGTCGAATAGGTAAATTGTAATGATTAATTACTATTTGACCAACCGAGCGAAGAGCGTCTCCGTTTCAGCTTGCACAAAAAATATTTTGTATGTCCGGTGGTTGTCCGTCTGTTCTCACCTACAGGTTGCATGTCTCAACCGATCCTCTTAAAATTTTGTAAAAAGGTTGGTATTTTTATTTATAATTAACTTTACCCTACTCTAGGTATTTCTCCTTTATAACTCACATACACAAACACCCAGAGCCGGAACAACTATCTGTAGATCATTCAAATATTTGTTACGTGCGGGAATCGAACCCGCTACACGCAAAGCAGCAGACAATTGCTCAATCACTACGCAAACCTTGAGCCGCTTTTTTTCAATTTCTAAAAACTGGATTGGCATTGAGAGACTCACAAGGTCTACATCTCATAGACCAACTTAAGTCTAACATGTAATCTCCCATCCAAGAACTATATGCATCTTTAATCTCCTACTAATAAAGTACTACTTAGAAAATTAATACCTTTTTTTTTTTGGGTGGGAAATCATCCAATGACGTCTCCCGCTCTGGGTGAAGCGGGAGGGCGTGTCAAACTTTTACTGAATAAAACCCACCCGTGTTCCTTCAGTTGCTTGTGCGAAAACTCTCTTTCAAATTTATCCGCGACCCAGACAGAAAATTAATACCTAGGTTTAGAAATTAATCTACTCTATGAAAGCACTTTAGTATTAGCGATAATAAACCTAAGGCCTAACAGTAATTAAGAAAATTAATCCAAGCTTGGCTCATTACAAAAACAAAGTTATGAATGGAATTCATTCAAATACCGCTTTGAATAAGTAAATAATTAAAATTCTAATAAAATAGAGTAGTTGAATTAGTTTTACTAATATTATAAGGATGAATCTATATATGGTAAATTTGAGAGTCTGTATGATGGGATGTTTGTTGATCAGTCAAACCACAATGGCTGAAAGGATTTGTGGGCAATTTGGAACATGGGTAGACCAGGAATCGGATTAAGACTGTCTGTCCTATACGTTCCATTTGAATAATCGTCCAAAATGTAACGGTTTCACCACGTGGAATTGCCAAGACAATTCCATATATTCTGGTCTTTTAGAAAATCATTGTCGGTGATAGAATCTCAATTTGTCTAGAGTCTAATAAATTGCATCGTTTTTATGCTATAACTTATCAATTACCTAAATGTTATTTTTAGAATTGACCTACCTTTTAATATACCTACGTTAAATTTAACAACTAATGTCCGTAAAAAAACTGTTTTTAAACAAGTTTTTAGCAAACCATGCGTTATCACCCTAACCAAACGTGTATGCAAAATTTCATCTTAATCGTTTGAGGATAACTGCTTTAAAATTCAGTTGCAAGATTTAATATTGCAGTGTACTTGTGTTTGATGTCTAATTTATAATTATGAAGGTTAAAAAAAAACTTTTGATAACAAAGACATCTGCCTACCTTGTCGGTTCATTAAGAAAGCACATGAGTCATCTCTTGTGTATTATAAAAATTGCTACGTACTCCGGTTTTTAAAGGTAAACTGCATTGAAATTAATTATGTAGTTTTAAATATTTTAAATATTATTGCCTTACTTAATTTTATATATAAAAAACTTGTAATAAGTTAGATTTTTTTTTGTAGTCCAGATCACTAAGAATGGTACTTGTTCAAGGTGTCAATGGCACTTGTTCTTTATTACATTATTTTTTTCACATTCAGTTTTAATTACATTTTTGTCGTGATAAACCAGCTCTTGACCTCGACTTCACCTAATTAAAAAACTTTAGATGTGGACTACAATAGAACGAGCAGTCCAGAATTTCCTATTTGCTCTGGCTTTGCTTTGTGTTACATTTTGTAAGTATAACCAACACCAAAACTAGACTTCTGTCTTTCAGTAAAATGGTAACCTGGCTAATTCGACTGCAACAAGCTCTTAGGTCACGTACACACTGGACGTGACGTACGTGTGCGTTGCACCCAGAGACAAAGTCGTACAGTGTCCTTTGTGTGCTTAGTCTATAAGCCGTCAAAGTCGTATGCAGCATTGCTGGTTGGCGGTAGAAATATGAGGAAGTTTTGGAGTTGAATCTGCTACCGTTGTCAAATATTATTAAAAACAATATAATATATCCTGTCCGAAGTCTGTGTTTCCCGATAGCTACAATCTAGGAGTCTTTAAGTCATGAGTGAATAGGTTACTTCTAGGCAAGTGTGCTTCACCGTCGACCACATCATCGCTTACCATTAGGACAAAGGCCTCTTAATTTCTGACCTTATTTTTGTTTACGATATTATTTTTATCGATACTGACGATTGCACCCAGAATTAAAGTCAAACAATCCGCTTTGTGTACTTTGCTTGTAACCCGTCGAACTAAAATGCAGCATTGCTCAATGTCAATAGTGATGTGATGCGGAACCCAAACTGCACGTGTTGAGCTTGGAAACCCTTTTGTTTGCTGCAGCATTATTTAGGCAGTGAAAACAATTGTCCAGATTTCTTTATTTATTTGTGAGACAGGAGACACGAGGAATATGCATAAAATTAAACAATAATAAAAAATAATAATCCCGAGTGAGACCAAAAAGTCTCGTACGAGTATCTCAGCATGTGCAGCGATATCCAAAAAAGAAATTTTAACTAGCTTTTATTATTTATTATAAGAATCAGTAAATGTAGTATGCACCTGGTTAATAGTTTACAAGTAACAAAAGATTTACTACCCGAACACAGAATCCCTGCCAAACAGAATATTGAATCACATCAAACCCACGGCGAAATACATCCAAGACAAACATCAGAACCATAATTTATAAGCCGCCCAACTCCTCCTTTGTTCAAGCCGTCAAACTGCCAATCTATGCAATAAGCTAACCGCGCAGAAACTAAATTATTAACTTGTACTGACCCATTTTTGCAGGGTTACCGGTTGCCGTGTAGAAAAGACAGACCACCAGTAATAGAGTCCACTCCATTTTTAGCACAATAAGTCACAACACTTAAAATGAAAAATTAAATTGAGCAATTTTTTTCACAAGTGTACTTTTCGTATCACATTTTTGGCTCGTAGCACTTTTTGATCGGTGTCGTAGCCACTCGTAGCGCGTGCTACGGCGTAGCACGGGTTCGTAGAGGCGTCCGCTCCGCGCTACGGCGCCCAGACAACTGAAGCAAGCTTCGGCCACGCTTACAGTCGACTGTTATTGATTCTTTAAAATGTTATTTTTGGTGATTTAATGTGTTACGTTATAGATTGTGTTGTTGTTGCATTAATTGTTGTTATTTAGTGAACTTGTTTTTTTAAAGCAATTTTGTTGAATTATTGGTCGTAACTTTCAATGTGTCTTGCAAAAATTGCATTTTAATTATTTGTACGACAGAGCTGTTGCATATTTCATATAAAATATTTTAAATTTATAAAATACTTCGAAATTTCAAGATTTTAATAAAAAATATGAGTCTGGTAAAATGAGCAATATTGGATGGACTGCAATATTCTTTATCCATCTCCCTGTTTATTAACACCCAGTGAATCGCAGTTCATATTAAAATATTAAGCCCATTCAGACATTTCACCAAAACTTCCGCGTTTTAAATGAAAACACGGGATCGCGGGATCCGTCTAAAAATATATTAAAGTTTAAAATTAAAAAAAGAAAGTTCGCTGATATTTTGTTTACGAAGCACTTTTTCTTCGTCTCCAGCGTTTTCTCTGCTTTTGTGAGAGTCCTGGGTTTACTCAAAGTACCGAAGTTGAAGAGATTTCTTTTATACTTATTTTTTGCCGACTTATATAAACGATAATGTTTTATTTCTTTGTATAGTAAGTAAGATGAAAAAGAAAGAGACTGACGTATTTCAGGTACATTACAAAGAGAGAAAATTGTTTCTTAGAGGTTGAATACAATCAGCCGATTAGGAGTCATATAAATTATTTGCTAGCCACTTTTGACAATAATAGAATAAAATATCTTTATTTTGGACGCAAAAATCCATGGAGTGTTAGTAACATAGAAAAACTCATACCTAGTGTTAGTAACATAAAAAAACTTATTACCCAGTGTGAGTAACAATCAACCTCCGCACTAACTGCTGCACAATCGGAGAGCCGAAGCTCTCAGCTACAGTTTTTAGCACGTCGTAATAATAATATAATGGCGTGATCAATCTATACCAATATTATAAAAGGAAGGATTTTTTTGTTTGTTTGTTTGTTTGTTTGTACCGAATAGGCTCCGAAACTACTGGACCGATTCAAACAATTCTTTCACCATTAGAAAGCTACATTATTCCTGAGTGACATAGGCTAAAAGTGGGTTATGTGGGGTGGTCCACGGGAGCGAAGCCGCGGGGAACAGCTAGTACCGTATAAAATGGCGACTCTAATTGTTTTTTTTTTTTTTTTAAAGCCTTGCCCACACTAGAAATTTCTTCCTGTATTGTGGGTATGTTTACAAACATTCAAACCCACACACCCCAGATCCGGAACAACTATCTGTAGGCCATACAAATATTTGTTCCGTGCGAGAATCGACCCCGCGACACGCAGCGCAGCAGCTGATCGCTCAACCACTATGCCAACCGTGTCATCTTTTAAATTGACACTTTAATTTATGCCATCAAGTAGTGATATTAAATGCATGAGAACAATTCCCAGATTCAATGCGACTAATAATTCAGTATTACTAGGATGCTGTGCAAAGTGAACGAGTGTTCTATTCTGTGTGAGTTCGCCTCGAACGAATCAGCATTGCCTTTCAACGTGGCAATGCTAACTATTCAATGTTAACGTATTTAATAAGTTTTTTGATTGTACATTAAAAACAGGCCAAGTGTGTGTTGGACTCGCGCACGAAGGGTTTCAACTATTATCGCACAAAACGGAAAAAAACACGTTTGTTGTATGGAAGCCCCACTTAAATATTTATTTTATTTTGTTCTTCTTTATTTTATTCTGTGCAAAAACACAGCTTGGTGACAGACAGATGGACAGTGGAGTCGTAGTAATAGGGTCCCGTATTTACACTTTGGGTACAGAACCCTAAAAATTATGTAAAACCGTTTTTAGAGATTTATGACAGATTTCCCATATGATTTTATTATTTAACTTTATAATTAAGCATTCGGCCGATTAAATTAAACCGCTTATCCGCAACTAGCTTCTGCCCGAGGATTCGCCCTCGTAAAGAGTGTTTTATCATCCCAAGGGAATACAAACTATCCTATGTCCTTCCCAGGGTCTCAAACTATTAGTAGTTTCAGTAGATCCAGGCATTACCTCCTACAACCTCATAAACTCACAAACCTTGCCTTTTTTATAATATTTGTATAGAAAAACTAACATATCATAGTAATTTTGCTATCACTCTTAATTAAAATCAATCAACGTACGCCACAAGTTAGCAGGCGCATGTTCTGCTATAAATATATAAGATTAACACACGCTCAGATTAAATCGCTACGAGGTCGACGCTCAAGGCATCAACGTTACATTGTGAACAATTTATAAACACACTAGCTGTTGCCCGTGACTTCTTCTGCGCAGCATTATTACTTCAAATAACCTATTTATTATATCGCGTCATTATATTGTTGGTATGTGGGCCCCGCCTTACTTGAGAAATAATTTGTTAGAAAAAAAAAAAAAATAAAGAGATTTTATAGTAAACCAAAAAAAAAACAAAAAAAACTTAGTAAACAAGTAAAATTTCGCAAATTTAAAGAACCCCCGTCACATTTATCTTGCGAAAACACCCCGATTCAAACATAAAACACCCATAACTTTTGAACGGCTGAACCGATTTTATTCAAACATCGCTAAGAACACTCTCAATAAAATCACCTTTCAAACAAAAAAAACTAAATTAAAATCGGTTGATTCGTTTAGGCGCTATGATGCCACAGACAGACACACAGATACACAGATACACAGCAACACACGTGAAACTTATAACACCCCTCTTTTTCAGCGGGGGTTAAAATAATAAAAACACCCTCAAACTGTTAATTTTATGTGGCGAAGCTTGAAGGAAGCCTATGTCCAGCAGTGGACGTCTTTCGGCTGATATTATGATGATAATGATGATGATTTTATCTTCGGTCTGGTCTATTCACTGGTCCAGAAGCAGTACGACTGAATAGTAACAAGAAACCAAAAGGGGCGTATGTAATCTTCAGCTACTGAGAAATACAGCATTGTCACACAATATTTTAAGAAAATGCAAATGTTTCAAAATGTCGCGGGTCAAACAGACCCAACTGTGCGCTCACCGGGTTTAAATTGGCCACCGTGACCGGGATTCAGTCGGGAGGATTATTTCATTTAATTTTGATGATACACTTAATCTTAAAATCAATCTAATAAATCGTACGCATCAGGTTAGATGGTGCATGTTCTGCTATAAATTTATCAGATTAATAACATAACCTCAAATTAACTCACTATGAGGACAAAGCTCGAGATATCAATGTGACACTCTGAAAACCTTAACAGGTTCACTGTCAAATTAGTAAAACAATAGAATGAATTTTATATGATTCATTGGACATGCAAACTGCATTATTTTATTAGGTAATTATAACAATAAACTTTATTTGGGTTCCGTACCCAAAGGATAAAAACGGGACCCTATTACTAAGACTCCACTGTCTGTCTGTCTGTCACCAGGCTGTATCTTATGAACGACTAAACTGTTGAAATTGATGGACAGACGGCACTAAAACCTTAGCGAGCGATCTGAGGCATGGAGAAGTCTGGGTAATATGTAATGAATGTTTACACATCCATGGATTGACCTCGGCAAGCTTTGCTTAACCTTTAAGTTTAAGACCCACCTTTTGACCCATGCATTATTCAGCTATAAACACTATGATGTTATATATATACTGAGATAGATACGTTTAACCGACGTCTGCGCGGCAATACAAACACAAGCTGACCAGCTTGTGTGAACTCAGTCCGTCTTGCGTCTGGCCGTGACACGAACGTATGTTTGAACAGTATGTTTATCTCTTTCTGACAACGGGTCCTATTATAAATCCGTGATCTTTTAACCTACTCAGTGATAGAAATAAAGTTCCAAGTTCCATAGGTCCTATGTAAAAAGCTAAAGTAAAATATCACCATGTTTTTATTTCTTTATAATGAGTGTGACGCATTGATGTATTAAAAAGAGGAAGATACGGGACTACTCACAGCGCTTGGTCCTACTAATCTAAGTGAATGCCCGTAGCGGGTACTCAGTCGCGCACGGCACATTGTTGATCACACAGTGTCAGTTGTTACAGTGTTTTCTGTTTTTTTTTGCAATAAATACGCATCAAAATGACTTCTTGTGTAGCTAAACAGTGTTTAAATAATACTAGGAAGAAAAATAAGTCACACGGGATCACTTGCCACTCGTAAGTACAGTTAAAAAGGTTAATTTGTTGAAAATTACAATATTATTTAATGTTTGCTTCGACATATTTGTGAGAGCGAGATAGATATTACAAACATGCGTGAGAGACACGATACGCACATATTGCAATGTCATTTCATTCATAATAGTAAACATTCGGTGATTCGGCCAACATTCGGCGGCTAACGCGATTTCGCTTGCACTCATATCTCTGTCCTTGTCTATCGGTAACTGTAGGTTTGGGACTGATGATGACACTGAACACAGATGTGTGAGTTTCGGTGCATGTAGTCGTGCGCCGAGCCCAGGTTTTCTGATCACCATGTTAGCGCGTAACGTATCTTCCTCTTTTTAATACATCAATGGTGTGACGTCTCTATTGGTAAAATCTTATTGTACGAGCTCCTCTAAAAGTTATTTCAATGTTCCCCTAAAAATGCTCATTACTTTCCAGTCCGTCAGAAATAACTTCAAGAATCAATATTAAGGGAGAGCCGTGTCTGACATTCCAGTGGCACTACCTAAAGAAAGAGAATTTTTAATTTTAAAATCGCTCGCATTGCACCGCGAGCGACCTCGGAGCAGAATATTATAGCATGGCCTCGCTTTATTAAATATCGCAGGACACTCAAATGAGTCAGATGAATGCTAATATCAAAATAAAATCGGGGATATTAATTTTTTCTAGTGATTATAACATACTAGCATCTGCTAGCGGTTCACCCGCGTGAAAATCGAAAATTTTCCCGAGGGAACATATGCCCGGGATAAAAGTATCGACTGACTATAATTTATCTCTGTGTCAAATTGCATCCAGATCTGTTCAGCCGTTTGAGCGTGAAGAAGTAACAAACATACTCACAAACTTTCGCCTTTATAATATTAGTGTGGCTTTGGAATGTTATTGTAGATTTTTCTTTTTATCTCGATTTTATCCCTTGATCTCGCTTGACGGCGAGTATTGAACGAGGTCCACGATGAAATGAGCCAGCCTAGGAGGATGCTTTTCGGTTCACTCTTGAAGACGGGTTATATTTCTAGGTGTTATGAAACACAGATGAAAAACTTCAGGGTGTTCGAATCGGATTCAAAATTAGTTCTCGTGAATTACGAAAATTAGAAATAAAATTTAAAATTCGTTTGAAATAAGAATTTTACTATTTCAGGCTACAATTCTGAAGTTTATTTATACGTGGATAAACAGTATCACTAGTAAATTAATGGACAATATTCTTTGTAAGAATAAGAAGATGAATGGTTCATTTATTTTCTTTTTCCATGCTTTATAGCGACGAAAGGAACAGGAAAACTACTGAAGCCACATAAAAGGAAAAACATATAAAAGGGACGTTTCATATCAAAGGGGTACAGAAATATTAAACTGATAACTATATTTAGACAGGCACGAGTTAAAAAGTTTGTGTAAATAGAACTAGGAACGGTTAGGGTAAGGGCAGACTGGAAAGCACAATGCTGAAGTAAATTATATTATTCATTTATTTATTCTTTTTTTTTTTTATTTGAACAAATTTATAGTAAAATTCATGTACAAAGGCTACATATTCATTAAAAATTAATGAATGAACTAAATGATGAGGAGCTCGTGGCTAAATAATAACAGCCGCACGGGTTGATCATCAAGGTTAAGCAACGCTTGACGAGGTCGGTCCGTGGATGGGTGATTTTCAACATACCGGGTTTCCTCCGCGCGTCAGAAAGTTAAGCCGTTGGTCCCGGCTGACATTTGAAGATCTTTGACAGTCGTTACGAGTAGTCAGAAGCTTGAGATCTGACACCAGTCTAGCCAAGGGGTACCGTGTTACCTAGTTAGACAAAAGACAAAGACAAAGACAAAAGATATTTATTTCAATTGGGCCACCAAGCGGCACTTTTGAATGTCACAATTTAAATTTAAATGGAATAAAAGTTGTTACTACTACTACGTTGTGGAGGTCAAATAGGCAGTCACTCCATGTAAAACATTGGTACGCAGCTGAATCCGGTTAGACTGGAAGCCGACCCCAACATAGTTGGGAAAAGGCTAGGCAGATAGATTGAATGAAGTAAATGACCAACTCGAGATTGCTCGTAGCTAAATAATAACTTCGGTGCGGAGCGATCTTCGAATTAATCTTGAAGATTCACACTCGATCCGCGAAAAGTTCCAACGATTTTCAAGGACGTGGATGAGTGATCATCGAGACCCCTCTGTCCCGCAAAAAAAACGTTTCTACATCCAAATTAACAGCCAGTCCTGCCATAGATATCGTGTTAAACAGATAGCAGTGGAGGTCAGTTAGGTAAACCTTTCATGGTAGGTATACTGGTAAGCTGAATCCACGCCCGTATCCTTGAATGCAGTCTCCGAATGGGGCGATGCCAATCTGAGGCTCAAGAAAAGTGGCATTTGATGTCAGCGAAGGCGATAGTCGCAATGACAAAATGCAAGGGATTGATCACGTGCTTTTTCGATATCGCTTGTCAATCCCATACAATTTTCCCTTTTTGACAATCGCTATCGCCACGCTTTCGATGTTAGAATGTCACTTGTCTAGGGCTTCTGATCAGTTTTAATGCTGCTAAGATTCCTGTTTTTTCCGCAAAAAAGAGTCAATTCCACCCGTCTCCATCTTTCCGTGGTGTAACCGTGCCGATAACGGACCATCTCGAACTTCTTGTTGTTAAGTTGACGATGACCCTCAACTTTTGTCCATTCATTGAGGCAAAGGCTCAGTTGGCTGCAAAAAAGATGGGGATCCTTGCAAAAGTGAGACGGTGCTTCACGCCTGAACAGCTGGTCATCTTATATAAACTGCTAGTTCGGTGATGCATGAAGTACTGCTCTTATTTCTGGACCGGATCTGCCAAATACCAGCTTGATGCACTTGATTCGATTGACAACGGGCCAAGAGACTCATCGGCAACGATGAACTAGTCCAGTCAAAGCTCCTGAGCCTTGAATATCGACGCCAAGTTGCCAGCCTATCGGTTTTTTATCGGTTACATTTCGGGGAGTGTGCAATGGAACTGCACATTTTGATTTCGCCTAGACCTTTCCATCATCGGACTACAAGACGTACGGCTATGCGCCATCGGTATACGGTGGACATCCCACCCATATACACAAAGTGTTTTGCGTATACATTCATTGTGCGTACAGCTAAGGAGTGGAATTCCCTGCTAGAGTCTTTGTTGCCTGATAACTACTACCTAGGGGTCTTTAAGTCATGAGAGAATAAGTTACTTTTAGGAAATCTTCATGATTCACCGTCGAACACATCATTGCTTATCATCAGGCGAGATGGTTATTAAACACGAGCCTATCATAAATAAAAAAAAATAAAAAATAATCGTTGAAATGAAGAAATGGTTCCTAATAAGTTGGGCTTGCGTATTTGTCACTCAAAACTTCACTGCAAGGAACATGCCCACGCTCAAGCATTTGGCCACCCTGTCTGCACTCACCCTTAGTATCAATATAAGAGACGTCTCAAACAAAGTGCTCCTCTATATTTAACTTCTAGAAAAGGGAAAAGGTTTTTATGCGTTGTACCTACTCTGGTATATTAAAAAGGTTGTTTGTCTTGCCTCTTTACAAGGTTTTGTTAGTTCTTTGTATAGGACATGGCTTTTCGGCTTGCTTCTGTGTACACTATTATCCGAATCTAAGTATGTATTTTTTCGTTTGTGCTCGATGTCGTACAAATCTGTTAAACATTTCTATTTTAATGGTATTCGTACAAGCGTTAACATAAAGAAAAAATCCATTTTGTTTAAAAGTGCTCCCACATTTGGAGCATTCGCCTGCAATGTAACGTTAAAGAGTTGAGCATTACATCAGTGAGGAAGTGAGGAAGGCAAACTGAGCATTACAGTGCGCAACCTGTAATTTTACCGATTCGAGCATTTGGTGAGGGAAGAAAACCGAATAATAATTTGATGAGACAATGTGTAATATTTTGATAGAGCTTGTTATATTTTGATACAACTTGTAATATCAACGACCGCTTAGTCTGACATTCTGGAATCAACTAAATGTCCAAAATCGAATCTAATATAACATTGCGGGCTATGCTCGTCAAGGCAGGGAGACAGTACTGTAATTTAATGCTCAATATCAAAGTCAAAGTTCGCTAATACATTCGTAAGAAGTTGGCAGTAGTATCGTCACAGCGCAAATTTTTTCTGATTCGATCACGCAAGGAAACTCCGAGCATAGCCCTCTCCATTGCCCTTTGGGTTACTGTAAGCTTTCTGATAAGGCCCATTGTAAGCGACCACGTCTCAGAGCCATATGTCATCACTGGCAACACACATTGGTCATAGACTTTCGTCTTGAGACACTGCGGTAAGTTGGACGAGTATATACCGCGCAACCTCCCAAACGCTGCCCAGCCGAGTCGGATTCGACGGTTGACCTCTTTCTCGAAGTTGGCCCTACCCAATTGGATCGTTTGTCCCAGGTAGACATAGTCGCCAACAACTTCGAGTGTAGAGTCTCCAATCTTGATAGGAGTGGGTGTAACATGGGCATTCAACATCAACTTGGTTTTGTCCATGTTCATTTTAAGACCCACTCTTTCGGAAGCTCTACTGAGATCATCGAGCATTGTACTGAGATCCTCCTGAGGTAATTATAGTGTATTTAGTTTATTTTTTTTAGTTTTTAATATATAATAAAATTGTATTTATGTATAGCATATATTTAGGCCTTGTATTCAAATCCATTATACCATCGTAATTGCACCTACCACTATTTGTATATCCATCACCCAAAGGTTCACTGGTAGAAAATGCCTAAGGCATTAAGTCCGCCTCTGTACGTTTATGTGCTTAAAGTATTAAATAAATAAATAAATCTGAAATGTTACATTACAGGCGAACGCTCCAGGTGAGGGAGCACTTTGAAAATAATATATAACAGACAGATACACCACACAGACTTACAAATAGATGAGCCAGAGGCTCTATATACCAATCCTACCAGACTATTCCCAAACCAACAACCACCATCAACAGTGGCGACCACCAGAAAAGCGCCGAGGCAATGAAGCTGGACGAAGTCCCAGATAATGAATTTAACTGTCTTAAACATAATTTCTACTTCCCTCCTATGTGTCTATCAAGCAGGAGACAGAACAAACAAGGCCAATAGGCACAAAAGGTCTTTAGACCAAATGTTTTTCGATCAACGATGGCGATCGTCGAAATGCAAATTAATCATGTGCCATTTCGATAGTGTTTGTTAAACCCATTAATTTTTGACATTTTCCCAATTGCTATCTGTGCGTACCTAAAGACGGGCATCATTACCGAGGAAGACCTAAAAGACACTGGTGTGACGATTTTGATTCGTTAATGATAGACCACGGCAAGGGATGGACTTGGGGCAAGTAGCCCAATCTAGAGATGACCGGCTATCTTTGGAGGAGGCCTTTACCTGCAGAGGGGTTTTTGCAGATAATACAATACATCTAGCATACGATTATATGCCTATGTAAAATGTAAACTACCAACTAAATTTGAGAACTAAACTTAATTACTAACAAAAATGTTTAATACTAGCATAGTTTTTTGTTTTTTTTGTTTTCTGCAACAAAATAAAAGGCTTTTTATTTTCATTTTATTTTATTTGTAATGTTAGATTGGCTGAAGAATATAAGAGATTAAGAGAGCATGATTGGTACAAACGTAAGCCCTCAGGATAACAAAGGCTAAGTAAAAGAAAACCTAAGTCAATCCGTGTACTAATGCTTCCAATTGTACTTAAACTAGTTCTATAAAACAGCCGCTAGCCGTGATGCATACAAGTATATATATGCGAATTACTAGTAAACAGTTCATAGTTATTACTCGTAGTGGCAAGTACCCTATTATTGAATCACTCGCAAATGTATTGAAACGACTTTACGGATGTCAGAAAACCAAAAATTCAAAGACATTTGACATCCACCAACCCGCACTGAGCTTGTGGGCTGGCTTATGTTTCGACCTCGTACAAAGAGATGGCCTTACAGTATGAATTTACATAAAAATAATATTCACTAAAATTTTAGGTCCCCCCGATTATAGAGGAAATTCTACTCCTTAGCTGTACCACGGTAATGATTATCTATGCAGTATTCTATCTTCATACGCGAGTCACACTCACACCTAAGCGCCTCGATTTCGGTAAACTCTCGGTATATTTTACAGTCGTGAACACGCCGCTGTGAAGACGAATGATGTGACGGTGTACCGCGCGACTGTAGGCAATTATTAAATGGATAGGGACGAGACACAATACTGTATAGATATCATTACCGTGGCTGTACGCACAAATAAAATATTTCAAAAAATCGCGGGTGCAAGAGTGAGATGTTAAAGTAATTGAGACGCTCTAGGCTTATAACATGTCACGTGCTGCGCCGTGCACAGTGTGGCTCAGGGGTGGCGCTTTTTCAGTCTTCGCGAGAGGTTATGGGGCCTCTTCTACGTGCTGATGGTGATCACCGGGGTGGTTTTAGTGAGGTAAAAGCCTCAAAAGTCCAGGCGCCTTTTGAAGGTTTACCCAGGTAAACAAAAAGAAAGGCTTACATGTGTGCGCAATCTGAACAAACACAAAGTTACATTGTACGAATACGTACATCTGTTCGTACGTGTTTTGTACTATTACTGCCTCGTAGGTCTGGTATTCGCAATCGCTCTTACTGAGCTTGAGGTTCTGAATTCAATTCCTGGGTTGGGCAAAGTGTTATTGGGTTTTTCCATCTGTATTTTCTCAGTAGTAGCTTGGATGTCTAGATGTGTACCCTGTTGATGGCAATAGGCTCGTCCTATATTCAGGGCTATAGCCTAGGGCCAGTCAATTAGATGAATGCAATAAAATTAACTAATTGGAGGCGTGGGGCTAAAAGTCGCTGCTAACACCATCTATCTATCGCCGTGGAACGGAACTGAACGCGATCGATGTACAACAACCAACAAAATAATCAGTAACAAAACGTTAGTGTAAACGGCATCTGTATGCTAGTATTATATTATCCTTGCATGATGTTAAGAACATATATAAATGAGAGGTACCTTTAGTTACGAGCAATGTATGCGTCAATCGTAAATACCGATATTTGTTTGTTTATATTTTTGATTTGATTGCGTTTTTAGGGTTCCGTAGCCAAATGGCAAAAAACGGAACCCTTATAGATTCGTCATGTCTGTCTGTCTGTCTGTCTGTCTGTCTGTCTGTCTGTCCGTCCGTATGTCACAGCCACTTTATTCCGAAACTATAAGAACTATGCTGTTGAAACTTGGTAAGTAGATGTATTCTGTGAACCGCATTAAGATTTTCACACAAAAATGAAACTAAACAATAAATTTTGGGGGTTCCCATACTTGAAACTAAAACTAAAAATATTTTTTTTCATCAAACCCATACGTGTGGGGTATCTATGGATAGGTCTTCAAAAATGATATTGAGGTTTCTAATATCATTTTTTTCTAAACTGAATAGTTTGCGCGAGAGACTCTGCCAAAGTGGTAAAATGTGTGTCCCCCCCCCTGTAACTTCTAAAATAAGAGAGTGATAAAACTAAAAAAAATATGTAATGTACATTACTATGTAAACTACCAGCGAAAATTGGTTTGTACGAGATCTAGTAAGTAGTTTTTTTTTAATACGTCATAAATCGTAAACCGCAATTTACCAAGTACGGAACCCTTCGTGCGCGAGTCCGACTCGCACTTGGCCGGTTTTTATTACTAGCGATAAAAAAGGTTTGGAACAGTACAACAGCTGTATCTGCAGCGGTATTTTATGAAAAATATTGTTACTAATAAAAATGTTGTTTGATGATTTAGTATGGCATGTGAAATATGTACACTTTAACTCAACAATTATATTCTTTTTAAAGTAATATATTATTTTATTTTAATTATTGTGAATGTGAAGACTATGTGGATCATTATTTTGTTTTTAATTTATCTTAGTTTTTAATCATGGTCTGGCAGTTTGAGTAGTTTATGCGGCCTACCCGAATGTCCTTTCTTTGGTATTGTTCGCCGAATCGTTGAGCTCCTTAAATTCAGAGTTGAGCTGCTCGGTTATTGACAAATGCGTGCACTGACTGGACAGGTCTACTCAATCTGGCTGGTTATTTCCTCAAAAGACCATTTCAGACATCAGTCTACATGGTCTTCACATGATCGAACCAAGATTTTGTCAGGACTTTAAAAGAGACTGTGACCTCTGAGTTTGTTTCGGCCTTTCTTCTCAGAGTAGTCAGATACGAAACGCCGACCTCGTCTAGTTTAAAAAAAAAAAAAATTAGACATGTAAAAGCGTTTGTACTTTGTACAAACCAACTTACAGAAACACAATCATTTATCATTTACACAATGCGAAAATATCGTTCCTAGAGTACAGTTAAATTATAACAAATGGAATACTGAAATCGATATCATCTTTTTTACAAATCATCATCATCTTTTCAGCTGAAAGACGTGCAAAGCAACGCTGGACAGCCTTTCCCAAGTGTCGACAGTCCAATCCCAAATAAAATTCATCATCATCATCGTCAGCATCATCGTCATGCTCCCACTGTTGGGACACCCACGAGGGCCCAGTGCAGGTTGGTGGATGTCACAAGTCTTACAATTTTTGGTTTTAAGACATGCTGGTTTCCTCACGATGTTTTCCTTCACCGTTTTGAGTGATGACATAATTTACACAAAGTAAAGCGCCTGCCTGGTTACCACAGTCAGTTACCACTGTGCCACCACTGCTAACGAATGCCTGCAAATAACATTAACCATCCTAATTCCAAATGATTTAGGTTCCATGAAACCCGAAATGTGTTTTGCCATGCATCTCTAACAGCTGATTTCTTAGTATTCACCTCATCGCCATATCACCATTTACACAATCCATCCATAGTTACTTTGGTCTTTCTCTATCTATATGGACACCCACATTCCAGGTGTTTGCAGACTAATAGCCGGTTTCTGATTTAAGTATTTGAGGCAGATTTGGTTTCCATACTTCACGTTCTGGGAGACCACTGAAAATCAGCGCCGTGCTGTGAGTCCCCCACGGCACAGCATTATGCTAAGTAGAATCTTTCTTGCCACAATCACGACGTGCATCTCCCTGGCATTTTTTTCACCCTATTTCTTTTCTGTTTTATGCAAAATATAGGTAGTATATGTTTTTATTGTTAGGGTTCCGTAGCCAAATGGCAAAAAACGGAACCCTTATAGATTCGTCATGTCTGTCTGTCTGTCCGTCCGTATGTCACAGCCACTTTTTTCTGAAACTATAAGAACTATGCTGTTGAAACTTGGTAAGTAGATGTATTCTGTGAACCGCATTAAGATTTTCACACAAAAATAGAAAAAAAACAATAAATTTTAGGGGTTCCCATACTTGCAACTGAAACTAAAAAAAATATATTTCATCAAACCCATACGTGTGGGGTATCTATGGATAGGTCTTCAAAAATGATATTGAGGTTTCTAATACAATTTTTTTTGAAAAGTTTTCAGGCTGAAAAGTTTCAGGCGGAATACTCAATTCAGAAATCGAGAACTAGGCTAATTTAGATTAGCTTAGCTCTCATAACTAAGGTTTTTTTCATACATACTGAGACAGCTCAGTTTATATATTTTGCGGGTGCACCCACGTATGATTTTTTTTCAGCTATGCGAGCTCAGCTTAAACTAACCTAGCTTAGCTCTTGATCTGTATACTCATTACTTTCCTTACAGACTGCCAAATTCTTAAGAGAGGTGTCCTATGGACACCCGGTTGGAATGGAGTTCGATTAATTTAATTTACAGTCTTCCAATTTCGTAAAATATAACGAAACTGAAATAACAACAACACAGCTGATGCTCAGTGTAAACACTCAATAGCGGCTGCTAGCGTAGGTGCTGTATGTGTCTAGTCAGCGCGCGCTCGTACGTCTTCGGTTTTCTTCGTGCGCCTCCGACTCTGTCCTCGGCGTCTCCCTTTTGTGTGGAGCTTCGCTTGTACTATCCTGCATGTAGCACGCTGTGCCACGCACAACTTCTCAAGAAAAAAAAAATATATATAAATGTATCTATATTAATAAAAAAGGCTATTTAAACGTAAAATTCAAATTATAATTTATTATTCTCAAAATTGACGGCAAGCTGAATCAATTGAATAAAGTTTTAGTTGCCTTGATGACCGAAAAAAGCCTCAAAAATCACTGCAAAAACGTGTCAGTTTTTGGTGTTCTTTTTTCATTGTTAATCTTAAATAAATATAATATTTTCATATTAAATAAACAAATCAGATCTATAACGTGCGATAAGGAACTCCATTCCAAAAACACTTGAAAATCACACTTAGTTATTTGAATACCACTCGCTACTATATCGTATGAATTCTTTCTGCGAGTGCTGTTAAAATAGAGCTCTTTTAGGCCCTCTAATGTTCTGAATGACTTGCGTTTTAACGTGACAAAAGAGCATGGTTTGTATAGACAGGCGCGAGAAATATATAGTGGTTTCTTTCCGTTAATTTCTTGTAGCTACTAATAGTAGTAAATGTATCCTAATAAAAAAATCTAGTCAAATGCTTTATAGTTCAATTTCCTAACGCGTTGTTTTCTAGTAGTGGATTAGTAACACAGAAGAACGTGTTCGATTATTATATATCTTAAGCGAGGTAAATATTTATATAACTGCGTAATCCGTGTATGGACAATATACAGAAATGGAAAAGTAGAGATTATCTCTTACTAAATTCCGCAAATTTTGTGCTCTATCATACGGCTAGCCATTTTTATCATATGTATGCAGGGGTCGGTATGCAATCTAATTAGATGCGTTTGATGTCAATTATCACTATTTTTAATGCATTGTTAACTCTTATTTAATACCCTGCGGTACCTAAAAAAGTTGTCGCCTAAAGACAACGTGACGTGTCGTGTTTACCTTCGACACAAATAGAATTTTACAGAAATTTACTTCCTTAACAAAATCACCATATAAATCTATATTATATATATATTAATTATAGACAAAAGAGAAGACGATGTATAGGAGTGTGAAGTGCAAGTAAATCATAAGAGTGTGGAGCAAGTGAAAGAGTTTGTGTATCTGGGCAGTATGTTCACAAGGGATGGAAAGATTGAAGAGGATGTGGAACGGAGAAAGAATGCAGGGAATAAAGTGAATGGTGCTATACATGCGGTTGTGACCAGCAAGTCGATGTCTCCGGAGGCTCGACTCGCCGTTCACAAAAGTGTGCTGGTGTCTAAACTTATGTATGGAAGTCAAGGTTGGGTATGGCAAAAAGAAATGAAAGTTTTGTACAATAAGGGAAATTCATATCCCATCACTTTAAGGTTGGCTGGGGAATGTCAAAAAGGGCGAGATCTATTAGTCCATATTGGAGTAAGTCAATTTCATCTACAGTGAAATTTCAATAAAATGGGAATGGTTGACTAAAAACTTACTAGATTTTGTCAGCGGCTTCATTCAAGATAAAGTCGAAAACTGACCCAGGGGAACGTACTACCATCATGCTCTACCCGCATGCCAAGTTTCGTCTGAATCTGTTTAGCCGTTGAGGCATGATTGATTAATAGACATCCAAATTTTCACATTTTTTATAGCATATGTAGGTGCCGATACACAGGATCGATATATTAATAATAATATAATATTGTATGTATAGCGTAATTAGTCTGTTCCATGCAGCTGCTAATGTACTGGGCACATTAGTTACATGTGTTGCTCCAATAAATTACGACTGCACATAATAATAATTCCTAATTGCTTGCTATCTCATTATACGACTGTGCAAGAGACTGTACAGTTCCTTTAAATCTCACGCAAGTCTTTCTTTTTCGTATGAGGATGTGGCCACCTCTGGTGTCAGAGTTAATTAAGCCGCTTCTGGGAACCCCACAGGCCTTTGGCTTGACTATTTCAGACTTAATAACACAATATAAGTAACAACATAATATAAGTCTAGTTTTCTTCTCGATGTTGCCCTTCACCGATGCCTGTGATATCCAAGATAAACTTAAAAATTACATATGAATTTGAAAAAGTCACAGTACTTGCACGGATTTTAACCGAACACGAGAGGCGAGGTCTTAGCTACTGGGCAACCAGGACACTAATACTAAACCTCCCGTAAGTGACCGCACACATTCAAAAACCACTTATTTGTTTTTAAAATCGAACCTCATTTGTTTTGAAAATGCTGAGTCCTCCCTCGACTGTTGAGACACGCAGGAAATACACGAAAAATACATTTTAGTTTAGTTTTTATAACAAATCTAGTGGCCAGCTCTAACAGCTGACCGCTGAGTGTGGAACAGGGTTTGATCCCAGGCATCAAAAGTATCAGCAATGGTTATTTTTTCATTATTAAGTTTTCAGTAATCCAGATTGCTGGTTTAATAACTAACTAGCTTCAGCAGCGGATCCGTCCGCGTGAAAGTCTAAAATTGACTCACGAGAACTAGTAACGTTACGTACAGCGCCGGAGAGCTATACGTAAGCCACGTTAGTAAAATTAAGACAAAAGACAAAAATTAAATTAAAACTATGAAAACAAAAAGGATATTGGGTATAAACTATGGGCCTCGCACGACGTGGGCAGCCAACCAGGCAGCAGGACGGTTAGGAGGACGTGGTATGCCCGAGGTAGGCAGATGAGCAGGCAATCGGGCAGGTGACGTTGAGTTGTGTAGACAACACGACGGATAAAGATGGTTTGCATAGTGTTATAAAATCTTAAGTAGATGTGGAATAAATACCACAAACTGTACTTTCTTCCGGGACAAAATAGAGCACTTGTGCTAATTCTAACTATAAGCTACATCATTGCCAAATTTCATCCAGATCCGTGCAGCCGTTCTTGCGTGAAGTAGTGACAAACACACTCACAAACTTTCACCTTTATAATATTAGTGTGATAATGTGATTGGAGTTGTGTGGTATTTATCTTATATTTTCTTCCCTGTTATTATTGGGGTTATGCCAATTGGAAAAATCCGAAACTCGAAATGATCCTTAATTTGTCATGGATGAGAAAAGTTTACCTGTATATATGAAATTGTCACTTATTTCTACTTCCTGCAATATCGTACCCTTCCGATGAAATGAGCAGGTATTCTATTACAGAATTACTAATTCCAAAGGTATTATCAGTAGGACTTAGAATCTTGTATTGAACTAAACCTAGAGAAATATGGCGAAATTGTTTACAACTACTCAACTATTTTAAGGCTGACTTACAGCCTAACCAGGAAATAATAATCGAATACCTTTAAACAAGCTATTACTATATATATTTACATATATAATCTGAATTTTGGAAATGGCTCATAAAATTTAGTATGCAGGGGTTTCGGGGGCGATAAATCGGTCTAGCTACGTTTCGATTTTAGATAATTCGTTTTCTCTATTTTCACCCGAGCAAAGCTCGGTCACCTATGTACTTATAATAATAAACCCTTTTATTTCCCTAACATACATAAAGTTCTTAACATCGTGTACACATATTTACATAGTTTTTTTTAGTTAAGACCCCTATTTTAAAGTTATGGCGGATATGGGCCTCCTCTATAAATTCTTATCTTTCGCCAGTCTTCTCCACATTTTTTTTTTATTTCCTCTATCCAACGTTCTATAAGGCGTCCTCTGGCTCTCTTGCCTCTTGGGCTAAGCCAGTTAGTGGCTAGTTCTGGTCACCTTCTGTATGTATGTATTATTATGTGTTTAATCTTACTATATAGGTATATATATATTAATATGTATATATATATTGTACACTGGATTACTGCCCTTTATTATGATCTCTATCACTCAAAGATTTGCTGGAAAAAAAACCCATTCGGAATTAAGCTCGCCTTCGTACTAGAATTTTGTTATAATTTTTTTTTAATGTAATGTCTTGTTGTACAATAAATAATTAATAAATAGAAATAAAAAACATCTACTTTACCGATGAAAGTCTAGAATGGGGGAAGGTCGTCTGGGTCCACTACCAGATGAACTGTGAGCGAGTAACTGTAAGCTTGAATCAATAGCACACATAATCTTGCATCAAAAAGATTAAGCGTTATTTTCTATGTAAAAATATAGTTTTTTTTTTGTCCGCCAGTCTGCATGTTAAATAATTCTGAACAGCATGCCACCTTCACATACGTACTGAGTTTACCGGTCTACCTACATCTCCGTGCTTCTCTGATCAAGTAACCACATCAGACGTGAACCTGCATGGTTCTCATAATGATTTGACCATTAAGGTGAACGCGCACCTAGACGCACCGCACTCGCCGCTCGCGCCGCAGTCATCACATTTTATAAATCTTTATATGAAATCGTATGCAGCCTCGCGCACCTATCCGCGCCGCACGAGCCGCATTTCAGCAAAATGCTGTAGGTATACGGATTCCACCAGCGCGTGCGGATGACGTCATCAGACTCGGCGGGCGATGCGGGCGGCGCGGCAACATGATCCGTATCCGTATGAAAATATAGTTCAAGATGTACAGAAGTGGATACAATGCGTGCGACGCGTTCGGCGCGGACAGCGCGGGGCCAAGAGAAAATGCGATGACTGCGGCGCGTGCGGCGAGTGCGGTGCGTCTAGGTACGCGTTCACCTTAACAAGTTATTGCTGAACTTTAAAAGACAACTCTGAGTATGTTTCAGAGTAGTTGTCTAGGAAACACAGAATTAAAATCAGACGTGAAAAAAAAAAACATTGGCAATTTACTGAATAAACACCATTCTACAAGCTTTTATTTAAATTGCAATGTATGTATGTATTTGTGTTTGGGTCAAATCTTGCAAATGAATTTTAAAGCAGTACTACTACACTGATAAAGATGAAGTATTGCAGACACGTTTAGTTTGAATGATAATGCATGGTTAGCTAAGTGAAGTAATTAATTTCAAATCCAATATGGTGGCCGGCCCAAGATGGCGGACTAATAATTTGTTTGTGCACTGCCATGACATGAAAGGGTTTGCTGAAAAGAATACGAAAAAAGCTAGTTAATTAATATTTTATAATTTATTGACTATAAGGATTTGACTACAACTGGTTAGTTAGCAGCAACCAATGACAACATGAGCTACCAAAAATTAAAAAAAAAACATGCCGACCATGCAAGCTTTCTTCAAGTTCTAAACGCATTTTTTTTAAACTTGATAAGTGCGAATCGGACTCACGCACCAAGGTTTCCGTACCATTATTGCAAAAAAAAGCATAAAAAACACGTTTGTTGTATGGGAGCCCACTTAAATATTTATTTTATTGTTTTTAGTATTTGTTGTTAAAGCGGCAACAGAAATACATCATCTGTGAAAATTTCAACTGTCTAGCTATCACGGTTCATGAGATACAGCCTGGTGACAGACAGACAGACGGACAGCGGAGTGTTAGTAATAGGGTCCCGTTTTTAAGCCCCACCAGAAAAATAGGGGTGTTATAAGTTTCACGTGCGTTGCACAGAAACACAGATACACATCTGTGTTTCTGTGTGTCTGTCTGTGGCATCATAGCGCCTAAACGGATGAACAGATTTCGATTTTGTTTTTTTTTTGTTTGAATGGTAATTTTGTCGAGAGTGTTCTTAGCTATGTTTGAATAAAATCGGTTCAGCCGTTCAAAAGTTATGGGCATTTTACTGTTTGAATCGGGGTGTTTTCGCAAGATAAATGTGTCGGGGGTTTTTAAATTGTGAAATTTTACTTGTTAACATTTGGGTACGGAACCCTAAAAAGGAAAACACAAAGTAAACTTCAATAAACCAGCTTTAGTAACAACAAAATCAAACAAAAAAATCTTCAATATTTAGGGGACTGGCTTCCAACACACAAATTCCCGGGCTTTCTGCCCGTATTAACCCTCAAACATCTTTCTGCGGGATAATGTACCATCACTTATTTCCGTACGTGATTCGTAAATATTTTTTATATTCCTATGGAGCAAGCGTTTTAGTAACACACTAAAATTTTATGTGGAATTATTGAGTTAAAGGTTTCCGTATGTGAAAGTTTTAGGGAGTCATGATCTTGGGTGATAATGTTGCCAAGTTCGTGGTAATAGGCACCCTCTTTTACAGCAACTCATTTGCTTCAAGTTCATGGACCAAATCTTATACAGTACTGTATTGGTTGAGGTCGCATCAGATACCTACAAACCTTGTAAGTATTTATTTATTTATTATTGTATTCTGTATTTATTCGTTTAACCTCGCGCTATATAATATCATCAAAAGTTGTTGGCTGAATGTGCTTTTAAAGGATAATTCGTATTTATAATGGCTGACACACGACGGTCCCGAGTGATTTTATATTTATGTAAAATAGTCAAACGAATAGGAAGAAATACCACATATTTCGCAATAACGCTTATTATTTAGTAGAGAGCCTCACAGGCTTTTAAAGTACTTTGTATGTATTTAGGCTATGATGGGACTTTCATACGCATGACGATTGTAAAAAATCCTAATTAAACTGAATAAAAAAATAAATTTTACATTTGGCCACAAATTATTATTGTTCTTGAATTGTTGAACCTTCTCGCGTAACGATACTTTAGTAGGTACAGGTCAAAAACTTTTTCATATATAGGCAAATAACATCCAATCAAGAAATTTTAAACAATTTTATGAGTGTACTGAGTAAGTCGTCAATTATTAAGAATTATCCTCAAAAAGCTCAAAGGTTTAGTGGTTGCCGCTTACACTATTAACCCTAGACCCTACTTCTACTATCCTAGAACCTGAACCTTGTGGGAGCACCTGCTGCAAGGTTCAGATTGTTTACTTATTCCACTGCTGTAAAATGCACAGACTTGATTTACCGTTTATTTAACCTTGAACCTGTGCCTCAGCGACAGGAGCATGGTCTAGACGCATGCACGTGTGTGTAGTAACAACGTACGTTTTTGGCCAAGAAACGCTGGCCAATTAAATTGAATTCGTATCAACTGCTGGGTTCTCGATAAATGACAATAATAAGGCTGACATAAAGTATCGTCGCAGTTCTCAAAGAATTGGGTCTCTAACAGTAAATCTCAAACACTAACATTTGAAGGAACGCCTACAATGGCCAGCTATGAGGAGGGTTATAAAATAAAGTATTTCGGCGATCCTTAAAGAACCCATGTCTGTCGATTCTCCTGGTCTGAACGTCACTCACAGGGAAGTTGTGGTTTCTGCCCAAGAAACAGGGATCGGAAGAGCAAGTCCAGGTGCACTAACCGTAAATTTCCAATTTTCTTGGACCACCAAATCAAAGTATGCCAAAAGTGCTAAAAATGATTTATTATTTGAAATAATAAGGCTGATGCGTGATCTCAATAATGTTAACTAATGTAAAGAATAATTCTCTATCTCTCTAAAAGTATAATTCTCTAAAAATTTTATTATTTATTCTTCTTCTTTTCGAATTCATGGGCAACTCTTTATAAATTTTGGGCCCAGTAGGTGGCCTAAGCGAGCGGTCTTCCAAACTGCAGGTGTATGTGCACTTGGGACACACCAGCATGTGTGCCATAATTTGCAAAGGGGCACCGCACTCACCCTTTTTTTTTTTTTTAGCGTGAAGAAATGCTCATGCATACTGCGCTACCACGGGGAGATAGCGCAGTAATGTGGGACTCTTACCCACTAAAACTCCACGGTGTCCTCCTGTGCCGCTTACGGCGGGAACACGGGTACGCGTTAGCACTCACCGCGAACCCGCCGCGGCTGTCCGTCACCGGACCCTCCTCTGGGGAGTACCCCCCATCACCGGCGCACCAGAACACACTGTTCGCCGTGACCACCGCAGGGACCAAACCAGCACATGGTTGCCAGACGACCCCGTGACACCCTTGGTCCCCCTGTGACGGGTCAGGGTCAATGGCCCCGCCACCTACCATTTTTCGGCCGCAGGGGATAGGGAGAGCGGCCAACGCTATACCGGCACTCCCCCTTCCCTGCGGCCCCACCGCGTCCGCCATCAGACGGTGGCAACCCCGTCTAGGCCGCGGAAGGTAGGGAGAGCGGCGCACCGCAATACCGGCACTCCTCTCCCGCCGCGGCCTCCAACCTTCAGCCGCGATATCGTATGGGTATGGGAGACCCCATACAACATCGCGGCCCGCCTCAGTTGCGATGTCGCCTAGGCAGCACCGCAACCTACATGTTGGCCGCTTCGTCGTCGGCTTATCGGCAAAAGCCCTGACGAGCGGCCCCTCCTCGGGCTCCTCTTCGCTTCACCGTGGTTGACCAAGCCACGGTTACTGAGCCCCCCCGCAACGACAATGCGGGAACCCACCGGGGGGGACCGCACTCACACTGGGGTATCAGTCGGGTTTATAAATCCCCACTTTGCCAAATCTTCGCTTAATCTTTGCTGGTTTTCAGGGTTCCGTAGCCAAATGGCAAAAACGGAACCCTTATAGATTCGTCATGTCTGTCTGTCTGTCTGTCTGTCCGTCCGTATGTCACAGCCACTTTATGCCGAAACTATAAGAACTATGCTGTTGAAACTTGGTAAGTAGATGTATTCTGTGAACCGCATTAAGATTTTCACACAAAAATAAAAATAAAACAATAAATTTTGGGGGTTCCCATACTTGAAACTAAAACTAAAAATATTTTTTTTCATCAGACCCATACGTGTGGGGTATCTATGGATAGGTCTTCAAAAATGATATTGAGGTTACTAATATCATTTTTTTTAAACTGTATAGTTTGCGCGAGAGACTCTGCCAAAGTGGTAAAATGTGTGTCCCCCCCCCTATAACTTCTAAAATAAGAGAATGATAAAACTAAAAAAAATATATGATGTACATTACTATGTAAACTACCAGCGAAAATTGGTTTCAACGAGATAGAGACTAGCAAGTAGTTTTTTTTTAATACGTCATAAATCGTAAACCGCAATTTACCAAGTACGGAACCCTTCGTGCGCGAGTCCGACTCGCACTTGGCCGGTTTTTATTTATTATAGTTGATGGACTATTTAATTTTGGGGTTTAGTTTATCACCCCTGTGTAGGTATACTGAATACACTAGACAGTGTGGGGTTCTAGGGTTAATACTGGTGATCCATGCTCACGTCGTTAATGCAATACTGGTGTAGTGGCGATGAACATTGTTTTGCCTTTATGGCAAATTGCTTATTTGACTGTGCTTCTGGTGTACCCTGAAGCAATCCTGCTGAACTAATTAGATAATATTCTTATTCTTCGCAAGAGCCATTCTCGCTTGTGTAAACACGAAAGACAAAGCGGCCGTTCGGCTTCGTAGAGCTTTATCGGTTGTGATGAAAACTCATCACACTAGCTATGTCGTCCCTATCCTTAATAGGTCACTTTCACTAATACGTCACTTTGTACGGGTTGTCTTACTCGTGAGACAATCTCTTTCTGAAAATCGATGTGCCAAATGAGTTTTCAGTTTCTGAACAGCTTATTATACAGGGTTATTTACACTGTGTATTTTGACACCTTGTTTTTATATACCTACATGTAAATAGAAATAATTTAATTGTATTTTTGTGTCTTTTGTGTGCACTAAATAAATGTTTTATCTATCTATGTAGAAATGCCACGAGAACCCGATCGAACGCCAGATCAAGCGTCGCAGGTGGAGCTGGATTGGCCATCCGCTCCGAAAGGGTCTCAATCACAAACCCAGACAAGATTTGGACTGGAATCCCCAAAGGGAAAGAAAGAGTGGACGTCCCAGTCAAACCTGACGTCGCACCGTGTTGGCAGTAACAGCGAGCATCGGAATGACGTGGAGCGAGGCGAAGCGTGAAGCTCAAGACCGGTCGCGATGGAGGACATCTGTAGACGCCCTCTGCCCCATAGGACATCAGCATCATTATCATTTCAGCCCAAAGACGTTCACTGCTAAACATGGGCATCCTGCAAGTATCACCACATTAAGCGGTTCTGTGCGTCTCTCATCCAACGGATTCCTTCAGCTTTAATCAGGTCAACCATCATCGAAAAAGCGCCAGTTACTGTATTTAACCTGCAAAAATTTAACTTAGAACATAATATAAGATTCTAGATTTCGGATTTTACTATTCTTTTATTTCACATTTTATACTAAGAAATATAAGTCGAATTTTGGCTTCCAAAAGTCGAATGTCTTCACATCACGCCCCACATTCGCGAAGACATTCAAACAGCGTTCGGCAAACATCGATTTTGTTCGTATCTTCGTTCGTAAAATTTCATGACTGTAGGTACGCATCCTACGTTATTGTTATGTTGTCATTTCGGTGGGGGCTCGTTGTTTAAGTTGTTAGTCTTGTAACAACGTTTTAACATGTGTAGGTATCCTTAGTTTATTGTAGACTGGCGTTCGGAGCTCGATTTCGTTTGAAAAGGATACGCAAATTAGTTATGAAAAAAAATACACCTATTTTCCCTTATATGGAGTACACAGATGGAAAGACCGAGTTAAGGTGATAGATGCAATACATGTATTACGGATAACTGACCATCTTGAGATTTTTGGCATTACGTTGATAATAGCTCAGCTGGCTGCCAATAAGTTGGGGATCCTCGCGAAGGTGAGACGGTACTTCACGCCAGAACAGTTGCTCAACTTATATCAAGTGCAAGTTTGATCATGCATACTGCTCTCATCTCTGGGACGGATCTGCCAAGTACCAGCTGGATGCACTTGATTCGATCGAAAGACGGGCTAAGAGGCTCATCGGAAATGAAGTACTGGTCAAGTCTAGGCTCCAGAACCTCGAACATCGGCGCCGAGTTGCCGGGTTGTCGGTTTTTTATCGGTAACATTTCGGGGAGTGTGCGATGAAATTGCATGAACTAATTCCTCTTATTTACTAATTACTTTTATTGTGCGTACAGGTAAGGAGTGCAATTCCCTGCCGGAATCTGTATTTCCTGATTGCTACAACCTGAGAGTCTTTAAGTTAAGAGTGAATAGGTTACTTCTAGGCAAGCGTGCTTCATCGTCGACCACATCATCGTTTACCATCAGGTGAGATAGTGGTCAAGCGCAAGCCTATCAACAATAAAAAAAAGAAACGGAGAATTTCCTTGAACTACGGATAAGGTGAGCGTATGAGCTCAAGCGGGGACAAAGCAGAAATATACTTATTAAACTATCTTTATTTGCGTGGAACAAAGTTGTACAAAATACTACAGCGATGACTTAAAGCGGTACGATTATGGACCCCGTAAGGCACAGAAAGTGTTATAAAACTTAAAAGTAAAATAAACACAACCTAAATTTCGTATCTAAGCACAAAATCAACATATTCAACAAACAAACATTTTCCAGGTTATAAATCACTTAATAAATTGGGCAATTTATTTTTCTTTATCAATCACCTAATTAGTCAAACTGTTCTTCTCACCACTCAGAGACAAACGAAAATAAATCTTAAATCATCCACTAAAGCTATGACTTATGAAGACAAATAATAAAACAGTGGAAGATCCGATGAGGGGCCAGGATGTGCGGATATAAATCAAGCTCGCGCCGGAACTCCGATCCGATGATGTGATTATAGGAAAGCTTATATGAAGGATATACGGGGCACGGAGTACATAGTTACAGAAGGTCAGTTGCAAACAACGAACGAAAACACGTTCGTACGGTGATTTCTAATTATGAATAACAAATGACAGTCACTGCGAGAGTGCTTTTTGCATAGACATCGAAAATGGACTGAGCTTCCCTAACCTGGGTAACATTCTAGCAGCAATAAAATGTGTTGAAATACCAAATTGTTGGGTTTGAGCACGTGATATTTCAATAGTGTTTGACAATCCACATATTTTTGCCTTTTCGACAATAAAATCGAAGCTATAATGTCACTTTATTTAGAGGCTTTAGTATGAAGAAATTTGTGACAAGATGTTGTAATGATCGTGGGGCCAGTATTTTCATTTATCTAAAATTCTTATTTGGCCAATTTACAGGCTTGTAGTGTCACTTCGCCATTACGAAAGAGATGAGAGTCATAAAGAAACAAAGTGTATTAGTTATATATAAACATTAACCGCTCAGTTGCTTTATCTCTTCTACATAGTGGTCAATTTTATGAGGGTATGGCTCAATCCATACTTCATTTCGCAGATACGTCTCTATGTTTAAGTGCGTTTTGGCTCGCTGTATGGAGATGATCTTCTGCACCGACTTTCTTTTCTGTGTACGGTGTATTCTCACAGTAAACGATGTTGATACAACCGTGATACAGGAAATCAAGTTAGTCGCCGGAAGTGTTACATATTTTTTTTTTTTTTCTCTGTCGTCGTAATGCAGGATAAAAATAAATTGTAGGTGCTAGTGATCTTTTTAACCTAACACTTCCCTATGACCTTTATGGCGTAAGATTATCTATCAAAAGACGCGAATCTAAAGACATTTCTTGGACCTTATTTACATAAATAAACATACGTCATCTTACGATAAGGCAACCACAGACACCACCCGCGATCCTTTTTACCCGACTGCAGAAGGAGGGTAATGTGTTTATCAGTCTATGTATGTATGAATGTATGTATGTTTGTTCCTATATGGCGTTCCAGAGACCAAACACGTTAGCCGATTTTGATGATTCATACGTCAATCGATTCGTCTTAACCTTGCGAGTGTAGGCTACATTCAAATTGGACAATAGAAAAATGGCGGATTTAGGGTGCCATATTATAGTGGACCAAATTTTTTTTTCTTCCAATCCCTTCGTGTGGGCTATCAAAATAAACAGTTTTAAGAGGTGATTTCAAAAATATTTGACACTTAAATGTTTAAGGCGCCGATTCCCTTGAGTAGCTGATTTTAAAATGAGAATCACGTCTAAACGGCTATTCGTAATTTATTGGAAAAAATATATGTTATATTAGACCATTTTCTTACTAATTTCATCTGAGCAAATTTTGAGTTTTATTCGTATAACATAGTGTAATTAATTTGTAAAGTTATGTCTAAAACGGACAAAAACACGACAATCACAACAAAACCGCTGGGCGTATTTTAATGAAATCGACACCATATCAAAGACAATTTAATTATCTACATTTTGATCTGAAGTTTTTTTTTTTAAAGTCATAGAATAATAAGAAAAGTACAAAAAACTACTATATTTCGGGTCGCGCGGGTGAGAAACAAGTGCGCGTTTTGTTCCCTCAAGGTCGTTGGCGTTAGTCGTCGTCTTAAATGTATCCAATTCGAAAAAAACTTAACTAAAAAGTTATAAATAAAAAAAGTTAAATCAAAAAATCAAAAAACCCGACTGCTTCAAAAGCGAACTAAAAAGTCGTAAACAAGAAAAAAAACATGCTGTACAGGCGGAGGATACACCAGATTTTGGTCAGCCAGCCCGCGAATATGTATCCTCCGACTGCACAGCATGATTTTTTCCTTGTTGATATTCTATTGATGATGATATTCTACTACTATTATCAGTTGTGGAGGCCTAGTGACTAAGACCTCACCTCTCGTGCTTGAGGTCGTGGGCAAGTACCAATGTGACGTTTACAAATTCATATGTACTTTCTAAGTTTATCTTGGACATCACAAGCAACGGTGAAGGAAAACATCGTGAGGAAACCTGGACTTATATAGTTAATGTAAGTCTGAAATAGCTAAGTCAGGGAGGGCAGCTTAATTACCTCTGACACCAGAGGTGGCCACATCCTCACACGGAAATAAGAAGAAGACTACTATTATAAACATGAAAGTTTGTGAGAACGGATGGATGGATGAATGGATGTTTGTTACTCTTTCACGCAAAAACGACTGAACCTATTATGATGATACTTTACAGAAATATAGCTTATACATTTAAATAACACATAAACTTTAAGGTATAAAGATACTGGGAGAAGCACTAGTACAATGAGGGCGGAGCCACGGGCGGCAGCTAGTACAATATTTACCAAAATCTCCTTGATTCTTAAATTGGAGATCCAATAATTCATAAAATTCTATAAAGATTCGACCTTCAAACGTCGATCTATTCGTAAAGGAATGGTTCAAAGTAGTAGAACTGGACTGAGAATTCTTTAGACAGTTCATCCGTAAAATCTGAATGGGCTTTATGTGCACCTTGTATAGTAAATAGGGCTGTAGCAAGACTGCCTTCTGGGTACGCAAATGCGGAAGTTCCACAAGAAGCCGTAACTCTAAATCTGATTTCGCAAATTTTTGACCGAGGAATGAAGAATACGATTTCAAAATTAATCTTTAATGTGTCTAAGAATAATAACTCTAAAGTTCAAGTTTTGCTTCCAAGGAACCTAGCTGTTGTTGCTCCCATGTTCATTACGATCTACTGTTTATTAAATCCGGTTCATCTTATAAATTGCCTAGATGGTGAGGACAAACGTGTAAAACTTATTGTGTACAAAAATAAGACAGCAAATCTGCCCCGTTTTCAAAAATATCAGAGAATGTTCTAGAAAAATTGCCATGTTGACATTCCTCATTTAAAAAAAAAAACAACTCCGTCCCCGTTAATCTTCGCTTCTTTAAAGGTCAAGCTCCACCTCCGATAAGATGACTTCGTTACATCCCTAATAGAAAGTCAGTGAGAGTTAGCTATGAGGTTACCATGGCAACGGAGTCAATATTGTAAAGATTAATCGGTGACCAGTTATAGAGGGTAGTTTAGTAAAATACCCTTTTACATAGGAATATATTTCTGAGTCGGTAAGCTTTATTGAAAAGGGGCCTTGGGTTAGTAGATCTTTAGAAGTACGTGCATTTATTGAAATGTAACTATGATTATTTTGAAAAAGAACATTCTTATTTAAATCTACCAACAGAACTTCACAGTGCTAAAATTGCAATGCATTACGAGTACTTGGCATTTTTGTATTGTTTGGTGGAGGGCAGACAGCCACTTTTTTATTTTAAATACTGATAAGCGGACCCCAGCATATTTGACGAAAGGTCAGGGTGGATTGAGTAGTTGACAACTTACAATTAACAAAAAAAAACAATACTCGACTACGGCCCAACCAAAGGGTTATGATGTTAGCAGTCTATGTGTGTTTGTATGTACGTATGATCCTCGGTAGCACCTAAACTATTCATCCGATTTTGAATAAGGTGTCAACTGATTCGTTATTATGGCCCAGGTTAAACAGAAAAAAAAATTGTAGTCGGTTCACAGTTTTTAAACTATTTAACTGACTACGGCGAAGCTAAACGAAGAGTTATGATTGCTTGTTGTAAATCACAACGCCTCAGCTGTTTTCCTATGCACCTTATACAAATAACTTATGCTTAGCAAAGTATAGGCAATCACTGTCTGTTAAATATTGAACACTAAAATAGTACTCACTACTCAGTACTTAAGTTTGAACTAACGGGTATACTAGCAGGATTGGAAGTATAAATAAAACTACCAAACTGTATAGTAAAGTAAGCATATTTACTAAAACTCACAAGACCATATGCCAAATCGGCAAGCAATTGCCCTTGCGACTTCTATTTCGACGCCAATGCCATCTAGATGCGCCATTGTAAAACTTAAAAAGAAACAATATTTTTGTTGATCTAATAAGCGACTGCTGATAATTAACACCGTCAGTTTTCCGAAACTGTGCTCTGAGATTAGCAAATCTCAGAGCCTACTTTGTTTATGATTTCTTAGTGCATTTTTTATATATCTACTTATTTAACAAATTATTAAAATCCTTTTATCCTTAAAAGGATTGGGGCTTCCAAATGATAATTTAATCAAACATCCTCAACATGAAACTAAATTTATGCCTAATCTAAACTAACCTACCCTCGTAATTTACCCCATTAAGATAATTTACCACACAAACATGGGGTAAATTAGACCCCGGCAGACCACTGGATGTAAAAGAGCATTCTAATTCAACCACAAACAAACTTAATGAACTGCTAAACGAATTAAACATGCAACAAAATGGAAGGCAAAGACTGGCCCGGCACTTCTTGCAGCTAACGAACTGGGATGATTAACTGTAGTTCTGTTTTTATCGTTTTTTACTTGGTTATCAAACCTGTATACATACAAAACTCTATAGTGCGTATTATTAGAAATAATTTATTAAATTTTGGATCAAAAAACTCTGTGCCACAAAAAACAATTAATTGTATGTATTTAATTATTATTGTGAATAAAATTAATTGTATGTAAAGATAAAATGCGCCTGCTATGAGGCTAAGGTATTAGAGTACAACTATTTTCTTAATGTCCCTCGGCAATCATCGACTTTAGCAGCTTTCCTCCTATTTCTAAAATAAATTACACTAAGACGGTACCCTGACCAAAAAATCTGCATGAGATATGAGCGTTCCTATTGGTCTAGCGGCACTGGTGGCGCATGAATTACAGTAGTGAATACGCCCAGATTTTAGAATAAAATCTTTATAAAATCGAATTATGGTCTTTTGAAAAAAATAATTCTACAAAAATGTTTGTTATTAAATTGTATATCCATTAGTGTAAGTACAAAAAATAATCAATGAACACTTTACGAGGAGATGCATAATATCAATAATTATTTCTCATTTTCATATTTTTTTGGAAGTAGATTAGTGAAATATAAACAACATTAAAAAAACTTTTTTGCAAAAAAATACTACCGACTTCCAAATGAAAAACTACAAAGTGGAAAATAACTTTATTTTTGGAAGTCGGTGTCTTTCGTAGATACCAATTATTTGCTATATGGACACCGACTTCCAAAAATAAAGTTATTTTTCACTTTGTAGTTTTTCATTTGGTAGTCGGTAGTATTTTTTTGCAAAAAAGGTTTTATTTTTCCCTTTTTAGTTTTACCTACTTAATAGGCAAGTTGTTTAGTAAGTACCTATCACGCCAGAACAGATTACCCGAAAAACATGAAACTTGAACATAACCGGTGAAATTAGAGTTCTGCGTACCCCTTTCAGTATATTGGCGTGATGTTATGTTATGAAATGGTATAAACAATAAACAGACATGCGATTGCGGCAATCCCGAATGATTTGCCGTTATTTATTAAAGAGTTCTGTTGTATATCTCCGAAGTTCTTCATTAGATCTTCAACAAATTATAATGGGACCAATTTCAGAACATGTTCTTTCAAACAAAAAAATAACTTTCAAAATAGGTAAAAAAAAAAAAAAACATACAAGAAGTCATAGAACCTCCTCCTTTTTGGTAAGTCGGTTAAAAAAAACTAAATCTACCATTTTAGAATCAATATTGTGAAGAAATTTAATGTATTTTTATTAATTGATATTTCTTTTTAAATAACGAGTAGATAGCTACTAAAAACAGCACAAAAAACGGCTTGCGCGGCGTTTTGCTCGGGGTACCGCCTTAAGTTAAAAGAGTATTAACAACTCTACATACTTCCAAGTTGATAGAGAGCTTCCGGTATGCACCAAGTGTAAAGAGCAACTGATAGAAATCCGACGACTGACGAGAGACGAAGTTTGCCGAGGGACATGAAGAAAATACTGTAGTTTGAAATATATTTTGTTCTCGCAAAAACATCAATCTGTTACAAAATGGCTTTATAATCGACTGCCACATTGGACGATTGTGATACACTTGACATAATCCCTTAGGCGGCTTTCCCGACACGAACAAAAAGGGCTACATAATTGTTCAGTTTAATTTTATATTCTTACTAGCGGCCGCCCGCGGCTCCACCTGCGTGGAGTAAGTACTTCCTCCAATAACTTCATAAATTCTAGCCTATAATATGCGTATAAGCTTTATTAGGCTTTACAGTTTTAACAAAATCTTTCCAGTACTTTTTGTGTGAAAATTTTTGAGTATGGATTTTAGGCATCCATACTCAAAAATTTTCATATTTATAAAATTGGATAGTAGGGTTCTTTATAACTCAAGTGGCAGACAAGCTAAAAGTAGGATGATTTCATTATACTGCTGAGCAGTGTTTCTGAGTATTGGTTTAAATATCATGAGCGATTGTGTACCGATTGTATAGGCACATTGGCACCGTTGGCGCAGTGGTTGAGCTATCGGCTTCTGCGCTGAGTGTCACGGGTTCGATTGCTATACGGAACAAATGTTTGATGTTTGTTCCGGATCTGGTTTTTTGTATATGTAAGTTTATATGTTTGTGAACGCACCAACGATACAGGAGAAGTTACTAGAGTGGAGCAATATATATTATTAAAAGTATTTGTAAGAAATATTTCTTATTTTTTTCTGTGATGATCAGCATGCATCTGCAAGGTCTTACAACTAACCTAGTCAGCAAACAGTCAGCCAGTCGTGTCAGTAGTCAGTATCCTTGTTGTAAACGACCCTTTGTGCCTTTTGGCCTTGTTTGTTCTGTCTCCTGCTTGATATGGAGGGAATTGGAAACTCCTTCATTATTATTTTCTGATTAATTTCGTTGCGGGATCCAAGACAGTTAAATTCATTCTCTGGGACTTCGCCGAACTTCATTGCCTCGGCGCTTTTCGTCGCCACTGTTGATGCCGGCTTTCAGGAGTTACAGTAGTTTGGGAATAGTTCGGTAGGATTGGCCCAAAAAGAACTCACCTAGTCACATGGGTTACTGGGCCCAAACTATCAAACTCCAAAATAAGAAGAAGAAGATTGGTAAGTCATTTTACCAGAGGATCTACGACTGACTTTTCAAGAAGATATAAATCAACATACTCAATGCCTAGCACCTCTAAACCGCTACCACCATTTCCAACAAACACACATACACACATGCAACAAATAATTATCAAACTCAAAGGTTGACGGCGTACTACTTGCCGTACGAACCGTTTCTGATTCAATTAGTGCGGGTAACGAACTATAATGACGTACGTAGGGCTGCGTCGTTATGGGCTTCGGAGAGGAATGGAGGATGGCTGGATGTGGATTGGAAGCAAAAGGACTTAATATGTGATACCGAAGGGAAGTTAAATGATTCTAGAAATCTGGAAACAGTGACATCCAATCGGCGATAGCAATATTTGGGATGTTGCCTGGGTAGAAAAATGATAATTGTTTTTATTCCTTTAGTAAGATCATCAAATAATATTCGTATAATAGTCAAATAATAGTTTATTTGCTTTACCAAATAAATAAAAATTGACAAAGATAAAAGTGGGGCTTGTGACTCACAAGCTTCTACTCATGAACTTTGATGCGCTACTACACTTTATACTGCCTTATTGACGTCACAAGTTGTGATGTCACTATGTAAGTATAAAGTGTATTAACGGCGTGACGTCACACGATGTTTCAACGCATTATATCGTCCTCACTTTATGTTTACGTTTCAAAAGAAAAATAGGTGTCCAATATTTTTTACTAATCTACCTGACGGACAAAAAACAAATTTTCAGATAACATCCCTATTGTCGAAATGCCAACATGTCTAGGATTGATCGTGTGCCATTTCTGTAACGCATGTTAATCCCACACTGCTCTCAAAACGATGAAGGAAAACAGCATGACGAAACCAGCATGTCCTGTCCTAAATCTCCTAAAACTAAAAAATTAAAGACATGTTACATCCACTAACCCGAACTGTGCGCGCGTGGTGGATTACGGCCAATTCCCACTTATAGAGAGGGACCCTGTGTCCCAGGTACCAGCAGTGGGAACAGTGAAAGGCTGATGATACTTATATATTAAACATTTGTACATTATTAATCAAATAACTCCAATAACTCAATAAAATTAGAAACACATTTTTTTTATTACAATCAATAGGAATACCAGAATTATCATACGTTTAAAACAAAAACTACAAAACAAAAGTCTGATTGTCAATCCAGATTTGGGGCTATTACTGACGAAATCCTAATGGATAAACCCACTGATTATTATTTTTATGTTATTCACTCCTAATCACAACTCTCCTCCCTGTTAAAGCAGGGGTCCCTCAAGGCAGTGTGCTGGGTCCGACGTTGTACCTTATCTACACATCTGATCTACCAACTTCAGAGAGTATCACCACCGGTACTTTTGCTGACGACACCGCGATCTTAGCAGCTCACCCAGACCCAGTTGTGGCGGTGGAACTCTTACAGTGTGGGCTTAATGATATATCCACCTGGTTAAAAAAATGGAGAATCAAGGCTAAAGAAACAAAATCTGTAAATGTTACCTTTACTCTAAGAAGAGGCACTTGTCCACCAGTTAAACTCAATAACTTGGAAGTCCCATTATCAGTCCATGTCAGGTATTTAGGATTACAAAAACATATTTTCAAAAAAAGGAAACAATTGGGATTACAACTACGTAGGTTGTATTGGTTAATAGGTCGTCGGTCGCAACTTTTGCTGAGTAGCAAACTAACGATCCTTAAGCCGATTTGGACTTACGTAATACAACTCTGGGGGACAGCATCCCATTCCAACATCGAAATCATGCAAAGATTCCAGAACAAAATCTTGAGGATGATAACCGGTGCCCCGTGGTTCGTCACAAATGAACAACTACATCACGACCTGCACATGACAACAGTCAAACAGGAAATACTTTTCCATACATGCACGTACAAGAAAATAATTAAAGACCATCCAAACAGGTTGGCCAATGCCTTGATGGAAGACAACAGTACAATTCGCAGATTGAAACGGAAAATGCCCCAAGACACACTTAAATTGCAACAGTCAAGTAAAGTAGGATGTGACACAGGTCGCATACCGAGCACGCAAATAACAAACCCAACCAACCCACTGATAAATGTCCCTATGGCGACAGATCGCAGTGTAAAGAAAGACAAAAAAAAAAAACTCCTAATCAAGATTCCAAATGAAGATTAAAATGATAAATAATTATGTTGTGGCATTTAGAAAATAATAAATAAGATTCTTTAATGAACCCAGCAGCTAGCAAAATAAAAAAATATTTTTAATCTCCAAAGTTTGTAAGCATCGTAGGTAGCCATTTTCTGATACAATATTAACGTAGGTAACGAACTACGTGGCTGTACTCTAATTAAGGATAGTTCGGTAATGACCTTATTGTTCTGGGAAACACGTAGCTAGTAGGCTTAATAATATATTATTATGAGAATTCTCTGGATTAACCTTCGGGCCTTCGGGATGGTTTTTTGCAAGAAATAAATATTATAAGCAGTTTATTGAATAATTATAAGTTGATATTACAAAAGCGGGTTTCCGGCGATAAAGTGGGCACGGCTAAGACCATGGAAGACCTCATTACAATGCTGGATGACCTCAATAGAGCTTCCGAAATAGTGTGTCTTAAGATGAACATGGACAAAACCAAGGTGATGTTGAATGCCCTTGTTACACCCACTCCTATCAAGGCCGGAGACTCTACACTCAAAGTTGTGGTTGACTATGTCTACCTGGGACAAGCGATCCAGTTGGGTAGGGCCAACTTCGGCCAACTCGGCTGGGAAGTGCTCGGAAAGTTGCGCGGTATCTTCTCGTCCAACTTACCACAGTGTCTCAAGACGAAAGTCTATGACCAGTGTGTGTTGCTAGTTATGACCTATGGCTCTGAGACGTTGTCGCTCACAATGAGCCTCATCAGAAAGCTTACAGGCACCCAAAGGGCAATGAAGACGACTATGGTCGGAGTATCCTTGCGTGATCGAATCAGAAATGTAGAGATCCGCAAGAGAAACAGGGTTACCGAATAATTGCCAAACTTAAGTGGCAATGGGCAGGTCACATTGCTCGCAGAACAGATGGCCGAAGGTGCAGAAAAGTTCTGTAGTGGCGACCGCGAACCGGAAGACGTTGCTTTGGAAGGCGTCCCACTTGGTGGACCGATGACATGGTGAAGGTTGCGGGGATCCGCAGGATTTGGGACGCACGGGACCGGTCAATATGGCGACGCTTGGGAGAGCCCTATGTCCAGCAGTGGACGTCTTTCGGCTGATATGTTGATGATGATTACAAAAACGACACTAAAGACCAAATAATTCCAAAGTGAGTGGGACCATAATACCAAGTTAAGTAGTAGAAAGTTATCATATTATGTTCAAATCAAGGCCCAGCCTTGTTCCAAATTTCATTCAAATGCTGTGTTGTGTGTGCGTGATTGACTAACAAACATCTAAACATACAGACTTTTACATTCATAACATTGGGAAGTATGAATAGGATTTCAATGTTGCGATTTCAGTTCAGTAATCCACGAGGCGTCACTTTCACTTCCTTGTTTTTCAGCTTAAAATACAGCCAAAAAAGTACAAAAAATACTTCAAGGTTCCACATCCATTTCCTTAAATGTTTTCCTTTAGACGTAGTGACGCGCAACTCCCAAGGTAATTAAGATAAGGAATCTAAAAGTGAAGTTGGCACAACCCTATTAATGTTTCAACGTAGGAGACTATTATCAAAGCGATCGATAAATTGTTCGATATTGAATTTTAGTTGTCGCTTGCAAAGGTCGAAGGTTCTTTATGTCGAGTTTGATAGCTAATTTGTGTGCACTTTGCAGTTGCAAAGTGCTGTTTAGTTAACTGAAAACCATTAGCGATGAAATATGAAAATGTAGTGCTTTCAGCAGTTGCTGTTTGTAGGTAATATATATTGCTTTATGCTTGGTAAGTAATTAGGGTTTAATAACCTTTTGCTTTGCATTTTGGATTTCGATTCTCTATTGGATCCTTTTTCGAAAGTTTCTCTGCTTAGTTATGAAGATTTTTTTTTGCAAGGTCTTTTTATCATTTAGTAAATGTCATGTTTACATTTACTACGTCTAAAAGCATTCATTTTAGGTTAATGATGAAGTGTTAGGGAAAGTGATTACATGAACTAATAATTCTCAATTTCTTTTTTGCAGGCACAAGTAAGTAAGTTTACTTCCACAACATCATCATTAACAGGTTTGTTCCATCCACTGCTGAGGCCTCCTTTCTTATATGCCCTGATACCCTGGTCAATATGCGATTCTCAGCCAGATCTTACCCGCGATCGTTTGAATATCATTTATCTGGCTGTTCAAATTCAAATTCCTTTATTGTTTGTCACAGGTGTAAAAGCAGTTATTATCATAATATATATATATAGATCGCTGAAACATACCCACAGGGCGTACAATATTAAATAGTCATTTAAGATCTATTCTATCATTATTCATGTTAAAGTACATTATCATTAGTTATATTATTATACTATTCAAAGTGAAAGAATAAAAATTAGCTTTAATTTTATTACTTATGTCAAAAAATATAATAGCATTATAAATTAATATTTCAAAACGTCGCGTCAAGAATACAATATTTTCTTAACAAAAACTGTGTTGGTCTGCCGACCCTCCTTCAAGTTAAGTGTACCAATAATTGCCACGTGTATCATCTTCACTGGTATCCGATTAGGTAGACCTACATTATTTAGTGTTAGATTTTGCCAATGCGTTTGAATTATCCTGCAGGAACTTAAGACAGGGATAAAACCCTACATCCTAATCCAGGTGCCTGTACACCCATGTGCCTAATTTCATCTAAATCCATGTAGCCTTTAAGCGTGTTCCAAACTTAAACACTCCGCCGTCGAGCTCAGAACCGAAAATCGCCCAAATGTCCGGGTACCCCGGCGCCATCACGCGCTATCAGTAAAGCGCCGATTTCTCGAAAGTTTACGGGGGGTTTAGTTTACGGGTTTCGGTTTAGTGTACGGGAACCATGTATGACTTATATTGTTAGAATTTTTGTGAAATAAGCTATCACATTTCAAAAGGCTTAATCCAGTTTTACCTTGTAATGTATTGTTAATTATTGTGTAAAAACAGCGTGAGGAAAATTTTCCCAGTTTTGTGTCACAAAGTTTTCATTTTATTTACATAAATACACCCAATTCCACAATATTCTAAAACTAAGACTCTTTGCTCAAACGTAAAGAACATTTACCAAAGCAAACAACACTGAAAAAATATCGAGTAAACCACATAATAGCCTCTTGGCAGGTGGCGATACGCTTTATTTCAATTAAAAAATTGGTCACGGATCGCGCGCTAAGATTGCAGGGGTTGTTTGAGTTCAACCCTTACCTAACTACTTTAATTAACTTTGAATTTGTATGTGCCAATGAAATTTTATGACTCTGATAATTGCAGTTGCTTTACTTAACACTTTTATTGCTGATTCTATTTGGGTTGCTTTTTCTGTGTTATAATTAATGTTTTTCAGCAGTTTAATTTATTTTCTTCAGTATTACTGAGGTGCACTTTTCTTCAAGAGATAAAAAGGCAAGGGGGAATAAAGGGATGTTCAATTATTTTAAAACATACCAGGCAGGTAAATAATGTTAATTTAATTATTTAAGTTTAGATGTGCATATTTGTGATTTGTGATGCGACACGCACGGGCCCAGTCAATGTGGTGACGCTTAGGGAACGACCATGTGGAAATCTTTCAGCTGAATTGATGATAAGATTTGCATATTGAGTTATTTTCATGAGGTGGTCTACGGTTCACATTTATTAACTTCTGTCAACGGCTTCAACCGTCGGAGAGTCGGAAATGAACCCAAGGGAAAGTACGCCCAGATAAAACGTGTCGTAAGTCCTTGTCCAAGGAAAATCTATACCAACATTCGTCAAAATTGGTTCAGCGGCTTAGAGGTGAAAACGTAACAAACAAACAGACATATTAGTATGGATGTAGAAGGTCTCCTCCACGCCTCGTCTGCCTCATTACTGAGCGGTCCTGATTCCCTAACGGACATCAACTTTTCTGTGATAATGTTTCTCCATCAGTGACTGTCCTTCGCGGCCATGTTTGGTACTTTCTTTTTATTATAGTCTAAAACGTTAGGTACTTAATAAAAATACATTTCAAAGCGACTTTACTCAAATAAACTCCTAGCAATGAAACATAAATAGTTCCACTCTTAACTTCATTCAAAAACCCCTTCATATAAAAATGAACTCCGGAACTAGAAAAAAACATCAAAAGAATTATAATAACCCCGGGATCGCCTGCGGAAATCCGGTACCCATAATAACTAGGCTGCCGTCCTATAGCTAGAGTGCCGTTATCTGACAAAATCATATTTTTAGTTTAGGTTTTCTGCGAAACAGTCGTCTCGTAGAAGGTGGCTGCGGAAATGGAGAGCGAGATTGCATCCGCTCACCCGATCCGCAGAAGACGCGCCGGACGCACAACGCCCTCTTCCAGCTCCAATAAACGGGTCCAGGGGCGTCAGACTCGGGGACGTCCGTCGCCCCCCACACATCAGGACCCGAGGTGGTGGCGCGTAGTGTTCCACGCCGGCACTAGCCGGGGGTTGCGGGAGTATCGTTGTTCCCGCGACCCCGAGCGTAGGTGCGAGATGGAACACCGGGGTGGTTTTTAGTCAGTACGAGTCTGACAGACCCCGCCAACCTCCCTAAGGTGGGGGAGATCCAATGAGGATTTTCCAACACGGACCAAAAATACCAGGTTAGGTCAGAAAAAACAAAAAACCGCGATAAAATAAAAATCGATGCTGTTTATCCCTCTCTAACAGAGAGGAGGTTTGTGTCCCAGTAGTGGGAAGGTTAAAAGGCTATTGGCACATTTTTTGTTTAAATCAACGAAAGAAATAAAATAAAGAAAGAAAATATTTATTTGTGTCCGCACAGGAGACACGAGAAATAAGCATATGATTAAACAATAATAAAAATAAAAAAACCCGCGCGAGACAAAAAGGCTCCTATCTCAGCATGTGCAGCGATATCCAAGGAGGAAATAACGCTGCGCTGATATTCTTTTTATTTTTTTTCTTCTTTTTTAATGAGATAATCGTAACAAAAATATGTTTGTAAACATAACACCCACTCAGTAAGTCTGCTTATGTTCTATGACGTATATCTAACCTAATAAGTAGACAAGCAACATTACAGGCTTATCATGCATATGTTGGGTCAATACTGCGTTACGGTATATTGGTATGGGGAAACTCGGTGCATATCGAAAGAGCTTTCATCGCGCAGAAGAGTGTATACGTGCGATTTGTAATGTAGACCCACTTACATCCTGTAAACCACTGTTTAGGAAACTGAGAATACTTACATTGACTGGTATTTATATTGAATAAATATGTAAATTTACAAAATCTCACCTTGAGATGTTTGAAAAATTGTGAGATAAATCTTAATTCAGGACTAGATATACTAATAGATTAATTATTCCTAGAATGAAAACGGAGCTATATAGGCGAAGTTTCTATCCTATGTGTATTCAGATTTACAACAAGATTCCTAACGAAATTAAAGAACTTCCAATGGTCCGCTTCAGAAGGGCTTTGCGCAGGTGGTTAATAGAGAATTCCTTCTATACTTTAAAAGAATTCCTTCAATTTAAATTTAAATGTCCTTACAAAAAATTTGCATGTCATTATGCTATGATTAAATATGTTAAGCTAATATTATACTGCCATTGTAAGAACTTTTGTAACCATATAAATCTGCAAATAAATCTTTGACTTTGAACAAATTTGAGTCGTTTTTATTTTGTATCCGTACGAAATCAATTGACTGTAGAAAATAACTTCCTAGACAGATCGAAAGATATTTTTTTGCTGATTTCGATGAAATCAGCCTTTTAATTTTCCCACTGCTGGTAAACAGGCCTTCTCTCTGTGACAGAGAATAGGCCGTAATCCACCGGATCCACGTATTCAGTGCGGGTTGATGTCACATGTCTTCGAACTTTTGGTTCTAGGACATGCCGGTTTGTTCACGATGTTTCATTCACCGTTTTAAGAGTAGTTGTGATGAAATAATTAACACAACGTTAAACGTCTTCCTGGTTTGAACCCACGACATCAATGATATCAATAAACTACAATTGGCCAATTGTTAGATAGTGGTCCTCTAGCTATAAGACGGCAGTAGAGTACATTATAACTTCAAATGCTTAGATTATTTTGACCTTAACTTTGAGGGTCTTAAGGAATTTTGATAAAAGGGATATATTCTGAAAATGCTTTTGAAATGTCTCGAAGCCTTTCGGAGATAAGTTTTCGAGATTAGATCATGTGGGTAGATGTATGTAATTTTGTATATTAAATCAGGATTGGGATGGAAATGGACTCTATTTTTGGGTGTATTGTGAAGTGCTTACAATTAATAATAAATTCTTGGTGGGAAGTAAATAGGCATGATTACGTAGGTATATATAGTAATAAAAACCTTTATGATGAATCTTTTTTGAAGAAGTAGGTGTGCTATGCTTCCTACCAACTTTGTATTAATAAGACTAGCTCTTTTGTGCTACCATAGAGAGCTGCTGTGGTTCGATTTAAAGAGTATGTATGCTAGTCACAGGCTCATTAGATGTTTCAGCTATTTTTCATAGTGCTGGAGCCTATAACCAGCGGCGGTCATACGTCTCTTTGTTCCTACTTATAAATTCATAACTATTTCCCTCGTTTCTCGATTTTTTTTTTATATTGGGCCGTCGCGGTACGCCTGGCAGATGTGAAACTATTTTGTGTAGATGTGATGCTTTTAAGGATGGTTTATTAAAGGGAAGAAATATGCCATAATCAAAACCAAAATATTTAGATTTTATTATAGAAAAACAGTTCTTTATTTAAAAAATACCAAAATTAATATAATATATAAGAATCGAGTAGGAAGAGAGTAACAGAGATATGAGCGCCCCAGCTACGCGTGGCCACGATTGAGTTATGACGACCTGGTGACGACGTGTCTCGCTAACAGCCAGTCTAACGCGGCGCTTTAGATGTTTCACATCAGAACGTACAAAATCCGTGACCAATGTTCTTGGCCATGGTCAGCCCTAAAACGTCTCAGACAAAATCCATATAGCTTACCCTCATAACCTCTTTCTTTATCCAGACTAATGGTCCTTTCAACAAAAATAAACCTAGAACTAACCTTGGCTAAATCCTAGAAAAAACTACTCGGAAAAGACAAATATGAGTGCCATAACTCATCAGGCTGAAACTGGCATTTTGCCAGCAAAACTGGCAGAATGTAAATTCAATACTGTACGAATCGAAGGCTCTTGCCAGACTGGCATGGCATTATTTAAATCTGTTCGGACACTAGTATCGGTTGAAGTAGACGCTCATATTGGTTGTATTCAATATTTGGATTTTTATTTGAAGATGCTTCCATTTCAGATTTTGTTGAATGTAAATTAGGCTGGTCGAGATTTTCAGTTTCAATATTGAATTGAATAGAGTTGATGCGCAATATCCCGCTGTTTCCGTTATTATCAATTAATCTTGAGAGATAGTGGTCAAGCGCAAGCCTATATATAGTAAAAAAAAAAACTTTCAAGCCTTATCATATTGGGGTAGGTAGCCAGCCTTGTCAAATGCATTTATCTGCTGTTTCTGTTACTTAGATACTAAACTAAAGGAGGTCAAACACTTTCTTTAGAGTTTTGGCACTGTTGTTATACAGCAGGTACCGACGTTCTACAGCAACAAAACTTATTTCAATATAAACCTAAATGTACAAGAATATTCAAAAAATAAACTTGTAATGAAAAAGTTCTGGAATGGCGACCGCGAACTGGAAGACGATGCGTTGGAAAGACTCCCACTAGGTGAACCGATGACCTGGTTAAGGTTGCAGGAATGCGCTGGAAACGAGACGCATGGGATGACGTCTGGGGGAGGCCTATGTCCATCAGTGATGATGAATGATGAACTAGCTTTTGATAACTAGTGGGTTTGTCAAGATAACTTGATTCAAATATTAAAAAAACCGGCCAAGTGCGAGTCGGACTCGCGCACGAAGGGTTCCGTACTTGGTAAATCGCGGTTTACGATATATGACGTATTAAAAAAAAAACTACTGACTAGATCTCGTTCAAACCAATTTTCGCTGGCAGTTTACATAGTAATGTACATCATATATTTTTTTCAGTTTTATCATTCTCTTATTTTAGAAGTTACAGGGGGGGGGACACACATTTTACCACTTTGGAAGAGTCTCTCGCGCAAACTATTCAGTTTAGAAAAAAATTATATTAGAAACCTCTATATCATTTTTGAAGACCTATCCATAGATACCCCACACGTATAGGTTTGATGAAAAAATATATTTTTAGTTTTAGTTTCAACTATGGGAACACCCAAAATTTATTGTTTTATTTTTATTTTTGTGCGAAAATCTTAATGCGGTTCACAGAATACATATACTTACCAAGTTTCAACAGCATAGTTCTTATAGTTTCGGAAAAAAGTGGCTGTGACATACGGACGGACAGACAGACAGACAGACAGACAGACAGACATGACGAATCTATAAGGGTTCCGTTTTTTGCCATTTGGCTACGGAACCCTAAAAAACGGCTCTTTTCTGTAATTAATATCAAGACTCTCAGAAGTCTCAATCTTAGTCTCAGTCTCAATAAGTATCGCAATGCAAAATGCATTGCGATACTTATTGGGAGTGACTTACTGCAGAACCTATTTTTGTCGACAGAGATGAATTAATCAAGAAGATTGTGCAAGGTATTATGAAAAAGAATGTACGACGCGGTACCAATTTGGTTGATCTCCTCTAAGTTGCTGATCTAGTCTAGAAGCTCTGTGAGAGAACTGGCATGTCCAAGTACCAAATATTCAAAGGCACAAAATATGAGTGGATTTGGACCCGCTCCCTCTAAAGGAAATTTCCCCTAGTATTAGTAGAGAGAACATTATAGGCTGATTATTAGGTAAGAGTTATGATCTTGATATTAAACCGGTTTGAACTGGCGAAGTAGTTAGTCAGTTGTAAGATTATGAATGTCATTCCCTTCAAATGGGTATTCCTGTGCTTTGCATTACTCTCGTGGTCTCATCTACACCTTATATAAACCGTTAACTCTTAAGCGAAAACCCAAGACTAGTTAAATGCGTACCAAACCAACCCTCAGTTATTCGAATGTAGGTTATGCATACAGTTCCGCCCTTTATGCAGCGAATGGGGTTTTAATGGCGACAATACACGGGCTGTGAAGCCGTTTGAAACCGCGCATACATAGTAATAATGTGTTTGTAGAGAAGTGGAGTGTTTATAAAGATAGGGAAGGTAGAACCTCGTAGTTTTTTGAACCCACCCTCCCATAACAATAAAAAAGACTTTGCAATGCTTTTTTTTTAATTACCAAAGACTTAGTTAGTAAAAAGTAAAGAACTCAAGAATATTCGTTGTTAGGGCCCCGTAGTCAACAAGTTACCCTAGTTTTGCCATGTACATCTATCCTTCCGTCCGTCCACAGTTTAGCTCAGATACGCTTAGTACTAGAAAGCTCTAATTTGGCATCTCTCTCTCTTGGTCGGCCCCTCATCTCTGAGGATCGTGGTAAGCATCAGGGTTGCACCTGGAGTGGATGATCTGCCTGGACCGGTTTCTGTCCAGCGCGTCCCTTACAACCGTGAAGAATTTGGAGGCCGACGAGTCTTTCACTTGATTGGTCTATCTTGTTGATGAACGACCGCGCGATCTTTTTATTTCGGTGTTCCCAACCACAATCAGCTTTTCCAAACTCTCGACCGAAATACTCAAGAAAGCGTTGTTGGAAAATAGTTGACAAGCGAGTTTTGATACCTATCTCATCTTTTCTGCCAGATGTTGGGTCATGGCATCTTTTGCCATCCCGATTCGCCTCTTTATCTCGGGGACACAGCTACCGTCATTGCAGATTTGGGAACCCAGTTACACGTCGACGATAATTATGCCAGGGATGTTGCAGGTGACATTTGTTTGTCGTAATTTGGCATGGGTATACATATTAATCACGCCGACAAAGTGGTAAAATAGAACCATGCAAAAATTTTTGTATACATCAGTATGGGGTCAACAGTTTTCGAACGGAAAAGTATTTTTTTCCTTTCGTTAGAGCAATATAATAGAAAAGAATATACTTTATTGTACAACAAGAAATTAAATGTAAAAAAAAAAAATTCAATGTTCGGTGCTTTCAATGTTGAACGTTAGTAATGTTACCTATTTATTTTGGTAAATGTAACTGTTTGTACGGAACCTTCAGTGCGCGAGTCCGACTCGCACTTGGCCGATTTTTTTATTGCTCACCACATTTAACACAGGAAAAACATCTATTTAAACAAATAAATATAGTTTATAATACAGTTCCGTCCTTTATGCAGCGAATGGGGTTTTAATGGCGATAATAATACACGGGCTGCGACGCCGTCTGAAACCGCTATACATACTAGAAACACGATTGTAGATAAGCAGGGTGTTTAAAACGATAGGGATGGCATAAGCTCGTCTTTTTTTTAAACTCATTCATCATCATCATTTCAGCCGAAAGACGTCCACTGCTGGACATAGGCCTCCCTCAGGCGTCGCCACATTGACCGATCCCGTGCGTCTCGCGTCCAGCGCCCGTTCGCAATTTTTATTTATGTTTCAATTGTTCCTGTATTTTCTGGTGTACAATAAAGTGTATATAAATAAATAAATAAAGGAGCCCAGCTAGAGCGCTTCACTTGGAATATCAAGTCTTAAAAATTGGTAACAAAAATACACAGGTCACGGGGTCTCATTGCTAAGAAAAAAAAAATAGTTCAATTAAATCTCACTAGATGGCGCGACATGTACACACAATTTAATAGAACTGTGTGTAAAATTAACATTTTCTGGAATTGAACATAAACATTGTATGTTCTTGTTTAATCAACTCTCCTAAGAACAAAATTATGGAATATTGGGCTCTTAATTCACATTTCAAAGATTATTTGAACGGATCATTTAAAATTGATGCCACAGATGGCGCATTTTTAAATTTCTGAGGTATTTAACTCGATTGTTAAAATTTGCATTTTCACACATTTTGGAGCAAAAAAAACTGTAACAACGTGCAAAAAAATACTATAAAACGAACCTTCACTGTATTTAATGAAAACAATATTCACGAACCTAGTAAACCCTTTTACTTGCAAGGCGCTGCTAACACCATCTATTGCCGTGAAACGGGATCGAACGCGATTAATTTACTCACAAAAATAACAAGATTAATCAGATGAAAAACGCTAGTTACGTCGGCACGGTTTCTTTGTATGGGATGAGGCATCTGTTTGCTAGTATTATATTATCTGTGCACAGGTCTTAAAAATAGGGCTGGACACAGCTACAGTTTTGGACAGTATCTTTACTGGACAGACATCCATACTTAAAATAAAATCAACTTCCACATTCCATTTGTCGCAATAAGCATAAAGAGACCCTTCAAAAAAGTCCGAACCTCGATATATCTAGAAATCTCCAATACGATCCAATTCTAATAAAAATCGTCGCCCATTTACAGAAATCGCATAAAATCATATTTTACGATGTCCCACTGCGTATATTCTGAATTTAATCCCTGAATTTATACCGGGCAGGAAGAGAAGGAAGTATATTTCTATATAGCTTAAGAGCCCACAGCAAAACTCTGCAGGTGCTTTTATTTTTGATTTAACTTATTTTTACGATTAATTTAAATGATGTTGCATACGTACTTACGATATAAGAGAAATTAATAGTGCAGGGCAAACATAAAAAAACACGAATATCTATCTAGTTATGGCTGGATAAGGCCAGGCAACCCTGCAGTAATCTTTTCTACTTTCAAGTATCTGTCATAAAAATCATATTTTAACAAAAACAATATACCTGCAGATTTTTGCTGTGGGATCTTGGGTTAACCGGGCCGGAGAACGAGGAAGGATATTTCTATGGGACACCCTGTATAGTTTATGTGTCCAATAGGAATCATGATCAAAGTGGTTGTCATCGGACTGGTTTGATTCGGACGGACTAAGGGCTGGTTTAGAATTGGGGTGAGGATGCGGTGTTATTTGGAGCGTATAAGGAATTATTTATGAGCAAAAACTGAAATATTTTTCGTAAAGTTAGTAGGTACGGTAAAGTACCTCTTACACATGTGGATAAAAAATTAATGTACTTCGAAATTGTCAGTTTGCAGTACGAAGGTAAACTAATTATGTGGGCAGGAGGATAAATTAAAGCCAAGATACTCATAATTAGTGGTAATTACAAACGGAAGCTGGATCTAATGGTTATTCGAAATTGTAGTACATCGATGCTATAGAATTTCATATTTTTGGACGTTCAATCTGATGAGTTCAGGGAATTAGCCTTCGGGCATATAGCATACGTAATCAAGCAGTAAACCCCAATTATTCGGTCTTTGTTTAGTCTCTTTGTAGGATCTCCACTTAACTGTCCATTGAATCGTGTGGAGGTAATGAATTAGAATAAAGGTAATAGACATTTTATTTTGAGCGCCGTAAGTTATATATCTTGCGGGTAGTACTTTGGTCGAGAAATGATGTTTCAAGATAATGGGCCTTCGCGCTTCCAATGATTCGAGCTTCTAGTTATTCGAGATTTTGGTGCATCGAGGTAGTGAACTGTCGTGGTCATAATTTATCGATGTCAAGTACTATCGAGTAAACGTTTTCGAGCAAGAGTTATTCGATCTAACGTCATTGGATAAGATTTATAATAATACACAATATGTGAGCATTTACTTTACAGTTCACCAAACTCGCACCTTCCTACCCTAATCCCTTTGAATACAGAATCAACGGTCCACATAGTCCTGGAGATAATAACTACAATATTATCCTACCCTTGGTCAGGGCGGCCATATTTTTGCACGAAATCTGCCGTAAACAAATAAAAAAGATTGCGTTTAAACCCAATATACGGTTACTTGTAAATTGGTGGTGAACACAGAGCACTGAGGTGCCTCGGCGGCCATTGCTAGAAGGCGTTGTCAAAACTTTGTGTATGAAACAAAAACGTATGTGTCACCATTTAAAATAAAATAAATTGAATCAACTAAAGTTATTTTAACAGTTTTTCGATAAAATAACTAATATAAAAATATTAAACTAGAATACTAATAGTGAAAACGGAATCAAAATTTAATCGAAAAACGAAAGAGATAATATAACAAATTAAAGAAATATGTCTATCCCTCTCTACGAAAACGCCGTTTTCAATGGTAGCTGAATGGGTGTTGTGCCATCTGACGTCATGTGGCACGTCAGACTTCTCTTTCTAATTCTCAACTTTGACGCTTTATAACTTCGTCTCTGGTCGACATATTCGATGGCCTGAAGAGTAGACTAAAAAGGCTCTAACAAAGACTGCAGTAACTATAGGACACTAGCACTTATCCCACATGTCAGCAAGATACTTCTGTACGTCATTAACAACCGGCTAAAACACTTTCTAGGCCCACAAATTCCAGAAGAACAGGCCGGGTTTCTTAAAGGCAAAGGCACGCGGGAACAAATCCTGAACGTTCGCCAAATTATTGAAAAAAAGCCGGGCATTTAACAGCCCTGTTTTGTTGTGTTTCATTGACTACAGCAAGGCCTTTGATTGTGTGCAGTGGGATAGGCTGTGGGAGGTTCTGGGCGACATGGGTACGCCTAAACACTTTATTGACCTAGTCCGATGTCTCTACATCAACAACCGCTCTTTCATCAAAATAGACACCGACTGTTCAAATGTGTTCTCCATCAAAAAAGGCGTTAGACAGGGATGCATCCTCTCACCTCTGCTCTTCAATTTATTTATATGCTCGCGTTTAGCCACTACCCTGATGCTAAGCGATGATGTAGTAGACGGTGTAGCACGCTTGCCTAGAAGTAACCTAGTTAATTTGAATAACATTTTTTTAAGTTTGATTTGCAAGAATTCTGATCGGTCCTCTGCATAGGGCTGGCTGTCAGTTTCATCTTAGTGACTCTTACTGAACAGAAACAGCCATTGGCCGCACATTCGCATAGTCTGTTTCTACAGATATGTATTTTTTTGACTTTAAAAGAACGTCTGAAAGGACTTGGAAGAGACTTGCATACATTGTTAGTAATGTTGTCTCTAGCCGCCGCGGATGCATCGTTCTATACTCTATGGTAACGAAGGACGCTACGGCTTACCTCGTCATAATTTACGCTTTTTCATTTTAATAAAGATACGGGCGGTGGATGAACGAAAAGTGGATAAGATTATCATTATCCTGGCCATGGTTTAAGGTAGACAGATTAATGATATTATTTTTTAAACGGAAGAATGGAATAGCGACTTGTCACTTTTAAGTGTGAGCGTGTAAAAGATGGAATGGATTATGCGAAAGATTTGGTTGGAAAAGAGGAGGTTATTGAGATAACGACAAAAATTAAAGGAAGGAGCCTAGATGCTGCACTGATCCTAAATAAGTTGGAAGGAGGGTAGATGGATAAAGTGTGCGTGTTTTTGTTTAATATTCTCCTATAGTCCAGATTTTGAATGCAATTAAAATTGATATTGGCGAATCTATGTAGAAATTGAAATTCTAGCTGTGAAAAGAATTGATAAAAAACTTTTTTAGCAATTATTATAACAGATTTTATTGTCTTTGGTACCTATTTTTTTTCGTTTTTGTAAAAAGTTTTTTGTCATTCTCTTTTTAGTTTTGGTGAAAAGCTAGTGCTTTTCACCAAAATCTTTCAAATAAAAAAAGAATCATCAAACCAACTTCGATTCCTTGTTGTTTTTAACAACACTAGATTATAACGCGCTAATAAAAATTATATTTATTCCTCCTTACACTTTAAACATACCAGTCTCATCCCTCAGAATCGATCGCTCATAGCTTAACAGAGATCCGCCCCAGGTGAAGCAGCTGCCTAAAGTTTTCTACCCTTGTCAACTCAAAACGTCATGTTTATTTTTATTTTTCTCCTTTGATGGTAAAAAAATGTTTTGTGATTATTCGCGGTGGGGTATCAGGTGCTATGAGAGTATGTTTATTTTTAGGTCGTTTTAAGATTGTGTTTGTGTGGGTAGTTCAAATACTTATGTTCCTGGCATTTTTGTTTTTTAAATTAGGTATGTATTATTAGAAGCTGGCGAGGCGAGAGGCGTGACTAAGTTATAGCAGCCACACGGCTCGTTATTCAAGGTTAAGCAACGCTTGTCAAGATCTGCCCGTGGATGGGTCACCATGGATTACATAAGGAGGGGTCCTTGACTTGGAAAGCATGTTAAGCCATTGGTCACGAATGTCATTCCTAGATGTTTGAAGTCGTTATTGACAGTGGTAGTGGAAACCAGAAAATTTCCAAGGGGTATCGTGTTTTCCAGTACAACTAGGTAGTCACTCCTTATAAATACTAATACTTTGCACAATCTCTTCTTCTACCCATTCTTGATTATGCTGATGCCAGCTATCTTAACCTTACTCAAGAACAGCTCGATAAACTTAAACGGCTTAAAAATGTATGTATAAGCTTTATTTTTGGTTAGTGAAAATATGCCCATGTTCCCGAATTCCGTGTGAAGCTCAAGTTGTTGCCAATTCGTCTTCGCAGGAATGCTCATATTCTTTCCCTTTTAAATGTGTTTTCACTCCTTCCACCCCTCTTTATCTTAAGATTCTCTGCGTCTCCCACACAAAATTCCTTAGGTCATCAGATAACTTAATACTTCAAATGCCAATGAATTCCACGAGTTTTCTCAATAAATTCTTTTCTGTCCAGGCTCGTCTGTGGAAAGCGTTGCTAGACCCAATCAAACGTGCCTTATCGTTGCTTGTGTTCAAAAGACTCGTGAGGTAGCATTACCTGTCGCTTTGATTATGAATTGATTGTCATCATTATCATATAATCTTAAAGAAACCGACATGTCAGGGACCAAGTGATTAATCAGGGCACTATGTACTTTAGACCCTGCAGACAGAAATAGGAGCCCCGCGCAGCAGGGCTTCGTTGACTTTCTTGTTGAAATAGTAATTGTACTTACCTGTTCTTCATTAAAACCAATGTTAACATTAAAATAATTAAAAACATCTTTTTATTACCCGGCCCTATAAGTGATGGGAATAGTTCAGAAAACCCGGTCATTTTATTTATTTCAATAGTTTTTATCATAATTATTACCTGATCATATAGGGCCTTTTTCAAATTGCCCGACCATTATGCCGTATTAATCACTTGGTCCATAACATAGCATATGCATGTATTAGCGTATCTTATAAAATACATTATTTTTACCTGATATTGTCACACCAATGCACATAATTTATAGTTTTCATGTTACACAGACTTGGAATGATATTCGTTGTCTATTTTGGAAATAGTGACGTTTGGATGTTCAAGAAATGCCAATAAGTGTCATTTTTCTTATGGTCTAAGATCCGAGTAGGAAGCGACCTGCAAAAATTAAATTGGAAGTCTGTGTACGTTTCCCTTAATATTTCGAAATTGGGATACGATTAATGGTAGCTAATCCATGGCATACAATAAAAAACTAAAGAAGGCTTTTCAGAAAATATTAGCGTATTTGCTGCTCGTCTTAACTCATGGAGTAATCCCGGTTTGAGTTTAACTTAATATTTCAGAACTGGCATATAATTAACAGGGATTTAATTATATTTTTTTTCTAGAAATATCTTTTTCACATAAGAAACGAACAAACTTATTGGAAGTTATATGGTTCATATCATATGGTGAAGCTTGCACTTACTTAACTTGCCAATGACGAAACGCGGATGCGGTAGACCACCTGCCACCTGCACCTGGATAAGGAGGGCCGACCCCAAGTAAATGGGATAACGTCGCGACTGATGATGTTGAGCCGTTTGGGGTTGAATCATTAGGTCCATGGGGTCCGAGTGCGCATCGAGTTTTTCGAGAAATTAGATAAATATATAGATAGATAGATATACCATTTATTCAGTGCACACAAAAGACACATCACAACACACAAAATCACATACATGTGGGTATTTGGAAAAAAAAAGGTACCAAAATACAAAAAAAAAGAAGAAGAAAAAACAACATAATACAAATAAAAGTGACACAAGTAACATACCTACTTCAATTAAAACACAGTGCGGTGTGCGTCTCAAGCTCATCGACTCTTCACGTGACCAGAGGGCTGGCCGTTTCTAAGAATGAGAATTGCCATTCAACGTGGCAATATTGTCAGCGTTCTGGGCACGTTTCCCATTGACATCGATGTGGAAAAATTTTTTGATGCACAATAAGCCCTTTTCCCTCTGACTTTTGTATTTGTAAATAGGCATCTTTTTTTTAAGATTATTCAATTTTATATATTTTAGTATATATGTATTTATGTCTGTTAAGGATTAAATAAATAGTTCAGAATCGTGTGGAGGTAATGAATTAGAATAAAGGTAATAGGCGTTTTATTTTGAGCGCCGTAAGTTATATATCTTGCGGGTAGTACTTTGATCGAGAAATGATGTTTCAAGATAATGGGCCTTCGCACTGCCGATGATTCGAGCTTCTAGTTATTCGAGATTTTGGTGCATCGAGGTAGTGAACTGTCGCGCTCATAATTTACACAAGTACTATCGAGTAAACGTTTTCGAGCAAGAGTTATTCGATCTAACGTCAATCGATTTCAAGTAGGGAACCCGTAGTATTACAGTACATATGGTACGTATTTTATAATAATACACAATATGTGAGACTTTACAATTCACCAAACTCGCACCTTCCTACCCTAATCCCTTTGAATACATTATCAACGGTCCACATAGTCCTGGAGATAATAACTACAATATTATCCTACCCTTGGTCAGGGCGGCCATATTTTTGCACAAAATCTGCCGTAAACAAATAAAAAAGATTGCGTTTAAACCCAATATACGGTTACTTGTAAATTGGTGGTGAACACAGAGCACTGAGGTGCCTCGGCGGCCATTGCTAGAAGGCGTTGTCAAAACTTTATGTATGAAACAAAAACGTATGTGTCACCATAAACTCATAGTATTTGAATAAATAAAGTTTATTTATGAGTTTATCGATAAAAATACTAAACTAGAATACTAATAGTGAAAACAGAATCAAAATTGATCGAAAAACGAAAGAGATGTAACAAATTAAACATATCTGTCCCTCTCTATGAAAACGCCGTTTTCTATAGCAGCTGAATGGGTGTTGTGCCATCTGACGTCATGTGGCACGTCGGACTTCTCTTTCTAATTCTGAACTTTGACGCTTTATAACTTCATCTCTGGTCAAGATATTTAAAAAAATCTTCCACATTTGTTTACTATGGGTAATGATATATAGTATAATTGTACCCATAGTATCATAGTAGGCTATCTATACGACCACTGAAAGTTTTGTTCAGCGCAATCACACGGCCACGGACATAGAGAACTGGAATAATCGTCTTGTGACTGGCTTTCAAGTGAGTACAGTCAGAAAAGTGTGAGAGAGCCAAAATTGTCGAGAGGAAAGTTTTTTATTTATTTATATGCTCGCGTTTATCCTCTACCCTGATGCTAAGCGATGTTGTAGTAGACGGTGTAGCACGCTTGCCTAGAAGTAACCTAGTTAATTTGAATAACACTTTTTTAAGTTTGATTTTCAAGAATTCTGATCAGTCCTCTGCATAGGGCTGGCTGTCAGTTTCATCTTAGTAACTCCTACTGAACAGAAACAGCCATTGGCCGCACATTCGCATAGTCTGTTTCTACAGATATGTATTTTTTTGACTTTAAAAGAATGTCTGAAAGGACTTGGAAGAGACTTTGCATACATTGTTAGTAATGTTGTCTCTAGCCGCCACGGATGCATCGTTCTATACTCTATGGTAACGAAGGACGCTACGGCTTACCTCGTCATAATTTACGCTTTTTCATTTTAATAAAGATACGGGCGGTGGATGAACGAAAAGTGGATAAGATTATCATTATCCTGGCCATGGTTTAAGGTAGACAGATTAATGATATTATTTTTTAAAGGGAAGAATGGAATAGCGACTTGTCACTTTTAAGTGTTAGGTATCGTGAGCGTGTAAAAGATGGAATGGATTATGCGAAAGATTTGGTTGGAAAAGTGGAGATTATTGAGATGACGTCAAATATTAAAGTCATTTTTTTTTCTTTTTTATGAAGTTTAGATGATGCACTGACTCCAAATAAGTTGGGCGGAGGGTAGATGGATATTCTCCTATAGTCCAGATTTTGAATGAAATGGTCTTGGCGAACCTATGTAGACATTGACAACCTTTTTAACAATTATAATCACTGATTTTATTGTCTTTAGTACCCATTAGTACCAATTTTTTTTTCGTTTTTTTTTAAGGTTTTTTACCATTTTCTTTTTAGTTTTGGTGCCTACCTTATTTATTAGCTTGTAAAACGCAACATTAAAGATAATTCACATGAAAAGCACTAGCTTTCAAATAAAAAAAAAATCATCAAACCAACTTCGATTCATTGTTGTTTTTAACAACACTAGGTTATAACGCGCTAATAAATATCCTATTTATTCCTCCTTACACTTTAAACATACCAGTCCCGTCCCTCAGAATCGATCGCTCATAGCTTAACAGAGATCCGCCCCAGGTGAAGCAGCTGCCTAAAGTTTTCTACCCTTGTCAACTCAAAACGTCATGTTTATTTTTATTTTTCTCCTTTGATGGTAAAAAAATGTTTTGTGATTATTCGCGGTGGGGTATCAGGTGCTATGAGAGTATGTTTATTTTTAGGTCGTTTTAAGATTGTGTTTGTGTGGGTAGTTCAAATACTTATGTTCCTGGCATTTTTGTTTTTTAAATTAGGTATGTATTATTAGAAGCTGGCGAGGCGAGAGGCGTGACTAAGTTATAGCAGCCACACGGCTCGTTATTCAAGGTTAAGCAACGCTTGTCAAGATCTGCCCGTGGATGGGTCACCATGTATTACATAAGGAGGGGTCCTTGACTTGGAAAGCTTGTTAAGCCATTGGTCACGAATGTCATTCCTAGATGTTTGAAGTCGTTATTGACAGTGGTAGTGGAAACCAGAAAATTTCCAAGGGGTATCGTGTTTTCCAGTACAACTAGGTAGTCACTCCTTATAAATACTAATACTTTGCACAATCTCTTCTTCTACCCATTCTTGATTATGCTGATGCCAGCTATCTTGACCTTACTCAAGAACAGCTCGATAAACTTAAACGGCTTCAAAATGTATGTATAAGGTTTATTTTTGGTTAGTGAAAATATGCCCATGTTCCCGAATTCCGTGTGAAGCTCAAGTGGTTGCCAATTCGTCTTCGCAGGAATGCTCATATTCTTTCTCTTTTAAATAATGTGTTTTCACTCGTTCCACCCCGCTTTATCTTAAGATTCTCTGCGACTCCCACACAAAATTCCTTAGGTCATCAGATAACTTAAGACTTCAAATGCCAATGAATTCCACGAGTTTTCTCAATAAATTCTTTTCTGTCCAGGCTCGTCTGTGGAAAGCGTTGCTAGACCCAATCAAACGTGCCTTATCGTTGCTTGTGTTCAAAAGACTCGTGAGGTAGCATTACCTGTCGCTTTGATTATGAATTGATTGTCATCATTATCATATAATCTTAAAGAAACCGACATGTCAGGGACCAAGTGATTAATCAGGGCACTATGTACTTTAGACCCTGCAGACAGAAACAGGAGCCCCGCGCAGCAGGGCTTCGTTGACTTTCTTGTTTAAATAGTAATTGTACTTACCTAATCTTCATTAAAACCAATGTTAACATTAAAATAATTAAAAACATCTTTTTATTACCCGGCCCAATAAGTGATGGGAATAGTTCAGAAAACCCGGTCATTTTATTTATTTCAATAGTTTTTAGGGTTCCGTACCCAAAGGGTAAAAACGGGACCCTATTACTGAGACTCCGCGGTCCCTCTGTCTGTCTGTCACCAGGCTGTAACTCATGAACCGTGATAGCTAGACAGTTGAAATTTTCACAGATGATGCATTTCTGTTGCCGCTATAACAACAAATACTAAAAACATAATAAAATAAATATTTAAGTGGGCAACCATTCAAAAAACGTGATTTATTTGCCGTTTTTTTCGATATTGGTACGGAACCCTTCGTGCGTGAGTCCGACTCGCACTTGGCCGGTTTTTTATCATAATTATTGCCTGATCATATTGGGCCTTTTTCAAATTGCCCGACCATTATGCCGTATTTATCACTTGGTCCATAACATAGCATATGCATGTATTAGCGTATCTTATAAAATACATTGTTTTTACCTGATATTGTCACACCAATGTCAGCCCCACTTCGTGTCCAGCAATTACTGTCCATACCTGGTTGCCTGAAATAGTTCGTTGAATGCGATAAGGCCGCCCATTGTATCTGTTTTAGTTTTAAGTTTTCATTATAAATGTATCTTATGCTGTACAATAAATTATCAATAATACTACCCAGTCCCAGCTGCATCCAGTGAGGATAGGCACATTGATTTTATTGATAGGCTCTCGTTCGACGATTATTTCTTGCGTTTGCGATGATATGTGTTTGACAATGGAGCACACTTTCCCTCAGTAACTTTGCTGTCGACGTATATGCAGGCTCAAGCACATAATTTATAGTTTTCATGTAACACAGACTTGGAATGAAATTTTTTGGAAATAGTGACGTTTGGATGTTCAAGAAATGCCAATAAGTGCCATTTTTCTTATGGTCTAAGATCCGAGTAGGAAGCGACCTGCACCCATCCGTTTAATGTATGAAAAGTTTTATATACCAAATTCAAGACTATAATCAAAACTTTAAAAATTGAATTGGAAGTCTGTGTACGTTTCCCTTAATATTTTGAAATTGGGATACGATTAATGGTAGCAATCCATATAATAAAAAACTAAAGAAGACTTTTCAGAAAACATTAGCTTATTTGCTGCCTGTCTTAACTCATGGAGTAATTCCGGTTTGAGTTTAACTTAATATTTCAGAACTGGGATATCATTAACAGGGATTTAATTATAATTATTTTTTTCTAGAAATATCTTTGTTTGTCACATAAGAAACGACCAAACTTATTGGAAGTTATATGGTTCATATCATATGATGAAGCTTGCACTTAACTTGCCAACGACCAAACGCGGACGCGGTAGACCACCTGCCACCTGCACCTGGATAAGGAGGGCCGACCCCAAGTAAATGGGATAAGGTCGCGACTGATGATGATGATGATATGGTTGAGCCGTTTGGGGTTGAATCATTAGGTCCATGGGGTCCGAGTGCGCATCGAGTTTTTCGAGAAATTAGCACAAAGCTCGTCGACTCTTCACGTGACCAGAGGACTGGCCGTTTCTTAGGCCAGAGAATGAGAATTGCCATTCAACGTGGCAATATTGTCAGCGTTCTGGGCACGTTTCCCATTGACATCGATGTCGACGAATTTTTTGATGCACAATAAGCCCTTTTAGCCCTCTGCCGTTTGTATTTGTAAATAGGCATCTTTTTTTAGAATATTCAATTTTAAATATGTTAGTATATATGTATTTATGTCTGTTAAGGATTAAATAAATAGTTCAGTCAGGCAATAAAATAAGTTCTACCACTTCGACGGAGCCCAAAACGAAGATTATCTTAAAATCAAACAATACATCTACTAACAAAAGAACTGTGCCTGTAAGAAACAATATCTTTCTAATTAAAGGAAAACAATACCATCATCAATTCTGCACTCCCTCTCACACACATCGCGTGATCATTAGCCGTAAGCTAAGCTGTGACGTCACATGTTCGTTAAGCCAACTGACCTTTGCGTGATATAAGTAAATAAATCTAATAATCTTTGATAAACCTCCTCGGATATCGTTAATGAGGGCTCTTTTATGTTTCTTACATTAATATAGGGAGGGATATGTGAGGGACTGACGTGGGTAGAATTGTTAATGATTTATTTTGCTTTAATATCTTCTTTTTCTTGGAATTTGGTAACAATACTCATCTTCTTTTAGCGTAACTATGGCAGAATATTCTTTGTAACATACTATAATATCTACGAGCGATCAATTCTTCGGGCTATTTCGGTAACCTTGGTTCTCTTGCGGATCGAACGGAAGACCAGTGGGGCAGAAACGTAGTGGAGTGGCACCCGTGAACTGCAAGACGTTGCTTTGGAAGGCCTCCCATTAGGTGGACCAATGACCTGGTGAAAGTTGTGGGGATCTGCTGGATGCAAGACTCCTGGGACCGGTCAATGTGGTGACACTTGGAGGAGGGCTATGTCCAGCAGTGGCCGGCTTTCGGCTGATATGTTGATGATGACTATAACATCTCAGCTGCATTACCCGAAGAGTAAAGCAATGGTGTATCGAAAAAACAAGCACATCAAGACGGTCGCGTTTGAGTGCCTTGTTAGTATAGAATACAAGCTTCTGCAAGCGGCTTCACCCACATGTAAGTCGAAAATTATCACAAAGTAGCATACTCCTGGGATAAGTTATATTATACTCAAAATATAAACTATCTCTGTGCCAAATTTCATCCAGATCCGTTCTGCCGTTCTAGTGTCATTGAGTAACAACTGACGGAGAAACATACGGAGAGCAGTGGTAACGGCCCCGACTTACATGCCGCAGGTCGTGAATTCGAATCCAGGCAGGCGCTTTACTTTGTGTAAACGATTTCATCACCACTACTCTTAAAAGCGTGCAGGAAAACATCGTAAGGAAACCGGCATGTCCTAGATCCAAAAATTCGAAGAGGTGTGACATCCACCAACTCGCACTGGACCAGCGTGGTGGATTAAGGCCCATTACCTCTCTCACAGAGAGGATGCCTGTGTCCCAGCAGTGGGAACATTATAAGGCTGATGATGATGATGATCCATCCAAACTTTCGCATTCATTTGTATAGCTCCGTCCTGCTCCTGTTTCTATGATCCTATCTATCAAGAAATGTCAAAAATCTTTTATGTTTTAAAAGATTCAATATGATTATATTACACTAGCGGACGCCTCGCGGTTTTACCCGCGTATTTCCCGTTCCCGTGGGAGTACAGGGATAAAAAGTAGCCTATGTCACCCGGGGATAGTGTAGCTTTGCAACGGTGAAAGATTTTTTGAAATCGGTCCAGTAGTATCGGAACCTATTTGGTACAAACAACACACACAAACAAAAAACCAAAAAAAAAAATCCTCTTTATAATATTGGTATAGTCTATCATATAAATATGAATCAAAGATCTGTGTTCCTAAATATATGATACTAGCTTTTACCCGCGGCTTCGCTCCCGTGGACCCACAGGACCCTTTTTTGGGAATGAGAAATAGCCTATGTTACTCAGGAATAATGTAGCTATCTAATGGAGAAAGAATTTTTCAAATCGGTCCAGTAGTTGCGGAGCCTATTCGGTACAAACAAACAAACAAAAAGATCTTTCCTCTTTATAATATTGGTATAGATATAAAGCCCTGTCTATAATATAATTTAACTCGTGTCAAGATATATGATAGTGTTATAAAGCCCTGTCTATAATAGAATTTAACTCGTGTCAAGTAATCTGATTGTATGCCCATGTATCAGTCAACCAATCACAACAGTTGGGACTGACAGGGATTCATGTACCTATTGAATACATAGTTAATGAATCTCTATGTCTTTATATATTAAATAAAAACTTACGTAGCTACATACTCATTCAAAAACTGTGCCTAACTAATTAAGAAATTCTGATTAAATCTCAAAAGATTTAGTAGTAAATTAACCGTATAATTAGTTACTTTCACTATATTTACGACCTAAATAATTTACTAAATAAATTCATAGATCAGTATCTAGACATTAATAATAATATGGATTCAACGAAACGTTGGAATTAAGTCGTAAGATAAGTTATTACATTTACTCAATTATAATTCCAATTAGTTTAATATAATTACTAGCTTTTGCCAGCGGCGGCGGCCGCGTGAATTACCAAAAATATCCTGAGGGAACATTATTCCCGTGATGAAAAGTATCTCTCTATACTGGACTATAATCTATATGTGTGCCAAATGTAACCAACATCCGTTCAGTAGTTATTGCGTGAAAGAGTAACAAGCATACAAACACACTCACTAACTTTCGCCTTTTTAACCGACTTCCCAAAAAGGAGTACGTTATCAATTCAGCTGTATTTTTAACCTCCGCTGGAAAAAGAGGGGTGTTATAAGTTTCACGTGTGTTGCTGTGTATCTGTGTATCTGTGCATCTGTGTGTCTGTCTGTGGCATCATAGCGCCTAAACAGATGAACCGATTTTGATTTAGTTTTTTTTTTATGAAAGGTAATTTTGTCGAGAGTGTTCTTAGCTACGTTTGAATCAAATCGGTTCAGCCTTTCAAAAGTTATGGGCGTTTACTATTTCAATCGGGGTGATTTCGCAAGATAAATGTGTCGGGGGTTTATTACATTTTGAAATTTTACTTGTTTTAAGATAACATTACATTGGTACGCTGTAAAAGGGTACGCAGGTGTGAACAGATCACCCTGGTATATTCTCATTCCACCGGTTTTGTTTAAGTTTATGTTATGGGGGCCGTGTCACCCACGTCCGTAGGAGAGTACCCTTAGATTCCCTACACGTGGTCCCCGGGTGGTGCAAATCAGGTGACACAACTGGTGGTAGGCTTCGGCCGAAGGCTTGTGACCACCCACTGAGCAAAGACGTACCGCCAAGCGGCCTGGCCGTGTTCCGGATACGATGCTCAGTGTAGCCATCTAGAGGAGTTGGGTCGAGATAGCTGTTCCACTGCACGCAGACCAGTCTGGCGCGCGCTGTTATGGGCGTATCGGGAGACTAGTCGCGGAGGGTAGCGGGATCCGAGGCACGGTGCACCGCTGGCCGACCGCAGGTAGTTGGGGGCCCAAGTAGTGTGCCAGCCACACATGAAAGGCTGCCCCGCCAACTGTCGAAAAATCCCGGAATGCACTATCGTGCTGGTTGGCGACCAGAAGGGAGGGCCCGATAGACATTCCGGGGGGGTTCGGGCGTCCCCGCAGTCTCTGGGCTAGTGCCCCAATGATGGCGTCCTTTCAGTGCGTGTCTGTAGGTTAGCAGCGTGGAACCTCGTCTCACTTCCTACTCCTCTCTTCCATTCACTCTTCTTTAAATGAAAATGCCAAGGAAAAAAAATACAGGATATAAACAGCGGCTGCACCCCCTCCCTCACAAAGTGCACTTCACCAACATTAGAGGTCTGCACTCAAATCTCTCTGCAGTCCACTACCACCTGGAGACTGAAAAACCAGCGCTGTTTTTCCTTACGGAGACGCAGATAGCGAGTCCGTCAGTCGCGTCGTACCTATCTTACCCAGGGTTTACCCTGGAGCACAATTATAAACCGCGCGCGGGAGTGTGTATGTACGCCCGTGACGACACTTGCTATCGGCGTCTCCGTAACCTTGAGGACCCAAGATTTTCGACGCTGTGGGCTCTAGTGGACACAGGTCTGGATAAAATTATCTACGCCTGTGTCTACCGCTCGCACAGTGGAGATCAGGAGACAACCAGGCTCACAGAGTACCTCAGTGAGGCGGCTGATGCGGCACAGCAGCGGTACCCTTTTCGCCCAATTAGTGTTACTGGGGGACTTTAATGCCCACCACCAGGAGTGGCTCTTCCCATACCAGTGCACTGACCATGCTGGACGGGAGATGCGTAAGCTTGCGCTTGCGCTTAACCTTACCCAGCTGGTCCAGGGGGCAACGAGGGTGCCGGATGTTGATTCGCACACGGCCAATTGCTTGGACCTTCTGCTGACAACAGAGCCAGACCGATACTCTGTGTCGATAACTTCACCTTTGGGTAGTTCCGACCATTGTCTGGTGAAGTCTGTGTCCGTCTACTCCCCGCCCGATCTCAGCCCAAGAGGCACGCGGCGGGTTTGGCGGTACAGGTCAGCAGATTGGGATGGCATGCGATCTTTCTTCGCATGTTATCCTTGGCAGCCTACTTGCTTTTCTTCGGATGATCCTACGGCGTGCGCGGACAACGTGACGGATGTGTTGCGTCAGGGAATGGAGTACTACATTCCGTTTTCTGACGTAACAATGACCAATGTTGACCGGCCATGGTTTGGCGCTGAATGTCATCGCGCCGACGCGCTTAATCATGAGGCGTACCTGGCATGGGTTGACGCTCGTTCGCGCAAAGCGAGTGACGTGGGTCAAAGGAAGAAAGCCTATAACAGGGCTGCCAAGTCCTGCAAGAAGGTGTTGAGAAGGGCTCGGTTCGACCACACTGGCCGAATAGGGGCCAAACTTGCTTCTTACCCAGCAGGTAGTAAAGCGTTTTGGTCCCTGGTTAAGTCGGTCGAGTCCAACTTCAGCCGTCCCTCACTACCACCACTGCTGAAACCCGACGGGTCGCTGGCCCACTCTGCTGAGGAGAAGGCAAATTTATTTGCCTCTCTTTTTGCGGAATCTTCACGTCTGAACCCTGGTGACGCGCGGCCCCCTTCTTATCCTGATGGATGCGAGACGAGTATGTCGGACATTCGTATCCATCAAAAGGACGTCCGTAAGGTACTGCGCAACCTCGACGTGAACAAGGCTAGTGGCCCGGACGGAATACCAGCAATAGTTCTCAGAACCTGTGCGCCTGAACTGTCTCCGATCTTGACACGCCTATTCCGCCTTTCGTATGAGACTGGAAAAGTGCCGAATGCTTGGAAGCTAGCTAACGTACAGCCCGTGCCCAAGAAGGGTAGTCAAGCTGACCCGGCCAACTACAGACCCATCTCTGTAACGTCCATACTCTGTAAGAGTATGGATCGTGTACTTAACACGAAGCTCCTGGCATACCTAGAATCTAACGATATCCTTAGTGACCGCCAATACGGCTTCCGCCGAAATCGGTCTACTGGGGATCTTCTAGCGTATGCCATTCACATCTGGAGTGAGGCCATCGAGAGGCACGGGGAAGCGCTTGCCGTCTCCCTCGACATCTCGAAGGCATTTGATAGGGTCTGGCAAGAAAGCCTTATTGGTAAGCTTCCTTCATTCGGTTTGCCCGGTGGTCTGTGTGATTGGATTGCAGACTTCCTGAGAGATCGGTCCATTCGAGTGGTTATCGATGGCTGCTCGTCGGACCAATTGGATATCAATGCCGGGGTCCCTCAGGGGTCGGTACTCTCAGCAACTGTATTCTTGCTGCATATTAACGATCTGCTTAAACCCGGCACCTTTGGGTATGCAGACGACAGCACTGTTGCTGAGAGATACTTGTCCAACGCTCGTGCTACCGGGCCTCAGATCCGGTCTCTCCGGGAGGCCATGGTGGAGCGCTTGAACCTGTCCTTGCAGGCAGTCTCCGAATGGGGCGATGCCAATCTGGTCAGGTTTAATGCAGCTAAAACCCAGGCGTGTCTTTTTTCCGCTAAAAAGAGCCAATTTTACCCAGATCCAACTTTCCGAGATGCGACCGTGCCAATAACTGACCATCTTGAGCTTCTTGGCGTTACGTTGACATCTACTCTCAATTTTGGCCCTTACATTGAGGCAAAGGCTCAGCTGGCTGCCAAAAAGCTGGGGATCCTTGCAAAGGTGAGACGGTACTTCACGCCGGAACAGCTCCTCAACTTGTATCAAGCGCAAGTTCGATCATGCATGGAGTACTGTTCTCATCTCTGGGACGGATCAGCCAAATACCAGCTTGACGCACTAGAGTCGATCGAAAAGCGAGCCAAGAGGCTCATCGGCGATGAGGCGCTGGTCAAGTCAAAGCTCCAGAGTCTTGAACATCGTCGCCGAGTTGCCAGCCTGTCGGTTTTTTATCGGTTACATTTCGGGGAGTGTGCGACGGAATTGCACGATATAATTCCACCTAGCCCGTTCCACCATCGGACTACCAGACGTACGGCGATGCGCCATCGATACATGGTAGACATCCCACCCATACGCACAAAACGTTTTGGGAACACTTTTATTATGCGTACAGCTAAGGAGTGGAATTCCCTGCCGGAGTCTGTCTTTCCCGATAGCTACAATCTAGGGGTCTTTAAGTCAAGAGTGAATAGGTTATTTCTAGGCAAGCGTGTTTCACCGTCGACCACATCATCGCTTACCATCAGGTGAGATTGTGGTCAAGCGCGAGCCTATAGGTTATAAAAAAAAAAAAAAAAAGTTTCATGTTATTGGGTTTATCTGTTCTGGCATCACTTTGGGCGTTATAGGCCTAGCCTATAAAACTGGTCCAATATGTACCACAACCAACAAACAGGTCCAAAAAAATGCAACTGACTTCCAAATAAAAACACTACAAAGTGAAAAATTACTTCAATTTCGGAAGTCGGTGTCAAAAAACGAAGAAACGAAAAGGAAAGGAACACCGACTTCCGAATTCCTTTTTTTAATATTAATGAGAAGTGTGATATACGGTGTACTTGTATGGCCTTTTCCATGTTTCTCTGTCAGATAAGGCTCAGAGGCTTAATTTGGACGAGTGACAGTCTAACGACGAAAGCGTGGCGATAGCGATTGGAAAAATGACAAGTGATCAATATTTTACATTTTGACAGTGGATCATCGTAATCTATGATAGAATGTAGCTTTGTCTAGAGCAACAGGCCCAACTTTCATATTTCAATTCCATAGAGTTATTTGGGTAAGTGCAGGCTTAGTGGTATCGGCCACGACTTGTAAGTTGCTGTCGGTGGGTTCAAATCCAGGCAGGCGCTTTACTTTGTGTCGCCGAGTTGCCAGCCTGTCGGTTTTTTATCGGTTACATTTCGGGGAGTGTGCGATGGAATTGCACGATATAATTCCACCTAGCCCGTTTCATCATCGGACTACCAGACGTACGGCGATGCGCCATCGATACATGGTAGACATCCCACCCATACGCACAAAACGTTTTGGGAACACTTTTATTATGCGTACAGCTAAGGAGTGGAATTCCCTGCCGGAGTCTGTTTCCCGATAGCTACAATCTAGGGGTCTTTAAGTCAAGAGTGAATAGGTTATTTCAAGGCAAGCATGTTTCACCGTCGACCACATCATCGCTTACCATCAGGTGAGATTGTGGTCAAGCGCGAGCGAAAAAAAAAATATTTTACAAGCTCGCAAAACGGTGAAGGAAAACATCGTGAGGAAACCGGCATGTCCTAGAAACAAAAATTCGAATACATGTGACATCGACCAACCCGAATTGGGCCCGCGTGGTGGATTTTGGCCCATTCTCTCTCACAGAGAGGATGCCTGTGTCCCAGCAGTGAGAACATTAAAAAGGCTGATGATGATGATGAGTTATTTGTGCTTTCAGAGGCTCTAGACAAATGGCGTTCGATGTCAGTCAAAATGTAAGGGTTTTTTCGATACCGCTTGTCCATCCCATACAATTTTGTCTTTTTGACAATCGCTATCGCCACGATTTCGATGGCAGAATGTCACATGTGGCTTCAGGTTTTGCTTTCTGATTTGTCACTGAATTTTTACAATGTTTCAGGTATAATTACATCGATAACATGCACCCTTGTTCTGTAACTATATAGTGTACGCGGCGACACGCAGCAAAGCAGTCGATCGCTCAACCACTGCTCTCTCAATAACAGAATTCTTTGCTTGTTTTACAAAAAAAACTGAAATACCTAAAAGAAAAGTCTAAAATGTTATACGCTAAGTGATACCTAAGTGAATGTATAAACAGAAGTGCGTTGTTTACTCCACTGCAGCGTAAACGAAGCCATTGTCAGTTTATACATTCGATTTTTGCATAAATCATGTGTTTGTTTAATCCCTGAAAAAATATGGATCGTGATAAAAACTAGGCAGTATAAAAAATATTTTACGTATCCATAAAATTTTGTAGTACAAAATTCTATCCTCAGAGCCAATGAAACATTAGATCCCGGCCACCTTAATTCATCACTCCCTCGAATCTCGTAATCTTTTGTCTCAGACAGTGATAAGGCCGGGAATCTCGGAGCGAGCCTTGCAATCCCTTACATTCCTCCACTATTCACCCCTCCTCGCTCTTACGCATCATTTCGCCGACAACTGTTGAACGGCATGTGGAAATGTCAGATATTTAGGATAAAACCAGGATAGTTGCCCCAGGGGTTAGAAGCCTCGATTGTAATTACTCTAGTTTCGCGAGTAAATGCTTTTTTAATCTCCAACAACAACTAAGTTGACTGTGTCTCATGTCTCTGTGCATGGGATGGCTAAATGCGATCAGAGTTTTTACAGGATAGATGTCCTGTTTCTTGGCGGAGCATCTATCTTAAACGTAATTTACATGGATTAGGTGTCTATCCCACAGATGTCCCAAAATATATAGATCCGCAAAAATCGCTAATACTCTGGCAATATTAAAGACTAGCTGTGCCCGTGGCTTCACTGCCGTCAACTGCCTACTCTACCCTACTTACCGGTGTCCTACCTACCATATAGTGCTCGCCAAACTTCCTGGCCTGCCTGATGTTAGATTTTAACGTCGCGGTGCTATTTGTGTACTGTTTGTGAGATTTACTACAGCGCAGCCATTGCAGCAATCTTCAGGGAAGCCAAGAAGTTTGGCGAGAACTTACCTACTTACCAAAATTTTTATTTTATGTTTAATTTCTAGTACTTCCGAGGAGGTTCTTAACACCGCCATTCAGAAAATGACGTCATATGCACCACGCCATCTATCGAATATGGAGTTCAATTGTTCGAGTATCTGAATTGCGTGTTGTGATATTTTACTTCTTGAACACTTTAAATTCATAGAACTTTTGATAGAGTGAACCGAATTTGAGGAGCACGTAGCTAAATAATAACAGCCGCACGGGTCGATCATCAAGGTTAAACAACGCTTGACGAGGTTGGTCCGTGGATGGGTAACCATTTCAACATAGCGAGATTCCTCCGTGCCTCGGAAAGCAATTAAAGCCGGCTGTCATTTGAAGATCTTTGACAGTCGTTACGGGTAGTCAGAAGCTTGAGATCTGACACCAGTCTTGCCAAGGGGTATCGTGTTACCCTAACTGGGTTGTGGGGGTCAGATAGGCAGTCGCTCCATGTAAAGCACTGGTACTCAGCTGAATCCGGTAAGACTGGAAGCCGATCCCAACACAATTGGTTTGTTGAACCAATTTTTTTTTTGTAAAAAATGAGAAGATCATATATAAGTTTTCATACAAAACTATTTTTAGTTTTTTTTTTTTCACTGTAATTACATAGTAAAATCCAATTGAAAATATATTTTTGAATCCAGTACCGAAAACACCCCGATAGTTTGCCGAACAAATCCGAGATCCGAGCAAGGAGTTTTCATACATCGAATAAAATGGGATAGATTTTATACGAGGAAAAATAAATGAGTCCGTATGTCTTGGCATTGAATTCTAAAAAGTCTTTTAGATGGTTGTTTAATATATTTAATAAACAGTTTTAATTTAATTATTTTCACATCAACATAACATTTGTCAAAAATCGAATAGGCTGTTTTCGTTGTAAAAAATATGTCCAGTTACATAGTTGCAATTTTCAAAAAAAAATATTTCAAGTGTGATAAATTGATTATTGTTTTTATAATGAGTTCAAGTACAAGTGATGAAATAGAATTAACTTTGCCCGATATTTTATCTGAGGCAAAAACTGCGCAGGATGAAATTCTGCTCCAAAAATCTCTAGAAAGATATATGACGACTTACGATAATTTTATTTTATGGACAAAACAAATTTAATTCTTTGATTTGTTTTTACTATTTCCCACAACTGTATTGAAAAACGTCGTGTGATACTGTAGCGTTACGTTTAGCTCCGGAGAGCTATACGTAAGCCACGTTAATAAAAATAAATAAATATTAACTAAAATTAATAAAAAAGATATAGAAATATAAAAATTAAGGGCCGGCTTCGTACGACGTGGGCAGCTTAACAGGCAGTAGGTCGGGCAGGAAGACGTGGCACGGTGTGATGGGACGGCTGGTGGGATGCCGTGGCGCGCTTGTATTCAGAGCGCACCAGGGCGTGTTGCGAGCGCACCAGCGCATGCTGCGAGCGCACCAGCGCATGCTGTGAGCGCACCAGCGCAATCTGCGAGCGCACCATCACGTGCTGCAAGCGCACCAACGCCGCGCCGCGCCGCTGAGGTCCTGTCAGCCGCAGTACATCTGAGGTCCTGTCTGCCGCAGAACGTACGTGCACCTCGTGCCAGAGTGGCACATCTTGATATATATACGTATAGCAGTAAAAGAATACTTAGTCCAGAAGTTATTTATTGATTTTAACCACATTCACAAACTGAACACATTGAGGTAATAATATAAAGACTGATTATTAGAGATTTTAGATAATTTGCCGATTAGAAAATACACTTAGTAATCCTCAGTAGGAAAACAGTATTTCGGCGTTCAGACCAGACCTGAGACTCAAAAGAACTGAAGCCCGTTTTTCATTCGATCTCCATTTCTTCTAAATTTCAAATTCAAATCGCCAAAAAGACCAGAGAAATAAAAACGGCTTTACAAAGGCGGGTCAGTCTGCTCTGACCTTACAATAATGTACAACTAGCTTAAGGAAAGGTCTAGGTATTATAGTCCATGGTACCTATGGTATGTCTATGGCTTTAAGAAAATAAAATAGACAGACATATCATGTCAGATGAAAATGTCAGAGTATAAAAAATTCCATAATTTTGCAAATAAGCAATACAAATTAAGTTAAAGAAATAAAGAAACAATCAGAAATAACTAAAAATATGCTTTACAGGTAATAAGAATATCAAAGAATATATATAAAAATGAGTTACACAAATTGATGCAATATCAAAAGATGTGAAGATGGATTGTGGAGTGTTATGAAACGTAAGTAGATCTTGAATAAATACCACATTTCCCGGTCCCGTAACTCTTTAAAAATAAGCCAAATGCGTGGAGTCTTCTTAAACTTCTTAATTCCCTTGAATCTTATTCTTAAAGAATGAGGTGTTATTTTAGAGCGGTTTGCATAACTCGAAAAGCCTTATATGCAAAGAGCGGTCCCGTAACTCTTTAAAAATAAGCCAAATGCGTGGAGTCTTCTTTAATTATTTTTTTTCCCTCTTGTATCCTTCCCTCTTGTATACTTCCCTCTCAAACCTAGTTCCCTCTCAACCTAGTTCCCTCTCAAACCTAGTTCCCTCTCAACCTAGTTCCCTCTTAACCTAGTTCCCTCTTATAGACTTGAGACTTCCCTCTTATAGACTTGAATCCTCCTCCTCTTTGAGTTCCTCTTGTTTAATTAAATAGTTTCTTAAAGGGTTTTCAAACAGGTGCGGGTTACGACACCTATTAAAAATAAATAAGCCTTCGTTATATCTTAATAAATATTTCCTTGTGGAGTATACGTCATTGAATGTGAACTATATCCCCTAACGTGTGATTGAATGAGAGCGTTTGACGAAAGTATGAAAGATGTTGTGTGATAGAGCAAGGATTATATTTAAACCTCAAAATTTTCTTCTAGTTGAAAATTTTTCTGGGGTCATCGGGGAAATGTGGTATTTATTCAAGATCTACTTACGTTTCATAACACTCCACAATCCATCTTCACATCTTTTGATATCGCATCAATTTGTGTAACTCATTTTTATATATATTCTTTGTATTATTACCTGTAAAGCATATTTTTAGTTATTTCTGATTGTTTCTTTATTTCTTTAACTTAATTTGTATTGCTTATTTGCAAAATTATGGAATTTTTTATACTCTGACATTTTCATCTGACATGATATGTCTGTCTATTTTATTTTCTTAAAGCCATAGACATACCATAGGTACCATGGACTATAATACCTAGACCTTTCCTTAAGCTAGTTGTACATTATTGTAAGGTCAGAGCAGACTGACCCGCCTTTGTAAAGCCGTTTTTATTTCTCTGGTCTTTTTGGCGATTTGAATTTGAAATTTAGAAGAAATGGAGATCGAATGAAAAACGGGCTTCAGTTCTTTTCAGTGGAGAGTCTGGTCTGAACGCCGATAGTGGGTTATACTGTGTACTGGAATTCAATGTCTTTTTCTATTCTTAAAACTCTTTAAAAGCCTTAAACCTGTGAAACTTTTATGTAAATATACTATTTTCTGAAGTGCTCTAAAATATATACTGTGAGTGTTATATCGTGTATGATTTACCCACGTATCTGGCTACTAGCCGTTTCACTGCTGTCCTGCCTGCATTTCCTGACCGTATGCCTGCTACTCCGTCGTGGTGCCTGCTCACGTGTCTCTCTCGAGCATACCACGACGGTTTGAAGAGTTCCAGTTCGTCCAGCTGTCTGCCTTACCTGCCCGATTGCCTGCTTGTCCGTTGTGGTGTCTGCTCACCTATCTACCTCGGACATTCTACAACTTCCTGCCCGACCTGCTGGCTGGATACCTGCCCACGTCGCGCGAAGCCGGCCCTTTAGTTTTATACTTCTATATCTTTTTTTTAATTTTTATAGCTTTAATTTAATTTTTAACCTTTTATTCTTAATTTTATTAACGTGGCTTACGTATAGCTCTCCGGCGCTATACGTAACGTTACAGTTTAATAGTTTCTTAAAGGGTTTTCAAACAGGTGCGGGTAACGACACCTATTAAAAATAAATAAGCCTTCGTTATATCTTAATAAATATTTCCTTGTGGAGTATACGTCATTGAATGTGAACTATATCCCCTAACGTGTGATTGAATGAGAGTGTTTGACGAAAGTATGAAAGATGTTGTGTGTTAGAGCAAGGATTATATTTAAACCTCAAAATTTTCTTCTAGTTGAAAATTTTTCTGGGGTCATCGGGGAAATGTGGTATTTATTCATGATCTACTTACGTTTCATAACACTCCACAATCCATCTTCACATCTTTTGATATCGCATCAATTTGTGTAACTCATTTTTATATATATTCTTTGTATTATTACATCTGGAAAGCATATTTAGTTATTTCTGACTGTTTTAAATATCTAAACTTAAATTATATTCGTAATTTATAATTCTTCTTGTAATATTTTTCTACTTTGACGTTTTATCTAACATGACATATGTCTATTTTATTTTCTTAAAGCCATAGACATACCATAGGTACCATGGACTATAATACCTAGATCTTTCCTTAAGCTAGTTGTACATTATTGTAAGGTCAGAGCAGACTGACCCGCCTTTGTAAAGCCGTTTTTATTTCTCTGGTCTTTTTGAGATTTGAATTTGAAATTTAGAAGAAATGGAGATCGAATGAAAAACGGGCTTCATATTTTTTTAGTCTAGAGTCTGGTCTGAACGCCGATAGTGGGTTATACTGTGTACTGGAATTCAATGTCTTTTTCTATTCTTAAAACTCTTTAAAAGCCTTAAACCTGTGAAACTTTTATGTAAATATACTATTTTCTGAAGTGCTCTAAAATATATACTGTGAGTGTTATATCGTGTATGATTTACCCACGTATCTGGCTACTAGCCGTTTCACTGCTGTCCTGCCTGCTCACGTGTCTCTCTCGAGCATACCACGACGGTTTGAAGAGTTCCAGTTCGTCCAGCTGTCTGCCTTACCTGCCCGATTGCCTGCTTGTCCGTTGTGGTGTCTGCTCACCTATCTACCTCGGACATTCTACAACTTCCTGCCCGACCTGCTGGCTGGATACCTGCCCACGTCGCGCGAAGCCGGCCCTTTAGTTTTATACTTCTATATCTTTTTTTTAATTTTTATAGCTTTAATTTAATTTTTAACCTTTTATTCTTAATTTTATTAACGTGGCTTACGTATAGCTCTCCGGCGCTATACGTAACGCTACAGTTTGGAAACTGTAGCGTTACGTATAGCTCAGTGGAGCTATACGTAAGCCACGTTATTAAAATTAAGATTAAATAAAATAAAATGAATAAAAAGGATATAGAAGTATAAAAATAGGCCGGCTTCAGACGTCGTGGGCAGCTAACCAGGCAGGAGCAGGTCGGGCAGCGTGACGTGGCATGGTGTGATGGGACGGCTGATGGTGCGCTACCAGCGTGCGCACACAAGCAGCAGGTCGGGCAGGATGATGAGTAGGCGCAGGAATCTGCGCGGGCTGAAACGGGCGCGCTGTGGCCGCGCGCGTCTCCGTAGACCTGTCTGCCACGGCTCATACTCCACGTGCAGTAGATAGGCAGCTAGGAGTGTCGAGGAATCAGGGCTGTGGCGTTTCACGCCGTAGATACGAAGGTACACGATAGGCAGGATTCAGACAAATGATACTCAATATATCACACATCATATATATTATTGGAGCACTTCAGATATTAATAGTTATACATGAGCTTAAGAGTTTTAGAATAGAAAATACACTTCGTATCGTATCACAGACTGTTAGCGTTCAGGCCAGACCTAAGACTAAAAAGAACTGAAACCCGTTTTTCATTCGATTTGCAATCCTTTCTCAATTTCAAATTCAAATCTCAATAAGAACAAAACGAATAAAAACGGCTTTACAAAGGCGGGTCAGTCTGCTCTGACCTTACAATAATGTACAACTAGCTTAAGGAAAGGTCTAGGTATTATAGTCCATGGTACCTATGGTATGTCTATGGCTTTAAGAAAATAAAATAGACAGACAGATGTGATGTCAGATGAAAATGTCAGAGTATAAAAAAATCCATAATATTGCAAATAAGCAATACAAATTAAGTTAAAGAATATAAATTAACCAGAAATAACTAAAAATATGCTTTACAGGTAATAAGAATATCAAAGAATACTTATAATAGAATTACAAAAATTGATACAATATCAAAAGATGTGAAGATGGATTGTATAGTGTTATGAAACGTAAGTAGATCTTGAATAAATACCACAGCTCAGTGGAGCTATACGTAAGCCACGTTAATAAAAATAAATAAATATAAACTAAAATTAATAAAAAAAGATATAGAAATATAAAAATTAAGGGCCGGCTTCGTACGACGTGGGCAGCTTAACAGGCAGTAGGTCGGGCAGGAAGACGTGGCACGGTGTGATGGGACGGCTGGTGGGATGCCGTGGCGCGCTTGTATTCAGAGCGCACCAGGGCGTGTTGCGAGCGCACCAGCGCATGCTGCGAGCGCACCAGCGCATGCTGTGAGCGCACCAGCGCAATCTGCGAGCGCACCATCACGTGCTGCAAGCGCACCAACGCCGCGCCGCGCCGCTGAGGTCCTGTCAGCCGCAGTACATCTGAGGTCCTGTCTGCCGCAGAACGTACGTGCACCTCGTGCCAGAGTGGCACATCTTGATATATATACGTATAGCAGTAAAAGAATACTTAGTCCAGAAGTTATTTATTGATTTTAACCACATTCACAAACTGAACACATTGAGGTAATAATATAAAGACTGATTATTAGAGATTTTAGATAATTTGCCGATTAGAAAATACACTTAGTAATCCTCAGTAGGAAAACAGTATTTCGGCGTTCAGACCAGACCTGAGACTCAAAAGAACTGAAGCCCGTTTTTCATTCGATCTCCATTTCTTCTAAATTTCAAATTCAAATCGCCAAAAAGACCAGAGAAATAAAAACGGCTTTACAAAGGCGGGTCAGTCTGCTCTGACCTTACAATAATGTACAACTAGCTTAAGGAAAGGTCTAGGTATTATAGTCCATGGTACCTATGGTATGTCTATGGCTTTAAGAAAATAAAATAGACAGACATATCATGTCAGATGAAAATGTCAGAGTATAAAAAATTCCATAATTTTGCAAATAAGCAATACAAATTAAGTTAAAGAAATAAAGAAACAATCAGAAATAACTAAAAATATGCTTTACAGGTAATAAGAATATCAAAGAATATATATAAAAATGAGTTACACAAATTGATGCAATATCAAAAGATGTGAAGATGGATTGTGGAGTGTTATGAAACGTAAGTAGATCTTGAATAAATACCACAATACACGGGTGTGTAGGTTATTGCAAACTAGTGTTATTAAAAACCCTCGCCTTCGGCTCGGGCTTGTTAATGATAGCTCGTTTGCAATAACCTACTTTCCACCCTTGTATCACAATGAACTATTACAGAGAGAGTGAGTTTGTGTAGGTACTTATATACATACTCGTATTTGGACTGTGGATGGTAATATGCAGAACTACTGTTACTATTTGAAAAATATTGTATCGCATATTTTTCTAGATAAACAGAATAATTATTAGAGAATGGTCATTTTGGAAAGATTTTTTGATGAAAGCAAAGGATAAACAATGATTTCTAGTTTTCTACAATGTTTGTTAAGTTATTAAACTGGCAAATGTAACAGTTAAGTATGTGCATTTGTGTATAAATTATTTAATTTAATAAATATATAACGAAATAAAACAATATTTGAATAGAATAAATAATAATTTAATAAAATAAAATCTATACTAATATTATAAAGAGGTAAAATTTGTGAGTTTGCGAGGTTGTAGGGGGTAGTCTCTGGATCTACTGCATTGGTTTAGATGAAATTTGTCATGGAGATAGTTTGAGACCCTGGGAAGGACTTAAGATAGTTTATATTCCCTTAAGATGATAAAACACATTTTACGCGGGCGAAGCAGCGGGCAGTAAACAAGTAAATAAAAAATAAAAAAAATGAATTAAGTAAATAAACGCTACCGTTGTGACTGTTATCATGTGCTTAAAAAAATTAAGCAATTATTCATTCGTAGATCGATATCACTCAAAACGTGTTTTCCATAGACGGTGTTCCTGCCTGTTTTTTCCAGATTAGGAATCTCCAGCTTTTTACCACTATATCGTGTGATTAAGTTAGGTATCCCTTTGGATGTTACGCCTTGTCGCTCAAGTAGTTGCTTGCATAGTTCCTGGACAACTCGATCACTTTGAACCTCGTTTTGATTCTCCATTTTAACAGAAAGCACAGTAGTGGAGGTTTTGAGTGCTGAAAATTAATGAAAACATAAGGCCCTTACTCCGCTTTAGTGCCGTAAAACGGTTACTTTCTTAAGCAAACTTCTTAGTAACGGCTAGGTAAAAAGGTTTGAAAAAAAAAAATATTATTGATTCATACACATTGTGAAACATGTTTTATCCGCAAGACTAAGCGTGTGGCTACAGTAACGTAATTTTGTTAGTTGTGAGTCGCGTAAACTGCGTCGCGGAATTTACGCTGCATTCGGTTTCATACTACAGTCCTGTTTGTGCCACACGCAACGCAAAATGAGTTGTCTGCTGACTCACGCACACTATTTCGACCGAATTGCGCTCGAGGAAGGGGAGCGAGGCAAGTGACAGCGCCCCGTACATACGTAGAATTCATCTCCTATTGTTCAGTGCATCCAAAGGTTGTCTGTAAGAGATTGCCATGTGCGATAAGACCGCCCATTGTACACTTGTTTTTGTACATGTTTTTGTAATGTACAATAAAGTAAAAATAAATAAATAGAATAGCAACTGAAATTACGTCCGTCCAGCAGCTTCCTGGGCCTGCAGTCTCGACATAGCTAACGATCGTTACGTTAAGTAACATTCGTTAACTTTTACCACAAAATAGTAAGTATACAGAAGGGCCACTCCCGCCGTTTGGAAAATTGACAGCTAAACTTGACAGATTCACTAGGGTTGCTGCAGCGTTCAGAGGCAGCTTTCGCTATGCGGCTTCCAAAGTTTGGAATAATATTCCACCACCGATCAGAACAGCCAACACATTGGACACGTTTAGGAGACGTTTACGGCAGAATCTGGTGGAAGCGCAGCGTAAGCTGGATATGGTCGCACTGAATGCCTCGATAATATGACGCATTAGCCTACCTACCCACACGTCATTTATTATCAGACTCACCTTATTTATATATACTAAATGTACACATTTTTTATTTTTTATTATTTGTAATATACACATTCTACATATCTATTTTTTTATCTTTCATATAAGTAAGTACCTGTTTCACATACCTACACATTTAGTTACTATAAAACTGCTTTGCGTCCGTCACGTCATCGGTCACAGGTCCAGTTGAAAACCAGCGTCGGGCACTAGCTGTCCGCCATTTTGCTGAACTGGTCCTTTTTGGCGCAGCCGTGGGACACACAATGTTACAAATATATTATTTTCTTTTTTTTTATGTTATAGTTGTTTAGTCTAAGTTTTTTTTATGTAGTGTGCTATGGCTTGTGTCAAATAAATGTGTTTTCTTTCTTTCTTTTCTTTCTACTATATTGATTCCGAATAAAAAAAAGGGTAGGTTGGCCCAAGTTACAAACATAAATACATAGATTCGTCTAAACATACATCATATCATGCTTACATGCCTTAGAGGGTAGACAGGGCATCAAATATCCATTTAATATCACGAACACTACAACCCTAGTGAATCTGTCAAGTTTAGCTGTCAATTTTCCAAACGGCGGGAGTGGCCCTTCCACTTCACTTCCTTGGGAATGTTACTTAACGTAACGATCGTTAGCTATGTCGAGACTGCAGGCCCTGGCAGCCTAACAGAATTTCAGTTGCACGTAAACTCCGTGACTCATTTTACGCGACTCACAACTCGCAAAATTAGGTTCGTTTGGCCTCGTCCTGATACTTTTGCTTTAAATAAATAGTTAACAACACGATATTTTTCGCTTCTTTTGAATACTCCTCCAAAACGACTTGGATGTTTAAAAATTATTTCACACAGAAAAAAATATGGTTAAAATTTTTCTCTTGTGGATTTTTTTAGTAATTGGGTTTATTATAACTTTGTATAGTTTAATATAATATGGTATTTGACAAAAAATATCTAATTCGGATCGAATATTATTTGACGGACTTAATAGAATTATCATTTTTCTAGCCAGAAAACATCCCGAGGGCGGCACTGAAAATTTCGGGAATCAAGGAAGTGACACAACATTACTATTTAAAAATGTATTTATTGCTTTTCGAAGTATTCTCCGCGAAATTTGACACACTTTTCCACGCGATGGAACCAATCATTGAAGCAACCATTCCATTCGGAAGTTGGGGTCTCCAAAATGGCCGTTTTGTAGGCGTCCACAGCTTCTTCAGGTGATGAAAATCTCTGACCACGCAATTTATTCTTTATTTTTGGGAAAGTATAGAAATCATTAGGGCTTAGCCGCCGTACAGCCCCGACGGGCTGTATGGCGGATGGTCTAATAATTCTATTTTTTCTTGGTCTAAAAACTGTTTTGTTCTGTGCGTGGTGTGAGAACTCGCATTGTCGTGATGGAGGATGATGCGGCGGTTGCAGTTCTCTTTACGGAGTTCAGAAACGACCTGTGGTAAACAAATGATAGCATACCATTCTGAATTAACCGTTCTTTGTCCCTCAAGAGGAATAGTCACAACATGGCCAGTTTTGGAGACAAACGTGGCCACCATTTTTTTTGCAACACTCCGTGTACGAACAATTTTTGTTAGCTTTAACTTATTTTCGAACACCCAAACTCGTGACTGGTTTTTTGTTTCGGCTTTGTACGCGTATATCCAGGATTCGTCACCTGATACAGCATTTGAGGATCCTGCGTAGAATCTTTCGAGAGTTCTGACGCACCAAGTAACGCGATCCGCTTTTTGCTCTTCACAGAGCGAATGCGGTATCCATCGGGAAAACAACATTTTTACACCTAATTGTTCAAGCAAGATTATTTGTATTTGACTCATGCCAATGTCTAAAGTTGCCTGAATTTCGCGGTATGTCACATGTCGATCTTCCTCAATCAGCTTACGCACAGCATCAACGTTTTCTTGGGTGACTGCAGTTTTTGGACGACCTTGACGGGGATCATCATTGAGCTTGACCAGTGAACGGAAATAAACATGGAAGCATTCCTTGCTTTAAAAATTGACCCAACGCACATTGTGCCCCGGTGGGCGGGGCTTACCGATCGTGCCACTCGCGCTTTTAGTTCGTCCCCAGTAGGCAACAGCGGTGGTCGACTAATATTTACCGTTTTTCGCTTGTTAAATATTTAAAAATGGCTTCTTGTGCAGTGAAGTGTTGCATAAATAAATCACATTTGCATAACAAGAATGTTGGAAATATTTTTCCCGTGTAAATACATCGCTATTCATTATATTTCTATTAAAAATGTAGTACACCACGAAATCTATGGGGATGATGTTATGCCAACCAAACAATTTACTTTTCTACCTGACAATAATGACAAATATAATTTCGATTACAATCTAAGATATAGGTATATAATAGATTATAAATCTTAGATTGTAATCGAAAATTCACGCCGTTTTTTTCTATGGGGCGGCACTATGCAAAATATACTAAGTTATTGTAGGTACATAAAGGATCCTTAATAGCACGGAGAAAATAGATATCGTTGCTGTGTCTTTATCTTTTCTAATATATTTTTGGTCGTTCCAAATTTTTTTTTCACACTATAAAAGATGGTTCTTTAACACGAATTGCGGTAGAAGTTGACTAGTAGAAATCATCACGCGAAAAAGCGTTCATACTTATATGCGATTTTTTCTTTCATTTTTGGACAAAATATAAATCCAAGATGGTGGCTGCGAAAACTTTCATTTTACATTATGGGTTTAGTTTTCGAGGTTGTTAAAGTCCATTGTGAGGTTAAAATAATCCAAGACGGCATAAAATAAAAATAAATGTTTTTGTTTAAATCATATGTGAGAAGGAACTTCTTTCCTGACTAAGGTCCCCTGACCACAAACGATTTTTTATGCTTCTATATTTTCTATCAGATTATTTCAATACCATCACTATCATAATTAATAATTGCGTTGCACCATATTGCATAAAACATCCCGGGCGACGCGAATGGTGGACGCAGTGATGCATGACGCAGTCGTAGAAATGTCGTTGGCGGCCTATACGTTAGATGGTAATTTAAACCCAAACTAACAGTTTATAAGGTCTATTTTTAATTGTGCATCATGAGTTGTAATAATTATTGTTTGTGTGCCTTGGCTAGTTTGGCGAATCAGTGGCTGAGTTTCGATGTGTGCGTTTGTTTAGGATTTTGTGTCAAGATGCGCGTTTAATTCCTTTGAAGTAATGCTTCCATGTTTATTTCCGTTCACTGAGCTTGACACGTCCACGTTGAAATTCAGCAAACCAGCGATAAATTGTGGTTTTGGATGGGGCTTCATCACCAAATGCAGAAATAATCCGGTCAACACACTGATTTTGTGTTAAACCACTTCGAAAGTCATAAAAAATCATCGCTCTTGAATTTTCTCGAGTCAATTCCATTTTTTCAACGACTAAATAAGTTTGACAAAACCTTGTGACAAGACTGAAAATCTTTAAAAAAAAAAAATGGTATTCGATTTTTAAAATCAAGGAGTTTTCAATTAAAAAGATTTTAATAAGACAGAAACAGTGGAAATATTCCATTCCCGATACTTTTAGTGCAGCCTATGTATTTAGGTATGTAGATAATATTATTTTATCAGAAGAAGGTATAGCATATGAGGCAAATCTTTACTTACATAATTAAAGATTTCACATGCAGATATGGAAGTCTACTCATCTGCCTAGCCTTTTCCCAACTATGTTGGGGTCGGCTTCCAGTCTAACCGAATTTAGCTGAGTACCAGTGTTTTACATATAGCGACTGCCTATCTGACCTCCACAACCCTATAACACGGTACCCCTTGCTAGACTGGTGTCAGATCTCAAGCGTCTGACTATTCGTAACGACTGTCAAAGATCTTCAAATGACAGCCGGGACCAACGGCTTAACGTGCTTTCCGAGGCACGGAGGAAACTCGGTATGTTGAAATGGTCACCCATCCACGGACCGACATCGTCAAGCGTTGCTTAACCTAAAAGATCGACCCGTGCGGTTGTAGTCTACTACTAGGTACAAAATATGCAATTATTATGTAGGTACCTGGTAGTACTAATTCGTTTATTGCCAGTGTCTATTGTTAAGATTGGTGGCGAAATCTTCACGATAATTGCCCACGCCTCCCGAAATGCGTCCTGAAAACATAGGTTAATTTTTTAAAATTTTAGCAACAGCACTAATTGAGTAACATACTTTCTGTCATAATCCAAAGCAGATTGAAAGAAAATAAATTAATATGGAATTTGTAGAAAGGATAAAATTAAGGCATTGCCTTTCTTTGGGTGTTACGCAATTACTTCGCTGATTCTTAAGTTTTTTAGTAAAGAAATAAAGTAAATCGTTACCTTATGTTACTTGATTGAAGAATTCCGTAACCATCTGCCTGCTACTGGTTTAAACTGGTTGCAAACCCAGAGCTAAGCTATACTAAGTAATAACTTGCATATCTTACGTCGTTTTCACTCCGAGTGACCTAAAAATTCTAAATAACAGATTATTAGAAAGTAATTTGAATGATTGGTTGTTCATTAATAGTTTTTATACTATAAAAGAGTTTTTTGTAAAATAAAAATGACTAAATATTATGCACGCAAAATTTGCACGAAAAACATGTATGCTCTGCATTAAATTTTTTCATCTTGTATACCATGTTTTTTTGCAAATAAATTGTATTATATTCTAACTTGGCTAAGCTCTTGGTCTGCAACCGGGCTAAGTAGAAAGCTGCTGGCGGACGGTTAAGTTAGATCTCTTAACCGGTGTAGAATCAGACTAAACAAAATTCGTGAATACATTATTTACAAATAATAACAACTACAACTACATTTAGATATTTGTGTAAAAGTACGAAATACATGCACTTTAATCAAAAATAACGAACAGGTTTGTTGGGTTTAAAATATGAAAAAAGTAATAACAAACATCATCATCATCTTATACAAAGAATTAAATTAAACAGTGGCAAAATGTATTTATTTATTCATCTTAATAATTAATAAGTCATATAAAATTAATGAATAAATTAAATTGTTTGTCTGTATGCTTGGGCTTGGCTGGGCGATAATCTCTAAAAGTGCCGAATTTAATAAAAAAAACCGGCCAAATGCGAGTCGGACTCGCGCACGAAGGGTTTCGTACCATTATCGCAAAAACGGTAAAAAAATCACGTTTGTTTTATGGGAGCTTAAATATTTATTTTATTCTGTTTTTAGTATTTGTTGTTATAGCGGCAATAGAAATACATCATCTGTGAAAATTTCAACTGTCTAGCTATCACGTTTCATGAGATACAGCCTGGTGACAGACAGACAGACAGACGGACCGCGGAGTCTTAGTAATAGGGTCCCGTTTTTACCCTTTGGGTATGGAACCCTAAAAAATAACACTGCCACATCACACTATCACTGAGTTCGACGCGGGAAAAAGCTGGTCTTAAATACAATAACAAAAAAATATTAAAAATATATTTTTAGTGTACACTTATTTATGTATTCTTTTGTTTTTTTTCAATTAGTGGATTTATAATTTTATTAATATACAGTGTTTTGTGCAAGGAATATTATTTTAGTATTGGTTAAAAAAGTAAAAATGTATTATTATGTCAACGTGTTTTTGTGATGTGAGAAACAAGAAGCATTAATGCAAGTACTTTTTCTACATCGTATTGAATAAAATGTTTCATATCTAATATTAATCTAACATTCTATCGGACTTAGACTATATTTTCTAACCCAAATACGTTTGATACAGAGTGATTCACTGGCAATCTTTCAAAGCGCTTTCTCTATGAAATCTGGATCAATTCTGAAAAAATATGAACAAAAACCGGCCAAGTGCGAGTCGGACTCGCGCACCGAAGATGTACAAAGAGCTACATTTACCAAAATAATTAGGTAACATTTCTGAAATTCATAAACAATGAAAGCATAGAGCATTGCTCTAACGAAAAAATAAACTGGATTGAGGGACTAAAAAACTTTTCCGTTGGAAAAGTGTTGTCCTCCTACAGTGATGGTCGCGATCAGTTTAATAACCAAAACCAAACCAATTTTCATGATTCTAAGTAAACAGGAAGTACCATACATACATTTTGATTCGTGATTAGTCAAATATGCGACATAAAAGAACGTATTCTTTGATTGCGTTTATTTAGAAGTTTGATTTATTCACGTCTCTTGGTGGTTGCAGACCCTTAATAGCATTATCATCATCATCATATCAGCTGAAAGACGTCCACGGCTGGACATAGGCCTCCCCCAAGCGTCGCCACATTGAACGGTCCCGTGCGTCTCGCAACCAGCGTATCCCTTAGACTAGACCCTTAGTATACACGTATAATATTAATTTTAACTTGATGCCTCCAGGCGTTTCAGAGAAAAAGGTACAAACACACGGACATAAGACCACGAAGTATATAAGGGTCTCTTTTTTCCTTTTGAGAAACGGAACCCTAAAAAACTGCTGTTCAGTACATTTATGTTCGCATTCCATGCACTCTTTAATAATGTTTTAAATTTAATAAAATGGTATTAAGAGCAGCCAACGATTTTTTTACCTAATAGGTATCTTGTGCACTATATATCTAGGTTTCTATCACAGCAAAAAATAAAAATTTAGAGAAACCAATTCATTATAAGCCTCCAAAAATCTTCTACAAATTTTACCTGAACTTTGGTCGTTCATAATGTACTCAAAAACTGTAAAAGTAAAGAAAAAATCTTGATAGAAATCTAAATGACAAATATTTATTTCACAAACTTGTAAGGCTAGTTCAAAAACACGTATGTCCTGGAACAAGTTTTATGAAATTTTCGAACACTATATACACTAGGTAGGGTAAGTAGGTACTACTACAAGAAGGAAAAGTAGATCTTCGTAACAACCGCCAGATGCTCACGATAAAGGCCAAAAAAAGATCTGAGGAGTAGTAGTTATGGGCACCCAATAATAGCTTATTCTGCCATATTAGCCCAATATTTAGGCTTTGTCTTATCCAATATAACATCAATCACTGCGCCAGGGCTCAGGACCTTCTGCTCCAGAGCATGTCGGAGTGGTTGATCAATGGCACTGTCGTTGCTGAGACATACTTTGTTTCTTCCTGGGATGACTGGCTGAGCGACATTGGTGGCTTGGTAGTGCTAATCTCGAGGACAGCCGTTAGCACCCCACTAGTTGCGTTCGTCACCCGTGGGCGTGGATACGTAACAGCCTTAGTTGAAGACATAATGTTTGTAGGGATCTAGTGTTCTCTCCCAACCGATCTCTCGCCGACTTTGCAAATTTCATCACGGAATTAGGCATTGTCGTCAGTCGAAGCAGTCTTCACCCCGTTCTTGTCATGGGAGAATTCAACATACAACACATTCTTCAAGAGGTTACCGTACGGTTTTTTTCGAAGCGGCAAGCCTTGGCTGGATCACCATCCTGGGATCTTGACGATAATTACTCGCATCAATGTATCGGTGGCGCCATGATGTACTAGAGCGGGGAGAGCACCTCATACCTCGTCAATTCAAGGTGTATAGGGATGATTTCCTCCAGATCCTAGTGGTGGAGGAGGAGCAGAAATCTGCGCAACCCAGCGCAGCGCACGCTACTATAGTGGCGTTAAGTTTTGAGAGAGTGGCTGGAAAGACGGCATGGTGCCCTTACATTCCAGCGTACACAGGTACTGTCCGGGCAAAGGTGCTTTGGGAAGTACCTGTACCGCATAGGTCGGGTACCACCACCCGGTTGCCACTAAGCATCAAGCATAAGCATCGAACAAATAGCAAATCAAGCAGTCTTCTGACTGCTTGATTTGCCATTTGTTCTCAGAAATCGGAAACTTCTTGATAACCGGGTTTTATGTATTTTTCTATAAAATAAAAATATATATGCCAAACTGTATTCAGACTACTTTATTTGATCAACCTCCTGTACGACCTACGTAACAACGTACATTGTAATTATACCTACTAATTTTAGCTCCATACAGACAAACTGAATAGATAAATAATTCATATTGCATATCCAACATGAGTGATTATAATGTTGATGTACAAAGGCGAGCGAACTCTAAGAAGAGTTTTCTACCAGCAAACCTTAGAGTGATAGAGAGAGTTTACAAAAGGAAGAAGAGATATAGTCCAGTGTTCAATTTTAGAATAATATAAAATTTTCCTCTTGGATGCATTCAGAGAAGGGTTATCGCGTAGTGAATGTGGTAGAGAGTTCCAGAGACGCACTGCAGTAACAAAGAAGGAGCCACCATAGCGGCTTGAAGTGTGACGTGGGATACGAATAAGAAGAAAAGTGGAAGTGTGACAGGGTTTACCCCTCGGGACAAAGTACTCAAAGCGTTCTCGAAGGTATTGAGGAGAATTACGATTGTGTAGGATAGTATAGAGAAGAGATAGGATATGGGTATCTCGACGACGCCGAATCGGCAGCCACTTCAATTTAGTTCGAAACTCCGACACGTGATCGTATTTACAGAGGCCAAAAATAAAGCGGATGCAAAAATTCTGCAGTCGCTCGAGTTTATTTAGGAGAACCTCCGTTGCATCTAGAAAACGTGGAGACATCCGCGTTTTCTAGTCCGCATCCACATAGTCTATGTGCGGTAGAAGAAGAGATTGAGCAAGAGTGATCTTAGTGTGAAATGGTAAGAGAGACGTTTAAGAGACTGAAAAGAGTAGAAGACCCTCTTACTTACATCACCAATATTAACCACCCAAGAGAGGTTAGCATCCATATAGACGCCTAGGTTTTTCGCGCTTTTCGAATAACGTATGGGCACTGAATCATAAACTACTGGCGGGAGGGCTTGGTGATTTAAAAGGTTAAGCATGTATTTAACACCAACAATGAGTGATTGAGATTTGGTTAGGTTCAGTAAGAGTCCAAAGGATTTAGCCCACTTGTTAATATTTTCAAGGTCACTATTGATAGCAGACACAGCCCCAACCAGATCACCCACTTTAAAGTGTCGATATAGCTGCAAGTCGTCTGCATAGAGATGAAAGTTAGAACTTAGGACCTTAGTGATAGCATTTATGAAAATTGAGAAGAGGAGAGGAGAGAGGAAGCCACCCTGAGGAACGCCCTCAGGGCCGATCCGATGAGTAAAGTCCTCATCGGATCGAACAGACTGCGAGCGGCTCCAAAGATAAGATTTAAACCACTCAATTACATAAGCAGAGACATTAAGAGAGGAAAGTGTGTGATTAAGAGAGGAAAAATAATAATATGTTCTACTTGTGCTACTCCATAAGCAGAATAAATCATTTAAGTACCTTAACGTTTCCGTACTTTATGTAGGTATCCTACATAAATTACGAAAAAACTAATATATTTTAAATAATTTCTATGCAGTACAAAATAGCGCACGTACGTTACCTAGGTTGATAAAATACAAACACACATTCCCGGGGCCAAGGGCTATTTCTTTACTAAATGTGGGTATATGTATACCTAAATGCAGGGCAAATGGAAATGAATTAATGGCTCTCTCACTCAAGCGGCCGGCCGGCGCGCGGTGTTCGCCCGTGAGTGAGTGGCGGAAGTTACCGAATGACAACCGAACGTTCCGGCACGCTAACCCTCTCTTTTCCCTTTGCCTCTTTTTCAAACATTGCGCTGGATGAAACAACAAGCTTTTTGGCCATACTGGCGTTGACGATAGACGATTCGGGAAGGGATTCGGAAGAAGCCGTGCCACGTAACTAGCGTTTTTCATTTGGTTATACCAATTATTTATTGTAAATCGATCGCGTTCGGTTCCGTTCCACGGCGATAGTAAGATTACCATCTAATAATCAATGGATATCGATAGATAAAACAAATAATCAGTATAATCAGTACAGTACGTCGAGACAGTTTTTTTGTATATGATGAGACACCACGACTGTAGTAACTTTTTTTTAATAATAATTAACAATTTAGGTATTTTCAATTTTATATTTTTGTTGGTCTGGGTGGTAACTATTATCATTTTTCAATCAGAATGTTTGGCTCTTTACCAGCATTCATTTATTTGCTGACGATGATTACCATCTTTGATAATTTATTCGACAGTCGTAGTCTGGAAATAGTCGCTGCCCGGTTTTTGCAGTAAAGGAATAATCAGCTTTTTACCACTTTTTCTGAACTTAGTCTCTAATTCTGATTTGCTTTGTGGTTCGTCATGTCGCCGACGTGGTCTGGTAACGTGGTCTGGCTCTATTTGTCTATCAGGTGGTTCCTCAGTATGTTGCTTAATCACCATTGTCCCTCTTTCTCCGAACACAAGCTCTATTGATTTGATTTCTCGCTCATCTTGTCGCTCGGGTGTTTGTTCAGGTTGGTGCTCTGGTACTCCATCAGGTTGCTCCTCAGATTGTCGCTCGAATGGAAATGTGCGACCTATCCCAATCTCAGGTCCTTCAAAGTTTCGTTTACTTTGTCGCTCGTCTTGTCGCCAACGTGGTCGCTTAAGTTTCTGTACGGTTTGTTGCTCAAGTCGTCGCTCAGGTGCCCACTTGTTTCGTTTTGTCATTTGATCCCACATAATTTGTCGCTGCCTGACTCGTTCGGAGAAAGAGGAGATTTCCTCTATAATAGGCGTACTTGACGTGAGCTCACGTAGAATTTCTTCCTTCATCGGAATAGGTGTCGTTTTGAGTTCTGAAATATTATGAAAATTATGTAAATCGTTAATTCGCCTTGATAAAGCATGGTTAATGTTCGTGTGATGATTAAGGCCTTCTCTAAATGAGAAGAGATTTTTGCCGTTGACTCTCATTATATTTTATTCTAGTGTCACTGTTTTTTAACCCCTGACGGAAAAGGGAGGAGTTCGCGGCTAAATAATAACAGCCACACTGGTCGATCATCAAGTTTAAGCAACGCTTGACGAGGTCGGTCCGTGGATGGGTGACCATTTTAACATAGCGAGTTTCCTCCGTGCCTCGGAAAGCATGTTAAACCGTTGGTCCCAGCTGTCATTTGAAGATCTTTGACAGTCGTTATGACGGGTAGTCAGAAGCTTGAGATCTGACACCAGTCTTGCCAAGGGGTACCGTGTTACCCAGTTACTGGGTTGTGGAGGTTAGATAGGCAGTTACTCCATGTAAAACACTAGTACTCTGCTGGATCCGGTTAGACTGGAAGCCGAGCCCAATATAGTTGGGAAAAGGCTTGGCAGGCAAGAAAAAGAGGGGTGTTATAAGTTTGAAGTGTGTTACAGTGTATCTGTGTGTCTGTCTGTGGCATCATAGCTCCTGAACGGATAAACTGATTTTGATGTAGTTTTTTTTGTTTGAAAGGTGATTTTGCCGAGAGTGTTCTATGTTTGAATGAAATCGGTTTAGCCGTTCAAAAGCTATTGGCGTTTTACTGTTTGCACCGGGGTGTTTTCGCAAGATATCGTGTCATAATTACGTGTTCAATAGATTGCCGATCGAAGCATATCTACTATGTAATAGTTAAATTTAAAAAAATGTGTCAGGGGTTTTAAATTTTTTGAATTTTTACTTGCATAACCCGGATACGGTGATTTACTCGCGAGGTAAAAAGAGGGTTATTACATGTAAATCTCTCTAACTTCTTTTTTTCTGAGTACTTTGAAATTGACGTTACAGTAATAATGGAAATAAAGGTATTTATTCTATTAATTATTTAAAGTACGAGCTTGTAACTATACAAGTACTTACAACTTGCATGCCATTGTAGCCTAGAAACTTGTGGTACTTGTTTAATGTAACTGACAATGAGATATACATACATAAACTCACGACTCTTTCCGATGGGTGTAAGCAGAAACTACAGAACGCCACCTGCTACGATACTTAAATACTTCTGGGATATTATATTTGTAAAAAAAACATAAATGTAATATTTTCACGATAGGCGTTGTTTAATACAGAAGAAAATGTATAAAAGTAAATTACAAAACTATGGTATTTTCAGATTGTAACTTGTACATATAAAATAAGCCTATGATAGACTCATATATTCTATTTCCATAAAATTAAGTACCCAGAATTAGCACAAAGCTCGTCGACTCTTCACGTGACCAAAGAGATGGCCTTTTCTTCAGCCAGAGAATCAGCATTGCCATCCGACGTGGCAATGCTGCCAGCGTTCTCGGCACGTTTCCAATTGACATCGATGTGAACGAATTTTTTGATGCACAATGAGCCGTTTTCTCTCTCCCCTTTGTATTTAAATATTGGTTTTTATTTTTGTTTTTATTATTATATTATTATTTGTTGTTTTTTTTTTTTTAAACTTTGCCCCACACTAGGAATTTCTTCCTGTATCGTGGGTGCGTTTACAAACATATAAACTCACTTACACAACACCCAGAGCCGGAACAACTATCTGTAGATCATACAAATATTTGTTCCGTGCGGGAATCGAACCCGTGACACGCAGCGCAGCAGTCAATCGCTCAACCACTGCGCCAACCGTGCGCCCAATTGTATATATGTTAATATTATTTTTATGTATGTAAATAAATCTCATAAAGTGCCCAAATCGTGTTGATTTTCATGGTGTCATAATAAAAACAGCGGTACCATAACAAAAAACCAGCCAAGAGCGAGTCTGACCCGTCCACAGAGGGTTCCGTATAAACAGCTACATTCACTAAAACTAAATAGGTAACATAACTAACGTTCATAAACAATAAAGGCATCGAACATTGCACTAACGAAGGAACAAAATTAACTTTGTTATAAGTTGGTCGACTATTACTCCTTAACTTGCAAAGCCTACCTCGTTGTGATAGTTTTCCTTTTAATTTCGTTATATATATTAATGCCGTGTTTTTTTCACATATCCAAAAGTAACCATTTAGCTTGCAGGGAGGGGGACACTTGAGTCTAACAAAAATTAGACATTTAAAACTTAATTTTACGCAAACGGATCGCTGAATCAAAAAATGGGTTTCACAGACCCGTAATATGTTTGAATGGTCTATCCAACGATCTCCACACCATGGGATAGACGAGACAAAAAAAAACATCCCAACTTCACGAGTAACAAAAAAAAAACTTTAATTTTATTTTACCACTTTGTCGGCGTGATTATTATGTATATCCATGCCAAACTATAACTATCTTGTACAAAGTTTCTCTGAACTAAGCTGCGAACGGACGGACGGACAGACGGACACGGCGAAACTAAAAGGGTTCCTTGTTGTTGTTCAAGTGTTTGTCTGTGTGATGATGTAAGCGGTTAGAATCACAATGGGATAGTTGACTCAAATCATATTAAAAATCTTTGTATCTTGTAGAATTTGGCAAAAAATATCCAGAACTCACTTTGTAAATCCACACTTCTATACTAATGTTATAATTATAAATACAAAAGTAAGTTTGTATGCCTTTCTGTCTGTCTATCTTTTTTTTATTATTGACTAGCTTTTCCCTGCGGCTTCACTCCCGTGGCCCACCCAACGGGAAACGTTTTCGGGCTTAAGGCGCCGATTCCCTTGAGTAGCTGATTTTAAAATGAGAATCACGTCTAAACGGCTAGACGTAATTTATTGGAAAAAATATATGTTATATTAGACCATTTTCTTAATAATTTCATCTGAGCAAATTTTGAGTTTTATTCGTATAACATAGTGTAAATAATTTGTAAAGTTATGTCTAAAACGGACAAAAACACGACAATCACAACAAAACCGCTAGGCGTATTTTAATGAAATCAACACCATATCAAAGACAATTTAACTATCTACATTTTGTCTATATCTAAAGTTTTTTTTTTTAAAGTCATAGAATAATAAGAAAAGTACAAAAAACTACTAAATTTCGGGTCGCGCGGGTGAGAAACGAGGGCGCGTTTTGTTCCCTCAAGGTCGTTGGCGTTAGTCGTCGTCTTAAAAAATAGCCTTAGTCACGCCGGAATAATGTAGCTTTCCATAAAAGAAAGAATTTTTTAAATGGGTAAAGTAGTTTTTGAGTTTATCCATTACAAACAAACAATCAAATCTTTCCTATTTGTAATACACATTGGTTGTAGATAAGCTCGCGTATGACCACTATCTGTTTGTTTGTTACGCTTAAGAACTGCGGAAGGATCATATTTGATTCTTTTTATTAACCTATACCAAGCAGGCAACGCCGGGAGCAGAAGCTAGTCTTACTAATATTATAAACACGAATTTTTGGATGGATATGTGTATGTTTGTTACTCAATTACGCTAAAATGGCTGAACGGATCTGAATGAAATTTGGCACAGAGATAGATTATAGTTTGGTTTCATCCCGGTATAATGTTTCCTTGGGATAAGAAAACAGTTTTCATTCAGGCGAAGCCGCTGTTAGAATGCAGTACATAATAAAAAAATATTTTACTAAGATATAATTTGGATCGCAAAAACCACACTAATTACTAATCATTTTCAATCACGCAATCCACCATGTTTGTGTTATTTCGTAGAAAACTAAACTTAACTAAACATAGATCAATCTGACGTAATTGCGTGCATGGCATAGATATTCTGCAAACCGAGTCCTCTCAGACTTCACTGGACCACATTCGGAAATCAACTCTTGGCAGTCAAAAGATAGCATTTGAAGACTGTTGAATAGTCTTCATATGTTATTTTTTGACTGCCATAAGAAAAAAAACAATTGCGTGACAGTCAAAACTTTTAATATTTAACATATTACAAAAACTGCTATTTCAATCATCATACGTGGTAGTGCTCACGTTTTCGTCTGCCACAAAAAAATATTTTTAAGGATTAAATTCATGTTTCAACTCAAACAAGCATTTTTTTAATATAAATAAATATATATATATTTTTTAAACATGCTTTTATATTATAAAAATGTATTGTCACGAAAAATAAATGTGTGTGCAAAATTACATCTCAATCGTGAATTGGGTCAAAATTTACTTGCAAGATTTGATCACAGAAATCGGGACAGGGATAACGAAATAATAGCTTTTAAAAATGATGAAATGTCTACCATCATGATATACTTACAGTCTGCAATGTTTGAAGAGTTCCTTATTGTAAATAACAAAAATTACAAAATAGTTAATACTTTTGAAAGAAAGGTTCTAATTTAGATATTTTACGTGTACCTGAATGTAGTTACTACAAATATCGGTAAACAATTAAATATCACTAACATTTTTAAGGTTGTACTCGTAGAACAATCTTACTTAATATTATAAATGCGAAAGTTTGGATGTATGTATGCTTGTTACTAAATCACGCCAGAACGGCTGAAGGAATCTAGATGTAATTAGAAATAGGCTATAATCTGGAATAACACATGGGCTACATCTCGGTATAATGTACTCTTGGGATAAGAAAACACTTTTCTTGCGTGCGAAGCCGCTGGCAGAAGCTAGTCATTCAATAATGGTCAATTTATCATTATTGAGTACTATTTTCAAAGTGTCAACTATTGTGTTATACTTACGGTCAGTATTGGTTGTGGAGTCCTCTAATATAAATATATTTTTAAAGAATAAATAAAAGCTATTTTGTACGGTCTAACAGAACAATGAGTACAAATTTAAGACTTATTTAAAAAAAAGTCATGTTATACTTACAGTCAGTAGTAGTTCGAATCATTTGTAACTGTATAATAATAAAAAGGTAGGTAATTTTTAATGAAATTTGTTTTATTTAGATATTAACGTGTCTGAAGAGTGGCCAACTGTTACTGTATCGGTAAATAATAAAATAAATTTTAACTAATAATAATATAATAACTGATTAATTTGCCAAAACTATCCTCTAGAAGTGATGAAGGTTTTGAAGTTTGAATATAAAGTACGAAGTCCGCGGGTGAAGTACTTGTATGGCTATTATATCGGTAAAGGTAGCCTGTTTATTTTTATACGGACTAAAACCATGAATACAATATATGACCAATTAAAAAAACCACTACCATGAAATATTTTCAGTCAGTGTCAGTGTTTGAGGAGCATATTGTATAATAATGAAACAAAAATAATCAGGTTCAATAAAATGAAATTGCTTTTATTTATGCGTATAGAGGAAAATACTTTTTAAATAATATAAAATAGCTAACTTCTTTACGGTCTAATAGCTTTATTAGTAAAATATATTTAAAATAAAAGTATCAACTATCTTATTATACTTACGGTCAGTAGTGGTTGAGGAGACCCCTATTGTACAATAATAAAATAAATATAAACGGATTCTTTTGAATAGAATTGTGTTTTATTTAAATATTCTACGCGTATCTAAACATAGATAAAAGAACAATGAGTATAATTTGAGATCTATTTAAAAATGCTGTGATGTTATACTTACGGACAGTAGTGGTTGAGGAAACCCCTATTGTACAATAATAAAATAAATATAAAACGGATTCTTTTGGAGTGATTGGTTTTTATTTAAATATTTTAATTTTCGCGTGTCTTAACATAGATAATAGATGAAAGAACAATGACTATAATTTGGGACCTATTTAAAAATGCTTTGATGCTATACTTACGGTCAGTAGTGGTTGAGGAGACCCCTATTTTACAATAATAAAATAAAGATAAACGGATTCTTTTGAATAGAATTGGATTTTATTTAAATATTTTTCGCGTGTCTAAACATAGATGAAAGAACAATGAGCATAATTTGAGACATATTTAAAAATGCTATGATGTTATACTTACGGTCAGTAGTGGTTGAGGAAACTCCTATTGTACAATAATAAAATAAATATAAACGGATTCTTTTGAATATAATTGGTTTTATTTAAATATTTTTACGCGTGTCTAAACATAGATAAAAAGAACAATGACTATAATATGAGACTTATTTAAAAATGCTATGATGTTATACTTACGGTCAGTAGTGGTTTTTGAGGCTCCTATTATTTTAAAATATGAATTAACAGGTTCTTTTCAGTAAAAATTGATTAAATTAGATATTTTTGCACGTGCCTGAATAGACACTATATGGATAAATAATAAAATATCTAAATTATTATTTTTCCAAAACTACCCTACTAAGAAAGTGGACCCGTAAGGCGAAGTGCTTGTATGTATATTATACAGGAAAAGATAAATCAATACCTAAAGTTATCAATTGATTTTGAAAGAACGTTTTTAATCTCTTCTAATCTAACTGGCCTTTATTGTCTTACAGCGTGTAACAGTGCCCATGCAAATAACTTTATCTAAGGAAATCGTAGGCATACTCATAGAAATATTAAATACAGGAGAAGTGGCAAGGGGGCGTGTCGGTGTCCGCGCGACGTGGTCACAGTGCCCATGTCCAAAATCATGTTTCAAAATATCACAGCGACTGTTCTATTTTTGCAATAAATACATTGCTCCTTAACCACTAGCTAAGTTCGTCGCTAAGTGACTGGACAAGCAATGTAAAAATCACAACACGATACTTTACTAAGCGGATGCATCGCGTAGTACGGCCGCTGCTTCTTGCGACGAGTTAGTGATGTGACTGTGTGGATGTTTTTGTGTGGGTAAGTTGTACGGAACATGGTAAATACACGCTGTGTTTGATGAGATAAGGTTTATATTTGATTCTGTAGTACGTTCTGATTTAAGAGTTGCGGGTGTGTGCGCGACTGCGTGTCTATTGCTTTTTCTGCACTGCATGTGTAGTAGTTGCCGTGTGGTAGGGGCAAACTGGAGACACAGGTTGCCGATATATTTCGTCTACCGGGCATATCTCCTTGTTTATTATATCTATGGGCATACTACAGGTTTTGACTGAAATATGCAATCAACTTTTCCATCATAAACTAAAGAGCAATGCCTTTCCTTGAATCTCATGTTAAGAGATGACTATCTGAGCCCGTGGCTTCGATCTTCTTAATTGTCTGCCTTCTCTACCTTACTTACCTTCCTGCCCATCAAATTTTTTTCAAGGATCATCATTTTCTCGCTGAGAATCTTAACACAGCCATGTGAAAATGACTTTAAATGCACAACGCTATATATCGAATATCGAGTTCAACTGTCTGAGTATCTGAATTGCGTGGGTTGTGATAAAGTTACTTTTTGAACACTTGAAATAATTCATCTTATTTTTGAATCAGTGAACCGATTCGATAAAACAAAAATTAAGCAATACTTCATATTACGCAAAATTGATATGTATAAAATTTATCTAAATGCGTGCACAAATAAACAGACGAACACTCCATAAATGCTGGAAAGGGATTCTGTTGGTTACCTTTTAGCACCCTGGCTATTTTTTTTTTTAATATTTTCGATGTACAAAACCGACTTTTCTTCAGATTTAATATATGTATTGATGATCACTTTTTACTGCATATTTTGATGCATTTATGTATTTGTGACTTAATGTTTAGGATCGCAAAATGTTATACTTACGTATAGTTGGAGAGCTCCCTTTACCATAAATAAAATACTTTAGAGGGTCAGAAGTTAAAAAAAACAGTAAAAGCAGGCCTCACATTCTATTGAAACTCTGAGCTACGTTAGGCCAGTTCATGATTAAGGTATTAGGTACCAACTACAAGTGCGGTGCTACGGTACATATATTTATGGCCACGGTGTACTTTTTTATTCACTTTATGATTTGACATTCTTCGTAATGTTGGTTTTGAATATGATGTTTAGATAATATAACTAAAGTTACCTAGTTTGTAATTCATACTTTTGTGCAGTTAAATAATCCGAGACGCTCCAGATGTCACACAAAAAGTGTGAGATTGATAAGTATTAGTATTTGGTATGTACTTTGAACGTACGCATTCTTGCTAGATTGAGCCGACTACGGTCAATTTACAAGTACCAGGTGCTAAGGGTACGCAAAAACATACTAACACTACTCAATCCCCACACATTTTATGTAGAAAGAACTCAGTAACATTTAGGGCTTCTGGGATATTGGACCATTAAAAACACAGTTAGATAATATGTTAAACTTACTGGTAGTTTTGGAGCTACCTGTGAAAAATATAAAATGATAAATAATCTGAAGAAAAGTAGTTTTAACACCATAACACCGAGACCGCTCGTTATTAGATCATTTATATTAATTAAACCATTTAAAAGAACTTTCGAATTATCAAGCAAACGATGAAGGAAGTTGCACATTTGCATGCGTCAGTAGATCTGTATGCTAGAGACGGCACTGTCAAATCTTCCCATAATAACAAAGCGTGTCAGTGAGTCCACCGTTTACTCACAGGGACAGCCGGCCAACAGCATCTGCTTTTATTTATACTCACGTTTGTTACCCAAATAATTTGAAAAACTACTAACACTATCGTTAAGGGTTTCATAGCAAAACCTAATATCTATCAAAACCAACCACCACCATCCACAACCATCCCATCCACCATCCACTACCCATACAACCACCACCTATATCTGTTTTTATTCTTGTGATCTACTAATGTTTGTATGTCGTCCACCATTCATTACCCATCCATCCACCAACCACCATCCACCATCTGGTATCTACTATCTGTTTTAGTTCTTGCGATCAATGAATGTTTATATTTTGTTTTGTCACAATTAAATACTTTTCTTTTTTCTTTGTAATACAGGTTGACTTTAATCATTGGCAGATGAAAGTGACTGCTTTCACCCCTCAAAGAAAACTTGTGGATCAAAAATAAAATAAATAAATGCCAGCCTGATACTGTCACTGTAGGGCAAAGGCCTCTTCTCAAACAGAGAAGGCACCAGCATTAATCACCATGTTTGCTCAACGCGAGTTGGCGATTTCAAACTTATATTTACTATAATTCCGTGTTTCTTCTCCATGGTTTCCTTTACTGTTGTCAGCGATATCCAAGATAAACATAAAATACGTATAATTTGATACCTATTTAAAATACTATGATGTTATACTTACGGCTAGTATTGGTTTTGGCGGCACCTATTATTTTAAAATAACAATTAACAAGTTCTTTTGAATAAAATTTGTTAAAATTTGATATTTTTGCGCGTGCCTGAATATACACTAAATTGATAAATAATAAAAAAAAAAAATAGAATTTAATAAATTTAAATATTTATTTATTATTTATTTTTTTATTTGAACCTTTACTTATCTTTACAGGATTAATATAATTTATTATTATAATTTAAATTATTATTAATTCAAAACTATTCTACTACGGAGGTGGACCCGCATGGCGAAGTGCTTGCACATACAAGCACTTCGCCATGCGGTGCTTGTACATACACATGTATTATACAGGAACAAAAAAATATCCTCAACCAACCTAATGTTCTCAATTGATTTTGAAAGATCATTTTATCTCTTCTAACCTAACTGGCCTCTTTAGTCTTACAGCGTGTAACGGTGCCCATGTTAATGTACAACTTTATCCAAGGAAATCATAGGCATACTACAGGTAGTGACTAAAAGGTGCAATCAACTTTTCCATCATAAACTATAGAGCAATGCCTTTCCTTGAATCTCATGTTTAATGATGACTAGCTGTGTCCGCGGCTTCGCTCCTCTCAACTGGCTTCCTTCCCTACACTACTTACCTTCCTAAATACCCTACTTACCCTACACCGCCTACCTACCAATTTTTTATTCTAAGGTCATCATTCTTTCGCGGAGAATCTTAACACAGCCATGTGAAAATGACTTTAAATGCACAACGCCATCTATCGAATATCGAGTTCAAATGTCTGAGTATCTGAATTGCGTGTGTTGTATTAATTTTACTTCTTAAACACTTTAAATTCATCTAACTTTTGATACAGTCAACCGATTACGATGAAACAAAAACGAAGTAATACTTCAAGTTACGCAAAATTTTTAGGTATAAAAGTTGATTTCGTACATTTTACCTGATGCGTGCACAAATAAACAGACGAACATTCCAAAAATACTGAAAATGGATTCTGTTGGTTATCCTTAAACATCCTGGCAATTTTTTCGGAAATATTCTCGATGTACAAAAACGACTTTTCTACAGATTTAATATGTTTTGATGATTTACCTTTTACTGCATATTTTGATGCATTAATGTATTTGAGACTTAATTTTTAGGATCGCAAAATGTTATACTTACTTATAGTTGGCGAGCTACCTATAACATAAATAAAATACTTTAGAGGGTCAGAAGTTAACAAAACCAGTAAAAGCAGGTCTCACATTCTATTGAAACTGTGCTACGGTAGAGATAAAGGTGTTAGGTACCAACTAAAAGTGCGGTAAATATTTTTAAAAGTGTCTTATAAAGAGTGATTCACTTTATGATTTGACATTTTTCGTAATGTTGGTTTTGAATATCATGTTTAGATAGAAGTATGGTTACCCGCAGCCTAATTGCGTAAGTAAATTCGGCAACGGAAACAATCTGGTTCTTTCCCAAAAACACACACATACACAAAAAAGTTGAATAAAGATTCAACTTTTTTGTGTATGTGTGTATCTTTTGTGCAGTTACATGATCCGAGACGCCCAATATGTCACGCAAAAAGTGTGAGATTGAGTAGTATTAGTAGTTAGTATGTACTTTGAACATACGCTTACTTGCTAGCTTGAGCCGACGATGGTCAATTTTCAGGTACCAGGAGCTAAGGGTACGCAAAAACATACGGGTAGTATTCAAACGTGTGACTGTAAATTCAAGTTTAAAGTGACAAAAATAATTAATTTACGTTTTAGTATTACTAAGTGAGCGACTGACTGCGAGTGACGAGAAATCAACAGAACAGCAACTTACAAACATTTATTTGAGTTACTCAAAATACAAAATGAGAAGATTCATAATATTTGACTAGGTCATAAAAGTTTGTCGACGGAGCTCCGCTCCGTGGTTCTCCTTTTTCTGTCTGCAGGGTCTAAAGCATCCTAACATGAAGAAAATGACGGGCGCAAAGTTCGCTCGGTTTGCTCGCTCATTTCAGCTCCCGTCATTCCCTTCGAACTTAACCTATCCACGTCGAGGTGCCGTAAGTTCCCGGGCTCGCTTTGCTCGCTCTTGGACTAATTCGTTAATAACACGAATACACCGGCAGGATTATTACGTATCTTTTGCAAGAGCAAAACGATACGGATCATTGCGCAATAATTGCTCTTCCATACAGAAGTTTTAGAGTTGTTGGCGGTTTTCTTTAAATAAGTGCATTTGACAAACAGCGAACGATTAGCAAACGATTGTGTAGGACCTACACTGCAGGTAATTCCGACTTTTATGACATAAAGCGTTTAATCGCTATCGTTTTGCAAAAGATACGTTATAAGCCTGCCGAACTGCCGCGCATTTCTAGTCGCTTACTTAGTAATTTAGTCGCACGGCTAGAATTTTAATATCTGAAATCACAACACACTTTTTGTAAGCTCGTTTTGGATTTGATTATTAATCAATATTCGTCGCTAATTTAGTAAATTTTTCGCTTACTCAAATTCATACCGCTCAAGTAATTAAAACAGCATATCATCATCAGTCGCTAAGTTTTTTTTTATTCGATCGTTTTATTATTCCTCAAAACATCAACCACCACACGTTTTATGTAGAAATAACTCAGTAACATTTGGGGCTTCTGGGATATTGGACCATTAGAAACGCAATTAAATAATATGTAAAACTTACTGGTAGTTTTGGAGCTACCTGTGAATAAGATAAAATGATAAAAAAATGTGAAGAAAAGTATTTTACAATGCATGTCCTCGAAAAGAGCGGTTTTCCAAGCAGCCAAACTGTGCGGAAAGTGTCACTTTTTTCACTAGTTCTTTTTACTTTCCTGTATTTTTTTAATTTTTAACTCCAACGTCAGCCCGACGCATAGAGTTTTTATTATTTGAGAAAAGTTTAAAAAAATAGTTATGTACAGATTATCATTCATATAAAAGGTAAAATAAATCTAATACTTCATTTTAGGCGTTTTTAATTACTCTAGATTTAGATTTTGATCAATGAATTAATTTTAAATGTTCATTAAATATGTTTGGCAGAACGTACATTTTGCTCGTGCCTTATCGCGTTACGATGGGACAGCTATTTGCACATGCGCAGGAGATATGCCCGAGGAACTATTAGTTAATCTGTGGATATGCTGGACACGCTTGAATGAGCCCGCCATTTTTATTAATTTCATTTTATTAATATTTATTTCCTCGCACAATACATAGTAAAATGTTGTATGATACACGTACGTAAGATGATTTCCAACTCGTGTCGATTTATCCACTCACTCGCTTCGCTCGCTCGTGAATAAAAATGCCACTCATCGGAAATTACCTACCTTCCGCACTTGTAGCATAAATAACTATTACCTAATTTGTCCATATTTTTTTAAGTTTATTTTGTCTTTTTTGTCGTACGAGTTATGCGTGTCTAAATTAATTTGGCGCGCATACATTACTTAAGGACGCTATTACATTTTTCTACAAATAACAGTACTTTTGAGGTAGCATTTTAATGTATAAGCAATCACCGATGTGATGATATCATGGTCTTAATTTAAAGATAATATATTCAGCTCCAGATAAGCATCAGAAAAATTGTATGACATCATACAAAATTTTCGCACAAATACGTTTTGCCCATCACAATAATCGCAAAAAATTGAAAAAAGTAGGGTCCGAATAGGTTCCAGATTAGGTAAATTTACAGCATATTTTATCTTCAAAATTATAAAAAATTGCGGTATATATAGTCCTTTACAGGTGCAGCTAATTATTTTTCACCTAAAGAATTATATTTTTTAATTATTAGCTAAAATAAAATCACTTGCCGACGTCTTCATACATTTTGTACCCGCGGCTCATCATTCCGTGTTTAGAAGCGCTCGTGGAAGGACGGGCGTATCGCTTTCTCGCAGGAAATAAATACGATAAAAGTAATAGAAAGATTGTAGTGTGCATGCGTGTGAGTACCGTCCTCGTCGTGATCGAAAGGAGTTGATATTTTATCGGACGTATGCCGTATTTTTGAGTTTCCTATTATTATTAGAATGTGATTTAGAAATTATTTTGGGTAAGATCGGGTTTTGAATAGTTGGGTGTTAAGCAGTTGTTGACAAGGTTGAGAAATGGATGGGTGGGTTTAAACAGCTCTGACTAAGGTTAGGATTTGGATGGGTAAGGTTAAGCTGCCGACGGGGAAGTTTAGAAGTGGATGGGTGGGAGGAGATTTATGATTTTAAGCGGTTTGTATGTATGTATGTATGACAAATACGGGGCCAAAACCAAAATACAAAATGGCGCCGACGAAAATTTGGCCGCTTTTCGACATGGGTGTCATTTTCATGGTTATTGGGGTCACTTTTATCGAATATGGGATCAAAACCAAAATACAAGATGGCGCCGACTAAAATTTGTCATCTTTTCGTCATGGGTGTCAATGTCATAGTTTTTGGGGTCGCTTATATCGAATATGGAGTCAAAACCAAAATACAAGATGGTGCCGACAAAAATTAGACATCTTTTCGTCATGGGTGTCATTTTCATGGTTTTTGGGTAGTATGTCATTAGCTTGACTTACAAGTTGTAGGTCGTGGGTTTGAGCCCAGGCAGGCGCTTTACTTTGTCTAAATTATTTCTTCACCACTGCTCTCAAAACGGTGAAGGAAAACATCGTGAGGAAACCGGCATGTCCTAGAACTAAATATTCGAAGATATGTGCATCCACCAACCCGCACTGGGCCCGCGTTGTTGGTTACAGTCCCTCTCACAGAGAGGAGGCCTGTGTCTCAGCAGTGGGAACATTAATAGTGACTGATGATGTGATAGTAATATTTAATATATTCCATATAATGAAAAATGTTCAAGTCATTTTTTAATCCTTGTGACCGGCAATTAATTCGTTTTAGGTATCTACTTATTTCACGTAGCGTTGTTTTTAGGGTTTTGTAGCCAAATGGCAAAATACGAAACCCTTATAGATTCATCATGTCTGTCTGTCTGTCTGTCTGTCCGTCCGTATGTCACAGCCATTTTTTTCCGAAACCATAAAAACTATGCTGTTGAAACTTGGTAAGTAGATGTATTCTGTGAACCGCAATAAGATTTTTACACAAAAATAGAAAAAAAACAATAAATTATGGGGGTTCCCATACTTGAAACTGAAACTTTTTTTTTTTTTTTTTGGTATTGGGGTTTCTAATATCATTTTTTTCTAAACGGAATAGTTTGCGCGAGAGACACTTCCAAAGTGGTAAAATGTGTCCCCCCCCCCTGTAACTTCTGAAATAAGAGAATGATGAAACTAAAAAAAATATTATGTACATTACCATGTAAACTTCTAACGAAAATTGGTTTGAACGAGATCTAGTAAGTAGTTTTTTTTTAATACGCCATAAATCGTTAACAGCAATTTACCAAGTACGGAACCCTTCGTGCGCGAGTCCGACTCGCACTTGGCCGGTATTTTAAAATACCTACTGACTACAACAAAGTGAAAAATAAAATTCTTTTCGGAAGTCGGTGTCGGTACCTATTGTTTTTCGTCACAGGAAAGCTATTATTTTCTCTTTTAAATTTTTGTAGGTACCCCATATTGGGTATACTAAATACATCTGTTTACCCCCTAAAACCGTACAAGCGTGATGATTTATTATGGTATGGTTAAAACAAAACATAAACATACGGTCACAGTAATCGCAGGTCATTTGCTGTTTGTTATTAAAGAGTTCCATTGTCTATCTCCGAAGATCTTTAACAGATCCTAATATATTATACAATAAAACCTTCCCTAAAAATACCACCACATACATTTATCGATGAAAACCCGATAAGTATCGGATAAGTAGTTTGGCCGAATAGATAGAGCATCTCCTTTTTTTGAAGTCGGTTGAAAATAATAACCTACTTTTTACGACGACGGTTTGTAACAGTTATCAAATGCATTTTCAAAGTGCCAACTAACCTTCCTGAATCAACTTAATAAAAACAATAAAATTCAAAAATAATATCAAGGACCAAGATTGTTTCCGTGATGTATAAAATCGAGCGCTCAGTAGTTTCAATGTGTGCGTACGCGTAATGTTGCTGTGTGCGACTAGATACCTAAATTTGAGTTCGTCGAAAATGTAACAGCGTCCTTAACAACGAGATCACTTGGCGGCTACTGCTAGTCAGATCAAATCATATCATTTCAAATCATCAAATGGACTTTTGAATTATCAAGCAAATGATGAAGCAAGTTGCTCATTTGCATGCGTCAGTAGATCTGTATGCCAGAGATGGCATAGTCAAAACTTTAAATAAAAATAAAGCGTGCCAGTGAGTCCACCGTTTATTCACAGGGACAGCCCTGTCAGCACCCGCCATCAGCATCTGCTTTTATTTATGCTCACATTTTGTTTCTTTTTTTAACTTTTCTTTACTCACATAATTTAAAAACTACTAACACTATCGTTAAGGGTTTAATTTAAGCAAAATCTACTACCTGTGAAAACCAACTACCACCATCCACCATCCACTACTTACCTGTCCATTACCTGTTTTTGTTCTTGTAATCTACTAATGTTTGTATGTCGTCCACCATCCACTACCCGTCCATCCACCAACCACCACCACCACCATCCACTACCCGTCCATCCACCAACCACCACCACCACCATCCACCATCCACCATCTACTATCTGTTTTTGTTCAAATAATCTACTCGTGTTTGTATGTCGTCCACCATCCACTACCCGTCCATCCAACAACCACCACCACCACCATACACCATCTGGTATCTGCTATCTATTTTAGTTCTTGTAATCTACGAATGTTTATATGTTGTTTTGTGGCAATTAAATACTTTTCTTTCTATCTTTCTTCTTCTTTCACCCTAAACGCATTGTAATACAGTGTGACTTTTAATCTATTGGCAATATTCAAGGGATGAAATTGACTGCTTTCACCCCTATAAGAAAACTTGTGGATTAAAACTAAAACAAATATACCAGCTTGTTACTGTCAGTTTAGGGCAAAGGTCTCTTCTCATACAGAGCACCAGCATTAATCACCACGTTTACTCAATGCGGGTTAGCGATTTCAAACTTATATTAACTACAAGTCCAGATTTCCTCCAGATAAACATAAATTACATATAAACTTAAAATGACATATTGGTAGTGCTTCTCAAGCATGAGAAATGAGGTCTTAGCTACTGAGCTACCACGACATTTTTAATGGATCCATATCAGTGACGGCGATGATCGAAATGCTAAAATGTAAGTCCAAAAACTTAGCGGAAAGAGCGCGGCAACAATAAGCGGCGTTTGCAGGACATATTGATGTCGCGCTCTAGTTAGGACTAAACTCACGTATGTTTGCGCGGCAGTAATTCGTGGAACCCAATTATTAAAAACTTTCGTTTCGGAAGTTGGTATCGAAAATATATAAATAGTGTTTGTGTGCGGCAGGTAGACAGAAGCGTTCGTGCGTGGCAATCGTTCAATAACAGCGCGGCAGGACGCGCGCGATTCCCGCTTTATGATTGGACACATCTTAGGGGGTTGATCATGAGAAATTTCGATAATGCTTGTCATTCCCATAAATTTTTGACCCTTTTGCATTCGCGATGGCTATGCTTTCATTCATAGAATGACACTTATCTAGAGCCTCTCGTATTGTACATCCACGGCCTCGTACTATATATCTCTATGCACGTTTTGGGTACGAAACCCATAAAAATAGAAATACTTACTTCCTCCACTGCCAAGCCGGACTCTGTGGGTTGGTTGTTTGATGGCATCCGCCACAGACCCCAATGCTACACCGAAGACTCTCTGAAAGGATTCCAACCAAAAAATTAGCAAAGCAGGTTGTGTGCAATAAAAATGTACATTAAGACGGTACCCTGACCAAAAAATCGGCATGAGATATGAGCATTCCTATTGGTCTAGTGGCACTGGTGGCGCATGAATTACAGTAGTGAATACGCCCAGATTTTAGAATAAAATCTTTATAAAATCAAATGTTCGCCTTTTGAAAAAAAAAATCTTCAAAAATGTTCGTTATTAAATTGTCTATTCATTAGTGTTAGTACAAAAAATAATAAATGAATACTTTACGAAGAGATGCATAATATTGATAATTATTTCTCATTTTTATGTTTTTTTGGAAGGAGATTAGTGAAATATATACAAAATTAAAAAAAAAAACTAAACCTACAATTTTAGAATCAATATTATGTAGAAATTTAATGTATTTTTATTAATTGATATTTCTTTTTAAATAACGAGTAGATAGCTCCTAAAAACAGCACAAAAAACGGCTTGCGTGGCGTTTTGCTCGGGGTACCGCCTTAAGTACATTAAGAGAATGGAGAAATTGCATAGGCCATGAAGTCTCAATCAAAATTGCGATTACCAAACAAACTACCAACCAACCACGAATCACTAACTTTATTTATGTAAATAATAAAAAAACGTTTTTTACAAAAAAATACCACTGACTGAACTAAGAAAACTACAAAGTGAAAAATAGCTATATTTTTAGTCGGTGTCTTTGATAGGTACCATTTTTTTGCGTTATGGACACCGACTTCTAAAAGTAAAGTTATTTTTAACTTTGTAGTTTTCTTATTTGGAAGTCAGTAGTATATTTTTGTTATTTTTTTCATTTTTATTTTAGTCATGACTTTTACGTTTTGTCGTTTGAAGAAAAAAAGACAACTAGAACCTTATAGTACTTTTTATTGTTTATCAAAGTATTCACCACGTAGCAATTCAGTTATTATATCATTTATTCCACTCTAAAGTGGGGGTGTTCAAAATGGCTGACTTGAAAGCATCGACTGCTTCTTCAGCGGACTGGAACCTTTGACCACGAAGACTTTTCTTAATTTTAGGCAATGTAAACAATTCGTTAGGGCTTAGGTCAGGACTGTATGGATGGTCAAGAATTTCTACTTTTTCCTGCTTCAAATACTCAATCGTTTGACGAGCGCTGTGTGAGCTTGCGTTGTCGTGGTGCAGGATGATGGGTCGCTTTGAGTTAGATTTTCGAAGTTCGGCGATGACTTGTTGTAAACAAACTGTGGTATACCACTCTGCGTTAACCGTTCTACGATCTTCAAGTGAAATAGTCGCTACATGGCCGGTTTTTCCAACGAACGTGGCCACCATCTTTTTTGAAGTGCTTCGAGAACGAACAAGTTTAGTCGGGTTTGGCTCGTCTTGAAAGACCCAGATTGTATATTGTTGTTTGGTATCAGGATCGTAGGCATAGATCCAAGATTCGACACCACTGATGATGTCATAGACGTGATTTGGCTCTCCTCGGTTGGACCTTTGCAGAGTTTTCTTACACCATCTTACGCGGGCCGCCTTGTGATCGTCGGCAAGCAGATGCGGTATCCAACGGCAAACTAGCTTTCTCACACCAAGCGCTTCATGCCAGGTCTTCTGAATGGTTGTCCCTGAGATGCCAATAGAGCCTCTATCTCTCGATACGTCACATGACGATCTTCGAGAATTAGTTGTCTCACAGCAATGATGTTATCTTCAGTGAAGGCGGATTTTGGGCGTCTTTCGCGAGATTTATCACTAACACTAATATGTCCACGCTGGCATTCTAAATACCAGCGTTCAGCAGTCCGCAGACATGGGGCTTCATCACTGAATACCTACATATGTTAGCTCTTCAAAACACTGAAGCCGTGTCAGGCCTCATCTAAAGTTGTAGAAAATTATTGCACGAACGTTTTCCTTAGAAAGATTCATTTTCGTACGTAACCTGACAGATTCCAATCGACGCTATGACTAAACAATAGCATTAATCCTAATACTTTCCACTGTTTTGAGATTCAAAATTTAAACACATTCGAAAATAGAACAGTTCCAAATTTAAAATTGCCGGGAAATGTGGAAACGACAGAACCTAAAAGGCATGCCTAGTACCTACTTAATAGGCAAGTAGTTCAGTAAGGCCTGAATAGATTACCCATATATCATGAAATGAACATAACCGGTGAAATAAGAATGTACCAAAGTGAACTGTACACATCTGCGTACCTCTTTAGAGCGTACTGGAGTGATGTTATGTTATGAAATGGTATAAACAATAAACAAACATGCGATTGTAGTAATCTCGATTGATTTGCTATTATTTATTGAAGAGTTCTGTTGTATATCTCCGAAGCTCTTCATCAAAACTTCACCAAATTAAAATGGGACCAATTAACATTCAAAATCGGTCCACATACACAACAAAATAAAACATAAAGTCGAACATAGAACAGCCTACTTTTTGGTAAGTCAATTAAAAAAAATACAAAATAATATAACTTTAATACCAAACTAATGTGCTTCGCCCAAATTCAAAGTGAAAGTAAAAATTCACACTTACCATTAATGTATCATCAGTTTTAATACACATAGCCCAGTATGTACTAATTGACTACTTTGTGAAACACACGTGTACTTAAAAACTATAAGATACCACTTGTCACTGAAAGAGCTAATATTATTTAAAGAATATAAATTAACTAGTTTAGCTGTTTAATTTAACTATAGCCAAGATGGCAAAACACACGTATTATTACCATTTTTATGATAGAATACCCCACACCCACCACCAAATCAAATAACCTGTCTAGATTTCAAAATTGCTATTCTGTAAAAAATACACCGTGAAATTATGGTGAAGTGAACACGAATTGAGCTACCAATCAACCCAATTCTTATAAATCTAAAAATTCAGTTAAATGTAATTGATAGAACTAGTTATTGAAGATAGTTCTTAATATTCAATGATTTAGCGATCAATATGACTTAGTACATCCCATCCCGAGGATACTAACACTCATATTTATTGAGCTAGTTGGCAGAAGTAACGTTAGATATTTTATGTAACGAAATTGTAAAATAATGATTGATTACATTAATTTTATTTTATTGTGATTAATTGAATTATATGTTTTTTTTTATTTAACTACAAAATGAAAAATAGTTACTATTTTTACAGACAAGTACTTTATAAAAAAACCTTAGCCTCCTTAATTACTGTTTGCATACAAGATGTAATTTAAATAACTGAAAATCTCTGAAACCCTTGGTGTTAAGCTTAAAATATCCACGAGCAATCAAATGTCAACTGGTATTTATGAAACTAGAAGGAACGGTAGAAATTTCAACCGCCTTGTTTTTCTGAACCTATGTGGTATCATTCGACATACAAGGATTAGGACTCATTGTATTCACTGCAAGTACATACACCGGAGTTCCAACAATCTGAAATCGCAAAAAAAATTGTTGTCATGAACAAGTATTAAGCACTAGTTTTTTTTGTGTTATATCATCATATCATCATCATCATCATATCAGCCGAAAGACGTCCACTGCTGGACATAGGCCTCCCCCAAGCGTCGCCACATTGACCGGTCCCGTGCGTCCCGCATCCAGCGAATCCCCGCAACCTTCACCAGGTCATCGGTCCACCTGGTGGGAGGCCTTCCAACGCATCGTCTTCCGGTTCGCGGTCGCCACTCCAGAACTTTTCTGCCCCATCGGCCATCCGTTCTGCGAGCAATGTGCCCTGCCCACTGCCACTTAAGTTTGGCAATTCTTCGAGCTATGTCGGTAACCCTGGTTCTCTTGCGGATCTCTACATTTCTGATTCGATCACGCAAGGATACTCCGAGCATAGCCCTCTCCATTGCCCTTTGCGTGACTGTAAGCTTTCTGATGAGGCCCATTGTGAGCGACCACGTCTCAGAGCCATAGGTCATCACTGGCAACACACACTGGTCATAGACCTTCGTCTTAAGACACTGTGGTAAGTTGGACGAGAAGACACCGCGCAATTTCCCGAACGCTGCCCAGCCGAGTCGGATTCGACGGTTGACCTCTTTCTCGAAGTTGGCCCTACCCAACTGGATCGTTTGTCCCAGGTAGACATAATCTTCCACAGCTTCGAGTGTAGAGTCTCCAACCTTGATAGGAGTGGGTGTTACATGGGCATTCAACATAACCTTGGTTTTGTCCATGTTCATTTTAAGACCCACTCTTTTGGAAGCTCTACTGAGGTCATCGAGCATTATACTGAGGTCCTCCATGGTCTCAGCCATGACCACTATATCGTCGGCAAACCGAAGGTGAGTGATGTACTCGCCATTGACGTTGATGCCTAGCCCTCTCCAGTCCAGAACCTTGAAGACATCCTCCAGTGCAGCGGTGAACAGTTTCGGAGATATGACGTCTCCCTGTCTCACACCTCGCTGCAGAAAGATAGGTTCCGAGGTCTGATCCTGAAGTCGGACTGACATGGTGGCGTTTTTGTACAAACACTTCAACACCTCGATGTACCGGTAGTCGATTTGGCACCGTTGGAGAGACTGCAGTACAGCCCAAGTCTCGATCGAATCGAAGGCTTTCTCGTAGTCCACAAACGCTAAACAGAGAGGCAGGTTATACTCTTCGGTCTTCTGTATAACCTGCCGCAGCGTATGTATGTGGTCTACGGTGCTAAAGCCTTTTCGGAATCCGGCTTGTTCGGGAGGCTGGAAATCGTCAAACCTGCGCGCGAGACGATTCGTGATGACTCTTGAAAACAGCTTGTAGACATGGCTAAGAAGTGAGATGGGCCTATAGTTCTTCAACAGGGCATTGTCACCCTTCTTGAAAAAGAGTACCACCACACCCCTGCACCATGCCTGTGGCGTTTTCCCCTCGAGTATGACGGCACCAAACAACTTCTGAAGGGCCTTAAGTATTGGTTTTCCACCCGCCTTCAGGAGCTCGGCCGTAATGCCGTCATCACCCGGTGCCTTGTTGTTCTTAAGCTGTTTAAGAGCCATCCTAATCTCGTACAGGCTGACGTCCGGTATGTCTTCGGTATAGTGACGGGTCAATCTAGCTCTAGGGTCTTTTACTAGATTCGCGACGGGTTTAGTGGTTGACGTGTACAACTGCCCATAGAATTTCTCGATCTCCCTCAGAAGCTCCGGTTTGGCGGATATGATCCCGCCATCGTCGGTCTTCAGTTTCGTGAGCTGGCTCTGCCCAATAGACAGATCTCTTGCAAAGACCTTGGAGCCCTTATTCCGCTCAATTGCGTCTTTAATACGCTCAGTATTATAGCGGCGGAGGTCGCTTTTCAAGGACTTTGAGATCCGTCTATTAAGCTGCCGGTATTTCAACGCATCGTCTGAAGACTGCAGGATCATCTCACGCCTCTCTTTCATAAGCTTGAGAGTAGGATCAGAGATCTTTTTGTTTATATCTGTACGGCGGGTCTTGAAAAACTTAGATCCGACCGTATGGACAGCTTCCACGAACCCGTCGCTGTATTCGTCCACGGAGCTCCCTAGGCACTCGAAACGATTCTGGAGTTCGAGCTGAAAGCTCTCGGGGTTTTGGATCCGGATCTGTGCTGGACGGAGCGTTGACTTCATCAGTCGAGACCTTTCAAGCTTGATATTAATGTTCAATGTGCCTCTTACCATTCGGTGATCGCTCCCGGTTTTCACCGAATTGATCACAGAGACATCATGTTATATAGTGTTTAATTATTAGTGTTGTTATGATATCTTTCAAAGATTTTCAGTTATTTGAATTTTAAACTTATTTTATTGTAATTAAATAATAACAAAAAGAAAAGAAAGAAAGAAAGACAAATAGTTTATTGTTGTTGTTGGTCTTGCTTTATTGTTGTTGTTGTTTATTGTTTTTTTACAGGCTTCATTTTATGAACGAAAGCATTGCGATAGTGATTGGCAAAATATATTGTAATGCTATCGAGATCAACCACTTTGAGGCTCTAGACCAGGGTTTCCCAAACTTTTTTGCATTGTGACTCCTTTTACATAGTGTATTTGTTTTGCGACGCCCTTTGTATCAGAATAACTAACTGTGTTTTCCTTGTTGCTTAAAAACATTTTGCTTGTTAGTATAAAATAGGCTCGCGTTTTTGAGCATATATTTTCAAATCGGAGCCAAAGTTTTAAAATAGTTACTCTCCTATATTCTCTATTTTGTGTACTAGGACTTAAGTACTGCAACTGCAGAATAGCCAGTTTCGCATATGAAAATTACAACGCCGATTTTACCAAACTGTACTGGAATCTTCAGTACTCAGAGTTGTATAATCTTGGGACACGTTACTGTAAAATGTAATTAAATTGTATTTATCGATAATTCCTATTAATATATATATAGTATTTATATTATATAGTAGTATGTTGCAGCTTCATGCTCGTATCACATATTTCATAGTTTCAGTAGCTGTTCTGTCTCATTTACGATGCCCGTGAGAGAGCACCGCAACGCCCCGGGGCGTTGCGACGCACAGTTTAGGAACCTCTGCTCTAGAAAATATGCCATAAAAATTTCAGCAAAGGTGAAGTTCGAAATTCCAAAATGTCGACTGATCAGGTGACATTTCTATAGCCGCGATAGACAATTTTTTTTTTTCTGTCGACTGACAGCTTCATTGATAGAACATCACTTGTGTCTAGGGCTTCTGGTCAACTAACTTGTTTTAACAGTTACAAAAAAGCCACTGATACAAAATATTATCTGCATCAGATTTTAAGCGATTTTTTTAACCTTTAATGTACACACACATCAAATAGACATAAAGAAGGAACAGAAAATAGGTAAAAGGTCTATGCTTATTTCTAAGGAAATCTCTTCCAGCATACATGCGAGAGGAGAGTTTCAAAAAAAAAATATGTAGACACCCTGTTTAGAGGGGCAATAAAATAAAATATATTCATAAAAATTAAGAAGAATACAGTATGGATAACTAATAAATAAGTATACTCTTATATACATGCATATTAATAAAATAAATATCACATTAATAAATACTAACTAATATCATAAATACTTAAATAATAATACATACTTATATGCAACAAAGACGAGTGTTTATTACGACTACAGGACTAAGAAAAAGTAGGGAAACACTTTACGAACTATATGGCCTTAAGCCTTGTATTAACACTGAAACGTTTAATAAGTATGTTGCTAATCAAGAATTTTATAAAATACATGTAAGGCAGCTAAGGCCTTGTACATTAGCAATAAGGTTAAATTTGCAGAAAATAAAATCAAGACGGTTTGGCATATTATAAACAATGACACGAACAGGAATAAAAGAAATAATACTGATTACACGCTTGAGAACACACACGGACTTACTAGAGATAACAAAACAGTTGCTCAAGAATTCGTAAATTTCTTTACCAACATCCCAATTAAAACTACTGACACCATAAATTCTTCGCCCTCGCTCGCTTTTGGATTATTAAACGCGAACGTTTCAGCCTGCCCGAATGAATTTAACTTTTCACATATAAACCCCATAACAGTAATAAAAGCTTTTAAGCAAATCAAGATAAAACCAACCGAAGATCTATGGGGAATGTCCATCAAAGCTTGTACCTCCATTATTCAGACTATATTGCCGTACTTAGCTTTGATTTTCAATTTGTATGTGGATCAAGGAGTCTTTCCCAATCTAATGAAATATAGTAAGGTTATATAGGCCACTTTTTAAATCCGGGCACAGTAAAGACACAAATAATTAAAGACCAGTATCCTTGTTGCCGGTTTTCAGCAAGGTTTTTGAAAAGATAATGCTAAATCAAATGCTCATTCATTTTAATACGAATAACATCTTAAAATGATAAACAGTATGGTTTCACCAAAGGACGTTATACATCTGACGCTGGTGTCACCCTATTAAAATACATATTTAATGCGTGGGAAGAGATGCCATAGGTATCTTTTGCGACCTGTCAAAGGCGTTTGATTGCGTTAATCATGAAACATTACTTCTGAAACTTGAGCATTACGGGCTAGGTCAATCAGCGTTAAGTTTGGTTAAATCTTATTTGAATGATAGATAGCAATTAGTTGAAATAAACGGTGTGAATTTTTCGGGGTTAAACGTGAAAATGGGGGTACCCCAGGGCTCAATTTTAGGTCCTTTCTTATTTTTAATATACATAAACGATTTACCCCGTTTATTGGAAAACAAACTAAACATGGTGATATTTGTTGATGACACATCTTTATTTTTTTAAATAAATAGACGTACTTGTCAGGTTAATGAAGTAAATAACGCGCTACGGCAGGTTCAGGATTGGTTCACTGCCAATAATTTAGTTTTAAATGGTCAAAAAAACAAATGCGTAAAATTTTCCTAGCCAAATGTCAAAAGTACTGATTGTTACGAGTGCTGACTCGTAGTCACACCAGATTATCACACCAGTATGACAAACAGGAATGTTTTTCTCGTTTGTCACACTACTGATTTTTCCACACCATTTATTCCTAACTAGTGCTGTCCTAGTTATACTAAAGGGTTTTTCAACCTTACCGATTATAGCACCAGTATGACACACAGGATTGTTTTTCTTGTTTCGTTTTTTTTCAATACCTGAGGGCGGTTAAATGTTGAAATGAAATAAAATAAGCTGTGTGTAAGGTATTAACAAAATTCTTTTTTATTTGAAAGGCTTACTTGTGCCATTAAGTGTGGAATATGATATGACATCGTTCAAATGCCCGCCTCGGCTGTTTACAGTGGCACGGATCCGAGTGGTCCAATTTTCAATGACTTTTCTGCAGAGATCCGGCTGAATTTGAGCAATGACCATGGCATTCGTCGATTGTGGTTTGTTTGCATAGACCTGCGACTTCAAAAAACCCTACAAGAAAAGGTTTAGCGATGTCAAATCGCATGACCTTGTTGGCCAATTCACATCAGCCCTGCGAGAGATTACCATACGCTCAAATGCTCATGCAGATTTTTATCATTTGATCGTGTAACTTGCCATGGTGATTTGGCATTAGTGACTGAATAATAAATTATTAACAGTATTATTCAATCAAATGGAAATTGATATCGAAAACAAGAAGGGTTGACCAAGTTATTTAATTCACCCACGTCCCCCAAGAATCTACCCGCGCCAATTGAAAAACCCTTTACTTAGTTATAAAATATGGTTTTTGGTTTGGTTTTTCAAATGGCGCGGATAGATTTTTGGGGGGCGCGGGCGAATGAAAAACCTTCAAATTTCGTTTTTAACGCAATGTTTCAAGGAAATGTTCCAATGATATTTCACCATTTAAAAGTTTTTAATTGACAGGAAATGATAAAATTATCTTTATCATTTTGGTCGACCCTTCTTTGTTTTTCGATTTCAATTTCCATTTGATTGAATAATATTTAAGTACTAAAAAAATAAAAATATTATACATAAACCACTCTCACACACGCATACACACATACATGTACACACACATACGCACCATCCACACACATCATCACTCATTCGTATTAGTTGGTTCTGTGTACTCATTCGTATAATTCCATTTGTATTAGTTTTATTTGGTTTTCCCAAAGAAATGAAAACAGTTTGTACCTTATACATATATATATATATAGGTACTGCACTAGCAATTATCGTATACATGGTGTGGAAAAATCAGTGGTGTGACAAACGAGAAAAACATTCCTGTTTGTCATACTGGTGTGATAATCTGGTGTGACTACGAGTCAGCACTCATTGTTACATTATATTAAGAAGCTCGAATTCGTCGATAAAACGGTTTTCCTGGGTATCACGCTAGACTCAAGGTTGCAATGGGGTCCTCATTTGGTATCACTTGCGGGGCGGCTGAGTTCTACAGCTTATGCTGTTAGAAAGATTCGTCAATTTACTGATGTGGATACCGCTAGGCTAGTCTATTTTAGTTACTTTCATAGTGTAATGTCTTACGGTATCTTATTATGGGGAAGGACTGCAGACATTTAGTCAATGCTTATTCTGCAAAGAGCCATCAGAACGATATACAATCTTGGCCGGCGCGATTCTCTTAGGGAATTGTTTAAGGACATTAACATCATGGCGGTTCCTTGTCAATATATTTATGAAAACATCATGTACGTGAGAAAGAATTTACATCTTTTTAGTAAAAACGGAGACAGACATAATTACATTTCTAGAAATAGGCAACAATTAGTTCAACCAGGTTTCAGACTGGCTAAAGTGGCCTCATCTTTCATGGGGTACTGTACAAAATGTTACAATAAAATTCCTCCCCACATTCTAGAACTGAATGAGACGAAATTTAAAAATTGAATAATAAGCACACTATGCAGGCAGGCATATTATAAGTTGGGGGATTACATCACTGATAAAAATGCTTGGCTCAATGCAAGTTCTGCTCCACAACCACTACAGACTGAGTGAATATGTTTGTCTTGTATAGACTCGATTTCTTTTAGTATTGTTTAGCTGCACAGCACGTGTGTGAGTACTATGTACCCAACTGTAAATCTACCATTTGCTATACCTATGTGTCCTTCGATGACTAGTGTGTGCCCTGACAGTTGAGTGTGTCATGCTCTCTCAAAGATCTCACTGATGGTGGCACGTGTGTTGGATCATTCGGTTCCCTTCATGATGGTTGAGCTGAGTGGTGCCGATCCATGTGTCATGTTCGTGAACGGGCGCCATCAGTTGGGATTGGTCATAACTTAGCTGCCTCCGCCTGTTTTTAATTACCTATTTATTGTATTTTTTATTGTTTGATTTACAGTAGAAGCTTTTAAGTGCGTTACTTTTATTTTTTTACATCTTTCTCACATATAAGTTTTTTTTTTCAACATGATAATGTAACCAAATACTTGTAAAACACATTTTTTTTAAAAGAGTATATGTGGAGTTTCTTGTCCATTCTTCTCCACAACAAACTACATTTCCGAATGGACGGTAGAATCAACTATTATTAGTTTTAATTATTATTATTTTTTGACGTTCGAAAGTGCTGCTTAATGGCCTAATTGACTAAATAAATTTTTGTGAAATATTTTGAGAATGTATGAATTCTTATTATTATTTAATTGTGTGCAATTGCGCTGCTAGGTTATTATAATTTTGTCTGTTTGTGTCTTGTAGCATTATCATCATTATCAATATGTAAAGATGTTATAATAGGTGATTATAAATAAATTAATAAAAAAATTAATTATTTCTGGTTTTTTATTCTATGTTTCCACATAACATTATGTTTTTCCATACAACAACTGTACGTTATATTTGGTAAAGTAATGTGCATTGTGTACATTTTCAGCATTTATTGTTATAGTATTTTCAATTGAATAAAGTACGAAATATTGTTAGTATTATTAGATTGAAGTTACAAGAAAGTATCTCTACTTTTGTGCAATCAATAACGCAGTGTAGTTTAACTGAGTATAATATCAGATTTAATTAGATAAGGTTAGTTTTTTAATACCCTTCCAGAGTTAATTTATAGCCTTAGATTCCACTGCAAAATTCTGCATATAATATATTTTCATGAAATTTAATTTTCATGAATGATATATTTGATTACTGGCAGCAACCCTGATGGAAATATATCTAGCCGAGAACATTTTTTTATTAATTCCAGATTTATCAAAAATAAAATTTACTTGTAGATTTTTGCAGTGGTTTTTCATACTAATAGTACCCTTCCTACTACACAAAAACACGAAGACTTACCGAGATCTCCACGGGTAGATTACTTATGAAATTCGTGAATGATCCATGACTCTGGTCCACAAAGCACACAAGTATCACCACAGATACGGCGAGCAATGACCTCATCTCACTGTATATCACTCATAAACACTCTTTACTTCGGAGACTCAACGAACAATGAGCCCTTAGTTAGTCCTCGCAAGTTTAAATAGAATGTGTTAGAAACTTCTTCGTTATTGAATGAAAAATAAAAGATATCCTATCGGTGAGGGCATTGTATTGTTTGGATAGATTAAACAAAATATATTTCTGTCAGCGCTTACGACATTTCAATCAGCCTAGCCTTCTATCCAAATATTTGAATATCACACAGATCACACTATACACTGACAGAGGCGACGAGAATGTGGTAAAACTGATTGTAGTTGGGAACATCAAAGACAAAATATTGCGCGGTCGTTCACAAACAAGATGGACCAATCAAGTGAATGACTTGTGGTCTCCTGTAAGGGAAACGCTGGGCAGAAACCATTAGAGGCAAATTATTTGCTCTAGATGCGACCCTGATAATGACCACGATCCTCAGACATGAGGAACTGACCAAGAGTGGACTCTGCTTTCATTCTAACCCTCGCTGAGTACATTCCATATTTTATATGGAGCAAATTGTCTATCTGTCATCCACAACCAAGTACAAACATTTTCTTAATATCCCTCGGCAAACTTCGTGTTTCATCAGTCGTCGGATTTACTTCAGTTGCCCTTTGCACTTGGTGCAGACCCGACGCTCTCAATCAACTTGGTAGTATAAAGAGTTTTAACACTCTTTTAACATGATGTAATTTATTTTGAAATTGGAAGGAAAGCTGCTATTTTTAACCCCCACCGGAAAAAGAGGGGTGTTATAAGTTTCACGTGTGTTGCTGTGTATCTGTAAACGGATGAACCGATTTCAATTTAATTTTTTTTGTTTGAAAGGTGATTTTGTCGAGAGTGTTCTTAGCTATGTTTGAATAAAATCGGTTCAGCCGTTAAAAAGTTATGGGCGTTTTACTGCTTGAATCAGGGTGTTTCTGCAAGATAAACGTGTCGGGGGTTTTTGTTGTTTTTGTTTTGATTAACTTGTGCAATATATAGAGCTGTAACAAGTAAAATTTCAAAATTTAAAAAACCCCCGACACATTACTTAGTTCTGAATTCAAATTATTATACACGTTAAATATAATAATTGATGGACATGGAAATTAGCATTCGTTTGTATTCGGATATGCGATGATTCCCGAGGGATATTACGAAATTATTTGTACTGTAATTGGGTACCACGGGTAGCACCGCTTGGTATAACTATTGTCAAATTTTCTGGCTTCTTAACATTAGCATAGTTAAAATGTCCAAAATGTGTGCTTGGTTACTAATTCTGTTATAACTCGCCACTTACTTCATCATCACTGCTCTCAAAACGGTGAAGGAAAACATCGTGAGAAAACTGGCATGTCTTAGAAACAAAAATTCTAAGACATGTGACAGCTCGTGGCTAAATAATAACAGCCGCACGGGTCGATCTTCCAGGTTAAGTAACGCTTGCCGAGATTGGTCCGTGAATGGGTGACCATCTTTACATAGCGAGTTTCTTCCGTGCCTCAAAAAGCACGTTAAGCCGTTTGTCTGGGCTGTCCTGAAGACTATTGACAGTCGTTAGTCAGGAGCCTGAGATCTGACACCAGTCTAGCCAAGAGGTATCGTGTTACCTAGTTACTGGGTTGTGGAGATCAGATAGGCAGTCGCTCCACGTAAAAAAACACTGGTACTCAGCTAAATCCGGTTAGGCTGGAAGCCAACCCCAATATAGTTAGAAAAAGGTTAGGCAGATGATGAATGGGCATGTTTCCTGTGTGGAAAAATGATAATTCTATGTAGCCAGTCAGTGAGATTATCAAATAATATTGGACACACATTTTTGCTTTACTAAATCAATAAAAAAATACAAAGTTATAGCGCATCAAAGTTCAAGAGTGGGGGCTTGTGACGTCATTAAGGCAGGTATAAAGTGTACGTTTCACGATATTTCAACGCATTATATCGACGTCACTTTATGTTTACGTGTCAAAAGAAAAATACGTATCCAATATTTTTTATTAATGTACTGACGGACAAAAAACTAATTTTCAGTAAACTACCCTATTGCAAATTCTGATCACCTGCACTTGTTATCTTTATGGCCTTACTAAAATCAATTCGTTTCATGCAAGGTTAGAGAGAAAAAACATTGTACTCGTAGTTTTATTTAATCTTTTGTTCTATTTACGAAAATAGCTTACTAAACCTATATGTATGTAATTATTGGTCACTATCCAACCAGATCAAATATAGTTGTGTCACGGATAAATTTGAAAGAGAGTTACCGCGGCCTGGCACAAGCCACTGAAGGAACACGGGTGGGTTTGTCATTAAAAGTCTGACACGCCCTCTCGCTTTACACAGAGTGGAAGAAGTCATTGGATTATTTACCGAACCAAAAAAAAGAAGATCTACATACTACGTAATTACCGAAACAATGAAAAAGCCATTGTGTCTGGCGTGGATCAACGTTTTATGCACTCAAGGGGTTAATCTCTAAATGAACCTAAACTAGGCAATGTCGGAAGGCTTCGTTCATACTGTAATTTGTGAAACGCTGTCCCAAGGCAGTGTGAACACCGCTTAAGTTATATGTAGGTAAATAAAACTAATAATAAAAGCATCAGACCATAAGACCTTAGGGTTTAAAACTAAACAAATGTCTTATGTAGAGACAAAGGATAGACCACACATAAATGACAACAAAATAAAATAACTTTAAAAAAAAAACCGGCCAAGTGCGAGTCGGACTCGCGCACGAAGGGTTCCGTACCATTTTCGTAAAAAACGGCAAAATAATGACGTTTGTTGTATGGAAGCCCCCCTTAAATATTTATTTTATTTTGTTTTTAGTATTTGTTGTTGTAGCGGCAACAGATATACATCACCTGTGAAAATTTCAACTGTCTAGCTATCACGGTTCATGAGATACAGCCTGGTGACAGACAGACAGACAGACGGACAGACAGACAGACAGACAGACGGACCGCGGAGTCTCAGTAATAGGGTTCCGTTTTTACCCTTTGGGTACGGAACCCTAAAAACAAGGAACAAGAAACGTCAGATTTGACTAACCTACATGATTTAAAGGTCACCATAATAACATCCACTTTTTCTTTTGTCTTTCAAGGAAAAGAAGTAGCACTTTTTTCATATACTAAATTTTTCCCCCAAAACGAGATGAGGAAAAAGTACGTCGTGCCAGAAATGTTTGATGTCACTGTTACATTGTCTCTGATTTGATTGCTAAGATATGATACAAGGAAATATCTTGGAGATACTACGTTGAGATTTCTGAAATATGGCGGAATATATAGATTTTAATGCATAGGAATCACCGTTTGTCGCCTTTTTTTCTTTATCGGTAGGCTCGCGTTTGACCACTATGTCGCCTGATGGTAAGTGATGATATGGTTGACGGTGAAGCACGCTTGCATAGAAGTAACCTATTTACTCTTGACTTAAAGACCCCAGGGTTGTAGCTATCAGGAAACAAAGACTCCGGCAAGGAATTCCACTCCTTAGCTGTGCGCCTATAGAAGGACTTGGGAGAGATTTTTCCCAGCTGTGGCCTAGTATAGGCTATAAAAATACCTATGAGGAAAAGCACCTATTCTTTATACCTAACTTCATCAAATGTATGAAATTGTCTCAATGAATTTAAGACACTTACTGAGTTCTTTATTAACACTGCTATAATTTATGAAAAAAAAACTGTTTGCAACAATTTTTGAAAAACAACACTGTAAAACCTTGACTCACGGACGGAGAAACCATAAAAGCAAATATTTGAAATATGTAGAAACGGTTGATAAACCAATGCGCTCACAAAAAAGTAAAAAAACATGAACTACTTCACAATTCTATAAAAACTAACTTAAATATATAGGTAATAAAAAATGGCTATAATATAATATATACGATTCATTTCAATACTGTTGTAAGACTGATATCAGATGAAATCAAATACATTTCATTTCTTATTGTTAAGCCAGATACAATCAAAACATAGAATAAGCGTGTATTGCATAAGATTTTTTATTTTGCTGATATCATCAATGAAATTAATCATTGGTTGGAGCTAGTTGCCGTCATTCCCCATAATAGTAGGTTTTGGATTGTCACAAGTTTCTAAATATTCTATTGTAAAAATGATTTTGTTAACATTACCATTGTCTTGAAGGACTATTGAAATTGAAATAAATATTTTAAAACTTTCTCAATAATATTTTTCGTTATAGCTTTTCTACGCGCAGTTGCATTCAAATCTATCACTCACGGAAGGTTATTTTGACAATACTGGCAATGTTTTATAGTTTTATATCGATTAAGGGTTCCGTATTGAAATCATCATTATCATCATTTCAGCCGAAGGACGCCCACTGCTGAACATAGAAAACCGGTCATTCACCGATCCCGTGCGTCTCGCATCTAGCGGACCCCCGCCACCCTCACTAGGTCCAGTTGTCTACCTAGTGGGAGGCCTTCTACGCATCATCTACGGGTTCACGATGGCTACTTAAGTACTTTTCGACCTCATCGACTATTCGTTCTGCGAGCTATGTGCCCTGCCCACTGCCACTTAAGTTTCGTAATTCTTCGGGCTATACCGGTTACTTTGGTCCTCTTGAGGATATCCTCATTTCTTGCGAAGGAAAATCTGAGCGAAGCCCTCTCCATTACCCTTTGGTTAATTTTAAGCCTTCTGATGATACCCATTGGCCCGTACCGAAATGGTTAAAAATAAACTCTTAAGAAAGTAAGTTTATTTATTAGTATAAAATTGGTGTATATACATTGCATGCAAGGTATTAAATACAGAAATGTTCTATCACGTTCAGCTGCGTATCGTGGCGTACAAATTGGTAAGACGAGATGGTGCACAAACCGCGACTATATTTATCAAAACTACATTATAAATTTACTTCATCATCATCGTCATCATATCAGCCGAAAGACGTCCACTGCTGGACATAGGCCCCGTGCTTCTCGCATCCAGTGGAGCCCCGCAACCTTCACCAGAGCCTTATTCCGTAAGTGAATTCGGCAAGGCAAGGGGTCTTGACCGCATCAATGGACCAATCACAGCCGAGATGAAAGACGCGTTGTGGATTTCCGTCTATGTGATCATCGGTCACACATTGAATCATAATTACTTATTATACGTTATTAATACAATTCAATGTCCATACTTATTATTAATTATGTCATTGCTAATTTTAATTCCATCAACAATAAAAACAATACATTATAATTATAATATGGAGTGAAATTATAACACACTTGAAAACAACATAAAAATACAACAACAATTCAAAAAACAAAGAAAATTATCGTCTTTCATGAACTCTGAAATATTACAATATGTTCCTTCAATTAATAAAGTCCTTAATTTGCATTTAAGAGCAGATATACTCAATGATCTCCATCATTCGGGCATTTTATTAAATATGGTCGAATCCATTTAAAAACTGCTCTTGCGAGACTTAATATGCGTCTGTATATCTGTCACAGCTATTTCAGAAACTTCTCATGCTACCCCGACACGAAGGTGTAACCAGCAAAACGTTTAATATACGATTTTGGGGTTGCGTTAAATAAAAAAATTTGGTTTGAAAATGGAAAAGTATGAGTGAGGAAGTCCAATTCGCTCTTTACAGATTAAACAATGTTTAATAAAGATTATTAACCCTGCGGAACAAGACTGCCGTTTAACCTTTCTGGTCCAAAAATTTGCAATATGTACCAATAAATGGTACCTGCCTGCCTGCCAATGGTAGCCGGGCCTGAACGGTTGAAAGTAGTTTTTGCAGCGTGACACACATTCCATTCTCTTGATGGCTGAGCCAATCTTGCTGGCATACCTACAAACATAAGAACTGGGTCGCTTTTGAAATCCCAGTTTATTCACAATGTGTTTAGAGCTTACAATAATGACGTTCCAGAATGAGTAATTATGCTTCGAAGGGGAGGTGGATACCTATATCATAATAAGCCCCCCATGTGACTAGGTATATTGGTTATTTTGTCACTAATTCAGTGGTGACAATTTTCCTACAGAAAACTCGTCGTAAGAAAGAAAAATCAATAGTCAGTACATTTACAAGGTTTTTGGGTCCAACAGCTTGATTAGGGTCCTGTTTTAATGAAATATTCTCACTCAAGAACTCTATAAATATGTATTTCCTCCTGTATCTTAAAACAAGATTGCCATCCCTCAGATAAACTTTTCAGAATGTACTCATTCATAATAATAGTATCTCCACTGCACACTGCAGCTGCGTCGGGATGCTTCGGAACTTAATTGGGATCATCTTGCAGCGGCAATAGGGGTTGACGACAAACTGCGTATTTTCAATCGGACGATCCTTGCCCTCTACGACAGACATGCTCCTGTAAAGAGAGTAAAGCTTAGGCGTCCACCTGCTCCATGGTTGACGACGGAGGTACGTATGGCGATGGGACGCAGGGATCGGGCCTTTCGTAAATTCAAAAAGAATCGCTGTGAAGAAAATAAGTGCCTCTTCAGAGCTGCAAGAAATCGGTGTAATCAGATGATACGTAACGCCAAACGCCGCCATATTCTCGAAAACATTTCTGCCTCTTCTCCTGCCGATATCTGGAAATTCCACGGAACTCTCGGTATCGGTAGGAATCGTCATGTGGATTTCCCCAAGACGATTGGTCTGGATGAAATCAACCGTCATTTCACAACCACTTACCATTTGGATCCCCTTATCCTGTCTCAGACGGTTGATACCATTACTAGCCTACCCGGTCCTATCATAGAACCATTTCGCTTTTCTCCAGCCGCCGAGGATGAAATTAAAAAGATTATCCTGTCCATAAAATCTAAGGCTGTGGGCCATGATGACATTAGTCGTTACATGGTCACCTTGCTCCTCGACCTTCTTCTCCCACCTATTACCCATATTATCAATTTTTCTCTTGATTCCGGTCAATTCCCATCCATGTGGCGTATGGCCTACGTACGTCCACTTCCTAAAATTTCAAATCCCTCCCTACCTAGTCATTTTCGTCCAATCTCCATTCTCCCGTTCCTATCCAAAGTGCTCGAAGCTTGCGTTCACAAGCAGTTTTCGGCATTTATTCACCGAAACAATCTTATAAGTTCACTCCAGTCTGGATTCAGACCTGGCCACAGTACTACCACCGCACTCCTTAAAGTGACCGGTGACGTTAGAGAAGCAATGGAGGATACTAAGGTCACTGTGCTAGTATTAATTGATTTCTCCAATGCCTTTAACGCTGTCAGTCATGATATACTCCTATCGATCCTCTCCCATCTTATGGTTTCTTCCGAGGCGCTGGAATGGTTCTCCTCTTATCTTCGGGGACGTCAGCAGTCGGTTCGTGTCGATGAGACTTCGTCGAATTGGCGTGACCTGGATGCTGGTGTTCCACAGGGCGGTATTCTATCTCCATTATTATTTTCCATCTTCATTAATTTTATAACTCACTGTCTTCGGTGTTCGTATCATCTTTATGCCGACGATCTCCAACTATATACAGCGGCGCGGATCGAAGATTTATCTGACGCCATAGGAGATGTAAACCGGGACTTGAATGCTATCAGGGATTGGTCTGACAGATTTGGGGTGTCCGTAAACCCGACAAAATGTCAGGCCATTATTATTGGAAGCCCGCGCATGATGGGTAGAGTGGCGGTTGGCTCTATTCCCCCGATTATTTTCAATGGTTCCGTCATTCCCATTAGCTCTAGTGTGAAAGATCTCGGTTTGCATCTTGACTCGACTCTTAGCTGGCAAAGTCAGGTGTCCAGTGTCAGTCAGAGAGCCAGCGGTACTTTGCGATCCTTGTATCGTTTGAGGAGGTTTTTGCCAGCCAAAACGAAAACTATGCTTGTGCAGACTTTAATTTTCCCAGTGGTTGACTATGGTGACGTGTGCTGCTTTGACTTGAACGCGGTCTTACTTGATAAGCTAGATAGGGTCTTGAACAACTGTATTAGATTCATATTTAACCTCAGAAAGTATGACCATGTGTCGAACTACAGATCTGAGCTAAAATGGTTGCCGATTCGCCAGAGGAGAAGTTTACGCGCTTTGACCACGCTTTTCACCCTACTCAATTCACCCACCCCTCCTTCCTATCTTTTATCTAAATTCCAATATCTATGTTCTTCACATGCTCGGCATCTGCGTTCTTCCAATAATCTCCTCTTGCTTTGTCCTTCTCATACTACTGATTTTGTTCACTCTTCCTTCAATATTCAGTCCATTTTTCTCTGGAACGCGCTTCCTCTCGAGATCAGGACGGCTACAAGTCGGTTTGCATTCAAGCGGAAATTGTGGATTTATTTTCAGCGCAACTAAGAAGAGTCGTCTCACTTTCTTCTTTCATGTTACTTCATAAATATATATTTTATATAAGTATATATTATATTCAATATATATGTACGTGTATTTTATATATTTTAGTATGTTAATAACAACTTTTTCTTTTTAAATTGATTAAACAATGCACCTGCCTTGTTATCTCTTCACCACCCTTGGTTGACTGGTAGAGAATGCCTAAGGCATTAAGTCCGCCTTTGTACCTTTTTGTGCATGAAGTCTAAATAAATAAATAAATAAATAAAAGTGTTTTTTTTTATCCCAAGGGATCATATAACGAATTTATCGGGATAAAATAGTATCGTATGTGTTAATTCATGTTAAAAACTATCTGTGTGTGTAAAATTTCTTGCTAATTCGTTCAACCGTTTTGGCGTAATTGAGTAATAAACATCCATCCTCACAAAGTGTCGCATTTATAGTAGGATTGGTAGAAAATATTTTTGTTTGAAACAATCACGATTACCTACAAACAGAGAGCCTCTACAGAAATCTGTGCACCTTCATGGCTCTAAGAACGTGACGCAGCGGTCTGAGAGTTGGGAAGTCGGAGTGTCGCCGGCACTACTCGAGGTAAGACTTCTGCTGAGTCACGGGTTGAGGCACACTGAGAACTTGCTTCCTTTTTTTCATTTATTGAAACTTCAAGCAGCACAAAGGTATAAAGAAAAATAATTTTCGTAAATCGGCAAGACCAAATAACAATATAATATAAAAATAAATGATGAAAAGTAGCAATAAATATACCTGTGCAAGGCATTTTTTTGTTTTATGGAATAAGCTAATGCTTGCTTGATATTTTTCCAGTTAGCTTCTTTGAAACGGTGTAGTGTGGTCGCGTTCGGCTTTTGGAGCTTCGTGAACTATGGCTGCGTTTAGAAAACTATTGGTTATTTCTGATGATATTCAAATATAATAAACACATAAACTAAAGCATACTACTCCATACAACACGCCTGCCATCCCCCATTTTTACCACACTCTATTTGTATACCAAACTATATTATGACTACACCATAAATCAAATAAAAAATATCATAAACAACACGATTCCCCACTGTACAACCAACTTCAGCAAACTTGCCCTTAACTAGTCAGGAGGTGACTCTCACTTTTGAAGCGCCCTCCCAACTGAAAAGGCGATATTTTCCCCACAGCGAATGAATGGAAACCCCGCCACAGTTATGAGGCACTCTGACCGAATGTACTTTTGTAAGGAAAAATTGAGAACAAGTTTTTCTTGTGTTTCTTTTGCTAGCGAAAAGTAATGTAGTGAAATGGAACTTCGCTTTGGAAATACGTGGTTTAAAATAAGATTTTGTTTGAATCTGTGAAGCCTGCACCTTTAATACTTTCATATAACATAACTTCAAGACTATTTTCCCCGAAGGTTTGAGCAGAGATGGACCTTTAGTACACCTACTAAGTACCACTTATTTACTCCTTGTGTAGGTAAGTAGGTTGCCTACTTAACCAACTTTCGAAACAACACCCTACAATACTTTATCAATGCTAAAAAAAATTGATAACAAAGAATGAAAACTAGTTTTTTTGGCACACACAGATACACAAAATATAGGTACAAATAAAAGGGCACTTAATTTTAAAACAATTACATTCACAGTGTGCCCCGCGGCTGCGCCAAGAAACTCGGAGTTGCCTGACGCTGGTTTTCAGCTGAACCTAGGGTAAGGTTACATTATAATACATAATCATAATCTCACCGTTGTTATTCAAACAATGATAGGTCATATCAAAGTATTTTCAGACTTCAGGCTGCTATTGAGAAATTCATTTCTCTAACTTTTATCCCAATTTATTTGCGGTCAATGGAAAAGTCTCTTTTTCCCTTATTCTAATCCTCATATTTCACAAAATGCAGCAATAGTTTCATTATCATTATTTCAGCCCAAAACCAGCCACTGCTGAACATAAGCCAACCTTGTGACCAACCATGTGTCGTCACATCAGCCGGTTCTGTGCATCTCGCATGCAGCGGATTCTCGCAGCCTTAAGGCGTATATATTCCCCAATGCTAACGCAGTTCTGGTCATGCGCCCGCTCGGAGCCAGTATATCAATATTGATACTCCTTATGGACAGTAAGCAAAATATCCGTTGATTTACACATGCTATTATAATTTTGAAGAAATTCTAGCCATCAATTTTCTGTGTAAAAATAAGTCGTTTTAGAAGAGTATCCAAAAGTATCAAAAAAATATCGTGATGTTAATTAATGTTTAAAGAAAAACTATTAGTTACAGGAAAAAACCATGTTGCACAAATAGTGGACATGAATCAGTAATATTTATTTTTTCATACCTAGCCGTAACTAGGGTATATGCTTTAGAAATTACCCGTTCACGGGACTAAAATTGTGGAAGGGCCTTCCACCGCTGGTTCCGCTGGCTCCGAGTGATCGCACGGTCAGTACTGGGTTAACATTGGGGAATATATATGCCGTAACAAGGTCATCAATCCATCTAGTAGGGGGAATTTTAGTACTGCATCTTCGGGTTCGCGGTCGCCACTATAAACTTTTCGGATCGACCACCCGCTGTTCTGCTAGCAATGTGACGAGCTCACTACTATAAAGTTTTGCCATCGTTTCAGATACAAAAACAGATCAACCTTAACCTTATAGAAATAAGAATGAAGGAAAAATTTTATACAGACTTTTTGAACTGAAAAGTACTGAAAGTAATATCACTTGTAAATACACATTCAATGAGCCCAAACACGATGGTGTTGTCTTGTCTGGTTTAAGAGTTGCTATGGCCACCTTCCAGCTCCATCATGAGACCAGCTCCACAGTACCGCATTATTTAAATCTTTCCAAAGTTACTTATGTGTGTCAAGTTTTAGCTTAATCAGATGCCAGGAAGTGGCTGAAAATCGATTACTAGTTGCCGAACAAGCAACTAGTTGCCGGAGTAGTTTCGAAAGTAAGGCAGGCACTTGTAAGAGATTAGCTATTGAGTATTTTCTTGCTAAAGAAACGTACAAAGATATAAGATCCCGTGTCAATAAAAGAAACACAAATAGTTATAACTGATCGCTGGTTTTTCACACTGCCGGCGAGTACTCTCTCACCACAAGTCTGTCGCAGCGACAAGATCTATCAAAATTATACTCGCTCAGCGATGCTCGCTTGCTCGCTTGGCGGTCAGAACTCACGCCGAGAGACCAACCAGCGGTCATTTCTACCTACAGTGCGGCCGCCCCAACCAAGCGGTGTGAGTAATCGCCTGTCGCATATGAACAGTGGCTTATAGCCCATTGACAAAATTATCGGAACTAACCACTCGCTTCTCGCTACTTACCAACACGTTTTCAGTTTCTAGCTTTCCTCTTATCGCTACGCGCTGATCGTCAGCGTTGGGACAAGTGCCTAAAACCATAGTCAAACAATAAACCATCAAAATCAACTTTTCGGGTTCATCAAACAATACAAAACTAAACAAGGGGTCCATAAATAAATTCTCAATCATTATTAACAAAAGAGGGGGATGTCTGTCGCAGTACCAATTACGAGCCAGCTTGGACTTCGTCCCTGCTACGACAACATAGAAACGCTTTCAGACACTTGAATATTTAACTCAAGTCGTGGTAAAGGCTATCATTTTCTACTGCGGTATGTCATTTTGTACTGAGCTGTGAGATTGTTGGTTTTTACTTGAGCTGTGCGTGGCGTAAATAGTGCAGGGTGTTTTTTTTATAATTGTTGACCATACAAAGTAATACTTGTTTGTTATTTTAACTTGACAAGGCAAAGTATAGAATATTGAATGTCCTCTTTACTCTATATTTACACCATATAATTTATATGACTACGAATCCAAGCGTATGTAGAAACAGTTTCATAGTGACACAATGGGTCTTAACGCTGATTTTGCTATTGATATTATATACCGAGAAAATTTGAAAATGTGAAGTGCAGCTGGGTTATGTTTATCAACAAACCATTGACCAGCAAGCTATTATAAAATAGGGGGGCAACAAATTTATTTCTCATGACTAATTGTCTAATAATTTGGTTTATTTGAAAAAATTGCACTTGAGGGACCCGGTGCCGTATTTCCGTCAGCTCTCTAACAGTTGAAATGGCCGAGGGGCTACAGAGTGTATCTCGGCAATGCGAGGTCGCAAGTTCGCGTTGAACATCTGACAAAAGTTTTAGGATTTTAATAAATTTCTTAAATATTGTCAACTGCTTGACTCGTTCCGAAACACTTCATTATCATCATCAATATGGAAAATAGTCTATATCAGGTCATGATGATGGTCATGATGAAAAGCAGTCTGTATCAGGTGTGTTTGAAACTTGTGCAATAGAATTGAAATCCTCTTCAATTATTATTATATGTGTTTATAGAGTACCAAAATATAATTATTTGTCATTTTTATGAAAAACTTGACATTGTATTGAAAAAAGTATGTTTATCAACGAATAAAAAATTGTGTAACGTGGCGATCTGAACATTAATGTATTGTTAAGAAATCAGTTAACTTTGGAACTGGAACATTTCTTACTTAGTTATAACTTAACACTAGCTCTAAATCAGCCTACTAGGCTTCATAGTAACACGTGCATTGATAACTTTGCACACAACAACACGTAAAGGATGGACAACTAAAGTTATTGATCTTATGTTGTCGGATCATCACAAATACTTAAAGGTATGGGTTATAGGTAATAAATAAAACTTGTGGCCTAAAATCTTGGCAATAAATTAAAAATACTACTCCAAAGAAAACCTTGAAACACTGAAATCTTCAAAAGTTTTCCTTCAAAGTAGTATATGAAAGCAATGATGTTAATGTAGCCTATACAAGTTTTTATAACCTTTTCTCATTTTTTTATAATCTTTACTATCCAGATAAAATAATTACGATAAACACTAATAACCAGGTCAACTGGATATCGCGTGGTATTAAAACCTGCAGTAAAACCAAAGACGTTTGTTATGAGCTTACAGACTACACCCCACAAATAAAAATAAAAGTAACTTTTAAAGTTACAATGAACGGTACATTTTTTTTATTAAATTAACGCAAAAAGCGTAAAATGATTACTTCATTAAAAATTCACAAAACAAATCTAAGCAGCTTAGCAAATAGTTAATAGATCTAAAAGATATCTACCTAAAGAACAAATAATGACAATAAAAAAACAAAATTTGACATATACAAATCCGAATGACGTAGTAAATGCAATTAATGATTATTTTACTGACGAAATTGAGAGTAATATAATTAATGACATTGAATTAAATAATAAGCCAAGTAATTTGTCAACGCAATGAATATTTATGCAGCCTGATCTAAACTCAGATATTATTTCAGCCACTAAAACGCTTAAAAATACAAGTACTGCAGGTTTTGACGGTATATCCACGAAAGTATTTTTTTTTTTTATCATAGCACCTGTGCTAGCACACCTTATTAACTTAAGTATTATCGAAGGCATGTATCCAGAAGACCTGAAAAAAGTTATAATAAAGCCGCTTCACAAAAAGGAAGACAAAATAGATATAAAAAACTACCGACCAATAGCCAAAATATCCGTTTATTAAAAAAAATGAAAAAGCCATTAATATATAACTCTTTACAGCGATATTTTACCAAATTTAACATTTAATGCAAAAAACAAAATGGTTTCAAAAAATAAGACAATTAACATGGCTATATTAGATTTTTTAAATAATGTTATGTCTGCAGTTGACGAAAAGACTACCATCTGCGCTATTTACACAGACCACACTACTTAGACATACTATTATCCATATAGTCAAAGGCTTTAGTCATCTAAAGCCTTTGACTATGTGGATCACAAAATACTATTAGATAAATTACATAGTTATGGCATCAGAGGTAACATTTTAAGATTAATGGTATCATATCTATGCAACAGATTGCAATGTTCTGAAATCACAAGAGTGTGCTCAAAGACAAAAGTAGAACGAACATATCTGTCCAAATTCAGGACAGTAAAATATAGAGTGCCGCAAGGAAGCGTACTTGGGCCACCACTATTTCTCATTGGATGGTATTTAAAAGTACTGCAATTTATTCCCATTTCATTCACGCTTGCCTAGAAATAACCTATTCAGTCTTCACTTAAAGACCCCCAGATTGTAGCCGTCGGGAAACACAGACTCCGGCAAGGAATGCCACTACTTAGCTGTTCGAATAATAAAAGTGTTCCCAAAACGTTTTGTGCGTATGGTTGGGATGTCCACAATGTATTGATGGTGCATCGCCGTACGTCTGGTAGTCCGATGATGAAACCAGCTAGGTGGAATTAGATCATGCAATTCCATTGCACACTCCCCGAAATGTAACTGAGAAAAAACCGACAAGCTGGCAACTCGGCGACAATGTTCAAGTCTCTGGAGCTTTGACTTGACCAGCGCCTCATTGCCGATGAGCCTCTTGGCCCGCTTTTCGATCGACTCTAGTAGTAGGCTCAGGCTGGTATTTGGCAGATCCGTCCCAGAGATGAAAACAGTATTCCATGCATGAATGAACCTGCGCTTGATTCAAATTGAGGAGCTGTTCCGGCGTTCTCACCTTTGCAAGGATCCACAGTTTTTTGGCTGCCACCTGAGCCTTTGCCTCAATGTATCGACCAAAATTGAGAGTCGATGTCAACGTAACGCCAAGAAGCTTAAGATGGTCCGTTATTGGCACGGTTACATCTCGGAAAGTTCGAGCCGTTGGAGCCCCTTTGAACAAATTAAAACACATCACATTTAAAAAGTCAATGTGTTTGCTAATTCACCTAAGATATCACTAGCCAGGAAAAAGCTAAAGAAGAGGTATATCACAAACATAAATTAAAACGTACTATCAAAACGCTACAAAAAAAACTCTTCCAAGACAAAACGCTACAAAAAAAAAACCTTTTTTTTCGGCATTCTTTGTCTTTGGTACCTACCTTTTTTTACGTTTTTGACACTGACTTCCGAATCGAAAGTTATTTTACGCTTTGTAGTGTTTTGTTTTGGAAGCCGGTTTAAATTTGTTACAAAGTATTTATTTTTTTTCTTTTTGGTTTTTGTACGTCATGAAAATACGCATTATTAAGGATAACTTAAAATGTACTCATCAGATCTTAATTAAATTTAAAAGGGATCTGTCGAGAAGCACCAACATTCAAATAAAAAACAAGTATCATCAAAATCGGTTCATAATTGGCGGACGAATCGCGTTACAAACATACAAAAACATACAGTCGAATTGAGAACCTCCTCCTTTTTGGATTCGGTTGAGAAAGAAAAAGTTTATCAAGATCATTTATTTACCAAAATTCAAAAAGATAATCTCAAACTCTCATCTGTGACAGTAGAAGAGTCCTTCAAAAAGGCGGAACAAACTCCACACCAAACATTAAGCTTCAATGACACCCTTGATTAATATGTGCCAATTCACACACCTACACACATACATGCCCTCGCATCGGAAGGCCGATAACGAGCAGACATTAGCCGTGTGCTTGACATGGTAATGCGCAATCAGGCTTGATCAGCGATAGGTACAAGCGGATAGCCTTGCGTTAGTGTGGCTATGAAAATCCTGCCGTTTACCGCTGGGAGTTTGGAATTGCAGGGTAATATCGGACCTAAAATCTAAACTGTGACTCCCAGCTTCGATATATTGGTGAGCAATCTTGTTTTAGTCTCCGCGAGCAAACCTACTGAACGAAGGACATCTCTGGTTCGAACGTCTTTGGTTCGATCTCCAAGACTGAATACGTGTTAAGAAGTGTCCAATAGGATTTTTCAAGTAGCAGTAGTGAAGCTGGTTTTCATGTTATAACTTGCTTACCTGCATCTATTTGATTGTATCCAAGTATTGAAGTAGCAGTTCGATGTATAGGTTTTTCGGTTGATATTAATTGAGTGTGCAAGTCACCCCCTGCCATTTTATAGCCGTGTAGTTCAACATTGGTTGGGCAGGGGTCGGTAGTCATCCTATAGTTTTGAGCAATCGATCCACTTAACCTACAAAAGCCATAGCCCAATACATTTTTCTCCATAATTTGCAATAGTCCTGCACCAACCGGGGATTGTCCTTGGGTGCAGTTGCGTAGTGCATACAGGGATAATCTTTAGTTGGTGTCACATTTCCTGATACATGCCTAACGGGGCCTCTATGAGGTGTCTTCGGCTCCTCGCACGCCTTTCAAAGACCGGGACCCTAAGGCCCCGAGAAAAACAAAAAAAAAATCGCGAATACAAGTGTTATTCTGGTTATAAATCAGTGAAGTTGGTTTTCATGTCATAACTTGCATTCCTACTTCCTTCTAATTGTTTGTATCCAAGTATTTAAAAAACACACTAGGAAGTGATGTAGAAGTTTGACTTTCAAAAAGTTCTTGCTCTCAGCCTAATTTGATTAAATGACTTCTTATTTTGATTTAGGTCACCACTCCGGTGCGCTTCTGTATCATGAACAAGAACACACAAAATCGATACCTCCGCAGTTTTTCTGGCTCCACTCCCGCTGTCAATCACTTGGACCTGGCTCAGTAATCCGGTTATCTGTCGTACAAGTTTGACGTACTATCTACACGTGTCTCGTGTCGTTATCTGCACCAAATTAGCATCGTTTACTATAATACGAGTGCAGCTAGCGTCTCCGTTTGTTTTACGACCAATCTTGGATCATTTCTTTGCGGGTGGTAGGTACAGAATAACGAAAAATTTAGCGACTGCCTGTAATGTTCTTCTAATGTAGCCTGGTGGTGCAGGACAAAATGGACGGTAACAGATCACGCGAGAGGTCACCAATGAGGTGGATCAATCAAATTAAATCTGCCGTGGGAGGTCCTGTAAGTAAGTGCGCCAAACTTGTTTCTAACCGAGCCAAATGGAGAGAGATCGTGAGGCGAGTGAAAACAACAGCAATTGGTCAAAATTCGAGACCACGACCGCTGTGTCAAGAGCGAAACGAAGAAGAAGTAATGTTTTCCTTCACTTGTGTGGCCTCCTCTTTGTTATAAGAAGTGGACTATTCACTCCGCAGGCCCAATGCAAATTGATAGATGTCACAACTTTTAGAGTTTTTGGTTCTTGGACAAGCGTCTCGTGGCTTCCATATGATGTTTTCCTTCTTTGTTTTGAGAACAGTGGTGATGCTATTTTATTAATTTTATAAATGGGTGAATTTCAACAAATGCCATTTTTCTTATCATATCGGTGAACTTTTTCATTTATATATATTTTTTATTTTTTTCATGTTTAATGTAATATTTAGGATACTAAATACTCCCTTATTGGTAACCATCAACGTATCTTTTAAGACTATGGAGAAAATTCAGTTTGAATTCTGGTTTCCACCGATGTGACAATCCGGCACCGATTATCTTTTCTGTACACCGATATGATAAATTTATTCACCGATGTGATATACATATACAGCGATATGATAATCTATCCACCTTTGAACATCAAAAAAGAAATAGTAGGCTTATACATTTTTGAAGGAGTGACTAAGAACTGAATACCTGAACTAAGGGTATTATTTTCTTAAAATATAATATGTGTGTATGTATGTATATAATGTATGGTTGTAGGTATGCTCCATTGTTTTTTTGTTTACTTTAATGAAATGACACTATGTCTACCAATATGATAAAATTACACCGAGGTGATAATATGATCTACCGATGTGATAAAACAATCCACCGATGTGACAAAACTATGCGTCGATCATGAATCAAAACACCGATATGATATTTAAGACACCGATTGATTTTTCTTATCACATCGGTGTAAATTATCACATCGGTGGTAAAAAAGACCACCGATTACAGCGATATGAGAACAGCGACGTGAGAAATTATCGACTTTTTTGAAAATTATGAAAAATGTATAATATTTAGGCTAAATTCAAGTACCTATAATGATGCTAATTTACTTACTATGTCTGTTAGAACCAAACAATCGTAATAAAACTTCACATTACACTAGAAAAATGCAACCACCGATAATATAAAATAATTGCTTGGAAGTAACTGAAATGTCGTACTTACGTAATTGGCGGGAATATGCAGCGATTTGACACACGTCCGTCCTGACTGCGCACTAGCACACACTAACGAGGGAAATAAAATTGGGGTGGGGACACTGTCGGACTCATCGATGCAAAGTTAGGTTTAAATTACTTTTGTGCAGCGATATGACAAAATTTTGCGAGACAAGTACATTTATGCCTCTCAGTAATAAATATTATGAATTACGTAATAAAATATGCTACATATTAATAATAAAACTAATATTCTATGAAATAGAATAAGTTATATTCTTAAGTTACTTATTTTTATAACGATATAAGCGTTTTTGCTTGTAAAAAAAGTAGAGGGACAGCACCGATGTGACAAAAATAGAGGTTTATGTATTTATTTCTACCTTTGTAAATAGACTTAGACAAATAATATTTTATGCCACAACCCAATAAATACCTAATGAATACAAAAAAAAATAGTACAGAACAATATTCCTTTTTTCAAATACTAATTTCAATGAAGACAAAAAAAAAAGTCGTTTGGGAAATTCACCCAAATGAGAAAGTTTGGATAGATGGATGGATGTTTGTTTGTTAAGTCTGGAATAGTACTTTTCATCCCAGTATTATGTTTTCTTGGGATGAGAACACACTTTTCATGCGGGCGAAGCCGCAGGCAGAAGCCAGTTTCGTATAACTGTCAAATGAATGATAGTTATTGTGATTTGACTATGCGGGCAATTTGGTTTATTATCTAGTCAATTTAATTTCCCTGAGTTTACTTTTAAACAAGTTGTGGGTGTACTGAGTAAAACATAACTTTACCTTTAAAAGCTTTTACGGTTATCATATTCGTAGTGCAGTGGAAAATAATATTTTGCCTGCCTACCGAATACCTTGGTCGCCTGTACTTCATTTGTCACAAACCAGGCTACGTAGACCTTATATCTCATTCGAATGTTTTGTTTTTAAAGGTCAAGATAAATTGTTAGGTTCTGATATTGGTATTAATGAAGTTATAGAGCTGGCTAATAGGCCAGTCGGTTTATCGTCTTGACATTTTCTCGATTAGATAATCATGAGGATGTTGTTGCTACTTATTTCATTGGGGTGTATGTGTTTCTTTTATGGGGGTTGTTCAGCTTTGTGGCTGGCTGGATAGAGCTGTGTTGTTATGATGATTGATTTTACATAAATAAAGAAAGCTTCTAATAGGAACATGCTACACATAATATTATTCCGGATTGAAATGCACAGATTAACACAATAGTAAACCTGGCTAACTGAACTCGAACACACGACTCTTAAATCGGGCACTGTTACTTACAACCAAGTCACCACTGTTCTAGAAGAACAGTAATAGTTGTGCCAACAAATCTAAACTTATTTCATGAAACGGTCAAATTGTTTTCATGTTTGTTAAAATAGAAAAGGTAAAAGGTAGCCTCTGGACGAGGTGATATGATATAAAATGCTTCACTGATTGACACTAGTATTGAGGGCTCAGCAAAATGCGCTGTTCCAGTAGGTTAACCTGCCGGAGCAATGCCACAGAGAAAAGCTAGTTTGCAATATTTGTCTAAACATATTCTACCTGCAGTGCTGTATGTGGCCTTAGATCGAGTTCTTAATTTTGATTGAAACTGGTTAAGCGTTGTCAGTCTGTGCCTTGGTTTTCCCATACCGTCATGGGAAAACCAAGGCACAGTAAAAATATACAAACAGTATGGAAACTACCTACAAACGCTCGAAACGTCACACTTACACAAACGTACTGTTAGAATGGGGATTCAAAACCACTTTTAAAAAAAAGGAAATTATTACTGCTGGAATTAAGGGATTTATTTAATATAGTAATTTACAATAATCGAGGATGCGCGGCACAGATACGTGTGCATGGTCTGACGGATGGATGACGACTGGCTAAGGGACTGAGGTCTGGACACGGGAAGCATGAGGAAATGATGATGAGGAGCTGACTGTGCTGGTTAGGTGCTGGGTAAGTATATTAGGGTACATTGGCTAGATATAACAGCCCCCCGATTAGGAGGAAATTTACGGGTTGGGGTAAGTTGACGGAAAGGTTGAGTTTTCTGGTTTAGATCATGCGGAGTCTAGAAGCAGGGATTTCGTCAGAGTCAGGATCTGGAGATGTCATTTCTATGGATACTTCAGGATTGGGAACATTTTTAGATGCCTTAACTAATTTACAATGTTTATATATCTTATACATAACTAATAATAAGATGATTAAAATTATTAAAATGGTAGCGTAAGAATAATAATCGCCATAAAGTACTATGTGAGGTTTCGTCATAATATCATTAAGGTCTGTTTTAATGTGATCTGTTACTTTATTATAATCAGATAAGAGTGTGTCTAAATTATCTATGTTTTTTAGTTCTACAAAGGGAGTTTTATAAGTATCTTTTAAGTATGTATCAGAATTACAGCAAGTGTCGTTAATAAGCTCAAAATGCAATACTATTGGTTTTATTTTAATCTCGATGCTATGTTTGGGTATTAATTTATTATTTTTACAATAAGCAACACAACTGTCTGGTAAGGTTAGTATACCAGTTCCGAAAATAGAAGTTTCAAATAGATCTTGTTTAAGACATTCTATGGTAAGTTTAGAATTTCGGCTTATTAGGTAAATTCATTGGTTATTATGTAATTTGTGGAAAGCTTCAAAGTTACCATTTACAAATTTAGTATTACATAGATGTGGGACAGAACTTAAGAAATAACTTCAGTTTCACATATAGGTGCGGCTGATGTGGAATATACATTGGGAATTTCACATACATAGTACTGAGTATTAATGACCTTGCAGTGGCTAAGACTGTTTGTTTTACAATAGGTTGACTTATCTCTAGTTATTCCAAGATATTTGGTAGATGGAACAATAGTGGTATATAATGTATTGTTAACAGGTTTAAGAGCAACAGGATAAGGTATAGTATGATACAAGTCAAACTCTTCAGTATTTACTAACGGTATTTGTAATACAAAAATAATTTTATTATTTGCATAATAACTGAATACATCGGATATGTTTTCTAAAATGTGGATATTTTCTAAAATTAAAGGGGTTGGTAATTGTTTAGAGCTGGGAAGGAATCTATAGTTGTTTACAAGGTCAGAAAACAATTGTTCAGGAGTAATAATAGATGGGTATAAAATATTAGACTTACTAAACATTATAGCACTAATAATATCTTCTAACTTAAATGATAATGTTAACAAACTACTTTCTAAGATATTTAATAATTCAGATATTCTAGATCTTAATAATAACTTATCAGAAACTAATGTTAAGTTTTTAACATCTTGATTTAATGTTTCAATAGCATAACTTAAGTTTGCTTCATTTGCATCAATTTTATCAATAATTTCTTTAAGTGAAGACAAAGTTCATGTTGTAAGCATTATATTTTCTTTCATTAGAGATGCCAGTTTGGTTTGATCATTTTCTACAGCTTGAATAGCATTGCTGTATTTAATAGCATCATCTTCGTCCATATTTCCAAATAGATGTTTAATTACTGTGCCAATTCCACCAAACCAGGCTGACCTTTTATATTTCTTTGACATAAGGTAAGATATGGAGTTAAAATCTCTAACAATATCAGAATAACGAGATGATAGCGGTTGAAACATGTAATGACATTCATCTTCATAAAAAGCATTACTTTGTTTACATAGATATTTGAAAGTTCCTAAAATGTCTTTAATATTTTCAAGGTGTGGCTGAATGAAAGAAATGTCTATCGGTATGATAATGTCTAAAGTGTCGTCAGTTATTTTTAAGGAGCCAATTGGGTCGAAATATATACCTGCGTCGTTTGATGCTGGTTGTATATATTCTTGATCAGTTGACGCCAAGATGGGATAAATGTAAACGATTCTGGAATAAGAATTAATGTAGATTAACTATTTGTTATTAAGGTGCTGGTTTCATTTCGTCAAAGTGGTGATTGACATGACGCCGGTTTATTAATAATGATGCGGTGTTATTGCCGTGTATTTTTACAATTTTGTAAGGACCTTTCCATATTGGGGAAAGAGCCTTTCTGAGGCGCACATGATTTTTTAAATATGCATAATCGCCAACTTTATATTGGATTGGACGTGTACGCGTGTCATAATAGTTTTTGGAATATGTTTTAGATCTTTGTATATGTTCTATTGCTTTCATTCGCGAATATTTTAATCTATTCTGAAGAATGCGGACATATTCGGGGTAAGTAGCATTTGACGTTTCTTCATATATAGAGTCTGGTATATAGGGCTTATTACCGAATAGGAGTTCATAGGGGGAATAATGAGTAGTAGAATGGACTGCCGTGTTATAGGCTAACATAGCTGTGTAAACGAAACGAGGCCAGTTGTTTTGTTCATTATTTATATAAGATTTCAAGTATTCTTTTAGTGTGGAGTGGCTTCTTTCTAGAGCACCCTGAGTTTGAGGATGATAAGGGGTGCTCCAGAGTTGTTTTATCTTCAGGAGATTACAGGTTTGTTTAAAGAGTTCAGATGTGAAGTTGGTACCTTGATCGGTGAGTATAGTTTTGGGTATACCAAACAATGTGATAAAATGAACTAGGTAAACATTCACAGGTATCTTCTGCCGTAGTGTTGGTAATTGAATAAGCAGCTGAAAACTTAGTAAGGTCATCTTGAAGTGTAAGGATATATTTATATTTGTCGTTACCAGCTTCGGGTAATGGTCCTACAATATCGAAGGCTACACGCTCAAAGGCATGTGTTGAGAGGGAAGTTATCTGCATTGGAGCACGATTTACTTTTCTAAGTGCTTTATTTGTTTGGCATTGTGAACACTTTTTAACATAATTTTCAATGTCTGTTCGCATATTTTTCCAATAATATTTTTCTTGTATACGTTTTAACATTCTGGAAAGGCCTAATAATGACCGGCTATAGGTAAATCGTGGTTTTCTTTCATGATTTTAGGTATTTCGCTTAATGATGGATATACATATAATGGTATTTTTATAAATATGTATTGTTATTTCTGAATTGTGAAATAGATATAGGAGCATATTATATAATTTGAGGTACTGATGGTTATCAAAGGGGTTATTAAAATCAGATATAGCTATTTCGGCATTTTCTTGGCCTAATAGTGTAATTATTAATTCATTTCTAATGGCCTTAGGACTTTTATAGATGTCTTCATAAGTACAGGTATCAAAGTGATTAACTTTGGTAAAAAGGAAATAATATGTTTTATTATCAAAATCGTATTTCAAGAAGGAATGTAGTGATCTTTCTAATAATGCAAATTCGTCTTGGTTAGGAAAATTACATGTTACTTCTTGTACGTAGGGGACAGATTCGTCCATGTCTATGGATGTAGGAATAAGGATTATTTTCTTATCAGTTTTAGATAAGCTTTGGTTGTGTTCTATGATAGTTACATTTGGGTTAAAATCATTAGAAGCGATTTTAAGGAAATCTGAGTAATTACCGTCTAAGGTACCGAAGCTACTGGTACTTAGGATATCTGGAGGTGTTGGAAGGTCTGAAGTATCAGCGGAAGATAAAGGTAAGTTATTATTTCGGTTTGTTACTTCTAGGTCATCTAGATTACCTAATTCTGGTAAACTTTCAGGTTGAACGAGGGGATCTATTAGATCTTCAAGTTGGACAAGATCATCAGAAGGGAGCATTGGAGAGTTATTTGGGTTGGACAACTCATTGGGATCAGGTAGGTTCATATCCTGATTAGAGGGTTCAGGTATAGGATTTACAGGATTTACGAGTTTAGTAGGAGGATAGCGAGATAATGCATCTGCGGCGTTATTTAATTTTCCTTTGCGATAGATTATCTCATACTCGTATTCTTCTAACTTAAGTCTCCATCTTTGGAGTTTACTGCTAGGATCAGAATGGTTGAAAAGCCAACGTAAAGGACGGTGATCAGTAATGATCAGGAATTTTCTGCCATATAAATATGGTCGGAATGTTTTACAGCCGAAGAGTATTGCAAGCAATTCTTTCTCCGTTGTGCTATAATTACACTCGCTCTTATTTAGAGTACGGGAAGCATAAACGATAGGCTTATCTTTGCCTATATCACCTTGAGACAGGATAGCGCTAATCGCGTCATTGGATGCGTCGCAAGTTAGGATAAATGGTTTTGAAAAGTCTTGATATATTAATAATGGGGCTGAAGTTAATTTATTTTTTAAGGTTTCGAAAGATAATTGGTGTTCATTTGACCATAAGAATTCAACGTTCTTTTTTAATAAATTTGTTTAGGGTTTAGCAATATTTGAAAAGTCGGGGATAAACCTGCGATAATAAGAAACAAAACCAAGAAATGATTTTATGTCTATAGGAGATGTAGGTATAGGGAATTCATGAACTGCTTTTAGTTTATCAGGATTTGATTTTACGCCTTTATCTGTAATAACATGACCCAGATACGAGACTTCTTTTCTTAAGAACTCGCATTTATCTGATTGTAATTTTAACTGGAATTGACGGAGTCTATAGAATACATTAGATAGGTTATTAATGTGAGTCGGGATATCATAGGAATATATTACAATGTCATCTAAATATACGAAGCATTGGATACCTTGTAGGCCGGATAATGCTGTATTCATAAGTCTCTGAAAAGTAGATGGGGCGTTTTTAAGTCCAAAGGGCATACGCGTAAATTCGTAATGTCCTGTAGGTACGGAAAAGGCTGTTTTAGCGGAATCATTAGGATCCATATTAATTTGGTGAAAAACGGAAGCTAAATCTAGGGTACTGAAGTACTTGCACTTGCCTAATTGGTCTAGGATTTCGGATATATTAGGAATAGGATAGGAATCACCAATGGTTATGTCATTGAGCTTTCGATAGTCGATTACCACACGCCATTTTCTTTGGCCAGAAGCGTCAAGCTTCTTGGGTACCACCCAAATTGGTGATGACCATGGGGACATGGAAGCTTTTATGATGCTTTGTTGTAACATTTTGTTAACTTGGGATTCAACTTCCGTCTTATGACATTCAGGAAATCTGTATGTCTTGACATGTATAGGATTATCGGAAGTAGTTTTGATTTTATGTTGTATAGCATCAGTAGAAGTTAGCTGATCATCGGGTAAATGGAATACGTCGGAGAATTGAGAACAGACTGAGTATAATGCTTCAGTCTCTTCTGAGTTAAGATGGGATACACGAAGTAGCTCTAGGACTTTCTCTGTGCGTTCAAGAGTATGGAATTCAGACATTGTAGCTACTAGAGTTAATGAGTTTGTTTCGAAGGGATCTAGGTTTAATTGAAGGTCAGAATCAATCGTTATTGGTTCATTGGAAGTATTGACAACAGACATGTTTACACGATTATTATTTTTTACTTGGACAATGCAATTAGCTACTAATAGGTTTTCGGATAAGTGTTGGTTTAAAATTAAACCTTCTTTAATTTCTGGATTCGCAACTGTACATTCTATTACTGTCTCACTACGTGGTGTAATAGTGTAGACTGGTTCATCTTAAGTTTTAGGCTTTTTAGGTTAAGTGTACTTTTTACATAATCGATTTGACATGAGCAATCATTGAATATATCGTTACCGATAACACCATCGTAAGGAAGACTGATTTTGTCTATTACGTTGAATGTGTGGGTTGAGTGTTTGCAAATATTATTATCATCATATGTCGTAATGGATACAGGGATTTGTCCTAAAGTAGATAAAGTGTTGTTGTCAATAGAATCAATACCTTTTATTTTATATGTGATTGATTCGTCGATTCGTGTGATATCATTAATTTCTGATTTTTTTATCAGACTTATAGATGCACCAGTGTCAATAAGGAGAGATACATGACTGGTTGAAATGGGAGATTTTACTTTTACATAAGATAAGTATCTACTTTTTGTATTGGATGTAAATTCGTATATTTTATGGTTAATTATTTTTTTCTCTTCAGGTTTTTGGATATTAGATAATGAAGAGTCTACGGTTTGGGTCTGGTTACCCTGTTGCTTGACTTTCATCGGAAGACCACGAGTTTCGGGCTGATTACCGTGTCCATGGGTCTTTTGCATATTAGATAATGAAGAGTCTACGATTTGGAGCTGGCTACCCTGTTGCTTGACTTTCATCGGAAGACCACGAGTTTCGGGCTGATTACCGCGTCCATGGGTCTTCAAAGGAGTAATTGGATGACCTCGGGTTTCGGGCTGGTTACCGTGTCCATGGGTCATAGGATTAGGAGATAGACTTCGAGTTTCGGGCTGGTTACCGTGTCCATGGGTCTTTAAAGGAGTATTAGTGTCGTCTTTTATTAGGTGAGGCTGTCCCGTGCGACACCTATGCGGGACATTTTCTAGTTTAAATCAGTGTTATCCACTGTGTCATAGCCTTCTTCCTCATCTACAAAATTAATTTGGGGTTTGAATTCTGTTTTAGGTTTAAAATTATGTGATGAGTTAGTTTGGGCGTTTTGGTTGAAGTACTTGTTTTTATTGTTGTTATATTCCCTAAGTTTGCAATTTTCTAGGTTGTGCCCTGGTTTTTAGGGTTCCGTACCCAAAGGGTAAAAACGGGACCTTATTACTAAGACTCCACGGTCCGTCTGTCTGTCTGTCTGTCACCAGGCTATATCTCATGAACCGTGATTGCTAGACAGTTGAAATTTTCACAGATGATGTATTTCTGTTGCCGCTATAACAACAAATACTAAAAACAGAATAAAATTAAAATTTAAGGGGGGCTCCCATACAACAAACGTGTTTGTTTTTGCCGTTTTTTGCGATAATCGTACGGAACCCTTCCTGCGCGAGTCCGACTCGCACTTGGCCGGTTTTTTGCAATACCGGCAAACGGATGAGGACGAAGGGAATTGAGGCTTTTGGATTTTATTGTTGGAAATGTTCGAACTATTACGGCGGTCACTATTTGGATTGAATTTATTAAGTGCGTTTTGTTTATAGGTAAACTGTTGGATTTTCTCTTCGGAAATTGCATAGTTTACAGCTTCGTTTAGATTCTTAGGGTCTCTACACCTAACGATGTTTGCTATGCGAGGTTGTAAACCTATGTTGAAAGTGTGTAACGCAAGGTCTTCCATTGCAGCCACCCTACCGGAAAGTTCGCTCTTTTTGGAATTATATATAGTTACTTCGGTTAAAAGTTGGGACAAACATGTCTCAATCCGTAGGTGGAATTGACTTACAGTCTCTTGGCTATTTTGCCTACATTCTTGGAGTTCGGTTAACAGGTGAGCGTAATGTTTACGTTCACCGAATTGTTCTTTCAGGAATTCCTTAAGTGAGCACCAGGTGTCGAACTCTTTTATCGAGCACGCACTTTGAGCTTTGTGTTCGAGTTGACTAATAATAAATTTGAAGACTATGTGCTCTTGTGAAGAGGACGCTAGAGAGATTGCATTATCGCAATTTTGTATGAAAGCATTTAATTTATCTCTGCTACCGGTAAAAGGTTTAATAAATTTTAGAATTACATTAAGAGGAATTTCGTCGTCTTTAACTTCTCTAAGGTCCTTCTTTGAATCGGGTTTCGACATTTTACTTGTTAAAAATAGGTCACTTAAAAGGATAAATTAAAATTAAAAATAAACAAGCAAACCCGAATGAATTAGTTTGTTAACCAGTCTGCAACGGTTTATCAGTATATAATTACAGCGGATGTTTAGGCTGGAGTCGTCGCGTCGTCTGGAGACCGTTATTTTGTTGCAGACTGATTGGAATGCGGTTAGATGAATTACACTTTATGTATCACTCACAGGGTCCAAAAACACTGCATTTCTGGAAACTGGAACACTGGAGTACTGGAAACCTGGAACACTGGAACACTGGAAATCTGGAACACTGGAACACTGGAACTCGCCTGGATCTTCGTCGGTGCTGGGTGTAGGCAGACCCGTAGGCTGCACAGATAGTGCTGTTGCCTGTACCACTGCACAGTGGACTGGTGATGAGACGGTTTTCTGGATTTTTGGGCTACTTTTGGCCCGGATGATTATGATGATGAGTGTCACTCAAGGTTATTACGCACTGCACAACACTGCAATCCTCTTGGTTTGGTATTTCGCGAAACGTTTTCCCGGATTTTTACTATCCCTTTTACGCTGCCACCAATGTTAGAATGGAGATTTAAAACCACTTTAAAAAAAAAGGAAATTATTACTGCTGGAATTAAGGGATTTATTTAATATAGTAATTTACAATAATCGAGGATGCGCGGCACAGATACGTGTGCATGGTCTGACGGATGGATGACGACTGGCTAAGGGACTGAGGTCTGGACACGGGAAGCATGAGGAAATGATGATGAGGAGCTGACTGTGCTGGTTAGGTGCTGGGTAAGTATATTAGGATACATTGGATAGATATAACAGTACGCACCAACGAGACCGCTCGGGCACTTTCGAGGTAATGACAGAACTTTGTTCCGCGTCGCGACAAATGGTCACGTATGTTTTTGTTAGTGAGCCATTTCAAGCGTTTGTAGGTAGCTTCCATACTGCTTGTATATTTTTATTGTGTCCAAGGGCTTATCCCAGTTGTATACAACCGTTTGTGCTTGTTGGCCTTGTTTGTTCTGTCTCCTGCTTGATAAGGAGTGAAGTGGAAATTTGTATTTTTGCTACTCCTCCGTTATTCTTTTCTGATTAATTTCGTTGCGGGACCCAAGACAGTCAAATTCATTCTTCGGGACTTCGTCGAGCTTCATTGCCTCGGCGCAGGAGTGGCAGTGGTTTGGGAATAGTGCGGTGGGATCTTAGTATGCAGCAACAGCTTTTTTATATACAAATTGATATAGTACAATGTTAACGTTAATGACTCAATACCTCGCGCTTGAAGTGAGCTCCCTCGCATCAGTTTTAATGACACCTCACCTCACTTCACCTAACACGGTGAGATGTCTTCAGTGTGCTTATTCCGAGTTTTTTAACGTATTCACTCGTGATAACGTAAACGATCTCTTATGTCAAAATTTTAACAAAAAAACTAGCCAAGTGCGAGTCGGACTCACGCACGAAGGGTTCCGTACCATTATCGCAAAAACGGCAAAAAAGTCACATTTGTTATATGGGAGCCCCACTTAAATATTTATTTTATTCTGTTTTTAGTATTTGTTGTTATAGAGGCAACAGACACATTATCTGTGAAAATGTATGTCTGTTGCCGCTACTATCAACTGTCTAGCTATCACGGTTCATAAGATACATCCGCGTGACAGACAGACAGACAGACAGACAGACAGACGAACCGTGGAGTCTAAGTAATATGGTCCCGTTTTTACCCTTTGCGTACGGAACCCTAAAAAGAGGTTTCTCCTTACCGTCACCAGACGGCGCTTATGCAGTTTCAAGACAAATTGACGTTTAGCGTAAGTAAAAACTCGCACTAAGGCCTCAGAATCAACCGGCAGTAAAAGTTGATCTTAGTGATGAGTGTATTGACCCCTTTTCAGGTTTTGCGATGTTTCTGTTACAACTTGAAGATGGTGTTGAAACAATTGGTAATTTAGAATCTTAGAAATAGAGATTATTTTAGCTAAACTCCTTTTAATCTAAAAAACAACCATTAAAGCATTCACTCCCTACCTTATATTTACTTTCACTTCTATAAAAAGTACGATAAATATAATCGATGCCACAGCGTTATTTAACGCGACCCCTATATCTCGGCTGTCCCCCGTGTATCCCCTCAGACATGTCAAAAGATACTGTCAACTTGTGAATTATACCCCCCTTTCTAAGTGTGCGCTCACACTTGAGCAATCAGCAAGAGGTTTATTGAAAAAAATCAATAATCTCGAAATCATAATTTTTACAAGCTTTAACTTGCCTTGTTAGGGATGTTGTTATGAATGTGCCAAATCTTGCAACTGAGTTTTATAACAGTTATCCCCACCTAACCGATTAAGTTAAAAATTTTGTTAACACTTGCTAAATGACATCATACTTAATCTCTACTAGTTACTAATTCAATAATTCACAAGGCAAGGATTGTTTTAATATTATTTTATTATTCTATCTATCAATCTTGCATAGGTACTACCAAAACAGAAAAGGCAGTTGTTTTTGTAGGCCACAGAATTTTAACTTTTCGCGATTAGTAGGAATAATCTATACTTTAATTGCTATACAAAATATTAAACCAGTTTTGGATAATTTAACTTCTTTTCCAAAAACTGGTCATTTGAGTTTTGGGAGAGTATCACTGCACTTTTGACCCTTGACTGTACATACCGAAATATTTTTAGATTTTCATTAAAGTTACAAGGCAAGATAAATTAAAGTGTAATAATAATAATATGCATTGAATGAATATAAATTTTGCAAAAACATTTGCTGCCCGAATTTCCTATTGCCAATACCATCTCGCTAACATTGTTCCAGAAACGACTATCAAACTAAACATAGCCAGGAAGTGTGAACAAAGCATTGTTCTATTGCTACGGCGTAGCAACGTGATGACGTCACCGCTACGTCAGGAGCACTCTCGTAGCTTCGTAGCAGATAGCTGGACCCGCTACGCGTTGACTCAATTTCCAAGGAAATTGGAACATTGTTGTGCATCTGAGATGTACAACACTGTTTATTTAAATAATAACGGTTGTTTTACAGATTAATGTGGGTTTAACTAAATAATCTATATTTCTAAGATTCTAAAATACCAATTTTTTTAGCGCAATCTTCGAGGTGTAACAGAAACATCGCAAAACCTAAAAAGGGGTCAATGCAATTATTATTATGATCATATTTTACCATGACCAAAACCCAAAAATCGCATTTTTTTGTATCGCTTAGTTTACAAAATGTAAACAAACATATCAAAACTCGCTATTCATTTGAGAATGATGAAAAAGTGTAAACCAGCTTCACGAACACCGTTAATTTACCTCCCAAACCTGCAAGCTTCCTAAAACCCCGACCACGTCTAATCCATTAATATTGTCAACGTCAGGTACAAAATCATCAAAAAACAACTCAGTACAACATCCTACTTTTACCTAAACACGAAGATTAATAGTCAATCGCTAGTCTGTACGAACATCGCTTTTTCCTCCAAAATCTAAATTCTTTCGAACAAATAAATCACCGGCAGGTGTCGCTGACGTTTGTGCCTCTCTTTCACTCTCTACCCATCTCTCTCTACCATTTAATTAGAATATTCGCGTTCACAATAATTAATCCCGGAATATTGAAAGCGAACGCATTTAATAGGTTCTATGGAAAAATAAATTTATTAAGGCTTTTTAAGTCTTGGTCCGTAAGAGGCACTTAGCTTAATTGCTGTTTTTGGACCTTCGTCTTTAAATAAATTGGCTTCTTCCTTGGAGTTTAAGTAAGATCTTTTTTTTTGACTTGATTTATTTGATTAAGGATTATTCGAAATATATTCGGTCTTGCCGAAAGTTTTTTCGTTTCTGTTAATGGGAGAGTTATCTAAGTAATTATTCAAAGTGTCAGCGAGTGCTACTGTTGTTGATTGTGAATATTTTAGTTGCTGTTTGCTCGTAGATGAAATGAGTCATCATCATCATCCACTGCTGGGACACAGGCATCCTCTCTGTGAGAGAAGCAATGGGCCTACGCGGGCCCAGTGCGGGTTGATGAATGTCACATGTCTTCGAATTTTTGGTTCTAGGACATGCTAGTTTCATCACAATGTTTTCCTACAGCGTTTTAAGAGCAGTGGTGATGAAATAATTTACACTAAGTAAAGCGCCTGCCTGGGTTTGAACTCACGAGCTACGACAAGTAAGTCGGGCCGTTACCACTGGGTCTCACCATTGATCTCTCAAATGATGAAATGAGTGGACTGTATTAAATAGGCAAATAGTTTTAATGCCGTTAGATTACAAATCAACTGTCCCGTTCAAACAATATTATGTTTTTAAGAGAGGTGTCGACTGTCCCGGTGGAGTCCGTGGCGAGTGCTACTGGTCACCGTCACCATGCCATGTGGATCACGCAGATGTGTATGCAGCGTAGACAGCGCGCTCTGGCCGTCCGAAGTGTTAGGATGAATGCCCAACAAGTGCACTGTTTCAAATATTACAGTTTTACTTTCACACATCTTGTCATACATTTACGCTCGTTGTGAGACGCACCTGAACATTCAAAAGAACGTCACTAGTTAGATCTGTGTATGATCATCTAGGACGTTCTCTTCTGGCGTTTCCACTCGTTATCATCCACAGCACGACTTTGCGCACTGCTGAGCAGCATAGACTTCTCTCTTCTTGTGACAATGCCCACGTACTGTCTCAGTCACATCCAGGTTCTACCCACGATGGCAAATATGTCGTCTGCCCATCTTGCCGTCAAACGACCGATACTTCTTTTTCCAGTCCATGCACACCACTGACTTTCTACTCATTTTTGCTTAACCCAATAATTAAAAAAGTAATACAAGTATAATTTAAAAATATTTAAATACTACCTACACATTTTTATGTCATGCTCTATAAATTAACTAGTAGTAGACACGCTTTGATCGACAATGTATTGAACACGTAATAATTACGCGCTATCCTGTGAAAACACCCTGATTCAAACAGGGAAACACCGATAACTTTTGAATGGCTGAACCGATTAACGTGAAACATATCTCACACTCTACATAAAGTCACTTTTCAAACAACAAAAATACGAAATAAAAATCGGTTCATCTGTTTAGGAGCTATGATGCCCTAGACAGATACAGAAATACACCAACACACAAACTTATAACACCCCTCTTTTTCCACGGGGGTCAAAGAACAAAACATAATGTCTGGAAAAAAAACTATAAACAGTATCATGCAGTCATTCTCATTATTACACAATTAAACATCAAATCTGTATACCCCAACACATACGCACACATGCACACACACATCATTACTTATCGTGTTATTTCAAGTCTCTGTGCTCGTCAATGCCAACACGCAATACATTCTGAACAAAAGGAATACACAATAGACATATCAATGACAAAGCCACAATGAAGTACTCAATCGGTTGAAACCTAAGTTAAAACAAGCCGCTTCAGCGAGGGAGGGTTAAAAATAGCCGATTACTGTCTACCAGTAGGGTGGTTGACCTGAAAAGAGGGCTTTGCTAGATAAACTGAAATTTTGCGGTAAAGTTAGGCAAAAAGACCAAAAAGATTACTGAGATTGCCAAACACTAGCGAAATCCTCTATGTCATATGGGGATTAATCGTAAATATTGTACTTCTTGAGATGACCTAGCTCCTTACACAAAAAAAAAACTTTAATTAAAGTCTGTAATCCAATTACGGCTTTTTTTGGCTATGTTACCCGGGCCATAATAACGAATCGATTGACACCTTATTCATCAAAATCGAAAAAAAAAAAACATACCCTTCCTTTTGGCTTCGTCTTATTCGAGTAAGAAGCAGTCATGGGGAATGCTGACAAAAGTGAAGAGTTAAAACTTCGTAATAACTATATCTTTGTGTTTCAGACAAAAACACGGTTATTTCGTCATATGTCACATTACCATGCTGCTGAAAAGAAAAGAAAGAAAAAAATATTTATTTGTGACCTGCACAGGAGACACGAAAAATAAAATTAAACAATAATAAAAAATAAAACGAGATATAAGCATAAAATTAAACAATAATAAAAAATAAAAACTCCGTACGAGACCAAAAAGGCTCCTATCTCAGCATGTGCAGCGATAACCAATAGAGAAATAACGCTGTGCTGATATTCTGATAGGGCACACTATTGTTGCCACGGGTACACTTACGGAAACGGAAAATAGTTAAATAATAAAATAAAATAGAACATATAAATAACAAACAAAATAGAATGCTGATGAGAAGCCATAAGTTTTGCTCCTACAAAAAGGCGCTCAACAAGGCTTAAGAACTTTTCACCACAAATACTTATATCTATAACGTTTATTAAAACTTACATGATTTGGAGGAATAGAGAACTAACATGAAAATGTATATTCCACGAAATAAAAACATTTGCTGCGAAATAACTTTCATCGGAACTATATTTACTATGGTAGTAGTAATGTGGAGGAGCTCATGGCTAAATAATAACAGCCGCATGCGTCGATCTTTCGAGTTTAAGCAACGCTTGATGAGTTCGGTCCGTGGATGGGTGACCATTTCAACATACCGAGTTTTCTCCGTGCCTCGGAAAGCGCGTTAAGCCGTTGGTCCCAGCTGTCATTTGAAGATTTTTGACAGTCGTTACGGGTTGTCAGAAGCTTGAGATCTGACACCAGTCTTGCCAAGGGGAATGGTGTTACCCAGTTACTGGGTTGTGGAGGTTAGATAGGCAGTCGCTCCATGTAAAACACTGGTACTCAGCTGAATCCGGTTAGACTGAAAGCCGACCCCAACTACAATTGGGAAAAGGCTAGGCAGATGATTATGGTAGTAGTAGTGATGCCTGAAAAGTCCATAAAAATGCCATTGGAACAAAAAAGGTATGGGCTGCAGATCAAAGAGCCTAAAAATTAGTTGTTTGCTTAATTCTCGTAAAACTTTGTTTTTAGAGCAAATTGTGCTCAGACCAAGTTTATTCTTTGTTTAATTATGCCCAAAAGGTCCTGCATAAGACTCAATAATTGTAATTCGTTTTTTGTTTATTTTTTGTACTAAAAGTTTTTATGCTCAATAGAGCCGTTTAACATTCAAAATGACGTTTTTTGGTATATTTTCATGTTTTGACAGCAATATTATCTATTTTGGGTACTTAAAATACGGCATTAGAGAAAGTTAACACTACTGATACCCCATTAGTCTTTTTCATCAACAGTACTAAAGAAATGAAATAGAACATAATGAAATGTGAGAAATAATAATGGAAAAAATCTGTAATTGGAGGCCAATCTGCGAAATATTATTCCTAAATAAGTATTTTTACCGGAATTATGTATATTGTGCTAGTAGTAATGTACAACGAGTTTCCTCCGTGACTCGGCAAGCACGTTAAGCCGTTGGTCTCGGCTGTCATTTGAAGACCTTTGACAGTCGTTATGGTTAGTCAGAAGCTTGAGATCTGACACCCGTCTTGCCAAGGGGTACCGTGTTATCCAGTTACTGGGTTGTGGAGGTCAGATAGGCAGTCGCTCCATGTAAAACACTGGTACTCAGCTAAATCCGGTTAGACTGGAAGCCGACCCCAATATACTTGGGAAAATGCTAAACAGATTGATTGTGCTAGTAGTAATGTTGTAAACAAACCATAAAACCATATTTTTCCCTAGAATAAATTACAGTAATATCAAAACTTTATTAGGATAAAGCAAATAACTGATTTCAGACTTAACTTCAAGTCGGTTCTAATTTAGGACATAACATCATAAGAAGATAAGTGATCTGAAAGGTTTTTATCCTAGGATTAGTTACCTTTGGACTAATTTTCAATTTCAAGCGGGCAAAGCCGCTGGCAGAAGCTAGTCTGGACATAAACAAGTTCATCGAACTAAAGACAAACGAAACTAAAGTTAAAGACACAAACAAATGACGGTCATTCACTGTCTACCCTATCGGTAAATAATAAAACATTTAACAGCCTGAAAGCGATTCCATGTTGTTCCCGAGTGAAGTCCGAGTTGGACCTTAATAGGTATCTTGATTGACGTCCCCTGTTAAAATAATAATAGGGACTTCAGATTTCAGCTTATTCTAAATACAGTGGAATTAGATTTTAAAGACTGGACGAAGCGGAAGCTTTTGCCTCAAAATAAAGTCAATTATTGATTTGCTTTGTATCAAAATTCTAAGATATATGGCACCCAACAACCAGCAAAGGGCTCGCGTGAGTTCAGTCCAAAGACTGACTATGCTTATCGGAAAAAAAATGAATATAAAAACAAGAAACCCGACTGATAAAAATGTATAGAGAAAAACAAGTACTATTCAATAGACATTCAATATTATGAGGTGCTGCCAGCGGTGACAAACGGAATTTTGGTAAATTTCTCTATAATTTTTGCTTGTTCTCGCCAGCAGCACTTGTTTTTGTCTTTTCGGTTAATTATCTTTTAACAGTCGGGTTTTGTTTTTATTATAATTTGTTTTATTTCAGACTATTTAGTTTTAGTAATGAACAAGATCTCCAAATAAGTTACATGGTAAAAGATATGATGAATACTTAATAATATGACTTTTTGAAAAAAAAAATGTATGTGACTGTTTTACTTATTTATTTTGCTACTGCTTATCTTGAATAATTTGGGGAGAGGGCGCGTCATATTTGAAAATTATATAGCCAATGTCACTTCCAAAATTGAGACAAATCCAACGACACCTCATATGTCATACATAATCCGTCAAGCTGTTTGGGCTGTGTAGCGTGTTATAGAAATGGACATACATACATACGCTAATAAAATATTACCCTCCCGCAGTCGGGTAAGAAATGTAGTCAATTTTGTCAGTAAAAATAGTATCTTATTACTAATGTTAGCAGTACACAACAAGGAACGAAAAAAATCAATTGATTGGTGGTTGAGTAAAAAACGATCAAGCAAGACAAAAGAACAAGAGTTTCAATAATATTATGTTTTAGATTAACTAGTAACGATCGATTGACGGCCACCAGGTGATATTAAGAGCTTGGTCAATGGTATGTTGATAAACATAATCCAGCTGCACTTCACCGGTTTTTATCGGCATGTATGTTTTTTTTTTTGCTACTGTAAATGTGAGCGAAAATAGAGCAAAATCTGCGTAAAGATCCATTGCCTCACGCCTACTATGAAACTGTTTCTACACAAAACTATATAGTCTATGTCACTTCCAAAATTAAGACAAATCTAACGACACCTCATAATGTCATAATCCGTCAAGCCGTTTGGGCTGTAGAGCGTGTTATAGAAATGGACATACATACATACGCTCGAAAAACATTACCCTCGGGTAAAAAATTAAGTCAATATTGTGAGTAAAAATATTATCTTATTTGTCGGTATGTAATGTCATAAAGTTATAAATGTGAGCGAAAATATGGCAAAATCAGCGTTAAGACCCATTGCCTCGCGCCCACTATGAAACTGTTTCTACACACGCGTAGATTCTTAGTCACATAACTTAAATTGTGTAAATTTATAGTAAAGGAACATTTAATAATATACTTTTCCTTGTTATGTTAAAATAACCCACAATTGGGTTGTTGAATTAAAAAAAAATGACGATTTTTTTTATGTAATTCGAAACTTTACATATTATAAATAATATTGTCGTTTCAAAAAACTCTTACATTTTTTTTTTCAATTTATTATAAGCAATTGAAAATCGATAAAATTTTAGAAAGAACCAAGTGACTACAAACGGGCCACGATTGGTCGCCATGTTGGTGACGTCATAACGTTCAAGGAATTTTACGATACAATGTTAACTACACGTGAATTGACTAAAAATATCCAAAAAAAAATGCAAAAATATTATTTATAACAGCAAATTTTATTTACTCATGTGTATATGTAAATATAAAGGATTCATATAGGCTAATTTCGATAATTAACCCACCTGATCGACGATTTGGACAATTTTTGAGCATAAATAGTAATAGTAGTAGATTTACCGTCTAACAAATAAACGCGGAATAAAGTTATACCAGGTATAACTAAGGTATACCCATACATTTTCATAGGTTTATACCTGGTATAACTTTATTCTGCGTTTATTTGTAAGAGGGTAAGTATTTTATGAAATAAAGTAGTTATAGTTGTTTACCAGGTACATTTAGAAACATAATTGTCATAACGTAATCGTTTTCACTTATGGGTAAATAATATTGGGGTAAAATAAAAAGTTAACAAACACGATTGGCGCGAAACTTCGACTTTGGATATCAAAAAACTTCATTAGATACCACTAAATATGATATAACCCGAAATATGTGGAGCATTTATTTTTATTTACTTTTTGAACAAAATCCTAAAAATGTTGGGTAATTTCTATTATTTACATATCTCTTAATAATATTAAACACTAATATCTATATTATATATTCGCAAACACTAAAAAACTTTGTAAAACAAAAACGTGAAAATATCAGCTTGGTAGGTTTTTCTTCCACTAATTCTTTAGTAAATATCTCTTGAATGCGTCGACCGATTATCACAATTCAAACAGAAATATTAGTTTTACGCCTGTATCTGTCATTTCAGAATAAAATAATGAATATGTCGGAGATGGTTATCAATGAAGTTTGCGGGTAGTCAACATAATTTGTAATAACTTGTTTTCTTATTACTAATTTAAGTGATTTTACTATCAATTATTGCCTAATAAATCAAATCATAATTTATTGAGTACTCGATGTACGCACAGATTGATTTTTGGAAACTTATTTTGATAATAGTAATCGATGGTAATGTTCAAAACAATTGTTGACGTGTTAATTTGATTATTCTTTGTGTTATCACCATTATTTGCTTACGACAATTATTCTTGTATTACTTGATGATTTAAGAATCAAAGTCTTATTTGATTAAGCACATTTTAGTGTTTTGTATCAAGTAAACACGTGACGTACTTCCGTACGTCATCGGACAGAGTTGTTGTGGAGGGATAGCAAGGTATAAAAGAGCTTGCATCGGTATGCAAGTTAGTCTATCTTCGGATTAGACTCGATAAAGAGCTCCCCTGCTCCCGACAAAACTGTTGGTTTATTTGGTACAGCACTGCTGTATATTCACATAGCTGTATTGGCTTGCTGATGGCAAACGATACACTTTGTATTTGGGTGGCTTAGGCTGCTGTACGAACTGTAACCTTAAGGGTTTGTTCGATTAACTGTATTGTTATTACTATACATTTAGGGAATAATTTTCTATTTTTATAACGATGTGTATAAAAGGCAGCGAGCGCGGCTGTATCGGTCATTTGCTCGCTGGCCTTCGTAGAGTGCGGTAGTTGTCGACGTGATTTGTTATTGTCTGTCAAATTGATTCAAGTTGGTAAGGGTGTTATAAAGCTCTGTAAGTACATGCTATTTTGTTACTGTGTGATTGGTGTCTTATTTCTTTTAATAAATGGTGTAAAGTGCGATAAAACAGATTTGTAGGGTACTTTATTTTTTTGTTATTAAACTAATTAAATGCGTTCAAGACTGTTTGTTTTTTTTAAAGGAATTTGCTACTGAAACCTTATTTCAGAAGTGTGATTATTTTCCAAAAAACGCCCACTAAATTCTGCTGTTGATTTTGTAGTATCGGTTACAAAAATAAGACACCAAACAAACGCTTTATTCCAAAAACTTCGTTCTTGTTTTGTGATTTAATATGGCCGATAGCCGGCATGAATCTCGTGACAGGTCACGTCGACACGATAGGCATCGTAGATCTCGGGATGGGTCTCGGGATAGGTCTCGGGATAGACTTCGGGATAGATCTCGTTCGCGAAACCGTTCTCGCTCCAGGAGTAGAATTTATCACACGAGTAGATCACGATCAACCAGTAGGGTGCGCCCGCGATTTAATGTAGGCGATCAAAATGTGACAATGCAAAACACATTACAATCGATTCTGTCTCGTTTAAATAACCTAGAAACAGAACGCTCCACTTTACGTAATGCGACAGAGTTTCATAGCCAGCTAGTTCAGAATAGCACGCCCATAAGGTCTCACACTCCCCCGGTCAGTGAATTACAGAACGCTCAGGCCCTTCAGACCAGAAACCCGATATCTGAAACTTTGTTACCTAGTTCAACGGCCACGTTAAATATACCCACGGCCGAGAGCATTACGACCGAGGTGCCGAGTGTCGACACCCACCCCCGTAACGAACAATCTGTGACTGATTCAGCGCGGATATTAGCTGAAGCAATTAGATCGATAAATTCGGACAAAACTCAAAAATATTTCGTGTCTAACTTCGATCCTACTATCAATGACATAGATGTCTGGTGTGAGGAAGTCGAAAGAGCCAGAATTTCTAGTAACTGGGGAGACTCGGAGTGTCTATCGCGTGTATCGATATGCCTTAAAGGGGACGCACGCACCTGGCTAAATGAGTGGGTGACCAGTGACCGAACGTGGACAAATTTCGTTAACGAGTTTAAACCCTTATGCCCACGGAAACTCGATTACGCAAATATTCTTTATGATACGATGCATACGACCTCTGATAAGTACAGCACATATGCTGAGTATGCGAGAAGGACGTTACTACGCCTCAAAATAGTTAAGGGACTGAGTGACGAACTGATGACTTTGATAGTCATACGCGGTATAACAGACGCTCAGGTTAGGGCCGCGACCGCCAACGCTAATCTAAAGTTACACGACCTAGTTTCATTTTTATCCATTTATACCAAACCTTCGCGCGCTAAATTCGAAAACCGGAATCATCATCCCATGCCATCGAACAATAATCGTTCATCAAACTTAAAATGTTTTGCCTGCGGAAAACTGGGACACAAATCTAACGCTTGCTCCAAGAAGCCCAAAGCTGATCAGGCATCTAATATCACTCCGGACAGTACCAATAAATTAGTCTGTAATTTCTGTAAAAAACCGGGACACAGTAAAGATGTTTGTTTTGCTAAGGAAAGATCAGGCTCACGTAATAAGCGAAACATTAATTTATGCACTACCCCCGTGGCAAGTTCCTCGCAAAGTAGCGACCTTAAGACCGCAATTATCCAGGGTATCCCTGTCGATGTTCTTATCGACAGTGGAGCCTTAAATATCTCATTAGTCTCGTCTGATGCATTGAAACACTTTACTTGCGAACGGAAACCTCGGCACCGTGTTTTGAAAGGAATCAGCGACTCTGCTATCCAAACCGACTCCTACGTTACGTTAACGATTGAGTTCGATGAAATTTCTATTGAGGCCGACTTTGTCGTAGTGCCAGGCTCTTATATGACTACCCCCGTTGTGATAGGAACCGATATTCTTAACCGTGACGGTATCACGTACGTGCGTACTAGGGATAGACAGTGTCTGAGTCGAGCCGTTGGGAGGGCCGTCCACGCAGTGTCCGATGATGACTTACAGGTTAACACACCCCTTCAGGGTGCCGAACTCGAATGTCTTAAAAACTTAATAAAACAATTCTCGAAATACCTCATATCTGGCACTGCTTCGACTACTGTCTCAACCGGTAAAATGATTATAAAGGTTACGGACGATACACCTGTTGCTTACCGACCTTACAAGCTGTCACACTCAGAAAAACTTAAAGTTCGAGAAATTGTGCGCGATTTGAAGGATAAGAGTATCATTCGCGACTCCACCTCTGAGTACGCCAGCCCCATAATATTGGTAAAGAAGAAGGATGGTAGCGACAGGATGTGCGTCGACTATAGGGCACTCAATCGGCTGACTGTTAGAGACCGGTACCCATTGCCACTGATTGACGACCACATAGACAGGCTGGGCAACTTCAAATACTTTAGCAGCCTCGATATGGCTACGGGGTTCCATCAAATAGCCATTGAAGACGATTCAATTAGTAAAACTGCGTTTGTCACTCCGGAAGGACATTATGAGTATCTTCGAATGCCTTACGGTCTGACGAACTCTCCCATAGTCTACCAGAGAATCATTAATGACACCCTTCGTGAGCATATTGAGGCTGGCAACGTGTTGGTATACGTCGACGACGTACTCTGTATGAGTCACACTATCGATGAAGGGATCTGCTTATTGAGAAAGGTTCTGGAAACACTCACTAGGTCGGGTGTTTCGATAAACTTAAGAAAGTGCTCTTTTCTGTCCATTGAAGTCGAGTATTTGGGGCGCGTGATAAGTCAGGGTCAGGTTAGGCCGAGCCCCCGAAAAATCCAAGCACTTGTAGATGCGCCGACACCGCGTAACATAAAACAAATCAGGCAGTTTCTAGGTTTGGCGGGGTATTTCAGACGATACATCAAGGATTATGCCACTAGAACTGCTTGTATAACACGCTTAATGAAAAAGGAGGTCGCCTTTTGCTGGGGTCCAGAGCAAGAAGGGGCTAGGCAAGAGATGATAGACTGCTTGACTAAATCACCAATACTGTCCGTCTTTGACCAGTCCCTACTTACTGAAGTTCATACCGACGCCAGCAGTGTTGGTTATGGTGCAGTATTAATGCAGAAAAAGGCTGATGGTACGAAGCATGTAGTCGCTTACTATAGTAAAGCCACCCAGGGCGCCGAGAGCAGGTATCACTCATACGAGCTAGAAACTTTGGCTGTTGTGAGGGCACTGCAAAAATTCCGCCATTATCTTGTTGGCATAAACTTCAAAGTCATTACAGACTGCAACTCCCTTAAAGCTACCAAAAATAAGAAGGATCTGCTTCCGCGCGTTGCCAGGTGGTGGATCTATTTACAAGATTTTCACTTTAGTATCGATTATAGAAAAGGTACCATGATGACACATGCAGACTACCTTAGCCGAAACCCAGTCCCAGATGCCATAGTGCATCAAATATCTAAGCCACGCAATTGGGCACAAATCGCTCAGTCTGCAAACGATGAGACGCAAAGTCTTCTGCAGAAGTTACAGGACGGAGAGTTAGACTCTCATCGGTACGTCCGACAAAATGACCTCCTCTATTATCGATATACGCCAGTGGGCGAGGAAGCTAGACTCCTTTGTTTTATTCCCAGAGGACACAGGTTAAGCTTACTAAGAATTTTCCATGACGAACATGAGCACGTCTGCGCGGAGAAAACTCTCGACTTAATCATCAAGTACTTCTGGTTCCCCGGTCTCCGCCAATTTGTAGCAAAATACATAAAACATTGCCTGGTGTGCATATCAAGTAAACGTGTCCCTAGAGCCCCTCACCAACCAATTACATCCTGGGAAAAGCCTAGTACCCCTTTCGAAACATTACATACGGACGTACTTGGTCCATTACCCGAATCTGAAGGATATAAGTTTGGTGTGAGTCTATCTGGCAGGCCCCAACGAGATTTATCAACAGGTGATAGCTTTTCATAAAGGCATTATTTTGTACCTAAAGAAAATAAATAAGATATATTTTGTACCTCAACAGTTTTTGATTGAATGACGTTTTTATGAAGTGTCTAGCTAGCGGGCCCCTTATGATTATTTTTATTGTTATTATACTTTCAGATCACCCAATGGTGTTAGGAGCTTGATACTATTATGTACCTTACAAATCCGAAATTTCAACTTTCTGTGAGCTTTGCTTCAGAAGATATTCGTTATTTAAACAAACGTCCAGGCAGCGGGCCCCTTTTTTAAATACTACTCTTTTATATCATACAATGGTGTTAGGAGCTTGATACTATTATGTACCTTACAAATCCAAAATTTCGACTTTCTGTGAGCTTTACTTCAGAAGATATTCGTTATTTAAACAAACGTCCAGCTAGCGGGCCCCTTTTTTAAATACTACTCTTTTAAATCATACAATAGTGTTAGGAGCTTGATACTATTATGTACCTTACAAATCCGAAATTTCAACTTTCTGTGAGCTTTGCTTCAGAAAATATTCGTTATTTAAACAAACGTCCAGCCAGCGGCCCCTTTTTAGGGTTCCGTACCCAAAAGGTAAAAACGGGACCCTATTACTAAGACTCCGCGGTCCGTCTGTCTGTCTGTCTGTCTGTCTGTCTGTCACCAAGCTGTATCTCATGAACCGTGATAGCTAGACAGTTGAAATTTTCACAGATGATGTATTTCTGTTGCCGCTATAACAACAAATACTGAAAACAGAATAAAATTAATATTTAAGGGGGGCTCCCATACAACAAACGTGATTTTGTGCCTTTTTCTGCGATAATGGTACGGAACCCTTCGTGCGCGAGTCCGACTCGCACTTAGCCGGTTTTTTAAATACTACTCTTTTATATCATACAATGGTGTTAGGAGCTTAATACTATTATGTACCTTACAAATCCAAAATTTTCGCCTTTCTGTGAGCTATACTTTAGAAGATATTGGTTAATTAAATATGTATTCATCAACGTACCTAGTTAAATTTGCGTTTGCACAATACAATAACGTCTATGCTTGCTATGCGCATTTGCATGACTAAATAATTTGTATCTTTGCGGATTGTTTTACAGGAAAAGAAAAAAAATTATTTATTCGCTGTAATGTACTTACAACAATACATACTTAATAGTAAGTATAGTAACATAGATGTGTCTAGTTTGTGTTAATTTGTAGGCAACTTAAAAAATAATACAAGGGTACTTGTGAATAACTTGGGTAACCAGGTCCGTTGGTTGAATACTTTTTAATTAGGTAACGAATATCTCCTGAAGTATAGCTCACAGAAAGTCAAAATTTTGGATTTGTAAGGTACATAATAGTATCAAGCTCCTAACACTATTGTATGATTTAAAAGAGTAGTATTTAAAAAAGGGGCCCGCTGGCTGGACGTTTGTTTAAATAACGAATATCTTCTGAAGTATAGCTCACAGAAAGTCAAAATTTTGGATTTGTAAGGTACATAATGGTAATAAGCTCTAAACACTATTGTATGATATAAACGAGTAGTATATTAAAAAGGGGCCCGCTGGCTGGACGTTTGTTTTTTATAACGAATATCTTCTGAAGTAAAGCTCACAGAAAGTCGAAATTTTGAATTTATAAGGTACATAATAGTATCAAGCTCCTAACACAATTGTATGATTTAAAAGAGTAGTATTTAAAAAAGGGGCCCGCTGGCTGGACGTTTGTTTAAATAACGAATATCTTCTGAAGTAAAGCTCACAGAAAGTCGAAATTTTGGATTTGTATGGTACATAATAGTATAAAGCTCCTAACACCATTGTATGATATAAAAGAGTAGTATTTAAAAAAGGGGCCCGCTGGCTGGACGTTTGTTTAAATAACGAATATCTTCTGAAGCAAAGCTCACAGAAAGTTGAAATTTCGGATTTGTAAGGTACATAATAGTATCAAGCTCCTAACACCATTGGGTGATCTGAAAGTATAATAACAATAAAAATAATCATAAGGGGCCCGCTAGCTAGACACTTCATAAAAACGTCATTCAATCAAAAACTGTTGAGGTACAAAATATATCTTATTTATTTTCTTTAGGTACAAAATAATGCCTTTATGAAAAGCTATCACCTGTTGATAAATCTCGTTGGGGCCTGCCAGATAGACTCACACATAAGTTTGTCTTATTGGTGGTTGACGCCTTTTCGAAGTATTGTTTGTTATATCCCATTTATAAGCAAGATGTGAGTGAGCTTAAACGCACGTTTACCAACGTTATTTCACTCTTTGGTGCTCCCAAACTTGTAGTGGCTGACCGCGGACGAATGTTCGAATCCTCGGGATTTTCGAAACTTTTAAATGAATTTGGCTGTGCTATTCATTTCATAACACCCGAAATGCACAATGCTAACGGACAGGTAGAAAGATATGTCAGGACTGTTTTAAATATGATTCGTATTGAATCAAACCATAAGCACTCAAAATGGTCGGAACAACTGTGGAAACTCCAACTTGTTCTGAACATTACCAAGCACAAGACAACGCAAACTTCAGCTTTGAAGCTCTTGGTTGGCACGGAAGCCACCATACCTGTCGTTCGGACACTAGTTCGTGATGTCGCTGTTGAGATGTCTCAGAACCGGGAAAGCCGGCGGGAGCTGGACAGAACCAGAGCTCACCAACTGCTGACCCAGAACCAAGCTAAACAAGACGCTTATGTCAACCGACAGAGGCGAGCACCACGCATTTTTAATGTTAATGATCTGGTTTTTGTAGTCAAATACTCCCAGTCTACAGGCAAACTAGATCCTGGTATGCGTGGACCATACCGAGTGATGAAAACACTACCCAGTGGCCGTTACCAGCTAAAACTCGTTAGTGGTTCGTACGGCAAGACCACTCAGGCAGCCGCTGAGTATATGGTGCTCTGGAACGGCGAATGGTGTCCAGAGTCGTGTGCAGTTTTTTTTTAGGGTGAGTTATGATGGCCCTACACATGTGCGGTCTTGGTGAGTCGCTCTGCCATAGTTATGTTTAGTTTACTCATTGTTAGTTCCTTTTAGTTACATTCACTAATTGTAACGTTTCAGTTCCTTAATTTGGCCTTTTACGTGCTCAAATATGAGTAGTGAAATGGTGGCAGATCGGCTTACTAACATGCACTCACGGTGACTGTCCGGGCCGGACGTGCGATTCAGTGATGCCTCCGTCCTCATTGGTACGTATAACGTGATCAATGATCTTGTGTGAAGGACGTGCGATTCAGTGATGCCTCCGTCCTCATTGGTACGTATAACGTGATCAATGATCTTGTGTGAAGGACGTGCGATTCAGTGATGCCTCCGTCCTCATTGGTACGTATAACGTGATCAATGATCTTGTGTGAAGGACGTGCGATTCAGTGATGCCTCCGTCCTCATTGGTACGTATAACGTGATCAATGATCTTGTGTGAAGGACGTGCGATTCAGTGATGCCTCCGTCCTCATTGGTTCTTATAACGAGAACAATGATCTTGTGTGAAGGACGTGCGATTCAGTGATGCCTCCGTCCTCATTGGTACGTATAACGTGATCAATGATCTTGTGTGAAGGACGTGCGATTCAGTGATGCCTCCGTCCTCATTGGTACGTATAACGTGATCAATGATCTTGTGTAAAGGACGTGCGATTCAGTGATGCCTCCGTCCTCATTGGTTCTTATAACGAGAACAATGATCTTGTGTGAAGGACGTGCGATTCAGTGATGCCTCCGTCCGCCACAAAAGCATGTGGTATAGCTTATGTATTATTGACTGATCAGAAATAAGTGATGGAACGTGCGATTCAGTGATGCCTCCGTTCTGATAGACATACCTATAGTGAGAGGTATTGGTCTATGATGAAAGCGTTGACGTGCGATTCAGCGATGCCTCCGTCAACCTCAGACAGCGGGGACGCCTTCTGTCTGATTTGTTCACAGATGCAGTTCATCACGACCGATAACGCTACATGGGCCGATGTGAAGACTGAGTAATAAAACAATGCAAGCTCAAATGCTTATTCTATTAGTTGCATGTTTTGTAAGGTTACACTTGATAAACCTAAGGCAAGTTTTAACTGTGGTAATATTTCAGATGATGAAGTGTGTGATCCCGGTGCAGGGCCGTCATCAGCATCCATACCACCTATTGCTGAAGTAACCAGGAGCAGCGGTGAACACACATCTGCGGACTTGGACCCGGTAGGAGATGAGCATCACAAGGACCGCGCCGAGGACGACGCTACGTCGGGATAGGCCGATTTAGGGAATAATTTTCTATTTTTATAACGATGTGAATAAAAGGCAGCGAGCGCGGCTGTATCGGTCATTTGCTCGCTGGCCTTCGTAGAGTGCGGTAGTTGTCGACGTGATTTGTTATTGTCTGTCAAATTGATTCAAGTTGGTAAGGGTGTTATAAAGCTCTGTAAGTACATGCTATTTTGTTACTGTGTGATTGGTGTCTTATTTCTTTTAATAAATGGTGTAAAGTGCGATAAAACAGATTTGTAGGGTACTTTATTTTTTTGTTATTAAACTAATTAAATGCGTTCAAGACTGTTTGTTTTTTTTAAAGGAATTTGCTACTGAAACCTTATTATACCTTTTTAACCTTCTTTATCTTGTTACTTTTATTGTTTTGTTATAGTGAAATTAGTACTGTAATTAAAAACCTTGTTATTGTTTGTAGTCTTGTTTATCCCAATAAAATGGGGACGCCAAAATCCTGACCATACATACCGCTCGGCTACCCCTGATCCTACATCAGAAGCGGGACTCTGCCCAGGAATGGCAAGGTATTGGTGATCCATGGCGAGTAATACTAGAGCTTCAGAACCATAATATGGCTGTTAATTGAAGCGATTACGACGCAATCCGCTCAGTCTACTGTAATTCGCTTGCCCGATTCGACCCAGACCTACCTGATTCCAATGCCCGTTATCTTGGAGTACAACCGTTGATATTTGCCTATCAGAAAAGCCTCTTCAAGGTGGCTCTTATTATTACCCTCACTAAAGCCATAAAGGGTAGTGCTGATGCATGTCTTTCCCAAGCATCGAATACAGGCATGACCTGGACAGACTTTAAGTCTCTTCCTCTGTCGTTATGACGTTTCGGAAATTGTTGCCGCCACCCTCATTACACTTTATAATAGTGTGAAGGTTCTATTTGGTTTTGGAAGGTGATTGAAGATGCTTTGCTTATCACTTCTGTAAATGCTGCCTTAGGGCAGGCACGATTCAATAAGATGTGTCAAAGTAATTTTTGCTTATTATTTGAGCTATACCCTCGCAAAAGTTAGTTTACCAAAAGGAAAAACTTTAGCTGCATATGCCAGTCGACTGATTGCTTCACTGACATCCAAATGGAATAGCCTAGGTGTCGAACACATTGCTGTTTCTGCTGTACTGGCCCATGTCTCCAAATTAGATTCCCGTGCTCATCGACTAGCATTTGCTACCGAAGTACCTACTAGGTATGAACTTCAAGAACCAAGTGTCTTGTCCCATCTTAATAGAAAGTCTCAGAATTCCTCTGACCAGGCATAATGAGTTTTCTGCAAACTACCCTCGGAAACTTTAATAAAGAAACATCTGTCCGGAACTGAACAGTAAGTAAGCTAGCAACAACACAACAGCTGGACATGTCAAGGAGGAGCGTGTCGACGTGTGGCAAGATCCATACAAACTGATCTTTATGCCAATCTGGTGAGTCGTTTTCAATTTGTTATGACTATAGACAAGTGTGTTTATTGTTCAAAATTTTGGGTTTTTATGGTATGGCCCATGTGAGGTCATAATCTCATGTTAGTTATCGCTGATCCAGTTTTAGTTTTGCTGAAGAATTAATATTCTACTATCACTAGCTGTTCCTTAGCTGGCTATTATTATTTGGACATTAGAGCGATGTAGTATCATTGCCGTACTAAACAAATCATTCATGACATAAGTTTAAAAAGAAGCATGGTATTTTTATTTTCGAGTCAAAGTCAAACTATCTAAAAAAAGGTGGTAAACCCTATTAGGCCTCGTAAATAGAGATTTAAAATGCCACTGTCGCTATGGCATTCATTAGATTCTCTAAATCCCATATACGGTTCATGTTTTAGATTGGCTGCACTCACATTCGGTGTCCATAATAACCCATGTTACCGTGCCGGTTTAGGTTGCTACACCGCTGCACCGGTTAATTTCCATCAAAGCTGTGTAGGTTTATGATAACTGTGTGAACATGTACTGTCTTAGCGTTTTTACGTTTCAGATACCATATTGTGTTGCAGAGGAGCCTCTGCTGCAGGCTAGTGGTACAGATGCTGTCTGTGAAGGCTGACGTGTCACCTTCTAAGAGGTGAAGACCAACGGCAGACTAGCAGTCTGTGAGGTCAAGAGCACGCAGTGTTGGAATGGAATACTCGGTGAGTCGCTTCCATTTTATTTCGACAGTGAAGTCGAATGTTCACTCGTGAAGAGATTCAATTTTGAAGTTTATGTTCAATTACTGAATTGTTAGTGGACAGATTGATAGTGCTAGCTAAGAGAAGTCCCGTTTTGATAAAAATAAGGCTCAAACTGGTAAAGTTTGATGTTGGCGATTTTGTTCTTATTAAAAATGAGGAACTAAATCAAGATTTGCTAATTTGCCCATGATCGTGTACGAAAAATGCCTGAATGTCTAGTTACTATTAGTGATGATGTCAATGTTGACACTGAGGATGATGATTCATCAACTGCTGACATACTATAGCTGAATTGGGTTGTGTATCTTGACGCTTAATCGGATGGTGGGACTTGACGCTCAATCTGAGGTTGGCCTAGACGCTTAAGCGGGTTGTTGGATACCTAAGCGGGTTGTGTGGATACCTAAGCGGGTTGTTGGGATACCTATGCGAGTTGTTCTATGCCACTCGGAGAGTTGTTCAAAGTTGACGCCTAAGCGGGTTGTTGGATACCTAAGCGGGTTGTTTGGATACCTAAGCGGGTTGTTTGGATACCTAAGCGGGTTGTTTGGATACCTAAGCGGGTTGTTTGGATACCTAAGCGGGTTGTTGGGATACCTATGCGGGTTGTTCTATGCCACTCCGAATTACTTGTCAAGTATTGTCAGAAGCAGTATGGTAATTTTGAAAGGTTGCGATGCAACTGCTGTTGATAATAATTTTATTTGACTAATTCAGGATTTTTCTTTTCTACATACCTTTTGTAATGGTTTTTGTGTGTCAGAAAGGCCGAACGGTTGAAGTTTAAGTGATTTTTATTTTTCAGAACCTCACGAGGACGTGTAGGAATGTCAGTTCTGGCCGTGTCGGAGATGGTTATCAATGAAGTTTGCGGGTAGTCAACATAATTTGTAATAACTTGTTTTCTTATTACTAATTTAAGTGATTTTACTATCAATTATTGCCTAATAAATCAAATCATAATTTATTGAGTACTCGATGTACGCACAGATTGATTTTTGGCAACTTATTTTGATAATAGTAATCGATGGTAATGTTCAAAACAATTGTTGACGTGTTAATTTGATTATTCTTTGTGTTATCACCATTATTTGCTTACGACAATTATTCTTGTATTACTTGATGATTTAAGAATCAAAGTCTTATTTGATTAAGCACATTTTAGTGTTTTGTATCAAGTAAACACGTGACGTACTTCCGTACGTCATCGGACAGAGTTGTTGTGGAGGGATAGCAAGGTATAAAAGAGCTTGCATCGGTATGCAAGTTAGTCTATCTTCGGATTAGACTCGATAAAGAGCTCCCCTGCTCCCGACAAAACTGTTGGTTTATTTGGTACAGCACTGCTGTATATTCACATAGCTGTATTGGCTTGCTGATGGCAAACGATACACTTTGAACTGTAACCTTAAGGGTTTGTTCGATTAACTGTATTGTTATTACTATACCTTTTTAACCTTCTTTATCTTGTTACTTTTATTGTTTTGTTATAGTGAAATTAGTACTGTAATTAAAAACCTTGTTATTGTTTGTAGTCTTGTTTATCCCAATAAAATGGGGACGCCAAAATCCTGACCATACATACCGCTCGGCTACCCCTGATCCTACAAATATATCTCCATAAACAAAAAATCATGTTTTCAATTTACGTAATTATACAACAATGTTTACACGAAAGTTCCCATAAAAAAATAATTTTCTGTCTTTAATGATCGAAGTAAGAGATTAATACGAATCTTATACCTGTGTTAATATTAAATTAGAACAAGATAACAACATAATTAACACATGCTAATTGGAATCTAGTTAGACATAGAACATTTCTCAAAACTTTAGTATAGATTGCTAGGTACTTGGCTATTGCGCGATGCTCTTATAAAGGGTTATTTTTTGGTATAGGTATTCGTACATAATGGTATGCAGCAAGAACGATAACTTTTATGGTTTAATGTTTTTGATCTATGAATTGCTTTTCATCAATATATTCACGATAATAACAAGATAGAATCGGTTAAAAGTCAAAACAGTATATCAGCTATGTGCTACAATGAGTAGAAATGAACGTTGTGACGTCACATGGGCTCGGGTTTTGTTCGGGAACTATCGAGGTGTTTACGGTTCTGGATTCAACAAAATCTTTTCAATTTGATATAACTTTGTAATTACAGCGAAAAAAAAAAACTAAAAATAGTTTTGTATGAAAACTTATATATGATCTTTCCATTTATAACAAAAAAAAAATTGGTTCAACAAACCAATGTTCAACAATTATAGACAACCCTGCACTATTTACGCCACGCACAGCTAAAGTAAAAACCAACAATCTCACTGCTAAGTACAAAATGACGTACCGCAGTAGAAAATGACAGCCTTTACCACGACTTGAGTTAAATATTCAAGTGTCTGAAAGCGTTCCTATGTTGTTGTAGCAGGGACGATGTCCAAGCTGGCTCGTAATTGGTACTGCGACAGACATCCCCCTCTTTTGTTAATAATTATTGAGAATTTATTTATGGACTACACTTTGTTTGGTTTTGTATTGTTTGATGAACCCGAAAAGTTGATTTCGTTGGTTTACTGTTTGAATATGGTTTTAATACCTGGCTTTCGTAAGAGTGTCCAACACCATCGAGTTTGGGCTCATTGAATGTGTATTGACAAGAGTGATATTACTTTAATACACAGTATATATATTTCTTTTTCAGTTTACGTATTCTATACTTACATATCTATATATACATTATATAAAACAAAGTCGTGAAAGAAAAAGAAAGAAAGAAAGAAAGAAAACTTGTTTATTTGGCGTGTTAGTTACATCACTTGTAACTCAAGAACGGCGGGACCAATTTTAAAATTATTGTGCTTTTGGATTTATCTTCGTCCGGAATAGGATAATAAGTAATAAAACATCGAAAAAATTAAAGCAAAAAAATATTTTTGCGGACACAGAGCCATCTCTGATACGTGATAGAAACAAAGCATACACAAAAATTAACATGGCGTTGTATGCTGGTTCCAGTATTGCCAATAGATGGCGTTGTCATTTTTTCAGAAATATATCTTATAATTCTAATATTTAAAACACAAAAGAATAATCTACCTATGTCCATTATAGACTTTGAAATCATCCAACCGATATGCCCCAAACCGGTTTCATTAGAAAGACAATGCGAAGATGGTTTAAGGTAAAAAAAAAAATTGGTAGGTAGGTAGGTATGTAGGGTAGGGTAGGTTAGGTAGGTCCGTAGGCTGGGTAGGTGTGTAGGTAGATAGGTAGGGTAGGTAGGTCGAGTAGGGTAGGTAAGTATGTACGGTAGGGTAGGGTAGGGTAGATAGGTGTCATTTTGCTCAAGATAGTTCTCATCTACAGTTAATTAAGCGATCTCTTATAAATAATAGTATTCGACACGTGTAACGAGCTCCCGCCAACAACAACCATTGTATTGCCTGTAATAACCATTCCATTATTAAATGACAATTCTTCTTCTTCTTTTCGTGTGAGGATTTTATCACCTCTGATGTCAGAGTTAATTAAGCCGCCTCTGGGAACCCCACAGGCCTCTGACTTAGCTATTTCAGACTTACACTAACTATATAAGTCCAGGTTTCTTCACGATGTTTTCCTTCACCGTTGTCTGTGATGAATGTCGTGGTGGCTCAGTGGCTAAGACCTCGCCTGTCGTGCTTGAGGTCGTGGATTCAAATCCGGGCAAGTACCAATGTGACTTTTTCAAATTCATATGTACTTTCTAAGTTTATCTTGGAACGACTATTAAAAATACTATAATACTCAGTGCGTGCAAAATTTTTGGGAATCTTTGAAATAATTTATAACACGGCAAAACAACGTTTGCCGTGTCACCTAGTATATCATAATGAGGGAAGATTTGTATTTTTGTATGTAACGAATGAAATTAAAAACTACTGGACCGATTTCAAAAAATCATTCACCGTTGGGAAGCTACACTATCTCCGGGTGACATAGGCTGCTATTTATCCCTGTATTTCCACGGAAACGGGAACTACGCGGGTGAAACCGCGAGGCGTCCCCTAGTATCTTATAAATTTGTACAATATTGGAGGAGGAAATAGGCGAGAGCCAAAACTAGAATTATGACTAACTAGAAAAGATTTGAATTTACAAACTTAAGAAATTCAGTTGGATGTCTGCAACCGCCCTTTTTCAATCCACTGCATGTGAGATGCACAGAACCGGCCGATGTGGTGACACATAGTTGGCCTATGTTCAGCAGTGGACGTATTTCGGAAAAAATATGAAATGATGAGGATGAAACGATGGATGAATTTTGTAAAGGATGGTGATTAGAATTGGCGTAAAAGAAGACATATTCCATTGAACGCAAATAAATTGGGATAAAAGTAAGAGAATGGAATGGAAATACTTTGTTAAGACCTATCATTGTTCGAATAACAACGGTGAGATTATGATTATGTATTTTTTTTTTTTAAACACTAGGAATATCTTCCTGTATCGTGGGTGCGTTTACAAACATATAAACTCACATACACAAAACCCAGAGCCGGAACAATTATCTGTAGATCATACAAATATTTGTTCCGTGCGGGAATCAAACCCGTGACACGCAGCGCAGCAGTCAATCGCTCAACCACTGCTCCAACTACGTGCGCAGTGCCGTATTTGTTTTCAATTTGAGATGAATTGATAAGATGTATCACTGGTGGTTCGAAAGTTGGTTAAGTAGGCAACCTGCTTACCTACACAAGGAGTAAGTAAGTGGTACTTAGTAGGTGAACTAAAGGTTTATCTCTGCTCAACATTTCGGGGATCATAGCCGATAAATTATATTATGTGTGAGCATGAAGCTATGGAAAGGGCTATGCTCGGAGTCTCTCTAAGGGATCGAATCCGAAACGAGGTAATCCGGCAGAGAACCAAAGTTGTCGACATAGCTCACAGAATAAGTAAGCTGAAGTGGCAATGGGCCGGCCATATAAGTCGTAGAACCGATGACCGTTGGGGTAAACGTGTTCTTGAGTGGAGACCGCGAACTGGTAAACGTAAGGTAGGACGCCCTCAGGCTAGGTGGAGCGACGACCTTCGCAGGGTGGCTGGTAGCAGCTGGATGACAGTTGCCGAAAATCGAACCAAATGGCGTGCAATTGGAGAGGCCTATGTCCAGCAGTGGACTGCTATAGGCTGATGATGATGATGATGATGAGCATGAAGGTGCAGACTTCACAGATTCAAACAAATCTTGTTTTAAACCATGTATTTCCAAAGCGAAGTTCCATTTCACTATATCACTGTTCACTAGCAAAAGAAACACAAGAAACACTTGTTCTCAATTTTTCCTTACAAAAAGGCTGCGTCACGTTCTGAGTGCCATGAATGCGCACAGATTTCTGTAGAGGCTCTCTGTTTGCAGGTAATCGTGATTATTTCATACAAATTTAAATTCTACTTATACTATTAATCTTAATACTATTATACTCAATTACGCTAGAACGGCTGAACTGACGGCTGAAATTTCTGTGCCAAATTTAATCCTAATCCGTTCCCATGGAATAATAAAACACCATTTACGCCACTATAAGTTTTAAACTGACATGGTCACAATCATTAGAATATCATATGATATCATATCATTGTTATTTTTGATATCGAGCTCCAACCAAAATCAAAATGTACATGGTAAATATCCCGATACAAATACCATTTACGCCGGCAAAGGTACGAGCAGAAGCTTACTAGCTTCTAGATTCTCTCTAGATTGAACAGCTGAAAGGATTAGGATGAAATTTTGAACACAGATAGTTTTTAACCTGGATTAACACATACGATATTTTTACCCCGATATATTCGTATATTGATCCCGTTGGACAATAAAACACGATTCATGCAGGCGAAGCAGGGCATGTGCTATATTATGAATGAGTACAGATTTCTGAAAAGGTTCACTGTGTGATGGCAATCTGGATTTTAAGATACTGGAGGAAATAAATATTTATAGAGTTCTTAATTGAGAATACTTTAATTAAAACAGGGTCCTAAACACGCTGTTGGAACTAAAGCCTTTGTAAATGTACTGACTATTGATTCTTATTTCTTATGATGAGTTTTTTCGTAGGAAAATTGTGAGAGCCACTGAATTAGTGACGAAATGACACTAAGATTACATAGTAACATGGGGGACTTATATGCTATAGGTATCCACCCCTTTGAAGCATACAGGCGTTATTATTTATTCTAGAACGTCATATTGTAAGCTCTAAATACATCATGAATAGACTGGGATTTGAAAAGCGACCCAGTTCTTATGTTTGTAGGTATGCCAGCAAGATTGGCTCAACCATCAAGAGAAAGAAATGTGTGTCACGTTGCAAAACCTACTTTTAACTGCTCAGGCCCGGCTGTACCATTTATTGGTATAAATTGCAAGTTGCCGGGCCTGAGAAGTAAAACGCCAGTCTTGTGCCGCAAGTTTAATAATGTTTATTAAACATTGTTTAATCTGCAAAGAGCGAATCGGACTTGCTCAGTGTTATTTTTCCACTTTAATTTTTTTTATTTTTATTTTACGCAATATAGGCAATTGCGCCATATAAAATATGGTATGTACTCAGCGGGGGTTAGAATGGAAGCAGACTCTAAAATCTCTCTCTCTCTCTTGGTCGGTCTCTCATGTCTGAGGATCGTGGTAACCGTCAGAAATGCACCTGGAGCGGATGATCTGCCTCCACTGGTTCTGTCCAGTGATTCACTTACGGCTGTGTAGAATTTGAAGGACGACGAGTTTTTCACTTGATCGGTCCATTTTGGTAGTGAACTACCGCGCAATCTTTTGCCTTCGATGTTCCCAACCACAATCAGTTTTTACCCGACTGCCGAAGGAGGGTAATGTGTTTATCAGTCTATGTATGTATGTACGTTTAGTCCTATGTGGCGTTCTAGAGACCAAACGCGTTGGCCGATTTTAATGATTCTTACGTCAATCGAATCGTCTTAACCTTGCAAGTGTCATTGGCTACATTAAAATTGGAAAATAAAAAAAATACGGATTTTGGGCACCATATTGTGAGGAACCAATTTTTTTTTCTCCTAAACCGGGTATCAAAATAAAGGGTTTAAGGAGGTGATTTCAAAAATATAAAACACTTATATGTTTAAATGTAACTAAATCTAAAAAAAAAATACCTAAAAAGTTATAAATAAAAAAAGTTCATTAAAAAAAAACAAAAAAGCTGATTGCTTACAAAGCGAACTAAAAAGACGTCAACAAGAAGAAAATCATGCTGTGCAGTCGGAGGATACCTCTGGTTTTGGTCAGCCAGCACGAGAATATGTATACACCGACTGTGGATACATATTCGCGTGCTGGCAGTGAATCACTGGACAGAACCAATGGAGGCAGATCACCCGCTCCACTGTGCATTTCTGATGGTTACCACGATCCTCAGACATGAGGGACTGACCAAGAGAGAGAGAGATTTTAGAGTCTGCTTCCATTCAATCCCCCGCTGAGTACATACCATAATATTTTATATGGAGCAATCGCATATGTTGCGTAAAATTAAAATTTTTGGTTTGAAAATGGAAAAATAACAGTGAGCAAGTCTGATTCGCTCTTTGCAGATTAAACAATGTTTGATAAAGATTATTAAACCTGCGGCACAAGACTGGCGTTTTACTTCCCAGCTCCGTCTATTTGCAATTTGTACCAATAAATGGTTCCAGCCGGGCCTGAGCGGTTAAAAGTAGGTTTTGCAACGTGACACACATTTCTTTCTCTTGATGGTTGAGCCAATCATGCTGGCATACCTACAAACATAAGAACTGGGTCGCTTTTGAAATCCCAGTCTATTCATGATGTGTTTAGAGCTTACAATATGACGTTCTAGAATGAATAATAACGCCTGTATGCTTCAAAGGGGTAGGTGGTAGTAAACTTAGTGTCATTTCGTCACTAATTAAGCGGCTCTGAAAATTTTCCTACTGAAAAACTCATCATAAGAAAGAAAAATCAATAGTCAGTCCATTTACAAGGGCTTTGGTTCCATCAGCTTGTTTAGTTAGGACACTGTTTTAATTAAAGTATTCTAAATTAAGAACTCTATAAATATTTATTTCCTCCAGTATCTTAAAATCAAGATTGCCATCACACAGAGAACCTTTTCAGAAATCTGTACTCATTCATAATAATAGCATCTGCCCTGCTTCGCCTGCATGATAAGTGATTTATTATCCCACGGGATAATAAAACACTTATCATGCACTTATCATAGAATATACCGAATTTATCGGGATGAAAAAATATCGTTTGTGTTAATCCAGGTTAAAAACTATCTGTGTCTAAATTTCTTCCTAATGCGTTTAGCTGTTCAATCTAGAGAGAATCTAGAAGTTAGTAAGCTTCTGCCCGTAGCTTTGTCGGCGTAAATGGTGTTTTATTATTCCATGGGAATCTCATCATTTCTGTGCCAAATTTAATCCTAATCCGTTCAGCCGTTCTGTCGTAATTGAGTAACAAACATCCATCGTCACAAAGTTTCGCATTTATAATAGTATTAAGATTAATAGGATTAGTAGAATTTATTTTTGTATGAAACAATCACGATTACCTACAAACAGAGAGCCTCTACAGAAATCTGTGCGCATTCATGGCACTCAGAACGTGACGCAGCCTTTTTGTAAGGAAAAATTGAGAATAAGTGTTTCTTGTGTTTCTTTTGCTAGTGAACAGTGATATAGTGAAATGGAACTTCGCTTTGGAAATACGTCAATCGAATCGTCTTAACCTTGCGAGTGTTAAAATGCCTACATTAAAATTGTAAAATAAAAAAATGTCGGATTTTGGGCACCATATTGTGAGGAACCAATTTTTTTCTCCAAAACCGGATATCAAAATAAAGGGTTTAAGGAGTTGATTTCAAAAAAATAAAACAATTATATGTTTAAATGTACCTAAATCTAAAAAGAATATCTAAAAATTTATAAATATATAAAGTTCATTAAAAAAAACCAAAAAAGCTGATTGCTTACAAAGCGAACTAAAAAGACGTAAACAAGAAGAAAATCATGCTGTGCAGTCGGAGGATACCTCTGGTTTTGGTCAGCCAGCACGCGAATATGTATATATTGACTGTGGATACATATTCGCGTGCTGGCTGACCATTCTCGTCATCTCTGTGTATAGTGTGATTTGTGTGATATTAAAACAGTTGGAGAGAAGGCTAGAAGAGATGTCGTAAGCGCTGCCAGAAAGATCCTTTGTTTAGTCTTGAATAATCCAAACAATAGAACGCCCGCGTGTGTTACTCTCTCCAATAGGATATCTTTTTACATTCAATAACGGAGAAGTTTCTTATACACCATATTTAAACTTGCAAGGACAAACTCAGGGATTGGATTGTTCGTTGAGTCTCCGAAGTAAAGAGTGTTTATGAGTGATATACAGTGAGATGAGGTCATTGCTCGCCGTATCTGTGGTGATACTTGTGTGCTTTGTGGACCAGAGTCATGGATCATTCATGAATTTCATAAAGAATCTACCTGTGGAGATCTCAGTAAGTCTTCGTGTTTTTGTCTATTTGGAAGGGTACTAATAGTATGAGAAAACATTGCAAAAATCTACAAGTAAATTGGTTTTGGATAAAAATGGACTTCAAAAAAACTGGCCAAGTTCGAGACGGACTCGCGCACCGTTATCGCAAAAAAACGGCAAAAGAATCACGTTTGTTGTTTAAATGGGAGCCCCACTTAAATTTTTGGTTTTATTCTGGTTTTAGTATTTGTTGTTAATGCAGCAATACATCATCTATGAAAATTTCAACTGTCTAGCTATGATGTCATGTTCATGAGATACAGCCTGGTGACAGATAGACAGACATACAGATGGACCGTGGAGTCTTAGTAACAGGGTGCGGCTTCTTAGATATATTTCTAGGCAACCCTGCTAGTAATCTGTTTAATTCTACTATCAAGTAAAAAATATAAAAACAAAATACTTGAAGATTTTTGCAGGAGGATCTTAGGTTATAAATTAACTCTGGAAGGGTATTAAAAACTAACCTTACCTAATAAAAACTGATATTAAACTGAGTTATACTACACTGGATTATTGATTGCATAAAAAAGGGACACTTTTTCTAATTAAAATCAAAACGGCGGACCCCCGCTCTGGCTCGTTCTTGATTCAAAGGTGGTAATTAGTCATAGGACGTGTCGTGGTAGTTATAGATTGCTGTATTAATAAGGTTATTGAAATGTTTGGCATATTTAGCATAATATTTCTTTTGTTTTGTACTTGGTTTACTGTGTATTTATAAGTTATTGTTTAATTACCTAATAAATCTATATTTTTATATTACTATTCATTACACGAAAAAACTATGTTTAAATGATTCAATATTAAAATCTAATAATACTATAACAAGAAATGCTGAAAATGTACATATTGTACATTACTTTACCAAATATAACGAAACGTTGTTGCAGTGGAAATAAAGAATGTAATGTGGAAACATAGAATAATATACCAGAAATATGGAGAAATCTTCATGATACTAAAACACCTGTCCTGTATGTTTTTTGTGGTCTACAATAAATAATACTAATTAATAAAAACTCTTACACACACATGGTGATACATATAATATTTTGTTTCAGTGGCTTTTTTGTAACCGTTAAAACAACCTATACTCTGATTTTTAATTTCTTAGACAAAACTGACATTTGGAGGGTTGTCCATTTATCGTTACTGACTACCCTGAGTGATCGAAAGTTGATTGAAAATCGAAGCAGATCGAAAATTTAAATATTTTTATGGCAATAAAATTACATTTGTTAAAAAAACTAGCTGTATTTAGTTTATACTCATTTATTTCAAATTTCATTTTATCTATCGCATTTATTTTATTATTGGTTTCATATTCAACACAATAAAAGTTTATGTATATTATTACGTGTATGAAGACTGTAATATTTAAATATATTATGTTTATATTCATAAAACATTTATTCACACCAATTAGTAAAATTAAATGCCTCAATTTCATATCACATCGATTCGATGAATCACATAAAATTGAGCCTAAACTACAACACTATGCACCGCACTAGCAACATTAAAAAAAATAAAGACATTGGCAGCTGTCAGTTTAGTCTACGAAATTATAAATCACAGTATAGTTATCTTGAAACAAGTATACTGACAGTCGGTGTCAAAAAACAGAGAAACCAAAACAGGAACTTACCGACTGAACCGACTTCCGAAGCTGAAGTTATTTTTCACTTTGTAGTGTTTTTATTTGGAAGTCGGTTGTATCTTTTGTAAAAAAAGTTTTTGTTATTATTAAAATACAATAAAATTTGTTTAAAATTCAAATAACTGAAAACCTCTGAAAGGGATCACAACAGCAATTATAATTTAAAAAAATCTAGTGCTTAAAATACATGTTCGTGACAACTACTTTGTTTTGCAATTTCAGATTGTTGGAACTCCGGTGTATGTACTTGCAGTGAGTACAATGAGTCCTAATCCTTGTATGTCGAATGCCCAGATCAAATAAAAAGTCAAGATGGAACGGTGCAAACAACGAAGTGACGCCGGTTAAAACTACGCCTTGCCGTATAAATACACAATTACACGCACTAACATACAAAAAATTACGCCTTAGCTTGTCAGTCGAGCTGTCAAATCAAATAATAAAGCTCGATTGACAAGCTAAGGGCTTCATATTGCTTCTGGCTTAACCGTCTTCACCTTGTTGTTTGCAATGTTCCATCTTGACTTTTTATTTGATCTGAGGTCGAATGATACCACATAGGTTCATAAAAAAGTGATCTGTCAACTGTTCCTGTCAAACTAGAAGTTTCGCAAATACTGGTTGACATTTGATTGCTCGTGGGTATTTTATGCTTAACACCAAGGGGTTCAGAGATTTTCAGTTATTTAAATGACACCTTGTGTGTAAACAGTATTTAAGGAGGCTCAGGATTTTTTATTAAGTTCTAGTCTGTAAAAATAGTAGCTATTATTCATATTGTGGTTATATATAAAAAAACATTTAATTCAATAATCACAATAAAATAAAATTATTACATGTAAGGTTACTTCTGCCAACTCTGGCTCAATAATTATGAGTGTTAGTTTCCTCGGGATGGGATGTACTATGTCATATTGTTCGCTAAATCATTGCATATCAGTTATATCAATTACATTTAACTGATTTTTTTATTTAAAAATTGGGTTGATTTTGGATTGTTCACTTCACAATATTTTCACGGTGAATTTTTTTACAGAATAGCAATACTGAAATCTGGACAGGTTATTGGATTTGGTGGTGGGTGTGGAGTATTCTAACATAAAAATAGTATTAATATAATACGGGTGTTTTGCAATTTTGGCTACAGTGAAATTAAAAGCTATACTTTATAAAAGATAGCTTGATCTCTGCGACAGCTGTCAATATCAATACAGTAACAATAGCGCTTGACAGGCTAACAATAACGTATACGTCAGTTTGACATATGTCGCAGAGATCAAGCTATCTTTTATGAAGTATAGTTAATTTATGGTCTTTAAAATAATTATGTCTTTCATTGACAAGTGGTATCTTATGGTTTTTAAGTACAAGTGTGTTTCTCAAAGTAGTAAATTAGTACATACTGGGGTATGTGCTAAAAAACCTGATGCTACATTTATGGTAAGTGTGAATTTTGGTTTTCACTTTGAATTTGGGCTAAGCACACTAATTTGGTATTACGGTTATTACATATTTAATTTTGTATTTTTTTATTTATTTACATAAATAAAGGTTTGGTGGTTGGTAGTTTGTTTGCTATTTACCATTTTGATTGAGATTTCAATGTCTATGCAATTTTCTCCATTCTCTTTATTAAATTAGTGTAGATTTTTTATTGCACACAATCTGCTTGCTAATTCTTTAGTTGGAATCCTTTCAGAGAGCCGTCAGTGCAGCATGGGGTTCTATGGAGGATGCCATAAAACAGCCGGTCCACATAGCCCGACTTGGCAGTGGAGGAAGTAAGTATTTCTGTTTTTATGGGTGTTGTACCCAAAACTTGCTTAGAGATACATTAGTAAGATGTGGATGTACAATACTAGAGGCTATAGAGTGTCATTCTGCGAACGAAAGCATAGCCATCGCGACTGCAAAAAGGTCAAAAAATTATGGGAATGACAAGCATTATCGAAATGTTACATGATCTACTTCATGGTAGAACAAGACTTGGTAGTCTCTTCCCGTGACAGCTGGGTCACGTGATTGGCCTAAGACTACGTCATCAATTGCGTTGCGGTTCTCAAAGTTTTTATGTGGGGAAAAAGATAAAAATAATACAATAAGTACAAATGTTTTATAATTCTTAATAAATCGTCATATTTGATACTTTTTTTATTTATTTACTTTGCTTTCTTTTAATTGATTGCATTTTAGTATTTTTATTTATTTCGGAACGAAAACTCACAAAACTTGACTTGACTAAAATAAGTCAAAAACTAATTAGGTTAGGTTAAGTTCGGGCGTAAAGACGTATTGACACAACTATGCCTTAAATTATGGAACGCGTATATAAATTGCGCGTGGTGGATTACGGCCTATTCCCTCTCACAGAGAGGAGGCCTGTGTCCCAGCAGTGGGAACATTAATAGGCTGATGATGTGTGTGATGTGTGTGATGTATATAAATTAAATAATAAATTAATGAAAGGCACATACCAGTTATTTTAGGTGAAGTTAGTTACAATATTGAAGCCACGTATATGATAGCGTCTCTTCATTGGGAAAAGAAAAAAATATATTACGCCGCCTTTTATACCGTTGTTTTTACAGTTTACGGAACAATTAACAATTTTTCTTGTGTATCTTTCAAAGTTCACGGGTTCATCATAAATGTTTGGGAGCCACAGTATTTTTCTCACCGAGCGAAACAACGCTATAGGTGTGAGTGACACGACAATAGCGATGAAATGGCTAGAAGTCAGTATGACACTTGTCAATTCGATGTGTTGCCACTGTGTGTTATTGAAATACCCGAGCAAAATGCATTTTTTATCTTAACAAAGTAATTTTGAACTAATAATTCAAACTATAAATTAATTTAACACTAAATATAAATTACATAGATGATTCACATAAGTTACTAAATAGTGAAGCTAGTTAGTAATTTATTTTATTTTCATTAACTACATGAGAAAATACCTACATTTTCTAAAAAGGTACAATCAATGGTAACACTTATCGTGACGTAGGCTTAGGCCATCCTGGGAAGAACATACCAAGCGAAGTATACGCGGAGTATGTTATTATACCATGATCTACCCCATAAGGTGTGTCCAATCATAAAGCGGGAATCGCGCGCGTCCTGCCGCGCTGTTATTGAAAGATTGCCGCGCCCGAACGCTTCTGTTTACCTGCCACACACAAACATTTTTTTATATATTTTCGACACCGACTTCCGAAATGAAAGTTATTTTCCACTTTTTAGTATTTTGCTTTTGAAGTCGGTTTATTTTCTTGTGAAAAAGTTTTATTTTTTTAGTTTTATTACACTAAAAAGTGAGCAAGTTATGTAGTAAGGTACATATAGGATTGACAAAATACCCATAATAAATCAATTTACACATTCGTGCTGTTTCTCGTTAAGAAGTTCGGTTGTATTTTCCATATCTTGAAAAATGCCGACCCGAGTTTAATGTGATGTATGTAATAGTATTGGAACTGCACAATATTCACATATGTTACTCAATGTGGACTTCTTAACACGTGTGCCAAATTTCATAAGTGTATGTTTGTATGTATGTAAGTTTGTCCACGCATTTATCCGAAACTGCTTTTCAAATCGTGACCATTATTTTTTTATTGGATTAGGTATCTCTCAACTTAGGGAATAGTGCATGTTTGATCAAAATTGGGTCAGCAGTTTTCAAGATATGGAAAATACAACATTAACTTCTTAATATAAGCTTGAAATCGCCAACCCGCATTGAGCAAACATGGTGATTAATGCTGGTGCCTTCTCTGTATGAGAAGAGACCTTTGCCCTGTAGTGAAAGTAACAGTCTGGTATTAATTCTTTTTATTTTAATTCTTTTGTTTTCTTCAAAGGGTGAAAGCATTCACGTTCATTCCCTAATCATCATCATCATATCAGCCGAAAGACATCCACTGCTGGACGTAGGCCTCCCCAAGCGTCGCCACTTTGACGGGTCCCGGAACCAGCGGATCCCCGCAACCTTCACCACGTCATCGGTCTACCTGGTGGAAGGCCTTCCAACGCAACGTCTTCCGGTTCGCGGTCGCCACTCCAGAAACTTTCTACCCCATCGGCCATCCGTTCTGCGAGCAATGTACCCTGCCCATTGCCACTTAAGTTTGGCAATTCTTCGGGCTATGTTGGCAACCCTGGTTCTCTTGCGGATCTCTGCATTTCTGATTCGATCACACAAGGAAACTCCAAGCATAGCCCTCTCCATTGCTCTTTGACGGACTTTAAGCTTTCTGATGAGGCCCATTGTGAGCGACCACGTCTCAGAGCCATATGTCATCACTGGCAACACACACTTGTCATAGACTTTCGCTCATCCCCTGAATATTGCCAATATATTAAAAGTCACCTTGTATTATAATGCGTTTAGGGTGAAAGAAGAAAGAAAGAAAAAGTATTAATTTACCACAAAACAACATACAAACATTAATGACATAATCGTCTACAACTTAGAGTGTAGAGTCTCCGATCTTCATAGGAGTGGGTGTTACATGGGCATTCACCATGACCTTGGTTTTGTCCATGTTCATTTTAAGACCCACTCTTTCGGAAGCTATACTGAGGTCATCGAGCATTTTACTGAGGCTCTCCATGGTCTCAGCCATGACCACTATGTCGTCGACGAACCAAAGGTGAGTGATGTACTCGCCATTAACGTTGATGCCAAGCCCCCTCCAGTCCAGAACCTTGAAGACATCCACCAGCGCAGCAGTGAACAGTTTCGGAGAAATGACGTCTCCCTGTCTCACGCCGCGCCGGAGAAGGATTGGTTTCGAGGTCTGATCCTGAAGACGGACTGACATGGTGGCGTTTTTGTACAAACACTTCAACACCTCAATGTACCGGTAGTCGATCTGGCACCGTTGGAGAAACTGCAGTACAGCCCAAGTCTGGATCGAATCGAAGGCTTTTTCGTAGTCCACAAAAGCTAAACAGAGAGACAGGTTATGCTCTTTGGTCTTCTGTATAACCTGCCGCAGCGTATTTATGTGGTCTACGGTGCTAAAGTCTTTTTGGAATCCGACTTGTTCGAGAGGCTGAAAATCGTCAAACCTGCGCGCGAGACGATTCGTGATGACTTTTGAAAACAATGTAGATATAGTTAAGAAGTGCGATGGGCCTATATTTCTTCAGCTGAACATTGTCGCCCTTCTTGAAGAAAAGTACCACCACACCCCGTGCCAGCTTGTGAAGGGCCTTAAGGACCGGTTTTTCACCCGCCTTCAGGAGTTCGGCCGTGATTCCGTCATTACCCGGCGCCTTTTTGTTTTTGAGCTGTTTCAGAGCTATCCTAATCTCGTTCAGGCTGACGTCCGGGATATCTTCGGTAAAGTGTCGGGTCAATCTAGCTCTTGCGTCGTTTGCTAGACTCGCAACGGGCTTTCTGATTGATGTGTATAACTGCTCATAGAATGTCTCGATCTCCCTCAGAAGCTCAAGTTTGGCGGATACGATCCTGCCATCGTTGGTCTTCAGTTTCGTGAGTTGGCGTTGCCCAATAGCCAGATCCCTTTAAAACACCTTGGAGCCTTTATTTCGCTCGATCGCGTCTTTAATACGCTCGGTATTAAAGCAACGGAGGTCTCTTTTCAAGGATTTAGAGATCTGTCTTTTGAGCTGCCGGTATTTGCACGCCTCATCTGAGGACTGCAGGATCATCTTACGCCTCTCCTTCATAAGCTTGAGGGTAGGATCAGAGAGCTTTTTGTTTATATCTGTACGACGGGTCTTGAAAAACTTAGACCCGACCGAGCTAAAAGCTTTCGGGGTTTTGATACTGGATCTGTGCTGGACGGAACGTGGACTTTATCAGTCGAGACCTTTCAAGCTTAATATTAATGTTCACTTACCATGCGGTGATCACTCCCGGTTTTTACCGAATTTATCACAAAGACATCATTGAACATTTGCTTCTTGGTTGACATGATGAAGTCGATCTCATGTTTTGTTGCACCATCGGGGCTCTGCCAGGTCCACTTCCTGTGTTCACACTTTATGAAGAAGAAATTCATCATATAGAGGCCTTCCTTCTCCATAAAACTGGACAGTAGGTGACCCCGGTGGTTCCGTCGACCAACTCCAAATTGCCCCACTTGCAGCTCATCCTCGTCACGTTTGCCACCACCCTGGGACTGCCGGTCACCCTCTCGGAAATAGAGCAGGTTACCGGATTTGAGGATTATCGAGTCCTCCCCCTCTCTTCGGACTTCAGATAACCCTATAATTCTCCATCGCAACCTGCTCAATTCCTCTTCGAGTTCGGTGATCTTCTCGTCGGTCTGAAGTGTGCGCGTGTTGTGTTGCCAGGTCCAGTCGTTGGTGATATGTTGTTGGTGATGAATAATGGTACGGAACCCTTCGTGCACGAGTCCGACTCGCACTTGGCCGGTTTTTTTTGTAGCAGACGAAAACGTGAGCACTACCTCGTACGATGATTGAAATAGCACTTATTGTAATAAATATTAAAAGTTTTGAATGTCACTTAAATGTTTTTTTTCTCTTATTTGAGAAATTGTTTTTTTTTTACATCCAAGTGTTGATTTTCAAATTAGAAAGTTTTCGATTAAGCAGGTCGTGAGCCAGTCAACTTTGGGAGTCACTGGTTTGCAGAATATCTGTGCCATGCACGCTATTACGTCATCATGATCGTAAGAAAACACGTTACTAAGAAAAACCCTTCAGTTAAGAGTGTTTCTATATGAAAATTGAAGGGTATTTAGTGTGGTTTTGGCAGTCCAAATTATAACTTAGTAAATTGTATTTTTATTATGTACTACCTTCTGTCCCCGGCTTCACCTACTTGGTATATGTTGCTTAAAACAATCGAATATGATCCTTCACCAGGTCTTAGGCGTAACAAACAAACAGATATTGGTCTAACGTGAGCGTGAAAATATGAAAATTATGTTTTTTACCATCCCCAGTACCATTGTCAGTTACATTAAATTAGGACCAGAAGTTTCTTGGTCACAATGGTATGCAAGTTATAAGTACTTGTATTGTTACAAGCTCGTGCTTGAAATAATTAAAAGAAAATAAATAAATCAAGTTATTTTCTTTCTTTCTTTTTCGTCACTTTCAAAGTTTTTCGAAAAAAATATAGGTTTGGGCGATTTACAGTCATAATAACTCTCTTTTTAGGGTTCCGTACCCAAAGGGTAAAAACGGGACCCTATTACTAAGACTCCGCGGTCCGTCTGTCTGTCTGTCCGTCTGTCTGTCTGTCTGTCACCAGGCTGTATCACGTATACCGTGATAGCTAGACAGTTGAAATTTTCACAGATGATGTATTGTTGTTGCCGCTATAACAACGAATACTAAAAACACAATTAAATTAATATTTAAGGGGGGCTCCCATACAACAAACGTGGTTTTTTTGCGATAATGGTGCGGAACCCTTCGTGCGCGAGTCCGACTCGCACTTGCCCGGTTTTTAAAAAAACGTGTCTTATTTTTTCTATTTTATCTGCACTCAACTTGACTGCCTCGACTATTGTTGAGCTCAGATATATAATATTCTGTTTCTAAGTACTGGAGCCCCTATGTAGGCCTTATGTGTGCAGACTATAGGTTTATTTATTTATTATTTCACGTGAATTTAATTTTAAACAGAATTAATTTATTCGAATGTCTGTTTTAATTATAATCAGTAGAGAAAGCCAACAGTAATAACATTATTTGCTTTGATAAAATAGACTTTTCAACCGAATTCATTTACTTCCAATTAGACAAAATAAATATTTATTTTATTCCAAACATATTTTCAGTAAAACAAACATTGCTAACGCATGTTCAAACGGAAAGCAATCAAACGAAATAAAATAAACAAAAATCAAATTAAATTAATACGCAAACATCTCCACAAGCGAGCTATTCCGCCAATAGATTGGGCATATTACACAAACACGCCAACTATTTGATCAAACTTCGGCCCAATATGCAAATATCAAAACACACGTTGGCAAAATTGGCCTTTTGGCGTAAACTAGCACCAACAAGTTGGGGGAGCTTGGCAGCTGTGTGCACCGCCAATAGGAAAGTTTGAGAACTGCAAGGCTTACCAAACCGCGCCATAACCGAAGTCGAACTAGCTCAATTCTCATTTTTTGTTCGTGTGTAATTCTCGGGATGTTTGTTCCAGAACCTTTTTTTTTCTATTCCATCGTTGAGCAAAAACATTTTTATCTGGATATTATTGCAAAGTTAATAATGTTTTAACAGCGTTAATAAAATATCTGTGTAAACAACCTTTGCTGTAAGTAAATAACCTTTTTGATGAGAGGATTTTAGCAAAAAATGATTCAATCTGATGAATTTAGTTTAATTCGCGACCGCACTCTGTGATGAGCACATTACTAAGGGCTTTGATTAAGTTCAGAACGAGTCAGAAATCTTTAATTCTAAGAGTAAATTATTTATTTAGAAGTAACACTCCTGCTCAATCATTGGTCACGAGGAAAAAAAAGTGACATAAAAAAAAACATTGCATCGTTCCAAAATTGAAAAACCTTTATTACATCGTCCATCATAATGCGTAAACTCAAATACTTCTTAGCAACCGTGGCAGTCTGGATGTAATGCCTTTGCCACCCGCGCTCCGTGACAAATATCTATGAACTGAGAACCGTCGAGTTAGTTATGGCCCCGGGGCGCAATGAGCTACTACTGCCTTCAACTTGAAATACGTCCAGGTTTTCTGCAACTTTAAAATTCAATCTTTTTTGCGTTTCTTAGTTTTAAAGTAGTTTGAAGAAAGTTTTTTATTTTATAGCGAGTTTTTTATTGTTTTTGTTCTGATTTTAATTTAAGTATATTGCTTTATTTATTTAAAAGTGTATTCAGTTTATGAAAATATCTTTTTATATTGGATGAACAAAAGAATAACTAACAAGACACCAATTTTCACATTTTTAACCGACTTTCCAAAAAGGAGGAGGTCTATGTTCGACTTCATGTTTGTTTTGTTTTGTGTATGGTCACATCGATATCTCCGTCAGTTCTGGACCGTTTTTGTTTTTGATTGTGTATGTTCCAAAATTGGACCCATTTTATATTGGTGAAGAACTTCGGAGATATACAACAGAACTCTTCAATAAATAACGGCAAATCTCTTGGGATTGCTGCAACCGCATGTCTGTTTATTGTTTATACCATTTCATAACATAACATCACGCCAGTACACTCTAAAGGGGTACGCAGATGTGTACAGTTCACCTTGGTACACTCTCATTTCACCGGTTATGTTCAAGTTTCATGGTATTTGGGTAATCTATTCTGGTATTATAAGTACCTTACTAAAGGCAAGTTGCCTATTAGGCACAACTAAAAAGTGAAAAATAAAAAACTTGTTTTACACAAAAATACTACCGACTTCCAACTAAAAACATTACAAAGTGAAAAATAACTTTCTTTTTCGAAGTCGGTGTCTTTGGTAGGTACCATTTTTAGGGTTCCGTAGCCAAATGGCAAAATACGGAACCCTTATAGATTCGTCATGTCTGTCTGTCTGTCTGTCTGTCCGTCCGTATGTCACAGCCAGTTTTTTCCGAAACTATAAGAACTATGCTGTTGAAACTTGGAAATTAGATGTATTCTGCGAACCGCATTAAGATTTTCACTCTAAAATAGAAAAAAAAACAATAAATTGTGGGGTCCCCATACTTGAAACTGAAACAATTTTTTTTTTCCATCAAACCCATACGTGTGGGGTATCTATGGATAGTTCTTCAAAAATGATATTGAGGTTTCTAATAATTTTTTTTCTAAACTGAATAGTTTGCGCGAGAGACACTTCCAAAGTGGTAAAATGTGTGTCCCCGCCCGTAACTTCTAAAATAAGAGAATGATAAAACTAAAAAAAATATATGATATATATTACTATGTAAACTACCACCGAAAATTGGTTTGAACGAGATCTAGTAAGTAGTTTTTTTTTTAATACGTCATAAATCGTAAACCACAATTTACCAAGTACGGAACCCTTCGTGCGCGAGTCCGACTCGCACTTGGCCGGTTTTTTTTCAACTACACGAAATCACTGTATTCGGGTAATAAAAACAAGTGACACTAGAATAAAAATATAATGTGAGTCGACCTGTGTTGTAAGTAATGTGTCACTAATTATAGAATCTTATTTTCAGTATATTCCTACATCGTATAATTTTGAACAACACCAAAAAAATATATCGCATTATTTTTTACATTTCAAACTAATATAATATACTTTGGGGAGACTGCAGCATTTTCTTCCGACTGCCATCAAGATTGCGCTTGCACAATCTCTTCTTCTTCCCATCCTTGATTATGCTGATGCCAGCTATCTTGACCTTACTCAAGAACAACTCGATAAACTTGAGCGACTTCAAAATGTTTGTCTAAGGTTCATTTTTGGTTTGCGGAAATATGACCATGTTTCCAAATTCCGTATAAAACTCAAGTTGTTACCAATTCACATTCGCCGGAATGATCATAATCTTTCTCTTTTGTACAATGTGTTATTTACTCCTTCCACCCCTCTTTACCTCAAGGACCGGTTTCAGTTTATCTGCGATTCCCGAAATCTGTTAGGTCATCAGAAAACTTGCGACTTAAAATGCCTATGCATTCCACTACATTCTTGGATAAGTCGTTTACTGTCCAGGCTGCTCGTTTGTGGAATGCATTGCCAGACCCAATAAATTATAAGTATTGTCTTATCTTGGTGTACAATTAAATAAATAAATAAATGTGATGCCTGTATTCCCCGAAGAGCAGGCAGAGGTATAACCATATCTTCAGTTATATTTTTTACACTAATTGCTATTAAGGTTAGCCATTTTACTAATAAACATTACCATACGTTAAAACATTATAAAAAATATATGTTTCATAAACCATTACGTACAGCTACGTTTTCAATAATAATACATTATATTGAGTCTTTACCTATGAAATTGCCAACTATTAAACTGGCCACTTGAAAATCGGTAATTTTATAGGTAAAACTAAATACCAGACTGATAACTATTCCACTGCATGGCCAAAGTCTCTTCTCATTCAGAGAAGGCCTAAATCAACACAACGAACATTATCCACCATGCTTAATAAAGACGAATTAACAATTAACATAATTTTCATAATATTTCAGAACTCAAAACGACAACTATTCCGATGAAAGAAGTAATTCTACGTGAGCTTACGTCAAGTACGCCTGTTAAAGAGAAGATTGAACGAGTGAGGGAGCGACAAATTATTTGGGAACATTTGACAAAACGAAACGAGTGGGCACCTATGCGACGAGTCAATTGGCATCTTAAGAAAGACAAACCACCCAAGCAACAAACTGAGCAGAAAACTGATAAACTGCCCGGGCAAGAACTTGAACTAAAACCCGTTAGACCACCTGAGCGACGACTTGAGCAACAACCCGTGCAGATACTTAAGCGACCACGTTGGCGACAAGACGAGTGGCAAACCAAACGAAACTTTGTGAGACCTGAGTTCGGGAAAGATCGCACAATTCCAGTCAAGCGACAACCTGAGGAGCAACCTGATCAACCACTAGAGCGACAACCTGAGCTAAAATCCGAGCCACAACCTGCGCAAACACCCAAGCACCAATCTGGACAAACGCTGGAGCGACAGCCTGAGGAAAAACTTAAGCAACCAAGTTGGCGACAAGATGACCGACAAAGCAAATCATTGGAGTTTGTGTTCGGAGAAAGAGGTACAATGGTGATTGAGCGATATCCTGAGAAACCACCAGATCGACAAACAGAGCCAAAACCTAGGCAAACACGACAACGAGAAGGTGGTGAAAAGCTGATTATTCCTTTTCTGCAAAAACCGAGAAGCTGGCTACGATTGCCGGATAGATTCTGATAGATGGTAATCATCATTGGCAAATTAATTAATGCTGGTAGGGAGCCAAACATTATGATTGAAAATGGTAATACCTATATAGTCAATTATTATGAAAAATAATAGTTACTACTAAAAATAGTAGAATCTGTCAAAAGTAGACTATGATGTCAAAAGTAGAATCTGTCAAAAGTAGACTATGATGTCAAAAGTAGAATCTGTCAAAAGTAGACTATGATGTCAAAAGTAGAATCTGTCAAAAGTAGAATCTGTCGAAAGAAGACTATGATATCAAAAGTAGAATCTGTCGAAAGAAGACTATGATATCAAAAGTAGAATCTGTATTTTTTCAAATTACCCGAGCATTATTTTGTTAAAATAAAATGTAGACGTGTAAACGTATCAAATGTAGATTCTGTCCTAAGTAGAATCTGTCATAAGTAGAATCTGTCATAAGTAGAATCTGTTATATGTAGAATCTGTCATATGTAGAATATGTCAAAAGTAGAATATGTCAAAAGTAGACTACGATATCAAAAGTAGAATCTGTCAAATGTAGACTAAACGGTTTTAGGGTGCCGTTCCTCAAAGGGAAAAAAAGAAACCCTTATAGGATCACTTCGTTATCTATCTGTCCGTGTGTCAAGACCTTTTTCTCTGGAACGTCTGGAGGTACTTGTATCAAGTTGAAATTAATATTATATACTAAGGGTCTGCAATCTCTTAGACCTGTGAAATAATCAGTAATTTTTTTCGTTAGAGCAATTTCAGAAATGTTACCTTATTATTTTAATAAATGTAGCTGTTTGTACAGAATCCTCGGTGCACGAGTCTGACTCGCACTTGGCCGGTTATTTTTTCATAATTAAGAGTTGATCCCGATTCCATAGAGAAACCGCCTTGAAAATCACTCTGTTTATAACGTATTTAGATTAGAAAATATTGTCTCCGTCAAGTATCAATTTTAATTAAAACCGCTGGCGGTATGTTTAGATATAAAACATTTTATTCAATACGATGTACTTCAAGATGTAGAAAAATGTGTTTGAATTAATTCTTTAAAGTTCTCACAACACAAAACATTTAATGAAATAATAAATTTCTACTTTTTTAACCAATACTTACATATAATTTTCCTTGCACAAAACACTATAGATTAATTATAAACCAATATTAATTTTCTTTTTTGTATATTACAGCTGCTAAACAAGTACATAGATATTTATTTATTATTTATTTATTTATTTATTTATTTAAACTTCATGCACAAATAAAGGTACCTACCTAAAAAAAGTTGTTATTGTATTTAGACTAGGTTTTACCCGCGTCGAACTCAGCAATATTTTTATTAGGGTCTGTACTTTTATAAATAAATAAATAAATTAATTCATTGTATTTGATTTATTCATTACTAAGAGGAATAATAAAAAAATATCTGTGGTTAAATTAGTATAGTAATATTTTTCTTTCTATGTATTTTTTGTACGTTTACACAAATATCTAATAGTAGATTATGCACTAAGGGGATATTGTAGTGTCTTATGTAGCGGGCGCAGTATTGAATCCCAAGTAAATCGGAGGATTCTAGTGTCAACGCCCGAGCGGAGCGAGTGAGTTAAGGTTACGCTAGTCGATAATTCTCCCATACAAACGTAGTCGTAGTCGTTTAAAATAAAAAAATGATATCAATTTGTCTCATCATTATCTAGCCCTGTATTGAAACAAAAAAGTTAAAAAAAAACATATTTGAAAGTTATGAGCGTCGAATGTTACATATTTCAACACAAATTTTAACGCATCTTTGGGTGGCAATAAATACCATAAGTAAAAGGAAAATTGCAAAACGGCTACCATACAGAGATAGATTAGTAGTTCAACAATGCAAATAATTTTATTTTTAAAATATACATTTAGTCTTTCATCATGATATCTAGACTCCCAAAGGCGCCTGTTTATAAAATTTTGCGCGCTCGTTTTCGTCCTAAATCATCATCCATTTTGCTACAAACTTGCAAAAGTACTAATTCGTACACGAACTAGCTTTTAACTGCTCATCACAGCATCTAACTCTTTCGCACGTGTTGTCGGATGAGATAGCATGCATTTTAACCATGCGCACAAAATTGTTCGTGCCGTCGACTAGGGGAACTTTAAGACAAGAATCCTGAGTGCAGCGTGGGATTCAAGGTCGTCCAAGACGAAGGCATCTTTATCCCCGATTGGAATACTCTACTTTTCACACTATCTACGAGACAATAAAAGGCAATAGTACTAGAATCAAAGTATTTATTGAAATTACAATTACAGTTAGGTGACCTATTTAAATCAATTAAATGTTAAAGGTAATGTTTGATACATTAGACCAGTTGTGGAAAGACAAAGTTATGTATTTATTCGGTACATTTATTGAAGTTGAGGTGGAGTTTATTTGAGTATTACTGTTAAGTATAGTTTCAGAAACTTGGGTCTGCTGAGGACCATTTTGAATCGTGAAAGTTGATAAAGGTGCTTGAGGCAGCGGGCTAGATGAATAGTGTTGATGATGTGTAAGGTTGTGGTGACAAAGATGTCCAAGGATTAGTTATCAACGGTGTTTTTAGTTTGATGTTATCACCAATGCGGCAGCTTCGTTTATCCTTATTTTGAATAGAATTTTCTATGTAGCCCTCTGCTGCTACATCAGATTTCTAGCCACCGTGTCTTTTAATTTAGGTCATGTCTGCTCCTGAATCTACCAATAGAGTAGCCGATGTTCTACTGAAACAATGGCCCGTGTAGAGCTCGGCTTTTGTAAATTTCAGGTATTTCGCAACTTCTTTCGGCATGCTGCTGATCTTATTTTTTCCAATGACTTGCCTGGTGCACTTGCCTTTACTATAAGCTACGAAAAATCTGTTAGTGTTTATATTTGAGGGGCGTAGAGCTTGGTTCGATAATTCTTGCGTATTCTTCACGGACTACGAATGCCCGTTCTATGATTTTCTATCTGGCAAATTTACCAGCAAAAAATCTGAATGGTTTTTCGATATCTTCGATTTTAATGATTATAATTATTTCCACGACACGCGCCATTCACTCCAAAAAATCAATGCCACCACATGTAACAAAAATAGGCAAGTAAGTTAGTATTTAAGTAGAAAGGTAACTTACGTAATATATATGTTTTAATGTCTTACATGTTATAAACTTACTTAGATTTGACTGACACACTCATGTGCGTGTCAGTCAAATTTATGAAAGTTTATTATTTTTAATAACAGCACATAAACCTTATGAGGGTTTACAATAATAATTATTATTTAACTTAGAGTCTAAACATCACATATCAGTTATTATTATTATTATTATTATTTATTCATGAGACTAGCTACCTAGACCTATACTTACCTATAGTAAGTATGTAGCTATTTTACTTACTAAAAATTTAATCAATAGGTAGGAACTTACTTTTGTGGCAAGAAAACAAAAGTAAGTACCTTCCTGGTTCCCACCAAAGAGAATGGTTGACAAGGACAGGAGCCTCGAAACCACGTGACGTGCAGTCTGCGGGGTTCAATTCTCACGGGACATGTATCCAGATCAGTCCAGTCTTAGAGTTCCGAATCTGTGAGACTACATTCACCATAAAAACCTCAAAAGTATGAGCTGAGGTGCGAAGCCAACAAAGGACTATGTCACTATCAGTCCTTGGGAACTCGGTCTTCGAGGGTTATAGGAAAAATATATATATGAGGTATACCCGCCAGACTGCACGTTCCCGACACGAATACCTCGCTGCGCGTGAAATATACACAAATTCAACCGCACGTGCGTAGTACCATACCACTTGCGGAGGGCGAACGTGATTTCAAATAACGATTGGCCGGCTAACAATCAATTTCAAACAAAACCAGGTTCAAGACCGAATCGACACGTCTCGCGCCGGCAAATCCATTTTTACAAGTCAAGTGTCAACTGTCAACTACAGCAAAAGCTGTCAAATCTACGACAGCGAACTGACACAGTGTTGTAACAAAATAACAAAAAAAGGAACGGAACATTTCGTTCCGAACACTGTTCGTTACGGTGTATCCTCTCTTGTTCTGTGATTTACCGACCCTAGCTTGTTGTTTAGCCGCATTTCTTGCAATGGAAGCAAATCAGTTGGAAGACTTTCCTTGGCTAACAATTAATTCGATTTTTAAGATGGTCATATCGAATTGAACAGTCATATTTCAGTGAACATTTACGCAATGGTATACGATATAAATGTAATAGTGTAAGGAGTAAATAAAGCTTTTATTATTATTATTATACGATATAAATATATCGTGAAAATGAATTACATCATTAAGCAGCATGCCATCCAAATGCATATGATAAATGCATATCCAAAACCAACATGTGTCCAACGAACTTAGTAACAACGTGTGCGCACGGAGAGAGCGGGTGGGCGCCCTGCCGGGCGAGCAAGGCCTATTGTGACAAGCTTAGGTCACACATTTTTATCACAGTTTGGGAGCAAAAACCGTGATAAAATGCGTGACTCAATATAAGTTTTTAAGCTGACATGGTCACAATCATTAGAATTAATATTTGTTTCGGGATATTTACCATGTATATATATATACCATGATTTTGGCGCTCAATCATGGCGCTTGTAACGGTGCCGAAATATCGAGCTCTCAACCAAAATATACATGGTAAATATGGGTCTACCTTTTATAGCAGAACTTTTTATGTCATGATATTATTATGCATAACAACGGATATCATAATCATCATTTCGCAGAAAATCGTTTGGCATACACTCATTTATGATACATTCAAACTCATAATTGTGTAAGTCAGAATCATCTTTAGCCATGAATTTCATATCAAAAGGCAGAACCATCATATCGTAGAAAGTTCATCGTCAGAATCGTCATTTGGCATACATTTCATATATATATTAATTGAAATACTCATCTATCACATTACAGATAATTCATAGTTAGAGTAATTTTATATTTTACCATAATAAAAGATTGATTGAACACATTTTTTTTGTGTTTTAATTCGCTGAATGACGCATGCAAACCTTCAAACAAGCATACACCATGCATGCAGCAAGCATGCAGTATTCAAACAAGCATGCACCATGCATGCAGCAAGCATGCAGCATGCCAACAAGCATACACCATGCATGCAGCAAGCATGCAGCATTCAAACAAGCATACACCATGCATGCCACAAACTTGCAACATCTAAGCAAGCATGCAAGTGAACATGCAGCAAGCATGCAACATGCAAGCAAGAATGCAAGTGAGCATGCAGCAGGCATGGTTTCTGTCACGGCTCCGGCGCTGCGGGGCTCCGGCGGTCCCACGCGAGCTTATCGTCGCAGATGGTTTTAACGCTCACCGCCGCAGCTTCGGCTTGCTGGCCGGATTCACCAGCCAGCCTCAGCCGCGGCGGCAAGCGTTATTAAACCACCTGCTCCTCAGCTCGCAGGCTGCTTCGCCCCTACGCGCCTACGCGGGCTTAAATTTCACTCTTGGGGTAGGGCAGACAAGACTACGTGGAGTCGGTTTTGCAGCGATTCGTTTCTGTCAATAACTTTTGAAACACAACATATTGACTTATTAAGACAGTATTTCAATTTTAATTTAAGGTTAAAAATGCTATTTTATAGAAATGCCTAATAAAATTATTCCAAATGAATTTCTGCCATCTTCATAATATTCCAAGTGAAATTATGCCATCTTAAAAGTAAGCCATTCTAAATTCGGACATAAAAACATTTGGCCAAACAATAATTATATTTAAAAAAATTATGCCTTAAGAATATTCGTTTAAAGAGGATTATGCCAAGTGTGTTATGCCAAATAAATTTCGAAGTATCAGATTCCGCCAGATAGATGGAACCCGGTAAATATCCCGAAATAAATATTAATTCTAATTCGTGACTCAAGCCTATCACAGACGCCGTGCTCGCCCGCCTTGCATGCGTCCGAGAGGTGTGAGAGGGATGGAGAGTGTCGTATAACAAGTGCGCAGGCGCATCATCATCACATTCCATTATTTTAAAGGTATGAATTTATTGTTACAATAACAGTTTTATGACTACCAATTGTCTTTTTCTACAAAACCTATTTAGGTGCATATCTGTTTTCTGCAATGGAATTGAAGGTGGTGCCCATAGTAACAATTTAAGTACGAACAAAATCCTTTACAATGGTATATGCCATATCTCTGTAGGACACTGAGCCCAATTTGTCGCATGGTCCTTTCTTCTTTCAATTCATTTTTAGGGTTCCGTACCTCAAAAGGTAAAACAGGAACCCATATAAGATCACTCTCTTGTCCATGTCCGTCTGTCCGTGGTGTCAACATCGATTTTCTCAGGAACGGGTGGACATACCAGATGATATAAATATCAACTTGCCCTACCTATACCTACCTATTTTCCTTAAGTCCTTATTAGGTGTATACAAAACAACACAATAAAAAGGTATGGGCAAATTTAGATTTTCGAAAACTTGTAAATGCCAAAATGTACCTTAATATTAAACTTTAATTTTTCCCTTTACTTGTGCTGTAAGGCCTTGCTTTTAACTAATTTTGTCAATTCTAGGTCAACCGAAATTACCCTATAGGTTTTGGGTCGAAAACCTATATATAACAGTTCCCGTGGACCTGGAATCACGAAAGAGAAAAAAAGGAAGGTCTTACAGCACAAATAAAGGGAATTTTTAAAAAAAAAAGTTGGAAAGGCTTTTTTTTATGTCGGTATCTTGAGTACGGAACGGAACAGTACGGAACCCTCGGCGCACGAGTTCGAATCGCACTTGACCGCACTTTTTCTCTTTCAATTTGCTTAGGATTATGATAGAAAGTATGTTACGCAATTAGTGCTGTTGCTGTAATTTTAAAGTCTTTACTTATGTTTTCAGGAAGCATTTCGGGATACATGGGCAATTATCGTGAAAGGTTCGCCACCAATCTTAGGATTAAATAGTGGAAATAAACGAATTACTAGTACAGGTACATACACAATTATCACATATTTTGTACTTAGTAATATACACGTACGTAGATTTACATATCTGCATGTGAGATCTTTAATTTTACGTCAGCCGAAAGCCGATAATTTTACTGCTGGACATAGGCCTCCCCCAAGTGTCGCCACATTGACCGGTCCCGTGCGTCTCGCAACCAGCGGATCCCCGCAACCTTCACGAGGTCATCGGTCCACCTGGTGGGGGGCCTTCCAACGCAACGTCTTCCGGTTCGCGGTCGCCACTCCAGAACTTTTCTGCCCCATCGGCCATCCGTTCTGCGATTAATGCCTCCGAGCATAGCCCTCTCCATTGCTCTTTGGGTGACTGTTAGCTTTCTGATGAGGCCCATTGTGAGCACCAAGTCTCAGAGCCATAGGTCATCACTGGCAACACACACTGATCATAGACCTTCGTCTTGAGACACTGTGGTAAGTTGGACGAGAAGACATCGCGCTATTTCCCGAACGCTGCCCAGCCGAGTCGGATTCGATGGTTAACCTCTTTCTCGAAGTTGACCCTACCCAACTGGATCGTTTGTCCCAGGTAGACATAATCTTCCACAACTTCGAGTGTCGAGTCTCCAACCTTAATAGGAGTGGGTGTTACATGGGCATTCAACAAAATAATGTTATGAGTACATAATTTTAAACTATACAAACTTATACCAACCTAACTAATTACATAAACACAAAATAAATGTACACCTAGGCGTCGACTCCACCTTATCGCTGTCATCCGGGAGCGTGCCCAGAAGACAGGCAGCATTGTCATGTTGAATGTCAATGCTGATTCTTTGGTCAAATAAAGAGCCAGCCCTCTGGTAACAAACAGTGTCAAACGCACTCGAGCCCCATGAATCTAGCGTTTCGACCCCAACGGCTTAAACTGTAACTACAAATATGATGCTATAATTTTAAATTTTACTTTATTTTGCCTTACTTGATGTAAAACTAGCCTCTTCTCACGGATCCGGTGGCCTCCGGTTTCGTACCCGACGGGACCAAACGGGGGCTCCGTTTGGACCCTTGCTTTCACTCACGTGTCCGTCTGTCTGTCCGTCGTATGTCACAGGTTTGACAGCCAGCGGTTGGAGCTAGTCTTCAAATTTCCATTTTGTTGACCCAAAGCCAAACAAATTGTCAAAAAATATTTAAAATGTATTAAATGGGGACTCCGATACAGAAAAAGGGATAAAAAAATTACCTACCCCATCGAGTGGAATATCTTTGTTTAGAACTTGTTGAGTAATAGTACATTACTGCCGCGGTCTATAATGACTACTTTGCTGGTCGCGCTGATTATGGCCGACAGCGCAGCGTAGCGCAGCTCCAGGCCGACACAGCGCGGTCAGCGTGCAGCACTTGATGGACGAGCTGAGATAAAGGCCGAAACCGTAGGTTGAGGCCTTTACAGCGAGGACAGCAAGGGCTGCAATGATGGCCAAGCTGAAAGGCCTAGAGCGTAGCTAGGCTAGCTCGAGGCAATCATAGCGTGACCAGCGAAGCAGTCATTGTGGGCCAAGGTTTGTATAGTGCTTTACTCAAAAATGCAAGTACCTAATCTAAATAAAACCAGCAAGTAATTTAAATAAAAAAAATATTTTAATTAACTGGAATTTTAATTTAAATGAAAATTATGAAAAGTACAGTTACTAAAATTCAACACTGACTTTCCCGGTTTGATATAAGTAATAGTTTGCGATAATTCTAATGCGGTGTTTGACTGCTGTATTATTGAAAACAAAAACATTTTCGGATAAAGATTTAGATTTCCTACTGATTTTCCACTGCACAAATTTTTCATATGCAAATTTATATTTTTCCTTTGAGTTTCGCGGTATCAAATTTTCAACCACTAATTTAGCTTCATCTTTAATGTCAGGTGGTGTTGTGGGTGGTGTGTGTGTGAATCGGAAGAATTATCGCTTTGAGAGCTCATTTTTAGCAAAAAAGTCACTAAATAAAAACAAAATTTTCGCTGAACCGCGTTTTGTTACTTCTTTGTTTTTTTTTGAGCAGTGGTAGTTGGAACTATACAGCCTAATATGGAATAAAATCTTTTTGCACCTATCTCTATAGATACAAACAGCTGTGTTTTAAATAATACCTTTTTGGATTTGATTTTTTAAAACGTTGAAACGGGAGTTTTTGGCGGGCTTTTTTCGAGTAAAGTTCAGTGACTATTAATATTATTTGCAAATTGATTCCTAGTGGATATTGTGATATAAAATTGGTGTAGTTTTCTGTCTCAACTGTCTACGCAACTGGACTATATGTGAAATCTTTGACAGAAGCGATCTCAGGATAGTGAAGCGGAGAATTTTATAGTAGTATTGACTACCTCCGCAAAGCTTACTGGGAAGGCTGACTCGATACAATTTGCTGCCAAATACTCCAAAAACCATTAGAATCCGTTACACCAGTATTCTAATGCATACTAAAGAATGTTAAAATTGAACTGAAGACGAGGCGGTATGGTCCAAGACCTTAGCCTGCCCGAGAAGGGCGAACAAAAAGAAAAAAAAAAAAACGTTGTAACGTCAAAATAGCGGCCGGCAAAACATTGCCGGCCTGTTAGAGCGGCCAGCAAAGCTTTGCCGGCCGCTCCTTGAAACATAACGGCAAGGTCGACTTTGCTCAAACAAGGTTGTCAAAATAATGACCACATTACATGCATTTTTGAGTAAATAAATACTGTGATTTTTGTTTTAAAATTTATTGGAAAACAACGGAATGGGAAGCCACCAAAGTCAATTTATTTTACTTTTTTTTTTCTTCCCTTTGACCTATGAACTCCAAATTTAGTGATAAATAAAAATAAATGATTACATATATACTTCTAAAAAATACCAATATATTGATAAATCAGTTTCTCTTTGAAATATCTTCATTTTGAATTGACGAAAATAAGGAGCAGGTTCTCAATTCGACATGTATATTTTATGTTTGACCATGCATAACTTTTATAGAGTGGTCCGATTTCAAAGTTTTTTTTTTATCGGAAGTGGAGTATTCCTCAAATATATAATACATTTTTCTACCTTTTTTATTTAATTTAAATGGGATCAACATTTAAGTAAAATATAAAAACACCTAACCTACCCTCACCAGAAGTATGTAAGGATCGTAGCAGGTGGCGTTCTGTAGTTTCTGCCTACCCCCATGGGAAAAAGGCGTGAGTTTATGTATGTATGTAAAAAAACACCTCTAAAGGTAAAAAAAGGAATTTATTTTCTATTGTGAACCGATTCTGTTGAAATTAAGTAAACTGAAAAGCGAAAAAAAGCCTTTTTAGAAAACAAAATACTTGACAAATCACGGTACAGAAAAAAAACATAAAAAAAACTTTTAGTTACTAGCATTTTGAGACGGCGCCAAAAAATCATCAACGTAGTTCAACTTAGCTACAATCATTCTACGGTTTAGGTTATTAATTTGCATGTTTGTTTAATGCGCGCCAACTCTTTGGAACTTTTACTTGGGAATATTTGTTTTGCGTTTTCGTTGGTATTTTTTTACTATTTATTTAAGAAGCTGCACGACGTTTATCCACGCTGACCGAGCACTAACTAAAATTTTGCGTATGAACAGCTCAGACATAATTTTCATACACTTATAGGAGCGTCCTCACTGAGAGCATTCACTTGTAATGAGCATTCGACGTTGAATATTCGAGTGGTGTGGACGTTGAGCCAAGCGTTACAAAGCTTATACGCAAGCACGAACTTCGGCCGGTGTGGACGTCGCAACGATTTTCGCGGAAACGTCTCGCATTCGAATGTTCACGCAAATAAAACGCTCGAAAGCGAGTACTCAGATGATGAAATGAATGAGTACCTATGTATGTAGGAATAATATTGGCCATTTGTAAAGCAAGGAACAGTTTCTTGATCTTAAGTGTTTGTGACCTTCGAGGTCAATAATAAACAAAAATGCTGCAGCCACAACCGCTCTATCCGACATTTTGAAATTAATGACATTTAACGAGATCGTATTCGAATGCTCCAAGCTCGCAAGGGAATGTTCGACTCGAACGTTCATAGTTTTGCTCGAACGCGATTACTGGGCTCGCTGGAAAGCATTTGTTGCTCGCCTACGATTGCTTGTTAACAAATGCTCACGAACGAATACTCCCAGTGAGGACGCTCCCTATTAACCATACACTACTCGGACACAACAGTTCCGCGTAAGTGTGAATAGTACAGAAATTAATGTCTGATATTTATGACATAATTTATGTCGCATTTTTTCAACTTAGCAATAAACAAGCATACATTTTTTACGTCAAAATATGTTTTTTTTTTATTGTCAATTGGCTCGCGCTTGACCACTATCTCACCTGATGGTAAGCGATGATGTGTTCGACGGTGAAGCACGCTTGCCTAGAAAAACCCATTCACTCTTGACTTAAAGACCCCTAGATTGTAGTTATCGGGAAACACAGACTGCGGCAGGGAATTCCACTCCTTAGCTGTACGCATAATAAAAATGTCCCCAAAACTTTTTGTGCGTATGGGTGGGCTGTCCACCATGTACCGATGACGCATCGCCGTGCGTCTGGCTGTCCGATGATGAAACGGGCTGGGCGGAATTAAATCATGCAATTCCATCGCACACTCCCCGAAATGTAACCGATAAAACCCGACAAGCTGGCTACTCGGCGACGATGTTCAAGACTCTGGAGCTTTGATTTGACCAGTGCCTCATTGCCGATGAGTCTCTTGGCACACTTTTCGATCGAGTCTAGTACATCAAGCTGGTATTAAGCTGGCAGATCCGTCCCAGAGATGAGAACAGTACTCCATGCACGATCAAACTTGCGCTTGATACAAGTTGAGGAGCTGTTCCGGCGTGAAGTACCTTCTCACCTTCTCAAGGATACCCAACTTTTTGGCAGCCAGTTGAGCCTTTGCCTCAATGTATTGCCCAAAATTGAGAGTCGATGTTAACGTAACGCCAAGAAGCTCAAGATGGTCCGTTATTGGCACGGTTACATCACGGAAAGTTGGAGCCGGGTGAAATTGGCTCTTTTTATCGGAAAAAAGACACGCCTGGTTTATAGCAGCATTAATCTTGACCAGATTGGCATCACCCCATTCGGAGACTGTCTGCAAGGACAAGTTCAAACGCTCCACCATGGCCTCACGGAGAGACCGGATCTGTGTCCCGGTAGCCCGTGCGTTGGACAAGTATCTCTCAGCAACAGTGTTGTCGTCTGCATACCCAAAGGTGCCGGGTAAACCCTGACATTAATGATGCAATGACGACTAAGGCTAAGGTCTCATTAATGCGTCTTCGCAGCGTCAACTTTGCGTCGTTTTACATCTATATATATTTTAGTGGCCTGCCACATTACGCGATGCGTCGTCGCACGCGACGTTTTAACGGATCGACGGACGAGAAACGAAGCAGGGTGGGCTACGCTGTCGGAGCTCCGGTGCGACGCCGGACAGTGTTTGTTCTGAAATCTACATTGAGACAATGCGCTTCGTCACCCTATCATCATAGCAACGCAGATGTGGCATACAATGCATTGTTCCGTTGCGACGACGCTATGCAACCCACTGATGAACCCTTAGCCTAAGAGAGTAACATGGAAGAAGACATGTTGCGCTGACTGTCCTGACCCCTAAAATCGTTTAATAGATAACTAGGGTATCCGACCGGAATCATCATCATCATCATTTCAGCCGAAATACGTCCACTGCTGGACATAGGCCTCCCCCAGGCGTCGCCACATTGACTGGTCCCTTGCATCTCGCATCCAGCGCCTTCCCGCAACCTTAACCAGGTCATCGGTCCACCTAGTGGGAGGCCTTCCAAAGTATCGTCTTCCGGTTCGCGATCGCCATTCCAGAACTTTTCAGCCCCATCGGCCATCCGTTCTGCGAGTTACGTGCCCGACCGGAATCAAATATTTAAATTTATTTGTGATACCATGCAATGTGGATCAGACTGGAATAGAAAATATCTATACTATTAATATTATAAAGGTGAAGAGTTTGTTTGTTTGTTTGAACGCGCTAATCTCAGGAACTACTCGTTGGAATTGAATAATAATTTTGTGTTAATAGTCCATTTATCGAGGAAGGTTATAGGCTATATAAAATCATGCTACGACCAATAGGAGCGCAGCATAAATGAAAAATGTTGCAACAACGGGTAAAATTATTCCTTTTTGAGAGCTTCCGTTGCGTGCGCTGCGTAAACGGTTTAAGTGACGCAACAATCATGTATGTAGGGTAGGTGGGGTAGATGGGTGCGTAGCCAGTAGACGGGAGCGAAGCCGTATGGAAAAGCTACTTATAAAATAAAACAGACCCCCGAGGGTATCAAATACGGGTTATCCGATCGGAATAAATCATAAATTAAGATAAGAGGCCCTAGTCAAGTGAAATAAAATCAACGAAAACGTTGCCATAGTGATTGGAAAAATACAATAATGTTTGAGAATGCCAAGTGCTATTGAAATGTCACGTGATCAATCCATTTTTGGCATGACAATCATATCAGAATATCAGTTTGTCAAGAGCCTAAAGTCAAGAGAATGACGAATTTTAAGACGACGACTAACGCCAACGACCTTGAGGGAACAAAACGCGCCCTCGTTTCTCACCCGCGCGACCCGAAATTTAGTAGTTTTTTGTACTTTTCTTATTATTCTATGACTTTAAAAAAAAAGCTTCAGATCAAAATGTAGATAATTAAATTGTCTTTGATATGGTGTCGATTTCATTAAAATACGCCCAGAGGTTTTGTTGTGATTGTTGTGTTTTTGTCCGTTTTAGACATAACTTAACAAATTAATTACACTATGTTATACGAATAAAACTCAAAATTTGCTGAGATTAAATTATTAAGAAAATGGTCTAATATAACATTTATTTTTTCCAATAAATTACGACTAGCCGTTTAGACGTGATCCGTGCGCCTAATGAGCGCCAGAATATCTATTATTGGACCTCCTTTTGTACAGTTTTGTATGCAAAATATTTTTGATTTACATATCCGATGTAGGTTAAGAAGAAATTGTAACCATTAATGTTTCTGTGTAAATATATTTTTATACATCCAATTCGTTTTGGAGGAGTATGCAAAAGAACCGTAAACATATCGTGTTGTTAATTTTTTTTTTTTAAACACACTTATACATGAGGATGAGGCCAAACGAACTTAATTTTGCGAGTCTTGAGTCGCGTAAAATGTCCTGTTTGTGCGGCGACGCAAAATGAGTTGTCGGCTGACTCACGCACATTATTTCAAGACCTCACCCTTAGTCATGTGAAAAAACGTATTCACAATGTACTTGAATCTTTTTTTTTTCAAACCTAGCCGTTACTAAGAAGTATGCTTTAGAAAGTAACTGTTTTACGGCACTAAAGCGGAATAAGAGCCTTAAGCAATGCTTATGTTTTCTTTAATTTTCAGCATATAAAACCTCTGTTGGAGTGAAGCATCAAAACGAGGGTCAAAGTGAACGACTTCTCCGGGAACTATCACATCAACGACTTGAGCGACAAGGCGTAAGATCCAAGGGGATACCCAAGTTAACCACACCAGTTTCACCCACAGAAGAACCAGGCAGGAAATTCGTCTATGTGAATCTAATGGGTCTTGATTGATATCCATCTACTAAGGAATAATTGATGCTAGTGAGCCTCAAATTTTGTAAGCACAAATGATAATAATCACTATGGTAGCGTTTATATAGATTAATAATTTCATTAATTCATTTTATTTTATTCTATTAATTTATTAATGTTTATTTTTTATTTTTGTAAGTATATATTTATTAAATTGAATTAATTTATACACAAATGCACAGACTTATCTGTTATATATTTCCAAAATGAGGATGATGAAATTTTAACAAAATTTCAAATTAAAATATTACATCTATAAGCACAATACACACACACACGCAAGTAGTTGTAGTAGTGTAAAGAGTGTAAGTAAAAGCAATACTCAAAAAAAGTTAAATCAAAAAATCAAAAAACCCGACTGCTTCAAAAGCGAACTAAAAAGTCGTAAACAAGGAAAAAATCATGCTGTGCAGTCGGAGGATACATACGCGCGAGCTGGCTGACCAAAACCAGATGTATCCTCCTCCTGCACAGCATGATTTTTTCCTTGTTTACGACTTTTTAGTTCGCTTTTGAAGCAGTCGGGTTTTTTGATTTTTTGATTTAACTTTTTTTATTTATACCTTTTTAGTTAAGTTTTTTTCATTTAGATACATTTAAACATATAAATGTTATATATTTTTGAAATCACCTCTTAAGCCCTTTATTTTGATACCCCACACGATGGGATAGGCAGAAAAAAAAAATTTGGGCCTCCACAATATGGCGCCCAAAAGCCGCCATTTTTCTATTGTCCAATTTTAATGTAGCCTATGACACTCGCAGGTTTAAGACAATCAGAATCATCAAAATCGGCCAACGCGTTTGGTCTCTAAAACGCCATATAGGAACAAACATACATACATACATACATACATATATACATACATACATACATAGACTGATAAAAACATTACCCTCCTTCGGCAGTCGGGTAAAAAGTTGCAGTAGTTCTGGATATCCCTCCAAAGTTCAAGTACGAGTATGTATAGGTACACAAACTCACGAAATCCTCACTCTCTATTTATATATCATTGTATATATAGTAAGTGTAAAAGTTCAGTTATTAACTCTCCCTTTTGTTACTTACAGCTGCAAACCAAAGTACAAATTATGAATAAATAAAAGAAGAACAACCGGAAAATATACAAGTAAAATTTCACAATTTAAAAAACCCCCGACGCATTTATCTTGCGAAAACACCCCGATTCAAACAGTAAAATGCCCATAACTTTTGAACGGCTGAACCGATTTTATTCAAACATAGCTAAGAACACTCTCGACAAAATTACCTTTCAAACAAAAAAAAAACTAAATCGAAATCGGTTCATCCGTTTAGGCGCTATGATGCCACAGACAGACACACAGATACACAGATATACAGCAACACACGTGAAACTTATAACACCCCTTCTTTTTCCGGCGGGGGTTAAAAACCAGGCCAAACGAAACACATGATAATAAAATGTATTGAGAAATGTATCCATGGTGATTTATTAAACTCTGGTTATTAATAATAAATACTTGAAAGTCTTTATTTTAAACCAACTTCCTGAAAATGTAGAGGTTGTCAATTTGACGGTATTTTTTATTTTTCATTTGTGTTACCTCAGAACTTTTTACTAGGTGAACCGATTTTGATGAGTCTTTTTTTATTTGTAAGTTGATACTTGTCAACTTCGGCGATATATCAGAGTTCTTCAATAAATGACGGCAAATCAAACTGGCTATCTGCAACCGCATGTCTGTTTATTGTTTACACCATTTCTTAACATAACATCACACTGGTAAGCTCTAAAGGGGTACGCAGTTGTGAACAGTTTACGCTAGTATACTCTTATTCCACTGGTTTTGTTTAAGTTTCATGTTATTGGGTTAATCTATTCTGGTATCACTTTGGGCACAATAGGTGCCTAGCCTATAGAATTGGTCCATTATGTACCACAAATAAAAAGTGAAAATATAAAACTTTTTTACAAAAAAATACTAAAACGTGTTCCTGTTTTCGTTTCGTGAATTTTTTGACCCAACTTCCGAAATTGAAATAATTTTTCACTTTGTATTAATCAATTATTTACATAGATACAAGTATATACAGTGTATAAAATACTTAGATAACTAATACTAAAAACATATACACTTTAACACAAAAACTACTCACTAGCTAAACCTAAAAATATACTTAACTAAAATATGGCGTCGAAAAACTCCTCCCCATCGTTGACTACTGGTAATGTGCCCAAAAGACTGGCAGCATTGCCACGTTGTATGGCAATGCTAATTCTCTGACCAAGGTAAAAGCCAGCCCTTGGGTCACGCGAAGTGTCAACTAGGCGTTTGGCAAGATCTTTAAATAAAGCATGAATCAATCAATCAATCATTTATTTTGTAAAACATAGGTAAGGTTACAGTTGGTATATTATTAAAATATGTGCACTATGTTTTGCCAATATCTGGCGTACAAAATTAGCATAAGCAAGCAACAATAAATAATAAATAAAATAATGCAATTAAGGTGGCATGTCAATAGATTACATTAAAAAATAAATTAATTTAAAATATGTCAATTAGGTAACCAGGTCATTACAATTTTACAATTACAGGTCATTACAATTACATTTCATTACATTCATTCATAATCAATAAATGAAATCATAAGTGCTCAATTGGCAAGTCGGAATCGTCATATCTCTGTTTATCAGTAGTAAACTTAGTGATGGAGTAGTAACATCTATCTACAAGGAATTTAAACAAAGACCTCTTAAATGATCTTTATTTCTAATAGCAGCTGGTATACTGTTATATATTTTTGGGGCCATACCTAGCACACTTTTGCCAAAAATGCGGTTTTATGAGAGATAACATGAATGGTATTCTGGTAACGGCGTTCTGTATTGTTTTAGAAGCTTTCTTTATTTATGTAAAATCAATCATCATAAAATGAACACACACAGCACTATTCAGACAGCCACAAAGCAGAACACAACCTCCATAAAAGAAACACATAAACCCCAATGAAATAAGTAGCATCAACATCCTCATGATTATCTAATCAAGAAAATGTCAAGACGATAAACCGACTGGCCTTTTAGCCAGCTCTATAACTTCATTAATACCAATAATAGAACCCACCAATTTATTTTGACCTTTATAAACAAACCAATCGAGTGAGGAATTAGGTCAACGTAACCTGGTTTGTGACAAATAAAGTACAGGCGAACAAGGTATTTGGTAGGTAGGCAAAATATTCTTTTCCACTGCGCTACGAATATGATGAACGTAAGAGTTTTTAAAGGTAAAGTAATTGTCTACTCAGTACACCCATAATATTGTTTGAAAGTAAAGTCGGGGTTATTAAATTGACTTGATAATAAATGAAATTGCCCGCATAATCAAATCACAATAACGATCCTTAATTTGACAGTTTTATGAAACTGGGTTCTGCCAGCGTTTTTGCCCGCGTGAAAAGTATTTTTTTATCTCAAGAAAACATTATACCGGGATGAAAAGTAGCCTATGTGCTATTCCAGACTTTAAGCTATCTCTGTACCAAATTCCATACAGATCCGCTCAGCCTTTCTGGCGTGATTGAGTAACAAAAAACTAAGTCAAAGTCGAAAAACACTATGAGGAAGCCACGAGAAGCTTGCCCAATTACCAAAAACTCTAAAAGTTGTCACATCTACCAATTTGCATTACAGCCCACTTATTCTAACAAACAGAAGGCCAGTATCACACAAGTGAAGGACAACATTACTTTTTCTTCTTCGATTCCGCAGATCGGTCGTGGTAATCATGAATTTTGTCGAATTGCTGGTGTTTTAACTCGCCTCACTATCTCTTTCCATTTGGCCTGGTTAGATGCAAGTTTGGCGCACTCATTTACAGGACCGCCAACGACAGATTTAATTTGATCGGTCCACTTCATTGGTAACCGCCCGCGTGACCTGTTACCATCCACTCTGTCCCGCACCACCAGGCTACATTAGAAGAACATTACAGGCTGTAGCTAAATAGCTCGTTCTTCTGTACCTACCACCCGCAAAGAAATAATCCAAGATTGGTCGTAAAACAAACGGAAGGCGCTGGCTGTACTCGTAGTATAGTAAACGATGCTAATTTGGTGCAGATAACGACACGAGACACGTGTAGATAGTACGTCAATCTTGTACGACAGATAACCGGATTACTGAGCCAGGTCCAAGTGATTGACAGTGGGAGTAGAGCCAGAAAAACTGCGGAGGTATCGATTTTGTGTGTTCTTGTTCATGATACAGCAGCGCACCGGAGTGGTGACCTAAATCAGAATAAAAAAGTCATTTAATCAAATTATGCGGAGAGCAAGAACTTTTTGAACGGTAAACTTCTACACAATAAAGACTCGTAAATAACACTAGTATGCCCGGAATGTTTATTAATTTATTTATCATATACTTTATTGTATACCATAAGTAACATTTATAAAGGAAACTAAAAACATATATGTCGCCGCGTAGGCGTGAATTTGCTAATTTATTATCCTAATTAATAGTAATTAGTAATTTTAAGTGTCAATGTCTATTTAAGTTGGGTTTTGAGTTCAGTGCCATCTATTGGCTCACTGTGGAATCAGTATTGATTCATAATTCGTATGCTAATTTCAATGTTTAATTAATACGAGATGTTTAAATAAAAGAGGAACACTTATTGTAGGACTTTTGGATTTGTTCTCATTTTAACTATTGCACATTTGACTAAGTAAATGTGTTTGATTATGTTATTCAGATTAAGTTGTCAAACAATGGCGGATGTTATAATTTCTATGACCAATAACCAGATTTAATAATTTAATACGAGAACTAAACAAATTTGAGTAAATGATTAAATACTAAGAAGTCATAAGACCATTTTACACAGCTATGTAATAATGAGAAACTTTCTAATTAGTAAGATTGTTAGATCACCGGAAACTTGAATAGTTTTGTTATTAGATGACTATTTCAATAATAAACTACAAACCACTTTGTATTTGTGAGTATTGAGGTTGTTTAATGTTAAAATAATTAACTGATCAGCATTTTAGTATTGTTTGCTAACTTTACTCAACTATCCAAATAATTAGTGTCTAAACAAAAACAATATGGATGGAGGTCCCGCCCACTTAGAACGCGGATGGCGCGTACGGTGCACGGTGTGTGTAAAAAATAATAACTGTAAAACTGTTTAATAAATCTGCTGACTGATTAGATGTTTGAAAACCTAATAAACATGTAACGCTAATTGTCATAAAGTGATTGTGTAAAGATTTAAAAGAGTATCCTGGAGTTTCTTGCTAGATCTCCGAGGCTTTGCGATCTAGCGAGCCACAAGATGTGGTTTTAGCTTCAAGTTCATTTGAAAACTCAAAGTGTCTGTAACTAAGTCAAATAAATGCTCTTGAGAGTTTCAATCCAGTATTGTGTGTAATTGAAGTTCACCCGTTCCTATCAAGAATAAAGGAATTGCCTCTAGGCAATGGGGGTAATGATGGCGGTCCTATGGTTCATAGTTACTTCAACGTGACATCAGAATTGGGCTCAGCTCCCACCATCGCCTTCTGCCCATGCTATGAAAGCCATCCGAAGAATTTCGTACAACATCGCCAGCGCCGAGGGCATGGCAAAAGATTTTCTTATGATAATTTCCAAGAGTAAGCGGATGCCCAGACATAGGCAAAAATAACTGAAATATTTTTACGTGAACGATCTGGTTAGAAAAATCATGGCGGCCGCAAGTGCCAATGGAAACAAAATTGAAGATTATTGCAATAAAATATTTTTATTTTGTGACGACGCACAGAACTCTATTGAAACGACAGAAGAAGTTCTGGCTGTGGTCCCGTCTAAGCTACTGATTAGTGGCAGGATGCTGTCCTACACCATTATAACCAAAACTTTATACAGCACAGAATGACCGAAGCAGCTAAAAAGCGAACAACTTGATCTGTCCATTGATAGATTTCATCATGGTTGAGGGGAGTATTCTGTTTTATTTATTTATGTAACTTAACATTCTTAATTATTTTCATCATACAAGGCAAGGTTAGTGACCTTTTGTGTGACAATTTTAATTTGCCTAGTCTTTTCTCAACCAAGTCTGGGACGGCTTCCATTCTAACTGGATTCAGATAGTACCAGTGTTTTACATGGAGCAACCAAAACCCAGTAACTGGGTAACACAATACCCCTTACTGACTGACTGGTGCCTGTTGTTGTTTGTGTGGCAATTTGTGGAATTAAAATGAATGAAACGGCTTAAATTACTCCATAAAATAAGACAGCTGAGTAGGAACTCAATCTTATTGTTTAAATATGGTTCTTTTGTCTTAAGAATTGCAATGGCTCAGTTATTTGAGAAACTTAATTTTATTTGAGGAGTATGTAAGGATCGTAGCAAATGGCAATCTGTGGTTGCTGCCTATCCCCATGGGGACAAGGTGTGAGTGTATGAATGTTAAACAATTCAAAGTACCTACGTTGAGTTTTGTACCGGACAAAAAGTAACAACTTATTTTTATAGCATTCATTACATTTAGGTAGCTAAAACAAAAGTTAAGTAGGTAGATAAGTTAAGTAAGTTACAGATTGTATGTGCAACAGAAGTAGTAAACATTTGGCAGAAAGTGCCATGACATATTCATGTTGACGCACTAATTGGCATTTTTGCAATTTATTGTTTTTACCCGACTACCAAACGGGGTTTATTATTGAATAATGTGGAACCCGTTGCATGTCATATTTTTTAAAAGTAAAGTAAGATAAGAAAATGTATTAACACATTCCTTAAACATGAAAAGCACAACAAATAAAAATAAAATTATAGTGTGCTCAAGAAAATACTTACAACGATTTGCATTTAGGTAGCTCTAGACCCCACACTAGGATACCCTGTGTCATGATCTAGTTTTCTTGTCTTTAATGTCATAGTTTACATGCACTTAGGGGTGAGAAAAATAGTTTGGTTACAAGACTAAACAATATTTAAAATATTATCAAGAGGTTTTTGTAGAGTGTAGTATGCATCTAATATAAATGTATTTGTATGAATGGGTGAAAGGGTTGTGATACACCTGGGTGAGGCATTACGAACTTTATAATCAGGGTAAGTATCAGCAGAGCTTCAGTTCATGCATAATCATAATATAATAATAAATAGTCATAAGCTGATAGCCACCTGGTAACTTTTAATTTACAAGTAGGTACGCTTGAAAATAGTATGTGTGAGTAACCTATTATGTATGGACCTTGTGATTTTTGGTAAATTAATGGTCCTGTGTATGTAAGACATATTTGAGTGAATCTAATGTGATTACTGTGTTCCATCTTATCTGTCTACATGATCTGGTAGATTTGTTTTGGCTATGGGGTTCTTGACAGTGATAGCGCTATAAGTTAAATCTAATTAAAAATTGTCTGACCCTACATTCTTGGTACAGACTGTCAGTTGGATACTGATGGGGCCTTTTATAAGCTCTAAGATTTATGCTTGTTCAAGTTAAGTTTGTTATAATAAAGTTTATTTAATCATTCAATATTTGAGAACCTTCCTAATGAATTAAATCTCACAATGGGTTTAGTTGAATTTTACTTCTTATGGTACATGGGTGTAAATAGATTAGTAATTTCTGACAGATTTCAAAGCTTGTTATTGGATGCACTTGCACAGAATAAAAACAATCAAAAGACAGGTTTGTTTTTTTGATAATTTGTCACTTTTAGCATTCAATAACTTTCTTTTCTTTTTGCAACTTTTTACCTAGCTTGTATTCAAACTTGTTCACACATAAATGTTTTGTAATGAAATAGGTTTGTAATAGGTGTGTAAATAGGTTGTTGTGTGTGTGGTATGCAAACATGCATCATTAAAAGTAGTTTTCAACATGTTTTAACATTAATCTATAGCTAGTGCAAACACCGTCATAAGTAATGCAGCAATCTTCATAGTTATTCATTTCAGTGTCATCAGATTCTAGTTAACTTTGAATTACTCACTTACTATTTCAAAACAATAACATAATTTATTTGTTATCAGTACTAACTCCTACTTATTTAAATATTAATAGGATCATCTTTTCTTTTATTATTATTTATCTGTATACCTTCTCACATTCCAGATTCCTGGTAATTGTCATATCAAAAATCAAAATGGTTACCTACATAGTCAAGTATTATCAAGGATGTGGAAACAAAACTAAAAATACCTGGTTTGCAAGTGACCGTGTCGCCGGGTCAGGACCTTAGAAGCTACCAACATACATACATGCCACCAAATAGAGGTCAGCTGAAAAATGACTTCCAGCCCAACATAACTAAAGTAAAAGGTGAGAAGTTTTCAAACTGTCTTCTACTCACCTCGCTAACTGATACGGTGTTGTTGTATCAGAAAACTCAACACAATAGCCATGTCGAATAACTACATGACGCTTGTGCATGATACTACCATGCAACAAAGTACTTTTAAATTATTATTCCTGGGTTCAATTCCTAGGTTGGGCAAAATTTGTTTATGGGGTTTTTCCAATAGGGATTCCTCTGTAGCAGCCCAGAGTTTTGAAATTGGTGAACCCCCATGCTTCAAAAAGCATGTTGAGCCATTGGCCTTGTGCACCATAGTATCTTCCTATGCAGATGGCTCAACAGTCAGGAGGACTACTGTTATTATTATATTTTTGTAACTCGTTACAGTTTATGCTATTCTATTCTCATATTTAGTCAATTATAAAAATGAATAAAAAAAAAACAAGCTCTAATTATTGAGATGTCCAATAACCTATAGCTCTGGAGGCACTTAATAACATAATAGGTTATATCAACACCAAACTATCAGCATCCATGGAGATGGATTTGATGTAATAATGAGAACACAATAAACTATCTTATTATGCTGTGGAAGCAACTAAGATTGATAACACAACAAACTATCCTATTGGTATGCTGTGGAATCAAGTAATAATGATAACACAACTATCTTGTTGGTATGCTGTGGAAGCAACTAATAATGATAACAGAATAAACTATCCTGTTGGTATGCTGTGGAAGCAACTAATAATGATAACACAATAAGCTGTCTGTTAGTAATCCGTGGAGGAAACTAATAGTGATAATACAACACACAATCTATTGGTTTGCTGTGGAAGCAACTAATAAAGATTTAATATCCATTGGTTAGGCGTGGAGGCCGCTAATGAACAATCTCTCATGTTATCCTGCTGGGTCCACGGTGTACAAGACCACCCAGAGCCTGGTTCCTTATATCCTGTCAAATCAAAGACTTCGTGCCTGTCACGGAGCAATGATCCTAAACTCCTTAACCTTTAATCCTGTCAAATCAAAGACTTTGTGTCTATCACAGAGCGGTGTTCCTAATCCTATCCTTAAATCCTTTCAAATCAAAGACTTTGTGTCTATCACAGAGCATTACCGTCCCGTGAGAATGAAACTAAACAAAAAAAAAAAAACAGCTGATCACAATACTCCTACACTACCTGCACTATACTTACCAAATACAAGGCTGCTATGAAAGCCTTCTTATAAGTAGGTATGTGCTCATTAATGCATCAAATATTTTAATTTGAGATAAACTTAATAGTTACCTAATTTCATAAGTATTCAGTGATAAATTGATAACTTAAACTGACTATTACCTATTACAAATCAATGAATATTGTAAGATAATACAAACAATAACATTCTGCAAACAAGATTCAAATTGGACTAGTAAGCTAGCAACTGATTATTCAATGTCAAAAATCTGAAATAGAAATTGTATGCCTTCATTGACATGACATGTAGCAGTTAGTTGTTTCCTAACAACATTGGTCTTTACCATATAGCAAGTTGAATACCTAAAGCATATAGCTGTGGGTGTAAAAATACATTCAATATTTCAAAAATAAGGCAAACTTAGCTTAGATTTATTACAAGCTGTCAATGAAAAATAAAACCAGTTGTTATCAGATCCTAAACTTAATTAATACTGTAGGATGATAAACAACAATAATCTGCCGACAAATATTTCTCCGCTATTACAGATAACAACCAAGAAACAGAGACTGAGGACACGAGACTGAGGACACGAGACTGAGGACACAAGACTGAGGACACCTCTAGCTGCAGAGCCCGCAGCTAGGTCCAGTATGGCCGTGTCGCCGCGTAGGCGTGAATTTGCTAATTTATTATCCTAATTAATAGTAATTAGTAATTTTAAGTGTCAATGTCTATTTAAGTTGGGTTTTGAGTTCAGTGCCATCTATTGGCTCACTGTGGAATCAGTATTGATTCATAATTCGTATGCTAATTTCAATGTTTAATTAATACGAGATGTTTAAATAAAAGAGGAACACTTATTGTAGGACTTTTGGATTTGTTCTCATTTTAACTATTGCACATTTGACTAAGTAAATGTGTTTGATTATGTTATTCAGATTAAGTTGTCAAACAATGGCGGATGTTATAATTTCTATGACCAATAACCAGATTTAATAATTTAATACGAGAACTAAACAAATTTGAGTAAATGATTAAATACTAAGAAGTCATAAGACCATTTTACACAGCTATGTAATAATGAGAAACTTTCTAATTAGTAAGATTGTTAGATCACCGGAAACTTGAATAGTTTTGTTATTAGATGACTATTTCAATAATAAACTACAAACCACTTTGTATTTGTGAGTATTGAGGTTGTTTAATGTTAAAATAATTAACTGATCAGCATTTTAGTATTGTTTGCTAACTTTACTCAACTATCCAAATAATTAGTGTCTAAACAAAAACAATATGGATGGAGGTCCCGCCCACTTAGAACGCGGATGGCGCGTACGGTGCACGGTGTGTGTAAAAAATAATAACTGTAAAACTGTTTAGTAAATCTGCTGACTGATTAGATGTTTGAAAACCTAATAAACATGTAACGCTAATTGTCATAAAGTGATTGTGTAAAGATTTAAAAGAGTATCCTGGAGTTTCTTGCTAGATCTCCGAGGCTTTGCGATCTAGCGAGCCACAAGATGTGGTTTTAGCTTCAAGTTCATTTGAAAACTCAAAGTGTCTGTAACTAAGTCAAATAAATGCTCTTGAGAGTTTCAATCCAGTATTGTGTGTAATTGAAGTTCACCCGTTCCTATCAAGAATAAAGGAATTGCCTCTAGGCAATGGGGGTAATGATGGCGGTCCTATGGTTCATAGTTACTTCGACGTGACATATACAATAGGCGTATTCCCGGTGGGAAGTTTGTATTCCCGGAATGTTTACGCAGAGAAACAGTGTGGATGGTAAAACCAAATTTTGCAGCGGCCTTTTACCAACAACCGGAAAACCTATACACCGAACTATTATTAAAAAATCCTATTGAACACCTTTCAACACTTATTCAGACTCGGGGATCGAACCCATGACGCCGCAGTTTTGTTTGTGTAGACCAAATCAAGATTGTTCACCAAAATACCGAAGCTGGGAGTTACAATTTAAATTTTCAGCTACACTAGGTCCGATATTTACCTAAAATTCCAAACTCCCAGCGGAATCCTCCCGTTTCATAGCCACACTAACGCAAGGCTATCCGCTTGTACCTATCGCTGATCAAGCCTGATTGCGCATTACCATGTCAAGCACACGGCTAATGTCTGCTCGTTATCGGCCTTCCGATGCGTAGGCATGTATGTGTGTACGTGTGTGTATTGGCACATATTAATCAAGGGCGCCATTGAAGCTTAATGTTTGGTGTGGAGTTTGTTGTGCCATTTTGAAAGACTCCTCTGCTACAATAGATTAGATTAGTTCTTTATTTGCACAGAAAGTAGGTAAAAGTTACAGATGATAACTTTAAAATAATGATCCTTTCATATATATAGCAGCGTCAGAAGCACTGTACAGGTTGTCCAGGGTACAAGTTACTCCAGCAATTGTGACATAGTCTGTACAGGTGCACCACGCTCACACTGGGTGTTAGATGGTTCAATAATCCTCCATTTTACCAAATTATATTTGCAGCGGCTTACTTGGGGACCACTGCATGCCTACCATATAGACAACTGCAATTCATGACCAAGCGGCAGATGTTCCTTGGGTTCAACAAAGTCATGGGGTGGCACTTCTCTACCCACAACTTTCTCTTCTCCTCAGGCTGCCTGTCCTGGATTGCCTATGTAGTTCGTAGGAAACTGTTACCACTTTTTAGTCTACCCGGAGTTGTTAAGTAGATAGGGGATGCCGGAAATCGGATTCCTGGTCCTTTTTCCATCTCTCATTCGACATCCCTTCGTACGGTGGTGCTATGACTGCTAGCGGGTAGAGCTTATTATGTGGAGTTCGGTTTAAGTAGCCCGATATTATCCGACACGTTTCATTTAGTGTAATGTATACTTGCTTAGCGTGCGTGGATCGGTGCCACACTAGGAACGCAAACACGCCAGCAGAGAAGCATAGAGACATACCAGTTGTACGGAGAACATCGGGTGCCCCTCCCCAGTTGGTGGAAATAATGCGACGGAGCGAGCTATTATGGTTCCCGACCTTCTGCTTTGTTACGTAGCAGTGTGACTTTTATGTTAAGACCCAAGTATTTAGGGTTCGAGCAGTGTTCAACCTTAGTTCCTCGCCACGAGATGGCAATTGTCCGATTTGCATGCTAGTTGCGAAGATGGAATGTGCAACTTTGTCTTAGATGGGTTGGGCCGCAGAGCTTTGCGGTAATAGTATTTCCCCAGTAAGTCGAGTGCCATTGTCAGTGTGTGCTCCACTTCTTCGAAAGACGCTGCTTGCATAGGAACCTGGTCGATCCAGGGAAAAGTGGAAAAACAAGAGCAAGCGGCAGGTCAGCCAAGTATTGGACCGACCAGAACAAATCTGCAGTAGGCGGTCCACTGCATGAGTGCACACGAGTAACAGTGGGAAGAGAGGGATAGCGTCACATCATAAGGTGAATCATAGCTGCCCCGGTATCTCATTGTGAAATGCTGACCACGATCTCTCTGCCAAGAGTGTACCGACGAAGAAGAATATAACTATATTAGGTGAAACAGCAAAATAGTCAAGACACATGGTCCTTTTAAATGTGCTGTATTTAAATTTGTTCAAAGTGGAGGTGTGTTCGCTACTGGTTTACATTGTAAACACGAATTTAAGCTTCATAATTTATCTTTCTCTTGTAGGTGTTAAAACAAGCTTTGAGTCTCAGAACATGGAACCTTCGTAGCAAAGCCATCTTGTTATCATTTAATATTATAGAGCTTAAGCTTAAAGAAAAAAAATGCTCACAGCCTTATTTTTAAAGACTTCTCCACTTTTTCTCCAAAGAAAGTTTTATCTGTCTTGTCAGTACTTACACTATGACATATAGTTAAAAAGTTAAAGTTATATATAAATACCAACCATGATATAAAGTCAAGAAAATTTTATTTTTATAAAACAGTTCCCAGTAAATAAAAAATTGAGACTAGGCATAATTGTGTCATAGAAAGTATTGCTTAGTAACGTGCAAGTGGCAGTCAACCATAAGGTGACAAAAAAAATATTTTACTGATTGTACATTATTTTGGATAAAGAAAAATCCTTACGAAAAAATTAAATTCAAAACTCATTTTTAAAAGTCATTAAAAACAACTCATTTACTCAAGCGAGTATACAAATTATAAATCTATATCTGCAAGATTGTTCTTAGCTTAAAAGCTTATCGAAATTTTCTTAATGTTAGTATTCGAGGGTAGTTTCACACCCACATAATGTTTGCATTGGTCGTCACAATATTTGTTTAATTTTAGGTCGGATACCGCGTTTTAGGATTAGCAAATAGACCTTTTTGTACTTTGGTGTTGTTTTTAATTAAAGTTTTAATGGTCTTGTGATAGCACTTTTCTCTTTTTAATGAATATCTCGTTTTAGTTTTTCTGAAGGGAAAAGAAATACAGTAAGTAAAGGCGGTACCTAAAAATTATTTAGACTAAACCAATATTTTATCTATTTGCTCCAGAATTATTGAATAATTTAAATTGTTTCGGATATTAATTTATCGTCTTCCGATTCTCAATTTATTTGGGGTTGGCTCAGTATATCTTCTTCCATTACATCCTTATTTGTCGCCATCTTAATAGGAACCTCCCATATACTGTATTGTACACCACTAAATAAGTACAGGAGAAAACTTTATAAAACAATATTGTAAAATATTGTAAATCTCATCGCACAGGGCAATCTCTCACAGACAACCTTTATAGACATAACAATGTCGATTTCTTTAAATAATAACTTTTATTCTGCTGTTATTTTGTCTTAAGCGTAGTTCATAATAATATTCATACAGGCAAACAACACACACCATCCTTACTATAAATTCTACACTTAAAAATAAATCACCCGTGGGTTTAATTAAAAACTTCCAGAACCAACATTGATACAAATTAATCCCTCGATCCTAAACAAATGTTGGACATAAGTTTGCCGAACGAAAGTTTTATACGCTTAGGATCTACCTACTACAATAGTCTGTCATTTGTTTTTGTTTGCCCAATGTTGGTCCTTCGAGACTACGGTTGGTTTAGAAGGATATTTGAAAAATAATCAAATGAAAGATACAAAAGAAGAAAACTCATGATGTTGATATTGTCCATCCTAAAGATGGTGATTGGTGGTTTTTAACCTAAAGAATTTTTTAATCTTCCAGTTACTATTATATAGTTATTTCGTTTTAGTATTTTTATGGTACCGCGAAAGTAAATAATGAATTGTTTTTCATAAAAAAATCTATAAATGGAGGTGGGTCGATGACCGCATTTGCTACGCTAATACGCAGCAACTATAACACAATTCATTTTACTAAAGATATCTACAAAAACTTTCACAAGGATCTACCAAATAAACCTACTCAAAAATAAGTATCAAAAGTCATGATTAATAATAGCAAACTACTTCGTTTTAATAAATTCCACTTTCCTCAGAGAATCGAATCGTTCTTATGCCAGTGGTGAAGCTGAGAGGACATTTGTCAACATTTTAACAATACTCTGAACAGGGGAATGCTTTCAAATGGTATTGCTTTATTTATTGAGCTGTTATACTGAAAGACTAATAAATTTCAAGATGGTTTAAATTTCTATTGGACCTGTCGACTGGATTTAGTGTGAAAGTGGATTTAAATGTAGGTTTTATGCGTGAAAATCGGAAAATGGTGTTTAGTTTTCCTGAGGACGGAGTCAATATTCATTGAGGAGAGAGGATGAAAATATTCGATACTTAACCCTAGAGATGTATCTGCGAATATACGATCATTAGCCGATTGAGAACGTCACGGATGACGTTCTCGTTCAATCTCTCAGGCCGCTTCTTTGATGTTTGTGAAGCCTATATCCGTTTAGGCTTCACAAACATCAAGGAAGCGGCCGATCCTATATTTTTTTAACCAACTTCCCAAAAAGGAGGAGGTTTCTCCTACCGTATGTATTTATATTCTTTTTATGTACGTTCGCGGATAACTTCGTCGTTTATGAACCTATTTTGATGATTCTTTATTATTTAAAAGGAAACCTGGATCTAATGATGGAATCCTAGAGAAATCGAGGAAACTCCTTAAATATTACCGGCATACATTTAGCGATTTTGGAATTTTCATCAATAGTGCAATCATTTGCACTCAGAAAGTAAAATTTTGTGAAGTGGAACTGATGAAGAAGACCGCAATGGCCACTGGAACTCCGAAATAAAACAATGTATCCTAGTCGTGCTTGGGCTTATTGGAATCGTCATGAGATGTTCTTTGGCTATAAATGATTATCATGTTAATTGGAGGTACCTACCAAAACCAAAAAGTGGAAAATAAAAATCTTTTTAACAAAAAATTAAACCAACTTCCAAAACAAAACACTAAACCGAAAAATAACTTTATTTTCCGAAGTCAGTGTCGAATAACGGAAAACAATGGGTACAAAAACACCGACATCGGAAAAGTAGGTTATTTTTCGCTTTGTAAAGTTTTGTTTTGGAAGTCGGTTTGATATTTTATTAAAAAGTTTTTTTATACCTGTATGAGAAAATGGTAGACATGTAGTATAATATCCACCTTACCGCACTGAACACTGGTCCCACTTAGAGAGGAGGTTGTCTCAAGAAAGGGTACATTATAGGATGATTATGCGTATGCTGATACACTCTTTTTCTTCGTCGGTACACTCTTGGTATAACGGTTGTGGTCATCATGTTGCAGTGAAACTTTAGGCTGCCATAATTAGCTTCAGGATGCGACGCCATCTATCTCTGTCAGCTTCTACTGGTGTGCACTCATGCAATGAGCCGCCTACTGCAGACTTAATCAGAGGCCCTTTTAAAGTAAGTTACATTCTATCAACGAAATCGTGGCCATAGCGATTTTCAAAAAGGCCAGATTGTATAGAATTGAAAAATCACGTGATCAAACGCTTACTTTTTGACTTTTCGTCTATCGCCTTCGCTGACATCGAATGCCACTTGTGAAGAGTCTCTAGTCGGTCCATCGCACGGGTATACACTAGGTAGTCTATATTTTATGCTAGGCGCTCTCACGGCACCTTTTGGTATGACGTCCCTATGTACTATATTTTTTTTTGTCTTCGACTGTAAGCACTTTAGTTTGACAATTTTTAAAGCTATGTAGTTCAACCGTAATTTCAGTTAGCTCTCAAGACATAGATATGTAAATTTCTCAATGTGCCATCAATCAAAAGTTTGTCGGAAGCGCTCTAAGAACTAAGACAGGTTGACATTACTATACAGTATGCAAATGCATTCTCTTTTGAGCAAGTACTGTCAAAAGCGACGCAGTCGTAAGTTCTTGGTGCTAACTCCAACTTACTTGGTGTAAGTTAAATAATTAAGTCTTTGTCATGCTCCTGCTACGTTTATAACTTGTATTTAGCTTGAGTCTAAGTCTAAGTGATGTCTTAAATAGCGGTAAATATGTAAGTTTCTTAAAGCTAGCTATTCAGTAAATTTAATCCTGTGAAATTGCTTGCGATGTTCAAAAGGCGCACTGCGTTTTAAAATAAAACTAATTATTATAAAAACAAAAAACCCGACTGCAAAAATTTTGTTTTTATAAGCATTTGTTTTATTTTAGATTTTTTAGTTTTAGTAATGAACGAGTTCGATCCATAGAGATCCATAGACTTTGATTGTGACATAATGGTACTAACCGAGTGCTGGCTATCTAATCGCCAGGTATCCCGGCATTTCTGGGAGGTGTCTCCCAGAATATTATATATTATTATTATTTTTATTATATTATTGTATACTCCAGTAAACAACAATCAAAACGATGGTGTGGTTGTTTATTGTAAAGAATCATTAATGGTCCCATCGACGAACCAATACTTCAAGACTGTGTGGGTAATTGTTTTTTTATCAAAATTGGTACAAGTACAGAAATAATCACTATATATAGGTCCCCTTCTGCTAGAAACTTAGACTTTTTTCACGCATCCTTAAACCAGATCTTTGAAGCACTAAGTTCATTTAAGAATGTTATATTAAAAGGTAATATAAATATAAACATCAACTCTGAAAACTGCGACCCTGGGACCCAAGATAACCTTAATATCTGCTCATATCATGGTTTTCTCCCCGCACACACTGCCTATTCATCAGAGCGGTTCCTGTCTGGATCATATGATGATCAAATCCAACTTATCATTTGTTACGCTTGAACTCAACTATTACAGACCATCACGCTGTTCTACTAACCCTAAACTTAATGCTGCCTAAGCTAAATCGTCCCCAGACGAAAACACAATTAAACACAAACAAACTCGAACATGATTTATGCAATCTTGACTTTAACCCAGTTTACAATACTGCTGACGCTAATTTTGCTTTATCGTACTTAATGAAACATGTTCAATTAGCAATATTACATGATACGAGTTCCATTATAGTAAACCAAAACTTCGTAACATCAAGCCTTGGATGACACCTCGCCTAATCCGGTGTATTAAGACACAGAGATAAACTTCATCAGAGATCAAGGCGTAACCCTGATAATCTAATCATTAAAATAACCTATAAGAGATACAATTTTTTTTTGCAACAACCTCCTAAAGCACTTAAAATTAATAACGATAAAAATTTATAAAATAGAGCAGTAAACAATAGTAAGCAACTTTGGAAACATAATTATTAAGACGTCACCTATGGGACAAAACAGCGAGACTCAAATTCGAGCTTGCTGATTTTTAATTCACACCTCTCTTGTTAGCCAACCACTTTAATAACTTTTTTTTTAAATGTTTGGAAAACTCCTGCCGAATAGATTCCAAAACATTACTATGTTTCACTATCTTCCCAAAATAATAGATGCGCTTTAAAATCTTTTGGCTTGCTGGATACTGACGAATACGAAATAATCCGAATCATATCTGGTCTAAAAGATGACTGCAGTTGGATGGGATAATATAAGCAATAAGATTCTTAAAACCTTTAAGCATATCCCAGTACCTCCCTTAACGTATATATTTCGTATTTGATTATCTGAAGGTATTTTCCCTAGATGTCTGAAAAAAGCAGTTGTGATTTATATATTATATACTTTATTGTACACCACTTAAATAATTACAGGACAAAACATTTATAAAGATAAGTGTACCATGGGCGGTCTTATCGCACAAGGCAATGTCAATGTCAGTGTACAAAACTATATCAGATAATATTACTTAGATGTAACATAAAATACATACACACAATTAAAATAATATACTAATACATATCAAATGTATAACAGAGAAAGGAGAATAATAGTTACAGAGAAAGGAAATGCTCCTTCACCATTTTTTTTTTTTAATAAAGGTAATGTTTGCGCACGCCTTACCTCAATAGGTAATGCATTCCACAAACGAACTGCTTGAACCGTGAAAGATTTCTCGAAGAAGGATGTGGAATGCATACGAATGCTTAATTTCAGGTTTTCCGATGATCTAAAAGACTGATAATGTGTGTCACAGAGGAACTGAAAGCGTTCTTTAAGATAAAAAGGACTAGAAGGATTAAAGAGCACATTATATAGCAATGAAAGTATGTGGGCATTCCGGCGAAGGCGAATAGGTTCGAAATTCAGAAACATGGTCATACTTGCGCAAGCCAAATATGAACCTTATAAAGAGATTTTGAAGTCGCTCAAGCTTGTCCAATTGGTCTTGGGTGAGATCGAGATAGCAGGCATCAGCATAGTCCAGGATAGGGAGAAGAAGAGATTGTGCTATCGCACTTTTAGTGGTGTTTGGAATAAAGTTATGAAGGCGTCTCAGGGAGCCCGCAGACGCAAACAGCTCACGACTGACCTCCTACAGTTGTTTAGTCCAGGAAAGGGTGCTGTCGATGTAAATCTCCAGGTTTTTCACAGTTTGAGCTATAGGAACAATGGTGCTGTTGAAAGAAACCTGGGGAAGTGTCGCCCAATCAATCTTAGAGACCGTTCGGGAACTTTTCACAACAGCCACTTGAGTTTTCTTCGGATTGATCTTCAGCCCAAACTCAGTGCTCCATTCACCAATTCGAGACAGGTCCGTATTAATAGTCTCAATAGCGTCTGATAACTCGCCGAGAGGGGCTTGAGTATAAATTTGGAGATCATCAGCATAAAGGTGGTAGAAAGAAGAGAAAGATTCCTCAATGCAAATACGCTGCCGGCAGCCAAACAGGTAACTATGAAACCAGTCAATTATATTGGCCCTATCCAATACTGGTGAAGTAGAAAAATTACTTAATAGTCATAATAGTAAATTGAAATCCAAGTCTTTAGGAATCGTATTGTGTGACTTTTTCCCGATACATAATGATTTGAAAAACTGCCAGACCCTGGCTGGATCACCGTTATGAACTGGGGGGTGACCACAAGCTTTTAGAGTAAGGTTATTTTGAGATCGAGTAAGGGACAGATTTATCTGACTTGTATACATCTGTCACTTACTCGATCTCAAAATAACCTTACTCTAAGAGCTTGTGGTTACCCCCCAGAACTATGGATATATTGGCGTTTGCGATTCTACACACGATACTGCAGTGATTTCTAATTGAATCATATTTTTTCCTCTTGACGTCATTAAGCCGAATTTTAAACTTAAACTTCGCAGCTGCCGTTTTAGTTAGTAAAAGTTTAATTTCGTCGGTCAGCCAGGGCGTCGGAAGATGCCTAACTCTCACGGCTCGAATTGGTGCATTTGTGTCGTACAGATGAACTAAGGTAGAAGTCAAGACTTCAACTTGTTCGTCGACGGATGATGAAGTCACTAGTGGCGTCCAGTCAATATTACTGGCATCCTCTCGAAGTCGATCAATGTCCATACCATCAAAATTGCGAAGCAGAAGAGTTTTGAACTTATGCGTAGGTGGTCAAATTTTGTATGAAGTGTAAATTAAGTCATAGTAGGAAAAAGCGTCAGCAGTACATTGACCATGTTTAGCGACGTGGTCGAAAGACAAGACAATAATAAGATCGAGAAGTGAAGGAACAGAGTTAGGAAAATGGTGTGTGGCACTAAGATCGAGAAAAGAGAGATTGACAGATTCAATAATATGACGAAAAGACGAAGAGCGGGAGTAATGTAATCCCTATCTTTAAAACCGGAAACAAAACTTAGTAAATAATTATTGACGGATATCTTTACTCGCTTCAATATCTAAAATACTAGAGAAAATTGTAAATAGTAGACTAGTAAATTATCTACAAAAAAACAATCTATTATAATCTGCGCAATTTGGGTTCATAACCAAATTATCCACAGCCGATACGGTGCATAGTCTGACAGATTATACCGCAGGAGAACTTGGCAAAGGTAACCAGACCCTCGGGGTTTTCCTTGATCTAGGCAAAGCCTTTGATACGGTGTCCGTTCCTAAGCTTCTAAAATAATTAGAGGCTAGGAATTAGGCTTATACTTTTTTTGACTACTTAGACGATCGATCTCAATATGTTAAAATAGACGATATTACTAGCGATGAGCAAAAAGTACTAGTTATGGTGTTCCTCAGGGAATTATTCTGGGCCCAACCCTATTTCTGATTTACATTAACGATCTGTGTAATTTAGATATTAAACAAGGCAAACTCATATTATATGCCGACGACACGGTGTTAATCTTTACCGCGAAAACCAGTAATGAATTGTACGAATACGCTCAACAAGGTTTCAATACTGTGACTAATTGGCTACAAAATTAATTTATTCTTATTATAAGTTTTAAGCACTTTATAGTCAAAAACACAGGTTCAACCTAGTTCAGGCAAATAAGAAACTTTCTTCTTTCAATTTTTAAGATATTTCATTGTAAAATGTGCCTCATGTTATGAATAAACGAAATATTATTTATTATTATTAGTACTCCAAATAAGTTATGTAGTAAAAGATTATTTTGCTATCAATGTTACGCTTATCTTGAATTTGTGCCAATATATGAATATAAAACTGTTACAACACATATATTTTTGGAATGGCCTATTTAGTAGCTTTCATTTGATATCCATATTGTTAGGATAACGAAAAAATGTGTCACCCCCGCGCGCTCTCCAGCCCCGCGCGCTACCCCCTCTCTCGCCCACCTCACGATACGTCTTACTAGTTATTATCTGTGCTTATAGGCATAGACATTACTTCGCATTCGCGACAGTTGTTGTGGCCGGTGCAACAATTTACTATAGTGTGGCATCTGTTTTCTTACATTCACCACTCAACATTAATCGAAATTCTTTAAAAAAATGCTCTTTCAGCCCCGTATACGTGACAGAAGTGAACCTTTACAAAATCACCTCTTAAAGCCCCTTATTTTGATACCTCACACGATGGGTTTGTAAGAAAAGAAAAATTTGGGTAGCCACAATATGGCGCCCAAAAGCCGCCATTTTCCAAGTTTCCAATTTTAATGTAGCCGACACTCGCGGGATTAAAATGAATCGATTGACGTAAGAATCATCAAAATCGGCCAACGCGTTTGGTCTCTAGAACGCCACATCGGAAGAAACATACATACATAGACTTATAAACACAATACCCTCCTTCGGCAGTTGGGTAAAAAATAAAGAACAAGAGTGATTAAGTGTGAGTGCAGGCAGGAGTACTAACTTTCTTCTCTCTCATGTAGCTGTAATTTGCCAAAACTTGACGTGTCCTGTCGTTATTTAACTCTCAATTCTCGTCCAATTATCAAATCGCCACCTTAGAAGTTTTACATCAAAAATGTGCCAAAATCACACATACTCATCAGATAATATCGCTAGATTAGATACTTTAATTACAACAGGAATATCTCCAAATCTTCCAAAGAATATATTAAAATACCTACATTCCCTATAAACATGATAAATTTCTCGCATTATCCGACACAAAGTGTTTACAGCCTCGAAGTATCTCCTCGGAGACATAGAAACGCTTTTATCTCGATATCTGATACTTTCTCTCCCCTCTCTTTATATTGTACCTATAAATAGTTAATTTGAGGTAGTAATGACGTGTATCTTCGTCAATTTGACTCTTGTCATGACCGTGTATCTTGTAGTTTCTTGATTTTTGATCAAAGGGTGTATTTGTCAGTTTCTTTAAGTAGCCTTAGATTACTTCTTATTCACAATTACTTGCTTTTGCCTGCAACTTCGTGTGGGTAGCATTAGTACTACAAATAGCCTATTTTTAATATTGCACAATTTTTTAGGAATCATTGCTTAATATATTCTTCTTCTTCTTAGCGTGCGTCGTGTTAAATGCCTTGACTGGCCCAGAATTTAGCATTATATTAATTAGTGGCCATATAAACTTCTACCACCAAACAAACTGCAAAACTTATTTCTTTAATCTTTATTTTAAATTTTGCGGATTAGGCGTGAAAAGGTAATAGATAAACAGACAGAGCTACTGCCGCTTTTTAATAGAAAGTATGGATTAAATTTAATGTCTTTATCTTCTGCGTTATTTTTGTGCTCTGTATACCATTTATTGAATTCTACGTATAGTTATAAAAGTATTCACTTTGGTTTAAGCATGTAATTTTTTAAATCTCTGTGTTGACTTTGACTTAAATTTACTCCGTGTTTAATAAGGGACAAGTTTATTCTGACATGTGAGAACTGGAAAATGAATTTCTTTGTTTCATTTTATTATCAACATAGTAATATCACTTGCATTTCATACAGCCTAAAGCATTATCTCCTTTTTACACATCCGTACAATCTGCAAAACAATCCGTCAAATTTTAAACCACAAATCCAATTTCAAAATAAATTACCACCATCAGAATGGCCTCGGTAATTCCATCTAAACAATCGCCAGCCAGTATCAACCACTTCGCACAGAGCCAGGTAAATAGACAGCGGGTGAAGCCGACAATCCCGCGATCCCGGGATCATGGTCGCTAATTCAATTAGTAGGACGGCCCCCTATTACGGGATTGTTACGTCACCTAGATTTATTTGCTTTAGTTACCTTCGAACGGTGAAATGTGCTTTGTTAGTGGGATTAACACGTGTTTCTATCTACGCAGCCTTTGGTTTTAAGGTTTTGTAACGCTTTTGTTTTAGGTTCTGTGAGAGAGGTATCTAGTAATTTTGTTGAATGATTGCTAATAATAATTGGACCAATTCAAAAAAAATTGAGGTTTATTTTTTTATTTAATACTTCATGCATACAAGCGTACAGAGGCAGACTTAATGCTGAAGATTTTTGAATACCAGTTTAATATTTCAGACAGAAAGACTCAAAATTGACTGAATAACTAATAAACTTAAATTGAAAAAAAAAGGTTATTTTCAATTTCGGTTGATTAGTTATTCAGACAAATCAAATCATCAATCAATCACAAATCATGCTGTGCAGTCGGAGGATACATATTCGCGAGCTGTCTGACCAAAACTAGATGTATCCTCCGACTGCACAGCATGATTTTCTTCTTGTTTACGTCTTTTTAGTTCGCTTCTTAAGCATTCGGGTTTTTTATAATTTGTAACTTTTTAGTTCATTTTTTTCATTCGAATTAGTTACATTTACATCCGCAAGTCCAATCGATCGACGTAAGATCCATCAAAACCGGCCAACGCGTCTAGTCTCTATAACGCCACATAGGAACAAACATAAATACATACATACATAGACTGATGAACAAATTACCGTCCTTCGGCAGTCGGATAAAAAAACTTATTGTTTAAGCTCTGGGTTTGATTCTGCCAGAAACTCTAGAAAAGCTCTGACAATATTTCAACGAATGCGTGCATGTTATTTTCAATATAAATGTACGTGCATTTTACCTATTTTAGTATGTTATATAATAACTGGTTTTATTTTTATTATTAAACTATGCACCTGCCATGTTATCTCTTCACCACCCTTGGTTAACTAGTAGAGAATGCCTAAGGCATTAAGTCAGCTTTTGTACTTTTTTGTGCATGAAGTATAAATATATAAATAAATGCGTCGCAATAGTGACTGAAAAGTAGTTAATAATGTATGTAATTGGCACGCACTATCGAAATAGCACGAGCTGGTGTTAAACCCCATTGAGGTAATAATGTACTACGCACTTAAACCCCTAAATTTTGGCATTGACATTAGAATTTATTAAATCAAAAATCTTTCAAAGAAAAAAATTACTCTTTCGGTATAAAAAACAATAAGGGGCGAATAAACAACCGCCGTCATACGTACAGCAAAAAAAAAGCAAAAACAAAATTATAACATTAATAAAATATCACCGAACCACGAAATATCATTGACGAACTCAACGAACTGTGCCTATCGTACTCCAAATTTAATTACTTAAAAACCCGTATGAACCTTCATTAAAATGCATGAAAGATGTAACGGATATACATCGGTATTCCGTGCCGCTGATTGTGAACAGACTCGAGTCACAATGTAGAAAAACAGGCACAGAAGGTCCGCTTCAAACAACGAGTGAAAACAAGCAAGCGTACACATATACGCTTATACGTTAGGCGACCACTGTAAATCAGCGCCGTGCTGCAGATACAGCATGATGCTGAGTGGGTAGCCTTCTTGCACCGTCCCAAGTACATCTCTCGGCTCTCTTCATTCTAATATACAGTTTTTGATTTTGTCTTAACGGATATGAAATATACATTTTTTAAACGAGCACCACCCTTGATTGCGCTTGCACTTGCTGTACATAAAGGATGTGTTCGTAAGGTTTCAACAGGGCAGAGAATAGCCAAGCCGTCTAGTCTAGACGGCGTGGCAGTACTAATAAAATTAGTGGTGCAGAAAATGCATTACGCGCATAACTTCTGTCAAGTTCTGTCAAGGGCCATCAGTCAAAGCTGTCAGTTTCTAAGTCATTTGTGTCACAATACGAGTAAACAGTGACACACACTGACATTCTTATAACAGCTAGCAGCCGCTGCTAGAGGAGGCATTCTCAATACTTTTCTGATAGGCGACTCCGTGGTCTGTGGAACCGACCTTCTGCATCCACCTGCTCAGTACACGTATTGTAAAATCAATCACAGTTTGTTCTAGGATCTCAGTTCGTTAGAGCTGGTAATGAAATCGGACACAATACGTGCCCGGCACGGTTGTACCTATTGGCCGTGGAGAGTTGCCACACTCTGCAATAAAAGTTCCACTTGTATGCTCTTAATTTTGTTTTATTCTTATAAATTTTGATTAGCTTTCAGTTAAAATGTTTTACAGCTATAATTATGATACCCAAAAACTACCTCACGATTAAAGAAAAATACTAAACATTTAAAAATACTAATTTTGTCGCTCGTTTGAGCTCACTAAAATCATTTACGCCTTTTGAATTAGTTTAATTTGAATATACAGAAAAAAAAACAATTGAGAATAAAAACTTGTTAAAAGTATAATTGTTGATAGATCATTTATTTCTTTCCTTTAATACATTAATAACAGTTTTATTACATAGAACACATCAATAACTCCAAATAAATTGGGTTAAAGCAAAGTAATAATTACATTATTAACTGTTTTAACGTTACTGGTAATCTCTTTCAATATTGTTTTATTTGGCATCGTCATCAACATATTCCTATGCTTGTCCCCTTTGAGCTGTAAAGAAAACAGCAAAATTATTTACCAACAAATTATGAAAACTATAAAAAGGTAATTTAACTGTGATGGATATGTTTCCTAACACCCCGATCCGAGTTCCCAATTTTTCTTGGTGTCATTATTTCTATGCACCACAGCTTACATTAATAATAGACTAGTAATAACGCCCTCTGATACTTTTTGGAGAGGTTTATGCTCGAAGTTTTATAGCATTATTGAATCCGAAATGAAGAATTCAGCATGAGCTCGCCTTTGTACATGTACTTTATTATCACATTGTATTAAATATTGTTTTTGGTGTACAATAAAGAATTAAGAATAAAAAAGGATTCAGGTTTTCGAAATAATCTAGAGAATTGGCTGTGGCAGTGTGCAGGTCGCACTGCTCGCGGTTCTATATATCTTTTCTTGTTCTAAGTCTTCTTTTGGTTTTTGTAAAATAGACTTAAAATAATGTGACATACCATCAGGTAGAAATACACGGTCGTCGCGGTCGGTCCCTCTCAATACAGGTTTTTTCATAATTTTCACCTTTTTCTGACGAATTTTCCTTTGCTTTTTCAGTGGAGATCTAAAAAATATCAATCTTTTTTTATAATTTAATTTTTATCAGACTATGTTATGAATATGTCGTCACAAGCGATTTCAGATGGCAACATTACACCTCGTAGATTTCATAATGTTGTCAACCTGTAAAACTTTACTCTGATTGGTTGTTCGATGAACTCCGCGGGAGGGCACTTAAAAAGGGGACGCCATGCGTGGATAAAATCGGTCGTCAGTGAACTCCAGATTGTTGAGATCATAAGACCGGGATTATCGGTTCATCGTGCAATACAAGCCTTTGTTCTTTTGACTGTAAATATCACCGAATAAACACTACTGTGATTTGTGCTTCAACATAAGTTTTACTGGTTTACCCGAGTACCCCTACATCATAGAACCTACACCTAGACAAGAAGATGTCCATGATGTCTCTACGCCTTCGCTCCCGTCGTCAAATATAAATTTGTATCGATGGAGGGGTAAGGGGGGCCAAATAAAAGATGAATAGACTGTGTCAGAAGTGATATAAAAGAAAAAGGACAGAACGGAACGGAAGAAGAAAACCTGAAGCGCCGAAACCTAGTAAAATGGAACAAGGGCAGGAATACAAGATGATGATGAATATTAATAAGCTAAATTATGATAAACGGTAGTCAAACGAGTTGACTACTGTTTATCATTATTACATACATGCATACGTACATAAACTCACGCTTTTTTCCCATCGGGGGTAGGCAGAAACTACAGAACGCCACCTGCTACGGTCTTAACAGTAGTTATTATTCGATCATTATTCTAACAGTATAAAGCTATTCATCCTGTAGGTACTTACTTGCGTTCCGTTTGAAGTCTGTAAATATTATATGAGACTTAGTTTCTGTTTTGTATTCAGTAAAAAATTCTGTACTATTTTTTAATACTTACAATTGCTTTAATAAATATCGAATTTCGTCCTTATCAACATTATTAGTAGCACGGTCATTCCTAGTTTTATCCATAAATCGGGTTTCTTCGGGAGAGCTGTTGTCATCAAAATCATCATTATTTAAAATGTAAATAAAAGCGTCATCATGGTACATGTTACTTTTCTTTTTTCCTCTCAAAGATCTTAGTTTGCTAACTAACTGTTTAGCAAACTCAGTTACTTTATTCTCAGTTTTTTCAAGTTTAATTTTAGGACCGCTAAGTAATTTTAGTATTGGGTCAGCGTTTTGGTGACTTTTGCTATTTGAGTTCATATTTTTGAGTTGAAGCCCATTGTCGCTGTCACGGATTTCGTATATTTCAATTTTAGTTGCCCCTTGAACTTCTATTGAGGCGATCAGTAGGGGAACTGAAAGCGTTAAAATGTATTATGTAATATTTCAAACTATGTAATAGGTCCTCTTGTTTTATTCAGTACTTATAATATGGCGTTAGATGGAAACTTCTGACACCAAATGTAAGTCATTTGCTACAACATAGGGCTTAAATTTGGTGTCATTCAGAACATGAGACACATGATTAAGTGTCCATATACCAGCAATTTTGAGGGTCTAATCAACTTCACTGACGTTGAACATCGCCAACTACTGTTCTCAAGAAATCAAAAGAAGAAAGAAGCTATTATCTACGTCCTTAAGAATCTTAGAATATGGATATACAACAATGTGCGGGCGAGGCACCTCAAGCCCAATTTTGACGTATTTTACTTATAACACAAAATAATGTTAAAATATTATACTTACTTAACCCAAATAATAATTTCATTTTATGTTCACGAAAACCCCAATCGTTCTAAAAGAACATTAGAAACAGTACAATTTCAGTTTTTTATGTTATTTTTACGAGTGAATGTTGTAGAGGTTATTATTTTATTTTATTGAATACCTATCGGCAAATCGTAAAATTATGGAAGTTTTATTAATTTTATTGCTGATCGATTTATGTGTTATTACTACGAGTATGAGAGGTTTATTTTCAATTTTATATGTGGAGCTGGCGTTTTATGTTCTTTTCTATGTGGAGCTTTTTCAATGCCATGCTAGGGAATCGTTTTTGCGTAGCTAAATAATATAACAGAAATTGCTTTATAAGTTGTTTTATTTTACACAGCCTGATTTAGATTACCATGCGTCCGGGACATTTTTCGATAGTGTTTAAAAATCAGGTTGTATTTGCTTGGAACTGAACCACATCCAGCCTCGTAAAGATCCCTATGTAGAGCTAACTACACATGTGTCCTAATCTTACTCTATTTTACGCTATTCTTAATCTTACCCAATCTTACTTTTGCACGCAAAAATTACTGAATGGATTTTATTGAAACTTGCCAGTAATTTATAGCCGTTATTTTTATCTTCTTACATTATAAATTATAGTTTGGAGGTATGCAGAACAGGGTGTAAAGTCCCACAAAGCTCCATAGAAAAGGAAGGATCCTCCGACCAGACGGGTGTTGGGTCTGGTCCGGGCAACCGCCCAACGGTTATTGTCGGACTGTTGTCATGTTCAAATCGCGACAAAAACTTTACTTGCGAGATGCAGGATTTGTGTGACGTCATGTTATTAGTTCGTAAGTGGGAGCGTTGGTGCCGCTACAAGAGCAACACATAGGCTAATTGCAAAATTTATAAAGATATTTTGGGCCAAAATGGAGGTGAAGTGGACATCACGTGCGCGGCAGCTTTTCACATATAATCAGGAATGGTAGCTGATACTTTTACTTACAAAATAAAATAAAACATATCATGGCTGTACCATTTTTGAGCTCAAATAAATTAACCCTACTAATATAAACATACACAAAAAAATGCGTGGCTTACGCTAAGGTACGAAAATTAAATGAACGGGTTTATTTTCGACCGCTTCCGCTTGACTCCAACGTTGAGCCGGAAGGAGATGAATAAACACCTACGAGGTAACAGATTAATTAAACATTTTCATTGTAAAATGAGCAGCGTTTTATCAAAACTCAGTTTATACACTGAAGAATATTGGCATTGTTTTTACTCAGACGAGCAATGAGGTTTGAACAAACAGAGCTTACATCAAAGAGATATAGAACGAGTAATATCTCGCACTAAGCCCACACTTTTTTTGCGATATTGGTTTCGAATGCGAGTGTCACAGAGCCGGTCGCCGGGCTATATTTGAGGCATGGCTATGTTCAGCAGTAGATGCCCTTCAGTTGATATAATGATGATGATGATTTTCTCACATCAGTCTTGACAAGGGATATCGTGTTATCCACATAGTGGGTTGCAGAGATTATCCGGGCATACGTTTCATGTTAAAGATTGTTCCGTTGTTGTTGAATTACATTTACTTATGTTTGCAATATTTGTAAGTATGTGAGAACCATATTCCTATTTATCAAATGAATGAATTTACCTGTTAGTGCTTGTAATACTTTATATCTATATGTAGTATAGTAGTAGTAATTAGGTACATCGTCCTCACGTATATGAATTATGATATGTATGTAAACGTTGTAAAAACACTTTTTTTTAAAGAGTTCAGTGTAGAGTTTCTTGTCCGTTCTTCTCCATAACAAGCTACTTTTCATAATGGACGGTAGAATCAATTAATATTACTTTTAAATTTAAATTACTGACGTTCAAAAGCGCCGCTCAGTGGCCTAAGTTTTGATTTGATTTTGATATTGGTACTCAGCAGCATCTGCCCCAAGGTCAACTGCCAGTCTAACCATAGTTGGGAAAGGCTGGGCAGATTGATTTGGTTTTTATCATCATCATGACCAGCCTTTTATAATGTTCCCTCTGCTGGGAGACAGGCCTCCTCTCTGTAAGAGGGAATGGGCCATAATACACCACGTGGGCCAAGTGCAGGTTGGTGGATGTCACTTGTCTTCGAATTTTCAGTTCTAGGACATGTCGGTTTCCTCACGATGTTTTCCTGGGGGTTTTTGGTTTTACATTAACTGAACTACCAATTTCGTTGCAGACATAATCTATCCTAACAATAACCAGAATATTTAGAAAATACCCCAATGTTGTGGGTAAAATCTTTACTCTGGCAACTTTGCTCTTTTACTATTTCATTGGCTTTTTTTGCTACCCGTCCTTTAGGGATTTAGTAGGTTTAAAACGAACTTCGAATGTACTGCAAACTTTTTGTTCGAAACTCTTGATTTTGGTACTAAGAAAAAATCGGTTTTGGGAACAGTTTTTTTTGAGGTTTCAGCGAATTTCGAAACTTTCTCAAATTGCTGAAAAATATGAAAAAAATGTATGTGTTACTGTAAAAGCCCGAAATGCGGTAAATCCTAAGATTTCCCAAGCCCTACTGGTTAAAGTCCGAAATAACCAATTAATATCGCTTATTTCGGGTGGTTCTAAATCTGTCACATACTATCCCCTTTTTTACTCCCACAATGAATACTTCAAAAATCCTTACAACATGACGTCACACGTCTCATTTCATACCGACACATTCAGACCTATAATTTTCACGAAAAAACCCTTCGAAAACAACGTTGTATTTTCAACTCTGCCCTCCACACTTTAAAATTCCTTTCAGTTCCGTGTCCTCTATTTGTGAGAACACAAACAACAGTGAACTGTCAGATCGAACGCGTAACGTGTAGGTAACAGTGATATAGATATGATAGGACGTAACGAACTGTAATGCCGATGTGGAGCCATGTAGGAGGCGATAAATTCTCTAGAAATGACTTTGGTCTTCGTGGAGCAAATGTGGAATGGCTGCTTGGTGTTAATGTCCATGATTGCTGTGCAAAGTGTAAAAGTACTGTCCAATGTTTTGTTTTTTTTAACCGACTTCAAAAAGGAGGCGGTTCTTAACATAACATCACGCCGGTACGCTCTAAAGTGCTATGCAGATGTATACAGTACACTCTAAATTCACCGGTTGTTTTCAAGTATCATGTTTTTTGGGTAATTTATTCTGGCATAACGGTGGGCATTATAGATATGTACCACCACTAAAAAGTGATAAATAAAAACTTTTTACAGAAAAATACAACCGACTTCCAAATAAAAACACTACAAAGTATAAATAATTTCAATTTCGGAAGTCGGTGTCAATTAACGAAGAATCATTAAACAGAACACCGACTTCCTAAATTAAAGTTATTTTTGGCTTGCTAGTGTTTTTATTTGGAAGTCGGTAGTATTTTTTTTGTAAAAAGTTTTTTTCTGTTTAAAACCAGCCCATGCTCGTGGCTTTGCTACAGAGCAGAGGATTGTTTCAGAATAAAACTATGTCTATGATGCCATCACAATTTGCTACCAACAATTTGTTAGTTCCTTTAGCCATTTGATATGGCTGAGCTCGGAGACAAAAGAATACCTAACAAAACTGATGGTTATACCCTACGGGCTTTTATCTTCTTGCTGGTCAGTAGACCAGATCAAGACGATAACAGTTCTCACTATAACCAACGTACTGAGAAGAAAGTGGTCTGAAAGCAGAAGCAGCTCTACAGTGAGTTCCACGCTTACAGTGCTTGGCAGGACGGGCATGACTCGACGACTAACACGAACAATGCTCCATTTTTGCAGAAATTGAGGACTAGTAGGTACTTAGGATGAAACACTTTTTTTTAAATCAGTGTTTTATTTTAAACGACTAAGGCGAAGCAAAAGGGAGGGTTATGTTTTTAACCGGTATATGTGTAAGTATGTATGTAATAGCTGCGTGTATATGCATGTGTGTTCCCTCACAACTTCTAAACTACTCATCACAATTTGTCAAATGGGGTGTCGTTGGAAGCGTTTTTTTTGTCCGCTGGTTATAAGCTGATGAGCTAATAATAAGCTTATGAAGCTAATGCGTCACATAAAATTGAAAATACGCCCTCTAGGGGGCCCGAAGTCAAGAACAAAATATTTTTCGCTCCACCCCATCATGTGTGATCGGAACAGGGGATAACGGTGGTCATATGCCACCTACAAAACATTCTGCATAGTAGCATACGATCGACAATTATACACTGAGAACCACTATGAATATGTATGAAATACAATAAATTATTTATTACATATAAGTTGTTTATTTAATGCCCGATACATATCGAATAGTGTGTACATATATCAGAAGACAATATTTTCTTGTTTCATAATTTTAAGACCGTGATTTTTCGGTAATCGGTTATTAGTTTTTGTTTTTTATTTATTCCATTAATAATTTACCTTTCTAATAAATCATTTCAACACAAATCATTTCATCACGGACAAACGCCCCAGGCAAAGACATTACTAATACTCGTCAAGTAAGAGTCGTCCGGCAAAAAGACGAAAAGGCTCGCTTGCACCTTTACAAGTCATCAATCCCCGCCGTCCTACAGGCCACACCCTCTATCCTTGCCAGCACATCCGAACCCACCCTGTATCAATTAGGACAGACTCGGTAAATAAGGCTTGATCCTGATTGTGCCAGCTTTGTTTTCCACGTATTCGTCCTGCTATTGTTGGGCTTTTTTTTATTTTTGGTAGTATACTAACTTGTACCGGCGGCTAAGTAAACGGAAAATGCTGAAAAATAAAAAAAAGTTGATGATTAAGGTAAATTTTGGTACTTTACAAGTTTATGCAAAAATCTAAATTTGCCAATATTTTTATCGTATTGACTCAGGACCCTGATTTTCATGCACCTAATACGGACTACAGTCCTCAGTATCTGGTATACTTAACATCAACTTGCTAGGTCCACTCGTTCCTGAGAAAATCGGTGGTAACACACGTACAGACAGACGGACAAGAGAGTGATCTTATAAGGGTTTCATTTTTACCTTTTGAGGTACGGAACCCTAAAAAGCGTGTTTGTGTGCGTGTACGCGAGCTTCGCTTGTTTTATTGAGTTGTACTTTTGTCGTACTCTGTATGCCGAGTAAGCGGAAACGTCGAATCGGTCAGAAATGGGAACGTTGTCCACTGACACACATAGGACCATTGGCGCATTAGTTCTGCATTAATTTTAGAGCATTCTATGTTCCAGAGCTAGGATAGAACAGATTTGTTTGAATAGAAACTGATTTAGCACTTCAAACTGAGAGCTTAGCCTAATTGCATAACATGCTCATTTATTTTGCATTGATTTGGTAGTCTTCATCAAAACTGATATCAAAACTGACACTAATAAATCAGCTCTCGGATATGAAAAAATCTTCTAAAAGTAAGTAAAGTTTCGAGAAAACATCTGGTAAGTAAACGGCAGCAGTGCAGTAGCAGTGGTGGCCCAGTGATATCGGCTGCGACTTACAAGTTGTAGGTCGTGGGTTCGAGCCCAGGCAGGCGCTTTACTTTGTGTTAATTGTTTCTTCACCACTGCTCTCAAAACGGTGAAGGAAAACATCGTGAGGAAACCGGCATGTCCTAGAACCAAAAATTCGAAGACATGTGACATCCACCAACCCGCACTGGGCCCGCGTGGTGGATTACGGCCCATTCCCTCTCACAAAGAGAGGAGGCCCGTGTCCCAGCAGTGGGAACATTAATAGGCTGATGATGTGAAGTAAACAGAACGTCGTTTTTATTAATCTAATGAATGCAGAAAACCGTCTGATAAACAGACATAACCGAACTTTCCTCTTTTACAAGAAGCGCCAACAATATTGCTAAACAAGATTAACAATGCCGCGGTAAACCCTACATTATTCCAGCGCTATAACAAGGGGTTACAAGCCCACGTTAGCTCAATAACGAACTATAAATCAATTTTCACGTTAATCGCGAGTTTAAACTTAGTACGCTTTAGAGCGATACCGTCTTGACTTGAGTTCCAACAGCCAGTGAGCTTCCGGCTGCGTATTTGTGAACGATGGTGAGAAATTAGGCCGCGCTGAAGAATCTTACTTAGTTTTAATCTCCCAACTCTTTAATCTTCTAACGTCTGATGTCCGGTTCCCCCATCTGTTCATTACAACTGAATAAAAATCAAATCTTAGCTTAATACTAGTGCCAATGCCCAAATTAGCAGGATCGCGCATTAAGATTTTTCATACCCATAGATTAGAATATTGCACATTAAGTAAGGTAAACTACTAACCATTGGCATGTTATCAAAGATTTGACCTTTTATATATGACTAGCTTTTCCTAGCGGCTTCGGTCCCGCGGCCAACCCCACAGAATCCGTTTTCGGGATTAAAAAAATAATTTATGTTACTCAAGAATAATGTAGTTTTCTATTGGTGAAAGAATTTTCAAAATCGGTTCAGTAGATCCAGAGATTACCCGCCGCAAAACTCACAAACTTTATCTCTTTATAATATTAGTATAGATAAGTATAGATTACCTCTTTATAATATTATAAGTAAAGATTTGTCATTTCTGAACATTATGAACCTTAATGCTGTTCCTTTTTTCAACTACTCATATTACTGTGGTGAAAGTCCATACGATCTCAACGCCTACCAAAAATCATTATCCAAAATACGCTTTTCTGTGAAACAGCAACGAAGCTTATCGTAATTTCGCAACAAACTGTTATTCCTTGTTTTAATAAAGTGAATTTAGTGAGAATTTGCTTGTTTTCCTAACAACTATTGTTTCACTTAGAAAATAAAACGCACGCCATCTGCCTTTTTTATTTGCTGCATTAACTGCAGTTGTTTTGCAAATTGTTCTGCAGGCAGAACTTTGTATTGTATTGTGTGTTTATTTTTATTATTTGCGAGTAAAAGAAAAATAGAAGTTGTGTTGCGTGAAATGGACGTGCCAATTTATTATATGCTTTGTTTGCAAAATAATTGGTAAAGAGAAACTTCTAGCGAGACAGGCATCACGTTTTCGATAGATCTGGGTACATAGATAAAATTTGAACCATGCAGTACAAACATTTTTTTTGTTTGGGCAATCTTACAATGACTTCTGCCGCTCTGGGTGAAGCGGTAGGGCGTGTCAGACTTTTACTGACTAAAACCCACCCGTGTTCCTTCAGTTGTATGAATACGAGTATTCAGAAAAAAAAAATGTGAAAAAAAACTTGTTGAAAGTATCATTGTTGATGGACAATTTATTGGTTTTCTTTAATACATTAATTACAGCTTTAATACATAGAACACATCAATAACTCCAAATAAATTGGGTTAAAGAAAAGTAATAATTACATCTTTTTTAACATTACTGGTAATCTCTTTCAACATTGTTTTATTTGGCATCGTCATCAACATATTCGTATGCATGTCCCCTTTGAGCTGTACAGAAATCAGCACAATTATTTACCAACAAATTCAGAAAATTATTAAAAAGGTAATTTAAACCCGATCCGAGTTCCCAATTATTCTTGGTGTCATTATTTCCATGTACCACAGCTTACAATAATAATAGACTAGTATTAAGACCCTCTGATACTTTTTGTAGCGGTTTATGCTGGAAGTTTTATTGCATTATTGAATCAGAAATGATGGATTCTGCATGAAGGATTGAGGTTTACGAAATAATCTAAAGAATTGGCTGACTTAAGTGGCAGTGGACAGGTCGCACTGCTCGCGGTTCTATATATCTTTTCTTGTTCTAAGTCTTCTTTTGGTTTTTGTAAAATAGACTACAAATAATGTGACATACCATCAGGTAGAAATACACGGTCGTCGCGGTCGGTCCCTCTCAATACAGGTTTTTTTATATTTTTCACCTTTTTCTGACGAAGTTTCCTTTGCTTTTTGAGTGGTGCTCTAAAAAAAATATCAATCTTTTTTTATAATTAAATTTTTAACAGACTATGTTATGAATATGTCGTCACAAGCGATTTCAGATGGCAACATTACACCTCGTAGATTTCATAATGTTGTCAACCTGTAAAACTTTACTTTGATTGGTTGTTCGATGAACTCCGCGGGAGGGCACTTATAAAGGTGACGCCATGCGTGGATAAAATCTGTCGGCAGTGAACTCCAGATTGCTGAGATCATAAAACCGGGATTATCGGTTCATCGTACAATACAAGCCTTTGTTCTTTTGACTGTAAATATTACCGAATATACACTACTGTGATTTTTGCTTCAACATAAGTTTTACTGGTTTACCCGAGTACCCCTACATCATGGATCCTACAACTAGAGAAAAAGATGTCCATGATGTCACTACGCCCTCGCTCCCGTTGTCAAATATAAATTTGTATCAATGGAGTGGGAGAGGGAGGCCAAAGCATAGATGAATGGACTGTGTAAAAAGTGATATAAAAGAAAGAGGACTCAGTGATAGCATGACATTTGACAGGACAGAACGGAACGGAAGAAGAAAACCTGAAGCGCCGAAACCTAGTAAAATGGAACAAGGGCAGGAATACAAGATGATGATGAATATTAATAAGCTAATATGCAAAATAATGATGGACGGTAGTCAAACGCGTTGACTACCATTTCTCATTATTACATACATGCATACGTACATAAACTCACGCCTTTTCCCATGGGGGGTAGGCAGAAACTACAGAACGCCACCTGCTACGATCTTAACAGTAATTATTATTCGATCATTATTCTAACAGTATAAAGCTATTCATCCTGTAACTTACTTGCGTTCCATTTGTAGTCTGTAAATATTATATGAGACTTAGTTTCTGTTTTGTATTCAGTAAAAAAATCTGTACAATTTTTAATACTTACAATTGCTTTAATAAATATCGAATTTCGTCCTTATCAACATTATTATTAGCACGGTCATTCCTAGTTTTATCCATAAATCGGGTTTCTTCGGGAGAGCTGTTGTCATCAAAATCATCATTATTTAAAATGTAAATAAAAGCGTCATCGTGGTACTTGTTACTTTTCTTTTTTCCTCTCAAATACTTCAGTTTGCTAACTATCTGTTTAGCAAACTCAGCTGCTTTATTCTCAGTTTTTTCAAGTTTAGGTTTAGGACCGCTAAGTAATTTTAGTATTGGGTCAGCGTTTTGGTGACTTTTGGTATTTGAGTTCATATTTTTGAGTTGAAGCCCATTGTCGCTGTCGCGGATTTCGTATATTTCAATTTTAGTTGCCCCTTGAACTTCTATTGTGGCGATCAGTAGGGGAACTGAAAGCGTTAAAATGTACTATGTAAAATTTAAAACTATGTAATAGCAGGTCCTCTTGTTTTATTCAGTACTTATAATATGGCGTTAGATGCACACTTCTGACACCAAATGTAAGTCCTTTGTTACAACATAGGGCTTAAATTTGGTGTCATTCAGAACATGAGACACATGATTGAGTGTCCATATACCTGCAGTTTTGAGGGTCTAATCAACTTCACTGACGTTGAACATCGCCAACTACTGTTCTCAAGAAATTAAAAGAAGAAAGAAGCTATTATCTACGTCCTTAAGAATCTTAGAATATGGATATACTGCAATGTGCGGGCGAGGCACCTCAAGCCCAATTTTGACGTATTTTAACTTATAACACAAAATAATGTAAAAAAAATATACTTACTTAACCCAATTAATAATTTCATTTTATGTTCACGAAAACCCCAATCGTTCTAAAAGAACATTAGAAACAGTACAATTTCAGTTTTTATGTTATTTTTACGAGTGAATGTTGTAGAGGTTATTATTTTATTCTATTGAATACCTATCGGCAAATCGTAAAATTTTGGAAGTTTCATTTATTTTATTGCTTATCGATTCTATGTGTTATTACTATGAGAGGTTTATTTTCAATTTTATATGTGGAGCTGGCGTTTTATGTTCTTTTCTATGTGGGGCCTTTTCAATGCCATGCTAGAGAATCGTTATTTTTGCGTACCCTAAAAATATAGCGTTATGAATTGTTGTTTTATTTTACACAACCTTATTTTATGGTGTTTAAAAAATCAGGTTGTATTTGTCTGGAACTGAATCACGTCCACCTGCGTAAAGATCCATAGATCTTACCCTAATCTTAATCTTATCCCAATCTTGCTTTTTCATGCAAAAACAACTGAACGGATTTTGATGGAACTTTCCAGTTATAATAATATACTAAGCGGATATATCGGTCTCCCATGACGAGAACCTCGTGAAAGCTGAGAGAGATTAAAAAGTAAGTATCTTGATCTTGCTCGCGAGGTTATCGACATGTAGGATGTGATAACAGCAATCATTGTGCGGCCACAATATACAACCCGCAGGGCAGCTTTGTGGCAAGCTGGTGGGCAGTGGCGACCCCACGCACCTGATCTCCAGTTAGAAGTCTTCACCCTCATCTCCGGCTTGCCTTTATAAGCCGGTAGAAGACTGTCGGGAACAGAGCTCCCACCTCTCTCTTGCCTTAATTGTCTGGCTTGAGTGGAGATTCGCAAGAGCAAACGAGCTCGGAGGAAGGAAGAAGAATCCATTAACAGGATACATTGCGTCCTTGGCGCTACATCACTACAGTGCTAGTGATCCTTTATGGTGGCCCATTAATTGAGTGTGCAAGTCACTCCCTGCCAGTTTATAGCCGTTTATTTCAACAGTGGTCAGGCAGGGGCCAAACAATCCCACCGCACTATTCCCAAACCACTGCAACTTCTGAAAGCCAGAATCAACAGTGGCGACCACCAGAAAAGCGCCGAGGCAATGAAGCTTGACGAAGTCCCGGAGAATGAATTAGCCAGTAATCCTCCTATAGTTTTAGGCAATCGATCTACTAAACTGTTTTTCTCCATGTTTTGCAATAGTCCTGGAACTACCGGGCATTGCCCTTGGGTGCAGTTGCGTAATACATACAGGGATAATCGTCGGCTGGTGTCACATTGCCTGATATATGCCTAAAATGGCCTCTGCGAGTTGGCTTCGGCTCCTCGCACGCCTTTCAAAGGACCGGGGCCCTCGGGTGCTGAGACTGTCAAAGAAAAAAATAGTAGTAATATAATAATTATGTGTTATTCTTATGTACTTAAAAAAAAACAGAATAACACATAGGCTAATTGCAAAATTTATAAAGTCATATTATTATTGGCCCAAAATGGTCAAAGTCAAAACGTAAGCGAACTAAGTGTATAATATTGGTGCTATGTTAGTACTTATGACTTAGCAGCCTTTTACAAGCATTGCAATTATCATTGTCCTGCCCGGCGAGCATGGCCTACTGTGACATCGCTTAAGTCTCACTTTTAATCACAGTTTGGGCGATAAACTCATTTTGTCTTAAATGCTAGCACGGCGGCGTGAGATATTTTCTTGACTTGTGGCACAACTTCTTGACGTTTATTTTTTTCTCATTCGGAAATTTTCCAATTTTATTGCAGTTTCGGTTTAACCTTGGCCATAAAAACCATTTATGTTCTGAGAAACATAGCCCTACGACGCACTGTTTCCGAATTATGGGCCTCCGTATCTTATTTTATTTTGCATAAAACGCTCTATATTTCCAAAATGATATCTCGAAACCGGTATGTCCTAGGCAAAAATAACCAAAATTTAGCCCCCCCCTTTGCTATCCCCATGTTAGGAGCATCCCAACATGAATTATAAGTTTTTTTTTTTTGGACTTTGCTTGGTTTTCGCCTTGAACTACGGTCATGACAAGTTATGATAAAATATGTCATGTCTTACAATTTGTCTTAAATGCTAGCACGGGACAACCATGTTACATAGTTTACGACTTGCTTTTCTTGTTGTTGACTTCATAGTGCGACATAATTTGAATAGACGACCAAATAAAATAATACGTAAAAAAGTATGCCGTTCATACAGCTAAACAACTTTTTAATTTTGTTGGGAATAAATTAATATTTGACCCACGACCATAGATTTATGCACACTTTATTTTTCTTTGTTTGTTTGATAACATATTATGTGTTTGTTAGAAAGATATAATTATTGTGAAAATTTTAATAATTACTAAAAAATATAATAGCTTGTACCAATACCGGTGGGCCCCTATTTTTTAAAAGAAAATAATTATAAAAAAAAAAAAAAACAAAATAAAAATAAGAACAACAATAAAAAAAATACAATTATGAGAAAGTAATAATATAAAATTAATTAATAATCCTGTAACATTTCAATTAATTAATCCACCAACCCGCACTGGGCCCGCGTGGTGGATTACAGCCCATTCCCTCTCACAGAGAGGAGGCCTGTGTCCCAGCAGTGGGAACATTAATAGGCTGATGATGATGATGATGAATAAGCCTTGATCACCATACACACAAAATGAATTTATTGCCATTTGGTGCAGTAATTAGAAGGCAAATATTTTTTTTTTCAACTTCAAAATTTAATCACCACCTCCAAACGAAAGTGATGCATTTTTCTAAATCATCTGTCAAAATGTGACATTTGTGACAAAATGGGTGCGCCCGTATTAGCAATTAAGACCCAATGAGTCCCAAACAAACGTCAGGAAATTTTCTCACGCCGCCGGTGCTATTATTTAGGACAAAATGGTGTTATCGCCCAAACTGCGATGATTTCATCGCAGTTTGGGCGATAACACCATGACTCAAGCCATGTCACAGTATGACTCAAGCCATGTCACAGTAGGCCGTGCTCGACGGGCAGCAACAAAAAAGGCTTGTCGCGCCTTTAAAATGTGTCACATGGTTGACCCGTGCTAGCATAAATGACAAATTGTAAGACGTGGACAAATTTTATCATGTCTTGTCACAATCGTCTTGTGTTTGCCATGCTCGCTGTTCATAACATTCTAAATTAGCATGCATTAAACATTATCAATATTATCATTACTGAATTATTCTAATTTACATTAATATAATTAAATTGATAACAATATAGTTATGTAAAAATTAAATGTCAATAATAATGAATTTAATACAATTGTAAAGCAATATCCATGTTATCCGTTTCAAGTAGTACAAATTATAATTTTGTATGAAGTTAAATAGGATAGATTAAATTTGATTGTTTGTATAAGTCAGCTCGCCACTTGAGATAAAATGTTTATTTTAAGCTGGACATTTTTGGATAAGGTATAATTTTAGCCTTTTTTGGAATATTGTTACTGAATTTTCAGTTTTAAACGTGTTGGGCAACTTATTATATATTTTTATTGCCATATAATATGGTCTATCACTAAACATTTTAATTCTTGAGGATGGAGCGTATAACGCGGTGGATAATGGAGGTGAAGTAGACATCACGTGGGCGGCAGCTTGTCACATATAAACAGGAATGCTATAGTGTAGCAGATAATTACGTTTACAAAATAAAACAAAACATATCAGGGTTAATTTATTTGAGCTCTAAAATGGTACATTTTTGATAGACAAAAAATGGGTGGCTTCATTAAAGTACGAAAATTAAATGAAAGGGTTTATTTTGGGCCACTTCCGCTTGACTCCAACGTTGAGCCGGAAGAAGATGAATAAACACCTACGAGGTAACAGATTAATTAAACATTTTCATTGTAAAATGAGCAGCGTTTTATCAAAACTAAGTTTATTCACTGAAGAATATTGGCATTGTTTTCACTCAGACGAGCAATGAGATTTGAACAATCAGAGCTTAGATAAAGAACGAGTAAAATCTCGCACTAAGCCCACAGTTTTTTTGCGATATTTGGTTTCGAATGCGAGTGTCACAGAGCCGGTCGCCGGGCTATACTTGAGGCATGGCTATGTTCAGCAGTAGATGCCCTTTAGTTGATATAATGATGATGATGATTTTCTCACATCAGTCTTGACAAGGGATATCGTGTTATCAAGATAGTGGGTTGCGGAGATTAGCCGGGCAGTTCGTGTAAAAGATTGGTACTCAGCAGCATCTGACCCCAAGGTCGACTGCCAGCCTAACCATAGTTGGGAAAGGCTAGGCATTATAATTTGATTGATTTAATTTTACATAAACTAAACTTAAAATTTAAACTCAAAACATTATCTAATCTAACTAGGAATACATTCATTTTTTTCTTGTTATTGTTTATGTTCATCTATCGTATCTTCTGCTCCTCCTACTCCTCCTTTGTTTCTCCCAAAAATCCCTGATGATTTAAAATTACCCGATTTTGAGGCCAAAAACTTTAATCTGGCAACTTTGCTCTTTTACTATTTCATTGGCTTTTTTTGCTGCCCGTCCTTTAGGGATTTAGTAGGTTTAAAACGAACTTCGAATATATTGGAAACTTTTTGTTCGAAACTCTTGATTTTGGTACAAAAAAGTAGTCGATTTTGTGTAACAGTTGTTGTTGAAAATTATGAAAAGCCATGTATGTGTTACTGTAAAAGCCCGAAACATGGTAAAACCTAGGATTTATATAACCCTTGGCAATACTGGTGTCAGATTTCTGGCTTCTGATTATCCGTGACTAAGGCTGAATTTACGGATTGAGTGAATAAATGCGTGCTTACCCAGTAGACCCCAGGTTTCCCCTAAGCGTCACCTCATTGACTGGTTCTGCGCTTTTCGTTTTCAGAGTACACCCGCAGCCAGCTCACCCGATAATCGCTAAATCCCGTCTTCCGGATGTAAAACTGTCACAATTAAAATGACTGATAGGTTTGCGTTTCACCGAATCTCACCAGATGGTTAGCAATGACGCGGTTGATCATGAAGCCGAAAGCCTAAAAACCCGAAGGTATCAGGCAACACAGGTGCGGGTAGATAATTCCATGAAATCTGCGACAGATTCTAATGAATCTATCACATTCTATCCCCTTTTTACTCCCACTATGAATACTTCAAAAATCCTTACAATATGACGTCACACGTCTCATTTCATACCGATACATTCAGACCTATAATTTACATGAAAAAGTCCTTCGAAAACAACATTGTATTTTCAACTCTGCCCTCTACACTTTAAAATGCCTTTTAGTTCCGTGTCCTCTATTTGTGAGAAAACAAACAACAGTGAACTGTCAGATCGAACGCGTAACGTGTAGGTAACAGTGATATAGATATGATAGGACGTAACGAACTGTAATGCCGATGTGGAGCCATGTAGGAGGCGATAAATTCTCTAGAAATGACTTTGGTCTTCGTGGAGCAAATGTGGAATAGCTGCTTGGTTTTAATGTCCAGTACTAATGTGCCAAATAAATAAATGTCTGGTTTTTTTTTTGTTGTCGCCTAGTCTTTATTTATTTATTACTTCATGCACAAAAAACGTACAGAGGCGGACTTTAATGCCTTAGGCATTTTCTACCAGTCGAACTTTGGGTGATGCAGAGACAAATAGTGGTAGGTGCAATATTTAATGTAAATCACGATACCTAAGGAACCTACCGTATTATTCAAATATAAACTATACAGACTATAAAGGAAGTGGAAATTTATATTATTTCCTACTCCTCCGTTATTCTTTTCTGATTAATTTCGTTGCGGGATCCAAGACAGTTAAATTCTTTCTCAGGGACTACATCGAGTATTATCTTAGACATCATTCATCATTCATCATTGGCCGCCACTGTTGATTCTTGCTTTCAGGAGTTGCAGTGGTTTGGGAATAGTGCGGTGGGATTGCTTGATTGCTGCTTGGTGTTAATGTCCATGATTGCTGTGCAAAGTGTAAAAGTACTGTCCAATGTTTTGTTTTTTTTTAACCGACTTCAAGCCGACCGGTTCTTAACATAACATCACGCCGGTACGCTCCAAAGTGGTATGCAGATGTATACAGTACACTCTAAATTCACCGGTTGTGTTCAAGTATCATGTTTTTCGGGTAATTTATTCTGGCATAACGGTGGGCATTATAGATATGTACCACCACTAAAAAGTGATAAATAAAAACTTTTTACAAAAAAATACAACCGACTTCCAAATAAAAACACTACAAAGTATAAATAATTTCAATTTCGGAATTCGGTGTCAATTAACGAAGAATCATTAAATAGAACACCGACTTCCTAAATTAAAGTTATTTTTGACTTTCTAGTGTTTTTATTTGGAAGTCGGTAGTATTTTTTTTGTAAATAGTTTTTTTCTGTTGTAAACCAGCCTTTGCTCGTGGCTTTGCTACAGAGCAGAGGATTGTTTCAGGATAAAACCATGTGTATGATGCCATCACAATTTGCTACCAACAAATTGTTAGTTCCTTTAGCCATTTGATATGGCTGAGCTCGGAGACAAAAGAATACCTAACAAAACTGATGTATAACCATCAGTTTTGTTTTTTGGTATTCTTTTGCCTCCGAGCCCTACGGGCTTTTATCTTCTTGCTGGTCAGTAGACCAGATCAAGACGATAACAGTTCTCACTATAACCAACGTACTGAGAAGAGCCGAAAACGGCGTGGTCTGAAAGCAGAAGCAGCTCAACAGTGAGTTCCACGCTTACAGTGCTTGGCAGGACGGGCATGACTCCATTATTGCAGAAATTGAGGACTTAGGAAGAAACCCTTTTTTTAAATCAGTGTTTTTATTTTAAACGACTACGGCGAAGCAAAAGGTAGGGTTATGTTTTTAGCCGGTATATGTGTATGTATGTATGTAAGAGCTCCGTGTATGTGCATGTGTGTTCCCTCACAACTTCTAAAATACTTATCATATATTTGTCAAATGGGGTGTCGTTGGAAGCGTCTTTTTTGTCCGCTGGTTATAAGCTATATGACGTCACATTAAATTGAAAATAGCGCCCTCCAGGGGGCCCGAAGTCAAGAAAAAATATTTTTCGCTCCACCCTATCATGTGTGATCTGAACAGGGGATAACCGTATGCCACCTACAAAACATTCTGCATAGTAGCATACGATCGACGGTTATACACTGAGAACCACTATGAATATGTATGAAATACAATAAATTATTTATTACATATAAGTTGTTTATTTAATTTCCGATACATATCGAATAGTGTGTACATAACAATTTCAGAAGAAAATATTTTCTTGTTTCGTAATTTTTAGACCGTGATTTTTCGGTAATCGGGAATTAGTTTTTGAACTTTTTTTTATTCCAATAATAATTTACCTTTCTAATAAATCATTTCATCACAAATCATTTCATCACGGACAAACGCCCGAGGCAAAGACATTACTAATATCCGTCAAGTAAGATTCGTCCGGAAAAAAGGCGAAAAGCCTCGCTTGCACCTTTACAAGTCATCAATCACCGCCGTCCTACAGGCCACACCCTCTATCCTTGCCAGCGCATCCGAACCCACCCTGTATCAATTAGGACAGACTCGGTAAATAAGGCTTGATCCTGATTGTGCCAGCTTTGTTTTCCACGCGTTCGTCCTGCTATTGTTGGGCTTTTTTTATTTTTGGTAGTATACTAACTTGTACCGGCGGCTTCACCTGCTTGAAAATTCTCACAAGAGATCGTACTCCCGGAAAAATAAAATATTATATCCTATATCCTAATCCAGGATATCGTCTACCTGTGTGACAAGTTTCATCTAAACCCGTTCAGCCGTTAAGACGTCAAAAGGAGATGTTTGATTTTGGGCCACCACTATGTACATTTCATAGATAAATAGGAAAAAGAAAGGGGAAAGCCATAAAAATACTAATAAATTAATTTAAAGAAGGGTACAGGCTTAAAAAACTGATAATTTGAAAAGTTTTTTATTAAGATAATCCTATTTTTAAGGCAGCCATGACCGTTGTGTTTGACATGACGTTTGACGACTTTGACAGTTTTAAGAAGTGACGTCTTTTCTTTGCTTTGACTTGGAATTGAATATGTTTCCGAGTTTTTAGTGATTGTTTTAGTTTTGCAACCCAGGTTACTACTACAGACATTGATTGATTGCTTCTCTGTTGCAATTGAATCCGTTTTGTTTTTTATAACGCAGATATTACGATGACAAGTCGATCAAATGCCATAGTCAAAATGCCTTTTTTTGCGTTCTGCTGATCTAATCCAACATTTTTAACTTTATGTTGTGTTGCTCTACTTTAATAATTTGAGTTTACATTGAAACGAAGTAAAATTAATAATTGACAATAAAAAGATTTTCACATTTACAATATTAGGATGGATTTAGACTAGCTTCCACCCAGAGGTTTCACCTGCGTGAAAGCGTTTTATTATCCCAAGGGAAGATAATATCGACATAAAAAATATCCTATGTCCTTCTCCAATCCAAATTCCTTCACTATGCCAAAAATCCATTAAAAAACACTTTGCTGTGCAAAAGTAACAAACAAACAGACATACAGGATTACTTATATTATTATAGATTTCATCCCGGAACGAGTACGTTTGCGAACGTAATGTGATTCCGCTAATGAAACCCGGCTTTCATGATTATCAGTGTATTTTAAATAAAGGTATTTTTTATGTTTGTTTGCTGTCGATACTGAACACAGTGTTGGTAATTTTATTCTGTTGGCGGATTCACCTTTCGGTATAAATAATAATTTAAATATATTATAGCGTACTGTTTTTTTCAGGACCTGTTTTTTGTATTTGTTCGTCGAACTTTCCTCATGGGCTGTCGGAAAAAGTGATTTAGAGCCTGTCCTAATATAATGTTGCTTTTTAGGGTTCCGTACCCAAAGGGTAAAACGGGACCCTATTACAAAGACTCCACAGTCTGTCTGTATGTCTGTCCGTCTGTCACCGGGTTGTATCTCCTGAACCGTGATACCTTGGCAGTTGAAATTTTCAAAGATAATGTATTTCTGTTGCTGCTATTACAACAAATACTAAAAACAGAATAAAATAAATATTTAAGTGGGGCTCCCATACAACAAACTTGATTTTTTGCCGTTTTTGGCGATAATTGTACAGAACCCTTCGTGCGCGAGTCCGACTCGCACTTGGAGGGTATTTTATTTTTAATATAAACCTACGGTGTTTTCTCTTCCACGGTTAACAATATGTCCCAATCTAGGATACAGCTGACAGTAACTTCTATTGCACACTACGTCAATGCGGCGATCGTTATCTATTACAATAAGCCATCAAGGACGTTCGCACAGAGCATAGGTCTTGTCTGTACACTGCACATAGAACACAGAGTAATACAGAGACAGAAGGTGCACTTCAGATGACGAGCCAACACGCACGCACACATAGACACCCTACACGTATAACGAGTGCAAGCTCGTCTGTCATTAGTTTGAGATCGCGTCTTTAGGCTTTATTTACAAAAAATATAACCATTTGATTAGTTTTGATACTAATATGCTAAACTCGTACAAAATGAATTAAGAATCTGTTAATCAGTATTTGAAATATTATTATAAAAAAAACCGCCAAAGGGCGAGTCGGACTCGCGCACGTAGGGTTCCGTAACCAGGGTGGCGTCAACTATGTATGTATAGGGACACCCTTTAAATTTCAGCTTTTTATATATAGTTTTTCGATACAAAACCTATAGGGTAGTTTCGGTTGACCTAGAATTGACAATTTTGGTTAAAAGTAAGGTCTTACAGCACAAGTAAAGGGAAAATGCCAAAAATAAAAAAGTTGAAAATTAAGGTAAATTTTGGTACTCATAAGTATAAGCGAAAATCTAAATTTGCCAATATTTTTTTATCGTATTGACTCAGGACCCCGATTTTAATACACCTAATATGGACTACAGTCCTCAGTATCTGGTATACTTAATATCAACTTGCTAGGTCCACCCGTTCCTGAGAAAATATGTGGTAACACACGTATAGACAGGCGGACAAGAGAGTGATCTTATAAGGGTTCCATTTTTACCTTTTGAGGAACGGAACCCTAAAAAACGTGTTTGTGTGCGTGTACGCGAGCTTCGCTTGTTTTATTGAGTTGTACTTTTGTCGTACTCTGTATGCCGAGTACGCGGAAACGTCGAATCGGTCAGAAATGGGAACGTTGTCCACTGACACACAGGACCATTGGCACATTTGTACTGCGTTCATTTTAGAGCATTCTATGTTCCAGAGCTAGGATAGAAAAGATTTGTTTGAATAGAAACTGATTTAACACTTCAAACTGAGAGCTTAGCCTAATTGCATAACATGCTCATTTATTTTGCATTGATTTGGTAGTCATCAAAACTGATATCAAAACTGACACTAATAAATCAGCTCTAGGATATGAAAAATCTACTAAAAGTAAGAAAAGTTTCGAGAAAACATCTAGTAAGTAAATAGCAGGTCACTTTTATTATTCTAATGAATGCAGAAGACCATCTGATAAACAGACATAACCGAACTTTCCTCTTTTACAAGAAGCGCCAACAATATTGCTAAACAAGATTAACAATGCCGCGGTAAACCCTACATTATTCCAGCGCTATAACAAGGGTTACAAACCCACGTTAGCTCAATAACGAACTATAAATCAATTTTCACGTTAATCGCGAGTTTAAACTTACTTCACTTTAGAGCGATACCGTCTTGACTTGAGTTCCGACAGCCAGTGAGCTTCCGGCTGCGTATTTGTGAACAATGGTGAGAAATTAGGCCGCGCTGAAGAATCTTACTTAGTTTTAATCTCCCAACTCTTTAATCTTCTAACGACTGATGTCCGTTCCCCCAACTGTTCATTACAACTGAATAAAAATCAAATCTTAGCTTAGTACTAGTGCCAATTCCCAGGATTAGCAGGATCGCGCATTAAGATTTTTCATACCCATAGATTAGAATATTGCACATTAAGTAAGGTAAACTACTATCGATTGGCATGTTATCAAAGATTTGACCTTATATGAATGACTAGCTGTTCCCCGCGGCTTCGCTCCCGTGACCCACAACACAGGACCCGTTTTCGGGATTAAAAAAATAGCCTATTTTACTCAAGAATAATGTAGTTTTCTACTGGTGAAAGAATTTACAAAATCGGATCAGTAGATTCAGAGATTACCCCCTACAACCTCACAAACTTTACGTCTCTAGATTTGTCATTTCTGGACATTATGAACCTGAATGATATTCCTTTTTCTAATTACTCATATTACTGCGGTGAAAGTCCATACGATCTCAACGCCTACCAAAATCATTATCCAAAATACGCTTTCCTGTGAAACAGCAACGAAGCTTATCGTTATTTCGCAACAAACTGTTATTCCTTGTTTTAATTAAGTAAATTTAGTGAGAATTTGCTTGTTTTCCTAACAACTATTGTTTCACTTAGCAAATAAAAGGCACGCCGTCTGCCTTTTTTATTTGCTGCATTAACTGCAGTTGTTGTGGCATCGTCAAATTGTTCTGCAGATAGAACTTTTGTATTGTATTGTGTGTTTATTTTTATTATTTGTGAGTAAAAGAAAAATAGAAGTTGTGTTGCATAAAATGGACGTGCCAATTTATTCTATGCTCCGTTTGGAAAATAATTGTTAAAGAGAAACGACTAGCGAGACAGACATTTAGTTTCCGATAATTCTTTGTAGATAATATTTGAACCATGCCTTTATTCTCCAAAAAATCTAGACTGCGGTGTACCAGTACACCCTACAATTCACTTATTTCAAAGTCAAAGTCAAAAATATTTATTTCAACTAGGCCATTATGCGGCAATTTTGAACGTCAACAATTAAAATTTACAAGTAATAATAATTGATTTTACCGTCCATTCGGAAACTTAGCTTGTTATGGAGAAGAACGGACAAGAAATTCCTTACTTATTCTTCTCGTCTCTTCTTCTTAAAAAAAAGTGGTTTACAATATTTACATAAGTACATACATAAATAGATTCATATATGCACCCAGAATAGCACTACATACACTACTACCTATACAACGTATAGGTATAAAGTATTAAAAGCATTAACCGGTAAATTCATTAATTTGATAAATAGGAACATGGTTCTCACATACTTACAAATATTGCAAACATAGGTAGAATACTTTATTTAACAACAAAGATACAGTATGTGAGTCAATTTCTTAATTCTTATTGTCATTCAGTTCCATGTAACTAACCTGCTACCACTTACCACAAGAGAAAGTCATGCTTAGCAATCGGTCTTGCAGATTAAGAACAATGTATTCAGTTATATTTTAGGAATCCAGAGTCGAAGTCGAAAGTTGGCCATAAGAACACTTAAACTTAAAAAGATGGCCACGTTGTATTTGGGATCGTTGTACTTCATATAGCTTCCAACTCAGTAGTCAATCCCATCCATGTAATATATTAGATATTAAACCCAAATTATTCATACTAATATGAACTCGTGATACAGTATCGACAGTTCAATTACAGTAAAGTGTAGACAGCGGAGTATGTAATATGTAATCAGAGCTCAGTTTGAGTGTACTGTTATCAGACCTCACTAGGGCACATCTCGTTGCAGCTAATAAAAATTAATTGCGAGACACAAAAGATACTACTAAGGTACTGACGGTGGTGTCGATACTTGTTAAGAGGGATTATGCTCCATGAAAGAACCTAACAACCTTGTCCGATCTAAAATTCAACCCTGGAAGAATCCATGCTTAGCAGTTACTCTTGTGGCTACTAGAACGACGATAAAATCAGTGTTACTGCAGGAGTGTAGGTTTCCATGATGAAGCCGAAAGGTGGCCATGCGAACTCGTGAAATAAACATTGAGGCCCCGTTGTATTTGCGTTCATTTACTACAAAATTTCTAACCTACCAGTCAACCCCAAGCATGTAATAAATTAGATATTAAATCCAAGTTGCTCATAATAATTCGAACTTGTGACACAGTATCGACAGTTCAATTATGGTATAGTGTAGACAGCGGAGCATGTAAGATGTAATCAGAGCTCAGTTTGAGTGCACTGTTATCAGACCTCACTTGCGACCCTCTCGCTGCACTGGTTAATTGTGAGGGGTGGGTGTAGGGGACGAAACAGGAGCGGGCTTAAGATCAACAATGTAGGTTGTAAGATAATAGTAAAAACACAAAGCTAATGCAGTGCGTTTCTATCGGAAAACTTTCTTGACCACACTCTGCTAGGTACTTGGTAGGCCAAAATGCAGGCAATAGGAGACACTTAGCAGGTGTTGATAGAAAAATAAGAACAAGAGGTTTTAGATAAAATTAAGTTCTATAGGAAATAACGTCTGTAAAGAAGTCCTAAGTGTGTAGGATTGACCTGCTACTGAATTGAAATGACCTGCTCGTGGTTAAATAATACCAGCCGCAAGGGTCGATCTTCAGGGGTATTCCTCGAAGCGCAGCCACATTGAAGCGCACCTAAAGTATTCCTCGAAGCGCACCGACGATGAAACATAGAGAAAAGCATGAATGAATAAATAATATCGATAGATGTCTTAAAATTCAACTGTTTATTAAAATTACCAGGAAAGCAGAAATGAACTGGAATTAAGTGCTTAAGCGAATAACTACTTAGGTCAATAATTGTAAAAATAAATTGAATCATTTGTTGTTGCGAAAATCATCAGGTTGACAGAAATTAACAGAAAATAGGTGCCTAAATGATATCACTAAGTTATGCATCAACGATTAAACACAAAGCGGATTATAAAATATTCGTTATTATTCACTATATCGATAGAATTCACAAAATTTCATCCTAGAGAGTTTCTGTTGTTTAATTACAATATTAATAGTGAACGGACGTACGATCGCGCGCGCGTGCTCTTGTTAAGAGTATTTTGCAGACGCAGCACAACACCGTCGCGACGCCGCAGTGTACATACGTCGATCTATCGGGGTCATTGCCATGACCTAGTTACAAGTGCGGAAGTCATGAAGTGTTTACAATAATTTATTGTTTAGGTGTTAAACTCGCCCTAACAACTAAATAATGGCTGCAGTCATTTAAGATAAACACTGACTTAGAAAAGCGGTTATATGACTGTTATACCCAAGAGAAAACGGATAGAGAAAACCTGCAACTTATGCTACGTAAACTGAATGATCATATTAATAGCTTTCAGGACCAAGTACAAGCCCTTCAAGGAGACTTAATTTGCTTGAAGGAAAAAAAATTAACTGAAGAACCCTTAAAAAAACAGGAAAGCGTGACAACAGTATTTTCCCAGCGTACTAAAAGTGACGTTGAATATTGCACAGACGAGGATGAACTCGCTAAAGAGACTGAGTGGATAAGGGCCAAGAGCAGGAAGTAGAGGAAGCTTAACACCTCCCTTTCTCCAAAACAACAACCCGGAACAAGTGCCCAACAAGAAGAACAACAAAAAATGCGAAAGAGTAACTGAAACCATAACAGCTGAATCATTTACTGGGGATTGTGTGAAGATGAACGCCAAAGCAGAAGACTCATATATATATATATATATATATATATATTATAGAGTAATTGCCTGGCTTTTGTCAGAAAATGACTACCATTGGCATTCGTCCGAGACTAGAGATGGTATGAAGAAATTACATTCCTCTTGCCAACCTGATCGTATCTAAGACGATCTCACATCAAAAGGACTGATAATAGAAAAAGAAAACAACAAATTGAGCTGGAAGAGTAAAGAACCACTCAATATGTTCGTTTTATCATATAATAATGACGAAGATGTCAACAAAATCTATGGCATAAAGTATGTAGGAAAGTATTTTTCTTGCCTTACTCACCAACTAGCTCAAGGGTAGGTGATCAGCATGAGACTATGTAGGGTATGGTTTCGCATGAAGTTGACTGAAGTAAAAGTCACACAGTTTGGTCAACTAATTTAATTCTTGAACATACAATCCGTCATCACAATTTCTTGAGGTTAAACAAGTACATTGAAACTTACTTTTATATGGGATATAATTTACCGATTATTTCCAATACCGGAGGTATGATGTCACAAGCAGTATCATTCGCCTGAGAAGCTATAATCAAGCCTCGTGCAAGCTAAAATGCCATTTATATTCGGTTCCAAATGCTAGAGTTCAACTGTTGTTTTCTTCAGGAATTGTTGTCATATATGTAGTTGTAGTTAGTTAAAGTTGACCATTTTCTTATTTATTTAGGTAATAATAAAATTAATCCTAGAGTGCCCTGCCAAGGAGAAGAAATGCATGATGAGCATCACACACGCACACGTTTTCACTAGTATGGAAATTTAGTTAAATTCAACATTATACTTACAGCGAATGCTGACACATTCTTTATTTATATTTGGGGCTTGTTCCCTGCCGCCTGCGAGACATTTTATTTGTTTCTTTGTGCTCTTTTAGGGATCAAAGTTTTTATCAAGTGTACTGTCCCAATACTTCCAATGAAAAAGAATCGTCATTCTTGTCAGTCATAGACATTGAAGATTAAGACGGTACCCTGACCAAAAATTCGGCACTGGTGTCGCATGAATTACAGTTGTGAATACGCCCAGATTTTAGAATAAAATCTTTATAAAATCGAATTTAGGTCTTTTGAAAAAAAAAATCTACAAAAATGTTCGTTATTAAATTGTCTATCCATTAGTGTAAGTAAAAAAAAATATTAATGAACACTTTACGAGGAGATGCATAATATCAATAATTATTTCTCATTTTTATGTTTTTTTGGAATGAGATTAGTGACGTATATACAAGATTTAAAAAAAAACTAAATCTACCATTTTAGAATCAATATTATGTAGAAATTGAATGTGTTTTTATTAATTGATATTTCTTTTTAAATAACGAGTAGATAGCTCCTAAAAACAGCATAAAAAAATGGCTCGCGCGGCGTATTGCTCGGGGTACCGCCTTAACCAATAGACTTGACATGTCTAGGTCTATGTCTGGTTTTTCTTTATGTAGATATTTTAAAGAAGTTAATCATTTATTATTTTAGTGTCGAATTGTGTGTTTGTTGAATGAAATTGATACACACAAATTATTATATAATAATAACATTAATTAAAACTCAAGATAGCAACGCCCTCCAGTGTCACGCAACGATCAACTGGTGACACACCCATGCCAAGCTGGTTCTTATCTTTGACACAAGATGTCGCTTTGGTACAAAAATAATCGTTACAAGTACACCATCTCAAAAATCCTAAACTCTTGCCCCAATGCAAGAGATGCCTGGCTTATAGGCATACTCATAAATACTGCAGATAAGAGCCAGGGTGTGTAAAATGCACAGGCAGCATCTTACAGCCAACTGTTCCAAATCTCCGCAAGAGAAGCCAAAATGTATTCACTTTAGTTTTCCTCTCCCTGCCAACTATTGAGGGTGTGAATTTGCTAAACAGATACAAATTATGAAAAATAAAAATATTAAAAATAAACTTGTGGTACTCAGCAGTCTCCTTCCCTTACTAAATCTTGATAAAAAGGCAAAGAAAGCAAGTGTCCAGTCAACTGAAAACCCATGCAAGTAACCAACACTGGTTCCTATGCGGAAGCTGCAAAACAAAGATCACAGACTTTGAATCTAGAGTGTATTTATTACCTCACTTGACAAGAGATTAGAAAAACTAGAATCCAGCGCTAAAACAGCTTTTTTAAATAATCCAAAATGAATAACACTCTTAAAATAATGGCTTGGAACTCTAATGGGCTCCTCAAACATCAAAATGAGTTGCAGGTGGTCCTAGACACAGAAAATATTTACGTGTGTTTGGTCTCCGAAACGCACTTCACTAAGCAATCTTGTGTCAAATTTAGAGGATACACGATATATAATTCGCTCCACCCTGACAACTCTGCCAGAGGAGGTCGAGCGGTTATAATCAAAGACATCATTAGTCACTACGTGCAGTGTAAATATGAAGAACAAGACATTCAAGCTGTGTCTGTACATGCATGCAAGTCTGTTAAAACCAAATATTGCCAAGTTTCTATTGCAGCCATATACTGTCCTCTTTGGCATATGATAAGAAAAGAGTGATATTTTCATATCCTAGGCGGCGATTTTAATGCTAAACACACGCGTCGGGAATCAAGATTTACTACAAATAAGGGAAGGCAGCTCTTAAGTGCTGTTAAAGAAACACATTCAGATGTTATGAGCACGGGTAGACCAATGTACTGGCCCACTGACCACCAGAAAATACCGGATCTTATAGATTTTTCAAATGCAAAAATATATCCGCCAACACGCCAACTACATCAATTTGGAGGAAGGTTCTCATATGAACTCGGACCACTCTTCGATTATAATAAAGCGTAGTCAAAAAATCCTACTCAAAGAAAGCCAATTAACCCTGGTTAATAAGTTTACAGACTGGGAAAGTTTTGCCCTTGATCTAGATAATATTATCGACCTTAAAACTCCGATAGAAAAGCAAGATCAGCTTGACTCAGACGTAAATAAATATATTGTTAATATCCAGCATAGTTGTTTTTTTTTTTTTTTTTTTTAATTAGGGACTTTTATAAACGCCATGCGTATGACAGTCCCATCATACCCTACATGGATATTAACACTATGCGTGGAACAACACCCCGCAATTAAAACGTAAATATAACGGATTTATCTATCCTAAGGCTATTGTAAATTTACTATCTGAGAAAAGGAAACAAAGGAAGCTGTGGCAGCAAACAAGGTGCACGCGAGATAAAACATCACTAAATAATTACTAAACGATTAAAGAGAAAAATTATACAGTTTGAGGATGAATCTCTGAATACCAACCTTTTGCAGTTAACCAACGACAAATCAACGGATTACTTCCTTTGGTAACCTATATGAAATCTAAAAAAAGCCAATTAAATAAATATCGCCCATCAGAGATAGCGGAGGAAAATGGGCCATAAGCAATGACCAAAAAGCATTAAGGTTTGCTCAACACAAGTAACTTATCAACCTAATGAAAGCTCGACAGTAATACTTGAGAGTTAAAAATTGTCACAAAACTAAATAATTTAGCTTGTGACTTCTAAATAAGTAATGAGAGAAATCCAAAATAACATTAGTTCGAAAAAGTCGTCTAGTTACGACCTCATTACAGGAGAAATTTTTAAACACCTACCACGCAAAGCCATAGTAAAGCTGACCAATCTTATTAATCTTAAAATATGTATCTGAGCCATGGAAGGTCGCTGAAGTCATTATGATTGCGAAGCCTGGGAAACCACTCTATGAAGCATCATCATATAGACCTATTTCTCTGTTTCCCGTGTTATCAAATCTGTGCGAAAAACTGTTATTGAAACGGTTAAAACCAATAATAGAAGATCAAGACCTTATTCCAAATCATCAATTTGGCTTCAGGGAAAAACACTCAACAATAGAGCAGGTACATAGAATAACCCACATGTTTGTTAAAACGCTTGAAAATAAGCAAGTCTGCGCCACCGTGTTTTTAAATTTCGCGCAAGCTTTTGACAAAGTTTGGCATAAGGGTCTAATATTCAAGTTCAGACGCATGCTACCAGAATTAGCAGATATTTTAGAGTCGTATATAACTAATAGAATGTTTAGAATACGGCAAGAAGACGCATATTCCGAGCTAAAAGCTATAAAATCTGGGGCACCTCAAGGAATTGTGCTAGGCCCAATTTTGTACTTGTTATACACATGTGGCATCCCAGAACTGGAAAACAACACCATTGCGACCTTTGCAGATGATACTGCAATTATGGCTACCGGATTAAGCCACAGAGAAGCAGTAGAAAAGGTTAAATTAGCTGTAAACAAAATTTTTGACTGGACACAAAAATTGAAGATCAAACTGAAAGTGTCAAAATCAATTACATTGACTTCACAAACAAATACTTGGACTATCACCCAATCTAAATACCTTAATACCTTATGCTAATACAGCTAAATACCTTGGCATAACTCTCGACGCCAAGTTGCGTTGGAAAGCTCATGTCAAAAAGAAAAGACTCGAAATACGTTATAAAAGTATTTATTGGGGACATGGAAGTAAATCCTGGCTATACATAATAAAATAAACATATACAAGCATATACTGATGCCAATTTGGACGTATGGTATCCAACTTTGGGGCTGTAGGTACTAAACAAAGCAACGTCAAAGTAATGCAACAATTCCAAAATAAAGTGCTCAGGGATGCTAAAACAACACCCTGGTACATAAAAAATGACTATCTTCACCGTGACCTTAAAACAGAATTCGTCACAACCATCATCCAAACACAGACTTCATCGACACGTGACTATTTAGGCAATCCAGCTGCTAGACAACACAGACTTAGTGCGTATTCTAAAAAGAACTAAACCTTTTGAATTAGTGTAGTGTAAAGTGAATGAATAATAGTGACAACGATAGTGAGAAAGCCTTCGATTCGATCGAGACTTGGGCTGTACTACAGTCTCTCCAACGGTGCCAGATCGACTACCGGTACATTGAGGTGTTGAAGTGTCTGTACAAAAACGCCACCATGTCAATCCGTCTTCAGGATCAGACCTCGAAACCTATCCTTCTCCAGCGCGGCGTAAGACAGGGAGACTTAATTTCTCCGAAACTGTTCACTGCTGCGCTGGAGGACGTCTTCAAGGTTCTGGACCGGAAGGGGCTTGGCATCAACGTTAATGGCGAGTACATCACTCACCTTCGGTTTGCCGACGACATAGTGATCATGGCTGAGACCATGGAGAGCCTCAGTAAAATGCTCGATGACCTTAGTAGAGCTTCCGAAAGAGTGGGTCTTAAAATGAACATGGACAAAACCAAGGTCATGGTGAACGCCCATGTAACACCCACTCCTATCAAGATCGGAGACTCTACACTTGAAGTTGTAGACGATTATGTTTACCTGGGACAAACGGTCCAGTTGGGTAGGTCCAACTTCGAGAAAGAGGTCAACCGTCGAATCCGACTCGGCTGGGCGGCGTTCGGGAAGTTGCGTGGTATCTTCTCGTCCAATTTACCGCAGAGTCTCAAGACAAAAGTCTATGTCCAGTGTTTGTTGCCAGTGATCACCTATGGGACCGAGACGTGGTCGCTCACAATGGGCCTTATCAGAAAGCTTAAAGTCACGCAAAGGGCAATGGAGAGGGCTATGCTCGGAATTTCCTTGCGTGATCACGTCAGAAATGATGATATCCGCAGGAGAACCAAAGTTACCGACATAGCCCGAAGAATTGCCAAACTTAAGTGGCAGTGGGCAGGGCACATTGCTCGCAGAACGGATGGCCGATGGGGCCGAAAAGTTCTGGAGTGGCGACCGCGAACTGGAAGACGATACGTTGGAAGGCCTCCCACTAGGTGGACCGATGACCTGGTTAAGGTTGCGGGAAGGCGCTGGATGCGAGACGCACGGGATCGGTCAATGTGGCGACGCCTGGGGGAGGCCTATGTCCAGCAGTGGACGTCTTTCGGCTGAAATGAATGATGATGAATAGTGACAACGCTGTGCTATACATATGCATAGTGTTTTTTTAATTTATATCAGACTCTATGAAAGTGCTACGGACTTTTGTAAAAGTGCAAATGCACAACTATTCTTATTCTTAACATAATCTATCACGTAACATATTAAGTTAGAGTTAAATAGCTTATTAGTCTTTTAGGCTAGATCGTAATTAATTATTAAGAATTGTATTCTTACTAACAAAGTACAAATAAAAACAGCGAGTTTCCTTCGTGCCTTGGCAAGCACGGTAAGCCGTTGGTCCCGGCTGTCATTTGAAGATCTTTAACAGTCGTTACGGGTAGTCAGAAGCCTGAGACCTGACACCAGTCTTGCAAAGAGGTACCGTGTTACCCAGTTACTGGATTGTGGAGGTAAGATAGGCAGTCGCTCCATGTAAAACATCGATACACAGCTGAATCCGGTAAGACTGGAAGCCGACCCCAACTTAGTTGGGAAAAGGCTAAGCAGATTGATTGGACATTTTACTGTAACGTCACACGGTCTATCTCTTACATTAATAACAACTTACACATCTAGATCCTGAGGTAAAATTTTCAGTCAAAGATGTAAGAAAGAAAGAAACCATTTATTAAATAAAGGAAACTTTTATTGAAAGAAAAGAAAAAAAAACATTTATTGCCAACAGTAAAAGAACAGTAACAAACACAAATTATCTCTGAGGCACAATATTATTTCTGTATGGCAATAGGAGCGAGCTCAGCATATGCTGAGCAGTGTGAAGCATGGCTACTACGCTGGTCAACGCTGATTTACAGCCTTCCCACTCTCTCACAGCACTTTTCATAATAATCAGTAAAAATCACTTTACCTACCCCAAATATCAAATTATATTTTATTTTATTCATAAACTAAGTTAGGTAGGCATTTCTATCAAAAACATTCATAAACAAGCTCAGGTTTTCATGCTGCAGTTGCCACACAGTAGTCACCAAGTTGAAAACAGGTAAACGCAGCGTTTAGTTGTTGGTGTGTTTGGTTTCTGTAAATGTTTGGTTCGATATTTATACACAAACATCATTCACCATCAGGTCCCCACCTTTCAGGAGGCCAATTTTCAGGAGTTTTAGTATTGACCCTGGGACAACACTAAAACTTTCGCAAATCCAACTCCAGCTGTGTCCGAACACAGAGATAGAGGAATATTATAACAGATAAGTTCATCACTCGCCGAGGGAATCACGATCCTCAGGAGGGTGACCATAAGCTCTTATTTAGATACATCTGTCCCTTACACACACTCAAAATAACCTTACTCTAAGAGTTTATGGTCACCCCCCTGTAATGAAGAACACGAAGCGAGGAGAATTGACCGATTGTGCGATCAAACCTTCTGAAAATTCATTAGTTTTATACCATGTAACAAGCTCATCCAATTTCAAGTTTATTACCATCATCATTTCAGCCGAGGGACGTTCACTGCTGGACATATAGGCCTCATCCATGTGTCACCACCTAAATCGGTCCCTTGCGTCTTGCAACCAGCGGATTCCCACAGCCCTGACGAAGTCGACGCTCCATCTAGAGAATGGGCAGCAGCTTTTCCTGTGCATTATAATAACTATACTGCGATCGCCATCCCACCTGCCAAGCGTGGCGATTATTTATTTAATTTTTAAGTACACATTAAACACATAACAGAGAAAAGAAATAATACAGATAGAATACCACAAAGTTACTGCTTATTTCAATAGAAATTTCTTCCCGCAGACCAGCGACAGGAAAGTTTGATGATATACACAATGTGTAGAAGGAAATACTGCAAATTAAAATAGACTAACAACTTTACAACTATAATAACTTAACTAAATATATATAAATAACACATACCTTAACTAAAAAAAAGAAGATGAAAATACATAGGTACATAATAACATACAATTATTACAATATTGTTTGTATAAGATCTTTTCTTTTGTACCCATATTCGCAAATGAATAAATTATTATGGCAATATGGTGACCTGTTTCTAAAATAGATATACATTTTAGGAATCACGAATTTAAGATGGAAGTAAGTTCCACAGTCGAACTGAATGAAAAGAGAAGAAGTGGGAAAAGAAATATGTACTATTGCAGCGAGAGCAGTGGTGGCCCAGTGGTATCGGCCGCGACTTACAAGTTGTAGGCCGTGGGTTCGAGGCTCGAACCCACGACCTACAACTTGTAAGTCGAACTTCGAGCCCAGGCAGGCGCTTTACTTTGTGTAAATTATTTCTTCACCACTGCTTACAAAACGGTGAAAGAAAACATCGTGAGGAAACCGGTATGTCCTAGAACTAAAAATTCGAAAACATGTGACATCCACCAACCCGCACTGGGCCCGCGTGGTGGATTACGGCCCATTCCCTCTCACAGAGAGGAGGACTGTGTCCCAGCAGTGGGAACATTAATAGGCTGATGATGATGATGACTATTACAAAACCCTCCAATAATGAAGTATGGTACCAATTAAATTAAAAGTTGCAGTTGATCGATGCCATTGACTTTCGTGTGAACACATCATCAATCAAGCTGCCTAACCTTTTTTACATCATCAATAAGTTAAATTATACTAGCTTCTGCCAGCGACTTCGCCCGCGTGATATGTGTTTTATCAACCCAAGGGAAGATTATACCGGGATGAAAAGACTCCAGACTATACTCTATATCTGTTCCAAATGAGATCCAGATCGGCAGGCTTATTACGTATGAAACAGCAATTAGTTAAATTTGCGCAGAGATTGTACAATCATCGCGCGATTATCGCTTTACGTCAAAACATTTGGAAGGCTTATTTTTGCGAAATAATTGCTCTCTAATCGCGGATCCGCATTATATATGAGCTATAGCCACACCATAATAATTTTACGACAGCACTGCTAACAATAAGAATCTGCTAACTGAAATGTGCATTTATCGCAAGGTGATCGCGATCATTTCGTATTACGTATGGTTTTTGACAGCAGAGCGACAGCCATCGGCGAGCAAATGTGGCTGTCAAATAGCGATTACTTTTTCCCTTGTTGTTGGTCGATTGCCAATCGCTCGCTGATGGCTGAGTAGGTACAGAAGTTTTTGAGTTTCTGAAGGCTTTTTTCGTGTGTTATTTTGTGGGTACTTTAATTATCCGCAAATTAGAATAATAATATAATAGTAAATATTTTGATAACAAATTCCTAGTGAATATTGTAATAACAAATTGGTGTTGTTTTGTGTCTCTAATGTCTACGTGATCTCGGTAATGTTGGCTACCTCAGCGAAGCTTATATATTTATGTTTACTATTAAATAGTTACAAACACATTAGAATGTGATAAGTCCGCAATATGTATCTTCTAATATATTCTTTTTTTATATGGCAAGCACCGATGTCTACTAATCTGCCAATGTCTAAAGTAAATTGGAAAAACAATTTTACGTTTCATAGCTTAAATACGAGATGATGTAGTCCATTTATTGATGTCCTAATGCGTTATCGATTCGATTTCTTATAAAATCGACAATTCGAAGAAATATAAATGGATTTTACAAATCGACATTTTAGTCATTCAATTTTTCAAATCAATTATTATATTATGTAAGTAAAATGAAAATATCCAATTGTCACTGCCGTATGTTACTTTACACAAATACTTTACATCTGCGAATATTAATGTATCGGAATATTGGAGCTAAATAGTAATAAAATTGACTATTGTAAAAAAACAGCCTCCACGAAGTGTTGCTCTTTCATAAGCTGGTTAATTCATCAAACGATACATTTTACAAGTTACTAAATTGATCGCGCAATAATTGTACAATTATTGCTACTTACTGTTCCTTACGTAATAAGCCCGCCGTTCAGCTGTTCCGGCGTGATTGAGTAACAAATATACATCCTTCCAAACTTGCAAGCTTTATTTAATATTAGTAAGATTCATAGATTATGCTTTCAGATCAACATTATTGACTGTTCAACCCCAATCGACCCCAATCTAATAAATAAAGTAAATCGCAATTTCCTCCAACTTAGACCAAAATCATAACCGAAGAGATAGAGTAACTGGGACACCTTCAATTGTCTTGTGGATCCGGATCATAGTTTGTAGCCGACACACACCACTGTTTGTGGGCTTTATTAGTATGGAACGTATCTATGTGTCTTACCAATACATTGGACTAGCTTTGCCAGCGGGTTCACCTTCATCATCATCATTTCAGCCAAAAGACGTAAACTGCTGGACATAGGTCTCCCCCAGGTGTCATCACATTGACCGATCCCGTGCGTCACGCATCCATAACCAGATCATCAGTCCATCTAGTGGGAGACTAGCCAACGCATCGTCTTGCGGTGGTTCAACTTAGTCATAAATTATTTATCCACCACGGTATCTTCCTACTGGGATTAAAAGTAGAACATGAGTCGACACCCATTTTCTATATTTTATCTAAATCCGTACGCGTTCTTCTTCATTTGGAGTCGTTTTAACTTTTTAATAATATATACCCCGAGGCTCTAGAAAAAGTGTCATACTCGTACTTTGTTTTTTTAATTTATTTATCAGGAACAATTTACATTGTATTTCATAAATTACTTAACATTAAATTCATCATTATTAATAATATTAATATAAATTCTAAAAGTACATGCAACTAAAATATATATAAAAATAGAAAACATGACAATTTTTTTTTTTTTTTTTTTCAAACATTGCCCCACACTAGGAACTTCTTCCTGTATCGTGGGCGCGTTAACAAACATATAAACTCACATACACAACACCCAGAGCCGGAACAATTATCTGTAGGCCATACAAATATTTGTTCCGTGCGGGAATCGAACCCGCGACACGCAGCGCAGCAGTAAATCGCTCAACCACTGCGCCAACCGTGCGACGTGAATTAACGACAGTTATTGTCGAAAAGACTAAATTGACATGTTTTTTTTTACATTGTTATTTCTTTAGGGCTTGTCAAACCCATTACCAGCCGGGCGCAGAAAGTTTTCCGATTACTACCGCTCCCTCCTACCCGTGCGCGGCGCCCCGCGTTCGCCTCGTTTGTTCGCAGAACGTCAGAGTGACGTCATGACGTCATCGGCAAACTTTCTGCAGCCGGCTTATAGTTTTGGCATTCCAACAAATGCTTTCGCTGATAGAATCTTAGCCCTAGTCAGGGCGGGCATAATGATTGCAGCGTCAGTGTGAATCGAAGCGAGATTAAGTTAAATACACACACACACACTACACACATTCGCACACAACCACCCACACACACACATTCGCACACAACCACCCACACACACACATTCATTCACTTTCACATTTTAATGTCATTAGGATTGGAAGCATGCTTGGGTTCATCTCAGTTGGATAGTGGAAAGAATTTCTGGTTAATGAGATACTAGAAGGTTTTCCTCGAAGAAGGAACTTTTTGGGTGTACCCCATTGTTGCGAAGTTCATTACCGCGATGTACGGTACTGCGAAAGTTTACTATCGCGACGTTCGTTTTTGCGAAAGTTCGTCACTGCGAAGTACGTTACAGCGAAAGTATACCATTGCGAAGTACGTTGTCACGAAAGTTCTTAACTGCGATGTACGTTACTGCGAAAGTTTACGATTGCGAAGTACGTTGTCGCGAAAGTTCTTAACTGCGATGTACGTTACTGCGAAAGTTTACCATTGCGACGTACGCTGTCGCGAAAGTTCTTAACTGTGACGATTGCAGTTTCGATAACATGCTATTGTGATTTAGGTCATCTAGGAGGATTGCTGATACTGGTGATAGTGGAAATATTATATTGTTGGACATGACATGACTCTTGGTTCAATTATAATAAAATTTACTTACTATTTTTGGTCATTTGTTAGTCATGTCCAACAATATAATATTTCCACTATCACCAGTATCAGCAATCCTCCTAGATGACCTAAATCACAATAGCATGTTATCGAAACTGCAATCGTCACAGTAAAGAACTTTCGCGACAGCGTACGTCGCAATGGTAAACTTTCGCAGTAACGTACATCGCAGTTAAGAACTTTCGCGACAACGTACTTCGCAATCGTAAACTTTCGCAGTAACGTACATCGCAGTTAAGAACTTTCGTGACAACGTACTTCGCAATGGTATACTTTCGCTGTAACGTACTTCGCAGTAAAGAACTTTCGCAAAAACGAACGTCGCGATAGTAAACTTTCGCAGTACCGTACATCGCGGTAATGAACTTCGCAACAATGGGGTACACCCGTTTTATCGATAAGCTTACCCTAGCGTTTAATTATTGTTTTCTTTATGAAAATTAAATATGTAAAAAACGAAATGATTTTGCGTTTATCTCCTCCGTATCAACGCACAAACAACTGAGCGTCGCCGCGTCTAAATGACTGGTACATCCGTCCCGCAGGCTTATTACGTATCTTTTGCAAGAGCAAAACGATAGCGATTTTTGCGCAATAATTGCTCTTCCATACAAAAGTTTTAGACTTGTTTGCGGTTTTTTATTTAAATAAGTGCATTTGACAAACAGCGAGCGATTAGCAAACGATTGTGTAGGACCTACCATACCTACACTGCAGGTAATGGCGACTTTTATGACATAAAGCGTTTGATCGCTATCGGTTTGCTCTTTCAAAAGATACGTTAAAACCCTGCCGCTTCGTCTCGGGGGCTGCAATCAGTCGTATGTGCGTTGCGTCGACGCAGCGCACCGTGTGGAAGGCATTTAGGGATTTGAGTATGTAAAGCGGCGCAGTGACAGCGCTACGTCTACGCAACGCTGAGGACCGAAATTTGACTCTTACTCATAATGCCCACAGCTTTTTATCCGACTTTTCTTTCGCAGATATGTTGAAAGCATCATCACTTACCTTGATCATCTTTGTACCTATTTGTCTTGTCCTTTTTCTTGTCTGTTTGTCATATGTGTGTACATTCATTGACAAATAAATAAAGAACGTTCTTGATGCTGGATGTGTAAAGCACAGGACCGGTCGATGGCGACGATTGGGGAACGCCTTTGTCCAGCTGTTGCGTCTTTCTGTAATGTTGATGATGCTTAGAGTTGCTAAAGTAAAACAGTAATTTTTACCTGTTAATTCAGATTGGTTGAAAGAAAGAAACAAAGAAAAAACTTAAATACAAATACAGAGTATGCGTCACAACCACGCAAAACGGTCGGATCAGCATAATGCTGGCCACTCGCGTGCAAGACAGAGCCACAGCGCTGCCGGCGTCGACTGGGTGACGCGGAAACAATGAAACCTTAGGGGCAAGTATCGGAGCGAAACAAACGAGCATAGCTCCAAGCTACACTATTTTCTCGATGTTAACATAAAGATAACTCAAAATTACTATTAACACCGAACTTTTTATCCTCACAAGGCCATAAAAATAATATCTTAAATCGCAAATAGTTCCTAAGAAATAAATGTCCCATCACTCTTTTAAAATGGGCCCAATTTACCTGATACGACCTGTGAGCACGCATGACCATTGCGTTGAGCATTCGAGTTTCAACTTTAATACGTGTGAAGTAGGGTTTAAATTTGAGTGAATTCAAAGAAAATTAGAGAAAAAATTGAAGTGTGCTAAGCGCAAATCGTGCCCAGCGGGAATTTGAGTAGAGTTATCAATCTTGGTTGGATGATACTTCGAAGTACCTATGTAAAGCTGGATAGGAAGTTAGTTGACAGGTAACATATCATACATATTCGCGAGCAGCCAAAACCAGATGTATCCTCCGACTGCACAGCATGATTTTCTTCTTGTTAACGTCTTTTTAGTTCGCTTCTTAAGCAGTCGGGTTTTAGATTTTTATAATTTACTTTTTTTACACATATAAATGTTATATATTTTTGAAATCACCTCTTATACCCTTTATTTTGATACCCCACACGATGGGTTTGGAAGAAAAAAAAATTTGGGCCCCCACAATATGGCACCCAAAATCCGCCATTTTTCTATTATCCAATTTTAATGTAGCCTATGACACTCGCAGGGTTAAGACGCATCGATTGACGTACGAATCATCAAAATCGGCCAACGCGTTTGTTCTCTGGAATGCCACATAGGAACAAACATACATACATACATACATACATACATACATACATACATACTTACATACATACATACATACATACAAACATACATACATACATAGACTGATAAACACATTACCCTCCTTCGGCAGTCGGGTAAAAACGGCTTGCGCGGCGTTTTGCTCGGGGTACCGCCTTAATGTGCCAAGCTCTAGGGAAGGCCTATGCTGGCAAGGAAGCCTATCCTCACGTACTGGTGTCAGATAATTAAACTTGTGTACATTTTACGTAAGAATATTCAGTAAAGGCTATTTTAATTATTAGCTGCAGTGTTGCTGTGTTCCGGTTTGAAGAGAGTTAATTTACATGCGCTTGAGATACATAAGCAATGGCATTGTCTCTGTGGACGACAACTTGCAGCTATAAACACTTACCTGGAGGGCTGTCGACTTGCTTGATTTTTTTATAATAGGGTTGCGCTTAACCACTATCTCACCTGATGGTAAGCGACGATGTGGTCGACAATGAAGCACGCTTGCCTAGAAGTAACCTATTCACTCTTAACTTAAAGACTCCCAGGTTGTAGCTATCAGAAAATACAGTCTCATAGCCACTCTTCTGTCCACTTTTTCCACTCCGGCAGGTTCCACTGTTTTGCTGTGCGCATAATAAAAGTATTTCGAAACGATGGATGCGTATGGGTAGGATGTCCACCATGTACCGATGACGCATCACCGTACGTCTTGTACTCCGATAATGGAATGGGATAGCAGAAATCAGTTCATGCAATTCCTACACACACTCCCCGAAATATAACCGATAAAAAACCAACAAGCTGGCAACTCGGTGCTGTCAAATGCTGTAATACTGAAAATATTCTACAGCGACTTTTTTTTATTAGTATTGGTAAGCTCACGTTTGACCTCTATCTCAACTGATGGTAAGCGATGAAGGCATGTGGTCGACGGGAAACACGCTTGCCTATGAGAAACCTATTTACTCTTGATTTAAAAATCCCCAGGTTGTAGCTTTCAGGAAACACAGGCTCCGGCAGAAAATTGTCTATAAAATAAAACAGAGAGGAAAACCCTACAGTTAGAGAAAAATGCTATAAAGGTTCTTCTATCGGATATTTAGAAAGCCTCTTGAGCAACTGATTTACTCTTGATTTAAAGATCCCCAGGTAGTATCCTTCAGGAAACACCGGCCCCGGCAGAAAGTTATGTACAAAACAAAAGAGACAGGAAGAACCTTTAGTGAGCGAAAAATTCTATAAATGACCTACTATCAGATATCAAGAAAACCTTCTTTCCACTTCTTTTATTTCTTTCAAGCCAAATAAACCTAAATAAACTCTATCAATTACAATAAACACATTAAAACAATCTCCAACAATAAATTGCCAGTAATCTGAAATGAGGCGACGATTTATCTCACAAGTCCTATCCGGATCTTGTAATCCGAGAAGCGAACCCGTTTCAACCGTTATTTATGTTTGGTCAACGGTTTTTGGAAAATGAAATAGATAAGGGGGTCCCTCTCCCGTTATCTGTTGCGTTCGACCCGAGTTCGGGACTTGGGACCCTTTCGAGTAATGCGTTTCAAGTTGGAGTCAAATTATTTTTCGTTTTTCGAGGGTAGTTTTGAATTGAAGATTTTTTTGTAAAGGGTGGGCCGGATATTTCCGCCCGGATGAACATTTTTCGTATTTTGTATTTCTTTTTACATACATTGATATATAAACTTGCGTTTTATCTTATGGGTGCCGCAAAAATCAGAGACTTCCTGCTAAGATTATTTCATACATCAGATACTACTATTTGGTTAAGAGGAATTATAAAACGATCGAATAAGAGGAGCTCGTGGCTAAATAATAACAGCCACACGGGTCGATCATCAAGGTTAAGCAACGCTTGACGAGGTCGGTCCGTGGATCGGTGACCATTTTCAACATACCGAGTTTCCTCCGTGTCACGGAAAGCACGTTAAGCCGTTGGTCCCGGCTGTCATTTGAAGATCTTTGACAGTCGTTACGAGTAGTCAGAAGCTTGAGATCTGACACCAGTCTTGCCAAGGGGTACCATGTTACCCAGTTACTGGGTTGTGGAGGTCAGATAGGCAGTCGCTCCATGTAAAACACTGGTACCCAGCTGAATCCGGTTAGACTGGAAGCCGACCCCAATATAGTTGGGAAAAGGCTAGGCAGATGATGATAAAACGATCGAATAAAAAAAAAATAGCGAATGATGACTAGATACTGTATTAATAACTTACAAAACGAAGAACGAGCTTACAAAAAGTGGGTTGTGATTAATCCATTTCAGGCGGTACCCTGAGCAAAACGCCGCGCAAGCCGTTATTCGTGCTGTTTTAAGGAGCTATCATAAAAATGAGAAATAATTATTGATAGCATGCATCTCCTCGTAAAGTGTTCATTAATTATTTTTTGTAATAACACTATTGGATAGACAATTTATTAACGAACATTTCTGTAGTATATTTTTTTTTCAAAAGACAAAAATTCGATTTTGTAAAGATTTTATTCTAAAATCTGGACGTATTCACTACTGTAATTCATGCGCCACCAGTGCCGCTAGACCAATAGGAATGCTCGCATATCTCATGCCGATTTTTTGGTCAGGGTACCGTCTTCAGGATATTAAAATTCTAGCCGTGAGACTAAATTACTAAGTGAGCGACTAGAAATACAGAGAGGACAAATTCATAAGATAGAGACGATTTTTCCAAGAGCAACTGAAGCGAGCTCGCAGGGGATGACGATCGACAATATTTTATTTTCAAGTCGCCAAATATTTAAAAAAATGCAGGACGTAACATTTACACTCAAACAAATATTAGGTCTCTCAAATACTTATTATGAAGCTTTTCATTTCGTATTTTAAGTAACTCAAATTAATGTTTGTAAGTTTCTATTATGTTGATTTCTCGTCACTCGCAGGCAGTCGCTCACTTTGTAATACTTAAACGTGAATTAATATTTTTTGTCACTTAAAACTTTTATTTACAGTCACTCGTTTAAATACTCTAATACTCGTTAATATGGTTTGGCCATCGGGTATGGTATATCAGGTTTAGTTTCGTGGTATCATTCAATCACTCACAATCATCATTTATTAGAATTTGGTGTATTTTATAAATAACAACAACAACAGCAAGTTACTTGAATTATTATCTAAAGCTCTTTTAGTTAAAATATAACTTCGCAAAAAGTTTTGACCTGGGGCGTGCGATTGACAGTACTTGTAGGCAAATTTTCAGTCAAACTTTGTATACAAAACTCATCGTAACGAATCCATCCAACACAAAAAGAAAACATCTCAACCCTCAGTGGAATCGATCACATGTTATCTTGATCACAGATTTGGGATCCAATAAGACCTCTTTTTTCCAGAACTGGGCATTTATCTTCGGAAATGGGATCAATTTAGAACCTTGCTGAGTACTTTATGTGTATTATATGTATAGATAGCTATTATACACAATATACACCCATTGTTCGGTTATTTTATGGGTAATTTTGGATATATTTCCAAGATTTATATCATTCGTAAATGGATTTTGGGTAAGCTAGCTATTCATTGAAAGGGAAGCACTTATATTTTGATAGATCTTTTATATTTACTTATTTATTTATTTTTTTTTAGACTAAACGCAACAACAAATATTTATTCCCTAAATTATTGTAACTGTAAGAAAATTGTCAAAGAAGCTCTTCAAAATATGTCCTACGAAGATACAGAGAAGTTATTAAGTGTCCTAAAATAGATATTGTACGAATATTATTTATTTAAAGAATCTAGGATGTTAGAAAATAAGAATTTTATTATATAATTTACACCTTTCACCTAAAATATTACCTTAGATTAGAAGATTATTATATTTGATTAATTGTGATTATTTAAAATAAATATTAAAATAAAGAAATGTACCTCTTCTCGCCTGAAACACAGGATTACCTAGTTCAGGCACATAACACAATGTGAACATGACATAGACTTAAGCCAAAATTGTATTGATTATTTTGCCTTATGATTTTAAATAAATATATTATTATTATTATTATTATTTATTCGTCGCATAACGATTTATTTCTTAGAAGCGATTTGTTGGCATAATACGGTTATCTTAATATTAAGTACTCATGTATTATGTTAAAGAGAGTGAAGGGCACAACTGTGAAACTGTAGGTAGTAAACATTGGCTCCGTAATTAAACATATTTAGAAAATTAAGTTGCATTTGGTTAGAAAATTAAGTTGCATTTGGAAAGTGACAAAGGGAAAACACCCTGTGCGACAGTGGCGCTCTTGTACAGACTATGTCCTACTTGCTGGAGTGTCCCAACTATCCATTCAGGTGCACCCCAAATGACCTTTACAGCGTTTCTGACGCTGCAATAAACCTGGCTACCTACACTGGGCCCAAACAATTTAAATTAAATGTATGTACCGTCGAGATGGTCCAAAGTGAATGATTTGCATAACTTCGTAGCTCGACAGCGTATGAGCACACGCACAACGCCATCTGTTACAATACGAGCATACCATATCAAACTACATTTACCAAGATTCGACGTGCGATCATCGATAATCACGCCCATCAAATAATACAAAGATATTACCACAAGAGGGCGCTTACCCAAACTAATTAACTTTTCTATCATAGAGTTTTAAATCATGCAATCAGCAAGGGAAAGTTAGTTTACTAATGACTTAAATTGCTCATTGGACTAGTAGAATTTAGTTTTATTAATATTTATTGACTTAAAAAGGCCTCCTACTCTGGACCATGAGGGCGTGCTGCAGGCCATGGACGAGTGTGGCATGGCATAGTTACGAGGGCATGTAAAAGGGTGTTACCGGCAATATCTGTAAAATATAAATCTAAAAGAGTACTTACCTAAGCAGTGAAACCTGTAAAGAAAATAGGGATATGCCTGAAAAAATATTTACTATCTATAAATTGGTATACTTAAACAAAAATAGAATACTAACAGTGAAAACAAAATCCAAAATTTGTATGCCTGTACCTGCAGGTCCGGATTTAGAGGTGTGGAGGCCCTGGGGCAAAAAGGGGGTGGAGGCTCCTAATTATTTTTCCAATAGGTTAAATAATATTTTTCATGCAAGTGTTTCAATAATTTATTTATATAATCGTATGGCACAACAAGATAGAACAGGCAATAACAAATCAAGTCACACAATATGTAAATATTTTTTAAATTAAAGCTTCTCATATAAATGGCACCTTCCGAGCTATTTTTAAAGAAAAATCTTTGATGATTTCGCTGAAATCCAGCTCCCGCAGTAAATCACTTTCAATGCTAAGTAGGGATAACTTTGATAGGCGGTTATGTCCCATCGTAGTTCTTATCCTATTTTTTATAATTTTCAGTTTTGAAAATGAGCGCTCTCCAGTGCAATTTGACACCATCAAAACCAACATTTGCAGTGTGATTTCGATGTTTGGGAATGTAGCTCTTGAAATTTAGATTTTCAAGAATTTAAAAATAGAACAGCTCTTTAGATATGTCTTTGTTATAATCTGTTTTGTATAAGTTAATCAAAGATACAAATTGAACCAACTCATTACCAAGACTAAGTTCTAAATCGTCTAAGTAAGACGTCTGACATCTTACTTAGAATGCCGCAAAATAATAGCAATAATATCCAAAATGAATGTTCGGGTTCTGGGCTTCTAATCAATTGTTTTTGTCTTGTACACGTGCAATGAATGAATACATTAATTAAACTTTATAAGTAGTACAGCTTTGCACATTATGTTTGTTATAGTTTAAATCAGATAAAAACAATTTTTTTTTAGTGTACCGTTTACTGCACCAATACATAATTTGTTTTAATATGAAAAAATATAATACAACTTAATTTGAATTGTTATTCAAATTTGACTCTACAAATCGAAAAATATTCTTAGAGATCGCGCCTTAGTCGCTTGAAATTGCAGCAGTTAAATCATAATACCTATATGTATCTCGAAGTTCTTGTTAAGTCGAAAACTCGTTAACTCGTTTTTTTTTTGGATTTCCCTTGACATTCGAGTTATACAGATTCCACAATATTAGATACCCTATAGTTGTGTAAGTTTTTTTTTTAATAAATACAATTTATGTGGGGGCCTCTCTCTTGTGGAGGCCCCGGGCAGTTGTCCCCGATTGCCCACCCTTAAATCCTGCCCTGTGTACCTGAGTGCAGTGAGCCTATTGATATCGGCCGCGACTTATAAGATAAAGGCGTCAGGCAGGCGCTTTACTTTGTGTAAATTATTTCACCACCACTGCTCTCAAAACGGTGAAAGAAAACATCATGAGGAAGACAGAGAGGAGGGCTGTGTCGCAGCAGTGCGAACATTAAAAAGGCTGATGATGATGATATTGTAGAATAGAATAGAATATACTTTACTGTACACCAATAAAGTTCATAAACAAATAAGTAATATAATATCCATTATCTCGCGCAAAACGCCCTTTTCTATGCCAGCTGGTATGGGCATTGTGATATTTGACGTCAGATCGTCGGACTTCTCTTTCTAATTATCAACTATGAAGTTTTATAACTTCGTCGCAGATGATCATATTTAAAAAAAGTCTTTCATATTTGTATAGGTACGATAACTGATAAGGAATTTATATAGCAAATAAAAAATTAAAAAAAACGCTTTTATGGAGTCCCGATCGGGTCAGTTTATAGGTCGGTGAGGTACATGTATCATGCAAGACAAAATCAATGTTATATAAACTATAATACATAAATATAACAGTAAGTAACGTTTACAGATGACAAACGCTTGATATACAGTGGCCGGCAGGCTTATTACCTACCTATTTTTTGCAAGAGGAAAACGATAGCGATCAAACGCTTTATGTCATAAAAATCGGAATTACCTGCAGTGTAGATATGGTAGATCCTTCACAATCGTTCGCTCATCGCTCGCTGTTTGTCAAATGCACTTATTAAAAAAAAACGTCGATGGTAAAAGGCAATTCATCATCCGCCTAGCAGTGCTGCCAACTCGTTTAAGCAAAAACGTGCTATTAGCTCTTTAAAAAGCGCTAGAACGCGCTAAATGGTCGAAGTCAATTTTTTTTCAAAAAATCGGTCAAATTCGGCATCAAATTCAAACAAAACGCCCAATAATTTGAGACTAGAAATGTATAAACGCAGTTTTTAATTTTTATTTAATCAAGTTATGTCATATAAAGAGCCACATACATTATAGTACTTGTTTAGTAATAATAAAATAAAAAAGTGACGTTTTAATGTAATTATTTTATAAAATAAAGGGATTAAATTAATTCATCATCGTCTGATTCTACTACAATTGCTTCTGAGGCTGAAATAAGGTTGTTCTTGATCAGTTTTGGAATTGAATTTATATTTATCTGTGTATGAAATTTTCCTCAACACGTCGTTGGGAAGTTGAAAGTTTGCGCGTTACATTTTTTTTAAAGAAATTACAAAATTTCAAAAAGCGCTAGATTTAGCACTAGGCGCTAGAACGCGCTATTGAACAAAAAAACTCCTAGATCTGGCGCTGAAAGCGCTAAGTTGGCAGCACTGCCGCCTAGCCTTTTCCCAATTATTGTTGGGGTCGGCTTCACTTATTTTAAAAAAAAACGTCAATGGCAAAAGGCAATTATTACGCGAAAATCGCTATCGTTTCGCTCTTGCAAAAAATACGTAATAAGCCTACAAGACTGTCGGCAATGTAAGAGGATTCAAAATGCACCCACCGTCCAAGTGTCCTGTGTTTTTTTTTAATGTAGGCCCACCTACATAAAAAAAAAACAAAGGATTTAGACAATGTAGTCAAATGGGCGCAATAAAACCATTGTATGTTGGGCTATGGGTGTTGTCTATCGAGGTTTTCTCTACGAGTTTCGCTTCATGCAGACGTTTCCTATATAAACAGTGCGAACAATGTACGTCAATATAGCTCAATTTGTTTTGATTCTGTAGGTCTACTGCACACACTTTTATTTTTCTTTGTCTCTAATATTCATTGTGTCAATGTCATGCATATCTGTTATTTGCAATCTGGTTACTGAAATGCCGATTTTAGATTTTATTTTATTTGAATTGTACGTGACAGTGCTGTTGGTGTGCTTATTATAAATATAAACTAGCTGTCCCACGCGCGTCCCAGCTTGGCGCCCATCAGCTGGCTACCTGCCTACCCTACCTACCAACCCTACATACATGATTGTTGCGTAACATAAACCGTTTACGCAGCATAATTAAGACGGTACCCTGACCAAAAAATCGGCATGAGATATAAGCATTCCTATTGGTCTAGCGGCACTGGTGGCGCATGAATTACAGTAGTGAATACGCCCCGATTTTAGAATAAAATCTTTAAAAATCGAAATATGGTCCTTTGAAAAAAAAAAAATCTACAAAAATGTTCGTTATTAAATTGTCTATCCATTAGTGATAGTACAAAAATAATTAATGTACACTTTACGAGGAAATGCATAATATCAATAATTATTTCTCATTTTTATGTTTTTTTTTGGAAGGAGATTAGTGAAATATATACAACATTTAAAAAAAACTAAATCTACCATTTTAGAATAAATATGATGTAGAAATTTAATGTCTTTGTATTCATTGTTATTTCTTTTTCAATAACGAGTAGAAAGCTCCTAAAAACAGCACAAAAAACGGCTCGCGCGGCGTTTTGCTCGGGGTACCGCCTTAATTTATTTTTCCCCGTTTTTGCAATATTTTTCATGTATGCTCCGCTCCTATTGGTCGTAGCGTGATTTTATAAAGCCTTCCTCGATAAATGGACTATCCAAAACAAAAATATTTTTCAATTCCAAGCAGTAGTTCCTGAGATTAGCGCGTTCGAATAAACCAACTCTTCAGCTTTATAATATTAGTATAGATATAGTATAGACTAGCTGACCACCGCGGCTTCGCTCCCGTCAAAATTATAGCCTATGTTACTCGGGAGTAATATAGACTTCCATAGGTGAAGGATTTTTTTAAATCGGTCCAGTAGTTTCGGAGCCTATTCGGTACAAACAAACAAAAAATTTTTCCTCTTTATAATATTGGTATAGATAAATAAATATTGTCTCCGTATAATCATTTAGCTACAAATGCTTGTAAATGTAGTTCAGGGCCACTCACTCGTTTGAATGTCTTCGAATAAACTGTCAATGTGATTGTATTGAACGCGTAGCGAACTACCAGTATCTATGTAGGTTTAACCTTTGGTTTAACAATCATTGATGTACAATTTGCTTGGGAATTGGGACACTAACGTAAACATAGCCATTGTGTGCAATAGACTACGCTCCGTACTTGGGCAACTTAATAATTTAAAATTTAAGGAATCAAAATACTTTATTTCAACTAAACCAACTGAATTTTCAAACAAAAAAAATATGAATCTAGCGTCAATAGGTCTCTATAGAGAAGGAAACGCCGCGGACACTCTTTTCCATCAGTTTTAATTACAAGATTTTGGTTACATCATTCTTGTTGGTAAAATACTTATGTGTGAAAACTATGTAAAAGACGTGCACGTAAAAGCGTCTAGAGCAGGCAAACTCAACCTTTTTTTATAGGGGCCACAAACTCGTTTCAGTTATGGTGTCGAAGGCCGCAAACGAAAATGATTTAGTTCTTTATTAAAACGTTATCCCAAGTTAACGATTTATTTACTTAATTAATGAAAAAAAAAGTTTTCATGTGATTTTTGATACTGTGAACACTTTTTCAAAACTTTATCAAGATCTGGTTTGTTGCTACATGCTATCCTTATTACATCATCCAGATGAAAATCTGTAAGTTTGTTTCTGTACATATTCTTTGTGTATTTCATTTTTGAGAAATACTATTCGCAGACATACGTAGACCCAAAGAATGTTAGTAGGATTTAGGCACATCTTTGGACGCTTTTATATTTTTGGAAATCCCCCAAAATTCCACATATTCCCGGTTTTCTTTAAAAAGAACTTCTAGATTGTCGTCGTTTTTAAAATCAATGAATTCATCAAACAACTTAAAATGTTTTACATTAAATTTGTAACTTCAGATAGGCCAATGACAAAGGCCCGGTGGGCCACTGCGGCCGCTGGTTGAGTATAGCTGGTCTAGAGTAAAACAAACAGAGTAAAAATTTCCAAATTTAAAACAGGCTGAGGCAGCTAAGTTTAGACCAATCCCAACTGATAGCCCCGTTCACGAAAAAAACAGGGCGCATGGATTGTCATCACTCAGCTCAACCATCATGAAGGGAACCAAATGATCCAACCATCGACCACACGTGGCTGTATGGTCGATGGATCCAACACATGTGCCACCATCAGAGAGTCATTAGAGACAGCCTGACACACTCAACTGCCAAGGCACACACAAGTCAACGAACGACATATAAGGACAGTAAATGGTAGATTTAAAGTTACACTATGCCTCCTCATTGTGTTAGTAATACTGACACAATGAGGATGATAAAAGAAAAAGCGCCACTGTCCAGTTATGCTCAAATTGAATTAAGAACGCCATATGGTAAAGTGTTTTAAGACCTTTCGAATGGTTCAACTCGTTTGAATGCAATGTTACCACTGTCCCATAGAAAACTGAGATTAAAAAGTCGGTTGAGAAGCAAAAACGATACTGTCCTCAACAGTTTAATTGCAAATACGCTAAAGTACTGTCCAAATTGACCAATCACTGCAATCACAGAACGGTCGGCCATGACACTGTTGTAATGGCGGTGCGGTGGATGATTTTTGTCAGCAAAATCGCCACTGTCCGTGTCAGTGTTTGGATGCAAATCTTACAATTTCCAAAGCTGAGATGCAAAAATAATACTTTCCTGTCATAAATTTATTTTTTATATAAAAATACGCTTGTTTACATGGTTTGAGTGTTTTTAATGGCTATTAAAATGATCTGTGATCTCAGAGAAATCAGTCATCTGCTAATCTTAAGTCCCTGTAAGCGATAAACAGTTATTCCAAATTATCGTCAAAAAAAAATCTTGGACAGTGGCGCTTTTGTTTTCAGCGTCTTCACATGTGCTGTGCAGTTATATAATTATATTAAAAGAAATTGAGTTTATACAATACAAATATATTTATACAATCTTCAGCAGGTCTGCGCCTAAGTGGTTGTGGAGCAGGACTAGTATTGAGCCAAGCATTTTTACCAGTGATGTAATCCCACAACTTATAATATGCCTGCCTGCATAGCGTGCGTTCTAAGCAAGTTTAAAATTTTGTCTCATTCGGTACTAGAATATGGAGAGGTATTTTATTGTATAATACAGGGCTTCCCAATCTTTTTTATACTGTGACTACTTTTATATAGTGAATTTTTTGCGACGCCCTTGTATTTTTGTATTGATATAGCTTTTTTGTTTTTCTAGTTGCTTGTAAACATATTGATTATTAGGAATAACAATGAGGTCGCTTTTTTAAACATAACTTTCTAAATCAGAGCTAAAGTTTTGAAAAGTTACTCTCCTTTCATTTTCTCAATTTATATGTAATCGGTCATCGTCATCATCAGCCTATAAGACTCCGGCTTGTAACCTGTACTACGACTTAATTACTACAACTGCAGAACTGCTGGCAGTTCTGCAGTTGTAGTAATTAAGTCGTACGTATTAAATACTGGTATTTAATACGTCTCCATGGGGACAATCGATGGACAGTTAACACCACAAAGTGGAAAGGACCGCATGGCGTGAGAAGTAGAGGTCGCCCGGGCGCTCGGTGGCAGGACGAGATAGTATCCAAAGCAGGAAGAGACTGGATGACTACTGCTAAAGATAGAGAAAAATGGCATTCTTTGGAGGAGGCTTTTACCCTGAGGGGGTCCACATTAGAAGGAGATTGATTTGCATTAGGAATGTATTTATTATGGTTGCTTAGTAATATAATTATTAAATATGAAATTAATTAATTAATGCTATGTAATTATTGTGGAATCAAATAAAGCTATTTTATTTATTTATTTATTTAATACGTAGGTATCAAGCGGTCCTTGTAATCTTCAGTTCCCGGAGTTGGATAATCTTGGAATACATTACTATAAAATTTAATTACATTGTTTTTATCGAATAGTAGGTACCTAATAATCCTAATAATCATGGTGCTTGCAACAGCACCGAAATATAGGAAACTCGCAACAAACAGTACACATGGTAAATATCCCGTTTCTAATGTTAATGTTAGTGAACACGACAGTTTAAAAACTAGTAGGTACCTAATTATTTATCGAGTAGTATTTTGCAGTTTCTGGCTCGTATTACGTATATCTCATAGTTCCAATATCTGTACTTTGTCGTTTACGACACCCATGATAGAGCACCACGACGCCCTGGGGCGTCGCGACGCACAGTTTGGGAAACCCTGGTATAATATATGTATGTATTTAGTAAGCGAGTTCTGCATATTTATATTCTTTCCAAACACTTGCTGAGCGTAGAATAAACAACGGTTGGGTTGGGTGGTTAAGGACTGATATTTCATATACATTTTGCTGCTTTGCGATTAAAATACGAGAAATGCAATTTCGATTATTAAAATTTTAAGTAAACAAGGTCAATTATTTCAAATTTGTAGAATGATATCTAGTTGAGGAACTTGTGGCTAAATAAGAACAGCTGCACTGGTCGATCATCAACATTAAGCAACGCTTGACGAGGTCGGTCCGTGGAAGGGGGACCATTTCAACATATCGAGTTTCCTCCGTGCCTCGGAAAGCATGTTAGGTCGTTGGTCCCAGCTGCCATTTGAAGATCTTTGACAGTCGTAACTAGTAGTCAGAAGCTTTAGATCTGACACTAGTCTAGCCAAGAGATATCGTTTTACCCAGTTACTGGGTTGTGGAGGTCAGATAGGCAGTCGCTCCATGTAAAACACTGGTACTCAGCTGAATCCAGTTAGACTGGAAGCCATCCCCAACATAGTTGGGAAAAGGCTAGGCAGATTGATTTTGGTAGAATGCTACCTAGTTATACAAAAACGTGAAGTTAACTCCAACTCTACATACATTAAAAACGAACACCAAATTAAGAGAGTGTACAATAAATAATTATGTGTAGGTAAGTATAATAAGTAACTATACAGTAAAACAGAACAACACGTATGGTAGCACAAAGAAACAAATATTTGGTCCCTAAAGTGAATATTTATTTTGGTCAGGTACACGGCAATGGGTAACTACGCATTTAAACAAATTACCGAACGAAATTTAAACAAAGCTATGTAATATGCATTATGCACTTCAAAAGTTGCCTGCGCATACACTATTTAGGTCTGTGTCCCTAACAATATCATCTTCCGGCCTTTGTCCCATGTTACTTGGGGTCGGTTCAACACATTTTCTTCTTTGTGTCTATGACATTAGAAACTATTTTTTTTTTAATAAATTGGGCGCAGGCCGGCCCAGAACGCGCTTGCGGCGGGCTGTTGCCGCTCTTGCGTTGCTTCGCGCGTCCCTAACATTAGATTTAGAACCTCATTTGTTAATAGTTAGATGCAACCGGCCAATAGGAGCACGCGTGTTGCCGTTCTTACGTTGCATCGCGCGTAGTTTCGATCGCGCTGGGTTGCCAGCTTGTGTGCGTGAGCTTGTCTCCCGGCGGGGGAGGTAAAGCCGCGCGGCGGCCGGTGGTCGGAAATCGGAACAGATGGATACTGCGGGCGTTGTTCAACGAGGGGCTGACAACCACCCACAGTGCTTATTTGCCCTAAAAAGGTGACACCCGCATTTTATTGACTACTTGCTTCTGCCAGCGGGTTCACGGGTGTGAATGTCAAAAATTATCCCAAGGGAACATATTCCCGAGATAAAAGGTATCTTATGTTAGATTCCGAACTATAATCTATCTCTGTGCTAAATGTCATCGAGATCCGTCGAGCCGTTTGAGCGTGAAGAAGTAACAAACATACACCCACACTCACAAACTTTCACCTTAAAAATATTTGTGTGGGGATAAAAAGTATCGTATATGCTATTCCAAACGATAATCTATCTCTGTGCTGAATTTCATCTAGATCCGTCCAGCGGTTTGAGCGTGAAGAAGTAACAAACACACGTGACACACTCGCAAACTTTCGCCTTTAGAATATTAGTTTGAAATGTAACACATTAGTTGAAAAAAAAAAAAAACTGATCTAACATTTTTATTTTTTAATCTCAATGATTTGGTAACCTCGCCGGTCAAAAGACTAACAAAAATCGTACAACAATACTTTATACAATAGAGCTTTCTTCGTATTGTAGGCTTATGAAGCAATAATTCTAGGGAAAAAATCCGTCTTTATTTGATCAAAAAGGGTGTAATTGATCCCACAGCCTTTAGAAACTCGTCACGCTAGTAACGGCGTACAAATATGAGTACGAGGGGACTTTGGTGGTTTCGGATGGTACTTTGCTTTCCTGACGACATGGGTCCACTTCAGTAGTAAAGTTAATGCCCTCTTCCTCTACGCCTATTCCAAATTTGTGAGCTATCATTTGAATGATGTGAAGTGAGTTCTAGTTTTTTTATATTCGTTCAATACCTATTTTAGATTTATTCTGAATTGTAGATTGAGATTGTGAGTTAATTTGCTTCCAGAGATTGACAATAGTGCTGTTTAGAGAGATTATTTCCTCCTCAACCTTTTCCAGTTCTTTAAATTTTGCGTCATACAATTTCAGGTGGCCGTAGCAATGGTAGATGTCGCTAAGTAGTTTATTTGATATCATATCACCTCGCAATAATATCATTTCAGATGTTACTGTATTCAAAGTAAAATGAAATTCCGGTGGGTGCAATGATTGGCAGCGCTTGGAGTTATCTGCACCGAGCGACTTTTGTGATATATTTGGGGCATAAAGTTATGTTTTGCCCGCTCTCCAGTTTCCAAAACTCAAACGTGAACAAGCTACATTTCAACAATTAGCGTTGATTGATCTTAATGGCTTAGTGCGTAACGCGCAGTTTTTGCCTTATTATTATATTTGTTTGCAAATTCTACAAGGTGTAACGGAAAGGTGTGATCATTATTTAAAAACTCCTTCTGCCCATGTTAACGAACAATTTTGTCAAAAGAAGACCTAGGTCCTAGACAATCCCCAAAAAAATTGGTTTACAACACAAATTTGTCGTCAGCTGACTAACATTTGTATGGGATATACAATTTTGTACCGTTACACCCGCACCCTAAATATGAAAGCGTTGTTAGTCGTAAATCGCAAGCGCTTTAAGCGATGCGTGCAGCAGTTGTCGTCTAGTGAAGCACGATGATAGTAAAGCGATGCAATTGATGGCGGGCCCTAGCAATGGTACGCTTCTCAGAATCAGCGTTTCGAAGAGTCTTAAGCGCCGATATATACGCGTCTCTTAGGCGTTTTTCAACACAAAGAAAATCTCTGGTCATTGAGGTAGAATAGAAAACATTTATTAGACACAGACGCAAAACAACAACAACAATCACACAAAGAAGAATGATAAAAAAACACCACGAAAAATTTCCACGCAAATACTTTTTATTATAATTTATAAATGATTTTTTATTATTTAAAAGCAAGAATACTGCAAATTGTCACATCCAACTTTAGCACTGTGTTTGGAAGTTAGTAATAATATGCATTTACATAGGTACTTTATAATCTACAAGAAATAAAAAGCTCTTTTATTTTATATAGTTGAAAAGTTTAATATATCAGAAACGTTACGTAAGTAACACTTACTGTCTATTTTTACCCACAACACTGTAAAAGTTTACGCTACTTCTTAATAGTCTAGAAAACACATACTTTATACCACGAACATTTCCCCACGCACACCGGGAACAAACCAAATGGGAGTCTTTAGTGCAGCAAAGGTAGACCCCATCATCATCGTCATCATTCACGAACATTTATTACACTTGTATTATTTTGCTGTTTACAAGCATCACTTTGACGTTTTCATGATTCACCACAAACGTTTGTATATCACTGCAATGACGAAGATCAGCACGGCCCAGCCAAATAATTTCAAAGTCTGTGTGTAGGCCATTGGATCGTTCCAAAAGCTGCGTGGTCCACCCATACAGTGCAACCCCCCAAACCCGTACTCGTTGGATGCATGCCCAGGGCGCATCCGGTTGGCGAGCATCCGCTTATAGGCCTCGTGGGCTCGCAAGTTCTCGAGCGTCTGCTCCGCTCGTTGGTCTTCGTCTAGCTCCTCATCTGTCTCTTCGTACAAACCCTGATCCTTCGGAAGCCGTGGGGGGCAAAGAGCCAGCAGCCTATTAAGCTCCTCTCTATGTTTTATGTTTTCCATACCCTTCAAGCCTTCATAATTTTCCCACGAGTAGTCCATCACTGGAGGCGAGGCAGCTTCGTTCATCACTGACGGCGAGGGCTCTTCATTCATCACTGACGGCGAGGGCTCTTCATTCATCACTGACGGCGAGGGCTCTTCATTCATCACTGACGGCGAGGGCTCTTCATTCATCACTGACGGCGAGGGCTCTTGGTTCATCACCTCGGTCACTACTCGCGATACGTGTTCCTCAGGCACCACTCGCGGTACGTGTTCTTCGGCTATCAAACGCTGTACTTGTTCCTCGGCCACCACTCGCGCGTGCTTCTCTATCGGCGACTGACTGGGGACTGGGGACTGTCCCCGCGCGTTGCATGGTGCGCTGTGTTTTTTTTAGTATGAGATTTACTACTACGCGCTCAGGCATTTGTTGTCACTGAAGTTGGCTACGAATGGCTACCGGCTACAATTCAAACTTGTAACACATAGCACTTCTTCCCTAGAACAACGTGATTTCTCAAAATTTTCTATTTTACAGGTAGACAATTTATATGAGACAATGCGTGACCACAATGTAGTGGTATCTCTTTCGCTCTAGGGCCGCTGTGTCTCACTTAAAATTACCATGGGCTTTTGTGGAAAATAAAGTTGAACGCGGTAGCTTTGATTAGCGAACAAGTAAAAATTAAAAATTTTAGAGATGTGCAACTCGAGTTCCTAACTCGAGTTGACTCGAGTGGTATTCTTCCGAACTCGAGTTGCTGTCACTAAAATCTAAAATAAAATATGTCATAGAACAACCAAATACACATATGTCAAACATTAAAATTATTATTTCTTAATCAATATCCATTAAAATGCATCTCGAAATCCAGGATTTCTGAACTATTATGATAACAAATTAAAAAGTGCTACAAAAGTAACCATTTTGCGTTGTAAGGTTGTATTTTTTAAATTATTATTCTGATTATAACCGTTTGACGTGTGTTTGTTTACAAAAAGTTTTTCTCTTAGCAAATAGGGTCTAAGTTTACAAATCTTATATTTTTCCTTAGCCTGTATTGTCCCACTCATGGGCAACGCCCCCCCCCCCTAGTTTCGTTCTGCTAACTCCAGTTGCGAAACTCGAGTTCAACTCGAGTTATGTGAATTTCAACTCGGGTTAACTCGAGTCGTGTTTATCCCGAGTTGGCCCATCACTAAAAAATTGCCAAAACTGCCGACGACGGCGCCGATTAATAAAAGAAACACTTTTGCCGAAAATATGTCACGTTATTCTTGCAAAGAGGCGATACATACAATGTTGTAGTAAGTACATGGTGTTATTACTTATTATAAAAATGTCGTATCAACTTGCGTTGTGTTGCAAGGCGTACAAATATTGTGCCTATCCACAATAGGTAATACTGTTCAGGTGTACAGGTAATAATTAAAGATTAAGAAAATAAGATTTAATAAACCTTTAGAAATAGAAAATGTTAACAATAACATAACAATAAAAATCAAAATACACAGTACACTCCGGTAATGTGTTTAGCAGTCTATTTAGGTATAGTTCTCACCAAACTTCGTGGCCGCCCTGAAGTTGGCTACAATGGCTGCGCAGTAGTAAATCTCATACAAAAACAGCACCGTTTCGTGCCTTGCGCATCGGAAAACCAACTTCAGGGAGGCCCAGATGTTTGGCCAGCACTATATGTTTGTACCTATGGGACGTTCTGGCGGCCAAACGCGTTGCCCGATTCTGATGATTCTTACGTCAATCGATTCGTCTTAACCTTGCGAGTGTCAATGGCTACATTAAAATTGGAAAATAGAAAAATTGCAGGTTTTTGGGCGCAAATCGTGTGGGCCCAGATTTTTTTCTGACTATACCCCTTTGTGTGGGGTATCAAACCTATTCTAAAAGGTGATTTCATAAATTTAGAAGACTTATAGTTATATAGTTAAATATATAAGTTAAGTCAAAAATAAAAATAAACCAACTGCACTGAAAAGATGTAAACAAGAAGAAAATCATACTGTGCAGTCGGAGGATTTATCTGCTCTTGGTCAGCCAGCTCGCGAATATGTATCCTCCGAAAACACATAATGATTTTTGTCTTGTGTAAATCCTTTTAGTTCGCTTCGTAAGCAGTTGACTTTTTTGTTTTTATTTTTATTTATTTTTTACTATTTTAGTCCAAAATAACTTATCTAACAAACATGTCATATATTGTCAATTTAAATTCATGTTAGCAATAGCAAGTGGGCCTAATTTAAGTAAATCAGAGATTTTATGGTTTCTATTTTTAACTGACTTAAAAAGGAGGAGGTTAGCAATTCGATTAAACCTCAGAACTTTTTACTAGGTGGACCGATTCTGATGATTCTTTTTTTATTTGAAAGCTGGTGCTTGTCCCATTTAAATTTCTGATGCAGAACTTCGGAGATATACAACAGAACTCTGCAATAAATGATGGCAAATCACTCGGGATTGCTGAAATCGCATATCTGTATATTATTTACATCATTTCATGACATAAAAAAAAGTTAAATCAAAAAATCGAAAAACCCGACTGCTTCAAAAGCGAACTAAAAAGTCGTAAACAAGGAAAAAAACACAGTGGTTTTCGCTTTTGAAGCAGTCGGGTTTTTTGATTTAACTTTATTTATTTATAACTTTTTAGTTATTTTTTTTTTCGAATTAGATACATTTAAACATATAAGTGTTATATATTTTTGAAATCACCTCTTAAAACCCTTTTTTTTATACCCCACACGATGGGTTTGGAAGGAAAAAAATTAGGGCCCCACAATATGTCGCCCAAAATCCGCCATTTTTATATTGTCCAATTTTAATGTAGCCTATGACACTCGCAGGGTTAAGACGAATCGATTGACGTATGAATCATCAAAATCGGCCAACGCGTTTGGTCTCTGGAACGCCATATAGGACATACATACTTACATACATACACACATACATATATACATACATACATACATAGACTGATAAACACATTACCCTCCTTCGGCAGTCGGGTAAAAAGGGTGGCTGTCTGGGTTTTATCTTTATAGGTACTGGCGTTTAGTGGATAGGGTTTTTTTAACCCCCGCCGGAAAAAAAGGGGTGTTATAAGTTTCACGTGTGTTGCTGTGTATCTGTGTATCTGTGTGTCTGTCTGTGGCATCATAGCGCCTAAACGGATGAACCGATTTCAATTTAGTTTTTTTTGTTTGAAAGGTAATTTTGTCGAGAGTGTTCTTAGCTATGTTTGAATCAAATCGATTCAGCCTTTCACAAGTTATGGGCATTTTACTGTTTGAATTGGGGTGTTTTCGCAAGACAAATGTGTCGGGGGTTTTTTAAATTGTGAAATTTTACTTGTTATTTATTTGGTGAAAACAAACACGAATTATGCTAAACGGGGTTAAACGAAAAATATTACAGATTAACTGTACTAACCATTCTTCTAATGAAAATGTATTTAACCTAATTAGCTTTAAGATTACCTCGTATTTCTCGTGTTAAGTGAACTATAATCTTTATGAGAAATAAATGCCTTAAACCATTATAACAAGAGCGGAAAAAAACAACATATACGTCATGAAATTTTAAAATCTAAACAAAATTGTTAAATTTTTAAATCTAACTGGCTTTACCAAACTGTGTAGAGATTGGTTTCCAGTCTAACCGGGTCCAGCTGTGTACCAATATTTTAAATAGGCTATCCCTATCTGACCTTCAGAACCCAGTAGCTGGGTAATACGATACCCTTTTGGCAAGACTCGTGTCAGATTGCCTGGACTATTCATTACGACTTTTGTTGAATGACCATTTACACCCACTCCTATCAAGGTCGGAGACTCTACACTCGAAGTTGTGGACGACTATGTCTACCTGGGACAAACGATCCAGTTGGGTAGGGCCAACTTCGAGAAAGAGATCAACCGCCGAATCCGACTCGGCTGGGCAGCGTTCGAGTAGTTGCGCGGTATCGTCTGCCCCTCTAGTCAAGTTACAAACGTTTCGTGTCGAATCTCTTTCTAGAATCGGTAACGCCTTCTATTTGTTTGATCTGACCACGTGACTTAACGTTCAGATGTGTCATTCCCATACATTGATTCGTTTACTACTAGCGTTATCGATTGTAGATTGTCAAGTTGGCTACAGGTGCTGGTCCAACTTACCAGTGTCTCAAAACAAAAGTCTATGTATGACCAGTGTGTGTTGGCAGTTATGACACATGGCTCTGAGACGTGATTGCTCACAATGGGCCTCATCAGAAAGGTTACAGTCACCCAAAGGCCAATGGAGAGGACCATACTCGGAGTATCCTTGCGTGATCGAATCAGAAATGTAAAGATCCGCAAGAGAACCAGGGTGACCGACATAGCCCGAAGAATTGCCAAACTTAAGTGGCAGTGGGCAGGGCACATTGCTTTTAGGACGGATGGCTGATGGGGTAGAAAAGTTCTGGAGTGGCAACCGCGAACCGGAAGACATTACGTTGGAAGGGCTCCCACCAGGTGGACCGATGACCTGGTGAAGATTGCGGGAATCTGTTGGATGCGGGACGAACGGGACCGGTCAATGTGGCGACGCTTGGGGAAGGCCTATGCCCAGCAGTGGACATATTTCGGCTGATATGATGATGATGATCCGTTGCGACGACTGTCACAGATTTACTTACAAATGACAGCCGGGACCAACGGCTTAACGTGCTTTCCGAGCCGCACGGACTAATCGCGGTATGTTAAGACGGTACCTTGACCAAAAATTCAGTAAGAGATATGAGCATTCCTATTGGTCTAGCGGCACTGGCGGCGCATGAATTACAGTAGTGTATACGCCCAGATTTTAGAATAAAATCTTTATAAAATCGAATTTTGGTATTTAAAAAAAAAAAATCTACAGAAATGTTTGTTATTAAATTGTCTATCCATTAGTGTTAGTACAAAAAATAATTAATGAACACTTTACGAGGAGATGCATAATATCAATAATTATTTCTCATTTTTATGTTTCTTTGGAAGGAGATTAGTGAAATATATACAACATTTAAAAAAAAACTAAATCTACCATTTTAGAATCAATATTATGTAGAAATTTAATGTGTTTTTATTAATTGATATTTCTTTTTAAATAACGAGTAGATAGCTCCTAAAAACAGCACAAAAAACGGCTTGCGCGGCGTTTTGCTCGGGGTACCGCCTTAAGATGGTCACCCATCCCCTCAGCGTTCCTCACCGACCTCCTCAAGCGTTGCTTAAGCTTCAAGATCAACCTGTGCGGCTGTTATTGTTTTGCCACAAGCTAAAACCTGCTACATTCCAAATCTTTTGAAATATTCTACATGTTTCGTCCTATAATACCATCAAAGCCAACATAATAATAAAACATAATACCGCAAGCAACATACGTCAAACTGCGTACCGGAAGTGACGGCGAATATTAGAAATACAGACGGAAACGGTTTCCAGCGGTTAAATCACACAGAAACATCGCGAGCCCAGGTAGAGATTTAAATCTGATACATCACAGGAATGCAGTTATTGTTAATGTTTTTATTTGGGCTTTCTTTGTTTTTCTTCGTACCTTTCTTTTGTAGTATTTACGTTAGATATTCCTTAAGTAGGTACAAAACGGTTTGGTATCTTTACAACGCATACCTGCGTTTGAATAATAACTTTGTGACAAAAACAATTTAGAACGCTTTAAATAAAATGCATTACGGACACATTGTCAATACGTCACAGGGATGGAGTTAGAAAGAAAGAAAGAAAAATATTTATTTGTGACTCGCACAAGAGATACAGACAGAAAAAAAATTAAAAGGATAAGACCCAGGATCTTTGTCGTCCTTCTAACCTTTTTTTGAACTTCGATGACCGTATTTTTTCTGTATTATCTGTTCCTAAAGACAGAAAATGACAACAGTTTGTGGGATAATTTTAGACATAAGACGTGGTCATTTTTATAAATAAAGAATTTAATATTAAAGAAAAGAGAGAAACAGATACTTTTGTAGTACCTAAAACGTGCTAAGATATTATATCAAGACATACAAAATGGTTTGATGTAACTTTATTATGCGTAGTATTGTCCTTAGTTGTTCCTTGCTTGCTCATTTGCTCAAAGTAACTCGCATTATTTTGTACTAGTAGCAATGAAATAACATCCTAAAGACAGACAATGACAACAGTTTTTGGGGTTATTTTAGACATAACAAGTGGTATTTTTATAAATAAAGAATTTTCAATTAAAGAAAAGAGAGAAACAGATACTTTTGTAGTACCTAAAACGTGCTAAGATATTATATCAAGACATCAAAATGGTTTGATGTAACTTTATTATGCGTAGTATTGTCCTTAGTTGTTCCTTGCTTGCTCATTTGCTCAAAGTAACTCGCATTATTTTGTACTAGTAGCAATGAAATAACATCATAGGCGTTGTCCTATTACAACGCGACCGCACGACGATCGCAAAATTGCGCGAATTTTATTCGTACGAATCCGCGATCAAGAATATTGATGTCGAATAGGTATATTAATTGAATTCGCGCAATAATCGCGTTCGTTGTCTGGGGGAACTTTTGTAGTTCGTAAGCAAGTCAAATAATTCTTGTGACATAGACATTTAGGTTATCTTAAAATGCAGACCCATCTCCTCGTAAGTCAAAATATTGATTATTAAATTCAAATTTATTTAAAAAATAACAGTATTATAAAGATTTTTTACATTGGCCCAAACTAGGCAAGTCTGTACCTTGGGAACCAATTTGGAGGGTAAACATTTGGCAGATTTTGGACACATGTTCGCCACGTAATACGTCTCATTTTCGACAAAACAATTTGCTTCCTTCCTACGTCTTTGTTTTTCATTGTTATTGAGAGTATGGAGACCGGCAAAATAGATCATCCACACGTTGTCCGAAAGTAAAATTGAGTGTTTTCGTCGTACCTGAATCCGCGGGAGCTCGCGTCATTAATTCGCGCAATAGTCGCGTATTCGCGTTCTATTAGGTATCGCGCTACCATGCGATAGCTGCATCGCTTACTCGCGCGATAATCGTGTTTTCGAGTTGTATTAGGACAACGCCTTTAACTTTTTAATTAATGTAATTAGCTTTAAATATTATGCATTGCACAGAAACACTGTTGTTAGTGATACCTATCTACAAAACGGACCTAGGCAAGCGTTTCTTACCATACGGATCAACCCGTGCCACAGTTATTATTTAGCCATGAACTCCTTAACACCCTGCATGATAAATGATAAATGATTTTATTTCTGTAAGTTGGTTTGTACAAACACTTTTACACGTCGATCATATTTTTTAAAACTAGATGAGGTCGGCATTTCCTATCTGACTACTCTGAGAAGAAAGGCCGAAACAAACTCAGAGGTCACAGTCTCTTTTAAAGTCCTGACAAAATCTTGGTTATATCATGTGAAGACCATGTAGACAGATGTCTGAAATGGTCTTTTGAGGAAAGAACCAGCCAGATTGAGTGGACCTGTCCAGTCAGTGCACGCATTTGTCAATAACCGAGCAGCTCAACTCAGAATTTACGGAGCTCAACGATTCGACGAACAATACCAAAGAAAGGACATTCGGGTAGGCCGCATAAACTACTCAAACTGCCAGACCATGAGTAAAAACTAACTAAGTTACAATAAAAAACAAAAATCCACATAGTCTTCACATTCACAATAATAAAAATAAAATAATATAATACTTTAAAAAGTAAATATTCTTGTCATTGCAAGAAAACAAAAAAAAAAATCAAAATTAAAAACAAAATTCACGGTGCAAAATATAAAAAAAAACAAAATTAATTGGAGCAGCTCAATCCCAAGCCTTTTTGTCCTCAACGTAATCTTTAATAGTATAAAACGCTTTCTGACACAACTTACGTTTAATGAATGATTTGAATTTATTAAGACTTAGATTTTGTACATGGCTTGGAAGCTTATTATAAAAGCGTACACATTGACATCTAAACGAGCCACCTATCTTCTTGGTTATTGTATGTGAACTCATGTTTGGAAAATATATTCATGAATGGAAAATATATTTATCTTTATAACAATGCAATATTAGATGGATAACTATTTAAGTAAAGCCAAGACCTCCCCTAGTCCATGCTAAATTTAATATTGGCTGGACGTTAAAATTTTTGTAGATAGACTAACTTTTCACAGGAATACAGTTATTGTTAATGTTTTTTTTTGGGTGTTCTTTCTTGTTCTTTAGTTTTTTTAGAGGGAAGGTAAAACTGTTTTTGTGGGGGAAAATAATTCAAAACTATGTTTTTTTATTTAATATGCCATTCATACGCACAAAATGGTTTGGCAATCACATCGTGGTTTCTTTTATTTTAATTTACGTTGGGTTGCAAGCATGGTTTTAACATAAAAGTAAGCTGTTATAACTTGTTTGTATAATTATTTAAGTTACTAATATTAATTTATTTCAATCTAGCATAAATTAAATAACATGTAGCAGTCAAATTTAGATATACAATTAGCAAGCGGCTCTTTTGACATCTTTTAACCAACCCCAACTTATTAAGAAAATTACATTTCCCGCCGCACTATTCCCAAACCACTGCAACTCCTGAAAGCCAGAATCCACAGTGGCGACACCAGAAAAGCGCCGAGGCAATGAAGCTCAACGAAGTCCCAGAGAATGAATTTAACTGTCTTGGATGCCGCAACGAAATTAATCAGAAAAGAATAATGGCGGAGTAGGCAAAAATACAAATTTCCACTTCCCTCCATATCAAGCAGGTGACAGAACAAACAAGACCAATAGGCACAAAGGATCGTTTACAACTAGGATAAGCCCAGTTGCCTAGCACCACGGTTAAAAATTTGCATTAATGTATTATTATATAAAAAAAAAAAAAAAAATGGGTTCTAACATTGTGAGCTTTTATATTTGATGCCAAGGTATGGCAAAAATAAGAAAATTACATTTAAGAGAACATAATATTTCTATCGAAAAATACTCATCCGTTTTACATGTTCACTTGAAAGCAGCTAAGCAAATAAGAAAACCACAGCCCAAGCAGTCCCAAAGGACGTTTCTTCAAAATAAACATTTCGAAACCGCAACATTTATGTGCAAAAATCCTTAAATATGCCAACGTTGATTCAGTGTTCTGCAGCCGACGCAAATGTGGTACGGGTTAAATCACTTGGAAACCAACACTACCTCTGCGACTGAGAAAATACGTCTCGCAGGTTGCCGCGAAAATAGAGGGCTTCTATAAAAGGAACGAGGCTTATGAAGCTCGTTTAGACGGGGCGAGTTTCTTGACTGGCGAGAGGCGAGAATGCAGTCCTTGAGCGTGAGTTTAAGGCTAGACTTGGTAAGTGTTTATCGCACACAGGAGTGTCTACATAACAGTCGACTGCTTCTTAGGTAGTAACCCTTACACCACAAAGACGAGTGTTGTGCTGTATGGCTTTTTTAGGGTTCCGTACCCAAAGGGTAAAAATGGGACCCTATTACTAAGACTCCACTGTCCGTCTGTCTGTCTATCTGTTACCAGACGCAACCGGCTGTATCTCATGAACCGTGATAGCTAGACAGTTTAAATTTTCACAAATGATGTATTTCTATAGCCGCTATAACAACAAATACTAAAAACAGAATAAAATTAATATTTAAGTGGGGCTCCCATACAACATACGTGATTATTTTGCCGTTTTTTTTCGATAATGGTGCAGAACCTTTCATGCCCGACTTGCACTTGGCCGGTGTTTTTTCAATGAACGTGCATTTGAGTGTAAGTACCTACTTTCAAGCTGCAGATTTCTCTTTACTTCCATAAATTTTTAAGTCGAAAAAAAGTGCAGTGTATATCAAATCGAATGTGGTACCGGTTAAATCACTTGGAAACCAACACTATCTCGGCGACTGAGAAAATACGTCTAGCAGGCTGCCCGCAAAAAAACTGAGGGTTTCTATAAAAGGAAAGAGGCTTATAAAATTCGTTTAGACGGGGCGAGTTTCTTGCCTGGCAAAAGGCGAGAATCCATTATCATCATAATCATTATCAGCCTTTTATTGATCCCAATGCTGGGAAACAGGCCTACTCGCTGTGCGAGATGGAATGGGCCTTAAGCCACCACGTGGCCCCAGTGCTGGTTGGTATAATCCATGCGAGATTCGTACCTAGGCGAGACTTGCACCAAGGCATCAACTGCATATTAGTGATCACTCAAGACTCGCTCACGAGCGCAGTTAATAATAAGCTTTTCAGCGCTTCAATAAGATTTTAGTATTTTGCCAGTCAGTTTTTCATGTTTTTGTTTAAAAGGCAACCTTCACCCGAGGCTGTTTGTCTGCTCAATAGATTTTCTAAGAACGATTTAGAATGTATCTTCATAATTCTCAAAGCTATTAACTTCTTAAACCTCTAAAGGTAAGTATAGACTAGAGCATTTACTCATAACAGAACATCGAGCATCTGCTGTTTTTAAATTTCCTCGAACCCCACTTCGAATGTAACGCTCGATGTTTTTACAACCTAATTTTAAAAACCAAGGAGCATTTTGGTGTAACATTCTATCGAGCAAAGGCACGAGCGCGGTTGACATGGAGTGAGGTCAATAATGAACGCAAGGTACAAAGAAATGTTGCAGGTAAATGCTCGCTCACCGTGAGCATTACGTCAAACACAGCGTCGAACATTCACAAGAATTTTACATTACATGGAAATTCTTTTGGCAACTGATCTTTTATCTGTATTGTACCATTCGTAAGAACGTTACATTACATTCTAATGCTTGTGAAAATGCTCTAGTGTATACTCATCTGACTGATCAGAAGCTCTAGGCATGTATCATTCAATGTCAGCTACGGTGGCGGTTGTAATGCCAAAATGTAAAGGTCAATCACGTGACATATCAATAGCTTGGCAATCCCGTACATTTATGACATTTTATCAATCGCTATTTCTGAATGTCACTTGTCTAGAGTTTCAGCTCCACAGAATATACCAATCGTAAACACTGTTTAAATCAGTAAAATTTATTCTAGGCGAGAAATTTTGCTAGTGTAACCGACCTATTAAAAGAGGAACTGAGATTTCAAATATCGAAGACGTTTTTATATTTTCTGAGAAGTGTCATATTCGCGGAACGGTGATTTTGTCGCATTTTTATGGGTTGATGTATGTTATTGTACTGAGGAAAAAATATTACAGTCGTTTCCTGGAACTTGAATAAATACCAACTTAAGTAAAATAAGAGTAAAATAGATGGTACTTCTGTTTACTAAGAATGATTTTTATACGCTTATCGTTTGTTCAAAACCGTCAATGAAAAAAATATGTGTCAAGTTTTAAGGCGCGGTTTTACTGAATTGTTCTACCGATCGTGATAGCATAATTTATATCAATAAGCATCGTCGCATTATAGCCACAGATTAGAGAAGTTACTACGTAATTATAGCTGCATTGTTGTGTGGCAATTTTAGGACCAAAAAATGATGTTTTTTTAAATAGATATCTAGTTCTGTATCGATCCAGTGAATCGATATTGATCAAAAACGATCTTTTTCGAGAAGAATCGCCTTTCCCTACTTTGCATCTATCTACGTGACCCTATAAAAGTTTTCGTAGCTTTAATTTATCCTAAAAATAAAACTACTGCCCAAAAGTAACACAGTCAAAACCTAACTCAAACTCATACATAAAATAATAACTGCTCAAGAAAATTATATAAAGAAAGGAACGTAACTTCGCAAATGAAAGTCATCCTTTTTCGCAAAATAATTTACTGTAACGGCTTCCTTTCGCACGTTCATAATACTTAAATTAAAGGACAGAATTAAAATTAAAATTTCTCAACACAGAAAGCGTTGTTTTTGTCTTCAGTGGCGTGCATAACCCTTAATGTCGTGTGCTTGTGGTAGTACATTTATTAAATGTTGTGTACTTCTGTCAGTAAAATATTATAGTAGTAAAATAATTCAACGTTCCATTCCTATCTGATATCATGGCCTCAGGAAGTTCTCACTTGCTTCCGTTGCGGTACTCTTGTTTCCACATTACCGAAATTCTATTTTCACATACCCACTCAAAACTCAACCCTAAACTTGAGTTGGTAGAGTTGGATTTCCTTTGAGGGTTGTCTATCTAATTTATAGTTCAGTTAGCTAGAATCTAAATTGGAGCAAAAATAGCAGTTAAATGCGATAAAGTGAACAGAATTGTATGTAGATTGAGTTGTTCGAGCAACGTTCGAGTATTTGTGTTCGTTTTCTGGGGCTTGGTGCATAACAATGAAGTTTCTTTTTAGTACGAATTCAGTTATATTACTAACAAACAATGCAGCTATGGTTTAACATTAAAACAAGGTGACTAAATAGTAAACAGAAGAGAGGCAGTAAACTTTTATGACAAAACCAAAACAAATATATAAATACAAGTGCAAAATAATACAAAGCAATTAAGTAATGTGCCTTGCATTTGGAACAGTCGGCCGGTCGGCCCTACATAAATTGTAATTTTAACCCAAGCGCACTACACGGCACAAAGCTGCTGTTGATGTCAAATTTTTACCTGTCTGTACTTCCTTGCGACTTCTACAAAGCTACAATTCTAAGATATATCGACCAGGCCATATTTTCAACTTTCATAAATTCAAAGTTGATTTATATCAAATCTTCCCTACCCACTCCAAACTAAAAAAACACTATTGCCTACTAAATTATTTACACTCCTTCCACCTTAACTTCGCTTACTCCAAGCTTACTCCGTTTAAGACCCTCAACTAGTTCATATCACGCCCCATGACTCCTCACACATTCCTCTACACTAAGATTTATTACCCGGCGTCGTCCGTGTCCTGAATTTCAATCTACCCCCAGTGGACTGGCTGATTAAATTTTTCAGAATGAAATATATGCCTTATAATACAACACGAAGAGTTCAGGAGGAAAAATTGAATGTGACCACGGAAAATATGTGGGTTTTGATTAAATTTTTGAGGGCACCTGAGGAAATAGAAAGAAGTTTGATTTTATTGGTCCGTTCGTTATATTTCCAGTCTTGAGTGAAAAGATAATCTTTGTTGTATTTTAATATTTTACTCATCAATTTATAACACAACGTGTAAGTATATCGGCTGAAATTCATAGAAGAAAAATTGGTTTTAAGAATATAATTTGTAACCAATTTTCATCTAATTCTTGGAATTCATTTTAATTTGATATAACTGCGATGCTAAGTCTTGTGTTATAAAATATATAATATCGTTAATTTTTGGTTAGTGATACACGGCCCCACCGCTTATTTCGTTTAGTTTTCTGTAATCTATTACAAGACGCCATTAATTTTTCAAATGCATCCATTTTTCAGAGGAATATCATGGACTTTTTGATGGTTTGATCTTTTATACTTATTTGCTCATTTACTTCACATTTCAATTCTTCAGGATATTTCAAGGTTTAGTGTTTATAGGAAAATTATTATTTCATACATCACAGTATCTGTTACTGTTTATGCGTCACCTTCTAAATTCAAAATATGATTATATTTTTTACACAACTGTTTACTCTAATTATAATGTTCTTTTTTATCCTTATTTAAGTTATTAGAAAGTTCTTTCTAACTAATTTATAATAAAAAATTCATATAGTTTTTAACTTTGTTTATTTTGACACATTTCTTATCGTTTCGTTCCTCATTACCTAATGGTTCGATTTTAACTTTCGCATCGTTTATCTTAATGTCTTTGTCTTTTGACTTAGCGTTAACGCTTCATTATCACTTACTATGACAACACTTACTCCTTCTGATAACATAATTGTTTCTGGAGCTAATGTGTGTAATTGTTTTGGTGTTAAGGCTTTATCACAACTACATAAATCGAAATTATTTTTTCACGTGATGTTGGTTCTACTTTAAAATTCAAACTTTCACAAAATTCTTTACTGTGTTCGTCATTATTGGCATATTACATATCATATTCATTTCAATTAAAATCAAAATCACTCATCGGCACAATTGGCCGGCCACCCTTTCAAAATCAGCGGCTTTCAAATTCTATTCCTGGCTAGGAAAATGGATTTTTAAAAATCCAATGTACACTCATAGGCACAATTGAACGACCACCCTTTCAAAGTGACATGTTTGTCACGTTTTACGTTTTGTGTACACGAGCTTATGTGTTTATGATTGGTTAGTTGTACATCAAAACAATGCTATCTTTTCCCTTGATGCAAACTGCTCCCTTAAAATTTTGAACTGAAATAACTTTTTGAGTTATTCTGCATTTTTGTCGCGTCGGCCTTAATACTGTTTTTTCTCTGAAAGTAAAAAAACTGTGTTTACTTTAAATTGTATCTATTAAACGGAAGTGTTTTGCGAAACATATTTTACAATTGATTTCATAAAATGGCACAGCTGAGGTTTTTATTGACAGAAGACTAAGCCTATATCGCGTGGCACGAATCTTAGCTGTAGCTCGCACGACTGCGTGAGATGCAGTTACGAGGTGTATGTCATCGTACAAAAAAAAACTGCCCTATTTCGAAGTTTTAGGCATACATAACGATGGACGGTTAATTATGCCGATGAGTTTAGTTTTAGTTTTCATCAATTTCGTTCCCGAAACTTTGACTTTCGGATTTGGCCATTCACGCCCACGTGTAAAATTTAACTTGTATATTCTTTCACAATCAACAGGATCATTAAGAGCAATTGTATATGCAAAGGTCACAACAACAACTTAGTGAAATACAAATAAATCGATAACAAATGAGGTGAGAACAATATGCAATTGACTAATTAATGATTATTTGACGTACTAAATGTGTATTAGGATAAGTGATTAATCAGGGCACCTACCGTACTGATTTTATAATAATAAGGGGCGACCTCTACCGCTGCTCCGGGCGAGCGGCAGATATTTACGATACCCTTTGTCCTTTTTGCAATTTATGTGATGAAATTGGTAGACTCAACAAAATTAGTATTCGAGAAAAACTGCCTTGATATTTTCAGGTTTACATTAATAACAACTCCAACCACTTAAATAAGCCTCAACAGAGCAACCCTCACACCACTGAAATACCGAAAAATAATACTCAAATTCACCTAAATCTGCCACGTGACACGAAAGTGATTCTCTTCCGAGAAAAAGTAAATGAGAAACATAAGCATGTCGAAACAAAAATAATAAATTCGCCGGCGCTTTGAGTGCTTCAGTGTTCAGCCACTCGCCGGAGTACCTAGCGACATTTTAATGATGCAACTCTGTGGGATAAGGGGCTTAGAATGTATAGAAGTGGATATGTTTGTGGAGTGAAATAACGTTATGCTTGAATCAACGAAAGAAATAAGTAGAGAAGTATAGGTAGTCTCCCATTACTTTTAGGCCGCCTCAAAATGAGAGGTATGTTTTACCAGATTGTTGAAATCCAGTGTAAAACAGAAACTAGAAGGCAAGGTATTTTTTTTGGCATACTGCCATTGGCATGGCTCAAACACAGACTCCAGGCTGCTATAGATAAATTCCTGATGGAAATGAATAATAATATTTCCTGACCCAGTCCTTGTCAAGACCATATATTTATGCCCAAAAACAGCAAATTATAAAATATTAGTAAGATGATTTCAAGCTAACTTAGGGTAAGTTAGCTTGAAATCATCTTACTAATATTTAATAAAATAGAAGAAAGCTTCAAATATTAAACTTCCTAACGTTTCCAACAGTTAAAATAACAAAAACTCGCAAATCTATTTCAGTGTTCGCATAAAAACTATGTAAGTACTCACTAGAAATTCACTCTTAATCGTCGACTTTACAAAACTCTAGTATTTCTGATCATTTCGCTTGGGGATAATTTGTCTACAAATATTGTTAACTCGAAATATCTGCCTTCTCTACCCATTTTCCACTTCCTAGTTCAGTCCTGCCTAAACCTTTCCTCGTCTACGCTCTCAACAGGCCCTAACTCCTGCAGGACCGTTTAGGGGCCGTAGCGCTCTCCACGCGAGCGACGCCACATTGACCAGTCCCGCATGTCTCGCATCCAGCGAACTCCCACCACCTTCATCAGATCATCTGTCCGCCTGGTGGGAGGCCTTCCAGCGTCTTCCGGCTCGCAATCGCCACTCCAGAACCTTTCTGCCCCATCGGCTAACCGTTCTGCGAGCCATGTGGCCTGCCCACTTCCGCTTAAGTTTTTAAATTTTTCTAGCTATGTCGGTAAACTTGAAAAAAAAAAATACTCAAGGCGGCCTAATAGTGTTTTTTTTACTAAATAATCGCACTGGTGAAATATAAAATTTTATGAGAAATTGTAACACAATTTCGGATCCAGTCCTATCCAGTCTAAACCTCTTCTCGTCTACGCTCGCTCTCAAAAGGCCGCAAGTCCTGCAGGACAGTAGGGGCTCTCCACACGAGCGACGCGCCGTGCCGCGACATTTTAATGAAGTACCTGTATGGCCCACTCGAGCCTTTCGCACTGGTAGCTTAGAAGCACATCTGCCTTAAGGGGTCCAGTTGTAGTGAAAAAAATACTCCACTAATGTAGGGTGCTGTGGTGCTATTCTCTAAGAATACAACCTTGAGCGTGAAAATACTAGTTTTGAACTGTAACTTCATCGCTGCTGCTGTTTTGTACTGTGTCGCACTACTGCTACAACTCTACTGACAGTAGTGATATTCTCTAAGAATACAGCCTTGAGCGCAGCGCTGCGCCCGCTTCGAAAATACTAGTTTAGTACTAGCTACATCGCTGCTGCTGTTTCGTACTACTGTTAGAACTCTACTGACAGTAGAGCTATTCTCTAAGGATACAGCCTTGAGCACAGCGCTGCGCCCGCTACAAAAAGACTAGTGTTGTACTAGTTTCATCGCTGCTGCTGTTTTGTACTGTGTCGCACTACTGTTACAACTCTACTGACAGTAGTGATATTCTCTAAGAATACAGCCTTGAGCGCAGCGCTGCGCCCGCTTCAAAAATAATAGTTTAGTACTAGCTACATCGCTGCTGCTGTTTCACACTACTGTTAAAAATCTACTGACAGTAGTGCTATTCTCTAAGGACACAGCCTTGAGCGTAGCGCTGCGCCCGCTACCAAAATACTAGATTTGTACTAGTTTCATCGCTGCTGCTGTTTTGTGATGTTTCGCACTACTGTTACAACTCACCTGATAGTATTGCTATTCTCTAAGGATACAACCTTGAGCGCAGCGCTGCACCCGCTACGTAAATACTAGTCTTGTATTAGCTTCATCGCTGCTGGTGTTTTATGCTGTTTCGCACTACTGTTAAAAATCTACTGACAGTAGTGCTATTCTCTAAGGACACAGCCTTGAGCGTAGCGCTGCGCACGCTACGAAAATACTAGTTTTGTTCTAGCTTCATCGCTGCTGCTTTTTTGTGCTATTTTGCACTACTGACAGTGGTGCTATTCTCTAAGGATACAGCGGTATCAAATATCATAATACTGTTGAAGGGTCCGTAATTATTGCCGAAACTTATATTTACCACCTTATTGATGCAATACAATTTATTTGATTTTTTTAGTAAAATATGTTACAGCATTGAACCCCTACGACTTTTCTTTGAAATAACTGTTACTATCTTCTCCCATTAAAACTTGATTGCCCACTACAATTCAATACAGTAGAATACAATACAATACGAAATACATTTTAGTCACATCATCTGTTTACGAGCTGAAACTATGTTAGATTTCGCCGTAACGAATCAACATAGCATCAAATAGAAGTATGTACTGTCAACGAAACCATTACGTCCATCCATCACCATCATTGTACAGTCAAGTGGCAGGTAATAAGGTGCGCTCACAATAAAATTCTCATGACTACCTACGCACACCTACACTTTTTTGTCTAATATTGAGAGCCCTCAGGTAGCTCTACTAAATAGATCTATTTTAAAATGTGATGAAAAATTTGTGACACAAGCAGTAACAACAGAATTACTTGCATGGCTTTGAAAAAGGCCTTCAGATTAAATTGCGACATTACTAAGAAAATAAATTATGACAATATTTTGCACTAATTAGAACAAAATCCTCAAACTGGATGGTGGTTTTCGCAGGACTTATATTATGATGCATAATATTCCTTTCGCAGTGCACAGACTGACGTTCGTTTCTGTCGTAGACAGTTACCTCTTTTGCTGACAGTACTCGGGAACTATTGGCCTGGGGAAGACAAAGTAGGTATGTGCTCAGCTCAGACGGTATTACGGAGATGTGAGCATTACGTACACTCGTGTCAAAGATATTTCACACATAGTGAAATTGTCAAGCGCTCCACTTTTTATGCAGCATCCGCTTCGCAGAGATATTTTAATAAAACTTAATAATTATTATAAAGTTGTGTTTATAACTCTGTCACGCTGTCCCTCTAGCCAAGCTACAAATGTTTTGAATCAAATCTCTTTCTACAATTGTTAACTCCTTCTATTTGTATGGTCTGACCACGTGACTTAACGTTCAGATGTGTCATTTCCATACGTTGATTCGTTTTCTTCTAGCGTTATCGATTGTAGATTGTCAACTTGGCTACAGGAGCTGATCAGATTTTGATATAACATTACAGTAATATAGCTTATACATCAGATTAACAGAAATTCCATACGGCGGAGCCACAAACGTCACTTAGTTACTTAAATAAAAAATACTGTAATAAGTTGTCCGTCTGCGGGTTCAAACTATTCGTTTTTGTTAAGGCGTTGTGGTATCAATGGGAACAGGAACTGCCAAACGGTCACTTTAGATTCCTGCTTCATTTGTCCTTCCTAAGTTACTATAGAGTGTCATTGCCATCAATAATTCGTTGTCAAATAGAGTTGTTGCTATTCATCTTATATGACTCCATCTCCCTCTTACAATGGAATCTAATAGCATTGGCACGTCATAGTTGGACAATTTGATTGGCCGTCTGCTCCTGACGCAATAATTGCATGAATACGTGGATCCATTAAATTTCACAAATACTACTAATAAGTAGAAATTGTAATGCCAGCAATTTTCACTAAATCTAGCAAACTACATATTATGTAAGTTATGTAAACAATTCAACGAAGATATCAAAACAAGTTAGAAACCTTCTGAAAATGAATTACTCCTTTTTAGGACTATTTCTCAAGTTCTAACCTACCGTATCAAAGAAATTTGAGAGACTCACATTGTCTTTTCCTGGCATTTAGATAACAAAGACTGATGAAATATTTCACGAAATCCTTTTTCCTAAGACGTAAGTGCCTTTTGCACGTGCTTTATTCTCGTGTATTAATAAGTTGACATTTATGAAATGGCACGTGTAAAAAGATGGGTTCTTACACGTGTGTCTCATTACAGGCTTTTTAGCGATTCAATCTCTTGAGTGCGAAAATATACGTAATGTCATTTCAATTGTGTCTGTAGCGTTTTAGTCGAAAGTATTTTTTGATTTGTGTAGAAAAATCATCCAATTTGGTTGATATCTTGACATTCTCGACTAGTCGTACTAGACGTTTTTCCGCTACATTTATTATACGTACAGCCATATTGCAGAACTACTGTCTGCCACCATGTGTTTGCCTACCTCCAATAACCAGTCATCACAGATTACCTCCCAAAGCAATAGTGAACAGGTATTTTCTAGGCTCGCTCGTTCTATCGTAGAAAATAATAATAATTAAAGAACCCTCACCGAAGTGTCTCTACGGTGACGTCGTGGTGGAGCTTGCGCGCTTCAATAACCCTAGGTCTGTGCCGGTAGATTCTATTTTGCCGCAACGTGCTTAGGGTGAGGGGCCAGACTACGAGAGATACAATCTGCAGGGCAGCTTTGAGGCGAGCTGATGGGCTGTGGCGACCCCACGGACTGATTGCCAGGAAGAAGTCTTGATTTTATCTCCGGCTTGCCTTATTAGCCGGTCGGAGTGAACGCTGGCCGGGAACAGAGCTCCCACCTCTCTCTTGCTTTAATTGGCTGGCTTAAGTGGAGATTCGCAAGAGCAAACGTGCTCGGAGGAAGGAAGTAAACCCAGTAAGATGCTGGTAGGCATCTTGACCGTACTGTCGCGATTGTTCTGATAGTCGTGGTATAATATCTCTCCACTCCTCAAGTAACTCCGTATATGCTAACATTTGAGTGAATTTGTCCAAGGAGGCAACTTAGCGCTATGTCACTCAAGTGCTAGCGACCGTTAATGGGGGCCCATTAATTGAGTATGCAAGTCACCTCTGCCATTTTATAGCCATATAGTTCAACAGTGGTCCGGAAGCAGCTACTAGTTGTTCTATAGTTTTAAGCAATCGCTCCACTAAACCTCCCAAACCCATAGCCCAATATATATTTGTTTCCATATTTAACAATAGTCCTGTACCAACCGGGCATTGTCCTTGGGTGCACTAACGTAGTTCATGCAGGGATAATTGTCGGTTGGTGTCACATATCATGATACATGTCTTACAAGGACTCTGCGAGTTGGCTTCGGTCTCTGGCACGCCTTTCAAAGGAACGGGACCTCAGAGTCCAGAGATTGTTAAAGACATAATAATATGTTTATTTCGGCAAAGATATTTGTTCTTACATTTCCAAACCCACCAAACTGCGTAGCAGCTCGAACTCATGCACAGCTGTCAATCAGGCGACATCGAAAGCCGGGTCTTAGAACTGCACAGAGAAACAATTATTTAAGAAATAGACTCGCACACTGTTCCGTTGTTGTTGAATTAAGTATTTTACCTATGTTTGCAATATTTGTGAGTTAGTGAAAACCATGTTCCTATTTATAAAATTAATGAATTTACCTGTTAATGCTTATAACACTTTATACCTATATGTTGTATGTAGTGCTATTCTGGGTGCATCGTCCGCACATACTAGGAAGGATCAAAAAGTAGTGAGAACGACATACTCCATATTAAGAAAAAAAAAACTGGTTGAGATACAATCTTTATTAATATTTGTAATATTAATAAAGAAAAAAAATCTTTGATTCTCCTTTGTTTTTTTCTAAATGTAGTCATTTGTTTGCTTCGTGTCGGAACGTGTTCTCGAAAATGGAGAAAAACGAAGTGCGAGCCGTTACTAAATACCTCTGTTTAAAAAAGTTAACGACGCAAGAGATTCATTGTGATTTGGAGGCAATATTAGGAGAGTCTGCTCCGCCGTATTCCACAGTCGCAAGGTGGGCTTCTCAATTTTGAGTAGCGAGAACGAGCACCGAAGACGAACAGCGTTGCGGCCGTCCATCGACGTCAGTCACCCAAGAAAATGTTGTGAAAGTCGAGAAAATTGTATTTAGCGATCGAAGAGTTACCATCTGATATTAAGTTCAAGAAACAGGCATTTCATATGGAAGTATTCAATCCATATTGAAACAATCTTTGAATATGAGAAAAGTCTCCGCAAGATGGGTGCCGAGAATGTTAACCGACAGTCAGAAACAAAATCGACTTGACATTTCGAAGATATTGTTGGACAAGTTTCAAGAAGATTCTGAATCTTTTCGTTTCGTAACAATGGACGAAACATTAGTCGATAATTTTGATCCCGAGACAAAACAGCAATCTTCGCAATGGAAATGGCCATCATCACCGACCCCGAAGAAGTTTCGTTACGTGGCATCGGCTGACAAGGTATGGCCTCAATATTTTGGGACTCAGAAGGAATATTGTTGATTGATTACCTGGAGCGTGGAAACACTATTACAGGCTAATATTATGCAGCTTTAATTCCCAAGTTGAACTTCGAAGGGGCGTGCTGTTTCATAACGACAACGCACCTGCGCACAGGTCGGCAGTTTCGATGGCTGCCATTCAGCAAGCTGGCTTCGAATGGGTTGACCGCCCCCCTTATTCACCAGATCTGGCGGCTAGCGATTTTTATCTGTTCCCCAAATTGAAAAAATACTTAAGGGGAAACAGGTACGAAGACGATAACGAGGTGATGGATGCCGTGGAGAGCTTTTTTTAGGACCAAGACAAAACTTTTTTTCTGAAAGGGGTTTGGAAAAGCGCTGGACTCGGTGTGTAGAGAGACTCGGAAACTATATTGAAAAAGAAATTATTAAGTTATCAATAGTCATTATATTCTATCTCATTCTCACTACTTTTTGATCCCTACTCGTATATGAATTTATTAACGTATGTTCTTATGTAAAAATATAAACCACTTATTATTTTTTAAATAGTAAGTATGGAGTTTCTTATGCGTTCTTCTCCATAACAAGCTACTTTTCCAAATGCACGGTAGAATTAATTTTTATTACGTGTCAATTTTTGTTGACGTTCAAAAGTACCGATTGATGGCCTAGTTGAAATAAATATTTTTAACTTTGACTATTTTGTGTCTTTTCTAGTATTTTCAGTAAACTATCCAAAATATATAGGGTTTAACGAAAACGGGTAGTCATATTTTAAAAAATGCCTTTGTCCGAGCAAATGAACAACTTTTGTTAAGGATATCATAGTTAAATTCCAAACAAAATATTGGACTTTCCATACAAAGTTAGCATCAGCTTCTTTTCTTTTCGTCTGAGGATGTGGCCACTTCTGGTGTCAGAGTTAATAACACCGCCTCTAGTAACCCCACAGGCCTCTGCCTTGGCTATTACAGACTTACATTAACTATATAATATACTAATGCAGTAGAAATGTGTGGTGTAACTTCAAATGATAGATTGAGGAATGATGTTATTAGACAACGTTGTGGTTTAAAAGAAGATGTAGTGACTAAAATTTAAAAGAGTATGTTAAGATGGTTTGGCCATGTTGAGAGGATGAATGAAAGGCAACTAACGAAAGGTATTTACAAGGCAGACGTGAATGGAAAGACCGGTAAGGGACGCCCTAAAAAGACATACATATATCTTATTGGTGATGTTCTTCAAAAAGGCCAGGTGCGCAGTACTCATATCCGGCGTGTGGGTATGACTAGATGTATGAATTTGAGTGAAGCAAGAGAAGTATGTAGGGATTGTAGCAGGTGGCGTTCTGTAGTTTCTGCCTACACCCATGGGGAAAAAGGCGTGAGTGTATGTATGTATTAAGTATATAAGCAGTATCAGCTGATCAAATTAGTATGGAAAGTACAATTATTTTTTCATAATTCACTATAGCTTTCTTGAAGAAAGTTGTTCTTTGCCAAGTTTAGTTTTTAAAATATACCACCAATTTCCTTTAGAAATCTCTCCAAAGAATATATTCTCTTCATAAATAATACCTCCACTTTTTAATAAAAAACCCTGCCTTCCAAGGCTTCCCACAAACGCCCAAGTTTCACACAAACCAAGTTAACATTTACCGAAGAATATTAATATAACAGGGTGTCTAACAAGTAACAAAATACCAATAAGCGATGGTTCCTTAAAACGCGAAGGTTTATATACCTCATTATGGTATTGCGAAGCCGACGCCACCGCAACGATTTATTATTGTTTTCCGACTAAATTAATTTCTTCAATTCCGGGGGTTGGTACCAACGGGACGGGACGGGGATGTAGAAAAGATAGATGCGATAGGCTGTCGGCAATAACGATTGACAAAAGTCAGATGACAAATATTTTGGATTGGCCACATGGCAAGTCGGCTCAGCTTCAGCTCAAATGTCAATCCCATAAATCTATACTTATATAATATTATAAAGCTCAAGAGTTTCTTTGTTTGTTTGAACGCGCTAGTCTCAAGAACTGCTGGTTGGAATTGAAAAATTATTTTTGTGTTGCATAGTCCATTTATCGAGGAAGGTTATAGACTATATAACATCACGCTACGACCAATAGGAGCGGAGCATAAATGAAAAATATTGCAAAAACGGGCCAAATTATTTCTTTTTGAGAAGTTCCGTATCGTGCGCTGCTAAATTAGTTTAAGTTTTGCTACAACCATGTATGTACGGTTGGTAAGGTAGGGTAGGTAGCCAGTTGACGTGAATAGCTAGTTTTTCTGATAAAATGTCACTTCGTCTAGACTCTAGACGTAGTATAGTATCCAACTTTATACTCCACTCTACTAGATTCTAGAGTATAAGGTTGGATACTATACTACATCCAACCACTTTACTGCTCATTGTGACGGAGCTCGATCGAGGTAATACAACCATCATTCATTTTTGCCATGATCCACAATTGCTATGTTCCGATTTGAAGAACATGGATGCCAGTGTAACTAACTTCTGGATGCGAAATAGCAATCTCGGCTTTGTATCTGCGAGTGTTTTAGAAGTCTAGTGTCGTGATTTCTTCAAGTTGCAGGTAGACCGTAAGTTACTGGTTATTAATAGCATATTTTTTTGCATTAGAAGCTAGACACTTATGTAGTATATTAGCTATAGTGATAACAAAGCAAAAAACAATCGCTTTTATCTCGGTCCCAAATACAATAACTTCCCCAAACATTCCTGCCACATCATTTTTGGCGCAAAGGACACTCATTTTGCACTATCTAGTCTTCTCTACATAGGTACATCCGTGTCACGAACGAACGCAACTGAATATTTGCATAATCTCTTTGATTTGCAAAATAATAATAAACCGGTAGAGTTTGTGCTTTTAATAATGTACCGTAATATTGTATAATAAAGGGTTTTCGTGGTACTGGAGCTAATTCGACTGTTATTGTACAGTTTTGAACGCTTTTCTGACGACTTTGCGGAAGGCAGACTTGACTGGGTAAAGTTTAAGCTGCTTTGGAATGGAAGAGAAACATAAATTCTGTTTTCTTGATTATAATGGCTTGTTAGTTTAAGGCGCAGATACCCCTCAGTGGCTGATTTTAAAATGAGAATCACGTCTAAACAGCTAATCGTATTTTATTGGAAAAATATATGATACATTAGACCATTTTCTTAATAATTTTATCTAAGAAAATTTTCAGTTTTATTCGTATACCATAAAGAAGGAAAAAAAAGAAAGAAAAATATTTATTTGTGACACTCACAGGAGACACGAGAAATAAGCATGCAATTAAAGAATAATAAAATAAAAGCCCCGTGCGAGACCAAAAAGGCTAATATTGTAATTAATTTGTAAAGTTATGTCTAACACGGACAAAAAATCGCACCAAAACCGCCGGTCATATTTTATTTAATGAAATTGTCACCATCTCAAAGCCTGTTTAACTATCTACATTTTGATCTGAGTCTTTTTTTTTAAGTCATAGAATAATAGGGAAAGTACAAAGAACTAATGAATTTCGGGTCGCACGGGTGTGAAACGAGCGCTTGTTTTGTTCCCTCAAGGTTGTTGGTGACTTTCGTCGTCTTAAGCTGGGGTTCGCTTCGTTAACAGTTCATTGTAAAAGGGTTCGAACTGGTTGGTCTTGTGATAACTTTTTCGACACCTAGGTCGGCCAAATCCGCCACACTATTCTCGATCACATTCTTCGTCGTCGGTACACTCTTGGCTAAGCAGTCGTGGTCATCAAGTCACAGTGAGATTTCTGTGAAACTCAGTCCACGACACTCCAAGCATATTTTCCTCCAGCACCACATACATATCCATAGCGACAGGTCATGGCTGCGTACAGGAATATGAGGCATAAAAGTGTCCATTTGAGCCGGGTTTTTGTGGCTTTGGTGATGTTGCGATGCCTCCATACTTTTTTTTTTTTTTTAAACATTGCCGCACTCTAGGAATTTCTTCCTGTATCGTGGGTGCGTTTACAAACATATAAACTCACATACACAACACCCAGAACCGGAACAACTATCTGTAGGTCATACAAATATTTGTTCCGTGCGGGAATCGAACCCGCGACACGCAGCGCAGCAGTCAATCGCTCAACCACTGCGCCAACCGTGCGCCCAAAATACTTCCTCAGCCAATCCATGGCGTACCTGACGACCACCGTGGTTTGATATCAGAGCACTTCGCACCCCTAAAATGAAAGTGACCTAACTCCAAAATCCTGTAAACTCTGATTTCGTAGACTCTGAGTTTGTAGCAATACAAACTGGCCTCAAAAAGTGTACCTAAAACCCATTGTTGAAAAAGAACCCGAATTATGAGTAAGAAAATAAGTCACTTCATCGGTCACTTCAGTTCAACTTAAGTGATGATGCATATTACGTGAAAGAGACTGAATCAATATTGAGTCAGAGATGCTCTTGAGTGCACTTGCATAAAATCGACGGATCACGTATTGTGCCAGTTTATTGCAAATACTGGGAAGGTAGGTAAAATTTCTTATTTGTGTTATTACAAAATATTTATTTGATTTTATTGACCGTTTTTAGATTGAGTCTTTAGTAATTAAATTCTGAATTCTGAAGAGGCTTAAATCATAAAAAGTCATACCGATTTTTTTTTGCAATACATTGACTTAATTTGGAACTATTGTATATTTAATGCCCAAATTTATATTTAAATCGAATATAATGTTTCACAACTGTACATAAAAATTCAATAGGTATATAAATCACGAATCACATTCGAGAGATACATTAAAATTTACTCAATACTATACTTTCTTTTAAATTTGTTCATTTTCCACAAGTTAAAATTTTTGAGTTAGGTAACTTTCATTCTGGGGTGCGACTTAGTCTCGACCACTGCATCTCCTAAAAGCCAGAACCAATAGTACACTAGCGACCATCAGAACAGCACCAACGCAATGAAGGTCGACGCGTCCCGGAGAAAATATTCAACTGGTTGAAGTTTTTCGTGGTAGCGTGCATTTGTTGTTAAGGCGGTACCCCGAGCAAAACGCCGCGCAAGCCATTTTTTGTGCTGTTTTTAGGAGCTATCTACTCGTTATTTAAAAAGAAATATCAATTAATAAAAATACATTAAAATTCTACATAATATTGATTCTAAAATGGTAGATTTAGTTTTTTTTTAATGTTGTATATATTTCACTAATCTCCTTCCAAAAAAACATAAAAATGAGAAATAATTATTGATATTATGCATCTCCTCGTAAAGTGTTAATTAATTATTTTTTGTACTAACACTAATGGATAGACAATTTAAAAACGAACATTTTTGTAGATTTTTTTTTCAAAAGACCAAAATTCGATTTTGTAAAGATTTTATTCTAAAATCTGGGCGTATTCACTACTGTAATTCATGCGCCACCAGTGCCGCTAGACCAATAGGAATGCTCATATCTCATGCCGATTTCTCGGTCAGGGTACCGTCTTAAGTGTTTCGTAGTAGTAAACTTACGGGGACGTGTTATTCGGTACTACACTTTTCTAAGTCACGTAACACACTCGACCAAAATGGATTTTTCTCAGTCCACCCAGACCCACCAACCCTCGACTCGAACTGGAACCCAAATTTTTGCTCGTTTCATGGCAATTGGCTTGCTCCCTAACTAACTGGCGGAAACAAAGTGTACGTCTTCTACCTATCACTGCGAAAAACATAAGCTTAATGTTATGTATTTTACCGCACTAAGAAGGTAAACGTTTGCATCATAAATTAAAACTACCAGAAACAATCCTTGCATTCAATATGTCGAGTTAAAATATTTAAAACGTTTAGTTTAAATTCGCCGTGTTTGCAGTTCGGAACGTAACTTATTAGAAAACTACCAGCTGGACGGTACGGTAACTGAAGCTAGTTGTGTTTTGTTTATGGTAACTTATTTGGCTCAATTTAGAATGCTGATCAGTAAAGGTGATGGTAAATTGAATTGATAATTTATTTATTTATTTATTGAACAAGGCACACTAACGACTCATTTACAAATTTATACCAGAAAATAACATTCAGAAAAGATCCTGTGTAAGCAAGTCACTTAAAGGCATGCAAATCATTGTCATCACAACATCACAAATCCTTCCTTCAATCCTTTTTAAATTTCCTACTGCTGGTACACAGGCCTCCTCTCTGTGAGAGGGAATGGGCCGTAATCCATCATGCTGGCCCAGTGCGGGTTGGTGGATGTCACATATCTTCGAATTTTTGGTTCTGGGACATACCGGTTTCCTCACGATGTTTTCTTTCACCGTTTAGAGAGCAGTGGTGATGAAAATAATTCACACAAAGTAAAGCGACTGCCTGGGTTCGAACTCACGACCTACAACTTGTAAGGCACGGCCGCTACCACTGGGCCACCACTGTTATTTATCATCACATACATCTACATCATGTTTTTCTTTTTTTTTTTTTTTTTTCCGTTTCCTGACGTCAAATAGTAAACATCATAGTTGTGCAGCTCCCGATAATATTGTGCTTTGAAAAATATTTACGCTCACTTGTTGTTATTACAACATCACGAACTATAAATAAAGTGTTGTGAATGCGGCAGAAGTGTTGATTACACGTGATCCTGAACATTAAACTGCATTATTTTGTGTTATAAGTCGCCGGCTGGATTACTGAGGTTAGAAAATGTGTCAATCATAAATAATACCCACTATTTGCCAATACAATACTGTCACTGTCAATAGTGCCAAGACGTTATATGACATTACCAGTTGTACCAACCTAAGAAAGATAAGAACGAATACTCATCACGTTCCATTATACACAGATATTTTTCTTTTTTAACAACAAACACAAAATGGATGATCAATTTCAACTTTTATTTGAAAAAGTGAAAAATGAAATGCAAAAACAAACCACGGAGCTACAAACTTCTATAACTAACAAAATAATGGAAAGAATAGATGAAAAATTACAACCTATCATAGCAGAAAATAAAATCCTAAAAATAAAATTAGAAAACGTAGAGAAAGAGCTGGAAAGTTTAAAAAGAGCTAAGAAACAGAATAATTTAATAGTTTTTGGTATAAAAGAGGACGAAAACTCTAACCTAGAACTACTACAAAAAGTGAAAAAAGTTTTTAAAACCGACTTAAGCATAAATATTGAAGATCACGATGTGAATAACATCTATCGCATTGGAAAAGCAGGTGATAAGCCAAGACCTACCTTGGTATCTTTCGTGAATGAATGGAAAAAGAACGAAATAATGAAAATGAAGAAAAATCTTAAAGATGTATACATTTCAGAAGATTATACTAAGGAAGTGCTGGAGAAAAGGAAAACGCTGCAGCCACAACTTATAGAGGAGAGAAAGAAAGGAAATATCGCATACTTAAAATTCGATAAAATAATAATAAAAGGAAAAAGTAATACAAGCAATGAAAAACGGAAAAGAGAAACATCAACATCCCCAGAAAATAATAACCAACCAAGGAAACAACAAACCTTCATGCCATCGAACGTCAACAGATTAAATGCTTTGATTTAATGCGAATTAGAAGTAATTCTCTTCCCTCCAACTCAATAGATAATAAGCAATAACAATTAAATATCGGTAAATGGAAAACACAACATACCTATAACATAAACAACACAAGTACAAAACACCACGCTCCCCCAAGCCGACTGGTCATCGTGGGGGAAAACGACCACGACCCTCTAAAGGTTAAAAATAACGTCAACGTCAATACTCACACTAAAAAGAAAACGAATGATATTCAAATAGCAACCATCAACTGTCGATCTCTTAGAACACCCGAAAAACTTGAAGAACTTGAACTAGCTATACAAGAAATAAAATGGGATATTATAGGGATCAGCGAAATGAGAAGATTTGGAGAACACATAGAAGATCATGGAAAGTATATATTATATCATAAAGGAGAGACGCTGGGTATGTATGGAATAGGATTCATGATTAAAAGACATCTTATAAACAAAATAGAAGAACTAAGGGGAATAACTGAACGTATCGCAATTCTTAACATTAAACTTAATAAAGAAAAAGAAGAAGATTGGTCCATTATCCAGGCGTATTCACCAACGGAATCTAGCAAAAAGGAAGACATAACAAAAATCGAGAAATTTTATGAAGACCTCCAAAATACAATTGAAACTGCATATAAAAACGTCATAATAATGGGAGATTTTAATGGCCAAATCGGTACACAAGATATCGGAGAAGAACTTAGTATAGGAAGCTACGGGTTTGGAACTAGAAGCAAAAATGGAAGTAGGTTGGTAAATTTTTCATTACAAAACAGACTAAGTATTCTAAATAGCTTTTATAAAAAGAAATTAAGAAATAAATGGACATGGATCTCACCGAACGGCCTTTATAAGAACAAAATCGACTTTATTATGACTAACAATAGAAAAATATTCAAAGATGTGTCGGTCATACATAACTTAAATTTTAACACAGACCATAGAATGATTCGAGCTACACTGACAGGGATACGCCCTAAGAAAAAAAGACGATTTCATAATAAATACGCAGTTATTCAATACAAAGGCGAACCAGAAGTCCTACTTAATAATTTACAAATATCAATAGACAGTAAAGAAGGCGTATCAATACAAGAAAAATACAATAAACTACTAAACCAACTAAAAACGGTACCTAGAAAAGTAAACACAAACAGCAAGAAGCGAGTCTCACTCAAAAGTAAACAACTACTACAGAAACGTAAGGAACAACTACAAGAAAAGAAAACTAAAGACAACCGCCGAAAAATCGCAGAAATAAGCAAAAGCATAAGCAAAGAACTACGGAACGAAAGAAAAACGAAACGATTTGATACTATGAAGAATTATATAGGAAAAACCGGAGGAATAAAAAAGGCACTGAAAGAACTAAACCGAAAAAAGGATTGGATACTAAATATAAAAAAGAAGGATGGTAAAATTACAGAGAAGAGACCCGAGATACTAAAAGCTGCTACAGAATTTTATCGAAATTTATATCAAAGTCAAAAGTTGGGACAAGTGGTAAGAGAATATGATGCATCTACCGATGAAGAGGAAATACCTGAAATACTAAACGAAGAAACCATAAAAGCAATTAGTACACAAAAGAATGATAAAGCTCCAGGATCAGACCTCATTACAAATGAAATACTGAAAATTACATCACCAGTTATTGGTCCGATGCTTACAAATATATTTAACGAAATTATTAAAACGGAAAATATTCCAGAGGATTGGACTAAATCTACAATTATATTACTACACAAAAAAGGTGACAAAGGAGATATAGCAAATTACAGGCCCATAAGCTTAATGTCTAATATTTATAAGGTATTTTCTAAAATTATACTATTGAGGATTACAAATATTCTTGAAGAGAATCAGCCCAAAGAACAAGCTGGATTCCCTCGAAATTTTTCAACCATAGATCATATACACACCCTTAGACAAATATTACAAAAATATAAAGAATACAACAAAAGCTACTACCTAGGGTTTGTCGATTTCAATAAAGCATTCGACACACTAGAACACGGATATATCTGGGATGCACTAAAAATACAGGGTGTACAAACAAAATACATACGATTACTTCGTAATGTATACACCAAGAGTACTGCGCAAGTCAAGTTAGAAGCTATAGGCGAAGAATTCCCTATCATGAGAGGTGTACGTCAAGGAGACCCTATCTCACCCAAATTATTTTCTGCCGTTTTGGAAATAATATTTAGGAACCTAGACTGGACAAATGAGGGACTAAACATAAACGGTGAAAACTTGAGCCACCTGCGCTTTGCAGACGACTTAATCATATTCTCGGAAAATTCAAGATCACTAGAAATGATGCTGCAACAACTAGCAGATGTAAGTGACAAAGCTGGACTATCGATGAATTTAAATAAAACAAAAATCATGACAAACTCATCACAAACAGACACGATAAAAGTAAATAATGAGCATATAGAGTACGTACAGGAATATGTATACTTAGGACAGCTAATATCTACTGAAGGGTGCATGGAAAAAGAGATTGAAAGAAGAGTTACCAATACTTGGAAAAGATATTGGTCACTCAGTAAAGTGATGAAGAACAAAGATATGCCTATGAAAGAAAAGAGGAAGGTATATAATATGTGCATTCTACCATGTTTACTATACGGGTGTCAAACTTGGGCATTGACAGAACATCTAGCAAATAAAATTAAAGTTTGTCAAAACAGCATAGAAAGAAGTACAATAGGTGTCAAAAGAAAAGACCGAGAAAAATTAATAGACATCAAAAGTAATACCAAGTTTAAGAATGCATACACAACATACAAACAGCTGAAGTGGAGGTGGACAGGGCATATGATCAGAGAAAAGCAAGAAAAATGGACAAAACTTATCACAGAATGGTACCCTTTAGACGGAAAGAGACATAAAGGAAGACAAACTAAGAGATGGGAGGATGACGTTAAGAAAATAGCGGGTTCAACATGGACTCGCACTGCAAAAATGAGAAAAGAATGGAGAGCTTTAGAGGAGGCCTTTGTCGGAAGACAAGTTGTAACCGAAGTACCGTTTGCCGATAATCAATAGATATTAAAATTGTTAGTATATTAGTTAAACTCTAGTTAATAGTCAAAATGTGTTTTTTAGATAGTAGTCATAAGTAAATTAATTTTAGGCACACGAAACTACTCTGTGTAAAACTTGTTAACAACAATAAAGGCTTTTTTTTTTTTTTTTTTTTACATCTACATCATCATTGTCATAATTTAGAGTAGGGCCCGTGTTCCGGTTGATCATACTCAACTCAAACTAAAAATTGCTCACACCTACCAATCAACTGCCAACAACTCTCGAGTTTGGCATATTATTCTTCAGCTTGCAGTATATGTGTACTCAAAAGAGCAATTCTTACCACACATTTTTTACTCAAAGCTTAACAAAATGTGTGGTAAGAATTGAAAGGAAATGAAAATCAAAGTTAGCCAGTCCGAGTACGTTCCAAGTACATGTTAACACTACTGAATTCCACTGATGTTGTGTTAAAATAATTCAGTAACGTCTGGGGCGTCTAGGATCTTGGTCTCGAGCACGTTAGTGTAAAAAAAAACAATCCAACCAATCACAACAGTCTATTTCCAGTTTGAGATTAGTTGAGTATGAGCATGAGCATCTGGAATACCGGCCTTAGTTTCTGAAACACAACAATTTCACATATTTGGAAATACGGAATAGAAAACTATTCCGTGTTCAAAAGTGTTATAGTTTTGTGATTTTAATTCCCTGTAAAGACTGAGATTTTAAGTCCATTTCTTTAGAATATAAGCTCTTTTGATAACTGATATAAAATCAAAGCAATTTTTCTGTTTACTTCTCCTCTACACACGGTGTGTCTACATAGGCACCTTTTTTCACAGATATGCTGGCAGAGATTTCTTTAGTAATAAGCATCACCTTTGTACCTATTTTTCTGTTCATCATCATCAGCCTTTTTAATGTTCCCACTGCTGGGACACAGGCCTCCTCTCTGTGAGAGGGTGAGCCGTAATCCACCACGCGGGCCTAATGCGGGCTGGTGGATGTCACATGTAATCGAATTTTTGTTTCTAGGACATGCCGTTTCCTCACAATGTTTTCCTTCACCGTTTTGAGAGCAGTGGTGGTGAAATAATTTACACAAATGAAGCTCCAGCCTGGGTTTGAACCCGCACCTTACAACTTATAAGTGGCGGCCGATACAACTAAGCCACCACTGCACTTAATTATGTGTGTGTACATGAATAATTAAATAAATAAATAAAAGCATCATAACCTGTACCCACCTTTCAAAATTTAAAATCATAACCTAAAAAGTTAACCTCTGCCGAAATGAAAAGTCTGAAAGTGCTGAAATCTTCAGTCAACAGCGAGTATTTAAAGCAGTTGATGAAATAACTTAAAACGCGGGCGCGGAGGCGATCGCGAACTAAACTGTAAAACAATCATGACGACGCGCCAAACGCTCAGGGCGGTTTGCACGGAGCTTCGGTGTGAAGCTAGGAGAGCAGCGGAAACGGCATACTTTCCCCGAATGGGGGCCAAAGATAGAAATAAATACTTAATTTTATTTCCCCAGTAATGCAAAAAACCTGTGAAATGGGCGAACCTGTTCTCACAAACCAATGTAATAAAGAATGAGTGCCATAAAGGATGGGTCAATTGACATTCACGAAGGTCACAAATTCAGGGGGCCTACTCCGTCAACAAAGTAACGGACCCGTCCGAAAGTTATCCGTATTCGTAGATCCGTTAAAACAAGTGTCAAGTTCAACTTTTCGGACGGGTAAAAACGCGTCGGTAGTAACAACAGCTGTCAAATTGTGTTGTCATTCATTCTTAGTTCGGGCCCCGAAATAATCATCCGTCCGTAGGTGATACAGAGTAGGAAACGCCCGTAACGAAGACAATTGACTTCGTGCTTAGAGAGTAGACCCCCTGACAGAGCTGCTACTGTGCAGTTCCTCATATAAAAAGACAGTAACATTGACTGCCAAAAGCATGTGCCCAAATGCCCAAAATCTTTTGCTCAGTATTTATACTTACTATACCATTTTTAGGCAACCGTGTTGTAGCTAAATATTTATAACTCTGTAGTTACAGTTTTTCTGTTTGCTTTTTTAAAGGGTATTTTGCTTGCTAAACTAAAGTATAGTTGTCGGCATGTAACTTGGCAAGAGTCATTAGATGCGCACAAGTCGATTTTTAGGTCTCTTTGGTTACCGGGACGCGGGGAACGTGTAGCACCGTTCCGAGCGCGCGATTGGTTGGTCAGATGACACAAGGATCGACTGAGCAATCGCGTCGTGTTCACGTTCCGTTCGCTCTGTATGGTGCTTGCTCAGTTTGCGCACTATGCTCGAATTACCCACTACGCCAAAACCTTGTCAAATTACATGCCGGGGACTATAGCAGTGGGCAGGGCACATTGTTAGCAGAAGAGATGGTCGATGGAGCCGAAAATTTCTGGAGTGGTTACCGCGAACTCAAAACGCAACGTTGGAAGGCTTCCCTATAGGCGGGGTGATTACCTGGTTAAGGCTACGTGAATCCGGTGGATGCGACACGCACAGGCCCGATCTGTGTGGTGACACTTGGGGGTGACCTAAGTCCAGCAATGGACGTCTTTCGGCTGAGATGATACGAGTTTCTTGAAAAAAATCGAACAATAAATACATCGTAACATTTTTCAATCAAGTTTTTAAGCCCCGCCGGCAAAAGAGGGGTGTTATAAGTTTCACGTGTGTTGCTGTGTATCTGTGTGTCTGTCTGTGGCATCATAGCGCCTAAACGGTTAAACCGATTTTGATTTAGCTTTCTTTGTTTCAAAGGTGTTTTTGTCGAAAGTGTTCTTAGCTATGTTTGAATAAAATCGGTTCAGCCGTTCAAGTTATGGTCGTTTTACTGTTTGAATCGGGGTGTTTTCGCAAGATAAATTTGTCGGGGGTTTTTTAAATTTTGAAATTTTACTTGTAAAACTATTAATTACCAAACCAAAACACAAGACAATCAGATCTCATATCTCGAAGCCCCAACCCACGTTGAAGCGCCGACACCGCTCATATTAACTCCGGACAGGCAATGATGGCCGACAATTTGTTAGCCGCGCTCTGTTGCAAAGAAAATTACGACCTGCACTGAACCTTAATTATCCGTCGTTACTCAAATGAAAGGGATCAAGGTAAAGCTGAGTGTCCGACGGTGAAACTTATTCTTTCTTTGTCTGTAGTTTTTACACCTGGTGAAAATTCTAACTCTGCCTACCTATTTAACCGACTTTCCAAAACGGAGCAGGTTCTATGTTCGACTTTATTTGTTTAATTTTAATATATTCACCGATTTTTCCGTTAATTGTGGACCTTTTTTGTAAATTCTTTTTTCTTTGATAGCTCTTGAGGTCGTCCCATTGTCACAAAGTGAGGATCAGATGAGAGGTTCCCATAGAAATTGAGAGAACTCCTCAAATTTTATAGGCATAAATACTGTGTCGGTTTAATTTTTTTGCTAAAAGGTTTTTTCGGGATAAAATCATAACAAAACCGGAGTTTTCTCTTGGATACATTTCCATAGTGCATACAGGGATAATCGGACCTCTAAGTGTTGGCGTCAGTACTTCATAAGCCTTTCAGTCTGGGACCTCATGAACCCGAGAAATGTCGAAGGTGATAATCATTTTACTTCAAAAAACTATAAATCGTTATCATTCACCATCAGCCTTTTAATGTTCCCACTGCTGAGACAATAAATAAATAATGGGCTTAACCCACCACGCGGGCCCAGTGCGGGTTGGTGGATGTCCCATGTTTTCGGAAAAAAAAACTAGCCGGTTTCCTTACGATATTTTCCTCCAACGTTGTTAGAGCGTATGAAACAATTTATATATATATATATTTACCGTATGAAATAATTTACACAAAGTAAAGCGCCTGCCTGGCTTCGAACCCACGACCTACGACACGAAGGCCTGGGCCGTTACCGCTGAGCGATCACTGCTCTTTGTTAACATTGAATTGACTGAAACTATATTATTTAAGTATGTTAGAAAACACGTAGTTTTACCGAACATCGGAATATAATTAGTCGTGAAATTATTTTGTGTTTATTATAGTAAAAGTGTTATTTGAGAATCGTTTCTTCACAGCTTATTCCAAGCAATTTTGCCGTCATAAATTATACCGATTTTGTAAGAAAGCTTTATTGTTTACTAGCGACCCACCCCGGCTTCACACGGATAGTAGGTATTATACCTACCAAGTTTTTCTTTCGTAGGATCCCATCATCGGTGTGATGCCCACCCGCTTGAATTTATTTTCGCGCGTGTTAGTTTTATATTTTGCGAAAATTTCTAAGATATTAATTTTAATGATATGCTGCAAAGGGCAATTTTGAACTACATGAAATGCACAACGTACTTAATGTATTTTAACAATTAGTATAAGGAATAATAATGTATTGTGTAAAATAGCTTGGTAAATTACCATTTTTTTTTTGTAATAAATGTAAAAGATAAAAATGATTACTGTGGGTTATCCCTAAGAGAACACATATACCATTCCGAATTTTTTATCGACCTTTGTAAGATATACAATTCTGTAGTACATTAATTTGATATATCTCGTGAGGTTTAGCCAACGTTTGCAATGTAACCGCACAAAAATATGTTTGTTATGACATCACATTACAAGTCATTGAATTTATCTGCTTTTCTCTACTATAATATGCATGTATATTATATATAAACCTTCCTCTTGAATCACTCTACCTATTTCTGAAAACTGCATCAAAATCCGTTGCATAGTTTAAAAGATCCAACCGTACAAACAACGGGCGCGCCTTTGTTTTTACTATGTAAAGAAAAGATGTAAGCAGTCTGACTACAACCGATAAAAAAAAAAAAAAATACTTTTGCAGAAAAGTCTATGTAATATTAAGCTCTCAGTGCCAACTTTGCCTAAACCAACTTCAGCGAAAATATTTTGCGAATGGTGATCCTAATTCAGTATCCTAAAACAATAGATTTACGGGCTCCTTGTCCTTGCCAACAAAGTGACCTTCATTTCCCACACTGGCTGTTTTTCACAATGAATATTAAATAACCACTAGACCACCGTTCTCTATTATTTACAAAAAAAATATATGAATATTTTCTTGTGAATAATAAATTGGCTAGCAGACTGATACGACGTGAAGTCATTGTTTACAGACTTGCGACTTGGAGACAAACCTTACATTGTTGAGACTAACGCACGGCAATTGTTTTTTATTTATGTATACATATGTATACAGATGTAAGTACTAACACCTAAGACTACCTGCAGCACTATCTCTCCTTTTTCCCTTTAAATCCATCGAAAGGCTCCATTTCTCACTTCACGATAGGGTGCCCATGTTGTTGTGCCAGTTGTAAACGACCCTTTGTGCCTATTGGCCTTGTTTGTTCTGTCTCCTGCTTGGTATGGAGGGAAGTGGACATTTATATTTTTTCCTACTCATCCGTTATTCTTTTCTGATTAATTTTGTTGCGGGATCCAAGACAGTTAAATTCATTCGCCGGGACTTCGTTGAGTTCAGCGCTTTTCTGGTCGTAGCCACTGCTAATTCTGGCTTTCAAGAGTTGCAGTGGTTTGGGAATAGTGCGGTGGGACTGTCCCGAAAAAAATCGCTCCCATTGTAGTATTTACTTCATTCATCTTTTCTTTAATTCACAAATGAAGATCGTATATAATGAGGAGCGTTTTATCTACAACAAAAAAAAACAATATTTAAATTAAACGTCAAAACCAGGAACCGACGCGATGATCAACTCAAATTCATAAACCTATCCAGATTGTCTCTCAATAAAACCAACAACTTCAGATACACGCCCCTCTACTTCTTATTCCAAATCTTTTCCGTACAAAAAAAACTTCACTTCATAAAATCAGGTGAACAATATATGCAAAAAGGGAAAACAACGGAAAACCATTTTCCTAACACAATTTACACTCAACGTAGAGTTTTTTTTTTATTAAAACCCCAGGCGAGCCGTAAAGACAAGGGGGGCGAAGGAAATTTATTCATTTCGAGACATAATTCCGAGCATATTTTAATAAAAATGTTACTTGAGCACCGGTACTGAGTTTGGGAATTTGAATTCTGATGTTGCAATTCCTTATTTCATTACTCGGGTGTCATCGGTAACGTTCGGGATATGCGGACGTTCCTAAATGTAATTTCGATGTTAAATAATAAAGTTAATGTTGTTGAAAATTATAAAACAATTTTGATTAGGCATTTTGGACATTTCGAGAATTGGAAATTTTGGGAACATTTTGAGAATTTGACATTTTGGGAATTGGACATTTTGGGTATTGGACATTTCGGGAATCGGATATTTTGGGAAATGGAAATTTCGGGCATTGGACATTTTGAAACCATTGGACATTTTGGGAATTGGACATTCTGAACCTGAACGGTTTAAAATTCTAGGTTGGCGAACTGGGGACTTGAGTAATTTGTGGTGACAATGTTTGAATATAGGTACCGGATGAGTTTTTCAAGCGGGAGTAGATTGCCAAAACCGAAACCATGAAGCAGCAAAAAGCATTGAAAGGAGTTTCGGGGATGATTTTTGATGAAAACTAAAAATGCATCATAGGATTTTTGTAAAATCAATATTCCTTGGCAGGGAACGAAATAGTTTTTTTTTTTTAAATTGCCCGCCTTTTACTCACTCAAACACATAGACACACGAACACACACTGACATTAGACCATAGATTTAGAATAAATATATCTATATCTATGCATTAGACTATCCGATAGTGAATGGGAATTAATAACTAACAGCAAAGTTATGGAAATAACTCAATTTAACAAAATACTTTTTTTTTTTTTAAATACACTGTTTAAAGGTTACCATAAACAAAATAAATGAACATATACTCATTCATTATTTCTGAATTCTATTCACAATTTAAACCTCAATCATTATGACATTATCAATTAAATTTACAATTTTTTTTAATTGTATTCTTGATCTGACAGTGTTTGAACTGACATCGGTATAATAATGTAACTCTGACATCAATTAATTAATTTGTTCTCTATGAATCAAAATGCATGAGGTCTTTTTGTTATTACTGTATATTTTCTTAATTTATTAAAGATAAGCTTAGACGATAGTACAAGCTAAAATTAAATATTTACACACCATATTTTATGGTAGAATGTAAAGGGACCGTCATAGATTTAAGATCATACTTTGTAAACCTACATTCTAGCAAATAAATGAATTTGAATTTGAATACATTTTCCACACTCGCTAAAAAATTAAAATCTCCCAAGAAAATGAGCTCTTAAAAGTAAGCACAGGCACACAGCCTAAAAAGATCGCATCACATCACAGTATATCAGGTCGTGGGACAGCGGGAACATTAAAATGCAAAGAGAGACTTAACTCGATACTATCTCCAAAGAAATGGGATAAATCTTAGAGGGCGTTATATTTACTTAGATACAGAAGCCAGGGAGAGTTTTTTTTTTTAATGTTGGGTGTGTGTCTACCGTTTTTGTATTGTTTCAAAAGCTTCTTTACGTTATGTTTCTTTTTACAAGCTTTTATTAAACTTGCATTGTATGTATGCATGTAAGGGCTATATTTCACCGGGACACCATGGCGGCGCAACCAGTCGCCGCTACCAACAAAATGTATACAACTCTATCGGACACCAAGTGAGTAAGGGATATATTTCACCGGGACACCATGGCGGCGCAACCAGTCGCCGCTACCAACAAAATGTATACAACTCTATAGAGAGTTACTCACTTGGTGTCCGATAGAGTTGTATACATTTTGTTGGTAGCGGCGACTGGTTGCGCCACCATGGTGTCCCGGTGAAATATAGCCCTTAGTGTGTTCGGGTCGAATCTTCAACTGAATTTTTAAACAGTTGTCCTCCACTTATTAAGATGAAATTTTGCATACACGTTTAGTTGCGAAGACAATGCATGGTTAGCTAAGTGTTGTCATTCTAAAAGCAATATGGCGGACGGCCCAAGATGGCGGACTAGTTATTTTTTGTGCACTGCCATGTTATGAGTATCAAATGAAAGGGTTTGCTGAGAAGAATACAAAAAAGCTTACTTAAAAAAAAAAAAAAAACATTTTATTTAATTATAGGTTTCCGTTTGAGCTCAATCTCGCCTGATGGTAAGCGATGATGTGAAGCACGCTTGCTTAAAAGTAACCTATTCACTATTGACTTGAAGACCCCTATGTTGTAGCTATATTTATTTATTGTAACCAAAAAACTATGTGACTGCTTTTAAGGAGCCTTTCTCACCGGGATGGTGGGTTTTTTGTTTCTTTACCGAAACGACTCAGAAAGGTGCCTTAATCGTTTCGGTACAGATTCTTTTCCGATCGATTACACGTAACAAGACATCACAACACATCTGTACATATTCGTTTTACTCATAAAGAAGCGTTTAATACCACTATCATTAATCAAATTAAAATCAATATTGATAATTTCAGAGGAGCTCGTGGCTAAATAATAACAGCCGCACTGGTCAATCATTAAGGTTAAGCAACGCTTGACGTGGTCGATCCGTGGATGGGTGACCATTTCAATATACTGGGTTTGCTCGGTGCTTTGGAAAGCACGTTAAGCCGTTGGTCCCGGCTGTCATTTGAAGATCTTTGACAGTCGTTACGGGTAGTCAAAAGCTTGAGATCTGACACCAGTCTTGCCAAGGGGTACCGTGTTATCCAGTTACTGGGTTGTGGAGGTCAGATAGGCAGTCGCTCCATGTAAAACACTGGTACTTAGCTGAATCCGGTAAGACTGGAAGCCGACCCCAATATTATTGGGAAAAGGCTAGGCAGATTTAACTACACTACACACACACTACTATAATTTAACTTTTTATGCAGTGTTTCAAGAAACATATTGCTGTAAAAATATTTTCTTTTTATTTTGCTCTAGAAATATATGATTTTAGGATCACGTAATATTTTAGTATACCAATAAACAAAATAATAAAGGCAATCCTTAGTAGTTTTTGGAAGTTGTTTATCTAGAAAAGCACTATATCACGTAACAAAAAAGTCACATGTGCCACCAATCACGTTGCCTGCCCAAGATTATTACAAATTCAATATTATATTATTTTTCTGACACCCGCGTTTATCAAAACAAACTCTCTTTTCTTTGATATTTTCAAAGGAAATTTCAACCTGACAGATCAAAAATTTTCAGAATTTTTTTGCTTTTATTTCTTCATTTTTAAAGTCAAGAGTTCGTGTCCAAAACAATTGTTTGCTTTGTGATGTTTGCTTCCAGTGGTTTTAAAGAAGCTCAATCGTTTGCTCATTTTAATTTTTGTAATAAAAACTACATCGTCATTATCATGAACCACAAGGTTGAGTGCAAGCGGCAGAAAGGTACAGTAGTTTGAGTATTATGATTTGTTAAGGAAGTGCCGATACTCAAATTCGCTTAATCGCATAGTCATTTAAAATGCCTGGGCTGAGAAAAGGCCCTAAATAATGTGACATTCTATCTGTGATTGAAAATCATATGTATTTGATAGACAACGTTAAATTTTGATAGCGCATGGCAATTCCATAAATTTGTAACTTTGACTCTCATTGATAGAATTACTAAACCTTAATAATAGTTTATGCAACGGTAATATAATAGAGGTTATTTAAACACGAGTATGGGTGATAATATTATCGCACGAGAGTTTTGATACTTATTTATATGCCGTTGCATACACCATTTAATCCTCAATCATACAGTTGCAATAAAACAAAAGTGAAAACGGATAAAATATGTGGTATTGCGGGTAATTTAGATTCTCAATGCGCATGATTTCACAGCGCGCGCATCCATAGACAATGACACTGTTTTTCTTCATTAAGTAATTGAGCCCGCCAATTAATTAAAAAGTAAAAGTGTGCTTTAAAAATTAAAAAGTTGTTTTATGATACAGTTGTTTGTAAATCGAAGGAAAATGTTGCACTGTAATGGTTATTTTTTTTTAATTTTACTTATCCATGATAACAAAGTACGTGTTTTTACAATATTTTTTGAATTCATATTTGGAACACTACGTTCTGAGTCAAATTCAAAGTCAAATATATTTATTCAATAAGGCCAATAAACGGCACTTTTGAACGTCACATAAATTCAAATTAAAATTTACAAGTAATAAAAAAAAATGATTCTACCGTGCATTCGGAAAGTAGATTGTTATGGAGAAGAACGCACAAGAAACTCCATACTTACTCTTTTTTTTTAAAAAATAGGTATTTTACAATATTTACATAAGTACATACATTAATATATGTGAGGACGATGCACCCAGAATAGCTCTATACACTATACTACGTATAGGTATAAAGTATTAAAAAGCATTAAAAGGAAAATTAATTAATTTGATAAGTAGGAACATGGTTCTCACATACTTACAAATATTACAAACATAGGTAAAATACCTAATTCAACAACAACGGAACAGTGTGTGAGAAAATTTCTAAAAAAAAAAAAACAATGAATACAATAACTATGAATAGGAATATAAATTAACAAATTTTAGTGTAGATAAAAATCCTTTTGTGATGAGAAGACATGGTCTTATCAGTGTCTCCTAATCAGCACAACGCTCTTTGTCTGCTCTTCTATGAGTTACCAAGAAACAAACCAACCATACCTCAATATTTGATTTTGTATCGGTATCGACCTTAAAACACTCCCTAGCTCCACTTCGTTTTCGAACCTAAACTTCTGCCACACTCTTTCAGCATTCATTATAGAGCGGGGGAAAGTGGATACTGTATAATATTCGCATTATATCCCCCTTTACTGGCGTTTCTATCGGCTATCAGCCGTTGCTCAGCATCTTTGTGGGACTCCAAATGATGTCATTAATGTTTGATGCCCATTTTTACCCACCCTCCCCTTTGGAAGGAGATAGTTTGTTGAATATGTGATGTTGTTATTGATTTTGGAGTGAACACAATGTACGGCATCGAATGAAAACATCGTGAAGAAACCTAGACTTTATGGTTAACTATTTTCTGCCAGCTGCTTCGCCTGCGTGAATGTCAGAAATTATTGCAACAGAACTTATGTACTACAGCGAGTAAAAAGTGCACCATCAAAAACATAAACGTGTACAAGTAAAATTTCAAAATTTAGAAAACCCCCGACACATTTTTCTTGTGAAAACACCCAGATCCCAACAGTAAAACACCCATAACTTTTGAACGGCTGAACCGATTATGTTCAAACATAGCTAAGAACACTCTCGACAAAATCACCTTTCAACTAAATTAAAATCGGTTCCTCCGTTTAGGCGCTATGATGCCACAGACAGACACACAGATACACAGCAACACACGTGAAACTTATAACATCCCTCTTTTTCCGGCGGGGGTTAAAAAGGGATCCAAGTTCAATACTATGAATATGCGCGGTTGTTCACTACGCCTAAATGGGTACCAAACCAAGTTCTGTATCCTGAAATTTATTTACTAGAACATAAAACATTCTAAAATAAATAAAAAAAAACACAATTTCTTGCTTTTTCTCGTACAATCATATTTGCTATTTTAAAAAATAACATCTTAAATTCGAAAAATCGAATTATTTACATAAAGCAGATAACTTAGGAACAATTGAAGCTCAAGATTTCCTCTTGAATCACTCTACATATTAAAAAAAACCGCATCAAAATCCGTTGCGTAGTTTTAAAGATCTAAGCATACATAGGGACAGACAGTCAGCGGGAAGTGACTTTGTATTATACTATGTAGTGAAGTATAACACAAATAACTCTTGAATCAATAAGCCACCTCGAGCAAGCGTGGTGAATAATGCCTTCTGTGTATGAGAATGAAAAATGAAAATGAAAATGTTGCATGGCAAAGCAATGGAATTGCATGAAGGGGTCATGCAATGGAAGAATTATATGCTCGTATTATTACAACGTTGGTAGTACATATTAGACCTAGAAGTTTCGTGACGAATAACTTATGAGCCAGTATTTTTTTAAGAGAGAACCTTATTTATATTAATTTTATTCCCATCTGGGGATGAAGGGACGCAGTTTATGCCATGCTTGTTCGTGCAAAATGTAGGTCTTTTTATTATAAAGGTTGTTTCTGGAAAAAGGTCACGACCATATTTTTAAATAAACTATTAGTTGGTTTCTTCATTTAATCTAGAAAGCACTAGCTTTGTCAGAGGCTTCGGCTGCGTGAAAGATGAAATTTATCTTGCGAGCATACCAAATGATAAAAAGTATGTAGACCTAATCCTATTTGGTCTACCCATGTGTGAAGTTTCGTCCAAATCCAACCGATGAGGAGTGATTTTTTTATTAACGAATATCCAACAAACAGAATTTCGTTGGGTTTTTTTTAATATTAAATAGGAAGCATGAAAAAATCTACCTAGCCTTTTCCCAATTATGTTGGGGCCGGCTTCCAGTCTTACCGGATTTAGCTGAGTACCAGTGTTTTAAATGGAGCAACTGCCAATATGACCTCCACAATCCAGTAACTGGGTAACACGGTACTCCTTGGCAAGACTGGAGTCAGATATCAAGCTTCTGACCACCCGTAACAACTGTGTGTACCCGTAACCGACTGTAAAGATCTTCAAATGACAGCCGGGATCAATGCCTTAACGTGCTTTCCGAGGCACGGAGGAAACTCGGTATATTGAAAATGGTCAACCATCCACGTACCGACCTCGTCAAGCTTTGCTTAACCTTGAAGATCGAACCGTGCGGCTGTTATTATTTAGCCACGAGCTCCTATTAGTAAGTAGGAAGCATGAAACGTATTCAAAATACGGACGTGTTTCAATTTTAAAACTTTATTTTCATAATGTATGCATGTCAGAATAAAACAAATATGTAAGTATTGTAAATAAATACAATGTGTTTTTTTTATATCCATAACTCTAGGGTTTATATTTTATAAATAAAATTAATACAAAAAGTCCTAAAACATGTGGTGCAAAAATGCCTAGTTTCGAAGATAATTATCATAAATCAAAATTTATTTATTTCTAAAATTGGTTGCGTCCTTTCGGTTGCCGTGATTATGCCCAACATTTTGTAGGAAAAATAAAAAAATAATATGATAGCTGAAAAATAATAAAAAAAAAAAACATTTATTTCAGACAAAAAAAAGTCCATATACAAGGCAAGGTTGTTAGTAACAAGAATCTTATAACTATGTTAGTAATTAATAAGGTAAGAAACTAGACACACCGTCTACCCCTGCACAGCAGGCTCATCGGTCTTGCAACACATGGAGTCCAACGAACCTACTGAGCAGAACAGTATCGGTTCTTTCGCCAATCATCTTTAGTACGCTATTCGGGCTCCCCCGTACTCGTCGCACCACTGACGCAACTTTTTTACGCATGATTGCGTAGACTTCATCTACGCTGGCGTCAGTAAACATGCACAATAAAAAAAAAATTCATATGACAGTTAATTCTCATTCATACCCTAGCGTTATATTGGTAATTGGCGTTTTTTTTTATATCCCTTATTTTTCTGAAAATTTAGGCTATATAGTATGAGTAAACACACTTCAAAAGAAAACTTGAAATTGAGATCCACCACCTTTTAGAAGTTGGTACAACTTTTCTTTTTGCTCAGGGCAACAATAAAAATAAGGTAAAGAACAACTTAATATTATGTTCCCAACATAAAAGTAGGTACGACCAGTATTTTAACATTATCAGAAAGTAAGCTGAATTGCCCTGTATCTACCGTCCGGACGAAAGGCCAAAAAATACTTTTTTATTATTAATTTTTACCCATAGGGTGAAAACCAAAACCCTATTGCCAAGCCTCCGCTGTCCGTCCGTCTGTCACAGAGTTATATCTTTGGAAATCTAAAAGGAATCTAAAGGAAGCTGATATAAACACTCGAAATTTTCACTTATTTTTATTTTGTTACTTATGGCCGCTATTACAACAAATATGTTAAAAAATGATGGCGTAAAGCAGACAGTGCAAGCCAACAAACTATTTGACTTTTCTTCCTCTCACAAAAACCAAGACAGTAATTAAAATAATATTATTTTCCATGACAAATGGACTGTAATTATAGTCCTTCATTCATTTAATGCCAGTAAGTACCATATATCCATTCAAATTATTTATACTCTTTTATAAATATACCCACCCACATTCATTGAAACAGATCGACACCGTGTTAGTTTGATTTGAAAAATTCTAATACTATCGGGCTCTGTGTTGACTTGTGTCGCTAACTGGAAAACGGCGTAAGATAATTTTTCAATTAACAATGTAAATATTTATTTATTCAGACGCCTGAGACTGCGGGGTGTAATTTGAATGAAATTAATTTATTAAAAGCCATCGCAATGGGTGTGGCGCAGAATAAGATATAAAAAAATAATATGATAGTTGAAAAATAATTCATATGCCAGTTAATTCTCATTCATACCCTAGCGTTATATTGGTAATTGGCGTTTTTTTTATATCCCATAAAAGTTATTTTTCTGAAAATTTGGGCTATATAGTATGAGTAAACACACTTCAAAAGAAAACTTGAAATTGAGATCCACCACCTTTTAGAAGTTGGTACAACTTTTCTTTTTGCTCAGGGCAACAATAAAAATAAGGTAAAGAACAACTTAATATTATGTTCCCAACATAAAAGTAGGTACGACCAGTATTTTAACATTATCAGAAAGTAAGCTGAATTGCCCTGTATCTACCGTCCGGGCGAAAGGCCTAAAAATACTTTTTTATTATTAATTTTTACCCATAGGGTGAAAACCAAAACCCTATTGCCAAGCCTCCGCTGTCCGTCCGTCTGTCACAGAGTTATCTTTGGAAATCTAAAAGGAATCTAAAGGAAGCTGATATAAACACTCGAAATTTTCACTTATTTTTATTTTGTTACTTATGGCCGCTATTACAATAAATATGTTAAAAAATAACCGGCCAAGTGCGAGTCGGACTCGCGCACGAAGGGTTCCGTACTTGGTAAATTGCGGTTTACGATTTATGACGTATTAAAAAAAAACTACTCACTAGATCCCGTTCAAACCAATTTTCGCTGGTAGTTTACATGGTAACGTAAATCATATATTTTTTTTGGTTTTATCATTCTCTTATTTTAGAAGTTACAGGGGGGGGGACACACATTTTGCCACTTTGGAAGTGTCTCTCGCGCAAACTATTCAGTTTAGAAAAAAATGATATTAGAAACCTCAATATCATTTTTGAAGACCTATCCATACGTACGTACACGTATGGGTTTGATGGAATAAAAATATTTTAGTTTCAGTATCAAGTATGGGGACCCCCAAAATTCATTGTTTTTTTTCTATTTTTGAGTGAAAATCTTAAGACGGTACCCTGACCAAAAAATCGGCATGAGATATGAGCGTTCCTATTGGTCTAGCGGCACTGGTGGCGCATGAATTATGGTACTGAATACGCCCATATTTTAGAATAAAATCTTTATAAAATCGAATTTTGGTCTTTTGAAAAAAATAATTCTACAAAAATGTTCGTTATTAAATTGTCTATCCATTAGTGTTAGTACAAAAAATAATCAATGAACACTTTACGAGGAGATGCATAATATCAATAATTATTTCTCATTTTTATGTTTTTTTGGAAGTAGATTAGTGAAATATAAACAACATTTAAAAAAAAACTAAATCTACCATTTTAGAATCAATATTATGTAGAAATTTAATGTATTTTTATTAATTTATATTTGTTTTTAAATAACGAGTAGATAGCTCCTAAAAACAGCACAAAAAACCGGCCAAGTGCGAGTCGGACTCGCGCACGAAGGGTTCCTTACTTGGTAAATTGCGGTTTACGATTTATGACGTATTAAAAAAACTACTGACCAGATCTCGTTCAAACTAATTTTCGCTGGCAGTTTACATAGTAATGTACATAATATATTTTTTTTAGTTTTATCATTCTCTTATTTTAGAAGTTACAGGGGGGGGGACACACATTTTACCACTTTGGAAGAGTCTCTCGCGCAAACTATTCAGTTTAGAAAAAAATGATATTAGAAACCTCTATACCATTTTTGAAGACCTATCCATAGATACCCCACACGTATGGGTTTGATGAAAAAAAATATTTTTAGTTTTAGTTTCAAGTATGGGAACCCCCAAAATTTATTGTTTTATTTTTATTTTTGTGTGAAAATCTTAATGCGGTTCACAGAATACATCTACTCACCAAGTTTCACCAGCATAGTTCTTATAGTTTCGGAATAAAGTGGCTGTGACATACGGACGGACAGACAGACAGACAGACAGACAGACAGACAGACAGACAGACAGACAGACAGACAGACATGACGAATCTATAAGGGTTCCGTTTTTTGCCATTCGGCTACGGAACCCTAAAAACGGCTTGCGCGGCGTTTTGCTCGGGGTACCGCCTTAATGCGGTTTACAGAATACATCTACTCACCAACTTTCAACAGCATAGTTCTTATAGTTTCGGAAAAAAAGTGGCTGTGACATACGGACGGACAGACAGACAGACAGACAGACAGACGGACATGACGAATCTATAAGGCTTCCGTTTTTTGCCATTTGGCTACGGAACCCTAAAAATGATGGCGTAAAGCAGACAGTGAAAGCCAACAAACTATTTGACTTTTCTTCCTCTCACAAAAACCAAGACAGTAATTAAAATAATATTATTTTCCATGACAAATGGACTGTAATTATAGTCCTTCATTCATTTAATGCCAGTAAGTACCATATTTCCATTCAAATTAATTATACTCTTTTATAAATATACCCACCCACAATCATTGAAACGGATCGACACCGTGTTAGTTTGATTTGAAAAATTCTAGTACTATCGGGGTCTGTGTTGACTTGTGTCGCTAACTGGAACACGGGGTAAGATAATTTTTCAATTAACAATGCAAATATTTATTTATGCAGGCGCCTGAGACCGCGGGGTGTAATTTTAATGAAATTAATTTATTAAAAGCCATCGCAATGGGTGTGGCGCAGAATGAGATATCTTTTGTTTGCCTGCAGAGGATATAATAAAGAAACAGAACTGCGAGGTGGTTTTCTGTGGAGTTAAATGCAAATTGTGTGACTCTTGCCGCAGTAAATAGTTGAGAATAAACATAGTCTGAGTCTGTATATTTCAAAAGAATTTTTTGTTTATTTTATGAAAATGGCTAAAGTAGCGACGTATATGGTAAATGTTACAATAAAATACCCAATTCCTTAAATTTAAAACTTGTATAAAACGCACACTATGCAGGCAGGCATATTATAAGTTGGGAGATAACATCGCTGATAAAAATGCTTGGCTCAATGCTAGTCCTATTCCACAACCACAAGGGTGCAAAAACAAGTGATAAGCAGAACATAATTATTATTATTTATTGTATTGAAGTATTGTTGGAACTGCTGAAGACTGTATGAATATATTTGTTGTTTTTTATTTAGTCTTATTTAACGGCACAGTACATGTGTGAGTACTATGCACCAACTGTAAATCTACCGTTTACTGTACCTATATGTCGTTCGTTGACGTGTGGGTGCCCTGGCAGTTGAGAGTATGTCATGCTCTCTCTAATGTCTCTCTGATGGTGGCACATGTGTTGCATCATTCGGTTCCCTTTATGATGGTTGAGCTGAGTGGTGCCGATCCATGCGTCTTGTTCGCGAACAGGCGCCATCCGATGGAATTGGTCATAACTTAGCAGCCTCGGCCTGTTTTTTTATTACTAATTGTAGTTTTTGAATTGTTGTTTTTACTCTGGACGCTTTTACGTGCAAGTCTTCTTTTTATGAATTATAGGCTCGCTCTTGACCACTATCTCACCTGTTGGTAAGCGATGATGTGGTCGACGGTGAAGCCCGCTTGCCTAGAAGTAACCTATTCACTCTTGACTTAAAGACCCCTAGATTGTAGACCGATTTCGGCGGAAGCCGTATTGGCGGTCACTAAGGATATCGTTTGCTTCTAGGCATTCCAGGAGCTTTATATTGAGTACACGTTCCATACTCTTACAGAGTATGGAACTCTTACAGAGTATGGAGGTTACAGATATGGGTCTGTAGTTGGCCAGGTCAGATCGACTGCCCTTCTTGGGCACGGGCTGTACGTTAGCTTGCTTCCAAACATTCGGCACTTTTCCAGCCTTATACGAAAGGCGGAATAGGCGTGTCAAGATTGGAGACAGTTCAGGCGCACAGGTTCGAAGAACAATTGCTGGAATGCCATCAGGGCCACTAGCCTTATTCACGTCGAGGCGGCTCAGCACCCGACGGACGTCCTTTTGGTGTATACGAATGTCCGAGATACTCGTCTCGCATTCTTCAGGAGAAGGAGGGTGCTGCGCGTCACCAGGATTCAGACGTGAAGATTCCGCAAAAAGAGAGGCAAATAAATTTGCCTTCTCCTCAGCGGAGTGGGCCAGCGACCCATCGGGTTTCAGCAGTGGTGGGGTGGTGAAGGTGGTAGTGAATTTACATTGTTCTCACATATATGTAATTTTGCAACAAGAATGATGTGACCTCAAATTAGAGAGATGTAACCAAATACTTGTAATTAAAACTGATGGAAGAGAGTTTCCGTGGAGTTTCTTGCACATTCTTCTGCATAGAGACCTACAGGCGCTTGTAAATGTGCTACTAGATTCATATTTTGTTTGACAATACAAAAGCACCTTTAAATGGTTTCATCATCATCATCATTTCAGCCAAAAGACGTCCTTTCCTTTCGCCAGACATGACATTCTTGTCACGAGATGTCAGCAGAACAGACGGGGTCCGTGAGGGCCGATGCCTGTCTGGGTCGCGGATAAACGTCTGACACGCCCTCCCGCCTCACCCAGAGCGGGAGTAGTCATTGGATGACTTCACAAACCAAAAAAAAAAAAAAAAGACATGACATTCTATCAACGATAGCCTGGTGATAACAATTTCCAAAACTGAAAAATGTGCGGGATTGACTAGAGCTATGAAAATGTCAAATGTCAAGCTCTACATGCAAAGTTATTAATTTTTTATTACCTTCCTCAGTTCACTTTAGCTATTTAGTATTTATAGTCCGTCCTTAAACTATTAAAATACAAAAATAAACTACGAACGGCAAAAAGTATAATAGCAAAAATTACACTGAACATTCACCAATAGTTTGCGAACTAAACCATCTGCCCGATTAGGCACATCCATCCGACATCCTTAGCGGGTCCAACCCCCCATTTGACACTCATTGCAAAGATAGTTATTGATTTGCTACCTTCTTCATTTCACATAGTATTTATAGACCGCTAAAAACCTAATAAAATACAATACCCTGAAGTACAAAAATAAAAAAGTACGTGTTCAAAAATCACACCGAACACCCACCAATAAACTGCGAACCAAATCATCTGCCCGATTAGGCACATCCATCCGACATCCTCAACGGGTCTAATCCGGGAAGCTCTCTGTTCCTACATTTATTTGTTCAGCCCACAAAATCGAGTACAGTTTCGCGCGTTTAACATACCTCTAACACTTTCGAAGTTTGGTGTGAAATCACCTTTATAGGATACGATTTATAAATTTTATTAAAAGTTACAAGGAAGATGCGAATGGAAATCCAGGGAGTGGACACCCTCCCTCCCGGTGGGTTCCCGCATTGTAGAACGAGGAAGCTTAGTAGCTGTGGCTTGGTCACCCACGGTGAAGCGAAGAGGACCCCGAGGAGGGGTCACTCGTTAGGGCTTTTGTCAATAAGCCAACGACGTAGCGGCCAACAAGTAGGTTGCGGTGCCGCTTGGTAACAGAGGTGACATCGCAGCTTAGCCGAGCCGCGGTGTCATATGGAGCGTGCCAGGGCCCATATGATATCGCAGCTGAGGGTTGGAGGCTGCGGCCGGAGAGGAGTGCCCGTATTGCAGTGCGCCGCTCTCCCTACCTTCCGCGGTGGGACTGCAGGAGAGGTTCCTATCCCCTGCGGCTGAAAAGTGGTAGGTGGCGGGGCCACTAACGTAACCTGTCACAGGGGGACCAAACGTGCCATACACGGGGCCGTCTGGCGGTCATGTGCTGGTTTGATCTCTGCAGTGGTCACGGTGTGCAATGTGTTCTGATGCGCCGGTGATGGGGGGGTACTCATCAGATGAGGATCCGGTGATGGACAGCCGTGTTCCCGCCACAAGCACAGGAGGACACCGTAAAGTTTTAGTAGGTTGGAGTCCCACATGACTGCGTTATCGTGGTAGCGTGGTAGCGCAGTATGCATGAGCATTTCTCCAAGAAAAAAAAAGAAAAAAGTAAGTGGATGGCCCTAGAATATACACAGATCGCATAGGTGATGTTCTTCAGAAAAGCCAATACTCACAATCAGCAAGCGTTTGTATGAACTTGAACAAAGCAATACTCCTTTTGATTGTAAGAATGATAGCAAGTGGCGTGAATTTTTGATGCAACCATCATCATCATTTCAGTCAAAAGACGTCCGTCCACTGCTGGACCTAGGCCTTCTCCAAGCGTCACCACGGTCGCCACATCGGTCCTGTGCGTCTCGCATCCACCAGATGTCCGCAGTCTTAACCAGATCATTGGTCCACCAAGAGTGAGGCCTTGTAACGCATCGTCTGCCTGTTCGTGGTCGCCGCTCCAGAACTTTTCGGCTCTATCCACCATCCGTTCTGCAAGTAATATGCTCCGCCCACTGTCACTTCAGTTTGCAATTCATCGGGCTGTGTCTGCAGTATGTATGCAGTTACAATAATATCATGTCCGTTCAGCCCATCCTACAGGAAACGTGTTGTTTGTCAGAATAAGGCCTGTACACTCAGCGGTAGTAAAGCTTTTGGTCAGTGACCAGTGACCACCACGGGAACCAGTATGGGGATCGGGGCCGACTGTGAATACGTTCAGAGATTACCTTTTACAAGCAAAAATTACTAACTCTTTATATTATTAGTATAGATAAAACAAGTATTTCGTACCTTTACAAATACAAGACAGCAATGTTTTCCATCATTTTGGAGAACAACGAAAAACATTCTTTTTCGTTTCTGAAATTGAGACACACAGTTATTGCTGTGAAAAGTTTAACTTATGTTTTATGGGTTGATATTATTATAATGAATGTGTGCTGTACGAAAATCTGGTAAAAATATTATTTTGTACTTTCTTGTTTAAGTACTTATTTATTTATAAGTATTGTTACTTACAATTTATATATGAGGGTATCTGTATTCCCGATTGGATTTACAAAGGCACAGTATAAATATGGACAAACTGTACGGAAACTACTGACCCCTAAGCGGTTGTCGCGATGCTGTCAGTAGTGCGAGCCGCTTAGGGGTCTCGTCGATGCGCATGTTTGTGTGAGTGTGCTGTTTCGAGCGTTTGTAGGTAGTTTCCGTACTGTTTGTATTATTTATACTGTGAACGGTACGCCTTTGTATAAATCAGTGTTTTTCAACCTGTGGGTCGCGACCCCCTGGGGGGTCGCGAAGCTTCTGTAGGGGGGTCGCCAGAGGTCGAGAGAACAACTTCAGTTAAAAAACAATAAAGATTATTGAGATTGACATATTAAGTGTGAGAATTTTAACAAAAGGATATACTCATAAACATTTGTATGTTAATACAAACAAATTACCAAAATATAAAAGCCTAAGACTCATGTTGATGCGAAGGTTGTGCTTGTTTTTGATTAATCAATTTCTCCCATCGTGGATCTGTATTTGCTACACATAGAATTAAATCGTTTTCCAAATTTAAGCGATTTATTTGCTTATTTTTATTTGGGCCATTGATGAAAATGTCAACTCGCACAAGTACGAGGTGGCAAATGGAATCAAACACTTCAAAGCCTCAGTTGTCAATTCCGGGTATTCTGTTTTTCTCCTTAACCAAAAGGTATCTAAATTAGCAGACTTGAATTCCAAGTGTAACATCCCATCGGCAGATAATTCTAGCAGATTCTCTTTGAACTCAGTTGGCAAATTAACCTCATTTATAGCTGCATTTAAAAACGGATTTAAGATCTACCTCTGCCCAGTGTTCTCCGATGTCTCTTGCACTGAGAAATAATGACACAATTCTTCTTTCATTGTGGAGACGCATAAAAGCGTCGTATGGAATGAATATTTGTAACACTGTAACATACCCATACATACATGATAAAAAAGCGAAGGGTCGGGGGGTCGCGAAATATTTTTTCATACCAGGGGGGTCGCATCATGAAAAAGGTTGAAAAACACTGGTATAAATAATACAAAGGCGTACCGTTCCTATTTTCGACGGTTATGTTAGTCTTATGAGTCTTGATAAAGTAATAATTTAGAGAAAATAAATGTAATATTTTCTCGGTGAAGCGATTGTCGCAATGCAAATCGTAAGAGTTTGACCATTTGTGTCATTTGAACAGTTGAAAGATCGTCACAATATAATTATGTACCTATGCCCTGTGAACGTAAAGGTAAGCCGCACTGTGAGTTTTTCCCGCCCATTCTGCGAAATACCGAAATTATATCAAGTTGCACGCACTTGCAAAAAAATCCGGAACAAATCTGTTTTTTGCCACCGAAACCACCCGCGCCTCGGCGTTTATAAAATCACGAGGAAATTTTAATCACCGTGCGTCTTAGTTATGAATGAGTACGTGGATTAAAAGCCGCGCTAATAAAAATCGCAGTGCGGTCTAAGCCTAACATGGAAAAACGATTGCCATAAACAAGACCTTAATCCATACTTCAAATTACCAGAAAAGTTCCTGATGGTAATACTCATTTCCTGGTCGGTCCGAAAATAATTTACTTTTTCGATCCTTTCAATTACCAGCTAATCTTGATCGTGTCGTGATCGTCACGTACCGTGTAAACGCCTCGTGTTAATATCCTTCGGATTAAGTCAAAGTAATAAGGTGTAAAACCCTCTTGTTTAGTGAACTAGTTTCAGCTCATGTTATGGCATTTATAGCCTGCAAGTAGCCATAATGACCCTTAAATTGTGAACACTAAAGCCTAGATTAGCGTGTGGTTAATGGGTATTGGAAATGCTTTTAATGGGTCATAAACAATGGAAAGTTTTGAAGCAGCTGCTGGTCTTAGGGGGGCAAATAATACATTCATAAACATACTAGTAATGTACCTATATATTGGTAAATATCCCGAAACAAATATTAATTCTATATTTTATAGGCCTATCTATTCTTATTACCTCTAAGTGTGACCTATTCTATGCTTCAACCCTGTTCTAAACAAAAATATGTGCCTAAAATAAGTAGCCATAGCCCGCCCATACGCATTAAAAAAATCTTATTATCAAAAAAAAATACCGATCATAAAACGAACTGAAAAGGAGGAGCTCGTGGCTAAATAATAACAGCCGCACGGGTTGATCGAAGTTAAGCAACGCTTGACGAGGTCGGTCCGTGGATGGGTGACCATTTCAACAGTCCGAGTTTCCTCCGTGCCTCGGCAAGCACAGTCGTTATGGGTAGTCAGAAGCCTGAGATCTGACACCAGTCTTGCCAAGGGGTATCTTTTTACCCATTTACTGGGTTGTGGAGGTCCGATAGGCAGTCGCTCCATGTAAAACACTGGTACTCAGCTGAATCCGGTAAGACTGGAAGCCGACCCCAATATAATTGGGAAAAGGCTAGGCAGATTTAACTACACTACACACACACCACTATAATTTAACTTTTTATGCAGTGTTTCAAGAAACATATTGTATAAGTAAAAATATTTTCTTCTTATTTTGCTCTAGAAATATATGATTTTAGGATCACGTAATATTTTAGTATACCAATAAACAAAATAATAAAGGCAATCCTTAGTAGTTTTTAGAAGTTGTTTATCTAGAAAAGCACAATATCACGTTACAAAAAGTCACATGTGCCACCAATCACGTTGCCTGCCCAAGATTATTACAAATTCAATATATTATTTTTCTGACACCCGCGTTTATCAAAACAAACTCTCTTTTCTATGATATTTTTAAAGGAAAATTCAACCTAACTGATCAAAAATTTGCGTAAATTTGCGTGCGAAAAATCTGCATTGGGGAATGCAGTTGGGGAAAGGCTAGGCAGATTGATTGATAACGAACTGAAAGTCTGCGAACGCTTCTCCTACTCCCGTCCTTCCGATGCATTTAGCAGGTCGCATCTTAAGCATCAAAGTCAAAGTCAAATATATTTATTCAATTAGGCCAATAAACGGCACTTTTGAACGTCACGTAAATTAAAATTAAAAATTAAAAGTAATAAAAAAAAAAATTAAAGTAATAAAAAAAAAAAAATAAGAAAAAAAAAATAAGAAAAAGAAAAAAAAAAAGATTCTACCGTGCATTCGGAAAGTAGATTGTTATGGAGAAGAACGCACAAGAAACTCCAAACCCTCTCTTTGAAACACCATTCCACACTACCAACTTTTACTCCTACTTCTTTACTGTACACGCGGTGCGGTTGTGGAACTCGTTACCGCCTGATATCAGGGACTGCCAAACTCTTGCAGTTTTTAAAAAGAGAGTGAAAGCGTATTATCTTGCCATTCCGTCTTAGTTGAATATAATTATGTATTATTATTTAGGTATTTATGACATTAGTTAGTATTTATTATTGTCATATTTATTTTATTAATAGGCATGTATGTAAGAGTTTATATTAATTATCTATACTGTATTTTTCTTTATTGTGAATTGTTCAAAATATTTTTCTTTTTATTTCTGCTCTACACACGGTATCTATATTTCTTTTTTTGCAACTCTCCTCTCGCAGTATGCTGCAAGAGATTTCGTTAAAAATAAGCATACCTGTGCACCTATTTTCTGTTCCTTCTTCTTATCTATTTACTATGTGTGTGTACATTAATGGTTAAATAAAATAAATAAATAAATAAAAAATGTGCAACATTCGATAATCGACTTTCAGTAGTTTTTTTTTATTCAGCTTAGACAAGAAATATAGATACTGCGAAAATTCGATTGATTTTTAAAACGAGTCCCGACGCGGAACTAACGCGGCAGAAACAGCTCGCAATATCAATGTTGCGTTTGGAGAAGGGACTGCTAATGAACGCACCGTGCGATTTTGATTTAAACGCTTTCGTGATGGAAACATTGATTTGAAGAACGAACCACGTGGAAGACCGCCCACACAGGTGAATAACAATGAATTGAATGAGATGGTGGAAGCCGATCCGAGCCAAAGTAACCAGGAATAGCGGCATGGTTTAACGTTACTTTACCAACAATATTGACTCATTTGCGTCAAATCAATTAAATAAAAAATATGAAAAATGGGTGCCTCATGATTTGACTGATCTGCAGAAAGAAACGCAAGTTGAAAATTCTGTTGCCTTGTTGAATCGATACAGAAATGAAGGAATATTACATCGAATTGTGACATGTGATGAAAAGTCCACTTTTCATCACATGTCACAATTCGATGTAATTTAAATTTAAATTCTTTACGATAACCGTAAGCAAAAAATGCAATGGCTGACCCCAGGTCAAACGCCGCAACAGTGGACACTGTTGCGGCGTTTGACCTGGGTCCTAAAGCAAAGCTTACCAATAAAAAGGTACCTAATGGTAACTGTTTGGTGGTCTCAGCATGGTGTTATTCACTATAGCTTTATCCGATCTGCCGACTCATGAATCGATCTTCACCATTATGGCTCCATGATAACGCAAGACCTCATAAAGCACGAGAAACCGTTTTAACTCTACAGGAACTGCAATTAGAAATCCTCCGTATTCGCCAGACCTTGCTCCAACGGACTACCATTTTTATCGTGATGAAAAGTTTTCTTCTCAGGAGGCAGTACAAAATGCTTTCACACAGTTTGTCGAATCTAGATCACCAGAGTTCTATCGCAAAGGCGTAAATGAACTTCCTATTAGATGGCAGCAATGTATAGATAATAATGGTAATTATTTTGATTATATATATATGTTAAATAAAAAATAAAAAAATTCACCACAACCCCCTAATATTATTTGGCGAATTTTTTTATTTAACCCCTAATATTATTCATATTCAGCAATTACCTACATCACAAGATATTGACAGTACCCATCTATTATTAGCCATCGATCAATACAAAGGAGCTTTGTCACCTTTGTCACGCACCTTTCACCAATGAATTAACATCCATCCAAGCTTACTACGTTTAATGCTTTCTTTTGATCTTGTTCAGGATGGATGGTTGCGAACTCCTTTCTAATAACCTCTGAAAGGGCAATATTGATTAATCGTTGTTTTTGGCTTAGGAGTTTTTACTCTAGAATCTAGTGGTTTACCTAGAATAACAATCCCACCGCACTATTCCCAAACCACTGCAACTCCTGAAAGCCAGAATCAACAGTGGCGACCACCAGAAAAGCGCCGAGGCAATGAAGCTCGACGAAGTCCCGGAGAATGAATTTAACTGTCTTGGATCCCGCAACGAAATAAATCAGAAAAGAATAACGGAGGAGTAGGACTAGTTTTCTTACAGGTTTTTGGTGATTTAAGAGTGTGAAAATTTTAGAAAGTACAGGGTGACTTTTAACTTTCACTTTGAGGTCAACCAACATTGGAGGACTTGTTGAACGACACTGATGCCACTACTAATAGGGCTAACTGTAGGTAGAAATGACCGCTGGCTGGTCTCTCGGCGTGCGTTCTGACCACCAAGCGAGCAAGCGAGCATCGCTGAGCGAGTAAAACTTTGATAGTTCTTGTCGCTGTGACAAACTTGTGGTGAGAGAGTACTCGCCGGCAGTGTGAACAGCCAGCATAACCCTATGAGTTTCTTTTACTGACACGGGATCTTATATCTTTTGTACGATTCTTCAGCGAGAAAATAGTCGATAGCTAATCACTTACCCGTTGGCGGTGGGACAAGTGTCTAGGGGTTAAAATGCCAGCAACTCGAATGAAGAAGAAATACCCTGAAATCATGAAAAATATCGTTACTCACCCATACAGCTGAGTTACTTATACTAGTAAATGTAGGTAGGAATAGTTCTCGCCAAATTTCTTCGCCGGCCTGAAGTTGGCTTTCCAATGCGCTAGGCACATTGTACAAATTTACTATATTCTGCGCAGTCATTGTAGCGAACTTCAGGGCGGCCAAGAAGTTTGACTAGAACTATTCTAACTGAAAAAATATTTTATTTAATTTTGCAGGTGCTCCCGTAGTGAAAATTACGTCAACCCCCTGAATGATTGCCAATTAATAAAAAATCACTCTGATATATATTTGCTTTGTATTTTGTAGCTTTTGCCCGCGACTAAATCTGCGCAGCATTATTACTTCTTTTTATCCGAGCTTTCATTAATCTCCAAACTACTCCATACTAGGTACTACTCCATACTAGGTACTACTCCATACTAGGTACTACTCCATACTAGGTACTTGAGAAATTGTTGGTGCAGCATACAAACTGCCACCTACCTTTAAACCCCCTTAAGGTCAATTTCCGAAAAAAAAACTATCCTATGTCCTTCCCAGGGTCTTAAATTCTCCATACCAAATCTCATCTAAATAGGTTCAGCCGTTTAATCGTGAAAAGTTAACAAACAAACCAAATAACCAATAGTGTTTTTTGTCGCATTTATAATATTAACGAGCTTCAGCGACTTCGCCGGCGTAAATGTCGTAAATTATCCCATGGGAATAATTTACGACATATAATCTATCTGTGTCAAATTTCATGCAGATCCGTCCAGCCGTTTGAGCGTAAAGAAGTAACAAACATACAAACACACACACACACACACACTCGCAAACTTTCGCCTATTAGTGTGATACTAATCCAAGAATGGATGAAAGTTACCAAATAAAAAGTGCTACGACACAACAATGTTACAGCTAAATTGATTAATAACACATAACCTTGTTCTGCGGTTAAAAGCATTAAATAACAGCCGCATTAACTTTGTAGCGGGGTTCATAAAGTACAGTCACAAGCATAAATGCCTTACACTCAGTACTCTCAGCAACATTGTTCTTGTTGCACATTAATAATCTGCTAAAACCCGGCACCTTTGGGTATGCTGACGACAGCACTGTTGCTGAGAGATACGTGGGACACTCAGAAAGTTTTGCGAAACTAAAAAAAATTGTTCTATACGTACATATATTTTTATTAAATCTTTTCAAAGTACTTTCCACCAGCCTCTATACAAAGATTCATGCGCCTAAACCAGTTTTCAAAACACTTTTTCCAGTCCGCCGCAGACACCTCGTTTACAGCCTGCTCGAACGCAGCCAGCGCATCTTCCGGCGACGAAAATTGTATCCCTTTGAGCTGATTTTTTTATTTTTGGGAATAAAAAGAAGTCACACGGTGCTAGATCAGGGCTGTAAGGAGGGTGACCCAGGAGTTTGACTGGCGTGCTGTCCAGGAAGTCCCTCGTTTTGAGTGCGGTGTGCGCAGGTGCATTGTCGTGGTGGAGCAGTAGCCCGCGGAGCCCTGTGTTTGGTCGCTTGTTGCTTATAACAGAGAAAACTTCTGGCAAACATTTGGTAGTATACCATTCGGCATTAATGCTTCTTTGATCCCGTAAGGGAATTGATACCAAGTGGCCAGTCAAATTAAAAAAGCTAGCGATCAAAATCTTACCCCCGCTTCTAGATCGCTTCACTTTGGTAGGCGTTGGCTCATTTTGAAACACCCAAACAGTCGACTGGCGCTTGGTTTCTGGGTCGTATTGATAAATCCAGGACTCATCACCTGTAACGATGTCGTAAACACGCCGAGACGAGCCTGCTTCAAATTTGTTAAGCATATCACGGCACCATTCCACCCGGGCCTGCTTCTGAGCATCGGTGAGGTTGTGCGGCACCCAGCGTGATACTATCCTCCTCACGCGAAGATGGCTGTGTAGAATCTCGTGAACGCTTCCCGATCCAATCTTCAATATGTGTTGAATCTCCTGATATGTAATTCGCCTATTGTCTTGGATTAAATTTTTCACTGCTAGCACGTTTTCTTCGGTAACAGCCGTCAAAGGGCGACCGCTTCTTTCGTCATCCCCCAAAGTTGGTCGACCGCGCTTGAATTCGTTATACCAACGATACACGGTTGCCTTGGAAGGGCCTTCATCCATGAATGCCATTTGAAGTCTATCGTACGATTCATCCGGTTTCAGGCGACACTTGAAATCGAATAAAATCATAGCTCTAAAATGTTCCCGGCGCAGATCCATATTTCAGTGAGACACAATACTTTGAATTAACTCGCAAAAAATGTGGAGGGAAATTTTGAAATTGGAACTTACTTATTTTTACTTATAAATAATCATATTTTCGAAAAACATTATAACTGGCCAGTCTCCCATATATAAAAACTTTTTTTCGCAATACTTTCTGAGGGGCCTGGTACTTGTCCAACGCACGGGCTACCGGGCCGCAGATCCGGTCTCTCCGTGAGGCCATGGTGGAGCGTTTGAATCTGTCCTTGCAGGCAGTCTCCGAATGGGGCGATGCCAATCTGGTCAGGTTTAATGCTGCTAAAACCCAGGCGTGTCTTTTTTCCGCTAAAAGGAGCCAATTCTACCCGGCTCCTACTTTCCGTGGTGTAACCGTACCGATAACGGACCATCTTGAGCTTCTTGGTGTTTCGTTGACATCGACTCTCAATTTTGGCCCATACATTGAGGGAAAGGCTCAGCTGGCGGCCAAAAAGTTGGGGATCCTTTCGAAGGTGAGACGGTATTTCACGCCGGAACAGCTGCTCAACTTGTATCAAGCGCAAGTTCGATCATGCATGGAGTACTGTTCTCATCTCTGGGACGGATCTGCCAAATACCAGCTTGATGCACTTGAATCGATCGAAAAGCGGGCCAAGAGACTCATCGGCAATGAGGCACTGGTCAAGTCAAAGCTCCAAAGCCTTGAACATCGTCGCCGAGTTGCCAGCTTGTCGGTTTTTTATCGGTTGCATTTCGGGGAGTGTGCGATGGAATTGCATGATCTGATTCCGCCCAGCCCGTTCCATCATCGGACTACCAGACGTACGGCGATGCGTCATCGGTACATGGTGGATATACCACCCATACGCACAAAACGTTTTGGGGACACTTTCATTATGCGTACAGCTAAGGAGTGGAATTCCCTGCCGGAGTCGTGTGTTTCCCGATAGCTACAATCTTGGGGTCTTTAAGTCAAGAGTGAATAGGTTTTTTCTAGGCAAGCGTGCTTCACCGTCGACCACATCATCGCTTACCATCAGGTGAGATAGTGGTCAAGCGCAAGCCTATTGTCGATAAAAAAAAAAAAAAAAAAAAAAAACACTTTTCAAAAAATTAAAGGCAATTTTCTCGTTACGATTATAACTTTGAGCACAGACCTATTTTATCATCATCATCATCAGCCTATTAATGTTCCTACTGCTGGGACACAGGCCTCCTCTCTGTAAGATGGGATGGGCCGTAATCCACCATGTCTTTGAATTTTTGGTTCTAGGATATGCCGATTTCCTCACGATATTTTCCTTTAGAGAGCAGTTGTGATAAAATAATTTATACTAAGTAAAGCGCCTGGGTTCGAACCCACCACGACCTGCAACTTGTAAATCGCAGCCAATACCACCGGGCCACCACTGGTCTCAAATTTTATAATAGACTAGCTTCTGCTACAGGCCGTGCCCACGTAAATAGAGTTATATCATCCCAAGGGAACATTACACCGGGATAAAAAGTAGTCTATGTCCAATTCTCAATTAATCAATCAATTAATCAATCACCATTTTTTTTTGCACTCTGGAACAAGTGTTCCAGTGTGTTGATGTTCACCTCATCAAGCGTTGAAATTGACCCATGCAGCTGTTATTTTTTACCGCTGATGCCTGAATTAAGTATTTGAAGTTCAAACTATACTTAATCCTGAAAACCTGTCAAAATTTTGCACAAATGCAGAAATCAGTCCTTAGGCACGAGCCTCTGAATTTTGCGAAATAGTCACTTATTTATGCCCGTGACTGTACTCGTACATAATACAGCGGTAGTTAGTGAGGTAATGCACGTCCGGCTGAACCGGATGTGATGTAATTGAGCCAACATTGCTGAATAATTTCGATACACGGCGCTATCCATGTGGTGGAGGTATGTGGGTATGTGGTTTCGATGATGGTTTTTTGTTTTTCATGTAAAATGAATGGGAGGCCATGGTATAATAATATACTCCGCCTAGTATTCTCTTCCCACGATGGTCTAAGACTACGTCATGAAAAGCTTACTGAAAAAAAAATACATGATATTTTCTGGAAATGACAATTAATGGTATAGGTCAACCCACGGTCAACCGGAATCTCATGGCATTTCTTATGTTTTATTTAATTTTGATTTTCACATGGCAATGTCAATTGTCACCTGTCAAATCAAATTACGATATTTGTCATCCGCTGCTGAGATTTTGTGATATCTTCTTGAAAATTTGTTGTTTTCGTGAAAGTGTCGAAAAAGCCACTTCGATCTCAAGAGAGACATATTGTTTTCAATGTGTATAGTACAATAAGGTGAGCAGAAGGCGTTAATCAAACTCTATCTTTGATTTTAAAGCGCGTCGTAGAGTGGACCGGTAAGTTGGACTGACTTGTTTTGATACTTTTAGTTTTTTTTTATATTTTTGTTACTTAATTTTAGTTTCTATACAGGGGTTTCCATTACTATTATACCTCAAATCGTAGGCGAGGGCACATCGCATGATGGCCGGCAGGAAATGCCAACAGTAATGAAACTGTTACTAATTCTTTGACAAGATATTGATTTTAACGGAGGTTGAGAGTGGTTGACGTAAGAAAAATATTAAGTAATAATCTCTGTGCCCTGCAGTGGGACGTATATAGACTGAAGATGATGAATGACTGAGCTATAAGTAACATGATAAATTTTATTCGTTTTACAGACTTATACATAAAGAGATTGGTTTTGAATATGTTAAATGCCAATCAAAAATAACTTTTGATGGATAGAGATGACATAAAACTACAAAGATACAAGTTTTTTAAATGCCAGTGTAAATCTTGGAATCGTTTTCTAGTTCTGAATCAGGTGTTAAGTTATTAGTATGATTTATATTTAATTAGTTCATAAATTAATATATAATTGATTTATTTTTCATGACATATTTGCCTATGTTAAGAACCCAATATATAACAACATCCTTCATACACATACTTATAATACTCACAGCGGTTCTTTGTTTCTCTGAATTGGTTGAAAGACCCTGCACAGTAGCTACTTTTGTGTCAATGTTGAAGGTGAAGATAGCATTGTATAACTGTCTCTTTCACTCGCTTATGTATGTCGCATCGTCCTATCTCGCTTACTCCATGCAGTATACTCGAAAACAAACTGCATTTACGCAATGGTTTGCAGGGCCAACTTAAGAGCCACAAAGATCCGCTGTGACTACTATAATATAGGTGCCTCATGTTCATTAATACTAAAGACATAAATAAAATTAAACAGTCGTATCAAGATCGTTTAATCCAATTTCCCTAGTATTGCACACAGCATTTTTTTATTTCCAAATTTGCCATGAGATTCCGGTAGACCCATTGATGGTCATTTTTCAGTAAGTTTAGGAACTTTCTCATTTAGTTAATAGAAATAAAATAAATTACTAACTAGCTTAACTATTTAGTCACTCGTATAATTCATATATTTAGTTTCAATTTATACTCCGAGAACCGCATCGCAACTGATGACGTATTTTTAGGCCGTCGGTGCTCCGTAGACCAATTCAAATTTGACCAATTGGTCTATGGGGAAAATGACATGTTTCCATCGTCCAATTACCAACTGGGCTATGGAGAACACTGGACGTAAACCAAAACTATGTTCCATTATAACATTATAGCCCCGAGTTCACACCATTCTCCTATACTTTAGGTTCAAAGAAGCCTTTGTTATATTTTTTGGGTCACATCAAACTGAATTCAAAAATATTATAAATAAATTTAAAAAAAAAACAAAGATCAAAATTTATTTATTAGGTCATTAAGCGACAATTGCAAAAAAATAAAAAAAATAATAGTTGATTCGACCGTCGTAAATAAATAAAAATATAATGTTCGTTAATTATAGTTAACTAGCTGTTCCCCGCGGCTTCGCTCCCGTGGGCCACCCCACAGGACCCGTTTTCGGGATTTAAAAATAGCCTATGTCACTCAAGAATAATGTAGCTTTCTATTGGTGAAAGAATTTTTAAAATCGGTTACGTAGTTTCGGAGCCTATTCGGTACAAACAAACAAACAAAAAAATCTTTCCCCTTTATAATATGGTATTGGTATAGATTTAAATAGAAACTTCAATGAAAAGATAGAAAAACAAGTCATCATCATCATATCAGCCGGAAGACGTCCACTGCTGGACATAGGCCTCACTCAAGCGTCGCCATTTGATCGGTCCCGTGGGTCTCGCATCCAGCGGATCCCCGCAACCTTCACCAGGTCCACTTGGTACTCGTAGGAAGCCATCCAATGCAACGTCTTCCGGTTCGCGGTCGTCACTCCAGAACTTTTCTACATAATCGGCCATCCGTTCTGCGAGCAATCTGCTCTGCTTACTGCTACTTAAGTTTGGCAATTCTTCGGACTATGTCGGTAGCCCTGGTTCTCTTGAAAAGTATGTAAACTGTTTGAAATGGCCACTTCACCGAAAATATTGTCATTATGTATGGTGTCAATTGGTTGCCAAATGACAGTATGTCTTCGGGATGAGGGTATTGCGAAGACTGTTGTCGCCAATTCTGGGATCCCAACGGACTCAATGAGATAGATGTTCACATTGATTTGTATTGCAATCTTTGTACAAATGAATTGTTATGTCATGATTATTCAGTAAATGATTATTGTTTCAAAAATTGATCTTGATATTTTTTTTAAATACTTGTGGACAAGGCTTTACTATACTATTAAACTGGGCAGCGGAACATTTCTCAATTCTCCATAGTTCAGTTGATAATTGGACGATGGAAACATGTAATTTTCCCCATAGACCAGTTGGTCAAATTTCAATTGGTCCATGGAGCACCGACGTTTTAGGACAATCACGTGACCCAGCTGTCATTGGAAGAGAATATTCTACAGACCAGGCGGAGTATATAATTATACTATGTGGGAGGCATAGTCAATACTCCATCGTTAGCAAATTTGACTCAGGCCAATAGATCTATTCTGCCAGCACAGAAAAACTTGATTTATTTATAGATTGATATTCAAGACTCTGTGATATGTACGTTGTCCTGAGGCTCTTGCTAGGCACTGTATCATTCGAACAGCCAAGGCGATCGTTGCAATGCCAAAATTTATGGGATTTCAATAACGTGACATTTCTATAGCACTTAATCATCATCATCAGCCTATTAATGTTCCCACTGCTGGGACACAGGCCTCCTCTGTTTGAGAGGGAATGGGCCGTAATCCACCACGCGGGCCCAGTGCGGGACGCGGGTTGGTGGATGTCACATGTCTTCGAATTTTTGGTTCTAGGACATGCCGGTTTCCTCACGATGTTTTCCTTCACCGTTTTGAGAGCAGTGGTGAAGAAATAATTTACACAAAGTAAAGCGCCTGCCTGGGCTCGAACCCACGACCTACAACTTGTAAGTCGCGGCCGATACCACTGGGCCACCACTGCTCCCCGCACTTAATAATCCCATACATTTATGCCATTTCGTTGAAGGAATGTCACATTTTAGGGTTCCGTGCCCAAAGGGTAAAAACGGGACCCTATTATTAGGGTACCGTACTCGAAGTGTAACAACGGGCCCAATTACTAAGACTCCGCGGCCCGTCTGTCTATCTGTCTGTCCGTCCAGGCTGTATCTAATGAACCGTGTTAGCTAGACAGTTTAAATTTTCACAGATGGTGTATTTCTGTTGCTGCTATACACACAATAAATACTAAAAACAGAATAAAAGAAATATTTGAGTGTCAGTCTCATACAACAAATGTGTTTTTTGTGATAATGGTCCAAGTAGCCTCCGGTTGCAACTTTCATCAAACGAGCTACCTTGAAATAGGCAGCGCAGTGTTATTTGAAACACATCTCCTACCAGTGTTAAGCAATAGATTTATTCGGTGATATTTTAATAACGCTAATATTAATAACAACAAAATAATCCACACATCAAAGCACTGTAATATGTATTACCTACAAAATGTGATGTTAAAATCGCGCGTACGTTAAATTAAGCTTACAACAGAATTTAAGGTACAGTAAAAAATTTACGTGTGTTCAGGTGCTAATAAAGTCCTTAAACAGGGTTTAAGTTGACGTGAGTTTTAGTGTTTAAAGATTGACATACACGTGCGACTTTGCAACAAGCAATAACTACACGTAGGCCACAGGCACAGATAATATAATACTGGCATACAAATGCCTCAACCCATACAAAAAAACCGTGCCGACGTAATTGGCCGTTTTCGTCTGTATAAACTTATATTTTTCTATGAATACCGATCGCGTTCGGTTCCGTTCCTCGGATATAGATGGTGTTAGCAGCGACTTGCAAGTGGAAGAGTGTACTCAGTTCGTGAATACTTTTTTTTATTACAGCGAGGATTTGTTTAATAGTATTTTTTGCACGTATTGACAGTTTTATTGTACTAAAATGTATTACAAAACAAATTTAAAATATCGAGTGGATGCCTCAGAAATTTAAGTATTGGAATCAATTTTAAATTATCCATTTAAATAATCTTTGAAATGTGAATTAACAACCCAAAATACCTTTTGTTCGTGCTTAGGAGAGTTAATTAAACAATACCTTACATTGTTTATGATCTTCTCTAGAAAATCTTAATATTTCACAAAATTAAATAACAAATCGAAGCTTATCACGCTATCTAGTGCAATTTATTTGAATCAAATTTTCTTTCGTCGCGTTGGGTGCCCGTGCCACATGTAACCAAGTACAGGCTTTACGAGAGTGAGCTTTTACAATATTTAGAAGAGCGGTGTAGACGGCTTCTGTCGTGTTTGTGTGTCTGTGTGCATAAATCTGAAACATCGAAGTCAAAGGCAAAGATGGTGTGACATGTTCGACTCTTGCCGAAAGGACTGAATTATGGAGACAGAATTATGTGGCAAATATAGTGGGAGGCATTTTTCCTGCAGTAAGACAGTGATAGAATGTCAAAATCAAAGTCAAATATATTTATTCAATTAGGCCAATAAACGGCACTTTTGAACGTCACATAAATTAAAATTAAAATTTACAGGAAAAAAAAAAAAAACTACCGTGCATTCGGAAAGTAGATTGTTATGGAGAAGAACGCACAAGAAACTCCATACTTACTCTTTTTAAAAAAAAATAGGTGTTTTACAATATTTTCATTAGTACATACATTAATATATGTGAGGACGATGCACCCAGAATATCTCTACACACTATACTACGTACAGGTATAAAGTATTAAAAAGCATTAACAGGAAAATTAATTAATTTGATAAGTAGGAACATGGTTCTCACATACTTACAAATATTACAAACAGCTAGCAAATATTGCTAACAGGTAAAATACTTAATTCAACAACAACGGAACAGTGTGTAAGTCAAATTAAAAAAACAAAAAAAAATATGATATATATAAATGTTCATATAAATGATGATATAATGAATGATAAATGATAGTTAGGTAGAAGTACTTACACGAGCGTAAATACGCATCATAGTACGCCAAGCTCTGTCTCTGTCGCCAATTTTTGTCCATAGGCAAGTACGCCAATTTTGAATCGCTTCAGTTGTAATACCTTTTTATCACCAGCTAAAATCTATAAAACGTAGCATCTAAAGTACAGGATCTGCAATAGCCCCATAATAAGACAGTTGGGCCTTCTCACACTAACAACTCTTTTGCTTGTCAGTAATCGATTTTGCAAATGGCATGCATTGACGGAAGTACATACATAGAATAATAAAAAATAATTATCAGATTGTGTGCCTCATTGGTTTTGGTTGATGTGGTCTTGGAGACTATTCCTGTAATTATGCAAATATCAAGGTGCGTGTAATCAATTTGTTTAATAAAGCAATATCATTATGGAAATTACTGAGTCACTAACATTTAAGTTATAATATTCAATGTTTACGAGGAATTTTGACGCCTGAGATACAAGTATCTTATTACTTAGTTCAAGAGCCAGTTGTTCAACCTGATTCTGACCATCTTTTGTACAAACGTTTAGTGTATAATTAACCTTGTGTTACTGTTTTGTACAATAAAGTTGTTTTTGTTTGTTTGTTAAAAAAGATATCCAGTTCCAAATATCCGTTTGCCAAAAGCAAAGCTTATATCCCATCATTTCCTACCATAACTGCCAAATAACATACACAACACTTACGCAAGATTGAAACCGAGTCAAATTTCCCGAAACATCTTCCAGACTGCTACTTACAAATGCCTTTGGCATCTCAAACGCAAAACTCTGCACATTCATATTTCCTGTGTTCAAAGTCGCAGCATGAATAGCGAGCTTTAACTCATCATGTTGTTTCGTTGATACAACATAAACCAGGGCTTTATGGAGACCTGTTGAAGTTACGTTTTTGCATATAATTATGTTGGTGCCGTGTCGCAATCGTTTTATGTTTGTTTTAATGTGTCTGTGTTATATTTATTTGAGATATTTGGCCGGATAAGGTTCGGATTATTTTGATTATTTCGTTTTATGGTTTGTGTGAATTTATGGTTCCAGTCATATAAGTTAAGAGTTTGCACTAAATTTTTATCTCTTTCTAACTGTCGCTTAGGGTTGTTAAACCACGAATCTGATTGATGTAATTATTTTAGTGTTACGTTCGTGCGAATGAAAAAACGGAACCCCTACAAGATCACACGTGAGTCCAAAACCTTCAAAAGTCCAGGCGCCTTTTGAAGGTTTTACCTCTTTAACAAAAAAAGAGGTTTAACACACAACGTAAGTAGGTACAAGCTTGTATCTACTTACTTACTTAGATATTCAGTAATGCAGTAGAAATGCGCTCCTTGCGACGTATGTGTGGTGTTACTTTAAATGATAGATTGAGGAATTAGGATATAAGACAACGTTGTGGTTTAAAAGATGTAGTAACTAAAATTGAAATGAGTATGTTAAGATGGTTTGGCCATGTTGAGAGGATGAATGAAAGGCGACTAACGAAAGGTATTTACAAGGCAGACGTGAATGGAAACGCCGCGAGGGGACGCCCTATAGGTGATGTTCTTCAGAAAGGCCAGGCGCGCAGTACTCATAACCGGCGTATGTGTATGACTAGATGTATGAATGTGAGTGAAGCAAAAGAAGTATGTAAAGATCGTAGCAGGTGGCGTTCTGTAGTTTCTATCTACCCCCATGGAAAAAAGGCGTGAATTTATGTATGTATGTATATTCAGTTAAACTAAAACTTGCGTACACATCTCTATTCACTGTGTATCAAAGAAAGAAAGAAAAGTACCTGTTTTACCAAATCAATCATACTTCAGTAAAAACTTTAACATCCAAACACTTTCACTATGTTTCTCGTTTTTACGTTGTGAAAAAGGTTGTAAACATGAAAATATAACAGTTAATTTTATTATCTTTCAGCTCCTTAGAAAAATGTTTTACTTTCTCGGGTAAAAAGATCGTAAAAAAAAGGGTTGTAGTACGCAGCGCTCAGGTACTAAGAGGCATGACTAAGCAGTGAAATTGTTGGGCATCAGCTATTGATTAGTATATTTTATACGCCGTTTATGTAACTGTATTTTTTTTAAAATATTTTTTATAAAACATTTAAAAATATAAATAAATAGTGGTCCACTCGTAATCTGGGACAGAATTCAGGGCTTCAGAGAGGGAAACCTCATAACGCCATATTGCTGCATGGCGTTCCAGGGCGGGGATAAACTAATAAATAAATAAATTTTCAGCCCGAGATGCAGTGGAACATTGCAGAACATAGCACAGGGGGGTAACCACAAGCTCTTAGAGTAAGGTTATTTTGAGATCGAGTAAGGGACAGATGTATCTGACTTGTATACATCTGTCACTTACTCGATCTCAAAATAACCTTACTCTAAGAGCTAGTTGTGGTTACCCCCCTGATTGGTATTAGCGAAATTTAAACCCAAAGGGAAATTAAATGTGGTTCTATGACTGATCTTTTGTTTCATCGATTTCATATACAGTTTTGACCTGAAAAAGGCCAGCCACGGCACCCGAATAGTTTCCAACCCTCCGACAAGCCCGTTTCCCGATCCGAGTCCTGGGGGGTGACCACAAGCTCTTAGAGTAAGGTTATTTTGAGTGTGTGTAAGGGACAGATGTATATGACGTCTATACATCTGTCACTTACTCGATATCAAAATAACCTTACTCTAAGAGCTTGTGGTCACCCCCCTGTTCTCGGACGAAATCAGGATGTGCCTGCATGGTAGCGGCTGTCGACGATGAGTCTATAGGAGACCGGAGAGCGATTCGCACAATGCTGTTTTGCGGCAACATATGCATAAGCTGACTATTGAACGACCTGAAACTTGAAGCTGTTGTTATCTTCTCTTATAAGAAAAGAACACACTCGAATTAGAATCAAGAAAGGTTTTTGTTAACCGCGATCTTCTTAATGCTGAAGTTCCTCAATTTGAAAGTGTTAAAGAAAACACATCCAAAGTTGTCCAAAACTTTCAATTCTAAATCACCACAAAACATTTAAACTGCCACCATTATTTTGAAACAAACATTTTCTTTAAGTTATCAGCAAGCGTGGTGATGAAGGGAAATGATGATGACGTATAATGTATCACAAACAAACTGAACATCTAAACTTGAGAAGTTACTCCAACAAAACAACTGTCAGCAAGCCAAACTTACAAAGAATACACACCAGAAACTACACTAAAATCAACCTTATTAACTTTGTTATAAGAGAATGTAGACTGCATAGAGTCGGTGGCAAGTCTAACTCAATATTTCATTGCAATGTCGGATACGGGAGCTACTAATTGTTCACGAATTTGAAATATTTACTCGTATGTATTTCCTCTTGTGTTTCGGACTTGGCTGTAAATACTTGGGAACTGTGTACATTTTAAACTAGAGATAATTATTGAAAATCTTTGAATTTAAACTACAAAATATCTGCCCAAAACGATACGGAATTATTAATTTAATAATCATCATTATTGGCAAATAGATTGATAATGTTGAGTTTTGTTGATCTGGGGGGTGATGTGTGCGTAAGGGACAGAATCTGTTGCTTACACACACTCAAAATAACCTTACTCAAAGAGCTTATGGGCACCCCCCTGGTCAGTCACAGGACCGGTTCTAGTAGCGACGCTCGAGGTAGGTGTATGTCCAGCTGTGTATATCTTTCAGCTGAAATAATGATGATGGTTTTGGGTTTCTCTTCAGACCTTCTTCAGACACAGACAAAGGAATGATGGATAGGTATTAGAAACGATAATAATTATGACTAGAAAGTATTATCATGACGGCAAGTAGAAAATAACGAGAACGGCAAAAAGAGTGTTCCGTTCCGTAAAAAAAAAAAACTGTTTAATGAATAAAAAAACCGGTCAAGTTCGAGTCGAACTCTAGCGCCGAGGGTTCCGTACCTACCCATTATACCGCCATAATAAAATTGGTATCATTTTTATTGGTGGCTAAGTTTTAAGTGTTTATGTGTGTGTGTGCTGTAATGGTTGAGCTGATAAATTGTGGTGGTACACTGTATAAAAATCTAGGTCCTGAGTCAACACGATAAAACATATGGGCAAATTTAGAATTTCATGAAAACTTGTAAGTACCAAATTTTACCTTAATTTTAAACTTTTTTTATTATTTGGAAAGTTTTCGCCAATTTACGTGATTCTAGGTCAACGGGAACTACCATATAGGTTTTCGATCCAAGACCTATAGGGTACTTACGGTTGACCTAGAATTGTCAATTTTGGCAAAAAGTAAGGTCTTACAGCTTGAATTTAAAAAAACCTAGTAGGGCCTATAGACCTCAGTGTCTAGTATGAATTTCAACTTGCTAGGTACACCCGTTCCTGAGAAAATCGGTGGTGACACACGGAAAGACAGACGGACAAGAGAGTGATCTTATAAGGGTTTTTTACCTTTTGAGGTACGGAACCCTAAAAAGAAGTCATGCTGCGCCGATGTACGAGTATATTAGTAGAAGGGCAGGAGCAAAATGAATCTATACACATTCAGATTAAACAAATCAGCAAACCCTTTAGAAAATACGATTTCAGAATTTTTATAAAATCCATAGCTTTAACATCAAAAACAATGTTTTATCACCTTCAAACCCAGTCTTAACTCCAAACTACTCTATTTTTACCCCACCCAATCATAGTAAGGGTTAACAAGTCAGAGTTGTAAAGTTATAATTCTCTCGTAAATCCTGTAGGACATTAAATTTATAAGTTGGGTGGAGAGAGCGAAAGATAAGCGCGGCTGCATTTGTGATGAACTGGAATTAGTTCGAGACAACGCGAACCGCCATGACAGATAGAGGAAGACTGTGATATCTTGAAAATAGATCACCTTTGTCCTGTGTTTTGATTTGTTTTTTTTTTTGTAGAAGTTGGTACTTACCTAGTATGTATTTGACGCGAGATGCGAACCGCCATGACAAATAGACAAAGACTGTGATAATTTGAAAATAGATCGCCGTTGTCCTTTTTTTATTTGTTTTTTTTTTTGTAGAGGTTAATACCTAGTTTTATGTAGACGTGAGAAGCGAACCGAGCTGTGATAATTAGAAAATAGATCGCGGTTGTACGAGTACTGTTACTTTTACTACGAGTACTTGTTTTTTTTTGTTGTTTTTTTTGTAGAGGTTTGTACCTAGTATTTTGTGGATGTGATATGCAAACCGCCATGTCAGATAGACGAAGCCTGTGATAACTTGAAAATAGATCGCAGTTGTCCTTTAATTATGTTTTTTTTTTTTTGGTTATTGCTGAAGAAGGTTTCGATACGTGAATATTTGAATATAAGGCCTTTTTGGCCAGGCCGCTTTGCCTGCGGCTTGTTTCAGAAGAACTGAGCATTTTCTGGCAAAAGGAACTCAAAGATATTGTAGCTTACTCTCAGTGAAAAAAAAATTAATACTAATCGAATCAGGTACTGCTGAGAGTACATCCTTATAAAATTACTTTAATTTAGAGCAGATAACATGGTTAATCATTAATATTATAAAGAGTTAAAATCGTTTGTATGGTCGTTTGCTTCGATCCGATCCGATTACGAAAATTCCTTCACTGATATCCCCTGTTCAGTCGACAACTCTAATTTAGAGTACAAATTTTTTTTTGTACTCTAAATTAGAATTAGAAAAATTTTGTACTCTAGTCGACTGACCAGAGGATAGAAAGCTAAACTATTTCTGAGCACGATTAGTTACTTTTTATCCGCGAAGACAAAAAGCTAGTAAAACATATGAACCTATCACACACCAACATCCCAACTTCGATTATAAAGACCTCAACTCTGTTTCAGGAACTAGGCTTAGAACATAATTTCTTATCTTTATGAACCGCCCAAAGTTTCGGTGATAACAGAATTCTAAACTTTTGAGTTGAAAGCACTTCACGTTTACGATTCCATTTCTTAAGATGTTTGCGAATCAGTTTTGGTGAAATAACTTTCTTCAGTTTGATTTTGACTGAGGGATTTAACTTATCTTGAATGGTGGAAGTTATGTTATGAGGCTCACTTTATTAAAGTTTAAAGATTTCCTGGCTTAGACAAGGTTGTCATTTATTATTTATTTATTCGTTTGTCCTACAGACCAATGGAGACCAATGGATGCCTTAAGGTACATCTAAACGGGCCATATTTTACGACAATTTGTGCCTGCAATTATTGGCAAACATTGCCCAGCCATCAAAAAAACATTTTAGTGCATTTTATGGCTGAGCAATCAATTGCAGGCAACATGTTGCAATATGGCTGCAATAGTATGGCCTTTGATTCAGAACCCTTTAATGAGCCACACAATCCAGCAACAATGGCCGACGAAATGACGCTCATCGCAGCCGCTTACATTGTTTTGGCAGAAAAACGAAAAAAAAGGACACTAATGTGGATAATTTATTTTCAAAACAACACAAGAATGACAGCTGCTGACAGCACAGTTTTTTTTTTTTTTTTTTTTTTTTTTTTTTTCTTCGTGGCGTCTCGCAAACGGTCAGAGTGACCGACATATGCTTAACCGGGCTTCCCTGTGGAGACTAATCTCTTAGCCTCCGGCCAGGCTTAGCACAGAATATCGCCACACCACAGATTTATACACGATGGACGTCGCAGCACTCGCAGCACACTTCACGTCGCGCAGAAAGTGAAACGCAAAGTACTTCACGTCGCAGGGAGAAAGGGACGCGCATATACAGTAAAACAGAACAACAATATAGATGGCACAGATATATTGCAGTATTTTCGATTGCGAGGCGATCGTTGGGCCACACGCCGTCTACACATAAAAACATTTTGACATACCAAAAAATATGTGGCTATAATGCCGGGCCATCCTTAAAATATTGCATAGTGTGGCTGGTATTGCTAGCAATGTTGCCTGTGGCTATACACCACAAATAATATAAATATAATACTAGCATACCAATGCTTCATCCCATACAAAGAAACCGTGCCGACGTAACTAGCGTTTTTCATCTGATTATTTTTATAAGTACTTCGATCGCGTTCGGTGCCGTTCCACGGCTATAGATGGTGTTAGCAGCGACTTGCAAGTAAAAGTGTTTTCTCGGTTCGATACTATTTTTTCTTTAAATACAGTGAAGATTTGTTTAATAGTATTTTTGCACTTTTTTGCAGTTTAATTGTACCAAAATATGTTACAATGTAAATTACAAAAATCGAGTGGCATGCCTCAGAAATTTAAAACCGCGCCATCTATTGGAATCGATTTTAAATGATCCGTTCAAATAATCTTTTAAATGTGAATTAAGAGCCCAATATTACATAATTTTGTGCTTAGGAGACTAATTGTATGATAAATTCAAGAAAATGTTAATTTTACACGCAATTCAGTAACAAATCGATGCATATCGCGCCATCTAGTGACATTTATTTGAATTAAATTTTGCGCTGGGACCCCGTGCTTATACTAACTATAAGTCCGGGTTTCCTCACGATGTTTTCCTTCAACTGTCAGCGATCTCCATGATAAACTTAGAAAGACCAGTAAACAGTTTATTGTCATATTCATATTAGAATTCTATTGCTGTAGCCAATTGCATTAATAAATAAAAGTTAATATTATTGTGAATAAATTGAGCTAAATTATTCTAATTTGAATCTTTCGAAGTCTTTTTTTAATTAATGTAAATGTAGGCGCCTACTTAGAACAATCTATGCGTTAGTCAATAGTCCATAAAGTTTTATCTGTGGGCCAAAATTTCCAGGGAATAAATGAATTTAGAGTAGAATTATTATAATACTCTATTGAATAACAATTATATGTACTAGGAGACCAAAATCGTAAATTGAAAAACAATATATCACGGGGATTTGACGCGATGATTTCGATTGTTTATTTACCTATTTTGCCCGACAAAAATAAACAATTGGAATCATCGCGTTAAATTCCCGTGATATATTGTTTTTCAAGTATGAAACGCAGAATCGTAAAGTAAAAAAAAACATTAATTCAAAAAATCTAAAAACCCGACTGCTTAATAAGCGAACTAAAAAGACGTAAATAAGAAGAAAATCATGATGGGCAGTCGGATAATACAGTCGGGATTTTTTTTATTTTTTAGTATGACTTTTTAGATAATATTTTTTTTCGTATCATGTACATTTAAACATATAAGTATTTTTGAATTCAACTCTTAAAACCCTTTATGTTGATACCCCAGACAATGTGCTTGGAAGAAAAAAAAAAATTTGGCCCCCACAATATGGCCCCCAAAATCCGCTATTTTTCTATTTTCCAAATTTAATGTAGCCAGTGACACTTGCAAGGCTAAGACGAATCGATTGACGTAAAACTTATCTAAATCCACCCACGCGTTTGGTCTCTAGAACGCCACATAGGAACAAAAATACATACATACATAGACTGATAAACACATTACCCTTCCTTGGCAGTCGGGTTAAAAGCCGGTGCTGGAATCATGCCCATGAGTGGCATTCATTGAATAATTAACTGGAACCAAATAACATTTCTATAATTCTAATTTAAGACATATGGTTTCACTGCTACAATATTGGGTACCCAATCTTATCGCAAGGTCTTTGTAAGAGAGAATAAGGGATTATGTCCAGCGAGTGGAAAGACCCATTCATCTGTAGTACTCGTAGATATCGATAATTATATCTAAGCAATGCGATTTGTGTTAGTTAGATGAACATCGCTCTTAATTGAAACCAACCCGAAACATATAGGCATAAACTAATATTAAATAGAATTACTAAGTTAAAATTTGTGTGAAGAAATAGTCCTGACAGTCAAAATGTCGGGTGTCGGGGGAATATATATCTTATGGTTACCAAAAATTTACCAGAGGAATGTACCTTCAACGTACCTCATAAACATACAATCTAAAAAACAATGCGAAGAGTAATTAACGACAAATCAAGAAAACAAATTTTGACGCCTGCCACTTTTTTTATAGCAATATGAGCATAGTTGTATTTGCTCTTATTGAAAATTTGGAGCTAGGACGCACACATTTGAGCGTTCTGCAGAAATGAATATAATAATATTATGAAAGTTATGTACCAGCTATGTCCTTGAATGTACCTTTAATTGAATTTAATGTACCTCCATTAAACAAGAACAATTATAATAATAAAGTGAGTCGAATGTTAACTACGAAACCGGGAAATAGGTATGGCAGAAGATAGGGGGAGATTCCGGTCTGAAAAGATGTTGATGAAAACAGTTTCGTGATTGGCTTCATATCACTTCGTATTGCAATTAGCAATTCTGACATTGGTAGCATTGTGTACATCATTAATACTAATTGCAGGAATAGAAAAATGAAACCTTTCTGCTAATTTATACAAATCGAATCGAAATCCAAAAATGATCTTTGTAATGGTATCGCACCTGCGATGCCTCTTACAGCTTTTGTAAATATTGTTACAAGCTGGGGTTCACGGATACATTATTTAAACAGCAGACTTCAATTAATCACACTGTATTAAAAAAACACTTCATAAACAATTCTATTTCTTCGCACTATTTTCCTTTACCGCTCGCTCTGTGTCGCTTCCAAATCGATACTGTCTCATGACGATCCCGACCGCTCTTTATATAGCACGGACGATGTTTCTAGAACTTTCCATACTGTTCTAGATAATTCAAAAATCTTCCAGAACAATCGACTTTCGAACTCATTGCTCCCGAAGCGACTAGAAACTCCAATAGACACGAGAATATTAGTTCCGCTATTCGATACTAGATGGCGCTACTAGTTACTACTAGTTCTTCCTCTCGTCACTAGATGGCGTTGACCGATCTTGTAACAATATCCTTAAGCGGCAGTGATTACTTACCAAAAGCTGGGCTGTATTGCTAGTAGGTATCTTACATAGCCTATTACAATAACACTGCTGGGACAATTGCAACGGGCCTATTCAATTAAGCGGGCCCAGTGTGGGTTTATGAATGCCACAGTCAGTCATGTCTTCGAATTTTTGGTTCAAATACAAGAAATTTTGTGTATTCGTTCTTACGTGCCATATGTGCTAGGTTTATGTAAAATTGAATATTTGAGTTTGTATTATATTTCGCCGCAATATTTGCACTCTGAAAGGCATTTTCAAATTAACCCGGTACATTCGCGTGCACTTTAATTTGCTCCTGAAAATGATAAAATTCGCTCAACGTGGTAGCAGTAATGAACTCAAAGGGAATACTGCTATAATTACGAGTGCATCATTATGTCCCGACCAGTCCTCTCAAATTGCAATTTCCAGGAATATTCGTGTGTATGATTATTATCTACTAAAATCTAATATTACGAATTTATAATTTTAACTGTATTTAATCATGGGTCCCATAATTTAGTGAGATCGTTTCGGCACCTATTATATTCTGTTCATTTCTGTCAACCTGGTACTTTTCAAAACAAGAAATGATAAAATTTCAAAACCTGCAGTATTTTAGCATTATTGAGCTAAGTTGTTATTCGCATAAGCACCTAATTCCAGTTCATTTCTGTTTTCCTGTTAGTTTGAGTAAATACAAAATTAGGACATTTAAATTTTAAAATGTCTATCGAATTCTTCATGCTCGTCTCTGTTTCATCGTAGGTGCTCTTCGAGGAATACTTTAGGTGCGCTTCAAATTGGGTGCGCTTCGAGGAATACCCCATTTTTATTTCATGCTACATAATTTATCTATATCGCTTCGATCGACATCCTTTGAACACGTAATTATGAGATGATATCATGCGAAAACACCCCGATTCAAACAGTAAAACGTGGCATAACTTAAGAACGGCTGAACCTATTTTTATCAAACATAGCTAAAAACACTCACATCACACAGGTACACACGTCAATCTTATAACACCCCTCTTGTTCCGTCGGGGGTAAAAAAAAGCAAATCGGGATCTAAAACATCCGTCTGTCGTCACTCAAACCTGTGTGATGGTCTATTTCTAAGAGTGATTTGCGTGAGAAAAATATGCACCACTGGGATTATTTTGTTTTCCTAACTAGACTTAGTGCAACTCTGGTAGAAAAGGGCTGGCAGAACTAGGTAATTTTCCCCCCCCGGTGGGTTCCCGCATTGTCGAGGCGGGCGGGCTCAGTAACCGTGGCTTGGTCACCCACGGTGAAGCGAAGAGGAACCCGAGGAGAGGCCGCTCGTCAGGGCTTTTGCCGATTAAGCCGACGACGTAGCGGCCATCTAGTAGGTTGCGGTGCCGCTTGGTAACAGGTGACATCGCAACTGAGGCGGGCCACGATGTCTTATGGAGCGTCCCAGGTCCCATACGATGTCGCGGCTGAAGGTTGGAGGCCGCGGCGGGAGAGGATTGCCGGTATTGCGGTGCGCCGCTCTCCCTATCTTCCGCGGCCTGGATGGGGTCGCCACCGTCTGATGGCGGACGCGGTGGGGCCGCAGGGGAAGAGGAGTTTCGGTATTGCGTTAGCCGCTCTCCCTATCCCCTGCGGCCGACAAATGGTAGGTGGCGGGGCCATTGACCTTGACCCGTCACGGGGGACCAAGGGTGCCATACACGGGGTCGTCTGGCGCCCTTGTGCTGGTTTGGTCCCTGGGGTGGTCACGGCGTACAGTGTGTTCTGGTGCGCCGGTGATACACCCGGGGGTTACTCCCCGAGGAGGGTCCGGTGACGGACAGCCGCGGCAGGTTCGCGGAGAGTGCTAACGCGTGCCCGTGTTCCCGCCATAAGCGGCACAGGAGGACACCGTGGAGTTTTAGTGGGTTAGAGTCCCACATAACTGCACTATCTCCCCGTGGTAGTGCAGTATGCATGAGCAAAAAAAGGAGAAATCCACGCAAAAAAAAAAAGTCCTAGGTAATTTTACATGAAAAAACGAGAGATGAGTGCGAGTGACGTGTGCACGTACAGCTAAAAAGATTTCGCTGCGAATCCTCGCGACGCCTCGCTACTTTGACCAGCTTTGAAACAGTTACACATTTTCACAACACCGCTACTCAGCCTCATGCTGCCTCTCTCACCTTTGGTGGAAAAGCAACCTAGGACTCACATATTCAGGTACGCCCGGGTAATGTGTAACAGCTTTGATTTTTTATTCTGCAATATGAATAGTTCCCTTACTGATAAATATCCATTTAGGACCTTAATTAAACCTTAGGACTTTGAACAACCTTCACCTAACTTCTGACCCCCACATCAATATAACCGCACCAGCAAAGTTCCAATCATAAACCCTATTCACAAACTATAAGGTTTAATTCCCCCGACCTTTGCACCCTTCTCCATATTTCATCGAATAAGTCCAGATTAATCCTAATGACCAATTTGTACGATGTACCATGATACCCATTCCTTTTTTAGGAACCCTTAGGGGTTCGTTTCTTGTACTGATAAGTAAGGGACAGATGTATGGAGAATAATTAATGATAATAATAAAAGGGTTTGGGCCCACATATATCATTCTGTGGTCGAGACCCCAGCGACAAGAAATCACGAATTAACGGATTTATGCTCGGTGGTTTGGACAATGATTTGGAGGTATAATAATATAAAAAATATCGTGTCTACCTTGGTGTGCTGATTTTGACGTTTTTTCACTGCCGAACAAGTGCAATAAACTATCCAACATATAAAACTTCAAAATTTAAAAAAACCCCCGACACATTTATCTTGCGAAAACACCCCGACTCAAACAGTAAAACGACCATAACTTTTGAACGGCTAAACCGATTTTATTCAAACATAGCTAAGAACACTCTCGACAAAATCACCCTTCAAAGAAAGAAAAACTAAATCAAAATCGGTTCATCCGTTTAGGCGCTATGATGCCACAGACAGACACACATATACACAGATACACAGCAACACACGTGAAACTTATAACACCCCTCTTTTTCCGTGTTCTAGAACCAAAAAAAAACAAAACCTCACCCACCAAGTATGGACCATTTATAGACTAATTTTGCAATGCCAAAAGATAACATGGCCTCACAACTACATAGCTTGAACGTTATTCGACTAATATACTTCCTAACGAAGGGCCCCAAGCAAACGAAATAATCAATAATAACCCCTCATAAAATACTATATCATTTTTATTACATCAAAATATTCAAAGGGGGAGACGCGGAAAAACGTCTGAAGTCCTTTTTTCAATAAAAGAACAAGTCAAACGAATAAATCATGGAATTCTCGTGAAAGTTTGCGTTGGACGGAGAAATAAAGCGGTCTGTGTTTGATAAGCGAAGCGAGACCGAGCGCTTCAGCGATTTGAAGAGATAAAAGAAATGTAGTTTCGTGATTTTCAGCGCTTTTTTTTTCTTTTCATTTAATTGGACAGGTGGTTCGTCTGTGATGTCGGTTTAAAGGTGAATTTGTTTTATTTTTTATTGCGGTGTTTTATCTCTTTGAAAAGTTGTTGAAGCTTGCATGACAGTTTTGTCTAGGCATAGTTTTATTTGTTGCAACAAATACCGTCGACATCCAAGTTGTTTTATTGTGTCCTATATTGCCTAAAATTTCCAAATAAAAATTAGATACTATATCTAGAATTAAGCAATGTGTGTGTGTGTATAATTGTCTTTTGTTCCTGTATTTTCTGGTGTTCAATAAAGTATATATAAATAAATAAATGTGATTAAATACTGGTCAAGTAGAAGCACTAGTGTAATAGAAAAAGGGCAATAAACATAGAACTAGTCGATGTGGCGATGCTGGGGGGAAGGAAAGTCCAGCTGTGGACATCTTTAGCCGGAGAAGATAATGATGATAATGACAAATACGTATGGATTCAATCCACAGATTGGGCACTGTTATTAGATTTCTCTATTTTAGATTTTTTAAAGACAGAACTGACTACATGTACGGTACGCACATGACCGATATTACTTTAACTGATCTGATATACATGCATCCGTACGTTAACGCAAGGTTCTGTTGAAAACCAGCGTAAGGCAAATATGAGCTAATTGCCTGGCATTTTGCTGAACTATAAATATGGCGCAGCCGTAAGGCTGTCTCTCATGTTTTTGGAATGATTTATTTTTTTAGCTTACTTACCCGAAGGGTCCAAACGGTATATTGCTGTCACTTACGTGTCCGTCTGTCTGTCCATCTGTCTGTCTTTTTTCTTTTTCTTTTTTAAAAAAAACGTTGCCCCACACTAGGAATTTCTTCCTGTATCGTGGGTGCGTTTACAAACATATAAACTCACATACACAACACCCAGAGCCGGAACAACAATTTGTAGGTCATACAAATATTTGTTCCGTGCGGGAATCGAACCCGCGCGAAGCAGTCAATCGCTCAACCACTACGCCAACCGTGCGCCCCGTCTGTCCGTCGTCTGTCACACATTTTGTTCCAAAGCATTTTTAAGTTCCCCAATGGGAACAATACCTATGAACTTCAATTTTGGTGATAATGTTTATTATTACATATATTTTACTAACAAATACCAATATTATTGATACATTGGTACGGAACTCAAATTTTGAGAAGCCTGACACGCACTTGGCCCGTTTTTTTTATTATTATATTAATTCTTGATTTTCTCTCCAAAAAAAATGATATGTGTGTTGTATTGTTGTGTGTGTTTAATAGTACACCAAAGACTACCTACAGTACTGTCTTTCCTTTCATTTTTAAAATCCATCCCAAGGTTGTCTTGAAAAGATCGCCCATTGTGTCACACAGTGTAATGTTTTCTTCGTCTATACTTTCTGTAACATATATGGTGTACATAATAAAGAGTATTCTATTCTATTCTGTGTGCAATTTTTTTTATGTCGTGAATATGAGCCCGCTCCGCCTCTCTCCGACACCCCTACAATTTCACAATATCAGTGCAGTCGACGAACTATCGAGACTGGCTAATTTGTTCTGTAAAGAGTGGGTTAACTATTGTTAATTTATGGCGCTCGAAATGGCCGCGGTGGACGGTAGTTATGAAAATGGCTTTAATGTTTTCTCTGTGCCCGACAAGTTTCGTGGCGATTAGTTTTATTTGCTTTTTGTTGGTGGCATTATAGTAAAGTTGTTGTGCATGGTGGTAAACTGGTTAGGGATTACCTAATGCTGCTTATGTAGAATTACTAAACTTAAGTGGCAGTGGGCAGGGCACATTGCTCGCAGAACGGATGGTCGATGGTGCTGCAAAATTCTGGTGACCGCGTTCTGGCGACGCTGCGTTGGAAGGCCTCCCACTAGGTGAACCGATGACCCAATATGTTCAACAGTGGACGTAGTTAGCTGAAATGATGATAAAGAAAAAAAAAAACACGATTCGATTCATTGAGTCTGTGCTTTTCTGTTAGTTTCCACTGAAGATTATGGCTTTCAAGAATTGTAGTGGGTATTGAAAATAGTGTAATGCTGACACCCTGCTGACTCGCATCTTGGATAGTACCTGCCTTTTAATACTCATTCAATCTGCCTGGCATTTTCCCAACTGCGTTGGGCTACCTATCTGACCGCCACAACCCAGAAACTGGATAACACGACACCCCTGACTGTTATCAGATTTCAGGCTTCTGACTACCCGTAACGACTGGAAATATCTTCAAAAAACAGCTAGAACGAACTGCTTAACGTTCTTTCCGAGGCACTGAGGAATCTCGCTATGTAAAGATGGTAAATGGACTGACCTAGGCAAGCATTGCTTAACCTTGAAGATCGAACTGGCTGTTATTGTTTAGTCACGAGCTTCTCAATAGACTCTGTCCTTCAAAAGTCACCTAGTATTATAAAACCAACATTTCACTCCAAAATATTTCCAGAAAATAATCTCAAGTGCCTCAGCAGTCTTCTGTCTAGACGCGGAGACGCCTACTGGGACATTAAAGTACCACAAACAAATATATAATCGGCTATAAGCTATAACGTTGGAGTCAGACCACCTGTGACGTTAGGGGTTAATAGGAGGTGAATTATATCAATGAAGCCATTTCATTTTATACTAGCTTCTCCTCGCGACTTCACCCGCGTAAAAAGTGTTTTATCATCCCAAGGGAATAAAAACTATATTGTGTCCTTCCCAGGGTCTCTAACTATCTCCTTGCTAAATTTCATCTAAATTGGTTCAGTAGATCCAGAGATTACCCTCTACAACCTCGCAAGCTCACAAACTTTACCTCTTTATAACATTATTACAATATGTAGTATAGATTATATTGTTTAGTATGTGAGTATAGATATAGTTAGACTAGACTAGCTTTTTCCACGGCTTTGCTTAAAATCAGATGATGAGTAGTTTCGGCGATTTCCTATTACAAAACAAGATTAAAATACTTTTTTGGTAAATGTACCTATTTGTTTCGCAAGATGGCTTCATTGAATGGACTGTCGAACATAAAGAGCCCTAGTTATAAAAGCATTTCAACCACATAGTTGGGCACTGACACGCACTGATTAACAGATTCTAAATTCAAGTTCTCTATAGAAAAATTGAATTATGAATCAGTGTTTATGGCTAGCAAGTTTTTATGGTCCCGTACCCGAAGCACAAAGTACGTAGGCGGGCGGCGGCGCGCCGCAGACAGAGGGGCCACTACAAACAAAGCGTCTTTGTACACACACACATTAACATTGCGATTTTACAGGGAATATTGGGCAATATTGGACCGAGCTAAGCCGCGGCTGTCACAAGTGCTTTGTGCAGGCGTTTGTCACGTCATTCATTCATAAAGTACTGTAACTAGGTTGCGTTGGCTGGGTTACCTTTAATAATTTTTACAGTTTTTTTTTAATTCGGCATCAATATAGTAGCAACCCTAGTGAATCTGTCAAGTTTAGTTGTCAATTTTCGAAACGGCACGGCGGGAGTGGCCCTTCTGTACGAGTATACTTTCTATTTTGTGCCCGAAGGCTCCAAACGGAATCCTAATGCTTTCACTCACAGACACGTCTGTCTATCGTCTGCCACATTTTTGTTTACCAAGATTTTTTTAACTTCCCATCACCTATGAACTTGAAATTTGGTGATAATGTTTATTATAACGTATATTTTACTAACAAATACTAATATAAATACTAATATTGATAAATCAGATTTTTCTTAGGTACGAAACACGCACACGCACTTGACGTGTTTTTATAATTATAGCCCAAAGTTGCTGCTATGATTCACTATGACACTTGCAAACTAAATTAGCTATTTCATAACCATCATAATCAGTAGTCAAGACATTGGAATTAACATCACGCGAGTACATACGAACATTTATTCAACGCAAATAATTACAAAATTCAAACTGGTTACATATGAATACAAGACACATAATTAGCGTTACATTTACGATACACGATGTAATTACTATTTCTCAAGACTTTACTGAAAAGCAACGAAATTATTCCGAAAATTCTAGGACACAATAAGACAATTAAATACATAATTAAACACATTAATCACACTAGAAGTCTGACATTCGTCGTTAGAATTACGAAAGGATGCCTCTGGAAACAGATTACAAATTATATCAAAAGCTAACACTGTTCGTAGATAAACTACAGCCATATTTCAAAGAGAAGTCGCGGTTCTTGGGTTAAGTTTCAACCCTCGCCCTTGGGATTGGGGGTTCAAGTGCGGAGTGGGAGCGATTGAATTAAAATATTTGTTGAAAACCAACAACTAGATCCGATTAATGATATTTTTATCCGTGGTGCTAGGCAACTGGGCATATCCCAGTTGTAAACGATCCTTTGTGCCTCTTGGCCTTGTTTGTTCTGTCTAAGTGGCAATTTGTATTTTATCCTACTCCTCCGTTATTATTTTCTGATTAATTTCGTTGCGGGATCCAAGACAGTTAAATTCATTCATGCATTCGTCGAGCTTTAATGCCTTGGGAGTTTTCTGGTGATCACCACTGTAGATTCTAGGTTTCAGGAGTTGCATTGGTCGGGGAATAGTGCGGTGGGATTGTCCAAAATAAAGAAATACTATGTCCGTTGTCTACAATAAGTCAAATATAGGAGATTATCGAAAAGCTTAGGTCCAGTTCCCGAACCGAATCAAAACCGAAAATTATTGTCAAAGGCGTGTGAGGTACTGTGGTTGGTTGAATGAATTGAAACCGTCAGTCGCAACAATAGATTTGAGATTGCGTTTAGTTTATATACAGAAATCAGGAAAAGGTCGAGCACATTACGACGCTCAGCAGTGAACAAACAAATGCAGAATAGTCATCATCATCAGCCTTTTATAGTTCCCACTGCTGGGACACAGGCCTCCTCTCCGTGAGAGGGAATGAGCCATAGTCAGTGCGGGTTGGTGGATGTCACATGACTTCGAATATTTGGTTGTAGAACATGCCGTTTTCCTCATGATGTTTTCCTTCACCTTTTTGAGAGCAGTGGTGATGAAATAATTTACACATAGTAAAGCGCACCTGCCTGGGTTTGAACCCATGACATACAATTTGTAAGTCGCGGCCCACCACTACTCTGAAGAATAGTATAAGGGGAAATTTTGCAGTACATTTTATTGATGACGCAGTACAGAGAAGTGCACTGCAAGCAAACATTGCCATCATTTTCGAGTATAAATCTAGATTGCAGGACTGCTACTGACATCTTCCTTTTTTTATATTTCATACATCCATAATTCCAAAACTAATATTGTAGTCAAAGTTCACCGACGCTTACAACTTGGGTCAATCAAAACCACCGTTTGAGGCCTATTTCGCAGCAATGGTAGTTTGTCAGGTCCCGATTAAACAAGCCTCGAAGACATTTCTTTACATTTACACACACAAACAGACATAACACACACATTTGTAAAGGGTCACCGCATCTTATGTCGCAGAGGTGGATCCAAAATAAATCTCTTTGTGATCTGTGGGGCGACGATCTTAGGAGTATCATTTGTGATATTTTGATCATATACCGGGCTTTTTAAAAGCATGTTCGTGGTAAGCAATTATATATTTATTTTCTTATTGATAGGCTCGCGTTTGAGCACTGTCTCACCTGTAGGCTTAGTTACTCACGCTGGATCGCGTTAACGTAAACGTCAATTTGTACTGAAACTGAATAAGCGCCGTCTGGTGTCAGTAAGGAGAAACCTCTTTTACTGTATACAAATTGACTTATTCTTGGTCGCGTTCTTCATTACTGAAGGCCATGTCGATGAAAGGCCCTCGTGGCTTTATGCACGATGTTCTTCCACTTCAATCGGTTGGTTCACAGGGCAGTTGTAAGAGACAGTCCAGTGAGGGCGGTTACCTGGTCTGACCAGCGGTTAGGTGATCGGCCGCGAGGTCTTTTCCAATCCACCTTGCCCATTTAATAATCCAACCACCAATTTCTCTAGATTGTCTCGGTTTCCGACGGGCAATGTGACCAAAGTAGCTGAAAATCCTTTGGTAGCAGAGCGTGGACAAATTGACTTAGGGGATCGTTTACGTTAAAGCGATCGAGCATGACTAAAAACTCGGACTAAGCCCGCTGATGGTAAGCGATGATGTGGTCGATGATGAAGCACGCTTGCCTAGGAGAAGCCTATACAATCTCGACTTGACAACAAGCAAGCTTGACTCCCAGGTTGTGATTATCTAGAAATACAGACTTTGGTAGGGAATTGCACTCCTTATATATGCTTAGCCTACATTTACCCACAGCTGAACAAAAGCTTGCCCACGCCATAGTCGATTGAGATCGCAAAACGACCAAACCTTGATTATCAGTCTGTAATTATGTCAATAGTCTTAATTTTCCGTTCTGTATACTCGCGTATATCTTACACCACCCTCTATATTCCGAGGTCTGTATTTCCGAAGAGTGTAGCTCAACGTTTTAATGAAATTTCGCATTTCACTGACGATTCTTTGTACGGTATCAAGTACTGCGGTATCTATCTTGTTTCACGAAGACACTTGGCTATGGTTCACGTTCATTACAATGCTTTGAAGTTTGATCGTTTTCGTTTCAATTATTCAGCTTTAATTGGAGGAAATTAACTGTTTATAATTGGAGTTGTAGTTGATGTAGCTATTTTGTTGTTGAATGTACAGTTAAAGAAAAAATTCGTTCGACATGAAGTCTGTTTTCTTTGCATTTATAAAATAATGCAGTATTTGTTTTTGCTACTGGGTATCTATTTTCAAAGGTTAAGGTTAAACTTTGAAACTACTACTTTACTTACTTCTACTTCTTTAAGGTAGATGTCACAAAATGACACTGAATGTTGAATATAAATGCGACTCTCACAAATAAACCGAACAGATTTGGTTAATATAATGATGATTCTTATCAGATAAAATGGAGTGTCCAAAAAGGTTTTTGTTTGGTGTTAAATAGAAATTTGTAAACTAGTTTTATACAAACTTGATATTTTATTTTTAAGTGATTACATTTAATAGTGTAAATATATATATATCGATATCGACCACTTTGGAAATTCTTTTCTTAGAAGTCGACAAAAACAATAACTGCTTTTGGGCATTGATGAGGTCTTAAATAATTAACATAAGTTCTTATTTGGAACTTTCAAGATACTGTATAAGTTGTGTTATGTGTATCAACTTATTATAAGAATGATTAATATTTTAGTAGGAAGTATCATTGTTGTATATCATCAATAAGTGGATTTTAAACGGTCTGAGGTATCAATTAATTTTAGAAAAACCCTCTTGCCCAAAATAGTTTGGGAATCCCTGATCTTTTTGACGTGTCCTGAAACAGCGTCTTGACCCGATGTAGACGAACAAAACTGAAAGTTTATAAACGCTGTGACTGTATATCATACCATAGTGTACCTAAATGAGAGGTAATAGATACTCGTAGGTACTGTAATTTTGGCTACATGAAATTACTGTTTATTGGACTAAAACTCATGAGAGTCCAAATCGTTTGAACATTCATTAATTTTAATGAAGTCGAGCCATTAGCGCTATAAATATTTTGCGAGATTGTTTATTACGTTCAATGGTTATTGCTTTAAGTAATTAATATAAATATGGAAACATATGTTACTGATTAGATGTGGATTATAGAAGCAGTAGTATTATAGTAATTTTCGTTATAAATACATACATACATACATGAACTCACGTTTTTTTGCCATGGGGGCAGGCAGAAAACACAGGACACCACCTGCTAAGATCCTTTCTTTGCTTCACTCACGTTCATACATTTATTCATACAGTACTGCGCACCTAGCCTTTCTGAAGAACATCATCTATAAGGTCTATATATGTCTTTCTAGGGCGTCCCCTCCCGGCGTTTCCATTCACGTCTACTTGTAAATACCTTTCGTTAGTCGCCTTTCATTCATCTTCCCGACATGGCCAAACCACCTTAACATACTCTTTTCAATTTTGATCACTACATCTTCTTTTAAACCACAACGTAGTCTTGCTGTTTTGTTGTTATAAATGTTTTCAATATGCTCCATTTACCAGTTATCAAACATTATATTTTCAATTCAATCAAAATTGACAAAATCAAAATTTATTTATTCAATTAGGCCATTAAGCGGCACTTTTGAACGTCAAAAATAATAATTTAAAAGTAATAATAATTGATTCTACCGTCCATTCGGAAATGTAGCTTTTTGTGGAGAAGAATGGCCAAGAAACTCCACACAGTTAGAGATACCCAACTTAATTGTTCATTGTCATTCGCGTGCTCGGTGCGAAACCAATAAGACGTATACCTCCTTATTGCCTGCGAGTGCGATAACTTGAAATTTATTCACGAAATACCGTCCACCTACACACCGATCTACTCATCAACATGGTGAAATGTGCAAAGTGCGGGAAACTGGTGACGAAAAAAAGTCCTGGTTTACAGTGTTCCAAGTGCAGTAAATGGATTCATGCATCATGTGCTTCAATAACAGCAGATCAGTTAAACGTATTATACTCAACGGACGCCGTTGATTGGAGATGTCGTTCATGTGTGGGTAATGCCAAACCCAAACGTCTATCCTGTATCATGCCTGACGTTGATGATGAAGACATCACAGACACGGAGAACCTAGTGGATTCCAACATAACCCAACGCATTCTCAGCGATATACGGCGAGAGGTACGCGACATAATAAAAGAAGAGCTGCAAAGTACCCTACAATTCTACTCCGACAAAATTGATGAGTACGAACAAAAGATACATGGGTATGAAAACAAACTAAAAATACTCGAAAATCAGAATATTGAGCTGAAAAACAATTACAAAAACATCGAACTTAAAAATAATGTAGTGGAACAAAAACTTAACGCAATTGAACAAAGACAATTAGCCAACAACATTGATATTTGTGGGGTAGCCGAAACAGAAGACATTGATAGTGTCATGAAAAACTTATGTACTAAATTAAAACTAAAATCTGAAGACGTCGTCAATACACACAGAAAGAAAAGTAACCGACCTGAAGCCAAAGAAGGAAAAGTGCCCCCCATAATCAGTGTGACTCTTAAGGAAGGCTGTCGGGATACATGGCTGCAGGTCGCTAGGACACATAATGTTACTGGAAAAGACCTAGGTTGTCGTCAGGATAACAAAATATACCTCAGAGAAAGTTTATCACCTACAACGGCCTACCTACTTTGGGCAACGAAGACTGCTCTGAAAGGAACAAACATATGCAAATTCGTCTGGTGTAAGAACGGACAAATACTAGTCAAAAGGTACGAAAAGGGTAAAACCTACAATATTCGATCAGAAAAGGATATACAGAGGCTCGTCTCTGAATTTAAAAATAATCAGGACACATGAAGCCCCTCCACATTAATATTAATTAATTTTACCCCCTACCAATCTAAAAACCACCAAAAATGGATGACACATATGATAGCATAATTGAAAATACATACAAACATTGGAATGATTACACAGATGAATTACCAGATATATACAACTCAATAACAATGCTTCATGTAAATATCAGATCAATGCTGAAGAATTTCTCTCAACTCGAATACATCATCATGAACTGCCCTCAAACTATTCACCTGGTCATCATCACCGAGGCAAATATCTCTGACAGGACTAAATCATTGTTCGAGCTTGCGGATTACGACATGAATACCCAGTTGCGTGATTCTAAGAAGGGAGGCGGAGTCATCATATATGTGCACAAGAGCATTTGTTTCACCAGACTACCTTCGTGTACACAGAACTTCGAGTGTATAACCGGCGAGCTAAAAACGGACTATGGTTCAACGATTGTTTTGTGTGCCGTGTACAGACCACCCGATACGAAAAAGACCCTTTTCATCGAAGAGTTGCGTAGTCAAATTATCAAAATTTCTCCAATAAATAATGTCGTTCTGCTAGGCGACATGAATATCGACTTGACACAAAAAAATTCGATAACTAAACTGTATTTAAACACACTCTGTGAAATGGGTCTTGTTTCCGGCATAAACCAGTTTACTCGAATAGATAAGCGAGGTGAGTGCATAACAAAATCATGTATAGATCATATATTTATACGTAGTGTCGATTGCCGCGCCGTACAAACAGCTGTTGTAAAGAATGCGTTAGCCGACCACTTCATAACCGGCTGCGCGCTAGTCGACAATACTTATGTAAACAAAGCTGGTCAATATAAAATCATAAGCAAATTAGATAATAGTAAGTTGCAAAGTGAATTGAGTAAAATTAACTGGAGTGTAGCCCTAGATTACGACAACCCTAAAGATATTTTATGTTTTGTATTGGATAAATTTTCTTGTGCATATGAAAACTGTATGAACAATGTAAAAATTAAACTTGGTAAAAGACAAATTTGTAAATGGAAAAGTAGCAGAATAGAAAAAATGTGTGTAAAAAGAGATCAACTACTAGAAATCTGGCTTAAAGATCAAAGCAACCTGGCTAATAGGCTATTATACAATAAATACAGAAATAAAACAAATAAGCATATTAATAATGTAAAAAATAATTATTTTTATAAGGAGGTAAAATCCAATTTTCATAATATTAAAAAAGTGTGGGAAACTATCAATAACTTATGTGGGAAAATAAATAAGTCTATAGATGACATAATTATAAAACATTTTAAACTATTGCCAAATATTGTTTCTAATAAGTTTGCATCGGAATTCAGAGAAAATGTTAACAATACATGCAAATTTCAGTGTAACACACCTATTCTAGATGTTAACTCCTATATCAATGATTGTAACTTATCAATGAGATTACAGAAGGCTAATGAGGATGTTGTATCCTCTATAATAAAACACCTAAATGAGAAAAAATGCCCAGGTTTCGATGGTATCCGAGTCAAAGACTTAAAATACATATATAAGGAAATTACCCCCGTTATAACGCATTTAATTAACACATGCATTGCCAAGTCCTTGTATCCTGATCAACTTAAGGTCGGAATAGTGAGACCTATACATAAGAATGGTTCGTACACAGATGTTAACAACTACAGGCCTATAACTATTTTATCATGTATTGATAAAATAATTGAGAGGTATCTCGGACTAGAAATTAACAAATTCTTGAAATCAAATAATGTAATTAATGAGAAACAATATGGGTTTCAAAAAAACAAAAATACCTCACAATTATTATCTAAATTTACTAATGAGGTCAACAAGTGCCTGGACAATCGTGAACACGTACTTGTTGTCCTCATTGATTTTAGCAAAGCTTTTGATTGTTTGGAATATAATACATTATTTAATAAGTTACAGCAAAATGGTATACGGGGTCCATTCTTGGAATGGTTTAAAAACTACCACAAAAATCGCTTCACGTCGGTGAATGTCTCAGGTTCGTTAAGTAGAATGATTCCAACCGAAAAAGGCACAGCACAAGGTTCGATTCTCGGGCCGACCGAATACTTACTGTACGTGAACGACATGTGTAAAATTTTCACGGAGGGCTCCGTGTACCAATTTGCTGACGACACATGTTTGGTGGCTAAACACAGGGATATACGTGAGGCGCAGAGAGTGATGCAGGGTAACTTTGACCTCTTATGTAAGTGGGCCCACGACGTTGGTCTTGTTATTAATGCAAAAAAAACCAAACTGCTGCATATACACTCACCTTACCTGGCGTCGCCTTGTGTGCCATTTGTTGTTGCCCATGAGCATATGTGTCTTCACCGACCGGTCACAGCGTGCAGTTGCCAGAAATTGGAAATGGTGACTCATCATATGTATCTTGGTGTGATAATAGATAGTAATTTCCACTGGCGGCGACATATTGATCATGTATGTAATAAGCTTAGGTCTATATTGGCAAAGTTATCGATACTTAAATATAAACTACCATATAGAACCCTTAGAACATTGTATTTGGCACTGGCCGATTCCGTAATTGATTACGGCCTAGGTAGCTACGGGCGTACATACAAGACTTACGTCGAGGACATTTACAAGTTACAGTTACGCATTTTAAAAACGATTGTACCCAAAAGAATTAAACTTGAATTCCAAGATAATGACAAGGGTTTATTTATGCACTGTAAAATTGTAAATGTCTTTGATAAGGTACGTTTACGTGTTATAAGCGAGAATTACCATAATATAAGTAATATTTGTAAATACGAAAGGCTAAAATCGTTGCGTAGTTTATCATACTTACCCACATTTATCGTACCTAAATTTAATAATGTGTATGGAGCACGGACGTGGGAATGCATGCTACCATGTTATATGAATGACTTACCTCTAGAAATATGTAATACAATAAATGCAAAAAACTGTTCAAGAGTGCTGAAAAGATACTTTCTAGATTGCAATGCGATTTAGAAAGTGTATTATTCAAATGATGAGCTATGTTTACCTAATGTTTATTTAAAAGTGTGTTGTGGCACCGAGTTGCCGCGTCTGACATACCGCTGTTAAACCCGCGATGGTTTGTGTTGGTATGTTGATACATTCAACAAAAATTTGTAAAAAAATGTTCTTAGTAAATAAAAGTTAAAAAAAAAAAAAAAAAAAATGTTATTAACTGACATAAACATGGCGACTGAGTCTAGCGGAATGGAGGAATAGACTTAATATAGGTACTTATTTCTGAATTAAAAGTACCAAGTTTTCTTCAAACTTGAAATACAGAAACTGTACATCAATCTTCAGTGAAAATATTTTTTTCACAAATAAATATTGTAATCTTCCATGCATGAATCCCTTCTAACATTAAAATATAACCCTAAGCATATATTTCAGAGAATTCAAATTACTATGTAACACGAATATACCATCCGGTCTTCACATTCCTAATCCTTGTCTTAACTGGTCTTCTAAGCCGATTGTCGGGTGCTTCCGGGTGCCCTCCTTCCTTAGATTGCCAAGTGAATCTGAACTGTATGCACATGATTACCGGTATTTAGGGAAGGAGTAGTGTTTGTAATTTAATAATCACCAATCCATTGCGACACAGAGTTCACTCTTGGGTTTAGTCTGGGGTCTGCGTTAGTCTGCCCAATTATTTTTATTCATTTTATAACAAATACTTCCTGTACTTACAGTTGGCACCAAAGCGTACAGCAAGCCAACACTACACATATATCACTCATAAACTAAAAAAAAATATACAAACATTTAATATAGATTTGTCAGCGTGCATAAATATTCGACAGGTTCCTTAGCAATTAGAACGTTCAGCAAATTGGGCGCCTGGGCTGTATCAGCGACCGGAGCAAACAGTGAACAGCAAGCTAGCGTAGAGGACTCATCGTTATTAAAGTTCAGCAGGAGATTTATCAAAAGCGCACACTTAAGTCGCAGTTACGGCGTGTTGCGCACTAAACATTTCCATCTCAGCACCTTGTCATACATAATTGTTAAATTAAAAAAAAATGGAAACACGGCACCTTATCTAGTGAATAAATCACCTTGATTATTTATTAAATCAAAATGTGTTGCTTCTTTCGTAGGTACCAATTTTTTGCGTTATGGACACCGACTTCCAAAACTAAGTTATTTTTGACTTTGTAGTTTTTTTATTTGAAATCGGTAGATTTACTTGTAAAACAGTTGTTTATTTTTCACATTTAGTTGTACCTACTTACCTACCTAATAGGCAAGTTGTTTAGTAAGGTAGGTACCTATAACGCCAGAATAGATTACCCGAATATCATGAAACTTGAACATAACCGGTGAAATGAGAGATCTGCGTACCTCATAAGAGCATACTGGCGTGATGTTATGTTATGAAATGGTATAAGCAATGAACAGACATGCGATTGCAGCAATCCCGAGAGATTTGCCTTGAAGAGTTCTGTTGTATATCTTCAAAGTTCTTCATCAGATCTTCACCAAATTAAAATGGGACCAACTTTGAAACATACTTTTTCAAACAAAAAAATTGACGGAGATATGCGTGAACATAAACAAAAAAAAACGCCACGTTTTAAACAATGCACCTGCCAAGTTGTCTCTTGGTTGACTGGTAGAGAATGCCTAAGGCATTAAGTCCGACATTGTACTTTTGTGCTTGAACTTTAAATAAATAAGTACAGTAGTTAGTTCCTATAATTTTAATAAAAGTACATAAATGAATCTCAACCACTCCAGTCCTGTCAAAACACATGCCGATATTAAGAACATTCCCTATCCGTTGTTCGGCTCATTTACCTACATTTTAATATTACATCAAGCGACGGAACCCTTAGGGATGGACCCAAAACGTTTTTGTGGTCAAGACCACGAAATAGATGGGTATCATGCCGATTTTAGGGGTAAATTAAATCTTTACTGTCCCAGTTATAGGTACAGCCCGGTTTAATGTAGTCTGAGACCCTTTGAAATGGTTAGGTGGAACTATTAAGATTTTCTCGTCATTTATGGTCGGGATTGAAATTAAACTAACCGTAAGTGAGTAATTTCGTTACAATTTGTATAATTTTGTTTACCTTTGACAGTCGTTACGGGACACCAGTGTTGTCAAGGGGAGTCGTGTTACCCTATTACTAGGTTGTGGGGGTCAGATAGTTTCATAGATGGGTAGTCACTCCATCTAAATACGGGTACTCAGCTGAATCCGATTAGACTAGATGCCGACCCCAACATAAATAGGAAAAGATGATGACATCACTACTCTACGACTACATACTCACGTACAGTACAACTTTAATGTCCCTCGGCAAACTTCGTGTTTCGCCAGCCGTCAGATTTCTATAAGACTTCCAAGTTAATTGAGAGCGTTCGGTCTACACCAATTGCAAAGGGCTACTGATAGAAAGCCGACGACTGACGAAACACGAAGTTAGACGAGGTACATTAAGCAAGTTGAGAGCCTCCACGCGGCGCACCCTGGGCAACGTCGGCTCCAATTGGCCACCCACGTTGGGTGGACAGTTGGGGCGGGCGGCTAATTTCAACACACGAGGAAAGGTCACGGTTCCAATCACAGATCATCATCCAGGATGGTCGTGAAGGGAACCGGGCTAGAGGCGGGACGGTTAGTCCGTCACTGCGGTGGCCATCTAACGCCTACTCCCCCCCTCTGCTGACAGAGTGTAAGTCGAGTGGGCGTGGAGTACAGATGGAACCCAATCCCAAGGTCTTGCGTGCCGAGGGGATGAATGGCCGGAGGGTTTGTATCCGGTCCCTAGCGCTGGGACCTCACCCTTAAAAAGGAACAAACATGATGGACAGACTAAAGGAAAAAAATCCTCAGGCGGGTACCCTTGCGCAACGCAAGGGCGAGTCCCGCCCCTCTAGGGATCTCCTAGAGGGCAGCCCCATCGTATCTGAGGGGGGCACCAATAGTCTCGCGGGCCGGCAGACCACCGCCGACCTGCGCCAAATTATCCACGAGCGAAAAAAGGAGCACCAGGTGAACCTGGAGCGACTGCGCGAAGTGGACGCACCGCTTGCCGTCGCCGACGGCAACAAGAGCCGAGGAGGCTCAAGTCCCCATGTGGACACACCTCTTGCCATCACCGACGGCAACAAGAGCCTAGGAGGCTCAGGTCCTGCGGACATCTTGACTGACCAGGACTCGCGCGGGTGCTCCACCAACGTTTGGAGGAAGCGTCCTCGCAGCGGGGACTCGGGGACACTAGGTCTCTCCTCGAGCGAGGAGAACCTATCGGCCCCAAAGGTGTCAACGGGGCGGAGAGGGCGGGGTCGTAAGACTGTTGCCACCACTCGGTTAGTGGAACGTGACGTGCGGGGTCGCTTTGTGCCTCGGCCCGACACGCCTGCCGCCTCGGAGTGCGTGCAGAGCGACCCTGGGCACATGAGTGCAGACCAGAGCGGTGGCTCCACCACGTCCCTGCTGGAGGCAAACAAGGCGGAGGCGAATGCCGCAAAGCGGGCGCAACGACGGGCTGTCGCAGCTGACGAGGTCAGCGAGTTGGCCCGACAGGCCCGTGAGCGGCGCTCGGCTCGGACGACAGATGCATCAGCGATGGCGCTCAGTCGCCAAGTGATGGACGGCCTGGATGTCGTCTTGAAGGTTGCCACCAAATCGGGCAACCTGAAGGGCACGTTTACGCGTGCCTTGAAGGACGCGGTGGAAAGCATCCAGGAGGCGGTTGAGGTCCTCAGTACCCGTACAACCACGGATGAGACGGCGAAGTTGTCGGCCGTCTCCGATCCGAGGTGGAGGACCTCAAGCGGCAGTTTGCCGCCCAGAAGGCAGTAACTTCCGTCACGAGCCCATCACCGGCCCCGTGTTCGGCCCCACCTTCAGCCCCATCTTCAGCCCCGTCATCGGCCCCTGCACTTGCGGATGCGGATGTTGAAAGAATTGCGCGCATCTGCATGATGCAGTGTGGGCAAATGGTAAGTGCCCGGATGGAGGCCATAGAGGCGAGGTTGCCCCCAGCTGAAACCATCCGCCCACCACTCGCTGCAGACAAGCGGAGACAGGAGGGGGCCGCTAAGCCTGGGCCGGCTTCCACGTCGGCTGAGCTGAGAAGGGCCGGGAAGGGAGCCACAAAGCCCACGGAGGGGCCCAGTAAGCCCGCAGAGAGTAGGTCCGCGCCCACTTCCCAGTCGGCGGCTGCGACCCTAACGACACCACCTGGACCCCTAACGGAGGCCTGGACGACGGTGGTCAAGAGGGGCCGCCGTCGAAAAAAGAAGACGGCACCGCTGGCAACCACTGGAGCACCCGCACTGGCATCGAATAAGGCCACGGGACCGCCTAAGGTCAGAGCCCCACGCTCCGCGGCTGTAGTGATCACGCTGCAGCCCGGAGCCGTCGAAAGGGGCGTCTCTTACAAGGCGGTCCTGACAGAGGCGAGGGCCAAAGTCACGTTCCCCGACCTTGGAACACCGTCTGGCTTCAAAATGAGGCCGGCGATAACGGGGGCGCGGCTGCTCGAGGTGTCGGGTGCCTCTAGCGCCGAAAAGGCGGACATTTTGGCCGCCAAGCTGCGAGAGGTCCTCAACCCTGAGGACGTCCGGGTGTCTAGGCCGATGAAGACGGCTGAGTTGCGTATTGACGGTCTGGACGACTCGACGACCCCAGCTGAGGTCGTGGCGGCCATCACCCGAGCCGGCGGATGTCCGTCCGAGGACGTGCGGATGGGCGAAATCCGCGCCGACGCCACCGGACTCGGCATGATTTGGGTGCGGTGCCCGGTGGCGGCAGCGAACAAGGTCGCAAAAGGTGGGCGACTGTTGGTGGGGTGGGTTTCAGCAAGGGTGAAGCTGCTGCAACCCAGGGCATTGCGGTGCTATCGTTGTCTGGACATTGGGCATGTCAGGGCACGATGCACCGCCGAAACAGACCGCAGCGAGCAGTGCTATCGCTGCGGTCAGCCCGGCCACAAGGCGGCCCAGTGCTCCGCGGAGCCAAACTGCAGCCTCTGTACAGCTGCAGGGAGGCCTGCTGGGCACAGAGCGGGCGGAAAGGCCTGTGGCGCACCCGCGCAGCAGAAGAGGAGAAGGAGGGCCAAGGTTCCCGGAGGCTCTTTACCTCCCCCTCAACCTGGCTGCCCTTTGGCCGACTCCCGGCCTAGGAATGACCTGGAGGGAATGGATTGTGCATAATGGCGCTCTACCATTTCCTCCAGGGCAATATCAACCACTCTGCCAGAGCTCAGGATCTCTTGCTCCAGAGCATGGCAGAGTGGTCGATTCACGTGGCTGTGGTCGCCGAGCCGTATTTCGTCCCACCCAGAGCCAACTGGGTAGGAGACCTCGACGGTTTGGTGGCCATCATTGGCGGGGCTCTTTACAGCCCGTCCCGAGGTCAAGGCTGGGTGGCCGCCCTCGCGGACGGCGTTGGCATAGTTGGTGCGTATTTTTCGTCCAACAAGAGTCTCGCCGACTTCGAGAGTTTCCTTGTCGAGTTGGGTGCCGTCGTAGGCCGACTCCACCCTCGCCCTGTGCTGTTGCTAGGGGATCTCAATGCCAAGTCTTCAGCGTGGGGATCTCCAGTAACCGATGCTAGGGGTGAGGTGCTGGAAGAGTGGGCAGTCACCACTGGCCTGGTCGTCCTAAACCGGGGCTCGGTACAAACGTGCGTGCGGCAGCGGGGCGGTTCAATAGTGGACGTCTCGTTTGCTAGCCCTGCTGTCGCGAGCCGTGTCCGCGACTGGCGTGTCGCCGAGGAGGTGGAGACGCTATCGGATCACAGATATATCCGTTTCGACGTCTCCACCCAGACCGCAGGCGGCCGCGGTTCACCGGCCCCGCGAACGGGCGGTCCGCGCTGGGCGCGCAAGCGCATCGACAGGGAACTTCTCGAGGAGGCCACCATTGTTCAGGCCTGGATCCGGGAGTCGGCAACGACCGGACCCGTCGACGTCGAACAGGAGGCGCTGTGGTTCCGCGGGGCGATGACGCAAATCAGCGACGCGTCCATGCCCCGGGTCCACGCACAATCAGCGAGGCGCCAGGTGTACTGGTGGTCCGCCGAGATCGCACAATTGCGTGTCGCGTGCGTAGCGGCCAGACGCCAGTACACCCGATACCGGAGGAGACGTCTGCGGGTCGCTGATGAAGAAACCGCGCGGTATGAGGTGTACCGCGCGGCGACGGAGACTCTGCGGCTGGCCATCGGCGAGGCGAAGAAGCGAGCCAGGGAGGAGATGTTGGAGACTCTAGACGGGGATCCGTGGGGGCGCCCTTATCGAGCGGTTCGAGGGAAACTTCGAGCCGCCGCGCCTCCGCTTACGGAGAGTCTCCAACCCGAGCTGCTGGAGGAGGTGGTCGCAGCCCTCTTCCCGGCGAGAACGGAGCACATCCCGCCACCGATGGCTTTGCCCACGGCCGCAGAGTCTACAGAGGACGACGCCATCAGCGTCCCAGAGGTGACACAGGCAGAGATGGGGGCGGCCGTGAATCGACTCCGGGCCAAGAACGTGGCTCCGGGGCCCGACGGGATCCACGGCCACGTGTTAGCCCTCGCTCTGAAGGAGCTAGAGCCCTGGCTGAGAGGACTCTTCACAGCGTGCCTTGAGCGGGGCCAGTTTCCCACTTTGTGGAAATCTGGTCGTCTGGTCCTGCTCAGGAAGGCGGGGCGCCCTGCGGACTCGCCGTCCGCGTACCGGCCCATAGTGCTGCTAGACGAGGTGGGTAAGCTGTTTGAGCGGATTATCGCTGCTCGCCTCGTCAGCCACTTGTACAGAGAGGGGCCGGACCTGGACGAAAGCCAGTTCGGCTTTCGGCATGGGCGCTCCACCATCCACGCGATATCGCAGGTGAGAGTCCTGGCGGAGGAAGCGGTGTCCCGGGGTGGGGTGATGTTGGCGGTGTCCTTGGACATTTCCAACGCCTTCAACACCCTGCCCTGGAGTTGTGTTCGGGAGGCATTGCGGTATCATCGAGTGCCTCCCTACCTCCGCCGCATCATCGGGGCTTATTTGGCGGAGAGGTGTGTCACCTACGTGGGACGTGATGGCGTCGAAAACCAGCACCGCATGTCGTGCGGTGTTCCACAGGGCTCGGTCTTGGGCCCGCCCCTGTGGAACATCGGGTACGACTGGGTGCTGAGGGGCGAACTCCAACCGGGCGTAGACTTGACGTGTTACGCGGACGATACGCTGGTCACCGCCCGGGGGAGTTCGTACAGGGAGGCAGCGTTGCTGGCGACGGCTGCGGTCTCACAGGTGGTGAGCCGCATACGGCGCCTTGGCCTGGAGGTGGCCCTCAACAAATCGGAGGCCATGGTCTTTCATGGCCCCAGGCGGGCGCCACCACCCGATGCCCACATCGTCGTCGGGGGGGCTCGAATCGCTGTCGAGTCAACCATGAAGTATCTAGGATTGGTGCTCGACAGCCGGTGGGATTTCGGCCCCCACTTCCGGCGGTTGGCGCCCAAGTTGTTGGGCGCGGCTGGGGCGCTGTCAACGCTGCTCCCCAATCTAGGGGGCCCAAGCGCTGCCTGTAGGCGGCTCTACGTAGGGATCGTGCGATCGATGGCCCTGTACGGGGCCCCGATCTGGGCGGCTGACCTGACGGCCGGCAGCATTGCTGTTCTGCGAAAGCCGCAGAGAGCGATGGCCGTCAGAGTCATCAGGGGGTATCGCACGATCTCCTACGAGGTGGCTTGTGCACTGGCCGGATCCCCGCCCTGGGACCTGGAGGCGAAGGTACTCGCGTCACTGTATCGGTGGCGCGAGGAAGCGCGGGCGCGGGGCGAAAGGCTGATGCAGCGACACATGGAGTTGCGTCAGTCTCAGCTTCGTGAGGTCCTGGTGGCGGAATGGCGGGACAGGCTTTCACGCCCTACCGCCGGCCTCATTACCATCGAGGCGGTCCGGCCAGTGCTCGAGCGCTGGCTCGGGAGGAGGCACGGCTCCCTGTCGTTTCGCGTGACGCAGGTGCTCTCGGGGCATGGTTGCTTCGGGAAGTACCTGTGTCGCATAAACAGGGAGCCGGACGCCCGGTGTCACCACTGCGTCGACTGCCGGGAGGACACGGCGCGGCATACGCTGGCAGAGTGTGCCGCTTGGGAGGAGCCACGCCGTGCCCTCATCTCTGAAGTAGGCAGTGACCTGTCGCTGCCGGCTGTAGTCGAGTCTATGGTCGGCAGCGCGGAGTCCTGGGACGCGGTGGTATCCTTCTGCGAAACAGTCGTCTCGCAGAAGGAGGCTGCGGAGAGGGAGAGGGAGATCTCATCCGCTAACCCGATCCGCAGCAGACGCGCCGGGCGTCGGCGGAGGGCGGACAACGCCCTCTTCCAGCCCCCCTAAATGGGTCCAGGGGCGACGGACTCGGGGACGTCCATCGCCCCCCACATATCAGGACCCGAGGTGGTGGCGCGTTGTGTTCCACGCGCGCCCCTCTTAGACGTCGCGGGGGGAGCCCAACACCTTACTCCCCCCCCAACTCGAGGTCGTGGCCCGCAGAGGCGGGCCGGCACTAGCCGGGGGTTGCGGAAGTATCGTTGTTCCCGTGATCCCCGGTTTAGGTGTGAGGCGGAACACCGGGGTGGTTTTTAGTCAGTAAGAATCTGACAGACCCCTCCGCCCTCCCCAGGGCGGAGGACATCCAAAGAGGATTTTCCACCCCGGAAAAAAAAAAAAAAAAAAAAAAGGTACATTAAGAAAATAGTAGTACTGTACAATTATTATTATTTCAGCCAAAGCAAGTTGGACAAAGGCATTACCAAGCATCGCCATATTGACCGCTCCTGTCCTTCATAGGGCCGTCGGTCTACCTTGTAGGAGATCTACCACTGCCGGTCACATTAGGCCTCATCAATCGATAACCTTACATCTCGATTCTCGGTACCTATAATTTAATCTTATTATATTATTATCCGACTTCCGGTACCTAGAGACGTAACGCATAGGATCAACTCGGGAAGGATGAAATGGTGACAGGTCACTTGAACAACTTGCGACCCACGGATGCTCCTCAAGTTAAAGGTGAAAATTTTGAAGTCCGTGATTAGACCTGTCGTATTGTATGGATCAGAATGTTGGACTATGAAAACGATGCATGAAAAGAGATTGCATGCAGCAGAGATGAGATTGTTGAGATGGATGTGCGGAGTGAAGAGAATGGATAAAGTGAGAAATGAGTATATTAGAGGAAGTTTGAAAGTGGCACCAGTGACAGAAAAGTTGAAAGAAAACCGTATGTCCTGGTATGATCATGTGATAAGGAGGGATGAAACGCATGTTACTAAAAGAGTTATGAATATAGATGTGGATAGATGGAGAGGGAGAGGAAGGCCAAGGAAAAGATGGATGGACTGTGTGAGGAGTGATATGAAAGAAATGGAGTGACGGCGGACAGGATGGTTTGGAATTAGAAAACGTGTTGCGCCGATCCCAAGTAACATGGGATAAGGGCAGGAAGATGATGATATTATTATAATAATCTGTTCTACGCCCACGATTCTTTCCATCTTAAAATAACATAACAAAAGTATATGAGTAAAACAAAATGCATCTCCAACTCCAGAGCCTCATTAAGTCGGTAACCGCCACAATCAAACACGGCAGTCAGCAATATCTTGCCGGCGCTGGGGATGAGTCAATCTTACGTAAGTGATACAATCTGGGACTCCAAATAAATCGGTGGTTGGGAAGCGGCCTGCCTGGAGTTTGTGGAACAGATGGTGGAGTAGGCAGAAATGGAGCCGTGGACAAATATTATAATAAGCGAAATTGATTATAAGAAATTGTGGAGATGCTGCTACAAAACACATCACACTAATATTATAAAGGTGAAAGTTTGTGAGTGTTTGTTACTTCTTCACGCTCAAACAGCTGGACGGATCTGGATGAAAGGAGAACGCTCATCGATGTATGGAATCCCGTACCAAGCTGCATCAAAATCAAACTTTGTTTTTATAGACTACACTGACCATGTTAACTCCTACAAAACATCTTTTTGAAAACAAAACCCGGGTTTTGCAGTTATTTCATAAAATCGAAAATAACCTAAAAACTAGGTCTATTTTGTTCGACACTATCAACGACGTATTTCATTATAGACACGTTATATATGAACGTTATAGTTATTTATTAAACAAAAGAAACCATTACTGGTTAGTAGATTCATCAAAAATCGATTCTATTGCATTCTACATCTTTATGACCGGCTGCTGTGAACGGCCAATTTAACCACAGATAAAATAATGATACCTAATCTTTTATAAGTAAATGATAAGATTCTATTATAGTTTTTTTAATTAATGTAGAATTGGCTACATGACACTTTCAAAAATCAAGGTTACGTTAATCATTTATCATGTGAAACGGAACGTCATGTATAGAGAGTACAACAATATCCATACTTTTAAACTCAAAAGTAAATTCCCTATTTAAAAACCAAATCCGCGACGCGTAATGTCGTAAAAAATTATGAAACTAATTACTATACAATTTTGGTCTTGATGCGTGAGATTTTTTGGTACCACTTTTGGTCATTCTCCTTTGACACAAACATAGATTATAGTCAGGAATAGCATATAGGGTATTTTTTATTATATACTCGGATTAATTTTCGACTTTCACGCGGGCGAAGCTGCTGGCAGAAGCATTAGCATTAGGCGTATAAAATGAATATACCGATATTTGGACACATTACATCTTCGTCAACAATGGGACACGGGTCTCCTCATTCTTTGTTGCAGGGAGTATTCCGCCACGTGGGCCCAGAGCTGGTTGGTCACAGAACACAGTGCCAAAACGCGATGCAGCATTCGTGCCTTTGCAATATCTCCTGAAAGTCCGACAACCAGTCTAACTAAGGGATAAGTCACATCTAAGGGTTATGGAGATCAGATAGGCAAAAGTTTCAAATACAAGTAAAATTTCACAATTTAAAAAACCCCCGACACATTTATCTTGCGAAAACACCCCGATTCAAACAGTAAAATGCCCATAACTTTTGAACGGCTGAACCGATTTTATTCAAACATAGCTAAGAACACTTTCGACAAAATTACCTTTCAAACAAAAAAAAATAAATTGAAATCGGTTCATCCGTTTAGGCGCTATGATGCCACAGACAGACACACAGATACACAGAAACACACGTGAAACTTTAACACCCCTCTTTTTGCGGCGGGGGTTAAAAATACTGGTAAGTATTTGAACTGTATCTGGTTTGACGAGAAGCACAACCTCTATATAATATATTTGTATTTTGTTCCATAACTCATATCTTAAGTGCAGCACAGATCTGTTTGAGGAATAAGAAAAAATAGCATTTGTTTTACTGATAGTCAAAAAAGTGGCTATTATCTGTGAAAAAATTGATAGAGGTTAACATAGGTGGCGATCTAAAAAACCAATGTCGTATCTGCAACGTCCGAATCGTATTCCTTAATCTATGGAGGGGAAGGCTGTATTGATAAATTGAGCAATCGACTGGGACGAAGATGGGGGCACTGCAGGCGACATAATAATTTCCACGACCCGCCGAGAAGATGAGAAATTCAATCTCGGACTATTCAGGCGTGCTTCGATTTTTTCGGTTCCTATTTCGAATCGATGTTTTAATTATCGTTCCGGGTTTTTAATATCTGCGGCCGGCAGTCTGGTCTAACGTGTATTCTTTGCGGTTCAATTAAATATTGTGGTCGAGGAGTGAGGATTCTATTGTGGTTGGTAATGGTCTTTTATGGATTTTGTAAAGAAATTAATTGGATTTTTTTCTTGACACCTCTAAGTTGCTCTAGAATTTAGACAGTGACAATAAATCAGCGCTAACAACTGTCGAAAAGTCTAAAGGGATTGAACACATAGGGCCGGTTTCTGAGTTAAGTAAAGCAGCAATAATCAGTTGAGTATTGTCAAATAATTTAGGAAGCGTTTGAGTATTTTACGTTTCACAATTGAGAATCTACCTAGATCAGTTAAGTAAGTACCTACTTACTAGTAATGTATGGACCTATCAAAGTTCCATTCACTTTCTCTTTCACCCTTACGTTCCATTTTACAAAAGATATCCGAGACATCACAAGATTGCAATGAATTTAGTCATATATCTATAAAAAGTACGTTAGTATTATATTACTTCATTCAAGATTAAAGATCAAGATCAAGTTATTAAAGATGTTATAATATTTAATAACTTGATTTTTCATATTTAAGCAATTTAAGAGATACCTATTTGTAATGTATACAACCTTATTTTGAAACTATGAAATGGATCGTATAGTCAATGTTTTCAAGATTGTCATGGCAACCGTATTTATTTTTAACCCCCGCCGGAAAAAGAGGGGTGTTATAAGTTTCACGTGTGTTGCTGTGTATCTGTGTATCTGTGTATCTGTGTATCTGTGTATCTGTGTGTCTGTCTGTGGCATCATAGCGCCTAAACGGATGAACCGATTTTGATTTAGTTTATTTTGTTTTGTCAAATATGTCTTATCGAAAGAAAATAATATCTAATATAATTTGTTATTGCCAAAATCAAGAATTGAAGCTTATAATTACTAGAAGTAAATGTGTTCAGAGCGAGCAGTTGCTGGTTCTTGTGATACCGTATAGAACTACAGAATATTTTACTCAGAATTTCACAAGATCTCTCAAGAGGGCACTTGTGCATCTGCATTGGAATCTGATTGCAGATTGCAATTGTGATTTACCAACAAATGTGGACTATTGTGATACAATTTTTAATGAGTGACCTGTGTTTTCAAGACCGATGGCTTTACTAGCCATCGAAGAGCCTCCGAAGATAAACAATATTAGCCAGGGTCGGTGCCATTGGATATGTGTAAACCTCGGCTATTAAGGAGTACTGTGTTCTACCTATTTATTTGCGAAATAATTAATAAATGAGACTTGTCATGTTGTTTTTATCAACTTTTATTGTTCTGATACCAAAATCGTGTCATACAAAAGCCAAGTTCTGTATACAATTTCATCGTTGTAACCTCTTCTTGTCTTGTGGATCCTACTAGTACCTATTCTATATAGGCATGAAAGTCTATATGTTTGGATATTTGTTAATCACACCTCAATGGTTGAACGTATTTGGAAGTATATACTTTGAAAAACACACAATGACCAGAATTAAAACCTAGGATATAATAACAAAAAATAAATATATTAAATAACAGATATAATAATAATTAAACGGAATAACAAAGCCTTATATTCTGAAATCAGAGATATAAAACTAAAGTCTATACAATACATGTTTATAGTTTATAAAATGTCCCTAATCTCAGTGTGCATAGGCCTCCACAGTTTCCACTGGGGTCTGTCCTGAGGTACTCGCCAACACCACAGCGCACCATCGCTTACACTTTTTGCCTACATCTTGGACCAGCGGTCTTTCCCATATCCCATTTCCATCTATGACACTGTCTTCCACGGATTCTTTCCCCATCTCTTGTTACCATTTTGTCACTTTATCCATGTCCCTTGGTTATCACACATCACATGACCGGTCAACTTTACAAATATTTCCTGTTGGATAACTGTCGGTTTTCGCGCAGGAAAAGCTACTGGCGACTACAAACACACAAACTGGCACTTTTTGAATATTTTTCTTGAAGATCTCACTCATCTTCGTCATCATTTCTGCCGAAAGACTGCTGGATACAGGACTTCCCCAGCATCACCACATCAACCGGTCCTGTGCGTTTTTCATACATCGGCTTTCCGTGACCTTAACCAGGTCATCGGTCTACAGAGGGAGGCCTTAAAGCGCTGCGTATTCCGCCACGCAGTCGCCACTGCAGAACTTAACAGCCCCATTGACCATTTTTTATTTTTTTATTATTATTATTATCGATAGGCTCGCGTTTGACCACTACCTCGCCTGATGGTAAGCGATGATGTGGCCTACGGTGAAGCACGCTTGCCTAGAAGAAACCAATCATTCTTCGAGCATCTGAGATCTATCAGGCGTGAAATATTTGCATCCAATCTAATGTTTTCGACAATTCAGGGCGAACACTTTTCTTCCACGCATCAGTCTTTGTGGAGGCATCTCCAAGGAAGACAAGGTCTTCTTCGTCACTCGTTTTATAAGTTTATTTCGCATTTATTTTGTATTTATTTCGCTTGATCACCGTTTAAGCACAGGTTTGTCAACTATCAAATGCCAAATGTAACCAGTATAGCCAGATTCGACGAGCCCCAACTCACCGAAAATTTAGTTTTTCCTTTTATAAAAAACTCAAGACGACCATTATTCACTAAAACCACGAAACATTCTTCGAAACTTAAATGCAATAGCCACAATAATCATTATTGGTTCCACATAATACATTTTTCAACATTTCTTTATTTCCCTGAGTTTTCGCGACTGAAGTATAATGAAAAATAGTGATGAACTGTTAAAAGCATTTTGATTTCCAGTTATTAACATCATTCCTTAGATAATGTTGTATTAGATAGTCTCATTCCGAAATCGCCTAAAATCGCCTTATTATTTTAGAGGTAGCCTAATTGGCGCCGCGCGTATTATAAAAATTGGTCGCCCCGGCACCCTTCCGAGTAGCCTAAATGGCAAAAAAGGAGTCTGGCTACACTGATGATGTAACGTTGACAACAGTTTGACAAAACTTTGAGAATTCGAGAATGATCATATGTGTTTTTCTCAGTTGTGAAATTGAACGCCAATGAAGGTTTTTTGTATGACATATGGTATACTTTGGCATGACTTGACTACGTATACTCAAACCTTGCTCAGCATCGCAGAAAAATTAAAGTGGCAGATGATCAAGGGTGACAGATGCTTAAATCGAGATCAGCACATACTTAGCGTCGAATACTTAATTCAGAAATCGGCCAATAGCCTTTTGGTAGCACATATCAATCCCTAACATATATAATTTTTGGACAATCGGTATCGTTGATAAAGGAGCTCGTGGCTAAATAATAACAGCCACACGGGTCGATCTTCAAGGTTAAGCAACGCTTGACGAGGTCGGTCCGTGGATGGGTGACCATTTCAACATACCGAGTTTCCTCCGTGCCTCGAAAAGCACGTAAAGCCCATGGTTCCGGCTGTCATTTGAAGATCTTTGACAGGTAATCGTTACGGGTAGTCGGAAGCCTGAGATCTGACACCAGTCTTGCCAAGGGGTACCGTGTTACCCAGTTACTGGGTTGTGGAGGTCAGATAGACAGTCGCTCCATGTAAAACACTGGTACTCCGCTGAATCCGGTTAGACTGGAAGCCGACCCCAACATAATTGGGAAAAGGTTAGGCAGATGATGAGGGTATCGCTGATAAAAAGTTGTAAACCCAAAGAAGTGTTTAGAAGTTATGAGCTTTGCTTTGTCGCCAAGACGAGTCAAGCAAGGCGCAAGAATACTACCTACCTTTTCTCGAAGCACTTCGTCGTTTTTTTGAACCCTCATAACTTGGGTTTGGATTATACCAGATAAATAAAATTCTCGGGATATGTTGTTAATAGTGGACTTATCACACTTCACACTAATATTATAAAGGCGAAAGTTTGTGAGTGTGTGTGTGTGTTTGTATGTTTGTTACTTCTTCACGCTCAAAGGGATGGACGGATCTGGATGCAATTTGGCACAGAGATAGATTATAGTCAGGAGTAACACATAGGATACTTTTTATCCCAGGAATATGTTCCCTCGGGATAATTCACGACTTTCACGCGGGGAAGACGTTGGCAGAAGCTAGTTTTACGTATAAAGTTTCAATTGCATCATAATAAGAAAATAAGTAGTACAATAATAGAAATTGATGTGCTGCCTTGTTTTCCTGTAAACAGAGACTAGAATCTAGACAAAGTGAAATTTATAAGCAATGACGATTGCCGAAAAGTCATAAGGTAATGGATTTATCACATGTTATTTCAGTAGCGCATATCATCATCTGCCTAGCCTTTTCCCAACTATGTTGGGGTCGGCTTCCAGTCCTTCCGGATTCAGCTGAGTACCAGTGTTTTATATGGAGCGACTGCCTATCTGACCTCCACAACCCAGTAACTGGGTAACAGCGGTACCCCTTGACTAGAGTGGTGTCAGATCTCAAACCGGGACCAATGGCTTAACGTGCTTTCCGAGGCAAGGAGGAAACTCGGTAGGTTGAAATGGTCACCCATCCACAGACCGACCTCGTCAAGCGTTGCTTAACTTTGAAGATCGACCCATGCGGCTGTTATTATTTAGCAGCGCATATCAATCCCATAAATATTTAACTTTTGGATAATCGGCATCGCCGATATAATGCGAACTGTCTAGGGTATTAGTTAAAAAAAAACTATGAGCTACACTGTTTATTTTTCTTAAATGTGTGTTTTTGGACACAAAGTTATAATTATTTCAAAGGATTTAAAGGCCACATTAAAACACAAGGATTAACAAAAGTCCAGTCTACCTAATTAAAAACTGTAACCACTAGTTAATATTCATACCACTATATTTACTCTCCAAATTAACTTATATATTTTATATAAAAGAATTGTTCATCTAACGAGCAGTAATTCTCACACAATTCTACAAATAAAACAAAAGCAGTTACAAAATTACATGCAAAAGAAAATTCTAGCGAGAAGCGCTTTAAACCGGTTCCATCCAGTTTTATCTGGCAAATTGCAGTTAGCACTCGGCATGACTAGACAACATCTAACTGAGACAATGCAAATGTACTGTGAAATTGAAAATTTTAAATTGATCGCGAAGGAAACTTGGAAGAGAATTAGCTTTGTTTGTGAGAATTGTAGGATTAAGGAAGCTGTTTTAATATGTTTTCTTTGAGAGATATTTATTGGATAGAAGAAACAGCAAGCGAAGTTACCTAATTGGAAAAAAAGTAAGCACAATTTTCTTACAACAAATCGATACTTCTGCTAGGTAGACCGATGACATCTGTCGTCTGAAATGATGAAGAAAATTAATACGAAGAAGTTCAAGAATCATTTTCTGTTCTTTGCTAATTTAAGTTTAATTCAATGCTGTTAGTGGGTAGAAGAATTAAAAGAAAACATTCGAAACAGACACAACACATCATCGCTTACCATCAGGTGATATAGTGGTCAAGCGCGAGCCTATAATTTATAAAAAAAAAAACAGCAAGTACAAAATTAAAAATAACGAATTTGGCCTTAATGTATATGGAAAATTTATATTAGTATTTATATTTATTTTTTAAACTATATACAACTAGGTATACATACATTAATATATTGATTGCATAAACAAAACTACCCAAGATTGGATTACTAAAATTAATAAAAAAACCGTATCCATTTTCATATATGGGCACAAAAGTAAAAAAATAAAAATGGAAAAAGCGGCTTTTACTCAACTCGAGTATATTGGTTTATAAAGCGCGAATAACGAACAATTCCCCATTATTACGATTTACTAAAACAATAATTAAGCCTCTTTGAATAAGAACAAAATTAAGGTCTAAATTTCCATTAATAAAACTCTTTTTTGCATGCCACGAATTCCTTATCCGACCGCAGTTTTTCACTATCCAACTAATCTACGTTCAAACAAAAAAAAAAAACATTTAAATAATAGCCACTAGTCCGTTGCTCTCATAAATCGCCGGCACCGCTCACCCGGTTTTAACCGGAGATTACCGAGTGCTTTGCGGCTTTCAACCGGACAATATTTTCAGCCGGCTTCTTTGTAGGCTTGTGGCTGGTCCGGGCCGGGCATGAGCCGACTTTGTTTACTTACAATTCCGTGCCTCGTATACGGATTGTTAATAACCGACTACCCAAAAACGAGAAGGTCCTATGTTCGGTATGAATTTTGTTACAATATATTTTCACCGATTTCGCCATTAATTGTGGACCGATTTTGAACATTATTTTTGTGTTTGAAAGGGTATGCGACTAAGGTTGTCCCATTGTCATCAAGTCAGAATCTGATCATGGATTTCATGGAAATCGAGAGAACTCCTCAAATATTACAGGCATACATAGGTACAGCAGTTTTGGAATTTTCGTCAACAATGCAAGCAATTGCACTCTGAAAGTATCATTTGTTGAAGTGGAACTGATGAAGTTGACCACGGAGGGTGTCTTTGGAACTCCTTAATGATGGCATGGGTATAATATATATCGAATACTTAACCGACTATGATGGAGCAAATACTTCTTAATAATTGGTACTGATGAAAATGGTACAATTGTACTGATCTAATGATGAAGCCCGAAGGTAGGAAAAGGGACTCCGAAATAAAACAATGTATCTTAGTCGTGTTTGGGCTTATTGGAATCGTCGTGAGATGCACTTTGATAATAACTGATTTTCATGATAATTTGAGGTACCTACCAAAATTAAAAACAGTATTTTTTTTAACAAAAATTATTAAACCAACTTTCAAAGCGAAACCCTACAAAGCGAAAACTAGCTTTCTTTTCCAAATAAAAATGAAAAACAAAAGGTTACAAAGACACCGACATCAGAAAAGAAACTTATTTTTCGCTTTAAAGCGTTTTTCTTTGGAAGTCGGAAAAAAATACAAAAAAAATTTTTTCGTCTTTTTTATTGATTTATTGAAATTGTGTTGGTAGAAAAAAATATGGTGATCGGTAACAATATCTTTTATAGGATCTTAATTATACCTAGAAGCAGCCACTTAACTTTCCATTGATATTCGTTGGTAATATATCATTTTATTGATTAGTCCATCATCGCCCAAAAACAATAATAATTCATAACATATTTTTCCAATACATTTAATACCTTTATCTTAAATTGTTAAAACTACATACATTCCTATAAGAAATACAACCAAAATATCTTTCTAAAATACCTCAATAGATATTAATTAAACACTGAATTAATCGAATAACTTCTAACTCCAAAATTTAATTAAAACCTACAAATTGTAACAACAATGCCATCAAAATGTATCAATAGACTTTAGCACAAACAAATTCTCGTCTATTTAAAACATAATATTGTTCGAAGCTTAATTTCGTCACCTACAAAATTAAATTATGTCAAATAGAATAATTTACCGAATTTGTATTCTACATTGAAAATGTGGACAAAATGGTGTTTCATTAATTTCAGAAATAATATTCGATATTAATATGTCATTACTTTATACCTTTTCATTATTACCATTTTAGATTACAATTCCATTAATAAATTTATGTTAAAAAGGTTTTATCAATTTGCCCAGAATTTACCAACTAAGTTGGGGTCGGCTTCCAGTCTAACCGGATTTGACTGGGTACCAGTGTTTTACATGGAACAACTGCCTATCTGACCTCTACAACCCAGTAACTGGTTAACACGATACCCCTTGGCAAGACTGGTGTCAGATCTCAAGCTTCTGACTACCCTTAACGACCGTCAAAGATCTTCAAATGACAGCCGGGAACAGCTTAACGTGCTTTCCGAAGCACGAAGAACCTTTACTCGCTGTGTAAAGGTGGTCACCCATCCATGGAGTGACCTCGATTGACCCGTTCGGCTGTTATTATTTATCCACGGGCTATCAGGTTAAAAAGGTTTTATGTCATCTGGCAAAATATAGGCGTAACGCTGCCTTGCCCTGAAGGCATTGAGGCGTGATGTTATATAGAGAAAGAAAGAAAAATCATTTATTTGTGACCCGCACAGGAGACACGAGATAAGCAAAACACAAACAAAAACAATAATAAAATATAAATAACCCCGTGCGAGACCAAAAAGGCTCCACTATCTCAAAATCGAAAAAAAAAACAACAATCAATTACGTCTTGATAACCCATAATTTGGAGCCGTGGTAGAATTGTGATGGAAAACATCGTGAGGAACCGATGTCCTAGAACCTAAAATTCGAAGACATGTAATATCCTCCAACCCGCACTGGGCCCGCGTGGTGTGTTAAGGCCCATTCCTTCTGTCAGAGAGAGGAGGCATTAAAAAGGCTGATGATGAATTTTGATACTTCAAAAGTCACTTTACATCATATTAAAGCTGACCTCAGGTGACCTCAACTGTAATGTTCATTGTCCGTAAATAAAAAACATAAATAAAATCGCGTTGACATCGTTTATAAGCGTCCATTGAAGTTTATTTAAAGTCCAATTACTTGGGCTGCCAGCACAAGATTCCATTCAGAAGAAAAATTAAACGGACCCATTGGAATCCAATCGGACGTGGCGAATGATCATGGAAATAGACGGAACGGAATTTTCGTATTAAACTTAAGCTTAAATAAATTCAAGTGTAAAATTTGATCGGCTTCTTTTGTTGGTTTGAGACCAGTAAGCATGATTTGGCTATAGATTGTGAATTGGAAAAACGGTTGAAATTTTTTAATTAAAAAAATGAAATGACCATGTGAAAGATAAACCATAGATAAAGTGACAACAATATTAGTGTCGAATGTTCGAAATACATTTTGGACCTTGGCTGGCCGCATACGAACGTTTTCGCGTTCGATTTTCGAATTCGTTTTCCGTATTCGGAGACCCGAATGCATCGTACCCAATGATATTCAAATAAACAGATACGTTATACACTCACAAAACAATTGAAAAAAGTGTTCCGCGCAGCAGCGGCAGCACACATACACACTTTTCATTCATCTGACATTTCTCTACAAGCCGAAAGGGATGGCTTGATAAAACCAACAAGAAAAAAAGAGACAGCTAGTGTTTGTCACTTGCGTGTGAATGTAAACAAACATTATTCTGACAACCAATGTATTTTTCTTTTTCTAACCTCCAAATATCAGAATATTAGGAAAACAAATTGAAATAAATTAGTAAATTGAGGTGTATTGCGTACTTACTTATGGTATGAGATCCCTCGTATTTTATTAACTTTGGCACCATAATTGGTACACTTTCTAAAAACACACGATGGCATTTTTTTAATTTTGTTTTTGTTTCAACAAAGCGTATCGCTCTTCGCCATGCGTGACATAAACTAAAGACTAAAGTCTACAATTGTCTCCTATTCGAGTCTTCAATTTGCGCGCTTATAACATATCTGTTTATTTGAATATCATTGATCGTACCCTAATAAAATACATTGACTGCCGCACACGTCCGTTTTTTTTTTCGAACGGGTAACTTTCCGTACGTACGTATCGAATACCAGCCCGCGCGTTCGTAAAAACCATTCGGATAAAACCTAATGACGTCATGCGGCACGTAGCACTGGCATACATTTGTTAGGTACCGCCGCACACGTTTGGAACCATTCCGATCCGCGCCACGCACAGCCGTGCGTATTGGACGTCGTTTCATCTAGAGCACGAGTGCATCACGACAATGTGTGTAGCAGGAGCATTAATATTGGCTGCTGAAAAACAGCCCTGTATATAGTATATTCATGACAAGGACTACCACAACAGAGATGAAGTTCATCGAAAGATTTCATTGGAATCCTGTAGAAATTAAAGAATTTATCTGGATGTGCTCGTAACTTTGCTCTTTTTAGATAAAATGGACTCTCGTAGTTTCTCCGACTATTTCACGGATGCACTCAATACCAACGTTTCTTTTTCTTCTTTAAGGGTTCCGTACCCAAAGGGTAAAAACGGGACCCTATTACTAAGACTCCACGATCCGACTGTCTGTTTGTCTGCCTATTTGTCTGTCCATCTATCACCAGGCTGTAGCTCATGAACGGTGATAGCTAGACAGTTGAAATTTTCACAGATGTATTTCTGTTGCCGCTATAACAACAAATACTAAAAACAGAATAAAATAAATATTTAAGTGGGGCTCTCATACAAGAAACGACATTTTTTTGCCGTTTTTTGCGATAATGGTACGGAACCCTTCGTGCGCGAGTCCGCCTCGCACTTGGTCGGTTATTAGATAATTATACAGAAATGCAATCATAATAAAATTAAGTTATTGTTCTCCATCGCCGTGCGTTCACAAAGCCATCACTGAACGTATTGGCAGTGAAAATGCCAAACAGGAAAAAAACTAACGTTCACGGAATTCCGAGTCTGTATTCCGTATTCGGAAATCAAACGCGGAAAACGTACGTATGCGGCCAGCCTTATCAATCGCATACGTTCTGCAAGAACTCCACAGTGCCGACATCTAGTGTTGTGCGGAATCAAATATCAAGATTATCGTTTATAATCGATTATTATTTAGATAATCGATAACAATCGATTATTGCAAGAAAGCTATTTAAATTATGGTAGCCCTACTTCTTTTTACTAAAAAGTCTAGTGATGCATGTTAATGCTTTTTAATACTTTATACCTGTACGTAGTATAGTGTGTAGAGCTATTCTGGGTGCATCGTCCTCACATATATGAATTTATGTATGTACTTATGTAAATATTGTAAAACATCTATTTTTTTTTAAAGAGTAAGTATGGAGTTTCTTGTGCGTTCTTCGCCATAACAATCTACTCTCCGAGTGCACGGTAGAATCAATTTTTATTTCTTGTAAACTTTAATTTTAATTTATTTGACTTTCAAAAGAGCCGTTCATTGGGCTAGTTGAATAAATATATATGACTTTTGACTTTGATGGCCGGGATTTCCCCTATAATAGATTAGTTTGATACAAATACAAAATAGTTCATTGCTTCATAAGTTTACATACAAGTTTAGTATTTGGAGCTTCCCTTTAAGCAAGTAATGCTTGTGTTGAGAAGCTCCGCTCTTCCATAGCACAGCAATACACATTTAGAAAACTAATACATATTTAGAAAACTAATATGTATAGCATTATAATACTAAAGTATTCAAGTGCTTTATTATATGGGCAATCTCGAATTATGTTTTCAGCATTTTTTACGGTTTTAGGTTTATAAGTACATGAGACATACCGTATTCGTTTGATTTTTAATATGAATAATATTTTTTTTAATAAACAATGAATTAAATTTTTGTATCATTTTTATAAACTTTCTAAGACAATTTGTAACAATTTTTATTTCGAAATAATTGGACCAAAACGACTAAAATCGGTTAATAATTGATTATTAATCGATAACCTTTGTTCCCATGATTAATTAATTGATTTGATAAATAATCGAATTGGCACAGCACTACATCTGTCTATTAATTTAAATGGATTCTAAATTCGAATGAGTGTTCAAAACCAGCCAGTTGTATTTTCCTAACAGCCAGCATGCTCTAAAGTCCTTCTAAAAAAAGTCGCCCAGTTTGTACTGTAAGCCTGTCAGGAGTATTTATTCATGCACTCATGTCTAACGGCGTATGTACACAGGCACATATGCGCTCATCAATTATTAGCGACACTTAATGCGCTCTCAGGCCGACGGGCGTGCGATAAATAATGGACAGGCCCGACGAAACACCTGACGCTTTTGAACGTCATAAAAACTGTAAAGTTTTCAGTGATGCATTGTTTTTATATGGGGGTTTTGTTAAAAGCGTTTGTTATTTATTCATTAGACAAAGAAGGAAATTATATTTTTTTTCTGTGTCCCTGTGTCTACATATTTTACTCTAAAAATATTTAATGTATTGTTTTAATTTACACGTAAAAATTATAAATAGCTTGAATAACAGTATTAATCAAAGAAATATAAGGATGCGTTCACTCAACGCCAATCAAAAATGTTGAACTGATAAATATACAATATAAAGCTGACTTATTGAATTTCCCAGGATTTTTTTTGGGAAGATCTCATTTCATCCTTGAATGATAATAAGATTACTTTACTGCAAATTACTTTTAGCCTACAATCCCACTGCTAATATCTGCAGGTATCTACTTAATAGTAGAATAAATTGCTGCAGCGTTATCTAGAAATATATAGCCGCAAATAACTTATTTAAATAAATTTATATTTGTTAGTTACACTTATATAAGTTTTTCAAATGAATCATTTAGCAAAGCAAACGTTCTATTTGAATAAAGTCCTCACAATCACAGACAATATTATTAAACGAAACCACACACGCTAACTCGCTACATCTCTCTTAATTCCGACCATCTTATCTTCCAATCCCAAAGGATTTGAGACCTCACCCGACTCAACCCCGTCCGAATTCTCGACCCTCATTCAAAGCCCGGTTATTTTCCAAGCTGCACAATAACAATATGACAGAACAACAGGCCGGTTTCGAAACATCAAACTGTGATTTTGTTAACAAACTAATTTTCTAACTCTAATTAAATTGTTTACGTTCTCAAGTATTCGGGGATTGAGTTAAAAGTGTTATTAGTTGACAATCTCATTTTAATTACTTTGTAAGTCAATTTCGTTGGGCTGTCGGGTGATAACGACTGTTTGTCTGCCTTGATAAGCTCTCAATTACTTGGTCTTATCGAGCTAGTTTTAAGATTGGCTTTGAGACTTCAATCCTTTGAGTTTGTACTAAAAACAAGTTGAGGAATTAAGAACTTTAAGCATGGAACTGACTTTCGGAATTTATATGAGATAATTTCAAGATTTAAATATGGATTAACGCAGAACGGCTCTTATAAGAGACCCAAAATCCATTGCTTGTAATTTCTTCTTAATCACTCGACATTTTTTTATTTTTTTATAATTGATGGGCTTGCGTTTGACCACTATCCCGCCTGATGGTAACCGATGCTGTGGTCTACGATGAAACACGCTTGCCTAGAAATAACCTATTCACTCTTGTCTTAAAGATCCCAAGGTTTTAGCTATTAGGGAACAAAGACGGCAGGGAATTCCACTCCTTAGCTGTGCGCACAATGAAAGTATTAGCAAATCGCTTTGTGCGTATGAGTAGGATGTCAACCATGTACCAATGGTGCATGGCCGTACGTCTTGCAGTCCGATGATGGAAAGGGCTAGACGGAAACAAATTGTGCAGTTCCGTCGCACACTCCCCGAAATGTAATCTATATAAAACCGACAGGCTGGCACTTCGGCGTCAATGTTCGAGGCTCTGAAGCTTTGACGCGAGCAGTGCACTTTGCCAGTAAGTCTCTTGGCCCGTCTGTCAATAGACTCAAGTGCATCGAGCTGGTATTTGGCAGATCCGTCTCATAGGTGAGAGCAGTACTCCATGCATTACAAACTTGGGCTTTTGACAAGTTGAGCAGCTGTTCAGGTGTGAAGTAGCGTCACACCTTTGTAAGAATCCCCAACTTGTCTGCAGTCAACTGAGCTTTCGCCTCAATGAATGGACCGAAATTGAGGGTCGATGTCAACGTAACACCAAGAAGAACCCCTGAAGTACCTGGCATTTGCCAGAATCACCGTGCTTAGCAGATGGATGAATTTACTTTGTTAGCCAATCTGTTTGACGACAACTATTTAACAAAGAATCTGTTTGAACTCAAACCAAACAAAAGGAGTATGTAAATATCGAAGCAGCTATCGTTCTGTAGAATCTACATTCCCTCAAAGACAAAAACAACCTCACTTATATATATGTAAGTACAAATAAATCTTTAAGCCTAGATCTTGAAATTAAAGGGGGATAAAGTCTCGCTTTGATACCCTTCAATCCACAAAATACCTATACCAAGGGTCCCATCTGTTCCAAAAGCGAAGGAATCGTTAGCGACACATAAATAAACAATTCAATCGTATCCTGACAGGTCAATCTCCCATCAATTCAACTTGCGTATTCCTCCATCTTTTATTTACGAAACAAAGCCTCACATTATAAGAAAACAAAATCAAGAGAGTCGACTACTTGGAGTGTGCTTAGGGTTGATCCTTTCCAATAAGGAAGACGACTGGAGTATCATCGTCAAATGCCTAGGGTTTTTCCAAAACTGTTAGGGTTGGTATTTTTAACACCCGATGGCAAAATAGGGGAGGTGCTCTAATTTTTACGTGTGAACCTGAGTGTTTGTGTATTTATGTATCTGTCTGTGGCATCATAGTTCCTAAACGGATGAACCTGTGGCGGCACCAACGCCGCCTTCTACGAACTAATGACATGACGTCACACAAATCCAGCATCGCGCAAGTAAAGTTTTCGGCGCGATTTGAACACATACAACAGTAACCGTTGGGCAGTTGCCCGGACCAGACACAACACCCGTCTGGTCGGAGGACCCTACCTTGTCTACGGAGGTTTTTGGGACTTTACACCCTGTTCCACATGCTTCCAAAAACCGATTTTGATTTTTTGTTTGAAAGGTGACTTTATCGAGAGTGTTTTTAGCTATGCTTGATGAAAATCGGTTTAGCCGTTCAAAAGTTCTGGGCATTTTACTGTTTGAAATGACACCCCATTTTTCTGCAAGATATCTTGTCTTAATACGTGATAAACAGATTATATACGTGTCTGCTACTAGATAAATTATGAAGCATGAAATAAAAATGTGAAAGGGTTTTAAAAACAAAATATTCATGAAGCGACTGCTTTTTTGACATGAGTTTTCAGTGTTTTTGCAACAAATACTGCTCATTCCTGGGCAAAGGTCTACTTCATCTGTTTTCGTTCAACCTCGTCTGCTCCCTTTTCGGGCCAATCAATCAAGAGCATGTCTAGGTTGTCACGCTCGTTTGTCTAGGCTTGCCTCAATAACGATACCCGTCTTCAGGTACCCACCGCGTGACGAGCCTGGCTTATCAGTGTCTAGCCTATTCTTTGTTTCGGGGTAGAAAATCCTCATTGGATGTGGACCACCCTGGGGGGGGCTAGGATCTGTCAGAATCCTACTGACTAAGAACCACTATGGTGTTCCATCTCCCACCTACGCTGGGAGTCACCTGGAACGTACGATCCTTACGCAACCCTCGGCTGGTGCAGATTCGCTTCCGCGGGCCTCGACCTCGGATCTAAGGGGGGCGTGAGGTGTTTGACTCCCTCTACAACGTCTAAGAGAGCGCGCGTGGAACACTATGCACCGCCACCTCGGGTCCTGACGTGTGGGGGATGAGGGAAATCCTCGAGTCCGTCGCCCGTGGACCCAATTAGGGGGCTAGAAGAGGGCGTTTATTTATTTATTTATAAATAAATAAATAAACGCTCGGTTCGTCTGCCACGGTCCGGGTGAGTGGAAGAAATCTCGCTCTCCCTTCTGCAAGACGACCGTTTCGCCCACTACGGCCGGCGGCGACATCAGTGTCTAGCCTAACCTATCCTTAAGAAACACTAAGATATTCTATTTTTCTCTGCATCAGCAACCCTACTCCAGAAAGGTTTTGTTCCAACACTAATGCTTTCCAATAAGGTTCTGTTTCCTCCGATTTGTTCTTGCCATATTTTTTTGGTGACGTCAGAGTGCGAAATGATAAATGACCGTGTTCGAACCATCTGAGGGATGGATGCTTCAAATTTAATGACGAAATGAAGCGAGCGGTGCAATGCATGGCATAGTGGCGGTGCTGATATAGTTTACTTCTGAAAATAAGTTTCGGTACTTCCTCTAGCACGTACCTTCTTAATATTTGAAATAAAGAAATAAATAGTATTTATTTGTGACCTGCACGGGAGACTCGAGATAAGCAAAAACACAGAAAATAAAAACCCCGTGAAAGACCAAAAAGGCGCCTATTTCAGCATGTGCAACGATATCTAAAAGAAAATAATCCTGCGCTGCAGATCCTTTCATACAGCATAGGAAAAAAATAAACATAACAGGCTACTCCAACAGCCTATAACTTAAATAGTGGTATAACTGAAAAACGATTTGTTTCGCTGTATCGTGATAATTCGCCATTTTGTTTTTATTTACATCAATCCTAGCAATATGTTAACTTATTGATACCAACTTTTTATAGAAGATTCGTTTAATATTTTACCATTGTTTTTGGTTATGATTCTTTTAATAAAATGGGGTTAAATAATTTGTTTCCCATATTGGAGCTGAATATTGATCGAGATAGTAGTGTATGCACCAGTTTCATGAAATAAAAAAACTTGTTTTACAAAACAAAAACCGACTTCCAAATTAAAACACTACAAAGCGAGAAAAATAACCTCAATTTTGGCTGACACCGGCTGTGTCAAAAAACAAAGAAACGAAAACAGGAACACCGAGTTCCGAAATTTAAGTTATTTTTCAAGAAGTCGATTGTATTTTTTTGTAAAAAACTTTTTTATTTTTCACTTTTTATTTGTGGTACATAATGGACCAGTTCTATAGGCTAGGCCAGAATAGATTTACCCAATAACATGAAACTTAAACAAAACCGGTGAAATGAGAGAATACCAGGGTGAACTGTTCACACCTGCGTACCCCTTTAGAGCGTACCAGTGTGATGTTATATTATGAAATGGTTTAAACAATGAACTGGTTTAAACAGACAAGCGAATGCAGCTATCCCGAGTGATTTGCCGTCGTTTATTGAAGAGTTCTGATGTATATCGCCGAAGTTCTTCATCAGATCTTTATGAAATTTAAATGGGACCACATGACAAGGACCAGCTTTCAAATAAAAAAGAATCATTAAAATCGGTTCATCTAGTAAAAAGTTCTGAGGTAATATACATTAAAAAAAAAAAAACAGTCGAATTGATAACCTCCTCGATTTTGGAAAGTCCGTCAAAGGAGTGTGTAGCAGATGGCATTCTGTAGGTTTTACCTAAGGGTCCACGGGAAAAGGCGTAAGTTATTGTATATGTGTCATCCATCCTCATCATCATAATTTAAACTGAAAGACGTCCACTGCTGGACCCAGGCCTCCCCCAAGTGTTGCCATAACAATAGGTCTTGTGAGTCTCTCAAGCACATCTCTCAGTCTCTCGCATCAGCAAGAATCCATCAGCCTTAACCACAGAATCGGCCTACCTAGAAGGACGCCTTCCAACGCCGCCGATACGCAGTCGCCACTGCGACAATTCTGACAACTAGCTGAGGTATGAGGAACGGGGTACTGCGGGGTACTACTTACCAATTTGTAATTGCCTGACGCTGAAGTGTTTACGGTTCACAGAAGTCGTCGCTACTAATTGGAGATTGTCGAGTGGCGACCTGTATAAGATCTTTAAGTCATATGTGTTGTCAGACATCGCTCGCCTGTTATTAGGCGTCTAAGGGGGCCCCATCGACAATCCGTTCTCCAAGCAATGTTTATTGATTGAATTTGTATGTTTATTGAAATATTCTATTTTAGGAGCTTCAACACGTGTATGTATGTAGTATCTATAACTTTCTAACGTATACCACTTGAATCTTGCGGTCGATATTTCACCCAGTTCCCGTAATCCGATTATGTTGTTGTCTCAGATGTCAAATTCTCATAACATAATATAACACAACAATACAGTATTATGATGTCATACAGTTACCTAGGTAACTAAGCTAGACCGACGTTGAAACGGTTTTTTTTTAAATTACACCGTATGCTATAGCTGTTGCGTTTTAGAATAGCAATTGTGGCCATTGACTGACATTTATTGATATTCTTTTTAACACGCCCTTATTAGCTTGGTAAGTATGTATCTATGAATCTATGTAATGGAATCTTTGAACGTGATTTTCACCCCCTTCAAACCATCAGATTAGTTTGAAACTTTGCACACTTATCAAGGACTGATGACAATGCAGTAATTTAAATAGTTTGTCCCATTATCTTTACCAGGAGCTTCAGGATTAGAGATTGAATTAAAAACTCAAAAATAAATAATACTTCAAACAAACTAATAAATATAAAACGTTAAGTTACGTTACGTTACGTTTTAATAGAAAACCAAATAAAAAGTAGAAAATAAAAACTTTCAACAAATTTAAATTAAGAATAGTGTGATTAACTAAATAAATTATTTTATTGTAATAAAGCGAGGGGTGCTTTTAAGTCCTACTTTTACTAATAAAATATTATAACAATTGAAGGGTACAAGCAAAGAACGGGGCATGTCACAAGTTTTAATTTTTCTATTTTTATTGGCAAGCAAATCTTTATCTATGGTAGTTTTATTTTCAATCACTATTTTTTTTTAAAGTAAACGTAAGGCGCCAAAAATACGTTTTTGTTTATGGCCGAAACGAAAAGAATCGGGAATGTCCATGATATTCCGGTACATTCCGGTAAAGAAGAAGGATAAAAATAACATACTTCTAAAATTTTAACTGCGTTCTTCTCAAAATCTATTAATTAGGACATTCTCTGTTTTTTGCCTGTACCCTTCAATTGAATTCAAGCACCCTACGCTTTTTTACAATAATTTTTTTTTTTTGTTAATCACACTGTTCTTAATTGAAATTTGTTGAAAAATTATTTTCTACTTTTTGTTTGTTTTTCTATTAAAGCGTGTTTTTTTATTATTTCAAATCCATAATTAAAATCTTAAATACAAACTATTTTAGACCGTTTTATGGTATGCGTCATAACTGGCACAAATACCTTCACTCTTTTCTTTATACAGCCGTATAGCATTGACATCTATCAACCCACTTTACATATTTAATACGAAATACTTTTAATACGATGATACTTTCGAAAAGTACGGATAAAAACAAAAAATCGCTTTGACATTTTCCTAAACGAATACTCGCCCTACCCACCGCAGAAACTACAACTTCGGTACGCTAAAATATTCCCATATCCATAAAACGCAATAAAGTTTCACAATTTAGTTATCGATAGCGGTTGATTTACTCCAACTCTTGGGAGGTAATAGCAACTCCCATGAAATCACAATGGGTGCTGGAAGCAATTTAGTGGGGAATTTTCGACATTACCCTTAATGATTGTGATCCAGTAGATTGCGAACGGTATTGAAGCGTGAAATATTTATTTAGCTATCCTACTTTATATTATCAACCTTATTTGTCAATAAAAATATTTGATTTGAACTAATATTATTAACTAGCTTCGGCCAGCGGCTTCGCCCGCGCGATAGTCGAAAATCTCCCCAAAGAAACATATTCTCGGGATAAAAAGTATCCTATGTGCTATTCCTGTCTATAATATATCTCTGTACAAAATTTCATCCAGATCCGTCCAGCCGTTTGAGCGTGAAGAAGTAACAAAAAATACAAACACACACACACACTCATAAACTTTTGTCTTTATTTTATTAGGGTGATAGTGTGATGTGAAAGTATGTTTGAACGTTTAGATGTTTTTGAATCAATCGCACTACAACGAATGATCGCATTTAAATAAAAATTAGCACATAAGTATGTACATCATGTCATAGATTAGGACTTATGACAGTTTTTTTCTCCGTACAAAGTATTCCTTGAGGATTATTTTTCTTCATTCACACGGCGTGTTCGCTAGTTTAGACCTGACTAAAATGTATCGTTTATTTCTATTTTCTACAAAGATGAAAGATCGGAAAACGTTTAAAAATAAGCTCAGCAGATAGTTTAAGACTGAGGCCAAACGAACGTAATATTGTAAGTTGTGTAAAATGCGTCGCGGAATTTACGCTGCATTCAATTTCATACCAAAGTCCTGTTTGTGCCACACGGCGACGCAACTCACGCACATTATTTCAAACGAATTACGCTCGAGGTGAACAAGGTGAGCGAGGAGATCGTCAGCGCCCCATACAAACGTAGAACAACAACTGAAATTACGTCCGTCCGTCTGGCAGCCTAACCGAATTTCAGTTGAACGTAATTTACGCGGCTCACAAATCAAAAAGCTACGTTAGTTTGGCCTCACACTAACTGAGGCAGACGCGATCTATGCGACAATCGATTTCTATAGTTCAATATTCCATGTGGGTGCGGTCGCATACCTCAGCCATATAAGCGCAAAATTCCGGCTAGGACATATTATTAACTTGAACAAACGACTTTTATTTAGGTACTCACTAAGTACAAACACAAATCAATTGAAATAACCACCCCTTTTCAGTCTATTGCTCAGTCAAAACTTCCTCAAAACTTACGTATATCACAACTTTCTCTAGCTTCCCAACTTGAAGTTGAAGTCAAGTCGCCTGTATGACCAAGAGTCACGTACAGCTATTGACTTAAAGTTTTCACTGTACTGAACTTAGTGTCATATCTAGTGAACTTGCTGCAAATGCTTGGAGCAGATAGCAAACATGGGTATTTATGGATTGGAAACTATTGGGATAAGGTATGAGCTATTGACCAATGAGTTTTAAAGGTAGCTTGAACAGACTGGATGCTGAGTTGATTGATTGATTGACATAAAAAAATGAAATATATTTCAGTCAATCGATGATCCAGTGCAACAATGCATATAATACCGACCCGTTTTTTTTAAATCTAAAACCCAAGATGTGAATCAATCTATATTGAGAGACGTCAATGGGCCTAAATCTGAACAATAAATTACATTAATCACAAGAGTTAATCAGATACTCTGATCACTATACTTAGAAAAGGAATACGCTATCAGTGGTGCACCTAGCACGAGAAATCCTTTCCCATAGGGGTTTTAGACACGGAGGTGACTTGCCAGTCAGTTTAGATGAAATTCAGAAACTGGTTTAACGAAAATCTCCGAACAATAATATACTAGATAAACAATCCCATACAAAAATTCTCTTTAAAACTGTTGCCAATTGTGTTTAGGTATTCTAAGAATTCTAGTTGAAATAAATATACATTAATGCAAATTCAACATTAAATACAACGTTTAAAATTATAAGCTTGCTTCGCTGTTTAACATATCCAAAAAAAAAGTCTTACACGCATGTTTTTAAGTCTAAATTACAAAGTTAAGTAGATGTGGGAGACGGTATCGATGATATGTGTCGATGTATTTTAAACTTTTAAATCGTGTTTGACCAATGTTAGAAATAAGTGGATTTTGATGTTTAGGGTTAGTTGTAAGATAAAACTTATAAGTGAGTTTTGTAATGAACTGTTTTAATGTTGGGAAATTTAATTGACTATGTAAGTTTTTAAGATTAGTCCGAAATGGTGTATTAAAAGCAGGTTTATTAGCCTTGTTTTGGACTACTTGTAGTTTGCTGTTGTTGCTTTCACACGTACTACTCCAGACCGGTGCCGCGTAGGTAATGCATGGTCTGACAAGGGTTGTGTAGATTTTTAGTTTGGTATTTGAACTGACTTTAGACCGCCGTTTTAAAATTGGATGTAGGCAGTTTAGGGCTTTTATTCCTTTAACGCGGAGGTAATCGAATTTTTTTGTCCAGCTCATTTTATTGTCTAGTATAACCCCAAGGTACTTGATGTTTACACTCCATGGTAAAACCGTATCGCCTATTAGTATGTTCCTTTTTGGTAATGACCTCTTTCTTGTGAACATTATGACTTCAGTTTTTGTGGCATTAAATTTTAATTTCCATTTAGTGAAATATGAAACTAGCAGTTGTAATGATAACTGGAGCCGTGCAACTATTAAATCGGTGTCTTAACTTGACGTAAAAGAGGCTGTGTCATCAGCAAAACAAGCAAGATGAGTATGAGCTTGCTTGGGCATGTAATTTATGAATAGTATGAATAACTGAGGACCAAGCAAAGAGCCCTGTGGCACCCCTACAGGTATAGGTCTAGGTTGGGATACAGTATCGCCGATATGTACACAGAATGATCTGTCAGTCAAATACGCCTGGATAACCTTAACAAGTCCAATAGGTACATCACACATTAAGAGCTTGTGTATAAGGTTCAAGAATATGAACGTTTAAATCATTAAGCTTGTGAATAATTAAGAGCTTGTGTATCCAATTTTTTTAAATTTATTGATGTATCCCCATATTCTAGAAACTGGAGTTAACCTATTGAAGCTACTACATAAATCACGCCAAGAAGAAGAACTTTCTTCCTTCAGAATTCTTTTCTTTTTTGCATCTAATTTTTTATACTTAATCCAGTTTTCAATGTTTGGTTGAGAAAAATAATACTTCAATGCATCTTTTGATTTTGCGACAGCATCACTACATTTTGTATTCCACCATGGTACTGGTTTTTTAATAGCTGTGTTTGCACCTAATTTTCGTTTTGGTATTGTTTTATTCCTCAAATCATTTAAAGTTTCTATAAATTGGTTATATGCATTGATAGAGGAATCATTTATTGAGTCCAATTTGGAAAAACAAGTTTCTGATAGGTTATAATATTCGTCCCAATCTGCCTTACTATAAATATATTTCTCTTGATCCACAGGAGGTGACGTGTCATACATTGATGGTTGGATATTGATCTCAAGTAAGGTTGGAAGATGATAGCTACCCATGGGATCATCATGAACATACCAGTTACATAAATGAGCTATTGAAGAGCTAACAAGAGCAAGATCTATCGCTGAAGCTTGTCTATTAGGATAAGGAACCGTTGTTGGTGATCCATCATTCAAAATACATAAATCAAATTCATCAATTATATTATATAAAGATCTACCTCTATTATTGTCACTATGGCATCCAAAGGCTATGTTATGAGCATTAAAATCACCCATAAAAATACAAGGTTTTGGTATATTATTGATTAAATCCTTTAGCTTTGCTATCCTTTAGCTTTTTCCCTCTACTTTACGCATGAATCGTTTAATAGAGATGACTTCAGAGTCGCACACTATATTTTTGTAAATTTCTTCATTGGAGAGTTCTTTGGGCACGAACCTCAATACACCGATCCTTTCTGTCAAGTAAGATGGTATAAAGGCTTTAAACTTGTTTTTCCACAGGAATTCTTCCATCTTCAGGAAATTGTTGGCCGCAGCTGCTTTTCTGAATGTTATTCCTATTTTGTGCGCATTTATTCTATGTACTCCTAAGACTCCTTTAACATTGTCAGATATTAAATTGGTGAGTGTGATAGGATTTTTATTCCCTATCTTCTCCTGCTCTGTTGATTCGACGTATACTACATATTCAGAATTGGTGTTTTCTATGAATAGTCTTTTATAATTTGGTTTAGTGAAAATGTTATACTTATATGAGTCAGGATTTCGAGTTTTGTTGTATTTTCTTTTCTTATTTTCCCCCGGATCTGGTGGATCCTCACCACCACTGGTGATACTCATGGTTGTTAGAAGTTATTCCCGATGTTATTTATGTGGTATTTCTGTATAATTATTTATTTATAAAATTTTAGCGAAATGAAAATTACCGCCTCGTTTGACTTCCCGCCAAAAAGTCCAACGATTGTGATAACCAAACCAGTGCTGCCAACTCGTTTAAGCATAAACGCGCTTTAGCTCTTTAAAAAAGCGCTAGAACGCGCTAAATGGTCGCTTTCAAAAAATCGCTCCAAAAATCGGTCAAATTCGGTGCCAAATTCAAACAAAACGGCCAATTATTTGAGACTAGAAATGTATAAACGCATTTTTTTATTTTATTTAATCAAATTATGTCATATAAAAGAGATGAGAGAACTTGTTTAGTAAGAACTCTTCAATAAATAACGGCAACACTCTCGGGATTGCTGCAATCGCATGTCTGTTTATTGTTTATACCATTTCATAACATAACATCACGCCAGTACGCTCTAAAGGGGTACGCAGATCTCTCATTTCACCGGTTATGTTCAAGTTTCATGTTATTCGGGTAATCTATTCGGCGTTATAGGGACCTTAGGAAACAACTTGCGTATCTATTAGGTAGGCAAAACTAAAAAGCGAAAAATAAAAAATAAAATTGCAAAAAAATACTACCGACTTCCAAATGAAAAACTACAAAGTGAAAAATAACTTAACTCTTGGAAGTCGGTGTCCATATCGAAAAAAAATGGTGAAGTTATTTTTCAATTTGTAGTTTTTCATTTGGAAGTCGGTAGTATTTTTTTGCAAAAAAATTTTTTTGACCTCTCAATGTCGGCTGTGATTGGACCATACTAATTTGAAATAAGACCACAACCGAATTTGTGCCATATTTTCGGCCCGTTTTTAAAGCGCTGACCGGACATCTAGTGTATTATTGATCGAAGATGAAAATCATTAAAGATAAGTGAGTAAGAGATCAGTGAGATGTGTTCGCGACTAACTGAACTAATTCACTGAAATAATTCAACTGACCTCATGTCCCGAGCCTTAGTGAGTATTACTTACACTAGTAAACAAGTAAATCGCACAAAACACGACTTACCTCCACCTCACGTAGTGGAACACAATCCTAAAGCCCTGACCCCACATTTTCTTAGATTCACTATTGGGTTTAATCTGAAAACTTTTCCGTTTGACGTGGTTTACTTTCATGCCTGAATAAATATTCAATGTTTATGTGCTATTTTGCCGTTTTGCGTCCAATTTTGCCCACATGTTGTTAAGAAATGCGGCATGGTAGATTAAAGAAAAATTATATTATAAGTAGATGAAAAAAATATTGTGTTTTAGGTAAATAGAGAAATTAAGTTATTCATTATATTCCAATAAACAGAACGGTTTTTTTTTTATTATACGATTTGTTAAACAATTAATCATTTTCAAATGAACAAAAAACGAGCATTCCTTTCGACAATATCCAGATCCCAACTTAAGACGACGACAGTCGCCAATGAACTTGAGGGAACAAAACGCGCACTCGTTTCGCGTGACCCAAAATTCAGTAGTTTTTGTACTTTCCTTATGATTCTATGAGTTTAAAAAAGTCTTAGATCAAAATGTAGATCATACTTAAATTATCTTTGAGATGGTATCAATTTTATTAAAATACGCCTGGCGGTTTTGGGTTTTTTTGATCGTGTTAGACATAACCAATTGTATCTCATCTCATACAAAGAAACTGTGCCGCCGTACTGTACTGATTATACTGATTATTGTTTGTACATCGAAGGCGTTCGTTTCTGTTCCATGGATATAGATGGTGATTTATCTATCGCCGTGAAACGGAACCGAACGCGATCGATTTACAAAAAAAAAACGGTATAATCATATGAAAAACGCTAGTTACGTTGGCACGGTTTCTTTGTATGGGATGAGGCATCTGTATGCTAGTAAAATCTGTATGCTTCAATCTGTATCTGTATGCTTCACAAATTAAGTACACTGTCATACGAATAAAACTCAAAACTTTCTTAGATCAAATTATTAAAAAATGGTCTAATGTAACATATTTTTTTTTAATTACTCCTGGCCGTTTAGACGCAATTTAGATACTGAGGGGTATCTGCGCTTTAACTAAAATCCCACTTGGAACATGTTTAGTCGTTTTTTAATCAATCACACCTCAACGGCTGAAAGTATGGCCCTTGTTATACGAGTAAGTACGTTCCCTGATGATAATTTCCAACTTCTATGCTAGTAAATCCGCTCGCAGAACCTTGTCTTATATAAAGCCAACACCACAATCCCTTCCTTACCGCTATCACATTGTGTACCTCTGAAACCATTGTTGACCTGCTTCATTAGAAACCTTGGCAGCCGGTGGAAGGTGATACTAAAACACGCAGTAATTAATCTCCTTCACGTTAACTAATGAGTGCACCTTGAGGGGAGAGATAAAGTTGGTGATTTGCTTATGTTTGTTGTAGCCTATGTTAACATTTAGACGACCGGGAAGGAAATCAAGGAAGAAAGCTAGCGTAACAAACCAATAATATTCCTACCACTAGGTCACAGGCTACTTTCTAAGAGTGCGTAGGCCATTATCACTACGTAGACTCATTGTAGGCTAGCAGTTGTCACATATCTTTCTATTTTTAAACCGATTTCCACAAGTAAAATTTCACAATTTCAAAAACCCCCGACGCATTTATCTTACGACGACAAGTAAAATTTCACAATTTAAAAAACCCCCGACGCATTTATCTTGCGAAAACACCCCGATTCAAACAGTAAAATGCCCATAACTTTTGAACGGTTGAACCAATTTTATTCAAACATAGCTAAGAACACTCTCGACAAAATTACCTTTCAAACAAAAAAAACTAAATTGAAATCGGTTCGTCCGTTTAGGTGCTATGATGCCACAGACAGACACACAGATACACAGCAACACACGTGAAACTTATAACACCCCTTCGTTTTCCGGCGGGGGTTAAAAAAGGAGGAGGTTCTATGTTCGACTGTATGTTTTTTTTCTGTATGTTCACCGATTTCTCCGTCTGTTGTGGACCGTTTTAAAAAAATATTTTTGTATTTGAGGTAGTCTCATTGTCACCCAGTCAGAATCTGGTGATGAGATCTCATGGAAATCGAGAGAACTCTTCACATATTATGGGCATACGTATAGCGATTTTAGTATTTTCATCAACAATGCAATCATTTGCACACAAAATGTTATCATTTGGTGAAGTGCAACTTATCAAGAAGACCACAGATGGCCGCTGGAACTCCTTAACGGTAAGTATGTCACGGGAATAAGATATCTCGAATAGTAAGCCCACTATGAATACTTGTTAATAAAATATTAAAAAAAAAATTGGACGCCCAAAAAAATCACTACACAGCGAGAAATTACTTTCTTTGCGAAGTCGGTGTTGAAAGACGAAAAACAATAGGTACCAAAGACACCGACTTCAGATAAGAAAGTAATTTTTCGATTTGTAGTATTTTTTTTTTGTAAGTCGGTTTTTTTTTGTTAAACTGTTTGTGGTTCTATGACATTGCTTCCTCACGAAATTTTTGTTTACCGTTTTGAAAGCAAGTGCTGATTGAATAATTTACTCAAACTAAAGCGCCAGCATAGGTTTGAACACATTATCTTCACACAAGTCGTTAGTTAAGTTAGCCTTTGCAACCACTGTGCAACCACTCCTTTCCATTTCCAACTAAGCTGTACAAATAAAACTATTTTACCAAAAATCAATAAATTTCCCCATCACTTTAATCTCAAAATCTTCCTAATCTTGATTACAATAAAGTACATTGTATCGTCAATCACTCAAGCAAGTAGAACATATTGTTCATACATTTGCGTATACGAAGGTGCGCCAACGCGAGTATACGCGAGTATTAAGGTAAGTAACAAAAGGCCACAACTTCTCTCATTTTGCGCCGCGTGTCGTGAAAATCCTGAGAACTTTTTATCCGTTATTTCCAAGCTTATGTCGGCTTAAGATGTGAACTGAAAGTGGAAATAAATGTGATACATTGTGGTTATGATACCTGATATTAATAATCCATACCATGAGTAGCAGTTACAGCCTTAGAGTGCTTTACCACCAAAGATGTGGGAAGTATCGAAGCAGCGCGAGGCAGCATATCAGCGCTATGAACATGTGTGACAGTTTCCGAAACTAGTAGTTAGATCATGATCATTCTTTTTCAATTGGATTAAGTATCTCTCAACTTAGGTCATTGAGCAAGTTTCATCAGAATCGGTTATGCAGTTTTCAAAATAGCATACAGCCGAACTCTTTAGCTAACAGCACGAATGTGTCAAATTGAGTTAATATGTTTTTTTTTTGTTTGAGTTATTGTGTATTTGTTGCTGTTATTAATCCTTTAGGTACCTTAATATGGAAATTGGTTTTTTTTTGTTACGGTGAACCAAAACTAAAAAGAGAGAAATAAAAACTTTTCGCAAAAAAATTAACCGACTTTTATTTATTTATTTTTTATTTATTTATTGATAGGAACACCAACTACACGTTTACAGAAAAACTTACACACAAAAAAACAAAAATGATAAAAACATGAGGTACAAAGGATCCCGACTTTCAAAACGAAAGTTATTTTGCACTTTTTAGTGTTTTGTTTTTGAACACGGTTAATTTTTTGCGAAACAGTATTTTATATAATCTTCAGTGATATCCTCCTCCTCCTCATCCTCTCGGTCTTATCCTCATACTTTTCCGTACTTACAAAATAATTAAATAAGTAAGAATATGTGTTTAAATTCAAATAAAATACCGCCACCGCTATTGCCCATACCTTCCACCACAAAATAACGAATGTTTGCACAAATATTTGCGCTAAACTGATGGAAACGGTTCCCAACTTTCCATTGTCTACTTTTCCATTATATCGCACAAGTTTACACACGAAAAGCCTCCCTGTATCGCTGGCTCCAACATTGGCGTCCAATATTTGCATACGGTAAGACAACACTCATGTATTGTACGAACATTATATTAATTAATGTAAATAAGTCTTGTTAGAGTAATGGATTGTATAATATTAACATTTATATTGTAGCACTCGGGAATATCAAATACGGTAATGTTCATCTGCTTGCGATAGAACATTCTAGGCGCGTCTAGGTCCGTGAATTATGTTTGGAACTGTCTTTGCATTTTAAATTAAGAAGAATCACAATTCCAGACTTGTTTAGTTATTAGATTATGTCGACCTGAATTATGGTTGTATTTTGTAACAGAGTTACAGGGGACGTGCTAAATCTTGGGCTCGTTCTAAAATATGTCTGAAATCTTACTGACCCCGTAAACTTATTTTTGTTGTCACTAAGCCGGGTGAGCTTGGATCCTTTAGGCACGATTGGTCCAATCGCGATTGAACATTAACTTCATCCATTTTGGACCAACCGCGAATTTGACCAACTGCGAATTGGACAAACTGCGAACTGGACTAATTGCGAATTGGACCAACTGCATAAGGGACCAACCGTGAATTGTTTTTTTTTAACATCGCGCCTGGAGCTTGGATGAGTTGAGAAGGTTTGTTGTCAGTTAGATGCCGGACGTATTTCAGTTCGACGGGCAAACACATCAGTTCATAGGGCATATTTTCTCAAACTAAACTAAACTTTTAAGACCCATATTCCAAAGTCAATTAGGCGAAACTCCACTCGAATTAGTCTCCATGACAACGACAAAAACCCTCGATAATGCCAATAAACTCTTATAACAAGCTATATTATTATAATAGTTGAGTTCGAAGACATGGCTTGGGACAATTAGGGGTCTAAGTTATCGTTTATAATAACTCTAAGTCACATTGCTATTTTTGAGAGCTTTTATTGTGTCAATGTGGCAGAAAAGTTATAAAACATCTTACAGTAGAGTAAGATTTTGAAAATGTAAATAAACCTCTCTAAATAAGACTTTTCACTACTTCCATTAAATATTGGCTACGCAAACATTCCTTAAGTAAGTACCAACTTACTTCGGCAGTCCATTGTCACAGTGTCCTTCCAAAGCTTTTGCCACGATCATCCCACAAGGGAAATAAGCGTTATGATACTTCTGCAAATGAATTGGTCCTTTTCTTGTAAAAAAGGAAATAAATGCTTTGCCTTAATGCAAGAAGTAAAAGGTTTTTAGAGTAAGTATACTTTTATGAACAGCGTAGAAATGAGTAAGTATTTTGCTACATAAACATTTATTTTAACAGTAATGGCGTTAAATGCGACACTTTTAGGTGGATACGAACATTTCCAAAGTATCCGTTTTAATTTTTGTAAAGCAAATTCATCAGAATCAAAAATTGTCATCTTTATTTACTTCTTTAGAGATTTTTAAGTGATTACTTCTTTTTTGGCTCCTGTAACACAGGTTGCTACCTAGCACAGGAGCCAGGGCTTCAAATACGTATGCTACATCTGTATTTTGTGTCAATAAACAATTTTATTATTATTTATTATTATTTTATGAGTTATTCGATTTTTGGTAAGGGCAAAGCTCAGAGCAATGAGACAGAGTCATAAACATGCTACATAATGTGACGTATGACTATTATGTATGTCTGTCACAGAAAAACACAGTTATTCTAAAGTTTTACGTTTCCATTTCTGTCGGAAGCCCCATAACTGGCTATTTTTTTAGTAAGTTGGTAGATGGTGTCAAAACCAGTATCCATAGGCAAAATTGCACATGGTTTTCGTATACACAACTTTACCAACGATCATCATAATATACCGCCACCCAATCAGCATTAATACACAATTTACGCTGGACACAGCATACATTGCGGGTCATACCTGTCGAGTTACACTGGCCGACGAAATAAGCCGTCAATAAAGCACACACAGGACACAACTCCAGTCTAGATGACAGATCTGCCACAATTCCATTTTGGTAAAAATTAAAGTCACAGATTAGTGAAATGAGTGAGCTTGACTTTGTCGCCGCAATGTATTAAAAACCGGCCAAGTGCGAGTCGGACTCGCGCACGAAGGGTTCCGTACTTGGTAAATTGCGGTTTACGATTTATGACGTATTAAAAAAAAACTACTTACTAGATCTCGTTCAAACCAATTTTCGCTGGTAGTTTACATAATAATGTACATCATATATTTTTTTTAGTTTTATCATTCTCTTATTTTAGAAGTTACAGGGGGGGGGACACACATTTTACCACTTTGGCAGAGTCTCTCGCGCAAACTATTCAGTTTAGAAAAAAATTATATTAGAAACCTCAATATCATTTTTGAAGACCTATTCATAGATACCTCACACGTATGGGTCTGATGAAAAAAAATATTTTTAGTTTAAGTTTCAAGTATGGGAACCCCCAAAATTTTTTGATTTATTTTTATTTTTGTGTGAAAATCTTAATGCGGTTTACAGAATACATCTACTTACCAAGTTTCAACAGCATAGTTCTTATAGTTTCGGAATAAAGTGGCTGTGACATACGGACGGACAGACAGACAGACAGACAGACAGACAGACAGACAGACATGACGAATCTGTAAGGGTTCCGTTTTTTGCCATTTGGCTACGGAACCCTAAAAATGAGCATATCGATATTTTAGGCTTAATTATTGCCTACGACACAATCGCTGTTCATCCTTCAATGTACTTCATTCCTATTCATTCGTTCAAAATCATTCATACATCTCTGTACGCTGCTCGTTTAAAAATTATAAAAAAAAGGTTGTAAGGTCTTTATTAAACCTACTCATTTCTACAAAATTCTTTGTTTAATTTATCATAAACAGTTATCAACTCTTGCTCAAGCTTGTGACTGCTTCTTTCGCCGTAAATGCGAGTGCTGCATTCTCTCACATCGGGAAAAGTGATAACACATTTTGCTATCAGGATATTCTCTTTTGATTCAGAGTATGAATTTCGTGTCCGGTTGTCGCAAATTTGCTGGTACCTAGAAACTAAATGCAACGGAAGTATTAACGAGTCTATGATCACCAAATTGGCCAACTTTTTACTGAAAATCAATCCAGTGTTACCATCTGACAGTATGCTGCGCTGAGGTCCTTTGAATTCAATCTGCTTAGGCTTTAACCAACTATATTTAAGTACAATAAATTATATATTATTATACATACCCCACTCACACACACGCATACACACACATATACGCACATACACGTACACAAAATCCGTTAGCTCCGTGTTGACTATCTCTATTTAAATCGATGTAATGGGGGTACTGAAATACAACCCTAGGTTTAGTATAGACTCCAAAACTTTCAAAAATTAAAAATTTTGTTAAAAATATCTGTCAAAGTAATTCGTTAAGATAAGGAATTTGTGGAGATGAATAAAAGTTTTTTTATTTTATTTATTATATTATATTGGGGTCGGCCCCAAGTCTGACTAGATTCAACTGAGTATCATTATTTTACATGGAGCGACTGCCTATCTGACCTCCACAACCCAGTAACTGGGTAACACGATACCGTTAGGCAATACTGATGCCAGATTTTATGGCTTCTGACTATCGTAAACTCAGTTAAACATCTTCAAAGGACAGCCGGGACCAATGCATAATATGCTTGCCGAGACACGGAGCTTAAGTAATTTTTCTTTCTTTCATTATAATAGTAAATTTTGCAACTAGTGCATAAAGGACGGATTTAAAGCGAGGGCCATAATCTAATAATCACGAACAAGTGAAGGATTCTAACGACTGAATCACAACCGTAGGGAGTGATTCATGAGCGTAGCGACTGATTCGAGTGTTAGGATCCTGAAAGACGCGAGTGATTCATGACCCTAGATATAAATCCGTTTGATTCAAGAGTTGCAAACTATACTTTATACCATACTACTAGAAAAAGAAAATTTAAGCGAAAATAGACATTTAATAAAGAAAAAGGAAATTAAATCAATTAAAATGCACATTAAAATTGTGCGCAAGCAGATTGTATAGCATTGAGTTGGAGTTCGAATATATTAGCGAGTTCTTAATTCAAACCAAAACAGGGATTAAAACTACTTTTTATTCACAGTTTTCAGTGAATAAAATAAGCTTTTTAGAAGGGGAATGGTATAAAACATTTTAATCCCCAAGTCCATCACATATTCACATCGCCATTTTTTTCTATAATCTGAGATGAATGGCAACGCAGCGGCCACTGGGTCTCACTGCATGAATAAATGAGATGGCCAGTGATTGTGCCTGAATTATTCAGCAGGGTACTCTTTTTTTCACCCACCGTCGAAATACTCATTCCCTATTCAATATTGTAATCTCCCACTGTTGAATTTAATATAGACTGTACCGCGCTTGATTCAGAAATACGTCTCTAAAAATGGGGCTATTTTTTAGGGTTCTTAAGTCCTTTTTCATGTAGCGGTCGGATATGAACGATTCTTTTTTTCGTTGAATCTGAGTGGTTTGTTATGAACTGTGTATTATTTAGGAGATATGAATGGGATGGGTATCTTCATGGGAAGATTTAGTAGTGTAATTTTGATGTATATAAAAAAATTACTTCCATTGTAAAATCACCGACATGTTAGTGACGTGTAGGAATGAAGATAATGTCAAATCAAATCAAACACACAGGTTAGCAAAGGTGATACAAATAATATTTTCAATAGATACACAGTATTATAACCTAATGGTGTGCTAATTAATAAAAGTTTAGACTCACAAAATAGGTATGACAAGTAGTGTTACTGTAAATTTAATTTCAAACATTGCATCATTTAAATAACAAATTAAAATGTCATATTAAATTATCACAGAGCAGTGGTGACCCAGTGGTATCGGCCGTGACTTACAAGTTGTAGGTCGTGGTTTCGAGCCCAGGCAGACACTTTACTTTGTGTAAATTATTTCTTCACCACTGCTCTCAAAACGGTGAAGGAAAACATCGTGAGGAAACCGGCATGTCCTAGAACCAAAAAATCGAAGACATGTGACATCCACCAACCCGCAGTGGGCCCGTGTGGTGGATTACGGCCCATTCCCTCTCACAGAGAGGAGTCCTGTGTCCCAGCAGTGGGAACATTAATAGGCTGATGATGTGATTAAATAATCATAGAATGTCATAATTTCAGATTAATTAAATAAGTGAAGAAAGTTTTGCGTAATGTATATGGATGACAATAAGAGTAGGGAAAGAAAAATTATACCATTGGATGGACTGTATGGACGGTGGAAAGCGGGGGAAAACTGAGATGGCAAACTAATAAAGAAGTATTGAAAATGTCTTATGTCACTTTAATTCCAAATAAATAGGGATGAGTGCAAAAAGATGTCATCAAATTACTAGCAGTGTAAGCCATTTTCATTTTGTAGCATGCCCATGCCAAAACTCACTAAAAGTGCTACGCGATGCCTACGCGCTACGATGCTACGCGCTACGCTGCTACGAAATTGCTACGCCATAACAAATTATTATGAAGACACAGTTTAAATGCATTCAGTGTACTGTAATTCCTACTTTGTACCATGTATGCATGTATACTGTGTACTAGGGATGTAATGGAGGTTCAATTCTGAAACCGAAAAGTCGGAACTTCCGACTGTTTTTAATCCTCCGATTTCGATTTCGGTGATTAGAGGTCGATGCACAGCAGTAGCGCAGTCAACGCGTAGGTACAAACTTTAAAATTATAGATTTTAGAAAAGTTTTTTTTTTTTTTTTCAACGCCTACTACATTTTTTTTTATTTTTTTATTTACCCCAAGCTACTTAGTTAGGTGTATTATTTTTGAGCTGAAATTAAAAAGGCTGATTATTAATATTGATGTATTATATTTTATTAAACCTGCTTTCTCATAACATATCTTTCTTCAGCCTCCGTTTCCGACTTCGGTTCCGATTTCGTCAATTCCGTAACATCCCTACAGTGTACATACATGTATGTATGTTGTTTACATAGACACAAACAGTTCGATACATCGTTACGAGGCTTAGTCGCGTTACTAATTGAATTCTATGATTTATGGATCGTGTTCCACCTCTATTTGTATTATAGAGATGTGCAATAATGTATGGAGCGACTAAATATAGGTTGACTTTATCTAGTTAAAGTTATGGATAAGTTTATTATGATAATTTATGTATGTCTTCAGTTCGTAGGACCACGGGGTCCTAGCGCTAACAATGAATATTTGGTTCAAATAAATGTCACTAGATGGCGTGATATGTTTCGATTTATTATTGAATTGTGTGTAAAATTAACTTTTTCTAGAATTGATTATAATAATTGTATGTCCTTTTTTAAGCAACTCTCCTAAGCACAAAATCATGGAATATTGGGTTCTTAATTCATATTTCAAAGATTATTTGAACGGATCATTTAAAATTGATTGCAATAGATGGCGCCGTTATAAATTTCTAAGGCAAACCACTCTTTTAATTTTTATTGTAACACATTTTGGTAGAATGAAACTGTAAAAACGTTAAAAAAACACTATAAACAAATCGTCACTGTATTTAAAGAAAACAATAGTCACGAACCGAGTAACCCTTTTTAAATCTATCACCGTGGAACGGAACCGAACGCGATCGAAGTACATACCAATATAATCTTCTTAATAAGACGAAAAACACTAGTTACGTCAGCACGGTTTCTTTGTATGGGATGAGGCATCTGTTTGCATTATATTATCTGTGGTAGAACAGTGCATTTTTATACATTATTCGATGACAAAAAAGACGGCCCATGTTAAATCGTCACAGCCACTTATAAATATTTTCAAATAGCTGACCACGACTTCGCTCCCGTCAAAAATATAGCATATGTTACTCGGGAATAATGTAGCTTTCCATAGGTGAAAGAATTTTTAAAATCGGTCCAGTAGTTTCGGAGCCTATTCGGTACAAACAAACAAACAAAAAATCTTTCCTCTTTATAATATTGGTATAGATACCACAGGCAAAACCGATGCCGAAGTTAGTATTAAATCATCATTAGCCTTTCAATGTTTCGACTTCTTAGACACAGGCCTCCTCTCTGTGAGACGGATGTATGTAATATCGCTTATACACATGCAATGAGCCCAAACACAGATGTCGTGTTTGCCCAGTGGCAGATCTCGCCTCTCATGCTTGAGGTCGTGGTTTCAAATCCGGACAAGTACCAATGTGACTTTTTCAAATTCATATGTTCTTTCTAAGTTATCTTGGACATCACAGGCAACGACGAAGGAAAACATTGAGAGGAAACCTGGACTTATATAGTTAATGTAAGTCTGAAATAGCCAGGTCAGAGACCTGTGGGGTGCCCAGAGGCGGCTTAATTAACTCTGACACCAGAGGTGTTAAATCCTCACACGAAAAGAACAGGAAGAAGAAGAAGCTCAAATACGATGATAGTTCTATAATGTCAGGTTGAGGAGTTGCTATAGCTACCCTCTGCCTCCATCAGGATAATATATTATTTCAATGTTTCCAAAGTTACATAAATACGCCAAGTTTCAGCAGAAAGTGCTTGAAAAATGGATTATTAACACACATACGAATGCAAGAAAATAACAATCAAGTAAAAAAAACTATGGTTTGGTGATAGTGGGTACTCCCCAGATAAGCTCATTCATTAACATCCCTAATTACATACGAGGGCACACAGGTCAAAATTGATATTTATTTATGTATTTAAATTAGTTTAATAACATTCAAAATAAAAAAAACTAAATAGTTTATTTCAAATAAACCATTATAGGTACTTTTGAATAGACAAACAAAAAAAATGATGAATCTAGCTGCACATTCGTAAGCGTCAGTAGGTCTCTATGAAGAAGAATGTGCAAGAAACTCCTCGGACACTCTTGTCTATCAATAAGTTTTAATAACAAGTATTCGGTTACATCATTCTTGTTGGAAAATTTAATATTATGTGATAACGATGTAAAAAGACATGCACGTACAAGCGTCTAGATTAAAATAAACAAGCTCAAAATACAATAATTAATTTAAAAAAATAATAACTCTTTAACAAAAAATTAAACCGACTTCCAAAACAAAACACTGCAAAGCGAAAAATAACTTTCTTTTCGGAAGTCGGTGTCTTTTTACCCATTGTTTTCTGTTATTCGACACCGAGTCCGGAAAACAAAGTTAAAGTTGTGTTGGAAGTCGGTTTGATTTTTTGTTAAAAAGTTCCTCTTTTTAGTTTTGGTAGGTACCTCCAATTAATATGAAACTCATTCATAGCTAAAGTACATCTCATGACTATTCCAATAAGCCCAAACACGACTAGGATACATTGTTTTATTTCGGAGTTCCATTGGCCATTGTGGTCTTCTTCATCAGTTCCACTTCACCAAATGATACTTTCTGAGTGCAAATGATTGCATTATTGATGAAAATACTAAAATCGCTATATTTATGCCTAGAACGTTTGAGAAGTTCCTTCGATGTCTCTAAGATTCCATCATCAGATCCTGGTTTCCTTATTGTGGTACCACCCTTGGGATATCTACTTTAAAACAAAAAAAGATTCATCAAAATCAGTTCACAAACGAAGAAGTTATATGCAAAAAAAAATACTGTCGAATTGAGAAACTCCTCCTTTTTGGCAAATCGGTTAAAAACTATCTGAGGTTTTTGTAATATAACTCAGTTCTTCGGTTAGAACTAGCCTACCTCAGTTCTAATAGCATTGCCTTTTAAAAATAGCTACCTACTTAACTAGGACTTTGTAACCTACCTACCTCAGTTCACTTATAACATCGTTGCCCTACTGTCACAATCTAAGTACATACAGCACTCTCACATAAAACACTTAGCGAATACATCACGCGACTTCCTTCACCAACAAAGGCGGACCCTTGCAGCGCTTGACCGCTTTCTATCGCTTCCTGTCGCTGCCCGTAAATCAGCTTACGTTCACCATTCATCGCTTTTTGCTGGAAGGAATGTGTGTCACGTTTCATTTGTTTTTCTGTTAGGGTTGACTAGAACTAGAAAGCTTTAGAAAATGTTTTATTATCAACAATAATAAAACATTTTCTAAAGCTTTCTTCTAAAGCGTTTTTCTGGTGCTCGGTGCTTGGTGTTTTTAGGAGCTCGTGGCTAAATAATAAGAGCCGCACGGGCCGATCTTCAAGGTTAAGCATCGCTTGACGAGGTCGGTCCGTGGATGGGTGACCATTTCAACATACCGAGTTTCCTCCGTGCCTCGGAAAGCACGTTAAGCCGTTGGTCCTGGCTGTCATTTGAAGATCTTTGACAGTCGTTACGGGCAGTCAGAAGCCTGAGATCTGACACCAGTCTTGCTAAGGGGTATTGTGTTGCCCAGTTACTGGGTCGTGGAGGTCAAATAGGCAGTCGCTCCATGTAAAACACTGGTACTGAGCTGAATCCGGTAAGACTGGAAGCCAACCCCAACAATAATTGTGAAAAAGGCTAGGCAGATGATGAGTTTTTCTGGTCTGTTATTTAGGATTCAATTTGTATTTCTGTGTATATTTACGCAAATGCATAGCGTGAAAATGAGTAGTTACATAAGAGAAACCTTGAAAGAGGCATCATTGCATTGACGGAAACATTGTGTGGAAATCGGTTGTATGGGCACAGATAATATAATACTAGCATACAGATGCCTCAACCCATACAAAGAAACCGTGCCGACGTAACTAGCGTTTTTCGTCTGATTAAGATGATTATTTTTATAAGTACTTCGAACGCGTTCGGTTCCGTTCCACAGCTATAGATGGTGTTAGCATCGACTTGCAAGTAAAAGTGTTTTCTCGGTTCGTGACAATTTTTCTTTAAATACAGTGACGATTTGTTTAATAGTATTTTTGCTCGTTTTTACAGTTTCGTTGTACCAACATGCATACATATTTAAAAATCGAGTGGCATGCCTCAGAACTTTAAAACCGCGCCATCTATTGGAATTAATTTTAAATTATTTGTTCAAATAATCTTTGAAATGTAAATAAAGAACCCAATATTCCATCATTTATATTGCTTAGTGGAGTTGTTTAAAAAGGACATACAATTTTTTTGAAAAATTCTACAAAATGTTTAATTAATTTTACACACAATTCGAATCGCGCCATCTAGTGACATTTATTTGAACCAAATTTTCTTTGGTAATGCTGAGACCCCGTGGTATGGGTATGTGATGCAGAGGAATGAGGAAAGTGTCATGAGGAAAGTTTCAAGAATGTTACATGCGTGGATATATACGTGGATATAGGGAAAATAAATGATGGATAGATTGTATATAAGATGACATTGTTAGAAAGGGGATGTCCCTTTTCTAATTGACATGGCAACTAATAAACTAGACAAATATGGAAAAATAAGTTAGTTCAAAAAATCAAAAAAGTCGGTTGCTTTAGAAGCGAACTAAAAAGACGTAAATAAGAAGAAAATCATGCTGTGCAGTCGGAGGATACATATTTGCGAACTGGCTGGCCAAAACCAGATGTATGTTTCTTAAGCAGTCGGGTTTTTTAATTTTTTTAATTAACTTTTTTATTTATAATGTTTTAGTATTTTTTTTATTTTGCGAATTAGGTACATTTAAACATATAGGTAAGTCTTAAAACCCTTTATTTTGATACCCCACACGATGGGTGTGGAAGAAAAAAATTGGGCTCCCACAATATATTTTATTTGTATGACCTATAGATAGTTGTTCCGGCTCTGGGTGTTTGTGTATGTGAGTTTATATGTTTGTAAAGGCACCCGCGATACAGTACGAAATTCCAAGTGTAGGGCAAAGTTTAAAAAAAAAAAGACAATATGGCGTCCAAAATCTACCTAACCTTATTCCAACTACATATATTTGAATCGACTTCCAGTCCAACCTGATGCAGCTGAGTACCAGTATTTTATATGGAGATGCTGCCTATCTGACCTCCACAACCCAGTACCTGGGTAACACGACTCATCTTGGCTATACTGGACTCTATCTTCAAGCAAACAATTTTTTTTAAATATGTTCGACATAAATAAAAGTGTTTGTACGAACCAACTTACAGAAATAAAATCATTTATCATTTATTAAAAAAAACATTTTCCCAAAAAAATGAGCCAACTTCAATGTTTTTGATACAATTGCAAAAAATATTTTAAAATTGCAGAATAATTCGTTTTGCAAGTCGGCGTTTTGTGGCACCGACTTTCGAAACGAAAGTTATTTTGCAGTTTTTAGGGTTTTGTTTTTTATGTCGGTTATTTTTTCGTGAAAATGTTTTTATTTCTCTCTTTTTAATTTTGGTGTTGGTGAAATCACTACAAATTAAGGAATTTCCAAAATAAAGTAACTAAAGGATTGACAAAATACACAAAATATTTCAATTTACACATTCGTGCAGTTTGTCGCTAAAGAGTTCGGTTGTATGCTCCTTTATCTTCAAAAGTGCCTAACCGATTTTGATGAAACTTGCACTATGACCAAAGTTGAGAGATCCGATTACTAGTTTCGGCGAAATCCATGGACAAACATAAATACATACAAACATGCATACATACATATAACGGATCCATGCGGACGACGTCACTGGGTATCCATTTGTTGTATACCAGAACCTTTTGCAAAATATAATCAATACTTTTCTGAAGACCGCATCAAAATCGGTTAAGCCAAACGTGAGAAAGTCGCGGACAAACATACATACATACATACAAACAAAATGAGAACCGCCTTTTTTAAGTCGGTTGAAGATAAAATTGAACTTTTGTTGGAGGTACTCCCCGAAATTGATCCTATTGCAATATTATTATTGGGATAGGCAACAGCAGCAAAGCCACCGGCAAAAGCAAGTAGGTAATAAAAATTTTCTTGCCAATGCCATCCCTTTAGTATAAAACTCGTTAGTTTTTCTTCTCAATAACCTCTTAGAAGTTGCAAACTTATACGTTTTTCCTTCGCTCGCATAAATCACACAGTGCTCCATTCACCGCTTTTTCTACTGAAAACGAAAAATCTGAATGAGGTTTTTTGAAGAAAGACGCTGCGACCGTGTGCTGGCGAAATCGTTACGTTATTTGAATAGTAGTTTTGAGATATTTTTGCAAATGTACTCGTATATTTTTCCTAATTTTCATTCGATTTTTCGAATACAAATATGTTAGCTTAGAATTAATAAAAAAAATGAACAAACATTTCCCTGCAAACTCGATTATTAAGATGATTTTTCAGATTTACTTTTAATAGCTTGTACTTGTAATAACATATGTAATACATCTGCAAAAAAAATAGCAATATAATCATTGGAATAACTACTTGGATAAAAAAACAAAATCCTTTGTATCCTTAACCAAGCAATTTATTGTTCGAAAAGAGCTTCTATAATGATTACGGCAATGTCTATAATTTAAGAAAGCAGATTGAGGTCTCAATCGATTGTCAGTAAATGATTGAAAATGACCCAATTATGCCCGCTGTCCTCATTTCGGGGCATTTGTTTAAGTACCCACCAGTATTTTTTTATATATTATGAGGAAGTTGTTTTTTTTTGTTTTTAGCCTTTACATACGACAAAATAGTTTTTTTTTTAATTTATCATTATTTTGTATTTGGGTCTAAATGGATCAAGCGTATCGCAACATCATATAAACTGAAATTACGAAACCTTGTGCTTTCTTCTTTTGAATAAGTTCTCCAATAAAAACACGAAATAAATAAATAGGCCCTAAACCGAGTCATGAATTCCGGGCTTTCGATTAAAAATTACATCTATTTTCAAGACGTCCAGCGTCCGGAGCCGGGTGTGGCCGTTAAACTGGCCGTTTTACGTCCACGGTCTGGCTAGTGTCACTTCACTCGTAAATACATCGATGGGAGCTTAACCTTTCATTTGGAGAACTATTCCGAAACTTTTAAAGACCAACCATACGACCTTATAACCACCGTACTGTACCGTTATTATGCTATCCTAATAAAAAACCTGTAAAGATCGATAGATATATTTGTAAAACAAATATAAATCTTGAGGAAAGAAAATATGCATTGAATGATCTATTTTTAGATAATTACTCATCACGTTATTTGGTGGGTAGGTAATTGAATTATTTCCCCCAGGGTGGGTTCCCGCTTTGTCGATGCGGGGGGGCTCAGTAACCGTGGCTTGGTCACCCACGGTGAAGCGAAGAGGTACCCGAGGAGGGGCCGCTCGTCAGGGCTTTTGTCGATAAGCCGACGACGTAGCGGCCAACATGTAGGTTGCGGTGTTGCCTAGGCGACATCGCAACTGAGGCGGGCCGCGATGTCGTATGGGGTCTCCCATACCCATACGATATCGCGGCTGAGGGTTGGAGGCCGCGGCAGGAGAGGAGTGCCGGTATTGCGGTGCGCCGCTCTCCCTACCTTCCGCGGCCTAGACGGGGTCGCCACCGTCTGATGGCGGATGCGGTGGGGCCGCAAGGGAAGAGGAGTGCCGGTATAGCGTTGGCCGCTCTCCCTATCCCCTGCGGCCGAAAAATGGTAGGTGGCGGGGCCATTGACCCTGACCCGTCACAAGGGGACCAAGGGTGCCATACACGGGGTTCTCTGGCACCCATGTGCTAGTTTGGTCCCTGGGGTGGTCACGGCGCACAGTGTGTTCTGGTGCGCCGGTGATGGGGGGTATTCCCCAGAGGAGGGTCCGGTGACGGACAGCCGCGGCGGGTTCGCGGTGAGTGCTAACGCGTACCCGTGTTCCCGCCATAAGCGGCACAGGAGGACACCGTGGAGTTTTAGTGGGTTAGAGTCCCACATAACTGCGCTATCTCCCCGTGGTAGCGCAGTATGCATGAGCATTTCTCCACGCTAAAAAAAAAAAAAAAGATGGGGGGTACTCCCCAGAGGAGGGTCCGGTGACGGACAGTCGCGGCGGGTTCGCGGGACACTGTGGAGTTTTCGTGGGTTAGAGTCCCACATAACTGCGCTATCTCCCCGTGGTAGCGCAGTATGCATGAGCATTTCTCCACGCTAAAAAAAAAAAAAAAGGTCATTGAATTATTTATAAAACGTGAAGATAAAAAGTGGTTCTGCAATAATCTCCTTACCTTTATTAACCGACTTTCCAAAAAGGAGGAGGCTCTATGTTCGGCTAAAAATATGTATATACTTAAAGTCGAACATAGAACCTCTATGTTCGGTTGTATGTATATATATTTTATTTTTCAATGATTTCTCCGTCAATTCAATCTGCCTAGTCTTTTCCTAAAAATATTGGGGTCGGCTTCCAGTCTAACCGTATTCAGCTGAGTACCAGTGTTTTATACAGAGCGACTGCCTATCTAACCTTCACAACCAAGTAACTGGGTAATACAGTACCCCTTGATCTCAAGCTTCTGACTACCCGTAACGATTGTCAAAGATCTTCAAATGACAGCCGGGACTAACGGCTTAACGTGCTTTCCGAGTAAACTTGTTATTTTGAAATGGTCACCCATCCACGTACCGAACTCGTCAAGCGTTGCTTAACCTTGAAGATCGACCCGTGCGGCTGTTATTATTTAGCCACGAGCTCATAATTAACGATTTCACCGTTTTCCAATTATGGACCGATAATGAATTTTTTTTTTGTTCGGTTGGTAATTCTCCCAAGGTGGTCCCATTGTCACCAAGTCAGGATCTTATGATGGGATCCCGTTGAAATCGAAGGAACGCTTCAAATTTTATAGGTTTAAACAGATTTTGGTATTTTCATCAACATGGCAAGCATTTGCATTTATAAAGTATCATTTGGTGAAGTAGATCTGATGAAAAAGCCCACAGATAGCCACTGGAACTTCTTAATTATAAGTATGTTTTGGGTATAAGATATCTCGAATAGTTAAATGATAGTGATGAAGGAATTGTTATGAGAAGCCCTCTGGCTCAAAAACGAAAGAAAATTGGTACCAAAGACTTACATACTTACGTATTTTTCGCTTTATAGTGAAGTTTTGGAAGTCAATTTAATATTTTTTGTTTAAAAGTTTTTTCTTCTAAGAAACTGTGTCTCCTAAAATCATGTATCCAGAATAAGTGTTCAAAAGTGCATAGCTATAAAAGAGCATGGGTTTACTACCAACGAGACATATATGTACGAGGCACGGGCCGGTCCCGGCGGCCACCAGACGTTTTACTGCAGGTGCTTGAAGTGGGAAACACGTATTTATTTGTCTTCTTCAATTCTTTTGTGACCTGCAAGCTACAGCCATTTTACTGCTGTAGAATTACAGGCACATGCAATTTTTAAGTTCTGTTCCTATATTGCGTCCAGACTATAATTTTACGTTTGACATATTCCCGCCTATGAAGATACATAATTATTAACAGACAATAATATGCGATACTCCATGGACACTTCCAAAGTGCTCTTTAGCCCCGATATTCCGATGAAATAAAACTCACAAATGAATTGAATTATATATCAGTATGTCAAATGTAAATTTACAAGCAGGCCGGAGAGTAGTAGTGATACTCGTATGGTCCACCAGCCCAGGTTGATGCAATTTCTATCAAGTAAGCTATTAAATCTACAGACATGGGGAAATAACCTGCAAGGTCTGTGTACCCTGCCATCTATCAGCTTTTAAAACAAGAGTAAACATGCATCTTCTGGGCTCGATCGTTTTATTTTCGATCATATCTGTCACTTTCCATCAGACGAGATCTATTGACGACATAAGTGTGCTTATTGGTAAAAAAAATTAAAATAATCAACTAAAACAAGAAAATAATCTCATCTGAAATCCGCATAAAAAGTTCCAACCACGTTCAAACACAATGACAAAAGAAAATTAAGATCACCGCCATCGTATTACTAATATTTACAAATTAACTTCATTATGCCCATTCTGTTCGTCCCCTGAATTAAACATAGCGTTGTAATACGCACACGTATACCTAATGCACTTCACTGTTTAATAAGGGTGTCTATTTATTAAGGCATATTATGATTCGCTCGACACAACTCAATGAAGATATAATAAGTACTATTTTGTCGTTTATTCATATTTCTTCTTATTAAATTACATTCTTAAATATGTCATATTTTTTTTTATTTAAAAAGTGGAGTCCCACCGGTATCAGGAAAAGGGCCAAGCTACCGGCAGTCAGGGCTCCAGAGAGAGGAACCGCCGAACAATACAAGCAGTGTCCAGCAGTACCTACTTCTTTCTCCTAAGGTGTTGGTCGAGGCTCGTGGCTATTAAGACATTGGCTGACACGAATGATCGCTGTGTCCACATCCCACATGTCAACAACCTCGCGAGCCAAGTCAAGATATTTGATTTGCTTATCTTTCTCGGCTTTCAGGAGGTAAATAGAAATGATAATCGATGAGAAAGCCCGAATCGGCAAACGTAAGGTAGGGTGCCTCCAGGCTAGGTGGAGCTTGGATCTTTGCAGGGTAGCTGATACCAGATAGAGGATAGTTGCCGAGAAACGAAATGAAAGCAGCGGACTGCTACAGACTGATGATGATGATGAAGTAGCTTTTTGAATTTCTACTAAAAGCGCCTGTAAATCGAATGTTGGCAACATGTCACAAAAAATCGGTTGCCGTTAGTAGAACAAGTATTTTCCATTTGATTGAAAATAATATCATAAGCAAATGAGGGTAAGTCAGATATACCATTATCTTTACGATTAAGTACGTACATACATCATCGAAAATGAATCTCCACTTATCAATACATATTTTAAAACCAGAAACCTTTTTGGTTTGTTACAGAGAAATCGTATTTTACAGACCCATCTGAAACCCAATGTAAGTCCTGGAGCCCCTGTTCAGAAGACAAACCACATACTCTTTGTTCGTAAGAAGTTGGCAATAGTATCGTCACAGCGATAATGTTTTCCAATTATCTGCTACCACTACTTGTTTAAGAATATTCGTGTATTTAATTTATATGTTTTAGTATCTATTGTATGTATTTATAGTATATACAGCTTTGTATCTCGTGATTTACTTTCAATATTCCACCTACCACTATTTATCTCTGCATCACCCAAAGGTTGACTGGTAGAAAATGCCTAAGGCATTAAGTCCGCCTCTGTACGTTTGTGTGCGTGAAGTATTAAATAAATAAATACTAGAGTACTCCAAATACCCATACACCCAATTATATTGAGGACCCGATGAACGTCACTGACGCTGGGCTTACAGCTGTTCTTGAGGTACCTATAGTAAAGAACGGCTAGAATTCTCTAAACACAAAATCTAGGTCATCTCACAGAACATTAAACCGAATAATGCAGACAAATACATTTCCTCTGCAACAAACCACCCAAGCTTAGTTTATTACATCAGATAAAAGCACCACTTGAATTTTAACAAATGGCCAGAAAACTATAAATATTTGTGCGCCATTACCGCTGTTGTTAGCGATATTACAAGTAAGACACATGATCTATGTGTAACTGAAACATTGCAACGCGAAAATGCCGTCCAAATAGTTCAGCGCAAATTTAACAAATGGGATTGGCCTCGGGTTGCATTGCAATGCGGGGTTTGGTCTAAGTTAAATGAAAATAGTTTTAAAGTATGCCGTGTTGTATAACGCGAGGCGTATGGTCCGTCGATTTGAAAAAGGTTAGACTTTGTAGACTGTTCGACACTTATGTATCTCTTACTGCTCTCTGTGTATGTGTTAAAAAAAAAGTCGCTCATCTTGATTTGAAATTAGAATTAATAATACATTACTCGGCAAAACTGAACAAGTCCATTTTTAGGGTTTCGTAGCCAAATGGCAAAAAACGGAACCCTTATAGATTCGTCATGTCTGTCTGTCTGTCTGTCTATCCGTCCGTATGTCACAGCCACTTTTTCCGAAACTATAAGAACTATGCTGTTGAAACTTGGTAAGTAGATGTATTCTGTGAACCGCATTAAGATTTTCACACAAAAATAGAAAAAAAAACAATAAATTTTGAGGGTTCGCATACTTGAAACTGAAACTAAAAATTATTTTTTTCGTCAATCCCATACGTGTTCGTGTCAAACTTGGCAACGACGTGCTGCCTCATAACGAAACTGCAAAATATCTCGGCATGCACCTAGACAGGAAACAGACATGGAGCGCACATATAGGAAAGAAGCGCGATGAGCTGGACATACTCCTCAGAAAACTTAATTGGCTCTTAGGGAGGAACTCACACGTATCTCTGGAGAACAAACTCCTTATCTACAAAGCAGTATTAGTACCCGTCTGGTCATAAGGTATTGAACTGTGGGGATCAGCAAAAAATAGCAATGTGGAAATTTTGCAACGGTTTCAGAACAAAGTACTTAGAAACATATCAGATGCACCTTGGTTTCTTAAAACCAGCGAACTCCACGAGCATCTCCAAGTAACAACCGTAAAAGAGGAAATTGAGCTCAAAACAATGAGATACAAAAGCCGTAAGCCGTGTAATATCGCACAATAACAGCTTAGCTACCGCTCTAAATGTGCCATTGGATAACAGAAGGCTTAAGCGCCAATATATATGGGAATTGTTAAATAAAGCAAGTAAATAATGAAGGGGTGGTTTCCTCCGCTGGGAGGACGAACCTCACTTGACAATCACGCGCACATCCCATCTGCTAATGGCTTGGAAAGCCGATCGCAAGATAATAACAGAAAAAAAAAAAAAAAAAAAAGCTCATACGTGTGGGATATGGGGATATGGGATGATATATGGATATGGGTATCTATGGATGAAATGATATTGAGGTTTTTAATATCATTTTTTTTTCAAAACTGAATAGATTGCGCGAGAGACACTTCCAAAGTGGTAAAATGTGTGTCTCCCCTCCTGTAACTTCTAAAATAAGACAATGATAAAACTAAAAAAAAAATATTATGTACATTACCATGTAAACTTTCACCGAAAATTGGTTTGAACGAGATCTAGTAAGTAGTTTTTTTTTAATACGTCATAAATCGTAAACCGCAATTTACCAAGTGCGGAACCCCTCGTGCGCGAGTCCGACTCGCACTTGACCGGTTTTTTACATTAGCTTCTTTTTTAAAGATTCCAACTAAATAAGTTTTATATACAGCTCCCATACAAAACTTTATAGATATCGTCATTTTATTATTTTTTATCACACGCAACACTTATGGCGAGTGACCACCCTGAAGTAGAGACACGGATACGCGCTTTCGCACAAAATTGCCGCCACAGTTGAGGGGATCACGTTGTCAGTAAGTTATCCCTGTAAAAGAAAATAATAATTAACAACTCAAGCACAAATCATTGACCGAGGTTATTTGTAAAAGAAGAACCACAACACCCATCCACCTATTTATGATAAACATACAATAAGAATTAAGGCATTCGAGGAAAAGGAAATTCTCAATCTTCAAGCGGATATACAAAAAAACTTGACTAATACTGCCAATACCCTTCAACCCAAATTCTATAGAAAACCAAACATCTTAGACCCTATTAAAACTCTTCCGCGTATACACGGGACTATACAACAAAAGTCCGCGGCTTTTCACGCACATTCAACAATTCAAGTGATTTACACAAGCAGTAAACTAAGCCGGGGTTCCGTAGTGCCCCACTGCCGTCCTCAAGCTATAGTGTCACTATCTGATAAATGGGCAATTTTAGTTTGATTTTATTTTATTGTAATCGAAAAACAAACAGTCAAATTTAACATCAAATTAACCAACTAGTAACCAATTACATGTTTTCGCATTTAATTTACTATGAAGAGCAAGCGTGTTAAAGAAAAACCGGCCAAGAGCGAGTCGGACTCGCGCACGAAGGGTTCCGTACTTGGTAAATTGCGGTTTACGATATAAGACGTATTAAAAAAAAACTACTTACTAGATCTCGTTCAAACCAATGTTCGGTGGTAGTTTACGTGGTAATGTACATAAAATATTTTTTTAGTTTTATCATTCTCTTATTTTAGAAATTACAGGGGGGGGGGGACACATTTTACCACTTTGGAAGTGTCTCTCGCGTAAACTATTCAGTTTAGAAAAAAAATACATTAGAAACCTCAATATCATTTTTGAAGACCTATCCATACATACCCCACACGTATGGGTTTGATGAAAAAAAAACATTTTTAGTTTCCGTTTCAAGTATGGGGAACCCAATTTTTTTTTTTTTTTTCGTTTTTTTTGTGAAAATCTTAATGCGGTTCACAGAATACATCTACTTACCAAGTTTCAACAGCATAGTTCTTATAGTTTCGGAAAAAAGTGGCTGTGTCATACGGACGGATAGACAGACAGACAGACATGACGAATCTATAAGGGTTCCGTTTTTTGCCATTTGGCTACGGAACCCTAAAAAATTAATAACAATGGTGGTATGTACTTTAAACAATAACATACATGCACAATAATACCTCGTCTTTAGGTGATAAAAAAACAGTTATTGAACCAATTCGAACCAATGGTAAGTATTCGAATGAATTACATACGGCTTAGTAGTGAATAAGTCAAATTCAGAAAAGTCAACCAAATTATTGTAGGACATAGCGCATCTTATAAAAAACTAATTCTGTCTGTAATTTTTGCAGCAGCGGGGGACGTTAAGAAAAAAAAGTTCATAAAAAAATCAAAATAACCGACTTTAAAAGCGAACTAAAAAGACGTAAAGAAGACGAAAATCATGCTGTGAAGTCGGAGGATACATATTTGCGAGCTGGCTGACCAAAACCAGATGTATCCTACGACTGCAGAGCATGGTTTTCTTCTTGGTTACGTCTTTTTAAGCAGTCGGGTATTTTGATTTTTTTATTAACTTTTTTTATTTATAACTTAAACATATAAGTGTTATATATTCTTGAAATCACCTCTTCAAATCCTTTATTTTGATACCCCACACGATGGGTTCGGAAGAAAATAAAATTTTGGCTCCCACAATATTTCGCCCAAAATACGCCATTTTTCTATTTTCCAATTTTAATGTAGCCAGTGATACTCGCAGGGTTAAGACGATTAGATTGACGTAAGAATCATCAAAATCGACCAACGCCGTTGGTCTCTGGAACGCCACATAGGAACAAACATACATACATATATACATACATACATAGACTGATAAACACATTACCCTCCTTCGACAGTCGGATAAAAAAAGGGTATTCTAGCAGATCTGGTAGGGGCGCGTCAATTAACCTTAGAGAGAAGTTGTGGGGCGTCGATGAAAGATTGGGGTAACTTGACGAGTATGTAGATATTATGCCATCGTAATCAGAAAAAATATCTATATGTCGCATCAAGGCTGGCCGATAGATGTAAACCATCGGGAAGTCAGGATGTATTTCCTTAGGTTAAGACATCGTGTGTAGGCAGGTCGGTGGGTACAATCGTGCAAATGAAATCACATAAATTATTCGATACACTGGGTTTATTCAAATATTCACAGTTACAATCTTGCTTACTAATATTACGGATCGACACTGATTCTACGACGTGTTAGCTCTAAGGCTGTCAGTACTCAACTGCCATATTCTGCTGTCCCCAGTACGCAAGCGGTAAGAATAAGCGCGCCAATGCGTAGTTGTTCTTGCTTTGCCGCTAGATGGCGTGCTTGCGATTCGTTTTAACGTCCGTAATATTGACTAAACCCGACATATAGATCTGTCTAAACATTATCAATAGATTCTACTATCAATAGATTCCGTACAAAAACGCCCTGAATTGCTATGTATAAACCTATTTTTGATAATTTATTTAAAATAACAATGTGCCTATTCAAAAGTGCGCAAATTGCCCGGTTTTTTTTGTTTTTCATCTATAACTCAAAATATGTTTTTTTCAGATAACGGCACTTTAGATTGAGGACGGTAGCCCAGTGTAACTGCGGTGATGGGTGATATTACACCACTTTTGAGCTCTAACCCCCTTTTGTTTTATTGTTTATTTTATTTAAGAGGTTGCAGTATTACACTGGTCATATGTCTCCGTTGGTGGGGGTGTGTGAACTAAGCTGGGGTTACTTAGCACCCCAGCGTTATTGTCACCCTGTTTGGGGGAAGACCAGATTCAGTGTTAAAGCAATAAATAAATAAAACAAAATGTAGGTAGATTCATTCGGAATATTCACCTTTGTAGGTAGGCAGACCCAATACTCATCAGCAGTGAGGCACTGGTCAAGTCAAAGCTCCAAAGCCTTGAATATCATCGCCGAGTTGCTAGCTTGTCGGTTTTTTATCGGTTAAATTTCGGGGAGTGTGCGATGGAATTGCATGATTTAATGACGCCCAGCCCGTTCCATCATCGGACTACCAGACGTACGGCGATGTGTCATCGGTACATGGTGAACATCCCACCCATACGCACTAAACGTTTTGGGGACACTTTTATTATGCGTACAGCTAAGGAGTGGAATTCCCTGCCGGAGTCTGTGTTTCCCGATAGCTACAATCTAGGGGTCTTTAAGTCAAGAGTGAATGGGTTTTTTCTAGGCAAGCGTGCTTCACCGTCCACCACATCATCGCTTACCATCAGGTGAGATAGTAGTCAAGCGCAAGCCTAAACATAGTAAAAAAGAACTATCAATTTCGTAAAACTGCAATGAATATAATTATACTTAGTTACAACGCAATGATTGTACAGCTGTGTAGCTGCGGCGATGGGCGATATTACACACTAACCCCCTTTTGTTATATTGATTATTTTATTTAAGAGGCTGCTTGGTCAATAATGTGTCTCCTTTTGCCCCCAACTTAGAACACCAGTGTTATTAGTATCGTTTTAGGGATCCGTACCCAAAGGGTAAAAACGGGACACTATCACTAAGACTCCGCGGTCAGTCTGTCTGTCTGTCCGTTTGTCACCAGGCTGTATCTCATGAACCGTGGTAGCTAGGCAGATGAAATTGTCACAGTTGATATATTTCTGATGCCGCTATAACAACAAATGCTAAAAACAGAATTATAAATATTTATGTGGGGCTCCCATACAACAACCGAGATTTTTTTGCCGTTTTTTGCGATAATGGTACGGAACCCTTCGTGCGCGAGTCTGACTCGCACTTACCCGGGTTTTTTTATAGAATCATAATTTTTTATAGTTCATTTATAAAGTTATAAATAAAAAATACTATTTATGTGGGTAGTTCGAAATTATGTATGCACTTAAGCTCGAATATTATCAGATTTTGTTAAAACGCAAAAAATCTCATTTTATTCATTAGTAGTTTAATCCCACTTATTTGTTAATTGAAAATGTTGAATTATTGGTTTTCCGTGACAATAAGACCTTGGTATTATTTCTCATGGCTGGAAAAAGGCGTTGCCTCATACAGAAAAATATAGCCACTCCTTTTAATAGCTGCTGTCGATAGTATTACGTAATTTCGCGATATAACTTCATCGGGGATGTAACTCAGTGGTAGAGTGTCTGCTTCGCATGCTGAAAGTCCTGGGTTCAAATCCCAGCATCTCCAAAGTGTATTTTTGGTTTTTGATAGTGAGGATTCTGATTTTATCATATATTTTGTAATATTTTTTGATAGATACTTCTGTAACATACTATTATTCCTACTTTTAAAGCATTTATTGAGGTTGATTGCTTTAAAAATTAAGTATTAATTGTATGATCGTTGTCGCGGTGTATGACGTCACACTGACGTCATACACCGCTTACTATGTGTTTATCCTGTAATATAATGGACATTTTAGTAATAGAAAAACTTACATAATCTAAAAACAAAAAGTATTTCTGATCATTATTTACTTTAACAGAAAATATTACCACTAAGAAACAAACAAGTACTTTAACAAATCTTTCTATACAATTTATCGTCCCATTTTCGCCTCGTCAGTACTTTCAACAAACACATTGAACATTGTAGCAATGCTCTCAACAATACGTCTACACTCCCATCAGAATTGTTCCCGTAATACATTTGCGAACAAAATGAAAACTAAAGAAACTTCGTGCTTAAGAATTTTCAAGTTGCCTGTATCTCTCGACTGTGTTGTGTGCGTCTGTATAAATCATGACCGGATTTTCACTTTTGTGTGTCTGCAGCCAATTTTGATAGGACATTTTACAGGTGGAATGTTGGTTGTACAAACGGTAATAGTACCGTTTACTTTTTAACAGTATTTTTCGAACCCACTTGTCAATCCATACTAATATTATAAATGTGAAAGTAACTCTGTCTGTCTGTCTGTTACCTTTTCACGCTTAAACCGCTGCACCGATTTAGATGAAAGTTGGTATGAAGATAGTTTGAGACCTGGGAAAGGACATAGGCTATATAGGTAGGGTAGGGTAGGGTAGGGTATGGTAGTGTAGGGTAGAGTATTGTAGGGTAGAGTATTGTAGGGTAGTGTAGGGTCGGGTAGGTTAGGGTAGGGTAGGGTAGGGTAGGGTAGGGTAGGGTAGGGTAGGGTAGGGTAGGGTAGGGTAGGGTAGGGTAGGGTAGGGTAGTGTAGGGTAGGGTAGTGTAGGGTAGGGTAGGGTAGGATAGGGTAGGGTAGGGTAGGGAAGGGTAGGGTAGGGTAGATAAATGTTTGGTCTTTTTATGGCAAAACAAAGTTTGCCGGGTCAGCTAGTTGTTATATATAGGTAAGCACTTAGATAATTCATAATTCGAGATAATTTCAATAGCCACCAACTCAAGTATCGATTTCAGCACGAAGCGCACGAAGGGTTCCGTACCCAGGGTGGCGTCAACTATGTATGTATGGGAAGCACCCTTTAATTTTCAGCTATTTTTTATTTTTTGGAATTTTTCCTTTATTTCAACATGCTTGGTCCACCCGTTCCTCAGAAAATCGGTGGTGACACACGGACTGACGAACAAGAGAGTGATCTTATAAGGGTTCCTTTTATTACATTTTGAGTTACGGAACCCTAAAGAAGTATGGGTTGCAAGGAAATTCGAACTTTCTTTGGTATGCCTAAATGTTAATTCCAAAATTTTGTAATTACCTCGAATACTCAATTCAAATTTACACTGATATTATAGATAATACCATATTCACAAGTAGCGAATTGCCTCTACCATAATATTTATGTAAATTAAAGTAAATAAGTAGCTATGTATGGACGGTGCAAGTCATGTATTGCTTCAATTTTATTATATGCCTCGGACAAGGAATTACGTAAATGGGGTTTTACATTAAAAAAAAAACATTTTAGCAAAACTTACTAGCCCGAAAAACTATTTCAAAATGCACTACACATCTTTCGAGAAGAATAAATTATTCAAAAAAATAAGAGTAAAGTAATTTTCCTCCATTTTAAAATTCCGCAACACTACTTTTCGTTGCATATTCAATTGATATACCGTAGGAGGTGCAATTTTCTAGAATTACTCGCTTTTGTGAGATCTACAGAATGCCATCACTAGAAAACGGGGCGAGTGAGAAGTACTTTGAATATTTCAGATATTTTAGGGTACAGTAAGTTTTCACCTTGGAGTATGAATAGAACAATGGACCGCTAATGGCACAAGCAATTGAATAAACACATGAAAAATCGTGTTTAGTAAAATCAGTATTTTTTTTATTTCTATGTGTTACTGATTTACAATTTAGGAAAATTAGGAGACATTTTAACCCGACTGCGGGCAAGTGTATGTATGTATATGTCCTTTCCTTTGCTTGTATGCAAGGAAGACTCTTGGTATTTTAATGATAAATTATGATAAATTATAAGGAACTTATAACTATTTATTTGTACCTATACTCGTAAATATTCACTATTAAAGACGCCTGCCGACCCATATATGCAATATATATTATCATATTTTTTTTAAATAATCATGGAGTATCCAATAAATAAATTACTTACCTTATGAAAATACATATTAATTACGTAATAAATAAAAATGTTGATTATTAAATAAAATAAATAATAATTATTAAATAAAACTAATATTAATTGTAATTAAAAAAATAATGTTTTGTACAATGCTTCTAAATATATAAATAATACGAAGTATTTAATATAAAAAACAATAATTATATTTCTTAACTTAAATTCTATATTAATAAAACAGTACCTATAACTTACTAATACCTAAACTTACCAATAATACAATTAATTTATCACATTAAACACTCAGTGTCCTTCCTCCCCTCTCCTACTTTATATATGCTGTGCCCGACAGGGTCCATAATTGTGACTTATATAATTATTTTCCTACCAACTATGTATATACATTATGGTACGCAATAAAAAATTGAGAATTGAGAATTAATTTAATTTGGTCAACCATCCACGGGTCGATCTCGGCATCGGTTGCTAAACCTTGAAGATACACCTGTGCGGCTGTTATTCTTAAGAAATATAAAGCGGGTTAGGTGTGTTTGTTATTATAATTTTCAATTATTGTATGTATATGTGTATATAGATTAAATATATATAATCTGAATTTCGGAAACGGCTCCAACGATTTTCTTGAAATTTAGTATGCAGGGGTTTTCGGGGATGATAAATCGATCTAGCTAGGTTTAATTTTTAGAAAACGTCGTTTTCTCTATTTTCACCCGAACAGAGCGCGGTCGCCCAGGTACTAATGTTTTTATTGACACATACGTGTAGTGGTGGCCCAGTGGTAACGGCCGTGACTTACAAGTTGTAGGTCGTGGGTTCGAACCCAGGCAGGCGCTTTACTTTGTGTAAATAATTTCATCACCACTGCTCTCAAAACGGTGAAGGAATAAATCGTGAGGACACCGGCATGAATTAGAACTAATAATTCGGCTTTGACATGATCATGTCTTTAATAATTCGAAGACATGTGACATCCACCAATATGCACTGGGCCCGCGTGGTGGATTACGGCCTATACACTCTCACAGAGAGGAGGCCTGCACGCACAACGGACCAAATGGGAGTTTAAGTACGCAAAAGGTGGTCCATCTATCCTAACCTTGATAGATATACAAGTTACAATAAAGAAATTATTTGCACAATGTGATAATTATGATAAACTTGAATACATAATTTAAGTGGTAATGAGCCCCAAAACAGGCACAGCATGTATCTTGGAACCCCAGGAATTCAGAATATTCAGATTTAGTGTTCAATGTTATACAGCACAAAGTTACTAATTATACAAAAAAAAACTGTCTGTTTAAGAAGCGACCTTAAAGACGTAAACTAGAAGTAAATCATGCTGTGCAGTCGGAGGATATAACTGGTTTTGGTCAGCTAGCACCAGCAATATGTATCCTCAGACTGCAAAGCATGATTTTCTTCTTGTTTACGTCTTTTTAGTTCACTTCAAAAGCATTCCGTTTTTTTAGATTATTTGAGAAAATTTTTTTTATTAACAACTTTTTTGTTAACATTTTTTTTCGAATTAAATTCATTTAAACATATAAGTGTAACACATTTTTGGAAACACCAATTAAAACCCTTTATTTTGAAACCAAACAATGGATTTGCAAGAAAGAAAATTGCGCCATTTTTCTTTTTTCCAATTTTAATGAAGCCAGTTACATTTGCAAGGTTAAGAAGAAACGATTGACGTAAGTCTCATCAAAATCGGCCAACGCATTTGTTGTCTATAACGCCACATAAGAACAACCATACATACATAGACTGATAAACACATTACCCTCTTTCGGCAGTTGGGTAAAGCATTAGAATGAAAAAAATAAATGAAATAATAAATCGAAATAATAGTATATCGTGTCACAATTAAACAATTAGGTAAGATTACTGCAAGTATAATTCCCTGCTAGTCTTATTCATACTTCAGCTCGCTGATCGAACAAGCTCATATCATAAGAATCCGTTCTTCGAACACCAATATTGTACAAGCAAACAATGAATGCGCAGTTCTAGGAGTAGTTTACTGTGATATGAACGTTTGAAGATTTTATTTTGCTTATCATTTTCTTCCAAGTGAGGGGATTTTTTTATTAGGTATTTTGTGTTGGTTGGTTCTTTTTAAAAACAGTGGCAAGAGGTACGGAAGTGTAATAATACTCTGTACTAAAATAAAACAAACAATTAAAGTATAGATCAATCTAATATAGAAAGTGTAGAATAATAGCGCAGTTGTGGACGATTACCTGTCACGTCTACCTGGGACAAACGGTCCAGTTAGGTAGGTCCAACATCGAGAAAGAGGTCAACCGTCGAATCCGACTCGGCTCGGCAGCATTCGGGAAGTTGTGCGGTATCTTCTCGTCCAACTTACCACAGTGTCTCAAGACGAAAGTCTATGACCAGTGTGTGTTGTCAGTGATTATTAACGGAACAGAGACGTGGTCGCTCACCTCAACAGAAGGCTTAAAGTCACCCAAAGGGTAATGGAGAGGGCTATGCTCGGAGTTTCCTTGTGTGATCGAATCAGAAATGTAGACATCCGCAAAAGAACCAAGATTACCGACATAGTCCGAAGAATGGCCAAACCTAAGTGGCAGTAAGCAGGGCACATTACTCGCAGAACTTTTGGCTGTTGGGGCCGAAAAGTTCTAGAGTAGCGACCGCGTACCGGAAGACGCAGCGTTGGAAGGTCTCCCTCTAGGTGGAGTGACGACCTGATGCGAAGCGCACGGGACCAATCAGCGTGGCAATGCTTGGGTCCAGCAGTGGAGGTCTTTTGACTGAAATGATGATGATAGAATAATCACATGCAGACCATTGACTCAATCTAACTTAGCTTTGCGAGAAGGGTATGCAATTTGACCTTGACCTGTACCGTTACTATTCCGAAGTAAGACCCATGGTTAACGTGAAGCCTGTAGTCCTTTTTTTACCTGTTTTTGATTACTTCCTCAACAGGGTCGATATTAATACTACCCTTACTTGCAGAGTTTACTGTTCAGTTTTCAAAGACTTTAACACGCCATTAGTCCCATTAGGTATGCACCTCAACGTTGGTTGTGCAACCAACGTTCAAACCACAACAAATATACAACCAATACACCAAACCAAACTTATCATACATCGTAAAGTGAGTCCTACGAAAAGGCAACGCAGATGAATCGTCAGCCATCACGTTAATCTTGCATCACAATCACTGACGGATCTCTTATTCGTGACAAAGATTATAGACAGACATATAGACGCAACAACACTATAAATAAACTATTCACAATATATTTTTTTATTACTATTATTTTGAAATCATCTTAATCGGTGGCGAATTACTGCTTCAAAATTCAGTTGTAAGATTTGACCCGAACATACATATACATAAATTGCAAGTTAAACAAAAGCATGTAAAAAAAATCTGCGGTTCGGTATATTTTTGCTCGCATAACGTGAATCATGTCCTTAGTTGGTATCTAATGCCTGGCAAAAAGTCTTGCCTAAATAACTACCAAGTTAACAACCTACTAGAACGGTTCACCGATATATCAAATGTAGAGTGAGTCCTACAAAAAGGCAGAGCAGATGAATCGTCGCGTCGGCCATCACGTTAATCTTGCAGTACAATCACTGACGGATCTCTTATTCATGACTTGACGAGCTCGGCGGTTGATTTACGAAGGTGGTGTGGTGGATATAGCTTGTACTAGATTTTTGAAGTAAAAACTTTTTTCGCCGCGTTGAGTGAGTTTTGGTAGGGCCAAAACTTAAGGGTTTGCGTCACCGACGTGCTAATTTGACGTTTTAAGTTGCCACTTCTGTCGGCAGTGACTGCCTATTTTTTAAATTAAATATTTATACACAGAAATATACAGTTCAATGGGGAAATTATTCAGAGAATTTGGTAGTATATGGTGAAGAAGACTGTAAGTCCCTTTTCACATGCTCTGGTTTCCGGGTAGCCGGTGACGGGTAACCGGCGGCGAAGTGTATCGGCATGTATACACAGTATCACACGTACCGGCGACAATGGCTATACATTCACCGCCGGGTACCCGGCACCCGGAGCGTGTAAAAAGGCACTAATATCACAGATTATTAAATAGTTACTACGTAACTAATATGTTGTGATCATTCTCTGAAAAACACATGAACTTAAAATACGAAATTTAAATTCGGATTAAAAAGTATTCTGACCGAATTGAATTTGTTTATGTAAAGCTCTGTCTCTTACAACAATTCATATCAGTATTGAAACAAATACTAAAAGAACCGTTATTTTGTAAGACTCGTGCATATTAAAGTGTTATTTTTTTCACGCACAAGGTTGAGAGTGTGAATAAAATAATACTTTGTGCATACCTATTGATGCATAAAAAAGAAAACCTCCCTCTTTGAAGTCAGTTAAAAACAACCCACCTCAATGCCACGACTACAAAAATGCACCACATTACCAAGACCCTAGCAACATCAAACCGCTCCCCTTTCTCCCCTCAACCCTTTACGAACAGAGAGGAGAGGTGGGTCAACCGACCCTGGTCTTTCAAGTAGGCTTTGGGGTCAGTCATGAATGGGATATGTTTGAGATTTTTTGTAGCTCACCTGTACCTTTGGGGGTAAGTCAAATAGATTGAGTTTAGAAACGCATTGCTTATTAATGCGTCTGTGGACAGTATTCTTTTTGATAGGTGGATAGGGAGACGTTGAGGTACCGTCATTGTGTGGAAATTGGGTTTTTATTTATGTCCGTTTTCTTACAGCCTCATTGTCCCAGTAGTTGTAAATGCGACTGCTGAACTGAGGTTTTCTTGATTCCTTCCTAGGTTAAGCAAAATGTCATTAGGTGTTCAGTCAAGAATTTTGTGCCGTGGTATGATCTTTTGCGCGATTGAGGGCAATATGATGTCAAGATGTCTTCTAGTTAATGGGGTTTGAGTATAATAAATATTTTGTTAAAAAAATCGAATTGATAAATAACTGTCTTCCAAAACAAAACACTACAGAGCACAAAATTCATTTCTTTTCGGAAGTCGGTGCCTTTGGTACCTTGTTTTTTTAGTTTTTAACACCGACGTCCGAAAAGAAAGTTATTTTTCGCTTTGTGGTGTTTTGTTTTGGAAGTCGGTTTAATTTCTTAATTTAAGTTTTTTATTTTTTTCTTTTTGATTTTGGTACCTTATATTACCATAAAAATATGCATTATTAAGGATAACTTAAAATACTACTCGTTAGATATTGATCAAATTGACCACAAGAGAAGCACCAGCTTTCAAATAAAAAAACAATCATCAAAATCGGTTCAACTAATAAAATAGGATACATTTGCCGGAGGATACATGTTCGCGAGCTGGCTGTCCAAAACCAGATGTATCCTCCAAATGCACAGCATGATTTTCTTCACGTCTTTTTAATTCGCTTTTTAAGCATTCGGGATTTTTTGTTTTTTTTTATTAACTATTTTTTTATTTTCTAACTTTCGACGCCATATTTTAGTGTATATTTTTAGGTTTAGTTAGTGAGTAGTTTTTGTTTAAAGTGTATATGTTTGTAGTCTTAGTTAATTAAGTATTTTATACACTGTATATACTTGTATCTATGCAAATAAATATATGTATAACACTTTTTAGTTATTTTTTTTTTTTTGAAACCACCTCTTAAAAACCTTTCACACGATGGGTTCGGAAGAAAAAAAATTGGTGCCACACAATATGGCGCCCAAAATCCACCTTTTTTATTTTACGATTTTTATGTAGCCAGTGACAATTACAGGGTTAAGACGAATCGATTGACTTAAGAATCATCAAAATCGGCCAACGCGTTTGGTCTCTAGAACGCCACATAGGAACAAATATACATACATACATACATAGACTGATAAACACATTACCATCCTTCGGCAGTCGGATAAAAAGTTGAGGTCTATTATATTCGATTAGAAGATCCTCCTTTTTGAAGTCGGTTAAACATTAAGGCTGGTTTCTAAACTAAGTTGTTAGAATTAGGATAGTGTAAAACCCAAGTTTAATCCCTAGATTTGACAGGTAACAGTAGAGTTTGACAACTACACGGTAAACCGCATGACAGGGGTAACCCTGGGCTTTGAGTTGACCTAGTGTAGTACTGATTCCCAATAGAATAAAAGGTCAACTTATACTAGTTTAGCTAACCTTTTAACCAGCCCAGTAGCCTAAACATCTAAATTCACAAATAACAGGTATTAAGTGAAACAATATACCGAGAAACAGGTACCTAAATCAATTTCAAACAATGGCTGGCCAGAACACGTGTTCAATCAAACATATCACATAGCTTGCTTGGGTTCTAGACGTGTAATATTGATACGCTGCCTAACATGTTTGAAACGGGTGAGATTGTTACATATCGGGGGAGTTCCAGAAGTTTAGGCTAATTTTGGGTGAAATTAAAAATATATATTTCAACTGGTCCATTAAGCAGCACTATTGAACGTCAACAATAAAAAAATACAAGTAATAATAACTGATTCTACCGTCCATTCGGCAAAATAGCTTGTTATGGAGAAGAACGGACAAGAAACTCCATAGAACGGATAAGAAAACCAATGAAGCACGCCGTACTATTCCCAAACATACATTACATTACATTCTGGCTTACTCCTGTAAGCCAGAATCGACCACCAGAAAAGCGCCGAGTCCCGGCGAAACAATTCAACTTACTTGTATGCCGCAACGAAATTAATCAGAAAAAGACAGCGGAGGAGTAAGAAAAACAGGACCCCCGACTTTGCAGACTTCTTTTGAAATGAAGGAAGTGATATTTGTTGCATTTCACTTCAAAAACTCAAGCGTCATGTCCACAAAAAAAAAAATCACCATAGTGTTATTTTTTTTTGTATCTAACTACATTAAAAAAATATGTTTTTGACTGTATTGATTTCTAAAAACTTCACTGTTTATGAGCGTTATTTCTGCACTATTATTGTAATTACTATCTGTTACAATTTTGTTTTTGCATGCTGTGTCTATCGCATCATATTGTATACTTAGTTTATAGTATTGCTTGTATTGGTTATTATTATACTTCATAAAAGATAGCTTGACCTCTGCGACATATGTCAAACTGACGTATACGTTATTGTTAGCCTGTCAAGCGCTATCGTTACTGTATTGATACTGACACCTGTCGAAGACATCAAGCTATCTTTTATGAAGTATAGTGTAACAATTGTAGATAGGCCTATAAATAAATAAAAACATAATTTCCTTTCTTAACAAGCAGGAGACAGAACAGAGGGTCCAAAGGGACGTTTACAACTGGGCCCCACTGGCCTTGCGTGGCTACTGCCAAGCACCAAAGATTACAATTTACACTAATGTTAAGTTTCTATGCTGTTCGTTGTTATGGTTGTTTAGTGCTAGTTGGTTACGCGATGGGCGGTTCCTGGGTGTTTGGATCCAGGATAGTTTAATCATTTTTCCGTGATTGGCCGAACTTTAGTATTTTGATTTTCGCCACTGTTGTTTCTGGCTTGAAGGAGTAGTAGTCCTTGGAAAAAGAGTTAGATTAGTTGCCACTCATATTCATGTGACAGTCTCTTTTTAATGGCTTCCACACACAACACAACAGATACGTAGTGTCGCGCACGTTTTAGCAGAAATTATTCTACAAAATTCTAATTGCATTGCCGCTTCTCGTCTCGTTGTGCAATTTTAAACTTCTTTGATTTTCTTGCTGATATTATATTTTACCAGAACCGTCCGTCTTTAGTTGGCATATATATACCCGTCGTATTGATTATTAAATTATCTGTATCATGTGAGGCGTCCCATTTCACCTGTGGACGTTGAAGAAGGCAATATTCATTTGTAATGAAATCTGAATATATTCATTTTAAAATTCATAATTTGAAGATGAAAGGATAAAATATTTAAAGTTTAATTTGTTGTTGAGATGTATGAGTATAAATGTCATGTATAGGTCTATTACGGTCTCAATAGTACAAAGATAGTTTCAAGTTCAACCATAAACGGGTTGAAGACATGCTGCTCCGACAGAATTAACAGCAGAAAGGTGATTTTTAGGGTTCCGTACCTGAAGGGCAAAAACGGGACCCTATTACTAAGACTCCACGATCCATCTGTCTGCCTGTCTGTCCTTCTGTCACCAGGCTGTATTTCATGATCCGTAATAGCTAGACAGTTCACAAATGATGTATTTCTGTTGCCGCTCTAACAACAAATACTAAAAACAGAATAGAATAAATATTTAAGTGGGGCTCCCATACAACAAACGTGATTTTTTTGCAGTTTTTTTGCGATAATGGTACGGAACCCTTCGTGCGCGAGTTCGACTCGCACTTGGCCAGTTTTTAACTACTTCTTCCTTTCCAATCGACGGAAAACTCTTCAAACGTTTTGGGTCCAGTCGGTGGCCACGCTAATTGCAGCATTAGTGGCGTTCATTAAGAGGAAATGCGGTCGCAGACAATCGACTAAATATCCTAAGCAAAAAAAAAGTTAAATCAAAAAATCAAAAAACCCGACTGCTTCAAAAGCGAACTAAAAAGACGTAAACAAGGAAAAAATCATGCTGTGCAGTCGGAGGATACATATTCGCGGGCTGTCTGACCAAAATCTGGTGTATCCTCCGCCTGCACAGCATGATTTTTTCCTTGTTTACGTCTTTTTAGTTCGCTTTTGAAGCAGTCGGGTTTTTTGATTTTCTGATTTAACTTTTTTTATTTATAAGTTTTTAGTTAAGTTTTTTTCGAATAAGATACATTTAAACATATAAGTGTTATATATTTTTGAAATCACCTCTTAAAACCCTTTATTTTGATACCCCACACACTGGGTCTGGAAGAAAAAAAAATTTGGGACCCCACAATATGGCGCCCAAAAGCCGCCATTTTTCTATTGTCCAATTTTAACGTAGCCTATGACACTCGCAGGGTTAAGAAGAATCGATTAACGTATGAATCATCAAAATCGGCCAACGCGTTTGGTCTCTGGAACGCCACATAGGAACAAACATACATATACATACATGCATACATAGACTGATAAACACATTACCCTCCTTCGGCAGTCGGGTAAAAAGTCATAATTCGATATTTGACTCTCGCCTTTTTCCTCCTCCAGTATTGGACAAATTTCAAAGATATTCCATAAATTGAATAAAAAAGATGTATGTTGGGCTTCTATGTTTTCTTTTGTCATTTATAGTTGTAAAATTTGTACACTTTTCCTCTGTAGTCTAGTACTCCCAAGAATATGTTACATCAAAAATATGGGCCCCAACAATATTATGGCACCCAGAATCCACCCTTTTTCTATTTTCAAATTTTAATGTTGCACTCGCAAGGTTGAAAAGATCGATTGACGTAAGAATAATCAAAATCGGCGAACCCATTTGCTCTCTAGAACGCCACATAGGAACAAACATACATTCATAGACTGACAAACACATTACCTTCCTTCGGCAGTCGGGGAAAAACAAAAAGACACAGTATATATCATTCTTTTTCAGTTTATGGAATGTCTTTTAAATTGGTCCAATATTGGAGAAGGAAATAGACGAGAGCCAAACCTCGAATTATGAATTTTACTTAGGATATTCAGTCGGATGTCTGAGACCGCATTTCCTCGTAAGTCTTGTAAAAATACAGTCACACGACAACCTCGACCCGTATTTGAAAGACTTAAGGGTTTTGGCAGTCTCAAATGCATGTTCCACACTTCAAAACATTCCTCAGAATGTATTTCAGCTCAGCGCACATTTTCCGGTTCCGTGGCGTTGTTTATTTAGCCCGTAGAACCCGTATAACTTCTATCCGGTCTTCAGTTTTTGCGCTCTCGAGAATGCTCTCAAATTCTCGAGTTCTCGAGCTATGTGGAAAGTAATGAAGGAGTATTTCTAAGGTTTTTCATCTAAGAATGCACTTCTCCATTTATTGTTTTAGTCTTGCTTCGTCGTAGGATTTTATCAGGTTTCGCTGTTTAAGTTTAAATTGCAGTACAGATTTGCTGTACGTAAAGATTTATAATGTAGGTACATATATTTTCTAGTTATAATTACATTTTACCACGCGCGCGCGTTTTTTTTTTTTTTTTTTTTGCACGTAAGTATGCATTCAACCATTTGTGGTGAAAATAAGTTTTTTTTTTGCATTTTCTTTTTTTATATTCTAAATTGTGGAGCAGTGTTGTCCCAGTGGTAACGGCCATGACTTACAAGTGCAAGTCGTGGGTTTGAACCCAGGCAGGCGCTTTACTTTGTGTAAATTATTTCATCACCACTGCTCTCAAAACGGTAAAGGAAAACATCGTGAGGCAACCGGGGCGTGTCCTAAAACCAAAAAAATCAAACACATGTGACATCCACCAACCCGCACTGGACACAGAGAGGAGGCCTGTGTCCCAGTAGTGGGAACATTAAAATTCTAATGATGATGATAATAATATACAGAAAGGCTTGCTTTTTACCACTATCTTACCTGATGATACGCGATGATGGGGCACGCTTGCCTAGAAGTAACCTATTCAATCTTGACATAATAATAAATTAAATAATCAACAATTAACAAAGCTTCATCACTTATGTAAATGCTCTTACACAGTTACTAAGTACGTGTATAAGGTAAGTCATGTTCCTAAACTTGGCATGAAAAGCGAAAATGTTCAGAGAAAGTAGAATTAGAATTAATGAAATTAATATCTTAGTCTTGTAAGCGCTTACTTAGTTACTCATACTCGTAAGTTTTCACTTATGTTAGGTACATGTTGAATTTGCTGACGGTATCTACGTGACGCGATAAACGTAGACGTACAGTCTGCAGAAAAAGTGATGAAAAATTTAAAAACTTTCTGCCAAAATTCTAATATCCTATTCTTGCTAATATTATACATGTAAATGTCTCTTTGTTTGAAAATTCAGATGTTTGGATTTCCGTAGCAATCCTGCGTCAACTCCTAAACGGACTTAGATAAAACTTGCCATATAAGTAGACCATGTCCTGGGTTAGAATATAGGGCTTTTAATTTCTGTCGATAGTACGTTCCGTTCGTTTCTTTATGTAACATCTGTTACTAAAACAATATGGAATGCAATAATGTTTAATTATGAATATGTATTTATGTCCCTCACGTGGGAGCAGCTGGATAAAGCTATTATTATTAAATGTATTTTTTGTTAAATAATTACCACAAAAGTATGTTAAATCATGATTGACATACTTAACGCCATTTTCACACATTTTCCATCGCTTTAGTGCCGTAAAACGGTTACTTTCTAAAGCATACTCCTAAGTAACGGCTAGGTTAAAAAATTTGAAAAAAAATGTATTTATTATTGATTCAAGTCCATTATTTGTGAAACATGTTTTTTTCGTGTAACAAATAGTTTTGCTTTAAAAAAATAATTAAGAACACGATATTTTGTTGCTACTTTTCGATACAAAACGTGTAACTAAGTAAGCGCATGATCAGTGATCAGGGAGGCTGCGACGGGGAGATTCGGAGGCGTACGCAGATGGCCAAGGCTGCTATGAGCAAGATGTCGAGGATATGGCAGAACAGAAATGTCTCCAATAACACAAAGAAGAGACTCGTGAGAACTCTGGTATTCTCGATATTTCTTTACGGCTCGGAATCTTGGGCAATTCGCACGGTGGATCGGAAAAAGATAGAGGCGTTTGAAATGTGGTGCTGGAGAAGAATGTTGCGCATACCATGGACAGCCAAGCGCACGAATAAGTCCATTCTCGACCAGTTGAACATCAAAACCAGACTCTCCACGATCTGCTACCAACGAGTCTTAAGTTACTTTGGTCACATCGCCCGGAGACAGCCAGACAACCTGAAAAAACTGGTAGTATCGGGAAAGGTGGATGGAAAAAGACCACGCGGACGTTCACCTACTCGCTGGTCTGATCAGATCAGGGCCATAACGGGACTCACGGTGACCACTGCCATGAGAAGAGCCGAAAACAGGGTGGCTTGGAAGCAGCTCGTCGTTGACTCCGTCAAAGCTTTTCAAGACGGGCCGACCTTCAGAAATGAAGACAACGAATAAGAAGAAGTACAAAACGACTTGGATGTTTAAAAATATTTTTACGCAGAAAAATTGATGGCTAGAATTTCTTCATAGCTGAAATAGCATATGTAAATCAAAAACTATTTTGCAAACAAAACTGTGCAAAAGGAGGTTCAATATTGATATTCTGGCTCCAAGCGGGCGCATGGCTAGTACTGCCTTAACCTTGGGGAATATATACGCCTTATCTGAAATTAAACTGTAATATTATACTACACTTAAAATTAAAGTGGATGATTATAATATTAAAATAATATATTAGTGGTTAACCTACTAAAAATTATCAATAATTATTAATAACATTTCATTTGATATGATTTAAATTCAACAAATACCAGTGCAATAAAAATGCGACAAAATAATTATTTTTAATTAATATTTAAAAACCTCATAAACTTTTTTGTCTAACGCTACTTGTGCGTGTTCAAACCATTTATTTGCGTATTTGATGGCAGAACATATTTTCAATTAAACCTGGGATCTAATTAAATAGCAAAAGGAGGCTGTTTTCGACTTATATAACTTCGCCGTACGTGTGGCAACATATGATGAGACTAACATAACCTGACCTCCCCCACATCCCTACACTTTACAGTCTTAAGGAGAAAAAGGGGTAAATTGATCAATACACTGAGGCCACCTAACCTGGCCTTGTTACGATTTGGTGGGAATACAAACGATCCCACTTAAAAGTTTTATGGGTTCCGTATAAATTCCATTAACGTTTTACGGTTTTACATTTTAAACAGATGTTTTGTAGAATATTCGCGGTGCAATCACGTTTTGTATTTGAGCAGATGTAACTTTAACAAATCAAATCAAATCAAATCAAATCAAATCATATTTATTTGTTCACATAGGTAATAAAATACAGATGTTGCGTTTAAAATGAAAATAGAGCGCTATGTCATGCCAAGAGGCGTACAAATATTAGGTGTAGGTATCTACCTGGAGATTAACAAATCAAATGTCTAGAGAAAAAATAAGAAAAAAAAACATTGTCGTAAGATCATGCGTATTAAATTAGCAGAACCAATAATTAAATTAACAATAAAAAGTCAGAGAGTAAAAAGAAACAAAACCAAGTAAGTACGTAAATCAATATACTTAATTTAAAATGTCAAAAAATTACCATGTCAAAGATTATGAGATGTCAAAATTATTAAATGTCAACATTATTAATCCAAACAAAACTCAGCATTTTATTTCTGTTATAATATTATTAAGAACATTTATTTATACTGACGCATTACAATAACAAACATTTTATATGGTTTTCAATGATTCATCATTCAGAAATTCCTCCATTGTATAGTAACATTTATCAATAAGTAAGCTATTAAGTGCTTTTTTGAATTTTAATAATGGCATGTTTTTAATGGCATCGGGTATTATATTATATATTTTTGGGGCGTTGTTGAAAAAGCTTTTACTCATTAAGGCTGTTTTACATTTAACACTGCAAAGTTTGTTACGATATTGAGAACGCATTGGATTCCTTCTGACTGCAGATAGGCTTACAAATAAATGTGGGTTTTTTTTCACAAACAATGCAGTTTCCATTATGTACATTGCTGGCAGTGTCAATATTTTTAGTCTTTTGAAGTATGGAATACAGCTATCCGTCGTTTTTAGACCACACATAGACCTTACGCAGCGTTTCTGCATCTTAAATACAGACTCCCTATTAGCTGACTGCCCCCAGAAAACAACACCGTACCGTAAAACAGAAGCCACAAGTCCATGGTATGCTGTCAGTAATGTCTCAATATTAACCTTTTTTGAGAGTTGGAATAGCGCATAGGCAGATTTACTTAATCGTTTACATATTATGTCAGTATGATTGTTCCAAGTCAATTTATTATCAATAGTGATTCCCAAAAATTTAGCATTATCAACTTCCTGTATTTTAATGTCTTTATAAATTATATTAATGTCAGCATTCTCACGACGTTGATGGTATTGCATGATGTTGGTTTTACTTAAATTAATTTTCAAATTGTTATCATTGAGCCAGTTTATTATTTTAGTTAGAGATTCATTAATGTCATTTTCATAGTTATTTATGTCATTGCATTCAATTATGGCTGTGCTGTCGTCTGCGAAAAGAACCATCTTGTGCTGGATTGTTTTTGGGAGATCATTGATGTAAATCAAAAAAAGAGGTGATGCCAGCACACCGCCCTGGGGCACGCCATACTTTATGCATTTTTGTTTTGATAGGTGTACGGTTTCTAATTTGGTTTTAGGACATAATCTAGTGACTTCGGTGCATTGAACTCTATCAGATAAATATGATTTTATCAATTTTAGGATATTTCCCCTTACACCGTAGCCATGTAACTTTTGTAGCAGTATCTTATGGTCAACATAGTCAAAGGCTTTCGTCATATCAGTAAATATAGTACAGATTGGATTATTTTTGTCAACTGATGGCATAATGTTATTAATTAAATCAAAAAGTGCCATGTTAATATTTATATTTTTGCGAAAGCCTTTTTGTTCATTGCAAAATAGGTTATATTTTTCAAAATATGTGTATATGGATTTGTATATAACTTTCTCAAAAATTTTTGAAAAGACGGAGATTTTTGCAATAGGTCTGTAGTTTTTCATATCCGTTTTGTCCCCTTTTTTAAATAAAGGTTTGATAATAACTTTTTTTAATCTGTTGGGAAATATGCCATCTACAATACAAAGATTAATAATGTGAGCTAATGGCTGTGCTATATCTTCCTTTACATACTTTAGGACCTTAGTACAAACGCCATCATAACCAACAGTATTCGTATTTTTAAGATCAGAGATAATTCTTATAATGTCATTATCTGAGACCGGTGTCATAAACAAAGATTGTGACGAATGATTTTCAAAAAAATTACCACTAGTCTTATCAGAATTTATATTATTTTCAATTGTGTCAATATAGTAATTATTAAATTCATTGGCGATGTCAATGGGGCGTGTAAAAGTCAAATTGTCTCTGTTTATAGTCATAATTTGTTCCTGTGGTAAGCATATTTTAGATTTATTAATAACCTGCCAAGCGGCTTTAGATTTATTTTTGGATGAGCTTATAAAATAATTGTTTTGGGCTTTCTGAGTCAACTTTATAATTTTTTTATAGACATTAGAATATTTCCTTAGATTATTTTTATTTTTAAGGCTAGGGTCAAATCGATATTTCCAAAGTAACTCCCTTTGTTTCTGGCTGCATATCTTTATCCCTTGAGATATCCACTTGGTTTTCCTGTTTAATTTAACAATTATTATCTTTTCTGGAAAACATAATTTATATAATAATATAAAATCTTCCATGAAGGCTTCAAAAGATATGTTTGCGTCTTTAGCCGTAAAAACTTCTACGAAAGATAAACAACCTAGGAGATTTTTAAATTTAATAAGATTTTCTGCAGAATAATCTTTTCTTTTGCATTTCCAGAAATGTAATTTGCAAGACTTTTTTATGGGCACTTTCAAAGTTTGAGATGTATGATCCGAGAGAGCTAAATCTATGATTTCGGCCTTGCAGCCCCTTTGGTAACTATGTGCAAAATTATCGATGCAGGTATTACTACTGAGTCTTGTGGGCTTGTACAGCGCTAGTTTTAAATTATATTGTAAGAGAAAATATTCAAATTCCATTGTAATTTTATTTCTCTTTAAAACATCGATGTTAAAATCTCCTGCAAGAATAATGTTTTTTGCTCCGGAGCAAAGCTTTTTGAGTATGTTGTCTAATTTTTCATAAAATACTGTGTAGTTATGTTTAGGTACCCTGTATATACAAATAATAATAGTGTTAGAAGCTGTAAGTTCGACAGCGCAACATTCAAATTGTCCTGAAATCGATTGTTTAGCTACGTCAATTAGTACTCGATATTGCAGTCCTGCTCTGACAAAGATGCATGTACCTCCCCGTTTCGAATTTCTTGAGTAATAAGCAGCCAGATAGAAGTTGGGTAAATGCATTAAATCTTCATTACCTGATTCCATAAAATGTTCTGTAATGCAGATAACGTCAACAATAGTTCCCTTATTGTATAATTCTTCTAACTTAACTAAAAATGTGTCAGATTTGTTCACTAGACCGGCTATATTTTGATGGAGAATATTGAGACAGTTATAGAAAAAACTGAGAGCCATCTGGTGTTTGCGGGTCCTGTACAGCACTCATTTGATTCTCCTGAGGACAGTCAACCTCTAAGGGTGCAGAGTTCAGGGCACTTATGTCTAGGACGAGATCTTGGAGATCTAATATTATAGTATATAAGCCTTTATTGTTTAGAGTGCCATAACGAGGGCTGTATGTGTCGGAAGTATACGGCAAATTTAAATTCGAGTCCAAAATATATGCGTAATTATATGTTTCCACATCCATATAAAGTAAATTGTTGAAAGTATCAATTCGGCTATTATACATAATATTATTGTTAACCATATATTTAAATGTCGGTAGACATATTATAAAGTTTGTATGTTTTAAAGCAACTAGTTTTTCGCGTACAAACGACACAAGTTCAATATAATTATGCGTTTTTCTAAAATGTACTTCGCCTATATAAATAATACAGTAGTCGCAGTAGGTAAAGTTTCGTACTTTTTCGTCAATATTTTCAAGTAAATGATTTATACTACAGTTAGGCTTGCGATAATGGCATATTTCAAAATTACATAATTGAGTTCTCTGTGTGATTTTGTATATTCTGTTGGAAGTTTCATTACTAAGTAGACATATTTTGTGTTTCGAAGATAAGTCAGTTTGATCTGTATGCGATATTCTTTCTTGAGAAGTGCTTGAGAGACATAAGTTGATATCTTCTCTTTTGTTTTTCGACGTCCCTTGTGTAGAAGGTGTACAGTCTGTTTGCATGATTTCTTCAGTTTGTGTTTGTTTTGTTTTTGTGAAATTATTTGTATTTTTCTTTGGTGTTTGTTTTTTTCTGTTTTGCTGGACTGTAATTAATCTTCTTATAAATATCATTTTTCTTCACTAAATCTTCGTTAGTCCGCTTCAAATTTTTATTTTCTAACGATAGTAGTTCAATTTCAGTGTGGGCACTATTTAATTGAGCCGTTAGTTTTTCGATCTCATCCTTTAAAATTGACATTTGATCGTCTTCGTTCTCGGACATGTCTGGCATACTATTTGAGGTAGTACAATCCATTGTTTGTGAAATTATATCACTGTCATCAATGTTTGGCTCTGATCTAGTGCGGTTACGACGGAAAGTTACGTTTTCCAAATACTCCATGGTATAAATATTTGGTATTCTAAATAGAGGTCACAAAAACAGATATCAGTTTGAGTCAGATTCGAACTCGGGCTGTACTGATTAAATGTTGAAGGTGAGTGTAGAACCGATGCGCCACACGTACAGTATTTGAGCAGTCGAAATTTACGACCGTGTTGGTGTTGTTACTGTATTCCACGCTAATAGATGTCGCTGTTTCGTATCAATCAACAGAGTTAATTATTTATTTGTGGAGGTAACACTATTTTAAGTGAGACAATACTTAATGTGATATAATTTCAGAGATTCACGCTAGATGGTGTTGTGATCACAACATTAGCTTCGTGATTCAAATAAAAAACGGATCTTGAATACGAGAATCACTCTTATAAATGCAGAATGTTGAATGATTATCCAGATTATCCAGGTTTTTATCACTATTGCACTTAATAAAATTCTTAGGCAGACAAAGATATGATAGTTTTTAATTTTTTGTTTTTGTTTAGTTATAAACACAAAATAAAAAATCCAACAACACTGTCACAGCGAGCTTGAATGTCCAGATTCACTTCTATACACTTTATAAGGTCCAACTATTGATTTTAGTATTTTTCGTAATAATTTAAACGGGAACACATCACAGTACACTGTTTACATGTCAATCAAGTTAGTTAACATAAGTTAGAACTTAGTAAGAGGGAGAAGATTTTGGTCTTGGAAACTCAAACCAAAGCACTTATAAAGATTGAAACTGTGAATAAAATTAATGTTGAATCGATCTGAAACTTTAGTGTACTAATTATATCAGTGTCGACACGGTAGGCGTCGTGGTTGAGTGATCGGCTGTTGCTATACGTGTCAGGGGTTCATTTCCCGCACGGAACAAATACTTTTCTGGCTTGCAGACAGTTGTGTTGGATCTGGGTGTCTTGTGTATATGTGTTTAGGAAGAAATTCCTAGTGTGGACAGCGTCTTTAAAAAAAATAAAGGTCATAAAATAAAAATAAATAGATTTGCCAAAATTCCCAACTGTTTGGTATAGATCACGTGACGGTATGCTATCGCATAACAAATCTCATACATTTTCACCTCTTTGGAAATCGTTATTCGCTTTTTTAACTTTGTCAAGGCCTTTACGGACTAGGGATGTTACGGAAGTGATGATTTCGGAACCGAAGTCACAATCGGAGATTTTAAATTTGGTTTATCGGATTCGGAACCGGAACCGAAATTGGAATCGGCGGCTAAAAAAGATGTGTTTAGAGAAAGCAGTTTTAATATAAGTAAAATTAAAAAAAAAAACCCGACACTTTTATCTTGAGAAAACACCCCGATTCAAACAGTAAAACGCCCATAACTTTAGAACGGCTGAAACGATTTAATTCAAACATAGCTAAGAACACTTTCGACAAAATCACCTTTCAAACAAAAAAACCTAAATCAAATTCGGTTAATCCGTTTAGGCGCTATGATGCCACAGACAGACACACAGAAACACACGTTAAACTTATTATTATAATACCTCTCTAATTCCGGCGGGACCGCGGGGGTTAAAATTAAAATAATACTTACATTCTTAAGCAGGCCTTTTCATTTCAGCTCAAACACAATACCAGGCCATGAAAAAAATAACAAGTTTTCTAAAATCGCAATCAGTATAAACATGTTTGTACGCGTTGTCTACGGCCGCGTGCCGCCGCCGCCGCCGCTGCGCATCGACCTTCGATGCGATAACCTCCGATTTAGAAGATCCAAAACCGAAATCGAAATCGCCGGTTTAAAAACAACGGGAAGCTCCGACTTTTCGGAATCGGAATCGCACCTCCATCGGAACTTCAGTTTTTTTTTTTAAGTTGAGGTTATTGGAGGTAGATGCGCAGTGGCGCCGGCGGCACGTGGCCACAGTCAACGTGTATAAACTTTAGAATTATAGATTTTGGAAAACTTGGTTGGTTTTTTTTCAACGCCTAGTTAGCTGTATTTTATTAGAGCTGACGTTATACACATCTTTTTTAGTCGCCGATTCCAATTTCGGTTCCGGTTCCGAATCCGATAAACCAAATTTCGTTTTCATTTCACACATCTTTCTCCAGCCTTGGCCTCCGATTCCGATTTCGGATCCGATTCCGTTTTCGGTTCCGATTCTGATAAGTCAATTTTCGAACCTCCGATTCCGACTTCGTTTCCGTTATCATCACTTCCGTAACATCCCTATTACAGACGCACGCAGTAATATCTATTATGATTAGATCGGCAAAATCAGAGGTCTACATACAAAAACCTTGGGCCGGTTTCTGAATTGTGTATTTGGAGTTAAGAACGTGTGACACCCTATTTTATTTGGCAATACAGTTTGACAGATTTTCAGGCTGAGGTAGAATTTTACAAATATACAACTTACAATTCAGAAATCAAGGGATTAACGTATACATACTTAAACTCACGCGTTTTTCTATGGGGGTAGACAGAAACTACAGAACGCCACCTGCCACGATCTTTACACACAACTTTTGTTTCAGTCACGTTCATACATCTAGTCATACACGCATGCTGGTTATGAGTACTGTGCATCTGGCCTTTCTGATGAACATCACCAATAAGGTCTATGTATGTCTTTCTAGGGCGTCCGGTCCCGGCGTTGTCATTCACGTCTGCCTAGTAAATACTTTTTCTTAGTCACCTAACACCTTAGCAATTATATAATTAGCCTAACACTGATTCACAACCGTGCACTTCAACGTAAGGTTCAGTTGAAAACCAGCGTCAGGCAACTCCCAGTTGTCTGGCATTTGCTGAACTGGACCTTTTTGGCGCAGCCGCGGGGCACACTATGTATGTAATTGTTTTTATTAAATTCTTTTTCCTTATATTTGTACATTGTGTGTATCTGTGTGTGCCAAATAAACAAGTTTTCTTTCTTTCTTTCTTTAACACTTGCCACCTCTCTGTGAGGGGGGTAGACCATAATCCACCGCTCTATCCTAGTGCTTGTTGGTAAATGTCATGTTATGCCTCGTTTCCAGCAAATGCGGGTTTTCTCACAAAATCAACATAAAGACTCATCTGATGCGCTGATTGTTCAGAGAAAAATTTTCATAGCAATAATGTTTACCTAGCCGGACCCGACATTGTCGTGTGTGTCACTGGAAAGACTCTTAATTAGTAAACAATCATAGTTGTTGTTCTCAGATCGTGTTTGTGAGTCGGCAGTCACGGATTTTTTGCCAGTAAGAATGGACCGAATGATTTTATCTGTTGTATTGTTTTTAGTGCTATCACCTGTTTTTATTGTGAGTAGATTGAGAATTTATATCTTAATTCCGTTTTTAGCTTTGTTAGGTTGTAGTTTTTCATAGTTTGTGTTAGGGTTTTGGTGCTGTAGAGACGATGAAGTTAGATTTGCCTCTTTTAGGCGATATTGCCTAGTTATAATTAGTTTAAACTTAGATTATTAATTTCGATTCTCGGAGTCTGTATTTCCTGATGGCTACGACTTGGGTCTTTAAGTCAAGAGTGAATGGGTTTCTTCTAGGCAAGCGTGCTTCATCGTCGAAAACATTATCGCTTATCATCAGGTGAGATAGTGGTCAAGCGCAAGCCTACCAATAATTTAAAAAATAATAATTCAAAAGATCAAAAAACACAACTTCTTAAAAAGCGAACTAAATATATTTTTTTTTCTTTGAAACACTTCGTGTGGAGTATCAAAATAAAGGATTATAAGAGGTGATTTCAAAAATATATAACACTTATAAGTTCAAACGTACCTAACTCAATGCACAGCATGATTTTCTTCTTGTTTTACGTCTTTTTAGTTCGCTTTTTAAGCAGTCGGGTTTTTTGATTTTTGTTTTTTTTTTATTTATTACTTTTTAGTTATTTTTTTTGAGTTAGGTACATTTGAACATATAAGTGTTATATATTTTTGAAATCACCTCTTAAAATCCTTTATTTTGATATCCCAAACGAAGGGTATCAAAGAAAAAAAAATTTGGTCCCCCACAATATGGCGCCCAAAATCCGCCATTTTTCTATTTTCCAATTTTAGTGACACTCGCAGGGTTAAGACGAATCGATTGACGTACGAATCATAAAAATCAGCCAACGCGTTTGGTCTCTTGGAACGCCACATAGGAACAAACATACTTAAACATACACACATTACCCTCCTTCGGCAGTCGGGTATAAATACTTTTTTTTGCACATTTTATTAATGTAGATAGATTGGGCCCATTCTTTGGCCACGTTAAAAGAAGAGTCAGTGGCGTTTATTAGATCCTCGAAGGTCCAAGTATATGGTCTAGCATGTGGGTCTTGTCTGCAGTCTATCTAGTTAACCATCGACTCGAATCTTCTTTATTTGCACGTCAGTATTGCCCACATATTAACACGGCAGATAAATAAAAGCTTGCAAACGAAACCACTATTGCAGCCAGGTCCAAAGTGCATTGAGCTTTTAAGTACGGAGTGATCGACCCTGTCAGTCTGTTCGACCAGACCCATCGGTCGAATCGACACTGGCGATCAATCTTATAGGTCAACAGCCATACACTTAACGAATTTTATTCAGACCAGACGGATCTGGTAGAACTGGTATTGCAAGGTACCTTTTAAATTTCTTCTTTACTTAACTAAGCTGGGGTCAGCTTTCGGTCTCATCGAATGGAAATATTCCTATTTTACATGCAGCGACTGCCTTTCTGAAACCCCACAACGTTACATATAACAGAACAAAAAAAAAACACTGTCAAACTGGATGTGCACTTTTAAGCTTCTGAATGGCGACTGTCAAATATATATGTACTAACTAGCTTCTGCTAGCGGCTTCGCCCGCGTGAATGTCGAAAATTTTCCCAAGCGAACATATTTCTGGGATATCCTAGTGCTATTCCAGATTATAATTTATCTCTGTGCCAAATGTCATCCAGATCCGTCAAGCCATTTGAGCGTGAAAAAGTAACAAACATACACACACACTCTCGTAAATTTTCGCCTTTATAATATTATATTGGGATGGGATTAGTGAGATGAGGGCCGGAAGCCTAAGGACAGCGGCTCAAAGTATTTTCCGGGGCACGAAGACTTTCGTTACGGTTACCCATTCACGGGCCGACCTCAGCAAGCGTATCTCTTAACCTTATATCAATCCGTGCTGGTATTATTATTTTGCCACGAACCCAGTCTTTATCGTAATCTATTTATATAAAAATCTATTGCTGTTCGTTAGTCTCGCTAAAACTCAAAAACGGCTGGACTGATTTGAATAATTCTTTTTTTGTTTTGTTCTCCAGAATACAGGGAATGTTTAAAAAAAAAGGTAGGTTAGCTAAGTAGGTAGGTAGGTAGGGTATGGTAGGGTAGGTTAGGCAGGTAGGGGTGCGGGTCAGGTAACCTCCACGTTGGCCTAGTTGGTTGCTGGTCTCTTTCGGATACGTCCGGGGGGAAGAGCAACCCGCTGGGCTGGTGCACCCTGGGCACCGTCAATAACTTCCCATTCGTGGGTTCTTGTTGGCGGTGGCGAATACCTGACGGGGGGGATGGGGGGGGTTCGCGTCGCTCTGGGTGTTCCCCTGATTAGCAGGGGACACTCCAGATGTGACGAAGGGGTAGGCTGGGTAGGTAGCGGTAGGTCAGCGGTGGGGCTCACTTCCTGGCCTCTGGGCGGGCCGCCTTCCCCTGCGGGGGGGAACGCCCGGGGCACCCCAGCTCTGCACCCTGCACTGCCTGGCTCTGCAGTGACCGGCTCTGCCCGCTCTGCACCTGGCTTTGCACTCGGCACTCGTGCGGTTTGAGTTCACCGAGTGCACTGACCAGCTCTGCACCCTGCTTTGCCCGGCTCTGCATCCGGGCTTTGCCCGCTCTGCACCTGGCTCTGCAGCCCGGAATCTCGCCTGTGGGTGGGGGTAGCCGCGGCTCGGGGGAGGGAGGTGGGCCCAAGAGGAGGTAGTGACTTGTCGTTGCCGACCCTCTTTTGACGTGGGATGGTCGGCAGGGACAAGTCAATGGTTGGAGAAGGCGGCGGAGTGTCGTTCTCGACGCTTCGCCGCACACGCGGAGGGCGGCATCTGGCCTTCGCGGATTCTGGCCAGATGCCGCATAGGAGGGGACCGTTAGGTCCAGTGCGGTGGAGGGTACGGCGCGGCACACCGTCTAGGTGTGCCCAGCGGGGGCGTAGCTGCGCCGTGCCCTGAGGTGTTTGGCAGGTCCTCTCGCTTCCCGGTGTGGTAAATCCATGCTGGGGAGCGGGGAGGCCTGCGTGGCGGTTGCCTCCTTTTGCGAGGACGCCATGTCGCAAAAGGAGGCAGCGGTGGGGGTGGGAGAGGGCGGTTGTACGATCGCCTGCGCCCACCCCCTGGTGGTGATTAGCGGGCGGCAGGTGCGGGGGCGCCTGTCGTCTGCATTGCACAATCACCACCCTCGTCGGGCGGGAATGGCCGAGCACTCACGGTCATTCCCGGGCCCCTCCACTGAGGGAGGGGCGTGCGGGGCCCGCCACTATGGTGGGCAATCGTCGGCGGAGGACTGGGCGTAAAGGCTGTGCCGGTTTCCCAGTCCTCCTCCATAAAGACGATGCGGGAGTGCGCTGGTTTATTTTAGTGGGTATACCGGGCTTGCTCGGGGAGTCCCACACAGCCCGTCCATTCCCCCGATGGGTGGGTATGCGTAATGCATTTTTTTCCAGCGTTATCAAAAAAAAAAAAAAAAAAAAAGGTTAGGCAGGTAGATAGGTAGGTAGGGTAGGGTAGGTATGGTAGGATAGGGTAGGTTAGGGTGGGGTAGGTAGGTAGGGTAGAGTAGGGTAGGTAGGGTAGAGTTGGAAGGATAAAAGTACAATTAATTTTAAAAAAAAATGTTTGGTGTTTTGTTATTTTTATGGCAAAACAACGTTTGCCGGGTCAGCTAGTAAATATCATAATTTTCCACAGTCAGCATGGTCGGAGAGAGAAGAAAGAAGAGACACCCGCGCTATAGACCGGGTACCTCGCAGATCGGTCCACTACCATACGAAGAGACATATGCTACCAGAACCGGAACCTAAGAGAAGACCCATCACCACTCCAAAAGCTAGAGAGTTCAGGAAAAAGGTACGCTGTTGTTAATCAAATTATGCTGAAGTTAACCGTGAAGTTGTCATAACGTGACTTATAAAATTTTCAAAAATAAGTGAATATCGAATAATTGTTGTCACCAGACGACCAGTTATGACTTAATAACTTAATATATATTTTTGCAATACGTTATATTTTTTATTTTTGTACCCACAATATTTACACTATTATTGATGTTGAGATGTTGTCTGTCGATGAATGTTGAGATGGATGTGCGGAGTGACGAGAATGTATAAAGTGAGAAATGAGTATATTAAAGGAAGTTTGAACGTGGCGCCAGTGACAGAAAAGCTGAAAGGAAACCGATTGTCCTGGTATGGTCATGTGATGAGAAGGGATGAAACGCATGTTACTAAAAGAGTTATGAATATAAATGTGGATCGATGGAGAGGGAGAGGAATGCCAAAGAAAAGATGGATGGACTGTGTGAGGAGTGATATGAAAGAAAAGGTAGTCAGTGATGACGTGACGGGGGACAGGACGGTATGGAAGAAGAAAACGTGTTGCGCCGACCCCAAGTAATATGGGACAAGGGCGAAAGATGTTGAATATTTACACTATTATTATGGGTACTTACATCTTGCACATCTTAGTTACGACAACTAGTGCGTTGTTTTCTCATTGACAATGTGACAGTCCAGTTTTTAAGCATATTAAAGATTCATCTTTCATGTTCACCTCCGTTAACCTACCGAACAATTAAAATCGAATTAAACATTCATTTCAGCCGTCAGGTCACCTGACACCCCTAGAAGAAGACGATATCGACAACGATGAAGTTATCTCCGTCGCCATTGGTCCTCCTCCCATCCGACCAAAATACGACAAAGTGCACTGGAAGCATGCTCCCAAACCAGTCAACCATACTGTTTCCAACGCAACAGCCAGCAACATCGTCAAAGATGTATTTGTACAACTCGGCAGAGAGTTCCTGACTAGACAAGTGAGCGAAGATTTTATCTTCGGACAATACATCGGAAATGCAATGAAAAATCTAACAGCTGAAGTCAAGCTAAAGATGCAACATGAAGTTCTAGAACTAATACTCAAATATCAGAAGATAAACAAAGAAGAGGTTTTCAAACCAGAAGAAAAGATCCCCAGTCCTTCAGTTCAGCCGCCATCGATAATTAAAAGGAATGAAGAAATTAAAATTGAGCCTAAAAAGTTTTCTCCTGTTGCTCCTACCAATGAGACAGAAGACACGTGGCCTGACTTCTCAAATCTCGCTAAGATTGTCGGTTAAAGCAAAAAAATATTTTTTTTGTTAAATCTATTCGTTTTGTTATTTTATTACATTGATTTTATTATAATGCGTATATTATTTGACGTTTTCAACTCATGTAAGAATTATTATCGTCATCTACACTTAAGTATCTACAAATGTTTTCTATCAGGCCTAGAAAACATTTGTCACAGTCACAAGTCCATTATCATTATTTTCTATAGGATTATTATTATTCTTTTCACACAACAAAATTCGCAACACCTGTATGTGTAACACAGACAAATATTGAAACAACGTTTCCAGTAAAAAAATAAATCCGGACTGCATGTTTCGGAATAACACTACAAACAAATTGAATTCATTGGCTCAAAATTCTGCGAAGTTGTATTCAACTATTGGTTTTACATTGAACTTTCGGTTCTGAGAATCCTTTGCAATTATAGCTGGTTTTCATGAAACCTCGTTTATTATAATAATCCTCGATGCCTGACAAAGGTTGGGGTCGAAAATTTTGTGTATTCGCAAACTGTCTTTATCTGACCGCAGTGTTTGACTTTAACCCGGGGACTGGCCTTAATCCTGGATTAAAGAAACAACGGCGATATGCTAAGGGCTCTTAAGGCTACGATTCTGATAAACGGGTGGAGAAAAAGGTAATACAAAATTTAAATTTAGTGAAAAAGTGTTTTAGCTGGACAGTATATAAGATTCTGTACCCAAAGGGTATAAACACATTACCCTCCTTCGGCAGTCGGGTAATAAACAGCACCCTATTACTAAGACTCCACTGTCCGTCTGTCTGTCTTTCTGTCTGTTGGTCACCAGGCTGTATATTATGAACGGTGATAGCTAGACAGTTGAAATTTTCACAGATGATGTATTTATGTGGCCGCTATAAAAACAGAATATAATAAATATTTAAGTGGGGCTCCCATACAAGAAACGTGATTTTTTGACGTTTTTGCGATAGTGGTACGGAACCCATAGTGCGCGAATCCGACTCGCACTTAGTTAATTGACGGTCATAAAAAATCTTACAAGTTTCGAGGTCTGTACTCGTATATCTCGTAGGTTTCTAATGGCTTGCAAAAAAAAACACATTGAATAATGATATTTGGTCTTTACAGTCAGCTTGAGACTTAAATTGAAAAAAAAATTAGAAAAAAATATTTTTTTCACCATCTTGACAAAAAACATGGAAAAAACTTGGCACCGTCATTTTTTTTCTACATTTGTTTTATTTTTTTCAGAAAAAGTGAAACACTAAATTTGGTAGTTATGTATTTAATTAAAGTCAAATTATGTTTAAATCAAAGAGTAACTATACCTTTTATTATGAACTTAGAAAATACTTAATTTGTTACAATCAGAATCATCTTCTTTCTAATTAGGAAAATCCCCGTCCGTAAATGGTAAACTTCAGTGGGCTGTCAATTATTTTAAGAAATTTATGTCCTATTTATCAAAAAACAAATGGTTTTTCTTATTAAACAAAAAAATAAATAAATCATATACGATAACCGCCTTACCATATTTTTATTTTCGTACTCTTGAAAAAAAACTACTCCAGAAAAATTACGGTTTTTTTCATGTTTTTTTTAAACGTTTTTTTTTCATCTCGGAAAATTAAAACGTTTTTTTACAACTCTACAGACAGCACAGTATCTCTGCAACCATTAGCATGGTTTCATAAAAGACCAGCCTTAAAATTAATTAAATCTTCCTTTCTCATTTCAAGTAAGATCACGTCTTTATTTTTTCTAAAATCCTCAAGTTCACCTTACACGTTGCCAGTGCGTACCAATGAAAATATACCTAACTAGTGTAATCGCATTACTCCTAATAGGATTATGGGGAGCGACTAGTGAACGAACGAACGAATGAAATGTTCCATAGCCGCCATTTTGATTCTGTACTCGGTTTCTTTTGTTTCGAGTCGCTTTGTTTTGGGCTTTGGTTGAATCCAGCTTGTGGTCCGTGATCGTATTTTCAAGAGATTTTCACAAAGCTTGTTGAGTGTGTTATACATTTTTGAAGTGCTTGATTAGATTTGGTAATTTGGGACTGTGATAAAAGATTGAGTAAATGTGTTTTTACCCGACTGCAGAAGGAGGGTAATGTGTTTATCAGTCTATGTATGTATGTATGTATATATGTATATATGTATCTATGTATGTATGTATATATGTATGTATGTATGTTTGTTCCTATATGGCGTTCCAGAGACCAAACGCGTTGGCCGATTTTGATGATTCGTACGTCAATAGATTCGTCTTAACCCTGCGAGTGTCACTGGCCACATTAAAATTGGACAATATAAAAATGGCGGCTTTTGGGCGCCATATTGTAGAGGCCGAAATTTTTTTTACTTCCAAACCCATCGTGTGGGGTATCAAAGTAAAGGGTTTTAAGAGGTGATTTCAAAAATATATCATGAAATCATGCTGTGCAGGCGGAGGATACACCAGATTTTGGTCAGCCAGCCCGCGAATATGAATCCTCCGACTGCACAGCATGATTTTCTCCTTGTATAGTTACTTCTTTTTAGTTTGCTTTTGAAGCAGTCGGGTTTTTTGATTTATTGATTTATCTTTTTTTTAAATAAGAAAACGGACTGATGACTTATCATTGATAGGTTTGCAAGCGCGACAGTTGTGCGTGAGATCTTAGGTTCAATTCTTAGGTAATAAAGTCCTACTGATTTTTACGTTTAAGAATTTATCTATGTCATGTCAAATTGTCGTATCATCAGAATCTTTGTTTCTGTATACACTTCTTCAGTATAATATCTCCCACACGTTGGCAAAATTCGGGCAATAGGTCAATTAAAACATATATGTTTACCTACGAAAAGCAAGTTCTCAGAAAACATTATTATTACTGTATATTTAAGTCATTTCAGTTCTGATAAAGTCATGTTTAATGTATCAACTCTTCCTAAGTATCGTAGAAGGGTAAAAAAATATAAGAGAAACGGTGAGAAAACATAAATTGAGCCCATGACTTATTCCAGCATTACATAAAAAGAAAATATTCATATTGATGTTATCTTCAAAGGATATTTTCTGTATATTTTTTATTGGGCAGGATACTGACCTACACTGTCCTTGACGACCCCCTATGGGCACAAAGCCAAAAGGGTGTCCAACTGCCCGTGCTACGGAAGAGGACAAATCTAGTGGGTGTATTTGATAAAATATTATATTATTTGTATTGCTGGAACCATTATGAGGACCTTCTTTACGAATTAATCTTGTAAGAAATAGAAAAAAGAAAAATATTTTCATCTACACGATGACTTAATTCATTGGCAATTTTTCGGAGGGTATCAGTACTCATGAATACAAACAAATTTTACAATGGGTTCACCTCTGAAATGTGATAAATAAAAGCGGCTATTCACTAACAAATATGTTTGTACCAAAACATACTTAAATATACTAAACAATCAATCTGCCTAGCCTATACCTAACTATATTGGGGTCGGCTTCCAGTCTTACCGGATTCAGCTGAGTACCAGTGGTTCACATGGAACGACTGCCTATCTGACCTCCACAACCCAGTAACTGGGTAACACGGTGAGTACCGTGCTACTTGGCAATACTGGTGTCAGATTTCAAGCTTCTAACTATCCGTAACGACTGTCAAAGATCTTCAAATGACAGCCGGGACCAACGGCTTAACGTGCTTTCCGAGGCACGGAGGAAATTCGGTATGTTGAAATGGTCACTCATCGACGGACCGACCTCGTCAAGCGTTGCTTAACCTTGATGATCGACCAGTGCGGCTGTTATTATTTGGCCACGAGCTCCTTAAATATACTAAACAGTTGTATTAAATTATAAATGTAAGCATTAAACGGGAGTAGGCATGGCAAATATCGTACCTGACAGTACCCCTTCAGGTAAAAGGTTTTCGACCCCAAATTCTTATATCGACAATAGCAGTTACACAGCAAGAAATAATCACAGAGACAATCCAAAATTCTCACTGAAACAATTAAATTCAAACCTACACAGGGATACTAAATCCAGTACATCTCCACAGATGTTTACATAATTACCGCTTCTAACATTTATGCAGGTAGACCGGGGTAGAGTGCTCTAACTAATGGCCCACCGTGCTGCCCTGTTATTTTAAATTGCTCAGCTCCCAGAGACAGTCGCGAAAATTGCTCCAAAAGCGAAAATTCTATCTACTGGCCACAGTAGTCAAATAGCGGTATCTTAAAAATGTCGAATATTCTGTGGATTTTGCTTCGTATAGCGTGTTCTGTCGTTTTACCGGTAACTTTAGTGTCACATTAATATCGCTATCTAAATCTGCTTATTATAAATTCGAAGTTCGTTTGTTATCTTTTGACGTCTAAGCTGCAAAACCGATTATCATTAAATTTAACAAAGGTACCGAACAAGTCGGTCGATTTAGTAAAAAAAACTTACCATGAAAACTTATTGGTCTGGTGGATTGGAAAGAATAGCACAGCTGGAGAAGTTTAAATATCATAAAGGTGACAGCTTTTTTTTTGCATGGCCCCTTTTTCTCGAAAGCCATTATGTTTGAGTTATAGCATTTTGGTTTGCGAGAGCAACCTAGTTCCTTGTTTTATAATGTAGTGCTTAAAATTTTCGGGGCTGATGATTTTTTCGCGCCAACGGGTACTCCAGCCGCTTTGTGTGCTAAAGATATGAAAATATGAATTAAAATAATTCAGATGCTTTTCTTTTGGATGCTTTTTAAGTCTTGTTGCAGCTGCATTTTCGAGTGCAATATTTTATTTTTGTAGTTTGTATCTTTTGTTTGGTGGTTTTGGGCAGAAATGGACAATATATTTTTATAACTGCTGAAAACCCTGTATTTTTATTATTATGCTTTTAAGCTTTCTAGTAATGCTTTAAAGCCTATTTTACATAGCTTTTTTATATTGTTTACCCACAGCATCAATATGAAAACTTGTCTCCTAAATGAAATTGTTTTACACAGTTTTTCTTAAGCTTCACCTCTGCGTCTTCTCTATGTAAGCATTTAATGAGCTTAAGAACTGTAGGTTCCATTCCCGAAATGGACAGTTAACAAAAACATCTCCTTCTCCGTAAGCCTGACAAATCACCGACCCTTTCAGGTCATGAATCAGCTTTTTGAATCATTAATTGGTGAAGGACCACCCCAAAAGTCCTGGTCACGTAATATCATTGAAACAATGGATTCCAACTAATCCATTAAACTTTAGTAGTTCGGAACTTCGGTCCTAGTTTCTTTGAAATACAAATATAAGGATAATTATGTCCGGAAAGTTTTGGAAGCGTAACCCAAAAGTCTGATAAATAAATAATGAAGAGAAAGTAGGAAAGTTTGGGGCCAAAGATAAACATATAGTGAGGGGATTAAACACAAACTGCGACTCAAACGGGACATGTTCGACCTTCTCGTTGATTTGAACCTGCGGGAAAGTTTGGAGGGTTACCTTTGCACCGGTTTCAGTTATTTTTAGAAGGGATTGTTGAGGTAAGGGATAGTAAGTGATAAATATAGGTAGGTGTTCGGTGTTTGTGCTTACTTTTGCACCGCACCACACTTGTAATGGCAGCTCGAACATGGTGGTGACGGAAGTAACTGGTGCTTATAGCACAGGACTCCTTCTTAGTTTGAGCCCAGTTGCACATTTTTAGTATCTTGGCACTAACAATATTGTTTTCATCCCACCATCTCGGAAAGAGTATTTTTAATCTTCAATATCTGAGTGGAAAAGCCGTTTTTATTCACTAGAGGATAAAGTAAATTGAATTTAGAACATCGTGTGCACTAAGTTTGTGAATTAAAAAAAAACATTAAACCTATTTACTGCTACCTCTATGGTGCCGAATATATCATACAACTTTTTTTTTATTTGTTAAAAACTCGGACTCAGAACCTTCTTGGTGTTCTTTTTTCAATTTGCTTTGTACGCGGTTCTAACCATCTCCCTCTCTCTCCAACATTCACGCCAAGGGAATCCGATGAATCGGTACAACTATTAAGTATGACAGATAGTTTACCGAAAAACAGTACACAAGTGACTAACACCAATATTACAGTACCAAACAAAAATATTACACTCAATTTAAATAACTGTAGCAACGTTACTTTAAAATTTTCTTAATTATACCTTAGTATTATTTTGTTATAATTTAAAGATCATTCTGTAATACTTACCTGTCATAATGTAGTAATTAATACCTAAACTGAAATAAAAGTGTACCTATCTTGTGATTGTAAACGTTTTTTTTTTGCATTTAGTCATTTCCTCGCTGAGGTGGAATGAAAAGTTACGTGTTGCACTCGAGTGCAAAGATTTTTCACCTCGTGCTCTTTTGATTCCCTCGCTAACGCTCAGGATTCTAATTTTGAATCCTCCGCTTGCTCGGTCATCAAAATTGAACACGCGGTTAAAAAGCAACTTTGCACTCTTGTATAACAAATAACTATTATTATTGTACATAACTAGCAGTACCTGGGCGACCGAGCTCTGCTCGGGTGAAAAAAGGGAAAACGACGTTATCTAAAAATGAAGCTAGATCAATTTATTGTCCCCGAAACCCCCAGCATACTAAATTACATGAAATTTGCTGGAGCTGTTTCCGAGATTCAGATTATATATATACAAGAATTGCTTGTTTAAAGGTAAATAGATAGATAGGTAGATAGATAGATTGTTATAATTACCTAGTGAAACAAACTAATCCGCCTGGGTCGTACTATAACGTGTCAACGCCATTATGATTCCGCTGTGAATAAGAAATAGTGCTCTATCTCTCTCTTACATTGCAACCATGGTAGTTGTAACACGTTTCAGTAAGGCCCCTGGTGTAAATAAGACAAAACTGGATCATCAAACTCTTTAGAATTTTGGACTTTACAACCTTGATAAGCCCTTTTTAGGGTTCCGTAGTCGACAAGGAACACCTATAGTTTCGCCATATCCGTCTGTCCGTCCGCAGCATAGCTTAGAGATTTTTATTACTAGTATGCTATAATTTGGCTTGTTTATACATGATAATCACGCCGACAAAGTGGTCAAATTGAACAAGAAAAATTGCGTATACGTAAATATTGTTTTTTTTTGTTTTCTCGTCCATCCCGTGGTGTAGGGTATCGTTAGATAGGCCATTCAAAAATATTACGGGTCCGTGAAAACCATTATTTTTATTCAGGGATCCGTTTACGTAAAATTAGGCTTTAAACTGCTAATTTTTGTTTTTAAAGTCAAGTGATCTCCCGCCTGCCAACTAAATGGTTGCTTCTGGATATTTAAAAAATATCACGGCAGTAATATGTATAACGGAATTAAAAGTAAAACTATCACAGCTAAGCAGGCTTTACAAGTTTACGAATAATAGTCGACTAACTTATAAAATGTACTTGGAAAAGTAAAAAATTGATGAATGGGGACAACAATTTTCGAACGGCAAAGTTAATTATTTTTTTCGAATTAGGAACATTTAAACATATAAATGTTATATATTTTTGAAATCACTTCTTACATTCCTTTATTTTGAAACCCTACACGATGAGGTTGAAAGAAAAGATGAATCGGGCTGGCCACAATGGCGCCCAAAAGCCGCCATTTTTCTTTTTGCCAATTTTAATGTAGCCATAGTGACACTCCCAAGGTTCTATATTAAAAATCATCAAAATTTGAGAGACCAATCTCTTGAACCTACATAAACACATTAACCTCCTTTGGAAGTCGGGTAAAAAGCAAAACATTTCACAAGATATTCATCAAAAACTCGCACAAACATGACCACTACAACCTATTATTTCTACGAACCTTTCACAAAACCGGGACACTCAGCGGAACTGTCAAAAAGCAAAAGAACAGACAGAATCACAAGAAAAACTAGTTATTCGTTTGTGGGTACACAAAGCTACAATATGGCGCTGCGTCCATTACCCGATTAGGGTTCCGTCGGCCGCGAGCTTTTAACACTTTGAATGCAACAAAGGAACCCTGATTTCGTTATTGTCGTATTGTGTCCGTCGAATTTATTTTGTATTGTTGGATGGTTACTGCGGTGACAACCTTGTATCTTGAAATACTTTGTATGGGTTTTTTTTACAGTTTCTATTATCAGCTCAACTGTCCATATTTCCGAATCGGATTAAAACAATGGTAATTTCTATTGTGTCTGGAAATTGACACTTTGAGGGATATTGGGTAGTGGCACAAAATTGTAAGTATACAGTGGGGCCACTCCCGCTGTTTAGAAAATTGACAGCTAAACATGACAGATTCACTAGGGTTGCTACTATATTGATTCCGAATTTAGAAAAAGAGTAGGTTGTATAAGTTACAAACATAAACACATCGATTCGTCTAAACATACATCATATCATGCTTACATGCCTTAGAGGGTAGACAGGGCATCAAATATCCATTTAATATCACGAAACATTTAATATTACGTCACATACGATGAAGATTGGAGAGTAACAAGACGTAGTAGTAGTGTAATAATGATCTCACTTAAAACATTAATTTGTGAAAAGCACAAGCTCGACAAAAATATAAATGTGAAAAAACAGGTACCTAATAAAATCATAAAACCAAAGATTATCTTACAAGAAGAAAATTATGCTGTGCAGTCGTAGGAAACATATTTGTAAGCTGGATGACTTGAACCTCATTATTATGACAAGTTCCCAATTTCGTATATGGACTTAAAATAATTTATTGTAATCCTAAATAATGAATTTCTAATTTGTTATCTTGAAAGATTTAATGACCTTTATAACTTAAAAAATATTGAAAGAAAGAATTAAAAACAAAAAAGTAAATTCGCTCTGAAACAAATAATAAAGGTAACCCATCCAATGCAACCAACCTCATTACAGTACTTAATGTATGAATGACGTGACAAACGCCCGCTCAAAGCACTCATGACAGCCGCGACTGAGCTCGGTCCAATATTGCCCAATATTTCCTATAAAACCGCAATGTCAAAGTGTGTGTTAAAAATAACACTTTGTTCGTAGTGGCCCCTCTGTCTGCGGCGCGCCGCCGCTTACGTTCTTTGTGGTAGTGGGCACTCATTCTCTTCTTTATTAAAAGTTGTTAAAGATGTCGGTGTGATGGGTTGTGGAGTTAAATAGTCAGCCACTTCTTGTAAAATACTGGAATCCAGATGAAACCTATTAGACTGGAAGAAGACCACAAGAAAAAAATTGGGTAAAGGCCGACACATTTTCATCTTCATCTGCCTACAGATGAAGATGAAAATGTCGGAAGGTTCAGCTAAAAAATGTTGATTAAAAAAACCTAAAGAATTTCTTAAACTGTCGGGTTTTTTGGTTTTAATAATTAACTTTTTTTTTATAACTGTTTAGCTATATTTTTTTTCGAATTACTTATATAATATATTTTTGTAATCACCTCTTTAAACCCTTCATTTTATTACCCCACACGATGGAGTTGTAAGAAAAAAAAATAAGACCGCCACAATATGGCGCCTAAAATTTACCATATTTCTTTTTTTTTTTATTTTAATGTAGTCAGAGATACTCGCAAGGTTGAGACGTATCGATTGACGTAAGTATCATCAAAATCGGCCTACATACAGCATGCATAGGCTGATAAACATATTACCATCCTTCCAGTCGGTTAAAAATATTTAGGCACTACTACACAGGGTGTATTCTATTTATCATAATCAGCTTAATGTTCACACAGCTGGGACGCAGGCATCCTTATTATGTGTACTTCATACTTTTAGTGTTCCTATAGCTAAATAATGGAGTTCCCTGTTTCCTTATTGCCATAAACTGGGGGTTTTTAAGAAGGTTATTTCTAGACAACAGTGCTCCATCTTCAACCACATGACACGAAAAGGAATGTTTTAGATTTTCTGAAATGTTCACATTACCCAAAATATAACCAACTTCTCACAGTAAGTGCCTTCCAAGATCGTCCAATTCTTCCAGCAATTACAAAACGTTATCTGATACAATGTGTATGTTCATTAAGTAGCAGAATACAGTCCTTCATAACATTATAAAATTTAATTCAAGGTTATATATAGGTGTTCATGACTTTTCAATTTCTAAATTACAAGTAAATTTATAACCCTAACCCATTTTTTATTGCATGCTACATTACTTCTTAAACCACTCAAAGAGTTGATGACATTAACAAGTAGACATGCCAAACCTTGAATATTGAAACCTCTTTAAAATCCCGATCCACATCTTTTTACCAAACCTAAGGTAATTACTTACTCAAAGTTTTTCCATGTCTACTTCACCTCTCACATAAAACCTATTTACCAATTCATCATCCACTATTCCCAAGTATTATGAGGTCGGCTCCCAGTTAAACTGGTAACAGCTGAATACCAGAATTGTATATGAAGCGCACTTCCAGCACAACACAGTAACTGGGAAAAACTGGCCAAGTGCGAGTCGGACTCGCGCACGAAGGGTTCCGTACCATTACCGAAAAAAAACGGCAAAAAAATCACGTTTGTTGTACGGGAGCCCCATTTAAAAATGTATTTTATTCTGTTTTTAGTATTTGTTGTTATAGCGGCAACATAAATACATCTTCTGTGAAAATTTCAACTCTCTAGCTGTCATGGTTCATGAGATACAGCCTGGTGACAGACAGACAGGAACTCGGGAACAAAATCGGGAACAAACTAGCTTCATACCCTGCTGGTAGCAAAGCGTTTTGGTCCCTGGCTAAGTCGGTTGAATCAAACTTCTGTCGCCCCTCACTACCACCACTGCTGAGACCCGATGGGTCACTGGCCCACTCCGCCGAGGACAAGGCAAACTTGTTTGCCTCCCTTTTTGCGGAATCTTCACGTCTGAACTCTGATGGCGCGCGGCCCCCTCCGTCTCCTGTTGGATGTGGGACGAGTATGTCGGATATTCGCATCCATCAGAGAGAAGTCTTTAGGGTGTTGCGTAACCTTGACGTGAACAAAGCTAGTGGCCCCGATGGGATACCGGCCATTGTACTAAAAACTTGTGCAACTGAATTGTCTCCAATCCTGACAAGCCTATATCGCCTTTCGATAGTGACTGGAAAGGTGCCGAAGGCTTGGAAGCAAGCTAACGTTCAGCCCGTGCCCAAAAAGGGTAGTCGGGCTGACCCGGCCAACTACAGACCCATCTCGGTAACGTCCATCCTCTGTAAGAGTATGGAACGTGTGCTGAACAATAAGCTCCTGGCATACCTAGAAGACAACGATATCCTCAGTGACCGCCAATACGGCTTCCGCCGAAATCGGTCAACTGGGGATCTTCTAGCGTATGCCATTCACATCTGGAGTGAGGCCATCGAGAGGCATGGGGAAGCGCTTGCTGTCTCCCTTGACATCTCGAAGGCTTTCGACAGGGTCTGGCATGAGAGCCTTATTGGTAAGCTTCCTTCCTTCGGTCTGCCTAGTGGTCTGTGTGATTAGATTGCTGACTTCCTGAGGGATCGGTCAATCCAAGTGGTTATCGATGGCTGCTCGTCCGGTCAGTTAGGTATAGGCTGTCTCCGAATGGGGCGATGCCAATCTAGTCAGTTTCAATGCTGCTAAGACCCAGGGGTGTCTTTTTTCCGCAAAAAAGAGCTTATTCCACCCGGCTCCATCTTTCCGTGGTGTAACCGTGCCGATAACGGACCATCTCGACCTTATTGGTGTTACGTTAACATCGACCCTCAATTTTGGTCCTTTCATTGAGGCAAAGGCTCAGTTGGCTGCAAAAAAGTTGGGGATCCTTGCAAAGGTGAGACGGTACTTCACGCCTGAACAGCTGCTCAAATTGTATAAAGCGCAAGTTCCTTCATGCATGGAGTACTGCTCTCGCCTCTGGGACGGATCTGCCAAATATCAACTTGATGCACTTGAGTCGATTGACAAACGGGCCAAGAGGCTTATCGGTAACGATGCACTGGTCGCCTCAAAGCTCCAGAGCCTTGAACATCGACGCCGGGTGGCCAGTCTGTCGGTTTTTTATCGGTTACATTTCGGGGAGTGTGCGATGGAACTGCACAATTTGATTCCACCTAGCCCTTTCCATCACCGGACAACAAGACGTACGGCAATGCGCCACCGGTACATGGTGGACATCCCACCCATACGTACAAAGCGTTTTGCGAATACTTTCATTGTACGCACAGCTAAGGAGTGGAATTCCCTGCCGGAGTCTTTGTTTCCTGATAGCTACAACCTTGGGGTCTTTAAGTCAAGAGTGAATAGGTTACTTCTAGGCAAGCGTGCTTCACCGTCGACCACATCATCACTTACCATCAGGCGAGATAGTGGTCAAACGCGAGCCTATAGATAAATAAAAAAAAAAAAAAAAAAAAAAGACAGACCGACAGACAGACGGACCGCGGAGTCTCAGTAATAGGGTCCCGTTTTTACCCTTTGGGTACGGAACCCTAAAAATGATACCCCTCGGCAAGACTGGTGTCAGACCTTCTGGCTTCTGACTATTTTCAAAGACAATCAAAGATCTACAAAAGACCAACAGCTTAACGTGTTTCAAGGCATGGAGGAGCTTCGGTATGTACCTAATGGATAGCCACTACAGACATAAATCTAACTAGATAACGCAAGTCCCTCCATCTATATGAAAATCGAACGTGCCACTTTTTCACACACAAATTAAAAACCAATTTATTTGCCAATGAAAGAAAACAATTTCAATGCCTCGGCTAACTTTTATATACAGTCTTTACAGCTAAATATGGCATAATTAGGCATTTTATAGATTTCAGTGGATCGGTGGTACCGATAATGCTAAATGAAAAGCTCAAAGTACGATTATTGATTGTAATTTAACTCCGTTTTTGACACGTGAAGTACATACAATCGCGTCATCTATAGTGCGCGCGGAACTAGTTGGCCGCGCCTTAGGTGGCGCGTCATCTCGCTATTGCAATCTCATGTGCGTTTTGTTTAAACTATGCGGAACTTTCAACGCGTGAGATGACGCGCCACCTAAGGTGCGGCCAACTAGTTACGCGCGCACTATAGTTAGACACGTATGGTATCCAACTATGGGGCTGTACTAAACAAAGTAATGTTAAAATTAAACAACAATTTCAAAATAAAGTAATCAGAGATGCTGTTAATGCAACATGGTACATCAGAAATGACGACCTTCACATTCGTCACCACCGTTATTCAAAACTTTGCTGAAGCCCACGAACACAGACTTCATCGACATGTGAATGTGGAAGCAATCTAGCTGCTAGATAACACGGACATAATGCGTAGGCTAAAGAGAACTAAACCATTTGAGTTAGTGTAGTGTATAATAAGTAAAAAAATAATAGCAAACAATACTGTGCTATACATGTAACACGTGAACTAAGTGTTTTTAACGTATCAGACTCTCAGAAACTGCTACCGAACTGTATAAAAGTGCAAATTGACACTATTCTTAGTCATAACATTTTACAATAAAATAATATCATCATCAGCCTATTAATGTTCCCACTGGTGGGACACAGGCCTCCTCTCTCTGAGAGGGAATGGGCCGTAATCCACCACGCAGGCCCAGTGCGGGTTGGTGGATGTCACATGTCTTCGAATTTTTGGTTCTAGGACATGCCGGTTTCCTCACGATGTTTTCCTTCACCGTTTTCAGAGCAGTAGTGATGAAATAATTTACACAAAGTAAAGCGCCTGCCAGGGCTCGAACCCACGACCTACAACTTGTATGTCGCGGCCGATACCACTGGGCCACCACTGCTCTTATTATAAACAACAAGTTAGAGTTAAATTGCTTATTAATTTATTAAGGCTAGATTGTAATTTATTATGTAAGATTTATATCTGTGAGATAGAGAGATAGGTAGTCACCCATCCATGGACCAACTTCGACAAGCGTTGCCTAGTCTTTAAGATCGACCCGTGCGGTAAGTACCTCCTACATATTTGCCAATTAGAGGGACAATAATCTCAAAAGTATCTATTTTACCACCGAAAACAATATTTGATCTGTATAGAACTCGGCCCTAAACTGGCCGTAATTAGGGGTCTAAGTGTACGTGAGACCGGTTTTAGGGAAAGAGGCTCTAATTAGGGTCGTTCCAAAACTTTTATAATTGGACTCTTAGCCTGACCTCTCGACCGTTGAGTTGAGGACACACTGTCTGTTAAAATTCATGGGGGATCGTGCACTTGAGATTTTGAATGAGGGACTTTTGAAATTCAGACGTGTCCTATCGCTTAATGATTTTTATTAATTTTGAATTAATGGGGTAAGGAGCAGTGTTGACACAGAGGTAAATTTCACGAATTACAAATTGTAGGAAATTGTCGGTCGTGATATGCCATCCAGTCAAGCACTTTTACAAAGCAAGTAGCCTATAAATATATCTGACCCACCCCAGTCGTATTCTATTATTGATAATTTGAAAAACGGAAATGATCCTGAACATTTTGTACTAAGGAAAAAACATACCACAGATAATATAATACTAGCATACAGATGCCTCATCCCATACAAAGAAACCGTGCCGAAGTAACTAGCGTTTCTCATCTGATAATACCGATTATTTTTTTGTAAATCGATCGCATTCGGTTCCGTTCCACGGCGATAGATCAATGTCCGTGTAACGGAACGGAGCGGAACCGAACGCGATCGATATACAAAAAATTATCAGTATAGAACGTTAGCACGGTTTCTTTGTATGGGATGAGATACCACTAACCATAAATAGTTTTGTTTGAGTTACTACAAGGAAAAAGGGAAAGAACATAGATCGATTGCCATTCTCAAACGAAAAACGCTACAGTATCAAAGCCATATTGTAAAAGTAATTTCTAATACTTCAAAGCGTCCTAATTCTAAGTGTGTCCTCAGCTTAACTAAGAAATCCATTCTAATTAATCATGATTTATTAAAATTAATTCGCTCAATAAAGGTAATTAAGTCAAAGGAAATTAGACGACGGAGAATAGCCATCACGGTAATCCTCCTGGAGGGTAATCAGAGAGCCGGAGCTATTTATAATACTGGATGATTGATTTGTTGCTATTTTTAAGTTTATTAAGATATCTGTACTTTAGACTGTTTGGGCATAATGGGTTTTAGAGCATATACACTTATATAATCTACATCAGATAATGCATGTTTTCTCAGAAGACATATTATTGTACAGCACACCACATTTTTACTAACAACCCTTTTTGTCTTTCTGTGTTTATCTTTACAACTTTGATTTGAATAATTATTCCATAGGATTGAACTGTATTTGCTGCCGGGAGAAGGCACTGGCCTGGGTCCTGTAACACACGTTAATGGCCTAGAAAAGGAGTCCGGGACTTCACTGAATTGTGATCTTTTCCATAAGTAAATAAAGCTAATACATGATACATATTATATAATTGATTGACCAATCATAAACAGCTGAAACTCCTCCACACTCCTTACACCACAATGCCTGAACAATCATGCACTATTAAAAACTATCAAACGCGGTTGTAACAGAAACGAGCACCAATGCTATCAAGCTATTTCACAGACGTATTAAATCAAAATTCTTAAAACCAGCATCTTCAATTAACTATTACAAACCTCAGCCGCTAAAAACCTCTCGAACGTAACTGAAAAATTACCCCAGCATTAACTCAAACCTTATCCCTTCCAGTATTTAGATGTATTCCACATTGGGCACCCGTTTTAACGGCACCTGAGTTCGTTAGTTCAGGTGCCGTTAAAACGGGTACCGAGGCTGGAATCATGAGATGTAATACGAGTACCTGTATCTAAAATCGATTCTGACTTCCTGGTACTCCGTTAGTCTCTACTACCTACATAAATATGATTCCAGGCCCGCAAATACTTCTGCGTGATTATAATCTCCTGGTACTTAAGTTATTCTTTACCAATTATGATTCCAGCCCCGCAAATACTAAGACTTCTTCATGATTCTGGCCTCCTGGTAGTTTGGGTATAAATGCATTATAATGTAATTAGAAAAGCAAAAAAGGAAGTTATATTTTTATTATGTTAGTAAACTTTCCACTGATTTTAATCGATGTTTTATTTTGTCATCCTAAAAAAAAGAAAAGTTCTTACACTAGTACCTACTGATCCATAAGTGCCAAATGTAGAATACAATTTTAAATAATAAATTATACCACTAATGGCATCTGCGAAAAATATCGATGGGTGCCTTATGCGGAATATCGCAGGTGCCATTCACTCAGGTGCCGTTAAAGCGGGTGCTTAATGTGGAATATGTCTCTATTTGCTTATTATTTTGGTGTAAAATAAAGAAGAATCTATCTATGTATCTTTACGCTACATTAGACTAACCACAACAACACAACAAAAAGCATTCGCACATCAAATCCAATGTTACACAGAAGAGAATTTGATTTTACTACATAAAGAGATGCTTGCCATAAGGCTCAGGGCATAATTGTGCTCCCGGCGGACTATAAAATTGTGCCTAAAAGCAAATAGTAATAAAAAGAAAGAAAATTATCGTTTACACAGAAAGGTTCGCGGAGCATGGGCTTGAGGCGTGGTGCCACTGTTAGCGATTTGTATAATACAAACTTAATTCATACTATAGTCGTGAAAATCTAAGAAGTCGGATTTGACAGCCATAAAAATACTTGATAATAATTAAACTTGATGCTTACCAATGATCCACGTTTTTATAGAATACGTAACTGTACCTATAGGTAGAAGATAATGTGGACGAAGGGATTGAACTATAGTTCTTTCCCTTCGTCCACATTCATACAAGTAGTCAAACACGCTCTCAAGCCTTTTCGAAAGTCAGTAAGATCAGACCACTTACACCACACCCAAGCAACGCTGCGCTAAAAACAACATTACTAAACCGTGTTATGTACTCGGTTAATTAATTTTTACCCTCTAAAGATGTTAGCCACCTTCAAAATACGGAAACGATATCGTCGAAAGGGTTGTTCTTCATATTTTGTGAATATTTTCGTGTAGCTAAGTAAGTACGCCTAAAATAAAATATTATTCTTTAACCCACGACGGAAATAGAGGGGTGTTATAAGTCTGTCGCATCTTTGTGTATTTGTGTATCTGTCTGTAGCATCATAGCTCCTAAACGGATGAACCGATTTTGATTTCGTTTTTTTGAAAGGTGACTTTATCGAGAGTGTTCTTAGCTATGAAAATCGGTTCAGCCGTTCTAAAGTTATGGGCGTTTTACTGTTTGAATCGGGGTGCTTTGCCAGTTATCGTGTTGAATTGTCGATTGAAGCTTGTCTAATATTAGATAAATTATGTAGCATGAAATAAAAATGTGTCGGGGGGGGTTTTAAAATTTTACTTGTTTTTCAGTTTATAGTTCTTTCAACCATAGAGCTCGTGGCTAAATAATAACAGCCGCACTGGTCGAACCGTGGATGGTTGACCATTTTCAACATACCGAGTTTCCTCCGTGCCTCGGAAAGCACGTTAAGCCGTTGGTCCCGGCTGTCATTTGAAGATCTTTGACAGTCGTTACGGATAGTCAGAAGCTTGAGATCTGACACCAGTCTTGCCAAGGGGTACCGTGTTACCCAGTTACTGGGTTGTGGCGGTCAAATAGGTAGTGGCTCCATGTAATACACTGGTATTCAGCTGAATCCGGTAAGACGGGAAGCCGACCCCAATATAGTTGGGAAAAATGCTAGGCAGATTGAGTTCTTTCAACCAACAGCAGGTCAATTATGTAAACACTTCACCGCGAAAACTTAGATGGAGTGATCTTGATCCACCTCGATTTGATTGATTGACACCCTTCACATAAGTTTTCATGATGAGATTTTTACAGAATAGCACTTTTTACGCACAACATTAGTTTATCGGGCAAACGTTCTTTGGATAAGTGAACTTCGGGCAACTATGACGCATTTTACACACAGCCGTGTGGTAAAGGTGAGATGTGTCATTCTTCTAGAAAGCTAAACTTTTATAGAACGTTTTTTTACCCGACTGCCGAAGGAGGATAATGTGTTTATCAGTGTATGTATGTGTGGGTCGCGGTTAAATTTGAAAAAGAGATACCGAGGCCCTGGCTCCGCTTCACCCAGAGCGAGGAAAGTCCTTGGATGAATCCCAACACAAAAAAAAAGTATATATGTGTGTATTATGTTTGTTCCTATGTGGCATTCTAGAGACCAAACGCGTTGGCCGATTTTGATGATTCTTACGTCAATCGATTTGTCTTAACTTTGCAAGTGTCACTGGCTAAAAAATGTTAACTAAAAGGTTATAAATAAAAAAACTTAATTAAAAACATCACAAAACCCGACTGCTTAAGAACCGAACTAAAAAGACGTAAACAAGAAGAAAATTATGCTGTGCAGTCGGAGGATACATCTGGTGTTGGTCAGCCAGCTCACGAATATGTATCCTCCGACTGTACAGCATGATTTTCTTCTCGTTTACGTCTTTTTAGTTCGCTTCTTAAGCAGTCGGGTTTTTCTTGTTCGACATCTGGTCTCAGTACCATTAACAAAAAAAATGCAGAATTGCCTCTAGTGCCATATTTACGGTCGGCTATTGCATATAAGAAGAGTCTCGTCATTTTAGCTGACCACTATAAACATAAGCATAAATAGGAAACCGCAGCAATCACTCCGTAAATTACTCCGACATTAATTACTCCTCTACACAGCAAACAAAATAGATCACAATCAAATACGTTGCCATTATTAGAATCCCGCTAAAATCGAACTAAAATCTCTCTCCGATTCCCGCTATCAAATTGCAATTGAACAGTGAAAAGCCTACAATACGTCACCATCGACAGCTCATTCTCAATAGTCACGAAATAATAGCTTTACAAATTTAAACATTTACAATTTAATCAATACCCAACCTTATATTCCCACCAATACGATTGTTAACGATCGCATTGAAAACGTTGTTCAGTGACACAAAGCGTCCAGATCAAAAAGAGCTGTGACAATAAGTATTCGAGATTTCAGTGCAGGTCAAGTAGGAATGGATGTTGGTAGCAACACATCACACGTCAGCGGAATCGCAACGGCGGACGAGAACAAAGTGCATGTAGTTAAAGCGAGTGCACAATAGCGCGCCATCTATATTGGCCGGCGCGAACCCTCGTCCCCGATCCAAAATGGCGGCCGTGACGAGTTGTTGAAGCCTAGACACATTGTGACAGTGAGAATTACACAGAGTAGTTAAAAGCAGAGGGGACTGAAGAATGAATTGAATGCTGACAAAAATAACTGTATATCTTATAGGTAGTACTTACACCATCTTAATTAAATTGAAGTGTTAGAAAGTTATATACCTAGGGTGTTTATTTCTGATCATATGCATTACTTACAAAAAAGAAGATGCAAAGAGGTCAGTATTTTCAGAATCACTTGTTATAAACCATCTGAGATAATTTATTCTCTAAATTTAAACTCCGCTGTGTTTAAACTCTGCTTGTGCGATGCAGAATAGTTCGTATATGGCGTCAAAAATGTTGCTACAATAGAAATATCATAAAACACTGCAAATTGCTAAATTATGGCCTAAGTGTGAGGATGCCTCATACAATTCAACATTGGATATAACAAGTGTACAAATAATAAACTATTTAAAAAAAACATCTGAATTGAGAAACTCCCCCATTCTGGGTAGTCTGTTTATAATCATATAAAATGCGTTATGATATCTTCTATTGAAACAGCATCTGAGCTATAATTAAGAGCGTTGCTTCTGTGAAACATTACTCTGTACTGCAGACAACTCATCTGTACAAAATAAAACATCCGAAATGGAACTGTGTCAATATTTAGTATATAAAGTCACCGCCAGATTACATAAAATAAAAGTCGTTAACACCTGTCTACCAAAGTATTCCATTATTTCAAAACGATACGAAAAATATGTAAAGGCAGTGTCGCTAACACAATCAAAACAAACGTATCGCGGTAAGGGGTGTCCTTGACCCTTTCACTTGGCATGAGTTACAAACTTTTTGGTAAAAACTATGTTCAGTCGTATTTAGTTAGGTACTTACTAGCTTAATAAAACTCATATACCAAATTATAACCTTCATTTGACAAATATTTTCAGTAATTAGTTAATGTCTCATAAACGCGTGCACCGATTTACATGATTTAAACGGATAAATGGTTCTACGACTATACCTTTCATTTGAAATCAAAATCAACAAAATATTTCCACAAACAAAAAAACATGTTTTCAAGTAGGTAACGTATTTAGTAATTATACTTTTTGGTACAAGCCGCATCAATGACATTTTTTTTGTTATGTGGCGGCGACTTTACTTAATATTACACTGAGTTAACTAATCTGCATTGTTTATCCTAATATCCAGAATTAGGTACCATTAAGCATATTGTACCAAATTGACCATAGAAGTGTGGACAGACCACGAACCAGAGCCTTTGTTAGAGACTTGTTTCTTCTTTATGGATTTGGTTTCCGCATTTATTCCGTAGTGAGCATCATAGTGCTTTAGCCATGACGGCAGTAATTCCAGCCAGCAAACCTTTGGAGGTATGCGGAACAGGTTGTAAAGTCCCACAAACCTCCATAGAAAAGGGAGGATCTCCGACCAGACGGATGTTTTGTCTGGTCCCGGCAACTGCACAACGGTTATTTTCGGACTGTTGTATGTGGTCAAATCGCGCCGAAAACTTTGCTTGCGCGATGCAGGATTTGTGTGACGTCATGACATTAGTTCGTAAGAGGCGGCGTTGTTGCCGCTACAAACCTGCTTCCAGAAGCTGATCAGGGGTCCAACCATGGGCTTTTAGAGCAAGGTTATTTCCTATATGTGGGCGCAGACGTATAATATGATTTGTTTACAAATGTCCCTGAAGTACAATGAAAATAACCTCGCTCTAAGAGTTTATGGTAGGTAGCACTCTCGGTTTCTTCAGTACCTATATCTGTAAGTGAAGTCGTCGTTCCTAGGGTTTGTGTCCGCATATGGACGATGCCTCACTCAAGGAGCATGTGCGCGACCGTCTCCTCCACCTCCATCCAAGTTTTATATAGGACTGTCGTCGTGAAAGTGTTTGTTAAGTGAGCAGTGTCCAGTGCCGGATCCCACCACCAGACGTACTGCAGTCCAGAGAGAGACTTTAGACAAAGTTAGATTCAGTCAGCGATTGTTATCAATTGACGAAAAGTCAAAAATATACAGGGTCGTCCAAACACCATGGATCAAACGAAACGGCAATATTTGGGGCTATTTTCAATACGTCACAAAATTACTCCTATAACCCCAACTATCGCCTTGTTTCATTTGATCCACTATTTTTTGCCCACCCTGTATATGGGGTTGACATGCGCTATCGAAGTGTCACGAGGTCAATTCCATAAATTTTGACAATCACTATCGCCGACAGAGTCTCACTTTATCTAGAACTCCAGCAGGTACACGACAGGGCATACACAGTAGGAGACATGGGTTGGATGCAGCAGACCCAAGACCAGAAAACTCTTATTATCGGGAATATGGATTCATAAAGGGAGATGAGAAGCATATCGTAGGAGACATAGGGAGTAAATAATAGAATGAATATTATTTTATTGGCATAAAAAAGGTTACATTTGGTACATACTGGAAAGATCTCTGCATACTTCACTTCTCTCCTCCAATCCTATTTTTAGTAATCACTGAAACTAGGGCAACCTGTATCCCGAGATACAGTGAAATAGGATTGGAGGAGAGAAGTGAAGTATGCAGAGATCTTTCAGAGAGAGAGAAATTCCAAATTAGTACATGTTGTTATAGTTAAGTAAGATATTGTAATTTAGTGTATTTCAATCGATTTTATTAATATAAAAAGTAACAGTAAGCAATTTATTCAATAATAATTTTGTTTTATAATCCTCGGCACGTAAGTTGGCAAGAGTTGTTAGATGCGCAAAAGTAGTTTTTTAGGTCTCTTTGGTAGTGAAGCGGGGCGCGGGGAACGTTTAGGACCGTTCCGAGCGCGCGATTGGTTGGTCAGTTGACACAAGGATCGACTGACCAATCGTGTCGCGTCCACGTTCCGGTTGCTCTATATGGTGGTTGGTCAGTTCGCGGCATATGCGCGAACTTACCCCCACTACACCAAAACCTTGCCAACTTACGTGCCAGGCATTATACATCTTATAACAATTTAATATGACATTATATGATAATTTAATATGACATGTACACAATAAATCTGACATTTAAATTTTTTATTCAAATGATACTTTAACTTGAATGTATTTGTAACACTACTGCAATACTTGATTAGTGAGTCTAAAATTACATTTATTTGTAGTAATAGTAAAGTAAAACATCTTTATTAACCCGTATTATGCAAATAATTAATTTGAGTTTAATTATGATCTTATAAAAGCAAGTCCAAAACTTAAAAAATATACCTACGAAGCTCTAAAGTAAAAAATGGTATTACTTTTTTTACCGTAGAGAATATACAGATAATTCTGGTATAAGAAAATAAATGAAACAAAAAGAAAAGTTACTTATTACAAAATACACTCAAGGGCTTCCAAACTTGCACCATCTTTTTTTACTACTACATTACTTTTTCTTGAAACTTCTTGAAACACTTTCTACTTAGCCTTAGAGACAACTTAATAATTACGGCAACGGTCTTAATACATACAAAGCTGCGAATTTCAACAAGTTTTTTAAGACACATAAGTAACTTTCAGTTAAAATAAGGTAGATGTCTATTACATAAACTCAGAAAAAAAAAAGTATAACTTATAAAAATCTCGAACCTGTTTAACGATTGCTTAGTATATTAATGATAGATGTCTATTATAAAAATGATAAAAAAAAAACTTGTAAAAATCTCAAAACCTTTAAGCGTCCCCGAGACGGTAAAACGGGTTGATTCAAACACATAGGTTTTGGTTTGTTTCTGCCCTTTCAAAATAACTGTGAAAACGATCAAAATGGTTTGAGTCATACCAACATCTACGTGTTTGAATCAAATCGTTTGACCGTGTTGCTTAGCACATTCTATATTTAATTTTTATATAGAGAATTTGAATAAAGAATCTGATTCTTAGTGCGGCGCGCCCGCCGCCTTTAAGTACTTTGTTTTCTCAGTCACTAAACAGCTCAAAGATTTTTTATAAAATAAAGTTTTTTGAATCGCCTAATTCACATTCAACTACTAGACTCATAATCTGCGTCTTAAGAAATTTAGACATTTTAACACTATTAGGACAAAAATAATTATAGTAATATACTATTAGGTTATACATCAATGATATTGATTTTTAACCGTTGTGTCTTTGTCGAAACAATGAATAAGCCATTAGAATTAATATTTGTTTCAGGATATTTACCATGTATATTTTTTTTTAGTTCCCGTGATCATGGCGTTTGTAACGGTGCCGAAATATCGAGCTCTCAACCAAAATCAAAATATACATGGTAAATATCCAGAAACAAATATTAATTCTAATGATTGTGACCATGACAGCTTAAAAATTAATAAGCCACTGTGGATCCACGTTTTAGACACACAAAGCGTTAAAAAAAATCTGATCCTCCACCATAATTATAAATAGGTACCTTGCAATTGAAATAATTGTCATTTAAATAGTATAATGAAAATCATATTTCATTATTTGAAAAAAATGTTTTTAGCCCTTACAAATTAATTGCTCTTGATTGGTACCGATACACATCAAAATTATACATAATTATCAGGTATACCTACTGCAGTATACCTGATTACTATACGTACGATTATACACCTATACAGGATATTGTTTTAAAGAGAGCGAAATTTTAGTAATAGAACACATTTCCAGTAAAGTTCATTTTTTTTATATAAAACATGTGAACACGGTCTACTCGTATTTGACGCGACGCGATGAAAATGTATACGTAGCCATACAATCAATCTCGCTATACTATCATTAATATATTTTTTAATACAGGGGGGTGACCACAAGCTCTTAGAGTAAAGTTATTTTGAGATCGCGTAAGTGACAGATGTATACACGTCATATACATCTGTCCCTTACACACACTCAAAATAACCTTACTCTATGAGCTTATGGTCACCCCCCAGTTGTTAAACATGGCGCACTTTCAGAGGCTACAGTTATGATTCGAAAAACAAATCTTTTGCACAGGCATCTTTCTGTTACGCGGTCGTGTGTGACTTTTGTTTACGCGCTCGATCATTAGTTTTGCAGTTTAGTATTAAATTTAAAAGTCAAGTCATGTTAAAAAAGTTTAGTAGCAAGGAGTTTTCATACATAGAATAAAATGGGACAGATTTTATACGAGGAAAAATGAATGAGTCCGTACGTCTTAGCATTGAATTCTCAAAAGTCTTTTAAATGGTTGACAAAGACAAAAGACAAAAAAGACAAAAGATATTTATTTCAACTGGGCCATGGTATAATAACATACTCCGTATACTTCGCCTGGTATTCTCTTCCCAGGATGGCCAAAGCCTACGTCACGATAAGTGTTACCATTAATTGTCCTTTTTAGAAAATTTAGGTACTTTCTCATATAGTTAATGAAAATAAAATAAATTATTAACTAGATTAACTATTTCGTAACTCATGTGATTCATCTATTTATTGTTAAATTTATTTGTATATTGAATTATTAGTTCATAATTGCTTTGTTAAGATAAAAATGCATTTTGCTCGGGTAATTCAATCACACACAGTGGCAACATATCGAATTGACAAGTGTCATACTGACAACTAGCCATTTCATCGCTATTGTCGTGTCACTCACACCTATAGCGTTGTTTCGCTCGGTGAGAAAAATACTGTGGCTCCCAAACATTTGTGATGAACCCGTGAACTTTGAAAGATACACAAGAAAAATTGTTAATTGTTTCGTAAACTGTAAAAACAGCAGTATAAAAGGCGGTGTAATATATTTTTTTCTTTACCCAATGAAGAGACGCTATCATATGCGTGGCTTCAATATTGTAACTAACTTCACCTAAAATAACTGGTATGTGCCTTTCATTAATTTATTATTTAATTTATATACGCTTTCCATAATTTAAGGCATAGTTGTGTCAATACGTCGTTCCGTCGTTCTATTCTATTCTATTCTTAACCTAACCTTATTATTTTTGACTTATTTTAGTCAAGTCAAGTTTTGTGAGTTTTCGTTCCGAAATAAATAAAAATACTAAAATGCAATCAATTAAAAGAAAGCAAAGTAAATAAATACAAAAAGTATCAAATATGACGATTTATTAAGAATTATAAAACATTTGTACTTATTGTATTATTTTTATCTTTTTCCCCACTAAAAAAGTTTGAGAACCGCAACGCAATTGATGACGTAGTCTTAGGCCAATCACGTGACCCAGCTGTCACGGGAGGAGAATACCATGTCTTGTTCTACCATGAACTGGGCCACCAAGCGGCACTTTTGAATGTCACAATTTAAATTTAATTTGTTGTTTAATATATTTAATTAACAGTTTTAATTTAATTATTTTCTCATCAACATTTGTCAAAAGTCGAACTGGCTGTTTTCGTTATAAAGAAAATATAACTAGTTGCAAAAACGCGCCATTTTCTGAAAATTTTAATTTCATGTGTGATAAATTGATTATTTTTTTATAATGAATTCAAGTACAAGTGATGAAATACTCGTAGAATTAACTTTGCCCGATATTTTATCTGAGGCAAAAACTGCGCAGGATGAAATTTTGCCTCAAAAATCTCGAGTAAGATAAATGGTGACTTACAATAATTTTATTTTATGGACAAAACAAATTTAATTCTTTGATTTGTTTTTACTAATTCCCACAACTGTATTGAAAAACGTCGTGTGATACACGGGTGTGTAGGTTATTGCAAACGAGCTGTCATTAACAAGCCCGAGCCGAAGGCGAGGGTTTTTAATGACACGAGTTACTTTTCACCCTTGTATCACAATGTACTATTGTCACTTATCTGAATTGTGCGAAGATTAACTGTAGTCGTAACCATGAGTAGAAAAATAATATTTGCCGGTCGCAGTACCAGAATCCCAGAAGCCTGCAGTGGTCATCTCGTTGTGGTAATACTTGCCTGATTTGAAGTCGTTGTAGTTTTGACTTTTGTACGCCGGGAACCAACCCTGATTCAGCACAGTTGCCACCCACATCCTTATACACATTTTGTGACTACACTTTGATGCTTCGAATGATAACGAAGAACTCCCACAGATGGGCTGTATTTGTCCATTATTTGCGAAGAAATTAACGTCACCCAATGACTTATCAGAGCCAAATATACCAGCATTACAATGATATATTTCTACATAGTCTGCAACACCAGACCTAACATGTTCCTGATCCGGTCTGTCAAAGAAACACGGCCCAGCCGGATCCAATGCTGTTATCCTTGAAATTTTCTGGCCAGTTAGTTCCATAAAGTTCGCGCCAACATACCCCAACATTTGGCCTCCTAAACTGTGGCCAATGCAGTGGATTTTTTCGGGTGAGACTCCGCCTGCTTTGAGACCAGCCAACATTTCGGCCAACTTTTTTCCAATATTTGGGACAAGTTTGACGGATCGTTTGTAGCCCGTCGGGTAGCCATCCCTGGCGTGTGTGTACGCTGAATGATCCACAATGATGAGGTAGCTATTATCGATGCCTCTGAAAGCATCTCGTAAAAGTTTTGTTGATTTTTTATGAATGTGCGATCTGAATCCACCGACATACATGAAGAAATTCTTTGCTTTGTTCATTTTACGTATAGACAATATTCCTTCGGCTGCCTTGTCAATAGGGAAGGATCTGAACACGTGATTTTGGAAGTCGTAGAAGTACACGACGATCTCACTGACATCTTGGTTCGGATTTCTTGAATGTTGACCTGAAAACATTAAATGAAGCTTGTCAATTCACTTTGTAATAGTCAATCGCATTGTCATATCCAAATACCTTCTTTAAAATTTAACCACATAACTTAACATCACCCCCGTATGCCTTTAAGCAAAGAGGGCCATTACCCGTGTTCATGTCTAATAACCTGCCGTATTTTTTGAGACAAGCACTACTTACTCTTCTGCAGCGTAATTGCGTAAGCAAACTCGCCAAAGAATACGTATAGGTAAAGACACATTTAAAATAACGACTTGCGTATTGCGTAACTCACTCGAAAGGGGATAGGTTATGGAAACTCACAGGGTGGAGGACGTACCCTTTCCAAATTATTTACGCAATACCGAAAACATTTAAAGGTAATTTGTCAAAGTCTTTCATGGAGTTGTTGCCTTTGCCCTACCGAACTCACTTACACAATTACTCTACTGGTCTGCAGCCTGCCTGCAGCCAAAGAAAAATTACCTATCGAGTTAAAGTTTTAAAATTTTCGAGTTCGCTCGAACATCCCTTTTTATGAAAACTTTTATATATTTTGGCCAAGTTAAGATCTTTGTAAATTTTATTTATTTATTTTTAATAACTTAATCGTCTAAGGCGGGGTGCTACGATTTTGCAATGCTTGGTCTGGCAAAATTAGTTCAAGATTATGTTGAAATCGATAAAGAAAGGTCTACATATATGAACGGTAATAGAGATATAAAGGATCATAATTATAAAAAAAATCTGTTTAGTCCGTCAGTAAGATAACTAAAAAATATTGTACACGTATTTTTATAAATAATTTTTCATTAAATAAAAAAAAAGCAAAAAATATGTCTATTATTTTTTTATCATCTTATTGACGTTATAACGTCAATAATAAAAAAAACTACCTCCTCTTTTTGGGAAGTCAGTTAAAAAAAATAATTAAAAAAAAAAAAAAAGCAATAAATATGTGTCTATTATTTTTTCATCGTCTTATTGATGTTATAGGAGGTTTCTCAATTCGACCTTATTTTATTTTTTTATGTTTGTTCGCGGATAACTTTGTCGTTCATCAACTGATTTTGATGATTCTTCTTTTTTTGGAAAGGAGATATCCCAAGGGTGGTACCATGATAAGGAAGGAAACCAAGATCTGAGGATGGGATCTTAGAGAAATCGAAGGAACTCCTCAAATAGTATAGCGATTTTGGTATTTACATCAATAATGCAATCATTTGCAATTAAAACGTATCATTTGGTGAAGTGGAACTGATGAAGAAGACCACAATGGCCTCTGGAACTCCAAAAATCTTCAATAATGATGTGGGACAAACTAAGAATTTTGTGGAATGTGGGACGAAACTTCAGGCCGAACGAAGAATAAATCAAATAAAACAATGTATCCTAGTCGTGTTTGGGATTATTGGAATCGTCATGAGATGAACTTTGGCTATAAATGATTTTCATTTTAATTGGAGATACCTACCAAAACCAAAAAGAGGAAAATAAAAACCTTTTTAACAAAAAAACAAACCGACTTTTAAAACAAAACATTTCAAAGCAAAAAATAACTTTCTTTTCCGAAGTCGGTGTCGAATAACGGAAAACAATGGGTAGGTACAAAAGACACCGACTCCGGCAAAAAAAAAGAAAATATTTTTTCGCTTTGAAGTGTTTTGTTTTGGCAGCCGGTTTGATTTTTTGTTATTGTACCACGTCTTATCCGAGTCGGGTTGCTAAAATTTTCGAAATCGGGGGTAGACTTTCGATTGCTCTTGCATTCTATATTAAGGCGCCGATTCCCTTGAGTAGCTGATTTTAAAATGAGAATCACGTCTAAACGGCGCGTCGTAATTTTTTGGAAAAAATATATGTCATATTAGACCATTTTCTTAATAATTTGATCTGAGCAAAATTTGAGTTTTATTCGTATAACATAGTGTAATTAATTTGTAAAGTTATGTCTAAAACGGACAAAAACACGACAATCACACCAAAACCGCTGGGCGTATTTTAATGAAATCGACACCATATCAAAGACAATTTAATTATCTACATTTTGATCTGAAGCTTTTTTTTTTAAAGTCAAAGAATAATAAGGAAAGTACAAAAACTACTAAATTTTGGGTCGCCCGGGTGTGAAACGAGTGCGCGTTTTGTTCCCTCAAGGTCGTTGGCGTTAGTCGCCAAAGTCGTTAAATGCCCAAAATGTTAGTTGAGTTTCAGTGAACAGTATATTGTGATGAATAAACGTACTTCCTTTCTTTCTATAATCAAAATTTTATATGAAATTAAACTAAATATTGCAGTGATAAGTTTTCAGGTCGTGGAGCCTCTGAGTCACTGGATCACCTCCGTAAAGAACTTTTCTCCAGCTGCCTGCTGTTGTATCTGTTAGGAAGAGGCATGTAGGTCTTCTAGATTATTCTTCTGGAATTGACCCATCAATTTCCTTTTTCCGTGCCAGAAAAGGGTAGAGGTGGTGTCACAACCAGAAAACCATCGGGTAAGATGGACCATCTTGAAGAGCCGTAGCTTACTTCCTAAAGGTTTTATAGAGATGCCGTTTACCCGAGTACCCACTACTAAATCTGTATGCATATTGTTTTTGATGAAACTTGATTATATGAACTTTGATCTTAGGATAGATTACTGCAGGGTTGCCTGACCACAACTAGTTTTTATTTTATTTTTGGGTTCCGTACCCTAAGGGTAAAAACGGCCCCTTATTACTAAGACTCCACTGTCCGTCTGTCTGTCACCAGGCTGTATCTCATGAACAGTTATAGCTAGACAGTTGAAATTTTGACAGATGATGTATTTTTGTTGCCGCTATAATAAAATACTAAAAATAGAATAAAATATATATTTAAGTGGGGCCCATACAACAAACGTATTTTTTTTGCCGTTTTTTGCGATAATTACACGGAACCCTTTGTGCGCGAGTCCACGTCGCATTTGGCCGGTTTTTTTTATTTGCTCTATTCTAGGAATATCTCCTGTATCGTGGGTGCGTATGCAACATCATCTAGCTCGCAACATTCATGTGTTGCCATGTTTAGCAGGTAAAGTGGCGACCCACAGATTGCGGCTAACTGGGAGCTGGCAACCTTATTTTGTCCTACTTTCTACACCACTTTCTTTCAAATGCCGTTGGATTCACTTAAAAAACTTGGAAGAATATTAAAAGCTAACTATAAAAAGAAAAGTTTAATTGCAACTAGATATTTCCTGACAAATGGCAACCCTGCATCAATTATAAACTTTACATGCATATTTCTTTATGCAAAAAAAAAAAAAAGTTCCAAATCTTCACAGTTTTTGGCGTGGTACCAATTCATGAGCAAGCATGCGTTTTTCTATGTTGTAAATTTAGATTAACATTACTCTAACTGGTCCATAAAACATTCTAAAACACCAGAATTAATGTAAATGTATACTGTGATAAATATAGAGAAATAAGGAAGTCATTCGATTCCTGTTTAACCAGTTTTCGTTCATCAATGACCCACCCGAAATGGTTGCCAATGTACAGGGTCAATGTAAACTTTATATTAATGTGAATACAGAGAATACGAATAAGAATACATTAGTAAGACAACCCTTGCCGATCCGTAATATGACAGTCACCGGTGCAATAAGACGTCACGTTTAGCAAGCTAAGCTTATATTTTATTTTGTTACAATGTAATTTTATGTGTTTGCCTGAGACCTTAATAAACCTAATTCCAGAATGAACAATTGTTTCCATCAATCATCTTGACTACACTTCATGTCATGGCATGAAAAAATAATCACAATAGTTTATTTGAAATGAACAATTGAGGTACTTTTGAATTGTCAAAAAAAATATAAAAAAAATATCTCTAGTTGTAAATTGACAAGCGTCAGTAGGTCTCAATGGAGAAGAATTTGCAAAAAACTCCACGGACACCCTTTTCCATCAGTTTCAATAACAAGTTTTTGGTTACATCATTCTTGTTGAAAAAATACATATATGTGAGAACGCTTAAAAAAGACGTGCACGTAAAAGCGTCTAGAGTAACAAACAATTTTAACAAAAAAATACATTAACAGGCCGAGGCAGCTGAGTTATGACCAATCCCAACTGATGACGCCCGTTCACGAACATGACGCATGGATCGGCACCACTCAGCTCAACTATCATGTGTAGACAAAGTCTTATTACATCAGCGATAACGATTGTTATAAACACATTACCCTCGTTTGCGTCACGCAGTCGGGTAAAATGTATAATTCCCCTATTCATCATCGGACTAAAAGACGTACGGCGATGCTCCATCGGCACATGGTGGACATCCCACCAATACGCACTAAACGTTTTGGGAATACTTTCATAAATTATTAACCGGGCGAAAAATAAACTGAATGGGCGACTATTATACTACGTAACTATTTATCCGGTTTGAGTAATACCTTTTAGCAGGTTTTTGTGAGCTGCGGTAATAATATTGTAGCATATTAATAGCATATTACAGTGCTAAATATAATAGCATATTAATAAATTAGCATATTATTCTTTTGAAAATAGCTGACTTGTTTCCAACGAATTAGTCCAAGAGCGAGTGGAGCGAGCTCGCGAGCTTAGAGAACCCCGACACGGATAGGTTAGGTTCGAAGGGGATGACGGGAGCTGAAGTGAGGGAGCGAACTTAGCTCCCGGAGATGACTCCTTCATGTTAGGTTACTTTAGACGCTGGGGTTCTACAAACTTTTATTTTCAAGTCGCGTGTTTTAAACATTTGTATTCGCCCACTGTTTGTCGCCCACTTAGTATTTCAGTAAGCCATATTCAGTACTTTTTAGGGTTCCGTAGCCAAATGGCAAAAAACGGAACCCTTATAGATTCGTCATGTCTGTCTGTCTGTCTGTCTGTCCGTCCGTATGTCACAGCCACTTTTATCCGAAACTATAAGAACTATGCTATTGAAACTTGGTAAGTAGATGTATTCTGTGAACCGCATTAAGATTTTCAAACAAAAATAAAAATAAAACAATAAATTTTGGGGGTTCCCATACTTGAAACTAAAACTACAAATTTTTTTTATCAAACCCATACGTGTGGGGTATCTATGGATAGGTCTTCAAAAATGATATAGAGGTTTCTAATATCATTTTTTTCTAAACTGAATAGTTTGCGCGAGAGACTCTTCCAAAGTGGTAAAATGTGTCCCCCCCCCCTGTAACTTCTAAAATAAGAGAATAATAAAACTGAATAAAATATATGATGTACATTACTATGTAAACTGCCAGCGAAAATTGGTTTGAACGAGATCTAGTCAGTAGTTTTTTTTTAATACGTCATAAATCGTAAACCGCAATTTACCAAGTACGGAACCCTTCATACGCGAGTCCGACTCGCACTTGGCCGGTTTTTTATGTAACATCTGTTACTAAAACAATATGGAATGCAATAATGTTTAATTATGAATATGTATTTATGTCCCTCACGTGGGAGCAGCTGTTTAAACCTATTATTATTGTAAATGTATTTTTTGTTAAATAATTACCACAAAAGTATGTTGAACCCTACGGAACCCTTCGTGCGCGAGTCCGACTCGCACTTGGCCGGTTTTTTACACCTTTAATTTTCACACGTTTAAATACTATCTATCCCTTTCATAGTGCATGTAGCCAAGGAGTGGAATTTCCTGCCGGAGTCTGTGTTTCCTGATACCTACAACCTGGGCGTATTTAAGGCGGTACCCCGAGCAAAACGCCGCGCAAGCCGTTTTTTGTGCTGTTTTTAGAAGCTATCTACTCGTTATTCGTAAAGAAATATCGAATAATAAAAATACATAAAATTTCTACATAATATTGATTCTGAAATGGTAGATTTACTTTTTTTTTAAATGTTGTATATATTTCACTAATCTACTTCCAAAAAAACATAAAAATGAGAAATAATTATTGATATTATGCATCTCCTCGTAAAGTGTTCATTGATTATTTTTTGTACTAACACTAATGGATAGACAATTTAATAACGAACATTTTTGTAGAATTATTTTTTTCAAAAGACCAAAATTCGATTTTATAAAGATTTTATTCTAAAATCTGGGCGTATTCACTACTGTAATTCATGCGCCGCCAGTGCCGCTAGACCAATAGGAACGCTCATATCTCATGCCGATTTTTTGGTCAGGGTACCGTCTTAAATCAAGAGGTTCCTTCAAGGCAAGCGTGCTTCACCGTCGAACACATCTCGCTTATTACCATGTGAGATAGTGGTCAAACACAATAAATTATTTAAATAAAAAAAATTGAGTACGTGAGGTTTCGGTAGTAAATGTTAATTTCACGGAATGGAAGAAAACGTGTTGCGCCAACCCAAAGTAACATTGGACAAGGGCAATAAGTTGATGATGTTAATTTTGAATTTTATTGATTTATTTAGACTTTATGCGCAAAGGTACAAAGGCGGACTTAATACCTTAGTAAGGCATTCTCAACCAGTCAACCAGAGACAACATGGCAGATGCATAGTTCAATAATAAAAAAGCTAATAGTGATAATATTGTATGGGAGACTGGGGCAACTTGTGTCTATCGGAGACTTGTTACATAAAAAAAACTTTTTAGCAAAAAAATACTACCGACTTCCAAATAAAAAACTACAAAGTGAAAAATAACTTTATTTTTGGAAGTCGGTGTCTTGCTTTTTGCCCATTTTTTTGTGATATGGACACCCAGTTTTTTTATTTTTCCCTTTTTGTTGTACCTACCTAAAATAGGCACCTATTACGCCAGAATAGATTACCCGAATAACATGAAACATGAACATAACCGGTGAAATGAGAGAACTGCGTACCCTTTTAGAGCGTACTGGCGTGATGTTATATTATGAAATGGTATAAACAATAAACAGAGATGCGATTGCATCAATCCTGAATGATTTGCCGTTAGTTATTGAAGAGTTCTGTTGCATATCTCCGTAGTTCTTCATCAGATCTTCATCAAACTAAAATGGGACCAATTTCGGAACATACTCTTTCAAACAAAAAAAGAATTTTCAAAATCGGTTCACAATTGACGGAGATATCGGCGAACATACAAAAAAAAAAACATACAAGAAGTCGAACATAGAACCTCCTCCTTTTTGGTAAGTCGGTTAAAAATTATATAGCCATCTCAGTAATTTGAGATGCTAAGTAACTTTATTATTTTTATGAACCAAGTCTTCCGTAGGATCAAATCCCCCAGTGTCCTCTTATAGGTAAATTACACGTAGGTAATTTTAGTGAATGTCAATCATTAATCAAATCAAATCAATCTGCCTTGCCTTTTCCCAATTATGTTGGGGTCGGCTTCCAGTCTAACCGGATTCAGCTGATTAGTAGTAGTAGAACACTGGTAGTGTTTTACATGGAGCGACTGCCTATCTGACCTCCTCATCCCAGTAACTGGGTAATACGATACCCCTTGACTAGACTGGTGTCAGATCTCAAGCTTCTGACTACCCGTAACGACTGTCCAAGATCTTCAAAAGACAGCCGGGACCAACGGCTTAACGTGCTTTCCGAGGCACGGAGGAATCTCGGTATGTTGAAATGGTCACCCATCTGCGGACCAACCTCGGCAAGCGTTGCTTAACCTTGAAGATCGACCCGTGTGGCTTTTATTATTTAGCCACGAGCTCCTCAATTTTAGTCAATCATCATTGGTGATAAAATGTCACTGTGGTCTAGATCTCCAGATGGCTAAGGGGTCAATGACCTTCAAAGTTTCGTTGATGTCGGCGATGCTTTTCGAAGTTTAACTAAACCCAAAAGTTCAGATTGTTTCATCGCCTTGATTAATTAATTAACTCTAAGAAAAAAACTTAATTCAAAAAATCAAAAAACCCGACTGCATCAAAAGCGAACTAAAAAGTCGTAAACAAGGCAAAAATCATGCTGTGCAGTCGGATGATACATATTCGCGGGCTGGCTGACCAAAATCTGGTGTATCCTCCAACTGCACAGCATGATTTTTGCCTTGTTTACGACTTTTTAGTTCGCTTTTGAAGCAGTCGGGTTTTTTGAATTAAGTTTTTTTATTTATAACTTTTTAGTTAGTTTTTTCTCGAATTAGATACATTTAAACATATAAGTGTTTTATATTTTTGAAATCACCTCTTAAAACCCTTTATTTTGATACCCGACACGATGGGTTTGGAAGAAAAAAAAATTTGGGCTCCCACAATTTGGCACCCAAAATCCGCCATTTTCCTATTGTCCAATTTTAATGTAGCCTATGACACTCGCAGGGTTAAGACGAATCGATTGACGTATGAATCATCAAAATAGGCCAACGCGTTTGGTCTCTGGAACGCCATATAGGAACAAACATACATACATAGACTGTTAAACACATTACCCTCCTTCGGCAGTCGGGTAATTACGGTTAAATTTTGATAAAAAAGAATTACTCACATCTAAGCGTCTTGGAAATAATAGATGACAAGAATTCCAACAGCTGGGTTTGTGCCGATACATTTATGCAACAAATTGATGAAAAGATCAACAGAGTAAATATTTTCATATTTATTGTTGCACTTTACTGTTTAATGAAGAAGTTATTAAGACCTCAGTAGGTACGGATGTGGATGCCCAAGGGAGCACATACGACCACTTCGCGTAGAGCTTATCTAGCTTACTGTGGGATGACAAAGAAGCTGCAGGTTTATAAATAGTAGTATTTTTGGTTGGGAATGCACGTCATACTGGTCGATAAATCAGTTGCGTCTATAGGCCTCGAAAAAAATAATGTTACTTCTAGGAAAGCGTGCTTCATCGTTTACCATCCGGTGAGATCATAGATATAACTAGCTGTTGCCCGCGACTTCGTCTGCGAAGCATTAGTAATTCGAATATCTTATTTTTTATATCGCGGCATAATATTGTAGGTTTTCCATTCAAACCCCTCATTCCACCACCATAAGTATGATATCCGGGATAAAAACTATCCTATGTCCTGCCCAGGGTCTCAAAATATCTCCGAACCAAATTGAATCTAAATCGGTTCAGCGGTTTTACGCTTGAAAAGGCAGACAGAGTACTTTCACATTTATAATATAAAAGCTAGCTGTTGCCCGCGACTTCGTCTGCGAAGCATTAGTAATTCGAATTGCTTATTTTTATATCGCGGCATAATATTGTAGGTTTTCCATACAAACTTCTACCCCTCCTTCCACTCCCTTAAATATGATTTCCGTAAGTATGTTTGGATAAAAACTATCCTATGTCCTGCCCAGGGTCTCAAAATATCTCCGAACCAAATTACATTTAAATCGGTTCAGCGGTTTAAGCGTGAAAAGGTAGACAGAGAGACAGACAGAGTTACTTTCACATTTATAATATTAACTCCGCCCGAGACTTCATTCGTGTGATGGCAACCAAAAATAAGCTGTTATTAAACCAAATAAAAATGTGGTTTCTTAAAGTTCTACGGTTTATAGGTTTAGGACGATTCGTTTTAAAGAATAATACATTTTAGGTTACCGCTACAAAGTAAAATCCGCCCCTTAAAACTTGATATACCCTTTTTATCTTTCTAATTTTTTGTTTATTTTAGTTAGATTGCTCAGTAAGATGTCTCAAAAAAACTAAAATCATTTAACCCATCAGGGGGTAGGTAGTTTTGTAAAACGTTTTATGTAAATTTTGATTATTTACTTAAAGGTTGACAGTTCAGTGGTGACTGCGAACCAGAAAACGCAAATTAGGAAGTCCGACCTGGTCAAGGCTGCGGGAGTCCGGTGGATGCGAAACGCACAGGACCAATCAGTGTGACGGCGCTTGGGGAAGGCCTATGTTTAGCAGTGGACGTTTTTTGGCTGAAATGATGATGATGGTGAAAGGTTGATTTTCCGCAAATTCCTTCTTCGTGCTCCCCTAGATCCCTACATCAAAAACGAAAGCTTGTCCAGTATGATTCATAACAAACTTTAACACCCACTAAATCCTATTTTGGGGGGTAGTTTTGAAAAAATATAATGACAACCTTTTATTGTTTACTTAGGTTGGTATTTATGTCAACTATCAAGTTTATTAACCCAAGACATAAAATTCTTTAACAAAACTTTATCACCTGTTAAATCGTATTTTGGAGGCAGTTTCGAAAATCTAATAATATCGACCTTTATTGTTTGTTTAGGTTGGTATTTTTGTCAAGTATCAAGTTTATTAACCCAATAAATAAGATTTTTCAAAAAACTTTAACTCCCCCTAAATCGACTTTTGGGTGTAGAGTTTCTTATAATGACAACTTTTATTGTTTACTTAAGTTGATATTTATGTCAAGTTTCTAGTTTAATAACTCAAGAAATAAGATTCTTCAAAAAACCTTAACACCCCTAAAAAAACCGTATTTTGGGGTTAGTTTAAAAAAACTAAGAATTTCAACCTGTATTGCTTACCTAGGTTGGTATATATGTCAAGTTTAAAGTTAATTAACTCAAGAAGAAGATTCATCAAAAAATAAATCTTGTGGGGTTAGTTTTGAAAACTAATAATAACAACTTTTATTAGTTAAGTTTCAAGTTTATTAACCCAAGTAATATGATTATTCAAAAAAACTTAAACAAATTATTTTTGGGGGTAGTTTCGAAAAACTAATATGTAATAACAACCTTATAATTTATTTAAGTTAGTATTTGTGCAATCATTCAAGTTTAGTAACTCATGAAATAAAATTCTTCGATACAAACTTCAACACCCCCTTAATCGACTTGTGAGGGTAGTTTCAAAAAACTAATAATGTCAACCTTTTATCGTTTACTTAGATTACTATTTAAGTTTCAAGAATATTAGCTGAAGGAATTAGATTTTTCATACAAACTTTGCCCCCCTTTTTCTCCCCTTTAGGGGAAGAATTTCGGCAAATCCTTTCTTATCGGATGCCTACGTCACACAAAAACATACTCTCCAAGTTCCAGGTCTCTACGATCAGCGGTTTAGGTTGTGCGTTGATCCGTCAGTCAGTCATTCAGGACAAAGTATTTTATATGTATAGAAGAAGATATTTTTTTTATATGTATAGAAGGAGCAGAAGACTGGTCGGGTTTTTTGAGACGCATAATTTCGGGTGGCCCAAAAATTACTTTAGTATGAAAACGATTGCTGCGTAAATTATGCGACACAACACAAAAACCTAATACAGCGTAAATTACGCAACACTAAAACGTCACTCGACTCGACACTCGTGACTCGACAAACGATCCAGTTCGGTAGTTCCCCGTATTAGTGCCATTTGATTCTTCAAAGAAACTTCACAGAACACCCCTAAATCGTCTTCTGGGGATAATTCCCAAAAACTAATGATGCCAACCTTTATTCTTTTGCCCAAGGAATAAGATTTTTCATACAAATAAATGTCTCCCTTTTAACCCCTTCTAAAGTTGAATTTCCAAAAATCCCTCCTAAGTGCTCCCCTACATCTTAATTAATTAAACAAATCAATAAACCCGACTGTCGGAGGATACATATTCGCGGGCTGGCTGACCAAAATCTGGTGTATCCTCCGCCTGCACAGCATGATTTTTTCCTTGTTTACGACTTTTTAGTTCGCTTTTGAAGCAGTCGGGCTTTTTGATTTTTTTAATTAAGTTTTTTCGAATTAGATACATTTAAACATATAAGTGTTATATATTTTTTAAATCACCTCTTAAAACCCTTTATTTTGATACCCCACACGATGGGTTTACAAGAAAAAAAATTGGGGCCCCCACAATATGGCACCCAAAATTCGCCTTTTTTCTATTATCCAATTTCAATGTAGCCTATGACACTCGCAGGGTTAAGACGCATCGATTGACGTATGAATCATCAAAATCGGCCAACGCGTTTGGTCTCTGGAACGCCATATAGGAACAAACATACATACATACATACATACATAGCCTGATAAACACATTACCCTCCTTCGGCAGTTGGGTAAAAAGAAGCTATGTGCAGTAAAAGTAATCAAAAATCTTTACCACCCCGAAATCGTATTTTAAGGGTAGTTTCTAAAAACTAATAATGAAAACCTTTATTGTTTATTTAGGTTGGTATTTAAGCAAAGTTTCATATTTATTGACCCAAGAAATCAAATTGAACATCCCCTAAATCATCTTTTGGGGGTTGTTTCGAAAAACTAACAATGAAAGCCTTTATTTTCTATTTAGATAATTAGATTCTTCAAAAAAAAATTAACTCCCCTAAATCGTCTTTTGGGGGTAGTTTCAAAAAATTATAATAGCAACCTTTATTGTTCATTTAGATAAGTATTTGTGGCAATTTTCAAGTTTATTGATCAAAGAAATCTGATTTATCCATACAAACTTCAACACCCCCTAAATCATCATTTGGGGGTAGTTTCGAAAAACTAATAATGTCAATCTTTATCATTTACTGAGAATACTATTTGTGCTAAGTTTCAATAATTTTGGTCTAAGGAATTAGATTTTTCATACAAACTTTCAACCCCCTTTTTACTCCCTTAGGGGTAGAATTTCCAAAAATTCTTTCTTAGTGCACACTTACGTCACTTGAAGAACCTTTCTGCCAAATTTCGTGCTTCTAGGCTTAGCAGTTTTGGCTGTGCGTTGATTGATCAGTCAGTCAGTCAGTCACCTTTCGCTTTTATAGATATATATATATGTACTAGCTGTTGCCCGCGACTTCGTCTGCGAAGCATTTGTAATTCGAATAGCTTATTTTTTATATCGCAGCATAATATTGTGGGTTTTCCATACAAACTTCTACCTCTCTTTCCACCCCCTTAAGTAAGATTTCCGGGATAAAAACTATGCTATGTCCTGCCCAGCGTCTCAAAATATCTCCGAGCCAAATTGCATCGAAATCGGTTCAACGGTTAAAGCGTGCAAAGGTGGACAGAGAGACAGACAGAGTCACTTTAACATTTATAATATTAAATCCGCCCGCGACTTCGTTCGTGTGATGGCAACCAAAAATAAGCTGCTATTAAACCTAAGACAAACGGTCCAGTTCGGTAGTTCCAAATCGATGTAGAGGTCCCCATCCTAGTGCCATTTGATTCTTCAAAGAAACTTTGACACCCCTAAATCGTCTTCTGGGGGTAAATCTGAAAAACTAATGATGCCAACCTTTATTATTTTGCCACAGGAATAAGATTTTTATACAAATAAATGTCTCCCTTTTAACCCTTTAAAAAGTTGAATTTCCAAAAACCCCTCCTAAGTGCTCCCCAACGTCATAAAAAGAAGCTATTTGCAGTAAAAGTAATCAAAAATCTTTACCACCCCGAAGTCGTATTTTAAGGGTAGTTTCGACAAACTAATTATATTAAACCTTTATTGTTTATTTGGGATGGTATTTATGAAAATTTATTGTTTATTCACCCAAGAAATCAGATTCTTCAAAAAAATTAACATCCCCTAAGTCGTCTTTTGGGGGTAGTTTCAAAAAATAATAAGAGCAACCTTTATTATTCATTTAGGTTAGTATATTAGTGGCAAGTTTATTGACCCAAGAAGAAAATAAAATAAAAACACTGTAATACCTCATCGTCTTTTGGGGGTAGTTGCAAAAAACTAATAATGACAACCTTTATTGTTTATTTAGGATGGTATTTATATCAAGTTTCATGTTTATTCACCCAAGAAATCACATTCTTCAAAAAAAATTACTTCCCCTAAATCGTCTTTTGGGGGTAGTTGCAAAAAACTAATAATGACAACCTTTATTGTTTATTTAGGATGGTATTTATGCCAAGTTTCAAGTTTATTCACCCAAGAAATCAGATTCTTCAAAAAAACTAACATCCCCTAAATCTTCTTTTGGGGGTAGTTTCAAAAAATAATAATAGCGACCTTTATTATTCATTTAGGTTAGTATTTGTAGCAAGTTTCAAGTTTATTGACTCAAGAAATCAGATTTTCAAAAACACTGTAATACCTAATAAATCGTATTTTGGGGGTAGTTCCAAAAAGTAATAATCACAAACTTTATTGTTTATTTAGGATGGTATTTATGTCAAGTTTCATGTTTATTCACCCAAGAAATCAGATTCTTCAAAAAAATTAACATCCCCTAAATCATCTTTTGGGGGTAGTTTCGAAAAACTAACAATGAAAGTCTTTATTGTTTATTTAGATTAGTATTTGTGTCAAGTTTCAAGTTTATTAACTGAAGTAATAAGATTCTTCAGAAACACTGTAATTCCTCCCAAATCGTCTTTTGGGGGTAGTTTCAAAAAATAATAATCACAAACTTTGTTGTTTATTTAGGATGGTATTTATGTCAAGTTTCATGTATATTCACCCAAGAAATCAGATCCTTCAAAAAAATTAACATCCCGTAAGTCGTCTTTTGGGGGTAGTTTCAAAAAATAATAAGAGCAACCTTTATTATTCATATAGGTTAGTATATAAGTGGCAAGTTTATTGACCCAAGAAATCAGATTTTCAAAAACACTGTAATACCTCCTAAATCGTCTTATGGGGGTAGTTGCAAAAAACTAATGATGACAAACTTTATTGCTTATTTAGGATGGTATTTATGTCAAGTCTAATAATTTAATGTTTGTAAATGTTTATTAACCCAAGAAATCACATTCTTCAAAAAAAATAACATCCCCTAAATCGTCTTTTGGGGGTAGTTGCAAAAAACTCATAATCACAAACTTTATTGTTTATTTAAGATGGTATTTATGTCAAGTTTCATTTTTATTCACCCAAGAAATCAGATTCTTCAAAAAAAACAACAACCCCTAAATCATCTTTTGGGGGTAGTTTCGAAAAACAAACAATGAATTTCTGTATTGTTTATTTAGATTAGTATTTATGTCAACTTTCAAGTTTATTAACTGAAGTAATAAGATTCTTCAAAAAAACTTTAACACCTCTAAATCGTCTTTTGGGGGTTCAAGTTTATTGATCCAATAAATCAGATTTTCCATACAAATTTCAACAACCCCTAAATCATTATTTGGGGGTAGTTTCGAAAAACTAATAATGTCAATCTTTATCATTTACTTAGAATACTATTTGAGCTAAGTTTCAAGAATTTTGGTAGAAGGAATTAGATTTTTCATACAAACTTTCAACCCCCTTTTTACCCCCTTAGGGGTGAAATTTCCAAAAATCCTTTCTTAGTGCACACTTACGTCACTTAAGGAACCTTTCTGCCAAATTTCATGCTTCTAGGCTTAGCAGTTTTGGCTGTGCGTTGATTGATCAGTCAGTCAGTCAGTCAGTCAGTCACCTTTCGCTTTTATAGATATAGAAGAAGATAGATAGATAGAAGAAGAAGAAGAAGATAAGCGTGAACCTATTTATAATAATACATATTGTTGGCATATATATTGGCATCAGTGGTGTTCATCAAGTCCTCAAAAGTGCAGGTTTAAGTGCACTTGGAGCACTCCATCATGTGGCCCATGCTGCACCGCATCACATTTTGTATCAAACGAGTCTGCAAGCCCCAACGCCACTGATACCGCTATAAACGTGGCCACCAAACTGTGTAAGGGTTAAATCACTATCAATTCGAAAATAACAAAAAGAAGGAATTTCATAAGTTCCCAGTAAAAATCTGAAGCCTAGAATTATGGCAATAGAAGGCAAGGCTATTTATTTTTCCTACTCATTCGTTATTCTTTTCTGCTTAATTTCGTTGCGGGTACCAAGACATTTAAATTCATTCTTCGGGAGTTCATCGAGCTTCATTGCCTCGGCGCTTTTCTGGTGGTCACCACTGTTGATTCAGGCTTTCAGGAGTTGCAGTGGTTTGGGAATAGTGCGGTGGATTTGTCCCAAAAAAAAATCTCCGGAAAGAAGTTTGTGAAAGATTGTGTATTGATATTTCCAATACTGTTACGATGCTTGACACCTTAGATAAAGTACATATAGATTTAGCCTTAAAATGAGTTTGGTTGATAGAGCGAGATCGCTAATTGGCAGCCCCATGTAAATAATAAGGACAAAAGATTATTTTATGTCTTTGTCACCATGCTTTTATTGTTTGTCAAACGCTAATATCATGGCAGGTTTGACAAACTAACTCGGTCGTGTTTGATTTTTTTGTGATTTCGCGGGATTAAGTGTTTATTGAGACAAGGAATTGGGTTATTTTTAGATAATAAGTGTCAGTGCGATGGTGGGTTGAAGTGTTCTAGGCTGACAAAACCAGTGTTATTGTTATTGTTGTTTCATGTGCGGCCACGCCATGGCTCCATCTATAGGTACTTTATCGAAGCTTGACACTTTGATAAAGATTAAGCTTTAGCACCTTTTTGCATGCTATTGTTTTATTAAGAAGAGTAAGAAATGAGTGTGAGGAAAGCGTTATAGCAAAAACTAGAGAAAAATAAAGCATAATATAGATAATGTTCCCACAGCTGGGACGCAGGCCTCCTCTCTGTGAAAGGGAATAGGCTATCATCTATTACACGGGCCCACTGCGGGTTGGTAAATGTCCCATGCCTTTGCAATTTTAATTCTAGGACATGCCGAATTCCTCACGATGTTTTCATTCACCGTTTGGAGAGCAAAATAATTTAGTAAAACCCTCTCCAAAGCCTTTACTAACCAAACCAACGTCAAAATCATTAAATCCTTCGTAGTCAGACTGGCCTATATACAGCCTGTATCTATGAATATATACAGCCGATATTAGTTCGCTATGGCAATAGTATGGACTACAAACGCTGCTATATTGCCACCGAGCAAACAGACTGAGACAAAGGCGGTGACAATATCAAGATATTTCCAACCCTTTCTGAATTTATTGGGTTTTAAAGACTTGTAGCGGCACCGACGCCGCCACTTACGAACGAATGACATGACGTCACACAAATCCTGCATCGCGCAAGCAAAGTTTTCGGCGCGATTAGAACACATACAACAGTCCGACAACAACCGTTGGGCAGTTGCCCGGACCAGACACAACACCCGTCTGGTCGGAGGATCCTCCCTTTTCTATGGAGGTTTGTGGAACTTTACACCCTGTTCCACCTACCCCCAAACTGGTGACCCTCGAACATGAACATCAGCGCAGCCTTCGTGCAGAGCTACTTCATCGTGACGTCATCATCACTTTCTCAAGCTTTCGAGCAGCGAGTCATACAGCAAGCCAGTACCTACTACGGGGGTATCCTGACCACCAGCATGCAGCGGACGCGCATTCCTGGTCATCACCCTCAGCTTCTTTCATCACCGCTCCGACCCACTGGAGCCAGCAACTCTATCCCGACTCACTGGGATATCATCACCCCGACTCACTGGGGCACAACCGCAGACAGTTCCGACTCACCGCGAACACTGCGACTTACAGTTCCGACTCACCGCGAACTCTACGACTTCCGGTTCCGACTCACTGGAACCAACCTTCCACTGGCCAGGCACACATCACAAGATGTACAGACGACTCAACCTAACCTGCTATCGACCTCCGGTCTCCGGAGGGGAGTGATGTAGCGGCACCGACGCCGCCACTTACGAACGAATGACATGACGTCACACAAATCCTGCATCGCGCAAGCAAAGTTTTCGGCGCGATTAGAACACATACAACAGTCCGACAACAACCGTTGGGCAGTTGCCCGGACCAGACACAACACCCGTCTGGTCGGAGGATCCTCCCTTTTCTATGGAGGTTTGTGGAACTTTACACCCTGTTCCACTCACCCCCAAAGACTATTTGCTGAATTGTGTTCTTTAAGTATTGGAAGATCTTTATTGTAGTAGGCCTGATTATTAATTTTGCCGTCGTAGACTTAGTGATCAGTTTGGGGAATATTTAATTAAGCCTCACAACGTATTGGCCAACTAATGACAAGCTGTTTTGAGCATCTTATGATGAGAGCTTTTTTTTAATAAATGAGTTTTGTTTTTTAATAAATTAACTTTTTGGCTTTGTGCGTATTTTTTTTCCCGTGGGAACGGCTGGTGAGCGCTTTATCTAATTTGGTAGCAGTCGGCATATCAGAAAAAGACGAAATAGAATACCAGTTGTTCGTATTGATAAATAATATTTTTTGAATACATTAGTATTCAAAAACTACTTTACTTTTTACCCGACTGCGAGTGTCACTGGCTACATTAGAATTGGACAATAGAAAAATGGAGGATTTTGGACGCCATATTGTGGGGACCCATTTTTTTTTCCTGCAAACCCAACGTGTGGGGTATCAAAATAAAGGGTTGATTTAAAAAACATTTAACACATATGTTTAAACTAGCTGACCCGGCAAACTTTGTTTTGCCATAAAAAGACCAAACATTTATCTACCCTACCCTACCCTACCCTACACTACCCTACCCTACCCGACCCTACACTACCCTACCCTACCCTACCCTACCCTACACTACCCTACCCTACACTACCCTACCCGACCCTACCCTACACTACCCTACACTACCCTACCCTTATTTTTTTTTTTTTTTTTTTTTTTTTTTCTTTTTTTTTTTTTTTTTGATGGACTCCCCGGGCAAGCCCGGTATACCCACTAAAATAAACCAGCGCACTCCCGCATCGTCTTTAAGGAGGAGGACTGGGAAACCGGCACAGCCTTTACGCCCAGTCCTCCGCCGACGACTGCCCACCATAATGGCGGGCCCCGCACGCCCCTCCCTCAGTGGAGGGGCCCGGGAATGACCGTGAGTGATCGGCCATTCCCGCCCGACGAGGGTGGTGATTGTGCAATGCAGACGACAGGCGCCCCCGCACCTGCCGCCCGCTAATCCCCACCAGGGGGTGGGCGCAGGCGATCGTACAACCGCCCTCTCCCACCCCCCACCGCTGCCTCCTTTTGCGACATGGCGTCCTCGCAAAAGGAGGCAACCGCCGCCCAGGCCTCCCCGCTCCCCAGCATGGATTTACCACACCGGGAAGCGAGAGGACCTGCCTAACTACCTCCTCAGGACACGGCGCAGCTACGCCCCCGCTGGGCACACCTAGACGGTGTGCCGCGCCGTGCCCACACCGCACTGGACCTAACGGTCCCCTCCTATGCGGCATCTGGCCAGAATCCGCGAAGGCCAGATGCCGCCCTCCGCGTGTGCGGCGAAGCGTCGAGACCGACGCTCCGCCGCCCTCTCCTACCACCGACTTGTCCCTGCCGACCATCCCACGTCAAAGGAGGGTCGGCAACGACAAGTCATCACCTCCTCGTGGGCCCACCTCCCGCCCCCGAGCCGCGGCCACCCCCACCCACAGGCGAGATTCCGGGCTGCAGAGCCAGGTGCAGAGCGGGCAAAGCCCGGATGCAGAGCCGGGCAAAGCAGGGTGCAGAGCTGGTCAGTGCACTCGGGGAACTCAAACCGCACGAGTACCGAGTGCAAAGCCAGGTGCAGAGCGGGCAGAGCCGGTCACTGCAGAGCCGGGCAGTGCAGGGTGCAGAGCTGGGGTGCCCCGGGCGTTCCCCCCCCCGCAGGGGAAGGCGGCCCGCCCAGAGGCAAGGAAGTGAGCCCCACCGCTTACCTACCAAACCTAACCTACCCCACCCACCCCAACCTACCTACCCAGCCTACCCCTTCGTCGCGTCTGGAGTGTCCTCTGCTATTCAGAGAAACACCCAGAGCGACGAGTCCCCCCCCTACCCCCCCGTCAGGTATTCGCCACCGCCAACAAGAACCCACGAATGGGAAGTTATTGACGGTGCCCAGGGTGCACCAGCCCAGCGGGTTGCTCTTCCCCCCGGACGTATCCGAAAGAGACCAGCAACCAACTAGGCCAACGTGGAGGTTACCTGACCCGCACCCCACCCTACCCTACCCTACCCTAACCTACCCGACCCTACACTACCCTACACTACCCTACCCTACACTACCATACCCTACCCTACCCTACCCTACCCTACCCTACCCTACCCTACCCTACCCTACCCTACCCTACCCTACCCTACCCTACCTATAAACCTCACGGAGCCCGAGACCTTTCCAACGAATGCAAAACCATGGAAATCGGTTCGTGCGTTCTGGAGTTATAGCGTCAGGGAGGAAAACCCGACTTATTTTTATACGGATGTACCTAATTCGAAAAAAACTAACTAAAAAGTTATAAATAAAAAAAGTTTAATCAAAAAACCCGACTGCTTCAAAAGCAAACTAACTAAAAAGACGTATACAAGGAGAAAATCATGCTGTGCAGGCGGAGGATACACCAGACTTTGGTCAGCCAGCCCGCGAATATGTATCCTCCAACCTCACAGCATGATTTTCTCCTTGTTTACGTCTTTTTAGTTTGCTTTTGAAGCAGTCGGGTTTTTTGTTTTTTGTTACGTTAATTTTGCATTTAAAATATGAGAACAATTATGAAATCTAATAAATAACATTAAAAATTTTAAAGTGACTTTGTTTGTAAAATTACGCCTTGACGCTTTAATCACTGAACAGATTTTTATGAATTTTGGTACAGAGATAAATGGGACCCTGGAATAGGCTATAGGCTACTTCTTTTTGCATAAAATTTGAATGGGGAGAAGTTGGCGGCCCATATCTTTTTTTTTTATTATTTCGCCCGATTAACTTACTTACAAAATAGCAGGAGACCAGAATCATGAAGTAAATAAACCCGGGACTGGAATCATGAAAAACTCCATAACTGCTAGGAGAACAAAATCATAAAGAAAAGAAGTATTTCCGGGGCTGAAAGAGAAGATCGACAACCAGAATTGATTGACAAAAACTATACTAACGCGAGCGAAGCCGCGGGGAAAAACTAGTGGGATATATTTGGGGATCGATTTTACACATCCCAATCGAATTGAGACCATCTTTTTGTGAGATGAGACGGACGAAAAACTAGAACATGCATGACCATGTATGGAAGCTAAAAGCGTAGGCTCTAAGTAATGCAAACTGCCGTGTTGCGGATTTGCATTGACGCATTTAGGATTGCCCGAATCCAATTCTCACGGTTAAATGTTAATGGCGTGGTATGGTGTGTAATCTTTTAATAATATTGATTTTAGTAGATTAGATTAAATAAAAATACACAAATCACTATTATTATCATCGTTAACAATAGTGATTTGTTTATTCTTAAGGTTTGCTAATATACTTAAATCAATATTATTAAAAGATAGAACTGATTGTTTGTATGTGTTGTAAAAGGAGGTAGTCTTTGAAAGTGCTGATCCAATTACGATCATGTGTCGACACCCTTGCGCCATCCCATCTTCTTAGCACGGCGGGCTGTGATGGGGCGGCTGCTGCTGGTGCAGAAAATCTCAAACGGCGCAAATAATATATAACAACCTTATTGGAAGTTATATTTATTATTATTTATTTATTGAGAAATGGGGTTGGTGTAGTGGGAAACTTCTTAATAGGGCTTAAACCAATGAACCTATTTAGATGGGATTTGGTAAGAAGATAGTTTGAGACCTTAGGAAGGACATAGGCTACTTATTTTTGCATATACCACTTAGGGCGAGGAAGGGTTAATTTTGTATGTAACTTTTTGTCATGTAACTTCTTCTTATTATGAACCGACTTAGATGAAATTTGGTATGAAGATAGTTTGAGACCCTGAGAAGGATATAGGCTACTTCTCTGTGCATAAAAATTGAAGGGGGAAAAATGGGAGTGGTTAGTATTGTATAAAACTTCGTATTATGAATATCACGATTCACTTCAAACTTTGCGGCAATACTTCCGTAACAAGTAATTAAAATGTATTGTTTTTTTAACTACCCCGGGGTTGGGCTTGTAAGATAATAATATAATTCATTTATTTTCAGACACAGTAGTCCATAACAGTATTACATTTATAAGCATTACATAAATATTAAAATACAATGTCATTCATTAGCATTAGACTTTATAAAATACTGAAATCATTAGAATTTAATCTATCCAAGCCAAAATTTTACTGCCAGCAATACTTTCATAATAATTTTAAACATGTCAGCAAAAATGTCACAAAGGTATACAAATAAAAATGTCACAGTCATAATTTTTAAAATGAAATAATAAAATTGAAAGCAAATAAAAATGTCAAATAAAATTAAAATAATAATAAAATACATTTAAAAGTTCACCTGCCCCACGCCCGATACACAGGTACATGTAAGGACTGCCAGTGCTGCATAAATGGCCCGTCCAACCTGTTGGCAACGACGGCAAGAAGACTGTTGCCGCTGCCCCGCACTCTACTCACTATCGAGGTCGCCCTCTTGCGCATGCTGGCATAAAAACAGTCAACGCGGACACTAGCGAACATTCCCGATGCGCTGCAGAAGCGTGGCAGCCGCAGCAGAGCCCTCAGCGCGTTATTGTATTGAACGCGGAAAGCGCTGTAGGATTTCTGCAAATATGACACCCACAGACTACTCGTATAAAAAGATGTGCAGTAGGCTCGAAACAAGGTGATCTTTACTTCCTTGGAGCTACGAGCAAACCTGCGGGCAATCATATTCGCCCTCACCGACAGCGCCCTCCTTTCTCGCTCGATATCAGCGTCGTCCTTTAGGTCGGACGTCACAATATGGCCCAAATACTTAAAACTATGTCCCCGCTCCAAGGGTACCCCGCACAGTCTTACTGGTGGAACCTGCAACGGACACTTGGAACCCGAATTGAAGACCATAAGCTCGCTCTTTTTTACGTTATATTTTAGGCCATGTCTATGAGCGTACGTTTCGCAAATGCTTATGAGCTCCCTGAGTCCCCCAATTGACGCGCTCAGCAGCACCATGTCATCAGCGTAGCTAATGTTGTTAAAGCAAACATCATCAACATGGCATCCAACATGGCGGCCGCTGAGCTCGGCAACAAGCCCATCGATGTACACATTGAAGAGCGTTGGTGAGCTCAATCCCCCCTGCCTCACCCCGCACTCCAACCTATACGAGTCCGACAGAGCTCCCGACCATTTCACGTTATTGACCTGGTTCCCGTACCAGTGCTGGAAGATCTTTACAATTTCAGGTGCAACTTGCCTATCTAACAATTTTTGCCACAGCACTTTGTACGAAACCAGGTCAAACGCCCTGGACAGATCAAGGAAGCAGGCGTAAACAGGCGTGTTCCGATCCGTGTAATATCTGACAGCATGCTTTAGACTCAGTATAGCACTGTCTGTTGACAATTTGGGCCTGAAACCAAACTGGTTATCGTGCAAAGTGATTGTTTTATTTAACTGAGCATTAAGCATGCTGTCAAATACCTTCGCGATAACTGTCGCTAATGAGATCGGTCTGTAGTTGTTTCTATCTGATATGTCACCTGTTTTATTTTTGACAATTGGTACTACGACCGTCCTCATCAGCTCATCCGGCAAGTACGAATGGCGCAGGCAGAACGTGAACAGCATGGCCAAAACACGTGGCAGGTGGGGTCCTGCATGCTGTAGGTGCTCGATGCTGAGTCCGTCATGGCCTGGAGACTTACCCCTGGTCATACCCCTTATGGTCTTAGCTAAGTCTGCTGCTGAGAACTTAACTCTTGGTTCCAGGACAGTACACTGCGACTCAGCATCGAGCACCTCAGAGGGTGGAATACTGCTTGGCTCGATACAAAAGTGGGACTTAAAAACATTAGCAATATCCCTTTCAGCAGACACGCCATCGACGCTCACCGGCAAACCAGGCCTAAGGTTGTGCTTCTTTGTAGACTTCCAGAAGCCCCGAAAGTCTTTTTTAGTGTGCGACTCGGCTAAGATGTCCATCTGGATTTGGTCTTGGTGATTCTGGCACCATTTTAATTTAGATTTAAAGATCCTACGAGTGTCACACATTTCCTTATAAAACACTCCAGACGTAGGTTTGCCACAACAAATCCACTCATTTAACTTTAGCCTAGCGTGCGAGTGAGCCTCGCTGACGTGCTTATTCCAACCCACCACACGCTTCGACCTCCTACCAAAGACTTGCGGCTCCCTGCTAGCAATGGCGGCCCCCCTCAGAGCGGATACCACATCCCGATACAGGCAATCAATTATTTGATTATGGCCCGAATCACTACACATGCGATCACAACAATTGGACAATACGCGAGGGAAGTCAATATTTCGCAATCGACGATGACACTCTTGTCCGAAGGTGTAAATAGCCTTTGAGCTTTTTTCCCCCCACAAAACTAGATCGTCACCGGACATGCTCTGCTTTATTTTCGGCCTAATCATATTAATATCGCATTCGATCAACAATGGATAGTGATCCGACCACATAACATCATATCATTATAAGATGTACAAATATTCTTCATGAATTTTAGCAGGTGGTAGAATAAAGATCGTAAAAGTTAGTTAAGAAAGGATTTTTGGAAATTCGAATTTTAAGGGGGTAAAATGGGCAAGCTGAACTTTGTATGAAACTTTTTATTGCGGTTTCCGATTTGGTTGGAACTTTGCAGGCATGTTTTTGATAATAAATGGTTGTGATCTGCATATTTATATAGATTATGTAATGGGATCAGGCTTTGTCATACAAATAGGTGCCAATATATTAACAGGTATGAGAGAAGGGGAAAGCGAGTTCATACGTCGAATCCCAATAACCGCCACTGACATATCATTTCAATTCAAAAGACTCCAGTTTCCAATCAAAATTAGTTTTGCTATTACTATTAACAAAGCTCAAGGGTAGCTCCTCATTTGCACCCCATTTGGAAAAGCCATGCTTTACCCACAGCGAGTTACATGTAGCTGCTGATATTCGCGTATGTCTAAGGCCCAGAATGTGTATGTATTAGCATCAATTGAAAGGCCATACAACATAGTATATAGCAGCGTCATAAAATGTTTTACCCATGATTAACGGAATAATTAAGGAATGTAAATTAACTGTTGATACAATTTATGATAGAGTGGTATCTTCAATTGCCAGCAAAGCAGAACCTATGAGTCTGTAGTTTATTTGTTTCCTTTTGTAACGATTTAACCTATTCCTGTATTGACCAACGTCTTCAATTAAATAACTAATCGTGTTTACGTTAATGTTTCCTGTACCTATACAGGATGAGTTTTCTAAGTGGGCGTGGATGGCCAAATCATCACTATGAAAAACAGCACAAAACGATCAAAGCAGTCACGGGGCCGATTTTGATTAAAACAACAGCAACATTGGATTTTCTCACCCTGTATGTCGATAACCAGAATTGATTGACGAAATTTATATTAACGCGAGCGAAGCTGCGGGGAACAGCTAGTCCGTCTATATGACGGAGTTATACCCTAACAACACACAAAAAAAAAAGTCGAACATAGAACCTCCTCTTTTTGGCAAGTCGGTTAAAAATTTGCTGAATTTTTCAGTACATTTCGTCAAGTTGTGCAAACATAAATATATGGGGCAGTTGACTTGTTTCGCGATTGGTTTGATCGCATAGTAAAAGTGGTTCATAATAATGAGAACAATGACCCCTTTTCAAGTTTTGCCTTTATTCTGTGACACATTGATCGAGTATGTTAAACATACCGGATGTAAGGCGGGTTCTTTACGTCATCGCAAGATCTCTAAAGCGATTCTTCTACGGGTCAGCGACTAAAGTCAAAGGGCGTCGTGTGTGTCTTCGTTTCAAACAAAAGTAAGTCCGTATGCAACATACGCGAAGTCAATAAATAAAATTTTGAGTCACGATATAATTTGTACTGACGGATCCGATCTGACTTGCATCACGACGAGTGACCCATCTAACATCAATTTTCATTCAACATTCGGACTATATTTGAACATGCACTCTAAGCGGACTGCGTAATTTGTTGTACAGGTAGATTTAAACTTAATGATGGCTCGGAACATAAGAAGAGCTGCGGAATAGCAAATATGAGTACTGTAGATATATCTGCAAAAGAAATGCATACAAATTTCAAAAGCGAAAACTAACGACTTAAAAATCACTGATATTGTAACTTTGTATATTAAGTGCCTAACCCGCCACATTATTAGTATAATGATCCAGATCACAGATATAAATCTAACTAGATAACGCGATTGTATGTGTTTCGCGTGCCAAAAAACGAAGTAAAGTTACGATCAATGATCGCAATCTGAGCTTTTCATTTAGCATTATCGGCACCGGAAATCCACCGAAATCTAGTAAAATGCTCTTTTATGCCATATTGAGCTGTAAAGACCGTATAGAAAAACTTGTCCGAGGCATTGGAAACATTTTCTTTCCTTGGTAAGTAAATTTGTTTTTAAATTGTTTGTGAAAAGTAGTACGCTTGGTTTTCATACAGATAGAGGAACTTGCGTTATCTATTTAGATTTATGTCTGTGATCCAGATTCATTTAGTATCTGCTCCACAAAGCTTTTTTTCTTCACATCACCGTTAGTCATCTTTTTAGGGTTCCGTAGCCAAATGGCAAAAAACGGAACCCTTATAGATTCGTCATGTTTGTCTTTCGTAGATTCCAATTATTTGCGATATGGACACCGACTTCCAAATACAAAGTTATTTTTCACTTTGTAGTTTTTCATTTGGAAGTCGGTAGTATTTTTTTGCAAAAAGGTTTTTTATTTTTCCCTTTTTAGTTTTACCTACCTTTTGCAAGTTGTTTAGTAAGTACCTAAGACGCCAGAACAGATTACCCAAAAAACATGAAACTCGAACATAACCGGTGAAATTAGAGTTCTGCGTACCCCTTTCAGTATACTGGCGTGATGTTATGTTATGAAATGGTATAAACAATAAACATACATGCGATTGAAGCAATCTCGAATGACTTGCCGTTATTTATTGAAGAGTTCTGTTGTATATCTCCGAAGTTCTTCATCAGATCTTTAACAAATTAAAATGGGACCAATTTCGGCACATGTTCTTTCAAACAAAAAAAAAAAATTTCAAAATCGGTCCACAATTGGCGGAGATATCTGTGAACATACATAAAAAAAAAAAAAAAAAAAAAACATACAAGAAGTCGAACATAGAACCTCCTCCTTTTTGGTAAGTCGGTTAAAAACTTTTCTCAAATAATAAAAACTACGCGTCTGGCTGACGACGGAGTTAAATTTTTAAAAAAATACAGAAAAGTAAACGGCACTAGTGAAAAAAAGTGACACTTGCCGCACAGTTTGGCTGCTTGGAAAACCGCTCTTTTCGAGGACATGCATTGTAAAAATATTTATTTGTGACCCGCACAGGGGACATGAGATATAAATTTAAAAAAAAAGAACCCCGTTCGAGACCAAAAAGGCTCCTATCTGAGCATGTGCAGAAATTTAAAAAAAAAACTCTCCGCGCTGGTATTCTGTTAAGACAGACCCACTTTATGGGATTGACCAGCGCTAGTGTCATTTTGCCTAAAGCCCCTTATACCGATGCATTTGGGATCGGAGCAGCGTCTTTTAAACCCCCGACGAAAAAACAGGGGTCTTACAAGTTTGACGTGTGTGTTTGTGTATCTGTCTGTGACATCATAGCTCCTAAATGATGGGACAAACCGATGTTGTTTGAAAGGTAACTTTAACGAGAGCGTTCTTAGCTACGTTTGATGAAAATCGGTTCAGCGGTTACTGTTTGAATCGGGGTGTTTTCGCAAGTTATCGTGTCATAAATTACGTGTTCAATAGATTGTCGATCAAAGCGTGTCCACTACTAGATAATATGTAGCATGAAATAAAAATGTGTCGGGGCTTTTTTAAACAACACAATTATATTGTCGAATTATATGTATTATCATATTGTCGAATCTACCAATCTTTCTATTCTTGATCTTGGTGCCACTCACCATTTTCCTAACTCTGTTCCCTCGCTTCTTGATCTTATTATTGTCTCATCCTTCGATCACGTCGCTAAACATGGTCAATGTTCTGCCGACGCATTTTCCTATCATGATCTAATTTACACTTCCTATAAAATTCGACCTCCTAAGCATAAGTTCAAAACTCTTCTGCTTCGCAATTTTGATGGCATGGACGGTGATCGTCTGCGAGAGGACGCCAGTAACATTGACTGGTCTCCACTGGTCACATCCTCGTCCGTCGACGAACAAGTTGATATCTTGACGTCTACCCTCATTCAGCTTTACGACGCACATGCACCTGTTCGAGCTATAAGAGATAAACATCTTCCAGCGCCATGGCTGACTAATGAAATTAAAGTTTTACTAGGCAAAAAGGCTGCTGCGAGGTTTAAGCTTAAAATTCGGCCCAACGACGTCAACAGGGAAAAATACGTCTCAATAAGGAACCAATGCAGCAAGGTGTGTAGGAACGCACAACGCCAACATATCCATAATTCTGTTCAAAACGGTGACCCAGCCAAAGTCTGGAAATTTCTCAAATCATTAGGTATCGGAAAAAAGTCTCATGACACACTTCCTAAAGACTTGGACTTAAACTTACTTAACAGTAATTTTTCTACTTCGCCAGTATTGGATAGGGCCACCAAAGCAACAACGCTTAGTTATCTTTCAAATCTTCCGATACCAGATTATTCTCCTTTTGTCATAAGTCAATTCACTGCCTGTGATGTTAAAAAGAGTATTGTATCGATAACATCCAACGCTGTTGGTAGTGACAGTGTCAGCCGTAAGATGATCATCCCCATCCTTGATAACATTATCCCTGCCATCCTTTATATCCTCAATTTCTCTATTTCCAGTGGTGTCTTCCCAGAATCCTGGAAAGATGCCCAAATTATTCCTTTACCCAAAAAATCTCATCCTGCATCTTTTTCTGACTATCGTCCCATTTCTATTCTTCCTTTCCTATCCAAAGTCCTTGAAAAACTTGTCCACCATCAACTCAGCACATTCCTTACCAAACACAATCTGCTAAATCCTTTCCAATCTGGTTTTCGACGCGGACACAGCACTACCTCAGCACTTGTACACATTACGGACGATATCAGGTCAGGCATGGAAGTGGGAAAGTTAACGGTACTGGCTCTGCTTGATTTTAGCAATGCCTTCAATACCGTTGACTTCGACATTCTGCTTGGTGTCTTAAGCTCTTTTAACATATCTCCTCCGGTAATTGACTGGTTTCGTAGTTACTTGTTTGGCCGCCGGCAGCGTATTAGCACTGATGAATCTTTCTCTTCTTGGTGTCACACCTCTGCCGGTGTGCCACAGGGTGGCGTTTTATCTCCTCTTCTCTTCGCACTTTTTATTAATGCTATCACTCAACGACTTTCTTCTTTTTACCACCTGTATGCTGATGATCTCCAGATTTATACCCAAGCCTCTCTTGGAGAGTTACGAGATGCCATTGAGACGATTAACATAGACCTGGCTCGAATAGGTGACTGGAGTGCTGAGTTTGGGTTGAAGATTAATCCGTCGAAGACTCAGGTGACTGTTGTTGGGAGTTCCCGGACTGTTTCTAGGATTGATTGGTCGACGCTTCCCCAGGTTTCTTTCAACAACACCATTATTCCTATAGCTAACACTGTGAAGAACTTGGGGATTTATATCGACAGCACTCTTGCCTGGACCAAACAACTGCAGGAAGTCAGTCGTAAACTGTTTGCTTCTGCGGGCTCCCTCAGACGTCTTCGTAATTTTCTTCCCACCACCACTAAAATTGCGATAGCACAATCTATTCTTCTCCCTATCCAGGACTATGCTGATGCCAGCTATCTTGATCTCACCCAAGACCAATTGGATAAGCTTGAGCGACTTCAAAATGCTTGCGCAAATATGATCACGTTTCTGAATTTCGTACTAAGCTCAGATGGCTTCCTATTCGCCTTCGCCGGAATGCCCACATACTCTCTTTGCTTTATAATGTGCTCTTTAATCCTTTTACTCCTTTTTATCTTAAAGAACGTTTTCAGTTCCTCTGTGACACCCATTCTAAGTCCTTGAGATCATCGGAGAATTTGAAATTGAGTGTTCGTATGCATTCCACTTCCTTCTTTGACAAATCTTTTACGATTCAGTCAGTTCGGTTGTGGAATGCATTACCTATAGAAATAAGACGTGCTCAAACACTGCCAACGTTTAAAAAAATGGTAAAGGAGCATTACCTTTCACTATAATTTTTTAGTCTTTTCCTTTATCTGTCATATAATATATTTGATATTTATTAGTATATTAGATATGTAGTATGTATGTATTTTATGTTATTATGTATAAGTAAGTAATATTTTTTATGATCTATTGTACACTGACAGCCCTAAATTCTTCTCCTATCGTTCAGTCCATCCAAAGGTTGTCTGTAAGAGATTGCCCTGTACGATAAGACCGCCCATTGTACACTTTGTTTTTAAAAATGTTTGTTCTGTATGTTTTTTTTATTATGTGGTGTACAATAAAGTATATAATAATAATAATAATAATAATAATTATATTAGGCGACTTTTTACCCGAATGCTGAAGGAGGGTAATGTGTTTATAGTGTATGTGTTCTAGAGACCAAACGCGTTGGCGAGTGTCACTGGCTAGTTTAAAATTGGAAAATAGAAACATGGCGGCTGTTGGTCGCCATATTGTGGAGGCTCAATTTTATTGTCTTCCGTACCCATCGTGTGGAGTATCAAAATAAAGGATTTTAAGAGGTGATTTCAAAATTATAAAACAATTATACATATGAACACATCAACACGGGCTAGGGATATTTTTAAAAAAGCGAATTACTATCAATGTGTTTATTATTTATATGACATGTATATATTTAAAAGATACGTTATTTAATATTCTACCATTTTTAGGGTTCCGTAGCCAAATGGCAAAAAACGGAACCCTTATAGATTCGTCATGTCTGTCTGTCTGTCTGTCTGTCTGTCTGTCCGTCCGTATGTCACAGCCACTTTATGCCGAAACTATAAGAACTATGCTGTTGAAACTTGGTAAGTATATGTATTCTGTGAACCGCATTAAGATTTTCACACAAAAATAAAAATAAAACAATAAATTTTGGGGGTTCCCATACTTGAAACTAAAACTAAAAATATTTTTCTTCATCAGACCCATACGTGTGGGGTATCTATGGATAGGTCTTCAAAAATGATATTGAGGTTTCTAATATCATTTTTTTCTAAACTGAATAGTTTGCGCGAGAGACTCTGCCAAAGTGGTAAAATGTGTGTCCCCCCCCCTGTAACTTCTAAAATAAGAAAATGATAAAACTAAAAAAAATATATGATGTACATTACTATGTAAACTACCAGCGAAAATTGGTTTGAACGAGATCTAGCAAGTAGTTTTTTTTGAATACGTCATAAATCGTAAACCGCAATTTACCAAGTACGGAACCCTTCGTGCGCGAGTCCGACTCGCACTTGGCCGGTTTTTTAATAATGGTTAAGGTACTTCGATTAAAATTTCAGGATTTTATGGAATAAAAATGAAGCATAGACGGAAACCGTATATGAATTAACTTTTAATTTATGAGTAAAAACTGAAAAAAATAGAAAAATCATTTAATTTGTGTTTATAAACTTGAAGTTAGTAGTCTGAGAAAGCGCCCATGATGTTCATAACACATCGGCAACGATTCGGCATGCTTAGAACAAGGTTGTCAATGTCTTGCTGCGGAATATTGTCCCATGTGCGCAAAAAGTTGATCTTCTGTAGCCAGATTTTCAGGAACTTCCTTCAGAGCTCTTCTTTGCAGCATATCCCACGCATGCTCAATGGAATTTAGATCTGGTGATTGAGCAGTCCAGTGTAAGGCCCTAACATTGTGTGTATGTAACCAAGCTGCTACCGTTCTCGCCGTGTGTGCCCGGGCATTGACGTGCATGAGCAGGAAATCTTGCCCCATTTGTGTTCTGTGGGGCAAGATTACGGGCCCCATCTCCTGTTGGACGTATCGTTCTGCCGTCATATTGCCCCGCACCCAAACGAGATCCGTCCGTCCTCCAAGACGAATTCCTGCCCAAACCATAATTGTTCCTCCTTGGTATGGGTGAACTTCCTGAGGGTTCTGAAGACGGCTCCATCGTCCAGGAACTCGCCAAACACGCTTCCTTCGTGAATCTGGATGGAAGCCGAACCTGGATTCATCCGTGAACAGCACATTGGACCATTGCTCTCGGCCCCAGTCCACGTGGTTCCGAACCCATTCTAATCGTCGTCCACGATTGCCTCTCCGTAAAGGTGGGACCCGGAGTGGTCTACGAGAGCGTAGATTGCTTTCATGCAGTCGCCTTCTTACAGTTTGGTCACCCACAAGCACTTGGTGTTCCACTCGCAGCCTTTGGACCAATTGAGTCGCCGTTGCATTTGGTTGAGCTCGCGCAGTAATTTGCAAAAATCGGTCTTGTCTGGGGGTAGTGATATGACTTGGCCCCCGGTGCCTCTCCGCTACTTCACCTGTGGCACGATAGCGTGTCCACAATCTTGAAATTACATTTTGGTGGGTCCCTATGGCCTCAGCAACATTACGCTGAACAGACCCAGCTTCCAGCATTCCCACAGCTCGTAACATCTCCGCCCTCGTCAAATGTTGGCGTTGCATGGCTACAATACCTCAATTTTAACTTTATCTTTCATTTAAAAATGAAAAAAAAACTGTAACTAAACGTAATTTGTATTGTTTTCTAAATTTCACACAAATGAAAATTCCCTCTCCTACACATCAAGACATTTTTATGCCACCGAAACAAAAGAATTTTCAAAAATTTGTTTTTGGAATTAGTCTGAGATAAATTACAAACAAATCGGTGTATAAAAGATTCCAATGCGGCCAGTACTTTTCGAGTTATTTAATTGAGTATGAAATATCCCTAGACCGTGTTGATGTGTGTATGTTAAAATGTATCTTATTCGAAAAAAAAGGTTAACTGAAAAGTTATAAATAAAAAATGTTATTTCAAAACTCAAAAAACCTGACTGCTTAAGAAGCGAACTAAAAAGACGTAAACAAGAAGAAAATAATGCTGGGCACCTGTGCAGTCGGAGCATACATCTGGTTTTGGTCAGCCAGCTCGCGAATATGCGTGAGTCTTTTTAGTTCGCTTCAACTTTTTTGAAATTCTCTTCTTTCCTAGCCATATACATACCTATGAAAGACAGGCTTGAAGTATCATAATCTTATGACACTACAAAACTTAAGCCTCCTTCATCGAACAGATAAGATAAGGTAATGTGATCCTCATTAAAACTTCACTGACAAGATCCGAGGTCTCACGAAGAATTACTCTTCCATTGCTTGTCTAGCTCGTACGTTTTGGAAGCTCGCCAACGAAACGCGGTGATCACAGCGACGTGATGCTCATCATTTTACGTCTAGGGATGGGGTGTGATGAGTATCGATAGTCAAGATTCAAGATTTTTTTTTCTTCTTTCTTTTTTTTTTTTTAAAAGACGATGCCCCACACTAGGAATTTCTTCCTGTATCGTGGGTGCGTTTACAAACATATAAACTCACAAACACAACACCCAGAGCCGGAACAACTATCTGTAGGTCATACAAATATTTGTTCCGTGCGGGAATCGTGCGGGGATTTTTGGAAACGTGAGTTCACGTACAGAGCATGCAAGTTATTAAATTACATTATAGATTAAGATCAGTCATGTTTGGCCTAGTGACGTACAAATATTTAAATTATAAAATACTAAAAAATAATAAATTAAAAAGTACTACTGAAATACTGGAATACTTAAATTCTTTTTTTAAAGTTTTTTTTTTAAGATTACTTAAAAACGCAGGGATCGATTTGGAAAATTCTTCTCTTATTTGGAAGGGTATACTTGCCAGATAGTCCCATGGTCCTCAGGTCAGGATCTGATGATGGGATCCTGGAGAAATTGAAAGAACTCCCCAAATATTTTAGGCATACATACAGCGATTTTGGTATTTTCATCAAGCATCACTTGCACTCAGAATGTATCATTTGGGGAAATAGAACTGATGGAGAAGACCACAGATGGCCACTGGAACTCCTTAATGCTAAGTATGTCACGGGTGAAAGATATATCGAATAGTTAACCGACTCATCATCATAATCATCATCTTCCTGCCCTTGTCCCATGTTACTTGGGGTCGGTGCAACAGGTTTTCTTCTTCCATACCGTCCTGTCCCCCGACCGACTATGATGAAGCAAATCCATCTGCCTAGCCTTTTTTCCAACTATATTGGGGTTGGCTTCCAGTCGTACCGGATTCAGCTGAGTACCAGTGTTTTACATGGAACGACTGCCTATCTGACCTCCACAACCCAGTAACTGGGTAACACGGTACCCCTTGGCAAGACTGGTGTCAGATCTCAGGCTTCTGACTACCTGTAACGACTGTCAAAGATCTTCAAATGACAGCCAGGACCAACGGCTTAACGTGCTTTCCGAGGCATGGAGGAAACTCGGTATGTTGCAATGGTCACCGATCCAAGGACCGACCTCGTCAAGCGTTGCTTAACCTTGATAATCGACCAGTGCGGCTGTTATTATTTAGCCACGAGATCCTCACTATGATGAAGCAAATACTCATACATAAATGGTACTGATGAAAATGGTGCTATCGAACTGATCTGATGAAGAAGCCGGCAGGTAAGCACTAGAACTCCAAACAGTTTGTAAACGCACCCACGATAGAGGCAGAAATTCCTAGTGTAGGGCAACTTAAAAAAAAAAAAAAAGTATCCTAGTCGTATTTGGGCTTATTGGAATTGTCATGAGATGTACTTTAACTATAAATGATTTTCATGGTAATTGGAGGTACCTAACAAAACTAAAAAGAGATAAATAAAAACTTTTTTTTTTGTTAAAAAGTTTTAATCTTTTTCGTCTTCTGTTTTTTCATCTGAAATGATTATGATGATGATTATCTCATCGAGCTTGTCTTGACACTGTTAAACATAAAAAAATACAGATACCAAGTACAAAACCAGATTAGTTTTACTTGCATTCTATATTTAGAAAAGACGTCTTAGCTGCCGGATATCTATACTTCATAAAAAATTAGTATTTAATCAATACAGCCTTCCCACTTAATCATGTCATTGAGTTCCTATATTCCTACTTCAGCATCTCGCACTAACTTTTAGAAGGTTTGTGCATCATTAAAGGCATAAATAACAACAAAAACTTGTACACTAGGTGATTTCTAAGGGAACTCCTTGTGGCCTATGCGGTGGAAGGTGTGGGTCACTGCATCACTAGAAACCGGACTGCAAGTAAACGATTGAGTTAGATTAGGTTTACTTTAGACACGGTGTTAAAAGTTCTGGTTATGTTTATTAATTATAGCACAAAATAGTTCCTATAAAGTTCGGTCACGAGAAGCTGTATTTTTTTAAATAAAGAACTTCTACTAAGTTACGTAGCGACAATTCAATCAACAAAAGTTGATCCCAAATTAAATCAACTCAAAGTAACATAAATGTAATACGAAACTAACGAGCTATTTCACTTGGTCGGGTTATATTTTAGCGATATAAAGCGCTGTCAACTAATGTTTTGTGGTACTGGAACTTTTATTTTTTAACTATTCTTCTGTTACTTTGTGATTGTTGTTGTTGTGTTGTTTCTATGGCAAATAAATGTTTTATATTCTATTCTATTATATTCTATTCCATGAGTCAGAAGCGTTAAACATTAGATGACAGAGCTTTTTATAGATAATGTAATAATACTGACATGTTTTTGTTATTTCTACAATACGCCCGTGATCAAAGTAAAAAAAAACTTCACAGATTCTCTTAAAACTTCATTAAAATCGGTCCAGCCGTTTCGGAGTCTATAAAGAACATACATACTTTCACTTTTATATAAATAGATTACTATACGTTTGACATAGTTTGAGATCAGATGTACGTATCTGATAAGTCATGTGCCTGCACCTGTATTTTGATCAATTTATGTAGTCGGCCGTCAGTACCTACATAGGTATTTTGTAGCTATTTGCTGACTTTACGAAGCCCAGACCCGTCTATTTCAGCTGCTTTATTTCGAGAATATTTAGCAGAAAAGTGACAATATGGATTGAAAACATAAATTTAAACAGTTAGGGTACGGTCGTTCGAACGTTTGCTTGTATCCGTGCACCAAACAAGGACCGCGACATTTTTTGTCTAGCGCACACGACCACTCCTGAAGATAAGCGACAGCGAGGCGAGTTCGCCTTGGTCTATGATCTACGTAGGTATGAACGAATTGTAGCATCATATAAAAAACTTTTTTGCAAAAAAATAGTACCGACTTCCAAATAAAAAACTACAAAGTGCAAAATAACTTTATTTTTGGAAGTCGGTGTCTTTCGTAGATACCAATTATTTGCGATATGGACACCAAATTCCAAAAATAAAGTTATTTTTTAGTTTGTAGTTTTTTATTTGGAAGTCGGTAGTATTTTTTTGCAAAAAAGTTTTTTATATTTAGCTGTTTAGTTTTGCCTACCTAATAGGCAAATTGTTTTGTAAGTACCTATTACGACAGAACAGATTACCCGAAAAACATGAAACTTGAACATAACCGGTGAAATAAGAGTTCTGCGTACCCGTTTCAATATACTGGCGTGATGTTATGTTATGAAATGGTATAAACAATAAACAGACATGCGATTGAAGCAATCCCGAGATATTTGCCGTTATTTATTGAAGAGTTCTGTTGTATATCCGAAAGTTCTTCATCAGATCTTTAACAAATTAAAATAGGACCAATTTCGTAACATGTATTATCAAACGAAAAAGAATTTTTTAAATCGGTCAATAATTGGTGGAGATATCGGTGGACATAAATAAAAAAATAAAAAAAACATGCAAGAAGTCGAACATAGAACCTCCTTTTTGGTAAGTCGGTTAAAAACTTGCGGTCAACCCTCTTCTTACTACACAGGGCAATATTGAATAATATTAATCAGCAGATTTATCGACAAAAGCAACGCACATCACTGCCCTTGTAGTGATGGCCTCGTCTCGTCAAGAGCTCTCATCCGGCTCGGATGGAACGTTGTTATGTTGAAACCACCTCAAGGAAGCACATCGAAGATCTATGATTAATAATATTACCTGGAGGTACTTATACCAGTACGTATAGTAAACCTAGATAAGTAAAAGAACTCTAAAATCGACGAACTGATTCCTTAGAATTTTCTCTGACTGTAAAGTTTCACCACCTGCTGAACACACACCTGTCTTTTCTCATACCAACCACGTTCCTTTGCGAGCCTCATCTATACTGCAACCATTTTGAAGACTAACGAAGAAAAACAGTGAGACTAACAAAGAGTAAACGACAGTACGCTGGACCAACGCTAGTTTGAAGGGAAAGTTAATGAACATAACTATAAATATAGCTATGTATAATTTGTATCCACCGACATTCATAAAGAAATATATTTTTTTGGAGATTATCTATAAACAATATTCGAGGAATATTATGGCAGACTAGAATAAGGAAGGATTCGGACACGTGGGTTTTTGAAGTCGTAGAAGTACACTTCGATCTCACTGACGTCCAGGTTTGAGTTTCTTGACAGTTGACTGTGATAGTTCACTTTAGTTGTAGTACTGGGGGGTGACCACAAGCTCTTAGAGTAAGGTTATTTTGAGATCGAGTAAGTGACAGATGTATACACGTCATATACATCTGTCCCTTACACACACTCAAAATAACCTTACTCTAAGAGCTTATGGTCACCCCCCTGGTCTTACTTCAGAATTTTCGAAGTTGCACTTGGAAGTAAGAGAGAGGGAAGTTGTTTACCAGAAGATTTCCTATAATTAACGATTCCAGTAACTCAGTGACGTAGGGAATCGGACTTCGGCAACCTGTGATAGCACTGGGAGACACTGAGTGCGTGACACAATTCATGCGCGTACGACCAATGCGTCAATTATTCACCTGATATACCGTTTTAAGGAAAATTGTTACTTAGGATGCCATGTTAAAAACACATTGTCCCGAATTAAAATGTCTACTGACGTCAATTATTAGCGCTAGCAGAATTTTATTGCGGCTAATATTTCACCTTAAGTATACGTAAATAATTAAATGCTAGAAACATATTGACGTAAACTGACTAAGTTAGGTGTTCGCGACGATACGTCACCATTTACATAGGTAGTCATATGTAAAAAATAAATAGTATTGACAGACACACGTCTGCTCACCCCAGAGCGCCATCGCATACTAAGCGATGTCGGTAGGTGAAAAAACCTTTTATAGTAAAGCTCGTAACTAATTTTTGCTCATGTTTTTGAGACACTAAAATTATATTTTATGTGTCTATCAGTAGGTAATAGAATTATATAGTCTAATAACAATAAATTAGAAGCTTTAATATGCATACTGATTGTGTTATTACGGAAAGAAACAAGTATTTAACTCCGTAAAACACAGCCATCATCAACGAGCGTTTAGTTCACAATGACCTGTAAGAGGGCGGCACCTTATATTTATACTAAAACCAGTTTTTGTAGAATTTTGATAACTTTAAACTCATGTTTTGGGGGCTTTTACATAGTTTATAGTGTGAATATAGCGCTTATGTGTTAGAATTATACATAAGGTACCTTAGTTATATGATAAATGTATAGGTTTAAGGAAATAAAAATATTTTGTTTACTTATTTTAGACCCCCCGTTTTGAGCAGGGTATCAGGTGGTGCTATAGGTATTCTATTCACCAACCAATCAGATTGCTTCCTTACACATAATTGTTTTGTTAGGAAACACCATCTAGGTGTTCTAGATAGGATGGCTGGATGCCATGACTGAGAAATTATACATAATAGCAGTACATGGCCAGTCTTAATGCATTTTTACTCTAAAAAGGGAAATACACATACATTTTACTCAAGTAAGTGTTTGGAAAATTCGTTACAAGCCGTTTTAGCGCTTCTAGGTGACCTAGAATTTTGTCTAGGCCCTATAAATAGACAGCACCTATGTAATTCTAGTACATGGGCGTCACTTACTTGAGAGGATGTGTCTGTGTATGCCGGCATGGACGTTTCTATGCGGCTGCCGATGTGTCACTGCGTCCAGGGACATTTGGTGCCTGGTCAGCTATAGATATGCTGTCTGAAGCATTACCTTCGTGGACCCTCAGGCAGGCGCCTACACTCAGTCATGACACAGAGCTAGTATATAGGGGTATGTAACGCACACAGACACATTAGAGATGTGAGACGACGTAAAATTTAGTATTCGGCCGCTTCCCGGCACCTTAAGCTGCGGAAAGGCTGGTGGTACACCCATCAGGGTACCGCCGTCAGACAGCCTAGTTTTCCAGCTACCCAACCACACTTCCGGAAGGAGCTTAGCTCTGGTGGTTGAGGAGTTAAGCGACCTGATATGGTGCGAGGTTACATGGATTTGCTATGTAAACAAACTTGTAACAAACGATAACTCATCGGGGGTTGGACATGTAGCTACCGGACTTCTACCTTGGGATAGCCCATCACGAGGGCTACCCGGGTGTGAATGTAACTTAAAAATCCACCCAGCGGTCTGAGTAGGAATCGAGTTTATGTGCCAAGATCAGGGGCATAAGCTAACTTCTCGCACCATTTCGCGGCTGTACGCCTGAATGTTTTGAATATAACTGTAACACTTATGTGTGTCAACGGCCCAGTAGGAGGGCTCCAAGTCCCTCGCTGGTACCCTAGAGCTAACATGTCTAGTTTTAGGAGAAACTCGATTGTAAAGCTTCAAACTGGCGGGAATTCCCTTTCTTCGACGTTCTCCTTACGAGAACTCCCTGATGGTAGGGGCTAGGGACCTGGATCAAAGACCGGAGGGAAGGTCTCCTCGAGACCTATCCAAAAGTACAAGTTTCACCAGAATCGGTTCAGTGGAAGGGTAGTTCCTGTCAGTTTCAAGCTACGAGTCTTAGCGTATATTATTTTGAAAATAAAAGTTTTTGCGGTCGGAATGTTGTGGTCCTCGTCGCAGTCGAGTTCGCTTCTTTAATAGTGCGCAGGCGCGTGAACATTTCGTAGCCATTATTTCACTTAAAGTATTTCCACGCATCATTGCGCATCGAGGACCATGAAGGAACATCGCTTCTGGCCATGAACAAATAGTTTTATTTAACCTGGACATCACGTTTTTCACCTCAACCTACTTGGCAGCCTTCAAGTGTCTCCAAGGTCCATAGTTACCAGATGACAACTGAACAATAGGTGCAAGGGGCGTCAACGCGTTCAAGCAGGAGCCTTACAACCTCCTGATTGCCTGTCGGTCTTGGACGATCACGTCCGTCCCGTACATTAGGGATAATCAAATTATGACCTTTACTGTTTAATTTAAGTAACATCTGCTGTAGTAAATCAGGTTTATCAAATAAATTAATAAAACTCTGTCCCTGTTCTATAATAAATGTTGTTATTTTTTTTTTATCCAATTTTAAAATTACTTTTTTGTCAAGCTTTTTAGTTTACCGCGTTTTGTCATCTAAACCAAAAGTGTATGCAAAAATTCATGTTAATCGGTTGAGGACTAATTCTCTATTGGTCCAGGGGCTCTAACGCTTTTTAGGGTTCCGTAGCCGTAGCTTATAGATTCGTCAAGTCTGTCTGTCCGTCCGTATGTCACAGCCACTTTTTTTCGAAACTATTAGAACTATGCTGTTGAAACTTGGTAAGTAGATGTATTCTGTGAACCGCATTAAGATTTTCACACAAAAATAGATTATAAGTTTTGTTTTCATCAAACACATACATGTAGGGTATCTATGGATAGGTCTTCAAAAATGATATTGTTTCTAATATATTTTTTTTCTAAACTGAATAGTTTGCGCGAGAGACACTTCCAAAGTGGTAAACTGTGCCCCCCTGTAACTTCTAAAATAAGAGAATGATAAAACTAAAAAAAATATATGATGTACATTACCGTGTAAACTTCCATCTGAAATTGGTTTGGACGAGATCTAGTAAGTAGTTTTTTTTTAATACGTCATAAATCATAAACCGCAATTTACCAAGAACGGAACGCTTCGTGCGCGAGTCCGACTCGCACTTGGCCGGTTTTTTTTATGATATATTGACTCGCGCTTCTCCACTATCTCACCTGATGGTAAGCGATGATGTGGTCTACGGTGAAGCACGCTTGCCTAGAAATAACCTGAATAGGTTACTCGGTACTCTTGACTTAAAGACCCCGAGGTTGTAGCTATCTAGAAACACCGACTCCGGCAAGGAATTCCACTCCTCAGCTGTAAGCATTATGAAAGTATTTCCAAAACGTTTGGTGCGTATGGATGGGATGTCCACCATGTACCGATGGCGCATCGCCGTACGTCTTGTAGTCCGATGATGAAACGGGCTAGGTTTCATCATCGCTATCGCTTACAAAAAAACTGCTTCAAAATTCAGTTGTTTGGTTTGACGCGAATATAATAAATTTGTAAGAGATTGCCCTGTGCGGTAAAACCACCCATTGTACACTTGTTTTTGTAAATGTTTTTCCTGTATGTTTTTGTGGTGTACAATAAAGTATATAATAATAATAGTTTCTTGACTTGGCTCGCGAGGTTATCGACATGTGGGAAGTGGATACAGCGATCATTGTACCGATAGTCGTGTCAGCCAATGGCTTAATAGCCACGAGCCTCGACCAACATCTTAGGAGGCTCTCGTTAGGCGGCTGGGTCAAGGGCCTGATCCAGAAAGCAGTATTGCTGGACACGGCTCGTATTGTTAGGAGGTTCCTCTCTCTGGAGCCCTGACCGCCGGTAGCTTGGACCCTGTGCCCGATACCGGTGGGCCTCTATTTTTTATATTTTGAAATGTTTTTTTTTGTAATTTTATTTATAAAATATTTAAAAATGTAAACAATAAGAAAAAATAATAATACATACATATATACATTGCAAGTTAAAAAAAAGCTTGTAAAAATCGCTTGGCCTACCAAGTACCTAAATTTATTGAGTCCCAGCCCTCCTAGTCAAGTTACAAACGTTTCGTATCGAATCTCTTTCTACAATCGTTAACGCCTTCTATTTGTATGGTCTGACCACGTGACTTCACGTTTAGATGTGTCATCATCATCATCATCAATTCTCCATTGCTGGACATAGGCCTTCCCCAGCGTCTTCCCGCAACCTTAACCTGGTCAACGGTCCACCTAGTGGGAGGCCTTCCAACGGAACTTTTCTGCCCCATCGGCCAACCGTTCTACGAGCAATGTGCCCTGCCCACTGCCACTTAAGTTTGTCAATTCTTCGGGCTATGTCGGTAACTTCAGATGTGTCATTCCCATACATTGATTCGTTTTATACTAGCGTTATCGATTGTAGACTGTTAACTTGGCTACAGGTGCTGATACAAGATTATCCTAGTACAGGCATCTATAATACCAGACTTCAAATGTCCCACTGCAAGTCAAAGGCCTCTTCTTATAAAGAGAAGGCTCGAGCATTGATCGCCTTTCTCAAGACGGTTGGCGATTTCAAACATATATTAACTACTAGCCACTGCCAGCGGCTTCGCCCGCGTGAATAGTGTTTTATCATCCCAAGGGAACATTATACCGGGTTGAAAAGTTATTCCAGACTAAAATCTATCTCCGTGCCAAATTTCATCCAGATCCGTTCAGCCGTTCTGGCGTGATTCAGTTAAAAACATACATACACACACACATCCATCCAAACTTTCATATTTATAATAATATATAATATTATAAAGCTGAAGAGTTTGTTTGGTTGTTTGAACGCGCTAAACTCAGGAACTACTGGTTGGAATTGCAAAAAAAATATTTATTGAATAGTTCATTTATCGAGGAAGGTTATATTATATTATGCTATGCTATATTACATCATGCTACGACCAATAAGAGCGGAGCATAAATGAAAATGTTGCAAAAACAGGCAAAATTAATTCTTTTTGAGAGCTTCCGTTGCGTGCGCTGCGTAAGTGGTTAAAGTTACGTAACATTCATGTATGTAGGGTAGGGGTAGCCAGTTGACGGGAGCAAAGCTGCGTGGGACAGCTAGTTTATAATATTCAAAATCAAAATCAATTTTTTTATTTCATATAGGCCTACATGGGCACTTATAAAACGTCGACAATGTGCACGGTTCGGGTTCGTCGTTTCCTATGGAGAAGAACCGGCAAGAAACTCCATGGTTACTCTTTTAAAAAAATGGTTTGGTTTTACAATATTTCCTTGTTACAGCATTAGTACTTAGATATGTGGGGACAACGTAGGCCCGACAATAAGACGTAAGAAAACAAAAAAAAAAGATAACATATTATTTAAACAAAAGAAAATAAAACGAGTTAAAAAGTTAACAAGCATCTAGAATGCCTACAATGTTCACACATTTACAAAATAATCGGTAAAGGAATCTATACAAAAGTAAAATAAAAAAAAACCGGCCAAGTGCGAGTCGGACTCGCGCACGAAGGGTTCCGTACTTGGTAAATTGCGGTTTACGATTTATGACGTATTAAAAAAAAACTAATTACTAGATCTCGTTCAAACCAATTTTCGCTGGTAGTTTACATAGTAATGTACATCATATATTTTTTTTAGTTTTATCATTCTCTTATTTTAGAAGTTACAGGGGGGGGGACACACATTTTACCACTTTGGCAGAGTCTCTCGCGCAAACTATTCAGTTTAGAAAAAAATGATATTAGAAACCTCAATATCATTTTTGAAGACCTATCCATAGATACCCCACACGTATGGGTTTGATGAAAAAAAATATTTTTAGTTTTAGTTTCAAGTATGGGAACCCCCAAAATTTATTTTTATTTTTATTTTAGAGTGAAAATCTTAATGCGGTTCACAGAATACATCTACTTACCAAGTTTCAACAGCAAATTTCTTATAGTTTCAGAATAAAGTGGCTGTGACATACGGACGGACAGACAGACAGACAGACAGACAGACAGACAGACAGACAGACAGACAGACAGACAGACATGACGAATCTATAAGGGTTCCGTTTTTTGCCATTTGGCTACGGAACCCTAAAAAAGACTAAATCTAACATGTGGCACAAATATTGTTATCAGTGCTGTAACTATTCTTAGAAAAGGGCTATGAAGATGATTGAAAACCATTGTAAAAAGAATAATCAAAAGAAAGAAAAAAAACAAAGAATTAATGAGATTGAGAATAGTTAGAGACAACCACATATTTGTGCCGTTTATGAGTTACCAGGGAAGCCGCATGCGCAGAAGGAGCTAAAGCCAAAATTTTTATCTTCAACGTAGTCCTTGATTTTATAATATGCTTTTTTAACAAGGACACGTTTGATGTAGTTTTTGAACTTTCCATCGGTCAGTTCTATAACTGACTTTGGCAACTTGTTATAAAAGCGTATACTGTTTATATAAAACGCCTTGCTAGTTTTTGTTAATCTGAATTTGGGTATTACAATTTCGTGCTTACTGCGTGTATTTAAATTATGTAAGTCGCTTCTAGTTTTGAAAAGCCCTCGATTTTTGCGGACATACAAAATACATTCCAAAATATAGAGTGATGGTAGAGTCAGTATATCGATTTCTTTAAATTTTTCTCTAAGGGACTCGCGAGGACCCATTTTATAGATCGCGCGGATTGCCCTCTTTTGTAAGATGAAAATTGAGTCAACATCTGCTGCTGATCCCCACAGCAGAATGCCATAAGACATAATACTGTGGAAATAAGCATAATATACTAACCTAGCTGTGGCTACATCGGTTAACTGACTTATTTTCCTTACTGCATATGCAGCTGAACTTAACCTACCCGAAAGAGTTCTAATGTGCGCGCCCCACTGCAGTTTTGAATCGATAGTAATCCCTAAGAATACAGTTTCAGCTATAACTTCAAGACTTTTGCCGTCAAGATTCAAATTCAGGTCTCGTTGTGGTACATTTGGTAAAGAGAACTTAAGACATTTAGTTTTTGTCGCATTCAGTAAAAGATTATTAGCTGCGAACCATTTTGTGAGAATAATAAGACTTTCGTTGACATGTAAGACATCCGTATCTTTCCTATCTATTTTAAAAATTAGCGAAGTATCATCAGCAAATAGAATTATATTCGATAATTTGGCCATCATAAAAGGGAGATCATTAATGTAAACAAGAAAAAGGAAAGGGCCGAGAATTGAACCTTGGGGCACGCCCATCTTGACTAGAGACCCGGAGGACGTCACCCCATTAACATTCACTTTTTGCTGTCTGTTTGATAAATATGAAAGCACAAGATCAGCAGCTTGTCCTCGAATTCCGTAGTGGTATAATTTACAGATCAGTGTGTTGTGGTCGACGCAGTCGAACGCTTTTGAGAGATCACAGAAAATGCCAATGGCATCCTGGGACTTCTCCCAAGATTCCAAAATGTGACTGATGAGTTTTACTCCCGCGTCCGTAGTCGACCTACCTTTCGTGAAACCAAACTGCTGACTATGCAGGATCCCATTTGAATTGAAGTGAGACAACATCTGATCCAGCATGATTTTTTCATAGATTTTACTCAATGCTGGAAGCACGGATATAGGTCTATAATTAGAGGGATCACTCTTACAACCTGATTTGAAAATTGGTACTACTTTGCTGTGTTTCATTAAGTCAGGAAACGTGCCGCTGTCATGCTGCTGGCTAACATTGATTGAATATGCCAGTTAGAACAGGAGCAATTGAGTCAATAATATCTTCAAGAACCCTAACGGATATCCCCCATAAGTCTTCAGTATTTTTTATATTGAGACTTTTGAACACGTTTTTAATTGTATCAATACATATTGGTTTAAATTTAAAGGTCGGTATGTCTTTGGTAAAGTTTTCTTTAAGAAGAGCTTCAGCTAATTTAGATGAGGAGGGAAGAGACTTCGTAACCTCTAACAGAATGTTGGTAAAGAACTTTTCTAATGTCTCAGCGACTTCTTGCTTATCAGAAATGGTTTGATTATTTATTTTCAAAGACAACTCATTCTGATTGCGTTGTTGTGTCTTTCCAGTTTCTCTATTTATTAATTGCCACACAGTTTTTATTTTATTATTTGAAACACCAATTTTGTTAATTATTATTTGAGATTTTGCTTGAGCGCAGACTCTTTTAAATATTTTGGAATAGTTTCTAACATAAGTGTGAAAAACTTTATCGGAAGTCAAAGATTTTTCGTAATATAAATTATATAAGATATCTCGGCTTTTTCTTATGCCCACAGTGGCCCATTCACTAAATTTTGATTTGGAATTGTTGACTTTAACTGTTTTTACAGGACACGTTTTATTGAATTCATGGCAAATTGTAGAAAACAACGTGCCGTAATTTATATTGGGGTCTTTTGAATCAAAACTGGCGTTACAAAGGTTACTAAAAACGTTATTATTAAAAGAATTTAATTTATTTTTAGTAAGAGGTCTTAATCGAATTGATTTAACTAGGTTTAATTTTATATCCGACTCAAAAGATACTAGTTGACCAGTATGGTCTGACCTAACGCCACTAATTACAAACGAATCTTTTACTTTACAATTAGTGAATACATTGTCTATGCACGAAGCTGAAGTTGCTGTTATTCTTGTTGGTTCATTAAATAAATATTTTAAGTTGAATGATTTGAACAATGAAATGAGCTTACATTTTTCAGGTGAATTGACTAACAGATCTATATTTAAATCACCACAAACAAAGACTAATTTATTATCTCTGAAAAGTTTACATAATAGTTCTTCCATTGAAATTAAAAACAATGACAAGTTTGATGCTGGTGGTCTGTAAACACACAAGATAGTATGCCCCTCGACCTCTGCACATGCTACCTCACATAAGCGATCAACAGAGTAAGCAGTGATATCCTTCCTTTTCTTATATTAGGAAGAAGCATGTTAAGCACTGGTCGACCTTGAGATACTTTGGGGACATAGACCAACATAGGCCTTCAGCATTGGAGGTCTTTCGGCTGAAAAGTATTGTATTATCTGTGGCTGAGATGATGATGATAAAATTTGGACCAACTTGTTTACAGAATCTGTGGTCCCGGATGGCCCTTTTATTTTTAGTCCGGGACCAAGTGAAAATGAAAATCTTCTGAGATACCTCCTTTAACAGCATCATAAGGTCTTCGCAAGTACAGATGACAGGGCATGCTGCGCACTCTGTGAGATGTGCCATGGTCTGCGGAGAGATGCTGCACAAGCACTGAAGACTAGTGCCATCAGAGAACCCCTATCTGTGGAAGTTGTCCTTGCTGCGGTTAACCTGAGTGCGGAGTCTACTTAGGGCAGAATGTGCCCAGGCGGAAGGCTCTCCGATGGCCCGATGAAATTTTCAGGAGGATTAAAAATTTTAATTCTAATTAATTTAAATTCGTGCGAAGACCTTATGACTGCGTCACCGAATGGCGTTGCCGTGGCTGAATTCTGGACCAAACACAATATTTAACTTTTTATATTTGCCATCGACACGACAAGAAGAAGAACAGCATCATCACAGAACATCAACTGAAAGAGTACATAGTCGACAGAGTACCGATCCCAAAGGCAAAGATATAATACAGATGCCTGATCCCATACAAAGAAATCATGCCTTCGAAATGTCAAGTGTGACAGCAACCGCTAACCCGATGACCTCACTCCAGATTTGAAAATTTTTGCACATTTTAGGGTTCCGTTCCTCAAAAAGGACAAAAAATAACCCTTATAGGATCACTTCGTCGTCTGTCTGTCCATGTGTCAAACACAAAAAGTAAATAGTAAATGCGAGCAGTGGTGGCCCAGGCGTATTGGCCGCGACTTACAAGTTGTAGGTCGTGGGTTCGAGCCCAGGCAGGCGCTTTACTTTGTGTAAATTATTTATTCATCTCTGCTCTCAAAACGGTGAAGAAAAATATCGTGAGGAAACCGGCATGTCCTAAACCCAAAAATTCGAAGACATGTGACAACCAGCAACCCGCACTGGGCCCACGTGGTGGATTACGGTCCATTCTCTCTCACAGAGAGGAAGCCTGTGTCCCAGCAGAGGGGACATTAATAGGCTGATGATGTGAAATAGTAAATGTAGCTGTATGTACGGAACCCTCAGTGCGAGAGGCCGATTCTCATTTGGCCGGTTTTTTTATTGATTTAGAATATCTGCCTGAATTTTAGACTTATGCAAGTAAATCTGTCAGAGGATATTTTTGTGGTAAATACTTAACGTTTTCTATGAACCAAGGAAATCCCATTCCGAAATTTCCTGTTACAATTTAATTAAGTTGATGAGTAGGTATGTTGTTTCGGCCGTTGTTTCAACTTGTGGGTTACAAGTTGCACTTTATAAAGCTGTGCGCGACGGTGAGTTTCTATAGTACCCGTTACGCCTTAGATGCATATGGTGCCCGCATATGTTTTCCGAACCGTAACCTCCTGAAGCCTCGTCGTTCCTTCCTAAGAAAATTTGTGAAGTGTCTTGAAAAAACAATAAATATGAAGATATTTATTTTGTTAACGTTCTCGTCAATATGTTTTATATATGTGTCAGGAAACGTGATTTTGGAAACTGGCGCAGCCTGTGCTTCCAAGCTGCTTCGATGTAGTCGTAAGTAGATTTTCTATTGTTAATATTATATCTGCCTAGCCTTTTTCCCAACTATATTGGGGTCGGCTGCCAGTCTTACCGGATTCAGCTGAGTGCCAGTGTTTTACATGGGGCGACTGCCAATCTGACCTGAACAACCCAGTAACTGGGTAACACGGTACACCTTGGCCAGACTGGTGTCAGAACTCAAGCCTCTGACTATCCGTAACGACTGTCAAAGATCTTCAAATGACAGCCGGGGCCAACAGCTTAACGTGCTTTCCGAGGCACGTAGGAAACTCGGTATGTTAAAATGGTCACCCATCCACGGACCGACCTCGTCAAGCGTTGCTTAACCTTTATGATCGACCAGTACGTCTGTTATTATTTAGCCACGAGCTCCTCTATTGTTAATTATTGTTGCCATGAAAATATTCTGGGTCATCGATGTGCTCGCAAAAAATTGTAATACAGAATTTTAATATTCTTAATATATAAGGTAAAACATAGCATTTATAGACTCAAGATTTTGGACATAAAAAACATGGTACCATATACCATGGTACCACTTCATTTCAATATCTAGTTTCTTTTCTGATGACTTTGTTTTAACTATTAGAAATAAAAAAGCATTTATTTTGGACAGTATGCAGCAAGCGCCATTTTAAGATAAAATTAATACAGTGTTTATTTATTAACTTCGTAGGCCAGTGCGATTGAATATTTCAAAGTTATTCACAAGCTTCAATTTATTATTTCAGGTATACTGTCAAAAAACAAGGACCCAGATGTCAGAAAGATCGACGTGTACTTCTATGACTTCCAAAATCACGTGGAAAAATCCTTCCCAATCGACAGCGCTGCTCGAGGAATTTTGTCAATACGTAATCTCAACAAAGCGAACAATTTCTACATGTATGTCGGTGGATTCAAATCGCAAATTGAGAAAAAATCAACAGATATTATAAGAGAAGCTTTCAAACGCATCCATAACAGCTACCTTATCATCGTGGATCATTCAAATTACACACACAACAAGGATGGCGAGATGAGAAGCTACAAACGATCTGTCGAACATGTCCCAAATATTGGAAAAAAGTTAGCCGAAATGTTGGCTGCCCTCGAAAGAGACAAGGTCTCGCCCAAAAAAATGCACTGCATTGGCCACAGTTTAGGAGGCCAAATATTGGGGTATGTTGGCGAGAACTTTTTAAATCAAACTGGACAGAAAATTTCAAGAATAACAGCATTGGATCCGGCTGGGCCGTGTTATGATGAAAAAAATGAGCACGTCAGGTCTGGTGTTGCAGACTATGTTGAAGTATATCATTGTAACGATGGTGTGCTCGGCTCAAAAAAGGTATTCGGTGATGTTGATTTCTTCGCAAACAATGGAAAAACTCAGCCGGGATGTGGTGGTCCTTCCTTGTCAGTCTGCAAAGCTTTACAAACCTCTAAATGTAGCCACAAGAGGTGTGTGAGGATGTGGGCGGATTCCATACAGCATCCGAACTATTACCCGGCGTACAAATGTAAACAGTATGAAGACTTTATAAGTGGCAAGTGTGACCGGAACGCAAAAACCACTGCTGGCTTCTGGAATCCTGCTAGTAATAAAAAACCGACCGACCGAGCGACCGGCAAATATTTCTTTAAAACCCCCGCCGGAAAATGAGGGGTGTTATAAGTTTCACGTGTGTTGCTGTGTATCTGTGTATCTGTGTGTCTGTCTGTGGCATCATAGCGCCTAAACGGATGAACCGATTTCAATTTAGTTTTTTTTGTTTGAAAGGTAATTTTGTCGAGAGTGTTCTTAGCTATGTTTGAATAAAATCGGTTCAGCCTTTCAAAAGTTATGGGCATTTTACTGTTTTAATTGGGGTGTTTTCGCAAGATAAATGTGTCGGGGGTTTTTTAAATTGTGAAATTTTACTTGTCTACTATGTGATGTTTACAAATGCAATTGATTGCCCAGTTATTACCTTTGGGCAATAGTATGACAACCCTTGTATAGTGATGGCTTGTAAAAGCTTACTCATTTTTGTTTAAATTACTTATGTATAAATATACACATAATCAATGTTATTTATGAAGAGTCCTTAACAAATGGTGGCGGTGCAATAGCAGTATGTTTAACCCCCGACGGTAAAAGGGGGGTGCTATAAGTTTGACGTGAGTATCTGTGTATTATTGTGTATTTTAAAACATATTTAAGTAAGTTCTCTTATTACTGCACAAACGATTTAATTGTGTTAATGATAAGATTGTATTACCAATATAGGTTTGTGTTATTTTTACGTTGATATCAAAATAAACTAAATTGACTAAGGACATTGTTTTGTTTAAAAATCCTCCTAAACGTAATTAGGTATATAAATAGATGGAAAGCTAATTAGAGCGACATACACACCGTTACATCGGTGTCTTTGGTACCTCTTGTTTTATCATTTTGCAACACCAACTTCCGAAACGAACATTATTTTTGCAGTTTTTAGTGTTTTTTTTTTAATCCTCTATAGGCTTGCGCTTGACCACTATCTCACCTGATGGTAAGCGATGATGTGGTCGACGGTGAAGCACGCTTGCCTAGAAAAAACCTATTCACTCTTGACTTAAAGAACCCTAGATTGTAGCTATCGGGCAACACAGACTCCGGCAGGGAATTGCTTAGGTTTTGCTTTGGAAGTTGGTTGGTACAAAAATATAATGGTGAATAGTACTTATGTTTTAGTGTGTGAGTGTGAAACTGCGGCAAGTAAAGTGAGAAGATAATGAAAATTCTTTCCTGATAGTACGAGAATTGAGCCGCGAGGCTATCAAGGGCTACTAAAAGATTAAATTATTTCTGAATGAAGTAAAAGTCATATCATTTATTCCAATAATACTATAAAAGTATCTACTACTAGCTGTTCCCCGCGACTTCGCTCCCGTGAACCACCCCACAGGACCCGTTTTCGGGATAAAAAATAGCCTATGTCACTCAGGAATAATGTAGCTTTCTATTGGTGAAAGAATTTTTTAAAATCGGTCCAGTAGTTTCGGAGCCTATTCGGTACAAAGAAACAAACAAACAAATCTTTCCTCTTTATAATATTGGTATAGATTGAATGTCAATATTAATAGTAAAATAAAAATATTAGATTCTACTGTCCATTCGCAAAGGAACTTTGTAACGGATGCTATACAGGAAATGGCCAACTGATTTAAAAAATAATAATATAAGAAGTGGAAAGATTTGATTGTTTGTTAGTTTGTTTGTAATGGATAAACTCATAAACTACTTAACCGGTTTTGAAAATTCTATCACCAGTAGAAAGCTTTATTATTCCTGAGTGATATAAGCTATTATTTATCCCGAGAACGGGTCAATCCCGGGTGGGTTGAGCCACGGGATCGAAACCGCAGGGAAAAGCAAATTTTATATAACTAAGCTAAGAACTATGAATACGTTGTAACTATGAATGTGGCAATGGAATAGAACAATTTCTTACGAAAAATTTAAAAATAAAGACTGATTTACAAAAAATACAATCGACTTCCAAAAGAACACTTCAAAGTGCAAAGTATAGGTATATAATAAAGTATTTGAATTTTGGCAATCGGTATCATAAAACTAAGAAATAAAAACAGGAACACCAACTTCCGAAATTCAAGTCATTGTTTTTCACTATTTAGTTGTGGTTCATAATGAGCAAGTTCATGTTTTATAGTAAGGTACCTTACCTATAAGGCATAAAGTAATGCCAGAATAGATTACACGAATAACATAAAACTTGAACATAACCGGTGCAATGAGAATGGCATCTGCGTACCCCATTAGAGGGTAACAGCGTGCGGGTAACGCAAAGATCGTACAACGCTCTCCGCGTTCAGTACAACAATGCGTTTAAGATGCTGGTGGGGCTGCCTCGCTTCTGTAGTGCGTCGGGGATGTTTGCGGATGCGCATGTAGATTGTTTCTACACAACCATGCGCAAAAGGTGCGCATCCATGGTGCGCAGGGTGTGGGGCAGCTCCAACAGTATCCTAAGTATGATTTCGTGACGCCAAGACTGTGTTTTCGTGGGTCGCTGTTGTGCCATCTCACATGGGTTGTCGCAGCGGTGAGTCACTATTATTTGTTGTTTTGTTTGTGTAGTGTCAGTTTGTTAATATCTGTGTTACTAACATAGTTGTAAGTTTTACTAACCATCTTTTGAGTCATGGATACTCGAATAAAGAGAAATTCTATTCTGTTCTATGTCTTTAAATGGCGTAGACATGCGATTGCAGACAGAAGAGTTTTGCCGTTGTTCATTGAAGAGTTCTGTTGTATATCACCGAAGATCATAATAATACATACTTGTCTTGGCTCGCGAGGTTGTCAACATATGGGATGTGGACGCAGCAATCACTGTACCGATAGTTATAGCTACGAGCTCCGACCAACATCTTTGGAGGCTCTCGTTAGGCTGGGTCAAGGGCTTGATTCAGGAAGCAGTACTTCTGGACACAGCTCTTATTGTCAGGAGGTTTCGCTCTCTGGAGCCCTGACCGACGGCAGCTTGGACCTTGTTCCCGATACCGTCAGGCCCCTATAGAATATAATGTACTTCATTGTACACCAAAAAGAAGTTGAAGTTCATCTCTTTTACTATTTCTACGGAAAACTTGTTTCTACGGTTACAAAGTTTTCAATTTATTTTAATTATAAATGGTTTCTTTTTGTTTTATAAAAATACTAGGTGTCCCACGCGGCTTCAACTGGCTACCTAGGTAGGTAGTTACGCAACAATCATGTATGTAGGGTAGGTACCCTACATACATGATTGTTGCGTAACTTAAACCGTTTATGCAGCACACGAAACGGAAGCCCTCAAAAAGGAATATTTTTTCCCGTTTTTGCAACATTTATCATTTATGCTCCACTCCTATTGGTTATAGCGTTAACGCTAGGTTATAACCTTTCTCGATAAATGGACTACACAACACAAAAAAAAAAACAATTCTAACCAGTAGTTCCTGAGATTAGCGCGTTCAAACAAACAAACTCTTCAGCTTTATAATATTAGTAAGTATATACGTAGATAGTAAATAAGAAAGTAATAATAATTGATCATTTATTTAATAATTCGAACAATATGGTAATTTTTTTGTTAGTAGAAACACCTTATAACTATTGTTTAACACATTGCGATACAAATAAACAAACAATTTAAAAATAAATAGCGTAAATAAAATAATAAAAATTGACAATAAGTTTAAAAAAGAAATTCAAATATTAAAAAAAGATTAAAAATGACAATGAGAACTAAGTTTAATGTATCTAAACGCTTTGCTAAATAGATGGTAAATAATAACAAAGTACCTAACTTAATAACATAGATTAATTACCTAGGTGATAAACATATTATTATGTATACAAGAACTTAAACTAACTAGCAAGATAAGGGGGTCTAATACATAATAACACCTCCCCCCTTAGAACAAAGATCTTTGGGTTTGTGGAATTGATGGTGGATGATGAATTCGTTCGTCGTCTTCATCATCTGAGATGCACGAAGAGGGTTCATATAGATGCCTCATTTTGATGGCTGCGTGTTACAGCAAATCGAATAATTGTTGAAGCAATTATTGAAAATCTGGATGCAGTTTCTTTCTCCGAAATGGCTGCGACGTATAATAGCGATTTGGACATCGGTTGCAGATCTGGATTGTTAGATTTATGAGCGTCATTACATTAGCACATATACAAAAAAAATATAAACAACCAAATTGAGAAACTCCTTCTTCATAATAAGGAGGAGGTTATCAATTCGATTTTTTTTTTTTATTTGTGTTACCTCAGGACTTTTTACTGGGTGAACCGATTTTGATGGTTCTTTTTTTATTTGAAAGCTGGTGCTTGCCATGCCCCGTTTAAATTTCATCAATATCTGATGAAGAACTTCGAAGATATAAATCAGAACTCTTCAATTAATGACGGCTTATCACTCGGGATAGCTGCAATCGCATGTCAGTTTATTGTTTACACCATTTCATAACATAACATCACACTGGTATGCTCTAAAGGGGTACACCGGTTTTGATCAAGTTTCATGTTATGACTTCACTTTGGGCATATAACTAAAAAAATAAAAATAAATTTCGGTAGTCGGTGTCAAAAACCGAGGCAACGTAAACAGGAATATCGACTTCCGAAATTGAAGTTATTTTTCACTTTGTAGTGTTTTTATTTGGAAGTAGGTTGTATATTTCGTAAAAAAGTTTTTGTGGACAGTCGGTTAATAAAATTGCAGGTTGACTTCAATTTGGAATCATGACATCTCTCGCTTGCATGATTGCCTAGTACGTCCTTGTTAAGATAAAAAATAACATACCTAATAAGAGAAGGAAATATATAAGAATATATTAGGTACCGCTGACCACAATATTCCTGTTGAGGCCATCAAATAGTTGTATACGAGCAGTCAAATTTTATTCTCTTATTATTTGTTAAATCATGTTGCTTCTTGCAGGCTTATTATATGTGTTATACGGGTATGTTCATTACTATTAAATAGCTTTGTTATGGTATTTTTTTTTTCTAAATTCTGTTTTCAAATGATCTTACATTGATTCATTTGTTTTGTCACATAAATTCTTTATCATCATCATCATCGGCCTATTAATGTATCACCTGCTGGGACACAGGCCTCCTCTCCGTGAGAGAGGCCGTAATCCACCACGCGGGCCCAGTGCGGGATGGTGGATGTCACATGTCTATACTGCTTGATAATTCAGTGTCTATCACTTTTTTTCATGTATTCATTTTTTATTTTATTTTGTGTAACATTTTTATAAAAAAATCTTAGTCTCATTTCATTTTTTTTTTCTTTTTGTAAATTTATTTTATTTTATGCACATAGTTTGATTACATACATACATACATAAACTCAAGCCTTTTTTAACCCCCGCCGGAAAAAGAGGGGTGTTATTGCCTATACTACAGAACACCACCTGGTGATATATATTTTGTTTAATAGATATAAATTGTAAAACGAATACAACAAAATCATCATCATCTTCCTGCCCTTATCCCATGTTACTTGGGGTCGGCGCAACACGTTTTCTTCTTCCATACCATCCTGTCCCCCGTCACTCCATCACTGACGCCCTTTTCTTTCATATCACTCCTCACACAGTCCATCCATCTTTTCTTTGGCCGTCCCCTCCCATCTATATTCATAACTCTTTTAGTAACATGCGTTTCATCCTTCCTCATCACATGACCATACCAGGACAAACGGTTTCCTTTTAACTTTTCTGTCACTGGCGCCACTTTCAAACTACCTCTAATATACTCATTTCTCACTTTATCCATTCTCATCACTCCGCACATCCATCTCAACATTCTCATTTCTGCTACATGCAATCTCTTTTCATCCATCTTTTTCACAGCCCGAATACAACAAAATCATTTTATGAAATAAAAATATTATATTATTCGTAACAATTAATAACATTTGTTAAAAGTGCATTATTAATTCATGAACCAAACAGGATAAATAAATGAAAATCCATTCTTCCTGTTCGGTTAACAATTAATAATAGAACCCATAATTTGCATGAGGGAATTACACGATTTACCTATTTATATATGAAGGGGTCTTGATGTGGATGTCCGAAATAAAATCTTCCCCTCTTGAAAAGTTTCTTTATTTATTTTAAAATTTCTTAAAAAAACGTCTCCATCGTCCTGGTCCTCGCTCACCATCTTTTTCTTTACTCTCTCTCAAAAGCACACTCTCTCGTTCCCTTATCGCTGCATTCATATTTATAATTTCTTAAAATTTAAATGCGTTCCGAATTAACATCCTACATACATCAAGCTCAAAAATGAATGTTCATAGGCGGACTTAATTCCTAGGAATTTCCTACTTGTGTTATATACTCATGCGTCTTTTTGTAAAGCACCTTTCTTCTTTCCAAAGAAAACAGACAAACATTTCTTGCACTATATTTGTACAACATACAATTATACTAAGTACATACTTATTGAGATGAAAACATCGTACACTGAGTAACACTTGATTATCTAACTAGGAACCTAAAAATGAAAACAATACAATATTGAAAGTGGCAAAATACCGCGTCGATGTCTTGATAATTGGTAGGTAATATACCGACCCAAAAGTCTAGCGGCATTGCCACGTTGTTGTATGCAAATATTGGAAATGCTTGTCCTTCCAAAGCCAGCTCTTGGGTCACGGGAAGTGTCAACCCGAGTTGGGTTGACACTCCGTTTCGATCAATCCGGTAAATGTTTGTAAGTGTCTTTATCATCAATTGTGTCATCCGTACTCACATTATTATGTGAAAATAACTCAAATTCACAATAAGTAGTTTATTTGCATATCCATATATACATTTACAAAGTATAAAATGCTTAATTAACAATAACTACCTATGTATTACACTTAAATAAAAAACTACGAACGCGTATAAAAAGGGCAAGCATAATTCAAAATTCAAATATTAATAGCTATATAATATTTATATACTCGTATAATGCGCAGTTCACTGTGTTGCACCAATTCAGGCATGAAAAAATATCATCAAAATTATACAATGTCATAAATTCCAATTAATACATTACGCAACGTCATAGATACAAAATGTATACCCTCCTATACCATATCATAAATTCAAACACAAATCAACGGCTATCCGTCATCATTTGTTAAAATCTACTCAGCGATAAGGGTCATTAGTGGCTACATCTTATAAAATCTCATAAATTCAGAATCAATACCCTATAAAATATCATAAATACAAATTAATACTTTATACAATTTTATAAATTCAAAAGTAATAAGTTAAACAATGTCATAAATTGAAAACTAATAAGTTATACAATGTCATACATTCTCATTAATAAGTTAGTACTGTCAGAGTTTATAATGTCATAATAACTAAATTATGTCTAATGAACAATACAGAAAACTCACAATCTGTGTGTCTGTTTGTTACTTTTTCACGCCTAAATCGCGGAACCAATTTGGATAAATTGGACACACAAGTGATTGGACCTTGAAGGAGAACATAGGATACTTTTTAACCCGAGTGCACGTTCCATTTCAGCCATCGTTCACACGGGCAAAACCGCTGGCAAGAACTAGTAATAGTATAACAATGCACGACATGTTTTTCTATATATATATAAAAATTTCGTGGCACGAATCACTCGGTCGTCGGTCGAGCCGTTTCGGAGGAATGCGACACGGCTCATTCTTCCGAAACGGCTCGACCGATTTTTATGACTTTTTTAATGTATATTTGCTAGGTATGAGAATAGGTCGTGAAGTATATTTTATACAGCTAGGTGATTAGGGTAGGGATAAGCTAGTAATATTTTAAATTCGAAAGTAATTTCTGTCCATCTGTCTGTTTGTTATCTTTTCGCGCCTTAACGGATGAAGAATTTGGATGAAACTTGACACACGGGTAGATAATGACTTGCATTAGGACATAGAAAATTTGTCCCGGTAGTAAGTCCCATTGGGATAAGCTACTCGTAGTATCACAAGAAAAATTTCAAAATTTAAAAAACCCCCGACACATTTATCTTGCGAAAATACCCCGATTCAAACAGTAAAACGCCCATAACTTTTGAACCGATTTTATTCAAACATAGCTAAGAACACTCTCGAAAAAATCACCTTTCAAACAAAAAAAAACTAAATCATAATCAGTTCATCCGTTTAGGAGCTATGATGCCACAGACATACATACAGATACACAGCAACACACGTCAAACTTATATCACCCCTCTTATATCCGGCGTGGGTTAAAAATAAATTTCTATTATGACGAAAAGTCCACCAGTTACTGTAGCGATCAATACCAACTATGGTCCGCTGATTTTAAATTCATCATTACCGTTAATTACATCAGAGACCCAGCATAGACAATACCGAGAATTTCCTTTCACTTGTTCTCAAGTAATTCACTGTCTAGGTCATATATCTCAGTCGCAATTCATATAGACATTACAGCTTGTTAACTCAGATAAGAACTTAACAGCGATTGGTCGACGCTTGCACGTAAATAACTGTGATTCGCTCTGGAATGAGACGACCATTGAGTTAAGAACTTTAATCAGGATGGTGCTAGCTAGATTTTATTATTATGTCGTTTTTTTTTTTGTAAGACTTGAAATATTTTAAGCCAGTAATTGCCTATATGTAGTCAACACAGTTGTATAGAGACAGTAGGTATTTAATACCATTCTAATATTATAAATGTGACAGTTTTACTCAAAAAGGATTGAACAGATTTGAATGAAATTTTGAATACTGTTAGTTTATGACCTGGTTTAACTTATAGAATTATTTTTGTCTCAATTAACTTGGTATAATGATCTCTTAGGATAATAAAAGCTAGTTTTTGCATATTTTCCTAACTGTTTATCCCACAGAAAACGCGCCTTTTTACAAGCTTTTATTTAACTTACAATTTATGTATTTAAGTGTGTTCGGGTCAAATCTTACAACTGAATTTTAAAGCAGTTATCCTCCACCGATTAAGATGAAATTTTGCATACTCGTTGAGTTTGGATGACAATGCATGGTTAGCTAAGTGACATCATTCTAAATCCAATATGGCGGACGGTCCAAGATGGCGGACTAGTTATTTTTTTGTCCACAGCCGTGTTATGGGTATCAAATGAAAGGGTTTGCTGAGAAGAATAAGCAAAAATATTGTTTTAAAAATATATTTTTAATGAATAATTTATTTTATTTCGTAATAACAAGTACCGTATATGACACCAAGGGCAATAGTGTAGCTTTGTATCAGTGAAAGAGTGTTTGTAATTGGATGGCTACTACCAGTGTTTATCTTTTACAAACAAAGAGACAATTTTAGATTAGATATAATGACATACTGTCTCCTATAGGGTGCCAAATAAAATAGGGTCACATTAATCGGTCTAATATTAAAGGCCTGAAAATGTAGTTAGTCATTGAAAGGGCAAAATCATTAAAATATTGGCATGCTTTTTTATCCTATTCGAATATCTGGATTATGAAATTACTATAGGTACTTATGTACATAAATTTACGATATGTGTGCTAAGGCATGAAACACTAACACTTCAAATATAATGCAAGGAAAAAATTACGTATGTACTACCTACTAAGAAGTAATATTTTTAGAGAATACAATCTCGACCATGTTTGTCAATCTCGGGATTACGGGCTTTTTGAAGCGTAATCCCGGGATCCCGGGTCTATCCCGGGATTAGGCTATGTTGTTTCTAATTGGGTTTAATTGAAAAAAAGCTTGAAAATTTTAAAAAAAATGTTTTTCATGTCTTTGCTCAACACAAATAACAATTTAATAAGAGAAGAAAAAGACAAAACAAAAATCTATACTTTTGCAAGAAATCAAAAAGACAAAACAAAAAGACTATTTAGAATTTCGAAAATATAATCGCAGAAATATCAAAGCATCCAATGTTTGACTTCCAAGCCTGATTCGTGCTGCTTATGTTGGCAATAATGCCAACATAAGCAGCAGCTTAAAATGCTCGCTCAGTTTCTACGCTGGTTAGAGTACAGCGTATCTAATGGTTATTTTTTGTCGTTATGTAATAAATACTATTAATATAATCTAGTCAAGGTTATTGTCAAGGCGCAACGGACTATGGAATACAAATTAGACATGTTTGTGGCAATCCCGAAAATCCCGAGATTTGTCAAGTACAGTCCCGGGATTTTCGGGGCCAGAAAACTGTCGGGATCCCGGGATCCCGAGGTTGTATTCTCTGAGTATGAAGCATTGTGTAACATAGTTTAAAATAATCAGATAAATTTTATATTTTATTTGCACACTATTAAAAAACTGTTTCAATAGTACTGTAATATATTTTATTTGCATATTGTTTCAGATTGTTTCATTAGGTATTTTTGTTTCTTTTTTTTTTAAATACTACTCAACACTTCAAGTTTACAGACTTCTTTATAACGTTTGACCTACATTTAAAAATATGTAGTAATTTGTTTTCGTTTGGAAATGCACCTTTTACCTAATTGCTTCACGCATCAGGCACTCAACATTATCCACTTGTCGAAACCAAAGTCACTATCTCACTGTAAATGTCTCTACGTCATTAAAAGCATTTTTCGGTGAAGTGCGCGGGCGCACTACGCAATAACAAAAGCATCATAATTTACGTAAACAAATTCACCCAAGACAAGGAAAAAACAGTTAACATAAGTCAGTGTTTTTTAGCCTGTACAACTGATAACACGAGAGTGACTAACAAATTTTACTTACAATATAATGAGCCATTTGGTTCCGTATCTCATTACATTGATAAAGGTCGTACCTCATCCAGTTCTTAAGCAATTGTGATCAAAGACAGTTTACTCACGCTCTTAATAATCTGTGTTTATGCGTACCTAGTGTTTTATACACCGAAAGTAGCAAAATGTTGATTTTTTATTTATTTTTGTCATTTCTTGGTTTCATAAGTGCTTCGTTGGAGAGATATGGACCACTGAGCATCGCTTTGAAGATGGTTAAATGTGAGTATTGTGTTCTTTTATTTTTATTAAGAATGATAGGATTGAATGAAATGTTTATTGTGTGTCTTGTGACGACTTGGCTCTCAAGTTAATCTGTACTTAAATGCTAATATTGTAAAGATGTTTTTTTTTAATTTTTATTAACGATTAAACTTAAAAACTACTGCACCGATTTCAAAAATTCTTTCACCATTTGGAAGCTACACTATCCCCGGGTGACATAGGCTACTGTTTATCCCTGTGTTTCCACGGGAACGGAAACTACGCGGGTGAAACCGCGAGGCATCCGCTAGTAAAGTATAAAAACATTTACCGTATCATAAGAACCGATTACTTACTACGTACTTATTCTGACAACAAAAAAGGATTGCTATTTATAGCCACGTAGGTAACCAAACTTTAATACCTAAAAATAAAGTAGGATTTGCTATGCTATCATTAATTGAACAGCTGTTGTACATTGTTGTGTGTTTACAAGTAGTTACATCACGTGAAAAATAAAACACATTGTTTTGTTTACTTTCACTACCTACACTATGTAAGTAGGTACTTATCTTCGTGGAATATTATGTTGATGACCTTCCAGTAGTTATTAATAACGCCCTTATCACTAAGCTATGTAAAAAAACTAGTGTTTAATAATATATGTAACAGAAGCAGTATCAATTTGATAGTTTGTGCTTGGTACATACTGATTATAAATGACAGAAAAGAAAATAATGAAAAACAATGGAACTTAGTAATATAAATAAATAATAATATATAAATTTAGTAATAAAAATAAGCACTTACCATACACCTTTGCTTACCCATCCGGAGAATACTGTGTTATGTTATCTTCCAAAAATAATACCATAATTAAGCGAAAACAAAATTAAGTTTGTCTAATCCTATTTTTAAAGCCCGCAGGCGCATATTGTCACAGTTTGTATTTTATTCCGTTCATATAAACACGACAACTCCTCGATTTTTGTTCACATTCATAGTACGGAAACCTACCAAATAAAACAGATATATGACCTAAAGACTGACATACGTAGATATTTTGATCATCACCATTATAATTATCTGGTCCACATCCCAATTAACTTGGGATCTTCTGCTTCCCAACTTCTCTATGAGTCCTCTTCTCAGAAGTCACCCCCTTTATAGACATAGTTGTTATGAAGCGCTTCTGTAAATTTGTACTATCATTACAGGTGAACACAGCAGAGACTTGAATCTGGACGTCAGCGGGGTCGACGTGTACTTCTACGACTTCCAAAATGGCGTCCTGGAAACCTTCCCCATCAACGAAGCAGCCCAAGGTATACTGGCCATCAAGAACCTCGATAAAGTCAAGAAATTCTTCCTATTCGTCGGCGGCTTCAAGTCACATATCAACAAGAACACAGAAGAACGAGTGAGGCAGGCTTTCACAGCCTTCCCAAATAGCTACCTCATCATCATCGACCATTCTGCTTACACCAACGACCGACAAGGCAAGAAGAAGAGCTATGAACGATCCGTCAAATACGTCTACTACATCGGAAGGCAAATAGCCCAAATGTTGGTGGGTCTACGCGAAGGCGGAGTCTCACCCAAAAACATCCACTGCATTGGTCACAGCTTGGGAAGCCAAATGTTGGGCCATGTTGGCGAGAAGTTCATCGAAGCAACCGGCGAGAAAATTTCAAGAATTACAGCTCTGGACCCAGCAGGACCTTGCTTCTCCAACAGTTTGATTCAAGAGCAGATCAGGTCTGGTGTAGCAGAGTATGTGGAAGTATACCATTGTAATGCTGGTGGATTAGGAACGACAAGCGTTTTGGGTGACATCGATTTCTTCGTGAATAAAGGAGAATCACAGCCGAAATGTGGAAGGTCCCTGGTCCCAGGCATTATTGACTCTTCATTTTCTGCTAAGTGTAATCACAAGACTTGTGTGACGATGTGGACAGCATCTGTGGCGCATCCGGAAGGCTACAAGGCGTACAAATGTGATAAATACAAGCACTTCAAAGGTGGGATGTGTTCGCTGAACGAAATAACTATTGCGGGTTTCTGGAACCCTGGTAACGCGACCGGGGTGTATTACTTTTCCACTGAAGGCTATGAGTTTAGTTAACTTTATTTTTCTGGTCATGGCTATGACTCGGTCATGGTCGACTTGTAAAGAATGTACATAAAAATTGTAGGTAAATATGCTTATTAGATGCTTGTGTATTAGACGCGATCTCAATGTCAATCGTATGATTTAAGAATGTCTACTGCAATGTGCAGTAACTAGATAACTAGGTACAATATTTATACAAAGAGTTACTATGCGCTTGGTGATAATAGAGATATTTTGCTAGTCTATTTTTGTTTATTTATTTTCGAAGAATACCTTACAGGGACGATTAAACTGAGATTGACTTCACCCACCGCTGGACCCTTCTTTGTGCCAATTTCCTGCTCCTATACTAGCCTCATTCAGGTTATACGCAAGTAAAACCAGAATGGCAATGTTGTCTGGTCTCTCTGCCTCCAGAAAACCAAAACTTCTTCCAGTACATGGTTGGTGATTGCCGTACCACCCATGGACCTATCGTCATAATAAATTATTGTAATAAAACTGGTAAATAAATATAATTCGCTTGTAGAAAAATCATCCAATACTGCAAAACCAACAGAGCTTACCCATGACTTCTCAGAACCAACTTTCCTAATGAATTATTTTGACCTTTCTCATCCAATCCCATTTAGAATCATCCCGGCAGTAGTAAAATCTTGAAATACAAATAAAACAATAGAAATCTGTTTCGCGACGTAACATCTGTTTCTCAAAGACGTTGCAGTAGTCACGGGAGACCGCGGCGACGGTGAAGCCCCTTCACATGAACTGTTGCGAAACGCTGCGTTTTGTTCTGATGTAACATTTTGTTGACGTAAGCGGATGGAGAGAGACTTATCGCGCAGATGACTAAAAAAAATTCTATTGAAGTTTGATAAGAAAAATACGTTATATTGAATTTTTAACAGAAACCTGCTTTATCGCATCCGATATTGATTGCTTAAGACGCATTGAAACCTACAAGGAAAAGTATATTCGCATTCACAATCGGGTAGCTATACAACAAGCTGAGACTAGCCAGTCACAACGGAAACATATATTAAAATATGAATGGTATAATTTAAATACAAATGAAAACAATGCAATTGTACTGATCATTCACAAAAGCGTGATATTACAATAGAATGTGTCAGACCACGATTAGATAAAGCGCCTATCACACTACAACGAGCAACGTTTATTTGTGCATTTTGTTTTTTTTCTGTGATTCTGATTTTAAAGGTAGCTTTGCCATTTCAATTGTTTAGCGTTGTTGCCTTAAATAAGTTCTAAACATCAGGGAAGTGTCTTCATCATCATCTATCTACATAGCTTTTTCCTAGAAAGGTTGGGTTGGCCTTCATTCTAAGCAGATGCAACAGAATACTAGTAGAGAACTTGATCACCTGATCAGACCTCAACAACCAAGCTACTGAGTAATATCCTTGGCTAACCAAGTTTGAGTCCTTGGCTAACCAAGGAGTCAAACTGGTCGTCAAACTTTGACTACCCGTGACGACTCTCAAAGGTCTACAAATGACAGCAGCCTAACGTGTAGTCGCGATACGTTAACATCCACGGCCCAACCCCGCCAAGCATAACTAAATCTTGAAGATCAAAGCATGAGGCTTTTATTACTGAGCTACAGCTTAAGCATAGCCTCTTCAACGCCTGTTAATCTCTGATAAAGCCAACTATCATTTGCCGGCGTAAACCAAAACGCAGCGTAACATCCGTGTGAACAGCTCTAATATGCACTTAGCGCCTAGACACGACAGCTACACACTACACTTTTCTTAAAGGAAAAGCTTTTGTTTTAAAAATGACATTATTTCTCTTTCGTGCCAGGGAATGGACAGATTGCACTCCATATGACAGCGACAAGAATATTCCATGTTGTTGTAAAAATGTTTGCTGTATTTTTCTACATTATGGTACAAAAAAAACTAAAAAACATGCTTTAATAAAAAAAAAGAAGAAAGAAAGAAAAAGTGTTTATTTGTCACAAAACGACATACATACAATAATAAATACCCTTAAACAATAGTATTTGTAGTACTTAAATTAAGTTACTAAAGACGAGAAATAAATCAAACAATAATTACATATACTACCTACATTTTGTTTTTAACAGAAAATAAATAGGGTGAAAAAGATGTCAGGCAGATGCATGTCGTGATTGTGGCAAGAAGGCTTCCACTCAGCATAATGCTGTGCCGTGGCGGACCCACAGCACAGCGCTGATTTTCAGTGGTCGCCTAGGACGTGACGTACGGAAACCAATTCTCTCGTGTATGTTAAAATAGATACAAAGAACATAAAATAAATACAGTAAGATAAAAATAAACTACATTTCAAATTAAGATGTGACTGAAACCAAAACGAGTGTCAAGACTTGACGTAAACATAAAAGTAATACCCGCAAAACACGGCACACTTTATTTTTTATCTCGCTCCGACACCGCACTCGCTTGGCGCTCTTTATTTATAGCCTTATTTTGAGAGCCCACTTGACGTGTGACGTCCATATAATAAAAGTACTCTGTGGTGACGTCTTGCACTAGCGTGCGCGCCGCGCGTCGTCCGGGCGTGCGGCACTCAGACGCGCGCTGCGCCGGCCGGAGCATTATGACGTCAGGCGGCGCCTGAGTCCTGTGCTGTGTGCGGTCATGTGTGTGTGTAGTCTGCGTGGTACGAGCCTCGATGCTTGATAACAACAACGAAGGAAGAAGAGAAAGTGTGATGCATACAGAAAGAATGCCCCCACATCGATGCCTGTGAAGGTCCTCATGTCGCCGCCTCGAACCGCCTGGATACGATGCCAATAGATAGAAAACCAAACTAAAAAATAGAAAATAATTTTCATAAAAAATAAATTAAGAATAGTGTGATTAACAAAAAAATATATTTTATAGTAAAAAATATTTAAAAATAACAAAAAACCCGACTGCTTAAAAAGCCAACAAAAAAGACGTAAACAAGAAGAAAATCATGATGTGCTATCGGAGGATAAATATGCGCGAGCTGGCTGACCAAAACCAAATATATCCTCCGACTACTACCGTATGGTGACGGACGTAAAGAATTTCACCATCCCATATCTGCCCGTAGGTGTCGTAAGAGGCGACTAAGGGACACACCAGAGAAAGAGCAGCAGCGTTCTCTGAGCACTTCAACAAACTTCGATCGCCAACCCGCCTGCCTAGACATTAGATTATGGCAACCCCCCCCCCTCAAACCTAATGAACAGCACACCGAAAAAACAGCCCCGAGTGCCCGGCAGCCAGTCTACCCTCGGCTACGGTAGCGGTCGAGGCGATGGCGTGGCAAGGGGTGCTAAAAATCCCCGGAGTGGACCCGGCTACCCCTATAAACACCGACGACTGGACCTGGGAACATATAACACGCGAACACTCCGGACCGACGAGAAGATAGCCGAACTTGAGGAAGAATTGAGCAGGTTACGATGGAGTATTATAGGGTTATCTGAAGTCCGGTAACCTGCTCTATTTCCGAGAGGGAGACCGGCAGTCCCAGGGTGGTGTTGGGTTTATCGTCCACAAGTCCCTTGTGAACAACGTGGTGAAGATCGAGAGTGTGTCGACCAGGGTGGCGTACCTTATACTCAGAATATCCGCAAGATATTCGCTGAAGGTCATACAGGTCTACGCCCCGACCTCGGCACACCCCGACGACGAGGTAGAGGACATGTATGAGGATATTTCTAGAGCCATGCATGGTTTCAAAACTCACTTCACCGTTGTCATGGGGGACTTCAACGCGAAACTGGGCAAACGAAACGAGGATGAGCTGCATGTGGGGCAATTTGGAGTTGGACGTCGGAACCACCGGGGCCACCTACTGGCCAGTTTTATGGAGAAGGAGGGCCTCTACATGATGAACTCCTTCTTCAGAAAGCGTGAGCACAGGAAGTGGACCTGGCAATGCCCCGATGGTGCAACTAAAAACGAGATCGACTTCATCATGTCAACCAAGAAGCAAATGTTCAATGATGTCTCAGTGATCAATTCGGTGAAAACCGGGCGCGATCACCGCATGGTAAGAGGCACATAGTAGAGGCACGAGCATAAATAAAAAATTTGGACAACTTTTCGGTATTTTTGAGTGAACTTGACTTTTTGCCAGACATAATTGTCCTAACTGAGTGTCGTTTAACTGCAACGACTCCTTTAGTAGCTCTAAATAACTATGTGTGCCACTATTCGAAGCACTATCTCAATCAGAATGACGGAATTGCTGTTTTATGCAAAAATAATCTCCAGGTGGCTATAGAGGAGCCTTCTTTTCGGGAAGCAAATTGTCTGCTTATCCACATAGGTAAATTATACACTATCTGCGCAATATATAGGTCTCCATCTTTTTATAAAATTAGTATTTTTTGTGAATCTTTGGAAAAAATTATGCAAGAATGCAAATGGCCCAACTGTATTATAATGAGGGATATCAATATTGATATCTCGCCCGATTCCAAGGATAGACGTGCAAACGACTATTTGGATGCAACTGGCTACTATGGCTTTTATCCAGGACATCATTATCCTACTCATGACCGTACGTGTTTAGACCACATTTTGATAAAATCCAAAAATATCAGTAAAGGTCGTTATAATAATATGCAGCTCGGGTATAACTGGCCATGACACAATTATTACTGGAATCGCTAAATAAATTCAACGCTGCTTATCTGACTCAAAATCAAAAATTAAAATAGACTAATATACTAAAATAAACTAAAATAGACTAATAAATGTCAAAAGCAATAGAAAACATCAATTGGAATTTTATATAAAAACATGATGATGCAAACAAAGCATTTGATGATTTCGTCGATACATTAAGTAAAACAGTACAAAATTACTCTAACCTACTCGTAACTCAAATTCTATCAAAAAACCCTGGATGACTAAAGGATTAATAAAATGCATCAGAAAAAGAGACTTATTACATATGGAAGCAAATAAAAAAACTAATAAAGATAATCTCACAATACAGCAGCGGTATAAAAACTACAGGAATATTTGCAATAACTTGATACAAAACCCTAAAAATTAGCACGACAGAAAGACTATAGAAGATTCAAACGGTGATAGTAAAAAGACATGGGCAGCTATAAAAAGTGTGTGTTTGCGTGTTCAATTTGTGTTCCTAGGCTTCTTGTGTGTCTGTGATCAACACGGGTAAATCAGGCGACTTTGATGGTTATACTGGGATTTATTACTTAACAATAAAGCGTTTACAATATTTTAGTTGAATATTTAAATGAGAATGAGAGACGTTGAGCGTCCGTGCAGTGGTTTATATAGGTGTGCTTCAGCGCCATCTGTTGTGGTTTCTTGACATCACGTGACGTGATCGATGCGGTGCTCGGCGATACTATTGCCCTTGCTCTTTGGTTGGAGCTTCTCACGCGCTCCGATAGATGGCTCTTAACATTCCGGCGGGCCTTGAGAGAATCCCTCTCAACATCACACGTCACAGCTCACGTCGTGTCACGCGCCGAGCATCGAACCTGGCACCTCAGCGACTGGAAGTGGGCAAATCTTGGAGAATGCCCTGTGTATGACGCCCGTGGCCGTCCGAATGACAGCAACCCTTGGTACGCCGTCACTGCCTGAAATCAGAGATATTATGCGTCCTAACCGCCATTTCAGCGGCGGGAGGTTATCGTCCTTTATGACAACCAATGTTCCAGTTTGCAAGTCTTCAGTTTTCTGTTGCCATTTGGTACGTTTCTGAAGCTCTGATATGTACTCTGTAGACCATCTCCTCCAAAATGTCTGCCTCAACTGTTCAACTCGCTGGTAACGATTGAGTGTGTGCGTGGTTGCAGCGGTAACATCACTCTCTGCAGGTGCAGTCAGCGGCCGGCCAATCGTGAAGTGGGCAGGAGTGAGTGGAGAGTAGTCGTTGGGGTCTGAGGATAAAGGACACATAGGGCGGGAATTCAGGACAGCTTCAATTTGTACCAAAACCGTGCTGAATTCCTCATAAGTCATGTTAACATTTCCTACCACACGTGTCATATGGTGCTTACAGGACTTGATCCCAGCTTCCCATAAACCGCCAAAATGAGGCGCGTAAGGGGGAATGAATTTAAATTGAATGTGATTATCTGAAGCGTAATCAATGATAGACTGAGAATTATTCATTAAAAAATCTGAAAATTCACGAGCTGTTCCTACAAAGTTACGTCCATTATCGGAAAATATTTGATAAGGTTTTCCTCTCCGGGAAATAAATCGTTTAAGTGCTAAAATATAACTCTGTGAAGACAAACTAGTAACTAGTTCCAAGTGTATCGCTCGAGTTGAAAAACATATAAATAGACATAAATAACATTTTTCTAGTCTGGAACCCCTACCCTTCTTATTTAAAATAAATAAAGGTCCAGCATAGTCTACTCCACAGTTTATGAAAGGAAAATTTGCAGTTACTCGTTCAGTAGGTAAGTTACCCATGATTGGTTGTACTATTTTACCTTTCAAACGACAACATGTGACACACTGGTTAACGACCTTTTTTGCTAAGTTTCTACCGCCTAGTGGCCACCAATTATCTCTGATATGAGATAAAATTAATTGAGGCCCAGCGTGTAATAATTTTAAATGTTGACTTTGAAATAATAAATAGGTAAAGATATGTTTACTACACAATAAAATGGGGTGCTTTTTGTCATATGAAAATTCAGAATTAACTAATCTACCCCCGACTCTAATGATTTTATCAGCATCTAAAAATATATTTAAACTGTAAATATTACGTTTTGATTTATTTATATTATGATTATTATGAAGCGCATTGTATTCTTCAGGAAACGACACTATTTGTGCCTGTCTTACTATAAACAATAAGGATTTATCAAGTTCTTCTACTGATAACGGCCCGTGTAACCGCTCATCAATAGATTTTGTTCGTATATTATGTATAAAACGCATTACATAAGCACAAGTTCTTTGTAATCGATTTAGTTTGGAAAATCGGCTGAAATTAATGATAGGTAGATTGGAATCGCTACTACACAACAAGTTTGTAGTGGGAAGTTTTAACTCGGGCAAATCATTTAAGTTTTGTAAAATATTATTTTGATTTTGTGACCATTTTATGCTATTTTCAAATAAAAAGGTGGGTCCGTTCCACCATAAAGTTGCTGAACTTAATTCATTTAAAAGTACTCCACGGGAAACTAGGTCAGCTGGATTATTTGACGAGTTTACATGCAGCCAAATTGTGTTGCTTGTCAACTCATTTAATTCAACAACGCGATTCTGAACAAAAGTCTTTAACTGATGTGGTGACATTTGCAACCATCTGAGAACTATAGTAGAATCTGTCCAAAAAACAACATTGTCAAAGTTCAATCGAAGTGATTTAATTATTTTATCATACAACCTAGCTCCCAATAGTGCACCGCATAACTCGAGCCGTGGAATGCTAACCGGTTTCACTGGCGCGACGCGGCTCTTCGAACATAATAATCTCACCGTTATGACGTCATCATTACTATTGCACGTCCGAACATAAGCGCACGCACCGTATGCAGCCTCGCTCGCATCCGTAAATATGTGTAATTCGATCCTAGAATAGTCACACGTTCCTACAACATGACGCGGTACGCGAATATTATGAATAAGTTAATGCTTCAATAAACTTTTCCCAGTTCTTTAAAATATGAATAGGTACTTCGTCGTCCCAATCAAGTTTACATAACCATAACTTTTGTAATATTATTTTGCCAATAATTATAAACGGGCTTAACAAACCGAGAGGGTCATAGATCTGTGAAACAATTGAAAGAATTTGTCGTTTACTAACATTATTACATTCAAAATTGACCTTTGATGTGAAGTGAAATTCGTCTCTTTTGTTAAACCATCCCAAACCAAGAGTATTACTGGAATAACTTTCATCTAAAGATAAATTTTTTGAATTATCAAAAGTTATGTTATTATTTAAAATATTTTCAGGCGAATTAAATGTCCATTTCCTTAAGGGAAAACAACCAGATAAACAAGTTTCAGATACGCCTTTACATATGTGTGATAACCTTTCAATAGAATCTGAACCAGTTATAAGGTCATCTACATAAAAATCATTTAATATTGTACGTGAAATGTCTTCGTCCGTACAGTCAAAGCCTAGTTGTTTAATGCAACGATTGCTCAAGTACGGTGCAGACGCCGTACCGTATGTAACAGTATTAAGCCGGTACACACTGATAGGCTGTGATGGACTTTCTCGCCATAATATTAACTGTAAATCTCTTTGATTTTCATGAATTAATATTTGCCTGAACATTTTCTCAATATCTGCGCAAGCGACAAATTTATATTGACGAAAACGCAAAATTATAGAAAATAATTCGTTTTGCAATGCAGGCCTTGGCATTTGGACATCATTTAACGATTTGCCAGTTGATGTTTTTTGGCTTGCATTGAAAACTACTCTTAGTTTTGTAGTAGTACTTTGTTCTCGCAAGACACCGTGATGCGGTAGAAAATAATGAGGTGAAGTGTAGTTTTCAATACGTGTCATGTGCCCTAGGTCTAAGTACTCTTGCATAAAATCACAATACATTTTTTTATACTCTTGAGACCGTTCTAACCTGCGTTCCAATGACAAAACCCTAATTTTTGCAATATCGTAACTATCACCTAATTCATCAAGTGTATTTCGTACTGGAATGCGAACTGAAAAACGACCATCAACTGCACGTTTTGTAGTTTCAGTAAACAGCTGTTCACAATGGCGTTCTTCCTCTGTAAGATATTGTTTAGGTCTATAATTTTCTTCTAATTCCCAAAATTTACGTAACTGCTCATCTAATTGTATAGATTGCAAATGATGACATTGTATTTTGTTATTTATTGATTTTGAATTATAAACAATGCCTGAAATAATCCAACCTAGCGTGGTGTTTTGTAGGTAAGGACCTGCCGGTAAACGCATTTTACCTTCTATCAACAATTCCCAAAACACGTCAGCTCCGATTAATAAATCAATTTGTGACGGTATATAAAATAACGAATCGGCTAACTGAATATTATTTGGAATGTCTAAAGAGTTATAATGTAATGGAACTGATGGTAAATTTGAAGTTATATGTTTCAAAACTATACATTTAAAGCGAGTATTATAATCACCGTTTAATGACCTGAGCTTAATTTCGCACGACTCTGTTGACCGAGTGTGTGAATGCCCTATTCCTGTGATATGATATGTGGACTGTATCGAATCGACTTTTAATTTTTACGTAATTTTTCTGTAATTAAACAATGTTGACTGCCGCTATCTAACAAAGCGCGAGCCTTATGATATACATTGTCACTACCTGCTATCTCCACTAAAGCTGTGGATAATAAAACAGTTTCTGACTGCTGTATGTAACACTGCCGACGAGTGCGGTACGGGGTTCGAATCCGGTTGGCACTCCACGACTGATACTAATGCGCTTTCTACTTTATCATTATTGTTACTGTGCAATAAACTGTTGTGTTTTCTACTGCACTGTTTACACGAACCAAAATAACAATCTAAAGCGAAATGTCCAGCTCGTAAACAATTAACACATAACCTTTTATTATTAACGAATTCTAATCTCTCTTTAACGTTTAAATCCAAAAACTTAGTACAAGAATAAAGCGAATGATTTCCGCTGCATAATGAGCATGTGCGGGTACTTTTGGAATTCACATTGTTTTTTGTTGAAGCGAAAATATGTGATTTTTGTTGCGATTGTTGTTGAGGTTTTTTACTGTTATCAAAAGGGACTTTACTATTAGAAAATGATGAAGAATTATGCGCTTTAATCATTTCTAAAGTATCAGCCTTATTTTTCAAGAATGTAATGAGATCGTCTAACTTAGTGGGTTTATGATGCTGCGTAAATAAATTATTTTTTTGTTCCTCCCATTCTTTCTCAACTACTGCGTCTAATTTGGAGGTAATGATGTAAATAATAAGTGTATCCCAGCATTCTATAGGTTCCCCGAGTGTCTTTAAGGCACGTAAATTCTTTGAAACTATATCAATTAATTTCCTTAAATGAAATGAAGTCTCTTTATTTAGATTTTGAATAGTAAATAAAGACTTCACATGATTATGTACTAGCAACTTGACGTTATTATACCTCTCATTGAGCAAATCCCAAGCTATTGTGTAGTTTTCTGAAGTGCATTCTATTGATTTAATAACTTGAGCTGCCTGACCAGTTAGCGATGTACGCAAATAATGGAATTTACGAATGTCATCAAGCTGGTTGGAGTTGTGAATCATAGAAAGGTAGGTATCCCTGAACTCTAACCAATTTTCAAACGACCCGTCAAAGGAGGGTAGTGAAATAGTAGGAAGCTTAATATTTATCGAAGCTTCACACTTAGAACTAGCACTAGTTGAATCAGAAAGGCTAAAACGTTTTATTAAACCTTCTGCTTCTGCCATGGTTTCGTAATAAATATTTTCAAATGATTCACGATGTTCTAACTGAATTGCAGTTTCACTATCTGACACCATGAGCATTTCGATGGAGCTTTGAATGCTATTAAATTCACTATATAATGATTTGGCTAATTCACTACGCAATTTTAATTCGGTTATTTGTTTATCGCTAGGACGAGAGTGGCTATGAAAAGAATTTACAAATTTTACGAACAACGTCAGTCTACCCTTGATTGAACCGCGTTTTTTATTTAATTCTCTAATTGCAGTACTATCATCAGAATCTACGCACAAATTAGGAGATTTACTACGAACGGTTACGTTTTCAACACTCATTTTGACGATTTATGAAAGTGGGTACTCACCAAATTCATGCAAACTACGTACGTGACTCGTGAGGAAGCACAACACGGTACCTAGAGGAACAAGCACAGTTTTAGTAAAATTGAAATAGGATAAGATGGGGGAAAAAGGGAACGATTTGGCCAGACCCTTCGCTGATCCCTCGATGTGATGATGAATGATGCGGCTCTGAAGGTCCAATGTTTGCGTGTTCAATTTGTGTTCCTAGGCTTCTTGTGTGTCTGTGATCAACACGGGTAAATCAGGCGACTTTGATGGTTATACTGGGATTTATTACTTAACAATAAAGCGTTTACAATATTTTAGTTGAATATTTAAATGAGAATGAGAGACGTTGAGCGTCCGTGCAGTGGTTTATATAGGTGTGCTTCAGCGCCATCTGTTGTGGTTTCTTGACATCACGTGACGTGATCGATGCGGTGCTCGGCGATACTATTGCCCTTGCTCTTTGGTTGGAGCTTCTCACGCGCTCCGATAGATGGCTCTTAACACATATGTTACATAAAAAAAGATATTACTAACAACTTAGATCTAATACACGCATGTCCCGACCCTAAAGACTCTCTAGATAGAGCAAATAATTACTAAAATACTTTCAAGTTTTAATAAAACTGAAGCTGAACTGGCTTTGATAACCAGTAGTTTGTATCCCAACTCTGCCCCAATTAACTCTTTCTATGCAAGCCCAACTGATAGTTATGAAGTCAATTAAATTATCTCCAATCTCAAAGAAGCTTCAGCACCAGGATGGGATTGCATTCCAAACAAAATCCTCAAACTAAACAAGCTTCACCTTATCCCCCCGATCGTTATTCTGTGTAATCTTAGTATCTCCTAAGCTATCTAGAAAAAAATGGCAATCTCTCAGACAATCAGTATGGTTTTCGCAAAAACAGGTCAAAGGAAGATGCAGTTACAGATATAGTAGACTTTGTTGTCACCAAACTAGATGATGGTAACAAATGTACTGGAATCTTCCTTGATCTTGCGAAAGCCTTTGACACCGTCTCTAGAAGCATTCTATTGAGGAAACTTGAAGGCATAGGTGTCCGTGGCACTGCTCTTGAGTGGTTCCAGTCTTACCTCAGTAATCGCACGCAGAGGTTAATCTTAGGCAACAACTACAGTTCATACGCCACTCTTGACTATGGTGTGCCGCAAGGTAGCGTACTGGGGCCTACTCTTTTCATTATGTATGTCAACAAACAGCCTTTGCTCACTGTCACTCTCTAAAGCAAAAATGTTCGCCTACGCTGATGACACAGCTATAGTATTTTATGATAGGACGTGGGAGTCTCTATACGAGGCAGCTGAGTCTGGTGTGAAGCAGGTTGCACAATGGCTAAATTGCAATCTGTTGACACTAAATGTAGGTAAAACGAAGGTCATCGACTTTAGTGTCAGCGCAAGAAACACTTGTCCAAGTAACTTAGCCAACAAACTGCATACCTGCCATGGTGACTCAGACTCGCAATGTTCATGCCCAAGCTTTGAACCAGTAGAGCACATAAAATACCTTGGTGTCTACATTGACAAAAGCCTCACCTGGACTATGCAAATAGAGCATGTAAGTGGTCGTGTTAGGTAACTGCTACATGTCTTTAAGAGAATGGGTCAGATTGCAAACGTGAAGATCTTGAAGATGATTTATCACACTCTGTGCGAATCTCTTCTAAGTTACTGTATAGCTGCATGGGGGGATGCACTAAAGACGCATTTGATTGGGGCAGAACGCGCACAACGGGCCGTTCCCAAGGTAGCTTATAAAAAACCAAGGCGATTTCCAACAAACATCTTATATCAAGAGACGGGTACAATGCGCGTGCGACAGATATACATTATGGCCGTAGCCCTAAGTTTACATAAAGAGGCTCTAGTCAAGGTGGACTCCAATGTATATTCCCGAAGGAAGCCTAGATGGCGTAAGCCAAAGCGTAGACTTGATTTTGGAAAAAGGTGTTATTAATATATGGGGCCACACCTTTATAATAAGATTAATGATAAAATTAATTTATTACCCTTGGCAAAATCAGACAAACCAGACATCAAAACTTACCTAAAAGGTCTGGATTACGACAACACAGAGAAACTATTAAACACTTCGTAAAAATAAAACTTATTATGTCCTATAATGTTAGTTTTGGAGACATAACACACAAACACACACGCGCGCACACACACGCACGCACCAAACCATACACGCACACACACTTAATACACGCACCAACGCCACTTGACTCACACTTTTGCCCACAATGCAAGATACCATGCATCCCCGTAATATTTTTGTTTTTCTTTAATTTATCCTTTTTGTTATATATGGCTACAATAAAACACTGTATTTCTGAACTATGATGAAAGAGACTGGCCTCCACGACAGAGGGAATCCTAGTGTGGAGATCAGTGATTTATCTGATATAAAATGTATTTTTCTTGAACAATAAAGATTATTATTATTATTACATTGAACATTAATGTTAAGCTTGAAAGGTCTCGACTGATGAAGTCCACGCTCCGTCCGGCACAAATCCAGGTCCAAAACCCCGAGAGCTTTCAGCTCGAACTCCAGAATCGTTTCGAGTGCCTAGGGAGCCCCGTGGACGAATACAGTGATGGGTTCGTAGAAGCTGTCCATACGGTCAGGTCTAAGTTTTTCAAGACCCACCGTATAGATAGAAACAAAAAGCTCTCTGATCCTACTCTCAAGCTCATGAAGGAGAGGCGTGAGATGATCTTGCAGTCTTTAGACGATGCGTTGAAATACCGGCAGCTAAATATACGGATCTCAAAGTCCTTGAAAAGCAACCTCCGCCGCTTTAATACTGAAAGTATTAAAGACGCTATTGAGCGGAACAAGGGCTCCAATGTCTTTGCAAGAGATCTGTCTATTGGGCAGAGCCAGCTCACGAAACTGAAGACCGATGATGGCAAGATCGTGTCCGCCAAACCAGAGCTTCTGAGGGAGATCGAGAGATTCTATGGACAGTTGTACACATCAAACAGTAAACCCGTCGCGAATCTAGCGAATGACCCAAGAGCTAGATTGACCCGACACTATACCGAAGACATTCAAGGACAAACAAGGCACCGGGTGATGACGGAATTACGGCCGAACTACTGAAGGCGGGTGGAAAACCAGTACTTAAGGCCCTTCAGAAGATTTTTGATTCCGTCATACTCGAGGGGAAAACGCCAAAGGCATGGTGCAGGGGTGTGGTGGTACTCTTCTTCAAGAAGGGTGACAATGCCCTACTGAAGAACTATAGGCCCATCACACTCCTTAGCCATGTCTACAAGCTGTTTTCAAGAGTCGTCACGAATCGTCTCGCGCGCAGGTTTGACGATTTCCAGCCTCCCGAACAAGCCGGATTCCGTAAAGGCTTCAGCACCGTAGACCACATACATACGCTGCGGCAGGTTATACAGAAGACAAAAGAGTACAACCTGCCTCTCTGTTTGGCGTTTGTGGACTACGAGAAAGCCTTCGATTCGATCGAGACTTGGGCTGTACGGCAGTCTCGCCAAATTGACTACCGGTACATCGAAGTGTTGAAGTGTTTATACAAAAACGCCACAATGTCAGTTCGACTTCAGGATCAGACCTCGGAACCCGTCCTTCTGCAGCGAGGTATGAGACAGGGAGACGTCATTTCTCCGAAGCTCTTTACCACTGCACTGGAGGATGTCTTCAAGGTTCTGGACTGGAGAGGGCTAGGCATCAACGTCAATGGCGAGTACATCACTCACCTTCGGTTTGCCGACGATATAGTGGTTATGGCTGAGATCATGGAGGACCTTAGTACAATGCTCGATGATCTCAGTAGAGCTTCCGAAAGAGTGGGTCTTAGGATGAACATGGACAAAACCAAGTTGATGTTGAATGCCCATGTAACACCCATTCCTATCAAGATTGGAGACTCTACAATCGAAGTTGTGGGCGACTATGTCTACCTGGGACAAACGATCCAATTGGGTAGGGTCAACTTCGAGAAAGAGGTTAACCGTCGAATCCGACTCGGCTGGGCAGCGTTTGGGAAGTTGCGCGGTATCTTCTCGTCCAACTTACGGTCTCAAGACGAGTGAGAAGTAGTACAAGTCTATGACCAGTGTGTGTTGCCAGTGATGATATATGGCTCTGAGACGTGGTCGCTTACAATGGGCATTACAGTCACTCAAAGGGCAATGGAGAGGGCTATGCTCGGAGTTTCCTTGCGTGATCGAATCAGAAATGTAGAGATCCGCAAGAGAACCAGGGTTACCGACATAGCCCGAAGAATTGCCAAACTTAAGTGGCAGTGGACAGGGCACATTGCTCGCAGAATGGATGGCCGATGGGGCAGAAAGGGTCTGGAATGGCGACCGCGAACCGGAAGACGTTGGGTTGGAAGGCCTCCCACCAGGTGGACCGATGACCTGGTGAAGGTTGCGGGGATCCGCTGGTTACGAGATGCACGGGATCGGTCAATGTGGCGACGCTTGGGGGAGGCCTATGTCCAGCAGTGGACGTCTTTCAGCTGATATGATGATGATGATGAGATATTGGTAAAAGTAGTCATTTTGAGTTTTTTGGCGGTTTTGAAGGGGATGAAAATCAAGTGCAAAAATTCCGTTACATACATTCATAGATACATACCAAGCTAATAAAAGCGTATTAAAATTGATTCAAGAAAATGGTGAAGGAGCATTACCTTTCACTAAAATTTTTATTCTTCTCATTTCTCTGTTATATATTTGATATGTATTAGCAATACCATCTTTCACACACTCAATTCATGATTTCTATGTTTTCTCCTACTCTTAAGCCACCGACATTCATACTCAGAACTGTCCTCCAGACATTTTCCTCATTCAAATTCTAATTTAGGAAATACCGTTACAAATAAACATTAACCACAATTACGTTAAATAATGAAATAGCGTATGTTATGTTTATTTTCCAGACATTTCCCCCTTTGAAATCAGTTTCTTACTAAACTAAGGGACCTTCCCGATGGCGCAAAACAATCACGTTCCGGGAAACTTTACTATTTGCAAATGATATGACACTTCAAAATCCCATACATTTTATCATACCGTCTACAGCCGTACATAATATAATATATATATATATATTATTACGACCCTAAATAGCAACATCATTGTACTTGTATGGCTAAGTCTACGCCTGTCAGCGGTGTGAATGTGTTGTTTTGGAGCATAAGCAATGCATATGTGTGTGTTGAAAAATTACTCGAAAACAGTCTGCCGTGACACCTACGAACGAATTAAGTCTCGTGATGGGCAAGCAACGGCTATCCACGGTTTGCCAAATTATATGAAACTAGCACTCCGCCCGCGACTTTGTTCGCGTAATTTCGTATTTTATCCTAGATAATTATGACTTTCTTACATGTGCAATTAGTGAAAGCAACCAAACATAAGCTATTGTGAAATCTAGGGACATGTAGGGTTTATTAGTTTGGGACGATTCGTTATTTGACTTAAAGAATAATACATTTTAGTTTACCACCATTTTGATTCGATTTTTATTTTTCTATGTAACGAATAAGTTTAAAAACTACTAGACCTACCGATTTCAAAAAATCCTTCACCTTTGGGCAGCTATACTATCCCCGGGTAACATAGTCTACTTTTATCCCTGTATTCCAACGGGAACGGGAACTACGCGGGTGAAACCGCGAGGCGTCCGCTAGTTGTTATGTATGTTGTCTTTATCAAGCGCGGGAGATCCCTGATCCCCATCATAACAAGATTACAAGACAAGTCAAACAGAGAAATATGTACTGTTTGCATTATAAAGATAATAAAGTCTAGGTATTGTTTATTTTAGCACTGTTTTTTCCCTGAAGAGTAGGTCAGCGTGTCAAGAACCTGTTAAGGGGATTTAAGTAAAGTGACTTTATTACTGGTAGATTCCAATTTAATGGCGGCTCAGAACATGAAGCGAGCAGCAAATTCATGTGACAGCGGGGATATGGCGCATTGAAAAGTGATTTTCTCAGCCGCCTTTTTGAATCGACCTGTACCCCCTAATCCTGTACCCCTGGTAAACTGAATGCAGATGATGTAGATACTTCTAACTGAGATCTATGACCCAATGTCCAGCTGTGCACTGCAGTGTTTTCGTTCAACATGTAATTGACCCGCACTGGGCCCGCGTGGTGGATTATGGCCCATTCCCTCTCACAGAGAGGAGGCCTGTGTCCCAGCAGTGGGAACAATTAATAGGCTGATGATGTGTGTGTGATGTGTAATTGGCCAACCTCTTTGGTCCAGTATTCACATTATGTGCTACTGCTGAGTCGATGGGTCGATTCGATTTGAGAAATTGGCAAGGTGCTGTTGGATATTTGGAAGTGAAGTGGGTTGATAAGATAAGACTCCCGTCCCTATTCATGGTACTGAACATAACCACAGATAATATAATACTAGCATACAGATGCCTCATCCCTTACAAAGAAACCGTGCCGACGTAACTAGCGTTTTTCGTCTGATTAAGATGATTATTTTTATAAGTACTTCGATCGCGTTCGGTTCCGTTCCACGGCTATAGATGGTGTTGTTAGCAGCGACTTGCAAGTAAAAGGGTTTTCTTGGTTCGTAACTGTTTTTTTCTTTAAATACAGTGTCGATTTGTTTTATAGTATTTTTTTGCACGTTTTTACAGTTTCATTGTACAAAAATGTGTTACAATACAAATTCAAAAATCTAGTGGCATAACTCAGAAATTTAAAACCGCGGCATCTATTGGAATCAATTTTAAATGATCCGTTCAAATAATCTTTGAAATGTGAAATTGTGATGTGTGTGTGTGTCATAATTTTGTGCTTAGGAGAGTTGATTAAAAAAGAATATACAATTTTTATGATCAATTCTAGAAAGTGTTTATATTTTTAATATTTATTATTTTATTATCACAACTCAATAACGAATCGATTCATATTGCGCCATCTAGTGACATTTATTTGAACCAAATTTCTTTGTTAGCGCTGGGACCCCGTGACATAACTGAAAAATGTGGCATATATTAGGTACTCTTCGGCCGAAACTCTCAAGAAATGCAAACGTGTTGTTCGGTTATATTCAATAAACAAAAGTAATTAAATAGTCTCCAAAACAAAGGTCATTTTTGCTAAGACGTACCAAAATTCGAACGGCGCTCCAAACTGCAAACTATTTCAATTGAGTAAACTCTATACATAAAGCTGGCTACGGATATCCAAGTTGTTCCAATATCAGCGGAGGATACATGCGTCGAGATGAACTGCAAATAGTTCGTCTCAACGCGTGTATCCTCTGACTAACTATTTAATGGAATAACTGGAAACCGTCTGGTAGTCGCGTTAGTTGAGTTGGAGCACGCAAGTCTACGGGAGGAGCGGATGAGTGAGGTTCAAGTGTTAAATTTAAGCGGTATCAATCAATCTGCCACGCCTTTTTTAGTCTAAGAGGAAGCAGCTAAATATTTAACCTATAATACATTAAATAGGAGCCCTTAAGGGCTAGGTATTTACAAATTCCCAGGACCCCACACTAGGATTCCCTTTTTTGTGGAACAAGACAAGAGACTGGACTCTTCCCAAGTTATTAAGGCAAACATGTTTACTTGGTAGTTAGAGATCCCCCCGGTGGGTGCCCGCATTGTCGAGGCGGGGGGGCTCAGGAGCCGTGGCTTGGTCACCCACGGTGAAGCGAAGAGGAACTCGAGGAGGGGCCGCTCGTCAGGGTTTTTGCCGATTAAGCCGACGACGCATGCACTGCCGCTTGGTAACAGAGGCGACTTCGCGACTGAGGCGGGCCGCGATGTCGTATGAAGCGTCCCAAGTCCCATACTATATCGCGGCGTAGGGTTGGCGGCCGCGGCGGGAGAGGAGTGCCGGTATTACAGTGCACCGGTCTCCCTACCTTCCGCGGGCCGGACGGGGTCGCCACCGTCTGATGACGGACGCGGTGGGGCCGCAGAGGAGGTCCCTATCTCCTGCGGCCGAAAAGTGGGACCAAGGATGCCCTACACGGCGTCGTCTGGCGCCCATGTGCTGGTTTAGTCCCTGCGCAGGTCACGGCGTGCAATGTGTTCTGGTGCGCCGGTGATGGAGGGTACACCCCAGAGGAGGGTCCGTTTACGGAAAGCCGCGGCGGGGTTGCGGTGAGAGCTAACGCGTGCCCGTGTGCCCGCCATAAGCGGCACAGGAGGACGTGCGCCGTGGAATTTTAGTGGGTTAGAGTCCCACATAACTGCGCTATCTCCCCGTGGTAGCGCAGTATGCATGAGCATTTCTCCATGCTAAAAAAGAAAAATGTAGGTTAGAGATAAAAGTTAATTGTAATATCATCATTTTTGTGACTGTATTCGGACTAGCTCTTCCGATTGATTAAAGCTATTTGTAAGGTAAGGCTCATTCTAATTTTGTTTACATAGATAAAATTATATACAGTGTATAAAATACTTAATTAACTAAGACTACAAACAACTATTATACTTACCAACTAATCCTAAAAATATAATATTCAAATAGACGTCATATACGTCAAAAACTCCTCCACATCTTTGTACACTGGTAAAGTGCCCATAAAAAAAGCTGAAAGCTGAGTGGAGGCACTGTATTCTGAGAGAGCACTGAAAGGTTTCATTTTCTCTATTATTATTGCAGCCTTAGAAATGTATTTTCTGTTAACTATTTTTATAAACCTAGCCATTAAAGCTGTCTGAATAAATTGAATTATTACATAAAATATACCTTGAAGAATATATTTTTTTCTCTTTGTTCCATATTCAGAGCAAATATCTAATAACAAATTCGCAATTTATCATAGAACCTCCTCCATTTTTCTCCACGATATCGCGGCGGCCGCAAAACGTTTAATGGTTCGAGCATAATATAAAAGGTTGTTTAATTACTTTTTTTTCTAAGAGCACTCTATTTGTTGTCTTAATAGGCATTTCTTTCATTAGCGGAGATGGAAATATATATTTTTTATGGCAGACCTGCTTACACCACGTTGTTTTGCTTGTTATTAAAATATTTACGGATTTTTCTAGAGTCACAATTTGTTTACATATTTTAGAAATACATTTTAGCATTTGAGAGCAGTGATGGCTCAGTGGTATCGGCCGCGACTTACAAGTTGTAGGTCGTGGGTTCGAGCCCAGGCAGGCGCTTTACTTTGTGTAAATTAATTCATCACCAATGCTCTCAAAACAGTGAAAGAAAAATCGTGAGGAAACCGGCATGTCCTAGAACCAAAAAAATTAAGACATGTGACATCCACCAACCCGCAATGGGCCCGCGTGATCCACCACGCCCATTCCCTCTCACAGAGAGGAGGCCTATGTCCCAGCAGTGGGAACATTAATAGGCTGATAATGATGATGACATAGCTATATTTACATTTAACCGATGACGTACTTTGGGCAGCGGGAGTCCACTGAATGCGAGATGCACAGAACGATATGTCGAAACTTGGGTTATAAATTCTTTATCTAGTATTGAACGTCTTTCAGCCGAGGGAGACCTATGGCCAGCAGTCTATCAACTAAAATGATGATGATAATAAAATCTTAAAGCGCCTGAAATAGTGTGGAGCACACTCTGCCTTCAAAGTAACACTTAGCAATGTTGCTTTGCGACAGAAGATCTTGGGTTCCATACTGATGAAGCCCAAGATTTTCTGTTGTGTTTTGTGTTTTCTGCCTTTACTGAAAGGTTTTTAACGTAATATTACAAAGACTGATGCTGCAGTATATTCAATGGCATCCCGTAACCAGATGCTGGAATTAATTGGTTCATTAAAATACTTTGAGTCAAGGAATTTCAGCTCCAACAAAAATACATTTCCAAACAGACAAAATTATCAATTTTAATAATACACTACGGTCTTAATTACAGAAACGTTGTTATGAAAACAATATTTCTGCGTAATAGTCTGTTAAATTTGAATTATATCCGACATTTTAAGGGTGTTTCGTAATAAATATTGCTTAATGTCTTTACGCCGAGGTGTTCTGCTGTAAATGTAAGGTTTTACTTGGCAAATTGACCCATTCCAAGTTTACAGTGTATGAGAAAATATTGTATTAGGTGCTTGGGTATTGAAACAGCGAAGGTCTAATGAAAGTAACGGTTATTACTCTTGTATATTTTCAGTAGTATGTAAATTGTGTGTAGAAACAATGGAGAATATTTTCTGAGCGCTTGATAAACAGTTTTTATTAAAATAGTCTCCACGGTTGAAGATCTACCTGTCTGTCCTGTTGCCAACCTTGCTAAATGCCAAAGTAGAGTTGAGGTGTCTTTATGAAAGATCTCACTAGTAAAACTAAGTAGACAAAGAGAGCCAAGCAAGCCACTGCAACAATGAGACGAAATTGGGGATTATCTAATAAAAACTCAATGTGAATGCGATGCTCCTGATCAGACTATTTTCCATATGCTGGAATGTCCTAAATGTCTGGGCACCCTTGTCGATCTGAAAAAAGTCTCTGACAGCAAAATAACCGCTTCCATTATACGTACAGCTAAGGAGTGGAATTCCCTGCCGGAGTCTGTGTTTTCCGAAAGGTACAAGTTCGAAATTTTATAGTCAAGAGTGAATAGGTTTCTTCTAGGCAAGCGTGTTACACCGTCGACCACATCATCGCTTACCATCAGGTGAAATAGTGGTCAAGCGCGAGTCTATCAATAAAAAAAAAACATTGTCGTCCTCTGCACGCCGAGTTCGTCTACTGCTGTAAATTAGGTGTGCCAACTGCTTACTGGGCCCAAACAAAGCCTTTGAAAAACGATGCAGCGTTGTTATATCCTACCTGCACCCTTGATGGTTACAATAACACCTCTGACCCAGCAATAAATGTGGCCATCTCATCATCATCATCTGCAACAAGACTTCGTGTACTGCTGGATTAAGGAACGTTTTATGCCACTCTAGTCCTACCTACTAGGCCCAAACAAACACCGTCGATACCAAAATAAGAAAAACTAGCAAATAATCTCACCCATTACACAGAAAACGTGTAAGCAACTTACATAAGCAAACCTGAACATCCTCTCCTGAATAACGTAAATCAAACTCACAAGCGACGGCACAATTCCTACAGGTATATTTAAAAGACATTTACCGCTGCACCAGAAGCCTTTGAAAAACGATGCAGCGTCGTCATAACCCCTCAGCAGTCGCCATTACGGTGGCTGGCGGCAAGCCAAGCACACGTACGAGCTGGTTTACCCGCGGTTTATTATTCAACTTGTTTCATAAAATATTAGCGGGAGGAATAGAATGTAAGAGCTTTTGCTATATGGGGAAGGCCTGATAATGGGGCTTGTATATGATGGGTGACAGAGGCTTTATTCTTAAATAGATACCTAGATAAGCGTGTCGACTATTTATCTTCTTGTCTGTTAGTCGGGAGTATTGTGAGAGGAGCGTATGACTGAAATTAGTTGTTTTCATTCTTGCTTTTTTCTTAACACTTCGTTAAGCAGGAAGGTTTGTGAGGTTTTGGCTTTTGGAAAAAGACGTGAGTTCGTTTCCCATGTGCATGAAAATAAATTAAAACTGGCCAAGTGCGAGTCGGACTCGCGCACAAAGGGTTCCGTAACATTATCGAAAAAAACTGCAAAAAAAAAACACGTTTATTGTATGGGAGCTCTATTTAATTATTTATTTTATTCTGTTTTTATTATTTGTTGTTATAGCGCCATCAGAAATATATCATCACTTAAAATTTCAATAGTCTAGCTATCACGGTTCAGGAGATACAGTGTGGTGACAGACAGACCGACGGAGGAGTCTTAGTAATAAGGTCCCGTTTTTACCCTTTTGGGTACGGAACCCTAACAAAGCAAAAGGAATACTTACATACCTAGCATGATCCTAGCAGGCGTCGTTCCGTAGTTTCTGAATGGTTGCTGTGAGCTATACATTCGTTTATGATATGAAAAACTTAATTTTATTTTTACCAGCGCAAACTCTAAAACAAACAACGAATCACAAAGTGTTACACAAAAATATATCTCTGAATATTACCTGGTCAATGCACTTTTCAACAGCAAAAAAGCTTTAAAAGATTATTTTCCTCTGTGAAAGTGCCAGAGGAACATGTAATCACAGGAGAAGCCAAAGCACACAGGGGAGCCTAGAGTCACGGCAGGGCAGCTAAACTGCGAGCGCAGGTTCGAATCAGGCCACGTTCCGTTTTAAGCTGCATTACGTGATCACGCCAGTCTGTTGCTCGAACTGATATTATGTGTTTGCTGTCAAGGTTGTGGTCTGAGTAGAAAGAAGATAGCGTTTTGTTTTGGAAATATCAGTTTTTGTGGTGGAAATGAACTAAAGTAGACGATGTAAGGCTCGAGACGTGGTCGCTCACAATGGGCCTCATCAGAAAGCTTACAGTCACCCACAGGTAAATGGAGAAGCCATACTCGGAGTATCATTTCGCAAGAGAACCAGGGTTACTGACATAGCCCGAAGAATTCACAAACTTAAGTACAGGGCACATTGCTCGCAGAACGGATGTTCGATGGGCCGGAAAAGTACTGGAGTGGCGACCGCGAACCGGAAGATGTTGCGTTGGAAGACCGCCCACCAGGTGGACCGATGACCTGGTGAAGGTTGCGGGGACCCGCTGAATGCGGGATGCATGGGGTCGGTCAATGTGGCGAACTGATGAATTAGGTAAACGCGTTCTTAAGTGGAGCTCGTGTTTCAGCATAGGTAAGGTTAGTACGTGGACGAACGACATTCGAATACTGGCTGGTAGCAACTGGATGATATCAGCCGGTGATCTTAATGCTTTCAATTAGTACAAAGCCGACCTCGTCTAATAAAGTTGTTTTAGGACTTATTCCAAACGGTTACGGAATCGTGAGGATACCTTATAGATCTGATCCCTTAGTGCGAGTTTTGACTCACGCTCAATCGCGTTAACGTAACCATCAATTTGTATTGAAACTGGATAAGCGCCGTCTGGGGACGGTACGGAGAAACCTCTTTTTTTGTATATATTTTGACATAAGAGATCGTTTACGTTATCATGAGTGAGCGTGAGTAAAAACTCGCACTAAGGCCTCAAAAATTGAAAGCATCGGGATAACGTGACATACACCAACTCCCTCTCATAGAGAGAAGCTCTGTAACCCAGCAGTCTGAACGTTATATGCAGCTTTCTTCTTATGTGTTTCAGCAACCGACTCCACAAAAGCAGTTATTGCTGATCACTAAACCATCATTCGCTTACTCCTTACGCCACCTTAAAGAAATATGAGCTAGGTATAATGCCGTCAGAAAGCTCTTTAGACACTGACTTAGAGATTTCTGAGAGAACGTGATGCTAATTCTTATAAAGAGCGACAACGTGACAGCTTTCGGGTTCCGCTGATGAAACATTAAGTGATATGGACTTATTTAACTTATTTTGGTTTTAATGAAGACGGATTTTGATGTAGACTTTCAGGCTTGGTAATTTAATTGGTGAAAACAGGTACGTATATTCGTCTTGGTTATGTGAAGTCTTGTTTATTTTATATATTGGATATTGCCATGTTTACCATTTCATTTCGTGGTTATGGTTTGGTTCTGGCTAATAGTTATCTCTTAACTACAATAAAGTTTAAACGTAATATTGTTTCTTTGTGGATATCATTTCTAGAAAGTCTTATCTGATGACGAAAATTCTTTATCTATCAGCTGTAAGCTACACCATCAAGGTTGGAGACTCTACACTCGAAGTTGTGAACGATTATGTCTATCTGGGACAGACGGTCCAGTTAAGTAGGTCCAACTTCGAGAAGCTACAATAACATGAAATTGCTATAGAGCAATGACCATATAACTGTGCTATTCATGGTTTGGGAAGGGTTGTAGCTCATTTACTTGCGTGATCGAATCAGAAATGTAGAGATCCGTAAGAGAACCAATGTTACCGACATAGCTCGAAGAATTGCCAAACTTAAGTGGCAGTGGGCAGGGCACATTGCTCGCAGAACGGATGGCCGATGGGGCAGAAAGGTCCTGGAGTGGCGACCGCGAACCGGAAGACGTTGCGTTGGAAGGCCTCCCACCAGGTGGACCGATGACCTCGTGAAGGTTGCGGGGATCCGCTGGTTGCGAGACGCATGGGACCGGTCAATGTGGTGACGCTTGGGGGAGGCCTATGTCCAGCAGTGGACGTCTTTCGGCTGATATGATGATGATGAATGACCATATTTGTAACGTGGTGTTTAATGCTTGTTTCTTCTCCGTTTGTAAAGAGACCTTCATCCAGTGAGGCTGTGACTTATGCCATTTCATTTAATTAGATAATCATCATCATAATTATCCTTTTAATGTTCCCACTACTGCGACACAGACCTCCTCTCTGTCAGAGGGAATGAGCCTTAATCTACCACGCGGGACCGGTGTGGGTTGGTGGATGTCACATGGCTTCGAAATTTTGGTTCTAGGACATGCCGGTTTCATCACGATGTTTTCCTTCACCGTTTTGAGAGCAGTGGTGGTGATATAATTTACACAAAGTAAAGCGCCTGCCTGGGTTCGAACCCACGATCTACACGTAAGTCGGGGCCGTTACCACTGGGCCACTACAGCTCAGTAATAAGATAATACTGATAGATATAATAAACATAATTTCAACATTAATGTTCTATGTTATGGGGGTTTGGTTTCCGCACTTAGTCCTTCAGCTGGACCATTGTGCGTGGGCCATGGCGGCCGTTGGGTGGATTATTCCAGCCAGCCCACCTCCCTCCAGAAGCTGATTAGGGCTCCTGGTTTTCTTAGAACGTCTGTGTAAGTTCTGGGCGACCCGAGGGTTTGTGTTCTTATCTTGGTGACCCCTGTGCATTCGAAGAGAACGTGCGCAACGGTTTCCTCAGTCTCCATGCATGCCCTGCACAGAGGACTGTCCGTTATGACTATTGTGTGGAAGTGTTTGTTAAGTGAGCAGTGTCCCGTGATGGTCCCCGTCATCAGGCGCAGGCCATTCCTGTCCAGGCGTAGCAAACGTCTGGTAAGCCTACTGTCCAAAGAGGGCAGAGCTTCTTTGGACTGCCTACAGCCTGGTGCCGAGGTCCACTAGTTTTCTGCCTGTGTCTGGGTGAATTCCTGTAGCCACCTGCGTATTTGGTTGAAGGGGATGGGTACAACAGGCTTGAGTCCATAGACCGCCGTGCTAGATCCGCGTCTCGCAAGCTCGTCAGCCGCGTCGTTACCCAGCGATCCACTGTGTCCGTTTATCCATTGCAGTGTTAACGTGTTACGACTAGATACAGTTATTTGTTCTAGTGCGTTGTGGCATTCTAGTATTAGTTTCGATGTAATATATTTTTTCCGTAAAGATTGGAGGACTGAAGCGCTGTCGGAGAGTATGCGTATGCGAGTGTCCGTAACCCTCCTGGCTTCTAAGGCATGGACCGCTAGTGTGATGCCCACACACTCCGCCTGATAGACGGTGTTGAACCCTCCTAGCGGTCTGGATATATTTATATTTAGGTCGTGTGAGAAGACTGCGACTCCGGTACCGGAGTTCGTCTTCGATCCGTCGGTGTATACTCTCATCTCTTTCGAGCCTGAGTAGTCACATCGTTCTGTAAGTATTATGTTGTAGTGCCTATGAAAGTGGTGTGTTTTTGGGGCTTTGTCGCATGGTGACGCTAACATAGGTTTTCGCTTGATCGCGTCCTCCTTAATGCGTGTGTGCTTAACTCTGGAGTCATTATTTAGGGTACCTGATAGATGGAGTCTAAAAGCAGCCAGGGCTGCCTCCTCCCGCACGATAAGATGCAGAGGTGGCAATCCCAGCATTGCCTGTAGGGCGGCCGTGGGCGTAGTTCTCATACTGCTAGTTATTGCAATGCAAGCAAACCGCTGCAGTTTTTCGAGATCTTTTTGTGCTGTACTGAGGTCTATCCTGGGCCACCAGACCAACGAGCCGTATGTAATGATTGGTCGGATGACTGTGGTGTATAGCCAGTGGGTGACCATGGGGCTGATCCCCCAATTCCTGCCCAGCAGTCTCTTACACTGCCACAGGGATATGCTGGCTTTTGTGGTGATATAGTTCATGTGTTTCGCCCAGTTCAATTGTTTGTCCAAATAGATTCCCAGGTACTTGGTTTCAGTTGAAAGGCTTAGGGTTGTTCCAAAGAATTTTGGTAGTTGCATTGTCATTGGTTTCCTCTTTTTTGTGAAGAGAATTAGTTCCGTTTTTGTGGGGTTCACTGAGAGTTGGTGCTCACTGCACCATTTCTCTACTAGTTTTATGGCTTGACGCATGAGATTGCATAGGGTGTTTTCGTGGGTTCCATTTATTATTATTGTTATATCATCCGCGTAGCCGACAGTGAAATAAAATGAAGAAAAAAAAATGAAGTGAAATGTTTAATAAACTGCCAAAGCATATTAAAGAGTGTAAATCACTACGATTTTTTAAAAATTACTTAAACGACACATTACTCAGCAAAAACAATAACCCACAGAAAAAGTTCGATTATGCTCAGCGTCAACATATATATATGGCGCTTCTTGTCAACTGTTCACTAATTCTTTGTACTTATTTACTTCTACCTACTAAAGCTTTTGTAATTTTGATTTTGTTTTGCAAGTGTTTTGTTTTTAAACGGTTTTGTTTGGCTTGCCCTGTTTTTTGTTTGGGTCAAATTTAGTAATTGAATGTTTGGATACCTTATTTTGAAATTATGTAAAGATTAACTATTTGACCAATCTAACTGTAAACATTATGCTATGTTACTTTTGTTATCCTGTAAGTACGCTCAACATAACTTAAATTATTTAGATATGTAAGTTTCTCATGTAAGTGAATGCCATTGTAATTCTTTTGAGAAATAAAGATTCTTAACCGTAAATAACCTTTGTCGTTGAGTGTTTTGATGAGGCTGTCCGCTACCAGGTTCCACAGGAGTGGCGAAAGGACGCCCCCCTGTGGACAGCCCTTCGCGACGACGACGGCCCTTGTGGTGTTGTTAACCGTGACTTGGACCGCTCGCAGTTTGAGCATGTTGGTGATCCAGCCTCCTAGGGTAGGGTCTATGCTATGTCTGTCGAGGGCCGTGTTTATGCTGTTGAACGTGGTCTTATCGAAAGCGCCCTCAATATCAATGAAGGCAGCCAGTGCTGAGCATTTATGGTCCACTGCGCATTCAATTTTGGAGACCACGTTGTGCAACGCGGATTCTGTTGATTTGCCTGTGGAGTACGCATGCTGTTGTTTGTGAAGTTGTTTTACCCGGAGAGGCCCATCGCGGATGTGCCTATCGCAAAGTCTTTCGAGGGTTTTCAGTAAGAAGGATGTGAGGCTTATAGGTCTATATGCCTTGGGTTGTGTGTAATCAGTTTTTCCAGGTTTGGGTATGAAGGTGACTTTTACTTCTCGCCATGCAAGAGGTATGTACCTAAGTGCTATGCTGGCCCGATAAATCTCCAACAGCCATGGTGTTAGATGATCTACCCCCCACTGCAGCAGGGCTGGGAAGATGCCATCCAGCCCTGCCGACTTGAAAGGTTGAAATATGTTGATAGCCCATTTTATCCGGTCTACTGTTACTATATTTTGGACTCTTGACCAATCTTGGTCCGTTGGAGTCCATTCGGTGTCAGTTTCCCACATCCTGTCCTCCAGGATTTGGTAGTCCGGGAAATGAGTTTCGAGGAGGACCTTGCTGGTCTCGTGATCATTTTGTGTGTATGAGTTGTCGGGATTTTTCAGCGTGCCGAGGGTTCGGTCCTGATCGGTTGATAGTATCTTCCGTACCCTGGCGGCTTCATTATTAGTCTCAATGGATTCACAGAATTTCTGCCATGCCATCCTCCTGGCGGTTATTATCTGTTTTTTGTATGCATATTGGGTGTCTTTGTATAACTCCCAGTCTTCCGGGAGTCTCGTGTTTTTTGCTCTGTTAAATTGCTTACGTAGCGTTTCTCTGAGTTTACCAAGTTCAGCGTTCCACCAGGGGTTCCTTTCGTTCCTGCTCTGTGGCGCTCTTGATTTACAGCATGCGTGGTAAGCTTCGATTAGGTATTTAGATAATTGTGTTACGGTGTATTCTAATTGTGCTTGGTCCCTTATGGTTGTGCTAGGTGTCCAGCTAAAAGCGAGGCCAGAAGGTTTTTATACCCGGGCACATTGGTGCGCCTCGGGTTTCGCCTCGGTGCGGGTTTTTTGGTGCTTGTAGTTAGTGTAAAGCAGATCCTTCTGTGGTCTGAGCAAGAAGGCTCGTCCGATACGTGCCAGTTTGTGATGAGGCTTGTCGCGTTTACTGTAGCGAGTGTTAGGTCTATGATTGTTTGTCCACGGACCGTGACCCAGGTGGGTTCTGAGCCGCGATTAACAATGTTAAGATTAGTGGAGAATAAAAAGGTGGATAGTACCTCTCCTCTGGAGTTCGGTGTGTCGCTGCCCCAGAGCGGGTGATGAGCGTTAGAGTCAGTGCAGATGATCAGGTCCAAACTGGCGCGCTCACAGTGCTGCACCAGGTCGGCCAACTCCTTTGGCGGGCAGTCTGTGTCCTCGCCTGGCATGTATGCCGAGGCCAGTACAACATCCGGAACGCTACCTTCAGTTTGGAGCCTGACAGCTGTCAGGTCTCTGGAACAAAATTGGGTCAGTGGCGTAAAGGGAATTTCTTTGGGTATGTAGATGCAGGTTTTTGGCTTATCTAAGCCCTGTGTGTCGAGAATTATCTTACCTCCGATGTTACCGAGGCCACATATTCTGTTGTTCCTGATCCACGGCTCTTGAATCAGTGCGATAGTTCGGTGCTTTACCTCCAGTGCCCTGCGTAAGCTAGCCGTGGCAGTCTGGCTATGCTGGAGGTTTGTTTGGATGATGTTGGATGTGTTGGTGGAGGTGGAGTGGATTGGAGATTTCAACATTAATCTATTGAAGTAGTTAAAATTGGGCACTGAAATGGCCGTTAAATTATTGTATAATCCAACTTTAACAAAGGTACCCAATAGTGTTCAATTACCTGTATTATTTTCGGTATAATGCACTAAGCCTATTAATTACCTCTATTATGATAGTCATAATCATATTTGTTACCAATAATTTCTACTAATTTTAATAGTGAAAAATATATGTTTTGAGCACATTTGCAAGCAAAAAATAGATTGGTTTAAAAAAGTCTATAGAGTTTCTCGCACGTGCTTCTCCATCGAGATATTCGCTTTGGAACGTACAACATGCTTAAAAAGGTTGTATGTTTTTGTCCCAATCCGTCTGTCTGCTTTCCACAACCATTGCCAGATATCTCTCCAGCGATTGGTTCAATCGTTCAAATCATAAACCATTTCCTGTTGTGCTTTCATAAACAGCACTGCGATATGCCTGGAGAAATGGTGCTTAAAATGCTGTTTTTTTATATTCATGGGAATATCATCCTTCAATAACTGGCCAAAGAATTCAATATAACTCTTATACGAAACGGGTACAAATCTAAACTCCAGTCTACAGCCATTTTCTAAATTCCATACAAATAAAACTTAACCCAACTTAGGAATCCAGGACCACGTACATAGTGTTACAAAAAATATTACCCTCCTTCAGGAGCAGTCGGTGGTTAAAAAAGCTTACACACCAGTTAATGAACACATCAACGGACAGTTCGCTACAGAACTAAACACAGTTTCATGATCACCATTAGTACAAACGGCGGGAGAGCGCTAATGATCGCAAATTAACTTAATTTGATCATTACGTTTTTCAAACTGTTCGCGGAGTGCATTGTTATGTGTAGTTTGCAGATTGATGGGTGTGGGTGAAGGAATGACACCAGTTCTGGTAGACATTTAGCTTTGTCACTAAGGATTAATATTGCTAACAGAAGTGGTATCTAACTGTCAGTAGAAAATTAGAATTGTGCATGGTAAAGTGTATTTTTACCTTTTGCTAAAAAAAACATTCAGAATAATCTACTTTACATACATATATATTAGTGGGTCTGTGAGCTGTTAGTAGACCTCGGGAATCTAAAAGATATTAGTGAAAAAAAAATCTTTATAATTATCCAACCATCTTACAAATTGCACGAGTAATGCAACATGTAGAGGAGAACAGCTGGACATCCGGACATACGAAAGCATTTTTGCCCAAGCTGAAACGGATACGCTTTGGTCACGCTTCACGCTAGCTCAGTCAACTAGTTTCTAAATTACATACCAATATAACACTTAACCCAGGAATCGTACCCCAGACCCACTCCACGCACATAGTGTTACAAAATACATTACCCTACTTCACGGGCAGTCGGATATAAAAGCTTATACACCAGTTAAAGAACACATTAACAGACAGTTCGCTACAGAACTAAACACAGTTTCATGATCACCATTAGTACAAATGGCGGGAGAGCGCTAATGATCACTAATTAACTTAATTTGATCATTACGTTTTTGGGGCTTTTCGAAATGTTCGCGGAGAGTGTTGTTATGTGTAGTTTGAGATGGATGGGTAAGGGCGTAGTGGGTAATGACACTCGTTTTGATTATATGCCAAACTGGAACATAAAAGTAAATTTATTTACTTATATAGTAGAAGTAAATACAATTTATACAATACGTAATCAACTAAGACTACAAACATATACACTTAAATAAAAAACTACTCACTAACTAAACCTAAAAATATACTAAATTATTATATAGTTAATATTGCGTCGAAAAACTTGGAGGAATTTTCGCGTTTTTCGGGTGTTTCGTTTTTCGCGTTTATACTTTAAACTTCATAGTTATAGTTTATTCTTTATAGTTTTTAGGGTTCCGTACCCAAAGGGTAAAAACGGGACCCTATTACTAAGACTCCGCGGTCCGTCTGTCTGTCTGTCTGTCACCAGGTTGTATCTCATGAACCGTGATAGCTAGACAGTTGAAATTTTCACAGATGATGTATTTCTGTTGCCGCTATAACAACAAATACTAAAAACAGAATAAAATTAATATTTAAGGGGGTTCCCATACAACAAACGTGATTTTTTTGCCGTTTTTCACGTTACGGTACGGACCCATTCGTGCGCGAGTCCGACTCGCACTTGGCTGATTTTTATTACTAGTTTTAGTCAGATGTAAAACTCCTCCACATCGTTGTCCACTGGTACTGTGCCCAAAAGACTGGCAGCATTGCCACGTTATATGGCAATGCTTATCCTCTGACCAAGGTAAAAGCCAGCCCTTTGGTCATGCGAAGTGTCAAATAGGCGTGAATAAAAAATAAAATAAACAGATAATTTGAGTGATGCATGTCTTTTTTAGGTTTTTTGCCTTTGCGAAGAAAGAAAGAAAGAAAAATATTTATTTGTGACCCGCACAGGAAACACGAGAAATAAGCAAAAACAAAAAATATTACAAAAATCAAACCCCGTGCGCGACCAAACAGGCTCTTATCTCAGCATGTGCAGCGATGTCCAAAAAAAAAACTAAAATGAAGGAAGAGTGAGACAGTGTGTTATACTTGTGCTTTTTTATTTGACTCTGTCATAAGTAGTGTCTTATAACCTGGAAAAAAATTTGTTTACAGGAAACACGGAAGCAGAGAGACTCAAGGAAAGAAGCCTGACCGAGTAAAGCTGCACAGAGATCTCCGAAACACCACAACAGCACATTATCCAACAGACCAAAAATCTTCTTAAATGGAAGGAGTCAAGAAGTTTAGTCGCGCATATCATGAAATCTCGATGCCCATCAATGGGAAAATGACTGTAGTGGGAAGAGTTAAACACAACAATCATCTCTACGGTTGTAGTTTAATATAGGTACCGTACCTTCATGTAGCACCTAAACTTCATACTGCGGTACAACAATGTTTGCAATAACTACACTGTATCTCCTAATTTACATTAATAACTCATTAGTGGCTAAGAGAACATAATTAAACTACCCCACAGCACATATTTACCTACCGGGTAACAGCAAGCTCACCTACACACGCAGTAATTACCGGTTAGCAAAATAAATACCCGGCACCGAACCCGGTTTAAAATCAAACAAAGATAAACTACATATTAGGGAAGTTACTAAGGTTTGAATCCGACTCCGATAAGTCGGTACTTTTCCCGTTGATATTAGTACTCCGGTTCCGACTTTGGCTCCGTCCATTTAAATCGGAGGTTGAAGCTACGGATAGCGGCCACCCGGTGGCTGCGGTTAACGTGTACGAAGTTAGTTATCGGCACGTAACTTGGCAAGAGTTGTTTGATGCGCAAAATTAGTTTTTTAAGTCTCTTTGGTTACCAAGCGGGACGCGGAGAACGTTTAGCACCGTTCCGAGCGTGCGATTGGTTGGTCAGTTGACACAAGGATCGATTGACCAATCGCGTCGCGTCCATGTTCCGTTCGCCCTATATGGTGGTTGGTCTGTTCTTACCCTCAATACGCCATAACCTTGCCAAGTTACACTCCGGGGACAATACGAACAAGTATGTTATGCTTGTCGCACGGGTTACCTCCCTACGTGCTTTCTGTCGCTGGTTTTACGTTTTATTTGGAATTAAAGAGGCTGTCTGATTAATGTTTTTACTATTTTACTTTATTGGACCTGCCTAAAACATTGCTCTTATGCCACCACCTCTGACTCCGGTTCCGACACCGACAAACCAAATTTAAAAACTCCGATTCCAATTCTGTTCCGATAAACCACCTCCGCAACATCCCTACTACATACGGCCAGTCATTACCGGTTCTCATTACCGGACGGCCGGGTAATGATACCCGGTTTGACCGCAGAACGATTAGAGGTTTTAACCCCTTGTTTATAGCTAAACGTTCTGGCTGGATAATTAGATTTTTATTTCTTCGGTTTTAATTTTAATTATTTGGTTCTAATGACGCTGTTTTTGTGGTCAAGGGTTCTGTTGTTGTTTACAATTTTAGGTTAGATCGAGTACACATTCGAGAACCGTTCAGGCCGCAGTGATGTTCTAATTTCAGATGCTGATCAATCCAGAGTGAAATTATTGCTTAGCTGATAGAGATTTAAAAGAAGGAAACACGTACTTGGGCTGACAGCCAACTAATTGGGAAGCGTAGGCACAGGAGAATGAAAATTATGATTTTGAGTTAATGTCAGAAAGTTTTCTTTTTACCCGACTGATGAAAGACGGTAATGTGATTATCAGTTATATGTAGGCAGGTATTTTTGTTCTTATGTGGCGTTCTAGAGACCAAACGCGTTGGCCGATTGGATAATTCTTACGTCAATCGATTTGTGTGTCGATGCCAGTGTCACTGGGTACATTAAAATGAAATAATAGAAAAATAGTGGATTTTGGGCGCCACATTGTAATGGCACAATATTTTTTTCTTCCGTATCCATAGTGTGGGGCATCAAAATAAGGGGTTTTTCAAAAATTTAACACGTCTATGTTTAAATATACCTAATTCGAAAAAAAATGGATTGGTGGATACATCATTCTGGTTTTTGTCAGCCAGCTCGCGAATATTGTATCCTCCGACTGCACAGCATGATTTTCTTCTTGTTTAGACTTTTTAGGTCGCTTCTAAAGCAGTAGGGACATTTTTATTATTTATTATTTATAGACTCGCGCTTGACCACTATCTCAACTGATGGTAAGTGATGATGTGGTCGACGATGAGGCATGTTTGCTCGAAGTAATTCCCATAGTAGGACCATTCTACCAGGTCTCCTAGTTACAATCGTTTTTATAGATGCTCGAACTAAGATGAGTGATTGGACGAGCTTATTGCCTAATAGCTGTTGCCCGCGACTTCGTCCGCGTCAAACTCGTTGTTTTTTTTTTTTCTAATTTTGCTTCAGGAACGGAGATTTTTTTTACTCTTTACCATCAGCTATCTACCAGTGAAATACCCATCAAAATCGATCCAGCCATTTCGGAGATTACCCGGAACAAACAGAGAGACAGACAGAAATCTTAAAAATAGCGTATTTGTTATTAGTACCATATTATATACTTTCACATGCACTTAATAAAACGTTATTTTCATATTACATACACACACTTAAGTTTTATTTATTTGTATAGATTAATGTATATGTAGGTGTATAGATTGAATGATATTGGTAGTCATATCTGATGGTAATAATGACGAGCATCTTTACAAGACTTTGTACTGTGTTTAAACCCTCTCAGGAATGATTTGAAAAAATCCTTTCTTCGTTGTAGGTACAAGTTGGAAATCCACTGGGGAAGGCTGTTAATCGTCGGTCAATAAATGTATTTATTAAGAGTTATGTTAAGTAGATGGCGCTATTATCATCAAAAAACCGGCCAAGAGCGAGTCGGACTCGCGCACGAAGGGTTCCGTACTACCATTATCCCCAAATACTGCAAAAAAAATCACGTTTGTTGTATGAGAGCCCCACTTAAATATTTATTTTATTCTGTTGTTAGTATCTGTTGTTACAGCGGCAACAGAAATACATCATCTTTAAAATTTTCAACTGTCTAGCTATCACGGTTCATGAGATGCCTGGTGACAGAAGAACAGACTCCAGAATCCATCTATTTCGCTCAGCTGCTCATGGCATAATGATTCATAGCAAATTATTATACATACCTCTATATCTTATAAAAAAACTAACATATATCTTTTTACCTGTATTGAACACAAACATAATATATATTTAACTGTATTGTAGCCTCGTAAAAACTGATTCACATCCGTACACTATTATAATAAAAATAAAAATTAATAAATATATATTATTATTAATTAAAAAATATATATAAGGAGCCGGAAGTTCCGATAGCAGACAGACGGACCGCGAAGTCCAAGTAATAGGGTCCCGTTTTTACGGTAACGGAACCCTAAAAATAAGATACTAACTAAAAGATTCTAGCTGACCCCCGCGGCTGCGCTCCCCTTAAAATTATAGCCTATGTTACTTGGGAATAATGTAGCTTTCCATAGGTGAAATATTTTTTTAATTCGGTCCAGTAGTTTCGGAAACAATTCGGTACAAACAAACAAACAAAAAAATCTTTCCTCTTTATAATATTGGTATAGATATAAGTTAACACGGTCTGACTGCCAGATAGCGAACCTACGCTTCCACGTTCTTGTTAGCAACTGACACCAAATCAGTTAAAGCTGAGCCCGAGAGTGAATTATGTTAACTTGTTTGCCTGGCTTTGCCTGGCAAAATATTTGGGCCTGGTAATACTAAATGTACGACCACCAGGTTGGAGTTTTTGGCGGGATTTTTTCGAGTGAAGTTTAGCAGCTGTTAATATTATTTGCAAATTGATTCCTAGCGGATATTGTGATTTAAAATTGGTGTAGTTTTGTGTCTCAACTGCCTACGCAACTGGACAATATGTGAAATCATTGACAGAAGCGATCTCAGGATAGTGGAGTGGAGAATTTTATTGTAGTATTGACTACCTCCGCAAAGCTTACTGGGAAGGCTGACTCGTTACAATTTGCTACAAAATACTGTAAAAACCATTAGAATCTGTTACAACCGTATTCTAATGCATACTAAAGAATGTTAAAATTGCACCGAAGACGAGGCGGTATGGTCCAAGACCTAAGCCTGCCCGAATAGGGAGAACAAAAAAAAAAAAGGCCATTAGGTTTGCGGCGTTTTTGGCGGGTTTTGTTCGAGTAAAATTCAGCGGCTGTTAATATTATTCGCAAATTGATTCCGAGTGGAATAAAATTGGTGTAGTTTTGTTTCTCAACTGTCTACTCAACTGGACAATATGTGAAATCATTGAGATCCTTTGGGGTATTTCAAAGCATCGTCTGAAGACTGCAGGATCATCTAACGCCTCTCCTTCATGAGCTTGAGAGTAAGATCAGAGAGTTTTTTTTCCTATCTATACGATGGGTCTTGAAGATCAGACTTGGGATTTGAGGATTATCGAGTCCTCCCCGAATACACCATCGTAAACTGCTCAATTCCTCTTCGAGTTCGGTCATCTTATCGTCGATCCGGAGTCCGGAGTGTGCGCGTGTTGTACGTTGCCAGGTCCCGTCGTCGGTATTTGTTGGGGTAGCCGGATCTCGTCCGGGAATCTTTGCACCCCTTGCCATACCGTAACCTAGACCGCTACTGCAGTCGAGGTTAGGCAGGCTGCCGGGCACTAGAGGCTATGTTTTATTTGTGCTATTCATGGGGAGTGCTTTGCAGGCGGGTTGGCAATCCCAGTATGGTTGTTAAAAATGCACAGAGAACGCTGCTGATCATTCTCTGGTTTGTCCCTTAGTCGCCTCTTACGATACTAATGCGAACAAAGGGGAAAAACATGGGATGACGAAATTCTGTACGCTCGACACCGACTCGGTAAGTGACGTAGATTCCAAAAAGTATACACACATTTTTTTTTTCAATGAATTTGGTAGGTTTAGGTAGCGTAGTTAGGTAGCATAAATACATATATTGGGATACTTACACTATTGTTTTTACAATCAATTTGTCCCGTGTTATGTTTGGTCATGGTCACCTCATTAGAAAGAGACACACTACCAACGGGAGCCCTCTCGCTCGGACCGGTTTTTGCGCCATAGTGCACAGTCTAGTAGTAAGAAGTATAAGGTCTTTGGTAGCACTAGCGTTCCCTAAATAAACAAGGCCGTCATTCGTCAATTACATATTATTCTCTTTTTACCAGTAGCTGTTAGTCTGTTCCCTTATTCGTCTATAGTTCATGATGCCGATCCGATTGTCAGAGAACCGAGAAGCGAATCAGTTTATCCTTTAGGCCAGGCAAAGCCAGGCAAACAAGTTAACATAATTCACTCTCGGGCTCAGCTTTAACTGATTTGGTGTCAGTTGCTAACAAGAACGTGGAAGCGTAGGTTCGCTATCTGGCAGTCAGACCGTGTTAACTTATATCTATACCAATATTATAAAGAGGAAAGATTTTTTTGTTTGTTTGTTTGTACCGAATTGTTTCCGAAACTACTGGACCGAATTAAAAAAATATTTCACCTATGGAAAGCTACATTATTCCCAAGTAACATAGGCTATAATTTTAAGGGGAGCGCAGCCGCGGGGGTCAGCTAGAATCTTTTAGTTAGTATCTTATTTTTAGGGTCCCGTTTTTACGGTAACGGAACCCTAAAAATAAGATACTAACTAAAAGATTCTAGCTGACCCCCGCGGCTGCGCTCCCCTTAAAATTATAGCCTATGTTACTTGGGAATAATGTAGCTTTCCATAGGTGAAATATTTTTTTAATTCGGTCCAGTAGTTTCGGAAACAATTCGGTACAAACAAACAAACAAAAAAATCTTTCCTCTTTATAATATTGGTATAGATATAAGTTAACACGGTCTGACTGCCAGATAGCGAACCTACGCTTCCACGTTCTTGTTAGCAACTGACACCAAATCAGTTAAAGCTGAGCCCGAGAGTGAATTATGTTAACTTGTTTGCCTGGCTTTGCCTGGCCTAAAGGATAAACTGATTCGCTTCTCGGTTCTCTGACAATCGGATCGGCATCATGAACTATAGACGAATAAGGGAACAGACTAACAGCTACTGGTAAAAAGAGAATAATATGTAATTGACGAATGACGGCCTTGTTTATTTAGGGAACGCTAGTGCTACCAAAGACCTTATACTTCTTACTACTAGACTGTGCACTATGGCGCAAAAACCGGTCCGAGCGAGAGGGCTCCCGTTGGTAGTGTGTCTCTTTCTAATGAGGTGACCATGACCAAACATAACACGGGACAAATTGATTGTAAAAACAATAGTGTAAGTATCCCAATATATGTATTTATGCTACCTAACTACGCTACCTAAACCTACCAAATTCATTGAAAAAAAAAATGTGTGTATACTTTTTGGAATCTACGTCACTTACCGAGTCGGTGTCGAGCGTACAGAATTTCGTCATCCCATGTTTTTCCCCTTTGTTCGCATTAGTATCGTAAGAGGCGACTAAGGGACAAACCAGAGAATGATCAGCAGCGTTCTCTGTGCATTTTTAACAACCATACTGGGATTGCCAACCCGCCTGCAAAGCACTCCCCATGAATAGCACAAATAAAACATAGCCTCTAGTGCCCGGCAGCCTGCCTAACCTCGACTGCAGTAGCGGTCTAGGTTACGGTATGGCAAGGGGTGCAAAGATTCCCGGACGAGATCCGGCTACCCCAACAAATACCGACGACGGGACCTGGCAACGTACAACACGCGCACACTCCGGACTCCGGATCGACGATAAGATGACCGAACTCGAAGAGGAATTGAGCAGTTTACGATGGTGTATTCGGGGAGGACTCGATAATCCTCAAATCCCAAGTCTGATCTTCAAGACCCATCGTATAGATAGGAAAAAAAACTCTCTGATCTTACTCTCAAGCTCATGAAGGAGAGGCGTTAGATGATCCTGCAGTCTTCAGACGATGCTTTGAAATACCCCAAAGGATCTCAATGATTTCACATATTGTCCAGTTGAGTAGACAGTTGAGAAACAAAACTACACCAATTTTATTCCACTCGGAATCAATTTGCGAATAATATTAACAGCCGCTGAATTTTACTCGAACAAAACCCGCCAAAAACGCCGCAAACCTAATGGCCTTTTTTTTTTTTGTTCTCCCTATTCGGGCAGGCTTAGGTCTTGGACCATACCGCCTCGTCTTCGGTGCAATTTTAACATTCTTTAGTATGCATTAGAATACGGTTGTAACAGATTCTAATGGTTTTTACAGTATTTTGTAGCAAATTGTAACGAGTCAGCCTTCCCAGTAAGCTTTGCGGAGGTAGTCAATACTACAATAAAATTCTCCACTCCACTATCCTGAGATCGCTTCTGTCAATGATTTCACATATTGTCCAGTTGCGTAGGCAGTTGAGACACAAAACTACACCAATTTTAAATCACAATATCCGCTAGGAATCAATTTGCAAATAATATTAACAGCTGCTAAACTTCACTCGAAAAAATCCCGCCAAAAACTCCAACCTGGTGGTCGTACATTTAGTATTACCAGGCCCAAATATTTAAAAGTACTACTCTTACTCAGTATTAATTTTTTTTTTAAATACAATGAATTGATTAATTATAGGAACTGTAAAAATATTTAAATACGTTTCAAAGTTTCATAGACTTTGAAACGTATTTAAATATATTATTTTATTCGTTCGTTTTGGTATAACATAAAAATGAAAAATATAAAATTTCCTACCATTTCTACCAAATCCAATGATTAGTTGAGCTAGCAAGATGTCAGACAAGGACACACTACCAGCGGGAACCCTCTCGCCAGGACCGCTTTTGGTTAGCTACCGCTTATAAGGAAATAGCTAACCTAGGTGTATGATAATAGATTTCATTTTAGCTAAACAAAAATTTTTGGTGCACAGTCTAGTAGTAAGAAATACGTATAAGGTCTTTGAGTGCTACTCCTGCTTTATTGCGTAATGAATTCGGCAAGGCAAATGGCAAAGAGTATTAACAATCGACAAATCATATAGACGGAAATCCACATCGCGTCTTTCATCTCGCCATGTGATTGGTCGATTGTTCACACTCTTTGCCTTGCCGAATTGGACATAGTTATGCAAACTAGAACCAACCCTCAAAAAGAGACTTTCGAGTAAATTAGATTTTTGTTTCTAAAGTGTGTAGAAATAAATAGGTAAGTTATTTGAGATAAACAACTTTACAACGTTAAGGTTGGTATTCATGACGATACAGGACAACTAGAGTAATTGGATTTTTGATATATTTTAGTATTTGTTTTCGATCAAGAACCTGATGGTTCCTTATTGCAAATTACTGTTTTGTGGGTTGGTTCTTTATTGCAATTATATTTAAGTTAAGCAAAATAGAACCAAACATCGTGGTTCCCTTTAGCAAGAAATAGTCAAACAGAAATTTGTCCCTTTTTATTTTAAACGAGAACCACGCGGCTTGGTTCTATTTTGCATAATGGGAATGCTGAAGATCTACAGGTACCCGCCAAAAACGCCGCAAACCTAATGGCCTTTTTTTTTTTTGTTCTCCCTATTCGGGCAGGCTTAGGTCTTGGACCATACCGCCTCGTCTTCGGTGCAGTTTTAACATTCTTTAGTATGCATTAGAATACGGTTGTAACAGATTCTAATGGTTTTTACAGTATTTTGTAGCAAATTGTAACGACTCAGCCTTCCCAGTAAGCTTTGCGGAGGTAGTCAATACTACAATAAAATTCTCCGCTCCACTATCCTGAGATCGCTTCTGTCAATGATTTCACATATTGTCCAGTTGCGTAGGCAGTTGAGACACAAAACTACACCAATTTTAAATCACAATATCCGCTAGGAATCAATTTGCAAATAATATTAACAGCTGCTAAACTTCACTCGAAAAAATCCCGCCAAAAACTCCAACCTGGTGGTCGTACATTTAGTATTACCAGGCCCAAACATTTAAAAGTACTACTCTTACTCAGTATTTTTTTTTTTTTTTAAATACAATGAATTGATTAATTATAGGAACTGTAAAAATATTTAAATACGTTTCAAAGTTTCATAGACTTTGAAACGTATTTAAATATATTATTTTATTCGTTCGTTTTGGTATAACATAAAAATGAAAAATATAAAATTTCCTACCATTTCTACCAAATCCAATGATTAGTTGAGCTAGCAAGATGTCAGACAAGGACACACTACCAGCGGGAACCCTCTCGCCAGGACCGCTTTTGGTTAGCTACCGCTTATAAGGAAATAGCTAACCTAGGTGTATGATAATAGATTTCATTTTAGCTAAACAAAAATTTTTGGTGCACAGTCTAGTAGTAAGAAATACGTATAAGGTCTTTGAGTGCTACTCCTGCTTTATTGCGTAATGAATTCGGCAAGGCAAATGGCAAAGAGTATTAACAATCGACAAATCATATAGACGGAAATCCACATCGCGTCTTTCATCTCGCCATGTGATTGGTCGATTGTTCACACTCTTTGCCTTGCCGAATTGGACATAGTTATGCAAACTAGAACCAACCCTCAAAAAGAGACTTTCGAGTAAATTAGATTTTTGTTTCTAAAGTGTGTAGAAATAAATAGGTAAGTTATTTGAGATAAACAACTTTACAACGTTAAGGTTGGTATTCATGACGATACATGACAACTAGAGTAATTGGATTTTTGATATATTTTAGTATTTGTTTTCGATCAAGAACCTGATGGTTCCTTATTGCAAATTACTGTTTTGTGGGTTGGTTCTTTATTGCAATTATATTTAAGTTAAGCAAAATAGAAACAAACATCGTGGTTCCCTTTAGCAAGAAATAGTCAAACAGAAATTTGTCCCTTTTTATTTTAAACGAGAACCACGCGGCTTGGTTCTATTTTGCATAATGGGAATGCTGAAGATCTACAGGTACCCGCCAAAAACGCCGCAAACCTAATGGCCTTTTTTTTTTTTGTTCTCCCTATTCGGGCAGGCTTAGGTCTTGGACCATACCGCCTCGTCTTCGGTGCAATTTTAACATTCTTTAGTATGCATTAGAATACGGTTGTAATAGATTCTAATGGTTTTTACAGTATTTTGTAGCAAATTGTAACGAGTCAGCCTTCCCAGTAAGCTTTGCGGAGGTAGTCAATACTACAATAAAATTCTCCGCTCCACTATCCTGAGATCGCTTCTGTCAATGATTTCACATATTGTCCAGTTGCGTAGGCAGTTGAGACACAAAACTACACCAATTTTAAATCACAATATCCGCTAGGAATCAATTTGCAAATAATATTAACAGCTGCTAAACTTCACTCGAAAAAATCCCGCCAAAAACTCCAACCTGGTGGTCGTACATTTAGTATTACCAGGCCCAAACATTTAAAAGTACTACTCTTACTCAGTATTATTTATTTTTTTTAAATACAATGAATTGATTAATTATAGGAACTGTAAAAATATTTAAATACGTTTCAAAGTTTCATAGACTTTGAAACGTATTTAAATATATTATTTTATTCGTTCGTTTTGGTATAACATAAAAATGAAAAATATAAAATTTCCTACCATTTCTACCAAATCCAATGATTAGTTGAGCTAGCAAGATGTCAGACAAGGACACACTACCAGCGGGAACCCTCTCGCCAGGACCGCTTTTGGTTAGCTACCGCTTATAAGGAAATAGCTAACCTAGGTGTATGATAATAGATTTCATTTTAGCTAAACAAAAATTTTTGGTGCACAGTCTAGTAGTAAGAAATACGTATAAGGTCTTTGAGTGCTACTCCTGCTTTATTGCGTAATGAATTCGGCAAGGCAAATGGCAAAGAGTATTAACAATCGACAAATCATATAGACGGAAATCCACATCGCGTCTTTCATCTCGCCATGTGATTGGTCGATTGTTCACACTCTTTGCCTTGCCGAAATTAATAAAGCAATAAGGCTGCTGTTCCTGAGTTCGTTTCCCAGGTTCAAAAAACTGTTATGGGACGATGCCGCCGAACAATCATTTGTCAAAAGTATATTGAGAAATTACAGCAACCCTTCTAGACGTTTAGCTCGATGGGCTACTATAATTTCTCAATATACTTTACTAGCTGACCCCCGCGGCTTCGTTCCCGTCAAAATTATAGCCTATGTTACTCGGGAATAATGTAGCTTTCCATAGGTGAAAGAATTTTATAAATCGGTCCAGTAGTTTCGCAGCCTATTCGGGACAAACAAACAAACAAAAATATCTTTCCTCTTTATAATATTGGTATAGATTGGGTTTTTTTTACGAGTTTTTAGTATTTCTCAGTAGTAGCCCGTAGTCTGGTTATCCGGTGGATGGGATCGCCCAATATTGGACATAAATAAAACTCACGAAATGTAAGGGAATACATGATGTTATCGTATGTTCAGTTAGTCTCTAGAATTATATTGTACATGTCCATGGACGGCGAAGACCACTTAACATCGTCTTGTTGGATTCTTTATCATTCAATAACTTACAGATTACATGGACGGTGGTGACCGCTTAACATCGAGTTGGGTTCTTTGACATTCAATAACTTACAGATTACATGGACGACGGTGGCCGCTTAACATCGTGTTGGGTTTATATAATTTATTTATAAGCTTTATTTTGTCCCTTACGTGCGTTGTGATATTATATATACTTATTCATTTATTTGATAGTAATGTTAGTTTTGTACTTAAGTTAGGTTAGTATTGTTAGGTGTAAGGGCCGCCTTTTGCGGTGAAAGCCTCCTCCAAACCGTTCCAGGTGGCTCTATCCTTTGCCCGCCTGGGCCATACGTTTCCGGCTATTTGTACGATGTCGTCACTCCATCTTTTAAATGGTCTACCCTTCCTTCTTTTCTTGTATATGGGGTACCAATTTGTGATTATTTGTGACCATCTTTCATCCGTAGCTCTCTGAATGTGGCCTGACCATTTCCATTTAAGTGCCAGGACCTGTTTAACCGCATCTCTAGCCTTTGTTTTCTTTCTTATTAGTGAACTTTTGACTCTGTCTTTCAGTTTGATGTTCATGTAACTCCGTTCTATTCCTCTTTGACAGCTTCTTATTTTATTTAAGAGTGTTTTCTTGAGAGACCAGGTCTGGCATGCGTAGGTAAGAACCGTTGTTAGGCAAATGTTCATCGCCTTCGTTTTTATTTTTGTGGGTATGGGACCTTTGAAAATTTCCTTCATAGCCCAGTATTTGTTCCACGTATTCTTCACTCTGCGGTCGATTTCTTTTTCTGTACAGGATTTTATTGAAATAAGATGTCCAAGGTAAATGTATTCTGCGACATATTGTATAGGTTGAGACTGTACGGATATAGGTATTTCTTCACGATTAGTCATTACTTTCGTTTTGTCCCAGTTGATTTGTAGCCCAACGGTCTCGCTGTGATGACTAAGAGACTCTATCATGTAGTTCAGTTTGCACGGCTCTTCCGATAGCAGTACTATGTCATCCGCAAACCTGAGGTGTGAGAGGTACTTGCCATTGATTTTTATTCCCATATTACTCCAATCAAGGTTTCGGAATATGGATTCCAGGACTGCAATGAAAAGCTTTGGGGAAAGCGGATCGCCTTGCTTTACGCCCCTCTCGACTCGAAATGTTGGTCCTCTTGAGTCTAGGCGTACTCTTGTTGTGCTTTTCGAGTAAATTGCTTTTATAAGTTCCATGTAGTCGTGGTCCAGTCCTTGCTGGTTTAAAGCCCGCCATATAGAGTCATGTGAAATTGAATCGAAAGCTTTCGAATAGTCTATAAAAAGTGTGGGTCGTGTTGGGTTATTTACCATTAAATAACTTACAGATTACATGGACGGCGGTGACCACCTAATATCGTGTTGTTGGGTTTTTTATCATTCAATAACTTACAGATTACATGGACGGCGGTGACCACCTAATATCGTGTTGTTGGGTTCTTTATCATTCAATAACTTACAGATTACATGGACGGCGGTGACCATCTAATATCGTGTTGTTGGGTTCTTTATCATTCAATAACTTACAGATTACATGGACGGCGGTGACCATCTAATATCGTGTTGTTGGGTTCTTTATCATTCAATAACTTACAGATTACATGGACGGCGGTGACCACTTAACATCGTCTTACGCAGTTTGGTGGGTATAAATAATTTAATGTTTAAAAATGTTTGATCCAAATAAAAGTTTTTTTTTTTTTGTCTAATATCGTGTTGTTGGGTTCTTTATCATTCAATGACTTACAGATTACAATAGAACGTTAACCTGGCCCCAAATATCCAATCCTAAAGTCACCCTTTACTTAAGATCCTATGGCCCCTAGCTGAGGCAGAAGGCGTCCACATTAGTCCTCCATCGTGACCGGTCCTGAGGTTCGCGCTTCACCTCGCTTCACGTCATTCCGATAGGCGTCGGTTTGATGGAGACGGCCACGCTTCCTTTTTCCTTGAGGATTCCAATCCAAGGTCAGTTTAGAAATGTGATCGGAATCCCTCCGGAACGTGTGAACAATCCATCATCTGGCGGTCGATCGGCGTCTCGTGGCATTTCTCCAACAGCTCTACATTAGAGATAGTCTCGGGCCAGTAAATTTTGGGGATGCGACGAAGACATCAGTTGACGAAGACCTGGATTTGGCGCGAGTTGTCATTTGTTACCTTCTACGTTTCACACCCGTATAACAGCACGGATTTGACATTGGACCCGAAGACAGGTCTCAGCTGTGCGAAGCTAGCTCGCGCTTTAGCGATCTGGGCAATTATATCCCCTACAGTTCCTCCAGTATCTGAAACGATACTCCCAAGTTACGTGAATTTGTGGACGCGATCCACAACCTCTGTGCCGATTAACATCGGTGTAGAATTCTTCACACCTGTATGCATCTCCTGGGTCTTCTGGATGTTAATTTTGGGCCCAGTTTTCGACGCCACCTGGCACAGGTCTTTTAATTTCGCTTGCATGCATCATCTTTGGCATAGTCCTGCACCCTAATTGCATAAATTAAATCAGCAAGATTAAGACAAAGAGTATGAACAATCGACCAATCACATGCGAGACGAAAAACGCGATATGATTGGTCGAGGCGGCAGGTCTTCCAAGACGTTGGACAATCCCCACGCTATCCCGTGGCGCCTGCAACAGAACTCACTCACTGCTCAGAAATAACATTTGCTTTCACTAGACACCCAATCTAAAAAAAACTACAATACCTACCTAATTTGACACACTATGTCAACCACAATACCCCCTGTTTCAACACACCAATAAAACACGGATCGCGTTGCTAAAAAAACCTACAATCTACGGTGGATTTAATTCAGTAAGCGTTGTGTGAAATGCGCGCGTCGGTCGTGGATGTGGAAAATATCCGAGGGGTGAACACAGGAGACAGAAGTACCAGACTTAAATGTTTTAAACTATGGATTGTAAGCACAGGATACAGCTATACTTCTACGACTGAATGATCATCATAAACATCATCAGTTTTCCGGATTATTTTGAGGATTGTTTACGTGGAGATGACAAACCTATCAAAAAGGCCCTAAATATCACCGATCGACCGCGAGGAAAGGGACGACCGCCCGCCACCTATTGGTCAAACATGCAGAAAGAGGTCCTGAAGGAGAACCTGAGCACTCAGACAACCCAGAACAGAGCTCTCTGGCGCAGACGTACAACGACCTCTCGACCCCAGCTAAACTGGAAGAGGGTTGGACAAAGAAGAACATTGAGGTTTTTTTATCCAACTACAGCGAAGTTAAAAGGAAGGATAAAAGGGGTTTGTATTTACGTATATTCCACCATAGCGCCTAAACTATTAATCCAATTACACAGAGTTACTGCCTATCTGGATTTCTACTTCCGACATTCAGGCCGTCCGACATTCGGGCTTCTAACTAGTCATTACGACAATCAAATAGCATTAAAACAGCGGGATATAAACGGTTTTAATACTTTCCGAGATACGAAGGGGTCTCAGAAAGCAATGGTCACCCCATTTGGTTTATATGAATTAATGGCACGAATCCGGCACACGTAGACCTTCATTACCTCGGCGCTTTTCAGGTCTTGCGACTTCGAGTTCTCCCAAAAAAATAAACGCTTGAGAACGAGTGATCGCCCCCTTAAAGGAAAATGGGCCTTCTGTATAGTTTTTAAAGGGTTAGGGTGAAAAAACAGCGGAGCGGTAAATTGAGCGCGCCAGCTCAGTCGCTGAGCAGTGTACGCGCTTGAGCGAGTGAGGCACCACGCACTAATAACGTTATTCTATGATCTGCGGAGGAAATAAAACGATGTGAAGATCAGGCTTAGGGTTGAAGCCTTGACTTTTTTATGCGGGTATTTTCTTTTGAGTTCTCTTTGTCTGGTTAGAACAGTGGGTTATATTTAACTCCTACTGCTCCAACACTAAAAACGTTATAATAACGAAGATAAAAAATTCAAGGGTTCTTGAACTTACTTGATTCTTTCTGTCGGAATCAGAATCAGAATGCTTTATTTATAAGCATAGGTCAAAATACAACAGTGAGCGAGATGTTACAGATATGTAGATCCTCTATGTTCTCTGTGGAAAATCTTTATGAAATCTACTCATCTGGCTAGATCAAAGTCAAATTTCTTTATTTCAATTAGGCCATTAAGTGGCACTTCCGAACGTCAAACATTTTAAATTTATAAATAACTATCTGTTCCCCGCGGCTTCGCTCCCGTGGGTCACCCCACAGGACCCGTTTTCGGGATTAAAAAATAGCCTGTCACTCAGGAATAATGTAGCTTTCTATTGGCGAAAGAATTTTTAAAATCGGTCCAGTAGTTTCGGAGCCTATTCGGTACAAACAAACAAAAAAATCTATCATCTTTATAATATTGGTATAGAAGATAATAATTGATTCTACCGTCCATTCGGAAGAGTAGCTTGATATGGAGAAGAACGGACAAGAAAATCCAAACTTACTCTTTTAAAAAAGTGTTTTATAATATTTACATACATACATCATTCATATACGTGAGAATGATGCAGGCTAACACTACTGTACTACGTATATATATATACTTTATATTACTATATATTATACTTTAATAGGTACTTGTTAGTGTTTGTAATCAAACACTAACAAGTAAATCCATTAATTTGATAAATAGGAACATGGTTCTCACATACTTACAAATATTGCAAACATAGGTAAATTACCTAATTGAACAACAACGGAACAGTGTGCGAGTCAATTTCTAAAACAATACTATAATTATGAATACATTTACCAATTTCATTTTGTCTACACTAAAGATTGCCATATGGCGCAGGACCAGCATGTTTCCAAGCATTCTTATCTTAAATATATAATCATCTAATTTGTATTATGCTTGTGTACTTTTACCAAAAGTTTTAAATTTTCTATGACAAGGTAATTTGTTATAGAATTTTCCACCGTACCCTTCAGTACCCAATTAGGGAGATAGTTTACACTAGGTTTTATCAGAGACTTCAATTAAAAAGTGACGAAATAAAAACCAATTCAGAAGTTTTTGACTGAAAATTTGAAAAGCCATTGTCAACTTTAAAACCTTTTATTGAAAATTAATGGTATATGTATATTTTTTTATTTAGAATTAGAGGTCTTTCTCTAGACCTTTTTCATAAACTTTTCATCCATAATAGTACACCTTTTTTATAATAACATAGTAGACGAAATCATTTATTCCATTTATAGTTAAAAAATCGTTCTATCATGATAAAGCAAAATCTTTTAATAAATACGAACTTTATTCGCTTAAACGCCCAATATGTTGCTGATACAAAGGGTGTATCAAAATTACAATACACCCTAATGATTAATGTATAATATTCACACAATGTGTATCAATTTATGTGTTCATTATTAGTTAAACAATAGCCCGAACGTTGTCTATTATACTCGAAAATAATGAAAACTTCCATCATATTGTAATGGTAGCGAATTTAAAACTGTTGTGAGGAATCACGGTATAATGAAAACGAATATTTCGCCACTCATTATTATTAGGAATCGTTATTATTTTAATTAGGATAGTATTTAAACGAGCGAAAAAAATTAAAATTAAAGGTGTAAAAATGATAAACAAAACGTAACAAATTATGTCTTACATTATGTAATAATTATTTTTCATCTTTCATTTTTTATCTTTTTTCATTGAATAACCACAGTCAGTTCAATTCTAAATATATGTTAGATTATAATTCTCCGCTTTAAAAAAAACCGGCCAAGTGCGAGTCGGACTCGCGCACGAAGGGTTCCGTACTTGGTAAATTGCGGTTTAAAAAAAAACTACTTGCTAGATCTCGTTCAAACCAATTTTCGCTGGTAGTTTACATAGTAATGTACATCATATATTTTTTTTAGTTTTATCATTCTCTTATTTTAGAAGTTACAGGGGGGGGGACACACATTTTACCACTTTGGCAGAGTCTCTCGCGCAAACTATTCAGTTTAGAAAAAAATGATATTAGAAACCTCAATATCATTTTTGAAGACCTATCCATAGATACCCCACACGTATGGGTCTGATGAAAAAAAATATTTTTAGTTTTAGTTTCAAGTATGGGAACCCCCAAAATTTATTGTTTTATTTTTATTTTTGTGTGAAAATCTTAATGCGGTTCACAGTATACATATACTTACCAAGTTTCAACAGCATAGTTCTTAGAGATTCGGAATAAAGTGGCTGTGACATACGGACGGACAGACGGAAAACGTTTCTGGCAACACTGAGCGAAGTGACATGTCAAATTTGTTCTCCGTATTTTAAAATTAGATTTAATTATTATTTAAGTGAAATTAGTGTGTAATTACAAGTAAAAACATAATAAAACGGCATAAATACTTAGGATTATTGTTTTCCTGGCGAACTATCAAGTTAAATAAGAGTTTTTGCTCCGGATGTCGACCGGTAACCTATCGAACAGCTGACGACCGAACTACGGCATTACACGGGGAGTATTGTTTACTTACGTTTTTATAATTATAGCACACAATATTAATTAACTTTGTAATACGCTCTCCCTTAGTTTTTAACGAAACAATTTTGCTAATTTAGCACTCTGTAGTGTTTGTAAATCGTTTCGTTGACAGCGTAGAAAACGAAACAAAATCAACATTAGGCCCATTTAATTAGTTTTATTAACTGATTCTTATCCTCTACTTTTACCAAACGCTTATGATTATTGCATAGTTAAACTATTAAACTGCAATAAATCATACATTCTTATTTTGGGCACGCTACCCACATTAAATAAAAGTAATGCTGAAAGGCAATCAAAAGCAAAAAACTTTTCAAGCCAATTCAGCAGCCTACCTTATTTCGCTTCAGCATTAAACTAACTTTTTCTTCATTTTATTATTACCTATTTTTTTTTTTTTTTTTTTTGTATTTGTTACTTCCCTCCATTTCCTAGTTTTTCTGTCTTTTATCTATTCATTGGGTTCTCACCTGTTCTTTAATTCTATTTTCAGTAAACTATTCCGAAACCATGCCTATGATGACACGTAAGGCTACTGCTCAGGACTTGGAATTGAAACTAAGAACAGCACTCAAAGAGCTGAAAGAATCGCAACATCAATGTCAGGCAATGTTGCAGGAGAGAGATGATTGTGAAGTAGAAGTGCAGAATGTCATCTCTAAAAACACAAGCCTTAAGCGGGAGCTAGTGGTGCTGAGTCAGCAATATCAAAATGTTGTTGATGAATGCGACCAACTGCGGGTAGTCACGGATGGTTTCCATAGTTGTAGTGATTTGTATGAGGAGGCTTTAGGTAAAGTTAGGGACCTAGAAGATGAATTGGCTCATGCTAATTGTCAAATTGAGAATTTGCAAAAAGAACAGTCATGTACTCAGGTACAGGAAACATGCCATTTATATAGTGAACTAATAAAATCAAATAGTAAACCTCATTCCATAACCACTATTGACCTGACTGAAGATTCCTTATTAAATCAGACAAATAGGTATAAAGTTAGTCATAAAAAACTGAAAAAGTATGCGAAATTTAATAAAATAATTAGAAATTATACCCAATACAGGAAACAACACAAACTTTTCATAAAAAACATTCCACTCAGAAAAGAACGTGTTGACCTGCTTAATAAATTAAACAATTATCAGATAAAATTAGAAGACAGCATAAAAATATATGAAATAGACACACAGCGTTTACAAAATGATATTCAGGTACTTGAGGACAAACTGGGCTCCCTTTACAATAAATATGTTAGCTCCCAGTTACAAATTAAAGAACACATTCTGGCCGCAAATGAGTTGGTGATGTGTCAATGTAATTGTCAGATAGTCTCAAACCTGAAGGCTGTCCAGCCTGAGGCAATGGAGGGCCCGGCCCAGGCTGAGAGGGTGTCTCAGGTCGGTGTCTTTGACCAAGACCAAGACATAACTGATATTTCACAGGAAATGTCTCAAGTAGACCAGCCTGAGACTGCTTCCTTTGCATCTAGTGATAGTAATCATGGGTCTCATTCGGTTATGTTTACAGATGGTGTTGGAAGAGGTTTAGGAAAATTATTAAATAGCAATCAGAATCATTTGACTTTGAATTATTGTATGCCTGGGTCATCTTACAAGCATATCATGAAATCTGTAACAAAGAGTGTATATAAATCAGATACCAATTTAACTGTCTTTATAGGTAACAGTTTGGATGTAAAAAAAGATGACATCACTGAGTGTGTAACTGAGTTGATAAAATTGAATTGCAATAAAATCATATTGTGTGCTTTTCCATATTTGGAAAAATCTACTAGTAGACAAAATAATTATATTCATATGTTGAATAAACATGTTCATTTCCTTGTCAGCCATTACAGTGACAAATTAGTTTTTTTTGACATCAACATTTTTGTTGATAAATTAAAGTCGACAGGCAATACAGTGTATCTGCCTCTTAGGTTAAGACGTCAAATAGCGAGGCTATTATCATTTACTTTAAACTCAGACATAAATAGTATGTCGAAGTCATGTACTGTAGTTGATATTAGTAGTAATACTAATTTACAGGTCAATAACATTAATAACGTTAGCAATTCTGCTATTAATATTTATAATTTAAACTAGTTTGTAGGACAACGGAGGGTACCAATAACGAAATAGTTAGGAGTAAATCCACCAACAAGAAGGTACCTTCTTGCTCTCACATAGTTAATTTAAAAAAAGGGGCTAAGCAGAATTCTTTGAAATTATTCCATCAAAATATTCAAGGTTTTTCTGCAAAGCAATTGGAAATAGAACTGTTTTTAGAAAAGACAATGTTTGAAATTATTTGTTTTACTGAGCATTGGCTGAAGGAATATTCAATGCTTATTAATTTTGAAAATTATACTGTGGGTAGCTGTTTTAACAGAAATGTTATGTTGCGTGGAGGTTCACTTATATTAATCAAAAATGGTATTAAATCAAAACCTCGTAAAGATATTGTAGATCTATCAGTTGAACATAGTGTTGAACTGTCCTGTGTTGAGCTGGATAAGCATGTTATAGTGTGCGTTTACAGACCCCCCAATTATAAAAACTACTGTATATTTGAGTCAGTGATGGAAGATGTTCTGGCAAAACTTGCAACTGGTAATAAACTAGTCATAATCTGTGGTGACTTTAATATAAACATTTTAGAAAATAATTCAGATAGTAGTAGACTATTAAATCTCTTCAAATCATTTAATTTGTCGCATGTGTTTGAGGAACCAACCCGAACAACTGTGACTACTGCTACATGTATTGATAATGTTTTTTGTTGCTGCGAATACTTAAACAAAGCCATTATGAATTGTCTGCCTTCGGATCATAGTGGGCTACTGGTAACATTTGAGTCCAGCATACCAATACAACAAGTGCAGATTCAATCCAGACCAATAACATCCGGTAAATTAAATAAATTTAACAGCACTTTAATTGGTAAGTTAAGTTATCAGGACCTCACAGTGAATGATGGTAATATTTTGTACAAGAATGTTTTCTCAGTTGTTCAAACAGAATTCAATAATACTTTTAAGAAGAAAACTAAAACTATATGCCCTAAGTTTTTATTCAGTGACTGGGCGACAAAAGGAATCAGGAAAAGTAGGGAAAGACTTTACGAGCTGTATGGCCTTAAGCCTTATATTAACACTGAAACTTTTAGTAAATATGTTGCTACTTACTCAAGAATTTTTAAAAATACGTGTAAACTAGCTAAGGCTATATACATTAGCAATAAGGTTAAATTCGCAGAAAATAAAATTAAGACGGTTTGGAAAATTATAAACGATGAAACAAACAGGAACAAAAGAAATAATACTGATTACACGCTTGAGACTACACGTGGACTTATTAGAGATAACAAAGAAGTTGCTCAAGAATTTGTAAATTTCTTTACCAGCATGCCAATTAAAACTACTGAACCCTTAAATTCTTCGCCGTCGCTCGCTTCTGGTTTATTACACGCTAACGTTTCAGCCTGCCCCAATGAATTTCACTTTTCACATATAAACCCAATAACAGTAATAAAGGCTTTTAAGCAAATAAAGGTAAAACTGACCGAAGATCTATGGGGCATGTCCATCAAAGTTTGTACCTCCATTATTCAGACTATAGCGCCGTACTTAGCTTTGATTTTTAATTTGTGTGTAGATCAAGGAGTCTTTCCGGATCTAATGAAATATAGTAAGGTTATACCACTTTTTAAATCCGGGGACAGTAAAGACACAAATAATTATAGACCAGTATCCGTGTTGCCGGTTTTCAGCAAGGTATTTGAGAAGATAATGCTAAATCAAATGCTCATTCATTTTAATACGAATAACATCTTACATGATAAACAGTATGGTTTCACCAAAGGACGTTGTACAACTGACGCTGGTGTCACCCTATTAAAACACATATTTAATGCGTGGGAAGAGTCGCAGGATGCCATAGGTATCTTCTGCGACCTGTCGAAGGCGTTTGATTGCGTTAATCATGAAACATTACTTCTGAAACTTGAGCATTACGGGCTAGGTCAATCAGCGTTAAGTTTGATTAAATCTTATTTGAGTGATAGACAACAATTAGTTCAAATAAACGGTGTGAATTCGTCGGGGTTAAATGTGAAAATGGGGGTACCCCAGGGCTCAATTTTAGGTCCTTTCTTATTTTTAATATACATAAACGATTTACCCCATTTATTCGAAGGCAAACTAAATATGGTGTTATTTGCTGATGACACATCTTTAGTTTTTAAAGTAAATAGACGTACTTGTCAGGTTGACGACGTAAATAACGCGCTACGGCAGGTTCAGGATTGGTTCACTGCCAATAATTTAGTATTAAATGGTAAAAAAACCAAATGCGTAAAATTTTCGTTGCCAAATGTCAAAAGTACTGATTGTGACATTATATTAAACAGGGAGAAGCTCGAATTCGTCGATAAAACGGTTTTCCTGGGGATCACGCTAGACTCAAGGTTACAATGGGGTCCTCATTTAGTATCACTTGCGGGGCGGCTGAGTTCGGCAGCTTATGCTGTCAGAAAGATTCGTCAATTTACTGATGTGGATACCGCTAGGCTAGTCTATTTTAGTTACTTTCATAGTATAATGTCTTACGGTATCTTACTATGGGGAAGGGCTGCAGACATTGAGTCTATTTTTATTCTGCAAAAACGAGCCATCAGAGCGATTTACAATCTTCGCCGCCGTGATTCTCTAAGGGAACTGTTTAAGGACATTAACATCATGACGGTTCCTTGTCAATATATTTATGAAAACATCATGTACGTGAGAAAGAATTTACATCTTTTTAGTAAAAACGGAGACAGACATAATTACATTACTAGAAATAGGGACCAATTAGTTCAACCAGGTTTCAGACTGGCAAAAGTGGCCTCATCTTTCATGGGGTACTGTACGAAATGTTACAATAAAATTCCTCCCCATATTCTAGAACTGAATGAGACGAAATTTAAAAATTGTATAAAACGCACACTATGCAGGCAGGCATATTATAAGTTGGGGGATTATATCACTGATAAAAATGCTTGGCTCAATGCTAGTCCTGCTCCACAACCACTAGGGCGCAAAAACAAATGATATGTTTATGCTTGTGTTGTATAGACTCGATTTCTTTTAGTATTGTATAGCTGCACAGCACGTGTGTGGGTACTATGTACCCAACTGTAAATCTACCATTTGCTATACCTGTGTGTCGTTTGTTGACTTGCGTGTGCCCTGGCAGTTGAGTGTGTCATGCTCTCTCAAATGTCTCTCTGATGGTGGCGCGTGTGTTGGATCATTCGGTTCCCTTCATGATGGTTGAGCTGGGTGGTGCCGATTCATGCGTCATGTTCGTGAACGGGCGCCGTCAGTTGGGATTGGTCATAACTCAACTGCTTCGGATGTTGATGTTTTTCTAGTACCTATTGTATAACTGCACAGTACATGTGTGAGTACTTTTAATACTTTATACCTTTACATAGTATAGTGTGTGGTGCTATTCTGGGTGCATTGTCCTCACATATGTGAATTTATTAATGTATGTACTCATGTACCTAAATATTGTAAAAATATTTTTTTTTTAAAAGAGTAAGTATGGAGTTTCTTGTGCATTCTTCTCCATAACAAGCTACTTTCCGAATGCACGGTAGAATCATTTTTTTTTTAAAAGAGTTAGTATGGAGTTTCTTGTGCATTCTTCTCCATAACAAGCTACTTTCCGAATGCACGGTAGAATCAACTTTTATTCCATGTAAATTTAAAAAGTATGGAGTTTCTTGTGCATTCTTCTCCATAACTAGCTACTTTCCGAATGCACGGTAGAATCAACTTGTATTCCATTTAAATTTAAATTGTGACATTCAAAAGTGCCGCTTGGTGGCCCAGTTGAAATAAATATCTTTTATCTTTAAAAAGACAGACAGACAGACAGACATGACGAATCTATAAGGGTTCCGTTTTTTGCCATTTGGCTACGGAACCCTAAAAACGTCAGATAACTATCTTTCTTTTCTTTTTATTCTACCTACACTTGTTACACAAATTGAAAATTTTTGTCTTAATTTTTTGTCTGTATGAAAATTGACACAACATGGCGTCCACCAAATATTTTGTTCAAATTATATTTTTAAATTATTATCTAGTTAGTCACCGATGAAAAGTTATTCCTCTGCACTTCGCCGTATTGGTTGAATTATTAGTGCAATATCTTAAAAGACACGACGACATATTTCATATTATCTATCGACATATTATATTTCACGGACACGGCTCTCTTCCACGGACGAGTAGTACGTAACCGAACCGAACAAATCAATACTGATCCGGTTTTCCTCTGTGAATTTCCATAACTTAAACCCATAAACACTTTGTGTAACCTAGTGTACAAAAAAAAAGTTAATTCAAAAAATCCGACTGCTTCAAAAGCGAACTATAAAGTCGTACACAAGGAAAAATCATACTGTGCAATCAGAGGATACATATTCGCGGGCTGGCTGACCAAAATCTGGAGTATCCTCCGCCTGCACAGCATGTTTTTTTCCTTGTTTACGACTTTATAGTTCGCTTTTGAAGCAGGTTTTTTAATTCTTTGAATTAACTTTTTAATTTATCACTTTTTAGTTAGTTTTTTTTTTATATTTTAAATTAAATTAGATACAAAGAATTAGATACATTTAAACATATAAGTGTTATATTTTTGAAATCACCTCTTAAAACCCTTTATTTTGATACCCCACACGATGGGTTTGGAAGAAAAAAAATATTTGGACCCCACAATATGGCATCCAAAAGCCGCCAGTTTTCTATTGTCCAATTTTAATGTAGCTTATGACACTCGCAGGTTTAAGAGGAAACGGGGGTGGTCTTTTCTCCATACAAAAACTCTCGTCTGTTTTCTCTCTGGTTTATGAATTTAAAGCAATGATTTTTTACAGTAAAATAAATATCAACTTCTTCTATGTCCCTATGTTTTCCTTTTTGGTGATATATTATCTGTATATGAACTAGAACCCTATCAAAATGCTCAAAATTGTCTGTATTGAGTCGCTGTCTTCAGAGCCCTAGTATACAAATTTGACAACTATTAATGAAAAAAGGAAAACATAGGGACATAGTAAATATCCTTCTTATTCAGTTTATGAAATATCTTTTAAATCGGTCCAATATTGGAGGAGAAAACAGACGAGAGCCAAACCTCGAATTATGACTTTTTACTTAAGAAAATTTGTCGAATCTGCAGTTGTCCTTATCGCACGAATTTGTGGGCGGGGTGAGACGCAAGGGGTCTGCATAATACGTACACAGACGGAAAGGTGATGCGTAGTAGTTGAAAATAATATCGATATACTAGTGTTGAAAACAGTTATCGATAAACACATTTATATTGTTTACATGTGCTGTTCGTGAGAAATACAAATAGAAGTATTAAAAAGTATTGGATACAAAATAAAATAAAGTGCATGTCTATAAATGTTTATTACAAAAAGTTTTCAATACAAAACAGTAAATTATATATCGGATAGGTATCCGCAATCTCTAGATCGCCTACTAGGTACATCAGCGAAATTAAACTTATTTCAACGTCAGCCGCACGGGTCAATCGATCAGGTTAAGCTTTGCTTGCCGTGGTTGGTCCGTGGATGGGTGACCATATTTCATACCAAGACCCGTCCGTGTCTCGCCAAGCACGTTAAGCCGTTGGTCCCGGCTGTTATTTTCGGCTTTGACAGCCCGAAAGTCTGACCCGTTTTACCAAGGGGTTGCATATTACCCAGTAACTGGTTGTGGAGGTCAGATAGGCAGTCGATCCATCAAAATACTGGTATTCAGCTGCATCCGACTCTAACGTAGATGGGAAAAGGCTAGGCAGATTATGACGACGTGCTTTCTCTCACTGGTTTATTCTTTGGTATCAAACCGTCAATGATTTCTGGTAAAAGGCTAATGCCAGGCTTGCCACTAATGTGGTAGAACTTTTCAAATCAAATCAAATCTATCGAACTTTTCTAATAATGGTTCCATTTTTATGCCATAATGCATCGTCCCTCTTAGTATTTTAAATAGGGGAATTTTTAACTGCACCTCTATTTAGAAATTTAAGCAAACAAAATATCTCCACTAATAACCTACTGCAAAACAATATTACTCACCGTAAAACAAAAATACTGATTTGCACACAAATTATTCAATTAAATATAAAATAAATGTGAATTAGTCCAAGAGCGAGCGAAGCGAGCTCGGGAGCTTAGGGCACCCCGACACGGATAGGTTAGGTTCGAAGGAGATGACGGGAGCTGAAGTGAGCGAGCAAAGCGAGCGAACTCAGCTCCCGTCATCTCCTTCATGTTAGGTTACTTTAGACCCTGCAGACAGAAATAGGAGCCCTGCGCAGCGGGGCTCCGTCGACTTTGTTTCGTTTCCCCCCCTCCCTTAAAACTTAAATATTTTGTTGCACTCGAAGAATTATTAGATTTACTTTTAGTTAACAGATAGTTATTCAGTAAAACAGTTAAGCTTTAAAGATCTAGCAGTATAGTATAATTCATTTATTTGATGAGCAAATTTAGTGTGCAATTCAGTATTTTTGGTAGTAATTTCGAATATTTTGATTGAAAAAAGGGGAATTACAGTTAAAGTATTAAATACCACCCTTTTAAATAATAAAAGCTTTTGGAACTACCTACATAAAATAACAGAAATCTCGACGAGTTATGTGTAGTTGGCCTTGTACTTGGTAGAAGTAATTGTGATTCTGTTTTAATTGGTTTGTTGAACCAACTTTTTTTTTGTAATAAATAGAAAGATCATAATTATATAAGTTTACATACAAAACTATTTTTATTTTATTTTTTTCGCTGTAATTACAAAGTTATATCAAATTGAAAAGATTTTGTTGAATCCAGAACCGAAAACACCTCGACAGTTCCCGAACAAAACCCGAGCCCATGTGACGTCACAACGTTCATTTCTACTCATTGTAGCACATAGCTGATATACTGTTTTGACTTTAAACCGATTCTATCTTGTTATTATAGTGAATATTTTGATGAAAATCAAATACATAGATCAAAAACATTAAACCATAAAAGTTATCGTTCTTGTTGCACACATTATGTACGAATATTACAAAAAAAAACCCTTTATATGAGCATCGCGCAATAGCCAAGTACCTAGCAATCTGTGCTAAAGTTTTGAGAAATGTTCTATGTCTAACTAGATTCCAATTAGAATGTGTTAATTATGTTGATATCTTGTTCTAATTTAATAACTAGCACAGGTATTAGATTCGTATTAATCTCTTACTTTGATCATTAAAGACTGAGAAAAGTATTTTTTTATGGGAACTTTCGTGCAAAGGTGACATTGTTGTATAATTACGTAAATTGAAAACATGATTTTTTGTTTATGGAGATATATTCATTATTTTATTTTGAAATGACAGATACAGGCGTAAAACTAATATTTCTGTTTGAATTGTGATAATCGGTCGACGCATTTAAGAGATATTTACTAAAGAATTAGTGGAAGAAAATCTACCAAGTTAATATTTTCACGTTTTTATTCTACAAAGTTTTTTAGTGTTTGCGAGTATAATAATATAGATATTAGTGTTTAATATTATTATGAGATATGTAAATAATAGAAATTACCCAACATATTTAGGATTTTGTGCTAAAAGTAAATAAAAATAAAGGCTCCAGATATTTCGGGTTGTATCATATTTAGTGGTATCTAATGAAGTTTTTTGATACCCAAAATCGAAGTTTCGCGCCAATCGTGTCTGTTAACTTTTTATTTTACACCAATATTACTTACCCATAATTGAAAACGATTACGTTATGACAATTATGTTTCTAAATATACCTGGTAAACAACTATGAGAATACCGGCACCACTACTTTATTTCATAAAATACTAAATCTACTAGTTACGATCAGGTGGGCTAATTATCGAAATTAGCCTATATGAATCCTTTATATTTACATATACACATGAGTAAATAAAATTTGGTGTTTTAAATAATAGTTTTGCACAATTTTTCGGCTATTTTTAGTTAATTCACGTGTAGTTGACATTGTATCGTAAAACACCTTGAACGTTATGACGTCACCAACATGGCGATCAATCGTGGCCCGTTTGTAGTCACTTGGTTCTTTCTAAAATTTTATCGATTTTCAATTGCTTATAATAAATTGAAAAAAAATATTTAAGAGTTTTTTGAAACGACAATATTATTTATGAAATGTAAAGTTTTGAAATACATAAAAAAAATCGTTAGTTTTTTTAAATTCAACAACCCAATTATAACATTTTGCCTTTAAACATACATAAATCTATTTCATCATCATCATCGTCATCATATCAGCCACTGCTGGACATAGGCCTCCCCCAAGGGTCACCATATTGATCGGTCCCGTGCGCCTCGCATCCAGCGGATCCCCGGAACCTTCACCAAGTCATCGGTCCAACTGGTGGGAGGCCTTCCAATGCAACGTCTTCCGGTTCGCGGTCGCCAATCCAGATCCTTTCTGCCCCATTGGCCATCCGTTCTGCGAGCAATGTGCCCTCCCCACTTAAATGTGGCAATTCTCGGGCTTGCCAAATTCTATTGCTCGGGCTATGTCGGTAACCCTGGTTCTCTAGCGGATTTCTACATTTCTGATTCGACCACGCAAGGAAACTTCATGCATAGCCCTTTCCATTGTCCTTTGGGCGACTGTAAGCTTTCTGCTGAGGCCCATAAAAAGCGACCATGTCTCAGAGCCATATGTCTGGCAACACACACTGGTCATAGACTTTCGTTTTGAGACACTGTGGTAAGTTGGACGAGAAAATACTGCAACTTCCCGAACACTGCCCAGCCAAGTCGGATTCGACGGTTGACCTCTTTCTCGAAGTTGGCCCTACCCAACTGGATCGTTTGTCCCAGGTAGACATTGTCACCCACAACTTCGAGTGTAGAGTATCCGACCTTGATGTGAGTGTAACATGGACATTCAACATCACCTTGGTTTTGTGCATGTTCATCCTAAGACCCATTCTTTAGGAAGCTCTACTGAGGTCATCGAGCATTGTACTGAGGTCCTCCATAGTCTCAGCCATGACCACTATATCGTCGGCAAACCGAAAGTGAGTGATGTATTCGCCATTGAACTTTATTCCTAGCCCTTTTCGGTCCAGAACCCTGAAGACATCCTCCAGTGCAGCGGTGAACAGTTTTGGAGATATTACGTCTCCCTGTCTCACACCTCGCTGCATAAGGACGGGTTCCGAGGTCTGATCCTGAAGTCGAACTGACATGGTAGCGTTTTTATACAAACATTTCAACACTTCAATGTACCGGTAGTCAATTTGGTACCGTTGGAGAGACTGCAGTACAGCCCAAGTGTCGATCGAATCGAAGGTTCTCTCGTATTCCACAAACGCTAAACAGAGAGGCAGGTTGTACTCTTCGGTCTTCTGTATAACCTGCCGCGTAGGTATGTGTGTGGTCTACGGAGACGATTAGTGATGACCCTTGAAAACAGCTCTAAATCCATTTATTTTTGATGAATTCCGTCTTCAGGTGACATACTTGCAATTTCATATATGAAATTATAAGGACAGTTTACCTCTATTATCGAGTCTTCACCTACCAGACCATCCGGGCTTGCCGCTAAAAAGGGTTTGTTTTCATCGATAAACATTCCGCACTCTAATAACTGTAGCCCCGTGTGCTTGATAAATTGATCGATCGCTTCAGATTCCTTTTCCTTGCCATAATTGGTTGCCACGGTTCCTTTAAATTTGTTAGATAATAACGTTTCTCATATTTTGCGAACCGATGTTTTCGGTCGCATCTTACATATTCGCCCAAAATTCGATGCCGTAAGCCTCTTTAGTCTTTCAATTTCCCATAAGCTATTATCGCTTTGGCCCCCACTATTTTTCTTTGAACATCCTTAGTTGAGAGCAATCTTTCAAGAAATTTATTTTTCTTTTAATTTATATAAATCCAAAGGCATGAAGAAGATATTTCTTCCAACTCTAAGCGACCGTAGTTTTAACAGGTTATCTAGTTATTTTTATTTTGCTCGTTCCGTCTTTGGGATACGTCAGTTTCCTTTTTCGGTAAATCTCTGTGAATTTTTTCGAACGCTGCTTTTGTTCTAATTTTTTTTTTGTATATTGGCTCGGACTGCAGCCCTGTATTTTTCTTGAATGCGTGCATGAATAGCCCTTCGCTATTCCATGAAGTTACTACTCCATAACATCTTGTCTGATGTGATATGAGCCACTTCCTGCAAAGTTAATTCTTTTTCCGCCAATAAATTTAGCAATTACATTATTAAATTGCACTACAGTACCTATTATTAGTCTCGTCCAAAAAACGATTTTCTGCGTTTGCTGTTAAGAATAACATATATTGTTAGATATCTGTCCACAATCCACAACAACAAAAGTAACGAGTGACTGGGGCGATTACAAGAAATGCACGAGCCGCGGCCGAGAGCGTTTTGGAGGCACGCACACACTGTCAACTTACTCACACATGGATAAGGCGGCCGGGCGCCACGCGCTCGCAGTTCGCAGAGCGACAGCGATAGTTTTTTCAAATACCTATTTTTCAAAAGTCTCTCCGCCCGTATTTCCTCTTAAGACGAATCGATTGACGTATGAATCATCAAAATCGGCCAACGCGTTTGGTCTCTGGAACGCCATATAGGAACAAACATACATACATACTTACATACATACATAGAGTGAAAAACACATTACCCTCCTTTGGCAGTCGGGTAATAAGGACCGTCTGCTCACCAGGCAGGAGGCAGTCTTCACAGTTCCATTGACTTTAAATAATGTTTTTTAGAGTCGTGTCTTCTCTTACCATAATTCTGTCTTAGTCTTCATCTAGGTAGCCACACTAGCCACCCTCTTTTTCTATACAAATCATCATTCACACAATCCGTCCATAGTTTATTTAATTGAACTCATAGAGCCATCCAGATTCATTCTTAAAACTTTCCTCATGTAATTTTCCAACGAAACCCTCAATGATATAAGATACAATGATATATGTGACATAAAGTATACTCAAAAGACAGAATAAAATAAGGTTTCAGAATCCTATGGCTTCTATAAATAATAATGTCCGTAAGGATTGAGGAGCCATTTTTAATATCTTAATTAAATTAATATACTTATTTAGTAGTAAGTTTAAAATTTTTGTAGGTTCAATCCTCGATTTTGTAGTATAATACTTCAAAAGTTATATGGACATAAAGGTGGCTCCTCAATCTAAATGTTTGGATTGAGGAGCCACGTCAGAACTAGGAACATCATGGTTTAATATTTATCATAATTTGGTATGATTTTGTAGTATTTGAGAGTATTTAGTAGACAAAATCTGAGCTCGGTTGCATTAAAATTAAAAAAGTTATCATACATTATATGTGGCTCCTCAGACCATACATACGACTCATCAGTTTTCAAAGAAGCAGTAGTTCAATTAATGCGCAATTTCTTCGTCGTTTAGTAGTAAGTATATAAGTTTTGTAGACAAGAATCAGTAATTAAAAATGAGTGCATTGGGAGATATGGCACATTTTAACTGGCTCCTCAATTGAGATGCTTCGGTAAATAGATTTTCCTCTAATATAATGATACTTGTGCCGAAATTTTATAAAAAATCCATCTTATTCTGTATAAATTGATACTAAATGTATGTATAATCCTGCCATAAAAAAGTAAATATCTACGAAGTTATTAGCAATCCTTTATTTTCCAATCATATTCTTTTGTAGGGTGTCCATGAATAAAGAACATTTTTTTTTTATCGTTTTCGGGTTTTTAAAAATACAAATAGAAATCTGTTTGTGTTTTCAAATTTATTTCAACTCATTATTGAAATCCTTGACGGTCCAACAGATTGAATATTATTTATTTTCCTGTCTATTCCATTTACAAATTAGGGTCTCCATTCTCACTAGATATAAAAATAAATATTAAAAATAAATTACGGTCATCAGTTCAATGTGTATTATGAAAACAAGGAACCCTTATAGTTTCGCTGTGTCCGTCTGTCCGTCCGCAGCTTAGTTCTGAGACTTTTAGTACTAAAAAGCTATAATTTGGAATGGATATACATTTTAATCACTCCGACAAAAGTATTTGTTTTCTCGTCTTTCCCCTAAGTGGGATATCGTTGAATAGGCCTTTAAAAATATTACAGTTATGTTAAAACCATTTTTCTATTCAGGGATCTGTTTGCGTAAAATTAAGCTTCAAATTGCTAATTTTTGTTAGAGTCAAGTGTCCCCCCCTGCCAGCTAAATGATTGCTTTTTGATATATGAAAAAAATCATGGCTGTAGTATATATAACGGAATTAAAAGGAAATTAGGCTTTACAACTTTACAAATAATAGTCGAACAACTTATAAAATGAACTTGGAAAAGTAAAAATTTTGCACAAAAGACATTAATAATTTTTAAATTTTCAACTTTAACAAGTAATTTTTCTACTTATGTAACGTTGTTAGTTGTTTTAAAAAATAAAGTGAATATAGGTTTATAAACCATGTACTCGTAAAAATATAGAATAAAAAAATCATAACATCCTTAGTAATATTGTTTTTTTAATTTCATAATATTTACGCTCGAAATGAATCTTAACAAAATGTTTGTACGAAGTTTCAAGTAAACAAGGTACCAGAATCTATAATGATTACAAGTAGATCATATACATTAATGGGCGTTACAGAATTTATACCTGGAATTAGCGAAGCTGGCATGGGGCACTATAAATGTCACTACCCAATGAAGGATGAGATGTTTTGTTACGACGACTATGATTCTCACTGTAAAATTCTTAAAAGCACCGACCAACCAATATTAATCCATTCTTTAACTTATGTAGAAATTCATTTAAATACCTAAAACATATGAAGAATATCTGTACATACCTACTTATATTTCTATAATGTCGATTTGTTAAAAATTTAATTTAAATCTTGTCATCCTGGTTTCATTCATATAACATGGTCACCCTTAATAGCGAATTCTTATGGAATATCGAAAAGTAATTTGTTTTTCAGATACCGAATATATACAATGTTGATCTCTACTTAAGTATTAAGTAGACATTCATACTAAATGTTAGTGTATCTGGTTTTTGATTCCGTTGTAATCTCAAGAAGGTACAGTAACGTTGTGATCTCAGGTAGGTACACTAACGTCAGGATTGAGGAGCCAGTTAAAATGTGCCATATCTCCAAATGCACTCATTTTTAATTACTGATTCTTGTCCTACAAAACTTATATACTTACTACTAAACGACGAAGAAATTGCGCATTAATTGAACTACTGCTTCTTTGAAAACTGACGAGTCGTATGTATGGTCTGAGGAGCCACATATAATGTATGATAACTTTTTTAATTTTAATGCAACCGAGCTCAGATTTTGTCTACTAAATACTCTCAAATACTACAAAATCATACCAAATTATGATAAATATTAATCCATGATGTTCCTAGTTCTGACGTGGCTCCTCAATCCAAACATTTAGATTGAGGAGCCACCTTTATGTCCATATAACTTTTGAAGTATTATACTACAAAATCGAGGATTGAACCTACAAAATTTTTAAACTTACTACTAAATAAGTAAATAAATTTGATTAAGATACAAAAAGTGGCTCCTCAATCCTTACGGACATAAATAATAAGAGTAGAATATTATTAATTACTAACGCAAGGAAGCACATAAGTAAGTTCGCGGAGGAAGAAGAACGTCATTTGACATAAGCTCATTACTGAAGCCATCATTAGTACAGACTCATTATGTAAGACTGCTGCACAAAACTAGATATATACGAATGTATTTGGGTTAGGGTGTGAACATGTTGGAAGGTAAACGTGTTTTTTGGGCATTAACCCTGAAAATGAAACTACTACTCATCATTCAAGGGGCAAACCTTGTAGCACGGTCTCTTCGCTTCACCTTCGTACTCCGCGTCACACTTCCCTTCCAGCCGTTATGATGGCTCCTTCTCTGTAACTGCAGTGCACCTCTGGAACTCTCTTCCACACTCCCTACGCGATATTCCTTCTCTCGATGTCTTCAAGAGGAAAATTAAATGTCATTTCCTTTTAACGCAATGTTAGTAGATATATGTAATTGTATTTATGTTCGTATCTACATATTTATGATTTATTTTTATGATTATAATTATGTTCTTTTAAAATTGTACACTGGATCTTACGCTCTTTTGTCATCATTCTCTGTCACTCTCTAGGGTTTGCTGTAAGAGAACTCAACTTTGAGAGAAGCTTGCCTTTGTACATGTGCTTTATTATCACATTGTATTGAATATTGTTTTTGGTGTACAATAAAGACTTAAGAATTCAGCCAAAACTGGAGCGGGGCTATGTAGGATATCACAATAACTGGTCCTAAAACCTCGAACTCGCAAAGAGTCGGTCAGTCAATAATATTAAGCTATCGCTACCGCGGATTTAAACTTTCAGGAGTTTCAGTGATTGTGAATAGTGCTCCGTATTTGAGTCTTCGCCCACAATTGTAGCCGTATAGCGTATTTTTTAACATCTTTTTTCAACGAAGCAGTCAATTACTTAAAAACTCAGAAAAACCGAAACAACAAAATTTTCTAAGACTAATGAATCAAATCTTATCAAGGAGTAATTACGAAATATAAAAAAAGAGATAAGTCACTAACGAACTTATCATAGTACTATATAAATAATAATGCACTCATTAATAACATAAGGAAGCACATAAGTAAGTTTGCGGAGGAAGAAGATCGTCATTTGACAAAAGCTCATTACTGAACTATACTTTTTGCTTTTTCAATAATACGTCTTGCTATGGAAGAGCGGACTCAGTTACAGGTGCTATCTGCCTAAAAGGAGGAACCAATTTAAAAAAAAGTTTATACCTTGTTAAATAAAGGCCACAACCAAAGGCCGAACGCTGGGGTCCATAGCAACGCTGCAACTGTTGGATCCAACCAGGTCTATACCCGCGACACCGTGATTGCGCAGCAGCGGTAGCTAGGGGTCTGTTCTTTGAGATACTGGTTCCTGTCTGACAGGTGGACAGTGGAACATAAATTTTGCACTTACCTTTGGTCCTCGTGGTGATCTTCTGTGCTCGCTCAATCTCGTGCCTGGTCGAGGGTTTTAGGGGTAATATATATATAATAAAATATAAATAATGTTTCCACAAGGGACGTGGTCTGCGGCGAGATGGTTCCCTGCAGACACCTAGACACGGTCCCGTCAAAATACCTCGCTGCGCGTGAAATATACACAAACACAAATGCCCGGGCGAAGCACATAACCACCCGCGAATGGTGGACGCAATTTCGCCATGACGGTTACATTTTTACGAGTCGAGTGTCAAATGTGAACTGTAAAGACTCAATCAAAAGCGACGTCGACACGGGAAAATTTAAGGAATTGATCACGTGACAATTCGATAGCGCTTCAATCCCTTACATTTTGATGCCCTGACAATCACAGTCAAGCTGGCAGAATGCCACTTTTCTAGAAGAGCCTCATATTATTATCCTGTTTTAAAAATATACCTACATAACAGGCTATTCATACGGTCTTTCCTTCCGCAAAACTTACAATGATTGTGCACACAGCCTTAGTTGCAACCTCGCCCGTTAAGGGAGACAGCACATAAATTGTAGCGCACATGCATTACTGCTAATGTGTTCTAGAAAATAATTGAGTGCCTAGCATCGACTTTGTGTTCGGGAAGGAAACGTTGCTGGGAAGGCGTATTGTGTTTCTGAAGTAGGTTTGGCTTCTTTAAGAGAGAAATAACACGACAGTTTCTACTAGGTACATACCTGCAAAATGTGTCTTCCAGCTTCAAACCTAATTTGAGGAGAGTCTTTTTTGAAAAGGGTAGGTAACATACTGAGGTACCCCTGGTATTGCGGTGATCACATACCATCAGTTGGATTGCCTGCTGGCTTGCCATTATATGCCATTATAAAAACAAAATAGCGGGCAAGCTGATGAAAACCACTAAAGTTTGGAAAATTATTAAAAATTCAACTGCTTGAATTTAGTCATTCTAACGTTGACTTCTGACGTTCTGTTCTTTTTTCAATTCGAAAATAAATGGACAAAGCGTTGTACCAACTTTTAAATACGAAAAAAAAAACAACGGAATCGCAGCTAAATCGAAACTTTCGTCGCAGTTTAAATGTGGAATAGTATTTTTACGAAGTTTCGGCGCTGGCAACCGAGCAGTGGAATTGTATCAACTCGTACGAGTTCACTCGTGGTTTGCGGTCGGACGGACCCCTACTGCTTGTTTTAGTTAGGCCAATATTATTGCCCCGGATCGAAAGACCAAAGGGTTGGGTGGGACCCGCAGGTTTTGTAGATGTTAGCTTTCCGTGTTCAAACATTAATTTGGTATTGCCGTACTAGGACATGTTAAAGCAAGCATTGTTCCAGGCAGTGTGAGAGAGAAACGTGGCTTTACAAGGCGAATAGCACTTAATTTTTTTCACAACAGTATCACTATGGCATTGATACGTTTTAGAACGGCTAATGAAATCGGAAGTCATGAATATTCTTTTTATTTTAAAAAGTCAGGGAATTTTGGTTGGTTATAAAAATTAAGTTCTATGGCGAAAATAAAGTGGAATTCTATAACTTCTTAAACAACTTCAAAGTTCTCCGACTGTTCAGAGACCAGAGGTTTATCTTACAAACATTTCGAGAATTCTTCAGAATTAAAATAATCTAATTAGGTAAGCTAACGGTCCCACTATAGATACATTGAAGTTCTTCAAATTCTGCTAACCAACTGAAGGTGAAACAGTTCGAAAATTTAGACAAACTACGAACCTACTCCGATCATTATTTCAATAGGCCCTTAATCAAAGGAAGTGATTATCCAATGAGTCTCAACAGTACGATAATTCACGTCACAGGTCAAGTGCTCGCAACTCACGTAATTGAACGACTCAATGTTTTTTTATAGAAACGCACTGGAAACTAGATCAGAAATTGTTTAACTGTTTTTGATCTCTAAAAATAGTTGCTAGTTAATGTGGAATATGGCATTGTCTTTTTGTAAAGATAACTTTGGCCTTTGAGATGTTTTGTAGCACTGAATTATTTTAACCCCTGCCGGAAAAAGAGGGGTGTTATAAGTTTGACCTGTGTTGCTGTGTATCTGTGTGTCTGTCTGTAGCATCATAGCTCCTAAACGGATGGACCGATTTTGATTTAGTTTTTATTGTTTAAAAGGTGATTTTTTCGGGAGTGTTCTTAGCTATGTTTGAATAAAATCGGTTCAGCCGTTCTAACGTTATGGGCGTTTTACTGTTTGAATCGGGGTGTTTCCGCAAGATAAATGTGTCGGGGGTTTTTTAAATTTTGAAATTTTACTTGTTCTAGAACATTGCTAACAAGATTTTTTAATACGTTTATTAAGTTTTAAATGAGAAGACACTGTTACCTGAAAATCAGACAGTGGTGGTTATTAGGAGCCATGTCTTTATTAGGAATTGATTGAGTTTTTTTTAAGTTATTGTAAACACCACCATAATCAAAACCTCTTTAAGTGTTTTTTTTTTTCATTTAATTAGCAGAAATTATGGTTACCTTCTTTCAAAAGCGAGCCATAAAAACTGGCCCTCTTTGAACTAAAGCAGATTGAACTAAGCAAACCTACAGACGTTTCACAAAAAAACAATCAATTTAAACCCACAGCAACTAATAAGACGGACCTTTTCTAGACCGAAGGTTCAATTCCACTATTTTCACAACAATAGATCCAGCACACACTTCCACGCCTTTCAGCACATAATTCTTCGGAAACAATCCCATTCCTTCGCAAATGTCGCCAAAAAAACAAATAAGGGCTCGTTGGACATTTTTCACGGGACACATTACGCACCCCATACAAATATATCTGGCTCACACCATGAGGACCCCGTGAGTTATGGTAGCCATCATTTTTTCTTATTCCAAATGTCTTTATGGATGGGTATAAATTGAATGTCATATGTCAAACTTAGGAGTGAAGATAGGTAGGTTTTTATTTGGTATATTTGCTTTTATAAAGTGCTTTTTTTAGAACGGTGTTTGTGCGTAATACACGAACAATGGCAGAGCCTTTCGTTTTGTCAACTTAACAACATTCATTACGTTGTCAAGCAGAGGTAGGGTAGGGTTGTGCAAGATTGCCTAGTGTACAAGAATACGCAGAGTATTCTCGAATCAGGAAACAGTCTTCTGCGGCCAACTTCAGTTGACAGCGCATCATCAACGTTTTAAACGTGTAAGAATTTTCGTTTTTAATACAATTTCGAAAGATTCATTCGAAAAAATAAATTTAAGACCTGTGTTACAATATCGAGGTGTTTGGAAGGTAGCCTCCCGTTTGCCGAAAAGATTTTGGCAAAATTTCACTACCCAAACAAATTTTAGCAACCTTTTATTATACCAATGCAATATTTGGAATGATTTTAGTATAAGTAGGCACATTTATATTTGGTAAAATTTTACTTGGCAGAATATTAACAAGGATAGTGTCATTGATCTTTAATCAAATGATTTAATACAGCAAACAATCTTTAGACAATAAACATTTGGTCAAATGATTTGTTATGACAAAAAATATAAATACAAAAATAAGATTTTTTGAGCATTATATAATTTAAAATGCAATTTTATTTTAATATATTTCGTTTTTAATTTATACTAATATTATAAAGAGGTAAAGTTTATAAGTTTGTGACGTTGTAAGGGGTAATCTCTGGATCTGTTGCATATAAAATTCATTCTTTGGCGCGCGCTGAGAAAACTTAGAAGACGATAGATAAAAATTAGTAGGTAGGCAGGGTAGGCATGGTAGGCAGGGTAGGCAGGGTCGGCAGGGTAGGCAGGGTGGGCAGGATAGGCAGGATAGGCAGGGTAGGTAGGTAGGTAGCCAGTTGACGGGAGCAAAGCCCCGAGGGTGAGCTAGTACAAAATATTTGTGACTTGCAATTATTATTTTTTTGCAATTAAACGGAAAATTGTTTAGGAAGTGATAATTTGTCAATTTCTTTCCGATGAAACAAGCGTAACCCGTTTTGAAAACATGTTTGTAAGAAATGTAATCCAGGTAAGTTGTTTTTATGTGTTTATTTCGGTCAAATTACTATCGAAACGTGTTTCACTCCAGTACAAGTGGGTCCTGCCCAGAAGATGGCAGTAGTGGTATTTAGTGCTCTATGTGCAAGAGTGCGCGTAGCCGTTGTGTATAAGACTGCGCAGTCTTGTACACTGTATCAGAAGTTTATTTAAGATATTATGTGATTTATCATGATATGTGTTTACTGCTATGCTAATATACTAAATATTTATGTTTTTAGGATATCAAGAAGACAAATAACAACGGAGAGAAAAATGAGACATTTATGAGTGCTGCGCGCTCTTGACCTACGTGCGCAAACTTGCACAACTAGCTGCGCACTCTTATCCTCTTACGTTGCGCAAAAGTGTGCATTAAGGATGCTGTTTTTTTTTTAAAGTTCCGAAACCGTTAACTTTAATTAGTATTTTTTTAGTTTTCTTAGTAGATGTTGAAATGGTCACCCATCCACGGACCGAACTCAGCAAGCGTTGCTTAACCTTGAAGATCGACCAGTGCGGCTGTTATTATTTAGCCACAAGCTCTTCGCCTGCGTTGGTAAGTACACCCACACTATGTTTACAAAAAAAAAATCTGATTCTAGTATTTTTTCCTTTATTTATCTTCTTTCTTATATTGTACATTTTTAAATATTAAAAGAAGAAAACTTAAAAACATATAAAAAATAAAATTAGAAGCCAACCGGTATCGGGAACAGGGTCCAAGCTACCGGTGGTTAGGGCTGCAGAGACAGGAACCTCCCCAAAATGCGAGCCGTATCGAGGAGTACTGCCATATCAAACCGCCCAATGACAGCCTGGACAGATGGTCGTCGAGGCTCTTGGCCATCAGGCCGTTGGCCGTAACGACAATCGGCACATTGATCGCTGAGTCCACATACCACATGTCGACAACCTCGTGTGCTATGTCAAGATACTTGATTTGTTTCTCTTTCTCAGCTTTCACGAGGTTCTCGTCATGTGGGATGGTGACATCGATTAACATTGTGCGGCGCGCTAATCGGACTACGAGTATCACCACTATATCCGGCTTATTGGCAACAATAGTCCAATCAGTGATGATATACCGATCCCAGTACAACGTGACATGGGTCTGGTCATGGTGAACTGGGTCGGGCACATCTAGTATTATAAGTATTCTCTGTGCTACAGTAGTCGCAGCGGTCGCAAAGGCTGGCAACGAGGTCCTGAGTTCGATGTCCAAGATTTTTCCATCTGAAAATTCTCGGTAGAAGTATGGAAGTCTGGATTTGAACCTGATTAATGACATAGTCTCGTTTCTTATTATATGGGAGTCATGGAACTTTAATATATCTGATGACATGTTGTTAAATTATAGGTATATCACTGCCTTATCCTTCGGGGAATACACGCGTGATATTATATTAAGTAAGTATCTCAAAACTTAGACACAATAATATACGTTATTATCTTACCAAACAGTCATTCTCATTGTACTAATAATTCGCCTTGTTATCGTAGTGTACTTCCCCGGTCGTTGCAGAAACGGTTTAATTATTTAATGTAAACCATATTTTCCTGTAGCGTCTTCTAAAATTAAATTTGAATAACGTAGATAACTTAGCCACTTATTATGTGGAACTTTAAGGAAAATGGTAAACAAGCCATATAATTTTGCAGCACATATTTGCGACTCTAGAAATGAATTTAAGCGCACATTGAAATATTATTCTTACATATAAAATACTAGCGGTTTCGCCTGCGTTGTATTAGTACTTCTATCTTAATAAATTATAGCCTATGTGTTATTCTGATGTATAAGTTATTTTACTGTAAAGTTTCATCAAAAGCCGTTCAGTAGTTTTTGCGTGAAAGAGTATCAAACATCCATCCATTCTCATAAAGTTTCGTGTGTATATACTAGGATTATACTTCACGCAGAACTTCGGCACTACTAGATACTAGACAAGTGACATTATATTAACGAAAGCGTCGCGATAGCAATTGATAAAACATCATAATGTACCTATGGGAATGTCAAGCGCTATCGAAATTTCAAGTGATCAATAAATTCCTGATAGAATTTCTTGTGATCAATAAATTCCTGATAGAATTTCGTGTGATTAATAAATTCCTGATAGAATTTCGCGTGATCAATAAATTCCTGATAGAATTTCACGTGATCAATAAATTCCTGATAGAATTTCATGTGACAATAAATTCCTGATAGAATTTCACGTGATCAATAAATTCCTGATATAATTTCTGATAGAAAGAGAAATTAATTATTAGGTTCTAAATGAGAAGATCCTGTTACCGGAAAATTGGCATTGGCGATAATTAGGATCCATGTATATTTTCTCAGTATAAATTGAAGCTCCTCCAAAATCGAATATGAAAGGAAAATCAAGCAAAGATCAGTACACCTTACACCACACTGCCTGAACAATCATGAACTATTAAAAACACTTTCAAACTCGGTTGTAATAGGAAAAACGAGCACCACCGCTATCAAGCTATTTCAGACATCAGCAGGCATCCTTCGCTGCGTGCTAAACATTTTTTTAAGTTATTGTTGACACCACCAGAAAAAACCTCTTTGAGCGTTTTGATTTTGATATTTAATAACCTTTAATGAGGGCTTCCATTTTTGTGCTCACCAGTTCCATGACAATCACTCAGAGATTACTCTTTGTCTATAGCCTCTTGTGATTTATTAACCTGTGTTATATGGCGTACAATCCTCTTCTTGGTCTATCCCCTGAGATTTCATAAACTTTCCCAAGCAAACGTACAGAAGCATGAGTCAAAACATGATTTATCCTCCAAAACAACTCGTGCCGTAGTTATACGGTTTCTCAGTTTACCTTACCTAACATACGTTTGTAAAACGTGTATATCATGGGAAAGAAATAATGGTAAACGGATATAATTCTTTGAATAACAATCACATTGGCTAGCTTCGGCTTTGCCAATAGACCATTCATGTATGTACGTATATGTAAGCAACAGGGTGTTGTATCACAAAGTTTAATCACAGTCAACCACTCTATCACACTACAGTGTGTTTATATGTCTGTTACTTTTTCACGGTCATACGGCTGGACGGATCTGGGTGAAATTTGGCATAGAGATAGATTATAGTCTAGAATAGCACATAGGATACTTTTTATCCCAGGAATATGTTCCCTTGGGATAATTTTCGACATTAACGCAGGCGAAGCCGCTAGCAGAAGTTAATAATAAAATAAACTCCTTACCGTAGGACAAGCGGTTTTGCAAAGCAGAGAAGAGAGCGTATTTGGTCATCACCATTTCAGCCGGCAGATGTTAACTGCTGGACATAGGCTTCCCCCAAGGGTAGCCACACTGACTGGTCCTGTGCGTCTCGCATCCACCGGACTCCCGTAGCCTTAACCAGGTCATCGGCCAACCTAGAAGGCCTCCCCTTTAAAAGCTTTAGTCATACACATTTCTAAAATCCTAGCAATCGTATGGACGATAACAAAGCCATTGGACATGGTATTGTACTAGAATCTAATAACTAGATACACCTTAGCTAAACTGCATTTCAGTAAGCACGGAATCACTTGATTGAAATCGTTACAAAAACAAGTTTTTTTCTTTCTGTGGTTTTATTCAACAACATAGTTTTTTCTTATCTGATGATTCTTATAGATTAATCTTATCTTATAACATTTAAAAATACTTAAAGAAATATTAATTGTTCATGTTTTAGTAACGACAGTTTTTCGCAGAATTTCATTTGCCAAAATCGAATTATAAATAGGTAGAAGTGGAAAGAAATAGTAGACAATAAACGGTAACCAAACAATTCGGCACAGTTTGTAACAAAACATCGGACATTGGGTACAACAATACAATACCAAAGGTTATGAATAGAACACACTAACAACCGTGGTATTCCATTGATTATTCAATACCATACATTTCAGTGGACACATAGAACACACCTGTAGCATTACCAGGGTTGTTATAACCAGCTATCGTCACCTCATTGGCAGCACACTTTCCTTCATTATAATGGTCGTAGCTATCACAAGCCCAAGCTAAGAACCCATTTTGTAGATGTACAGACAAAGAGTAGTACCTTACACACGCTTTGTGACTGCACTTGGCCGCATCGCTCTCTCCTTTGGCTGGTATTATACCTTCATGGCAAGAAGGCTGCTTATTACCTTTTTTGTTGAAGAAGAAATCAATATCACCCAGTACTGAAGTCGTTCCCAGTCCTCCAGCGTTGCAATGGTACACTTCAACGTACTGTGCAACTCCAGACCTGATTTGGTCGTCGATTAAGCTGTTGGAGAAGCAAGGACCGGCTGGATCTAAGCCTGTGATTCTCCAGACTTTTTCGTTTGTGGCTTCAATGTATCTGGATCCTGTGTAGCCAAGCATTTGGCTGCCGAGACTGTGGCCTATGCAATGGATTTTGTTTGAGGGGAAGCCTTGTGCGTGGAGACCAGCGAGGAAGTTTCCTAGTGCCCTTCCGATGTAGTAAGCATGCTTGACTGAACGTTCGTAGCTGGCGATTTTTCCTCCTTTGCTTGAAGTGTAGATGGAATGGTCTACAATGATGAGGTATATGTTTGGTATCGTGGCGAATGCCTGTCGGAGAAGATCCTCGGTATTTCTGTTAATATGTGACTTGTATCCTGGGACGAAAAATACCAGTTTTCTGGTGATGTCCAAGTTGTAGCTGGTGGTGATGCCTTCGACGGCGCTGTCGATGGGAAAGGTCAGGTTGAAATTGTTTTGAAAGTCGTAGAAGAATATCTGTGTCTCGCTGACGCCGATGTCCAGGGATTTGTCATGGTCACCTGGAAATAAAAACGTATTCTTAGTGATGAATGTTTAGTAAGCATAAACACGTTATGGAATGAAGGCAACTCATATCTAAAAGACCTAATTTACAATCAAATTTAATGTTCTTCCCTATTTTCTTTATTCCTATTGTAGGTAGTCCCCATAGTTCCAGTTGAACTTTCTCACCGTTAATTGAATAATCATGAAAATTTATGGCAGTAAATGTCAAATGCAAAGCGGATCTCCCAAGTTCAAGCTCGTAAACAACGCCAGGAAATCGACAATTGTTTATGTCGAATGTCGATGAAACAATTAAACTAATATTCAGTCGTATTACTCTGTAAAAAACTAAACGTGGAATGAACTGTCAAATCCCAACATTATCTGAAACAGTAGCTTACGTCTATTTTAGCTCATCTAAGTTTTTTCGGTGACATTTTTATAAAATAGATTGGCTTTAGGTTCCTACCTGGTAAAATTCTATCGTAGATTCCTATGTATATCAGCACGTGGTCTTGAACTCTATATAGTTAGGTACCTAATTATTGTATGTGTACTCGTACCTAAACATGTGCTACATGCTTGTCATATGAGACAACCTGATGGCCATCCATCATGTGTCACCATTGTTTGACAATATTTACCTAAGCAACAATGGTGATTAAAATAATCCATATAATTATCTTTAATTAAGTAAATTATCCCTAATATGCTTGCAAATCAATGCCAGTGTTAGGTCCTTTAGTTTGTTGTACGTTTTCACCTACATCAAACTAAAGGACCCTTTGATGGTGCGATAAAATTTTAATTGCGTCTATAGGCGATATCGTTAAAGTATTTGCTACGAAAAGGAGATCAACCAAATTGACACCACATTGTACATTCATTTCCATAACATTTCCCTTGCACAATCTTCTTACCTAATTCATATCTGTCGACTAAAAATAGGTTCTGCAGTAAGTTTCTTCCAATAGGTAACGAAATATATTTTGGTTTTGATATTAATTATAGAACAGAGTTTTATATGAATATTGCATCAAGTTATCTTGATTCTAGACAATCCCACTAGTTTTCAAAAGCAAGTTAATTCTGCGAGTGTTTTTGTATTGAAATAAGTTTTGTTGCTGTACAACGTCGGTAACTGCTGTACAAAGAAGGTACCTACCTACTAAATCTCCAAAGAAAGTGCTTGATCTCCTTTCAAGTGCAAATAGTTCGATTTGCATCGCATAACAAATATAACAATCGTCTGAACGTACTTACAATTTCCCTTAGTAAGATCTCTTTAGCGGTGTGATTTAAATCGAATCGCGTTGAGCCATCAGGAACTTGCAAACAGTTTTTGTTGCTAACAGTTTTCCCATTGGCCCAATGAGCTGTGGTCCAAAATGAACACCTGACATATTACAAGATAGACCACGCAGATGATAGCGGGACGAGCTAGACAAAACAACCAATGTTTTCCGCAAGTTGCGATTTGTTTCTTAACAATCGCAACTGTACGTCAGGCAAATGTTTTAAAACATTTTAACCACATGATGATAGTTTAAATAGTGATAGCATATTCATACTTTAACCATTTTTGATGTGTAATCGAAAATGGTTAAATATTATTATTGGTATTTTAATTTTTTCTCAATTCGACCTTTTTTTTATGCCTGTTCGCGGATAACTTCGTCGTTTGTGAAATTTGTTTGTTGAAAGGAGATATCCCAAGGATGGTACCATGATAAGGAAACCAGGAACTAATGATGGGATCCTAGGGAAATCGTGGGAACTCTTCAAATATTATAGGCATAAATATAGCGATTTTGGTATTTGCTTCAATAATGTAATCATTTGCACTTAGAAAGTATAATTTGGTGAAGTGGAACTGATCAAGAAGACCACAATGGCCAGTGGTACTCCGAAATAAAACAATGTATCCTAGTCGTGTTTGGGCTTATTGGAATCGTCGAGAGGTACATTGCCTATAAATGTTATGTTATTTGGAGGTACCTACCAAAACTAAAAACAGGAAAATAAAAAACTTTTTAACAAAAAATCTAATCGACTTCCAAAACAAAATACACTACAAAGCGAAAAATAACTTTCATTTCCTAAGTCGGTGTCGAATAACGGAAAACAATGGGTACAAAAGACATCGACTTCGGAAAAGGAAGTTATTAGGTTTGATTTTTTGTTAAAAAGTTTTTATAGTTTGTAAAGAATTTGAAACATGGTTAAAAAGTTTTTATTATCTAATAACTACCCATATAACTACCCATCTTCAGACCTTAATTATTTTTATTTCAAATACTAGGCACAAAAATGTATCCAGATAAATTGTGCCACATTTGTTATCTCGCCAAACATAAATATAGCTTGTTAAGTAAACATTGTTTTAATAAAATAACGTAGTAATAAAACTTCGTAAGAACATAAATATGATGAGCCACATATTTTCATTAAAGCCCTGGAAATGGTTTTATTTTAATATCATATTTTGGTTGGCATACTCTCCGGGTTCTGTCGTCGAATGGATGATTGATGTAGGTTTGATTTTCGAATGTTCAAATTTCGATAAACTCGAAGATTGGTTCGATTCCAGTTGTTATAGAATTAATCCATTTCCAGTGTCCATTTTTAGGTCTAATATCACTTCTTAACCATAAGAAAACTGGGGTTAAAATTTCCATTATGGGCCGTCGATTTTTGGCGCGGGGAGGGTGGGGGGGAGAGGGGGGGAGCTTTGGTTAACCCTCTGTGCCATTCCCACTACTCGGAGCCCCATGGTTATGGAGATTTCCATGGTCAAAGTTTTCAAGTTAGAATAATTTTCTAAATGTCCATCGTTTTAAGGGAGGGAGGGAAACGAAACAAAAGTCGACGGAGCCCCGCTGCGCGGGGCTCCTATTTCTGTTTGCAGGGTCTAAAGTAACCTAACATGAAGGAGATGACAGGAGCTGAGTTCGCTCGCTTTGCTCGCTCACTTCAGCTCCCGTCATCTCCTTCAAACCTAACCTATCCGAGTCGGGGTGCCCTAAGCTCCCGAGCTCGCTTCGCTCGCTCTTGGACTAATTCACAATTTTTTTATTTTTTTTTATCTCACTAATTATATTAAAGTATAAAATATATCTAATATCTCCATAACCATGGGTTTCCGTGGGGTGGGGATGGTACAGTGGGTTAGTTCCTCTACACCCTTTCCTTCCCTCCCTCCCTGCCCCATAAACGATGAACATTTTCGGAAATTTTTACACTAACCTGAGAACTTTAACCATGGATATCTCCATAACCATAGGGCTGGTGGGGATGGTACAGAGGGGTAGCCAAACCTCCCCTCCTCTACCCCCTACCATCCCCGCGGCAAAAATCAACGGCCCATAATGGAAATTTTATCCAAAACTGGCGGGGCTTACCCTTTTTCTGCAAGAGCCCTGAATAAACATCTGCCTATTTAAGATATGATATGAAATACCACTACATACACTTCGCAAGGTTAAACAATCAATGTCAACGAGAAATGGCAACATTCACGGTGACGTTTACCGGGGCTATTCAAACATAACATAAAGAACAAGAAAACATTTGTTTCTCATAAGGAAAAATGTACCCATGAACTGTGAAGTCATGTGATTCATACCATAACTGAATTAACAAACAATTGACACCGTTAGCCAGACTAATACAAAACTAGTCGAAGGTAATCGACCTCTAATTGGCAGTATTGACAAACACGACCTTAAACTAATAAATCTAAAACTTAAAAATGACGCTACTCACAAGTAATCCAATCAGAATACAGCAGCGCTCTAAATGGCCCAGCACACCCACATGCAAACACTGCACTTAAAACAAAACAAAATAAGTAATTCATCGTTAATGACAACACACGTCCGTCGCTGTTGACGAACGGACGAAAAATGACACACTTGGTGACTGGATTGTATATAGATCATGCGCGAGCGCCGAAGCGGGAAAACAATAACAAATTGATCATAGATATTTTATTGATCTTGCTCGTCACAGTCTTTATGTATGTAGGGGCATGGGAAAAACAAGTAGAGTTGTATCTACGAGTTATCATGTGCCTGATATAGAATTATTAAGATCAGTTATCGTTACGAGATGAGTCAATGCGTGTGAGTAATATTGGTATGTAAATCACCTGTTTGGGTGTGCGAAGGCCAGCATAGTCAGCTGAGCAATGTTTTTATTTGGGCATGATGCGTGAATTTTAATTTACAGTTTATCAAGTTCATAAAACATTACGTCTCTAGAAAGAAAGATAAGGCAGATGTGTAGGAATACTGTACCATGTATATACTACTAGCTTTTGCTAGCGGGTTCGCCCGCGTGATAGTCGGAAATTATCCCAAGGGAATATACTACTGGGATAAAAATTAACTTATAAAAGATAATAAAAGTGTTTTCAGAGCCCAAGGGAACATTATATCGGGATGAAAAGCCTATGTGCTATTCCAGACTATAATCTATCTCAGTGCCAAATTGCATCTATATCCGTTCAGCCGTTCTGGTGGGATTGAGTAACAAACATACATCCATCCATCCTAACATCCATATTACGCCAGTTAAAGTTTCATGTAGAACCATCAGTCCATTAGATCTTGATCCAGACACAGAGCTAATGAAAAATGTATACCTGCTTTTGAGAAAATTCGGATGAAAATACTCAATAACCCCTAACTAAGAATGGAATTCCCAGCCGGAGTCTGTGTTTCTTAACAGCTACAACCGGGGTCTTGAAGTCAAGTTTGCAAAGTTTTTTTCTAGGCATGAATGCTCTATCACTGGCCTTAGTTAATAGGTTACCCACCTTTTATTTGTTCCGGTGTGGAACATCCTCATTGGATGTCCTCCGCCCTGGGGGGGCGAAGGGGTCTGTCAGACTTGTACTGACTAAAAACCACCCCGGTGTTCCATCTCACACCTACGCCGGGAGTCGCGGGCACAAAGATACTTCCGCAAACCCCGACCCGCCTCTGCAGGCCTCAATCTCGGGTTGGGGGGGAATGAGGTGTTTGACTCCCCCCGCGAGGTCTAAAAGGGGTTCTCGTGGAACACTACGCGCCGCCACCTCAGGTCCTGAAGTTTTGGGGGCGACGGACGTCCCGGAGTTCGACGACCCTGGACCTAAGTAATAATAACCTAAAAATAATCATAGGGACAATAACTGGCCACACTCTACTTAAACATCTTTTCAACAATAGGCACCTCAGACAGCGCACTTTGCAGGGGCTGTCTTAACGCCGAAGTATCAGCCGCCACGTAATACTGTACTTAATGCGAGGCCGTGGCATCTCAACGTGAAGAAATCCTCGGAACAGTGATGTCGCTCCGTGAAGCCTGTGAAGCTCCCAGGGAGCTTCTCTGTTTTTGGACGGAACTAGGCTGGCTATGTTAGCCAGTACCCCCACGCACATCGGACCGAATGGGAGTCCAAGTGCGAAAACGGGAATGCCTACTACTACTGCTGCTACTACTACTACTAGGTTACCCACTTCCAAGCAAGCGTGCTTCATCATCGCTCACCATCAGGTGAGATAGTGGCCAAACGCGAGCATCATTACAATAAATTGGTTGACTTTTCTGAATTTGACTTATTCACTACTAAACCGCAAGTATTCATTCGAATACTTACTAAACATTGGTTCGAATTGGGTCAATAACTTATTTTTATTGCACCTCAAGACGAGGTATTATTGTGATTGTATGTTATAGTTTAAAGTACATACTGTCATTGTAATTCTTTTTTTAGGGTTCCGTACCCAAAGGGTAAAAACGGGACCCTATTACTGAGACTCCGCGGTCCGTCCGTCTGTCTGTCTGTCTGTCTGTCTGTCTGTCACCAGGCTGTATCTCATGAACCGTGATAGCTAGACAGTTGAAATTTTCACAGGTGATGTATATCTGTTGCCGCTACAACAACAAATACTAAAAACAAAATAAAATAAATATTTAAGGGGGGCTCCCATACAACAAACGTGATTGTTTTGCCGTTTTTTACGAAAATGGTACGGAACCCTTCGTGCGCGAGTCCGACTCGCACTTGGCCGGTTTTTTTTCTCTAACAGGCTTGCTCTTTATAGTAAATTAAATGCGAAAACATGTAATTGGTTACTAGTTGGTTAATCTGATGTTAAATTTGTTAGTTGTTAATACTGTTTGTTTTCCTATTACAATAAAATAAAATAAAATAAAAAAATCATCATCATAATTTTAGGCGAAAGATGTCCACTGCTTGATGCGAGTGTCATCATCATCTTTCTGCCCTTGTCCCATATTACTTGGGGTCGGCGCAACACGTTGTCTTATTCCATACCGTCCTGTCCCCCGTCTCGCCATCACTGACTCCCTTTTCTTTCATATCACTCCTCACACAGTCCATCCATCTTTTCTTTGGGCGCCCCTTCCCTGTCCATCCAAAAATGTGGACATTTATATGCATTACTCTTATAGTAACATGCGTTTCATGCCTCCTCATCATATGAACATACCAGGACAAACGGTTTCCTTTCAACTTTTCTGTCACTGGCGCCACTTTCAAACTTCCTCTAATGTACTCATTTCTCACTTTATCCATTCTCGTCACTCCGCACATCCATCTCAACACTCTCATCTCTGCTGGATGCAATCTTTTTTCATCCATCTTTTTCACAGCCCGATTATTCCCGATGTCCACCACTTGGTTGGCCACCACTGGGGGACAGCGGGTAAACTTTTAATAATTATTCTGATCTATACAGTACGACAGGTCTAATGCTGGAGTTGCTGGACGGAGCCTATGAGTAATTAAAAATAAACCACAAATAAAACACAACGGGAAAACTGGAACATTGTTAAGTTATTCTCTTAAGTCGTTAGAAGAAAGTTTCTAAGTGAGAGTGAAAATTGTATTATTCCTATTAGCCGTGATCGCACTGAAAGGCGGAACAATCCCTCTGAAGGCGTAAATTAACTCACCTTGGTAGGACAACGAAGTTTTTAATTGACTCTAATCGATCTCCAAAGTTAAGGCTCCCACAAACCGGAGCGTCGCGTCGTCGGCGTCACAGCGACTCTGTTTAACCGAATTTCCAAAAAGGAAAAGATTCTATGTTCGACTGCATGAAAATAACTTAAATTACGGATGTCGGTGTCAAAGTGCGAGTCGGACTCGCGCACGAAGGGTTCCGTACTCCATTATCGCAAAAAACGGCACACGTTTCTTGTATGGCAGCTCCATTTAAATACTTATTTAATTCTGTTTTTAGTATTTTTGTTACAGCGCCAACAGAAACACGTCATCTGCGAAAATTTCAACTGCCTAACTATCACGGTTCATGAGATACACCCTGGTGACAGACAGACGGACACTGGAGTCTTAGTAATAGGGTCTCGTTTTCACCCTTTGGGTACGGAACCCTAAAAACGAAGAAACTAAACCAGAAACACCGTATTCCGAAATTCAAGTTAATTTCACTTTATAGTGCTTTAATTTTTTGTGTCTTTGTTTGGAAGTCGTATAGTCGGTTGTATTTATTTGTAAAAAAGATTTTTATTCAAAGAAATTGTTATTTCTGTTAAACAATTTTAGACCAATATCTCTCTCTTGGTCGGTCCCTTATGTCTTAAGATTGCATCTGGAGCGGATAATCGGACCAATATCCAATAAAAATTTGTCGTCGCATTTTTTTCAGCATATTGGTATTAATATTAATGCCGGGCAACAGTTTCAGAAGGAAATGGAGCAATTTAGTCACTAAAAGCTGCTCTATAAACTCTAATTGATCCATTTATTCTAGATACTAGATACCTTTTGCCTGGTATATCAACTTGTTATATAACGCAATATGGTGTAGTGGTGTGTCCAGCAATAGATTGCTACCTACATGTTGCATGGTTAGTTAAGTAACTATTAACTCTCAAAGACACTTAGTTACTTACAAGGAAATTAAGCTTTATTAGTTGAATGGAAAACCACAATAGGTACTTTACAAGATGGAGGTGGAGACAAGCAGAAGGCGTTAGAGCAGTTACGCACTGGATCCGAATCCCAGAAATTCGGTTCCGAAGTAGCCGTTCTTTTTGTTTTAAGTTCGGATGTAGTGCGTAACCTCCCCACGCACTACATCCGAACTTCGTCCGAACAATTTCGTTCGAATTTAAAACATCTTTAATTCATATAGAACTCGGCACTCTAATCACGGACTCGGATCGAATGTAATGTGTAACCGCCCTTACTCTGCTCGACAGTGTGAGAAATTAGCATAGTAGGTATCCGTGGAAGTATTGAGATCGACCCAATCTAAGAAAAGCGCCTCGAACCACGTCTTAGATAGTACGGGCATCTGATGAGAAGACCTGAGACTGTAGACAAGTGTCAATCGATGTCAGCGACGGCGAGATCGAAATGACAAAATGTAAAGGATAGATCACGAGACATTTCGATAGCGTTTGACATTACTACACATTTTTGACATTTCTTTAATTGCTATCGCCACGCTTTCGATGAATTCACTATGTCACTTGATAGAGCCTCTGAAGGTCAGCAGACAATTCCTGAGTATCGAAACCCGGTCCGAAAGGGCGTGGAGAACTCCACGTTATCTAGATCTCCTTGTAAACAACGACCTAAAGGTGACTTGGATGGCTCAACGTCTTAGTAGGTGCAGACATGTCTTATGAATTATTTATATTTATACGCTATCACTCGCGGACTGTACTATTTTTGGCCCTATATTCGAACGCCACTGTCCTTCTAAACTATGGAAGACTTGCACCATGCGTTGTGGGTCTGCCCCCTGTATGAGGAAGCTAGACGTAAGATGATGGATGGGATCAGCTGCATGGAGGTCGGTGCGGTCTATTACCAGGATCTCGTCAGCTCACCGGCGAACTTTGCGAGGCTACGAGAGTTCGCGCATGACTGGCATGCCGCTCGGAGCGCAATGGAGCGACTGGAGAAGGAAGATGCAACACAAGCGCAAGAACAAGGAACAAATTTAGGGACGCACGAAGGGTATGACGGCGAAGACAACGACGAAGTATCAACACTTTTGTAGTGTGATCGTTTCACCAGCCCAATTTTGGGAGAAGGTTGAAGGGACACACGTGGCTAATTTGTAAGGGATCAAGAAGCGCCTGCGGACCGTAAAAATAAGATTGCCAAGGGTGCTATGTCCGCAGCCGCCCCACGATTCGGCCCATATAACATATGTTGGTCGGGCCATGGGAAGGTGGAGGGCGTGTCCTTCTAAACTGTACTGTCCTACTATTCTGCCTCACTGCCCTGTCCCCGTGTGAAACCAGCATCCCTCGCGGACTGTCTTATTATTTGGCCCTATATTTGAACCCCACTGTTCTTCCAAACTGTTCGGCCTCACTGCCGTGCCCCCGTGTGAGTCCAGCATTAATGAAAAGGTAGAGCAAGACCCAGTGCCGCGCTATGAATTGACCTGTGTTACAGGCACTGGGCTCCTACAACTCCATTACATTTGCAACACACAAACATGTACCTAAGTAGCAAGCAGGATTTTGACTCCCAGATTTCCCAGCAGGAATATTTGTGGAATCAGTATAATAAATATAACTAATATATATATACATGAAATAAAAAAATTGAAGAATTCAAAGTGAAGAATTACTTCATTTTCGGAAGTCGGTGTTCCTGTTTTCGTATCTTCGTTCTTTGACACCGCCTTCTAAAATTGAAGTAATTTTTCACTTTGTAGTGTTTTTTTTGGAAGTCGGTTGTATTTTATTGTATTTTTTTTTTTCACTTTTAGTGGTACATAATGGACAAGTTCTACCAGGCCCCTCAGAAAGTATTGCGAAAAAAAGTTTTTATATATGGGAGACTGGCCAGTTATAATGTTTTTCGAAAATATGATTATTTATAAGTAAAAATAAGTAAGTTCCAATTTCAAAATTTCCCTCCACATGTTTTGCGAGTTAATTCAAAGTATTGTGTCTCACTGAAATATGGATCTGCGCCGGGAACATTTTAGAGCTATGATTTTATACGATTTCAAGTGTCGCCTGAAACCGGATGAATCGTACGATAGACTTCAAATGGCATTCATGGATGAAGGCCTTTCCAAGGCAACCGTGTATCGTTGGTATAACGAATTCAAGCGCGGTCGACCAACTTTGGGGGATGACGAAAGAAGCGGTCGCCCTTTGACGGCTGTTACCGAAGAAAACGTGCTAGCAGTGAAAAATTTAATCCAAGACAATAGGCGAATTACATATCAGGAGATTCAACACATATTGAAGATTGGATCGGGAAGCGTTCACGAGATTCTACACAGCCATCTTCGCGTGAGGAGGATAGTATCACGCTGGGTGCCGCACAACCTCACCGATGCTCAGAAGCAGGCCCGGGTGGAATGGTGCCGTGATATGCTTAACAAATTTGAAGCAGGCTCGTCTCGGCGTGTTTACGACATCGTTACAGGTGATGAGTCCTGGATTTATCAATACGACCCACAAACCAAGCGCCAGTCGACTGTTTGGGTGTTTCAAAATGAGCCAACGCCTACCAAAGTGAAGCGATCTAGAAGCGGGGGTAAGATTTTGATCGCTAGCTTTTTTAATTTGACTGGCCACTTGGTATCAATTCCCTTACGGGATCAAAGAAGCATTAATGCCGAATGGTATACTACCAAATGTTTGCCAGAAGTTTTCTCTGTTATAAGCAACAAGCGACCAAACACAGGGCTCCGCGGGCTACTGCTCCACCACGACAATGCACCTGCGCACACCGCACTCAAAACGAGGGACTTCCTGGACAGCACGCCAGTCAAACTCCTGGGTCACCCTCCTTACAGCCCTGATCTAGCACCGTGTGACTTCTTTTTATTCCCAAAAATAAAAAATCAGCTCAAAGGGATACAATTTTCGTCGCCGGAAGATGCGCTGGCTGCGTTCGAGCAGGCTGTAAACGAGGTGTCTGCGGCGGACTGGAAAAAGTGTTTTGAAAACTGGTTTAGGCGCATGAATCTTTGTATAGAGGCTGGTGGAAAGTACTTTGAAAAGATTTAATAAAAATATATGTACGTATAGAACAATTTTTTTTAGTTTCGCAAAACTTTCTGAGTGTCCCACGTATATATAGTAGGGTGCCCACAAATGTCCACAGTGATGCCAGAATATATTACACAAATATCATGTAACTTGAACATTACCAGTGGAATGAGAGTGTACCGGGGTGAACTGTACACATCTGCGTACCCGTTTAGAGCATACTGGCATGATGAAATGTTATGAAATGGTGTAAACAATAAACAGACATGCGATTGCAGCAATCCCGAGACATTTGCCGGCATTTATTGAAGAGTTTTTTATTGTATATCTCCGAAGTTCTTCATCAGATCTTTACCTTTAAATGGGACCATTTCAGAGTAAGATTCTTTCGAACAAAAAATATTTATAATAAAATAATTTTGCAAATCTGTTTATATTGGCATGACGAAGTTATGCCCGAACCTACATACATACATACATAAACTCACGCCTTTTGCCCATGGGGGTAGGCAGAAACTACAGAACGCCACCTGCTACGATCCTTACATACTTCTTTTGCTTCACACACATTCATACATCTAGTCATACACACGCCGGTTATGGGTAGGTACTGCGCACTTGGCCTTTCTGAAGAACATCACCTATAAGGTCAATATATGCCCGAACATACATAAAATATATAAATATATATATAATAATATAATATATAAACATCCGAATTGAGAACCTTTTTGGGAACCCTTTTTGGGAAGTCTGTTAAAAATGTTCCACATTAACATTGCGTAGGAGCACAGATAATATAATACTGTAGGAACACTCGTACATCACACTCACACTCACATACATTACACACACACGTGTGTAATGTATGTGAGTGTGATGTGTAATGTGGAATTATAACTAATAGAAAAAGGCTAGGGAAGAAGAGTGAGAGAAAGGTAATTATAGAGCAAGTTAGAAAAGACGCAACAATCATTGATTAATAGTTATTTGTTATACAAGAGTGCAAAGTTGCTTTTTAACCGCGTGTTCAATTTTGATGACCGAGCAAGCGAAGGATTCTAAAATTGAATCATGAGCGCAGCGAGTGATTCAAAATTAAAATCCTGAGCGTTAGCGAGGGAATGAAAGAACCTGATGAAAGTTACAAAACTACCTAAAATAATTTGCCAAATAGTCTTACCATAGGGGCTGCCTCCACGAGCGAGAGAATCGCAGCGATATTATACGTGGCAATCGATATTATCGCTGCGATTCTTTCGCTCTTGGACGCGGCCCCTTAATAACGTTTGAATATTATGCAGGTACCTTAAAGACCTATTATGCAGGTGCTTAAAGAAATCTCTCACTGCTAAATCCCTATCATAATTCCCAAAAAAGCGTCTCAAGCCAAGGTTAATCTTCCACAAATCCCATTAACCGTCCTTATGACAGCGCCACCCTATCTGATGGACAAACTAATTATCCATGAGATCCGTCGTAGGTACCTAATACCCGCGGAGATAATGTACTACGCTTTATTTCCCAGACATTATGGGTAATGACCCTCGCTTTCCTGCAAACTTTTTTGACATTCTGTTTTCTGTGAATGTTAGGTGTAATGGGGTCGAGCTGTTTTTTTTTTTTTGTAAAATCTTATCCTACCTACTTGTAAAAGTTCAGTGGCGTAGCGTGGCATTCAGCCGCCCTAAATTAAGGGCATTTCGGTATTACAATTTAAATGAGTTAAATATTCAGTAATTCCGAATAACCCATAATATAACCTAACAAAAAAAACATAACATATTAATTTTTTATTGGTTAATATTGCGGCCCCTTAATCAACTATAACGGCTGTACAGATTTCGATACATGTAAAAAACGGGATGTCTGTCTAATTTAATTTATCTCGCTAGTACGTTCGCGTGAAATAATTTTCGGTTTTCAGGCGACGCCACCGGCAAGAGCTAGTAAGTTATTTTAACATAATTATCATCACGCTCGTATCTCCAAAAGAGGCGGTCAAAGGCCCACTTATAATTCTACTAGATTGGATTCATAATTATTTTCAGTTGGGTGTTTGTTATTCAAATAAGCCTCAACAGCTGAACAGATTTCGAAAAATTTAGAACACGGGAGTAAAATGGACCAGTCACATAGACGGAAATCCACATCGCGACTTACGTCTCGTATGCGATTGGTCGATTGTTCATACTCTTTACCTTGCCGAATTCAATTATGCAATAAGGTTGCTAGATCAGGACATAAGATTAATTTTTAATTAATTATTTGTATCTCGCTTATACGCTCCCGAACAAGCCGGATTCCGTAAAGGCTTCAGCACCGTAGACCACATGCATACGCTGCGGCAGGTTATACAGAAGACCGAAGAGTACAATCTGCCTCTATGCTTAGCGTTTGTGGACTACGAGAAAGCCTTCGATTCGATCGAGACTTGGGCAGTCACTCCAACGGTGCTTAATCGACTACCGGTACATCGAGGTGTTGAAGTCGTTATACAAAAACGCCACCATGTCAGTTCGACTTCAGATGACTTCACTTTTGAGGTTCAGAAGTGCCGCTTAATAGACTAGTTGAAATAAAGAATCTTATTCTTATTCAATCTTTAACGTCATATCTCCAAAACTGTTCTGTGTGTGAGTACATCACTCACCTTCGTTTTGCCGTGTGTGTGTCGTGGTAGTGATCATGGCTGAGGCCATGGAGGACCTCAGTACAATGCTCGATGACCTCAGTAGAGTTTCCGAAAGAGTAGGTTTTAAAATGAACATGAACAAAACCAAGCTGATGTTGAATGCCCATGTTACACCCACTCCTATCATGGTCGGACACTCTATATTCGAAGTTGTAAATTACTATGTCTACCTGCAACAAATGATCCAGTTGGTTAGGGCCAACTTCGAGAAAGAGGTCAACCGTCGAATCTGACTCGGCTGGGCAGCGTTCGACAAGTTGAGCGCGGTGTCTTCTCGTCCAACTTACCAGTGTCTCAAGACGAAAATATATGATCAGTGTGTATTGCCAGTGATGACCTATGGCTCTGAGTCATGGTCGCTCACAATGGGCTTCATCAGAAAGGTGAGTCACCCAAAGAGCATTGTAGAGGGCTATGCTCGAAGTCACCTTGCGTAATCGAATCAGATATGTAGAGAACCAGGGTTACCGACATAGTCGAAGAATAGCCAAAGTTAAGTGGCAGTGGGCAGGGCACATTGCTCGAAGAACAGATGGTCGATGAGGCCGAAAAGTTCTAGAGTGGCGACCGCGAACCGGCGAACGCAGCGTGCGTTGGAAGGCCTCCCACTAGGAGAACAGATAACCTGATTAGGGTGGCGGGAGGCCGCTGGATGCAAGACGCACGTGACCGGTCAATGTGGCGACGCCTGGGGGAGGCGTATGTCCAGCAATGGACGTTTTCGGCTGATATGATGATGACGTTCCCATGGAATAATTGTCTGCTTTCGGGCTGGTGGCGCCACTGGCAAGAGCTAGTAAGTTGTTTTATCATAACATCACGCGCGTATTGAGGCGCAAAGAAGCGGTCAAAAGTGTACCTACTGAGTAACACCACCAGTTATGAATACGCCCCATGAAATAGGAAACGAGCCTCCCCGTAATTGAGTCAAACTCTAGTTGTACTATAACTATCAATAGGATTTTTCAAATCCAAAATATGGGGATTAAATATTTAAGGAAACATTTAAAATTACACATCCTTAAAAAAGCGAGCGCACCTTAGTACATTACATACCACTTCTAGTTACGCGCGCTCTGTGTACGTTTACGGTCTGACTGTGTTTTTCGGTTACCCTACACTTTTAGAATATTTTTGTATATTGTAATTTATTTTTGACTTAAAACTGTACGTCAATCATACATTATTGATTATTTAAATTAGTTAATAATTTCTCATGTAAGTGAAGTAAGTTCTTATGGGAAATAAAGATCGCCCTGGGGATATAAAATCCTAGATCAACCAGGTATTTTTGTACTAAATGTTGGTGTTTTATGTCTGATGTTGAAACATGATAGACTGATATTTGTTTTAATGTCTCTAAAATTAAACACTTCATACAGATTTTATTACACATTTATTTCATTTTGTTTTCATTGAATTAATTATTGACATTTAATTGAATTAATTTGCGATAATTTAGATACTATGGATTAAGGACAAAATAGTTGTAATTACCACACATTCTGCAACTTTGCTACGTTTTTTTTTACTATTATTTTAATAAGAGACATAGAGACAATCTTATGACCACAATTATATATTTACAAATTATTTATCGTTTGTTAAATCTGTACATATTTTAATTTACATTTTCATAAACAAATCATTTATAACTTTAAAGCAATTCGGTATTATTAATTTAAATTTTCATAAATATGTAGGTACATCATTTAACAATTTCAAACAATTCGTTTATTTAATTTACATTAGCATAAATACATCATTTAGAAATTTGAAACAATTTCGTTTTTAATTTACATTTTCTTATATACATGATTTAAAATAACACTGTAATAAATAGTTTGAAGTGACAAATAGTGACAATACAGGGTGCCTTTTAATTTGATAGTAATGGTAGATACACAGACATACATCTAACTAGATAACGCAAGTCCTTCCATCTCTATGAAAACCAAGAGTGCAAGATTTTCACAAAAAAAAAACCTAATTTACTTACCAATGAAAGAAAACAATTCCAATGCCTTGGCCAACTTTTTCTATACATTCTTTACAGCTCAATATGGCATAATAAGGCATTTTTCTAGATTTCGGTGAATTTCCGGTGCCGATAATGCTAAATGTAAAGCTCAGATTACGATCATTGATCGTAACTTTACTCCGTTTTTTGGTATGGGAAGTACATACTATCACGTTATCTAGTTAATTTATATCTGTGGTAGATATCCTTATATGAAAAACTGTTACTTTGACAACTGCTCCCAATATTTTGTCGAGTTACAAACAATAATACACTGAACTGCAATTTTTTGCCGTAGTGCAAGTTCCTTAATCATCAATACTTTCACCCTTTGACTGATTGTCATTCAATTAACAGTTCTAGACAAAGTTTGCTTTACATAAAGTGCCAAAATGTAAGTGATTTCGACAGTGATTGGCATGTCCAAAATTTTTTGTCTAGATCATCAGTTCAATAAATGCATCGACCACAGATATAAATCTAACTAGATGACGCGATTGTATGTACTTCGCGTGTCAACGGAGTAAAAATACGATCAATGATCGTAATTTGAGCTTTTCATTTAGCATTATCGACACCGGAAGCCACCAAAATCTACAAAAATGCCTTATATGCCATATTGGGCTGTAAAGACTATAGAACAATTTGTCCGAGGCATTGGAAATGTTTTCTTTCCTTGGTATGTAAATGTGTTTTTAAATTTTGTGTGAAAAAGTGGTGCGCTTGGTTTTCATACAGATGGAGGGACTTGCGTTATCTAGTTAAGATTTATATCTGTGGCATCGAGTAAATGCGAAATTGTTATATGTTGTAAAAGGCAAAGAGCATGAAAAATTAACCAATCACAGACGGAAATCCACATCGCGTCTTTCATCTCGCATGTGATTGGGCGATTTTTCATACTCTGCCCGTTGCCTTGGCGAATTCGTTACGCATTATGGCTGCTGTTTATTCGTCTGTTTCATTATCACGGCTAAACCGCTGAACAGATTTCGATAAAAAGGTAAGATTTGGTTATACTTTTACAAAATCTAAAATCTGATCGGTTATGATTCTAAAAACCGTTTTAATCGAAAACATCTAACTTTTACACAGATTATATAAATTTATCCTCCTCTAAAACATTTCTATATATCAGAGATTCTTCTAAACCTATATATTTAAACACAAAAGTTTTTCTCTTTGGTTTTCATAATACCTTAACATTGTAGTTAATAATAATTATATTTTTTTCTATTAAAATAAAATGCCTTTAAACATGGTTTGGTCTACCTTTGTACTTAAAACATTAAATAAAAATGCTTAATAATAGTCTGCGACAATACACTATTTTAACCAATCTGTTATATATATATCCCTTTCCTACAATCAGCCTTTCACTTTTTTCTTGTTCACCCTGTACCAAACTACCCCTATGATTATTTTCGCCATCAACTACATTCGGTATAATGACAGTATAATACGCGAAAATAGAGATAATTACTAAAAACAGTTTTTTATTCCGACAGCTAGATTAATAAAAAATATTGCGACACTTTTTTTACATGCCACGGAAACAAAAAATAACGATACTGTGCGTTGAAATTTCACGTAACGTCACGTTTTATTTCACCTTTTACACAAAAGTGACGTCACAAACCCCCACTCATAAACTTTGATGCGCTTAATCTTTGTGACCTTTTATTGATTTGACAAAGCAAAAACTCGTCTCTATTATTTTTCGATAATCTAACTGACGGACTATTTTTTTTTTATTCAGGTATCATCCCTATAATTCTCATCATCTTTTAGCATTCAGTGTTCACCTAAATCTCTTTCCACTTACTGTGGTCGAGTACCTAACCTTCAGTTGTCATAATTAAATTTAATAAGCATAATCTGGCTTGTCTTGTGGCACGTCGAAATGTCGACGTCATTCGGTATAAATATCGACGGTACTTGCTTGCTATAAATGTCGGCGGCATTTGCTATAAATGTTACTAACTTGGTAAAAATATCGACGTCTCTCTTTAAACAAGCGATTATTTACTCAAGTATAGGACACTCACTGGCATCAGAATATAAACGTTGACGTCACTTAGAATAAATGTCTACTTCACTCAGAATGAATATCGACTTCACTTAGTATAAATGTCTAGGTGACTAAAATTTGCGGCAAACAAATTTGAACGATGGTCGTACCAGCGATACGAAGAAGAAGTATAAATTTCGACGTCACTTAGAATAACCGCCGCCGTCATTTGGCATAAATAGCGACGTGATTCGGTATAAATGTCACAGTCACTTAGTATAAATGCCGACGTCACTTGTATAAAGTTCAACCTGACTTAAAGTCTCCGCCAGATAACAAAAATTTAAAAGCCAGATCCGACTTGTACCAAAAAGTATAATTACGTAACTTGAAAACATGATTTATTGTTTATGGAGATATTTTGATCTCAAATGAAAGATATAAGCGTAGAACTGATTGTACCGGTTTAAATCATTAAATCGGTCCACGCGTTTATGAGATATTAATTCATTACTGAAAATAATTGTCAAATAAAAGTTATAATTTGGTATCTGCGTTTCATTATACAAGTAAAAAAGTACGTACCTAAATAAATACGACTAAACATGATTTTGAGCAAAAGGTTTGTAACTCATGACAAGTGAAAGGGTCAAGGACGCCCCTTACCACGATACGTTTGTTTTGATCGTGTTAGCGACACTGCCTTTACATTTCTTTTGTATAGTTTTGAAATATTGGAATACATTGGTAGACGGGTGTTAACGACTTTTATTTTTATTTTATTATTATTATTTTTTATTTGAGATTGGTTTGCTCTTGACTCTAGTCTAGGTCAGAGGTGAGAGAGACAGAGTCTACGATGTAGCGAGTTTACCCAAAAGAAGTCTGTTTACTCTAACTTTGAAGAGACTCGGGTCGAATGCGTTCGGAAACACAGACGCAGGTAGTGAGTTCCACTCATTCGCTGTGCGCATTATGATGGATGTTTGGAAGCGCTTGGTGCGAATTAGTGGAATGGCAACCAGGTAAGGATGGTAACTTGCAGTGCGTCTAGATGTCCGCATGGTAGAAAGGGGCTGGTGGAAGGTCGTGGAGTTCATGAGCACACTCACCGAAGTAAAATCTGTATCAATTTGTCTCTTATGTGGCGGTGACTTTAGTACAAACGCCTCTTCACTCAGGAGTAGCAATCGGTCTGAGACCGGGATCACTAACCGCTCTAGCCCGAGCTCTCTCGCCCAGTTTACTGATCTTAATGATCAAAGGATCAATAAAACTCATGATCCATTCCTCCGTACTCCTCTCTCCCGTTATTTCTTGAAGGTAAGTTATCATGTCTACTCTGATTACTTGCAGTTCTGACAGCGAGCTGGAAAGGAATAAAATATAGGTTGGAGATTATAATAACAAACTTAATTTAGGGCTAATTGCCAGCTTGAATTGATGATACCAAATTGTCAATTTAACCTCATGTTGGCAACTAACTCTTGTTATGTTTTTGGCACAAGTGGGCCTAAGGCATAGGATTGGAAATAACATGATATAGTAAATATTGTAAAAAGTATTTTAATATTTACGCGTCATTTACTAAGGGTTTCCTGTAAATGTGGCTTGTTATCTGAATGGACTGGTCCGTTGAATTGGTCCGTTTTGCATGCAGGCCACCTCTCTGTGAGAGGGAATGGGCCGTAATCCACCACGCGGGCCCAGTGCAGGTTGGTGGATGTCACATGTCTTCAACTATTTTATTCTAAGACATGCCGGTTTCCTCACAATGTTTTCCTTTACCGTTTTGAGAGCAGTGGTGATGAAATAATTTACACAAAGTAAAGTGCCTGCCTGGGTTCGAACTTACGATCTACAACTTGTAAGTCGCGGCAGTTACCACTGGACCACCACTGCTGCACTGCAATTTATAATGAGAATTACCAAAAGGAAAACATCAATCAACACTGCTAAACCTGAAAATCAGACACAGGATGCCTCGCATCGCAGTCACGCTTACGACCAGTAGACCCTCGGGACAGTTCTTCACCCGAATAAGCCTCTACTAATAAGACAAAATAATATTTATCGTCTCTCGCATGAGATTCAGCAGGTCTCAAATTACAGGTGAAGGGTTGAAAATCTAAAGAGTCTAAGTGCCAATTTTAAATAATACCAGATTTAGTAACAAAAAAAGGTGGAGCGCAAATTGACACGGTAATGTGTTTATCGTTCTAGAGAACGGAAGGCGGAAACAAGAAAATCATGCTGTTCATTCGGAGGATACATCTGGGTTTGGTCAGCCAGCTCGCGAATATGTATCAACCGACTGCACAGCATGATTTTCTTCTTGTTTACGTCTTTTTAGTTCGATTCTTAAGCAGTCGGGACGTTTGATTTTTTAATTAACTTTTTTTATCTTTGTGTATTTAAATATGTAAATGAAATTAACGCTTCTTTTCGAATATTGTAAGACCTACAAAGATTGTATTTTTACCCAAGTACGACGAACCCAAAAGGAAGGTTTCTGATTTTAGCAGTCTATGTAAGTATATTATGTATGTTTGTGTTTACATATGTTTCTCCGTAGCGCCTAAACTATTCATCCAATTTTGATGTATATGGTTTCAATCGATTCGTTATTAATGCCCGGGTAACATAGGTATAAAAAAACAAGTATAGATTTGATTTTTTGGCACTTAGACCTTTGGTCTTTCATATCTTTTTCGTCTCAGTTTCTTTGTGACAGCAACACTGTTTTGTTGTGTCCGTGCGTATTATTTTCTATTCTATTCAATTCAAATAAAGATCGCTCACTGTTCCGCTGCGACCACGATGCCCTTCACATGGTTTGGGGATGTGTATCCGCGAGATATTTGCCAAGGATTCAGCCAAGTATTCACTCTGAAATCATACAATAATAATAAATCAAGGACTCAAGGATTTTTTTTTGCCGGTGGACTCACTTTTGACCACTGTCTCGCCTGATGGTAAGCGATGATGTGGTCGACGGTGGATTACGCTTACCTAGAAGTAACTTATTCACTCTTAACATAAATACCTGAATATCGGGCAATACAGGGTCTGGCAGGGAATTCTGAAGAAAGCTAAGCGTAGCAACACTACTTTTCCATGCAATTCTATGTTTTTTTTTCTACGAAGCTGCATGCTACTGCAATCCAGTTAAATATATATAGCATTTAATCAGCCGATCTTTCCACTATATTTTTTTATTTATTCTATTTTTAGTATTTGTTGTTATAGCGGCAACAGAAATACATCATTTGTGAAATTTTCAACTGTCTAGCTATCACGGTTCATGAGATACAGCCTGGTGACAGCTAGCCGGACCGCGGAGTCTTAGTAATAGGGTCCCGTTTTTACCCTTTGGGTACGGAACCCTAAAAAGAAGCCACGATAAAAAATATATAAGAAAAGTGAACTTACAGGTCACTGCTCAAGATGCCGAGGCATCGTTCCCTGGCTATGTAATAGGCGTGCACGCATCGTCCTAGCTGCTCACCGGGCCACTCTGATGGCGGTAGGACTTCGTTCAAATCATGGTCGGTTTCTAAAACACAAGAAAGACCATTGTTAGAAGTGTTGTTTAAATACAAAAAAAACTGGGCGAGTGCCTTCATTTTAGTTAAAAAGAGTTGATGACGAGGTACGAAAAGAATAATCTATTTAGTCCATCAATAAGATAACCTAAAAATATTGGACACGTATTTTTGGACGACGATACAATGCGTATACATATACACTGACTGGACTCCGAAAATAGGAACCGACGACGCGGTAGGCCCAGAAAGAGATGGCGGGCGGGACGAATTAGACGTCTATCTGAAGGATTGCCCAGATTTAGCAAGAGATAGAAAAAAATGGAAAGACGGTAGGGAGGTGGTATTTCACGCCGGAACAGCTGCTCAACTTGTATCAAGCGCAAGTTCGATCATGCATGGAGTACTGTTCTCATCTCTGGGACGGATCTGCCAAATACTAGCTTGATGCACTTGAATCGATCGAAAAGCGGGCCAAGAGACTCATCGGCAATGAGGCACTGGTCAAGTCAAAGCTCCAAAGCCTTGAACATCGTCGCCGAGTTGCCAGCTTGTCGGTTTTTTATCGGTTGCATTTCGGGGAGTGTGCGATGGAATTGCATGATCTGATTCCGCCCAGCCCGTTCCATCATCGGACTACCAGACGTACGGCGATGCGTCATCAGTACATGGTGGATATCCCACCCATACGCACAAAACGTTTTGGGGACACTTTCATTATGCGTACAGCTAAGGGGTGGAATTCCTCTGCCGGAGTCTGTGTTTCCCGATAGCTACAATCTTGGGGTCTTTAAGTCAAGAGTGAATAGGTTTTTTCTAGGCAAGCGTGCTTCACCGTCGACCACACCATCGCTTACCATCAGGTGAGATTGTGGTCAAGCGCAAGCCTATTGACGATAAAAAAAAAATAAAAATAAAAAAGGTCTTTACCCTGTAGTGGGGCATAACAGGCTCATAATAATAATAATAATGCGTTGAAATATCGTGTGACGTCACGGTGCGCCACGCTTTATCGTTTTCAATTTTTATTTCAATTTTTATTTATTTGATAAAGCAAAAAATACGGCTCCAATATTGTTTGATAATCTCACTGATGGACTAAATAGAATTAACATTTTTCTACCCAGGAAACATCCCTATCATCAAAAAATATTATAAACGTATTTTGAAGATAACGAATAGAATACAAAACATTTATTCGACACAGACAATACAACAACAACAATCATTAAGTAACACATGAATAGTAAAAAATACAAACAAGGTATAAGAATTGCGTCGGGCGTGCCCATACCGAAAGGGTTACCAACTCAGTATTTGCTGGGCGTCCGACACCCAGCGCTAATTTTCAGTTGGCACCCCGCTAGTGACACACGGACGCGGGTAAATAAAATATATACTTAACATAATGTTATAATGATAATATTACTATCTTACTTATCACACTTCACACTATATAATATTATAAATGCGAAAGTTTGTGAGTGTATAAGTGTGTGTGTTTGTATGTTTGTTACTTCTTCACGCTCAAACAGCTGGACGGATCTGGATATATTTTGGCACAGACATAGATTATAGTCAGAGGACATAGGATACTTTCTATCCCGGGCATATATTTTTGATTTTCACGCGGGCGAAGCCGCTGACAGAAGCTAGTATTATTATAAATGTGAATGTTTGGATGGATGTGTGTGTGGCTGTGGATGTATGTTTGTTACTCAAACACGACAGAATGGCTGAACGGGTCTGATTAAATTTGGCACAGAGATAGATTATAGTCTGGAAGAGCACATAGGCTTTTCATACCGGTATAATGATCTCTTAGGATAAGAAAATTTCATGCGGACGATGCCGCTGGCAGAAACTTGTATGTAGATAAAGCTCGTATTCAAAGCTCAAGCAGACTTCTGACGTCACCTCTAAGTAAAACATGTACCAAGGCTTGACGTTACACGCAATCGACTGGTAGAAAATGCCTTAGGCATTAAGTCCGCCTCTGTACGTTTGTGTGCATATAGTATTAAATAAATAAATAAATTTCTTCGTAATATTAGTTAAGGTGAAAGAAAAATACGTGTAAAATATGTTATATTAATTTACCTGAAATATGCTCAAAAGCAAGTGATAAAATAATTCTAGAAGAAACCTGTTCTATTAAGCGCAGCTATACCGATGCAAGTACGGATACGAACCCTTACTAAAAGTAGCGGAACAAGTTATGATGGACTATGTAAGGCATTATTGATAAGGCATTCGCATAAATAACCTAATTATTTACAAGGACAGGTTACAAATTAAGACCAATATAATCATTCCAAGGGATAAATAATACATCACATGTGGGAGTACTATGTACCTTGTAAATCTACCAATTACTGTACCTATATGTCGTTCGTTGATTTGTGTGTGCCCTGGCAGTTCAGTGTGTCATGCTCTCTCTGATGGTAGAACATGGGCTGTATGATTCGGTTTTACCCTTCATGATGGTTGAGCTGAGTGGTGCCGATCCATGCGTCATGTTCGTGAACGGGCGCTATCAGTTGGGATTGGTCATATCTTAGCTGCCTCGGCCTGTTGTTTTTTTTTAAAATTATTTATTACTCTAGCTAGACGCTTTTACGTGCACGTCTTTTAAATCGTTCTCACATATATGTATTTTTTCAATAAAAATTATGCAACCAAATACTTGTAATTAAAACTGATGGAAAAGAGTGTGCGTAGAGTTTCTTGCAAATTCTTCTCCATTCAGACCTACTGACACTTGCGAATTTGCAACTAGTCTTCTTTTTTTTGTTTGACTATTTAAAAGTACCTCTAAGGTTTATTCGAAAATTTGATTTTTGATTTTAAACGTACTGGTGGACAAGATCACTTCCACTGTAACCTAGGTATATCAAAAGAGTAAAATCACAAACTACTGACAATGATTAACTACTCATTAACTCGAATTTTATAAAAGCAAAAACATTTATTGCGGCAATACCATCTACTCTTCATCATGCTTATTACTCTTACTTATTTTAATAACTTGTGCAAGCAAATACTGATAATATACCAAATTTTAGAACTACTGTGCACTTTTTACTTGCACAGATACATAAGGGGGTTTGCAATACTAAGGCTTTGGTCTCTTTATCAGAAAGTACAACGCTGCGGTATGCGGTGCCGGACACATACAAGCATACCAAAGCTTAATGGCGCAATAAAACTTGGTCGATCGCCCACATGTGGGCAGCCTATAGTATTCGGCCAAACGAAAGAAGGGTAAATGGACGCTGAAGAGTCTGCGGGCTTTCGTTCAACTTCGTCGTCACAACACTCGAATTATAAAAGGCTTCTTTTTTTAAACAATCCACCGCACTATTCCCAAACCACTGCAACGGCGCAGCGTTATTTCTTTTGTGAACATCGCTGCACATGCTGAGATAGGAGCCTTTTTGGTGCCGCACGGGGTTTTTATTTTTTATTATTGTTTTATTTTATGCATATTTCTCGTGTCTCCTGTGAGGGTCACAAATAAATATTTTTTTCTTTCTTCTAACACCTGAAAGCCAGAATCAACAGTGGCGGCCACCAGAAAAGCGCCGAAGCAATGAAGCTCGACGAGGTCCCGGAGAATGAATTTAAGTGCCTTGGATCAATAGATGGCTATTATATATCGCCACAGTATTTCAAGAAAAAGATAATCACGAAGCGAGAAAACACTTTTACTTGCAAGTCGCTGCTAACACCATCTATAGCCGTGGAACGGAACCGAACGCGATCGAGTATTTTAAAAAATAATCATCTTAATCAGACGAAAAACGCTAGTTACGTCGGCACGGTTTCATTGTATGGGATACGGCATCTGTATGCTAGTATTATATTATCTGTGAACCGGACGAATAGAACAGAATATCAACAGCAGCGCTAACAAACACCTGTCCAACGCGGTAGTTTGTCAAGACTGTCTGTATCTGTATTATGACAAGACCTGGGCCTGCAGTCTCGACATAGCTAACGATCGTTACGTTAAGTAACATTCGTTAACTCTTACCACAAAATAGTAAGTATACAGAAGGGCCACTCCCGCCGTTTGGAAAATTGACAGCTAAACTTGACAGATTCACTAGGGTTGTAGTGTTCATGATATTAAATGGATATTTGATGCCCTGTCTACCCTCTAAGGCATGTAAGCATGATATGATGTATGTTTAGACGAATCTATGTATTTATGTTTGTAACTTGGGCAACCTACCCTTTTTTTTTAAATTCGGAATCAATATAGTAGCACCCCTAGTGAATCTGTCAAGTTTAGCTGTCAATTTTCCAAACGGCGGGAGTGGCCCTTCTGTATACTTACTATTTTGTGGTAAGAGTTAACGAATGTTAGATAGCGTAACGATCGTTAGCTATGTCGAGACTGCAGGCCCTGAAGCCTGATGAAAGCCTGGATTCGGGTAACCGCATGCGGGCTAGCGACCAAGTGTAACTGCGGTTCTAACAAAAGTACAGCGAGAAACAAAAGCAAAGTTCCACCTGGTTTTCTGTTGGTCAACCGGATGTACATGATTCGTCTGATGGATAGCGGATGGTATGGCCCCAGGATGCGGCGCTCGATTCCTGCCACACCAAAGTACCACAATCATAAAAGGTCTTCACAAAAACTATATGAAGCCTACATGAAGCTGTTCGAGTTTCAACGCTCGGTTCAGCATCCAAAGACGAAAATCGAACGCACGATTTTGTTGAGGCATTAATTTAGTTGTCGTATATTCTTTGTGAAAATGAGCACGAGCTGATCTTATCATTTATATACAAGGTAAACTGTGGCTGATATTAAATAAATCACAACATTTAAGGGCTTGGAATTTTATTCTTTCTTTTAATATTCCATTACTTGAGGCATGCCACTTCAGTTAGTTAGTTAAAATAGTATCCTGCACTATAACGGCACACTCGGCATATCTTTCTGTATATATCAAGTACCTTCATTTCTTTATTTTTGTGTTCGAGCAGTGAAACATCACTTCTATTCAATAAGAGCTAGTTTATTCTTCGTAAACAGGGACTAAAATAGCTCATTAATCCCTAGGGAGTAAAAGTGATATGAATTTGGAATGTGGATATTGTTCCAATTAGCAAAGAGATGAATCACAAACCTTGCGGTCCAGAATAGAATTACATCGCTAAAATCAATTAAGACGTATTAATGAGGTGAACGGCTAATGAGCGATTGTAATTCTATTTCGGACCGCACGGGAACATTGTATTGAACAAGTGACTGGCTGGAAAACCGCGCGCGAGATAAAATTAAAAAAATAATCTACAACTGTAATGGATGGTACTTATAAAATTGTTACGATGCACTTCTATAATTGTTCAAATATAAACATTTGGCTCTAATGATTTCTTAAACGTAACGTTGTTCATAAGTTGCACTAACTTATTTTCTCATAGAGGGTGATAAAATGTAGAGTGTCCACCTCCATCTACTATTTTGTCTCAAAATTTAAAGGCTTTATTTCCAAATTACGATTGAGGAGGGTAGTCTAGCCTAGATTGAAATTAATATTATTTAGTTCTATTTTTATATTTGTTGAGAGAGAGTTATTGAGTAGTTAAAACAAAGTCAGATTTGCTTGTCGATATCAATCCCAGGTAAATTAAATATTAAAGCCGGGTATATAAACTACTATTAAAATATATTTACCAATGCTAAGGCCCTCCGCCTTCGTTAAAATCCTCAAGCATTGGGCGAGGCTTGGGAGGGCGGCAGGCAACAATTCGCAAAGAGTGGCGTAATGGTCATATCTGGAAGCAAAAGATAATGAAATTATGAATTAAATAGATGTGTAGTTTTTCAAATCCGGCTGTTCCTGTTGTAGTTCCTAAGATTAGCATAAATAACGATATCCACAGGAGAACCAAAATGAAAAACAAAAAATTGCCAAACTTAAGTGGCAGTGGGCAGGGCACATACTCGCAGAACGGATGATCTTGCCGAATTCATGACGCAATAAAGCTGCTGGAGTGGCGACCGGGTACCGGAAGACACTGTGTTGGTATTACTCCCACTAGGTAGACTGATGACCTGGTGAAGGTTGCTGAGATCCGCTAGATGCGAGACGCACAGGACCGGTCTATGGCGACACTTGGGGGTGGTCTTTTTTCAGCAAAATACGAACTAATGACCCGTTGTCACAAATATCCTGCATTGCGCAAACAGAGTTTTCGACGCGAATAGGGTAGTTGACAAAAAATATCTATTCGTAGTCCATCCTTAGATTACCTAAAAATATTGGACACGTATTTTTTCTTTTGCGAGGTGAACAAAAAATTACAACAATACAGTACGTCGAAATATCGTGTGACGTCACGGTGTGCTACACTTTGTACTGACAAAGTAACGTCACAAGCGTCAAAGATAAAGCGCATCAAAGTTCAGGGGTGGGGGGGGACCCCTGAACTTTGATGCGCTTTATCTTTGTCAGTTTTTATTTGTTTGATAAAGCAAGAAAATACGGGTCCAATATTATTTGATAATCTCACTGAAGGACTAAATAGAATTATCATTTTTCTACCCAGGAAACATCCCTATTGAACACATACAACAGTCAGACGACAACACGGACCCACCAAACACCTCCCTTTTCAATGGAGGTTTGCGGGACTTAAGACCCTGTTCCGCAAACCTTCAAATAATGATGATGATGAATTAATTAATTAAGTTTATACATACCTGGACCAGCCAGTAAGTACAGCTCCAGCGAAGCATATCCTGTGTGTGTTGGCGTGGATGCGGGCAACCCACACCTGGTGGTTGCTGATGTAGCGCTCAGTGGGAGACAGCACCTGGAAATTATATTGTGAGAAGTTGGTAGGAAAGACCGTGTCATTTTAGACTTAATGCCACTAATATTCTAGCTTCTGCCCGCAGCTTCGCCAGCAAAAAAATTTAAAATACTCAATCTGCCAAGCCTATTCCCAACTACATTGGGGTCCTTACCGGATTCAGTTAGTACCAGTGTTTTACATGAAGCGACTGCCTATCTGACCTCCACAACCCAGTAACAGTAACTTCTTCCTTTCCTATCCAAATTCCTTGAAAACTTGTCTACCTTCAACTCAGTTCGTTCCTTTCCAAACACAAGCTGACAAATCCCTTCCAATCTGGTTTTCGTCCGAGACACAGCACTACCTCAGCACTTGTGCATATTACGGACGACATAAGGTCAGGCATGGAAATGGGAAAGTAAACTGTACTTGCTCTACTTGACTTCAGCAATGCAGGCCCGCCGCTAGCTATTTGAACGCCCGTGTGCAATACCGATTATACCGCCCCTGTATATCTACGACTACCCACGCTGAGATTGTCAGAAAGCCTGTTTATTGTTGTCTCATAAGGGTGTGATAAAAGAAAATCTTCGTTCCTCCATCTTTCGTTGGAGGTCCTAAATAAATAAAGCATAATTGATCTTAAATAGTTTTTGATAATTTTAACTCTGTAATGCTCCTTTCACCAGATGCAACTGAAACCGGCAACATAGTCTAAGCGCTATTGCTTTGTTCGGAAACGTTGAAATCAAGTCATTAGTAAACAGATATTGTGCAATAGGGTTTGTGGATGATTAGACTGGTTTTCTGGAAAATGCAACTTTAAAACAATGAGTTAATTGAACAAATATATGTCGTCAATGTCTGTTTCACTACTTGAATCCTCTTTAAGCTTCAGATGTAAATCTTTACAAAGTTTCAATAATTCATCATTGGAGTAATTAATTAGGTTATTACTGAAAAAGCCAAATACGTCGGTGAATGTTTTTAACTCCTCGAAAGTCTCATCTAGAATTAAAAAAAAAACTCTACTTTATATTTGATTTTGGGATCTAGTAAAACTTCATCACTATGTTCTGAAATTTTATTGTTGGTTTTCTTCTTGGACGAATTGAATTTATTAGTGGGAAATGTGCTTCTACGTTGAGTTCATGAGCCACATTGGTAGCTTCTTCTAACACCATTTTAAAGTGTTCATCCGTGCGATATTTTGTGATTGATAAGTTCAAATCTGCATCAGATTTGATTATTCACTATGGGTTTCTGCATTATCTTGCTCAGAGCATTAATTTCGTTTAAAATATCAAACCAAATTACGACCGAGCAAATAAATTTGATATTTTGAATATTCAAAGCAAGCGAATGAGCTTTGTGAGATGGGCGGCACTGAAAATTTCTGGAGTCAAGGAAGTGACACAACATTACTATTTAAAAATGTATTTATTGCTTTTCGAAGTATTCTCCGCGAAATTTGACACATTTTTCCATACGATGGAACCAATCATTGAAGCAACCCTTCCTTTCGGAAGTTGGGGTCTCCAAAATGGCCGTTTTGTAGGCGTCCACAGCTTCTTCAGGTGATGAAAATCTCTGACCACGCAATTTATTCTTTATTTTAGGGAAAGTATTGAAATCATTAGGGCTTAGGTCGGGGCGGTTGGTCGGCGGATGGTCTAATAATTCTATATTTTCTTGCTCTAAAAACTCTTTTGTTCTGTGCGCGGTGTGAGAACTAGCACTGTCGTGATGGAGGATGATGCGGCGGTTGCAGTTCTCTTTACGGAGTTCAGAAACGACCTGTGGCAAACAAATGCTAGCATACCATTCTGCATTAACCGTTCTTTGTCCCCAAGAGGAATAGTCGCAACATGGCCGGTTTTGGAGACAAACTTGGCCACCATATTTTTTTGCAACACTCCGTGAACGAACAATTTTTGTTGGCTTTAACTCGTGACTGGTTTTTTGTTTCGGGTTCGTACGCCTATATCCAGGATTCGTCACCTGATACGATGTTGTATACAGCATTTGAGGATCCTGCGTAGAATCTTTCGAGAGTTCTGACGCACCAAGTAACGCGAGCCGCTTTTTGCTCTTCACAGAGCGAATGCGGTATCCATCGGGAAAACAACTTTTTTACACCTAATTGTTCATGCAAGATTATTTGTATTTGACTCATGCCAATGTCTAAAGTTGCCTGAATTTCGCGGTATGTCACATGTCGATCTTCCTCAATCAGCTTACGCACAGCATCAACGTTTTCTTGGGTGACTGCAGTTTTTTAACGACCTTGACGGGGATCATCACTGAGCTTGACACGTCCACGTTGAAATTCAGCAAACCAGCGATAAATTGTGGTTTTGGATGGGGCTGCATCACCAAATGCAGAAATCATCCGGTCAACACACTGTTTTTGTGTTAAACCACTTCAAAAGTCATAATAAATCATCGCTCTTGAATTTTCTCGAGTCAATTCTATTTTCTCAACGACTAAACAAGTTTGACAAAACCTTGTGATAAGACCGAGAATCTTTTTTTAAATAAATAAATGGTATTCGATTTTTAAAACCAAGAAGTTTTCAATTAAAAAGATTTTAATATGACAGAAACAGTGGAAATATTCCATTCCCGATACTTTTAGTGCAGCCCTCGTAGCACAATCCCATTCCGACGAATTTTCAGATATTTCCAGCAAAAAATAACGACAATGACTTTGAATATTACGTGATGGATCCCTAGATTTGCCGCCCCCCTGGACGTGCCGCCCGCGTGCGGTGCACGCCTTGCACGCCCGCTTACAGCGGGCCTGCAGCAATGCCTTCAATACGGTTGACTACGACATTTTGCTGGGCGTCCTGTGCTCTTTTGGCATATATTCTTCGATAATTGACTGGTTTCATAGTTACCTGTTTGGCCGCCGGCAGCGTATTTGCATTGTGGAGTCTTTCTCTTCTTGGTGTCACACCTCTGCCGGTGTGCCGCAGGGTGGCGTTTTATCACCCCTACTTTTCGCACTCTTTGTTAATGCTATCACTCAACGGCTATCTTCTTTCTACCACCTTTATGCTGATGATCTCCAAATTTATACTCAAGCCCCTCTCGGCGAGTTATCAGACGCTATTGAGACTATTAATACGGACCTGGCTCGAATTGGTGATTGGAGCACTGAGTTTGGGCTGAAGATCAATCCGACGAAAACTCAACTGGCTATTGTGGGAAATTCCCGAACGGTCTCTAGGATTGATTGGGCGACACTTTCCCAGGTTTCTTTAAACAACACCATTGTTCCTATAGCTCAAACTGTGTGCGTCCCCTTCCTCTCCATCCATTCACAATTATATTAGTAACTCTTTTAGTAACATGCGTTTCATCCCTCCTCATCGCATGACCATACCAACTTACTTTCAAACTTTCTCTTATATACTCACTTCTCACTTTATCCATTCCCGTCCCTCCGCACATCCATCTCAACATTCTCATCTCTGCTACATGCAATCTCTTTTCATCCATCTTTTTCAAAGACATTCTGATCCATACAGAACGACAGGTCTAATCACGGACTTATAAATTTTCCCCTTTCTCTAAATAGTAGTTATATAAGTAATTATCACCTGACAACTCCCATTGGCTCCTTTGAAAGCAGTTCCGAACAAACATTGAGGAAACAGCAGGCCATATACGTCTAGCAATTTTTCATCTAAGACAAAGGTTCCTTCCGGATTGTAGTTCCATAATACTGGCACGACCAGCTCTCCTAGTTTGTAATCTGAAATCACAGTAAAGTTTTTTTAGTTATTTTTATTTTAACAAGAAAATAATTATAATAAAAAGATGTAAGAAGTACAGCCCGATGTATAATTAGCTGGTTTTATTAAAATGGTTGAGCATTGAATTTTTTATAACATAAGGTATAGCAACTTCAGGGCGGCCAAGAAGTTTGGCGAGACCTATACTGGGTTCGCTGGCGGCTGTCCTCAAGCAAATTCCAGCAGGTGGTAATGGCAACTTTGGACCGGAGTCGATGCAGGCAGATTGTCCGCTTAAAGGGGTCCAGCGACCACGATCCTCAGTAATGAGGGACCGACTGAAGAAGAGAGAGATACTGGGTTTGATGCAATTGTTATTGGGTTTTTCCATCTGGTTGTTTCAGTAGACGCCCAGAGTTTGGACTTGTACCCAGTGCATCGTAATAGCCTCGCTCTCTGCTACATTAGTAACAGCGGATCTTTGTGTCTCTGAAGTTGACTGCAAGACTCTGCGCAGTATTTATTTTTGTGTCAATGTTGAAGGTGAAGTTAACATTGTATACTTCGATCAATAATAACCAACAAGATAAGAGATCACGTACAAAATCAATGCTAAATTCTGTCCGCGTGAATATATACTTACTACCCTACATTTACAATACTTACTACGAGTATGACAAACTAAACAAAATAAGAGCTCACATCTCAAGTGAGCTGTTATTTACCGAGACGTACTTCTTGCGCCGACCCTACATCCAGTTGGTATTGTTGATCGAAGATTGTATAGCTGCCTCTTTCACTCGCTAACGTTTGTCTCATCGTCCTATCTCGCTTACTGTATGCATAACGTGACCATACGTCCCGTTTTGGACGGGACAGTCCCGCTTTAAGGCTGTCAGTCCCGTTGTCCCTAGCGAGGGCAAAAATGTCCCGCTATAATTATAATCGTATTTTGTATTGTAGGACATTTTTAATTCCATTGACATTTAAATGTGACATTCTAAAGTGATTATTTTGTTATTATTCTGCTAATTTATTATTCTGATATCTTGACAAATGTATATATTTTTTTTTGTAATTTTTAATGTGACATTCTAGAATGATTATTTTGATATGATTTATTAATTTGACATATTTATATATATATATATATTCATCTGACATTCTAGAATGGTAATTTAGACTTGCATTATTTTATTGACATTTACACATATTTTATTATTATTGCATTTGATAATCTAGAATAATTATTTTGAACTGTATTATTTATCAATATTTGCATGCCATTGCCCAAGGCAAAGGTTATTTTGATTTGAATTGTAAGATTTTAATTTGTTCTTAATTCTGTTATTAATATTTGCATGCAATTATTTAAGGCAAACATGACGCTCTGTATCTTTTTTTTTTAACATCTCTTACATATTGACAATTTGTTGTGTGTACTGTACTGTGTTGTGCAAATGATGCTGATGTTTGAGCAAATAAAGATTGAATTTGAATTTGAATCGCGAACAGACTATGGTCTATAATTACGGACAAACATAATCAGAACGATTGCTTAGTTAGATCTTAGAAGTCCTGTGATTATGGCTAGTCGCCTAACTAATATGTACTAAGGCCCACTTAGCAAGAACAACTTGACTCAGTTAGTTGCTAACACGCGGTTAAATTGACAGGTTGTCAATTGTCATAGAATATTGTCAATTACACTTGTGATAGCAAGTAACTCTAAGTTAAGTTTTTTGAGGTAGTGGGCCTAAAACTTAGCTAGTCAAAGAGTAACTTCGGAGTAAGTTGGTAATAAGCCATTTTTATTAGGGTTCCGTAGCCAAATGGCAAAAAACGGAACCCTTATAGATTCGTCATGTCTGTCTGTCTGTCTGTCCGTCCGTATGTCACAGCCACTTTTTTCCGAAACTATAAGAACTATGCTGTTGAAACTTGGTAAGTAGATGTATTATGTGAACCGCATTAAGATTTTCACACAAAAATTGAAAAAAAACAATAAATTTAGGGGGTTTCCATACTTGAAACTGAAACTAAAAAAAAAAAATTTCATCAAACCCATACGTGTGGGGTATCTGTGGATAGGTCTTCAAAAATCATATTGAGGTTTATAATATCATTTTTTTCTAAACTGAATAGTTTGCGCAAGAGACACTTCCAAAGTGGTAAAATGTGTGTCCCCCCCCTGTAACTTCTGAAATAAGAGAATAATAAAACTAATAAAAATATATGATGTACATTACCATGTAAACTTCAACCGAAAATTGGTTTGAACGAGATCTAGTAAGTAGATTTTTTTTTAATACGTCATAAATCGTAAACCGCAATTTACCAAGTACGGAACCCTTCGTGCGCGAGTCCGACTCGCACTTAGCCGGTTTTTAATAAGACGGATTGTCAACTATTATGTATTTACCTTGCAAAGTCTCATAGCTGATAAGCCTAAGCATATCGTCCCACATAAGTATAGTAATGTCTGGTATCTTCTCCTTTATGTATAAAAGTAGATCTCTTATGTGTTCTAGGTATAGTGAAGATTCCTTGTATTGGTGATTCGCGGCCCTTTCTTTACATTGTGCGCAAAGAGCGGTGTGCCAGACCTGAAAACATGTAATTGTTATTAAGAACGATGAAATTGTTATTTAGAACGAATACTTTACTTGTTGAGTGCATTGGAGACCTAGTGGTATCGGCCGCAACTTATAAGTTGTAGGTCGTGAGTTCAAACCCAGGTAGGCGCTTTACTTTGTGTAAATTATTTCACCACCACTGCTCTCAAAACGGTGAAGGAAAACATCTTGAGGGAACCGGCATGTCCTAAGTTTCTCCACTAATAAATTTATTAATGGAGAAAAAAATGAAATGGCAAGGCGGAATTAAATTGTGCAGTTCCATCGCACACTCTCCGAAATGTAACAAATAAAATACCGACAGGCTAGCAACTCAGCGACGATGTTCAAGGCTCTGGAGCCTAGACTCGACCAGTGTCTCATTGCCGATGAACCTCTTCGACAGTTTTTCTTTCGACTCAAGTGCATCAAGCTGTTATTTGGCAGATTCGTCCCAGAGATGAGAGCAGTAATCCATGCATGATCGAACTTGCGCTTGATACAAGTTAGGCAGCTGTTCTGGCGTGAAGTAGGTACCGGCTCACCTTTGTAAGGATACCCAACTTTTTGGCAGCCAGCTGAGTCTTTGCCTCAATCTAAGGATCATAATTGAGGGTCGATGTCAACGTAATGCCAAGAAGCTCAAGATGGTCCAGTATCAAAACGGTCACACCTCGGAAATAAGGAGCCGGGTGGAATTTGCCTTGCAAACGTCCGGGTCTTAGCAGCATGGAAACTGACCAGATTGGCATCGCCCCATTCGGAGACTGGCGTTAAGGACAGATTCAAGCTCTCAACTCAACCATGGCCTCCCAGAGAGACCGGATCTGAGGCTCAATATCCCGTGCGTCTGACACGTATCTCTCAGCAACAGTGTTGTCGTTTGCATACCCAAAGGTGCGTTTTAAATCCGGGCAAGTACCCTGTGCAGTAAAAGGCAGGTATTGCTCTTGTGGTATTCCTCTCAACATGATCACTAACATGCTAAGCAAACGAGCGGTTCGTCTAGAGGCAGAACATCAGCATGCCTTGATAGCCCCCGGCTACTTCTCACAGGGTGGGGTGTTTGCCCTCTTTCTATGGAATCTCGTAATTAACGACCTCCTCACCAGACTCAACGAACACCGTTACTATATAATAGGCTATGCAGACGACCTCGCAATCCTCGTTCTTGCTAAGGTGACTGGAACAATCTGCAACCTTATTTAGCAAGCACTACGTATAGTGGAGCGATGGTGCAGGGAGTATGATCTGTCAGTAAACGCCACTAAAACAGAATTGGTCAAGTTCACTCAGAAAAAGGCACTAGGGCCCTTTCATCTGCCTAAACTGTTCAATGCATTGAACAGCTTACTGGTGTGCCAGGAACCCATCGTGCCAATACCTTTCGGTTGTCTGCACGGTTTGGTAAAGAAACGACCCAAAGATCAACACCACAAGCTATGGATTGACCATAGCTAGTGTAGGCAGGCCAAGAAGGCTCTTCCCTCCATCAACAATTAATTTGAATTTGAATTTAATAAGCACCTTTTTATCATAGGAATCTCGGAAACCTACTATGAAGAGCCAGCATGGAGGAAGATGAGACAGCAGCACTCCTGTTCCTAAGCTGCCCAGTAATCACTAGTTACAGGGCGAAATACTTCGCTGACCCAGATACTATACAGGAGATTGTCGGCAACACCAAAGCACTGCTGGCCTTCCTTGAGGAGCTGGGATGGATCAAATAAAGTAGACGAAATCCCACCCGTACGTAAAATACGCGCTTAAACATGGAGTCGCGGACACCAGCTCGACAGAGTGGAATGTCCATGACTACTGTGAAGAGCTTAATACTCAATCAATCTGCCTGGCCTTTTCCCAACTATGATGGGGTCGGCTTCCAGCTGAGTACCAGTGTTTTACATGGAGCGACTACCTATCTGACCTCCACAACCCAGTAACTGGGTAACACAATACCCCTTTGCTAGACTGGTGCCAGATCTCAAGCTTCTGACTACTCGTAACGACTGTCAAATATCTTCAAATGACAGCCGGGACCAACGGCTAAACGTGCTATCCGAGGCACGGAGGAAACTCAGTATGTTGAAAATGGTCACCCATCCATGGACCGACCTCGTCAAGCGTTGCTTAACTTTGATGATCAACCTGTGCAGCAATTTTTTTTTATTTTTTATGTTCTTACCTCATCAGCTCCAATATGAAAGAACTTGGCATTGGGTTGAACCGCCAATGCCTGGTCTATCATTTGTCTAACTAGCACTTGAGACTTAGGCTTAGAAGGGCATAGGACAGCGGGTGACATCGGAAGCTCTCGCAGTTCACTGAATGATGGGTACTTAAGCACAAACTCCATGTGGCCGATGGTTTGGACAAGCTGGATCTGTAAGCAAGTTAATGATAAGTTTAGGGCCGATTTTTCAATAGTCTGATAACTTTTAACTCAGGAACAAAAATGGCCGTTAGGCATATTTTTGTACAAAAGCTGTCAAACCACCATTTTTATTCCTTAGTTAAAGCTTATCAGACTATTGAAAATCGGGCCTTAGATAAATAAGAGCTGTTTGATGGTTAACGATAATCATATTGAGGGATAATCATCATCATTTTAGCTGATCACAACTGGAAAGGCCTTCTCTAAGTGTCGTGATATCCAGTAATACCAACATGAAAAATTGGCCTGCATTCACATCTGATATAGAAACACAACTGGATTGCTATGTTGTAGATGTTTGAAACTACAACTTTCAACTTTTAAAAATGGAATGACATACAATACATTTGTTTAGATGCAATAATCTTTCTTTTTTAATAGCCTGTTCTTACCCACTCTTGTATTTTTTAGACCTATGCCCAGGAGTGGAAAAGAACAGGCGGTGATCTTAATTTTAAAAAAGAACTGAAAGCTTACCGGATCCATTCCTAGCTCCGTAATAAACTGTATAATATGCTGTACTTCTGCTAAGGTGTACATATTGTCACCTCCAGCATTGCTCAGACTGCCAATTTCCACCAGATCTCCAGAGTAAGGGAAGGTGTCCTCCCATTCTAGAAGTATGCCCGTCACGCCCCATGGTTTGATTGTAGTGAAGAGCTAAAACATGGAGCAAATTGGATTAGTATCTATCTATCGGGATTTGGTTCCGTACTTAGTCCTTGAGGTGTATCATTGCACTTGGTTACATTAGTAACCGCAGCGCTAATGGGGCCAAGAAATATAATAAAAAAATAATAATGATTTTTCTTATCCAATATCATTTTAAATCATGTTTCTTAAAACTTCTTACCTTTTCCAAATATGACACTTTCAGTGGAGCGCCTTTCAAATCCAAATGGACAATTCTGGAACACATTTTTTTTTTATAATTTAAATATATATTTATTAAACCCACCTACCAAAACAAAATAGCTAGCATGAATTAGGACATGATAGGTAAAGTCGTATAATGCCATTTTTCCAAATAAAATATCTTGTAATTTGCCATCTCAAATTGGAAAATATTAAAATGCAAATGAATTACTAATCATCCAACTAAAGAAATAGAAAACCTGGTACTTACCTGTGCGCTAGAGATAGTTTCATCATTTTGGAAGTGTGACTGCCCTCTGGCCCAATTAGGTATTTATTTTACAGTTTCTCTCGTTTTCAATTCTGAAAACGGTTTATTTACATTCTTATCACATATTTCTTTTGAACCCAATTCACAGTACTGAACTACAAGGTGTTTAAGTTCAAAACACATAAATTTTTAATTGCACTTATTTTTTTAGTTTTAATGGTTCGTGAAGTACCTATGCTAAAAATAGGGCTTCAAATTCAGGATCAGGAGTTGACTCATTGAAACCCAAGAACATTTTATTATACCAAAATAAATAGCACACTGCTTTTTCTTATATTGAAAATATTTTTTAATAAGTAATAACCAGAATCCAGATAACCAACCACAGAGGAAAATCCAATGAGGTAGGAAAAACTGTGGGAAAATCTAGGAAAATAAATAAAAACAAAGATACCACAGAACAACAATAATAAAGTAATCTTTGCCACAGAATATTAATAATATTCTGTTTCTGTGTGCACAGCGCAGACCTCAGACTAATATTATTAGTCTGAGGCGCAGACCCTAGGTCTTTGGCACAGTGCATTATATTATTTTACTCTTTGGGCACAGATGGAATTAAAGGTGGAACCACACTTACGTGTCGTGACGTGGCGTGGCGCAGGACCCACCAATCAAACGACTCTGATTCAGCCTGGGGCCTAAAACAACGAGTTTTGTAGCCAATAAATAGCGTCAGAAGGCGCCACGGCACGCCAGGACACGTTAGTGTTGTTCCATCCTAACGCGGCTGTTAAACGTTTGTTAAACTATTAAAAAGCCCAATAGCTACATTAAATAAAATAAATAAATAATAATAAAAATATGTTTATTTCTCACCACAATATTACACAATACATCATTTGTCTTAACAAGCTTATTACTATTGTGGGAGACTGGTGCCTAAACTAGGCTGCAAGCCTGTATTTCAGGACACCATAATAAAATCTAGCACTAAATAAAAAAATCTAGCACTTTTTTATAAAAAGCTGTAATTTGTACTTGTAACTAGAAATTAATCTCTGCGTACGGAATCAGCCCAAACTAAAATATTGTTCAGTTTGTTTAGTTTCAGTTAATTTAGAAAAATGTAAGAATAGATTTAAAGAAAGCAAAATGATTTCATTAGTTGCCCATTTATTTATTTTTCACCTATTTTTTTGTTCGATTATCTGACTATGTAAATAAATCACTTCTAGATAGGTGCCTACTTTTATCAATGCTATTAACCGAAATTTCCCTGTTTTTTTTTTTCATGTTTTTCAATTTTTATAAACTCAAGACGACCACTATTCACTAAAACCACGAAACATTCTTCGAAATTTCAATTTCCTTTGTTTTCTTGAATACACACATCACACATCACATCATCAGCCTATTAATGTTCCCACTGCTGGGACACAGGCCTCCTCTCTGTGAGAGGGGATGGGCCATAATCCACCACGCGGGCACAGTGCGGATTGGTGGATGTCACATGTCTTCGAAGTTTTGGTTCTAGGACATGCCGGTTTCCTCACGATGTTTTCTTTCACCGTTTTGAGAGCAGTGGTGATGAATTAATTTACACAAAGTAAAGTGCCTGCCTGGGTTCGAACCCACGACCTACAACTTGTAAGTCTCGGCCGATACCACTGGGCCACCACTGCTCGTTCTTGAATACACTACAAGCTATTCTATCAACTTTACCACGCTAGACACAATAATCATTAATGATTCAACAAGATTTTTCAGTAGGTATTTCTTTATTTTTCTGAGTTGTCGAGACTGAAGTATAATGAAAAATAGTGATGAATTGTTAAAAGCATTTTGATTGCCAGTTATTTTATCATTCCTCAGATAACGTTGTATTAAACAGCCTCATTCCGAAGTCGCCTAAAATCGCCTGTTTTTTTTCGTCGTCATAAAAATTGGTCAGCGCGTTTCCCGAGCTACCCTAAATGGGGCTACTGAACTAGTCTGTCTGGCTACACTATGCTGCCAACTGTATGTTTGGGGGTAGTGGAACCTCCATAGAAAAGGGAGGATCCTCCGACCAGACGGGTGTTGTGTCTGGTCCGGGCAACTGCCCAACGGTTGTTGTCGGACTGTTGTATGTGTTCTAATCGCGCCGAAAACTTTACTTGCGCGATGCAGGATTTGTGTGACGTCATGCCATTAATTCGTAAGTGGCGGCGTCGTTGCCGCTACATCACTCCCCTCCGGAGACCGGAGGTCGATAGCAGGTTGAGTCGTCCGTAGGTACATCTTGAGATGCGTGTCAGGCCAGTGGAAGGTTGGTTCCAGTGAGTCGGAACCGGAAGTCGCAGTGTTCGCGGTGAGTCGGAACTGTCTGCGGTTGTGCCCCAGTGAGTCGGGGTGATGATATCCCAGTGAGTCGGGATAGAGTTGCTGGCTCCAGTGGGTCGGAGCGGTGATGATGTCCCAGTGAGTCGGGATAGAGTTGCTGGGTCCAGTAGGTCGGAGCGGTGATGATAGAAGCTGAGGGTGCTGACCAGGAATGCGCGTCCGCTGCATGCTGGTGGTCAGGATACCCCCGTAGATGCCGTGGGTACTGGCTGGCTGTGTGACTCGCTGCTCGAAAGCTTGGGGAAGTGATGATGACGTCACGATGAAGTAGCTCTGCACGAAGGCTGCGCTGATGTTCATGTTCGAGGGTCACCAGTTTGAGGGTATGTGGAACAGAGTGTAAAGTCCCACAAACCTCCATAGAAAAGGGAGGATCCTCCGACCAGACGGGTGTTGTGTCTGGTCCGGGCAACTGCCCAACGGTTGTTGTCGGACTGTTGTATGTGTTCTAATCGCGCCGAAAACTTTACTTGCGCGATGCAGGATTTGTGTGACGTCATGTCATTAATTCGTAAGTGGCGGCGTCGTTGCCGCTACATATGTTTAAAATGATGGTAGATCATTACCTTTGTTTGTAGCTAAATACTAGAAACTTGGAAATAAAAAAAAACTCTGCCTGTATGTGTATGTCGGAAACACGAGGGGTTCCTTCCATATACCCTCGTACTTGTGGGCTTATCGTAAGTTATGCATGCACGAGGCAGGTAACTTATGCCGTTTTAGAGATATTCCATTGTCCAATTCTAGTAGCAAGTTGACGCGCCAATTTGAAATCACTTTTACTATTCACTTGCCTGATACTTTTAGACGCAACTCCACCGGCACCAATCATGCAACTCATGACACTTCATCGCGATCCGGTCTCCAGTTCAAAGATTACTATTCAAGTCAACCCCGCGCTGCCGCGCGCCTTCGCGTTTCCCCCCAAAATTGTCCGTCACATGTCACTTTACTCTAGGATTCAAATCCTTCACTAGCATTGGACACTGGAGAAAACTAAGTGTTGCCAATCGAATAAAATCTAATTGAAATTTGAATCAGAAGCTAAATGTTGCCAATTAAACAAAACTGAATTAATAAGTTTACAAGCGATATTTCTTCGTTCCCAACTATTAATCATTTACCTTCCTCCGATATGTATATATTAATATTTAGGGCTGCATCAGTTTACATGGGTACAAAATATTACTTAAAAGTTTAATATTTCTAGGAAAGCGTGCTTCACCGTAGACCTCATCATCGCTTACCATCCCATCAGGCGAGATATTGGTCAAACACGAGCCTACCGATAAAAAATAAAACTTAATCTATAATAGATTATGTAGATGTAGTATGATAAATAAGCTCTGTAGTATGGGGTGAACTGCATAACTGCATGCAAGTCACATTTGCCTTTATACCCGACTTCGGCGAAGCCAAAAATAAGGGTTATGATTTTAGCAGTCTATGTATGTCTTGTATTTACGTATGTTCTTCCGTAGCGCCTAAACTATTCATGAGATTTTGATGAATAAGGTGTCAATCGATTATTATGGTCCTGGGTAATATAGCCTAAAAAAACCGTAGGCGGGTTACAGTTTTTAAACTTTTTTTTGTTTACGTACACGTACAGGGAATTGAATTGATGGTAATCAGACTGATTCGGATCTTCTTTGATCCTTTATTATTTTTATATCACAGTCTTGCCAGTGTGTATGTATTTTGTAAAGGAGCTAAATAGTTAAGCTACAATTGTTTTCTAGTTGTGGCTGATGGACATTTAAATAGCTTATTCCAGTTATAGAGTTGATAGGTTGGCATCACTGAATAGTCAGGCTGTGGTCGGGCTCTTAGATAGAGTACCTATAGATTTAGCCTTAAAATGAGCTTGATTGATAGAGCGAGATCGCTAATTGGTCTTAGAGCATTTAACCTATGGAGATGGCATAGCTGAGCGTACCCCTCTGCCAAAGTCGCTTGGCCATATGACCATACGCGTTATATAAACTAGTTCATTCGCCGACCGCCGCCATTGTGTATCGTATTGTGTCGCAAGTAAGTTCTCCGAAAAAATGGTTAATTGTGCGGTTTCTTCTTGCAAAAAGCGAGCTGCCACTTTCAATTTGCGAAGCCATGGTGTTTCTTACCACATATAAGTATACATTATACATCAACATAGTTTTATTTAAGCACAATGTCGAAATAATGGTTAATGCCTTTACGATAGAAAAATTCAGTGGTACGTTGGTAGCACAAACGCAGTACAGGGGCTGACAGGGTAGCGATGGGCATAGTGCTGGGAAAACGTGAATGAATGATTGATAAATTAAATGATTTTTTGAATCAGTATGTTCAGTATCAAAATATTTTTTTTGGGTTTGTATCTGGACAAGACAGGTTGAACTAAAAAAAAATATTATTTATTCATGTCTATGAGAATAGATTTAAATTATTTTCTTTTAAAGTTTTAGGCTAATAAAAAGTAAGTTTGTTCGTTTCGTTAGTCAGTTTTACAATCATTTTTTAACCCCCGACAGAAAAAGAGGGGTGTTATCAATTTGACGTGTATTGCTGTGTATCTGTGTGTCTGTCTGTGGCATCATAGCTCCTAAACAGATGAAGCGATTTAGATTTTTGTTTGATACCTCTATCGAGAGGAGACTCTATCGCAGCCATGGTGGTTACAATGACAACCCCACTGCACATCAATTCGAAGCCGTATACAATTGCGAATGTTAAAAATACTCAAATGTTCCTTTTTAACCAAAAAACTTGATCCACAGAAATGTGTTCGACATGTGTAAACCTTCAACTGTCCATTTCCAGACACAATAGAAATTACCATTGTTCTAATCCGATTCGGTCTGGTGGACAGATGACCGGATATAATAAACTGGTACATTTAAAAAATCAGTGATTGCCTCTAGTCATGATCATTGAGACATGTATATGAACTAGATTATGGCTATGAAACCATATGTTTATGATAAATTAAACAAAGAAATTTGTAGAAATCAGTAGGTTTAATAAATACCTTACAATCTTTTTTTTTTATTTATAAAACGAGCGACGTGCAGAGTTGTATGAATGTTATAGAACGAGTGAATAGGGATGAAGAATGAAAGTTTAAGAATGAACAGCGAATGTGTCGTAGACACCGTACACGTATGTTTTCCTATCTAAGATATCAAACTAGCTTAGCCAGGAAACACCGTACTCAAATAGTAAAAAAAAATGAAAAACTGACGTGATACAGTATTACGAAAAGTGTCGAATAAAAGTCTATCCGGTTGATTGTATTAGAGTCTGGCAAACGAAAGTAGAGACTGAAAACGCGCGGCAAATTTAAAAAATCTCGGCATAGCAACCCCAAAACTATTATGAAATACTTGGAATAACCTAATTTGATACTTTAGAATGCTTTATTATTAATTTATAATTCTAAATTAGGTTATTCCAAGTATTTCATACTAGTTTTGGGGTTGCTAGGCCGAGATTTTTTTAAATTTGCCGCGTTTTTTCAGTCTCTACTTTCGTTTGCCAGACTCTATTTATTATTAACGCTTTCTTACTATTTAACACGTATACATAAGGTCCGTATTAAAGAACGGGGCTCAAGTATGAATCCCGAATACCCGAACCTAAATAAAACAAAATGTCAGTGACAGTTTCATACTATTCTATGCTGAAACCTGTAGGTACTAGTTTATGATTAACATTGTTCCAAGACGTATGCCACCATTTTATTAGGTACTATACCCAGTTCGTCTACCATGCATGGGGTATTTGGATATTACATTTATTTGTAACGTCATTCTTATAGGAAAGACACGGGTCCAACAATATATATTTTGTAATTATGAAATTTTATTGACTAAAAATAAATTCAATCGTTCTTTTTTTAGTGTATCTTAAATTCTTTCCTACCTTTCTTACCTACCTACGTAGTTTAGCAGACTACAAATCATATTGCGTATTTATTATTTATTGTACAACAAGACATTACATTATAACACATTGATAATACAATTCATGTACAAAGGCGATTTTTTTTTATTTGTGAAATTAATTACTTAAGTTTATTATTATTTAGTATAACAAAAATAAAACGAATGAACATTTTGCTCATTCATTCATGCATTAAAATGAATTTCCAGTCATTCCTTGTATCACATCACTAGCACTTTGTATTTGTTGTCATAGGATTATTGCATAGTTACACACAAATATGATAATGTATGTGTGTTTTTTGATTGTGTGATTATTATTTTTTCGTGTGCGTTTGTAGCAATAGGATGCATGTATCTGTGAGTGATTGTAATTTTTTTGTAGTGTGCTGTATGTGTTTTCCTCGCCTCCCGCAGAAAGTGGCAGAAAAAGTTGTTCGGTGATTCGCGGCTTGCCGTCTCCATAGGTTAAATGCTCTAAGCTAATTGGTAATTATTAAGGACAAAAGATTATTTTTTGTCTTTGTCACCATGGCCGGCTTTTGTTGTTTGTCAAGCTAACTCTGTCGTGTTTGATATTTTTGTGATTTCGTGTTTATTGAGACAAGGAATTGGGTTATTTATAGATAATAAGTGTCAGTGCGATGGTGGGTTGAAGTGTTCTAGGCTGTAAAAGCCAAAGTGTTATTGTTATTGTTATTTCATGTGCGGCTACGCCATGGCTCCATCTATAGGTACTTTATCTAAGGTCGGGCTTCACAATTTTGACATACATTTTGATTGACGTCAGGACGTGAATAAATGTTACCAATTTACCTAAAAATAATTCTCCCATATTTTCAGGGAAAAAATAACAACTTCAGCTTTTGTGATTTCGATCAAAATAGTTTTATAAACTATTAGTATATAAAGTTCATCCCTAATTATTATTTATTATTGATGGTAAACAATGCCTTTTATAATTGTTCTGCTACTGGTAGCTGGTTTACTATGACATACTTTTACACGATTAGGTACGGCAAAGTCCAAAGGACGGGTTATTACAATTTATTTACGTATATTCCACAGTCTAAGTTATAATTTTGATCCTTCGATTCGTTTTTTAGGGTTCCGTACCCAAAGTGTAAAAACGGGACCCTATTACTAAGACTCCACGGTCCGTCTGTCACCAGGCTGTATGTCATAAACCGAGATAGACAGTTTAAATTTTCACAGATGATGTATTTCTGTTCCCGCTAACAAATACTAAAACAGAATAAAGTAAATATTTAAGTGGGGCTCCCATACAACAAACGGGTCTTTTTTTGCCATTTTTGCGATAGTGGTACGGAACCCTTCGACCGCGAGTCCGAGTCGCACTTTGCCGGTTTATTTTAAACTGTCTAAATTTTATCAATGAGGCAGAGTTTGCATCCAAAGCAGTTGGGATCTTTAGATTTGTGTTCGTCATTGTATTGAGTGGGACATCAAAAGAAAGGAGAGGAGAAAATAGAATATAATGATTACAATATTAAAATAATTATACCAAGCAACAAAAAATATTATTTTAAATATTGTTCCGTTTATGATTATATGAAAAAAAGAACAAGAAATGTAAAAAAAATAAAGAATCCGTGAGGAAGAAATTAAACACGTCATATAAAATAGCAGAGTTTAATTTTAATAGCTCATACATAATACAAAGTATACGTAAGGAGTTTATTCTAAGTAAGTAGACAAACTTATCACCTAAAATACTTTCAAAATTTCAAGTAAAAAATAAATTCATAAATTACCTTGATCGGTGTTTTAAATGGCAAGTATATTTTAGACAAAAGTATCAGGCACACAGCTATATTATAAAAATAAAGTACTATTACAAAAGGTATTCTAAAAACATACGATTTCTTATTTAAAAAAAAATACACATTAAAAACAGCTAGGGTCTTTTACAAACTATCATACCATTTATTTTTGGGGATAAAAACTCGTTAGGCACTTAGGGCATTTTATAATACCTGCTTATAGTAATTATATGGGTCTAATGTAAACTACATAAAGTCACACAGTATTTTAACCTCTAAAGTATAAAGGAATACTATATCTCCTTAGGAGACTTTTTAAAGCAAACGAATAAATATACGAGTGTATAGTATATACTATGTCAATATGATCACTACATTTTCTATTTAAACTCGCCACAAACACTCACACATTGCTACATAATCAAGGTACGATTTGTTTGATAAATCTTTTATGTTTTACTACAGTCAAAATATAATGTAGGAGATTAGGACAGGTACTATAAGGGTCAAAAGTGTAGTCCCACTCTACCAAAACAGAAAAGGCATTTTTTTGTAGGCAGCAGAATTTCAACTATTCGCGGTTAGTAAGAATAATCTATACTTAATTTCTATACAAAATATTAAATCAGTTGTGGACAATTTAACTTCTTCTACAAAAACTAGCCATTTGAGTTTTGGGAGAGTATGACTGCACTTTTGACCCTTGACTGTACACTCTCTATTTAAATATACATAAATTCTACAAGTTCTAAGCACATAATTATGAAATTCAGAACATGGTATATTAATTCTAAGATGTTGTATAAAACTACATAAGTGTAGTAGATTTACTTTAATTCAAAATGAATAGTCATTTAAATTAATTTAAATACCTCAAGTACATCAAGAATATTATAAGTCGTCAAAAATCATCTAAAGGATATAAAAAAATGTATAACATAGGCTTTCTAATCGTGGCAGGGAAAACGCAAATAATTTTTCAGTATAAAGCACTTCTAGAAAAACTTTTACACTTTAATGGGCAATGATGATTTTAATCCCTGGATCAGGTTCGCCCGCCACGTCTTTAGCGAGGGGTGCGTTTCCACAAATACGGAAGTTTTCAGTGAACGGTATGACGCCTACTAACAACCCGGAGATTATGACCCAAAGACCAGCAACATAGAATGCCGCATCCCAGTGTCCAGTCACGTCTTTCAGGGCACCTGAAATTGAAAACAAAGACGTTAAATTGGTTCAAATAAATAATAGTACCTAAGTTTTCAGCCTTCATTAATGGTGTTATTCACCTATCAAATTACAAAATATGCTCCATAGTGAAATTTGATTGACATATGTAAGTATGTACCTACTGAAAAATAACTGAGACTATAGGAAAACATATATCAGGGCAAGAAAATAGATTATTGATGGAAAATTCAGTAATTATTGCTTGTGGCCCTGATTAGAATCTAGGTGTACCTAATGTATTAAGAGATTAATACATGAGGCTTGAATTAACAAATACCAACAAGCCACTGTGATGCAACCCTGGCCCATTGTGATGCAGTGCTCTTTCATATTGTCATTAAAAATTGTAAAAGCTGAAGGAAACCTTGCGAGACATTGACTTGCAAAGAGCTAGAGTTATACAAATAACCTTTGTATTCGTAAACACTACAGATTATAGCTAGGTTTTACGACTGTTCACACTTCACTTTACGAGTGTAGTTACCACAACCGATGCGATAAGAACCGCAATATTTAGCTTGAGATTTGCTAATTATAGGAAGGCAACCCTTTACATCACAAATAATGATAATTATATTTTTCAAGGGTAACGCCTCAGTAACATATGTGGAGGAAAATTTCGCAGAAAAACAAATCGATTATTGATCATTTCGCTCCATTTGTTAGCGTCAACTAAGGTAACTCGATTGTTTTGTTTAAAAAACAATGGATCAAGAAACGGTTTGTTACTACTTGTTCACGGTTATTGCGATTATATTGTGCACTGGATTTTGAGCATTGTGAAGCAACGATGACGTCTTATTTCAGAATTTCTTTGAGCTCTTGCGGAACTTGTGTCTCGTAACAAACAGATAATTAGCTATGTGTTGAATGACGTCTTGTTTACAAAGAAAGGCTATGCTTTAACTAATTAACTTAAATCGACATTATGCATGATACTCACCAGCCATAGGCGGTCCAACAAGATGTCCAAGGCCCTGACTCAACAACACCAATCCATAAGCCATTGTGAATCTTTCCAAAGCGATCAACTCTACCAAAATACTTGGCGTATACGAATATGAGCTTGAGAACATCAGTCCGAACATAACCGCATTTAATGCTAATATGTAGAAACTGTAAGGGGCTTCTGGGTCCATTACTCGGATTAACACAGGGAACAAGATTATGGTTATGCCGCAAAATATTAGGCATAATGCGTATGTCTTCGTTACGTTTACCCATGGAAGATCGCCCATCCAACCCAAGCCAACCTGAAACACGAGAAATATTTTAAAGTTAGTCAGTAATACATTTTACAATGGGAAACCAGTAAATAATAGAACCAAGAGATTTCCAGAATTTTTGGTAAGAAACTGCATAAAAGAAATCGAACCTGAAAACTAATTTGAGATAAACGAAACTTTGACATAAAAGAACTTATTTGAATTAAAACATCCTGAGATATTAATTAAACTTTAAACTAGGTTAGCCAAAGGCTAACTTACAGAACATTTCATGAATACTTACGATGCCAATAATAGTAGCAACTCCAAACACACTCAACATATAAGAGCCGTGGACCTCAGAGTATCCACTCATGAGCATGAAGTTCGAGATGTAGAAGTAGGGCACGATGAACCAAATGAACAGCACCAAGGTGGACAGGTTCATCATTAGGAAATGGAATTCGGTAAACATGTTGAAGTCGAAGGTTTTGGTGATTGTGTCCAGCAGGCGTCTGCCCCAGGTCTGAAAACGAAAGATTTATTTTTTCACTCGTGTATTCTTTTTTTCAAAATCCTTGAACAATTACTTTTGCTATTTTCATGTGTAGTCATAAGATGATCTAAAATGTAATTAGACAAAGAACAAAGTGCAAAGTAAGTAAACTTACATTTTCTTCCTCCTCCACGGACCACATCGAATTCCTATAGATATCAGGGCAGGAAGACGCTCGCAGTTTGTACTTAGCAATGTTCATCATGGCACCACGATGCATGATCGAGTTACGATGAACTCGGATGCCCCTCAAGTAGTGATGATCTGTAACGAACTGCTTGGTCCACCAGTCCTGGCGCTGCGCTGGCTGAATCACGGCTGGCTTGTTCTCCGGTATCGGTTGCAACAACTTCTCTCTGACCTGATCCAATTTTACTTCAAATTCTTTCTTCTTTTCCTTTTCTCTCTTATTGAGTTTCAACTTCATTGACATCTTTATTGGCTTCGATTTTGAACCCTCTGAAGGTTCCACGTTCAATTTCTGCTCTGATGTAGCTCTTAATGCTAGCATGGATGGATAATTTTGTAAAATGATGTTGTAGAGTTTCTTGTTGGATTGTAGTTGGTCTAATACTTCAGCTGGAACCTGAAAGACATAAAAAATAATAATGTAATATATTTTTAAATCGAAAACCGCCTGGTCTGCCAATCGAGTAAATGGAAATTAATATTACCTTTTCACTTTGTCTCAAGAACGTAGGCAGATTTATTACTGAACTAACTTTATGGTATTGTGACATATCAGCATTCCTTTTAGTTGCTGCCTCCAAATCCTCAGCTTCAGCAATAGAAGCTACTAATGATTTGAGTATATATTCAGGCGTTTCACCACTCTTCATCAACGTCTTTAGATCTTCTGCTCCAGGATAAAAAGATTCTCCACCACCAGATTTTGCTGATATAGACATAGTACTAGATGCTCTCTTTGATTTATTCAATTTCCTTTGTTTTTTCTGTTCAATTATTAACCATTCAGGATCTCTCATTACAGCACCACATACGCACACATTAAGTACACTGCCAGCTAACAGTAATAATGTACCTCTCCAACCAAATTCTTCCAATAAATATGTAGTTAGTGGAGAATATATGAAAGTTCCGAAACCTACTCCACATGAGCCTAATCCAACAGCTAAATTGCGTCGTTTTTCAAACCAGTAAGCGATGGATACCACAGCAGTGACGTACAGCAGCCCAGTACCTAGGCCAGCCATAATACCATAAGTAACATATAAAACTTCCACAGAATTACTGTACGAAGCAGCTACAAATCCTATAGTTGAAGCTACACCGCCAACTATTGTCATACTTCTGCATCCATAACGATCTACTAAAGCGCTCATTATAGGTCCTGCTATCAACGGTACGGATATGAACAGACTTCCAATCAAAGAAGTTTTGGCTTCACTGGCATTAAAAAAGATGACGAATTTGTCATGCATCAAGCCATAGGAAAAAGCTAATCCATCGGCAACGGTAGCGATGAGGAATGATGCGGCTACGACTACCCATCCCCACCCTCCATCGGGAATCGGAGGCGATGCATCTAGTGGTGGCTTACTGGAACAAATACTGTCATCGTCCCCAAGACCGAAGAACTTAACGCCCTCATTTGTTGAAACGGCATCATCATCACTCTTTGAGTCTTTATGATAACCTACAGAAAGATGGTTATCCTTAGTATTATTCAGTTCCGTTTTCATAGAATTTACAGTATCTAAATCATCTTTAGGCTTTCCCATATCTCTCATTTCATTTTTATCATCATTCACTCCATCTATATACTTGATATCATTAGTCCTCTGAAGGAGTGGAGACGTAGTCTTCTCCTCTTCAGACGGTACTTTTTGTTCATACTTGTTAGAAGGATCTTTGCCTGGAATTCCATTTGCATACACTCGTTGTGATTCCATTAGTCTTTTAGACAATCTCTTCTTAAGTCTGGTGCTAAGTACGTACTTTGTTGTCTCTAATTCGGTCCTCTAACGGACGTCGTGAAAACTATCAGTATTGGATTAATAATCCAATTAGAGAAATTTCTTCTACGTTGAAGAAATCGTTAGTTCTCGCGACCAGTGTCTTAATCTTGGGTCTCTAGCCGAATAACGGCAAAGTCTCTTCGAAATACAAAGTGTAAGGGCGCAAGGGTTGTAACTTGTCGAGTACATCAAGGACCGGCTAGTCCTCGATCTCACACTTTTGAAAAATTCACTTTCTATATTGTCACACGTTCGTCCCGTGAACGTCGTGTACCTTTTTGACATTAATTAAAGTTTTAAAACTTGAAATCTTTGAAACATTTCAATTTCGTCGGACACAGGGTTGAATCTGTAACAAAAGAAAAATAATATGTTAATTATTATTTAAATATTCAAAAATAATTTGTGCCTAAAAAAAGTTGTGGGGAAAATAAATTTAGAACATGGCAATGTTGGCAATAAACGTTGTAGTTTTTAAAAGGGTACCAATTTTCCAATAATTCTTGTTTACTTACAAGTTTTTCGTAAAAGCAAATCAAAACTTGAAGTCGTAAAGGATGAAATATTTTGTATATCTACATAGCTATGTCTAATACAGCTTTACTTTATGGGCCTTCCACCGCTTTAATGCCGTAAAACGGTTTCTTTCTAAAGCATACTCCTTAGTTCCGGCTAGGTTTGAAAAAAATATATATTTATTTTTTATGCATGTACATTTTGAAACAAGGTTTTTCGAGTAACTAATATTTTTCTTTAAAAAATAATTAACAACACGATATTTTTTCGCAACTTTTGGATACTCCTCCAAAACGACTTGGATTTAAAAAAATATTTTTACACAGAAAAATTGATTGCTGGAATTTCTTCATAACTGAAACATCTTATGTAAATCAAATAATATTTTGCAAACAAAACTGTACAAAAGAAGGTTCAATTTATTTAGTTAATACAATATTATAGAAAAAAAAGGAAAGTCTTTAGCTTTATCAAAACTTACAAAACCTTCACCTAAAATTAATAATAAATGGATTAATTCTAGGAATCAAGGCTGAAAATCATTTAGTCACACGAATTTAACACATGTCACCGCACCTAGGCACATAATGTTTTAATTACACATTAACCTTAGAAGAAGATTTATTATGTGAATTAAAGTGTCTGGCTTCACGTAAGTAGGTAGGTAGATTAATACCGAAATGGAGGTCACATGAAAATGTATATGCTGGTACTTAACCTACCTATAAATAGGTATGTGAAAGCCGGGCCTAAATACCTAGTGAAAATTATCTCTCTAGTTATTTCCCGCGGCTTCGCTCCTGTGTCCTCCTACGGAAACCGTGTTTTTAAAAGCTTTTATTTAACTTGCAATGTATGTATGTAAATGTGTTCTGATCAAATCTTGCAACTGAATTATAAAGCTAAGTTATCCTCCACCGATTAAGATGAAGTTTTGCATACACGTTTAGTTTGGATAACAATGCATGTCTATCTAAGTGACGTCATTCTAAATCCAATATTGCGGACGGTCCAAAATGGCGGACTTGTTATTTTTAGGGTTCCGTATCCAAATGGTAAAAACGGGACACTATTACTCCATGATCCGTCTATCTGTCTGTCTGTCCGTCTGTCACCAGGCTGTATCTCATAAACCGTGATAGCTAGACAGTTGAAGTTTTCACAGATGATGTATTTCTGTTGCCGCTATAATGCCGGCCAAGTGCGAGTCGGACTCGCGCACGAAGGGTTCTGTACTATTATAAAAAAAAACGGCAAAAGAATCAGGTATGGGAGCTCCACTTAAAAATTTATTTTATTCTATTTTTAGTATCTGTTATTATAGCGGCAACAGACAGAAATGCCGGCAGAAATACACCATCTGTGAAAATTTCAAGTGACTAGATATCACGGTTCATGAGATACCGCCTGGTGACAGACGGACAGACGGCCGCGGAGTCTTAGTAAATAGGGTCCCGTTTTTACCCTTTGGGTACGGAACCCTAAAAAGGTATCAGGCTGGTATTAGGAACATAATATATTAGGTATATATTATGTACCTAATACCAGCCTGATACCTATTGAGAAAAACTTATGATTGCTCATCTGAACTTTAGCACAATAACCACAATAGGTAAGAGGTAGGTTCATAAGTAAAACACCTTCCTACCTACTTACTCACGAAACAAAACTGTTTGAAAATTATTTACCAAGCAATTTCCTCATTCTATTAACACACTTGGCAAATACGGTGTCATTAGACGAAGGGACGCAGGCAATCATCGCAACCAGGTAAACGTAGGCTCGGGCCAACGAGGCTAATTTCAGACAATGGGGGTAATTGACACTTCAAAATCTGGATAAAACTCGATAGATCTGACAAGGACGCACCTACGGAGGTGGGTATAGTTATGTTAGGAAATCGGTAAGTACATAATAAATTATCTAAACTTCTAATGTACCTAATGTAATAAGTATTTTACAAGTAAAATTTCAAAATTTAAAAAAACCCCCGACACATTTTTATTTCATGCTACATAATTTATCTAGTACATAGTAGATACGCTTCGATCGGAAATCAATTGAACACGTAATTATGACACGATATCTTGCGAAAACACCCCGATTCATACAGTAAAACGACCATAACTTTTAAACGGCTGAACCGATTTTATTCAAACATAACTCAGAACACTTCCGATTAAGACACCTTTAAACAAAAAAACTAAATCAAAATCGGTTCACCCGTTTGGACGCTATGATGCCACAGACAGACACATAGATACACATATACACAGCAACACACGTGAAACTTCTAACACCCCTCTTTTTCCGGCAGGGGGTTAATAAAGAGGAGCTTTTTAACACGCTTTTATTAACTTGGTATATATATGTATGTATCTATGTAACGGAATCTTTGAACGTGATTTTCACCTTCAAAACGTCGCATCAATTTGAAACTTTGTATACTTATCAAGAACCGATGACAATGCAATAATTTAAATACTGTTTGGCTAGAACTAAGAACAAGTGTCCCAAAACTAACGCAAGTTTTAAATTTGCCGCCATTTTTGCAGTAAATTGTTGGCAACTCTGAAAAAATAACAATTTGACAGCTGAGAGTTTAGGGTTAGTAAAAACGGGAGCGTTACACGATACAACAACGTGTTTTCATTATTGAACAATATTTAAAAAATAATGTTAGCTTGGCGGCTGCAATTGTGTGTTTTCTATTTAATTCAAACCATAAAACCTTGCTTTAATTTTGGGCACACTTTATAACCACAAAAAAAAATAGGCAATCTCTGGCAGCACTGATCCGGTTATCGAAATGTGTTCACTAATAGCCTGGCGCTAAGATTTTAAGAGTCAAGATTTTGCCTTGCAAAAACATACGTATCCTGTGGTATATACTATTGCAACGAAGCCACGGGAAAAAGTAGTAACTAGTTATTAAAAAGCTTTAACTTCGAACAAAACTTCACAAGGACTGGCGGATGGGATCGGAAACCTGAGATGCAGTTGGTAGATCAATTTATTTGACATTCAAATGCAGACGCACCATGGAAAGTTCTCGCTTCCAGTCAATTAAGGGTAATTGTCACTATTGACCCTTATACGAGTAGTATTAACGGTCTATCGATCAAAGCGCACTGCAGTCGTTCCACGACTGATTGATACCAACTAACCATGACCAACTTCATTCTCACTGTCACTGTCTCAGGCTGTTATCCCTGAAATAATTCTCCCAACAACCATTTCTAAGAGAATGGGGCAAGAGAAATCTAAAGACGTCTTATTATCAATTACCGGTTACATTGAGATCTGGGGTAACTTTGATAATAACTTTATTTTTTTAGGTTTTTAAAGCTAACTCCGTGAAAACGGAACGCACCTAAATTTTCTTTTTTAAATTTGCTACACTGACATGTCAGCCAAGTTTTGCATCAACCTCAGCGCAAGAATAAGTTTACTTGTTGCAGAAAAATATTTTGCATTGTACAGTATGAATTTATTAAAAATACATCTTAAATTGGGGTTACTTTATATTGCAATGAAGAAACAATGGGGTATCAAAGTAACCCCATTTTCATTTTAGCGTTCATAAGCTCGTTTTTGCTTATTTTCTCCCAAACTATGGCAGAAAAAAAAATGTATTAGGGAAACTTTTTTTTTTTTGTGAAGTTGTCAACACGACATTTTATTTTTATTTTTCAAAATATAATTTAAATAGTATGGCAATTTTAATTTCAAAATTAATCAATTTAACCTCATTTTACGGTACTATTAATCTAGTTAGACAGCATAATCTAGAGGCATCACAGGCAAGATCCGTTAGGTAGCATCCGGAATGCCAGACATTGCAGAGATGATGAATATTTTTTTCATACTAAGAGCCATACTCTTCGAACCAGATTACAACAGTATTAGTTCAGTCTGGTGGAAGTAACTCTTCTTAGGATGGGCTGAAGCTAGCTGCTAGGGTTGTGCCAATTTTCAAGAAAGGCACGATAAATCCTTGCAATCGACCTTGATTGCAAACGTTTTAATTGTATCGACACAAACGATGGAATGCAAACAGAAATGAAGTACAAAGAATACTAAGTACACAACAGCATGTACTCAACGGAACCTAACGTTATCAGTAGTGATAAAGGCAATTGTATGAACTGCACACATCAATGACGATTGACGTATGATTCAGAGATAACGGGTGGCATTTCGTCTGGCTGTAGCGACGATGAAGTTCTCATGTGTACCTATCTCAATTATATGAAATTCGTAATCGTACCTATGTGTTGGGTTTTTCTGGCATTACTCTTTATTAAGGTGGTACCCCGAGCAAAACGCCGCGCAAGCCGTTTTTTGTGCTGTTTTACGGAGCTATCTACTCGTTATTTAAAAATAAATATCAATGAATAAAAATACATTAAAATTCTACATAATATTGATTCTAAAATGGTAGATTTAGTTTTTTTTTAAATGTTGTATATATTTTACTAATCTCCTTAAAAAAAAACATAAAAATGAGAAATAATTATTGATATTATGCATCTCCTCGTAAAGTGTTCATTAATTATTTTTTGTACTAAGACTAATGGATAGACAATTTAATAACGAACATTTTTGTAGTTTTTTTTTTCAAAATACCTAAATTCGATTTTATAAAGATTTTTTTCTAAAATCTGGGCGTATTCACTACTGTAATTCATGCGCCACCAGTGCCGCTAGACCAATAGGAATGCTCAAATCTCATGCCGATTTTTTGGTCAGGGTACCGTCTTAAGTAGCACGGAGTCAGGCTTTGTGCCCGGTTGATGTCAATATAGGCTTGTCCCCTATTACAAGGTGTACTACAGGTTCATCTCTGCTTAACCCTTCGGGCAATATAGGGTTTTATGTTATGTGTCTGGGCTTTATAAGAGACTTTGATCCTTAAGGCCCAATTCCACCAATGAAATTGAACGCGATCAGGATAGAATAGGATAGTAGATGGCCCCTCTTTGCCGCATTTAGACTCCCATTTGGTCCAGTGTGCGTGCAGGCTCTCTGTTAATAAATGTTAATAATTAAAATTGACTTATGCAACTACTTCAATTATATTTTGATAAATATGAAAAAAAAACAGTATTGGCGTCTTTATTTGAAGTTTTATATTGCCTAATAAAAATTATATTTTTTTCATAGTTTGGGGGAAAATAAACGATCCTATCAACGTTAAAAGAAAAATGGGGTTACCCATTGTTTTTTCATTGAAATTTATAGTTTTCGCTTACCATCAGATGAGATAGTGGTCAAGCGCGAGCCTACCGGGTATAAAAAATATTAACTCCAATTTATAGTATTTTTTTAATGAATTCTCACTGTACAATATTTTTTTTTTTCTGCACCGAATTAACAAATTCTTGCGCTGACGTTAATGCAGAACATGGCTGACATGTCAGTGTTGCAAATTTTAAAAAGAGAATTGTAGTGCGTTCCGTTTTCACGGCGTTAGCTTTGAAAACCTAAAAAAATAAGTAATCATCAAAGTTGCCCCAGATTTCAATGTAACCCCATTCTACCGATATTTTAATAAGAAGACAATGCTGCTTTTGGAATTAAATATGAAGAATGATGAAGTGCAAAGCATTTTATAGGTCTGCTACATGTATGCACGGTTTTCGCATATTAAATCCTGCCACAAAAATAACAACAACAAAAAGTTGAAATAAAATGGCCTGCTATAACTGGATCACGTGACCTCCCTGGAGGACGTTATACTAATGAGGCCAGTTGACTAGTTCAGGCCAGATTGATGTGACTCCCCGAGGCGACACCATCGAATGTTCACGTTATGAGCAGGAGTCACGGAAACCGCAAAAAACAGCTGTTTCCTACATTTTGTTGTTGCAGACGTCTATGTATTAAAAGTCACCCTGTAAACGAGCACTGCTACGCATCCAGCAAATCAACCTAAACCTTGATCCAATGATATAAGTAAACATCTCGATAACGATCAACAAATTCATTCACTGGGTTTTCGATCAGTATTCAAAGATCAAAACAGCCAATAAAAGAGTTGCATTCAAAGCGCGTGAATTGCGCAACAAACGCATCATTTGGTGCATCAATGGAATATCCTATGCAAGTAAGGTTAATAGCATGAAAAATTCGCTCCCACGGTGAGAGCGAATTTTCAAGCTAAGAAATGGCAAGGAATTTTCCTTTTTACATAACATACATAAACTCACGCATTTTTTCCATTGGGCTAGGCAGAAACTACAGAACGCCAATTGCTACGATTCTGAGATACTTCTCAAATAAAAAATAAATAAAAAAAACGATCGATTGATTTTGGGAAAATTATTCTCGACCTTATGCGTCTCAGGTCGAGAATTATTTTCCAAGATCGAATAATGTCATTCTGAATTGGTAGTTAAGAACTTGTGAAACTCTAAAGCATCAGAATTTCATGAAGTTCATACCTTCAAATTCTCAATTCAGAAACCCTAGGAATAAGATTTATCAAAATCGAAAACTAGACTAATTTGACTACCTAGACATATTTCTATCTTTTGATCTGGCCATCCACGTAATATTGAGTTGAGTAGGTAAGTACATATATACATGATGGCAAGTATCTAATAAATAACGTATGCACATAAATTATTGCCAGGTCAGAGTTGATACTGCACAATCATGTTTAACAAGTACCTAATAACAAGAAATTATTAATATACATTACATACAATACTGGCGGTATTTTTCCACTACATTTTTGTATGGATTCTGTGAACATAAAGGTAATAATTCATTATGGCGTAACAAGAGCATTATTTATACTTCAGCCTTGTTGGACACTTGTAATGAAATCGCATATGTTAAGCCGTAGTCAAATTCCTATTAAAGGAAATCGCTTTGTAAGCAAATATGTAAAGTATGGTGTGTAGCTTCTGCCAGCGGTTTCATCCGCTTAAAAGGTGTAACTTGAATATTACCCCAAGGAAACGTACCTACTCTCGGGATAAAAATAATACTATTATTTATGTCCTTCTCTAAGGTACCAAAATGCATCGAAATTGATTAGACGTGAAAATGTAACAGACCGTCATTTTCGCATTTTTAATTTTAAGTAGGTATGGATGTAAGTATAAAGTATCTGTCAATACGTAGAAAATACGAAGTATCAAAATACTAGGTAAATGTCCTGATAACAGTTCTAACAGCTGATTTTTCGGCATTGAGAGGTCAAGGCCAATCGATTAATAATGCCACCCACGGCCCACGAATCGCGACTCCTAAAATAAACTAAGCGGGGGATTCACGCATACCCTGGGCACAGATAATATACTAGCAGCCGTGGGGAAATAAATAAAGATTTCTCAATCTTTATTCTATATCTTTATTCTATAAGGTTTTAAATAAAAAATCAGGAATTAATAGATTATAAAAAAGGTTTTTTGTTTGTTTGTTTATAGGTACTAAAAGGTAATCACTGAAAATACCAATCGGACGAGAATTATTTCACTGATAGAAAGCTACCTTTTTGCTATGTCATACATTTTTAAGCTACTTTTTACCCGACTGCCGAAGGAGGGTAATGTGTTTGTCAGTCTATGTATTTGTGTATGTATTTTTGTTCCTATGTGGCGTTCTAGGAACCAAACGCGTTAGCCGATTTTGATGATTATTACATCAATCGATTCGTCTTAACCTTGCGAGTGTTACTGGTTACATTAAAATTGGGAAATAGGAAAATGGGCGCCATAATGTGGGGGCTCAATTTTATTTTTCTTCTAAGCCCATCGTGTGGGGTATCAAATTAAAGGGTTTTAAGAGATGATTTCAAAAATATGTAACACCTAATCCGAAAAAAATATGCAAAAATATTCGCTTCTTAAGCAGTCGGGTTAATTGATTTTTTGTTTTAACTTTTTTTATCCTGTATAATGCAAGTTTCTTGTGGAAAAAGCCACGGCCATGAAAAAAGAAGAAAAAGTTTGCGAAATAAAAAAACCCTGTCTCATAAACGGCCCAGTGTGTCGATACCTTAACTGTATGATATTGTCATACATTTGGAAAATATCTTGGTAGTGCATTTTATGGCGTGGTTTAATTTCTGTCATGAACGCGGATGAATCCACTAGCTAATAAAAATGCAGTAGGCATTGCAATTGAATGTCAGTAGGTTAATTATTTGCGTATCGTCAATTGTTTTTCATTACACCGTTTCTTGAGAAATCGAATCGGCAATCAATATGATCAATCGGTCGATTCAATTCATCGTACTGAACGTCATTGGATGCGGGCGAGGGCGATGCAAAAACTCGTCAATTGAATACTTTTGAATGGTACCGAGAATCAATTGTATACCTACTGTGTATTGTGCAATGAAAGGCTTTGTATGGTTCAATTTCTGTCCGAAACTGCAAGAGGCACCTGCAGGGCGTAGGTACGTCAGTGGTAACAAAACAAGTATAAGCTGATCACTTTTATTATTATTCTTGAATGTCGCACTTCTGGGCAAAGACCCCATATCTTTTCAGACACTCTTTTCTTGCGTCATCTCGAACCAGCTAGCCGCTTATTCTTTTGAAAATCTGTAGACTGTGCTACGGTTCTTATTCATTGTGTCCATGTTGATGAACATGTTTTTAGCCCAATACTTAGTTGCGTCCATTTAAATCATTTAAGTCGATGCTCGCGTTTATGAAGTATTAATAAGTGAAAGGGTGAATACCGCCCCTTACCACAATACGTTTGTTTGACTGTGTTAGCGACACTGCCTTTACATTTTTCGTATCGTTTGAGATGTTAATTTTTTTTTTTAGGGTTCCGTACCCAAAGGGTAAAAACGGAACCCTATTACTGAGACTCCGCGGTCCGTCTGTCTGTCTGTCTGTCTGTCTGTCTGTCTGTCACCAGGCTGTATCTCATGAACCGTGATAGCTAGACAGTTGAAATTATCACAGGTGATGTATATCTGTTGCCGCTACAACAACAAATACTAAAAACAAAATAAAATAAATATTTAAGGGGGGCTTCAATACAACAAACGTCTTTTTTTTGCCGTTTTTAACGAAAATGGTACGGAACCCTTCGTGCGCGAGTCCGACTCGCACTTGGCCGGTTTCGACTCGCGCACGAAGGGTTCCGTACCATTATCGTAAAAAAACGGCGACAAAATCACGTTTTTTGTATGGGAGCCCCACTTAAATATTTATTTTATTCTGTTTTTAGTATTTGTTGTTATAGCGGCAACAGGAATACATCATCTGTGAAAATTTCAACTGTCTAGCTATCACGGTTCATGAGATACAGCCTGGTGACAGACAGACAGACAGATAGACAGACAGACAGACAGACGGACCGCGGAGTCTCAGTAATAGGGTTCCGTTTTTACCCTTTGGGTACGGAACCCTATTTTTTTTATTTTTTTTTTTGTTATCTGGCGGTGACTTTAGTCTACGATACGGTTCTACATCCAAACCTTTTAGCCTTTCGGTAGAATTGTCCTTCAGGTACATTCGTACTAGTAGGTCTTTAAAACCTATCTAGAGGATCACAAAAAATACTCTTATTGCTATCGTCACTTGAGAATAGCGGGTGTTTCAAAGTCTCCTTTTTATTTTTCAGGTTAATTTTCTAGCGCTTTCATCAGCCATGAAAATAACAAATGATTTTTAAAGCAACTACATCCGTTCCAACATATTTAAATTGTTTACTCGACAATGATAAATAGCGGAAAAGTACCTACATTTTTTATTTTTTTTAAATAACGAATTATTGGCGAATATCCAGAATGTTAAAAGAATACGGTAGAACGCCTCGTGACTAGTAACATATTGTCACGATATAAATTTTAATGCTGCCCCGTGCCCAATCAATCTATCTGTCTTATAAAGTACATAAATAATATTTTTATAATGCCTGGGTATTTTTTTTTTACATTCAAGCGAGCACTGGGGTACCTACGATAGTGAGCTAGTGACCATGTACCCTTTTATTGATTGCATCAGGGTCGAAAAACAGTTTTTCCTGTTTCAGTCATAGTTACATATTAATTTTGTTCTGTCTAGTAATTATAGCTTATGTATATTATATATGTAACGAAATAATTATAACATTTCTTTATTTGAATTCTGCCGCGACTCATGCTGTCAGTATAGCAGAGCTGTCAATGAAAAGTGTCAAAAGGTTATGAAAATATTGTAGAGACTAAACATTACAAATATCATTGTAAATAGATTTATAAAGGAATAACATAATACTGAATAATAAACGTTAAATGTCGTTTCTTTGATTACAGGTAAGTTTCCTTAGATTCAGTATTATGATGTGAAGTATTGAGTATTGTCATAGAATATAACTCATTGAAATAAAACTTTGATTACAGAGCAACACATTGTTTATTATACCATTATAAAACGACATTTCTGTTTATTGGAGTCGGTCAAGAATGGAGAAGTTACGTTTCGAATTTACGATGTCACCGGGGAGTGATGGCAAATCTAATGTTTTGGCCATAACCTCAGTAACAACGAGCGACGAGAAGACATATGCTATACCAGAAACATTACAAGCTGCTGGTCATCATACAGAGATAATAAAAACATCAGCCTACAGTAAAGTGAAAAATAGTTTAACAAAAAGATATCAAACTCGAAGGGTTTGGATTACATTGACAGAAGAACTGAAAAAAACCTACATTGATGAAGATGGTAATTTGCAATTTTCAGACCAGTTTTTAGAAGAAATAAACCTAGAGAAAGCTACCGCTGTGAGTGAAATAAGAATTAATTCATTTGAAAAGTTGTTTGAGAAATTATTGGAAAATACACAGGAACCAAAACAGCAAAACTTCAAATATATTGCAGAAAAGTTTGTAATTGAAAAGTTTACAAGTAAGAACCCTAATGCCAAACAATGGATTGATTTTTTTGAAAAAGAGTGCATTCGCTTTGATATCACAACAGATGAGAAAAAAATTGAATTACTCCGATTGTTTATGGACAAGAGCTGTGTGGATTGGTACAGTTCCATGATTATCAAATTGACTATTAACTCGGAGTGGTCAACATGGAAGAACAAATTTTGTGAGTCATTTGCAAACAAGGGATGGAACCCGGTAACATATGCACTGTTGTTTAAATTCAAAGATGGATCACTGTTGGATTATGCCATACGAAAAGAAAAACTGCTGTTGGATATGAGAAGATCGATTGATACAGGTACTTTGGTGGATCTCATAGCGGCTGGTTTGCCAGAATTCATTCTGAATAAAATTGATCGAGAAGCACTTAAAGATACGGTGGATTTGTTTAACGAAGTAAGCAAGTATGAACATATGGTAAATAAAAAAAAAATATTGCCTAAAAGAAAATTTGGTGATGGAAGTTTAATAAAGACAAATGATAAAAGTGAAGAAAAAAGTCCATGCAAAATTTGTGAGAAATTAAGTAAAGGCAGCCGATTTCACCCGGAAGCTTTATGCTGGTTTAGAACAAATGAAGTAGATAAAATAAAGAAAAATTTCATTAAACATGTCAACAATTCAGTGATCGAAACGGAGTTGAATCAAACTGATCAAAAAAACGAGCAGTAACACCATTAATAAATGTCAAACTACAAGTAAACGAGGTTTTAGAAATAAACGGCGTTTACGATTCAGGCTCAAATGTTTCCCTAATTAATTCAAAATTATTGAAAATAAAAGGAAAAGGTAACAGCTTGAATGAAGCAGACTTAGTAACAATTAATGGTGTTCAAAAGACAAGTGGTTTGACAAATTTAAAAATAAAGATCTTAAACATGGAGGAAAACGTAGATGTGTTTATTATGGATGAACAAAACTTCAAGTATGATTTTTTAATAGGACTTGACTTAATAAAAAAGTTCAAGTTGATACAAAACGAAGACTTGAGAATAACCCAGAAACTACCCTTGGGCTATGAAAACACGAACAAAATGGAAAGAATTACTTCCAAAGATAAGATGAATTCTAAAGGAGAAATTATAGATGAAAACAATATTAAAACTAAAGATAACTACTTAATTAATTTCAATGAGCATGTAACAGAAGACGACTTTGAAATTAAAATAAACCATTTGGATGAACGTCAACAATCAGAAATTAACGACATAGTAAGAACATATGAATCAGTTTTTGCAAAAAACAAATATGATATAGGCACTGTCAACGGATATGAAGCAAGAATAGACCTGTTAGTAGATAAATACTGCAGTAAGAGACCTTATAGGTGCACTTTAGAAGATAAAAAGGAGATAGAACAGCAAATCGCAAAATTATTAGATAACAAGTTAATAGAAGAATCATACAGTCCATTTGCTGCACCGGTTACTTTAGCATTAAAAAAAGAAGAAAACAGAAAATCAAGACTATGTATAGATTTCAGAGATTTAAATAAAATAATAATACCTCAAGCTCAACCGTTTCCGCTAATTGAAGACTTAATGATGAAGACCAGGAATTGTATTTTTTTTTCAACATTAGACATCAACTCTGCATTTTGGTCTATACCTTTGAGAATTGAAGACAGGAAAAAGACAGGGTTTGTAACACAGGAGGGACATTTCCAGTGGACTTGCCTACCTTTTGGACTTAAGACCGCACCAGCGATTTTTCAGAGGATTTTAAGTAATATACTCAGAAAGTATAAGCTTACTGATTTCGCCGTAAACTATATTGATGACATCCTCATATTTTCAAAAACTTTTGCTGAACATATGAATCATCTGACGCAATTACTTGAAGCCATCAAGACAGAAGGTTTTAGGTTAAAATTTACAAAATGTACATTTGCCTCAGACTCGGTAAAATATCTAGGCCATATCATACAGAACAACTCAGTTAAACCAGTGAAGGACAATTTGATTTCAATAAAGAGTTTTCCGGTTCCAAGAACTCAAAAGAATATACGACAATTCTTAGGAAAGATTAATTTTTATCATGAATATATACCTAAGAGTGCCATAATACTAGATCCATTACATAACTTATTGCGAAAAAATCAAAAATTTGTTTGGTCAGAAGAGTGTCAAAAATCCTTTGACACTATGAAGAACCTGCTATGTTCTCAACCAGTACTAGAGATTTTTGACCAAGAATTGCCTATAAATATTTACACTGATGCTTCTCTGGAAGGTATTGGTGCTATCTTAAAACAAGTACAACCTGATGGAAAGGAAAAACCAGTAGCATACTTTTCTAAAAAACTTAATGAAGCACAGAAGAAGAAAAAAGCAATATATTTAGAATGTCTAGCTATAAAAGAAGCAGTCAAGTACTGGCAATACTGGTTAATAGGAAAATCATTCACGGTTTATTCAGATCATAAACCGCTAGAGAACATGAATTTGAAATCAAGAACTGACGAAGAACTGGGTGACTTGACATACTATCTGTCACAATATGAATTTAAAATAAAATATACACCTGGAAGACAAAATTTAGAAGCAGACTGCCTTAGCAGGAATCCTGTATTAGAACCAAATGAAAACACAGATGAGCAACTCAAAGTTGTGAACTTTATGAAACTGGATGATATTCTAAAGGATCAATATAAAAATGAAGAAATAAAAATAAATAAAAACAAGTTAATTGAAAAAGACAAGATCTACTTCAAGAAGATTAAGAAAAAAGAGAAAATAATTATATCAGAAGAATTTAGCATACAACTTTTAAAAACAATACATAAGGACTTATGTCATATCGGAATTGGACAGATGCAGAAGACAATCAGCCCGCTATTTACAACCAAAAACTTGGCAAAAAATATAAAAATGATTTGTAAAACCTGTGAAATATGCATTAAAAACAAATCAAGAGGACACGACAAATTTGGGTTTATGTCACATCTAGGTCCGGCCACAAAGCCATTTGAAATAATGTCTATAGACACAATTGGAGGTTTCGGAGGTTCTAGATCAACAAAGAAATATCTGCATCTCTTAGTGGATCACTTTACTCGGTATGCATTCATCTTAACATCGAAAACACAGAGTGCGAATGATTTTGTAAAACTGATTATGAGCATAACAGATGTAGAGGACATTGGCATGATTCTAACTGACCAATACCCAGGAATAAATTCTAAAGAATTTAAGACATTTTTAAAGGACAAGCAAATACCTTTGGTATTCACAGCAGTGAATGCTCCATTCTCAAATGGCCTAAATGAGAGGTTAAACCAAACATTGGTAAATAAGATTAGATGCAGTATAAATGAAGACGAAAAAAAAAAATCCTGGACAACCATAGCTCATGAATGCGTTAAAAAATATAATGAAACTTGTCACTCAGTCACCGGGTATTCACCTACCTACCTTTTACACGGTACAGATGTCTCAATTTTACCAACAGAATTAAAACAAAAAAAGTCACATAGTGATTGGATTACAGACAGGAAAATGGCCCTTGAAAATACGATGAAATCTCATGATTACAACAAAACAATGTTTGATAAAAATCGGAAATACTATGAATTTAATGTAGGAGACAGGGTATATGTGGAAAATGGCAATAAGTTAAACAGGAAGAAGTTGGACGAACTAAGAATTGGACCATATAAGATTGTAGGAAAAGTTTCCAGTTCAATATACAGGATAGATACGAGCCACAGGAAAATTGAATCAAATCTTTTCCATATCACAAAATTAATACCAGTCTCTGCAATTGAATATCAAGAAGACGAAGGATAGAGATGATGATGGTATTCACGAAAATAATCCTTAAAAATTTTCTTCCCTTGCGGGGGAGATGTAACGAAATAATTATAACATTTCTTTATTTGAATTCTGCCGCGACTCATGCTGTCAGTATAGCAGAGCTGTCAATGAAAAGTGTCAAAAGGTTATGAAAATATTGTAGAGACTAAACATTACAAATATCATTGTAAATAGATTTATAAAGGAATAACATAATACTGAATAATAAACGTTAAATGTCGTTTCTTTGATTACAGGTAAGTTTCCTTAGATTCAGTATTATGATGTGAAGTATTGAGTATTGTCATAGAATATAACTCATTGAAATAAAACTTTGATTACAGAGCAACACATTGTTTATTATACCATTATATATATAGGCCTGTGTAAACTGGTTACAGTGATAAATCTCTAAAACTTAGATTTATCTCGGCCACACTTGAACATAAATATCCATCCTCCCGCCAAAGAAAGCTTGACAGTCCCCGTCAAACCTTCTAGGCGAGCACGGCCTCTGTGATAAAAGGGTGTGACAAAAGCCTGTCGCAGTAGGCCGTGCTCGCCCACCTGGCGTCGACGTAGTACCGTGTTGGCAGAAGCGACGAGCATCAGAATTATGACGTGGAGCGAGGTGAACTTTGACGCCTGAAGTGTCCTTCAGGCTTCACGCTTCATCCTATGACCCCTGAATGGTTCATAGGAATGGGCCATTCAGGGGTCGCCCACTCTAATCCCAATTTATGTATATTCAGCGCAGCACAAATCTTCATACATACATCATCACTTATATCAAGATTCTCTCATAACCACTTTCACACAATCCTTCCATCGTTCTATATAACTTAACTATATGCATCATGCATGAATTGCATGATACACCAATTATGCGCCCTGCGTCCAGACCGTCTCGTCTCGTTGGCGCATTTAATATTTTCCCATGGGAAGCTTGTCGGGTTTATCCCTGTTGAAAGATTCCTAGCTCATCTCCTAGTACTTACATTTGTATGGATAAGAGAGAGATGTTTGTTCTTGGAGTTGCCAGACTAGGTAAATGTTCGTGACTGTTTGTATCTGTAATTCACGACTTAGAAAGAAAGAATAATTTATAAATTTTTGACCCGCACAGGAGACACGAAAAATATGCATAAAATAAAACAATAATAAAAAATTAAAACCCTGCGCGAGACCAAAAAGGTTCCTATCTCAGCACGTGCAGCGATATCCAAAAAAGAAAATAACGTAATAATAAGTCGGAACCACACTTACGTGTCGTGGCGTGGCGTGGCGTAGGATCCACCAATCAAACGACTCTGTTCCAGCCTACGTCTTAACGCAACGTGGTTTGTAGCCAATCAAATGCGTCAGAAGGCGCCACGACACGCCACGCCACGTAAGTGTGGTTCCGTCTATATACTTAGCTATGTAGATCCACCATCCACATTATGACATTGAATAGGTAGTACTTGATTAACTGCCTTGTTTACTAGCCAGTGCGTGGTCGCAAGCACGACTGCTGGACATGGGGAGGAGGTTCTAAATACAATTTATTTTTCGGGTGAATACGTTACTTATTAGATTCTTTATTAAGTTTTTTTTTTGTAGCAACGGGCCTGTCTTACTTTGTGCCTTTGCTTTGTGGCTACATGCAGCATATGAGTTTTGAATGCGAAAGTGGGTGTAGTTACTGTATAATATGTAAACTTCTGCCTACCCTTTCGGAAAATACTGTTCGAAGTTAAAGTTTTCTAGCAATGTAAGTGTTATATGACTAGTTTTCCTTGTGTTAACTATTTCCGTCAATAGTGCAACTGTGATTCGACCTTCCGGACTCTAAGCACTAGATTGTATTTACCGTTTATTTATTTCAATAGTTTCAATAATTACAAAGAGTTTATAATAATTGGCTTGTAAGCAGATATAATTATCCATCTGAACATTAGTTCTGATGGATATTTTGTTTTTCAATTTCTTACGACTTATTGTCGGGCCTACGTTGTCCCCCCATCTAAGTACTAATGCTGTAACATTAAAATATAGTAAAAACAACAAAAAAAAAAAACCGGCCAAGTGCGAGTCGGACTCGCGCACGAAGGGTTCCGCACCATTATTGCAAAAAACGGCAACAAAATCACGTTTGTTGTATGGGAGCCCCCCTTAAATAATTATTTTATTAGGTTTTTAGTATTTGTTGTTATAGCGGCAACAGAAATACATCGTCTGTGAAAAATTCAACTGTCTAGCTATCTCGGTTCATGAGATACAGCCTGGTGACAGACAGACAGACAGACAGACAGACACACAGACAGACAGACAGACGGACCGCGGAGTCTTAGTAATAGGGTCCCGTTTTTACCCTTTGGGTACGGAACCCTAAAAAGAGTAACCGTGGAGTTTCTTGCCGGTTCTTCTCCATAGGAAACAACCAACCCGAACCGTGCACCTTTTGTCGTTGTTTTATAAGTGCCCATGTAGGCCTATGTGAAATAAATAAAAAATACTTAAATTGTTTACATATATCTACTTAAGTTTGTTTGCAGGAACTAATAGAATAGAATAGAATACTCTTTATTATGTACACCATATAAGTTACAGAAAATATAGACGAAGAAAACATTACACTGGAAATACCGAGATACGATAGCGAAATATCTGCAAAAAACCACTAATAAAAACTATTCAATCGCCGAATGTGACATTATCGCCTTTTTTGTCCAGAAATGCATTGTTCCTGCCACGACCACGAAAGCGTAGCCACGGGCAAATGCTAGTTAATATTGTTTGCAAGTAAGAGGATAATTATCCTTCGTCAATATGGTAACCAATGGCATCGTAAACTTAACTACAATGACACTGACGTAGGGAAACATAAGGACAGACAATAGGGTGATGCATCACTCGATATAGGAATGTGCAATCTTTAGTACTTATAGTTAGTAGGTACTTACTCGGTCTTATGGGCAAAACGTGATAACTATACTAAACTAACGTTCACAGAGTTTGAATGTATCGAAACTTCGAGAATCTTAAGGTGGTGAAAGATGAAACACAGATAATACCGATATCAAAAGTATACGTTGTTCTTTCGATATATTTCTTGTTGTTAGCCAAAACAACATAAAACAGACGAAAATAGACATCGAGACAAACAGTCTACTAAGGTCTTTATAATAATTTTGTAGAATTAGTGAAGGGAAAACCGGCGGATAAATATCCGAACCCAAAATCGCACAAAAGAATCGCTCGTATGATAAAAATAAAACAGAAAAATATCGCATCAAAAGGACTAATAAACATTTCGATAATAAAAGTAATACAAAAACAGAAGCACCGATTAACATTTCAAGTGTGTTTGAACATCGTTTTTTATACGCATTCAAGCTTCACTTCGCGTCCTATGGGCTATGGAATATTCCACACGATTCAACCGTGGTGTAGTCAACTTTTACTTTATAAGTTTGTATCGAGCACGTCATACCAGCTGTGTCGATCGTATTGACTGCCTTAACCTAGCCCAACATGACACACTTAGCGGTGTGCTGTATAGGTTAGGATTGTTTTTGATAGAGTAAGGTGGTGCCGGAAAAATGTTTAGTGGCGCTTCTGGAAGGAAAGAACCGTACAAGGTTATATTGCCATTTGCTTCACAATTAATTACAGTCTAGCCTGGAGAGATAATATGGAATGGTTTCTAAAAGCGTAAAAGAACTACATTTTACGTAAGGATCTTAGATATTGTTAGTATCACACCGTTTAGCTACGAGTTTAGAAATGCTAATTTATTATCGTTAAGATCATAATTTATAGGCGTGCCAATTTCTGCAGCAATAAATTCTTCTTCTTCAGGCGTCAATGGACTGAAAAATCTAAATCTTAAAAGTGACAAAATTACAGTTCTTCGCAGCTATTTACCCATTCATGATACTCCAAGTCAGGAAGTATGACACATCACTACAAAACATTGCGTAATGGAGTAACAGAAACGACCTGCGTTGAACCTATCCAGTTTTTGCCGTAACTGACTAGTAACCACTTGGCTAGCAATAGTAGCCAATAGCCATACTCATCATTGACTATTGACATAAATTGCTAACTGGACATCGTTTCCTGCTGAGCTATGAGAATATCACTTATTACGTTTGTGAGTACAGTTTTTGCCGTAACTGACTAGTAACCACTTGGCTAGCAATAGTAGCCAATAGCCATACTCATCATTGACTATTGACATAAATTGCTAACTGGACATCGTTTCCTGCTGAGCTATGAGAATATCACTTATTACGTTTGTGAGTAGATACGTAGGAGATATTTTCTGTATAGATTTGGATATTTTTTGGTGGTGTGACTATTTATTTCCTACTTAAGGCGCCTCCCCGTGCAAAACGGCGCGCTAGACATTTTTGTGCAGTTTTTAAGAGCTGTCTACTCGTTATTTAAAAAGAAATATCAATTATTAAAAATACACTAAATTTCTACATAATATTGATGCCAAAATAGTAGCATACTTTTTTTTAATAGAAGTATATGTTTCACTAATCTCCTTCCAATAAAACACTAAAAATGAGAAATAATGATTGATAGCATGCATCTCCTCGTAAAGTTTTCACTAACAAATTTTTGTACTAACACTAGTGGATAGACAATATGATAACAAACATTATGTAGCATTTCTTTTTTCAAAAGACCAATATTCGATTTTATAAAAAAAAATATTCTAAAATCTGGACGTATTCACGAATGTAATTCATGCGCCACCAGTGTGCCCCCAGGGCACTAGGAATTCTCATGATTTTTTGGTCAGGGTACGGCCTTAATAAATGTTTTCAATTGTTTTTCCATATTAATGTAATTACAAAACTTGACCCCGATGAGATTTCCCATCGGCAAAAATGACGAACTTCTATACTAGCTTCCAGCTTTTATCATCCTTTCATGCTTGGTGCTCACTTTCGTTACACAAGGAACCCTTGTGTTGTATGCTGTCTTATGGTCTATCAGTTAATGAAATTGCAAAATTGCCCATTAGATATTATGTACAATTTCAGAACTTCCCATTTTGAAGACTAGTAGATACTTCAAATGTGCCCGACAGGGTCCATGTGAACTATATCTATATATCCTATCTGATATACCTTTGAACGAGCAATTCTTGTAAATATATAATCTGAATCTCGGAAACGGCTCCAACGATTTTAATGAAATTCAGTATGCAGGCGGTTTCAGAGGCGATAAATCGATCTAGCTAGGCTTCATTTTTACAAAACGTCGTTTTCTCTTTTTTCACCCGAGCAGAGCTCGGTCGCCCAGGTACTTACTACCTATTTATAAGATCTTGTTTAACACATGTGTTATGCAATAAAGATTTGAACTGAATTGAATTTATTCAGATGGTTTCTGCTTTTCATGCGCTGAAGCGCTTTAAACAAAAGATTCAAATACTGATAAGAGTTATTTCGATTGTCCATCAATAAAAGATAAAGCATTCACAGTTGCATTTGGGATTTATTGGCTTTACAACATACAAGTAATACGCCGATAATTCGATGCCAATAATAGCAATCGATGTGTATTGATAAAGATTTGACTGATTAGAGAATTGATCACCGATACATATTGTTTACTTACAGCTTGACCTGATAAGATAGGAATGTTCGCGACTCGATACGATACTACTTGAGATAGTTGTCAAACAATACATTTTGATAACAGTGAAGAAAGTTGTAAGACAATAGGAGTTTCTAAACGGGCATTGGATAAGTCCTTCCGTTTGTTCCATTAATGTTTAGAGTTTATCGGACAATACATTTTTAATAATTTACTTATAAATATAGAAAAAATATTCATTCGAAAACTCCGTACTATACGACATATACTTTATGACTCCAACGTTGTTTTCCAACTTCCATGCGGAAGAAACCGCGAGAACAGCAAATTATACACATAAGGTATATGTGAGGTATTTATAAACACGAAACGGATGCTAACTATAAACATCTCCATATAGGCAAAATGGATAATGTGTGAAATTACAAGAAACGCTAATTTTGAAATAGGTACAGACGATTATTACACTTTATGTTTGATCAAACAATTTACGTACCAAAGTAGCTATTTAGAACCAACGTGTACTGTGCCAAAACTGGTAATTCCAAAAAATGTGTCTTGCTAGCAGTGTCTACTGCGAAAAGATTTAAAAGGTAAGCTTATCTGAAATCTTTTATGGATAAGTGGAACAAAATAGCATTTTGTGTAAATTGAAGTAGTTCCTCTATGAGTGGCATTTCTGCCTACTAAGTACTAAGTACACCTGCAGCCGTATTGCGTAAGTGCGCAAAGAGTTTAAACTCTATCCAACCGACCAAATCGGCCAATCACACAAAACGGAAATCCACATCACATAATTCATCTCGCATGTGATTTGTCGATTTGGTCGGTTGGAAAGAGTTTAAACTCTTTGTGCACTTACGCAATACGGCTGCTATACTTTTTAGGCTTAATAATGCTAGCGCTGTCGACGAGGGTGAATTATGGTCTAACTAAAAACATTTAATTTCGAATCATCGATCATACGACGAAGAAGAAGTGCTTACCACAGTTATCACATCCTTTTTTACAACACCTATATTGTTGTAAAATTATATATTAAATTATAAGTAATTAATATTTTGCAGTATAGCTACGGAAACCTAAGTATAACTAGACTGCCAGTACTGACAAACGATAACGATAAATCATTATGTTTGTGTCGTTTTCTGACCTTACATAGGACACGTTCAGTTCAATGAAATACCTAAACGGGAAAAGCTGTATCTGACCTCAATTTAATTACCTACATACATTAATCATTTTCTTGCTAATGGATTTAAACACTTAATTAAGTATATGTTCTAAAATAAACACAAACAAATAGTTAACCGTAATTTAATGTTAAGTGGACTAGAAGTAATAGATTAGGAGTATTTTTAGTTATTTCTACGATTTTTGACCTGTATGAAGTTATGTGTCAAAAGTCTAAACCATCCAACGTGGAATACTTATCTACTTGAAAAATTAATTATGCCACAGCTCGAATAACTAATAAGGAAATAACGACACGTAATATAACACAGACTATCCTTAAACTTAGAAAGTAAGTAGTTATTATTTTCTTTAAATGAAAAGACAATACCTTAGATCGTCTTTTGTTTTAAACAACCGAAACGTAAACGTTTTATAAGTAAACCCGCTAGTGACCGTTATTGTCACAAAAAATCGCAGACACAAAAAATATCCGCGAACAAAAAATGTCGGTACAAAAAAATCCACAAGATTTATTTTTGACATCACTAGTATGTTTTAAACCAACCATTCAATTTATTCTATCTAGAAATAGATGAATAGTTTAACGATCCATAAAAGGCTTGTTTTGACTTTCAATAAAAATCATTTTATTTATTTTTAACCTACAGCGTGAACTAGCAATTCCTTCTAATAACCGCTTAGTACTTAGTAGATACCATTAATTACATTGGTTTTACTCTACCTCTATGTGAAATATATAGCTGAGTATTGGTATCTTAATTAATAACACACAATTCTAAGTTTATAATGTGTCATGTCATGGTCATGGTCACTAACACTAACATTAGAAGCGGCATATTTACCATGTTTACTGTTTGTTGCGAGTTTCCGATATTTCGGTGCTGTTGCAAGCACCATGATCACGGATAAACTGAAGTTCTTGCGGGTGGGTGTTTATGAGGAGACAAACCCGAAAAAGTGCCGAAAAAAGTTCTCGATCGGACACAGTAAGTTTCGTGTGTTGGGAACAGAATCGAGTTGTGACTGTTGTGAGTGACAGTGGTAGCGGTACTGAGTGCAAAAAACGAACAAGAGAGAGGGTAGACCGATTTTAAAAACAAAGACATTATTAAAAAACAGTATTTGTAAACAACACATATGAGTTTTCAAGTTTCAATTTTAAGCCTTGAAATTATTATGTAGAAATTCAGTTTTGTGACGATATAAAAACGCATAAAAAGTTATTAAAGAAAAAACTAAAGATTCAAATTGAAATATCTAAAACAAATCTAATTCACGTAGGATGCGATAACAAGTTAATGGCACTTTAAGAGAGTGCCTCCCCAGCTTGGTAATCAAATGCCCAGAAAAAAATATTGAAATGCACTAACATACAAAAATTATAATGACATCGAAGGAAATATTCTAATCTTTGTTTTAAGAGTTGTTTCATCCTGTGAAATAGTAATTATACATACCTATATTTTTACTATATTCTAAAAAACTCTATCTAAAATCCTATTAATACCATAGAAATATCGTAATCTATGGTTTTCTTATTTTTAGCCTATAAACTCAGAAGTGCCAATAACTGGAGGTGTGCCAGCGATAGGGTGGATATCCTAATTGTATCTAAACTGTTTATCATTATCAAGGTACCAACGCTTATGTTCAAGAGCTATAACTGCCAACGTTTCGCGTTCGGTGGTAAAATAGTTTTGTTCGTGATTATTAAAGGATTTACTCATGTAAGCTATTACAACTTCTTTGTCATCTTGATTTTGAGTAAGCATGGCACCGATGTCAGCTGTTGCACGCCTCCACGCACGGCTGCGCTCGCGCGTATTATAATTTCCTTTCTTTACTTTTAACCGACCGCTGTAAAATAATTTCTTCTTTTCTTGTTCAATACACTTCATCTCTTGTTATACTCTCTTTTATATCCTCTAACACGACCTATCGTCGCGATCATTAAAGATTGAAAATCAAATCAAATCAAAATTTATTTATTCAATTAGGCAATTAAGCGGCACTTTCGAACGTTATTTTTTTTTATAATTGATTCTACCGTCCATTCGGAAATGTAGCTTGTTGTGGAGAAGAATGAATGGACAAGAAACTCCACACTTACTCTTTTAAAAAAAATGTGTTTTACAAGTATTTGGTTACATTATCTCGTTGAAAAAATAAAATACATACATGTGAGAACGATGTAAAAAATAAAAGTACCGCACTTAAAAGCTTCTACAGTAAAACAAAAAATTAAAAATACAATATATAGGTAATTAAAAACAGGCGGAGGCAGCTAAGTTATGACCAATCCCAACTGATGGCGCCCGTTCACGAACATGACACATGGATCGGCACCACTCAGCTCAACCATCTTGAAGGGAAGCGAATGATTCAACACATGTGCCACCATCAGAGAGACATTAGAGAGAGCATGACACACTATCAACTGCCAGGGCACACTGAAGTCAACGAACGACACAAAGGTACAGCAAATGGTAGATTTACAGTAGGTACATAATACTCACATATGTGCTGTGTAGTTATATAATGCAAAAATAAATTGAGTTTATACAACACAAATACATTCATACAGTCTTCAGCAGGTCAAACAATACTTCAGAACTTTTCTGCTTATAACTTGTTATTGTGCCCTAGTGACTGTGGAGCTGGACTAGCGCTGAGCCAAGCATTTTTATCAGCGATGTAATCCCCCAACTTATAATATGCCTGCCTGCATAGTGTGCACGTTTTATAAAAGTTTTGAATTTCGCCTCATTCAGTTCCAGAATGTGAGGCGGTATTTCATTGTAACATTTTATACAGATGACGCTACTTTAGCCAGCCTGAAACCTGGTGGAATTAATTGGTCTCTATTTCTAGTTACATAACTATGTCTATCGCTGTTTTTACTAAAAAAGATGTAAATTCTTTCTCGCGTACATGATGTTTTCGTAAATATATTGACAAGGTACCGTCATGATGTTAATGTTTGATTAGCTGATTTTAAAATGAGAATCACGTCTAAACGGCTAGTCGTAATTTTTTGGAAAAATATATGTTTTATTAGACCATTTTCTTAATAATTTCATCTAAGCAAATTTTGAGTTTTATTCGTATAGCATAGTGTAATTAATTTGTAAAGTTATGTCTAAAACGGACAAAAACACGACAATCTCCCCAAAACCGCTGGGCGTATTTTAATGAAATCGACACTATATCAAAGACAATTTAATTATCTACATTTTGATCTGAAGCTTTTTTTTAAAAGTCATAGTATAATAAGGAAAGTACAAAAAACTACAAACTTTTGGGTCGCGCGGGTGTGAAACGAGTGCGCGTTTTGTTCCCTCAAGGTCGTTGGCGTTAGTCGTCGTCTTAAACAGTTCCCTAGTTAGAGAATCGCCCCGGCGAAGATTGTATATCGCTCTAATGGCTCGTTTTTGCAGAATAAAAATTGACTGAATGTCTTCAGCCCTTCCCCATAGTAATATACCGTAAGACATTATGCTATGAAAGTAATGAAAGTAAAAGAAAATACGTAAACAACAAAATAATTAATACCTACATCATTTCTTTACCCACATTGTCTATTTTAAAACATACATAAAGAATTCACCGAGCGTCGCGCAGCCGGCTGTCAGACAAGAAAGAAAAACTGTTTTTTTTTGCACATATTTGCATGTTTTGTTTGTAAAATCAACGTCACAAACTACGAAAACAAGCGAAACTCGACGAAATAATTGCGCTGTCAAAGACAAATTGTTACATTGGCATGCGGCTGTCGGCACCTACCTAAGTAGGTGCTATCGAATACTTTGCATAGATTTAAATAATAGACTTAATTTGAGTGATTGTAGGCAAGATAATGAGATAAAAATACTACTGGCTGTTCGCTACAGATAGCTTTTTTCGTGAGATTTCCATACCAACTCAGTTCTTAGATATGATTTTTAACAAGTTTCCTTAAAATCGGTTTGGCAGTTTTCAAGATATGGAGCATACAACCGAACTCTTTAGCGATAAACAGCACGAATGTGTAAATTGAGTTGTAAATTGTTTTTTGTCAATCCTTTAGGTACCTTACTATGGAACTTGCTCAATTCGTAGTAATGGTGAACCAAAACTAAAAAGAAAGAAATAAACACTTTCTCGCAAAAAAATATCGTCTTCAAAAACAAACCAAAAACATTTTTTCGCGAAAAAGTTTTCTTATTTTAGAATAGTCGTACTTTAATAAATACTACTTTAGGCTCCCAAACCCAAAGACAGCTCGATACGAAAATGCATCGAAGAAAAATCATAGAAATCGTCTCGAATAATTTATCCGTAGGACTATTTCCGTAAGAAAAGACATCCCACTCAAGCCTTCAAACACTTATTTTCATCCTAAGTTATGGCAGACATGGCAGTACGCCTTTAGAAAGCGAGTAAATAACGAGTTTCTGAATATGGTTAGACTGTCGTGATTTATGTGTAACCTTAAATGTTGTCTGAGAATATATGGTTCAGTCAGCATACTATAGATATCGCCACCAGTTTATGTTTCGCGTTAAGCTGTTTGCTTGTTAAACGAGAACAGCATTATAGATTGCCTATAGATTCTGTAGAAAAGTACCTACTAAGTAAAACTAATCCCAAACAACAAGTTTTTTTTTTTTTAATATTTCAACTCTGTATCGACATTATAAAAAATTTAACAGCAAATCGAATTATTAAAAACTTAACAGCAAACCGAAATTGTAACAAAATAACAGCAAACCGAAACAGAAGCACCAACAGTTCCGAATATGACAAAATAAAATAAACTTTCACAACAACTATTGATTTAGGTACTTACGTATTATTATGTAAATCACAAAAATAAAACAATCGATCAATCATTAACCCACCAAAACATTATGTTTTAGTAGATAAGTGTGATTAGACGCTACTGATAAATAAATATTACGATGACGACAAAAACAAGTCAGTCACCTTCTAGGATCTATTCTGTAAAAAATCCACCGTGAAAACATAGGTTATGACTGGTTATGACAGTATAATTATCTATGACATGGGTTATGACAGTTCACTTATAGGCCACTTCACCAATTTTTATAATACGTGTTTTTATAGTACTCGTACGATCATATGTCTACAGGATAGACTTTCCAAACACATTCAAAAAAAAAATATGCTCTTGCATATGGTTGCAAGGTTAGGACTTTATAAAACGCAAGATATTCCTCTCATAAATTCTTACACTGTAGCATAAACCTGGCACATTTACATACCATCAAATTAACATTGAAATGAAACATAAAACTTTCGTACGAGCATTACAAATTGGCAACGCATGTTTCCTTCCCTCTCACGTGCAGTATCTGCTCATGTTTTCTGGAAGCGGGCATTGCCAAATGACGTCGTCTGTCGCGTCTCTGCTATTTCCAAAGTATCCTTGAGACGGCTCGCGCCAGATGATCCAGAAATGTTGGTCTGCGCAGGGCTTTACGTAGTTACGATGATTTACGTCAAGTTGTGGACGCCTGACGTTTACGAGGCAGAATATTATGAACTGAGGTTGGGTTAATTGCGAAATTGAAATGGTTATTTCTGTGTCCAGTGATGACGCTGGAGCTTCATGTCGTTGTGTTTTGGGCGAGAAGCCAAAATATGTAGAGAACCTTTTTGCCATATGCCGAGTTTTTGTTTGGACAAACATTTTCAGAAGAGACCGTATGAAATGCTCAAGAAGTTAGACAAGTAGTTTTCCCTGAATAAACTTCTAGCCCTAGCTCATAATATGTCTACCTGTTGTAGCAAATTTTTCGGTTTAAATATCATTTATTTCTCAAATTCGCTTAACGAGAAACAAAGTTTCGATTTAATAACAATTGTAATTATTAGAAAGTCCAGGGCGCACGACGCACATTCGATTTTGTTTAAAATTTACGTAAATAGATAATATAACAAAAACAAATTATGATGAGTGGGTACATTGCAAAAACTATTCAAATGCACTGTCGTTGCGACATCGAGCGCGCTGATAATATCAGCGCAGATGGGCTGTTGCACACTATACAAAACTAGGTGTTTTAATTTTTATTTACAATACAATATGTTTACTGTTTTACTTATTTATTTACTATTTTATTTATTTATGTTGGAGCTGTCGAAGATGTGTTTCTTTTTTAAAATAGTATAGACGTTTTTAAACGTGTAAAAGAGGACCAAAAAAAAACGATAGATAGAATGTGTGAAATATAATATAAGATACATGAGGTAGCCATTGAGATTATGGCAAATTAACAAGTATAGAAGACGAAGACATATTTTGCTACGCTGACCCCGAATCAGTTAGGTTAAGGGCAGAATGATATATTGTGGCAAAATTGTTATTTGGCTGATCCACAAAGTCCACTACTCACATGTGTTGAAGACCTCGACAAGTAAATCACTATCCCTACCCTACTACATAATTTCCTTTTTATAGCTAGTTTCTCTACGACCTTTTCATAGAAAACTAGCCATGAAAAGGAAACTAATTTCAAAGATAGTTAAGATACTGATTTTCCTATTCATACAATGGCATTGGATACAGCAGTAATAAGTGCTAGTTTTCTACAATTCACGTCGTATTTCTACTTTGAAAGCTGCTTTGAAATTAATCTATTCAAAAATAATAGATGTGTGGAAGTCGAAATCAGAATAACAACATGACACAAAAAGAGCTTAAGTAGCTTGGTTGAACTTGGAACCTTTCATTACTTCAAAAGTATCTATTAAAATTACTTATTGTGGTTACCGATGGTATTCCTTTTATGTTTTTAGCACACTTTAGATTTTTCCTGTTTAACGTTTGATGGATCCTAAGTAATATTGTAATGCGAATGTGAGTTTGTTTGTTTGATTTCACGTCTTAACAGCTGAACGGATGTTGATAAAACTTGGATATACTAGGGTCTGGATTAGGACATAGGATACTTTTTATCCCATTTTTAGGGTTCCGTAGCCTAAAGGCAAAAAACGGAACCCTTATAGATTCGTCATGTCTTTCTGTCTGTCTGTCCGTCCGTATGTCACAGCCACTTTATTCCGAAACTATAAGAATTATGCTGTTGAAACTTGGTAAGTAGATGTATTCTGTGAACCGCATTAAGATTTTCACACAAAAATAAAAATAAAACAAAAAAATTTGGGGGTTCCCATACTTGAAACTAAAACTAAAAATATTTTTTTTCATCAGGCCCATACGTGTGGGGTATCTATGGATAGGTCTTCAAAAATGATATTGAGGTTTCTAATATATTTTTTTTCTAAACTGAATAGTTTGCGCGAGAGACTCTGCCAAAGTGGTAAAATGTGTGTAATAAAAAAATATATGATGTACATTACTATGTAAACTACCAGCGAAAATTGGTTTGAACGAGATCTAGTAAGTAGTTTTTTTTTAATACGTCATAAATCGTAAACCGCAATTTACCAAGTACGGAACCCTTCGTGCGCGAGTCCGACTCGCACTTGGCTGGTTTTAAATTACAAGCAAGCGAAGATGCTATCAGGAGCTAGTACTACTACTAATCATAAGTAGTTGTTTACACTGCAACATAACATATTTGCATAACATGGTGTTTTCTAGAAACTTGATGAAGTAACTATTCACGGATTATTATTACTCACTTTGCTATGTTTATTCATGTTTTTAATACGGTTACTGTGTTCATGAGACAGCTATGTTAGACTAAGGACTAAACTATGCTAATGGCATGTCACGATCTTCCGAGAAAGAGGTTATTAAATTATACAAACGATTATGTTTCGCGTCTCTGTTAGTTACGATGTTATGACTTACGGCTGTTTTAACAAATAGGTCATCCCACTCTTTCTTATGTCGTAAAATGGGCATAGAGCAACACGGACCACCGGCGTGCCGGAGGGGAGTAGCCATAGCGTTTTTTTCCGATACAAAACTGTCTGTCATTTTTTGCGGGGGGAAATCTGCTCTACCCACACTTTAACAAATTCTCACACAAAAATAATCGTCTGTTACTACGAAACTCACACATAAAAATTTAAAAATACACTAACAATTTTACACACACATGGATACATTCTGTGTCATGACAGTATAATGAGATGACGCAACTACACTGACAAGTTGCTTACAGCCGTGGTTGTAACTACTGTCGATACGCATTATCGATAAATTCAAGAACTCGGTTCGGAATATACGGTTTAAAAAGTGATACAAAGTTAGTTAGTGTTATAAAGATTGACTTTATTTATTATGAACTACAATAATTATCATCTAACAAATAAACTTAATGTTAATTTTAAAAACCAGTGATAGTTGTATCTATCACTGGTTTTTAAAATAGATTAGTTTTGTATAAATATGACGAATACATTTTTGTGGATCTGCTTTTTTCATTAAGAACGAAATTCTTGTAGCAGTATATTTTTCCATTATTAATATTGCCAGTTCCAAATTATGATTTGTAAAATCATTTTTGTGTAAATGGTAACTAATAGAGTTAAACAAGTCTTTGCCAATAAACTTTTGTCACGATTTTATGTGTAGTACAAGATCGTGTAGGTTTATTGTCGTCACTTAAACGACGTCTTATTTCTTTTTCACAAATCCGGCCATAAAAGAATTACCTGTTTTGAAGCAAAAAGTAACTGTCCTCTGCTTTTTTGGTGTATTAAACTTTTTTCATCAATCGGCCCAAGCCTTAGAGCATATAACCTAAATGCTCTAAGGCCCAAGCAAACCTTTTATGCACGTATTGCATTTTTTTTTTGAAGTCGACGAAATAACAAATTCAGCTATGTATTCTACAACTTTCGCGGCAAAAGGGGATAAAAAAGTTAGAGCTTCAATCTCATCAATTAAATCGTTAATAAAATTGGTAAAATTTACTTCTTCTCTTCTTGATGTGCAATTTAGTATCATTTTTTTTTCCAATGGAATACAGTTTGTGCCGCTTCCAGTTTGTGTTAATTCTGTATTAACAAGTTTTTCTTATTAAATTGCTTTAAACTGAGTGCTTGAGGGATTATCACAACAACCACCATGACTTCTTACAATCGAAAAAAGAGTTCGATGTGATCTTGACTTATCCTGTGGAGTGGCATATATTTCAGGCCATTTTGTTGGTTTTGTATTATATCTTGGAAGATAGACTTGGTACTCTCAATACAGATCAAAATGCCCAAAAACCTGTGTATCGTGGTGAATCTATTTTTTTATTTTATTTTCTATTATGGTTGTTTGCAATTTATTTGCAACTAAGCAGCAACCTAGTTCTGTGGCCATCGCCAAATTTGCTTTTGCGCCTTCACACGTTAATGCTTTTATTTCCGTTCCAGTTTCATGTACTAATTCAAAGGCTTTAGGTACAAGCTGAGCTTTTAACTTAGCACTTGTGCCTTTAACAAAAAAATATCCGATTGGGACTTTCCATGGAGTGTCAATGCCTACTAATAGAAATACTAGGACATCTGTTGCTTCATCTGTATTATTTGTTAATAAATCAAAACCATAATCAACGTACCCGAATCGTCTATCACCATTCGGACTGCCATGTGGTTGTGTCTGTATATTAAAATAAAGCTTACAATAAATAAATCAGAAAACTCAATCTCAAAAATGTCTCTGTATGGATATAGACTCCATTGCTTTGACCATTTTTATCGATAACTATCTACAAACGAACCGGTAACAACACTATCGCTCGGTGACAGGCGACTACTCGGAAACAGACTCGGATCAGTTGCTCGACCGATCCGCATATTGTATGAGGGCGAGCGGCCTGTGTTGGTAAACAAATCCAAAACGTCACCGACCGATAATATTGTAATTTTTAAGTTTTATAGAAGTAAATAGTAATAATGTGATTAAAAATTGCTTACATATGAAAGATAACGCCATCTTTTTGTAAATTTGACGTGGCAGATCTCTTTTTGCAGCAAAAAACAGAACAATTCATCATTTTTTTAGGACGTCGATTCAGTCGCGCAACTAGATTTTTAGTCTACTGAGCAGTGCGGCTGCAACTAGTTTTATTGTACGCATAGGACCACGTGGACTTGTACTTTGACAGAGGGGAATGCCTGCGTATGGCTACTCCCCTCCGGTCCGCCGGTGGTCCGTGTTGCTCTATGTAAAATGGGTAACTACATTGTGTCACAAAATAACAGTTTTAAAGAGGCTAGACAGTATATTTATTAAAAAATGTACCAAGAGCAGCCAGTAATTTACACGGAAATATCTTTTCTACGTAAAATACGTCATAAATATTAATAATGCACAATGCAATGCAATTCCTCGCTGTCGTGCATTGACAACACACTGTAACTGATTTTCTCTTTTTGGAACCTTAATGTAGATACATGATATTTCTTAGTATATTTAAGACATCTCCAAAATTTCGGCATGCCATCCCATGTAACCATGCCAAGAAACTCATCTATAACGATTACCACAAAACACTTTATCTCATGGTACAGCGTATTGTCATTTCATGCTGCAAGGACCTTCTAACATTTACAAAACATTGACATGAGGGCGCTGTTGGTAAACATTGTGTCATTAATTTACCGTCAATTGAATTAGAAAAACAAGATGGCGCCATTAGTTACGATTTTGGCAACGCGCCAATAGATCCTTGTTAAACTATATCGTTATATTTACCACAAGTAGATCACCCGCATAATCAGTCTGTTCAAAATATAAGTGTGTATGTTTACAAAATACATACCACTATTGTTGCTGATAAAGATGGCGCCCTCTGTTCAAAGACAATGAACGTTTGACAGCAAATAGTCTATGCATTTAAAAACATATCGTCTACCTAGAACATCGAGGGATTGTTCTTGTAAAATGTAAACAGTGAAGCGTACTTGTGTTCCTATGCGGAATAACAAATTTGTTGTGAAACTTCCTTCTTTACTGCAACCGAGTGCAGTCAATTAAAATTGATAGGATAACTATATATTTAATTTATTAAGCATCACAATGTAAACATTACTTACAAACGAAATAATAATTATAGTTGGTATTGCTGCTCTTCAAGAAACCATGTTTTACATAAATTAAATGGCAAAATTGTAGTTATTTCGTTTAACACCGCGCAGTATCTAACAGTCCTCATTATGTTTTTACAGCAACCAATCGTTTCTAACATGACCAAGGAAACCAGACTAGCACTCTGCGAAACGAGTCTCACTTCTGTGAAACCAGTAAAGATAAAATTGTAAACACAAATCAAGTTTTCTCATTCCATTGGCAGGATTCGCTTTGGGCCTGTGGCCAGACATGTATAACAGATAACGAGTTAACTAAAGAGTTATTTGCAGAATGCTAATGTTTTAAATATAGCGAAAATATGCATCATCACTAGATATTAGACATGCAATTGCCGCTGAGAATGGAGTAAATATGCAAATGCATATAATTCGGTATCTACTTATGATAGTTAAGGCCAGTCAACTTGCACAAAAATATTAGTAATCGAACTGAAATTTAATTTCATATTACTGTCGGGTAAAGTGTGTTTGAAAACTGGCATTTAAAGTAATCTTACTAATGCTAGTTTTCGAACTCACTTTAAAAAACAGTAACGTGAAATTAAATTTCGGTTTACGCTGTCATCTTACTTGCCAGTTTTCAAACTCCCGTTATCCAACAGAATCATGAAATTAATTTAAGCATAAGTCTTATTACTAACACCAGTTTTCAAACTTAGGTAAGTAGGTACATACTTTAACCAACAGCACCGTGAAATTAATTTGTGTTCTTGTAAACTTTTACCTACAAATTGTTTACGGTCTTTTGGAAACCATATCTAATCCAAATTGATGGCCAAAATATACAAAAACATATTTTATGGATTCTGGAAACAAAGTTTTGGCAAATGCACTGTAGATCTAGTGCCAATACTATGGTATTCATTCAGCAAATATAATTTAAATAGTTTACTTTAATATATAATAATATAAACTAAAACGTATAACAGTTGTTAAAAATAAAAACCGGCTAAGTACGAGTCGGACTCGCGCACGAAGGGTTCCATTACCATTATCGCAAATAACGGCAAAAAAATCAAGTTTATTGTATGGGAACCCCACTAAAATATTTATTTTATTCTGTTTGTTGTGTTGTTAAAGCGGCAACAGAAATACATCATCTGTGAAAATTTCAACTGTCTAGCTATCACGATTCACGAGACAAGAAGACAAACAGACTGACGGACCGCGGAGTCTTAGTAATAGGGTCCCGTTTTTACCCTTTGGAACCCTAATAACTACCACAAAAAATATAGCATTCATAGCTCACAGCATTTTTTTACGAGGAATGTGAAAAAAAATACGACTTAATAGCCTATAGAAATCTATATAGAAATGGACTAGACTTGCCAATATTCGCATAAGGCTGCCTAGATATTATTTTCATAGAATAGCGAGTACCGAGATCTTGTCAAAGACATGTTTCTATACTGTCAGACCGGTTTATTATCAACACAACATTAGTTGGTCCGGTCCGAGGTACTTACAATTCACTTCTTCGAAACATAAATAAGAGGTAAAACCATAGACTTCGCATTCTAAGAAGTGAAGGCCAACACATGTATACTATCAGATGCTATTCTATTTTTATGAGGCAAAGGCGTCCATTTGACTGCCTCTACCAATTGTTCAATTAGAATACATTTTATAGGGCTGTGTTTTACAATTGCAAGTATAATAATATTAAGTATAAATTGTCCATTTAAGATTTAAACGTCAACGGTTTATTAAATCTATAAATACCATCAACTGGTAATTTTTGCAGATAAATCTATTTTTGAAAACCAAAATTAAATACCTAGCTCGTTTAAATTCGAGCGTGAACCTTCGTTTCGCAGTTTTTTTAAATATTGGAATCTATTTTTATTCAAACCGGATTATGCAGCTGTTGAATACAACAAAACAGTAGAATACATAAAGAACCAAACATTCATAAATATATCTCTCAAATAAAATAACAGTGCAATTCACTTATACCTACTAAATAAAAGAAAACTGCTTTGAACGACTTTTTTCTTCAGGATTGCCTTCTAAATTTAAGTACCTGGGTGACCGAGTTCTGCTCGGGTGAAAATAGAGAAAACCTAGCTAGATCAATTTATTGACCCCGAAATCCCCTGCATACTAAATTTCATGAAAATCGTTGGAGCCGTTTCCGAGATTCAGATTATTACATATAGCTATAAAAGAGTTGATCTTTTAAAGTTATTAGTAAGATATAAAAATAAACACCTATTTTATTTAAAAATCGAAACCGTAATCTCTATATTCCAAACAAATCCCTAAACCATTAATAAGTTAAACAATTATCGATATTTTTTTAATTTCTTGTTTGAAATCCCTAGAGAATCAGTTGTCTTTGGTTGTCAATTTGTCACCAATCACAGCGGGCGAAGCTTACCTCTGCCCCCGCCGTTACTTAGTGACTTTGACATAATTATGTAGAACAAAAACGTGCCGATGCTCTCTCCACTGGTTGTTGTGCTCCGTGGTTTGACCCCATCTTACCTGATAGTAAGCTATAATGTGATCGTCGGTCAAGCACGTTTGCCTCGAAGTAATCCTCATCACTCTAGCTTGACTTAAGGACCCTTGGCTTATCACAGTCGTAAACGTCCCTTCAGAATAAGCCTACCAAATGTCTTCGGTATAAATAACAACAAGTTACATTCGCGAATCGCGTGCCATCCCTAAATTGTAATGGTAACAATAAACGTTTGTTAGTGCGCAAAGTGATCCAGCCGGAATTGATCCAACTCCATTCAATTAACACAACTACACTTACTTTCCAGAACTTTCTGAATATATCACATGAACCCGATTGTCAAGTCGTACGGAAAGTTTTGAGAATGAAATTGTGTGGATAGGAATACAGGCGCCTTACTCTTAATTATCAAAACTATCATACTTCTTCTGAGGGAGAGAGAGAGACGGAGCTATCCAGGACTCAGAGCACAGAGACAAAATAGAGTACGAACTCAGGACAGCCAAATATACCATGGATAGATAGTGTGAAAGATGTAGAAGGAGGTGACAGTTGCGAGTGTTGCGACGATAGCAGAATGAAAAAAGAAAAAAAATGCTGTGCCTGGCTACCTTGTTTATTTAGACAAGCCGCTTGGAAACTGGGTGTTTTGAATATAGGTAGGCAAAAGAAGTTTCTATAACATTCCAAAAGCAGGGACGATGGATACTGCGATTTCAACGAGACAAACGTATCTTCAAGAACCATCCAAGTAGGGGTCTTGGATGGTTATAGACTAGAGGAAATTTTATCTAGTAAGCAAAATAAATCTGTGCTATCAATTCACACACAAGCTATCTTTACGTCTCATTTGACGTAATATCTCTTGACCTTCTGTGACAGGAGGACTCGGAAAAAACACAGACAATATAATAAAAAAAACAAAGGACAGTCATACATCTCACGATTACAGCGAGATTTGACAGCTCCAGATAAAAACTGACAATAACACTTGTACATCGTCACATTAGTGTCAAGCTGTGACGCTTGTATGAAGAATTATGTCTGACGGCAGTTAATCGGTTCAATTTTGTCTGCTAGTGTGAAAAATCTTTGTGCTAGCTTATAAAACTGTACGTCTCAAACCCTCAGTTTCCCAGCTTAAAATTATACACTGGTACTCAGCTGAATCTGGTAAATTCTGGTAAGACTGGAAGCCGCCCCAACATAATTGGGAAAAGTCTAGGCAGATACTGATAATGATGATTCATTTACTGGCAGCCACAGACTAAACTGCTAGGTCTCGAAGTTTTAAATTTTACCTCAAGGATTTTTTTTCGAAAATTCGTCGTGTAAAGGAGATAAATGTGGGATGAATAACGATTATATAAACCGTATGGGAGGACGTAATGTTTGCCGATGGGTAATCCCATCGGGCATACGGTTTGTGAAAGAAATAATTCGAAATTCATAGACGCACGGGAGACGGGGACCGGTCTATGTGACAACATTAGGAGGAGATGGTTCAGCAGTGGACATCTTTCGGCTGAAATGATGTTGATGACACATTCGGAAAAGGTAATCTTGGGGTCTTTAAGTCAAGAGTGAATAGGTTTTTTCTAGGCAAGCGTGCTTCACCGTCGACCACATCATCGCTTACCATCAGGTGAGATAGTGGTCAAGCGCAAGCCTATAGACGATAAAAAAAAGGTTCTATCTTCTATGAACCTTGACATAGACTCAACATATATATAGCAGAATAATCTCGAAAACATAACAAGGAAGTGCCCTCACGAATTACTTACTATAAAAGATAAACAGACGCTTCTCAATAACTGTTCTATCGCGGCCTTCACAAAATAACTATAAATACTACCTCGTAATTGGACCATTCAATAACCACCTAGCTGCCACTCCTCAAGACACCGATTATCCGCTGATGGATGAGAATAACAACAGCCATTAGACAAACGCTTTTATTGACCATAAAATGTGGAATCGTATTATCATCTAACCGTTTACTGCCTTACTCAGTAAATAAGGGGTCAAGGTAAATGTAATTGGAATGAATAAATAACTATAATAATAGTCAACAATAGTATATTACGAGTATAATAATAGCGAACCCTACAGACTTTGTCCTGCCCGGGCCCGAAGCCGATTGCAACGCCACCTGCAGAGTCTAAATGGGAATCCAACCCGTCCAAGGCCAGAGACTCACACAAAAATGTCATCGGTTCACCTTTTTTCGACTTTTGCATTAAGCCATTTATTTTTACTAAGAAGGCAACTTCCATATTCTAGTTGTAATTTTGTCTCGGCTACACTACAATAAATGTTTGACTTCGATCAACAACAATAACCAACAAGATAACGGATCACGTATAAAAGCAATGCTAAATTCTGTCCGCGTGAATATATATCTACTAAGTACCCTACATTTAGAATACTTACTATGACAAACTGAACAAAATAAGAGCTCACGTCTCAAGCACAGTATAAATATACAAACAGTATGGAAACTACCTACAAACGCTCAAAATGGCACACTCACACAAACATGCGCACCGACGAGACCCCTAAGCAGCGTCCGCGGTGCTGTCACTAGTAGTGCGAGCCGCTTAGGGGTCTTGTCGATGCGCATGTTTGTGTGAGTGTGCCGTTTCGAGAGTTTGTAGGTAGTTTCTGTACTGTTCGTCCATATTTATACTATGTCTCATCTCTCAAGTGAGCCTTAGTTGTAGTGTGTTGTAGCAGAAGTTGGTATTGTTGTTCGAAGATGTCGGGCGTGTCGTGATTGGAATGCGACCGTTTCTAAAAATACATGAACTGCCCTACTTGTTTATTTCAAAAAGCTTTTTCAATTTCATCTTTTGTCCAAACTAACGTCAAATTTTTGAATTATGTGTAGACATCACAACAAAATCTGAGATTTACAGTCTATTCGGATATTGAATGAAGAACGGACAAAAATGCTTGTGAGTTTCCTCTAGGACAAGGACCAGCACCTGTAATAACCTGCTAACTGGCTACAGCATGCAATATTATCATAACATGCTCCTGCAGACGTGAGATAGGGTGAGTATCCTACAGTTGATGCCTTCAGTGTGGTTTGAAAACTGCAAATTGCAGTAATTGATAACGTTATACTATAGTTATAACCCCCGCCGAAAAAAGAAGGGGTGTTATAAGTTTCACGTGTGTTGCTGTGTATCTGTGTATCTGTGTGTCTGTCTGTGGCATCATAGCGCCTAAACGGATGAACCGATTTCAATTTAGTTTTTTTTGTTTGAAAGGTAACTTTGTCGAGAGTGTTCTTAGCTATGTTTGAATAAAATTGGTTCAGCCGTTCAAAAGTTATGGGCATTTTACTGTTTGAAACGGGGTGTTTTCGCAAGATAAATGCGTCGGGGGTTTTTTAAATTGTGAAATTTTACTTGTAGGTACTGTGAGTACTCACCAATTGAGAAGGCAACCTACTTGCCTATTAAAACACTGGCAACAATATATTACTTGAAAGATGTATGAATTTCGAACAGAGATGTGATGTTTTTTGTTAAGTTTGAAATTTTGAATGTCAGAGAATTGGATTGAAGCCGCCTAAAGGCAGTCATATTGTGAATTCTTACTAAATATATAAAATATAAAGTTATTTCTATGTTTCATAAGTAGCGCTCCCTGACTACCCCTCTATAGTACCATATACCATTGTTGCCTGTATGACGTTAAACTACAAAAAATGCGTCTACGTATATGTGTAAAAAATGTTATTGAAACTGTCACCCGCACCTTGCTACAGCGCAAAGAGTAAAGTATCTTTTTATAGAAATTCGTATTTAGTTTTTTAAGTAAATCACCTATTTCGTATATACTATAACGTACACAAATATCAAGTACATGACTACTCTTGGAATTAATTACAGCTCGGTTAATCCCCAAGAGGAAAAGTATCAATAAAACAAATTATAACTAAAGTTTTAGTTTTTTGCCGTGCTCATTTATATTTATAGATTTTATCCTCGTTTATGAATAATTTTGAGGTCGTTAATATAACCGATTTTATTTGTACCTACATCTTCTTTTAACAGGTAACTATAATAAAATGTTGCTATTGTAAAAAATTATATCTTGTCACAGAAATATTATTTCCGTAAAACATTGTATGTTAAAATTTTACAAATTCACATAGAACAGACTGCACTTTTGAGAATGAATTTACGAACATATCTTTTATAGCTTTATTAATTGAGTAATTAGTTAATTTCAACTTACCTAATGTTCCAGCACTCGGGAAAACAACCAGATCGGTCCTGAAAAAAGGAGGATAAAATATTAGCATGTTTTTGCAAATGCGACGCATAGGTACATAGTATACCTACCTAACTACCTCTATATATGTTCGTTGGTACCTATGTAGTGTACTACATTTATGAGGTATGAATAAAGAGTAATATCGCTAATGAATACAATAACTAATTATTGTTCTTTAGTAGTTACGCTTTACGCAGAACGTAGTCACAGTATAAATATGGATAAACAGTATGGAAACTTCCTACAAACGCACGAAACGGCACACTCACACAAACATGCGCATCGACGAGACCCCAAAGTTAGTGTGAGTGTTCCGTTTCGAGCGTTTGTAGGTAGTTTCCATACTGTTTGTCCATATTTATACTGTGACGCAGTCAAAGAAAAAACTTTAAACAAGAACTTTTTGCTTTGGAAGTCGGTTTATTTATTGTAAATAATTATGTAGGTAGTTGTTTTTAATTCGGTTAAAATTTGCTGACAGATTCTACCAAGTCTTGCTGACAACAAACGGTAAATCAACTTATTATTTTCACGGATGAAAAACGACTAATCATTAAAAAAAACACAATACAATAAAGTATATAATAAATAAATAAAAATACCACTAAATACGTTTAGAGCAAAACTAATTTATATAATCTTTATAAAAAAAAAAGAAAAAGACAGAGTCATATTTCAGATACATTAGCGTTAAATGCAATTCATTAGCGTGTTTTTCGAATCAGTGCAAATGACCCTTAGTAATTCAGTACTTAGACTCAACCCTGATACAATACCATCCAAAGATTCTCAGAAACAAAACATCAAACCAGCCATCGACGAAAACAAACAAAGGAACCGCATATACCATATATACCAAGCCTTGCAAAAACCAGTACCTAAGCGTGTGCAGAATACCAGCGCGTCAACGTCAAGGACTGCCCTCAGTACTTTTCCAGTCTGTTGCATTACATCACAGATGGGTCAACGACCCCAGCCAGTTGGACCGCTTGCCTCAAAGTTGTTTGCGTGCATATAATTTGCTCGAGGTCGAAGGAAAGTGTTTTTTTTTTTGTTTGTATGTATGGGAAATTGTTTATAATATTATGAAGTTTGAGTTGACCTTGAATAGCCGCAGATTTTTCTTGGCATTAAGTAGTTACCTAACTACGTACATAATACAGGGTAAAATTGAATAAATTAAGACGACCATGAAGGAACAAAACCCGCCCTCGATTCACACCCGCGCGACCCAAAATTCATTAGTTTTTTGTACTTTCCTTAAGACTTAAGAAAAAGCCTTAGATCAAAATGTAGATAATTTAATTGTCTTTGAGATGGTGTATATTTCATTAAAATACGCTCGGCAGTTTTGTTGCGATTGTCGTTTTTTTGCCGTGTTAGACATAACTTTACAAATTAATTACACTATGTTATACGAATAAAACTCAACATTTTCGTAGATCAAATTGTTAAGAAAATGGTCTAATGTAACATATATTTTTTTCAAAAAATTACGAATAGCCATTTAGACGTGATTCTCATTATAAAATCAGCTACTGGGCGGTATTTTCATTTGAAGAAACTACCAGCCCACCACCACAGGACCGATCAGATTGGTGACACTTGGGGTTGGTCTATGTCCAGAAGCGGACGTCTTTCCGCTGATATTACACGACCAGTGGCCGATCCCATAGTCAGCTGTAGACGCTGTAGTACCTACTTGAAATTAAAAGAATAGTTTTTATTTTCCGACTTCAAAAAAAAGAAGGTTATCAAGTCGATACGTATGTAAATGTATTATGTAAATATAATATTGTTAGAATTGTGCAATTTTCACATAATGTTACACTATGTGGGCTTCTGAACATAAGTGTATGTTTGTTTGTATTGTTCACCCATTTCTCGGAAACTAGTTTTAAACTTTCAACCGAACTCCTTAGCGACAAGCAGCACGAACGTGTAAATTGAGTTATTATGCATATTTCAATTTATCAAAACTAAAAAAAAAAAAACTTTTTTCCATAAAAATAACGATAAAAAAAGAGTACAAAGTTATCAAAAAACTTAATTAAAAAAATCAAAAAACCCGACTGCTTCAAAAGCGAACTAAAAAGTCGTAAACAAGGAAAAAATCATGCTGTGCAGTCGGAGGATACATATTCGCCGGCTGGCTGACCAAAATCTGGTGTATCCTCCGCCTGCACAGCATGATTTTTTCCTTGTTTACGACTTTTTAGTTCGCTTTTGAAGCAGTCGGGTTTTTTGATTTTTTTAATTAAGTTTTTTTATTTATAACTTTTTAGTTAGTTAGATACATTTAAACATATAAGTGTTATATATTTTTGAAATCACCTCTTAAAACCCTTCATTTTGATACCCCACACGATGGGTTTGGAAGAAAAAAAAAATTTGGGCCCCCACAATATCGCACCCAAAATCCGCCATTTTTCTAATATCCAATTTTAATGTAGCCTATGACACTCGCAGGGTTAAGACGCATCGATTGACGTACGAATCATCAAAATCGGCCAACGCGTTTGGTCTCTGGAACGCCACATAGGAACAAACATACATACATACATACATACATACATACATACATACATACATACTTACATACATACATACATACATACATACATACATAGACTGATAAACACATTACCCTCCTTCGGCAGTCGGGTAAAAAGACACACAGACTGCCGAGACAAAAGGCATTTACCCATCACATTTGTGGAATTTAATTTTAATAATTTTATTTGATGATGTACTTATACGTTTACCAAATATGGATGGTGGAATCCATGACATGGACAATGGACATGCGTCATTAAAGACATGAGGTATCAAAATTAACTCTTTCAATTTCTATGTCGAAGCAAAAACAATGGGCAATTGGACGTGGTGAAACATTATGGCTCCATAAACTGGCCTGAACTGGACTGAATAGACATCGATCTCGTGAAGCTAGGTAAGCTTTGGATTTGAACCCTTTCTGTTTGAATTTCATTAATTAGCAGTTTTTAACCGACTTACCAAAAAGGAGGAGGTTCTATGTTCGACTTCTTGTATGTTTTTTTTTTTTTATGTATGTTCACCGATATCGCCGCTAATTGTGGACCGATTTTGAAAATTCTTTTTTTTTTGAAAGAACATGTTCCGAAATTAGTCCCATTTTAATTTGTTAAAGATCTGATGAAGAACTTCGGTGATATACAACAGAACTCTTCAATAAATAACGGCAAGTCATTCGGGAATGCTTCAATCGCATGTCTGTTTATTGTTTATGCCATTTCATAACATAACATCACGCCAGTATACTGAAAGGGGTACGCAGATCTCTTATTTCACCGGTTATGTTCAAGTTTCATGTTTTTCGGGTAATCTGTTCTGGCGTAATAGGTACTTACTAAACAGCTTGCCTATTAGGTAGGTAAAACTAAAAAGGGAAAAATAAAAAACTTTTTTGCAAAAAAATACTACCGACTTCCAAATCAAAAACTATAAAGTGAAAAATAACTTAATTTTTGGAAGTCGGTGTCCATATCGCAAATAATTGGTATCTACGAAAGACACCGACTTCCAAAAAATAAGTTATTTTTCACTTTGTAGTTTTTGATTTGGAAGTCGGTAGTATTTTTTTGCAAAAAAGTTTTTTTGTAAACACAATTAGTTGATTGTTTTTTTTTAATCACCATATTCCGTAAAATACAAGAGGAGCTCGTGGCTAAATAATAACAGCCGCACGGGTCGATCTTCAATGTTAAGCAACGTTTGCCGAGGTCGGTCCGTAGATGGGTGACCATTTCAACATACCGAGTTTCCTTCGTGCCTCGGAAAGCACGTGAAGCAGTGGTCCCGGCTGTCATTTGAAGATCTTTGACAGTCGGTACGGGCAGTCAGAAGCTTGTGATCTGACACCAGTCTTGCCAAGGGGTATGGTGTTACCCAGTTACTGGGTTGTGAAGGTCAGATAGGCAGTCGCTCCATTTAAAACACTGGTACTCAGCTGAATACGGTAAGACTGGAAGCCGACCCCAACAGCAATTGGGAAAAGGCTAGGCAGATGATGAGTCCACAAAATACAAACCGAAAAACATAGTTACAATGAAAATTGGTATTTGAGTTTACTGTTAAAAATATGAAACAATTGTTTCATAAATTTCAAACTCACAGCAAAGTGAAACAAAAACTCAAACACTAAAAAAAAAGAAAGTGTTCGAAATCGCCGATTTCGAACAATACCTATTTACATAATTTTGCCAATAGACAACCAGTCGCGTCTTCAATCGCCACAATACATCAATTAAAAGATTGATGAATTGCACTACATCTGAGTAAACATCAACGTTACAAACAACATTCAACCTTAAACTCTAAACAACAAAGTTCAAATTGCATAGACAACAAAAAAACAACCAGTACCGTTGATAAAAAAGCACGAGATTGTGAGATTTAACTTTGAACTTTACCTGGTAGAGATAAGGTCGAGAATTCTCTGTCAATAGGTTGTGCTAGTTTAAGCCAAAGAGCAAGATAGGCATTATAGTTTCCAGATAAGGCAGCACGTGCGTTTGTTTAATCACGTTTATATTAGTACATATATGTTATGTTACATTATGTAGTAGAACCGAGTTTATCGATGTGGCTAATGGTACATTATGACGCCGAAGGTTGAATCATGATAAGAGGCCAGTCTTAAAATTATGCAACAGAATCGCAAGAGGAATATCCCGATTTAAATACTGCAACTTCAGTACGTCGGTTTCTGACGGAAAAATATAATAATACTAGTTTCTGCCAGCGGCTTTGCCCGCGTGAATGTCGAAAATTATCCCAATGGAACATATGCCCGGGATAAAAGATAAATAAAGAAAGAAAGAAAGAAAAACATTTATTTGTGACCCGCACAGGAGACACGAGAAAATAAGCATACACTTAAACAATAATAAAATAAAAAACCCTGTGCGAGACCAAAAAGGCTCCAATCTCAGAATGTGCAGCGATATCCAAAAAAGGTAATAACAAAAAACAAATGATTTTATTTCTGTAAGTTGGTTTGTAGTTGTACAAACACTTTTACATGTCGATCATATTTTTTTAAAACTAGATGAGGTCGGCATTTCCTATCTGACTACTCTGAGAAGAAAGGCCGAAACAAACTCAGAGGTCACAGTCTCTTTTAAAGTCCTGACAAAATATTGGTTAGATTATGTGAAGACCATGTAGACTGATGTCTGAAATGGTCTTTTGAGGAAACAACCAGCCAGATTGAGTGGGCCTGTACAGTCAGTGCACGCATTTTTCAAAAACCGAGCAGCTAAGGTTTGCAACTTTCATTAAAAAGTATCCTATGTGCTATTCAAGACAATAATCTATCTCTCAGCAAAATTTCATCCAGATCCGCCCAGCCGTTTGAGCGTTTGTGAGTGTGTTTGTGTCACACTCACAAACTTTCGCCTTGATAATATTGTGACAGAGGAAAGATTTGAGTGTTTGTAAGTTAATTTGTAATGGATAAACTCAAAAACTATTTAACCGATTTGGAAAATTCACCAGTAGAAAGCTACATCATTCCTGAGTAACAAAGGTTTTTTTTTATCTTGAAATTGGGTCCTGTGGGGTGGGCCACGAGATCGAAACCGCGTGTAAAAGCTAGTTGTTGAGTCATACATTCAAATAAAACCATTATTCTGCATGCATATTTCTTTTTGTCATCCATATTAAATGAAATTTGAGTTAGACTGCTTTTTATTAAATCCACGCCTAAAATTATTCTCAGATAGTTATATTATAGCAAACATTAAGTCTACATTTCTACTAATTGCAAATTGCATAATGTACACATTTTCCGTTTATATGGTCTCTCTAACACTTCCGTGTGCGTCATTATTCGATTTATCTGATAAAACTATAGTGACATGTTTAATTACACAGATAAAATATTGATAATCGTCGAAAGCTTTCATTCCAACCAAAAGCGTCGATTCCTATAAATAGCAAAACCACACTTGACCAATCTACTCGTATGTCTTAAGCGCAAAAATCATAAAAAGTTTTTTTTTTTATAATAACTTAAACACGACTAAACAAATACTGGGTGTAATTTATATGTAGGGAAGACTACGTAATTTTCAGGAAAAGCCATTATCGCATAGGTTCTTTTCGGACTAGGATTTATAGACAAAAGAACTTCTTTGCTTGTCCCGCCATCTTCTTACTCGATCTCCTCTCCCATACTCTCTTGTTCACGCCAAAACGGACGCGGCTTACGGACGCGACTGACAGCCGCGACTTATAGAGTATCTAGGTAATGAATTTACATTACATTGTGCAAACTATCGGACGTAAGTTGCGGACGTGACCTTGGGCGTTCGGACGTCTGATAGAGATCTGGCAGCCGCGTCCCATACGATTGTGCACACATATCAGCCGCGGCTGTAAGTCGCGGCCGTCAGCCGCGTCCGTTAATTTGTTTCCAGCTTTAGTGTTACGTCAAGTTGACATCTGTCAGAGTCATTCGAAACCATAGCTCTCTTCAGAACGAAATCTTGAGAAGTGCCGACATATACACCAATATTATGATTGTGAGGTGCTGCCAGCGGTGACAAACAACAATTATAGAAAAACCTACCAAAACTACGTTTGTTATGTAACTAAACTATGTTTTTCTTTTTGATGATACATTATCCTAAAAGCACAAAAACCCTCAAAGGATGCTCAAAATTGCGCTGTCAACACAAATTTGACTACTATAAAAGAAAGACCATAGGGGCACAGTCTATATCTTTATTTTTCAGTTTATGGAATATCTTTTAAATTGGACCAATATTCGAAGAGGAAATAGGCGAGAATCAAACCTCGAATTATGACTTTTTACTTAGGAAAATCAGTCGGATGCCTGCGTCCGCGACGAATCCAACGACACCTCATAATTATGTCAAAATCCGTCAAGTCGTTTGGGCTGTAGAGCGGGGTATGGAAATTGACATAAATACACACATACGCTCGAGAAACATTACCCTCCCGCAGTCAGGTAATAAATAACAGGTAACTTAGATACGTACTCCAATGACCAACAATGCAATTACGCTATGTCCCAAACAATCAATCACCTCTTGTCGTGTTCTTTGTGCAACGACACCGGCACTAGTTGCCCGACATTTTGCTGAACAGCCTAGCGAGCATGGGCGTACCCAAGACATTTGTGACAAGACATGATAAATTATGTCATGTCTTACAATTTGTCTTAAATGCTAGCACGGGTCAAACATGTGACATATTTTAAACGCGCAACATGCCTTTCTTGTTGCTGTCCGGCGAGCACGGCCTACTGTGACATGGCTTGAGTCACACATTTCATCGCAGTTTGTGCGATAACGCCATTTTTACCCGACTGCCGAAGGAGGGTAATGTGTTTATCAGTCTATGTATGTATGTTTGTTCCTATATGGCGTTCCAGAGACCAAACGCGTTGGCCGATTTTGATGATTCATACGTCAATCGATGCGTCTTAACCCTGCGAGTGTCATAGGCTACATTAAAATTGGATAATAGAAAAATGGCGGATTTTGGGTGCCATATTGTGGGGGCCCAATTTTTTTTTCTTCTTCCAAACCCATCGTGTGGGATATCAAAATAAAGGGTTTTAAGAGGTGATTTCAAATATATATATATCACTTTTATGTTTAAATGTATCTAATTCGAAAAAAACTAACTAAAAAGTTATAAATAAAAAAACTTAATTAAAAAAACCAAAAAACCCGACCACTTCAAAAGCGAACTAAAAAGTCGTAAACAAGGAAAATATCATGCTGTGCAGGCGGAGGATACACCTATTTTGGTCAGCCAGCCCGCGAATATGTATCCTACGCCTGCACAGCATGATATTTTCCTTGTTTACGACTTTTTAGTTCGCTTTTGAAGCGGTCGGGTTTTTTGATTTTTTTTGTCCTAAATAATAGCACCGGCGGCGTGAGAAAATTTCCTGACGTTTGTTTGGGACTCATCGGGTCTTAATTGCTAATACGGGCGCACCCATTTTGTCACAAATGTCACATTTTGACAGATGATTTAGAAAAATGTATCACTTTCGTTCGGAGGTGGTGATAAAATTTTATAGTTGAAAAAATATATATTTGCCTTCTAATTACTGCACCAAATGGCAATAAATTCATTTTGTGTGTATGGTGATCAATGCTTATTAATTAATTGTAATGTTACAGGATTATTAATTAATTTTATATTATTACTTTTTCATAATTGTATTTTTTTTTTTGTTGTTCTTATTTTTATTTTTATTATTATTTCTTTTATAATTATTTTCTTTTATACCATATTCTTCTTCCTTTCTACATTTTTAAAAGTCTATGGTCGTGGGTCAAATATTAATTTATTCCCAACAAAATTAAAAAGTTGTTTAGCTGTATGAACGACATACTTTTTTACGTATTATTTTATTTGGTCGTCTATTCTAATTATGTCGCACTATGAAGTCAACAATAAGAAAAGCTAGTCGCGCCTGTAAACTATGTCACATGGTTGTACCGTGCTAGCATTTAAGACAAATTGTAAGACATGACATATTTTATCATAACTTGTCATGACTAGTTCAAGTCGAAAACCAAGAAATGTAAAAAAAAAAAACATGTTTTGATGCTGCTAACATGGGAGTAACAAAGGGGGGGCTAAATTTTGGTTATTTTTTGCCTAGGACATACCGTTTTCGAGATATCATTTTGGAAATATAGAGCGTTTTATGCAAAATAAAATAAGATACGGAGGATTCGGAAACAGTGCGTCGTAGGCCAAGGTTAAACCGAAACTGCAATAAAATTGGAAAATTGCCGAAATAGAAAAAATAAACGTCAAGAAGTTATGCCACAAGTCAAGAAAATATCTCACGCCACCGTGCTAGCATTTAAGACAAAATGAGTTTATCGCCCAAACTGTGATTAAAAGTGTGACTTAAGCGATGTCACAGTAGGCCATGCTCGCCGGGCTGGTCCCATCTGGCGCAGCCGTGGGACACACAATGTTATCTTTATATTCTTTCCTCTTTTTTATTGTTGTTTAGATTTAGGTTTTTTTTCTTACTTCCGTTTTTCTTTATGTTGTGTGCTCTAGTGGCTTGTGACAAATAAATGTGTTATTTCTTTCTTTCACACTGAAAGACCCTTAGGGTCAGCGCAGACAGAGAGGAATAATCCCCGCGCGGTCTCGGGCATTTTCTTTACGGATCGCGTACGATTCCCGCGTATCTTCGAGGACGCGCGAGCATTTTTTGTCAGGATAATTTTAAAGTTTATTTTCAAGTGCGTTAATAAAATCCTCTCCGCTGCGCTCCATTCTGTCTGCGCTGAGCCTTACTCGGCAAAAGCTAACCTAACCCTGTCGAGACGCGGCGGAATGTTCTGGTCACAATACAATTAATTTGGTACCTATCATCGAGACGACGCGCTACGAAGAAGAATAAGAAGAACATTTTCAATCATATTCATTATCCTCCTACCGTAATACATTTCAGTAAGCCGTCATTTAAATAGACACCATCTTTCTCCATATGAATTTTCTCACGTTTTATCCAACGTTACTTTGGTATTTTGCTCTCCTTGTTATCATTTTTAACCATGATTTTCTTCTTGTTTATGTCTTTTTAGTTCGCTTTTTAAGCAGTCAGGTTTTTTGTTTTTTTTTTATAACTTTATTTATTTATAACTTTTTAGTTATTTTTTTTAGAATTAGGTACATTTAAACATAAGTGTTATATATTTTTTGAAATAACCTCCTTAAGCTCTTTATGTTGATACCCCACGCAATGGGTATGGCATTTAAAAAAAAGTTGGTTCCCCACACACAATATAGCGCCCAAAAGCCGCCATATTTTAATGTAGCTAGTGACACTCACATGGGTTAAGACGATTCGATTGACGTAAGAATCATCAAAATCGGCGAATGCGTTTGGTCTCTAGAACGCCACATAGGGACAAACATACATACATACATAGACTGATAAACACATTACCCTCCTTCGGCAGTCGGAAAGGAGTGTAGTTTGACGTGTGTACCTGTGTGTTTGTGTATTAGTGTATCTGTCTGTGGCATCATATCTTCTACACGGATGAACCGATTTTGGTTTAATATTAAATACTCCTATGTCCTGCCCAGGGTCCCAAACTATTGCCATACCAAATTTTATCTTAATCGGTTCAACAGTTTAAGCGTGAAAAGGTAACAGACAGACATACAGAGTTATTTTGACATTTATAATATTTGTTAGGCATATTACAACAATGTAGTTAGGATCATTTGCGTTTCATCACAAATCCCTCTTAGCATTCTCATTCGGCTGCATGTCTCTGTCATTAATACCTTTAGTGGCCCAACATTCTGATATTCAACAGCATTATGTTGTCAAAATAACATTTTATTACAAAAATAAACATAGCAACAGTACCTATTAAAAGCACTACATTCTATATTCCCACGATCAAGTCGTGCAAGCAGTGTCCGACATATTTTTCTGCGACATGACTCGAATGAGTGGCAAGACGGTGGCATATTTATGTTGCTCTACAGTGTACGTGAATAAAATTAATTTGTTGTCATGACATTGTTTTGTCTACGGTACTGTGGGGCGCACTTAAAATGCACATTTGTTCTCTCTTTGATCATTTAGATTCATAGATATATTATTTTATATTTCTATGTTTAGATTCTTCTTTTCTTTTTCGTTTCGATGATATAGTCCTCGCCAAACTCATTAGCCACTCGTCAAAGCCACATTTAGAGAGTTTGCAGATCAAAGACAACGAACACATTGGCTGTCTATTACCGGTCTACAACACTCCAAGAAATTCCTAGGCTCTACGTTCAAAGCCCGGGAATGCATTTGGGATATGAGCAGGGGGCAAATCCGCTACCTGCTTGGGGCCTTTACTGGGCACTTTGGAAACAACGACATGCTCATGAAGGTGGGTCTAACCGCGACACCCATGTGCATTGTGTGGGGAACATACAGAACGCATGGAGCACCTTCTGTGCACATGCGATGCACTGGTTGGTAAGCGAATGAGTCTCCAAGGGGTTGGATATCCAAAACCAGAAGACTATAGACTCTTATCTCCTAGTCTCGTTGTAAAACTCATGAAAAGAGTTTTCAACGAGATTGGGGAGGAGTAAGTTATCTAGGGTCGAAGTGTCCGAGTTATTTCTCGGCCCCTCCACAAGATAAGATATTGGCCGCCCTGAAGTTGGTTTAACAGATGCGCGAGGCACGAAACGGTGCTGTTTTTGTATGAGATTTACTACTGCGCAGCCATTGCAGCCAACTTCAGGGCGGCCAAGAAGTTTGGCGAGAAATATACATTTGATCAAACTATTTGAGTCCAGTAGATGGCCACGTTTATTGCAGCGGTCAGAGGCATTATAAAGGTCATCCAAGGTGCAAGTGAATGGACACTCCAGCAAGTGGGGCATAGTCTGTACACGACCACCGCAATCGCACCCAGCGTGCAAACTGCAATGGACCAATAATCCTCTATTTAGCCAAATTATATTTGCAGCGGCATACCAGGGTGCGCAACCGATTTAGTGCCTTCCACACGGCCGGGCCACTGCAATTCATGACCGAGAGGAAGATGCTCCTTGGGCTTAATGAAGTCATGAGGTGGTGCGTACTTCTCTAGCCTGTTTGCTTCTCTCACTAGACGGCCTGTCCTGGATCGCCCGTGTGGTTCGCATGAAGCTCTTTTGACTTTCTCTAAAACTAGGTACTAAACTTTTGAAGAATATGACACTTTTCAGGGATCAGTCTGGCGAAAGTCGTACTTAAAAGAAAAGTAATATATGTATTTTTATTTAGATTTTTTACTTGTTTAGCAAAATTACTGCTTCAGGGGACTGTGGTCTTGTACATTCTCCATTGATTATAATAACAGAAGCGAAGTATTATTAAATAAATTGTTGCTAAGAGTTATCTATCTATAGTACGTGGGACACTCAGAAAGTTTTGCGAAACTAAAAAAAATTGTTCTATACGTACATATATTTTTATTAAATCTTTTCAAAGTACTTTCCACCAGCCTCTATACAAAGATTCATGCGCCTAAACCAGTTTTCAAAACACTTTTTCCAGTCCGCCGCAGACACCTCGTTTACAGCCTGCTCGAACGCAGCCAGCGCATCTTCCGGCGACGAAAATTGTATCCCTTTGAGCTGATTTTTTATTTTTGGGAATAAAAAGAAGTCACACGGTGCTAGATCAGGGCTGTAAGGAGGGTGACCCAGGAGTTTGACTGGCGTGCTGTCCAGGAAGTCCCTCGTTTTGAGTGCGGTGTGCGCAGGTGCATTGTCGTGGTGGAGCAGTAGCCCGCGGAGCCCTGTGTTTGGTCGCTTGTTGCTTATAACAGAGAAAACTTCTGGCAAACATTTGGTAGTATACCATTCGGCATTAATGCTTCTTTGATCCCGTAAGGGAATTGATACCAAGTGGCCAGTCAAATTAAAAAAGCTAGCGATCAAAATCTTACCCCCGCTTCTAGATCGCTTCACTTTGGTAGGCGTTGGCTCATTTTGAAACACCCAAACAGTCGACTGGCGCTTGGTTTCTGGGTCGTATTGATAAATCCAGGACTCATCACCTGTAACGATGTCGTAAACACGCCGAGACGAGCCTGCTTCAAATTTGTTAAGCATATCACGGCACCATTCCACCCGGGCCTGCTTCTGAGCATCGGTGAGGTTGTGCGGCACCCAGCGTGATACTATCCTCCTCACGCGAAGATGGCTGTGTAGAATCTCGTGAACGCTTCCCGATCCAATCTTCAATATGTGTTGAATCTCCTGATATGTAATTCGCCTATTGTCTTGGATTAAATTTTTCACTGCTAGCACGTTTTCTTCGGTAACAGCCGTCAAAGGGCGACCGCTTCTTTCGTCATCCCCCAAAGTTGGTCGACCGCGCTTGAATTCGTTATACCAACGATACACGGTTGCCTTGGAAGGGCCTTCATCCATGAATGCCATTTGAAGTCTATCGTACGATTCATCCGGTTTCAGGCGACACTTGAAATCGTATAAAATCATAGCTCTAAAATGTTCCCGGCGCAGATCCATATTTCAGTGAGACACAATACTTTGAATTAACTCGCAAAAAATGTGGAGGGAAATTTTGAAATTGGAACTTACTTATTTTTACTTATAAATAATCATATTTTCGAAAAACATTATAACTGGCCAGTCTCCCATATATAAAAACTTTTTTTCGCAATACTTTCTGAGGGGCCTGGTAGTTGTTTTTGTAAGTAGTTGATGATATGTATAATTATAGTGTTTTTTCCTGTAGGGGGAGTCTCTGGTGTCCTGAATTGTACAGGTTACGGCTTAGTTCAGGCACCAGTCGCCCGCAACTAACTATGTGGTATATAGTTATTATTATTTTCCGTTTTTGAGTTTTTATGTAATAAGTGTTATCTGTGGAAGAATTTACTAAAGCATGATTTTGTTTTTTCTGATTTGATTGATTATGTCACCCTAGATTTCATTCCAAATATACAGACTAGCAGCAGCATATATTGTTCCTCTTCATTTGGATAAAAGACGTCCACATAGGTCTTCCCCAAGCGTCGCCAATAGACCGGTCCTGCGTATCTCTCATCCAGCGGCATCCCGCGACCTTCACGAGGTCATCGTTCCACCTTGATACCAGTTTAGCCTGTAGTTTACCGGCCTCTTGCAAATCCGTGTTTTCTTTGTCTCGTATTAATAATAACACGTTTATTTTCGAGTTATTTTTCACGAGAAACCATGACGTCATCGCTTGCGATATCATGTCGCGAATTTCGATGTGAACTCAGAGTGTTTATCAAAACATGAAGCTAATTATTTTTATCGCTGAGATGTGGGTTTCCTGGCGATGTGAGTGCCCACTTAATATTCTCCAAATTTCGGAACGTCACACAGTTCTTAAATTATAATCGTTGGTAAATAATAAAACACGACTTCCGTAGTCGTGTTCGAAATGTACGTACAGGTAATTTTTTGTAGGAGCTTATTTTTAAACGTTCAGCAGTAACATATTTTTTTCCGAAAGTCGGCCATTCCTTGTGCAAAGCAAAGATGGCTTCAGCCCGCCGCCGCCGTCTATTATATTATGCAATACTAGAAGCCCTACAGTTGCGTTCCTATTCCGGAGACATCATTGAAATGAACCAAAGATTTTTGTGTTTGGTCCCCGGGTTTTGAACATAATTGACGAAATGTGGATTATACTGTAAGGCCTAACCCTTCGTGGTATATATATCATCATTTCAGCCGAAAGACGTCCACTGTTGGACATAGGCCTCCCCCAGGCGTCACTACATTGACCGATCTCGTGCGTCTCGCATCCCCGCAACTTTAACCAGGTCATCGGTCCACCTAGTGGGAGGCCTTTCGACACATCGTCCGGTTCGCGGTCGCTACTCCAGAACTTTTCGGCCCTATCAGCCATCCGTTCTGCGAGCAGTGTGCCCAGCCCGCTGCCACTTAAGTTTGGCAATTCTTCGGGCTATGTCGGTAACTTGGGTTCTCCTGCGGATATCCTCATTTCTGATGCAATCACGCAAGGAAACTCCGAGCATAGCCCTCTCCATTTCTCCTTTGAGTGACTATAAGCTTTTTGACCACGTCTCGGTCGCATAAGTAATTACTGGCAACACACACTGGTCATAGATTTTTGTCTTGAGACACTGCAGTAAATTGCATTGCGTGGTGTTCATATTCAGGTCTAAATTATCTAAAGCGCAGGGTTACGCTCACATACCCTTGGAATGGAAATCTTCAGGTCTACCAGTCTAAACCTGATTTATCCAGTTGAAGAACATGCAAGCAATTCTTAGTAGATACGGTAACGAAGCCCTACAAGTGTGGCAATAACAGTTGTAACTAGAAATAGTTGCCTCAGTCCATGGTTAGAAGATTAAGACGGAATAGAACTGGTAAGTGCCACCTTCATAGAAAATTGTAGTGCTAAGCTAAGTATACCCTTGCAAAGGACAAGAGGGGCCCAGATAGAGTATAATTTTATCAGTGATAACGATTGTCTGAAAGGTATGGGATTAACAAGCTACCGAAACGTCATGTAGTCCTTCTATTATCCTTTTGAAACTTAGAGCATTTAACCTTAGGTTAGGTTAAATGCTCTAAGTTTTGAAACGACTTCAAAAAAGGAGAAGGTTCTATGTTCAACTGTAGGTATGTTTTTTTTTGTTTATGTTAATCGATTTCTCCGTCAATGGTGAACCGATTTTTTGGCCAAACATTTTTAGAAAGCCACTTTGTCCAGAGAACAAGGATAAATATACGAAGATAATGTTTTCCGACAGTAGGAAGAGGTATTTTTGGAAGCACCAAAAGATGAATATAAACTAGAAAATTTATAAAACCGATTGACAATTTTATTTGACCTACAGCCACTTATTTTCAGTTGGAGAACTCCACAGTTTTGCCCATCGAGTGAAACAAAAAAACCTAGACGTACGCATTTACATAGGAAGTACAGCATAACTGGAAATATGAAGGTGTACAAACATCTCTGCCAACCCCTTCATGAAAAACAGGCGTAATGTTACATTCTGCTTACGTCAGTTACATTACGGAAACGCACTCCCAGTCATATTATGAGTGTATCAAATACTTACTGTGGTCTGGAGAGTGTGCAATTATGACTCATTCAGGATATTTACCGCTACATAAAGTTTATATGTTTGTGTTTAAAATATGTGGTTTGTATGAGATATGGAAAAGTTTGATACGCCGTTCATTCACCTATGTAGGTAGATATAGATAAATAAATTGCAGTATTTCTAGCACGTAAGATAATCATTTATACGCACGTCTCTATTCGAATACATGTGACATGGACGTCCATCAACCAGCATTAGACCCGCGTGGTGGATTAAGGACCATTCCCTCTCACATAGAGGAGGCTTGTGTCCCAGGAGTGGAAAAATTAAAAAGGCTGATTGATGATGACGCACGTCTCTGTAGTTTTTTTTTTTTTTTTTCTCGAACTTTCTTTTATATTTTATTATGCCTCGCATGAAAAAAAAAATGTCTCAACCATTCTACATGCCCACCTATATTGGCTTACAAGAACAGTCTGTAATAAATTAATAATAACCCTAAAATTATACTCCTTAGTACAAGTAATCTGATCTAGCAGACATAGTCATTTCCGGAAATCTGAACTCTGAAGCCGTTTGGCAGCCAAGAAGTCTGTCACCCAGTGGTCACATGCCGTTTTTGTCATGGTTTAAAATGTGTTAATTAAAATTAGTGTATCAGTTTTCAAAAGAATATATTAATTACTTCTTACTCTTACTTCTCTGGACGACCGAGCTCTGCTCGGGTGAAAATAGAGAAAACGACGGTTTCTAAAAATTAAACCTAGCTAGATCGATTTATCGGCCCCAAAACCCTCTGCATACTCAGCATACTAAATTTCATGAAAATCGTTGGTGCCGTTTCCAAGATTCAGATTATAAATATATACATACATATTTATATATACAAGAATTAATAATAATAATTTATTTAATTAGATTAGATAAATGCGAAAGTTTGGATGTATGTTTGTATGTTTGTTACTCAATCACGCCAGAACGGCTGAACGGCATTTGGCACAGGGATAGATCATAGTCTGGAATAGCACATAGGCTACTACTTCTCATCTCGGTATAATGTTCCTTTGGGATGAGAAAACACTTTTCACGCAGGCGAAGACGCTGACAGAAGGTAGTTTAAAAATAACTTAAAAAGATTTTTGTCTATCTTGTGTTTATTAATAAGTTAATCTATATGGTTGTCTCTTATTCATGAATTAATAAAGATTATTATTTATTATAGAGCCTATACTTTTCTGTGATTAATCCCAGGCTTATCTTTAACAGGTCTTTCTGCACTGTCAACTTATATTAATTACGAATATTACGATTATTGATTGAATGATTATGACAGAATACGCTTTCAGCTTTTAAATTTTGGAATAACTAACTCTATTTCATACAAGACAAAGTCCAAATACTATTGTAACAAATATTTTTTAGGGTCTACGGCTTTAGGGTAACAAACACTTCAGCTTGATCTTTTATTATTAGTATTGAAATCACAGACGAAAGAAATCCCGCACGCGTTGCTGTAATCTTACGTCAACACAAAACGCCTAATATAGATTTACTACAGACAACATCCCTGGCCTACTTAGAACAAGCTCTTCAGACTACATACACACACAAATACATTAAATTTCAAAGTCTTCCATAAACTACTGACGCAGAACTACATAACTATCATAGAATAATGTAACAAGTTGAAGATAGACGATTTTAATATTAATGATTGAACACCAAATATATATAGATAGAAAGGAAGAAGAAAAATGAAGACATGCTGGGCATAGTCCAAATAAATTGGAATACTTAAGGACAAGAAAATGATGATGATTGAATACCGAATCATTTAATTGACCAAGATTGAATTGAATGATTGGGAAATTGAAATTATTAAGATAAATTAGTTAAATTATGAAGATAACAATTGCATTAAAGCTATTTTCGATGAGTATATCGATGTATTTGGTTAAAGTGCGACTTAGGATTATCTACAGCTAACAATAAAAGGAAATATTAGTAACGTAGACATCGTTCCGATGTAAAATGGGAAGCAACCAACCAACACCAGTAACCTCCTGCTATGTCTAAATATACTAACTAAACACCCGACCGCGACTGACCGACGTCATACGGAATCAGAAATAAACGCAGAATACAAGAAACTAGTTTAGAGCACCGAGACAATAAAATACAAACAGATTTATTAAAAGAACTGTCCACTGGCAAGAAAGATCTTAATCATATGACTCTTTACGTAAATGTTTGTCTGTTTTTCTATCGTTATGTTCCGTCTCGTAATATTTCAATGTCTATGTCTATCGGCAGTTAAACGGAAAGCACAAACTAAATATAATAAACTATATTGTAAGAATTTGACCCAAATGTTGTGTTTGCAATCTAGGGCTTCCGTCCCATTGGTGTTACAAAAGACAATATTGTAACCTTTGTGTCTGTTATGTGAAAACGATATGTCCTCTTTTCAAGGGCGGATTAAAAGGGGGGGCATGGGGGAACGCCTGCCCCCTCCCCCCCGCGGTATAGTACATACTTAGAAGGATAGCAAATTATCAGAGTTGTTAAAATATATGAATAATTTTTTTTTTATTGTTCTGACCTTTTCATAAACCTTCCTATACATACTTGAACTTTTACAAATAAACTTTAAGTATGATACTTCAAGTTTATTTCTAACAGTTATTGTTGATTTTTTTTGTCCGCCCCTTGTGTCCCTCCCAGAAAAAAAAATCCTGGGTCCCCCTTGCCTCTTTTGATAGAATGATTTTTAAAACAAACACAATTTTAAACGTCATTATAATCCTCGTGTCCCCCGTTCCCCCAGTCCCGTCCTCTTGTTTTACCTATCTCAATTTATCTGGGGTCGGTAAACGATTCCCTCTTCTTCCAGTTCCAATACATCCGGGTGACTCCTGTGATGTTTGCCCGTTTCTAGCCATAACATCTTTAACAAATCTTTCCTTCTCATCACATGCTCATACCACAATTTCGTCAAAAGAATTGCAATATTTTATAAGAGCTTTACAATTTTAAATAGATAGCTGTTCACATACATTCATCACCGTAAAATTGATATTTTATTCCTAGCAGGAGACATTAAACATAACATCAAGAGTGGCTTTTCATAATAAAGATCGCGTGTGTAAATTATCCACAATCTGCGTGTCAATCTTTAGACATGGAATTTCCTTTTGCCAGAGACGTGTTCAATGGAAGATGCATCTGCATCTATAAATAAGAAAGATGTGCTGTTTGTTAGCTTTAATTCTCTCAATAATCAAGGTAGTTAATAATTTAATATGGAATTTGCATGCGGTTCTGACGTAAGTGCACTATGGTTGCAGATAAAATAGGAATAATAAAGTAGGTACTGGTAACAAAATATTGTTCACAATTATGATAAAAGGATTCTAAATTCAAATTTTTAATAGAAATTTTGAATTAAACATTTGCTAAGCAATTGCTAAATACCGTGGAAATTTTTATATATTAGACCCATATTGGCTAGGTTAAGCGACGATCTTCTCAGCCATCCTGGTAGCAGCTGCATCAGAGAAGTAGAGAATGAGTTAAATCGTGTGTGGAAGAGTAACCGTTCAGTAGTAGGCCTGAACTTAAAGCCTAATAATGATGATGCCATTCTAAACAAAAGTTATTGCTGCTTTCAATTTACCATTTATTAATAGTATTAAAGATGATGTAGCTTTAGTGAAGTCAAAAACTTAGATGGCGGTTAAAGGAAAAAGACAAGATGTGCCGACTGCAATTAAACTTGAAGTAAGAGTAAAAATATGATAGTTATAGTCCTACAACATTTGAGCAAAGGATTCGAGATCAAATGTTGCTAATGTGACTCTGGATAACATTAGGCGAGTACAAGTTATAAATGAATTAAAGACGTCAAACCTGCAGGCCTTCATGAAACCCTGGTACCTTGCCAAGATGCATTCAGTGATAAACACAATTAAACTAACTAAATCCTTGAAAAGGTGCAACCCAACAATATAACGCAATTTGAACAAAACACCCTTTCGCATTTCGATCAAGCTGGGATTGAGAAACTCGATCCACCTATGAGCATATACTATTCTAGGCGTTTAATTTTGTTTGCAAAGAAGTTACAGCTAACAGCAGTGTCTATTACATGTGTAATTTTAAAGAGTTTATCCCTTGCGTCAATGGCATCCTTCCATTGTCAAGCAACCCTAATCTTCCACTTTTTACAAATCACTTTTTAAGTTTAAATGGACCCCTTTCAGAGAATGGGCACTGGGCAGCTGCCCGTATAAATCATGAGACATACAAAAGCAAATAATACGCAAGGACACCGTTAGTTGGACTTGGAGCAATCTAATACAAGTAAGAATATTATAAAAATGATGTTAACGATAGCAAAATAATACCACGTGACAATATTGTTACGTTTTGCTATATTTTTAATTGAATCATCTGTTTCAGAACCACGTTATTATTCTTCTCTGTGCGTGTTGTGTTGACTGTGTGGAATACCTAACTGTGTTTCTACTTATTCTATGACTCATTATCTTGGTTGATTAAATCGTTAATTTATTAACACTTATCACCAAACTGACAAATTCTCAAACAAAACTTCATTCAAATTCTAATCTAGATACAAATTCGCCAAGGCCAAAAGGCCTAAATCTGCAATCCGAAAACAAACAAACATGAAACGGACTTAAACTATCAATAACATACATAAATACTTCACCACAAGGCACAATATCGAACAAGTTTGAAAGTAGCCACGATCACACACAAACCGGCGCCTGCGCAGGTCGCAGTGAACAAACTTCACGTGCAGGTAGCTATGGACGTTTCGAGAAGGACAGAATGTTGCTTGAAGCGCTAAAGGTTCCCTTTGTTCGAGACCGAGGTCCTTTTGTAGACAGGTTTTAAGTACCTACTGTAGGGTTTGATGCGAGCATAAAATCTTAGGATTTGTTGCTAAGCCTTTTGTGTTAGTAGTTTTTTAAAGTCCTTTTCAGTTGTTCCAGAAGAAAGTGAAAGTTTGTGATGGTACTTGATTACTGCTGAACATGGAATGTAGCTAAACGGTTATGGGTATTAAGCACTCAGATAGATAATTAATTTCCTAGATTGACATAGTTTCACACGGTGGCCCATAAAAGGAGGCAAGACTATTACCAACTCTCAAACTCAAATCCTCAGACACAAATACAGGCTTATTGCCTGTTTCTACTGAGAATCTCCTTCTACTCTCCTATCTACTTATTTGAATATCTGTCAATACTTGCCAGTACTGTCTAGGGTAATAATACTGAGTATGTCCTAAACGAAAGAGTATTGAGAACTTCGTCATAGCATAAACATTAGGTTCTATCGATTCTTGCACATACAATCTACTAAAAATGTGTAAAGCCAGCGTGCATTAGCGACTTTTTGTTGACCGAGTTTGATCGTTCAGGGAATCAGTATAGACCTATATTGAAGTGCACGCATTTAGCCATTATTATAGCTTCAAACTCCACCTCTAGCCAAGTTAACAATCTATAATCGATAACGCTAGTAGAAAACAAATCAATGTATGGGAATGACACATCTTAACGTCCTTAAGTCACGTGGTCAGATACGAAACGTTTGTACCTTGGCTAGGGTGCAGAATTGTATCGCTGAACGATCATCGATCAACAAAAAGTCGCCAGTGCGCGCTGGCTCTTATAGTGTTGGGATATAAATACTTGCTAACACTCCTAGGCCCATGATGCCACTGAGAGTGGATCTTGACAAAGCCATGCACTGTGTAACGAATCACAAAATGGTGTTGTTCTGATCCTTTAACATACAAACTGCAAGTTCATACAATCTGGAAAGCAGACGATCTAACTGCACACAGACTATGATATCTCTTGATTCCGGTATCAATGACAACGGTATCTAATCTAGTATTGTTTTAGTGATACCACTATATGACTTTATATAGCTGATGCCTTTTATCGTGTGTGCATCTCTGCTGGGTTTATGGGATGACTTGGTGTAGACGTCAGCGGGGGATTGAACACTAGGAGTGCAGAATTATATATGTGAGAATATACATGTAATTTCCAAAGGACACACTGAAGTGCGGCGCATAGCAAAGTAATGGCCGCGGTTTCAGAATTGAATAGGTACTTAGAGTTAAGGCGCAGATACCCCTCAGTAGCTGATTTTAAAATGAGAATCACGTCTAAACGGCTAGTCGTAATTTTTTGCCAAAAAATATATGTTATATAAGACTATTTTCTTAAAAATATGATTTGAAAAAAAAATGCATTTTATAAGAATAACATAGCGTGATTTATTTGTAAAGTTATGACTAAAACGGACAAAAACGTGACAATCGCACCAAAACCGCCGGGCGTATTTTAATGAAATTGTCACCATCTCAAAGACAATTTAATTATCTACATTTTGATCTAAGGCTTTTTTTTTAAGTCGTATAATAATGAGGGAAAGTACAAAAAAATACTAAATTTTGGTTGCGCGGGTGTGAAACGAGTGCGCGTTTTGTTCCCTCAAGGTCGTTGGCGACTGTCGACGTCTTCAGAACGTGTCAAAGCCTTCCAAAGGACACATTGAATCGCACAAGAACCTAAGCGCTGGTTACTGAATTGAGAATTTGGAGTTAAGACCGTGTCAAAGCCTACATTTACGCCTCAGTCAGAAATCCGGGGAAGGTGTATTCAAGCTAACCTGCTGTGGTTTTATTACTGGTACTGGTATTATTAATTTTTTTACCATAATTAACGTTTGTCGTGTAATTAATTTAAAGAAAAGGAATGCATTTTTTAGGCACATAATAATATAGCAATAGATTAGGGATTTGCTTCTTATTTACCCGAAGTCATTACTGCGTGTAAGTAATTAGGAGCAAGCTGTTTGTAATTTAAAAGGATAATTCTCGTCTCCGTGGTAGCACTAATAATTTACAGACGGAAAAACCAATTGCACTGCCAGACGTGGGGTTCGAACTTAGAACCTTTACTTGTAGCAGTCGCATTTCTTGACCAACTCAATCAAATGATGTCGTAGGAAACAGTAGGTATATTGATCGTTTGTAACTGATCAATTGTATCGAAATATGCACCTATATTATTGTCTGTGGACTTTGAACAGACAAACGAAGTGAGAGAATTTCTCCATTCTAAGAAGATATTTAACTAACTTTATCAATACCTTCTTAAACTGATAAAATTAAATGAAATCGACACTTTTGAGGAGTCTTGAACTACGTATTTTCGATTTTTTGGGTTCTGTACCCAAACGTAAGATACCACTGTCCTTCTGTCTATCTGTCACCAGACTGTATCTCATGAACCGTGACAGCTAGACAGTTGATTTTTTCACAGATGATGTATTTCTGTTGCGGCTATAACAACAAATACTAAAAACAGAATAAAATAAATCACACATGTTTTTTGTAAAAAACGTGATTTATTTGCCGTTTTTTGCGATAATGGTACGGAACCCTTCGTGCGCGAGTCCGACTCGCACTTGGCTGGTTTTTGATTGTACTTTTTTTACTTTTATTCACTGCTATTTTATAATTGTGTCTATGTCTTACGTTAGTATCTATTCATTCATTCATTCTGTGCCTGAACTATCAGAGACGTTTCATATAGGGTAAATACGCTAAATGTCGGCCCCCTAACGACTTTTCTAACTAGGGATCGCTCTAGCGCCATCAGTTTGCAACAAAAGGATGCTAGTGATGCGGTTTTGGAAAGTTTGTTAAATCTATTTCATCTTTATAGGCATAAGATTGACATTTCTACTAAAAGAAAAAAGTATTAAGGTTTAAATGCATCGAGAACGAAAAAACCCTAAAGTCGGCCGTTCACGGCCCATGGTCGGTCGCGTTTTTCCCTAATGTCGGTCAGGTATAGGGTGTTTTAAATTAAGACAATTAAAAATATTATTAATATGATTTATTTTGGCAGCAGTCTAATATTACCTAAGTAAACATTTTTATTTGTTTAATAGTAAAGAAATTTTTTGATTTGCACTTAAACAATATTACTATAATTATAATAAAGTAAAAAAATATAATAACTAAGTATGTGATAAGAAACTTATCTTCTTTATGATATTAATAAATTATAATAACACATATTCAATTTTGAGAAAATAAGTTTGATAAATAAATTAAATATGACTACCCACAAAATCAATAAAAATAAAACCAATGTAACCAGCCTGTATAGTGACGCTGTAATTCGAGGCTGGCCGACATCATGATCTTTAATATTTCTAATGTCGGCCCCTGTTTTGTGTACCTTATTTCTCGAGATTCAACTAATATCACCCCGGCCGGAATTTGACGATTAAACGTAAAATAGATTTATTTGCCTATAAACTTAGCAAATTCTCTTATTAAGCCAATGGAATTGGTAGAATCGTAATTTATAAAACAGACTGCATTTACTTTAAATCGGCCACGGCCGAGAATCCGGTTTTAAGTCGAAATTGGTATTCTAATGGCGGCCTCCCATTTTTTCCTTAAAACAATACGCAAAACGTTGAGAAAACTATCTCAAAATATAGTAAAACAAACTTTTTAGTGATAACAAAGCTTAAAAACAAAAAAATAAAGGTCTTATCGTTGTAATATCAATCCCCGAAGTGCGGGTATTTACAGCTAGTAAGCTACTTTAGCTGCTAATTTGACGCTGCAACGGCGCAATCGCTATTGACGCTCAGTGTGCGAAGAGTGAGTGACGTAATCGAATAGATACGGTTGGTACTTATAGAGTATGAACTAAGGTTGCAATTCGAGTGGCAAAATTGCCATTTAATTACATTTTGAATGAACGCAAGCTGAAAATGTGCAGACGGCCGAACATTGGGGGGTGGCCGACATTTGGCGTATTTACCCTAATCATTTAATTTCTTTGCCGACTGTACATTTCAGTCAACTACAAATTCTACAATACAGTATCACTCTCAGTTATATCGCTAATTTTCCGTAACATCTTTATAGAAAATACAATTGATTGCAACGGAATATTTCATGATTCAAAGTCATAATATGAGTCACCGAGCGATTTTATGAACGATTTCTTGTAAACCATAAACTGTTGTACAGTGCAAGTTTCAGAGCGAGATAGGAAATCGTTTTTTAAACCTCTCTCTCAGACTGTTTGCATGTCATTGCTAAGAGCAAATAAGATGATAATGGAGGCAATTATTCTTATCAAGTAATTGGATTTAATTAAGATATAGACTTAGATACAGTAAATGACAGGGTCTGCTTTAAAATTGTGAAATACAACTTCTTATAGGGTTATAAAGATGTTCCATATTCCAACATTGTTTACTAAACTTTATTCCGGTCAGCCGACACTCAAATTACAGATTACCGAAGCCCTGACTCATTGACTTATATTTTTACTTGACAAAGGACAATGACCTCACCATAGTTCAAATAAAATACTCCCGTACAAGTCAGTGCAAAACTACAACAGCACGATAACTAGATAACAATTACCGCACACAACAAATTGACATCAATTCAGCCACAATTCCTGAGCAAACTGCACGAAATTGAAACTCAAACATTCGAATTATGCTAAAATGTACGAACGCACACATCAGACGTTCATTCATGAATTCCATGACGCAAGTACCTACGTTCAAAAACATAAATGAAACACGCGATTTAGGACCTATTCCACTTAATATAAGTTATAAAATAACTGTACTTACCTCTTTACAGGTTGTAACACAAGGTACACACAATCAGCTGTTCACAATGCGAAAAATTCACACAATATTTTTGTAAATAAGGCAAGCACGTGCGGCCGGCTTGACAGGCAATACACATCTGGACAGTTAGCTTGGGTCGCCGCTCGAGTCGAGACGCGGGTCGGCCGCGCCTCTAACCACTACACCGCATTTTTATAACACAGAAAAGAAAATCGCTCCCAAAAAATCCTTTTCACACTCAAAATGCGCCCTCTCTCCTCCGCGTTCCCACTTTGAATGCTATCATCTACGTTAATTATATTGTTTACACAGTAAGAGATATAAATGCTTATTTAACTTTAACAATCCAGTTAGATAACAGTGGAATTTTACGTAATAATTTTTGTTGATATGCAAATAATGTTTTTTTTTTCTTAAACTTTGGTTTGACGGGACAATGACATTGTGATGCCGTCAAGGTTACCTGAAGTAGGTTTTATTTGAATTGAATTATCCTCCTTTATCAAAGCATTCTGGAAGAGTCTATAAACCATTTCTAGCCATAAACTTATCTATTGAGAAGCCCTCCCCTTCAGTTTCGAATAATCTCTTATCTATTTCTATCTATCCGTGAACCTACCTGCGTAGGTACCACTAAAAGTGGGTCCACTTTATTTACTAAAATAATACAAACATACGTCATTGCATTGTAACTATTCTCCTTCATCAAATAAATTCCTTCTTCCCTCCTTCAAAAAACCTGTTGATTAACAACGTACCCCAACCCCATTTTATGTCCAGGCTATCACTGTCCATTCCAGGTTGCCTGGAAGAGATCGCGGTAAGCGATAAGGCCACCCGTTGTATGTATGTATATTAGTTTTAAGTTTCCTTTTCTATGTTTTTACTTGTGTATCTACAATAAAGCATATATAAATAAATAAACGTAAATACAATAATCTCATTGTTCATGTAGAAGTGACTTCTAGACAACAATAAAATTAATGAACTAAGTACCAGGGTTTAGTATTGGTTACCAAAACTGGCCTTCATCTTAAATTGATATGGCTATCATTGGGATGATCATCTTCCTGCCCTTATCCCATGTTATAAATACTTGGGGTCGCAACACTTTTTTTTCTTCCATACCGTCCTGTCCCCCGCCACGTTATCACTGACTCCTATGAAATGCCTGTAATAAGGTAAATTGGAGTAGTATGTCAATCAATCGGCGTTGGAAGGCCTCCCACTAGGTGGACCGATGACCTGGATGAAGGTTGCGGGGATCCGCTGGATGCGAGACGCACGGGATCGGTCAATGTGACGACGCTTGGGGGAGTTGTATATCCAGCAGTGGGAGTCTCTCGGCTGATATGATGACGATGATGATGATGTCGATCAATCAATCTTTTCCTAACTATATTGGCCTGGCTGCCAGTATTTTACATCGATCGACTGTCGATTTAACCTCCACAAGCCAGTAACTTGGTACGATAACAATTGGCAGGACTGGTGTTAGATTTACTGGTTATCAAGTCCTATGTCAATCTGTCAAAAATACCAGGCCCCTCAGAAAGTATTGCGAAAAAAAGTTTTTATATATGGGAGACTGGCCAGTTATAATGTTTTTCGAAAATATGATTATTTATAAGTAAAAATAAGTAAGTTCCAATTTCAAAATTTCCCTCCACATTTTTTGCGAGTTAATTCAAAGTATTGTGTCTCACTGAAATATGGATCTGCGCCGGGAACATTTTAGAGCTATGATTTTATACGATTTCAAGTGTCGCCTGAAACCGGATGAATCGTACGATAGACTTCAAATGGCATTCATGGATGAAGGCCCTTCCAAGGCAACCGTGTATCGTTGGTATAACGAATTCAAGCGCGGTCGACCAACTTTGGGGGATGACGAAAGAAGCGGTCGCCCTTTGACGGCTGTTACCGAAGAAAACGTGCTAGCAGTGAAAAATTTAATCCAAGACAATAGGCGAATTACATATCAGGAGATTCAACACATATTGAAGATTGGATCGGGAAGCGTTCACGAGATTCTACACAGCCATCTTCGCGTGAGGAGGATAGTATCACGCTGGGTGCCGCACAACCTCACCGATGCTCAGAAGCAGGCCCGGGTGGAATGGTGCCGTGATATGCTTAACAAATTTGAAGCAGGCTCGTCTCGGCGTGTTTACGACATCGTTACAGGTGATGAGTCCTGGATTTATCAATACGACCCAGAAACCAAGCGCCAGTCGACTGTTTGGGTGTTTCAAAATGAGCCAACGCCTACCAAAGTGAAGCGATCTAGAAGCGGGGGTAAGATTTTGATCGCTAGCTTTTTTAATTTGACTGGCCACTTGGTATCAATTCCCTTACGGGATCAAAGAAGCATTAATGCCGAATGGTATACTACCAAATGTTTGCCAGAAGTTTTCTCTGTTATAAGCAACAAGCGACCAAACACAGGGCTCCGCGGGCTACTGCTCCACCACGACAATGCACCTGCGCACACCGCACTCAAAACGAGGGACTTCCTGGACAGCACGCCAGTCAAACTCCTGGGTCACCCTCCTTACAGCCCTGATCTAGCACCGTGTGACTTCTTTTTATTCCCAAAAATAAAAAATCAGCTCAAAGGGATACAATTTTCGTCGCCGGAAGATGCGCTGGCTGCGTTCGAGCAGGCTGTAAACGAGGTGTCTGCGGCGGACTGGAAAAAGTGTTTTGAAAACTGGTTTAGGCGCATGAATCTTTGTATAGAGGCTGGTGGAAAGTACTTTGAAAAGATTTAATAAAAATATATGTACGTATAGAACAATTTTTTTTAGTTTCGCAAAACTTTCTGAGTGTCCCACGTATATTATCCCGGAAAAAGCCATGGTTTGTGGGATAGTCACATACATGGTCAAGCGTCGGGATAAGCTAGTACTATACTGTTGGTGTTTAACATAAATAAATTAATACTACTCAACACTAAGAGAAGGCTATAGTGTGAGTAGTATTAATGCCTAGCCATGAATTATAAAGTTTATGCTAAGAGCCCTTGTCAACACTTGAAACTGAAATCGCTAGCTGGTCACAAGACTATATTCCGTCAACTATAGTAGGGACCACATGTCCTACACACACCTATTCGATATACAAAACAAAAGGTAATTAAACTGTTATTATTCAAACACTTAAACCGTTCTTTTCTTTGGTGTCCATGACCACCTTATTAACCCCAACATCTACAGTATAAAATTATCAATAAATGTAAGTCAGTAAGAGTTCCAACGGTCACGTTCCGTACATGTTTGCTTAGACAATCGTAGCGTACTAATTAAACACCCGTAGTTATCTACTACACACCTACGATCACTTGTTTATTAATGACAGCTTCAGATAATAGCTACATAATAAATTCATCACGTTTCTATAAAATTTACATACATAAACTCACGCCTTTTAAAACCCCCGCCGGAAAAAGAGGAGTGTTATAAGTTTCACGTGTGTTGCTGTGTATCTGTGTATTTGTGTGTATGTGTGTCTGTCTGTGGCATCATAGAGCCTAAACGGATGAACCGATTTTGATTAAGTTTTTTTTTGTTTGAAAGGTGATTTTGTTGACAGTGTTCTTAGTTATGTTTGAATAAAATCGGTTCTGCCATTCAAAAGTTATAGTGGTTTTACTGTATGAATCGGGGTGTTTTCGCAAGATAAAAGGCGGGGGTTTTTTAAATTTTGTAATTTTACTTGTTCCATGGTGGTAAGCAGAAACTGAAACTGAACGCCATCTCATCAGTTACGATCCTTACACATATGTCGCAGAGAAATGATGTTCTAATATTAATTCAGTGAAATGTCGTTTCAATAAACTAAGTCTAGTAAAATGTCAACCTGTACATTCCATTTGTAACAAGTAAAATTTCAAAATTTAAAAAACCCCCGACACAACTTATAACACCCCTTCTTTTTCCGGCGGGGGTTAAAAACACCCCGATTCAAACAGTAAAATCCCCATAACTTTTGAACGGCTGAACCGATTTTATTCAAACATAGCTAAGAACACTCTCGACAAAATTGCCTTTCAAATAAAAAAAACTAAATCGAAATCGGTTCATCCGTTGAGCCGCTATGATGCCACAGACAGACACACAGATACACAGATACACAGCAACTTAGTTTGTCACTGTAGTTACTAACCCCCGCCGGAAAAAGAGGGGTGTTATAAGTTTCACGTGTGTTGCTGTGTATATGTGTGTTGTGTATCTGTGTATCTGTGTGTCTGTCTGTGGCATCATAGCGCCTACACGGATGAACCGATTTCGATTTAGTTTTTTTTGTTTGAAAGGTCATTTTGTCGAGAGTGTTCTTAGCTATGTTTGAATAAAATTGGTTCAGCCGTTCAAAAGTTATGGGCTTTTTACTGTTTGAATCGGGGTGTTTTCGCAAGATAAATGCGTCGGGGGTTTTTTTAAATTGTGAAATTTTACTTGTTTTATTATTATTATTTAATTCACACACTTTTCTCATCAACATTTTACTAGATTTAGCTTTGTGAAACGATATATCACCGTCATTAAATTAGCATTTTGTCATATCACTGAATTTTTTTATTAAGATGACGTAATATGCAAAAATATTCGACATCTACCGTGATTTCGTAGTATCCCTAGGGATACCACGAAATACCTTTGCATCATTTACGTTCATACACGCACGCCGGTTTTAAGTACTGCGCACCTAACCTTTCTCAAGAACATCGACAACAGTCGCTGTCATTGTTACCTATCGTTTTTAGTATTTCGACACCGACTTCGGGAAACAAAGTTATTTTTTTTTGTAGTGTTTTGCTTTAGAAGTCGGTTTAATATGTTTGTTAAAAAGTGTTTTATTTTATTCTTTTTAGTGTTGGTACTTGCCTCATATTACTATGAAAATCATTTATAGCCAGAGTACATCTCATTTCAATTCCAATAAACCCAAACACTACTGTAACTAGGATACATTGTTTTATTACGGAGCGCCAGTGCCTACCTAAATTCAAATTCAAATTCAAATTAAATTTATACCTTATTATTATTATTACCTTTTTTATTTTTTACCTTACGGCTTCATCATCAGATCTGTTCAATGGTACCATTTTCATCAGTACTATTTATTTATATGTATTTGCTTCGTCATAGTTGCTTAACTATTCGAAATATCTTATATGGACATACTTATTAAGGAGTTCCAGTGGCCATCTGTGGTCTTCTTCATCAGATACAATTCACCAAATGATACTTACTATCTGAGTGCAAATACTTGCCATGTTATTGAAAATACCAAAATAGCTATATGTCTGCCTAAAATATTTGAAAAGTTGCCTCGATTCCCATGGGATCCCATCATCAGATTCTGATGTGGTGACAATGGGACCACCTCAAGAGTTTACCCTTTCAAACAAAAAAAAAATGCAAATCCGCCTATATATAATACCCGAACAAACACAAAAAAACTACCGAATTGAGAACCTCCTCTTTTTTGGGCAGTCCGTTAAAAACACTTGTAGAAGCAAACGATCAGCTTGATTCAGTAGTGCACCTATAGCACAACACCTCCCCCTATAGACCCATGTGTGATGTGGGTTCATAAGTCGAGGCTACTGAATGCTATACAGAGAAATTGAAAAACAGCTTTTGCAGGTTGCCCTAACACATAGTTGACTTAAAATTATGTTAAGTTGTTCCCAATAAGTAACGAATATTAATTACACAAAAGAGCCGTTATATATCAATATTTGAAGCAAGTTATCACTCATTAGTTATCAATAAGTAAGTAAGCAAGTTAATTCTGTGAGTATTCTTGTAGATTAAGGTTTATATTGACATAAGTTTTGTTGCTGTACAAAGATGGCATCAAAGCTCAAAATAAAATGGTTGATCTGCTTTATTGTAGCCTGAATAGCACAGTCAATATTTAGGGAACTTCACCTCCGGAGCGACATTGCTTGCGTTATAGCCGACTGTATACTGCTAGCCTATTCTGTATGGACAACCTAATAACTCTAAACTCGACCTGGGAATTGAACCCATGACCTCAGGCAGCAGGAGCGCTTACAACCCAACATTCCAAGTTCCACTTTATCCATTCATCACTCATTATAGTCTGCAGTGGCTCTACAGATTACTTCATAGACATTTTCATAATTATTGTTTAGTTCATGTGCATAACTCCAGCTTCCTCATAAGTGTTAGAATAATTCTATCTATGCCAATATTTCAGGCATAATAGCAGCAATCAAAGTACCAAGTCTTTATTTAGCTGCCACGAAAACTTCGCTAATATGTGTCGTTTAGTATGAGTCAGCTGGAGTGACGTCACACCAGCTTCCTCATTCAATACAGGCAAACTAGTGATGTTAGGGTTTTGGACTATAGTCAAAAAAATAAGGCATAATAGCTGCACATGGAAGGAAAGAACTGAACGATAATACTTAGAAAGTGTTGAAACTATGATAAAAAAACGTGTGTGTAAGCTGATGTGACGTCACCCCAGCTGCCATGTCATATCTTCTGAACAAAAGAAGATAAGATTATGTATTATAGCTCAAAAATTAAGGAATAATAGCTGCCATTGGCAGCAAAATTTTCAAATCTGTAGTCAAAATACTCCATAAGTTATTAAACCGACAGATATGTGTAAGCTGGAGTGACGGCACCCCAGCTGCTCATATCATATCTTCCGAACAAAAGAAGATATGATTATGCATTATAGCTTAAAACATAAGAAATAATAGCTGCCATAGGCAGCAATAATTTCAAATCTCTAGTCCTTGTAGTTTCCACGTAGTAAACAAAAGAATGGTTTCCGCGCCAAAAAGATCAAATTATTACTTCGGAGGAGGTACGGAGCGGTGCTGCCGTTCCGTGCGCTATATTATCAGTTTGAAGTAGTTTAAACTAGGTTATAGACTGGGAGCCGACTACACACTTGAATCGTAGGTACTATGTAACTATTCAGGTTTTTTATAGTCATATTTACGGCCAGACAATCGTGCTTGACTTGTAAAGTGCTGTGTAAAAGGCGCCTCTTCAATAGCAAAGCAGCATAACTAAATATAATTCTGTAACAATATGTAGATATTTATTTATTTATTTATTTATTATTTATTATATACTTTATTGTACACCAAGATAAAAAAACAATAACACATATGGAAACCTTAAAATAAAAACAAACAAAGATATGTATAATATGTAACGGTTTTACTTATAGCGTAGCGCTGTTGTAGCGCACAGAACGGCAGCGCCGCTCCGTACCTCCTCCGAAGTAATAATTTGATCTTTTTGGCGCGGAAACCATTCTTTTGTTTACTACGTGGAAACTACAAAGACTAGAGATTTGAAATTTTTGCTGCCTATGGCAGCTATTATTTCTTATGTTTTAAGCTATAATGCATAATCATATCTTCTTTTGTTCGGAAGATATGATATGAGCAGCTGGGGTGCCGTCACTCCAGCTTACACATATCTGTCGGTTTAATAACTTATGGAGTATTTTGACTACAGATTTGAAAATTTTGCTGCCAATGGCAGCTATTATTCCTTAATTTTTGAGCTATAATACATAACCGTATCTTCTTTTGTTCAGAAGATATGACATGGCAGCTGGGGTGACGTCACATCAGCTTACACACACGTTTTTTTATCATAGTTTCAACACTTTTTAAGTATTATCGTTCAGTTCTTTCCTTCCATGTACAGCTATTATGCCTTATTTTTTTGACTATAGTCCAAAACCCTAACGTCACTAGTTTGCCTGTATTGAATGAGGAAGCTGGGGTGACGTCACTCCAGCTGACTCATACTAAACGACACATACTAGCGAAGTTTTTGTGGCAGCTAAATAAAGACTTGGAACTTTGATTGCTGCTATTATGCCTGAAATATTGACATAGATAGAATTATTCTAACACTTATGAGGAAGCTGGAGTTATGCACATGTTTAGTTCTCCACATGGAATTGGTTGATGATGATGACACAAGAAAACGTGGTCAATTCACGCAGGCAACATATCTCATAGTAGCACATACTGCAAACTTCTTGTTCCCAGAATTTGCAGAAGTTGCCATTACTTAGTAATGTGTTCCATTGCGAAATTAACGGGTCGACCAGTAAATTATGTATGAATTCACACGGACGCGATCGTTTCTCTGAACTGTTTGTAACTTGACGCCTGTACCGTTTGGTTTATTAACGTGAGTTTCATTTAGGATATTGCTATGTGGAAATTTTGGTGCTGTTGAACCAATAATATAAGGTGTACCACAGGGTAGCGTATTGGGCCCACACTTGTTTCTATAATATACTAAAATGTGCTTTTTCACAACGCTTCGCTTCTGTGGTCTACTCCACAGGTATAGGAGCCCTGGGGTTTTCCGGGATGATAAGTAGACAATGGCACTTGACGTGAAAGTTTTCTATATATTGTTTGCGAGGAATAAGCGATTTTTCTTTCTTAGTACGTACAAATAATATCAGACAAACAGTTTTTACCTCTATTCATACATTATGTGTGTCGACCGTTTCTCCGAAATGTTTGTAACTTGAGTCTGAACCATTTGGTTGATTGACGTGCGTTTCATTCAGGGTATAGCTGTGTCGAAATTTGGTGCAGTTGATGTGTTGGTTCATAACAATCATAACATTATGGTGTGCTGCAGGGTAGCGTATTGGGCACACCCTTATTCCTAAATACTATACCAGATTTTTACACGGCTTCGCTACTAGGGTATATTCCATATAGGATTACCATCCGTCCGGATTAATCCGGACATGTTGGCGGGTTTGGCGTCCTGTCCGGACTTTGTCCAGCCTTCTAAGTTTGTTCGGGTTTTTAGCTTGGATTTTGGATGGCTAATTTGTACACTTTGCTACGTTAATTTTCATTTTGCTAACAATGGAAATTTGGTTCGCAAAATTTCCGTAAATGTGTGAATTGTTTGCTTGTAAAATTAAACCATTTCGTATATCTAATAGGTACTTAATAACTCTAAAAAGTTGATAAGCATAACTGGCATTCTTCGACTAGTGTCTTTGAATAGAACTTGTCAGGGCTTTTTTTAACTGACTGCTGACTTTAAAAATATCTCTATGGCACTCATCGACAATTGAGTTTTTTTCCTTTCTTTCTATCTATATATATATAATACTTCCAGTGATAACCTCCTGCTAACAATTATTCCCCTTGACTATAAGTTTTGAAATAGAAATTCAGAGATTAAAGATTATGGCTATACACCTGCCTTCAAAAATTATATACTATCTACATATCTCTATCATTTGCTATATCCTTTACAACAGCCTAGCAGACTTCTATAAATATTCTATGTCATTGTCATGGATATTTTTTTTTGTAAAAGATAACGAATTAAGACAAAGCAATTTTTAGATTAGCGAGATTTGCAAATAAAGATTTGTTTCTTTCAGGCTGTTAGCGTGCCGTTTTGATGTTAGTATCTACCTTAGTCAGTTAATTCTTCTTTGCTTTACTTTTTAGCAGCCATTTTCCGCATTCCTCTTATTATATGATTTATATGTCACGGGATTATTGCAGACACCGTTAATATTGCGAGATTATAAATTCTCGATATTTCAAATAAAATAGATCCCATCTGAATTCGTTTGTTTTAAAATATACCCTTATTGATAAGAAAGAGTTCACGCGCAAAATATCTCGCGTTTTTTTATCAACTTACTTACTTACTGCGTGTTTGTTATAATCCGGTGACATACAAGGGAAGACTAAAAAATAAAAACAAAAAATCCAATAAATAATTTAATAACATTTGAGTACATAAGTATACAATGTAATAATAGTTAACATGTTCAAAACTCGTAATTCCGTTTTATACATAGGAAAGGTTCAATAATAAGATCGTAAAATTATTTTAATTAGGCAGATATTATAAAATTCAATACTACTGTTTTTTCAAAATGTTGTGCATATAAACGTGTTACAATAAATAGTATAATTTGTTTAAAACTAGAAGTATTTGACACTATATTGTGCACTTTCTACATTAAATTCTATGCTCTTAGACCCAGAGCTAGTGTCCAACTTTACAGAATCAACTTTATAAAATTATGGCATCGTTACTGTTGACAATATTTAAATTTAAGACTATAAAGTTTAAATATTAATATCATGTGTAGATATTGGTCAAAATGTTAAGAATGTATATTATTTAAAATTAGTTTTTCACAATTTAATGGCATTCCAAGAATTCCAACAAACATTAGTTTTATTTTTATTCAACTATTGTAAGATATTGTTATGCAGGTAAATTATATAGTCATGCTACTTTTACTTGTGCAGTATCAAGCACGGAATTAATAAAATATCATCAATAAACCATTACTCGATTAAAATTTGTTAATTGCAACAATTTTACTTAAGAATCAAATGTGCTCAATTTTGACTTGGTAACCTTAAATTCTAAATACATAAATTAATTTATGCTTTCCCATGGAAAGCGAGAATAACTTAAACAATTGGCAACACAATTTATTTGCGTACCTAATAACTACAAATTAATAAAAATAAAATTAGAAGAAGTGTTTCAATCGAATTGTTTACTAGTATAACTAATACTTAGAAGTAATGTGATTGATTTTAATAACTAAATCATTTGCCCAGGATTTGGAAAATCGGGCTGACAAAAGGATCAAAGTATTAACATTTAGATTGAAAAAAACAATCTCAATTTAAGATGACTCGATGCTTAAACACGCGTCCGACATTACAAGGCGGATTATCTTAATTGCCTTAAATTGGTGTTTAATTAAAATAAATGCCCCAATTGACAGACACGCCTTCAATTGACTAACACATTGAAAAGATTTCAAACGTCTACCAAAAATAAGGCCGCGACACCATAATTTAATACTAATAATATAATTATAAGATAATAAGATTTACTACGATTTAGTGAAAATTTTAACTAAGTTTATTTTTTCTGCCACAAATAACGCTTATTAACTAAAAACTTAAAAATAATAATGGAATGTTTGTTTTTGGGAGACCGGTGCCTGAACTAAGCCATGGCCTGTATTTCAGGCAACAACTAAGTATTGTATAGTAAAACCGGTAAAAATGTGGTCGCGCATTTTTTAACATAATATTAATAAAAAAAAACTAGCGTAATCTAAATAAACGCAATAATGTGACCGCATAAAAGAATAATATGCCGCACAAAGTCAACAACTAAAAACTACATGCCCAAAATTTCATACTAAATAATTAATTTCTAGAAAAATATAACAACTTCGTTTAGGAAGATCAATTACTTATCAAAAAAAATATTAAGTATATTCGTATGTTTACATACATAACTAGAGGGGTAAATACTCTTAAAATACTAATTTATATTCGTACAATATTATGGGAACCATTATATAAGATAAAAATCTGTGCCACATCGGTGATTATATTAAATGTAGCACTAACTCTTAGACTAGGCTATTTTCTTTCCATCTTCTTTAGTACCTTTCAAATTTAGTAGCCTCAGGCTTCAGCCTATCAGGTGATTTAAAAAATTCTATCAGCCAATCACTGGCCCACATGTCAGCTTGGCATACCATCATTGGTTTTCTTTTCGCACAATCCTTTTGACTTTAAATACGAATGGTTTAAACTAGTTAAGAAGAATAAGTCTGCTACAGGTGAATGATATACCATGTTGTGCTTGTGCGCAATAGTCAAATTCATAGGCAGTGTAACGATGACAACTTCTTGAATAGATTCAGGGGAACGTATTGTTTAGCAAATTGGATATCAACTTAAGAGGAAATGCAGTCGCAGACATCCGATTGAATTTCCTAAGTCATCATAATTCGAGGTTTGCCTCTCGCCAATTGCCCCCTCCAATATTAGGCCAATTTAAAAGATCTTCCATAAACAGTAAAAGAAAGATATATACTGTAGCCCTATGTTTTCCATTTTCATGATACATCTTTAGAAGCTTTAGAACCCTCAAAAGATGCTCAACATTGCGCTGTCAACAGAGGTCTATATTTCAGATAGTATGATGTCTGCGACAGCTGTCAGTATCAATACAGTAACAATAGCGCTTGACAGGCTAACAATACGTCAGTTTGACATATGTCGCAGAGATCAAGCTATCATAAATGAAGTATAATGTACACATTTGACAACTATTATGATTCAGTCATTTGGTCATTTCCTCTTAGCTTGTCTGCATGTTTGTTTAATCATATCACAACTGTCATTCCTTACCATCAAACGAAGTACTGCCACAAGGTATAACAGGCCAAAACTTGTGTGTCAAGTGTCAATAGGTATACTGAACAATTCAATTCCTTGACTAAATAATGCACTAAGCTATCCCCTTACTAAGCCATGCTAATCTCATCCACAGCTGCAGCGGCGCGCCGCTGCTGGTAGGTCCTGACGGGCTGGATGAGAGAGATCAACATGCCAGCCACTACTATCCAGCCACCAGCTAGGTAGAACGATAACTCCCAGGAGAGTGTCACGTCGAATATGAAGCCTGGAATTAAAGTCATAACATTAGAAGAAATAATTGTACCAAAAGAACAGTGCTCCCCAATCTTCTTGACCGCTCTGAAATTGGCTAAAATGGCTGCGTAGTAGTAAATCTCATACTCGGAGAGGAGCTCGTGGCTAAATAATAACAGCCGCACGGGTCGATCATCAAGGTTAAGCAACGCTTGACGATGTCGGTCCATGGATGGGTGACCATTTCAACATACCGAGTTTCCTCCGTGCCTCGGAAAGCACTTTAAGCCGTTGGTCCCGGTTGTCATTTGAAGATCTTTGACAGTCGTTACGAGTAGTCAGAAGCTTGAGATCTGACACCAGTCTGGCCAAGGTGTACCGTGTTACCCAGTTACTGGGTTGTGGAGGTTAGATAGGCAGTCGCTCCATGAAAACACTGGTACTCATCTGAATCTGGTTAGACTGGAAGCAACATAGTTGGGAAAAGGCTAGGCAGATTGAGTAGTAAATCTCATACTAAAACAGCAGCGCACCATGTCATGCGCATCGGAATCCAACTTCAGGGCGGCCAAGAAGATTGGGGAGAACTGTACACGAGACATTTCGGCAGCTGTCCCACTTAACAAAAATCTATGTAGAATTTACATGCATGTCATTTTGCCCTCAGTCTTTTGTCGAGTAAGAAGACTCCATGAGATACTGAAAGGAATTCTTTATGGAGTTTTCTCCATAAATAATTCCTTTTAATTTCAGATCCTTATGGAGAAACCCTTAACACTTTGCCTGATCTTTGATTCGGATTGAACCCAGCGTCCTTGTGATTAATTAAGTTATCTATTCCGTGACCAAGGTCCCTGATCAGTCAGAATCCTTGTTAACATATTTTATTTAGTGAAATGTTGAAATAATCAGTAGAAAGACGTCTTTCTAGGAAAAGGAGGGGGCCTTAGTCCAGCAATCGACGTCCACTGCTGGACTTACGCCTTCTCCTTTTGCTAGAACTCAGTGCGTAAAATCAGTGTTGAGTCGCGTTTTACTTGGTTGTAATTTCTATAGGTGGTAGGATAACGCTTTAATTAACTTTGACAATTTACTTACCAGATAACGGTGGTCCAATGAGATGCCCAATCCCCTGGGCGAGCAACACTAATCCATATGCAGAAGTAAAGTCATCCAAAGACACTAGCTTCACCAGCAAACTGGGAGTGAAGGTGTACGACGCTGCGAAAAACAAGCCAAATGCCGCAGCTGCGGTGGCCAAAATCCAATAACTGGTGGCCGCAGCCGGAGGAATGGCTGCTACAGAGGCACCGCAGAGAACTAAGCATACGGCGTAAAGGCCTCCGATGGAGACTTGAGGGAAGTCTCCGATCCAACCTAGACCGACCTGGAAATGAAAGAGGTAAATGTATGAGAATGATGCAAGGCAGGGTACAGGCACAGCTAGGGTGGTCAATATAAATTTTTAGACATTTCGCGTCAAATGACTGTAACACTCAGCTTTGCCATACCAGTCTAGCCACCTGGACAGCTCAGTCTTTCGCCTTGCGCAAGTCCTAGAATTTACAGGTGATTGTGTGTGATCCCCACAATGGCTCTATCCACAATATTAGACGAAAAGAGAAGATATAATATTATGCGATTGTACACCACATACCTACTGTTAATTGTCACCTTGACCTGCCCTGCACCAGCCTCGTCAAAATCCTTGAAAAGTTTTGTCAGCAAACATTGAACTAAAATAACATGGGCTGCACAATTTCACGTAAATAATGAAATACATTTAGAAATCCGCAACGAACTGAAATTGGCACAGGCGACGTCCTCAAACATTTGGAAACGGGATAGCTATCTATTTTTGTTCGCAGTTATGTCAAATCACCTCGGATTTTGTGGACCTTGGAGTGAAACCAGACCGGTCTTGTGATTCGTGGGAAGGTAGACACGAAAAGGGGAATCATTTATATATCAAGACTGTCCGGGACTGCCAAAACGGTCTGCCAAAAGGCTTAGTCAGGCGCTTAGGAATTACCAAGTCTTGAATTAGTTGTCTGCAGAAGCAATTACGTCCTTATATTGTCAATACGACGTGTTCTCTTAACAGTAAATTGCCATCACCAATGATAACTTGGTATTTTTTTAACATTTTCTTCCTAACTTGGGATTAGAAGAAAAACTCATACCATGTCAAAATCTAATTAGAGACAAATGATTTCTATCATGCTATTATGGTGTCTAAATCTACCATATCTTAGATACATGAGACTTCGAATGTTATGTGGGCTTTTGCCTACATGATTACCGTAAAAACTGATGTGAATGATTAAAACATTCTTTGGAAATTTTCTCCAGCGCTGGCAGTACTCCAAAATCGGGGGCTTGATTAGGTCAGGAGCCTCTACGACAGACGAATTAGGCGGCATGCCAATGAATAAGACACATTATATTATTTTACATGAATCACAAATATTTTGGCAGAATCTTGGAATTTTAAAAGAAATAATAGATTTATTAAAGTAATAGTTTTGTTTTTTGTTCAATATTTATCACAACGTCAATGGTCAATATTTATAACATGAGATTGGCACCAGATAATGTTAATATTGATCAGTCTTTTAGAAAGTGAACGCCGATGAGCCATATAATATAGGAAAAAGTCCATACAAGTAATGTTATGATGATCAATAATAATTATGTTAATATGAATAAGAAAGATGTAGGTTAATATCTAAGTTGGGGCTTTTGAGGAAAGCACCACACAAAGACTGAATCTGTGCAGACAGTACAACCATTTGTCAGTCATTGTGTAGCTGCACAGAACTTTAAAGAGCTTAACGATAGAAGCTGAAAATATAAAAAATAGAAGAAAGAAGAAAGTTATGTAAATAACTCTTACCATGCCAATAGTGTTAGTAATCCCGATCAAGCTCAGCATCCCAGCGCCCTCATCTTCACTATAGCCCTCGTTGAGCATGTGTTCAGCAAGGTAGAAATAAGGCACGATGAACCAGATAAACAGCAGGATGGTGCCCAGGCATAGAAGGTTGAAGGTCATACGCTTGAAAAGGTTCACATTGAACATGTCGGCGAGGACGCTGACGCAGTCGTCGTACCATTTCTGGAAGAAGAAGATTAAATGTCCCATAAGAAAATAATAGCCCTTTTGAGCGATCTTGGTTGCTGCCACTTAGCATGGCGTAGTTTAATTAGATGGGCTGATTGGCATATACAAGCTTAGAGCCAAAGATTATTCTAAAGATATCAATAACTTCCAGCCCTATTCCAATGTTACTTAGGGTTGGCGCAACATGATTTTTCTTCTGTCTACATCACGCTATTATTTACGCCCTATTATTTCAAGAATATAGTAAAGTTATTAAATAAATTGAAATAAAATCTTACCTCTTCCTTCTCATCAATAGTTATCATTGAATTCTTGAATATATCCGGACAGGAGGACGCTTTCAGTCTGTACCTCTTTATGTTAAGCATCGCATTCCTATGGCTTAAAGAGTTCAAAGGCATCTTCAAGTCCTTCAAGTAATGGTGGTTGACTGACAGCTGCTTCTTCAGCCAATCTTTCCGGTTTTCCTTACTGTCTTGCTTCACTAATTCCTTGTCATCCCTAGTTTCAGACTTAGCCTTTCTCATAACCCTTTTCTGTGGATTTTTCAATTCGTACTTATCTGGAGTTTTCTCTATATTCTCATATTTTTCTGAATTAGTTCTCTGTATGGGATGTTTCAAGAATTTAACCATGGGAGGATCGTTTGATTCGTTAATTGGTACCTTTGGCAGCGGCTTTTTGGTTCTGTTTATGGCAAATGCTGGATATTTCACCTCGATCCCGTATTCTCTGCTCGTCTTCTTTACTAGGGTGTCTAACGTTCCCATGGACACCTGGAATAAGAAAATATTAATTTAATGACAGTTACTACCATTATTATATCTCAACAGAAACACATACCTTTTCGCTATATGTGAGATAAGTAGGTAGGTTTTCCACAGATTGTGACTTCCGCTTCTCACGTTTATTCTTCTTGATCCTCGTAATGTCCTGGTGCCGCCTGATACTCTCCGCTTCTTGGCTGATCACCTTCTCAGGAGACACTCCTCTTCTGATCAATCCCCCCATACTCTTGCCTCTAGTTGGAGCATCAAAATCAAAAACATAAGGATTGGAAATTGAGGCTGAACTTGAATGTCTGGACTTATCTTCCTCTCTCTTAAGTTTGCCCTCATCTCTGCTATTCCTTTGCCTTTTCTGTTCCAGCGTCCACCACTCAGGATCTCTCATTACACAACCACAGACACATAGATTTAAAAGTGTTCCGGATAGCAGAAGAATGGTACCTCGCCATCCGTACTCTTCAATAAAATATTGCGTCATGGGTGCATATACGAATGTACCGACGCCTGTGCCACAAGCTCCCAACCCTACAGCCAAATTCCTCTTCTTTTCAAACCAGTAGGCTATTGACACAACAGCTGTGACATACACTAGCCCGAGACCCAAACCAGCAATAACTCCAAATGTTATCATCATCATTTCTAGGGTTGTGGAAATCGATGCAAGAACGAAACCCAACGTTGAAATAATACCGCCAAGTATTGTCATACTTCGACAACCATATCGGTCGACTAAAGCACTCATCACCGGCCCAGAGAGAAGGGGGACAGCAATGAATAGACTGCCGATCCAGGCAGTGGTGGACTTACTGGCTTCGAATTCTTCCAAAAACTCAATGTAGAGCAAGCCAAAGGAGAAACTTATGCCATCTGCTATCATGGATATTACGAAGGATGATAGCACAACTACCCATCCCCAGCCACCATCAGGGATTTTAACTTTATCTTTAACAGCTTTCTCGTTATCGTATTTCTTGATATAGATGTCTCGGTCCGCAGGATTCTCTGTTATTTTAACATGATTCTCTTTCGGCTTGTTCAGTAAAGCAGTAACTTCCTCATTTAGGTTATTTGGATTTTTCTTCATTTGTATTGTTGGTAGCCGTTCCCGAGCACTAAATTCTAAGTCAGGGCTTGAGAACGAAACAGAACCAACACTGGAAGTATCATCTTCCTCGCCTTTGCATATGCCTGATGTGGATTCAGAAAGTAAGGATTCTCTGACAGCGCTTTCTCTTACTACCTCTCGATTTCTTGGAGTCCTGGTAGATCTCAAAATAACAGGTTCCCAATCTTGTTCCATTTTTTATTTTGTATACTACAAATAATACCTTGGAAAAAATACTGGCAGTTGATAGTTTATTGTTGGGTTTATTTAGGTTCTTAATCTGGGGTCCCGGGCTGAATATCGACTGGCTTGTCTGGCCGCACTGTTGAGTTTCAGCGTGTTTGGCTTATTTTGACCCGCCACCATTAAGAACCAGGGTAGGATCGTCTGCTCAGTGACGTCGTCCATGCACGCGTGTTGACGTTGAGTGGCGCGATGTTGCGCCACAACAAGGTAACTTGTTAGAAGCGAATCTCGCGGTTGTTGTTTACATCTGTGAAGTAAAGAAAACATGGCTATTGAAAATATAATTTACTTATTAAAAGATTTCTTTCATCCGAATCTAAATACATTATATAACAGCCTTTATGCTCCGAAGGGTTAATATGAAGTGGTTCACACACCATTATGCCAGTTATGTTAAGTTCTCATGTATTGCCATCATCCGGGCTCGTAGCATTTCGGAGGCTGGCTCCGAAATGCTACAGAAAATTTTCAGATGGAAGAACCCAGGACCGCATACTCAACTAGCTCTTACTTGCGAGCACTAGACAGACGACGTAGACTAAATACCTATCTGTCATTCCAGGGGGGTGACCATAAGCTCTTTGAGTAAGGTTACTTTGAGTGTGTGTGAGGGACAGATGTATATCACACTCAAAATAACCTTTCTCTAAGAACTTAATGGTCACCGCCGTAATGTAAGCATAAAGGTGAGTATCACTATATACGTAGAGCATTTTTGCGAGCATTACAATGTAATGTAGCGTTCTTACGAATAGCAAACAAATGCTCAATTTCCTAATGCATTTCAATGTAATGCAACGTTCTTGCGAATGTTCGACGCTGTGTTCGTATAAACTTTGTACCACAAAAAAATAATAAGCAAAAAAATACTACCGACTTCCAAATAAAAAACTACAAAATGAAAAACAACTTTTTTTTTGGAAGTCGGTGTCTTTGGTAGGTACCATTTTTTTTGGTTATGGACACCGACTTCCAAAAATAAAGTTATTTTTCACTTTGTAGTTTTGTTATTTGGAAGTCGGTAGTATTTTTTATAAAAATGATTTTTTTATTTTTCACTTTTTAGTTGTAGGTACCTCCCTAATAGGCAAGTAGTTACGTAAGGTACCTATAATGCTAGAATATCATGAAACTGAACCTATCCGGTGAAATAAAAGTGTACCAAGGTGGACTGTACACATCTGCGTACCCCTTTAAAGTCTACTGACGTGATGTTATGTTATGAAATGGTATAAACAATGAACAAATATGCAATTGCAGCAATACCGAGATATTTGCTGTTATTTATTGAGGAGTTCTGTTGTATATTTCCGAAGTCCTTCATCAGATCTTCACCAAATTAAAATGGGACCAATTTCGGAATATACTCTTTTAAATAAAAAACTAATTTTCAAAATCGGTCCACAATTGACGGAGATATCGGTAAAGATACATAATACAAAAAAAATATATACAAGAAGTCGGACCTAGAACCTCCTCCTTTTTGGTAAGTCGGTTAAAAATACTAACGACTTCCAAATAAAAAACTACAAAGTGAAAAATAACTTTATTTTTGTAAGTCGCTGTCTTTGGTAGGAATATTTTTTTTTGCGTTATGGACACCGACTTCTAAAAATAAAGTTATTTTCACTTTGTTGTTTTTATTTGGAAGTCGGTAGTGTTTTATTGCTAAATAGTTTTTTTATTAATGTAATAAATAGTTTCCATTCTAATCTTCAAAGATACTGAATCATCGCATCGTAACCTTAAGTATAGACTGACTAAATTTTCGTTTTTCCTACATTTAGTGTTGAGGTCGGTTTTCCCCAAAGTCTTGATTCAAAATGTTTTTCGCCTGTAAAAGCCCATTCATTAAGATGTTTCATTGAATATAATGTAACATCATTATAATATATTACAGAGTTAACGACTATCTAAACCTAATCTATTTAAGTGAAACGGGGGTGTGGTTTGTTTACCTCTCGTGGAGGTCACTGCGGAATATAGATAGCTACCTGCCTTTAGCAACACAGTATAAGAAGGTAACATTACGTAAAGATGATTGAAATGCTGAACTGTTCAATAAAAGGCTGAACAGATTGAATGGAGATCCACGCTTTGGAATGTGCTTACTATAGATTCATATTTCGACCAACTTGACAATTCAATAGTGCCTGTTAATGGTGTAATTGAAATATATGATTTCAGTCCGAGTTTAGCTGAACAGATTTGGCACACAGTCACAGCAGATCACTAGACTAAGACCTGAATTAACTATGGCAAAGGATAAATTCTGTCTTCTATGTTGACTCGAATACAAGTAAAAAGCTGGAAGAAAACCACTTATAGTTAGGGGATTAAACAGTACATCCCTATCGAAGGTCAATATTAGACTCATGACTTGTCCAGCACTTCACAATTTGCCTAGTCCTTTTGTAACAATTTTAAGGTCAGCCCAGTCTTTCCAGACGCAGACGAGTATTTTACTGTAGAGTACAGTATTTTACATGGAGCGATTGCCTATCTGACCTCCACAACCCAGCAAACAGCAAGACACAAATCCGGGCCAGTAGGAGTTTCTGCGAAGGAGGAGGCGGTATGCGTGAGCCAGTCGCAACGGAGACGCCCTCACACCCCGAGCCACCGAAGGAGACGCCCTGGTCGTCGGGAAACGCAAGCCGATTTCCGGCCTACGGTGGCCTTGCGGATGACGAGTAATGGGTAGCTCGCCGTCCGATAAGGACCAGGCCCTAGTCAAATGCGTGTAGAGATGTCAGCAAAACTGACGAGGTCCGCTAGGGCCGATACCTGTCTGGGTCGCGGTTACCTAAATTTGAAAGAGAGTTACCGCGGCCCTGGCTTAAGCAACTGAAGGAAAACACCGGTGGATTTTAGTCAGTAAAAGTCTGATACGACCTCCCTTAACCCTGAGAAGGAGAAGTCATTGGATGATTTCACACTACAAAAAAGGGCCTGTAGGAGTCTCAGTATCTGATTAATAGTCACCCATCCACGGATCGAGCTTGAATATCGACTCATGCGGCTGTTATATCTTCAACACACAAGTTCTTCAACTGCCCTGCATTTCTACTGTCCTGAAGTGATGATAGACTGATCAATCACCTACGGTGAAGCTAAGAGGAACCCGAGGAAAGGCCGCTCATCGGCTTTTGCCGATAAACCGACGACATAGCGGCCAACAAATAGGATTATCGGTGCCGCTTCGGCGACATCGCAACTGAGGTAGTGATGTCTTATGCGAGACATCGCGGCTGAGGGTTGGAGACCGCGGCGGGCGTGGAGTATTGCGGTTCGCCGCTCTCCCTACCTTTTGTGGCCTGGACGGCGACGCCACCGTCTGATGGCGGACGCTGTGGGGCCGCAGGGGAGGAGGAGTTTCGGTATAGCGTTGGCCGCTATCCTTATCCCCTGCGGCCGAAAAGAGGTAGGTGGCGGGGCCACTAACCAGACCCGTCACAGGGAGACCTAAGGTGCCATACACGGGGTCCTCTGGTACCCATGTGCTGGTTTAGTCCCTGGGGTGGTCACGGCGTGCGTGTTCTGGTGCGTCAGTGATGGGGGCGGGGGCACTCCCCAGAAGAAGGTCCGTCCGGTGACGGCAAGCTGCGGCAGGTGCACGGACAAGTGCTAATGCGTGCCCGCTATTCCTGCCATAAGTAGAACAGGACGACGTGTGGAGTTTTAGTAACTGCGCTATCTACCAGCGTGGTATGCATTCCACTCTATCCTTTGATAAGTAACATTGACAGACATAGTAAAGGATAGACTCCAGCCATTGCTAACTATGTCTGGGTCGGTTTCGGTTTCCACTCCAATCCAACTGAATTCATCTGAGTATCAATAGCTTACATGGAGCAACTGCCTGTCTGACAAGACTACTGTCAGATTTTTCTGACTTCTGACTACCCGTAATGGCTGTCAAAAATCTACAAATGACTGAAATGATGTCCAGGGTAGGGACCAAGTACGCTCATCGGGACTCTCGGCTTTGCAAACCAACTAATTATTTTGTGCTCATTTTGTGCCTTCTAAATTATTTGGATTTTGATTTTGTGCCTCAAAGATGTAGGAATGAGGCTCACTCGAAGCAAAACTAACGCCAGGACCCGGAGGAGTCTTGGTACTTAATACAATGGTCACCCATTCACGGACCGACCTCGGCAAGTGTTGCTAAACCTTGAAGTTTGACCAGTACAGCTGTTACTATTTGGCTACGAGCTCCTCCATCGTTATTCTACCTACAAGCGTAAAGTGCAAATCGAGCTTCCTTATATGGCATGATAACCTCTAGCAAACAACTTTGGGGTATCTTCACATTAATGATAACACTGTGACCTTTGAGAGCAAAAATATAAATTGTGCCTATAATTTCAATAGTGTAAGTAGGCACATATGTTATCATTTTGGCGCCATCATATTAGGTTAACGACATGTACCTAATAAATAAATTCCTTTTATTTCACAAGTACCGCGGATTATTCTGGCTAAAAATTAGCTTTCATAGACTCACAGGGTTATAAAAAATATAGACACTACTCAGCGACATTGTAGCTCAGTGTCAGTGTTTTTCTTAATCGATCTTAGACGTTAAATTTAACAAACAAATATTTTGCCTCTATAAACCTAGTATTATTTTAGAAGATAAGCCACAAAATGCACTAATAATAAGATCACAATTAACATGGTTACTAGGTACAGAACACACTAACCGACTAGCTTAGCTGATCTTTTTAATGCCGTACTGATGAGCTTAAAGCTCAAGGCACGCTCAAGGGCACACGTGAGGGGTGAGAAGAAATCTTATATTGCGGAATGCTTGGACTACACTACATCAAGAATCTTGATCAATGGCATTTCCTTTCAGTAATCTCTGTACCTATATGGAATGCGGTAAGTGCTTGGAAAAAATCCTCAGAAAATAAGGAGAGTTAAGTAGATACTTATCTCAACGAAAAAAGTAATAAATCACATCAACGCGCAAACGATCGCATCTTTCTCAAAACAAACAACATTTATATTAATTTATAAACAGATATTACTACAAAATACAACGTTACTAATATCTTCACTTTAATGTATTTTATTTAGTTGGGATTGAAAAGGTTTTTAGTGAAAATAAAAATAATAAAAAACACAGGCGCGGGAAACAACAGCTGACATGACAAAATTCTACGATCGTATTCCTAATTTAAAATTTAAATCCGCATAGCATGTAATAGAGTCAGATAAAAAAAAAAACTATAGTCTTCACTAACCTGCATAAAACCTTTAAGGAGAATAATCGTAGGAAAGACGAGCACTCATAACGGTATCCCCGGTCTATATACGACCGGCATGAGACGACGATCGATATGGGGTGGCCGGGGTGGCGCCTCCATAGACACCACCACGAACCCTGAGCTCCTTCACCCCTCCCAGCGCCTTACAACCTGCAGTTTTCAAGGGGTTTTGTTTAGTAGGTCAGAGGCCTGCATAAACTAGACACGTCTGGCTAAAGCCTCGTTACGTAGACCTGACGTCATATAGAAATTTATTGCGTTAATGTGCAAGAAGGTAGAATGCTGTTCTGAAAAATTCAACATAGTTTTTATGGTCGTTAGTTATTTATAAGTTAAGTGCGTCATAGAAACTTCATTTGTTAGAACCGTGGAACAACGGAACACACTATACGTTCATTTTTAGTAATTGAAAGCAATTACCTCTTCTAATACATAAAATCAACTTTGCCCTTCAACTATGAATTTGTTGTTTGTGTTTTCAAGAAATAAATAAATAGCGAAATGTGATGTGTGTGAACTTATTCTTTATCTTAATATTGGAGTGATCACATTCCTTCAACGACTCCAAACTAAACAGAACGGAAGGAACTTTTTGGAGGCCCGTTTTTATTTTCTTGTGTACCTATAACTGACCACTGTCAACAGCGTGAATGTAGGTAATCATTCAGGGAGATTCTATATTCTATAAGTCAGTGTTGAACTCTCGAGTTAAGTCGCCTGAAGAGAAACATTGAGCAAAATACGCTTATGCTTATTTAAACTCCTCAACATTTTCAGGATCACAAAAACCTAATATTTTATTCTTTGCTCTTTGTAAGGGTAGACACTGACGCAAAAACCTTTGACGCAAAAGAAGACAGATCCCTCGAGGGCGATTTACTTAATGGTTTGTCAACATACGCATCAAACATTGTTATAATGGGGCGTCCGATGGAAAAGTTCCACTTGATGACTTTCTGTACCTAGTGACGTTAACACCTGAATCATGTGTGAAACAATAAATAAAATTATCCATCAAAATATTTTTTTTAAAACAAGCTTTTTTCTTATTCATCTCTCAAACCCTTTCATTTGATACCCATATTATGGCAGTGTACAAAAAATAACTAGTCCGCCATCTTCGTCGTCCGCCGTATTGGATTTAGAATGCCAACACTTAGCTAACCATGCATTGTCATCCAAACTAAAAGTGTATGAAAAATTTCATCTTAAATCGGTGGAGGATAACTTCTTTAAAATTCAGTTGCAAGATTTGACCCGAACACACTTACATACAAACATACATTGCAAGTTAAAAAAAGCGTGTAAAAAACAATTGTTCGCTAATTATGACCATAATCGTTGAAAGCATATGACGGCCAACCGTGTATTTTGTTTTTCAGAATAAACTGTAGTTGTTTGACAGCCAATTAAAATGAAAAATAATAGTTTTCATACATTTGGTGTCTATTTTAACGCGAACGCAAGAACCGAATTCAAAATCTTTGATTTTTCTCGATTTGATACGTATTAACAGAAACAGTGTGGTAAGATTCTCATTCTATAAAGTATGTTCCAAGCAAGCTTCATTACAAGTTTGAAATCTTTTGTTAGCAAAATAGATCACTATAATGTGATTGCTATAAAAATCTATCAGGCGTAAAGATTGTTTTTTTTTAACTTGTGAACAGCCTGTAATAAACAAAAACTAGCTGTTTCTTTTCTACTCATTCCTATGTTCTGTAGATAGGTAGGTTTATTTTGGATATTCCTTTCTATGTTTTTACTTTGTTAAAAGTGTCTAGATCAGTCGCTAACATTCATTAGAGTAATGATGTCATTTGTCTTTCTTTTATCATTGACTTTATCTTTGCCGCGAATTCCGTCGTCAATGTGTTATTAGGAAGTTTATAGAGTGCCGCAAGCGGCAACTACATTCTATCGCTATCGGTTCGAGAAACATTAGTCACGGCGCTGGCTGCTATAGGGTAGGTTGCATGCACTACAAAATAACGCTTCCTACAGCTTCAACGTGGTTCATAAGCCTATAGCGATAAAATGCCGTGAAGTATACGTAGCACTTATTCACTATCAATTTTTTTGTCTGTATTATTATTTTCGGCCCATTCCCTCTCACAGAGGGAAGGCCTGTGTACCTGCTGTGGGAACAATAAAAAGGCTGATGATGATGATGATGAATAAATATTCATCATTGTAAATACAAACCCTTTTCGAAGTAGTGAGACAAGAATTTTAGTTGAAAATGAAAAAGTATGATTGTAGGTAATTATTTAGAAAAGATGATTACAAGTGAGTTATGACCTGTGGTAAAGATAGTTAGAAACATACATGTGGTCAAATTCTTGTTTAAGTTAGTGGGTCTTCTATAAATATAAAGTATCTATACATTTTTTACTTCTCCTAATATTAAAGCTCTGAATTCCCTTAGTGGGAACAAATAATGATTTGCTGAACAGCCATCAAATAAAAGGTCAAGGATAACTACCCAAAGCCATGGAAATAATATAATAAGTAAAAACCGATGGCAAAGAAATAGTCGCAAAAATAAACCATCAACCAAATTATGCTATTTATTCTAGTTACGTGTATAAAATATACCAGCATGATCTTTAACGATAAATTCAAGACACAGATTACAGTACTAGTTAATTAAATAGTACTAGATAATTAAATAAATTTATTTTTGAACGCAGCCAAAATCAAATCTTGGTGAACTCAGATGAAGAAAGTACCTAGATGGAGGACATTTAACCGAAACTTACGAACACGTTCCTTCTCCCTTCTACAAAAGCATTATGTCATCTGCTTGAAAGAGAGAGATATATTGTCTATAGTGGGTCAAAAATTATAGAATGTCACCAGTTTAACTATACAATTCTACCTATTGATATATAACTGCATAGTGATGTGTAAGTATTTTTTGTGTGGTTTTCGATAAACAAATCACTGAGTGAGTGCTATGTACTATAATTTATTCCATTATAATATGACTGGTAATATCAAAATTTCTATAGATAGAGGTATCACTGTCTTCATGAGTTTTTGACCGTCTTTATGATAACTTTATTTTTTGTATGTCTCGTACAGTCTCTTGTGTTTGTGTGTAATAAACTAAACAATATTATATTATAGGCAAATGGTTATTTATTTCCTTATAAAATGTGTTTTATAGTTTTTTAGCAAAAAAAATTAACTGACTTCCAAAGTAGTTTGTGTCGAAAAATAAAAAAACAATTAACTGTAACAAAGACACTGACTTCGGAAATGAAAGTTATTTTGCGCTTTGTAGTGTTTTGCTAAGACCTAAACGGTCTTAGCAAATTTGTTTGTTAAAAAGATTTGTTTGTATAAAACGAGGTACCTAATTAAATAATGTTATTTCGTAATTAAATAAAAATAAAACCTATATATTTAGTCGTTTAATTTCTCACAATAATTCTATCGTCTACAATTTAAACCACAACCATATTTTAATCACAATTTTATTGGCCCATAAATAGAACAAGTTTTTTACAATAATTTCTTTCAATTTTACCGTGCGGTGCAGAAGCTTTTTTGCATTCATGATGATAACGAATTTTGAGATAAAATTCTACAACTGCTTTGATAATTAAATGTAAATGATTGTTAAGTACACAATTGTCGTAACAATGAGTCATCAGTTAGGGGAAAATTTCTGATCTGGCGCTTATTTCAAACACTGCCATGATAATTTTCTGAGAACAATAAGGTTTCCTGACTTGATTTATGACCCGACTGTACTTAGCTAGCAGCTTCCTCTTTAATGGTGTTTTCTGAAAAAATAATAATTGGAATGCAGGTTAGATTTTGAAGATGCCATATAATTTTAGCCTTTCCTTTAACTTACAAGATAGAAAAATATCCTAAAATCAATATGTCATAATCTTTAAAGATGTTGAGTTATTTATATACTTACTGGTTGGCAAGATGCTGGCTTGGAAATATTGTTGGCACTGCGTGCGAATGTAATACTCTACGTTCATATCCTTTACGAATACAAGATTCTTCGTAATCGTAATGTTCAGAACATATCCTCGTATACTGCATAGGCCACCAATTATCGTCTTTTCTCACTGTTTTTATCCATTTATTTCCTAATTCAATATCAGCAGGAAACCTATAAACAAAAAAAGCATATATTAAATTGAAAAATAATACAATATTGATTTGGGAAAATATAGGATTTTTGGTAAATTCTTCTTTTGGCCTGCCATAATATTCTGCAATCCATAATTACTGAGACCAAAGCAGCGTCCAATCACTAGGTTCCGCATGTCCTAATCAGTACGAAAAATTTGTGGCAGCCTTTAATTAAGGCTACAATAGTGTACATTGTATAGACAATGTAAAAATATGAGTACTTTAACATGTATTTTTTGGTGTATGCTTTGTTGGTTGTCCTTAATAAAATAAATAAATAAATAAAACAGATTGATTTTCTAAAATCTGACTAATTACATTGTTTTTATTTCATTATACGTATCATAAACTCCCTGGAAAATGTGTGTGATTATACTTTTACTCTATCGATATATCATGTAAGGGGGCACATCCCTATGAAGTACATGATATGTCAAAACGTATGCATACATTTTTGTTTTTCTTTTTATTTCTAAATTGTAAACTAACACATATTGTTTTGGCAGTTTTTTCTTTCTATTTATGTATGAAGAACTAATTTCATTGACACTTCCTGCTTATAATGCTTTTTATCGATTTGTAATGATTGGGTTGACTTACCGATGAAAAGAGACTTCTGCAATATTTTATTTCAAAACACCAACTCTATTAGAGCAACCGGACACAGTACACGCCATTGTTCATGGCAAAACGAAAACCGCACTCCAAACACAATATTATTCACAATAACATAGTATTTTTGATGAAATCGGCACAAAGATGAGTTAACCAGCTGTGTAACTTCCAAAATGGCGATTCTCGGCAAGTGGCGCGCGGCGTTTCAAGGCGGTCGAAAAAGCTATCGCTATCTCTTTTTGTCACATGAGTTGTTTCCATTAAAAGTGTTGAGTACAAAATAGGCTACTATATTCAACTTAAATATGTTTTATCTAGGTACTTTCTTCATCTGAGTTGGTGAACGTGTTTTTAACAAAATGTTACCATTTTACAAAACTTCTTACGATTCTAAAAACGAACCAAAGGAATGTAATTATTTATTTGTCTACGATGTATATTTTATATAATCTATTGTACTGCATTTCAAAAATATTACAACTAATAAAATATTATTTTACCTTGGAATGTTATGGTAGCCTTCATAATTTAAGTTGCCTTTGTTGGTAGGAAATTACTCTTTTAACACTGGCAACATAGGCGCGCCGTTCTTTTTCTCTGAGTGTTGGAGACACGTGCGTCGTTTACGACGAAATCTCTAAAATAATTCAAAATGTCTGAAGGAACAGCAACTATTCGTACGCGCAAATTCATGACCAACAGGTAAATGTGGAAATCGTATGATTTCAAAGTGGTGCGAGTTAAAATCGTTGCGAAAAGTTAGTGCCTCGCTATGACAGGTTATGTATGACAACGTTTTTGATATTTTTGTAGATTGTTGGCGCGCAAGCAGATGGTCTGCGATGTCCTTCATCCAGGCAAGCCTACCGTCAGCAAAACTGAGATCCGCGAGAAGCTGGCGAAGATGTACAAGGTGACACCTGATGTTGTCTTCGTATTCGGCTTCAAGACGAACTTCGGTGGTGGCAAGTCGACCGGCTTCGCCCTAATCTACGACACCCTGGACTTGGCTAAGAAGTTCGAGCCTAAGCACAGACTAGCCCGTCACGGCCTGTACGAGAAGAAGAGGCCCACACGCAAGCAGCGCAAGGAACGCAAGAACAGGATGAAGAAGGTGCGTGGTACCAAGAAATCAAAGGTCGGCGCAGCCGCCAAGAAGTGATGTGACTTAGGAGTAAGTTAATAATAAAATCCAAAAAAACTATTGTTTTGTTTGATTTTATATCCGTAATGGTGCAAGTTGAGTGACATTTTGCATTATGAGGTTAGCTTTTGTATGTCAGTGTAATCAACCAAAGTATAGTATATAAACAGTGATATGCTGTAGAGTTTTAAAGTATTTAGGTAGGTTTAACTAATTTCATTGTTGAAAACTTAATTTTTGAGAAGCCAACAACTTGTGGGTTCAGTGTTTAGTAGTTCATTTACATTTGACATCTTCTACTTTATCAGATGTAAACATTCTTTGAATTTCTCTTTGCTATTATCATCATTTAAGAAGGCACCGGATATTCAATGGATAACAAGTGATATTTGTGATTCCTACAATAATTGATGTTATTAAGACATAAATTAGCACAATGGTCTAAGATCCCGGAGCCTGCCTACATTATTGAGTTCGTCTATCACAAATGTAATGATGTACTATGAACTTACTGCAATATAGCTTTTCTTTCCAATGTTAACAAGTAGTACAATAATCGCTTTTGTTTATACGATCATAAAACAATCCTGTGGGCTTAGATTCCTTTAATACTGGTTTTCCATTGATTAAAACTCACTTGAATACCTTATCAAATGTCAATAAATTCAATGTATTTGCGTCTAATTGTTTTGTATCCTGGATGAACAAAATAAGCTAATATTATAATTAGATGCTTTCTTGTGTAAATTGACTGTAAACATAGATAGGGTAGGATATTAGCAGCCTGCAAAGGCAGAGCAACAATATTCGCAGGGTGGCTAATAGCATCTTCAAAGATCAAGTCAGTGGAGATGCCAATATCCAGGAGCTGTTTAGTTTCGACTGACTGTTGCTGTAACTCCACGTCCAGTGTGTATTTTGCTTACGGGTGGACTTCGATCCACCCCAGCACCTCGAGGAAAGCCAGCAGCGCCCTGGTGCTGCTGACAATCTCCTGCAGGGTACCTGGGTCACTGAAGTAATTGGACCTGTAACTAGCGATTACAGGGCAGCTTAGGAGCAGGTGTGGCACTGTCTCATCGTCCATCATGCATGCTCTGCAGAGTTTGCTGTCCGTGATTCCTATGACAAAAATGTTGTTATCAAAGGTCCCATGTCCAGTCGTTATGGCTATGACTTAGTCGTAGGGCCTTTTTTTGTGAACCGGCCGTTGATGGCGGGTAGTGCCTCCTTGGCCTGCCTACATTTGCTATGGTCAATCCATAGCTTGCTGTGTTGGTCCCTGGTGCGTTTCCTTACCAGACCACGTAGGTACCTGAAAGGTAACGGCACAATAGGCTCTGGGCCCACCGGTGCAATACTAGAGCCCCTACGGTCGAGCTTGTTCGCAGCATCGTTCCCTCGGGAGTCGCTGTGTCCCTTGATCCATTGAATATTTGAATGGTTAGTTTATTTTCCATACCAACGTGGTTCAAGCGTTGGTGACAATCGTAAATTAGCCCATAGTTGACCGTGTGGCTGTTTAGTGCTTGCAGGATGGCCATGTTGTCTGAGAGTATATGTATAGGGAAATCCTTTACCTCCCTAGCTAGGACAGCTGAGGCCGCCATGGAAATGCCCAAGCATTCGGCCTGGAAAACTGTGTTGTGGAACCCCAGGAGCTGATGACAACATTGTTGTCCTACATCCACTGTTGTAAGTTTGGGGTACAAATCCGGATTGGATTCCCTGTTGATTGTGAACACTCCGGTCATAAAGAACTTAGTTTTGGAAAAGAAAATTCGTTTTTACAATACTGAATGTTTAATCAAAGTGTATTTACATATAAAATCTGATATTCTTCAAATCTGGTTTGGACCACTGAACTGATAGTTCCGTCACCAATTATTATTTTAATTTTGACAGTAATTAATTAACACATGGTCTAAGATCCCGGAGCTACCAGACACTATTTTTTTCCTGCACAAAAAGTGTGAAATAGAGTAGTGACTGCAAACAAGAGATCAACAATCTTTGCAGGGTGGTAGCACCTTCAAGGATCAAATCAGTGGTAATGCCAATATATCAGTTACCAAAGTTGTGTTAGCTGATAACAATATTGTTGTCGTAAATCACCTGTTCTTGTTTCTGTCGTAAGTATGTGGCCATTATACCAGGGGCGATACTTTAATTAATGTGTCAACTCCATCAGGATTGCTGATTCTTTTTTCATACTATAGTATCTTTTTATGGTTCCGTACCCAAAGGGCAAAAAACGGACCCTATTACTAAGACTCCGCGGTCCGTCTGTCACGAGGCTGTATCTCATGAACCGTGATAGCTAGACAGTTGTTTTCACAGATGATGTATTTCTGTTGCCGCTATAACAACAAATACTAAAACCAGAATAAAATATTGGAGTGGAACTCCCATACAACGAACTTTTTTTTTTACCGTTTTTTGCGATAATGGTACGGAACCCGTCGAGCACGAGTCCGACTCACACTTGGCCGGTTTTTTAAATAAGCTTCAGTGACCCAAACCAAATGTGTATGTAAAATTTCATCTTAATCGGTTGAAGATAACTGCTTTACAATATTTTTGCAAGATTTTATCCGAACTATCAAACATACATTGCAAGTTAATTTCAAAAAATCAGGACAAGCTCGATAAAACTGTTTAAAAAGGGATAGTGCTCTTCGTCCTATAAAGCTCCGTATCTCGCATTAGAATGTTGATAGTTTTGAAACATCAGAGTAAGGCTTCTGATCACAGTCTCAGTTTATTGAGAACTCAGTTGACAAAGATCTTAGTTTTGGAAAAAAAACAAGTTTTGGCTTCAATATTGAATGTTTATTCAAAGTTCATTTATTTACATTAGCATTCTTCAAATCTTCTTAGAAGACACCAGAAATTTATTGGATTAAATTTATTAACACAGTCAAGTTGTATTACTGCTTCATAATCTAAATTAGATTTAACATCGATCCTACCTGATCGAAGATCAATAAAATTATAGATTCAATGTTTATGCCACAGAGATAAACTGGCTGCACAAACTAGTAATTATTATAAATTGATGAACTCTTGAATGTAAGCTGTGACTGTAATTATCAGTCCACAAAGGTGGAACAAAACTCTTCGCAGGTTGATTTGACTAGCGGCATCTTGAAGCTGATAAAAAAATGTCTTGCTAGGTCAACTGTTCTTGTTGCTGTCGTAAGTAAGTGGGCACTATTCCTGATCGCAGTCTCGGTCGATTATGGACTCTACGCTCATGTCGGCATATCATCTTTCTGAAAAGATACAAAACTAAGTTTAATTGCCAGCCTGTCGGTTTTTTATCAGTAACATTTCTGGGAGTGTGCGTTGTTTTTTTTTTTGGGACAATCCCACCGCACTATTCCCAAACCACTGCAACTCTTGAAAGCCAGAATCAACAGTGGCGACCACCAGAAAAGCGCCGAGGCAATGATGCTCGACGAAGTCCCGGAGAATGAATTTACCTGTCTTGGATCCCGCAACGAAATTAATCAGAAAAGAATAATGGAGGAGTAGGAAAAATGTAAATTTCCACTTCCCTCCATATCAAGCAGGAGACAGAACAAACAAGGCCAATAGGCACAAAGGGTCATATACAACTGGGATAAGCCCAGTTGTTGTTGGAATTGCATGAACTAATTCCTCCCCCGATTCCATCATCGGACTACAAGACGTACGGCGATGCGTCATCGGTACATAGTGGACATCCCACCCATATGCACCAAACGTTTTGGGAATAGTTGTTTTTTAGAGTCTGTATTTCCTGATAGCTACAGCCCGGGAATCTTCAAGTCAAGAGTGAATAGGTTTCTTCTAGGCAAGCGTACTGCATCATCGCTTATCATCAGATGCGATAGTGGTCAAGCGCAAGCAAATCAATAAAAAAAAAAAAAACTCATAACGTAGGTTGTGAAATGTGATGACCCAGGGGCTAAAATCCCTCCTCTCATGCATGAGGTTGTGGGTTCAAATCTGGCTGATGGTTCAATGTGACTTTATCAATCAATATCATGTACTTTATAAGTTTATCTTGAATATTGGTGAAGGAAAGGAAAACATTGTTAAGAAAATTGGACTTTAGTTTGAAATCGGCAAGCCTTGAGTAATGAATGCTCCTGTATTCTCTGTACAAGTAGAGGCCTTTGCCCAGCAGTGGGAAAGTAACAGCCTGGTATTAGTATTAAGACCTGTATTCACTTATGATGTTTTGGCCTGCGCAAACGGGCGGTTGGGACGGTGATCGGCATCTGAGCATCGCGGCGCAGTTTTCTCTGAAGCACCGAGCATTGAAATATATACCTTACTTCGATTGGATAATAACTTAATTTCAATTGATAAATTCAAAATCCTCTGCCGTGCCGTCCGCCAGTGTGCGCAGGCCATAAGGGTAGGCAGAGGTGCATAGTACAGAAATAGAATATCATTGGTGGGTCACTCACACACTTACCTGGTTGAAAATGCTTTGCCACATGAATTACAAATATGGGGTTTGGCACTGCTGTGCTGTGTTGCTATGTGATTCTGAAGTGCCTGTGGAAAGAAAATAGCTCATATAACGCTGATGAAACTGGCATCAAATCATGCGGATTTATAACAACAAAAAAAAATCCGGCAAAAAATATCTTTTTGTTTTATAGGTACCTTACTATAGAACTTGCTCATTATTAAGGGATGGTATTTAAAAGTACTTCAATTTATTCCCATTTCATTTACCTAATTTTGCCTGTGTTCCACCAAATATACTGAATGTGCACCAAAATATGTTCTTAAAAGTCGTCGTAGCCCCGCTGCGCGGGGCTCCCATTTCTGTCTGCAGGGTCAAAAGTAACCTAACACGAACACGAACCTAACCTGTCCGTGTCGGGGTGCCCTAAGTTCCCGAGCTCGCTTCGCTCGCTCTTGGACTGATTCTTTGACCATAATTTATTCGTAGATCAACTAATATTTGGTGCACGATCAGTATTTTAGATGTACCTTTAGATTTTTGGTGAACACAAAAATATTGTCACCGACGTCAAAAAACAGGAACACGGACTGCCGAAATTTTTGTAATTTTTCACTTTGTAGTTTTTTTTGAAGTCTGTTTTTTTTTTGGTTTTAGTACCTTTAGATTACCTTTAGTACCTCTATCACTCAAAAAGTGAACAAAGTCTATAGTAAGGCACCTGAAGGATTGACAAAATACCCATAATAACTTAATTATTAACACATTCATGCTGTTTGTCGCTAAGGAGTTCGGTTGTGTGTTCCAATATGGGATTGCCTCGGGATCAACAGTTCCACTAGAAGAAAATGCTAAGATTTATTAGCTCTTGTGTCTACAAAAAACCGGCAAGGTTCGAGTCGGATTCGCCGAGCACCGAGGGTTCCGTACAAACCACAGCTTAAAGGTATTATAGACTTTAGTATTTGATATGAATTTCAATTTAATACCTCTACGCGTTCATGAGGAAAGGGGTAGTAAGTTTAAAATTATTAAAATTATTTTTATTACATGTAACAAAAAAAAACGGTTTTCGCAATTTTTCCGTACCAAATTTGAAGATTCTGAGTTCACGTGAAGTACTTGTAACCTGTAGGTTTTGATTCCCTTGCGAGTGTCGAAAATTTGCGGCATAAACGGCCGTATCTTTTGATTGCGTTGACTTAGAAGTTTGATTTGTTTTTTCACAGCTTTAAGGGACAGTAGACCTGAGTATCTCTAATATATAAAAATAAGTCGGGTTTTTTCCTGACGATATAACTCCAGAACGCACGAACCGATTTCGATGGTTTTGCATTCGTTGGGAAGGTCTCGGGCTCCGTGAGGTTTATAGGTAGGGTATGGTAGTGTAGGGTAGGGTATTGTAGATAAATGTTTGGTCTTTTTATGGCAAAACAAAGTTTGCCGGGTCAGCTAGTTTGATATAAATTTCAGCTTAATACCTCCACGCGTTCCTGAGTAAAAGGGTCTTGACAGACAGACGGACGGACAACAAAATGATCCTATATGGGTTCCGTTTTTCCTTTCAAGGTACGGAACCCTAAAAATAATACAGCGTGTTCAGTCTGCCTTCCATGCATACCACATGACGAAGTTAACGCGTCCATAATACCATTGCTAGCACCTTTATCTGGTCGTGTGCACGTAACTGCCGAAACTATGGAAAAGCCATTGACTCTCGCGTGAATCCACGTCTTAAACACTCAAGGGGTAAAAACTTAGCAGTGTGTTTTATAACTGCATAATAAACTAAAACGATACAAATAAAAAACCTTACCTCCTTGAATCGAAAGCCCTTCTCACACATCTGGCAGTGGTAAGCTGGCGGCAAGTGTCTCCGTCTGTGAGACGCGAGGTTCGAAGAGTTGAGGAAGGTGGCCGGGCAGTGTGGACAAGTCAGCGGCCGCACGCCACTGTGTGAACGCTCGTGGACCAGTAGTGCGTACTTAGTACGCGCGCGGTATGGGCAGTGGGTGCAGGGGTAGTGGAGCTCTCCAGTGTGAATGAGCCTTAAATGGAGTATTTGAGTAGATATAGTTGTCGGCACGTAACTTGGCCAATCGTTAGATGCGCATAAGTAGTTGTTTTGGTCTCTTTGGTTACCAAGCGGGACGCGGGGAACGTTTAGAGTGCGCGCAAGATAAGTCTGCGCGCATCCAAAATCGGAACTAATCGTTTGTCATTTATGTCAGGTGTCAAGAGAGTGTGTCGTATTCCGTGTTTTTATTCGTTTCCGAAGTAAATAATCGCCATCATTATGCCAAAAGTTATTTAAAGTGCTGGCAGGGGTGTTTTCTTGAAGTGAAACCACTATACAATGTCATGAAGCTTTTTACATCATATTCTTTGCAAGTAGAAAAAGATAGTAATTAATTATGCTTAATTTAAATTACTTTAAGTTTCGAGTAATGAAAAATGTTTATTGATTAAATGAAGGAAAAATGATCTGTTATGCTACCAACATTAAGCACGCCACCCGTCGCGCGCATTGCTTGGTCAGTTAACAGAAGGATCGACTGACCAATCGCGTCGCGTCCACATTCCATTCGCTCTATATGGTGGTTGGTCAGATGACGCACTATGTGCGAACTTACTTCCACTACGCCAAAACCTTGCCAAGTTACATGCCGGGGACTATAAGTATATGGGTTATTTCAACATATTAGTATTTTTTTTAACTATAGGCTTGCGCTTGACCACTATCTCGCCTGATGGTAAGCGATGATGTGGTCGACGGTGAAGCACGCTTGCCTAGAAAAAACCCATTCACTCTTGACTTAGATTTTGCTTAGATCTTAGATTTTGTTTTGAAACCGTTTTTGGGCTGCTTCAAGAACTTTGCATATGTACAGTTAATATTCGCATTATTTCGCTTTTAACTTTCTTGACCAAAAATAAAACAAGGCGGATGGGCTTGCGGTCAGAAGTAGTACTCATTTACATAAAACTATGCCTATATTCCTTGAAGGATTAGGTGCAGAGGTGCACCTATATAGTACACCCACATTTAACCAATCATGTTTAAGTTCCACCATGTAATAGGGGCCGAGCCTGTTGCCAATTAATCTGTTTAACATTGCCCAACTGCGTTGGGGTCGGCTTCCAGTCTAACCGGATTCAGCTGAGTACCAGTATTTTACATGGAGCGGCTGTCTATCTGACCTGCACAACCCAGTAACTGGGTACCACGATACGTCTTGGCAAGACTGGGGTCTGTTCTCAGGCTTCTGACCAGGGGCGTAGCTACCGCCGTTTCTGCCGTATCAATTATACGGGGGCCCCCGACGTGCGTAAGCAAAAATTAAAACTGATATAAAATTACCTAAGAACTTCGATGGGACATGAACGCCTGTCAGACCTGTCACTATTGTCCATAGAGGCAGAAACTTTAGAAAAACTAAAGTCATCATCAGCTATAAATGATTTAATAAAAATTTTGGAAAGAGTGCCATGATGATGATGAATAAATATTTATTTTAATTTTATGCAATTTTTTTTTATTTTGTGGCCTATCTTTACTCTTCATAAGGGCCCCCAAATAAATGTTTATACGGGGCCCCGCCAAGGCACGCTACGCCACTGCTTCTGACTATCCGTAACGACTTTCAAAGATCTTCAAATGACAGCCGGGACCAACAACGGCTTAATGTGCTTTCCGAGGCACGGAGGAAACTCGGTATGTTGGAATGGTCACCCATCCACGGACCGACCTCGTCAAGCGTTAGTTAACCTTGAAGATCGACCGGCTGCGGCTGTTATTATTTAGCCACGAGATCCTCCGTTACTGAGAAATTACAAACAAAAAAATATCTAATAACACAGGACTACATGCTCTCGAAGTGCATCAATGTTGTGCGTGTATAATACAGAATGGAAGAATATCATTACCTGTGTCTCTTCAACCTGGTAATAGACTTCAGCTCCAGGCCACATGTCTCACATACAAAGAACTTGGTACTGCTTCGACACGTTAGCAAAGCCTCATGTGCCGTGAATTCCTCCTGAAATTTAATAGAAACTCAATAAAAACTGACTTACATACCCTCAACCATCAAGTACACTAGTGTAACAAACAATTTGACATTGACCACGCCTTTACTTCAAAGTAAATGCGAGGAAAATAGCTGGATGAGGGACTCAAGGAACCGGGAAACATGAAGAAAGAAATAGCTTAAAACTAACCACCAACCGAACGGATTCGGCTTCGACTGTCTTCGCCAAAATGAGCCGAAGTTTTGGTCCCAGCCGAAGGTAGAACTAGCATCTGATTTTATACAAGAATAGGGTAGTTGTCAAAAAATATCTATTTAGTCCGTCAGTTAGATAACCTAAAAATATTGGACACGTATTTTTCTTTCGCCACGTAAACAAAAAATTACGACGATACAGTGCGTTGAAATATCGTGTGACGTCACAAGCCCCCACTCCTGAACTTTGATGCGCTTTATCTGTGTCAGTAATACATATTTGATAAAGCAAAAAATAAGGGTACAATATTATTTGATAATCTCACTGACGGAATAAATAGAATTATCATATTTCTACCCAGGAAACATCCCTTGCACTGTTTCTGTTCCACCTTGTAATATCAGTTATACTAATTTAGTAGTTTGAAAGGTTACCTGGCTATAAAACGTCTGACGACATTTCCCACAGGCCCATTCCCTTGTGACCTTGGCGCCTCGCTTCACAAAGTAACCTCCATGATGACTGCTCTCCTTTGTATCACAGTCTGATGCCATACATGTCACTGTAAAAGGTTTATTGTCATTTTAATTTATGTTGTGCGAACATTAATTACCCGACTGCTAAAGGTGGGTAATGTGGTTATCAGTCTAAGTATGTATGTATGTTTGTTCCTATGTGGCGTTCGAGAGACCAAACGCGTTGGCCGATTTTGATGATTCTTACGTCAATCGATTCGTTTTAACCTTGCAAGTGTCAATGGCTATTAAAATAGGGAAATAGAAAATGGCGGATTCGGACTCATATGTGTAAATGCACCTACCTAAAAAGAAGTAAACAAGAAGAAAATCATGCTATGCAGTTGGAGGAAGTCAGCTAGCTCGCGAATAGGTATGTGTTTTTTTTAATATATTTTTTTAGGCACATCTCATAACCGGGACACGACGAGACGCTACTTGATAGTGACAAATAATAAAACTTTATTTACTACACAAAAAGGACTAGAGAGAAAATTCGAAAATAGGTTATATGAAGGTCAGAAAATAATAATTTGCTCCATGTAAAATACTAGTATCATTGTTTTGAACGTCTCTCAAGAGTAGTCAAGAGTTCCTGGGTAACATGGTATCCCTTGGCATGACTGGTTTAGATTTGTCTGGCTTCTGCCTATCTGTAACTAATGACTGTCAGATATAGGTACAAATGACAGCCAGGACCAATGGCTTATGGTTGTAGCCGACTCTTATACGACACCGCTCGCTCCCACCCGGCAAAATAATGTTCATTGATTTATGTGAGCAGATCGCGAGCTTACCGCCATCGTACCACTCGATAGTTGACGTCTCGCTTACCGCATACTTATCGCGCGCTTCATGTGCGTCCACATGAAGCCCACGCGTCATACGTAGGCAGACTACTCGCTTGAAGCACATTGCTAGCTTGTCGAAAATAGTAAGGCGAAAGCGGTCGGCGCGGGGACGGACAGCGACCAGTCAAGCGGTGTTGGAGCGGGGTCGCGTAAGTACCTTTAACGTGCTTTCTATGACAACAGACATACAAACACGGTTTATCCAAGTGATATTTTGATACCGTTTGTTTTTGTTTGGCCCTTTGGTTATCTATTGGGTTAAAGTGACCCAACTGTATTGGAGTTGGCTAACGAATATAAGTATTTCATATGGCATCAGAGGCGTAGCTACCGCCTTATAAGCCGTATCAATGATACAGGGCCCCCGAGCTACAGGCCCCGACGAATGGAGATTCTTATTATGGAGTTTCTTGTCCGATCTTCTCCATAAAGGTGAACGCGCACCTATCCGCGCCGCAGGAGCCGCACGCGCCACAATCATCACATTTTCTAAAGGCCCCGCGCCGAACGCACCGCCCGCATCTTATTCCCTTCTGTACATCTTGAACAATATTTTCTATACGGATACGGATTGTCTCCGCACCGCCCGCATCGCACTCGCCGCAAGCATCGGACGCGCCGAATCCGATGACGTCATCCGCACGCGCTGGTGGAATCCGTGTATCTACAGCATTTTGCTGAAATGCGGGTAGAGCGGCGCGGATAGGGCCTCGTGCACCTATCCGCTCCGCACGACCCGCGCTTCATACGATTTCATATAAAGATTTATGAAATGCGATGACTGCGGCGCGTGCGGGTCATGCGGCGCGGATATGTGCGCGTTCACCTTGATAACGGGTTCAAATTTTTATTTTGAATAAATAAACTTTATTTGTTATGATGACACCATAATCTATCCTATGCCTTCATAGCACCATTATGCAATTTAGTAAACTGAAGCATGAAATCTTATACGATCCCAGTTAGGATTCTCTCGTTTTTAAACTCCTATCACTCGTGCTTCATCCTCGTCCATCAAAACCGTTTATGTTATCCAAGTGAAGAATTCAGTCTCCAATTATATTTATTTTGTAAGAAACATTAACGTTTTTAGTCTTCTTAGTTGTCATATCTGCATTCCGGTAGAAAGGGCCCCCAACAAATTTTGAAACCGGGCCCCTAAAGGACTAGCTACGCCACTGTATGGAATGATAAAGTGAATGCCTATAGCCTGGTGTCTCTCACCATGATAGTGTACCGTTAACTCTAACCTGTGCACACCAAAGCCTGGTGTGCATCTCTCCTCTGACCTCCACAAACCAGTTACTTGGAAACACAATCATCCGTCTCAAAATTTACCATCTGTATTTTATTTCTATATAGGTAATTCTTAGCAGTGCAGTGAGACTACATAAGCTGAATATAAATGTATGCATACTTCCAATACATACCCATTTCAAGTTCTTGCTGCAACCTCCATTGTGTGACCTCGGCAGTTTGTCTCAGAAGCTCAGCATTTCTCAGCACTATTTCACATGATCTGCATATGTATTGTGGCTTGCCATCATTTTCAGCCACCTTAAAACATGATAATATTTTAGAAGGGCCTGCCCCGTATTATATGGACTTAAGGTTGCCCTAGTCGGCGACACGAACTATTTTGTGGCCGGGGTTAAAATGTTATCTCATCCGACAACACGTACGAAAGGGATAGACGCTGTGATGAGCAGTAAGAAGCTAGGCGCGTACGAATACACACTTATGGTATAAAAATAAATAAATGGATGATGATTTAGAACAAAAAGGGGCGCGCGAAAGGGAATCTGAGTATCATGAAAAAACTACTGAATGTATTTGTTTAAAATAAAATTATTTGCATTTTTTAACTGCTAATCTATCCCTGTATGGTGATTGTTTTGCAATTTTGCTTCTTTTTATGGTATTTTTTTACGCCCCAATGATGCGTTGAAATATGGAACTTTCGACGCTCATAACTTTCAAATACACAGTTTTTTTTACTTTTTTGTTTCTATGCAAGGCTAGATAATGATGAGAAAATTTAGAGCATTTTTTATTTTGAGCGTACACCGTCAAACAGTGGAGTAATCGCCATAGAACGTTTGTATGGAAGAATGACTGACTAGGGCAACCTTAACCATTATTGGCGAAATGTAGGCGTACTACAGATGCACCTTCCCTTCCCTCCAGAGAATAAAAGCATTATGTGTGTGTTTTAGAAAGGCAGAAAGAAGACGGTATCACAATTGACCCAAAAATCAATACAAACAAACTGTTTGCTGATCGAGTTGCGAGGCTACTCTGGCTGAAGGACGCACGGGACCGGTAAAGGTGGCGACGCTTGGGGGAGGCCTATGTCCAGTAGTGGACGTCTTTCGGCTGATATGATGATGAAGACGACGAAGTCGCAGACCCCAAATCCATGGCGTATCGGAGCTATATATATATATAGGCTTGGGTTTTCATGGACTTTTCAGACGATGCACTAAAATACTGGCGGCAGCTAAATAGAAGGATCTCAAAGTCCTTGAAAAGTGACCTTAATGCGATTGAACGGAATAAGGTCTCCAAGGTCTTTGCAAGACATCTGACTATTGGACACAGCCAGCTCACGAAACTGAAGACCGATGATAGCAGGATCTTATCCGCCAAGCCGAAGCTTCAGCGGGCGATCGAAAGATTCTATGGGCAGTTGTACACGTCAACCAGTAAACCCGTCGCGAATCTAGAAAATCACCCAAGAGCTAGATTGACCCGTCACTATACCTAAGACATTTCGGACGTCAGCTTGTACGAGATTAGGATGGCTCTTAAACAGCTTAAGAACAACAATAGATATATCACGGGAATTTAACGTCATGATTTCGATTGTTTATATTACCTATTTCACACGACGTTTCGGCCGTGGTCCCGAGTAGACTGGTGTCTCGGTGTACTGGCTCCGTTGGGGCCGAGAATTCCCGTGATATATTGTTTTTCTATTATGAAACGCGAAAGTTTTAAAGTTAATAAGCTTAAGAACAATAAGGCACCGGGTGTTGACGGAATTATGGCCAAACTCCTAAAGGTGGGTGGAAAATAAGTACTGAAGGCCCTTCAGAAGCTGTTTGATTCTGTCATACTCGACGGGAAAACACCATTTGTTTGGTGCAGGGGTGTGGTGGTACTCTTCTTCAAGAAGGGTGACAATGCCCTACTGAAGAACTATAGGCCCATCTCACTTTTTAGCCATGTCTACAACCTGTTTTCGAGAGTCATTCGAATTGTCTCACGGGCAGGTTTGAAGATTGCCAGCCTCCCGAACAAGCCGGATTCCGTAAAGGCTTCAACACCGTAGCCCACATACATACGCGACGGTAGGTTATACAGAAAACCGAAGAGTACAACCTGCCTCTATGTTTAGCGTTTGTAGACTACGAGAAAGCCTTCGATTCGATCGAGACTTAGGCTGAACTGCAGTCTCACCAACGGTGCCAAATCGACTACCGGTACCTACATCGAAGTGTTGAAGTATTTGTTTAAAAACGCCACCATGTCAGTTCGACTTCAGGATCAGACCTCGGCAGCTATCCTTCTGCAGCGGGGTGTGAGACAGGGAGACGTCATATCGCTGAAACTGTTCACTGCAGCACTGGAGGATGTCTTCAAGGTTCTGGATTGCTAGGCATCAACGTCAATGGTACGTACATCACTAACCTTCGGTTTGCCGACGATATAGTGTTCATGGTTGATACCATGGAGGAACTTAGTACAATGCTCGAAGATCTCAGTAGAGCTTCCGAAATAGTGGGGCTTAAAATGAACATGGACAAACCTAGGTGATGTTAAATGCCCATGTTACATCCACTCCTATCAAGGTCGAAGACTCTGTACCCATAGTTGTGTGTGTATCTGGGACAAACAACCCGAACGGGTCTGTTTTCAAGGACTTTGAGATACGTCTATTTAGCTGCCAGTATTTTAATGCATCGTCTGAGACCTGCAAGATCTTCCGTCTGTGACAGGATTATTTCACTCAATATAAGCAATCCATCTGAATACTGTTTCTTTGTATTGATTTCTGGATTTTTGGTCCATACATTTTGGACCATCTCCTTTGAACAAAAATCTTGTCATCATTATAATCTTCCTACCCTTGTCCCATGTTACTTGGGGTCAGATCAACACATTTTCTTCAACCAAACCATCCTGTCATCCATTATGCTATTACTTATTCCCTTTTCTTATATACCTATCACTCCTCACACAGTTTATATCCGTTTAAAAATGTTGTATTCTATTATTAAAATATTTGATAGAACAGTATTTATGTCATAAAATTAATAATTTGCAATTCAACATACAAACCGACGGTCCCTACGTACAATCCCGCATGTGGTAGATACGTGAATTTCACTTTTTGTTTGCATAACCTTCAGAACACTCAACTCTTTGGCGTCAGTTAAAAAAAAATGAGTTTACTATCCAAATTGAACCTTATATCCACACACACAATATTCTGTAACTGCAAAATTAAAATCAATTGCCGAAGTAAAGTAACAGTAGTGGGACTAAAGGGATTTTACGCCGGAAAGTACACGTTACCCCGTCCCGCCCACCCCGCAACTACCACTTACGTTGCAATTGCGCGCGCGGCGCCGGAGGTACCGGACACGTTGTATTTTGCTACGGAAAGTGTCTATAAATTACGAGAAACATGCCAGCAAGGAAGAATAAAATAACATATAGAAATTTACCACCACGAAATGCGAAGAAGAAAGAAAATGCAATGACAAAACAAAATTTTAAACGAGTCAAAAAGCCACGAGGTGAGTGAAATTTTAACTTTTCTTCCAGATACTTTGTTTACTCAGAAAATATATTAATCATCATTTGTATTTTACGCATGAAATTACTAGTATTTATATTTTTGCTTGAATTAAATACACTCAATACAATCCCGACGTAATTATCGGTATATGGTAGTTACGTTGTTTTACACGGGAAACGTTAACATATCAATGTAAATAAGTGGTACTTAAGGATTTTTACATGGGAAAACTTCACGAACCATTATTCATAAGTGGTACTTAAGTAACTTTACGTAGAAAAATTAAAGTAATCTTCTATCAGTAACTGCCAATAACGGTGTTTTACTTTGGAAATCAGTGTTTTACGTTATCAATTTTTATTTTAGAGCCCTCTGCAGATTCAAGTGACGACGATGAGATATTACACGATATTCTCAACCGAAGAACTGAAGTTACTATGGAAGCATTTGAGTCAACAGAGTCAAAATCGAATGCCCCGCCGCTCGATAAAATACCTATCGTAACATTCGTAAATTCAATTCCAGCTTCACTTTCGATTACCACGACAGAGGAAAATGTCGACGATATCAAAACATTCACAGAATTATCAAACGTTATACAACCATATAGGTCATCCCTTTCGCCATCTATAATTACTCAAGAGGTGGTGGTTGGAACTTCAAGCATTCCTGATCTAAACAAAGAAAATACTCATAATACGATTGAAGTTGCAGCACAGATTAACGCAATAAGTATTCATGGACCTGATACTGTTCATGAAAAACAGACTCCTGTTACAACGGCCCTTATTTCTAATGGCACTATTTTCCCGAATCCGGACACTGTAGAAATATTAGAATCAGAATATATTACATCCAAACCACAATCTTTATCCACTCAATCACTACACAATATATCAATGTCCGAATTTTTGTCGCTTCCGATTATCGTGGCAGAAGAAAATAGTAACATAGTTGTCGAAGATAGTAATTATGCAGAATTAACTACCAATAAAGCAACATCTCCAACATATCTGACACTATCTCCATCCACAAGTATTCGAGACGTCGTGCTTAGATCTTCACATGATTCAGCGAATAACACTGCAGAAGAGATGGACTCACTCCTAATTATTGAAGAAAAAACTTTGGATACCAGTACCCCTTTGGCATCTCCTTCTATATCGACAATAATGCACAATATCGAAGCAGAAAATTTAAGTTTCTCTAACGTTAACACCCCAACTTCATCTTTGTGTGTAAACTCATCTGTCGATGATGAAACCTATGCACCATCCCACTGTGGTAGTGATACCACAGATACAACAGAAGCGAGTAACACAGAAAGAAGACAAACAAAAAGAAAGAGGAAAGTTAAGAAGAAAACTGATTTGGGAAGAATACGAAAAGTTAAAAAGAATGAATGGATAGATTGTCTGAGAAAGCGATTAAAAAATCATGGCTTGAGTTACATCAGTCGGGGAGGAAAAGAAAGATCTGCAAGGTCTTTATTACCAGCTTGTGACGATAAGTGTCGATTAAAGTGCAAAGAGAAAATAGAAGAGAGCGTTAGAAAACTCGTTTTCGAAAGATTTTGGTCTCTTGGTGATCGTGAGCGACAGTGGGAATTATTGTCTCGATGGTCTGAAAGAATCGGTAAGAAACGCATTACAACAGAGGGCCCATCGAAAAGAAAATTTTCTATTAGATATCATCTGCCAAAAACTCTAGGTACAGATAAAGAGGAGCGTCTTGTTGTATGCAAACAGATGTTTCTGAACACCTTTGGTATTGGTGAAGGTGTTGTACGAACTGCTTTGAAAAAAATTGGTGATGGTGATGGACTGCTGGTCGAACGTGATTTGAGAGGGCACCATGACAAACATCCTAAAGTCAAGAATGACGAAATGATTAAAAGTGTTTGTGAGCACGTAAAATCGTTCACCCCAGTAGAAGCACACTATACTCGGAAAGAATCTTCAAAATTATACTTAGATAGTGACTTGACGATGTCTAAAATGTTCAAGCTCTATGAAGAGTGGGTAACAGAGATACAGTCGAGCAGGGCTAAGACACTAAGGCAGTATACTGATATTGTCAACGAAAACTTTAACATTGAGTTTCATAGGCCTAAGAAAGACCAATGCGATGAATGTATTGCGTATAAAAACCTGCTGAAGCCCATAAATCAAGATGATCAAGACAGATTCGATGAACACTTGCGAAATAAGGACCTGGCGCGAAGATTAAAAAATGAAGATAAACTATCTGCTATAAGATCACCTCGTACAACTGTAACGGCTGCATTTGACTTCCAAAAAGTTCATTCGGCGCCTCATGCCGCAACTAGCATTTTATATTATAAAAGAAAACTAAATGTTTTCAATTTCACTATTTTCGAGATGGGTCAGAAAGTTGGGAAATGTTACATGTGGCATGAGGGTACCGCCAAACGAGGTGCAAATGAGGTGGCTAGCTGTGTCTATGATTTTATCAAGGATCAATCCTCAAAAGGGATACAGATCATAAACTTATATTCAGACAACTGCGGAGGCCAAAACAGAAACAGAATCGTTTTCATGATGTACTTGCTCGCTGCTAAAGAGTTTAAGGTAAACATAACTCATCGTTTTTTTGAAAAAGGCCACACGCAAAATGAAAACGACAGTATTCATGCTTTGATAGAACGTTGTGCCAAAAATAAGGAAATCTACACACCTGATCAATGGTTTGCATTAGTGAGATGGGCCAAAGAAACTGGGGATCCTTATATTGTAAAAGAAATAGCAACTGAAGACATTTTTGACTTTAAAAAGTTATTAACGGGTAAAAACTGGACCAAAAATGAGAAAAATCAAAAAATTATGTGGTGTAAAATTAGAGAGCTTAATGTATCATCTTCAGAGCCTGATGTGATCAGTTATAAATACCGTTTTGATGAAACATACCATCGCTTAATTGTTCGTAGATCTCAAAACCGTAGACGTCCAAATCAAACAAATTTTAATGACGAGTTAACCCAGGCTTACAGTGGACCTTTACCAATCCCCAATAATAAAATGACAGATCTTAACTACCTTTGTAAACGAAACGTGATTCCTAGACAATATCATGGTTTCTTTACTTCAGGCTCTGATGAAGAGGATTAGCTTCTAAAATTAAGAGTTCCTATGCTTAGGGTGCTAATTTTGTTGGTAGAAGTTTTTCGTAACATTATTTTTAGAGCTATGTTGTCGATTTTAAGACTGACTTGTTTAAAAATTCCAATTGATAAGTGAACAGAGGTTTATTAGTATTTATGTTATAGTTTTGTGTTGATGCTCAAGGTTTTAGAATTAATACATATTTCTTTTTCTCACTAACAATTAAGATGTGAAGATTAAGTTTAATTAAAAGCTTTGTTTTTGTTTGTAGATACATTTTTTTACTCATGATTCAATAATTATTGATGAGCACAAAGGGTTTTTTTATAGTATTTACCTAAGTTTTGATGTTTATAAGATATTTATCTTGTTATTGTTTAGTAGGTTCATCAAAGTATTTTCTATCAGTGATATTAATCTAAACATAAGAGTAATTATTTTATTATATTATTGTGTACGAATAGTTTTCAATGAGAATAACATTGACGTTGTTGCATGTTTATATTTTTATAAATTAAGTTTATAACTTGTCTTATTTTGACTGATTATTGTTACTGTGCAGCTGTGAGTGCATTATTTTAATCAATGGTTGTGACTGCATATTATTATTATAACAATTTACTTTAAAAGTACTATGACTGCAAATATTTGATTTAATCAATAGTTTACTCAAATTAAAGGTAACTATTATAAAGTTTGTTTGTTATAAAAGTTTTGTAAGAAACATGTTTTAATTATTTGTGCTGCATAATACAAAATAAAAATGGATACAGAAAATATTAAAATTTGAATGATTTTCATTGAAGGTCCTGCCTTGATAGACACCCTTATAACATTTTAATAAGTGGCTAATACCCATATCTGTAGAACCTCGAATATCCTGCATACTGTTTCCCATGTATAATCTTTTATATGGCAGTTAGGAATTTAAACAAACCTAACACTTCGACGTAATAAGCAATAAGTACCACTTCCGTTGTTTGTAGTTGAAGAGTTCTCGTCGTAGAAGTAGGTAAGTGATAAATGACATACTTAACGTGATATTTTTAAGGATTTTCTTCGCATTTCGTATAATATACCGTATTTAAATTAATAGTGCCAAATTTCATCACTATGTGAAAAACCAAACATGAAATACACATGTTTGAAACTTCACAGCGTTCTCTCTCAAAATTTGACATATTCAGTTAGGTTACTTTACGTAGGGACCGTCGAAACATACCTGTATTTGCAATATTTGTTGGATCCCAGCAAGAATATCAAACTCATGTTTTTCAAATATCTTCCTATAGCCAGGTTTAAGGCACAGTCTGCAAGTTTTTTTATGCTCTTGATTTTTCAGTACCTTTCTTAAAGATCTGTAAATACATATTTTTTTATTTAGTTGACAAAAAGTTACTCTCTGACTTTTGATAACTGGGTAAAAGCTATTCAACTGGAGGTTGTCATTTAAATTGGAACTCTTCCTTGTGGTAACAGGAAGGACCATGTTCCTAGTTTTAGTGCTAGTGTTACTACTAAAGAGAGTGCGGTTGTCCTGACTAATCTGTCTTTTCACAATAAGTACATAATTTTCAGCAGTAGATTTTAAGTTTAATTGTCCTATGCCTGAGAAGAGTCAGGACACACTGCTGTAATTTATATAAATGGCTAAACTTATAAACTATACAACACCTTATCCAAGGAAAATCAGCAAAAAAATATTGTCAACTTACGAGACTGCATTAAAGGTTTTCTCTGTATTGTTTGCTCTAAGCCATCGTATTTTGTCGAATTCGCCCTTGCTTAACTTCAAGGACACAAGTTTTTGGACTAATATAGTAGAAGCCATTTATTGTAGAATAGAAATTTTCTCCGAGAAAATTACAAAACACAGTACAAACTGGTATTATAAAACAACATACGGTAGTATCTCTAAGTAGTCTGTGAAAACAACAAAATCAAAACAAAAACAATACAAGCATAGACTACTATACAAGTAGCAAAAAGTAATTTTTTTCCTTCGCCCTTTTCGGGCAGGCTAAGATCTTGGACCATACCGCCTCGTCTTCAGTGCATTATATCTTTCTTGACTAAAAGTAAGGCCATAGCCTCGTCTTTAGTTTCATCCTTGTTTTAAATTTATTTTAGGCCAGAGCCACGTCTTCAGTATTCATTATATAATAATATGGTGTCCCGTGTATTCGGTTAAATTGCTCATCCAGCGGCGTGCACCGCACACGGGTGCGATTTACAAGGAGGCGGAAAAAACAGACGGCAGGGGGCGACATAAAGACATGTATTGATCAGTTTTAACACTTTGCGTACTTGCGTAATGCGTAGACGCCTGCGGTCAGGGTAGCCGCAGGTAGAGAGACTACTCTAACAGATGGCCACCAGATGTGCGGCATGCGTCCCGCCCCTGCGTCCGCGCAGGCCCCGTTCCCGCTGCTGACCAGCTTGTCCCATACATCCCATTCCATCCCACCGGGCGATAGCTTTACGTTCGGGGAATCCCTGTGACTCCGCTCGCCATTAATGGAGATTTTCTATCATACTAGACTGGACACCGTTATTCAAGTAATATTACAATACTACCTGTTACCCGCAGCTTCACCCGCGTTATTATAGATACGTAAATCAATTGTGGTTGTCGAAAAACAAGGTGAGAAATATCCAATGTTGCAGTTTTAGTTTTAATCTCAATCGGCCCCTTGACTCCTTTGATTGTTTTGTGCTATTCTTCATAGTGATGATTTGGCCATCCACGCCCACTTGGAAAACTCAGCCTGTGTAGGTACAGGAAGCATTAACGTAAAAACGATTAACATATTTATTTGAAAACGTAAGGATCGTAGCAGGTGGCGTTCTGTAGTTTCTGCCTACTCCCATAGGAAAAAGGCGTGAGTTTACGTATGTATGTTATTGAAAATACAAACGGAAACAAATAAACTACAGAGTTATAAATTCTGCTTTGCTGCGAATTAAAGATACCACTCTATCATAATTTTTGTGACATTCCTTAATTATGCCGTTAATCATGGGTAAAACATTTTAGGACGCTGCTATATACTATATTGTATATCCTTTCATTTGGTGCTAATTCATACACATTCTGGGCCCTGGACATACGCGAACATCAGCAGCTATATGTAGCTGGCCTTAGGTAAAGCATGGTTTTTCTAAATGCGCTGCTACACTTGAGCTTTGTTAATAGTAATAGCAAAACTAAGTTTGATTGGAAACTGGAGTCTTTTGGATTGAACTGATAGTTCAGTGAGGATTATATTATTGGGATTCGACGTGTGAACACGCTTTCCCTTTATCTTTTCCTTACCTGTTAGTATATTGGCACCTATTATATTTTGCCCATGTGTAATACGAAGCCACATTCCATTACTTATTCTAAATAATTATGCGTGATAATATAAGTGGTACAAATTCTTTATCCAAACAACAGAAAAAGTATGCGGTACAAAATCTGCCGTTCACCTTTCAATCATTTTTTATCAAAAACATGCCTGCAAAGTTTCAACCAAATCCGAAGCCGCAATTAAAAGTTTCATACAAAAATCAGCTTTTTCCATTTCATCATCATCATCATATCAGACGAAAGACATCCACTGCTGGACATAGGCCTCCCCCAAGCGTCGCCACATTGACCCATTTCCCATTTACCCTCTTAAAATTCGAATTTACATAAATCCTTTCTTAACTAACGTTTACTAACTTTATACTACCACCTGCCAAAATTAAGCTTCATGAAGAAAATGTGTACATCTTATCTTTACAACCCAAACCCCCTTTTAGGGGTAATTAAAACAAACAATACAGTTTAATTATTTGTTATGGAAGTAGTTCCGCAAAGTTTGAAGCGAATTGAACCCCATAATTAGAAATTTCGACAAAACTAATCCCTCCCATTTCTGCCCCTTCGAGTTTTATGCACAAAGAAGAAGCCTATGTCCTTTTCAGGGTTTCAAACTACCTCCATATTTCTTGTTTCAAGTGTCATTCTGCCGCGGAGAACAGTATCACCGCCATTCAGAAAATAATGTCAAATGCACAACGCCATCTATCGAATACGGAGCTCAACTGTCCGAGTATCTGAATATGATCTGAATTGCATGTGTCACAGGTCAGAGACATGGCGTATGTTGTGGTCTAACTTTTGATAGAGTGAACCGATTGCGATGAAACAAAAACTAAGTTATACGTCAAGTTACGCGTAATGTTTATGTTATATATATATGTATAAGTTATCTACATTGGCTTCGTACACTTTACGTGATGCGTCCACAAATAAACAGACAAAAATTTAAAAAATTCTGGAAATGGGTTCTGTAGGTTATCCTTTAACGCCCTGGCTATTTTTTATTTTAATATTTTCAATGTACAAAAACGACTTTTCTACAGATTTATTAAATGCATTGATGATTATTATGTTTGTACGTTGCCAAAATTACCGATACTTATTTTTTTCTAATTAAGAGTTAATGACTATCAAAATGTGATTACTTTACCAGAAAACTCATCACTATAGGAGCTATGAATAGTCGGACAGAAGGCTTTAGCAACTAGCTCGTAAACAGTGCCTCTACCAATAGTTTTGTAATGGCTTAAATAGTCATACATGTGATACGTATATGGACGATACAAATCCAACTCTTTTGACTTAGGGTAGTCAAAAATTTCATCGACATCCATCCAATGTTGGGGGTAGAATAACTCGAAATCGAAGACTGTAACCTCTGAAAAATAAAGTACAGGAATTTTATACCTTATTTTGTCAAGGCCCTAGTTTTTTTTTTAAGCTTTGCCCCTCACTAGGAGTTATTGATAACACGACATACTTATTTGGCCGGGTTAGCTACTAACTCGGAGTTGTTAAGTTAACCCAGGGTGGCGCAAGCCCCTCCTAGTGCAAGTCACTTTCAAGGTGGCCCCGCACCTCAGTAGCCGTGGCTTGGAACTCCACGGTGAAGCGGAGAGGAACCCGAGGCGGGGCCGCTCATCAGTGCTTTTGCCGATAAGTTGACGAGGTAGCGGTATTTCCAAGCATTTTGTATGTAATTTGAATGTAATAAGAAGCCGCACGTGCCATGTCCGTGCCCGACGCCATTTCTATGTGGCCTGCGCCTTACGCGAGCCCGTGTTCCCGCCATAAGCGGCACAGTTAAGTACACCGTGGAGTTTTAGCACGGTGTTTTAGTGAGTTGGATTCCCACATAACTACGCTATCTCCCCGTGCTAGTGCAGTACGTATGAGCATTCCTCCACGCAAAAATAAAATAAAAATCGTTGGCGCAAGCGGGCCTAAGAATTTTTTTTAATGCTTGGCACTTTGCTCACGGAACAAGTCACGAACAAACATTTTAAGTGGTGAGACGTCTATGTGCTTGTATCACTATCAAGCCAAAATACTCTTGATACAAAATCGGTGGGTACAGTTTGGTGTTGCAGCTCCACATCGAACATAGACAACTAAAATTTAATTACACCACTCGATAGCACATTGAAGAAATCGGTAATAATACAAATAAAAAAATATGAATATCTGAAGGCCCGCAACGTATGCAGGTACCTAAACGCATTAAAGTAAAATATACGGCCTTGTCCACGACACATCCAAAATGCCAAACTCCCAACTTTTTCTTCATTTAGATCTGATGGCTGCAAAGTCGGACAGACCCCTCCGAGTCCTCTCGAGTGGAGCACTTCCACAAGGGACGGAATAACACATTTTCAAACCCATAAATATGTCTCATACCTTTACATTTAATTGAGGTGAAACCCTCAGGTAGGTACCTAAAAACATTAAAGTAAAATATACGGCCTTGTCCACGACACATCCAAAATTCCAAACTACGACTTTTTCTTTATTTTAGATCTGATGGCTGCGAAGTCGGACAGACCCCTCCGAGTCCTCTCGAGTGGAGCACTTCCACAAGTGAAGGAATAACACATTTTCAAACCCATAAATATGTCTCATACCTTTACATTTAATTGAGGTGAAACCCTCAGGTACCTAAACACATTAAAGTAAAATATACGGCCTTGTCCACGACACATCCAAAATTCCAAACTACGACTTTTTCTTTATTTTAGATCTGATGGCTGCGAAGTCGGACAGACCCCTCCGAGTCCTCTCGAGTGGAGCACTTCCACAAGTGAAGGAATAACACATTTTCAAACGCATAAATATGTCTCATACCTTTACATTTAATTGAGGGTTTCAACATGAAATCTTTAGAACGGAACACTTCTGGACACAATCTTTGCAATACATTTTCGATGGCATTTGCGCCTATTTCTTTCCAATTTAACGGGTTGTACTTTTTACTAATCTCCCTGAAACAAGAGATGCAGATAATACCTTAAGTACTTAAGGAACTATTTTGTGCGCGAGGTTAAAACGCATGCTATCTCATCCGACAACACGTGCGAAAGAGATAGATGTTGTGTTGAGCAGTAAGAAGCTAGTTCGCGTACGAATTAGCACTTTTGAACATTTGTATCGAATAGATGATGATTTAGGACGAAAACGAGCGCGCGAAATTTTATAAACCTTTGGGAGTCTAGTTAGGTAACATGCAAAAACGACTAAATGTATATTTTCAAAATAAATTTATTTGCATTGTTCAATTACTAATCTATCCCTTTAAGGAGGCCGTTTTGCAATTTTCCTTCTTCTTACGGTATTTATTTCCGCCCAAAGATGCGTTAAAATTAGTGTTGAAATAAGGAACTTTCGAGCTCATAACTTTCAAAATTTTTTTTTTTTTACTTTTTTGTTTCCCTACAGGGCTATATTGATATCATATTTTATTTTGAACGTACATCGTCAAACAGTGGAGTAATCGCCAGACTACGTTTGTATGGAAAAATGATCGACCAGTGTAACCTTAATGCTTGAAAACAAAAATTAAAAACAAAAAGACTTACTTGATAATTTCATTTGTTATGTTGGTTCCAATTTCGTCCTTTGCAAATGATAGGATCGCTGATGCGACATCGAATTCGGTTTCTTTCGCAACAAAATGTGATGGCAGGTCCTCCAATGATCTCATGACTATCATGTCAGTGTCCAAATATATACCACCCCATTTGTTGAGTGTTAAAATTCTCAGTATGTCTGCAATATGATGTACTAGAAATGTACTTTGACTCACATCGTTAAGTAATATTGACTGTACTTCTGTTCCCTTTGAATATTCTGCTACATGTACTCTCAGGAATCTCACATTGGGGAATTGGAGGAGATCCGCAAGGCAGCCAGTCTGGAGCTCGTAGTCGGTCACTGGTGCGCTGAACAGCACGTAGATTTCTCTCTTTGGATGAGCCCTGGCAGCTGCTTCCACTGCACAAGCCTGGCGGAAAGTCAGTCCACTGCGGCATGAAGTCTCATGAAAGAATATGGATTTTGTTTTAGGAGAAAATGTCGGGTCTTCCGCGGATGGCAACGCATCTCCCGTCTCAGAGTAATGACATGATACATAATTTTTTTGTACGATTGTTTGTCTTTTATTTTTGAACAATAGCAATATTAATATAACTTTCAATGTTGATATGCCAGTAAAGTATAGGAGAGTTCTTGTACGCATGCTCTCGGGCTTCGGTGTTTGAGTGAGCTGACCACTTACCAACGCGCGTGCCTGTATAAAACAACAATAATTCGGTGTACATCCACATTCCCGATTAACAAGCATCCCATGTTGTGTGTTTGTTGTGAAACAAATAAATGGCGGTGGCAAGTTTAAAAATATTGTCATTAGACAGGACATATCTTCTTTGGCCACTATTATTTCCAGTGGTTGCGGCCGCACTATTGTTGGAACTGATTTACCTTCCACCATGGATCAAAGGACACAGTGCCATCCAGACTGCTTCCACTTTTCCTTGAGGAGATAAGGTGCATCGAATGACCCATTAGGTATCTAACCCGTACGCAAAATACGAGCTTGGACATGTGAGTTACGGACAGCAGCCCGTTTAACAATAACAAATTACTACGATATTAAATTATTATAATTAAATCCTTATCGATTACCTTTCGTCTGAGAAGAACGGCGGTTGTTTGACTCGTACCTAACTACCGTTAAATGTCAATTGTAAGATTCGGCCCCATTGATTTGTAGCTTTTATTACCTACCTTTTCGCACTGATATCGACAAGATACCCAGAAGAAAGCAGCTTTCTGTATTTTATTCCCTAGAGTCAGCTATTAGGGTGTCAAGTATAGTTTTCGCCAAACTTCTTGGCCGCCCTGAAAGCGCAGTAGCAAATTTAAAAAACAGCACCGCAGGCTTATTACGTATGAAACAACAATTAACAATATTTGCGCAGAGATTGTACAATCATCGCGCGAATATCGCTTTACGTCAAAAAATTGGAAGGCTTATTTTTGCGAAATAATTGTTCTTCAATCGCGAATCCGCATTATATATGAGCTATAGCCACACCATAATAATTTTACGACAGCACTGCTAACAATAAAAATCTTTTAACTGAAATGTGCATTTATCGCAAGGTGATCGCGATAATTTCGTATTACGTATGGTTTTTGACTGCTGTCAAAAACCATACGTAACGTCAGAAAGCGTTTTATACTATTATAGATTACGTGGAGGACAAAAAGGCTTGGGATTGAGCTGCTCCAATTAATTTTGATTTTTTATATTTTGCACCGTGAATTTTGTTTTTGTTTTTAATTTTGATTTTTTTTTTTGTTTTCTTGCAATGACAAGAATATTTACTTTTTAAAGTATTATATTATTTTTATTATTGTGAATGTGAAGATTATGTGGATTTTTGTTTTTTATTATAACTTAGTTAGTTTTTACTCATGGTCTGGCAGTTTGAGTAGTTTATGCGGCCTACCCGAATGTCCTTTCTTTGGTATTGTTCGTCGAATCGTTGAGCTCCGTAAATTCTGAGTTGAGCTGCTCGGTTATTAACAAATGCGTGCACTGACTGGACAGGTCCACTCAATCTCGCTGGTTCTTTCCTCAAAAGACCATTTCAGACATATGTCTACATGGTCTTCACATGATATAACCAAGTTTTTGTCAAGACTTCAAAAGAGACTGTGACCTCTGAGTTTGTTTCGGCCTTTCTTCTCAGAGTAGTCAGATAGGAAACGCCGACCTCATCTAGTTTTAAAAAATATGATCGACATGTAAAAGTGTTTGTACAAACCAACTTACAGAAATAAAATCATTTATCATTTATCATTAATACGAAATTATCGGAAATTATTATTAATATATTATTATTATTTACGGAATTATGCTCTGCTGAGCGACAGCGATCGGCGAGCAAATGTGGCTGTCAAATTGCGATTACTTTTTCCCTTGTTGTTGGTCGACTGCCAATCGCTCGCTGATGGCTGAGTAGGTACAGAAGTTTTTGAGTTTTTGGCGGCTTTTTTAGTGTGTTATTTTGTAGCTACTTTAATTATCTGCAAATTAGAATAATAATATAAAAATAAATATTGAAGTAACAAATTCCTAGTGAATATTGTAAATTTAAATGACAAATTGGTGTTGTTTTGAGTCTCTAATGTGCAACTGGACTATTTGTTGTATCATTGAAACATAAGTGATCACGGTAAAGTGGAGGATTTTTTTATACTGTAGTGTTGGCTACCTCAGCGAAGCTTATTTGTTTACTACTAAATACTTACAAACACATGAGATTTTTTTTTATATGGCAGACACCGATGTCGACTATTCTGCCAATGTCTAAATTAAATTTGAAAAATCTTTTTTACGTTTCATAGCTCAAATACGAGATAATGTAGTCTATTAAGTGATGTTCTAATGCGTTATCGATTAGATTTCTTAAAACAATCGACAATTCGAAGAAATTTTAATTGATTTTACACAATGACATTTATGTAAATAAAATGCAAATATCAAATTTTCACTGCCATATTTTCTTTACACAAATACTTTACATCTGCGAATATTAATTTATCGGAATATTGGAGCTAAATATTAATTAAATTGACTATTGTAAAAAAACAGCCTCCACGAAGTGTTGCTCTTTCATAAGCTGGTTAATTCATCAAACGATACATTTTATAAATCATCGGACAGTTAAAATAGCTTCTGTTAAAAGTGACTGTAAAAAAAAAAGACTTGACTTAAAGGCCTCAGTAGCTAGGTCAATAAATTGATCGCGCAATAATTGTACAATTATTGCTACCTACTTGCTGTTCCTTACGTAATAAGGCCGCCGATCCGTGCCTTGCGCATCGGAAAGCCAATTGAAAACTAACTCGTCGCAAGAAGCAGCGGCCGCACTACGCGATGCATCCGCTTAATATAGTATCGTTTGGCAATTTTTACATTGCTTGTTCAGTCACTCAGCGAAAAACTTAGGTAGTTGTAAAAAAGCAATGTATTTCATACAAAAATAGTACAGTCGCTGTGCACTTTGAAAAAAAAAATAACATAGTAGAAGCAAGAAATATTTTACGATTTGTTATTTTTCATGATTTTAAAGACAAATCACCTACCTTCCGCACTTGTAGCATAAATAACTATTTTGTTATTGGGTTAATCTATTCTGGCTTCACTTTGGGCATTATTGGTACCTAGCCTATATAACTGGTCCATTATGTACCACAACTAAAAAATTAAAAATAAAACAAAATAAACTTTTTACAAAAAATAATACCAACTTCCAAATAAAAACACTACAAAGTGAAAAAATAACTTCAATTTCGGAAGTCGGTGTCAAAAAACGAAAACAAGAAGACCGACTGCCGAAATTGAAGTTATTTTTCACGTTGTAGTGTTTTTATTTGGAAGTCGGTTTTATTTTTTGTAAAAAGTTTTTTTTTTCAGTCATACTTTTCGCATTGTAAAGTGACAATGAGGGAGAGATATCTCGGAGATAAGAATACAAACTACCATTGTAAGATTTATCATTTATTGAAAATCAAAGATCATAATAACATAACAGAATACCATTGACGATTAGATACGTCTTACATTTTTATAATAATTAAAGGAAAAAGAACATAAAATATATTTCTAATTACTGTGACATGGCTCAGCCATATTTTTTATCTTTGCTTCGAACTTGTCCCAATAAAACATTTCACTTTGGAAGATATTACACATTACAACTAACTAATATACATACTTAATTAAAAATTATATTTGTACCAAAATAATCATTAGTATCACCGCAATACGTATCATTTTTGTGTGAAATATAGTTTCATCTTGATGTTCTATAGGATTATAATGGAATTTACTTTCCTTGCCAAAATAAATCAATCAGATGGAGTTACTTTAATATACGGAAATGCGTGCAGAGCTCCGACTGAATTTCCTTAGTAAAAGTCATAATTCGAGGTTTGGCTCTCGTCTACATCCTCCTCCAGTATTGGACCAAATAATATTTTACTAAGGATATTCAATCGGATGTCTGCGGCCGCTTTTCCTCTTAATAGGTAGGTATTGTGAAAATATAACTGTTAGCCCTCCAGTACCGCGAAGTTATAGGTCGATTCAAAGATAATGATGTCTGTGAAGTTTGCTTTTTGCTACTGCACAGCGACGTTCATATTCCGAGCCGCCATTACATTTCTACTTGTACCTCAGAAACCGATTCAGATAGGCTTGAAATAATACAACATCATTCACGCTACACTTTAGCATTTTTGAAGTTGAGTAATTGTCAAATCCTACTTTAGCCTGAAACCTGTCAAATGTTGGTACAAAAGTGGGTTTTGACATGATCTTAAGTCAAAATATTCTATTTCAGAAATCGGCCATAGTCGTATAAAACATCAGTAGACAACCAGAATCGAATAACGGGAGATGTTAAAATGCATTAGGTTATAGTATATTAATACTTAATATAGTTAAAACTGTTTGGAATGATATTTTGAAACCATACACAGACTATTTTAGATGCCAATAAATTTATAATTTAAAACAGAGAGACAAAAATTTTAAAGTAATAATTATTCGATTAAGGGTCGATTTTTCAATAGTCATATAAATATATGGTATTCTTTATTCAATATAGCGCCCGAAACGTGGATCCACGCGAGATACATTGGCTTTATAATTGCTTCTGTAATTACTGCATTCAACCGGTTAAATAATACTTTGACATATTTTCTATACAAAAGCTGTCAAATCGCCATTTTTTATTCCTCAGGTATAATTTAAATGACTACTGTAAAATCGGCCCTCAATAATGTAAAGTACAGTTAGCCAAAGATCTATATATAACTCAGTGTGCACCTACTTTTAATTTTTATCTTTCTTTAAAATGTGGTTTGATTGATTCTTATCCCTATATTTAATATGGCAATAAACTTTATGTGCGTTTCGGGAAATAATACATAATAATAATAACCCATTGTTTCTAAAGGCCTATACTCTATTCGCTGCAGCAAAAAATAAAAAGGTACACAAACCATAAATAAAGGTTTTTACAGTGACTTCTTTTGTTGTCACTAAAATCTAAAGTAAAAAATATCATGCGACGATGTTTGTTTCATACAACAACCAAATACACACATACACAATTATGTCAAAAACTTTAATTATTATATTCTCAACTGTATTTTACAACAACATCCATATTTTTAATGTATAAACAAAAAGCTATTATTAAAATTAAAATCAACATTAAAAAGCATCTCGAAAGCTTGGAGTTCGATACCTTTTGACGTTTGTTTGTTTACCTTTTATTTTTTCCCTCCAGCGAAAAGAGTATAGTTAAATATCTGGTCAGTAAATTAGCTGTACAGAGACTTACAGCTAACATGGGACTTGACAACTGAATACCAGATACCTAATATGGCTTACTAAAACGAGGGTAGTCTTATATTAAAATTGTAAAATGATATGGGTATACAAATCTTAGGAATTGTGTAACGATAAATAATAAAATAATAATTGTAAGGTAGGTTCGATGGCAGCTGAGTGTTACATTCTGCAATCGAAAAAATACCATACATTGTAACTGCCACCTGATTATTGCAAACACCGTAAGTTCACAATAAATCGCGTGAGATTGTTATTTTTTTAACTCAATAATGCACGGATATATTATACACTATAGTATTTGGATGGGATTCTTTGTATTTGAAATTATCTATTCACAAAATACCGAGAACTTATCACTTCACAAGATTAATTACAAAGATATGGAGTTTGTAAAAATTCGGTGACACGGCCACAGGTTTAAAGCAACGAAACAAATCGTTATTTGGGGCAGTATTTTATGTGTTGCCGATCTTCTATCGAAACTGTCTTAACTTCTGCGCAAACTAATACAAAATTAAGCATCCAATTTCAACAGTCATGCCACGAGTGCAGCACATATTTAAGTCACAGTAAAAACCAAAACAAAAACCATAGCACCATGAACACATCAGACCTTAATTACAAAAAAAAGGTCAACTAAATAATAAATGTATCACACGAGTACCAAACGTCAGTTAAATGCACCGAACAATAGATTTCTTTTGATCTTATAAACCTGCGGTCATTCTAAAATAATCAGGAACTCAAATAAAACTGGCATAATAATCTAGGAATAAAATATTACCCCATTGGGTCATCCAATCTCACTACTTGTTGCCGTGTTTTAAAGGGGTTATACACTCAATATAAATATTTTTATCTATGCTTCAATTGCCGACCAGAAGTTACAAGTGACATTCCTTTAACAACAATTTACCTGTTAATGCTTGTAATATTGCGCTGGGTGCATCGTCCTCACGTATATAAATGAATGTATGTAAGTAAATATGGTAAAACACTTTTTTTATTTAATGACTAAAGGCCAACGCAGACCGGGACGGAATGGCAAGGGATTTAAATTTGACTAATGGACATTCAAACGTATCGATATAGAAATACGACATAAATTGCTATGCTTTAAAATTATGCCGTGGCATCGAAAGGGATATCATTCCACGACATTGAAAGACGCGCCACAGGCTCCCCAGGCGGGATGCCGTGGCGTACCGCGGTAGGCAACGGCATGCCGATACCAACGCTTAGATACGCGTTCCAGCGCCTTGCCACGGCATGCCACGGCGTGCTGCGGCTTCACAAAGCATGCCTCAGTAGCTCCTGCTGCCCGATACACATTTAGTCTTCAGTTGCGTTTGATGAAGTGTTGATTGGCCTCAGTTTTAAAATGGTAGATTGGTATTTTATGCTAATAACTATTATTGCAGACGAAGAAGATTTTGGGTCAAAACACGTCGTCTCCGATAAATTCTCGTACACTGTCGTCAGAGACGCGGGTCTGCATCCCCCGCTATTCTACCCCCGCCTCACCCCGTGGTATGTCACAACGAGCGCCGGCGTCCTCGGCGTCGGCATGCCGTTGCCTACCGCGGTACGCCACGGCATCCCGCTTGGGGAGCCTGTGGCGCGTCTTTCAATGTCGTGGAATGAAATCCCTTTCGATGCCACGGCATCATTTTAAAGCATAGCAATTTATGTCGTATTTCTATATCGATACGTTTGAATGTCCATTGGTAAAATTTAAATCCCTTGCCATTCCGCCCCGGTCTGCGTTGGCCTTTAGTGTGGAGTTCCTTGTTTATTCTTTTCCATAACAATCTACCTTTGCGAATGGACGATAGAATATTTTTTTATTTAAATTTTTGGCGTTCAAAAATGCCGCTTAGATTTTGCTGGCATTCCAGATGCTCAAACTCGGCTCTCTAATATAAATAATTCTTGCCTAATTGATATAGAGAATTTGACTTTGACAGCGACGGGATAACGTTTGGAAAAAGTCCAAAACGTATGGGAATGTCAAGCGCTGTAGAAATGTCATGGCTTTTCGACCATGCCTTCGCTGATAGTTTTATTTTTATTTAACGATAGGCTCGTGTTTCACCACTATCTCACCTGATGGTAAGCGATGATGTGGTCGACGATTGACAGTTCATCTAGAGCCTCAGCTAATTTAAACCAGCCGGGCAAGCACGGCCTTCTGTGACAGGCTTGAGTCACATATTTTATCATTTCTTGGGAGCATAAATCGTGATAAAATGCGTGACCCAAGCTTATCACAGAGGACGTGCTCGCCCGGCAGGAAACAATATTATATTTGTGCACACCCCATTAAATTCACCAAACAATATTTAAACTTTACTAGCTCTTATAATAACTATTGTGATATTAAAATATTATCTTATCCTTCTCTATAAAAGGTATCTTATATTCTAGAAATTTTGCGGTTGCAATAACTTAAGACTTTATAATTAAAATAATAAATACCAAAATGGATCTGTGTAGTGTTTTTTTTTTTTGAAAAAAAGCTGCTTTTAATATTGACTTTATAAATTGACAGCATGGTTTCTAAGCTATCGTTCGAAGAGTTACAGTCTTTCTCCAAAAATTAAAAAGCAACTTAGACAAACGCTTAATTCTAAGTTTAATTTTCAACCTTTGTACACGTCTAATATTGCCATTAATTTTATCCTAGGATCAGCTACTGGACCGTTGTGATACATTACTTCCTAATAGGTACAATTAATGTTAGAACTATTCATAGAAAAGCTACATTATTACAGCGTTATGGTGAAGCTTGATATGAAAATAAATAATATGTTTTTATTGTCGGGGATTAAGGGTGAAATTATACTTAGCACCACAGATCAGACTTTTTCTGAATCTCGTATCTCTTTCTGCCACTTGCAAGAAAACTTAACTCAGTTAAATGCTAACATGAGGTTAAATTGTTTGCTATGCAATTTTGTCTATTTAACCTCGTGTGAGAGCACAGGTGGCCCAGTGGTGGTAGGCGCTTTACTTTGTGGTAAAATATTTCATCACCAGGAAACCGGCATGTCCTAGAACCAAAATTTCGAAGACATCCACCAACCCGCACTTGGCCCGCGTGGTGGGTTAAGGCAGATAGAGAGGATGCCTGTGTCCCAGCAGTGGGTACATGATATGATGATGATGATAAATTCGTGTTAGCAACTAACTCTGAGTTAAGTTTTTTAGTACAAGAAGGCTTTAGGGGCGTTATTTGCTACACCAAGAAGTCCCATAGCAAGTGTAGCGAAATCTGTGTCGTCACATAAGAAATGAATCATAAAATCCTGCATTTGAACACATACAACGGTTCCCCAAACCAGACAAAACCCGTCTGGTCCGAGGATCAGACCAGAGGTCCAGAGGTCTGGTCCGAGGTTCCTTTTCTATGGAGGGTAGGGTGCCTTATTGACTGTTCCGCATACCTCCATGTAAGCATTTTCATCGAAATTTATTTCAAGTGCAAATCTATATATCGCACACCTAGATAAAGAGTAGCACAACTCAAAATACCTTTTTTTTTTCTTTTTTTCTTTCTCTTTCCTTCTTTTTCGGCGCTGATTCCGATAATTGCAATAACTCAATTTTGGATTATTTTGAGTTGTGCTACCCTTCATCTAGGTGTGCGATATATAAAACTAAATCCCTATTTACCTAGGTCACGGCATCACGCGTGAACGGCTGGACCGATTTCGCTAATTATTTTTATGTTGTGTGTGTTATTGTTAGGGTAGGTCCACCCCTCTTAGACGTCGCTGGGGGAGTCAAACACCTCTCTCAACCCCAACCCGAGGTCGAGGCCTGCAGAGGCGGGTGGGCACTAGCCGGGGGTTGGGGAAGTATTGGTGTTCCCGCGACCCGCGGCGTAGGTTTGAGATGGAACACCGGGGTGGTTTTTAGTCAGTAGGAGTCTGACTGACTCCCCAGGGCGGAAGACATCCAATGAGGATATTCCACCCCGGAAAAAATAAGGTAGGTAGGGTAGGCAGTAGACAGGAGCGAAGCTGCGGACACAGAGATAAAGGAAAATGCTTATCTGTGTGTCCAAATATAATTACACCCTATAATTTACGCCTGACTAATAACTTTAATTATTTTCGCTATCAAGCTTATCAATTCAGTCCAGGCTAGAAGGCGTAGAAACTGGTTTGAACATTAATTGATGACTGACGCATTATAATACTAGGTTTTCAATAGATAGGACCGTATTAAAATATGATACGAAACATTAATTTTATTAAGACAACAAACTTTTTCACTGATAAGGCATTTTTACTCTTTACTAAGGGTAAAAGCACACTCAAGACTCGAAGCGAAGCGACACTTCAACCTAAAAATGTACACAGCATATTGACCTCTATCTTTACCACGTGATGCACTCATTTCTATCAAAATAAACCAAAGACGCACGCATTCGAATAAGTACGCTTCGCTTCGACTTTCTCTAAGTACTTTGACCCTTAATTGCACCAAAAAAATCAATACAATCCAACCTATCGATTTTTTTTTTTACATTTACAGATCACTATAATTAAGGCGTTTATACATGCGTGTAATATTGCCCTTATAAGGTTCTTATTACTAAAAACTATATTAATAAGTTCGAATATTTTCATATAATATTTTCATGCCGTTTTGAATATTGATAAATGACTGAACACTTTCTGGCTATAGCCGAACCATTGTTTTCGATAATACTTTATTCAACTTGCAGAGTAGCTGAAATAACTCTGCAATGAGTCAATTAAATTTAAAAAAAAAATCTACAATAATACAAATGCTTTTGTTTAATTTTGAGATCTGCAGCAATTTACAATGCAAATATACTGGTACATATAAATAATAATATTTTTCTTAGTGCTTGTAACCCACTAATACGCAATCTTTGGTATAAAGTCAGTTAAACTGACTTCGCAGAGTTAGTAGAGTAGATTGCAGAGTTTTCGTGTCCGATTGCAGAGTTATGTCGAGCAATCTCGCAGCGAACTTTGGACGTGTGTCGAATGTTTGGCCAACCTCTCGGCTTCAAGCTCTCCCGAGACCAATATTGGGCAAGCGCCGACATTATTGGGCCAACATGTTGGCGTAGCGTATACAGATGTAAACTTACTGGAACAGCTATTGAAGTGTGTTCTGGTTCTGCGTTTGTCTCGTGGGTGAGTGCGCGCGCGCTGGCTCTGAATTGCTTTTGTTTTGGACGTTCCTGTAAGGGAAAATAATTATGATCAGGGGGGTAACCACAAGCTCTTAGAGTAAGGTTATTTTGAGATCGAGTAAGTGACAGATGTATACAAGTCAGATACATCTGTCCCTTACTCGATCTCAAAATAACCTTACTCTAAGAGCTTGTGGTCACCCCCCAGTATTATTTACAAAATAATGAGTCTAGGGTAGATGAAGTGACATGAAGAGCTGTAGCAAACGTGTCATAAACAAAAAAAACACCCACTATTAGCTTTATTACAGCGATTATAGCTAGAGTAGCGCTTGTCACTAAACATGTAAATTTAAAAAAAAACCCCGACATATTTTTATTTAAGCTACATAATTTATCAAGTAGTAGACACGCTTCGATCGACAATCTATTGAGCACGTAATTATGACACGATAACTTGCGAAAACACCCCGACTCAAAAAGTAAAACAACCATAACTCTAGAACGGCTCAACCGATTTCCATCAAACATAGCGGAGAACACTTTCGATAAAGTCACATTCAAAACAAGAAAAAAAAAACGAAATCAAAATCGGTTCATCCGTTTAGGAGTTATGACAGATAGATACACAAACACACACACACTGTACACACGTCCAACTTATAACACCCCTCTTTTTTCCTTCGGCCGGCGGTTTAAAACACTAGTGTGTGTTTTAGAGTATTAATTACGTTCGACTACGCGATGCAACAATGCTTGAAAAGGCCAGTTATGTGTAGCGCTATCTTTAAAAGTGCTCAGGGCTATCGGTTACCTGATGACGTCATCCGTGGTCTGCAGTGTGCCGTGTGCTAGGTGCAGGCGGCGACCAGACGATGGCGGTACGGCGGCAGGTGCCCACCACTCCACCACGCGCCCCACTACGGGGACCCTACGTAGGAGGCCCTCCTGCCACAGACGTTCTGCGTTCTCGCGCTCTATGTCCGCTTGGGCTTCTTCGATACCTATTGGGAGACTTCTGGTTAGTTTTTGGGCGTAATATCACTATATAAATTACGGTTTCATGAAAAATGTGTCATGAAAACGAAAATATAGCTATATGCAGTGGCGTAACTTCGTGGTCGGAGGCCCTGGTGCAAAAAGGAGCTTGAGGCCCCCTTGAAATATTTTCCCAGCGGTATTTTTTTTCAGCCTCATTATGGGCATTATTTTTTAAAGCAAGGTGCCTTATTATAAATATTATAAGTGATATCATGGCGGAATTTATACAGCGATTGAAGGCAGTTGAAAATCCTTGCGTTTATATTTGAATACCTTGGGGGACCTCTACATCTTGCTGCCTGATAATATTTAGTCCTCTATGGCATTTGATTTAAAACAGTCTCAAGATTTCAGGGCCCCGAGACCGGAGCCCAGGGAATACGGCGCGGCATAACCCATCGCAAGTGCCACGTGAGAGAGCCTCCGTGCCTTCGTTTCGGCGGTGGAGCTATCGCTGCCGACTGTGGTTCGTTCAATAGGCGGCAGTGCGGAGTCCTGGGACGCGGTGATCTTGCACGCGGAAAGAACCAGTGCGCTCCCGTCCCACAATAGGCGCCCGGTTCCAGCCACCCTAAATGGGTCCAAGGACCCCCCATCAGTTAGTACCCGAGATGACGGCTCGTATTGTTCCACGCACGCCTCTCTTAGACGTAAAGTGGGAGGTATCCCCTCACTCCCCAATACGGGACGAAGCCTCCGTAATTAGGGCCGGCACTAATCCGGGGTAGCGGAAGGGTGCGATGGATAGAAGTCGTTCGGTTGATATGATGGTGATACTATTTTCTAGACAACGTCTAACATATTGACTCACCCTTCTTCAAGACTTCGGTCATGTTCGTGAGCGCTCGGCTGCTCTCCTCGACCTCCTTGCCGGCTGATATCACGAGGTCAAGCAACTCATCTACGTCCGTGTCTTCAGTCACCATGCCAAACCTAAAAACGATCATGGTTTTTTTTATTCTGTGTTCACAGTATTGTCTATTGGAAAATGAACTCTAATGCGCATACTATTGGTTTAAAATGCAACTTCATTAATTTTTATCACCTTTTCAGAGGTGTTAATAATTCTTAATTTACAGGATGTTACAGATAATACCATACTAGCAAACGGCTGTCTCATCTCATAGAAAGAAACGGAACCGACGTAACTTGCGTTTTTCGACGGCCTAAACGGCTTATTTACTAAAAATACATCGATCGCGTTGAGTTCAGTCCCACGACGACTTGCAAGTAAAAGGGTACTCGGTTTGTGAACATTTTTCTTTAACCGTATAGTTCGGACGGGGTACATTTTGGGGCGCGACAAGCATACCTCCGCTGGCTCAGCCGCGGCTCATTTTGGAACCCAGATTTACGTCATCCGACATCCCAATTAATAACGTAATTATTGATTAAGATACCTAACGAATCTTCTTTGGGGGCGTTAATTAAAACAGTTGGATAAAAAGCTTACATGTTAGTGCACATATTTTTTTGCGATTAAGTGCGCAAGTTTAATAATTTACCTTTGTTAAATACAAGTGTGTTAATGCGATAATCGCCATTTTGATGACAGAGGTGGTCGACGCTAAAAAACATAAAAATGCATATTTGGGACACCCAAACTTCGCTGCAGGGGTAGTGGTTTGCTCATCGTTTAATTATTTGATGAATTCATTTATATTTCAAACTAAATATGTAGTGGTAATGAAGTTATTTGTCATCCAAAGTCGAAGTTTCGCGCCAATCGTGTTTGTTTAAATTTTTATTTTACACAAATATCACCCACCCACATGTAAAAATGATTACAAATATGACAATTATGTCTTTAAACTTAATAAACAACAAGAACACGCCCAGATCTTAACGTAATTAACAAACACCAGTCCAATATTACGTAAAATTCATCACCACTACTATAATTAAATTCAAAACCTCCAATTCGTCAACGACATTGTTTTTTTATTGTATTAGTGGTGTGACAAAACGATTTTAGCAATCGTTATTTTTTTTTTTTACTATTGTCTCGATTGATGATCGATTATCCCAAATCGATTCTTAAAAATTGCAATAAACTTGATTTAGGCATAAAATACAATATGCACTTAAAATAATGACTATTAATACTTTCTTAAAGTAATGTGAATAGATATTTGGACATTATTTGACTACAACTGCAACCAACTAAACAAATTCATCGAACCGAGGATAGTTTCGCGCCTAGTTTTTTATCCGATTCAAAATTTAAATTCGGAATGCGCTCGCTATTCAAAAATATTTTGTATTAAAGTAATAATGACTGAGCCTTTTAAAGTTTGATAGTCTCAGAACACAGTCTCAGAATTATACAGAGTGCCTAGTATATTTTTATGTAAGTATGAAACGCATAGTTTCGCCACAAGTTTCGGGGAACCAACGATTTTATGATTATTCGTTATATTGTAATGAGTGTCGTGGTGGCCCAGTGGCTAAAGGCCTCGCCTTGCCTGAGGTCATGGGTTCAAATCCGGACAAGTACCAATGTGTCTTTTTCAAATAAATTTATGTAATTTCTGAGTATATCTTGGAGATCGTTGACAACGGTGAAAGAAAACATAATGAAGAAACCTGGTATTATAGTCTCAAATCGCCAACACGCAATTGAGAAAGCGTGGTGATCAATGCTCGTGCCTCTTCTGTATGAAAAGAGGCCTTTGCCCTACAGAGGGACAGGTATAGGCTCGTATTATTATTATATATTGAATAATGAGTATGGTATGTTTAGGTTTTGATTTCGGTCGAGTTTGTTGTAATGTTATGAAAATTGGTTATTCTATAGATACTTTTAATAAATTGTCAAGGACGGTAATAGCACCTCAGGAAACATAGAAAAGCCTTTAGAATATGTATAGCTTTAAATTAGCCGCATTCTTTAATTTGTGAATTAAGAGGATGTGCGAGCCCTTAAACTTATGAATGTACTAACACTTCACCCGCGACTTCGCGTGATCCGTATTTAATCCTACAAATGACTTTAGTTCACCCCCTTAAAGGTTCTCCCCAACATCATAAAAAGTAGCCCTGTAAAGTAAAATTCTTCAAAAATCTTTAACACCCCCAAATCGTCATTGCGGAGTAGTTTTGAAAAACTAATAATGAAAACCTTTACTATTTACTTAGGTTAGTATTTAATTAGTAGTAGAAGTAGTTAGTTTTTTTTAATTATTTTTTAGTTTAATTTCAAATATATAAGCCCAACAAATTTCCACCTTTTCACTTCCTTAATAATTACTTTAAAAAAAAAGCTTCAGATCAAAATGTAGATAATTAAATTGTCTAAAACTGACAAAAACACGACAATCACAACAAAACCGCTGGGCGTATTTTAATGAAATCGACACCATATCAAAGTTTGATCTTAAGCTTTTTTTTTTTAAGTCATAGAATAATAAAAAAAGTACAAAAAACTACTAAATTTCGGGTCGCGCGGGTGAGAAACGAGGGCGCGTTTTGTTCCCTCAAGGTCGTTGGCTAACGTCACTTGAGAAACCTCCCTGCCAAATTTCATATTTATACGTCAAGCGGTTTTGTATGATGATATTTCGTAATGATTGAATGAATGACATTTCGCTTTTATATATACAGATTAAGTTGTCGTAATGCAGCTTGGTACATATGCACCGCCTTCATAGATTTATTTTGAATTAATTTTTGGATCACCACCCTCGAAAATCATATTAATGATTTCCATTACGATATATTGTATGGTCGCCATCATGGCTTTTAATTTTCAGCCCTTTCTCGATTGACAACCATGCCAACAGCTGGCTTCGGATTCGCGTGAGTGTACCTACCAGTTCCTGCCTACGCCTACTTATCATACATAGAATAGACATACTCGTATCTATTAATACTGGTCATTCTGTATAAGACCTTCTGAAAAGATCAAAGTAAAGCTCTCTTTTATAAAATGTATCTGATAAAATATTTTAAATAACGACCGCATTCCGAATTTGAATTTTGAATTCTTGTACGTAATATAAAATTCGGCGCGAAATTAGCCACGAATCCGATATTTTTTCTCAAAATACTGTTAAGATAACATTATGAAATCGTTTATGTATAGTTTTCGGGTTTTATGTTCGTTTACGGGTTTGTTCTAATATAAAAACTATACATTTTTGAAAATCACTAATTTATTTAAATGAACCGAGTCAATCGAAATAATTTAAAATAATCGTTTTATACACTCAATCGATTAGGCTGAATGCAATTTTTAATCGATTATGAGACGTGTGAATGGACAGCATAAAAAAAACAACACCAAAGAAATGTCATGATGCAAGGTTGCATCAAAATTTTAAGCAAAATTTTGCCAAATTTTGGCTTGTTTTTTTATGAACTTTTGTATGAAAACTTAGGTACATAAGGACGCAAATAAAATGAGTATATCTTTATTTTGTTCTTTTGCATCATTTCAGCAAGCGAAAAGGTTGTTTATGCATATATTTTGAGCAAATCCAAATTGTCCACCGTTTGGAAAGGTGTATTATTTCGTATTTTGTACACATTTTGCAGTACACTGACACGGTTTAACCGACCTCAACATGTAAATGAAGATATTATTTATAAATTTACTGTGTAAAATAGCTATGTAAACTTATTTTTCTGAATAAATTCGAATGTTGAAAGTTCATGTAAATTCCTGAATTTCATAACGTAATTTGCAACAACCTGTCGAGTCAGCTGGTATGTCATGTGTCAAAATCTTGTCGAGCAGAGTGGTTTAATTCCTTTAGATTTGTTATAAAACAAATCTTCACGGAATTTAAAGAAAAAATTTTAAAGAACTACCAAATGAGTGTACTACTGTAAGAACGTGCAAAAAATACTATAAAGTATTTTGCACGTTCTTACAGTAGTACACTCATTTGGTAGTTTTACCTGGCAAGTTTTGCCGAGTGTTTCGAAAATTGGTAATTTTATAGATTTTGACGTGCTCTCTCCAAATTTCGTTCTCTCTAAAAAGCTTATTTTATTCACTGAAAACAGTGAATAAAAAGCACTTTTAATCACTGTTTTGGTGTTTGAATTTAGATCACACCAATATATTCGACCTCCATCTCAATGGTATACAACCTCCTTGCGCATAAAATACTCGATACAAACTCCTTGTGCAAAGAATACTCGACACTCAAACTCCTTTATCGATTTAATTTTGTGTTGATTTATATTTAGGATTTTAATAATGATTTTGGTCTAGGATGTTTAGTGAATACTTATTTGGATTATAATTCTAATTTTAATTGCTTTGGTCTTTAATTAATTATAATTATGTAACGTAACGGAGGTGGTCATCACTGGCCCCTGAAACACAGGTGATGTTACCTAGCTCAGCTTCAATTTACAAAAAATGTGAATGTGTGTGTGTGTGTTTGAAGGTAATAAACCATTTATATTTTATTTTTAACGTGCCTCAGAATGAGATAGAATACAATTTGAAGGTTTTATCTGCCGCGTGTGACGTTGACACGTTTTTTTTATTATTATATTAATTGCTGAACTAACCTGACACAAGCCATGCCGTCATCCGCGTCACCGCACGAGAAAGCTCCGTCGGTGGCTCTCAGAGTGTCTACAAGCTGTCTGTTGAGAGCATTCAGCTCATCGGATGAAGCTCCCTGCCAGCCTGGTGGAACATAGCGTACGCCTCCCAAACCTGAACAACACATATTATAGGTTAATAAGTTGTGGATAGAATGGGTTGAATGCGGCCCAAGACCGGAGAACATGGCAATGAACTCCACCTGTGCGTCCAGCAATCCCACCGCACTATTCCCAAACCACTGCAACTCCTGAAAGCCAGAATCAACAGTGGCGACCACCAGAAAAGCACCGAGGCAATGAAGCTCGACGAAGTCCCGGAGAATGAATTTAACTGTCTTGGATCCCGCAACGAAATTAATCAGAAAAGAATAACGGAGGAGTAGGAAAAATGTAAATTTCCACTTCCCTCCATATCAAGCAGGAGACAGAACAAACTAGGCCAATAGGCACAAAGGGTCATATACAACTGGGATAAGCCCAGTTGCCTAGCACCACGGATAAAAAAAATTAGCATTAATACATTTTAATGGGTCCTAACATTGTGAGCCCAGCAGTGAGAGAGAGATACGTACCGGCCCAGCCCGGCACGTGCACTAGCGCTAGGCTCGCGTGCTGCGCGACACGTGCTTGGAAGGGCTCCCGCAGCGCCACGGTGGCGTGCAGCACGTGTAGCTGTGCGTCCAGCAGGGCTGCCCATCCTTCTGCGCCGTCTGCACCGCCGTTAGCTCCGGCGACGCCCTCTAGCGGGCAGTAGCGGAGGACTACGCCTTGAGCTTCTGTTTCGCATACTTCTATGCTTATCTGGCAAAGAGAAAATTATTTCATGATAAACATATAGGACAGGTATAAGTATTAATTTATTGTTATCTAACCATTTCGGTTAATACTCCAGAGAGGCGGAGCATTGGAAAATCAACCAATATACATAGGGTTTGTTGCCCCCATTTCGCTAAAGTGCCTGTCATACAACTGGACTTTTAAATTGTCAAGAAATTGGTCAATTAGATAGCCCTCAAAGTGTCAATTTCCAGACACAATAGAAATTACCATTGTTTTAATCCGATTCGGAAATATGGACAGTTGAGCTGATAGCTAAGGCCTCGTTTCTGGAGACGCGAGCCGACGCACGTAGCTTTGGGTTGCGCGGTGTGTACTAAATTCAAACATATGGCGTTGTATGAGTGTTTACGGAGAAGAGTTGGCGTTTTCGAAGAAGCGACGCCAAGCTGCACACGATGAGCGAATAATTTGTGTAGGGACGCCAAGCTGCACCCGATGAGCGAATAATTTGTGTAGGGACGCCAAGCTGCACCCGATGAGCGAATAATTTGGGTAGGGACGCCAAGCTGCACCTGATGAGCGAATAATTTGGATAGGGACGCCAAGCTGCACCCGATGAGCGAATAATTTGGGTAGGGACGCCAAGCTGCACCCGATAAGCGAATAATTTGGGTAGGGACGCTAAGCTGCACCCGATAAGCGAATAATTTGGGTAGGGACGCCAAGCTGCACCCGATGAGCGAATAATTTGGGTAGGGCTAAGTCTGATCCTGAAGTCGAACCCACGTGGTGGCGTTTTTGTTCAACAAACACTTCAAAACCAAATGTGCCAAATCGGAGTCGATATAGCACCGTTGGAAACACTGCAGTACAGCCTAAGTCTCGATCGAATCGAAGGCTTTCTCGTAGTCCACAAACGCTAAGCAGAGAGGCAGGTTATACTCTTCGGTCTTCTGCATAACCTGCCGCAGCGTATGTATGTGATCTACGGTACTAAAGCCTGCCGCAGCGTATGTATGTGGTCTACGGTACTAAAGCCTGCCGCAGCGTATGTATGTGGTCTACGGTACTAAAGCCTGCCGCAGCGTATGTATGTGGTCTACGGTACTAAAGCCTGCCGCAGCGTATGTATGTGATCTACGGTACTAAAGCCTGCCGCAGCGTATGTATGTGGTCTACGGTACTAAAGCCTGCCGCAGCGTATGTATGTGGTCTACGGTACTAAAGCCTGCCGCAGCGTATGTATGTGGTCTACGGTGCTGAAGCCTTTACGGAATCCGGCTTGTTCGGGAGGCTGGAAATCGTCAAACCTGCGCACGAGACGATTCGTGATGACTCTCGAAATCAGCTTGTTGACATGGCTAAGTGGGATGGGCCTATAGTTCTTCGGCCGGGCATTATCACCCGCGTCTCATCATTATTTAAATCAAGTTGACGAGATGGGTTCTTAGACGTTCTAACAATTGTGTCGCCATTTTATTTATGAACAAAGATTCTTACCATTTCAGCCTCTCTCTGCAGAACTTGTCCGAGCCAAGAGTTCAGTTTGTCGTAGTAAGGCGGAGGTTTCTCCACGCCGGGCGGCGCGAACTGGAATGCTACGCAAGCCGACGCGTGGCTTACTGCTGCCTGTCGACCAAACAATCCAAAATAAACAGCTGTTTTACAACAAAATTATAGATTTTAAAACCCCCCATGTGACGGGGTTAATGGGTAAATTATCATATCATAAGGGTAAATTGTCATCAAATATCATTGTTCAACCTTTCTTTGAAATTTTGTAACATGTAATATTATTTAAGTATGTTTATTTGTAAGTTTGTGTATAGTATTTTATATAGCTACTAGCTGACCCCCGCCGCTTCGCTCCTTTCAACTGCCTACCTACCTACTATAACTGCCCTACCCTACGTGTTTAAGATGTATTCTGCTATTCGGGGCGGAGACAAATCCAACGAATCAAAAACCATGAAAATTGGTCCAGCAGATCTCGAGTTATAAGTGTTGTAACCAACCCGTCTTTGCTTTATTTATATAGATACTAGCTGACCCGGCAAACTTTGTTTTGCCATAAAAATACCAAATATTTATCTACCCTACCTTACACTACCCAACCCTACCCTACCCTACCTTACACTACCCTACCCTAACCTACCCGACCCTACACTACCCTACCCTACCTATAAACCTCACGGAGCCCGAGACCTTTCCAACGAATGCAAAACCGTGGAAATCGGTTCGTGCGTTCTGGAGTTATAGCGTCAGGGAGGAAAATCCGACTTATTTTTATATAGTAGATAATTTTAATGTATTAATATTTTTTCATGTAGCAATGTACTGCCACAATAAAAAATATTACGGTGTACTGTAGGCTACCCCCTAGTTTATCTTTAGTTCTGTAGTCCTACCAAAGGTTGTCTGGTAGATATCGCTGTCAGCGATAAGACCGCCTTTGTACCCATAGTATTAGGTTGCTGTTAAATATGTGTATGTGTGTGTTTTTGGTGTACAATAAAGTATATTGCATTCTATTCTATCATATTCACCTTTTCTGTTTTTTAGTTGACATTTTCGATTTCACAATCACAATGTTCGAAATTCTATTCCTGAAAATGGTATCTGTTATTGAAACTAATTAGAGCAATGGTTTACTTACCACAACTCCTATATTTGGTGGTTCATCGCCGCCAGGTCGGTCGCTCTGAAAAGTAAAATAAATTTAATGGAGTTTAAACAGTTAGTACCTGGGAGACCGAGCTCTGCTAGGGTGAAAATAGAGAACAAAAAGAAATATGAGATGACATCTTAAAAACCAAAAGCAATAAAAATATATTTAAAAAAAAACAACGGAACGAAAACATAAAAAATCTATCCATAGCTGGAAATCGAAGTGGACCACTGCGTTTAGTATTATCACAGATAATATACTACTAGCATACAGATGCCTCATCCCATACAAAGAAACCGTGCCGACGTAACTAGCGTTTTTCATCTGATTAATCTTGTTATTTTTGTAAGTACATCAATCGCGTTCGATCCCGTTTCACGGCAATAGATGGTGTTAGCAGCGATTTGCAAGTAAAAGGGTTTACTAGGTTCGTGAATATTTTTTTCTTTAAATACAGTGAAGGTTCGTTTTATAGTATGTATTTTTTTGCACCAAAATGTGTTACAATGCAAATTTTAACAATAGAGTGGCATGCCCCAGAATTTTAAAAATGCGCCATCATTTCAATTTTAAAATTGATGCCAATAGCATCAATTTTAAATGATCCGTTGCAAATAATCTTTGAAATGTGAATTATGAGACCAATATTCCAAAATTTTGTACTGAGGAGAGTTGATTAAACAAGAACATACAATTTTTATGTTCAATTCCAGAAAATGTTAATTTTTCACTAAATTTTTTTAATTGTGTGTACATGTCGCGACATCTAGTGAGTTTTATTTGAACCAAATTTACGTTCTTAGCAATGAGACCCCCTGGTATTATCACAGATAATATAATACTAGCATAGTATTATGCTTCGTATCCACTAGGCAACATTTAACGTGCGACATGATGCACAACATGTTGAACGACAACCTTTGTTTAGCAACGTTGTCTATCCACGCATGACCAGTCGACAACATGTCGCCAGAGAAACTAGTGTTGATTTCAGCCATGGCGTTCATAATATTATGAACGCTTAAAATTCCATCTGTCCGTCGTCTGTCACAAAATTTTGTTTCGAAGATTTTTGTAACTTCCCATTGACCATTGAATATGCAATTTGGTGATAATGTTTATTATTACGTATATTTTACTAACAAATATCAATTTATTCTACATTTGGTACGGGACCCTAAATGTGCTAAGTACGATACGCACTTGCCCGGTTTTTTGTTTCCTTGAAGTTGAGCATGAAATGTTATCAAGTGGAGAGTGGTGACATGCAAAATGTTGCATAAATTGAACCATTGCAATTTTTGATGACACACGGAGGTCCCTGAACATTTTTTTTATTTTGTACTATTTAAAACTGTACTTTAAATTCAATTTAATTCTCCGTTTCGGGGTCCAAACGGGATCAGTTTCATTGCTGGTACTCACATCTCTGTCTGTCTGTCCGTCATCTGTCACACAAGTTTGCGTCGAAGAATTTTTTAACTTACAATTCGCCTACGAGCTTGAAATTTGGTGATAATATTTATTTTTACGTATAATATACAACAAATACCAATATATTGATCACCAAATTTGTCACACGCACTTGGCCAGTTTTTTTTCTTCTTTTCGTTTTTTATTTCTATAAAATCAACAATAGTTTCTCTGGCGACATGTTGTCAACTGGTCATGAAGCAGCTGCATCGTAGTGAGTGTACAAGCTTGCAGTTGATGCATGATGCACGACATATTGCTCATCATGTTGAACGACAAACATAATTGAATAATCGTCGTCGCTAATGCTCTCCCTAACTGCAAGCATGTACACTCACTACGATGCAGCTGCTTCAAGATTATATTGTAGCTCATGACAATTGCAGATATCAATTAAGAATTGCAATTGAATTATTATCAATTGCAGCTTTTGTAGAGAACGTATAGGTACTGAAAACGTGCTAATTGGTTTGGTGGCTATAACCAATGTTCAGCAGTAGTCTTAGTAATAATTTTCTTAATTATACGGTTAGTATTTTTTTTTGGAAACCTTACTTCGCACGAAATAGACATGGTACGGAAAATACCAAACCTATACCTACTTTAATATTTTGAGTGTGGTTTCTGAACTATGGAGTTCCATTGAATTTATTATTTTTCGATTATTCGTTAACCTAAACCAATCGTATGCAATATTCGTCATCAATTAATAATCCCTACTGTTACCAAGCCGTGCGCGGTTGACTAAAACATTTATAATATTAAAACTAAAACCATTTAATAACAAATATGGCTATAATAATAGTCAATTCTACTTGGGGTATACAATACAGAGTACCTTTACAATTTGGTATCACCACAATTACCGATACGAATTGTATGGCCAACAGGAAAGCTTTTTAACCATTGAATTATTTCTGACAATGGTTGAAAAAACACTTAATTCAGTTCATAGCATTTTAACTAATATTCCATCGACAGCTCTAGAAGTGACACCATTTAGTAAAGCATTGCTTTGCATCAAACAATTCAAAGTAATTTTTGTATAGAAAAGTGAATCTAACACGTCTGTGCTAAAGTGATATTCACGATGGAAAAGTTACTAATTATTCTCGAGTACGCAACGCTTGCGCTAGCAGTCCTCACGCTGAGCTACGGAGTGACATCATGGTGCCTCATTAAAAACTTTCGGAAATATAAGAACTTTGTGTTTCTCAACGCAATCTTAGCGAACTTCTTCGGCTCTGCAACCATGGCGATCTTCACTTATCTCAACACGATCTTCGAACCGAATCTTTGGAATAACATCATTAAATTGCTAGTAATAGTATACTTTGTAACAGTGAAGCACCACTGGATAATAATTATAAATCATATGGTTTACGTGGATGTTGTCAAAATTTTGAATAATCATATCCGAATGAAATATCTAAAAAGTGCCATCTTCGGCTGGTTTGTGCCCTTCATAATAACCGTCATTTATGCTGTTGCTTGTTACTTTGCACTGGGAACTTTTGATGTCGGCTATATAACAGTAGTTATTTTTATCTTACCTTTGATTTTCAATTGTATTCTTTTTAGTACAATTGTGTATGTATTCTTTATGTCACAGTTGCAACGCAAACACACGCACAAACAAATGTAGGCGCCTGTACATCGCTACATTGATATTTATATTAAGCGACATACTTTTGATATTCAAATATATTTTAGATATTAATGAATTCTTTATGCATTCAAATAGCATAATTTTAAAATGTATTCAATTTTTTGTGCATTACATAAACCCAATAGTATTGAATGTATACTTTGTAGCTGTAAAGAGTAACAGAGTGATATGGTACAAATTTTATGTAAATAGGCTGAGTCAAAAGGAGTTAGCAGGACAAAGAACTCACGTTACCTCGACTAATGAATACGTTATTTGTGAGCCTGTGAGCTGACCGATGGCTCAAGGTACGAGTATAAAACATGATCATTATTACTAACCAACAAGCTGACACCCGGCAAACGTTGTTTTGCCATAAAAGTAACAAAACACCAAACATTCATTTTTTGAATTTATTGTACTTTACCTACCTACCCTACCCTACTTACCTACCTACCCTACACTACCCTACCCTCCCTACCTACTTATCTAACCTATCCTACCATACACTACCTACCTACCCTATCCAACCCACCATTTTGTTTTGTTTTTAAACCTTCCCTGTAATCTGATGAACATAAAAAAAAAAAGTCAATTCGGTCCAGCCGTTTTTGAGTTTTAGCGAGACTAAAGAACAGCAATAGATTTTTATATATAGATAGATATAAATAATTATCTAAGTAAAGTGAAGAATTAAAGATGGCAGATGAAAAATTCGAATTACAGTGTTTTTTTCTAACACCTCAGTCTAAACTTTTGAAGTATATAGACGATTTACTGTTTTATGTATTGTTTAGAATTATGTAAAGATGGATAAAATATATCAAGTTTAGGATAGCAATTAGATTAATTATGTATTATAGCTATACTCTATTTGCTGGGACACAAAAGAAAAGGTAAACAAACCACAAATAAAATATTTATTTTTAAACTAGCCTTTTTCGTATTCGCCTCAGCAAAACCTTTCATTTGATACATTGAGATAATGTACTACGTACTAGAAAAGCTACCCTAAACAAAATACTTGCTCCATTTTGTCAATTTTGACAAGAGTTTAAACTAAAAATTCGCCGCAGCGCTCAAACAATAATTAGTCGTCTAACAAAACAATATAAACATGCAGCGCTAGAGCGCTTCTAAGGTGTAGTTTTCTCGCGACCAAAAAGACGGAAGCGCCGTGATTTTCATGGCGCTTACGCGTTTCGTACAACGTTCTGCAACACCTTGTCATTCATATAGACTAATTTGCTGACTGACTAAAGAAGCGACATAGCTTTATACCTAATGACGTAAGTTGTGTCAGAAAGCGTTTTATACTATTAAAGATTACGTTGAGGACAAAAAGGCTTGGGATTGAGCTGCTCCAATTAATTTTGATTTTTTTTATATTTTGCACCGTGAATTTTGTTTTTAATTTTGATATTTTTTTTTGTTTTCTTGCAATGACAAGAATATTTACTTTTTAAAGTATTATATTTTTTATTTTTTTATTATTGTGAATGTGAAGACTATGTGGATTTTTGTTTTTTATTATAACTTAGTTAGTTTTTACTCATGGTCTGGCAGTTTGAGTAGTTTATGCGGCCTACCCGAATGTCCTTTCTTTGGTATTGTTCGTCGAATCGTTGAGCTCCGTAAATTCTGAGTTGAGCTGCTCGGTTATTGACAAATGCGTGCACTGACTGGACAGGTCCACTCAATCTGGCTGGTTCTTTCCTCAAAAGACCATTTCAGACATATGTCTACATGGTCTTCACATGATATAACCAAGTTTTTGTCAAGACTTTAAAAGAGACTGTGACCTCTGAGTTTGTTTCGGCCTTTCTTCTCAGAGTAGTCAGATAGGAAACGCCGACCTCATCTAGTTTTAAAAAATATGATCGACATGTAAAAGTGTTTGTACAAACCAACTTACAGAAATAAAATCATTTATCATTTATCATTTAATGGCGCATTCACACATGCCGCCGGGTTTCAGACCGCCTTGCCGCTGAATGCAGCGAAACAAAATGTTACGTGTTTAATTTTTTGCGGCAAATGCGGCAAATGCCGGCCACGCCGCCAAAACAAGAATGCATTAGCTTCATGAAGCTTCATTAGAATTTTCACTTTTTCAAAATTTATTACATAAACTCACGCCTTTTTCCCATACGGGTAGGCAGAAACTACAGAACGCCACCTGCTACGATCCTTACATACTTCTTTTGCTTCACACACATTCATACATATAGTCATACACACACGCCAATTCAAAATTTATTAATAGTTGAAATAACCGACTGTTAAAGTATAAGTCAAATGCGCTTACAATAAGTTAAAAAATATCAAATAATAGGGAATTTTACAATTTGCTTGAAACACGAATCTTCTGTACTTTTTATTATAATAATAAACCTTAAATAAACAAAATGTAAATTAAGTCTTACATTATGTAATAATTGTTTTTCATCTTTCATTTTATATCTTTTTTCATTGAATAACCACAGTCAGTTCTTTTTCTAAATATTTATTTATTTATTTAAACTTCATGTACAATGGTGATACATAGGCGGACTTTATGCAGCAAGGCATTCTCTACCAGTCAACCTTTGGGTTAAAAAGAACACAGCAGTGGTAGGAGTAAAAAAAAATAATGAACAGTTATTAAAATTAGAATGAATGGATGGAATGGATTAATATATGTTTGATTATTATTTTTCTCTTTAAAAAGAAACGTCAGCTAATTCTACCTACACTTGTTACACAAATTGTCACATCTTAATTTTTAGTCTATATGAAAAATGTCACAACATGACGTCCACCAAATATTTTGTTCAAATTATATTTTAAAATGATTATCTAGTTACTCACCGATGAAAAGTTATTCCTTTGCACTTCGCCGTATTAGTTGAATTATTAGTGCAATATCTTTAAACACACCACGGCATATTTAATGCGTCTGAACGTTTTCTTCGTTTAAAAACAAAAAATGACTCAAGGTGTCAAGATCTAGCAAGCAAATGAGTGAAATGCGGCTAGAAAACCGCAATTGAACGGCACGCAGTAGTGATGTGTGATGACTTCTCTAGTGCGTAGTACATTATTACCTCAATGATTTGATACCCATATCATGGCAGTGCACAAAAAATAACTAGTCCGCCATCTTGGACCGTACGCCTATTGGATTTAGAATGACGTTACTTAGCTAACCATGCATTGTCATCCAACTAAACGTGTATGCAAAATTTCATCTTAATCGGTGGAGGATAACTGCTTTAAAATTCAGTAGCAAGTTTTGACCCGAAAACATAAATTGCAAGTTAAATAAAAGTCTGTAAAATAGTTATTTATGCTACAAGTGCGGTGATTTCCGATGAGTGGCATTTTTATTCACGAGCGAGCGAAGCGAGTGAGTGGATAAATCGACACAAGTCGGAAATCATCTTACGTACGTGTATCATACAACATTTTACTATGCATTGTGCGAGGAAATAAATAAATTAATAAAATGAAATTAATAAAATGGCGGGCTTATTCAAGCGCGTTCAGCATATCCACAGATTAACTAATAGTTCCTCGGGCATATCTACTGCGCATGTGCAAATACCTGTCACATCGTAACGCAATAAGGCACGAGCAAAATATACGTTCTGCCAAACATATTTAATGAATATTTACCCACCTACCCTACCCACCTTTACATTTGTTTATTTTTTAAAACAAAGGTGTTGCCAATTTTAAATAATAACGTCAATTGTGCAGTTTGCTGAAAAGTACTATAATATATATATATATATATAATATATATATATAATATAAAAAAATGTATATTTATATTTAATTTATATATATATATATATATATTTATATAATATATAATATATATTTTAGCTGAAATCGCAGGCATATCTTAAACAGTGAAATATAATATTGCACACAGTTTTCAACTTTAAAGTGACGTAAACTAGGATCCAAGAATAAAATATAACTGTTTGAAATAATCGTGCAAATTATTTTATGCTACTGGCAATAAGGCAGTGGGTGCTTTTTACTAATGAAATAAATGAGAAATTTGTTACACACAAACCTTTACAAATAACAACACTCAATTATGAATAGAAAGTTAATAAATTACAATATTATAAATAAATTCTAAAACATGAGCAACTTGTTTATAACAATATAAAACTTAAGTTTTTAAGCTGACATGGTCACAATCATTAGAATTAATATTTGCTTCGGGATATTTACCATGTATATTTTGATTTGGTTGAGAGCTCGATATTTCGACACCGTTACAAGCGCCATGATCATAGGGTGGGTGTTATTTACAAACTGACATATCTGTCTACCCTCTTCCTCACTCGTTTTTCACGCACGATACCGCTACCACCAGAACTCGTCTCACTAGTTATTCGACATTATTCACGACAGACGATGCTCACTGTATCCACTTTAGACACTCGTTCAGTAGTTTTACGACCTTTACATAGTGCCGAAATATCGAGCTCTCAACCAAATTCAAAATATAGATGGTAAATATCCCGAAACAAATATTAATTCTAATATAAATCTTTTATTTTCATTTCGTTTACCTTACCTATAATATTAGGACTTACCTTAGGCTATCATATTTTTAATTATGACACGATGCTTTAGCGTTCTTCCAAAAACAATAAATAAAAATACTTAATTTGAATTACTAGGGAAATGTTGACTACCGCTGAACTGTCACTTTGACAATGACATTTCTTTTTTTACATGTTTGATCTCGAAATCGATTTCTCGGTTTAGTAATACTAACCAGCAGCCTCAAGCCCGCATTAGCGACCACAGCATGTACCGCCCGCGCCGACCTGAAGGCGGCCGTGAGGCGTGCCTGCAGCGCCCGCGCGCCCGCCGCACGCACGCACGTCCACAGCGGCAGCGCGGGCAGGCGCGCGCCGCCGCCCGTGAGCCCCGCTAGAGCGGCTAGTGCGCCTTCTCTGCTGCCCACCTGCAACAGATTACAATATTATCCTTAGAGAGACCGGATTATATGTATTTTCGTACCACTTGCTCAAAAAAGTGACATTCTATGCCCCTAAAAGGGAACATAACAATAGTCATTTTTAATCTGTTAAAAACAGGGAAAGAAAATTGTACTGAATTTCATTCATCCTCTAGGGGGAGAATGTGATTTAAATTTGGAATATTTACCGAAATTTATACTGAACTACATCTGTGTTTACACCATTGAGTTTGTATATAAAGCATTATACATCTTTTTGAAAAAGGAATACGCATTTATTATGCAGTTATGATTATTAAATAAAATTACGAAATCCGACGAGGCCGTATGAGCTTGATGCCTTTGCTTTTCCGACAAAAAAATATTAGTCTAGGAATTTGCCGCGTTTTTGTTTTCTTCAAATACATAAACGTTAAGTTTATTTTATTTTATTTTACTTTTAATTGTCATTATTTTTAATAAATGCTTATCTCATATTATTATTGTGTTAATTTTTTCGCAAATGGTACGAAAAGTAGAGTATTTTTCTCGGTGATAAAGCTGTCTTAGTCTTGGGTGAACTTAAATCCCTCGCTACACTCAAGACTCGTCTTAAATCCCTCGCTTCGCTCGTGATTTAAGTTTTTAACACCCTCGCTACGCTCGGGAGTAAACCTCGAGTCCTTCGTTACGCTCGCGATTTAAATCGTCACCCGCGACAGAAGACACTGCTTTATCCCCTTGGTTAATAATCTACTATTACATCTCTCATGTTCGGTAAGTAGGTTCTTATTACCTCCAAATGGGGCTTGTAGGTGACTAATTAGCGCTCTAGGGTAATAATGTAGCCGCCTACTTACCGCCCTAGGGCTTTTCTAAAAGCCCTAGGGCGGTAAGTAATTAAAAAAAAACACTTCTTTCTTTCAAAAAGTTCGCGTATATACATCATGAATTCAGCCAAATGACCAAAGAGGTCGCTTTGCTATTCAGCCTTGTCTTCGTGTGAGTATAATAGTCATCAATTTTAAATATCGAACGGCGAAGCTCAATTTCGTTCTTGAAATTTTTTTTTTTTTTTTAATGTTTTATTCTTGTAATGCCGTTTTTTTTCTACTTAACTCACAATCGAGATGTAAAGCAGAATAGTTTGTTCGGGTGTAAGCACCAATTGCTCCCTCGAAATATAGGCGCCCTCGCTGCGCTCGTGCGCCTAAACATCTCGGGCTGCAATTGATGCCTTACAGCCCTTGGCTACTAATCTACTATTACATAATTATCAATCTGCCTAGCCTTTTCCCACCTATGTTGGGGTCGGCTTCCAGTTTAACCGGTTTCAGCTGAGTACCAGTTTTACATGGAGCGACTGCCTATCTGACCTCCACAACCCAGTAACTGGGTAACAAGATACCTTTTGGTGGACTGGTGTCAGATCTCAGGCTTCTGACTATCCGTAACGACTATCAAAGATCTTCAAATGACAGCCGAGACCAACAGCTTAACGTGCTTTCCGAGGCACGGAGGTAACTCGGTATAATGAAATGGTCACCCATCCATGGACCGACCTCATCAAGCGTTGCTTAACCTTGATGATCGACCAGTGCGGCTGTTATTATTTAGCCACGAGCTCCTCATGCATTTGCATATTTACCCCATTCTCATCGGAAATTGCATAATTATTATATCTGATATTTAGTGATGATGCATATTTTCGCTATATTTATAATATTTTTCGGTAGGTTACCCTATTGATAAGTCTGAAAAAGCCAAGTCAGAGCCCTGTGGGTTTTCCCAGAGGCGGCTTAATTAACTCTGACACCAGAGGTGGAAACATCTCACACGAAAAGAAGAAGAAGAAGTATAATAATAAACTCAATAACCAAAATTTAATTTTCACTTATAAAATATTTTGATTGATTGAAGACTATACGTACATTTAGAACACCTACCTACCTGATTGTTTACGTTTATAAAATTTAAAAACTACGACATTTTTCGTTTTCTAAAACTTCAATGTTGCATATTTTACAAATTTTCATGCATATTTTACGAATTTTTCATGCTTATTTGCATGCATATATCAAGCTTTTATTTTGCATATAATCCGGTCATTACTTATAACTCATGTAGGTATGCCAGTCGGCGAGCTAAACTCCTACCAAAAGGACTGACCCGTACTAGCAGAAATAAATTTTATGAAAAAGGGACACACAGGCTGTTTAAACGTAGCGAAATTAGTATGTTTGGAATATTTATTTATTTATTATATGCTTTATTGTACACCTTAAAATACAATTATAACAAGAAACTTAAAATTAATACAAATACAATGGGCGGCCTTATCGCATAGCGCGATCTTTTCTAGGCAACCAATACGGCCAATATTTGTAAGTATGTGAGAACCATATTCCTATTTATCAAATTAATTAATTTACCTGTTAATGCTTTTAATACTTTAGTATAAAGTATAGTGCGTAGTGCTATTCTGGGTGCATCGTCCTCACATATATATATGAATTTATTAATGCATGGACTTATGTAAATATTGTAAATCTCCTATTTCTTTTAAAGAGTAAGTATAGTTTCTTGTGCGTTCTTCTCCATAACAAGCTACTTTTCCGAATGCACGGTAGAATAAATTTTTAATACTTGAAAATTTAAATTTTAATTGTTTGACGTTCAAAAGTAACGCTTGTTGGCCTAGTTGAATTGATACTTTTGACTTTGAATTGCACAATATAGGCTAAACCAAAACGGTAGATAGTAGTCTTCTTATGAAGAAGATGATGGGCAGCCAGGTGACGAGAGACACAGATAAAAAAAACTGACTGTACCCCATATTCTGTCAGTTTAAGAAAATTAATAAAATCGGTCTTAGTACAAGCATGGTCATCAAACTTTTGAGCCAACTTTTGTATGGACTGAATTTAGACCACTGTATATTTCAGGTTGTTAATATATTCAGATCTTATGACTAACAACAGGAACATTATTTATATGTCTTTGCTTTAGTATGAAAACCAGTTCTGTACTCTAAATTCTCAATCCAGAATCCGACCCTCACCGTATTAATTTAAAACCTTTTAAAAACGAGCCATCGGTTAAACGTTTTAAGTAATGCTCAAAAGTCTTGAGTACAGGTACCGGCGTGGTTTAAGACCGCTGTCCTTGAATGCGCAGAAGTCGATATTTGGGTCTGTGTGGCGGGGGGAAGTGAGGTGCAGGGGCGAAGCGGCCGGTGCCGGCGACTTATTGGTCAACCAGTGTCGTCTTCCCCTGTCTCTCCGCGCTCATACGTCTCGTGTCCTCTTAAGTACAGTCGCGCATTATAGTGTTAAACAAGAAGTTCCGTTGCATAGTGTTTAATAATTTTGTTCGTTTCATTGCCGATGAAAGATGCCGAAAAAAAAAGTTTTGACGAGGCAAGCACGAAAAACTTACATAAAACTGTGCTTTTCATTCTTTCTATAATTAATTTAGTGACATATTTATACCCGTTATTAAAGATTAAGCATTTATTAATATGATGATACGCTAATGTGCTTAAACCCCACTCTGTTAAAATTTGCTATTTAAATGTCCATTCTTCACAAAATTTTAACTACCTACCAACAAATAATTTGTTCAAATCACACTTAGTAATTTTATGCGTGAATGTACACATGCGCAAATTACCCCACCACTTTCGCCGAGCGCTATAAAATCGTGTCGGTCTTCTGTAATACGGGCCTAGAACCACTGGTCCTGAACATAAACTTTATTGTATACTAAGACCATATGGAAAATACTAATAAAAAAAACAGAATTATTGTACTTACCGCACTGACGCCTTTTGATTGGTCGTTAGCTGTGATGGCTTCTGGTATTTTGTAAAACGTCTGATACAATATTAAGGAAAATTTCATGAGAATATTGTCGATTTCTATAAACTAACTTCTTTATGAATAGGCAAAATCCCATATCTATACTAATCTATACTAATATTATAAAGAGGAAAGAGGAGAAGCAATTTTTGTATGTAACAAATAAACTTAAAAACCATTGGACCGATTGCAAAAACTCTTTCACCGCTGGGAAGCTACACTATCCCCGGGTGACAAAGGCTACAGGTTTATCCCTGTATTCCCACGGCAACGGGAACTACGCGGGTGAAACCGTGAGGCGTCCGCTAGTTCTCTATAATTTAATAGTGTTTATTATAAAGGATACAACAGTCGGCAATCCTGGAACACCGAACCACGGACCTGGTGTGAGTGTCACTGAATCTGGTATGCTGAATGACTGAAAAAAGAAAATTATTATTATTATTCCCAATCTACACATACCCTGAAAGAGCATATTGCCATCAACCAAACACCAGATGGCTCTGTGTCTGGATCCGGCTTCAATCTTCAAGCCTGCTGGCAAGAATAAATCAAACAACACTGGTCAACTTGGGGATTCAATCCTGTAAGAAACCTTGCTCAGCAGTCGTGCTTGGGTCCAGGGTTGTTGCTGATGCACAATTTTTTTCACATCCGCTGGTGCTATATTTTGTTATTGACATCATAGTTATTCTAAAATTTTACTCTGGACTACTTCTCTTCTTCCTTTTGTAAACTCTCTCTATCACTCTAAGGTTTGCTGGTAGAAAACTCTTCTTAGAGTTAAGCACGCCATGTGTCATTTTTGTGTACAATAAAGAATTAAGAAGCTGATGCTGATTTTCGCAACAACCCTGCTGAGACTGAATGACCAAAGAGGCATCATTATCATGATGAGTTTTCTATCGTTTTCCTTTTTATTACACTTTAAAGAACGAACGGCCGAAGAAAGCAACATAAAGAGGCAGCCAAGAAGAATATAAAGCTAAGATGGAGACGTTTTTACCCAGCAATGGACACAATTAAATTCGGTTAATATAGTGTTGAAACTTACTTCATCCTTCCCCGTAGCACCGGGCAACGCAAGCGCATGCCCCCTAACATGCAGATGCAGGTTCCTCTGGGAGCAGATCTCCCCCAACCTCGCCATCGGAGACCCCCAGCCAAGCGGTGGGGCCCCCACTTCTCCTAACACCAGTAGCGGAGTTCGGTTGGCGTTGACATCCTCGTCGCAAAGCTTTTCTAAAGCCTCTAGGTCCATGCCTCGTCCTGAAACAATATTGTTAAAGAATTAACTTAGAGCTGCACTCTTTATGAAAGGACTGGCCCACATTAGTTGAAAACAGAAGTGAGATGAAGTTCTAGTATTGTTAAAAGCTTTATGTTGGATGTTTAGAACGGCATAAAATTATACAGTCTGCAGAACTTTCTACCTTTCACTATTCCTGGAGGATAATAAATTCGAAATGCGATGATCCAAATAACCAATATAGTCAATATAGTAAAATAAAATAAAAATGTTTATTGCATCAACTTATATAACTTATTCTAGTTATAATTGCCGGCACGTAACTTGGCAAGAGTCGTTTGATGCGCACAAGTCGTTATTTAGGTCTCTTTGGTTACCAAGCGGGACGCGGGGAACATTTAGCACTGTTCCAAGCGCGCGATTGTTTGGTCAGTTGACACAAGGATAAACTGACCAATCGCGAACTATGCGCGGACTTACCCCCACTACACCAAAACCTTGCTAAGTTACGTGCCGGGGACTATACAATGGGGATAATCCGTTTAAGCAAATAGTATGCTTGTGTTAGGATGCTCAGCCCTTCCCCAGTTTATATAATTGTTATTAAGTTATTGAGCCAGTTCAAGATATGTCAACTTATATAGCTAGCTAAATAACAAGACCAAACTAAAGTGCAATCAAGTCAAGATTAAATCAACAATTATAACTGAATGTGGTTGATGTAACTGAATGTGTGGACGGATCCGCCAATTTTTTTTTTTTTCTTAAAAAAAAAACGTTGCCCCTCACTAGGAATTTCTTTCTGTATCGTGGGTGCGTTTACAAACATATAAACTCACATACACAACACTCAGAGCCGGAACAACTATTTGTAGGTCATACAAATATTTGTTCCGTGCGGGAATTGAAGCGACACGCAGCGCAGCAGTCAATCGCTCAACCACTGCGCCATCCGCGCGCCCCAAATACCAGCTTGATGCGCTAGAGTCGAACGAAAAGCAGGCCAAGAAGCTCATTGGCGATGAGGCACTGGTTAAGTCAAAGCTCCAGAGCCTTGAACATCGTCGCCGAGTTGCCAGCTTGTCGGTTTTTACCCGGCTGCAAGGAAAGGGTTATGTTTTTCGCGTGTATCTTGCATGTAAATATGTTTGTATGTAATATTCTTTATTACCACGTATCTTTCAAACCATTTGACGGCTCTTTATAATTAAGACATCGTTAGATAGGTCTTGGCCGCCCAAGTGTTCTTAGATAAGTGCCGTTGTAAAAAAAGAAACATGGCGGCTTTTGGGCTCCATATTATTGAGGTTGCAATTATTTTTCTTCGCAACCTGTCGAGGGGTATCAAATTTTTTAGAGGTGATTACAAAAATATATACCACTTATATGTTTAAAAGTATATATATAAAAAAAACATTCACTATACTCCATTTGAAATAACATTAGACATGTTTCCAAATCTTTTTACAATCCGTTCAACCGATTTTGAGTTCTATCCCGTAGACATAAGGATGACATAAAAAGCATAAACCTATTACCAACACCAATTGTTTACTACAGCTACCATTTGTCGTATCACTAACGCAATAGAAGTCAAAATCGGTTGAACGGGCTGTAAAATGGGCTAATTTAAACGTCTAATGTTATCGCAAATGGAGTTTAGAAAGTTGTAAACTTTGCTGTGCAGTCGGAGGATACATATTCGCGAACTGCCTGATCCTCCGACTGCACAGCATGATTTTTTCTCATTTACAGCTTTTTAGTTCGCTTCTCAAGCAGTCGGGTTTTTTATTTATAAATTAGCTTTTTGTTATGGGTTACATTTTGGGGAGTATGCGTTGAAATTACATGATCTAATTCCGCCCAGCCCGTTCCATCATCGGACTACCAGACGTACGGCGATGCGCCATCGGTACATGGCGGAAATCCGAACCATACGCACTAAACGTTTTGAGATTTTTTTTATTATGCGTACAGCTAAGGAGTGGAATTCCCTGCCGGAGTTTGTGTTGCCCGATAGCTGTAATCTAGGGGTATTTAAGTCAAGAGTGAATAGGTTACTTCTAGGCAAGCATGCTTCATCGTCGACCACATCATCGCTTACCATCAGGTGAGACAGTGGTCAAACGCAAGCCTATTTTATAAAATATAAAAAAAAAGTTTATTCTTTGAAAGTGTAAACTTTGATTACGTCGAATGACGTCACAGAATAAATCAGTAATTGACTGGCAATATAACCACAAGATATTTTTTTATTATTGATAAAAATAATATAGGACAGGCGGTGTGTGTATATCTATATGTATGATAGTAGTTACCTGACGGGTTCACAGGCACAGGTCTGACACTGGCCAGTGGCAGGCCCAGTTGTCTGTACAGGTGTTGCACGATGCCGAGTGGACTCGCCACACAGCTGTGTATGCAGGGTAGGCGGTTTGTGTCGATGTGTATGATAGTAGTTACCTGACGGGTTCACAGGCACAGGTCTGACACTGGCCAGTGGCAGGCCCAGTTGTCTGTACAGGTGTTGCACGATGCCGAGTGGACTCGCCACACAGCTGTGTATGCAGGGTAGGCGGTTTGTGTCGATGTGTATGATAGTAGTTACCTGACGGGTTCACATGCACAGGTCTGACACAGGCTAGTGGCAGGCCCAGTTGTCTGCACAGGTGTTGCACGACACCGAGTGGACTCGCCACACAGCTGTATATGTAGGGTAGGCGGTTTGTGTCGATGTGTATGATAGTAATTACCTGACGGGTTCACAGGCACAGGTCTGACACAGGCTAGTGGCAGGCCCAGTTGTCTGCACAGGTGTTGCACGACACCGAGTGGACTCGCCACACAGCTGTAAATGCAGGGTAGGCGGTTTGTGTCGATGTGTATGATAGTAGTTACCTGACGGGTTCACATGCACAGGTCTGACACAGGCTAGTGGCAGGCCCAGTTGTCTGCACAGGTGTTGCACGACACCGAGTGGACTCGCCACACAGCTGTATATGTAGGGTAGGCGGTTTGTGTCGATGTGTATGATAGTAATTACCTGACGGGTTCACAGGCACAGGTCTGACACAGGCTAGTGGCAGGCCCAGTTGCCTGCACAGGTGTTGCACGACGCCGAGTGGACTCGCCACACAGCTGTATATGCAGGGCAGGCGGTTTGTGAATGCGATTGCTGAAACAAAAATGAATTAATGATTATGAATTAAAAATTATTTAAGGACTTTCTGACCGAATACTCATCATGGCGTTTAGTCTCCGCTGAGACTAGTCATCAAGGCGGGAAATATTATAGTGCACAGGTGTGTGCGCAACCCCAGGTGCACTCTCTGTTCCCTCACTCTCACAGCACGACGGGACGGTGATCCAACACGATTCTTCACTTGCGCCTGATCTCTCTCCAGGCATCAGGCGAAGACCAAATGCATAACGTGCTTGCCGAGTCACGGGGGGAATCACACCGCTATCTTCCAAACTCCAGGCTGTCACTGAAACCCCCCCCCACCGATAGGTGACTGCATTGTCTGGGCGGAGGGGCTCAGTAGCCGTGACTCACGGTGAAGCGTCACCCACGGTGAAGCGAAGAGGAACCCGAGGAGGGGGCGCTCGTCAGGGCGCCTGCCGATTAAGTCGACGACGTAGCAACCAACAAGTAGGTTGCGGTGTCCCTTGGTAACAGATGCGACATCGCAACTGAGGCGGGCCGCAATGTCATATGGGGCATACGATATCGCGGCTGAGGGTTGGAGGCCGCGGCGGGAGAGGAGAGCCGGTATTGCGGTGCGCCACTCACCCTACCTTCCAAGGCCTGGATGGGGCCGCCACCGTCTGATGGTGGACGTGGTGGGGTCGCAGGGGAGGTCCCTATCCCCTGCAGATGAAAAGTGATAGGAGGCGGGGCCACTGATCAGACTCGTCACAGGGGGACCAAGGGTGCCATATACGGGGTCCCATCGGGTCGCTAATGTGCTGGTTTGGTCCCTGGAGTAGTCGTGGCGTGCAATCAGGGGTTAGCGACAGAAAAAAAAATTGCTGTCACTGAGAAATTCTTAATGAACCCAACAACACTGGCCAAGTGACTAACCTGGGAGTCAAACCCAGGACCCAACGCTCAGTAGTGGCGCTTGGGACCACGAGAACAGCAGGACAATAACATTAGTGATGATCGTTCAGCGCAACTTAGCGGTACAATCAAGTATTGAATTACATATACAGTCTTGATACGAATCTGCAACAAAACGATTTTCTACAACCATAAAGTAGCCATGTACAGCTGATGACGGGTTCAACGCCCTCATGACGCGCGAATTGCTAAATAATTGCCGCAAGTATTCCGTACAATATGGCTTATTGTTCGAATTACGTCATCGGAAGCTTTGTTTTAGAAAACGAAGATAAGCCGATTCGATGCAGAGTTCTAGGAAACCGTGAGCTAAGCACATGTTAGTTGCGCACACGCCGTTGTACAAATAAATACATATGAGCACGCGTGTAACATGCTGTTCCAATAAAATACCCAATTATGATTGAGTTTTTGTATAGCGTCGAATAAATAAGGACATGGCTCATATGCACCATGTTAGGTGATTAGCTCTTTATTCGTTTAAAAAACTTTTCAATAACGTTCATTGTTGTATGAAACGCTAATTTTTCCTTCAAACTTAGAAAAGGAAATTAGGATCTTTGAATCGTAATAGTGCAATTATTTGAAGGGGTACCTAATGTAATAACTACAGTTATTCCATACGAACACGCAATACCTAACGAAGTTGACTTATTTTACACAAGCGGACGCCTCGCGGTTTCACCCGCGTAGTTCCCGTTCCCGTGGGAATACGTCACCCGGGGATAGTGTAGCTTCCCAACGGTGAAAGAATTTTTGAAATTGGTCCAGTTGTTTTAAGTTTATTCGTTACATACAAAAATATAAAATACAATATTTTCCTCTTTATAATATTAGTATAGATTAGTATAGATATTTCAAGGTCCTCATTTTATCTATTACCAGGATTACCAACGCGTCATTTTCTAGCAGAAACAATGTATCATATTTGGTTTGCCATATGCACATTATATTATTTAAGAGAATCTCACCTCCATCCTCGAGGTACCGAGGGTATCTGTGGTGCAGCAACATCCTCGTGACACGCACGAGACCTTCCAGTTGTTCTTGGTGGTAGTACGCATTGTAGTCCGCTAGTCTGCAACAATAAACAGTAATTTAAATTAATAAGCTTACACCCAGTTTCCCAGCTTAATATTATCGGAGAATGAATGTGAAAAATTGTCAAGCACGCGTTATCTGCTGTGATTGGCTGTTGAAAATTCAACCAATCGCAGCAGATAACGCGTGCTTGACAATTTGTCACATTAATTCTCCGATAATTTTGAGCTGGGAAACTGGCGGTTAGCCTCAGCACAGCGTTTTGACGAATGCCTTCGAACAAACTTAAAACAGGGCCTAATTGATGGCGGGAGCCATTGGAAGTCCTGTTGATAGATCTTCCTCGAGATTGGTATGAAGAAGTTCAACACAGAGTGCCATGGCAAGCAGAGTGCAATCCTTTTCCCACGAGTGAGACAGCTTGGATAAAAAAGCCTTTTGATCGCAATGGTCTTTCTAAATTCAAATAAGAATTAGGCCTTCCACACTTGTTTTTTAACCGGCTTTCCAAAAAGGAGGAGGTACTATGTTCGACTTTATGCAGGTTTTTTTTGTTTTTCGCCGATTTCTGCGTCAATTGTGGACCGATTTTGAAAATTCTTTGTGTTTGTAATAGTACTTTTTCGAGGTGGTACCGTATAAATTTAGTGAAGATCTGATGAAGAACTTCGGAGATATACAACAGAACTCTTCAATAAATGACGACAAATCACTCAGGATAGCTGCAATCACATTTCTGTTTATTGTTTAATCCATTTCATAACACACTAGTACGCTCTAAAGGGGTACGCAGGTGTAAACAGTTCACCTTGGTATACTCTTATTCCACCGGTTTTGTTCAAATTTCATGATATTCAGGTATTCTATTCTGACATTATAAGTACCTCACTAAAGAATAAATAAAGATAAAGACACAGTCATCAAGAGTTTCATGATGACTTTGGAAGTAAGTTGACACAAATGTTACATATGCATACGAAGCAGATGCAACATTTGTGTCAACTAACCGCTACTCCGTAGACGTTGACGTCAAAAAAATGTGTATGTACGAGTAGACACTTGTACTATAAGGGTCAAAAGTGCAGTCACACTCTACCAAAACAGCAAAGGCAATATTTTTGTAGACAACAGAATTTCAACATTTCGCGGTTAGTAGGAATAACATATAATAATAACTAATAATAATAATAATAACGGGTAAACGGCCAACGGCCTGATGGCCAAGAGCCTCGACGACCATCTGTCGAGGCTGTCATTGGGCGGTTGGATCAAGGGTCTGATACAGAAGGCAGTACTCCTCGATACGGCTCGCATTGTGAGGAGGTTCCTGTCTCTGGAGCCCTAACCACCGGTAGCTTGGACCCTGTTCCCGATACCGGTTGGCCTCTATTTTTTATATTTTTAAATGTTTTTAAGATTTCTTTTTTTTTAAATATTTAAAAATGTATTGAATAAGAAAAAAGATAAATAAAAGAAATAATAATAACTTTAATTTCTGTACAAAATATTAAATCAATTGTCGATAATTTAACTTCTTCTACAAAAACTATCCATTTGAGTTTTGGAAGAGTATGACTGCACTTTTGACCCTTGACTGTACATACACATTTTCAAAGACTTAAGACGCCAGTCCAGAGAACAGGTAAATTATCAAAACATACTATAAAACCCATAAAAAACCATATACCGTATCGTAAACATTTTCGTAGTAAGCATTTTTATATAGCTATTCATAGATTTCAAATACAATGTTTTGTCAAAACATAATATACTACATTATTACCAACCTATATGCAAATTTGTATATAACCATGAAACATGCATGTAACACTTGTTGGTTTACAATTTCACATGCATTCAACATATTTAAATGGCATTTACTAAGTACCTATGTATTGTTTATTAGGGAAAGGCATGGTGTGTGTGTGTGTGCGTTTATTTACCATGAATTTAAAATGTTAGGTGTAATTAAGGACGTAAAGGTCATGCATTTATACTTCCACGATCAAACGTTGACCTTTGATTGCACCATGTGTAAGTATTGTTTAATTTTTTAGAATACGAAGTGGCCATAATTTTGATTAAAAACTTCTGTTTGAAAAGGCATTTTATACAAGGTATAGGGCAGGCGTTTACTTGAAACATTTTTAACTTGTTCGTTCCACCAGTATACAGTCAATTGCACATTAGTGGTAACTTTGACATAAACATTTGACATTGGAAGCTCATTTATCTCGCAGCAGTAAGGTTGATTTTCTTACTAAGCGGTTGAGAGTACTTTTGAAGGAAAAGCGACTCTCGTCCGAACACAATTTTTTTTAATACTTTACCCCACACTAGGAATTTCTTCATGTATTTTATAACCAACCACTTTATAACCAACTAGCTGACCCCCGCGGCTTCGCTCCCGTCAAAATTATAGCAAATGCTACTCGGGAATAAAGTAGCTTTCCATAGGTGAAAGAATTTTAAAATCGGTCCAGTAGTTTCGGAGCCTATTCGGTACAAACAAACAAAAAAATCTTTCCTCTTTATAATATTGGTATGGTATAGACAACATGCTCATGAAGATGGGTCTAACTGCGTCACGCATGTGCAGGATGTGTGGGGTAAGCACCTTCTGTGCACTGGCTGGTAAACGAATGAGTCTTCTAGGGGTTGGATATCCAAAACCAGAAGACTATAGGCTCGTATCTCCTAGTCTCATTGTAAAAGTCATGAATAGATTTTTCAACGAGATTGGGGTGGAGTAGGTTATCTAGGGGACCACAATAGATCCCAATGGGTCGGAGTGTCCGAGTTATTTCTCTGCCCCTCCACAAGATAAGATACTATAAGGCACTTGTCCCACCGCCGACGATCAGCGAGCAGCGAGTAGAGCTAGAACCTAGAGACGAGTTGGCGAGCAGCGAGAAGCGAGTGTGTAGTTTCGATAGTTATACCGCTCAACTATGAGCGAGTGTTTTTGTGCGAAGGACGATTACTCGCACCACTCGCTCGTCGAGTGGTGCGAGTAATGCGGTCAGTCCTGCACATAGACTAATATATAATAGATTGAGAGTCCTGCACGCGTTGGTTGGTTGGTATCTTGGCGTGAGTTCTGATCGCCAAGCAAGCATTCCCGAGCGAGTATTATCTTTGATAGCTCTTGTCGCTGCGACAAACTTGTGGTGAGAGAGTAAGTACTCGCCGGCATTGTGAACAGCCAGCGCTCAACTATTTATATGTGTGTATCTTTTATTGACACGGGATCTGTATCTTTTGTTCGGATCTTCAGCGAGAAAATAGTCGATAGCTAATCGCTTCGTCGCCGGTGGTGGGACCAGTGCCTATACTCTTTGCGCTGTAGCAAGGTGCGGGTGACAGTTTCAATAACATTTTTTACAGGCAAGGCAACTATGGTATATGGTATAACTATGGTATGACGTTAAACTGCAAAAAATGCGCATACATATATGCGTAAAAATGTTATTGAAACTGTCACCCGCAGCATGCTACAGCGCATAGAGTGTAAGTGCCTGGACAATATAAGTTCAGCTATCGATAAATCCACGGACTGAACAGGCCCAGATTCTCCATACTGAACAAGCTTTGATAATCACCTGCAGTCAGGGTCAGTCACAGACAATAGTTTCTAAAGGCCGTCCATTAGCTGTGGCCTTCATGATTTATGTATGAAGTTCGGTAAAACACGCAACTTCTCGTGAGGTTTTATGGGTATGCCAAACACATTATTGGAAGTATTGATAAAAATAAACAGTGCCACCTAGACAAAGAAAAAGATTGGATGGATATTGTCGTCGACGTATTTTTAGCCGTCTGCCCAAATAGGAGGAGGTTCTCAATTCGATTGTTTTTTTTTTAATGTATACACGGATTACTCAAAGACGCCTGGACCGATTTGGAAAATTCTTCTTTTGTTTGAAAGGGTATACTTTCCATTTGGTCGCATAGTCACCAGGTCAGGATCTCATGATGGGATCTTGGAGAAATCGTGGGAACTCTTCAAATATTATAGGCATACATATAGCGATTTTGGGATTTTCTTCAACAATGCAATCATTTGCACTCAGAAAGTAACATTTGGTGAAGTGGAACTGGTGAAGAAGACCACAGATGGCCAATGGAACTCCTAAATGCTAAGTATGTCACGGGTCTACGATATCTCGAATAGTTAAACGACTATGATGAAGCAAATACTTATAAATAAAGAGTACTGATGAAAATGGTACCATCGAACTGATCTTATGATGAAGCCGGCAGGTAGGCACTGGAACTCCGAAATAAAACATTTTATACTAGTTGTGTTTGGGCTTATTGGAATCGTCATCAGATGTACTTTGGCCATATATGATTTTAAGGGCAATTGGAGGTACCTATCAAAACTAAAATGAGACTATTTTTTATTTTTATAAAAACTTTATTTTCCGAAGTCGGTGTCTATGGTACTTACCTATTGTTTTCCGTGTTTCGATACCGACTTCGGAAAAGAAATTTCTAAAAATTTCGTGAGGATCTCTAATTTATTTTAAATAAATTTTAGCCCATGTCATTCAGAAATAATGTAGCTTTCTACTGGTTAAAGAATTTTCAAAATCGGTTCAATAGATCCAGAGATTGCCCCCTACAACGTCACAAACTCACAAACTCTACCTCTTTATAATATTAGTTTAGAAGTATAGATTATAGATAAATAATAACAGCCGTACAGGTCGATCTTCATGGTTAAGCAACGCTTGACGAGGTCGGACCATTTCAACAAACCGAGTTTCCTCCGTGCCTCGGAAAGCACGTTAAACCGTTGGTCCCGGCTGTCATTTGAAGATCTTTGACAGTCGTTGCGGATAGTCAGAAGCCTGAGATCTGACACCAGTGGCAGTGTTATCAAGAGGTGTCGTGTTACCCAATTTCTGGGTTGTGGTGGTCAGATAAGCAGTCGCTCCATGTAAAACACTGGTACTCGGCTGAATCCGGTAAGACTGGAAGCCGACCCAACAATAATTGGGAAAAAGGCTAGGCAGATGATGAGTATAGAAATATTTAAATATTTTTAGGTACTCCTACAAAGAACAAAGGACTACATATGGGTAAATGTTGATTGTATACATAAAACGTAAGATTACTCGTGAAGAAATATTTCAATAATCGATTCAATTAGATTCCGGTAACGCCTATCTTTGTTTCTATGTTCACACGACCCATATTTGCGTCATGTTTCCGTTTTATTGTTAACGTACATAGTAACGAAAACGAATCCTTATCAGTCTGTGTAAAAACGCTAGAAAATGACCATTAAAATTATTTAATCCGTGAAGTATTAAATTAATGGGTATCGTATATTTATGAAAACCACCAGTAGTTAGCTAGTTTAGAATTTTGTTTGATAATCTTATTAACTAAGCCGGGCGCAGAACGTTTGCCGATGACGTCATGACGTCACTCTGACGTTCGGCGAACAAACGAGGCGAACGCGGGCGACGCGCGGTTTGGCGGGAGGGGTAGTCATCGACAAACTTTCTGCGACCGGCTTGTATCTGCATACTACATACTAGCTTTTGTCCGCGGCTTTGCTATTGTGGCCTTTCCCAGACACCCTGATTTTTTCGAGACAGAAAAGTAGCCTATAGCACTCAGTTATGGTGTAGTTCTCTCTCGGAGAAAGAATTTTGGTAATCGGATCAATATTTCAGGAACAGATATAAATCTAACTTGATGACGCGATTGTATGTACTTCGCGTGTCAAACAAAACTGAACAAGTGCGAGTCGGACTCGCGCACGTAGGGTTGCGTACCATTATCGCAAAAAAACGGCAAAAAAAAAACACGTTTGTTGTATGGGAGCCCCACTTAAATAATCATTTTATTATGTTTGTTGTGTTGTTAAAGCGGCAACAGAAATACATCTTCTGTGAAAATTTCAACTGTCTAGCTATCACGGTTCATGAGATACAGCCTGGTGACAGAAAGACAGGCAGACGGACCGCGGCGTCTTAGTACCTAATAGCGTGGGGTCTCATCCCATACAAAGAAACTGTCCCGACGTACTGTCCTGATTATACTGATTTATTTATCGATATCGATTGATTATTAGATAGTGATCTATCTATCGCCGTGGAACGGATCCGAACGCGATCGATTTACAAATAATAATCGCTAGATAAAAACGCTAGTTACGGGGCACGGTTTCTTTGTATGGGATGAGGCATCTGTATGCTAGTATTATATTATCTGTGGTAATATGGTCCCGTTTTTACCCTTTGGGTACGGAACCCTAAAAACGCAGTAAAATTAAGATCAATGATCGTACTTTGAGCTTTTCATTTAGCATTATCGGCACCGGCAATCCACCGAAATCTAGAAAATGCCTAATTATGCCATATTGAGCTGTAAAGATTGTATTACTTATAGAAAAAGTTGCATTGGAAATGTTTTCTTTCATTGGTAAGTAAATTTGTTTTTAAATTGTGTGTGAAAAAGTAGCACGCTTGATTTTCATACAGATATGGACGGACTGGCGTTATGCCTGTGATTTCCAGAGATTACCTTCTGCAAAAATATAGGTAAACAACATACGTAACATACCAACATAACATTACACTGCATTCCTTGAAGAATTAGGCCACCAATAGCACACCCACATTCATTCATTTTAGGGTTTTAGGGTTCTGTACCCAAATCGCAAAAAACTGAACCCTTATGGATTCGTCATGTCTGTCTGTCTGCCCGTCCGTATGTCACAGCAACTTGTTTCCGAAACTATAAGAACTAAGCTGTTGAAACTTGGTAAGTAGATGTATTCTGTGAACTGCATTAAGATTTTCACACAAAAACAGAAAAAAACAATAAATTTTGGGGGTTCCCCATACCTATCAATTTTTTTTTTCATCAAACCTATACGTGTGGGGTATCTATTGATAGGTCTTCAAAAATGATATTGAGGTTTCTAATTTCATTTTTTCCTAAACTGAATAGTTTGCGCGAGAGACACTTCCAAAGTGGTAAAATGTGACCACCCTCTAACTTCTAAAATAATAGAATGATAAAACTAAAAAAAATATATGACGTACATTACCATGTAAACTTCCACCGAAAACTGGTTTGAACGAGATCTTGTAAGTAGTTTTTTTTTTATTACGTCATAAATCGTAAACCGCAATGTTACTGCTGCTACGGAACCCTTCATGGGCGAGTCCGACTCGCACTTGGCCGCTTTTTTTTAAACGAAATACTTACATTTTATTTTGCCTTTTCATAATATTAGTTTAGATATATCTAAACTAATAGATAGGGGTAACAAATACCAATATTATCAATTTAATCTTAACAGGTGTATCTGTGCATGATAATAAGTAAGACTTCATTTACAGTTGGCTTATCAACAGCCTAAAATGGTGCAATGGCAGCCCTACATTTGTACATAATTCAGAACAGCAAGTTTAGGGCCAAGTTCAGCAAACCCTGTCCATCTATGACTCATTAAGCATAGTCATTTTGACCGCTTTGCATAGTGAGACAGTCTGCTAGTTCTTGAATGCTTAATGGGACATTCCATGAGGAAAATAATAACGCCTGGGTTCTCAAATAAATTATGGATGTGTCACAAATTAAATGCAAGTCAAGTACCTAATAAGATTGGCTTTTGATAATTCATAAAACTATAGAGTACTATAGACAGCAGATAAGGCTCGTTAACTTGTCACATCATTTAATATAACTATATTTCTCTGGCAATAATGCTTTGCCTGGTCTGACAGACCAACTAACAACAACAATGATACAAATTAGCAACTAATGATGTAAAATAGCACAGGCTATCTGAGTATTCATAGGGTTGTAACTTTTCCCGAGTCATCTAATAATACATAGGGTTGACACTTTTCCCCATTCTGTAACCTGAAGGGCCTACATACCCTTTAGTGCCGTAAAACGGTAACTTTCTCAAGCATACTCCTTAGTAACGGCTAGGTTAAAAGGTTTGAAAAAAATATATATTTAATAGTGATTCATGTACATAATTTTGATCACAAGGGTTTTTCGTGTAACTAATAGTTTTGCTTTAAAAAAAAAAATTAACAACATGATATTTTTTCGCAACTTTCGGAAACTCCTCCAAAACGACTTGGATGTTTAAAAATATTTTACACAGAAAAATTGATGGCTGGAATTTCTTCATAACTAACATAGGATATGTAAATCAAATAATATTTAGCAAACAAAACTGTTCAAAAAGAGGTTCAATATTGATATTTTGGCATCGAGCGGGCGCACGGCCAGTACTGCGTTAACATTGGGGCGTATATAGCGCCTTAAAAGTTAAATTCAGCACCTTCCATTAAGACGGTACCCTGACCAAAAAATTGGCATGAGATATGAGCATTCCTATTGGTCTAGCGGCACTGGTGGCGCATGAATTACAGTAGTGAATACGCCCAGATTTTAGAATAAAATCTTTATAAAATCGAATAATGGGCTTTTGAAAAAAAAAACTACAGAAATGTTCGTTATTAAATTGTCTATCCATTAGTGTTAGTACATAAAATAATTAATGAACACATTACGAGGAGATGCATGCTATCAATAATTATTTCTCATTTTTATGTTTTTTTTGGAAGGAATTAGTGAAATATATACAACATTAAAAAGAAACTAAATCTACCATTTTAGAATCAATATTATGTAGAAATTTAATGTATTTTAATTAACTGATATTTCTTTTTAAATAACGAGTAGATAGCTCCTAAAAACAGCACGAAAAACGGCTCGCGCGGCGTTTTGCTCGGGGTACCGCCTTAAGTGGAGTGGTGTTTTTTTGCGGAGAAAACACATCTTAAAAGCCAGTAGGCTTGTCTATAAATATATTTACTATAATATATTATCTGGAATTTTTAAATATGTCAATTAATTTGTTTGGGGTATTTTGTGGGTATAACTTATTAAAATATATTTTAATTATCAATTACTAGCTGAGCCCCGCGGCTCCCGTCAACTAGCTACCTACCTACCATAACTACCCTACCCTACCTACTCTACTTACCCTACGTTTTTATGGTGTATTCAGCTATTCGGGGCGGAGACAAATCCAACGAATCAAAAACCATGAAAATTGGTTCAGCAGATCTCGAGTTATAAGTGTTGTAACAAACCCATCTTTGTTTTATTCATATAGATGTTTAATGAAACACCAAAATTCATAACACCTAAAAGGAAAAATAAAATTAAGATAAGGAAACCCACATAATTCAATTTATAGCAGCCCTTAAAAACCATATACATTACTCTTATCTGGTTTCAATTAGTTTTCAAGGCAACTGATAAAGTTGTAACGTAAAATTATTACATTACCCACTAATGTATCAGTTTTAGATCTATGCTCTAAATTGGAAAGATGTGTAGATTAAGATTATGATAAAAACAAACAAATGTGTTTATGTTTCAGGATAGGCGGAAGTGGAGTTTACACTTGTCTGTTTTTCGTAAAAAAAAAATAAGGGATGATAACGAATATTCTAGGTTTTTTTTAATTAAAATAATTACTATGACATTTGTACGCAAAATATACCCTTGGACGTAGAATTGCAGACTTTTACCCAATGTACACAATGACACATCATTTGGAAATGTATTGTGCCAATTAACTAGATTGAGAATAATAGATTAATTAACCAACTGACATGTAGTAAGAAATTAATAGGATAAGATATTGTCTGAACTTCGTAACGAATTTCATAATGCCAGTGATCAATATGACGAGCAATATGATGTAACGTAACAAAGTCAACAACTTGCACAATGCAGTCAACAATATTATCTAGTGGACTAGTCCAGATCACTGAAATGGCAAAAGACAATGGTAATTTGGATTGTGTCTGCAAATTAACGCTTGATAGGTTGAAAACCTTTCCTTGAAAGCACTATACAAATCAATGTCTTTTTTACCATGTCAAAACATAAACGCAAGCTCAAACCACATTCATACATTGTGATAAATAAGATAACAGGTACTTTAATGAGTACTCAAGTTTCGTCATCAATAAAGCCAGTTGTGTCAATGTCAACTAACAGGCATTCAGCAATAACACAGAACTTTAGTATTTAACATACTTTGGTCATAATGCTATGTGAGATGTTTGTGTTGTTTGTACTGCAATGTTAAGTTGTAAACACATTTTGTTAACATTGCACAAATGTTTGGCCAGTTGCATCCAATAAGATTCCTTTCAGAAAAATGATAGGTATATTTTGTTTACATACTTAATAGAAAAACTGCTTGGATCATATTACACACAGAAATATCCACATTTTAAGGAATAGAGATTAAGACATACCTGAACATGTGCGCCATCCACCTAGTAGTCTCACTGGCAATGTGAGCTCCAAGTCTGGCAGCATGAGTCCTCTCCAGCCTTCCAAACAAAGCTGCGATACTATGCGACAGGATAGCCGCTCGCGTCACAGGGTCCGTCGGCAGCAGCGGTGGTTCCACGCTCTCACAGCTAGGGTCAGTCTTCAACACCAGATCCTCCAAAACCTTTAGAATCTCATCCATTTGCGTTTCTTCGGGCTCAAAGAAACCAGCGCTGATCTTTCGCGGCTCCGGCTTTTTTTCCTCATCTTGGACATCTAGAGCGTTCACTCCAGCCTCCAAACGGCCTACTACTTCAGAAACTTGGAACTCCAAATCGCCGAAAGGACGCCGGTCCTGCATACAAGCGTCAAAGTTAGGAGCGAGACTTACAACAAAATTATCAGACTAATCAAGAACATGAAAGAAGGAGTTTTACCTGGTCAGGCGGAACCTCGCTTCCTGGGCTAGGTTTATTGGATTCCGCGTCAGAAACCGATGCATCTCCCATGCTGCGTGGCGATTTATTCGCAAAATTACAGCACCGACATAAAAATGTGTAAACGTCACTTCAATTCCAATGTTTTGACGTGGGTGGCACTGGCAGTGGTGTACATTCACAAACAAAATTTAATAGATATTTTAAGCGTAGGTTACACGGATTCTTTTTTTTTTTTTTTTTTTTTTTATATTCTAATAAATAATTGATTTGAATTTAATTTGAACTATACTTAGCTCATAAAATATTTCTAATTAGAAAAAAAGCATGATTACATTAAGGCTTTGGTGGGCAATGGTATTTATGTAATGGCCGGTACACACAGGGGGGGACCAGGGAGTTTCATTTTTAGGGTTCCGTAGCCAAATGGCAAAAACCGGAACCCTTATGGATTCGTCATGTCTGTCTGTCTGTCTGCCCGTCCGTATGTCTCATCCACTTGATCCGAAACTATAAGAACAATGCTGTTGAAACTTGGTAAGTAGATGTATTCTGTGAACCGCATTAAGATTTCCAAACAAAAATAGAAAAATACAATAAAATTTGGGGGTTCCCCATACTTAGAACTGAAACTCAATTATTTTTTTCATCAAACCCATACGTGTGGGGTCTCCTATCTATGGATAGGTCTTCAAAAATGATATTGAGGTTTCTAATATCATTTTTTTTAAATTTAATAGTTTACCCGTGGTGAAATGTGTTCAAAATCAAAATTAAAATGTATTTATTCAATTAGGCCATTAAGCGGCACTTTCGAACGTCAAAAAAAAAATTAAAACTAATACTAATTGATTCTACCGTCCATTCGGAAATGTAGCTTGTTGTGGAGAAGAATGGACAAGAAACTTCACACTTACTCTTTTAAAAAAAATGTGTTTTACAAGTATTTGGTTACATTATCTTGTTGAAAAAAAAAATACTTATGTGTTCCCCCCCTGTAACTTCTAAAATAAGAGAATGATAAAACTAAAAAAAATATATAATGTGCATTACCATGTAAACTTCCACCGAAAATTGGTTTGAACGAGATCTAGTAAGTAGTTTCTTCTTAATACATCATAAATCGGAACCCGCAATTTACGAAGTACGGAACCCTTCGTAAGCGGTAAGGTAAGGTAAGTGGAGGAGTTGGTTGGCACATTGGTGTCATTACAGCGGCTGTGGAAAAACCAAGAGTACTTAATAATTCCATTGTTAATTTGTTATGGCAGTAGTATGTACACTAGGTATTAGACAGATTCTGATTATTTGACATTGACGTGCTAAATTTGACATATCGTTTAACTAATTTCATTTGTCACTTGCGTCTTTGTAAGTTGCAAAACGCATTAAATATTAGAACGAAAGTTGATTTTTTAGCTAATAGAAAATGTCTATAGCTAAAATATTTTCTGTGTCATCTCGTGGTAAAGCTACTTTCCTTTTCTAACCATTCTCATGTTTAGTACCTTCAGAAACAAAAACATCTTAAATGTTACGCAATTGTTGTTTATAACCTATGTCACTTAGATATTTACAATTCTAAAGCTTTAGCTATTTTTGGAGATATTTAAGTGAAATGCATTATGTCATTAGACAAAAACGATTCCAAAAATTATTATTTTTGATAAACCAACCCGAAAAACTAGTATCAATGACAACATTTTGAAATCTTATTCTCGTTTTTAGTTCGAGCTGCTGGGGCTAGTAATGTTCTTGTAAGACATGCCCAATACAGCACAGAAAGAAAGACGGAGAAGGTGTACCCTCCCAACCTGCCGGGCTATATGTATGTGAATGCAGAGGACCCCAACATGAGCATGAAGGAGATGTCCAATAGAGCAGCTCAAACACTGTTCTGGACAGAGCTTGCTAGAGGATTTGCTGTCACTCTGGCTCATATCTTCAAGGTAAGTCAAACTTACCAGGCCTTGAATATTATTTAAAATACTCAAATAAAACAGTATAATGTACTAATACCTAAACTTACCAATAATACAATTTATCTCATTTAACACTCAGTGTTCTTCCTCCTCTCTCCTACTTGATCTATGCTGTGCCCGAGAGGTACCATAATTGTGACTAATAGAATTATTTCTCTACCAACTGTATACATTATGGTATGCAATAAAGAATTGAGAATTATTGTTTTCACCATAAATTACTTTCACAAACAGATAGTGTAGTTATAGTTAAGGGTCTTTACATGTTTCTTCAGATACTTAAATTTTTGTTTACAATGAAGAACATAGCTTTTAACTCTTATCTATGAATGCATGAAGAAAAAGCCAATCCAATGTAGGTAGTATATTATATTGATTACAACTAGACTCCAATTAAGTTTGCCCTTATCCCATGTCACTTGGTGTCGACGCAACACATTTTCTTCTTGTATAACGACCTGTCACGCTATCACTGACACCCTTTTCTTTCTTACCACTCATGATGCAGTTTATCCATCTTTTCTTTGGGCCTTCCTCTCCATCCATCCACATTTTTATTTATAACTCTTTTAGTATCATGCTTTCATCCCTCCACATGACCATACCAGGACATTCGGTTTATATAAAAAATCTATTAATAATTAAATAATGTTGGGAAGCAAAAGCTTTCTAATGGATTATAGTTTATATATTATACTAGCCATTGCTGCACACCACATCCTCTAAAGTTCCAGATCCTTCTAATATTTATAAACAATATCCTGCATTGATTTTTCAGGAACCAGCAACTATCAACTACCCATTTGAGAAGGGACCTCTTTCCCCCCGCTTCCGAGGAGAGCATGCTCTCAGGCGGTACCCCTCTGGTGAAGAGAGGTGCATTGCTTGCAAGCTCTGTGAAGCTATCTGCCCTGCTCAGGTAATTTCTTGCTCAATCCTTTTTCGCGTGAATGTAGAAACACCATACAACATTAACCTTTTGATAGTTTTGGCTAGAAGTAGCCTGTAATTCTGGTTGCATAACTGCAAATTTTTTTTTTTTAATTATAATTAAACTAGCTGGCCCACGCGGCTTCGCTCCCGTCAACTGGCTACCTACCCTAAATACATGATTGTTGCGTAACTTAAACCACTTATGCAGCGTATGCAACAGAAGCTCTCAAAAAAAGGTTTTTTTTCCCCAGTTTTGCAACACTTTTTCATTTAATGCTCCGCTCCTATTATTCGTAGCGCAATGTTATATAGCCTATAACCTTCCTCGATAAATGGACTATCCAACACAAAAATAATTTTTCAATTCCAACCAGTAGTTCCTGAGATTAGCGCATTTAAACAAACAAATAAACTCTTCAGCTTTATAATATTATAGTATAGATAAACATTAAACTCTGGCAAATGCATTTAGTGTGAATACTGGTGGAATGTTTTTTCTGTCAAGATTTCACTTTTTGCAAATGTTATGAAAAAAAAAATCTTATATTTTTGTTTAGTTTATATAATTTTCTAGCGGGCGCCTCGCGGTTTCACCCTCGTAGTCCCCGTTCCTGTGGGAATACAGGGATAAAAAGTAGCCAATTTCACCTGGGGATAGTTCCCCGGGTGAATTTGAGATGAAATTCTCTCATCATAGCGTCTAACGGTGAAAGAATTTTTGAAATTGGTTCAGTAGTTTTTAAGTTTATTTGTTACATGTACAAAAATACAAATCTTCCTTCTTTATAATATTAGTATTATAAAGAGAGCCTCCAAATTTAGGGTAGTTTGTTATTGTCTTATTATTATTATTAATCTACAATACCTATGCTGATTAATTTGTGAGCCCCCTGAGACTTGGAGGATTGATTTCGAATGTCAGAGTAAAATACACTACTAATTCTTATTTTCGCATATTTCAGGCCATCACAATCGAGGCTGAGGAGCGCAAGGACGGCTCTCGACGAACCACCCGCTACGATATTGACATGACCAAGTGCATCTACTGTGGATTTTGTCAGGTAACTACCAATATTTGTTCAAATACAACAAAAATTAAAAAATGTTTAGGCTGCAGTAATTGCATATCGTCACTGTCATTTCAAAAGTCGTATGTAAAAACAAACTGTCTTCAGAAAAAAAACAACTATTTAAACAATTTTTTTTTCCTTTACGACTTATTGCCTTAAAACTTGAAGCATTACATTTTAAACGACACATAAAAGCCATAAAAAAATACATACAACTTTTTGAAATGACAGCGATATATACACTCGCTCGTATTTAATTTATTTTACTGAAATTACACTATTGGATCCAAATGTTATCCTTAAAAATTATTTGAATATGCATGATTGAACAAACGTCCTTAGACAGACGAAAGCATTCGTCCGGATTTATTTATACACATTCCATTTTAGAATTTAATTTTACCATATTCCATGAGACATAGACCTTATTTTTCAAAAAACGCGGTCCTTAGAATTCATAAACACGAAGCCATGTTTTGGTGCACTCTGCAATTTTTGCAATAGCCAAATGGTGCGTCAAATCATCAAATCTCTAAAGAGCCGCGTTACAGCGATTGCTTAGGCACCGAGGTTCCGGCGACACGTAAGTCGCTGTAATCTTGCTCTAAAATCACTGCAGTCAGTCAGTGGTTCATATAAACGTGGTCACCTACTGCCAAAATGTCTTAGTGTTAAATTACCATCACTTGAAAAAAATATGTTATTTATACAATGTTTCCTTGCGTTCACAGGAAGCGTGCCCCGTCGACGCCATCGTGGAAGGTCCCAACTTCGAGTTCTCGACCGAAACTCACGAAGAGCTGCTCTACAACAAGGAGAAGCTTCTGTCAAACGGTGACAAATGGGAGAGCGAGATAGCATCCAACATTAGAGCCGACCATCTGTACCGCTGAACAAATTGTAACGCTAGTGTAAATAGCACTTCTGCGGCCTATTTTGTATAACAAATCTTGTGGATAGAAAATCTTGTAAAACAAAGTTGAGCATCAGTTGCTCAACATTGTTTCCAACAACATGAAAATAGTCAGAGACAACATTTGACGTGCAACATGTAGACGATTCCTTGTGGATGAAACTTGTTGCTGGAACAGTGTGCGCATCTTTCTTTCCCAGTGAGTGAATATGGGGCTTTAGCACTGATATATGGAACAACAATACTTACACAAAATAGGCCTTGGAATTAGGAATATTAAATTATATTGTTTTGTGATAATTAAAACATTTTCTCAGTTAATCAACGTGCTTTTATTTAAGAAAATATGCAATTAATTATTGAACTAAAATAACTTAAAAAATAATACATAATAATATTTTATCTAAATTATCTAATTTTATCAGTCAATTCTTGTCCTATTCTTAAAAATAAACAAGATTATGTTTTTAAGCCTGCTTTCAAACACAATAAAATATTTTTCCATAATGATATTGAAAGTTTGTAAACACTTCAATCTTCTGTAAATATTTTTTTAATGTACGTTTGCCCAGCACGGCCCCTCAGAATTTGCATTTATGGTGTACACCATTGCAATGTACTCGCCTCTAGCAGTATATGTACCGATTTCTTTTTCAATGTACCTCTATACTTTTGAAGAAATATGCAAAAAAAGGTGGCCGTGCCAGCCAAACGCTTTCAGCACGGCCCCCCATGTAACTTGAATAATACATACCGTATTAACAAATGTCTATAACTCAAGAAATGTACTCTATTAATACGTTATATGTGCCGCAACAGTTATTGTGAATTCATAATAACAAATAATATATAGATGTGGATAAGGGGCCGTGCTGGAAAAAATCATTTTAAGAAATATCTAAAAAAGACAAAACATACTTAGCCAAAAACTATTAAAAAATAATTGAAGTTTAGCAAGTAACATATGTACCGCATTGATTTCTCATACAACTTGTTATATTGTGAAAAATAAATCTATTTTAGTTCATTCAGCACGGCCCTCTATAGTTGCCTATATCTTTTTAAATAAGCCGTGTATGTTTACAAAATTCGACTTCCTGAATAATATATAGGAGTACATTCCTTTCAACTAAATTGCAATTCTGCTGTATCAATACTTTAGAAGATAAATTCAATCTAAAATATACATACATTAAAACTGATGGGGTGACCATGATTTCATATATTTGGTAGGTAGGTACATAAATGTTCTATATTTATGTACTTATATTAATTAAATTATGTGACTACATTGAAATAAACATTCTTTTTACCCGACTGTACCAGAAGGACGGTAAGGTTTTTCGAGTGAATGAATGTAGATATGTAGCAACCTTCATTTCTTTGGCACGCTTTGTAGTCTAAACGGCTTTATTAATTTCAACTTGAGAGATGTCGTTATATTCGTCTTAATTGTGAGAATGACACAGGGTAGGTATAGGTACCCATCAAAAACATTAAAAATAAAAATAACTGATTCTTGGCGTCAAGTAATTAATCGTTTTCTTTTCCTCAAAGCCTATCTAGTGGGATAATATATTAAATAAACGAATTTCTAAGTGGACTAGCTTTAACTTACGGTTCGGCTCGCGTGGTAGAAATAAAAAATATATAAAGCGTGCTTATAACCTTCCCCTAGAAAAAACACAACTTATAATATGTTTAAATAAATGTTATTCAGAATAAGAAATGCTAAAAAAAATGATTGAATGATTTTATTGTAATGTATGATTTTTAAGACTTTGAGCTATGTAGTCTTAGCGACACTAACTTGACACTTGTACGATTATCGACCTATTATGTATAAGTACCTAGTTATCGTTTATATAGTTTACCATATTGTTGATTTGTTTATTTTAATAAAGATTTACTCAATTTAAGCAGTATTTTTTATCCTATTTTCATGTAGAATCATGGTCACCCCATCAGTTTTAATGTATGTATATTTTAGATTGAATTTATCTTCTAAAGTATTGATACAGCAGAATTGCAATTTAGTTGAAAGGAATGTACTCCTATATATTATTCAGGAAGTCGAATTTTGTAAACATACACGGCTTATTTAAAAAGATATAGGCAACTATAGAGGGCCGTGCTGAATGAACTAAAATAGATTTATTTTTCACAATATAACAAGTTGTATGAGAAATCAATGCGGTACATATGTTACTTGCTAAACTTCAATTATTTTTTAATAGTTTTTGGCTAAGTATGTTTTGTCTTTTTTAGATATTTCTTAAAATGATTTTTTCCAGCACGGCCCCTTATCCACATCTATATATTATTTGTTATTATGAATTCACAATAACTGTTGCGGCACATATAACGTATTAATAGAGTACATTTCTTGAGTTATAGACATTTGTTAATACGGTATGTATTATTCAAGTTACATGGGGGGCCGTGCTGAAAGCGTTTGGCTGGCACGGCCACCTTTTTTTGCATATTTCTTCAAAAGTATAGAGGTACATTGAAAAAGAAATCGGTACATATACTGCTAGAGGCGAGTACATTGCAATGGTGTACACCATAAATGCAAATTCTGAGGGGCCGTGCTGGGCAAACGTACATTTTTTTTATGAGAACAATGAAGTCTAAAAATTAAAGTCAAATGAAACAAATTCATGTTAAAACAAGTCAAGACAATTTCCCTACCAGTAATAAGTTATCTATAGCATTTAACTCTTTTTTAAAATCCAATAAAGCACCTCATTGCACAGCAAAAATATGTCATTTGAAAGCCCTATCTATAAGAGGTCTGGATTTTGGACACAGCTATTATTACATTATAAAATATGGTTTCAACTTTATATTTAAGTACCCGCATAAGTACCAGGCCCCTCAGAAAGTATTGCGAAAAAAAGTTTTTATATATGGGAGACTGGCCAGTTATAATGTTTTTCGAAAATATGATTATTTATAAGTAAAAATAAGTAAGTTCCAATTTCAAAATTTCCCTCCACATTTTTTGCGAGTTAATTCAAAGTATTGTGTCTCACTGAAATATGGATCTGCGCCGGGAACATTTTAGAGCTATGATTTTATACGATTTCAAGTGTCGCCTGAAACCGGATGAATCGTACGATAGACTTCAAATGGCATTCATGGATGAAGGCCCTTCCAAGGCAACCGTGTATCGTTGGTATAACGAATTCAAGCGCGGTCGACCAACTTTGGGGGATGACGAAAGAAGCGGTCGCCCTTTGACGGCTGTTACCGAAGAAAACGTGCTAGCAGTGAAAAATTTAATCCAAGACAATAGGCGAATTACATATCAGGAGATTCAACACATATTGAAGATTGGATCGGGAAGCGTTCACGAGATTCTACACAGCCATCTTCGCGTGAGGAGGATAGTATCACGCTGGGTGCCGCACAACCTCACCGATGCTCAGAAGCAGGCCCGGGTGGAATGGTGCCGTGATATGCTTAACAAATTTGAAGCAGGCTCGTCTCGGCGTGTTTACGACATCGTTACAGGTGATGAGTCCTGGATTTATCAATACGACCCAGAAACCAAGCGCCAGTCGACTGTTTGGGTGTTTCAAAATGAGCCAACGCCTACCAAAGTGAAGCGATCTAGAAGCGGGGGTAAGATTTTGATCGCTAGCTTTTTTAATTTGACTGGCCACTTGGTATCAATTCCCTTACGGGATCAAAGAAGCATTAATGCCGAATGGTATACTACCAAATGTTTGCCAGAAGTTTTCTCTGTTATAAGCAACAAGCGACCAAACACAGGGCTCCGCGGGCTACTGCTCCACCACGACAATGCACCTGCGCACACCGCACTCAAAACGAGGGACTTCCTGGACAGCACGCCAGTCAAACTCCTGGGTCACCCTCCTTACAGCCCTGATCTAGCACCGTGTGACTTCTTTTTATTCCCAAAAATAAAAAATCAGCTCAAAGGGATACAATTTTCGTCGCCGGAAGATGCGCTGGCTGCGTTCGAGCAGGCTGTAAACGAGGTGTCTGCGGCGGACTGGAAAAAGTGTTTTGAAAACTGGTTTAGGCGCATGAATCTTTGTATAGAGGCTGGTGGAAAGTACTTTGAAAAGATTTAATAAAAATATATGTACGTATAGAACAATTTTTTTTAGTTTCGCAAAACTTTCTGAGTGTCCCACGTATATTCTATCATAAAAGCATTTATCAATAATAATAATTGGTCTAAAAATATTTAATTGGTGTGGTTCCCTCCAAGTATTTTGTAGGCATATCTTTCTAAATCCTCCTTGACACAATCGAGACCTCTGTCGGCGTCTATCGTCAGCACCTCACAGCCTACATCAGGCGAATTCAACCAGTTTTCATATGATTCATGGACCTGAGGAAATAAGTAAAAAATTATTAAGAAAAATGATGGGCAGTTGCTCCATGTAAAACGCTGTTAAGGCCGGCGCTTACTGACGGCATGGCACGGCAAAGGATTTTTCGTAGACATTATTTGCGACCTTATTTCAATGTCGTTAGCGTTGAAATTCCTTTATTTCTACACGAATGACGCGGCATTCAGCGGCAGAATGATTTGGTATGCTGAAAAGTGCCGTGCGGTGCCGCGGCAAGGTCGAAAATCCTTGGCCGTCAGTGAACACCGGCCCTTATTCTCCTGCATCTCGTAAGATGGAAGCAGACTCCTAACATAGGTAAAGGCTCGGCAGATGATTGAACAAAGTTTTGAACCTGAACAGATACCTATCAGCTAATACTGTCCTGCCAAAATTAAGCATTCTATTCCAGAGCACAGATAATCTAAATCCTAGCATACAGATGCCTCATCCCATACAAAGAAACCGTGCCGACGTAACTATAGCGTTTTTGTCTGACTGAAGTAATATTTTTTATAAGTAAATCGATCGCGTACGGTTCCGTTCCACGGCGATATATGGTATTAGCAGCGACAGAAAGTAAAGGGTTTAATCGTGAATATTTTTTTCTTTAAATACAGTGACGATTTGTTTTCTAGTATTTTTTGCAATACTAATAAAAAAAAAACGAGTGGAATGACTTAGAAATTTAAATCTGCTCCATGAAAAATTTAAATGATCCTTTCAAATAATCTTTGAAATGTTAATTAAGAGCCCAATATTCCATAATGTTGTGCTTAGGAGAGTTGATTAAATAAGAACATACAATTTTTACGATCAATTCTGAAATATGTTAATTTTGCACACAATTCAATAACGAATCGATGCGAACGAACCTAATATCGCGCCATCTCGTGATATTTATTTGAACCAAATTTTCTTTCTTGGCATCGTCGGGACCAGTAGATGAGATGGGGAGATAACAACAATATCCAATGATACGAGTATGTTAGAGAAAAATCTTCAGAGTAAGTTTTAAATCAAGCATTTGCCAATTCAGGGCAAAGGCCAACACTCACTTAAGTTCTCTGCTAATGCCAGTCCTTCCAATAGGAATCAAGCTGAAGGAAGCTGAATAGAAAGTTCTTAGAATACTGACCTGTTTCAAATAATCTAAAGGCACTTCTGACTCCTCAGCCCGGCCACGTTTCATCATCCTCTCCATCACTGTATCGGGGGTTGTTCTTAGATAAACTGCAAAACAAACAGTACAGTAATCAGCATGTAACTTGGCAAGAGTCGTTAGAGGCGCACAAGTCGCTTTTTACCAAGCAGGATGCAGGGACCGTTTAGCACTGTTCTGACCACGCGATAGGTTGGTCAGATGACCAAGGATCCACTGACCAATCGCATCGCGTCCACGTTCCGTTCGCTCTCTATGGTGGTTCAGTTCGTGCATACTACGCACAAAACTTGCCACAACTACGCCAAAAGCCTGCTATATATTTGTGGCAGATTGGTGGAGGTAATATTATAAGCAGTTGTATTACAGAAATCCCTTATCTTTTTGGTTTGAAGTTGGCTGACAAATGTCTACGCTGAAGTACGCTCGCTATGTAAAGATGGTTACCCATCCACGGACCGACCTCGGCAAGCATTGCTTAAACACGAAAATTTACTGGTGCGGCTGTTATTATTTAGCCACGAGCTCCTCCCCCAGAGCCATGAGGATTACTGTACATAAAATACTGGTATTCAGCTCCTGTAGCCTAATTGCGAGATGAAAGTTGTGATGTGGATTTCTATCTTTGTGATGGGGTCAAACCCTTTGCCTTGCCGAATTCACTTATGCAATTAAGCTGCTGTTAAGACAAGAAGATGGCCCCAACATGGTTGGATCTAAGTTAATCTGCTGCAGCTGTGGTGGGCAAAAGATTATCCAATGCTCACCTATGAGATCCAAGTTGATATCCAGGCACTTCTCTGTGTAATCAAACCAAGATATCAGTGTCTGGTACTCAGGGTCTTCGAGGAAGTTCTGTTTCCTGGCATTCTCAACAAAACAGTGCCTGCTGTTCTGCACAGATCTAAAATGAAAATGAGGGTACAATGACATTAAAATATTAACATGCATTTTGGTAACTGGAACATCGTCTTGTCTTTTTTTTTCAACACTTAATTTTTTTCTGGTTTGGAGATGACTAGATGAGCTAGACCTTTTCGAGTAAACCTGGTCCCAAAATCTTCTAGATACCAATGGAAGGTGAGTAAGAGGAGCACTGGTGGCTAACAAGTTGAAGGGCGTGGGTTCGAACCCAGGCAGGCGCTTTACTTTGTGTAAATTATTTCATCACCACTTCTCTCGAAACGGTGAAAGAAAACATTGTGAGGAAACCGACATGTCTTAGAACCAAAAATTCGAAGCCATGTGACATCCACCAACCTGCATTGGGCCCGTGTGGTGGATTTTGGCCCTTTCCCTCTCACAGAGAGGAGGCCTGCATATACAATGGACCTAATGCAAGTCTAAGTGCGGAAAAAGGGGCCATCTATCCTATCCCGTACTCAGGTGAGTAAGGCTTTTGCCCTGCAGTGTGAAAATCAATACTAATGCTGACTATCTATCTGTTTGTTACCATTTTAAACTTTAAATAATTTCTGAAGGGATTCATATTAAGCTCAGCAAACTGGTGGATCATCCACCTGGACAAGATACTTTTTATCGGAGTAGAATGTTACCTTAGAATAATAGGAATAATTTTGCCAGAATTCTTAGAACCTTCTTCTTCTTGGAAGCCGACCCCAAAAACAATTGGGAAAAGGCTAGGCAGATGATGCTTAGAAACTTCTTCAAGGCAAGATAGTATAATTTACCTTTCAAACATCTTCACAGTGATATTGGAGTTGCAAGGTGGGCTAGTCTGGATCTTTAGTCGGGTGAGATGAACATAGTGTTGGAATGGGAATGTCCACTTGTTCATGTCACCATAGAGTAGACCAAGCAGGTTGTGACCACTCAGGTTGCGCCATTCATGTAAGGGCTCCTGAAACATGTAATTTGGAAGAAGATACATTAATGAGTTATGGTTGATGTAAAATAAGAAAATTCTATTTCATCAGTAAATTCATAGGCAATTGCAATTGGTTTCCACTTGGATAGGCACCTAACATGGAAGCATCACATTAAATATAAGAGGGATGAGATAAACCACAAGTTCCGCAACCTGTATTCGCTCATGGGAAGAAACTCTGTGCTCTCTGTAGACAACAAACTCCTCATTTACAACTCGGTTCTCAAGCCCATATGGATCTTTTTGCATTGCCAGCAAAACCAACATACTCTACCTGCAAAGAGTGCAAAATGGTATCCTAAGATAAATAACAAATGCACCTTAGTTTGCTAGGAATGACGAAATCCACGACTATATACAAATGCCATCAGTAAACTCTAAAATCGAGCGATACAAAAGACAAGACAAGGCATGCCTTTCCTCACATCCAAACACACTAGTTACTGAACTGTTAAACATGAAAGCAGTGGTAAAAAGGCTGAAGAGGAACCACCTTCTATAAGTGGAAGGCACAGCACCGGCTGCTCCACCACAACACCATTTGTCATGGAACGAATTAGCTTACGGTCCGATGACCAATTGCAAATGGAATTATATGGAAAATAATAATGAAAAAATTCATAGGCACAGCCAACAAAGCACACATTGCTGTGTGCTTTATTTACTTGCGTAAAGGACCAATTCAAACATGAATCAGTAGATCAGACGGTCAAAATAAGAGATTTCCTTAACTTTATTAGAGTGAGAAATTGACAGGCCAGACATTAAACCTATTAAATTATGGAAAAGGTTACTTTTACAGGCACAATTCCACATAAGCTTATGACACTTACCCCGTGTTTCTCCACATTAGGATACTTGTCAAAGAACTTGATGCAAGTCGACTTCCCAGAGCCGATATTGCCTTCAATAGAAACCCTGAAAGGTCTCTTGTTTATCGCTCGTGCCGCGTTTGTAACAGTCTTCATATTCGACATATTTGAAGGTTGATTGCAGGAAACAAATCTCAGAGTTTGGGTGCAGGTTGCAGCAGGCACAGAATGACACGCAATAGGTCGCCGGGTTGGTCAACTTTAATAAATAAATTTCGATTTGTGCGTGTGACCTTGTTCTTTCTTCTGATTTCAGACGAAATTAGTGTCACGATAGCGAAAAATACATTTTTAAAGCGTGGTCAGAAAAATACACAGCTAACAAATGAAGTGAAAATTTGGCGCCCATGCCCATTATTTAGCTAGCAATGCAATGAATGTCAGTGTCTCAATATTGTCACTGTCACTCTGTCAGTGTCATCTCATTATATTCTCTGACGTCTTTAGGTAGTAGGTCTTTTGGCTCATAAATTGTTGGACGGCAAGCAAACCTATACTTCATAAAAGATAGCTTGATCTCTGCGACAGCTGTCAGTATCAATACAGTAATAATAGCGCTTGACAGCAATGATATTCAAATAAACAGATATGTTATAAGCGCGCGCATTGTGAAGACTCGAATAGTAGACAATTGTATGCCAGTATATAATAGTAATCTTTGATTGTATGATTTAGTCTTTAGTTTATGTCACGCATGGCGAAGAGCGATACGCTTTGTTGAAAAAAAATCAAAATTAAAAAAATGCCATCTTGTGTATTTAGAAAGTGTAACAATTATAATACCAAATTACATAAAACAGAAGGGATCTCATACCATATGTAAATACGCAATACACCTCAATTTACTAATTTATTTCAATTTTTTTTCCTAATTTTCTGATATTTGGAGGTTACAAAAAGAAAAAACATTGGTTGTCAGAATAATGAAATAATGTTTGTTTACATTCACACGCAAGTGACAAACACTAGCTGTCTCTTTTTTTCTTGTTTGTTTTATCAAGCCATCCCTTTCGACATTGTAGTGAAATGTCAGATGAATGAAAAGTGTGTATGTGTGCTGCCGCTGCTGCGCGGAACACTTTTTTCAATTGTTTTGTGAGTGTATAACGTATCTGTTTATTTGAATATCATTGCTTGACAGGCTATTAGGGTCTTTTGGCTCATAAATTGTTGGACGGCAAGCAAACCTATACTTCATAAAAGATAGCTTGATCTCTGCGACAGCTGTCAGTATCAATACAGTAAAGATAGCGCTTGACAGGCTAACAACAACGTATTCGTCAGTTTGACATATTTCGCAAAGATCAAGCTTTAATAACAACTAAACAAACTATAAAAATAAACTATACTAAACCTAACTTACAACAACTAACAACTAAACAAAAATAAACTATACTAAACCTAACTTACAAAAGAAATGTACACCTTTTTTTTAAATACAAAAAAAATAAAAATAAAGTTACACCTAGGCGTTGAAGTACTACTACTACTCCAACTCGCCTGTCATCTGGGAACATGCCCAGAAAACCGGCAGCATTGCCACGTTGAATGGCAATGCTGATTCTTTGCGCAAAGAACGAGACAGCCCTCCGTCAGCGAAACATCTTGTTAAAAAAGAGACTTCTATTTTTTAACGAGATCTTAACGAGGCCCTATGACCCAAGCCTTTCGACCCCAAACCGCTCAAAACTGTAATTACCAATTAACAGTATTTGCGCCACTTGAGCTAGGGCCTCAGCAGCCGCAGCAGCAGCGGCAGCATAGCCCGCCGTACATGAAACATGAGATGACTTAAGAGTGTCAAAAAAAAAAAAAACTAAATCAATAATTTTTATTTCACATAGGCCTACATCTTATAAAACGTCGACAATGTGCACGGATCGGGTTCGTCGATTCCTATGGAGAAGAACCGGCAAGAAACTCCATGGTTACTCTTTTAAAAAAATTGTTAGGTTTTACCAATGATATTCAAATAAACAGATACGTTATACACTCACAAAACAATTGAAAAAAGTGTTCCGCGCAGCAGCGGCAGCACACATACACACTTTTCATTCATCTGACATTTCACTACAATGTCGAAAGGGATGGCTTGATAAAACAAACAAGAAAAAAAGAGACAGCTAGTGTTTGTCACTTGCGTGTGAATGTAAACAAACATTATTTCATTATTCTGACAACCAATGTTTTTTCTTTTTGTAACCTCCAAATATCAGAAAATTAGGAAAAAAAATTGAAATAAATTAGTAAATTGAGGTGTATTGCGTATTTACATAATATGGTATGAGATCCCTTCTGTTTTATGTAATTTGGTATTATAATTGTTACACTTTCTAAATACACACGATGGCATTTTTTTAATTTTGTTTTTTTTTCAACAAAGCGTATCGCTCTTCGCCATGCGTGACATAAACTAAAGACTAAATCATACAATTGTCTACTATTCGAGTCTTCACAATGCGCGCGCTTATAACATATCTGTTTATTTGAATATCATTGGGTTTTACAATATTTCCATGTTACAGCAGTACTTAGATCATAGACTAATATATAATAGATTGAGAACTTAGATGGGGGGACAACGCAGGCCCGATAATAAGTCGTAAGAAACTAAAACAAGAAAAAAAATAAACAAATGATTAAAAAAAGTGAACGAGATAAAATGTTAACAATCTAGAAATCTAGAAGGCCTACAATGTTCACACATTTACAAACCAATCGGTAAAATAATCTATACAAAGTATAACAAGACTAAATTTAACATGTGGCACAAATGTGTGCATGTGCATGTGGCAAAATTCAGTGCTGTAACTATTCTTAGCAAAGGGCTATAAAGGTAATTGAAAACCATTGTAAAAAGTCTTATTATATGAAGAAAAAGTGAGATTGAGAATAGTTAGAGACATCCACATATTTGTGCCGTTTATGAGTTACCAGGGAAGCCGCATGTGCAGAAGGAGCTAAAACCAAATATTTTTATCTTCAACGTAGTCCTTGATTTTATAATATGCTTTTTTAATAAGGACACGTTTGATGTGATTTTTGAACTTTCCATCGGTCAGTTCTTTATCTGACTTTGGCAACTTGTTATAAAAGCGTATACTGTTTATAAGAAAAGACTTGCTAGTTTTCGTTAATCTGAATTTGGGTAATACAATTTCGTGTTTACTGCGTGTATTTAAATTATGGAAGTCGCTTCTAGTTTTGAAAAGCCCTCGATTTTTGCGGACATACAAAATACATTCTAAAACATAAAGTGAAGGTAGAGTCAGTATATCGATCTCTTTAAATTTTTCTCTGAGGGTCTCGCGGGGACCCATTTTATAGATCGCGCGGATTGCCCTCTTTTGTAATATGAAAATTGAGTCAACGTCTGCTGCTGATCCCCACAGCAGAATGCCATAAGACATAATACTGTGGAAATAAGCATATTATACCAGCCTAGCTGTGGCTACATCGGATAACTGCCTTATTTTCCTTACTGCATATGCAGCTGAACTTAACCTACCCGAAAGAGTTCTAATGTGCGCGCCCCACTGCAGTTTTGAGTCGATAGTAATCCCTAAGAATACAGTTTCAGCTATAACTTCAAGGTTTTTGCCGTCAAGATTTAAATTTAGGTCACGTTGTGGTACATTTGGTAAAGAGAACTTAAGACATTTAGTTTTTTTCGCATTCAGTAAAAGATTATTAGCTGCGAACCATTTTGAGAGAATAATTAGACTTTCGTTGACCTGTGAGACATCCGTATCTTTCCTATCTATTTTAAAAATTAGCGAAGTATCATCAGCAAATAGAATTATATCCGATAATTTGGCCATCATAAAAGGGAGGTCATTAATGTAAACAAGGAAGAGGAATGGGCCGAGAATTGAACCTTGAGGCACGCCCATCTTGACTAGAGACCCGGAGTACGTCGCCCCATTAACATTTGCTTTTTGCTGTCTGTTTGATAAATAGGAAAGCACAAGATCAGCAGCTTGTCCTCGAATTCCGTAGTGGTGTAATTTACAGATCAGTGTGTTGTGGTCGACGCAGTCGAACGCTTTTGAGAGATCACAGAAAATGCCAATGGCATCCTGGGACTTCTCCCAAGATTCCAAAATGTGACTGATGAGTTTTACTGCCGCGTCTGTTGTCGACCTACCTTTCGTGAAACCAAACTGCTGACTGTCGACACAGGTAGCGTTTCAAACCAATGGCCGTATACCTTCTAGTTACGGCACTAACGTCATACCATCTGGTCTCTTTCCATCGTTACGTACCAATCCACTCCGTTCCGGCCAGCCGGTTCCAGCCGGTACGCCGGTGTGATAAGGGCTCGACGAATAATGTCGTTGATGCTGGCGTGCCGTGCTATGCGGCCTGCGCCCTTGTAGCAAGACAGGCCATGGTGCCCAAGTTTGCCGAAAATATATATATATAATAAGACTAAATTTAACATGTGGCACAAATGTGTGCATGTGCATGTGGCAAAATTCAGTGCTGTAACTATTCTTAGCAAAGGGCTATAAAGGTAATTGAAAACCATTGTAAAAAGTCTTATTATATGAAGAAAAAGTGAGATTGAGAATAGTTAGAGACATCCACATATTTGTGCCGTTTATGAGTTACCAGGGAAGCCGCATGTGCAGAAGGAGCTAAAACCAAATATTTTTATCTTCAACGTAGTCCTTGATTTTATAATATGCTTTTTTAATAAGGACACGTTTGATGTGATTTTTGAACTTTCCATCGGTCAGTTCTTTATCTGACTTTGGCAACTTGTTATAAAAGCGTATACTGTTTATAAGAAAAGACTTGCTAGTTTTCGTTAATCTGAATTTGGGTAATACAATTTCGTGTTTACTGCGTGTATTTAAATTATGGAAGTCGCTTCTAGTTTTGAAAAGCCCTCGATTTTTGCGGACATACAAAATACATTCTAAAACATAAAGTGAAGGTAGAGTCAGTATATCGATCTCTTTAAATTTTTCTCTGAGGGTCTCGCGAGGACCCATTTTATAGATCGCGCGGATTGCCCTCTTTTGTAATATGAAAATTGAGTCAACGTCTGCTGCTGATCCCCACAGCAGAATGCCATAAGACATAATACTGTGGAAATAAGCATATTATACCAGCCTAGCTGTGGCTACATCGGATAACTGCCTTATTTTCCTTACTGCATATGCAGCTGAACTTAACCTACCCGAAAGAGTTCTAATGTGCGCGCCCCACTGCAGTTTTGAGTCGATAGTAATCCCTAAGAATACAGTTTCAGCTATAACTTCAAGGTTTTTGCCGTCAAGATTTAAATTTAGGTCACGTTGTGGTACATTTGGTAAAGAGAACTTAAGACATTTAGTTTTTTTCGCATTCAGTAAAAGATTATTAGCTGCGAACCATTTTGAGAGAATAATTAGACTTTCGTTGACCTGTGAGACATCCGTATCTTTCCTATCTATTTTAAAAATTAGCGAAGTATCATCAGCAAATAGAATTATATCCGATAATTTGGCCATCATAAAAGGGAGGTCATTAATGTAAACAAGGAAGAGGAATGGGCCGAGAATTGAACCTTGAGGCACGCCCATCTTGACTAGAGACCCGGAGTACGTCGCCCCATTAACATTTGCTTTTTGCTGTCTGTTTGATAAATAGGAAAGCACAAGATCAGCAGCTTGTCCTCGAATTCCGTAGTGGTGTAATTTACAGATCAGTGTGTTGTGGTCGACGCAGTCGAACGCTTTTGAGAGATCACAGAAAATGCCAATGGCATCCTGGGACTTCTCCCAAGATTCCAAAATGTGACTGATGAGTTTTACTGCCGCGTCCGTTGTCGACCTACCTTTCGTGAAACCAAACTGCTGACTGTCGACACAGGTAGCGTTTCAAACCAATGGCCGTATACCTTCTAGTTACGGCACTAACGTCATACCATCTGGTCTCTTTCCATCGTTACGTACCAATCCACTCCGTTCCGGCCAGCCGGTTCCAGCCGGTACGCCGGTGTGATAAGGGCTCGACGAATAATGTCGTTGATGCTGGCGTGCCGTGCTATGCGGCCTGCGCCCTTGTAGCAAGACAGGCCATGGTGCCCAAGTTTGCCGAAAATCATATTAATATTAATTGTGATGAACAGCCGAGCAAAATATCTATGAACGTGTTTATTCATTCTAGTCTGCAAGGTGGATGACGGAGGCTGACACCTAAGGATGCTATAATTTGAGTATCGCCACCGTTTGAGGCAATTTTAAAGCCCGTTTCAGTAGTATGACCTATTAATGAGAATTAACAACAAAAAATGAACTCCATTATCACAGTAGTTGGGAAAAGGCGCGGTCGGCTTACAGTCAAAGTGGTCGCAGTTGCAATCCAGTATTTTACATGGATTGACGCATAATCTGACCTTCACAAGTATTTACAATCCACTAAGTAGGCAGGTAACACCAAGTAGGTTGCGGTGCCGCCTGGTAGCATAGGCGACATCACAACTGAGGCGGGCCGCGATGTCGTATGGGACCTACCATACGATATCGCGGCTGAGGGTTGGAGGTCGCGGCGAGAAAGGAGTGCAGTGCGCCGCTCTCCCTACCTTTCGCGGCCTGGACGGGGTCACCACTGTCTGATGGCGGACGCAGTGGGGCCGCAGGGGAGGTCCCTATCCCTGCGGTCGAAAAGTGGTATGGTGCCAAACACGGGGTCTTCGTAAATATTATTAGGTAAATTTTGTGACACAAGAAAAGAAGAAAATAAATATTTAATCAAATTCTTATAATGATATTACCAGAAACATAGCACAAACAAAAGCTAGTTAACGAACATCGCAGGTAGGTAAGTATTTTTAAATCGAAACCTGTGAATCTGACATGCAATCATCGCGAAATATAAAGATTGACAGTTAATTAAAAAGTGAATCGCGGCTACAGTGCGCGATGTAGGCTGGCATAACGGTTTTCGACTGAATTTCATCCCACACTAGACTTGCAAACTCAATTCGAAGCCGCACCTGAATCAAACATGGAGCAAATTAATTATTGACGTAGTTTTTTTGACGAAAATCTGATGTGTCTAACTAGCTGCTGCCAGCGGCTTCGCCCGCGTGAAAAGTGTGTTCTTATCCCAAGGGTAGGTACATTATACCGGGATGGAAAGTAGCCTATGTGCTCTTCCAGACTATAATCTATTTCTATATCCATCAAATTATCACATTTATAATTTTAGTCAGATAATTTTTACACGATGAGAGCAACTGAAGGAACACGGGTGGGTTTTACTCAGTAAAAGTCTGACACGCCCTCCCGCTTCACCCAGAGTGGGAGAAATCAATGGATGACATACCAAACAAAAACAAAAAAAAAGTTAAATTATCAGTACGTCACACAGTAAACATAAGTCGATTGATTGTTGAATATTCAATCAACCAATCACGACGACCAACGCGTGTTTAACAATGTGCTTTATTAATTTTTGATAATTTTCTTTTCAGTAACTGCATAGTTACATAGGTCATCTACCTACACACTTTTGCCACGAGAAAAAGGCTTGAGGCTAAAACTACAGACCACCACCTGCTAAACTGGACCTTTGTAATATAAGTTGCTCGAATTTATAGGACGAAGTTTTGACTAGTTCCAATGCAGTTTTCTATAAGTCTACGATTGTTTGCAAACGTGTGTTGTCGCGTCGTATGACATTACGGAAAGTTAACTTTTACGCTGCATAACTAAATTCTACTCAGTACTCATAAGCTTAAAAGCTTCTTAATATGTTATGCTCAGGTCCAAACTTTGTACGAAGGTTCATACAGAAAGTTTGTAGTCTCCCAAAGAATTTAGAAGGTAGATAAGTATAGAAATATTGTAGGACCCCAACGAATTCTTAAAAAATAAATAAACAAAATATTTATTTTACGAACACACGTACTATCCAAAGTCATTTATAACGGCTAACGGCACTAGGCTCATTATTTAAATGGAATAATGAACGCATTGTCTGTGCCATGCCTGTATACAGTAACAGGCAAGTTCCCCGCCTCTGGGCTTGACGCGAGTCTATTGTCTCTGTTTCATACTTCGTTGCACCGCGAATGAGTGTGGGGATCCGTAAACTGTTTGTTGAAGCTAGATTTTGTAAAAATATATATTTCATTTTTATTTTCTTATATTAAGGCTATTAATCAATATTCAATATAGTAAGGTAAGATGTTTATCACATCACATCATCAGCCTATTAATGTTCCCACTGCTGGGACATAGGCGTCCTCTTTGTGAGAGGGAGCGGGCCTTAATCCACCAAGCCCAGTGCGGTTTGGTGGATGTCACATGTCTTCGAATTTTTGTTTCTATGGCGTGCCGATTTCCTCACGATGTTTTCCTTCACCCGTTTGAGAGCAGTGGTGAAGAAATAATTTACATAAAGTAAAGCGCCTGCCTACAATTTTCCTTCCTTGTGAGCAGTGGTGGCCCAGTGGTATCGGCCGCGACTTACAAGATGTTTATTAGGACTAATAAATAACTTAGTATAAAAAACTGATCATAATTATGAAGAAACGCGTATAAAAAGGGGAAAGGGGAAGAACTCACTATGTGACAAAAATCGTCCACATCGCTAACAATAGGAAAAGTGCTGAAAACACTGGCAACAGCCCTCTTGTCAAGTTAAAGAGTCAACTCGAGTCACTGTTTGCTGATGTCCGGCAAAACTCTATGAGCTCTAGGACTTCATGGGCCTAATGATTTTTGGGTGGACACAGGTTTTCAGATGCTTCATAGGTTAGTTTCATTTTTAACATAACTAGTTGGTATCTTCCTGACCTGAATTGGATAAAAAATCATTTTCCAAAACACAGGCGAAAACGCGGGAAAAAAGTTTTAGCGATTATTTACTAACATCTTTTATTTTATTTATATCTTTATTAAACATTTTACAATCTTTCAAATGCCTGCAGGCCCTTCATTAAACTTGATACTTTATTCTTCACACTTTTTTACAAGCGCTAAAAATAGAATCCTTGTAATAAAATACCCACATATTTTGGCTGAATAGCTCGACATTTCATTGTAAAATGCACAACGGTTATGCAAAAATTATTCTCTGTTTCAAATTACATTGTTTGCATTGCGAAACCAACATTTTGTTTTGTTGAATGCCATTATAGAATTCAATTATTATCTACAAAATGTAAATTAGGTGGTTTTTACTGTCATGTCGCGTTCGAAACAGCATGTTTTGGCAACATTGCATACGTATTTGAAATCACAAAGCTTTGTAAGTTCTCATTGCTGAAAATCATTATTTCTAAAATTATTTTATTGTCAATTGTTTCTAACTGGGTGAAATTATGCATTTAAAGTGTTTATGTTTTCAATCAACTATAATGTTCAGTGGGCAATTGGAGAAGGAAGAGATAGGCTTCTTCTCAGCTTTGAAACATTACAGGCATAAGGATGAATTATGCCGAGCCCACGGCCGAGGCACGGATTCAAAACCTGCGCGTCCCGGACACGCTCGGACGCCTCGGACGCCACACGGTATAGGATAAACAGTATCATATATAAATACTATAATACAATGTTCGTGACGCCCGCCCGAGCCGTGCGCACTGGGCTCGGCTCGCGCCGCCACGGTCTAGCATAATTCAACCCTTAACCCGGTTGAATGCTGTAATTACCGAAACAATTAAAACACATTTCGTCTCACGTGGATTCACGTTTCAGACACTCAAGGGGTTAATAGATAGATTCAGTAAACTGTTCTATAATCAATTCGTAAATAACTGTAACTGTTCCAAGCTGGGCGCCCAAATTTTAATATCAAGTACCACGTTGGGCGCCAAAAAAATCTTCGTACAAACGTCAATTAATGAATCAAAATACTCAAAGCTTGGTAGAAACTTTGAAAAAACAAGGAGGCAAAGCAAACTAGATCATACAATAAAATATAAAATGCTTTATTTTTCTTATCTTAAGACTAATTCCTAGCTGCTACAATAAGTTGGTATCCATCTTTGGGTCTGAGTATGAACGCTACCGGATGCAGGCGAGGAGAGGGTCGCTCGGCTTTTGTCTTGTAGCTCCTGAGGAATTTCACCAGGAACACCTTGGCTGCTAGTACTGCGAAACGGGATCCTGAGAGGACAAGAGTGAACTTGAGTTTAAGTTGTTGTTTGGTTTCAAAAGTCTTGTCCCTTCTATATCTAAGGTAGGTACAGAAAATACAAGATAAGGTTTGCACTTAAAGTACGCAGATCCTTATGTGTCTGAAGTAAGCTGCAGATTGAATTTTCTAGTCAAAACAGACCTCAAAAGAAGAAGTAGGAAGGCATTCGACGCATTTTTTGCCACTTCATCTATATAATTTTGGGGATTTCTTTCAAGCTCGAAAGAAATTAACATTATAGGACCAATACACGTACATATTTTTAGTATTTTTTGGTTTTAGAACATTAATCAAGACATTGTATTTCATAGATAAGCCTTTTGCATGTCTATTGGGCTAACTGTAATAACCTATTTCGAGGGTCAGGCGCTGTATGCCGAGATACTGAACTCGCCCTAGTTCAGCTATAGACAGATGTTCCAGTGTTGCATATTTATAAGTGTAATAATACTTTATGTGAATCGTTGTATTACTTTTGGTGCAATAAATAAACATAAATATAAATCGTTAAATTCAGAGACACAAGGATCAGTTGAACATATTATATATACCTACAGTAAGAAGGTAGTCAGCAGTAAATGTTATAATACTTCAAGTTTTAGAAAGACTTTGCCTTTGTAGACCGTCGTGTGTGAGTCTATTTCCAAAGCTTGAAATACCATATTTAACTAAACTCGTACTGTACCTAGATTCCCATTCATTGCAACTGTAGCTAAAATATAATGTAACTAATGCAAGATTTCTACCCGATACTCCAAGGCATAAAGCAGCATTCCTTACCGATGCAATGCCGGGGTCCATTACCAAAAGGCATGTACGTGTAGGGAACTATGTCGGCCTTCCTTTCCTTTGAGAACCGTTCGGGCTTGCACTCGTTGGGTTCCGGCCAGTACTTCTCGTCGCGGTGTATCGAGTATATTGGGAGCCAGACGTGGATACCTGCGGGGGCCTGTGGGAGGAAAAACAAAAACTTATAATTTTTTTTAAAGGTTGAACTGTGAACCGGTTAAGGTTCACAGTTCCATTAACCACATATCGTCGTTGATAGTCCAATTCCGCGTAACTAACATTGTTAAATGCTGCCTATTTACAAAAAAAAAACAAAAATGAGATCTCGCGGTTTTAGGTTGCTGATTGTGATTGGCGTCGACCCGTATGACAATTTATTGAATCGACCCATATGAAGACGAGTAGGTATATCAAAAATAACAATACCGCGGATCTTTCGACAAAAAAGTTACGACACTTCGACAAAAAAGTTACGACACGAAAGCCGCGTATCCGCGCCAATTTGTATTAGTGTGTGCAGTGTTTATGTGACGCTCCGGGCAAAAATTGTTTTTATATGTAATTACTGGATTATTTTTTATTTAAGTTATGACACACGTATTCTACACTTTATTGTAAATAAAATTGTGATGATTTTTATTCTGAAATTGTGTGATTTCTAGTATAGTACCTACATTAGATTAAGTAGAACGAAACGGTCCTAAACTCAAGTTCGTTAAAAGTTCTGCCGATTAGTTTTTTAGAAAATTACATTTTTGGTCCTCCTGTAAAATCAGCGAGAGTGTACATACGCGGTATTTAACAATGTTAGTTACGCGGAATTGGACTATCAACGACGATATGGCATTTGTGATTGTTTAACTATTGTTTCTGCTATGTGAACATTGGACCTGTTAATACAAGTTTTTAGCTAACCATGCATTGTCATCCTAACCAAACGGTTGGAGATAACTGTTTTAAAATTCAGTTGCAAGATTTGACTCACACATGCTTAAGGAAAGTTAAATTAAAGCTTGTAATCAACTGTTAGATTTGGTACTACAAGATGTAGTGACATGGTTGCCGTCTCTGGTAGAACCTGGATGAGGTTTAAAGAGGAGCGTGAGGATTGTCACAAGAAAACAAGTAAAATTTTAAAACCCCCGACACATTTTTATTTCATGCTACATAATTTATTAAGGAGTAGCCACGCTTCGATCGACAATCTATTGAACATGTAATTACAACACGATATCTTGTGAAAACGGGCGTTGGGCGCACGGTTGGCGCAGTGGTTGAGTGATTGTCTGCTGCGCTGCGTGTCGCGGGTTCGATTCCCGCACGGAACAAATATTTGTATGACCTACAGATAGTTGTTCCGGCTCTGGGTGTTGTGTATGTGAGTTTATATGTTTGTAAACGCACCCACGATACAGGAAGAAATTCCTAGTGTGAGGCAACGTTTTTTTAAAAAAAAAGAAAAACTTGTGAAAACACCCCGATACAAACAGTACAACGCCCATAACTTTAGAACGGCTCAACCGATTTTCATCAAACGTAGCTAACTTAGACTAAGAATACTCTCGATAAAGTCACCTTTCCAACAAAAAAAAAAAACGAATTCAAAATCGGTTCATTCTTTTAGGAGCTATGATGCCACAGACATTTGTCTCCGTCCGTCCGTCTTTTTCCGTCGGGGGTTAAAAAGAGACGCTTATTATGCTCAGCTGTGGGCGAAGCAAGGCTGAAGATGATGATGAGTAGGCATTGTGATCGAAGTCACACATGCTGCAATTAGTTTTTTACAATGTTTGACTTCCTAGAGTGTTGTCTTTGTCACTCATGCCTTTGCGATAGTCTGTTTTGACCCGAATGCCGAAGGAGGGTAATGTGTTTATCAGTCTATGTATGTTTGTTCCTATGTGGCGTTCTAGAGACCAAACGCGTTTTGGCCGATTTTGATGGTTCTTACGTCAATCGAGTCGTCTTAACCCTGCGAGTGTCACTGGCTACATTAAAATTGGAAAATAAAAAAATGACGGATTTTGGGTGTCATATTGTGGGGGCCCAATATTTTTTCTTTCAAACCCTTCGTGCGGAGGCGAAGGATACACCAGATTTTGGTCAGCCAGCCCGCGAATATGTATCCTCCGACTGCACAGCATGACTTTCTTCTGGTTTACGTCTTTTTAGTTTGCTTTTTAAGCAGTCGGGTTTTTAGATTTAACTTTTTTTGCTGACCGTGCCATACGAACGCCCGCATAATTAATTACTGCACACTTTCTATGAGGAATTAGCAAGTCACGCGATTGCGATACACAATTGCAATTTTAACTTAATTTATAACTTTGTATTATTTGAATTATTATTGTAACTATAATATTGCATGCCTAAATTGGTGGAACACGGTTGACGCATTCACTTAACATCTGGAAGTGTATTTTATGTACTGTGTTGAGCAATAAATGAATTTGAATTTGAAAAATGTATTTGTGTATTGATTGATCATATTATTTGCACTATGTTCAGATAAGATTATTAATCGACAAGGATAAAACAGTTCCAAATCATTTACAATTAAGTAAATACACTAAGTTATTCAATCTGAGTGCCAAGAAATCACTACAAAAGCCAGCATCTTCAAAATTTAACTCATCAAGACAGCCACCGAAAAATGTAAACAGAATTCACTAAGCTCCCGCCCCCTATTATGTCGTAAACGATCTATTAACACAGAATAAAGGAATGCCCCAGGGCAATGGCGCTATTACGATGCTAAATTACCTATTACCGTGCGCCAATGAAGTTATTATTTCCAAAAATATCGCTAGAACGTAAACTAAGGCACTGCGAAATCATGCCGCGCGATTTTTATTCTGGCGGTTTCTAATCCGCGTCATCATCATCATCATTTCTGCCGAAAGACGTTCACCGCTAGACATAGGCCTCCCCCAACCGTCGCCACACTGATCGGTCTTGTGCGTCTCGCATCGACCGGATTCCCGCAGCCTTGACCAGGTCATCGCTCCACCTAGAGGGCGGCCTTCCAACGCTGCGTCTTCCGATACGCGGTCGCCACTCCAGAACTTTTCGGGACCATCGACCATCCGTTCTGCGAGCAATGTGCCCAGCCCACTGCCACTTAAGTTTGGCAAATCTTCGGGCTATGTCGGTTCACCTGTTTCTCTTGCGGATGTCTTCATTTCTGATTCAATCACGGAGTAAACTCCAAGGATAGACCTCTCCATTGCCCTTTGGGCGACTTTAAGCCTTCTGATGAGGCCCATGCGACCACGTTTCGTTATAATCTGCGAACTGAATCATAACATATATGCACGGCGAAAAAAAACTCGCAATTTTTCTTTGTTTCTTTTTTTAATTTCTCAGCCGTAGCGTTCATAGTGCACAAAAAATTCGCGCGAATTTAAATCGTGAAGCGGCACGGTGGATTCTCTGGCAAAACACAGAATGGTTGTGGTATTATTTTCGCGCGATCTTTTTTTTGGTAAGTGCGTGCAGCTTAATACAATTTCAATAAGTATGTCGCAGAACGGGCAGAAAAAAATCGCGCGGATAAAATTTGCAGTGCGACCTTACCCTAAGTCATTTGTGGAGATAGGCATTGAAATTAAGTGCTGAAGATTTGGTGCTGATAGCCGAAATGTTTGAGGGTTTATTATCATTGTCGATAATTTTGCTTGATTGTCAGTATTATTTTTTGGGGTCCTACTTCGCGATAATGTATTTAGAAAGATCTTAAAGGTAGACTTTCTTTATGGTTATGGGTATCGTAAGTTTTGGTTACGGGAACTGGGTGTTGTTTATTTTTTAAATTGGCTTACATTTACATTTTTTTCAATGTAAATGAGCACAAATGTACTAATTAGTTGTTCTTTTGGGTACCATATTCCACCTTGTCTGGGCGATTTCTGTCTTGGTCCCATACTAGAAGATGTTGGCAAATTTAATAGAATAGAATATACTTTATTGTAAACCAAAAAAATAAATTACACATATATTTAACAGCAACTTAATACTATGGGTACAAAGGCGGTATTATCGCTCACAGCGGTATCTACCAGACAACCTTTGAATGGACTAACCCCCAGTTTTCCAGCTCAAAATTATCGGCGAATTAATGTGACAAATTGTCAAGCATGTGTGCTATGATTGGCTGTTGAAAATCCATTAAACCAATCATAACAGATAAAGCGTGCTTAACAATTTGTCACATTAATTCGCCAATAATTTTGAGCTGGGAAACTGGGGGTAATTAACTTAAGATAAAAACAGGAGGTAGCCTACGGTGTACTGCAATTAAAGAATATGAATGCATAAAATTATTTATCTATATAAAATACTATACACAAACTTACAAACACAACAAACAAATTGCAACAACAATAACAACTTACAAATTGGGGTTTTATGGACGCATCGGATACCCAATGCGAGCGCGGTGCCCTGTGATAAACTACAATGAACTACACATAGACCGATAGCGCTAGGCTATTTTGATGTCATAAGTTAAAAAAATTCTAAAGTTGCTTATTTCTTGCCTGTGGATACAGTCGTACCTATGTAGCTTATTATTGCGTTTTGTGTCACATCTGTTACTTGCATTTTCAGTAATTCGATGATTTGTGGTTGATTATTTTTATTCAAATCAAAACTGTCAAAATTAAATTAAAGTTTAAAATAATTATGCTATCATATCTAGGATAGTCTGCGGAGTGTGTAAACCCAATTTGTGTCATATTCGTCCAGTGCAAACTGACATAGGGGTCAGTGTGTAAAAATAGTGCAAAAAAAATATTACAATTTATGAAATTACTATTTCTTTTCTCAGATCACTTACATATCCCTATTAATTAAATTTGTGCCAAATTAGGGCACGCAATTTTAAGATTTTTAATTATTTTGTTTTTCCAAGCTACAAACGCTTCAAAAAAATATTACAATCATTAGAGTTAACATAATCAATATCATAAATGCATGAAAAATCGACATTGTAAATTTGTGTCATTTTCATGCACGATATGTACCTTTATACGAATAAAACACAAAAACAATGGTTGCGGTCGAAGCGGGCGGAGGAGGCCGGGCGTAGGAGGCCAGGCGGCATACTCACGCACACACGTTCGTTCAGTACGATTTCTTCTTAGATGCGTAGCGTTCATAATATAAATAAATAACATAACTATTATATTGAGTATTTATTTATTCTTATCTCCGCTACGTAATGAACAAATTTGTAACCTATAGAGATAAAAATAATGACGTGGGAATTTTGTACAAATCATGCGTCTGCAATCTGTCTTACCTACGAATGTCAATGGTCCATGCTTAGAAGACGGTCAATGTGGTCAATATTTTTCTTGAATTGACGCTTCGATTGGCTTCGAATTTGAACCTGAAAGCGGTAGGTAGGTAGATATACCTACCTAACTACCGCTTTTTTGACATACTGCTTCTCAATATCCCGTGCCACGCTTCGAGTAGGTAGTGTACAGTTAGCAAAACAAATTATGCACGAAGTGAAAAAAAAACTCCAGATATGTGTGGTGATAGTGATTATGTATAGTTTTATTTCATCACGGTCCTTAAAACAAGGACTTTTTTTCGGCTTTTCCGTCATCCCTTACAATGCTCGATTCTATGAACTTTAATAATCCCCTTTTTTAACAATCACTGTATTAACGTCCAGTATGAGACCACATATCGACACCCAATATGAATAACATTGTAACTTTAGTTACACATTGGTTTAACTTTATGTAATCTGTTATCACTGGGCCATCACTGCTCTATGTTCTACGAACGGGAATGGAACGAAACGAGCTAGGCGGAATGAGATCATGTAATTTCATTGCACACTCCCCGAAATGCAGCTGATAAAAACCGATAAGCTGGCAATGATGTTCAAGGCTCTAGAGCTTTGACTCTACCAGTGCCTCATCGCTGATGAGCTTCTTGGCCGGTTTTTTTATCAGCTTAAGTGCATCAAGCTGGTATTTGGCAGATCCGTCCCAGAAATGAGATAAGTACTCCATACATCATCGAACTTGCGCTTGATACAACTTGAACAACTGTTCTGGCGTGAAGAACCATCTCACCTTTGCGAGGATCATCATCATATCAGCCGAAAGACGTCCACTGCTGGACATAGGCCTCCCCCAAACGTCACCACATTGACCGGTCCCATGCATCTCGTAACCAGCGGATCCCCGCAACCTTCACCAGGTCATCGGTCCACCTGGTGGGAGGCCATCCAACGCAACGTTCCGGTTCGCGGTCGCCATTCCAGAACCTTTCTGCCCCATCGGCCATCCGTTCTGCGAGCAATGTGCCCTGCCCACTGCAACTTAAGTTGGGCAATTCTTCGGGCTATGTCGGTAACCCTGGTTCTCTTGCGGATCTTTACATTTCTGATTCGATCACGCAAGGAAACTCCGAGCATAGCCCTCTCCTCCTCTTTCTCCTTTGCGAGGATACCCAACTTTATAGCAGCCAGCTGAGCCTTTGCCTCAATGTATGGACCAAAATTGAGGATCGTGTTAAAAGTTGCGACAAGAAGCTCAAGATGGTCCATTATTGGCACGTTTACACCTCGAAAGGAAGGAGCCGAGTGGAATTAGCTCATTTTAACAGAAAAAAGACACGCCTGGGTTTTAGCAGCATAGAACCTGGCCAAATTGGCATCACCACATTTGGATACTGGCTTCAAGGATAAGCTCAAACGCTCCACCACAGCCTCATAAAGGACAAGTACCTCTCAGCAACAGTGCTGTCGTCTGCATGCCCAAGTTTTTAGCAGATCATTTATATGCAGCAAAAATAACGTTGCTGAGAGTACCAACCCTTGAGGGACCCCAGCATTAATATCCAATTGGTCCAACGAGCACCCATCTATAACCACTCGAATTCTACAATTCAATCACACATACCATCACCAGGCAGACCTAATGAAAGAAGCTTACTAATAAGGCTTCCGTGCCAGACCCTATCGAAAGCTTTCGAGTTTTTGAGGGAGACGGCAAGCGCCTCCCCGTGCCTTTCGATTGCCTCACTCCAGATGTGAATGGCATACAACGAGTTCGGCGGCAGCTGTATTGGCAATCACTTAGGATGTCATTAGCTTCTAGGTATGCCAAGAGCTTAATATTAAGCACACGTAGAGGTCTGTAATTGGCCGGATCAGCTCAACTGTCCTTCTTGGACTTGTACGTTAGCTTACCTACAAGCATTCGACACTTTTCCAGTTTCATACGAATGGCGAAATAGAAGTGTCAAGATCGTAGACAGTTCGGGCGCATAAGTTTTATGAACAAGTGCTAGTATACCGTCGGGGTCACTAGCTTTGTTCAAGTCGAGGTTACCCAGAACTCTACGAACGTCATTTTGATGGATGCGAATGTCCGACATATATGTCTCACCAGGAGAAATAAGGGGCCACGCATCACCAGAATGCAGACGCAAAGATTCCTCAGAAAAAGGCAAATAAGTTTGCCTTCTCCTCAGCGAAGTCGGGTTTCAGCAGTGGTGGTAGTGAGGGATGGCCGAAGTTCGACTCAACCGACTTACCCAGGGACCGAAACTCTTTATTACCTACTGGGTAAGAAGCAAGTTATGTCCCTATTTGACTGTAGTTAAGTGGCATGTTAGTAATGTGGTCGGACCGAGACCTTTGCAACACCTTTTTGCAGGACTTGGCAGCGCTGTTGAAGGCCTTATTTTCCGACATAAGTTAACCGCTACCCAAGGTGAACTTGTCGACACAGAGTAGCGACACAGATAATATAATCTAGTATTATATACATACAGATGCCTCATCCCATACTAGGAAACCGTGCCGACGTAACTAGCGTTTTCCACCTGATTATACCAATTATTTTTTTGTAAATAGATCGCGTTCGGTGCCGTTCCACGGCGGCGATAGATAGATCACCATCTTTATCCGTGTAACGGAACCGAACGCGGTTGGTGTACATAAAATTATCTGTATAATTAGTAAAGTACGTCGGCTCGGTTTCTTTGTATGGGATTATTAGACACCACTGGTATCGGTCTGGATTCTGGACAATTTGCATTGTAACGGTAGTTACAATGATTTTCATATTAAACTTAAAATCTGTACATCAAAAATCATATCAAATCAAAAATCATACTTGCAGTGGTTTTATTAAAACTAAGAAAGCAATTAAAATTATTAACATGAAACCTGAAATTGTACAGAACAACTTATGCCTGCAGTTGTTAAACAAAAAAACCTTGCAAAAAAAACTGTGTTGAAAACCATGCCATATTGAGTTACAATGTTCTTCATATTGGGTGTCGATATAAATCATTTATTATATTTAGATTATATTCCATTTTAGTCTTTCACGGCTTCATAACTAACTGTTAAGGACCACTTGCGCAAAAATCTTAACTCAGATTTAGTTGCTAACACCAGGTTAAATTGACAGTTTGTTATACATTAATGTCAATTTAACCTCGTATTAGCAACTAATCCTTAGTTAAGTTTTTAGTGCAAGTGTGTATTAATCAATTAAATACATCATAAATAACGTACGCACTTGTCTGTTGCTACTTGCAAAGACCTAATGTAAATAAATATACGCGCCGCGAGTCTGGCTGGCCGGCACCCGCCGCGCGCGTTCCCGCGCTTTTCTCCGCGCTCGCCCTTCGTGCGAAGAAATCTAGTATTTTTTTTTAATAATAAGATTTCGTGGATAAAAACGACACAAATTATGCACAGTGTTTTGTTACACCATAATAATCAAAAACACGTAAACTCTAATAACTTGCATTTTCTTTTGAGGATTTTACAGGGTGTTGTAATAAAAAAATAAAATATCTATAAAAGTCGTGGATGAATTCGACACAAAATATTTTAACCAACAGATATCAGTACTCTAAAACGCGTAACACCTATTTAACCTATTGTAATATTCTTTTGAGCTATTTGGCCGACATGTTAGGTATTGGTTAAGTATTAGGATTCTCGTGGACAGATGTGACACAAAATGCCTATGTACATCAGTTACTACTTCGTTATTATCGTGAAAGTAAAATTTTCATCTCTAATTTTCTTTTCGTCCAATACTGGTCGAAAAGAGAAATACCTAAATTTCTACCTATGCAAATACCTAGGATGACACAAACTAAGGTATTAGGTTGGGCAAATGGTCTGGAAACTATATGCGAAACACAAACAACTTTAATATTTTTGAAACCTCAAAACCTAGCGCTATCGGTCAGTGCTCCAAGTGCCTTTACCTTAGAGGACTTTATGAATGCCACTGATGCTGAAAGTAACGAGGCCACCTTCTGTGAGCCCAATACGAGTAGGTATCTAAAGAGTTTAACCATCGAATCGAAAAGAAGAAGAAGTAAATGCTGTTCGTAATTAAGACCCCTTAACAGGTTTATGGTAATAAAAAACTAAGCTTTTAAGTACTTACGATGAGTCTGTCCTTACTGCCAGGGTATGTGGGACCGAAGTCGTATGTGGCGACTGATCGTCGATCTGCTGCGCCCACGAGAGGCCATAGTCTTAACACCTCTGCAACAAATAACGTACATTATCATGACAGAACGCTATGTCTTTACTATCATATGTGTGCTTATTCCGAGTTTTTTAACGTACTAACGTAAACGATCGTGACAACGTAAACGATCTCTTATGTCAGTTTGTATACAAAAAACCGGCCAAGTGCGAGTCGAACTCGCTCACGAAGGGTTCCGTAACATTATCGCAAGAAACGGCAAAAAAATCACGTTTGTTGTATGAGAGCCCTACTTAAATATTTATTTTATTCTAATTTTAGTATTTGTTGTTAAAGCGGCAACAGAAATACATCTTCTGTGAAAATTTCAACTGTCTAGCTATCACGGGTCACGAGTTAAAGCCTGGTGATGACAGACTAACAGACGGACCGTGGAGTCTTAGTAATAGGTTTAAATTTTTACCTTTTGGGAAAGGAACCCTAAAAGGAGATATTTCCTTACTATTTCCAGACGGCACTTATCCAGTTTCAATACAAATTGACGATTACGTTAACGCTAATGAGCGTGAGTAAAAACTCGCACTAAACCCACAGATTTCTCGACAGTGAAGGAAAAGGAGGCTGTAAGAATGGCTCATAATCAGGGATCGGAATAGCTACAGTACTTATATTTTATTTGAACTAGAGGGAAGGAAGGTAAGTAACTTAAGGTACTTGTCCACAGTACTGTGGACCTCATTTGAAATCCCGGAATAATGATCGTGACGTAATAATCGCGTTTAGAAATTTACAGAATAGGTATACTGTGTCTATTCCGATCCCTCTCATCTCATAACTTTTCTACTATTCATGCAATACTCAGCTTCATGATAACTGTTTAGATCGCCAATCTAAATTTATTCCAACGGTACGATTAAAAAGTAGATTAAAAAGTAGATTAAAAAGTGTTGCTGTATTCCGGTTTGAAGGAAACGGGTTCTGCTGTTATTATAGGACCAAGAGTCAATTTAGCTTTGATGAATAGCAAGAGGACAATAGGGATGCTGACATGATGAAAATCTACGTAGTCCGTCAGTGAGATTACCTAAAAATATTGGACACGTATTTTTTCTATTACCACGTAGACAAAAAATTACGTCGATACAGTGCGTAGAAATATAGTTTGACGTCACGCCGAACCGCGCTTTATCTTTGTCAATTTGTATTGTACAATATTATTTGATAATCTCACTGACGGACTAAATAAAATTATATTTTTTCAACCAGGAAACATCTTTATTGTTATGACCACAAACCATCGGATTGTCTGTTGGATTTTGCCCTCTCAATCTGCCTATCCTTCAGCTGCCAGTCTAACCGGATGAAACAGAATACCAGTATTTTACACGTAGCACTAGCAAGTCCCCATCTCCAACTCAGCGACTGGGTAACACGATACCTCTTCCTACTGTCTTCAGATTGCCTTCTAAAACCGTAAAAGAAAACTACACACCATTAACACACATATCTAAATACTCCAATCCTTGTACAGCCTCATACAGGTCCTCAATCTCCTCATCAGGAGGCAGCTGATCCAGTTCTTCATGGAGCTTCTCTTGTACCCTGGGGTTGATAGCCATCTCATATAGGAAGTAGTAGATAAGATTGGCTGTGGTGTCGTAGCCAGCCACGTAGAATAGCACTGCTTGGGCTACTAGGTCGTCGTCTGTGAAATCTGTGAAAATATGATGTTGTAGTTAATTGGAGGTGTGGGTAGTTAACATTAAGTTAGAATGACACGCCTGTTTCCTTCGAAAGGGTATGGAAAGGTGTAATTAATATAAGTTGTAGTGTAGGTAACAAAGCCCGAGGGCATTGACAAATCCAAAGCGCAATGACAAAGCCCAAGGGTATTGACAAAGCCCAAGGGCATTGACAGAGCCCAAGGGTATTGACCAAGCCCAAGGGTATTGACAAAGCCCAAGGGCATTGACAAAGTCCAAGGGTATTGAAAGAGCCCAAGGGTATTGACAAAGCGCAAGGGCATTGACAAAGTCCAAGGGTATTGACAAAGCCCAAGGGTATTGACATCCCAAGGGCATTGACAAAGCCCAAAGGCATTGAAAAAGCCCAAGGGCACTGACCAAGCCCAAGTGTATTGACAAATCTCAAGGGCATTGACCAACCCTAAGGGTATTGGCCTAGCCCACGGGTATTGAAAAAGCCTAAGGGTAATGACAAAGCCCAAGGGCATTGACAAAGTCCAAGGGTATTGACCAAACTCAAGGGTATTGACAAAGCCCAAGGGCACTGATCACACTCAAGGGTATTGACAAAGCCCAAGGTCATTGACTCAGCTTAAGGGCTTTGACAAATTAACGTCCGGGAACATTGAAAAATATTTTAGGCGTATTGACAAATGTTTCGTGCAAGGACAAGCAATAGGGATTGCTGCAATTTAAATGTAAGGCACTCGCTGACCACTCCATAGTTCGGTAGCGCTTTTAAATCCTAAACATTATGGACTTTTCGACAATCGTAATCGCGACAGTATTTCACTTTGTCTTGGCTCTCTTATCCTTCTTTCCTAAAAGCCTCACAATTAATTTTGATCTTTTTTGTGATTATGCAAAAGTTTAAAATTCAACACTCATTCACTACACACTAGTAGTATATTATTGGGCATTCTACCCCACCTACCGTTCCTTCGGCTCACAGCTCCGTTCGCCTCAGTCACTCTCGGTGGGGTAGAATGCCCAATAACATTTTTTGATATCGTTGGGTGGCTTATCTCAAATTCAATTCTAGTATATACTAGTTCAGCGCCTAATTCTACTCGGTCTTTCTCACCGTAATTTACCGCTGCATTAGATTCTTACTTTAGTCGTGAGAAGGTTCAATTTTGTATCACCACAACTAATAAATAACTACAATGCTTGATTCAATAAAATCTGCTTTCAAAAACGTGTTAAGTTCAAGAATTCTAGCGGCGAGATTATATTTACCTATTCGAGATTTGCAAACTGATCAGCAAAATATGTACGTATGACGTTTCATTGAAGCACCAAGATAGCTATAAAGAGCAACCAGAAGATTTGTTCCACCAACAGATGCAAATTTGGTGAAATCTGATTTGGAAAACACACATTATCTTATATTGAAGGACAGCCATGGTGAGGTTGTTCGTACATTTATTCGAGTTACCTAGCCACAATGATTTTCATGTTATAAATGTTAATGTAACACATTAATTGACTCATTATTAATATAGGTAACCGTTTCAAGCAGTCGCCATGAAATTTGTTAAACAACCACAATCATTGCATGTAAACACAATCTGCGATGATTATTGTAAAACTAGTTTGCGTCATGGAGAATTGTTACCTAATTCTGTACGATGTATCATTTGTGGACCATCAAATTGTGGAAAAACAAATTTACTTATTGGACTTCTTATACATGAAAATGGTTTACGGTTTCAAAATGTTTATGTCTATTCAAAAACCTTACACCAGCCTAAGTACATTTTTTTAGAAAAAGTTTTACAACGGGTACCATCTACCTCACTTCAGAAATATCAAGGGAATGAGGAAGTTATAAGTGTTCAAGACGCAAAACCAAATTCCGTGATTATATTTGATGACGTTGCTTGCGAAAATCAAAATAACATGCGTGATTATTTCGCGATGGGAAGGCACAAACATATCGACTGTTTTTATCTAAATCAAACATATAGCAAAATCCCTAAACAGTTAGTAAGAGATAATGCAAACTTAATTATATTATTCAAACAAGATGATATTAACTTGAGGCATGTTTATGAAGAACATGTTAACACTGATATGACATGGCTTGAATTTCGTGAAATGTGTTCTAAAATTTGGAGTGAACCCTTTAATTATGTTGTAATTAATAAAGATTGCAACAAAAATAACGGATGCTATAGAAATAAATTTGACACTTTTGTAGTCTTTGATTAGTAATACAAATATTTAAGACTATGATGCTTACATGATATCATTATTACTGAACCAACTCTTAATCGATAACTATCAAAGTCTACCGTAATGGAAAAATCACTGAAAAAACAAATCGTCGATGCTGCAGAAGCTGTCAAGAAGAAGGTACGAAAGATGCGTGATTTTGAGACTGAAAATAAGCAGGCATTGGAATCAGTTTTTAGACCTGTAACAGAGTCTCTCAATTGTATAGCTAACAGCAATAAGCAAACTGACCTCTTACGAACAAAAGAAGTTGAAGAAACAAAAGTTCCGGCTGAAAACGATACTTTGCAAAAAAGACTTTCAAGTGATGAAGGGGACAACGACGCAGAAGAAAATGAATGTGATACCGACACTGACGACTCGTACCAATCATTAGAAGAGAACAATCAAGTGCGTAATACATCATCCTGGTCAATATCTTCAGAAGCATTGACAGATATTCCATTTGGTGTTCGAGCGGAGCGAGGACAATTGATGTTAGGTTCTGCTTTCATAACGATCAGCGACAATTACATCACCGTTACTGGTCAGAGATATCGAAGTACTCCTGGACTAAAACAATTGTTAATGAAAAAGGATGTAGATTTAAGCACGGTTACAGAGTCTGATTTGCAGAATTATAAAATGATGTTGGTTGCCACAAACGCACATCGTCGAGACTTTGATCCAAGCAAACCAATAAAAAGTAATAAGGGACAAAAATATTTGCAAGTTATAAAACCTCTTTTCAAACTGTCAAGTACTAATCAAAATAACCAAACAAAAGGGAAAGGGCTACCCTTGACAAAAATGTGGAAAAAAAATACCGATTTTGTATATTGGGACGATCCTAATGAACTTGTGGATAGGTTAAAATTATTAATTGCATCTCGAGACGCTGGTAACACTGGCTTAGATAATGAAATTATATCTATTATTGAGGAACTGCGTGAAAGTAAAATTATTAAGTAATAAATAAATGATACACAATTTTCACCGTTCATTTTATTATAAACCTTTAAATATAATACACCTTAAAGATGAATGTAGATAAATTCGGACATCATATACATAAGCGAATGCGTTTTTCTGAATTATTAGAATCCAAAGAAAATGCATTGCTAAAATCCGAAAGTAGTGATTATGATTTTAAAAAATCTAGATTGAGAGGAGTAAGATCTCCTGTAGACAAAGACGATGCTGTGAACAAGGATTACGTCGATCAAAAATGCGATCACACAATAAAGGAACTGAAAATAATGATTGGATTGTTGCGTGCTCAAATCATAAAAGATGCACAAGCAACAGTCCAAGCCACTTTAAAAGCGAAGACACCTGAAGTTTTAGTTCATTTGGAAGATAACTTTTCTAACAAAGCAGAAGTAAATAAAATACTTGAAAAAGCTCCGTGATGGCAAAACAACAAATTGTTAATGAACTACACAAAGCGGCACGAAGAAACTTTGGTAGACGTTCAGTTATTATAAAAGACATAGATGACTTATGGCAAGCTGATCTAATAGATATGCAGAATCTACAAAGGTTTAATCAGGGTTATAACTACATTTTAGTGGTGATTGATTGTTTCTCAAAGTATGCCTGGACAGAACCATTAAAATTCAAAAGTAAACTTTATGTTACTCGTGCATTTGAACGAATACTAACTACCAGCAATCGAAAACCTGATAATTTACAAACTGATTCTGGAACAGAATTCTATAATAAAACATTCCAAAAGCTTATGAAGACCTACAATATTAACCACTACTCTTCGTTTTCAACCAAGAAAGCTTCGATCGTAGAACGGGTAATTAAAACAATTAAAAATAAAATGTATAAATACTTTAGTCTAATTGGAAACTATAAATGGATAGGTTTACCCTTAAAAGTTATTCTACAGACCTACAATAATACAAAACATCATACCACCAAATATAAACCAAGCGAGGTAAACCATTCGAACAAGTCAAAGATAAGAGAAAATATTCAAAAAACCCATAAACTTATATCACGTCGATGTCAACCTAAATTCAAAGTGGGTGAAAACGTTCGGATCAGCAAATACAAACATATTTTTGCTAAAGGTTACACTCCAAATTGGTCAACTGAAATATTTACTGTAAAAAGGATAAATAACACCATACCAGTAACATATCGTATAGAAGATCATCGAAAGCAACTTATTAGAGGATCTTTCTATGAACAAGAACTTCAAAAAACTAGTCATCCAGGTATTTATTTGATAGAAAAGATACTTAAAAGGAAGGGAAAGAAACTTTATGTGAAATGGCTGGGCTTAAGCAACGAAGAAAATAGTTGGATTGATAAAGATGCAATTGTGGGGTAAGATAATAATATATAACCATGTTTGTAAGATTTTTTTCATTCATTACTCTTTGGAATATGCAAGGCAGTGGACTAGTCAATACTGTGATTAATAATTTGCCATTTGAACTTCATTTGCCTGGATATAACTATTGTGGACCAGGAACAAAACTTGAGAAGCGATTGCTGCGAGGCGATCGAGGTGTGAATAAACTAGACGAAGCTTGTATGCATCACGATATTGCATACGCAAATCACACAGACTTACATAATCGTCACAAAGCGGATTTACAACTTCTAAATATGGCTAAACAAAGACTGAAATCGAAAGATGCTGGCAAAGGCGAAAAAGTTAGTTCATGGTTAGTAAGCAAAATTATGAAAGCCAAATTGAAATCTGGTTCCGGAATTAAAACATTTAAAAGTTTCGTGTCGAAAATAAGATCAAAAATCAAGAAACTGAAACCAAGGGATAACAAAACTTTAATCAATGTTGCTTACTCAGCAGCAAAAAAAATATTTCCAAACATTTCGAAAATTCGAGTACCGCGAGTGATACCTTTACCTAAGACCGGAGGAATTCTGCCTTTAATCCCAATTTTCGCAGGGCTATCAGCTTTAGGAACTTTAGCTGGTGGTGCGGCTGGCATTGCAAAAACTATTAATGATTACAAAGCAAGCCAGCAAAATTTACGGGAAACAGAACGTCATAATAAAACAATGGAGTCATTAAAGTTAGGCAAAGGTTTATACATTAAACCGCATAAAAATGGTAAAGGTTTGTTTATAAAATCAAAAAACTGAATAAAAGGCTACCTAATCGTCCTTTAACTAATATCGATATTAGTGAGCATGCACGTGACATCCCATACTTTCGAGGAGTCTATATGAAGGATCAGTTACCAAGAACACCAAAACGCCTTGAATGTGCTATCGTCAACTTAGACGATTCACGAAATGAAGGAACGCATTGGGTAGCTTATGCTAAAATAAACAATTATTGTGAATACTTTGATAGCTTTGGGGATTTGAAACCTCCAATGGAATTAATTCAGTACTTTAAAAATTGTAATGTTTTTTATAACTACACTAGATTTCAACAATTTGATACAGTAAACTGTGGACACTTATGTTTAGAATATCTAGGTGAATTTTGGAATAAATACTTATAAATATTATGTATTTCTTTTATTTCAATCAGTTTCACCATGTCATTCACCTTGTCGATAACTGGAAACTCGTCCGATTTATGTACATATTATCCTAATACATTACAACTCGATGGACATTATGAGTGTGCATTATTGCATTTCTCAACATTTAATTCAATTCCCAACATTGACAAATCGAACAATAAGTTATATTATGGCTCTACCGAAGTCCTTGAAATACCTGAAGGTACTTATGAATTACAAGATATAAACGATTATTTAAAATCGGAAATAAAAGATTGTTTAATAAAAGTTCAGTGTAATAACAACACTTTAAAAACTTTGATATACTGTACTAAAGATATAAATTTTACTAAAGAAGGGACTTTTGGGAAATTATTGGGATTCAATAAACAGATTTTAAAAGCAAATAAATGGCATGTGTCTGACTTACCAGTCAACATTTTGCCTACGACCGTGATCAGGATAGAATGTGATATTGTAAGTGGTTCGTACATAAACGGAAAACCCAGTCACATTGTACACGAATTCGCACTCAACGTACCACCTGGATATAGAATTATAGAAATTCCTAAAAACGTTATATACTTTCCAATCAACCAAAACATCATAAGCTGTATACATATCAGGCTATTAGATATAAACAATCGCTTAATAAACTTACGCGGTGAAGAAGTACAGCTATATTTACATCTCAGAAGAAAAAATGATTGACTACAATAAATATGTGCATCAACCAATGGGAAATGTCAGTTCTACTAAAGTGATCAAGCAAATAAGACCTCGGTCTAAGAAAAAAATAAAATTAACAAGAGATAATAAGGAATTTCTTAAAGCCATCGGTTTGCTAAAATGAATATCTTAGATGTTTTATCTGCTCCAACTTACGACAACACTGTTGAAGGAATTGAATTTCATTCTTACAAACCCTACGTAACAAGCTTCAACAGAAACGATGAAATCCGCATACCTATTAATCAACAGGATCTGTATATACTACCATCAGCTAGCACTTTGTATTTGGAAGGAACTATAATCGTCACCAAAAAAGATTCAAAAGATAAAGCGAGTAGTATTTCTTTAACAAATAATTTTCTTCTCTACCTGTTTCAAGATATAAGATACGAATTAAATGGAGTGGAAATAGATAAAATAAAAAACGCTGGTGTGACTACTACGATGAAATCATTAGTGTCAATGAATGAGAGTGAGTCAAAGATATCTTATGCATGGGGTTGGAAAATTGATGGCATAAAAAATATTAATGGAGGTAATTTTTCTGCTTCCATACCACTTTGTAACATTCTTGGATTTGCAGAAGATTTTAAGAAAGTAGTAATAAATAGTAGACACGAATTGATATTGTTACGAAGCAATACTAACCTGAACGCTGTAAAACTGAATACCGGTGAAGTTGTAGATGATGTTCAGATAAATAAAATTGTTTGGCGTGTACCACATGTTAAAGTGTCAGACAAAGAGAAAATAAGTTTGCTAAAGCTGTTAGAAAAAGATCGACCACTCCAGATGATTTTTAGAAATTGGGACCTGTACGAATATCCGACTTTACCTAAAACAACGAAACATACTTGGTCTATTAAAACTTCGTCGCAAATAGAGAAACCGAGATATGTTATTATCGGTTTACAGACAAATAGGAAAAACAATGCAAGCTCTGATATGTCTCTGTTCGATCACTGTCACATTCGTGATGTTAGAGTATACCTCAATTCAAACTACTTCCCATATGAAAATCTAAATGTGAATTTTGCTGATAACAGAATTGCCTTATTATACGAGCAATACACTAGATTTCAACAGTCATATTACGGACGCCGTGCGGAACCTTTATTAAGCGAAAAACAATTTAAAGACTTGGCGCCGCTTTTTGTTATTGACTGCTCCAGGCAAGCAGATAACTTGAAAGTAGGTCCGGTTGTGGATGTAAGAGTGGAAATTGAAACTGATTCGGTTATACCCGATCAAACTTCAGCATACTGCCTCATATTAAACGACTGTATCGTTGAGTATAAGCCATTGAGCAATACCGTGAGGAAAATATCATGAATCCTGAAACTATATTAATAGACGTTCAAGGATTTAAGGACTTCAACAACAATTTTATAGTAAAAGAATTAGCTCTGGCCACCCGTGATTACACTCAAACCTTCTTAGTTAAACCTCCATACTTGTTCAGATACTTAACAAGTCATGAAAAAAACCAAGTAAAATGGTTAGAAAGAAACAGAGGCATTTATTGGAATGAAGGATATATTGACTACAAGGAATTTCATCGTTTAATCGTTCCATACTTACAAAATAAAGATATTATTGTCAAAGGCTTGGAGAAGGCGCAGTGGATAAAAGATCTATGTGTAAATTGTAAGGTATCAGAACTTGATGAAAACCAGTGTCCTAATTTATCTATTTTGCATAAAAAATACTGTAATGTAGATTCAAATTTAAATTGTAATTCTCATTCAAAGCAATGTGCGCTCAAAAATGTACTATGTATAAGAAAGTATTTAGCGTGGAAATGAAGTATTTAGCTACTTATGTGGTTAGGTGTTTTAAATAAAAAGCTATAATATGATAAATATGCTTTTATTTGTTTATAATATTCAAAACTATATTTAACCTTATACTAAATTACATAAAAACAATGTAACATTTCTCTTATCAACGAGTTTACACAAAAAGTTATTAAAAGTCATTATCTATTAAAGATTTTGATATTTTCTTAACTAAAGACTCAGTTTCGTCCATAACACTATCGATAGCATCTTTGACAATATATTGTGCATTTATTACAACGTTCTCACTGTCACTATCAGTATCACTTGTATTGTTGTTGCACAAATCAATGACTGAAATTTTGATCAGTTTTATCCCGCGTCGATGCAGTTTACTCATCACGAAAGATTTTGATGGATGTTTCTTATGAGAAGGCTTTTCTCGACGCTGTCGTTTGGATTTCTTTTCTTTCGTAACTTGACTGCAGTGCGGGGGTTCGTTGCAAATCGTCTCAGAAAGTCCTTCGTAAGGGTTCTGAGCGTACTGGCTGAATAGAATTTCTGAATCGCAAATCTGAAACAAAATGATAACAAATGATTAGCACCTTATTCTTGGGAAACAATCATGACCTAGATTATAATATTCTAAATAAGATTTAAAATAATACGTATTTTACTCACCGAAGACATGATTATGACGCTCACTGATATATCAAATATCTATAATACTGTACAAGTACTCAAAGCGAGTAATATTTCATAAATAACCTAAATTTAGATATCTTTTTATATAGTTAATTATCCGTGGCAGGAAACAAGCATTGCAACATTATAAGTTAGGGTTCGTTCACATAGACCTGTTTGACTAAGCAATATTGTTTGTATTTAAAACGAAGTTTTAGTACGATCAAGGAACTAAATCGTTTAGCGAATTTATACACTACATAAATGTATTGGGTTATATAGTTTTCATACATTTATTAAGATTATTGAGTACGAATTAAATATATTAAGATCAAATAAAATAAACAATCATTTGCTAAACGAATCTGATCAGTGTATTAGATTTTTATGTAATCATTGAAAGATATTATTCACTAACAGGACTGTGTGTACGAGCCCTAAGTTTATAAGTCACGTTGACTCTAAAATTGTTAACTTAGCATTTGTGCGAGCGTTATTATGATCGTAACACAACATGGAATGTAAATCTTATCTACATAACAATAAAGATGGAATAGCCTTGACTAATCATTAAATAAAAGTCGTTCGAATATTGTGTTGAAGCGTTGAACTTGAACGTCAACATGCAAACTTGCAAGCTTGCATTTAAAGGTCATTAACATGCAATCTATGTATGTTGTTATCGTAAACTAGCGTAGCCCTGCGATGTTACCTGTGCGCTCATAATTTTAATGCAAATAATATACAATAGTGTGTTTGAAATAAAACAATATTAATTACTATTTTAATTCATTTAATAAACATTTATTATACTTATAATCTATAGATACAGAATAGTATATACTTCACTAGAACATTTTAAGACATATGTACATTTGTTAAGTGCCAATGATCATTTCTTACGACTAATTTAATATAACATATTCTAGTTATTATTCAAGCAGTTAAATTCTAGTAGCACATAGAAGAGTGATAGCTAAAGTTATAAAAACATTATGAAATTTAATTATTTATTTATTTCAAAAATGAGCAATGACCCCATGCTTTGGTTGCGATCTTACAAGTAGATATCGCACGTTTATCATCGTTGCTACATAATACAATTTTATTAACACTTTGCGTAAATATTTCATGTTTAATGGATTTAAACACGATATTTTGTCTACGAATTACATTACTATTAAATAAAACGTTTTCGTAATCAGTTATACTAAGATCACGAACTACAGAAGATTTCACTCCTTTTGCTTTTTTTATTATTTTATCCTCTGTTTTTAATGAGTAAAGTTTAGATCTTAAACCAACGAAATCTGTAATTACTTTTCCTCCCATTTCATCTTTGAAAAGACCTGGAATTTTTTTATTTATTTGAGGTAACAAATATTCATTTTCTTTACTATAATTACTGGTGTCGAAGTATTGCAAGAACCGATGTTTAATATCGCGATAAAAATCATTAGTATATATTTCGTAAACAAAAGAATCCGTGTCCGTATAACATAACTTCACTCTTTTCTTATAAAAAGGTTTGATTAAATTATAGTGAAAGTGGTACATATGTGATTTAGACAGTTCTAAAACGGTAAAGCCAATATATATAGGTTTATCTAAAATTATCTGATCTGGTTTCATTTGTATCGCTACTAAGTTCTCGGTTAGAACTGAGGCGCTATGAAAATATGGGTTGCTTACGAGTCTCTCAGCGTAGGAGGACTTTTTGGTTTTATTATTCATATCATTCCACTGATTAACCAAATGAACAGACACTCTCTTTTCAGTGTTTTCCAAGGTTTTTCCAAAAACACTATTATTTAACAACTTGAAGAAATCTTGTTCAAATGTGCTGTTTGCCTTTTGACGTAGTCGTGTATTTAATTCGATATATTGCTTTAAATAAGGACTTTGTCTAAATGTGATAACTCTATGAATTTTACGTAGTAACAAACCGTGTTCCAAACATTTTTTTAAATGCACATAATGAATCACATAGTTATACTTATTATATAAATTTGAAACCAGTTTTTTAGTTTTACCTCCAGGTGGTATGCATTTTTCAGGACAAAAAGGTAAGTCATTATGATCGCTGTGTAAGGATTCAGGATAAAACAGATCGACTTCTAGTATGAAACCCCATTGCGCATTATCATCAATACATTCAACATGTAATTTACTTATTTCATTTTGATTTAAAAATCTAAAATCTGAATATGGTAAATATTGACACATGCTGTAACCATAAAGGTTATTGCAATCCAAATAAACTATAAAACATTGTGGTTTTGATGCATCGCATTTTGATAAGTACTTATTATTAGCTTTTGCATAGCGATGAGAGCACATACACAAACCACCTCTAATACCGTTTTGAATCATTCGTATGATGGCTAAGTCAGAAACTAGTTCAAGTTGAATACCAGTTTTCAATAGCATTGCGTCAAATGATAAACTAGGTGCGGTTATATAAAATGCAGGGTCTAGTTTATAATGCTGTTTACATGTTTTTCGAAATTTCTGGAATATATCTGTTAGTAAAAGAACATCTGTTTTCAAATATAAATCAGTATATTCACCTAAATCTTTTATATTGAATTCATTCCAAACCAAACAAGCATGTTTATAATCTTCATCTGAAATAGCTTGGTTAGTTAGAACGCTGAAAAAGTGATGCCTCGAAGGTAATTTTGTTTCTTCGTAACATTTCCAGTGAGTCATGTAATCATAAGGATATACTCCCTTCCTTGCAAGCAAATTGAATTGATCATTGTTAGGAAAATGAGAGCGTAGTGTGATGAAATCATCATTATGCATAGTTTTCGCAAGTTTGTCTAAGCTAGTTCCTAAAAAATTAAATGAGTCTAAAAATCGCACTTGAACGTATTCATTATCAGCAATCTGTATGAATTTGGAAAATGAAATATATTGTTCTTTAGTCTTTGGAATAATTCTCAACTTTCCTGGCAATTCACCTAAGTTTCTTATGAATAAATGGCAATCGTAACCTGATAAGTTGTGGAAAAATATCGGTATGAATTTAGGTATTTTATACTGTAGATTACAATGCCTATGAGCAGCACCACGGTATCGCCCTGTTATATGACAATGATCTCTAACTTTATTAGTCCAAAGTAGGTTTTCACATATGTAACATTTATAAGCTTGTTGAAAATCTCGCGCATCGTCTTCTGAAAATGTCATGATCTGGTTTTCGGTTAGTATTTTGTAAATCTTTTTAACATCAGCAGAAAGAAAGTCTAAAAATTTTGAAACACAGTCAAATCCGCGATAACTTTTAAATCCATCATCATTAAAAGTATTATCTAACGAAGAAACAATGTTATAGGCGAATGCTACAGGCACGTGTTTTTGTAAAAATGTTGTGTTTGCAGTATCGGGTTCACTAACGGATGTTGGTTCAAGCAATGTTTCGAAATCGGCGTATATGACAAATGGAATGTTTTGTTTTCTATCATAATTTTTAAATTGTAATACAGAGCCTTTTTCGGGTAAAATAGTTACGATTCCCCCACACAGATGTTCATCAATTTGTTTAGGTGTAGGAAAAAACAATAAACAACTTTCGCAAAAATATAATTTGCTATGGTGTTTTGTGATTTGGGTTTTAACAAGACGAGGCAAGTCTTTGATAAGGCAATAATGGGATGAACGATCATTTTCTAAGAATAGTAGATGAATACTCTTAGATTTACCCTTACGCGATTCAGATCTGTACAGAGGACCTGTTATTAGCTTATTGTTTTTTAAACCGTATACGTAAATATTTAAAAAGGGATTATTTCTTTCGAAAATAACTATATCTGAAAAAGTAATGGGAAAAGAAATGTTCTTAACATTTAAAACATCGCGAAAGTTTGGATAAGATGTTACTCGCTCTGCATGTTGATTGGTTGGATACAAAGCAGCCACAATGCACCACAAAAAACAATAATTATCATTATTGCGAATATTCAAGCACGCTTTTTTGTTTTTTATAAACTTAGGTAAATCTATAAAATGAGATCCACTAAGTGGTTGATACTTATTAACATTGACTTCTAAATGTAAAGTACACAAGAATGCCCATCCACTGTCTCTCTCCTCAAATTCTTCAATTTTTTTCATCAATGACGTCACAACCGTTTCGTAAATAGTATTAAAATCATAATTAAAATGGATAGCAAAATTTTTTGTGGCAAACGATTTGATTTCTTGTAAATCATTTTTATACAATAGAAATAAAGAAAAAAGTTCAAAATTAATTTTTACTGCGTTATGTTTTTTAAGTGATTCATCTATTAAACATTTAACCTGTTCGCGAATATTACAAAAAAATGTTTCTGGAAAATTATTTGCTTCATCTTTGGATGCAAAAACTCTATAGCTAATAATACGTCCTTTAAACGATGAACGTAAGATTTCAACATTTTCAATCATGGGCAATGTACTATTATTTTTGTGTTTATTAGTTCGTAAATGACTGGTCCAGCAACGATTTTCTACGTAAATATCGCAAACCGAGCAATAAGGCATTTTGATGAAATTATAAAATTGTTATACAGCTAACTGAATTTGGTATGAAGAAACTGAAAAGTGGAAAAGCTAAAATTTACCAAAATTTTAAATGTTATTTTACGAAAATACCATATCACTAACAATAACAAAATAAATTACAACACAGGATACAAAAAATGGATTGAAGAGAACAAATAAATACCTTATTAATTTACTAAACAGGTCTAATATAATTGTGTTCAATTTTCCAGCATAGCTCCTTGACCTGTTATCCTGTTAGCATTGCAAATGCAAATATTCATGTGTGATCTCAGTGGTAAATCGTAACCAAAAGTCAAACAGATGCTTCCTGAAAATAACGTCAACATTATTTAATAGTCTGTCCGACATTATACTATGCCTCTGCTTATCCCTGATGAGAAAAGTTCTAAGTGTTATGTTTACCTTTTATTTTTCTTGAATTATTTACTTTGATTTCCAAGTTAACTACTACAACGTAATGCTGTGTATTATCCTGATTTTGTTGGGAAAACCGCTTCGCAAGATTTCAAAGGTTTTTAGAAAACTTTTTCTGAAAATAACAAACATAATTATACGATTTACTTACAAGCATCAATATAAAATAATATATATACCTATATTTACCTTTCATACAGATTTACAGCTTCGAAAATGCGTTAGAACCATTATACATAAAAATCTTGATCAGTTGTAGCTCCCGTTCCTCATTTGTTGTTTTGTCTGTTTTGATCATATTGTATACAGCCTTATTCTGAAAATAAGATGCAAAGATTTATTAGATATGTACTTAGGTTAATAATTCAACAAAAACTTAAAAGTTTAATAGGTACATACTTAATATATTTACCTGAGAATTATTTGATCTTACGCACTTGTAGAAATTATCAGATAAAAAATTATGTACTTCTAAATATTTTCCTTAAGAATAAATCTTCAATCTCATCGTCTTTGTACAATTGTAAATTGTAATGTATGTGTAGCTGAAAAATAATAAAATTATTGCTATTTAAATTATAAATAAAATAACCATTAAGTATCAAAATAGATTATTATAAATTAATTATTAAAATAATAATTACCTGTTTAATGTTTCACAATTTCAATTTAAACTTGTAATATTACATATTTATTAGTAACATTTATTTACCGAAATACCTAAAACGTCTTTTATATTTCAGGAAAATTCCACAACATCAGGCGTTTGTAATAAGACCATTGCTACATATCAACTTTCAGCGTTTCCGATATAATATAAAATTTGTGAAATGATGCAACGTAATTAATGTTTGGTAGTCAGCTATTTTACACAGGGCTGTCATTACGCTGCTTATATAACTACCGTTGTATGAAAATTGTAAGGAAATGGTGTGTGAACCCTAAGTGTTTTCGTTGTATCAGCAATTGATTCTACTTTAATTTGGCTTAGTATTCACTTTTTGAAGGTTTAAAATACGACCAAATAAAAAAGTTCCAGCACACACTAAAACCCAAGGATTTTAAGTTTCTTTTCATGTTAGTCATTTCCAGCCTTATAAGTCACTACGTTTTTCATTATGATCATTACAATTATTCCAAGTGAACTAAGTAACTTGCGACTCCGGACTTCAGTCGTGCACTCGTGATCCGCGATCGGTAAATTGTTGTACTCAGTCAGTAAAGTCAGTGTCGGCAACCGCCATCACCAACACCAGTTGAAGTTCATCGTGCCTGCTGGCGCTGCTCTCTTCTTGAAGTAGAGTAAGTCCATTACAAGTCAAGGAAAAATGTAAGTATAAAATATTCGAAACTCTTCTGACTCTAAACTTCAGAACCACCGCCTACTTTTCAATTTATTTTATTTTAACGTATGTATCACTTTTTTGTTTCAGGTCCGATTCTGAGGGTTCATGCTATCAAACTCCATCAACCATTGAACTAAAAACGAAAACTGGTCGTAAACCTACAGAAAAAAATGGAAAACGCAAATCAAAATCGGACCGTCCCAGGTAAATTACATATTATTTTACATGTTTCAGGCCTGCTTTTGACTATGGGATATATTACATCTCGTGACGTAATATTAACATCTCGCCATTCATTTGACGCTTGGGATGTAAATATATGTATATTATAGCACAGTAAGTGATAATATTTTACACCTCGGGATGTACTATATATTTCATAGTGAAAAGTCGGTCACATTATGTTTGTCTCATCAAGTAAATTACATAGGTTTTTACATGTTTCATTATGTTTGTCTCATCAAGTTTCATGAGTGTAGCGATTGTTAGGGAAGGTACGTATTTACGCGACCAGGTTTTTACACCAGGTATTTGCTTCCAAGTACGTACACCAGGTACCGCCCGAAATACTTGCAAGACTTCAAAGTATTTTATACGGCTACTCGGACTCGCTCCATCGGGGTTCGACGCTCGCCCGAGTCTCGCTGATTCGTGACGTGGCTTCGGCAGTCGCGCGATCATGCTTCTTATTTGTAAGAGTCTACGGCACAATTTCGTATGCAAGTATTTTTACTTTAATGGTTTGTCTTTGCAAGTATTTCTTTGTAAACGCGATTGTGCTCTTTATTTAAAGGCAGTCACGTTTCAATTTCCTATGCAAGTATTTTTTATTCCAACAGGACTTGGCATGGATGTAGGAAGTTCAATCGTCTCTAAGTAGGTATTTATTTGAGAACGCGATTATGCTCCTTATTCATACTATATTACGGGTCAATTTCCTATCCAGATAGAAAATACTTGAACGTACTTGGAAGCCCTGGTACTCGATTTTGCAAGTAAGACCCATCTCTAGATTGTTGTCGTTACTGTTAGTACTTCTTTAAGTGTTATACTCATCGAGATTATTGAAAAGCCTTATTAAATATCATTTCTTGACCACACAGTTCAGTATCCAACATAATTGGGTTTGTAATTAGTAAATTAACAAGGTAACATATAAGTAGGTATGTTGTTTAAAAATTAAATAGTGTAATTGGCTTCGGTCGTACTATTTAAATAAATAAATTAAACAAAAGTTATTTTGTTTTTACAGTAAAAAAGCTACGAGTGATATATTCGGTATCAGCCAGGCTCGCGAGACAGGCGCGGAAGTCGGAGAGGGATCATCTGGTCAAGCAAGCCTGTCGTCGCTGTTCGTGTACCGAGTGGCTAACGGGTGCGAGCGACGCACAGCTCACACCGAGGGCGAATATTACATAGATTGCAAGGTGTACCGAGCTGACGACGCGCGCAACACCGACTCGATGGAGCTATGGAAGAAGGCACTTGTACGAATCAAGCTCCAGGCCGACATTGACTGTCCTCAGTGGAGAAAACTGCAGGACTTTGTACGTTCTGCAGATGTTTTGTTCCCCGACAAACCAGTTTTTTACGATAAATAAATAGGTAATAAATATGGTTTAATTTCAATGAATGTTTTTTTTTTTATTTTTCTACTATGTATGCCCACACTTCATTTCACACACATCTAATACAAACACAATTAAATACATACGTGTGTATACGTGTGTGTATACACAGTCGTATTTCATACCACTGTTTAAAGCACTAAACACATATCAATAGAATAACACTAAACACGTGACATCTTTACAAACCATACTAAGTACTACCACTTTGCATTACTAACTACTAAACCGAGTCGACCGTTCACGATTGGACATCGACCGTTCACAGAAAGACCGAGTAGAATTAGGCGCTGAACTAGTATTTACTAGAATTGAATTTGAGATAAGCCACCCAACGATATCAAAAAAATGTTATTGGGCATTCTACCCCACCGAGAGTGACTGAGGCGAACGGAGCTGTGAGCCGAAGGAACGGTAGGTGGGGTAGAATGCCCAATAATATACTACTCA